>OX327002.1:59282145-64082145 GCA_946800695.1 Geum urbanum
TTTTACTCCATTCCAATGATGTTGCGTAGGTGCAGACCTAAATCTAACCAACAAGTTCATTGAGAAGGCAATATCTGGACGCGTACACTGAGCTAGATACAACAAAGCTCTAATAATACTAAGATATGGAATTTCAGCTCCTAAGATCTCCTTATCATCATCTAGCAGACGAAATAGATCTTTCTTGGGGACCAGATTGCGAATAACCATTGACGTGCTAACATGTGCTTTGTCCATATTAAATTCTTGAGCATCTTTTGGACATAAGCAAACTGGTGAATAAGGATTCCAACAACTCGATGTTCCAGCTCTAATCCGAGTCAAAATTGAGTCTTACCAAAGTCTTTCATCTCAAATTCAGCTTTCAAGTAGCCAACCGTCTCATTGATCTCATTAAGAGTCCCGATGATGTTCATATCATCTACATAGACCGCTACAATAGGAAAACCCTACTTGTTCTTTTAATGAACATGCTAGGACATAAGTCATCATTCTTGAATCCATTCTTAATCAAGTAGTCACTAAGACATGTATACCACATCCTATCAGATTGTTTCAATCCATATAGTGAATGTCTCAATCTGATTACATGAGCACTGCGTGGTTTAGAGTTACTTGATTTGGGTATAGCAATATCATCTGGCACTCTCATGTATATCTTTGCATCAAGATCGCCATAGAGATATGCAGTAACCACATCCATAAGCTGCATGTTTAGTTTCTCAGACACTACCAAACTTATCAAGTAGCAGAAGGCACTGATGTCCATAATCGGAGAATACGTCTCCTCATAATCAATCCCAGTGCATTGAGAGAAACCTTGCACCACTAATCTAGATTTATAGTGCAAGACCTCATTCTTCTCATTACGCTTCCGAACAAAGACTAATTTATGTCCTACCGGCTTAAGATTTGGTAGGCATAGCACTACCGGACTGAAACCCTGACTTTTATTCAGAGAGTCTAGTTCGTCCTGGATTGCTACCATCCAATTCAGCCAATCTGCCACATAGTGAGGTTCCACTTCATCGCCGTCTATAATCTCCTGATCGAAGGAATAAGCAAATGTATCATCAACTAACATGGAAGATCTATCCATAAGAATGCGCACATCATTTGTTCTAAGCAAAATTTCTTAATTCTCTGACATCACAAGAGGTTCCAAGGCATCCTATAGATATGCAAATTGTGATTTAAGGACATAATTGTAGGTAGTGACAATCTCATGTGAAAGATTCACAATGTTGATGATGAATTAATGGATCATTTTGTGCCTTGATGGCCTGCCTTTTAACCAGTGGCTCATCAGTGGTTTTCTTGGTCTCCTCTTTTTCCTGGTAGGAACCGAGGCTGATGCAACACATTCTACATAGGCAGGAGGAATGTTTTCTTGCCCGGTGTTGGTACTAACCAATCCCTTCTTAGGAATATCCAACCTTGCAGAAACATTTGCAGAAGGTATATCCGATCTCATCACTTTAGCGATACCAGTAAAGGAGTCAGGCATAGAGTCTTATACTTTATGAAGATCAAGTATTCTTTGCACATCTATCTCACTCCGAGATGTGCGGGGATTGTGATGAGACATAGTGGGGTTAGACCACATCAATTCTTGACGTTAAACTGGAATAAATACATTCCTTCCTCCCCCTAGCATCAGGAAGTATGTCTTATCGAAGTGATAATCTGCAAATCTTATAGTAAAGAGATCTCATGTCGAAGGTTCGAGATAACGGACTATCGTTGGAGCTTTATAACTAACATAAATGCATAATCTTCGTTGGTGAGGCGCAATAGGCATATATATCGCACAACTAAAAATGCATAGATGTGAAATGTCGGGCTCATATCCAATTACCAACTGGTGCGCACAGAATGGTTGGCGTCCTACAGGTCGAAAATGAAGAAGCCTAGCCACGTGTGACACTACATAACCCCACGTGGATACTGGTAAGTTTGTATGCATAAGTAATGCTCGAGACACAAGTTGCAACCGCTTGATGTGAGCCTCTGTTAAACCGTTCTAAGAATGAACATGAGAAATAGATGTTCAACTTCAATCCCAACAGACATGCAGTAATTATCAAAAGATTTTGATGTAAACTTTTCTGCGTTGTCCAATCTAATAGACTTGATTGGATAATCCGGGTGGTGAGCCAGGAGCTTAATAATTTATGCTAGAAGTTTTGCAAATGCATCATTCCTTGTGAATAGCAAAGCAACGTATGACCATCATGTTGATGCATCTACCAAAACTATGAAATATTTAAATGGTCTGCATTTCAATTTGATAGGTCCATAAATATCACCTTGGATCCTTTGTAAGAATAAAATATTGTCGGTGTTGTCAACGGCAAAAGAAGGACGTGTCTGTAACTTTGCTAAGGAGCAAGCTTTCCAAAATGAGCGATATGCATAAGAGGTTGGAACATATGAATCTGGTGGGATAACGCTCGACACCATAGCGGTACTTTATGGGGATTGTGCTGCACTCATCTTGGAGACCGAGCCAGGATTGCGAGGAGTAGTCTCATCCGCCCCATCTAAACCGATGGATTTAGGTATTTTCACATGCTTCTTCGCTCTGAAGAATGGATGACCATGAATATTTTTCAATATTTTCATCATCATATCACGACCTGGATGTCCCAGTCAAAAATGCCAAAGCTTGTATCATTCTGAGTCACACGAAGTCGTGTGAGTCATGACATTGGATTCAATGATCTAAACCGTAATTAGATATAGACTACTACGAATATATAGCCGAAAAATTCTTTATAATGTGCTTTCGGCCACATTCCACAGAGATGATATACAATAATTTTTGTCCATTCTCACAATATATTTCCAAGTAGAAACCGTTGGCGCGAATATTCTTGAAACTTATCAAGGTTCGATTGGCCTTTGGCGCGTATAAGGCATCTGTGATAAACAATCTAGTACCATGAGGCAGAAGAAACTCTGCTGAACCATACCCTTGAATAACCGGTGTTGCACCTATTGTGGTAGTCACTAAAGATTTGTCTGGGAAAAGATCTACAAACAGTTGCCTATTTCGCAGAATTGTGTAGGTAGTTCCACTATCTGAAAGACACTCAATCTCGCCTTGAGACATCTACAAAAGCAATGTAAATAAATGAGTCTTTAAACTAAAGGCCAGGAAGACACTTTAAGTAAACACTTAAATCTTTGAATAGGGATATGACCCTTGTTGAGTGCTAATATGGCATGATAGAAATCGATGTAAACCCACATCTGGTGCAGAGTTTTAGGTTGGTCAAAAAAATTTCATAATTTTCCAATAAAATCGATGTACAATACATCAAAAACACAAGAATCCGGGTAGCACTTTTGATGGATCGAAGTATAAAATTTTTGATGTATCGAAAATCTCACAAATCTACCTGAGAGGTATATTCGATGGATCGAAGAACAATTCATCGATGAATCGAAGCAACAAAAAATAAAATTTGATTTTTTGATATTAATTTCGATGGGTCGAAGAATTAGGCTTTGATGGATCGAAGAACTTGACCCGAGACATTCCTTCGATGGATCAATGAAGGAATCCTCGATGGATCAAAAAATGCAGTATAAGGACCCGAGGATGACCTTCTATGGATCGAAGTACAAATTTTGGATGGATCAAAAAAATCTCAGAAACCGACCTGTGGAATAACTGCGATGGATTGAAGAACAATTCCTCGATGGATCGAAGGCCCCCCGAGATCAAAATTACATCCTCTCCTTTATGTCTCATTTTTACTGTATCGTTGTGTCATTATGCCATATGTTAATGTAAACATCGAACCATACATTGATAAAAATAATATTCTCAACGCATTCATATACCAAAAAATAGAGAAAATTCTATTACTCGCCAATAATTAAAGGTTACATCATAGATGTTCTTATCCAAAAACCAAGACAATAGTCTTACAAAAGTGGCAAAAAAACAAGTCAAAAACAAACCAAAAACTTGAATCTATTACAGAGATAACGTCTTTTACATAGGCTATACAAAATCCTTTCAAAATCACGACTCTAGAGTCGTCTTCTTGTCCTCTAAAATCACGAGATTGATATCAAAATCTCGAGCAAAGTTGGACTCTTGAGCCAAGTGTTGCTTATGCCTCTAATAGATGTTCTAGATTTCTTTGCTTACAAGGTACTACTTGTGCATATGCTTTGTTGAACCATACTAGTAACAGGTGAATGTCCCAAAATTGAATGCCTTTTCCCATCATTACTCGAACTAGTCTGGTTCTCGTTGGAGTTGGCGTTCTGATCTCGATACTAAGTAAGATTTTGGCTGCGGCCTCGGCCTCGGCCACGCCCACGCCTTCCTCTCCCGCCACATGGAGTTTGTCTGCCATGATTGTAAGGTTCTGAACGAACGTTCTTTTTGTCCTTATGAGCCCACTACAAGAAAACTGCACTTAGGCGACGAAACCTTATTTGTTTCTTCGCTTAAGTGGGACTTGGCCAACGAAATAGTTTTCATCGCCCAAAGAATATTTTTTGTCAGCTAAGCAACACTTAGGCGACGAATTTTTTTTTCGTCGCCTAGGTATTTTCTTAGACGACGGTTCACCCAAGTCGTCGCCTAAGTGTGCACTTAGGAGACAAAAAATGTCATTTCAACGCCTAAGATGCACACTCAAACGATGGCCACTTGTTGTCGTCGTTTAAGTGGACTCTTAGACAACAACTTGAGCCATTCGTTGCCTAACTTACCACCTATGCGAAGAATCTGTGTCCGTCGCCTAATTGATAACCTATGTGATGAAACATGAAACTTAGGTGACAAAATATTTCGTCGTCTAAGAAAAGTCAATTATTAGATCTCTCGATCAGATTTCCTTACCTCCTCATCACTTTTCTATCTCTCTTTCCCTCTCAACTAGCTCTCTCTTTACACTCAAAAAAAGCCACTGCCGGCTGCTCCAAATAATATATATCCGGAAAAAAATTCATCATAACTCAATTTTTCAACTCCCGGAGTTCTAGTTTTATCCACTTATCTCCTTATCGGTGAAGGTATTAACTCGATTTTTTTTAAATTTAATATCGTACTTATTTACGTACAGTGATTGATTTTTCCGACGAATATATAGTACTTTCCAGCAACCTTAGCATTACTTCCATTGTTGTATTGCATTGTTAAGTTAATTGTAAGCTATATCCTAATTGGTTAATTAACTAATTGGTATATATTTTTTAATTTGATTAATTAGTTAATTAAAACATGCATGTGCTAGGTAATATGTACATATAGTTAATAAATATATATTTTAAAATAATTAGTTGAAATATACATATATAATTAGTGCATGTATTTATATAAAGTTAATAATATAATATATATATATAATTAATATATATTAGCTAGATTAATTATAGTATAAGATTAATTAATTCATTACAAATACGTGTTATCTGCGATGCATTTGATAATATATATATATATAAAGTATATTAGATTAATGAATTATTGGTTAAAAAATTATATAATTAATAGATTAATTTATTATCCTTACGCAGAAATATGGACAAGAGTTGGGTACAGTTGGTGAACAGAAGTGATATGCATTATATGGATGGCATCAGAAACTTTGTGAATTTTGCGACGGAACATACTCAGGGTAAGAAGCATTTCAGGTGTTCGTGCAAAAAATGTCTCAACCATTAGTTTGTTCCGTCTAACATTATGGCTCAACACCTGTATGAGCACGGTATGATGTGGAGTTACACTACGTGGAGTGAGCACGGTGAAGTAGTAGACTTCAGCTCAGGACCAGACTTCAGCTCAGGGTACAGTTACCATGGTGTCTCATCTAGCGGTAGTGGCGGCCCTGCTTGGAACCAAACTGTGGATTTGGTCCATGATGCTTTTCAGTAATTTAGTCATGGTAGACACCAACACCAAGATGAAGGTTACAATAGCACTCATGATGACACATTTTCCACTGCCAGCTTGGCCAATGACACTACATAGATAGATAGGTACAACAAGATGCTACTCAAAGCCTAGACCTCGGTGTACCCTAGATGTCCAGAGAATGTGTTGTAATATATAATGAGCAAGTTCACATAAAAGTGAAGAACAAAATTTTAGATAGTACTTTTGACGAAATATAGGAGCATGTATGTAAGTTGCCACCTGATCATCACAAACTTTCGGATACCCATTATAAGGTTAGAAATATCTTAAGTAGTCTCGGCCTAAAGTACAAGCAAATTTACGCATGCATAAAGGATTGTGTGCTATTTTACAAAGAGTATGAACATTTGTACTACTGTCCCGTATGCAACCAGTGCAGATATCAAAACCGGAATATGAGGAGTTCGAAGAAGAAAATTCGTGTGAAGGCACTTCACTATTTTTCGTTGATTCTCATATTACAACATCTATATATGTCTCTATACATAGCAGAGGCGATGAGATGGTACACGGAACAGTGAGTAGATGAAAATGTGTTCCGACACGCAGCAGATGAGGAGGCTTTTAAACATTTCGACATGGAATTCGAAGACTACAGAGGTTCAAAATGTTAAACTCGGCCTATCTACAGATAGATTCAATCCTTAGGATAGTAACAACACTGTCGTCAACACTTGGCCAGTTGTTCTCATGTCATACAACTTGCCTCCGTGAATGTGCATAAACAAGGAATTTAATTTCCTTACTCTGCTAATTCCAGGTCCTAAATCTTCGGGAAAGTGCTTAGATGTCTACCTCAGACCATTGATCGACAAGCTCAAACTGTTGTGGGAACATGAAGTTTCAACTTATGACAAGTTCACTAACACTGTGTTCATGATGAGAGCAGCCGTCATGTGGACAATCAATAATTTTCCTACATATGGGATGTTCGCATCTTACATAACTAGAGGATACAATTATTGCCCTGTCTATTTGGACGACGTCAACTCCAGTTGGCACGCGGGGAATGTATGTTACCTGGGTCATTGTAGATGGCTTCCTCACGATCACCTGTGGCGATAGGATGAGGCTTATTTCGACGAAATGGTAGAGAATAATCCTAAACTTCGACAGTGGTCTGGCGAAGAGATTTTAGAAAGGTTGAACAACTTCTATTTCGGTGTGTTGACTAATGATAAAGAAGTGAAGTGACTCAATCCACACTCTCCACATGATCTCAGCTATTGGCATCAAAAGAGTATTTTCTTTGAACTGCCCTACCTATCCAAGTTGAAACTCCGGAATAACCTTGATGTCATGCACATAGAAAAGAATGTGTGTGATAGTGTGGTGGGAACAATTTTGGGTATTAAGTTGAAGACCAAAGAAACTCCCAAAGCGCGCAAAGATCTGGAATCAATAAATTTACACCGTCACTTGCTGTTGAGGAGGGATAGAAGATGAGTGTACAACAAGATGCCAAATGTACCTTACACGGTGAAGCCGACACAGAGAGGTTCTATATTCAGCTGGTTCAAGACTGTTTGTTATCCGTCAACTTATGCAACGAATATTATAGTAGCAGTTGATGAGTTGCAGCACAAGTTCATTGGTCTAAAAACTCATGACTATTAAGTGTACGGTTCGGGGGAGAAAATGGTTTAATCGACAATCACATGTTTTACGTAGAATTTGTATCATGGGGATATATCTAAGTTGTACTGCCTTAGAATACGTAATAATTACTTAATATTATGATTAATGTTGAATTAATTTTTTATATTATATAAGATTAATTCAAGTTAAGTAAGGAAGTTAGGAAGAAAAACATAAACTTAATGATGAATAACTCTAAATTTTCAACTAGTATAAGCCTTTTGTATAGAAATTTTACATTGTTACTGTTCGAATAAGATAGTTTTGAGAGAAACTCTATTAAGAATATTGTTATTGATCTGTAGAATACTTGGTCTATATATAGGGACTTAATCTTAGTTCATACAAGATATGGAGATATCACTACTAAAAAAGTATACTTAGGCGACGAAAATTTACGGTTTTGTCGCCTAAAGTTTACTTAGGCGACAAACATTTACTTGGTCACCTAAGTTATACCTTAGATGACGAATTACTTATTTCGTCGCCTAAGTGACCTCTTAGACGATGAAACCATCATTTTGTCACCTAAGAAGAAACTTAAAATGACGTAATGTCAGTGACTTAGACAACGACAGTATGGTCGTCGCCTAAGTCGTCACTTAAGCGTTGACATACTCTTTTCGTCGCCTAAGTGGCCACCAAGGCTACCTAAGTGGCCACTTAGGCAATGACACATGCCACTTAGGCGACGAAACTGACCAATTATTAGCTCAATCAGTTTCTTTTCCCCTCGGGCTATCTCACCCTCTCCTCTCAACTTCTCTCTCTCTCTCTTTGCTCACTCTACCTAGCAGACCGATCCCGGCCGGGAAAAAATCATCAAGAAATGTTGATCGATCGATTGCGATTTTTCATCAACCTCTGCTCTCCTTCTAGGTGAAGGTACGTATTAACTCGTTTCCCACAAATTATTTATTTGAATTTAATACCGTATGTACGTAAATCCGGTGAAATATTCCGGCGAATACATAGTTTTCGGCGATCTTAGGTAGCTTAATTACTAGTTTGTTGTACGTATTATATTGTATTGTATTGTATTGTATTGTTAATGTACGTAATTAATTGTAAGGTAATTGGTTAATTATTTAATAATTAATAGTAAAATATATATTATATAATTAGTTAAAACATGTTAGCTAGATTAAGCTAATTAGTAATCTATAAGTGCACTAATTAATGGTTTAATTAAGCTAGGTAGTACGTTAAGGTTAATTAATTAATAGTATATATATAAATTAATATAAGCTAGGTATGTAGTACGTTAGCTAGCTATATATATAGTATATATATAGTGCGTATATTAGATTAATTAGTTATTGGTTGAAAAAATATATTTAATATGATATATAATTGTTAACTTATTAAGCATGCAGAAATATGGACAAGAGTTGGATACAGTTGGCGAATATGAGTGATATGCAGTATATGGACGGAATCAGAGAGTTTGTGGTTTTTGAGACGGAACATACTTAGGAAAAGAAGCGTTTCAGATGTCCGTGCAGAAAATATCCCAACCATCAGTTTGTTCTGTCTAACGTTATGGCTCAACACCTGTACGAGAACGGTATGATATGAAGTTACACTTTGTGGAGTGAGCATGGTGAAGTAGTAGACTTAAGCTCAGAACCAGACTTCAGTTACCATGGTACCTCATCAAGCAATAATGACGCCCCTTCGTGGAACCCAATCGTAGATTTGGTCCATGTTGCCTTTTCGAGATTTAGTCACGATTCACACCAACACCAAGAGGGAGGTTACGATACCATTCATGGGCATGATGACACATTCTTCGCTGCTAGCTTGGCCACTGACACTAGTGAGATGGATAAATACAGTAGGATGCTACTTGAAGCTAAGACCCCGGTGTACCCTGGATGTCGAGAGAATGTGTTGCAATATATGATGCAGCAAATGCACATAAAAGTGAAGAACAAAATGTCACACTACCAGAAAAAGCTTCTTAGACGATGAAGCTGATAAGTTTCTGTCGTCTAAGATGTCTTACACGATGCAACTAAATTGCTTCGTCTACGTGTTATCTTAGATGACGCAACTCAATTAGGCGTCGTCTAAGTACTATCTTAAACGACGCAACTAAATTACGTCGTGTAAGATAACACGTAGACGATGCCTAATTGAGTTGCGTCGTCTAAGCGATTTCTTACACGACGTACCGACACCTTTGTTTATTTGTCGTTTCAGAAACCACTTAGACGATGGAGTTTCTCACATGAGTCGTCTAAATGATATCTTAGATGACGAAGAATGAATATTTGCGTCGTTTAAGTGAAAATTTTATATTATATATATCAGCTTCTCCATTCTCTTGATCTCGATCTTCGTATCCATCGCTCGCACTCTCTAGCTTCATCAATCTCGACTCTCTAGCTCTCTAATAAAATAATATATATATATATATAGCTAGCTATAGCCTACGTACGTACCTCGATCAAGGTAGCTCGATCGATCACTTCATTTCGATCAACGACGACGTCGATCGGACGGCATGTAATTCTCGACGAATTAAGGTACGTACGTACGTATATATAATTCTTCTAACTTGCAATGGATCGATAAATCCGATGGTTTTAATTTGTTTGCATGCATATATATAATTAATATATTCAATATTATTCCATAATGCATATATATATATGACGAACTAGCTAGCTATATATTTCGTTTAATTAATTGAATTGTGTGCTACCTAGGTAACTAATTATTGATGATCGAACAACGCTTGAAATGCATATATATATATATATCTGTGTTCATCGATCAATATATTAAAATCATAATTAAATAATGTTAATTAGGTAGAAATAAATAAATAAATTATTTGTTAATTAATTAGGAATTGTATGAATTGAACGACAATTTTTTGTTAACTTCTAACAATGGTTTATTCGATAATTTAAAATTTTCGTTTACTAGCTTACACATGAATCGAATATGGACAAGAGTTGGATACAGTTGGCGAATAGAAGTGATGAGAGGTATATGGACGGAATAGGAGAGTTTGTAACGTTTGTGATGCAACATGGTCAAGGAAAGAAACGTTTAAGGTCTCTGTGCAGAAAATGTCTTAACCATCAGTTTGTGGAGTCTCATGTTATGGCTCATCACTTGTATGAGCACGGTATGATGTGAAGTTACACTACATGGAGTGAGAACGGTGAAGTAGTAGACTTCAGCACAGGATACAATTACCAGGGTGCCTCATCCAACAGTACTGGTAGTGGCGCCCCTTCTTGGAACCCTACCTAGGATTTGGTCTATGATGCTTTTCCGGAATTCAGTTGACATGGTAGAAAGCAAGAAGAATATGGAGGATCTGATACTCTTAATGTTGACCCAGTCCCTGCCGTATTCTGGGAAATTGACACTACTGAATTTGATAGGTACAATAACATGCTACTTGAACCCCGAACCCCGGTGTACGATGGATGTCCACAGACTGTGTTGCACGCCATAATGACTGAAATAGAGTACAAAGTGAAGCACAAAGTATCGGATGCAGGTTTTGATGAAATCCAGAAACACATATGTGATTTACTTCCTAACAATCACAAGCTTCCACGTTCCCATTTTAAGGTAAAAAGTGTCTTAACGAAACTCGGTCTGAAGTTCAAGCACATCAACGCATGCAGAAACGATTGCGTGCTGTTTTATAAGGAGTATGAAGAGTTGGACTATTGTCCTATTTGCAACCACTCCAGATGGAAGTACCCTGAAAAGAGGAGTTCGAAGAAGAAGATTCCTGTGAAGGTGCTTCGATATTTTTCGTTGATTCCCATACTGCAGGGTTTGTTCATGTCTCTATACACAGCAGAGCTGATGACATAGTACGCGAAAAAGATAATAGATGACGACGTGCTCAGACACATGGCAGATGGGGAGGCTTTTAAACATTTTGACAGGGAATTTCCAGACTTTGCAGCGGAGATTCGAAATGTCAGACTAGGACTTTCTATCGACGGGTTCAATCCTTTTAACGATAGCACATACAACGCTGGGG
Organism: Geum urbanum; assembly: GCA_946800695.1. NCBI lineage: Eukaryota > Viridiplantae > Streptophyta > Magnoliopsida > Rosales > Rosaceae > Geum > Geum urbanum. The sequence goes on from OX327002.1 coordinate 59,293,749, forward strand.
CAGTTATCCTCATGTCGTACAACCTGCCTCCCTGGATGTGTATGAACAAGGAATTTAATTTTCTTACTTTGCTAATTCCAGGGCCTAAGTCTCCTAGAAAGTGTTTAGATGTGTACCTCAGACCATTGATTGACGAGCTGAAACTGTTGAGGAAAACTGGAGTTCCAACGTATGACAAGTTCAGTAACACAATGTTCTTGATAAGAGCCGTGGTAATGTAGACCATCAACGATTTTCCTGCGTATGGGATGTTGGCATCTTGCACAACTAGAGGATACAATGCTTGTCATGTCTGTTTGGACAACGTGAACTTGAGTTGGCACGCGGGGAAGGTGTGTTACTTGGGTCATCGTAGATGACTTCCTCATGATCACCAGTGGTGACAGGATAAGGACTGTTTCGATGGGACAGTAGAGAATGGTCCTAAACCCCAACATTGGTTCGGCGAAGAGATTTTGGAAAGGTTAAATAGCTTGAATTATGACGTGTTGACCAATGACGATGATGTAAAGAAACTGAATCCACACCCTCCACAATATGTTGCATATTGGCACCACATGGGTAATTTCTTTGAACTGCCTTACTGGTCAAAATTAAAGCTGAGGAACAACCTTAATGTCATGCACAGAAAGAAGAATGTGTGCGATAGCGTGTTATGAACCATTCTCTGTATTAAGTTCAAGACTACAGACATTCCCAAAGCGCGGAAAGATCTAGAATCTATGAATATACGCCGTCCCTTATGGTTAAAGAAAGATAGAAGAGGTTTTTACAATAAGATACCTGTTGCACCTTACACAGTGAAACCGATAATGAGGGATGCTGTATTTAGCTGGTTTCAGCGTGTTCGGTATCCGTCTAATTATGCATCCAACATATATGACTGTGTCAAAGACGGGGAACACAAGTTCATTAGTTTAAAGACTCATGACTGTCACGTTATACTGCAACGTCTGATTTCAGTGGTGATTTGACCTTATTTTCCTAAAGACGTCGTCGAACCAATTGTTGCATTGTGCAAATGGTGGCAGAGGATATGCACCAGGGAGTTGAAGAAGACAAATGTGGTCGAACTTCAATATGAAATTGTCCACATTCTCTGCAAATTAGAGAGAATTTTTCCCCATTCTTTCTTCGACATCATAATTCACCTCATGGTCTACCTTCCCGAACAAGTCCTGCTTTCTGGTCCAGTCTAGTACACGTGGATGTATCCTCAGGAAAGATAAAATATGAAGTAGTACGTACAGAATATTTTGAAACACTTTTTTCATCATTTATATATCTATTTTCTTACAATATAATATAATGCTTATTTTGTAGACAACTCAGACAATATAAAAGATTCATCAAAAATATGTCTGCCCCAGATGGTTCCATCGCGGAAACATACCTAATGCATGAGTTTGTTACTTACTACAGCAAGTACTTCAATGATCTGGTCGAGACTGCCTCCAATACACATGTTACCTACAATCTTTGAGTCGTCACAGATCTTGTATGACCATTTAAAAGAGTATTAACCGAAAGATTAAGTCAGGAGGAACTTATTGAAACACATTGGGTAGTGTTGCGAGACTGTGAAGAGGTTACTGGTTACATGAAAACTTATAGAACTAAAATTCAGACAGCCAAACAGGACAAGAGTCGAAAAAATGTTTAAGAAGAAGTTCCCTGATTATTTCCTCCAATGGGTATGTCACTTCAAATTATTAAACCATGCATGTCGGCTTTGTGTTTCCTTTTTTAAATTTGATGTTGATATATATATATATATATATATCTGGAACCAGACTAGTATAAGGATTAATTAGTTACGTAATTTGTTATTTAAATTTCATGTTTAATTAATGGATTTGTAGTTTTTTTGTCAAATTTTGGATGCAGGTTTATTTATGGTTTCCTTTAGTTTTAGGGGGAAACTATGGAAAAATTTTGGTATATATATTTTGGTCCTTTCACTTTCAAACATTTTGACAACGAATTTGGAGATTTTGCCGCTAAGGTTAGAAATGTTAGACTCGAACTATCTACAGACAGATTCAATCCTTGGGGTAGTAATAGCTCTTCCGTCAGCACTTAGCCAGTTATTCTGATGTCGTACAACCTGCCTCCGTGGATGTGCATGAACAAGGAATTTGAATTTCTTACTCTGCTAATTCCAGGTTCTAAATCTCTGGGAAAGTGCTTAGATGTTTACCTCAGACCTTTGATCGACGAGCTGAAACTGTTGTGAGAAAATGGAGTCCTAACTTATGACAACTTCACTGACACGATGTTCATGATAAGGGTTGCTGTAATGTGGACGATCATCGATTTTCCAACGTATGTGATGTTGGCAGCCTGTAGGACGGAAGGATACAATGGATGCCCTATATGTTTGGACGACGTGAACTCTAGTTGGCACGCGGGGAAGGTGTGTTACTTGGGTCACCGTAGATGGCTTCCTCACGACCACCCATGGCGATAAGATCAAGCTCATTTCGACGGGACGGTAGAGAATAATCCTAAACCTCGTAGTTGGTCAGGCGAAGAGATTTTAGAGAGGTTGAGCTATTTAAACTTTGGTGTGTTGACCAATGATAAGGATGTACCGAAATGCAATCCAATACCTCCACATGATCTCAGCTATTGGCATCACAAGAGTATATTATTTGAACTCCCTTACTGGTCGAAGTTGAAGCTAAGGAACAACTTGGACGCGATGCACATAGAAAAGAATGTGTGCGACAGCGTGGTGGGAACAGTTCTCAGTATTAAGTTCAAGACTAAAGATATTCCCAAAACGCACAAAGATCTGGAATCTATGAATCTACATCGGCAAAACCCTTGGATTGCTTCTTCGATTTCTTGATAAAGGGAAATATGACCAACTGTGGTTCGAACATATATACAAAGAACTTTCCTTGTGGTTGAGGATGGATAGGATAGGAGTGTACAACAAGATTCCAGCTGCACCTTACACAGTGAAGCCGACACTTAGACGTCTTGTATTTCACTGGTTTAAGAGCGTTTGTTATCCGGCTACGTATGCAGCTACTATAATTGAAGCAGTGGACGAGGTGCTACACAAGTTTATTGGTCTAAAGATACATAACTATCACGTTATGCTGCAACGTCTGATTCCAGTGGTAATTCGGCCATATTTGCCTCGTGACGTCGTAGAACCAATAGTAGCATTGTGCATATGGTGGCAGATGTTATGCGCCAGAGAATTAAAGAAGTCAGAAGTGCTGGAACTGCAACAACAAATTGTGCACATCATTTGCAAACTAGAGAGGATTTTTTCCCCTGCTTTTTTTGACATCATGATTCACCTAATGATCCACCTGCCCGAGCAGGTGCTCATTTCTGGTCTGGTCCAGTACACTTGGATGTATCCTCAAGAAAGGTACATACAACTAATTAATTATACAGGTTTTTCGATCCATTATTTATTCCACTGGAGATTACTAGTTATATGTACTTATTCTACAATGTATTAATTGAATAATTGATTAATTTCGTAGACAGCTTGGATAGTATAAAAGATTCGTCAAAAACAGGTCGGCCCTAGATGGCTCCATAGCAGAGACATACCTAATGCATGATTGTGTTACTTACTGCAACAGGTACCTCAAACATCCACCATCTCCCACCGCCCGAGATCTCAGTGCCCGCATCAATCTTTCTTTCGTCACAAATGTCGTACGACCGTTTAGAGGAGTATTAAAGGAATCATTAACACGAGAAGAACTTATTGAGACATATTGGGTAGTGTTGCGAGACTATGACGAAGTTGAGCCGTACATTATTGGGTACATGGAGAGGCTTCAGGCGTTAAATCAGGACAAGAGTTCAATGTGGTTTGAGAAAATGGTTAATGAGAAGTTCCCTGATTATTTCTTCCAATGGGTATGTACATATGTTTAATTATTTAGTTTATATACATGTTTGTAGAAAGTAAACCCTTTAATTATATATATATATTTCCCATTTTCTCAGAGGATTGATCTACAAAAATCAGAAAACCACGGGGGGTGGTGGTCCTGGCCAAAGTACTTGCTAGCGGGGAAGCCGATTAAATACTATATTTACCCTGGATATTTTGTGAATAGTGTAACGTTTCATTCATTAGCCCGAGATAAAGGAAGAAGAACACAAAATAGTGGGGTAGCAGTTGGGAAAGACAATGATCTATATTACGGGGCTATTGTATATGTCATTCAGCTATGTTACGGGAATGATGTCAACGTTTTCCTATTCAAGTGCAAATGATTCAAGAGTACAAAGGAAAACCTGAGACTTTTATCAGTCGATACAAACTCAAGCTGGTATAAGGATGAGCCTTTTGCTCTCGCCACCTTAGTTAGGCAGGTGTTCTATCTTGATGATCCGAAAGCTGGTGAATGGTGAAAAATAGTGAACCATATCTCTCATCGAGTAATATGGAATACCATGACAACTTATGGGACACCGGCGACTGAAGATGCTGATGAACCAGAAAGAGACATTCCTACATATCAAGAGCCTAATATTTATGTCACTCGCTCCGACATAATGGACCTGGTTCAAGCTGGTGAACGCTTACCCATGCCTGATGGTTGTACGGATCTAACTGAAGATGAGATTATTGATGTAATTAATGGGGTACCGTAGATGGAGAAGAGGCGCATGATGAGGATGAGGATGAGGACGAGGACTCAGGGTATTCGTCGGACGACGTTGAGTATGATGATGAGGAGGAGCAATCGGATAACGGTGATGAGGATGATGACGATTATGACGAAGAGTACAATATAACGACGAGGAATATTAATTGGTAATTAATTATTGTAATTAATTTTTTCCCCGTAATGATGCATATATGATCGATTAATTATATATATTATGAGGAAGAGTATGTATAATTATTAATTTTGTCCTTAATTAATTTAATAATTAATTCATTAATTTTAAATTTTTTGCATAATTAACTTCAAATTGATTAAAGACCGTGGTCGCTTTGTCCAACAGAAATTAAAATTAATTAATTAATTAATCTGGAGGATATCGCTCGGATCGAGAATCACATTTTCACGAAACCCTAAAATGGGGACGAAAGAACGACTTTTCGTAGTCCATAATAAGGTAATTAAACACAATAATAATTAATTATATATATAACTCTAAATCCTAAAAATATCACTTAGACGACGCAAAAGGGTCAAAACGTCGTCTAAGTATACCTTAAACCCTAAACCCTATCTTTTCACTTGGACGACGCAAACGTGTATTTGCGTCGTCCAAGTAAAAACTTCGTAATTTCATCTAAGACAACGACCATCTAGACTATGTCCCAATGCATATTCTTTTCATCGAGACCATAGAGTAAACAATTCTTGGAGTGTGAGCGTCAACGGTTCCAAAATAAGAGTTACGGATTTTCGTGTATCCACGTTTCTGGTTTGTAAAAATTTCAGTTTTGCAGTTGACTATGCCGATGAAACCCTTAACTAACTTACTATTTTGTGAAAATTATTCTATTTATATATTATCTTATGGCGAATGTATCCAACGGTTGTTTTGTCCAAAATCAATTTCGTTAATATCGATATGCAATGAGTCTATACTTAATAACACTTAAGTTATACAGATTAGTAGATACTTAACAAGTTTAAAGACGTAAGATTATTTGACGTAAGTTTACGACTATTTCATTCGAATGACAGATCGGAAACTTCCTTGAGAATTATTTTAAAAAATTAATTTTACGGAAATTTCACCTGGATAACGGAGATGGTCTATCTCCGTCGTCCAGGTGACCACTTGGACGACGGAAACAAACCATCTCCATCGTCCAGGTGACCACTTAGACGACGGAGATGGTCTATCTCCGTCGTCTAGGATGAAAAATTTGGCAGTTCACTTTTCACAGCCAAATTTTTGGGGAACGGTTCAAATTTCCAACATTAACAAGGCCAACCGAGGGAAGAAAGACAAACATCATACCTCCGGCTCCAAGCAGATGATCCAAATCGCCAAGGAGCACAGAGATAAGGGCTCCAAACACCCTTATCTGGATGCTAGCGTCAGCGCTTACCTGACGCATGGGCTCGACAATGAAGCCAGTCAATACGGCGTAAGTGCCGTATATATTTCTTCTTAATTAGCGTAATTATTATTTATTAAACTGACGTACAAATTTATAATTATTTAATTATTATTATTATTTTCAAGCGAGGTTGGTAGAACGGGCGCATGAGAAATTGGCCAACACGCAGCTTGCACACCCAGATTTACCTCCGGAAGACCTGCCTTCTCTATCGATGGAGAGCCAAATTGCAATCGCCGATGAGGTATACGGTTATCGAGCTAGCAAGGAGGTTAGGGGGATGGGATCAAAGCTGTAGTGAGATTTGTCTTCTGACTCATCTACGGGACGTTCAGAGAGGAATTGTGCTCGGGATGCGTCGGTCCAAACAGCCCTTGAGGAGGCTCAACTCGCACGGGAGGAAACGCAATCTATGCGTCAGAGGCTTGATGACCAACAAGCGCAGATAGCCCAGCTCATCACCCTCATGCAAAACTAGGCTCGACAACAGTGTTAACCTCCTCCGAACCCATACCCCGACGACGACAACACGGCTGGAGACGGGGGACTCGACGGCGTGTCTGCTCCTCCTGTATTTTAGTAGTTTGTATTCTATGTAGTTTATGATATCGTATTTTCGATTCCGAACGATTTAATTTGATGTATGTACAAATTTAAATTATTTAAATGACAATTTAGTATTTTAATTAATTTATTAATATTTTACTTTAAATTCATAAATTACAAATAAATAAATATTCACTTAGACTACGGAACATATTCATATGCGTGGTCTAAGTGATCACTTAGACTATGAAATAGATAGGGATCCGTGATTTAAGTGGTCACTTAGACTACGGAATATATAGAGATCCGTGGTCTAAGTGACCACTTAGACTATGGAGTTTTTGCGTGGTCTAAGTGATCACTCAAACCACGCAAATAATTTCCTAGTCTAAGTGACCACTTGGACAAAGGAATTATTGCATCGTCCTAGTGACACTTAGACCATGGACTATTTGCGTCGCAACACCTCCGCAGTCCAGGAGACTACTTGGATGACGGAAATGGACTTTTTCGTCGTCCAAATACTTAGACGACGGAAATGGTCCGCGGTCTAAGTGCGTTTTTCTTGTAGTGGGAATGTATTCAATGACTTATCAATCATGTTCTTCTCACAGAAGCTCAGTTCAGACTGCAGATCCAACATCGTTTGATTGTAATCTTGGATCTTTGGTAAATTCAGAAGCCTAAGGGCTTCTTATCTCATAGTCAACTCAGGAAGCTGTGCATCATGCACATTACTGAAGCTCTGCTTCAAAGCATCCCACAAATCTAGGGGATCTATTTTCTTTTAAGTACTGCTTCTTGAGAGTTGAATGAATGACGCCTCAAAAACATGAGGGCTTGAGCTTTTGATTCATTTGATGGTGGAATAATATTTGACCCAATGGGTTGAATGGTTCTATTGAATCTCTTTCCGATGAATGTGTTAACCACATCAGAGACCCGGCGATGGTATTCCTTTCCTTGAAGATCAAGGATATCGAATTCTGCCCTTACCGGCTCATTCGAACTCATCTACAAAATACAAAGAGATTATATTAGTATCGATCGAAAAACCACGATCACTAACATCAAATTTTAATGAATAAGAATGTGATCCATGATGTATGGTCAAAAAATTGATCATCAATAAACGGTGGATCAAAAACCACACCCAGAAACCATGATTAACCATCACATATGATCGATTTCCCTTTCTTTCTTTTCTTTTCTAAACTGTGACTCCCCCAGGACCGTCACTCATATTCTATGGATACAAGTCTATAGGAACTAGGGCATAGATATGCAATAATCACAAATCATAAATCCCAATCCTAAGATCTAGGATTTTGTAGGAAGTAAGTTTTATTCCTAGATCTAGAGATTAATGGTTTAGAAAATTTACCTCTATTAGTGTTATGCTCGGTATGACCGGTACAAAAGTTGGTCGACATTCATGAGGAGCTCGTTTGTAGAGTTTATTTAGAAGTCGAGCAATCTTGTCAAATTGAGAATTTTGAGCGTGTGCTTCGCAAGGAGGACCGTTGGAATCAAGTGGTGGAGGAGAGTTATTGCCGGCGATAGAGGTTTCTCTGTGGTGATAGCTAGCTATTAACTTTGAGCGTGCCTGATAATGTGTTGTAGAAGAATAATAGATAGAATGCCTTATATATAGGCTAATACAATCTGTTACAATCAATATCCTTATAAAACAGGGATTTTCTGTATTTCTATCTAGACTAATCCGTATCTAATTAAAACAAGACACACACTGAAAATTGGGAGAATAAATCTTTTTAAACGGCATGAATATTCTACGAATTGAAGAAAGAAAAAAAGGACCAACAATAAGGACCGGTTTTAGTCTCAAGCTCGTCGGACTATATCTTTCAGTCTTCTATTAACGTAGCGAATTCATCTGCAAAAGTTGTTTTCAACTATAGGTAAAGATGTCCACACTAAAGAATTTTGTATACACCTCTAACATCATTACCGTGAAGAGTTACACCAACTCCTCTCTAAATTCATTCTCATCTTGGAGATTCTTATAACCAATTTTGCATATAGATACATAACCTGATATGATGTAATTCATGTTAGTCTTCAACAAACTATCCAGACAACACAAATTCGTTCCTATCATAGAACATATTACTAAATTAACTTATCATCTATCACACAATGTGCAATCAAATCAATTATATTATGTTGAATTGAAAAAGCAATAACACATGAAAACTTACAGATCCTTATTCATCTATTGACTAAGGATCATTCTAAACAAAGGGACAAAGAAAGGGAAAACTACCAGCAGCAGCAGTCCCATGTTGGGGGGCTGATCTGTAAATTTCTCTGTGAAAATTCATACATATGGGTTGGTGTGATAGGTACGTGTCACCCGTAAGTTCTTCAGGATTAAAGTTAGGTATGCCCTGGCCATGGTGGTGTATTGTAACCAAGCTCTCACCAAAACTTTTTATAACAAAAAAAAACTACTACTAATTAGGTAATACCTTTATGCGTAATCTCCTTCATAGAGAAAAAATATGCAAATACCATCCTGTGAAATATCTCTATCCGTCATCCCCCATATACAAATCAACCCAACTTCAAATCATTTAGTGTCAGCTGCTATAGTCCGACCTTTCTCAATTCTATGGAGGAAATGAGTGGTTTTGTAATGTTCTACGAATGTCGATGATCGTAAGGTCTTCTGGTGTTATATGACTTGTACCCAGTACCCACGATTTAAAACTACAACAGCAACTATTTTGTGGTTTATGCCTTTACCCATAGTTTATCAATTTTTTTTTCTGGAGTCATGCAAAGCCAGGGGCAATGGAGGGTTTCTGAAAGTTTAACCTTAACCACAATTAGATTAATTAATAGAGATTATCAAATCTTCATTTCAAAGTTTAAGTAATAATTTTAAGATATTTCTTCAAACAAATTACACTCGACATCATGAAAGCATGAAAAGAGTCATAAATTAAAACATGATATTTCGTTGAACTACTCCGATATTTGAAGGAAAAAATTGGAAACACAAAACATGGGTATACATTTGATAGGATCAGAAATATATAAATAGGGATTGAAGGAGTAAAATGCAAATAATGTAAAAGATAACAAAATAAAGCTCATTCATTCATCTTCGATATCATTCTCTACAGAGGTTACTGCCTTATAATGGCCTGAGTTGATTCTAACACAATTACCAGACTATCCTTATGTTAGGCCCATAATACAGTAGATGTGTATTACACAGTGAGCCCAAGGTAAGACAAGCCCATCAACCTATTGATCATATCATCCCTCCCCCCTTAAAAGAAGGCATGTCCTCATGCCGTGCAATTGTAACCGGCCGGGAAGTGATCAAATCTCCAAAGTGCGTAGAATAATAGCCTTAAGATGATAAATTTATCATAGCATCAGTCGCAACATCCATGAACAAACAAATACTTAACTTGAGGAGTGATAGAGTCGGTACCACCCCGAGCATCACCATATCATGAGGAGTCGCAAGCAATAGAGGAGCGTTGATACCACATATTAGGTACTTGTCCAGCAAAGAAGAGTGAGCTTAGTGGAAGTGAAAGACATTGTCAGAAAGACCTCGTACTTGATCTTGCACTGTTGAGAGCATGTCAGCAGCATCAACCAATCTTTTTGCCAGTACCAACACAAAAGTCAACCAAGAATTGGGAGGTAGAATACCTGTCTGTGCCAAGATACCAACATGTATAAACGGCCACACCTGAGCAATAGGGTCCTGAGAGTAACAAGCTTCAACACAGAAAAGGATATGTTCATGCAAGACTGCAAAGTTATTCCTGACATCCACTTCGCCAAAAATAAAATTGCACGAAAGTAGTTGTGGCTCTATTGTCATCACATCGAAACCTGTGTTTCCAACACCACTCATTTGGCTTGTAACATATTTAGCATGCTGCACAGATTCAGATTGGGAACTGGGTTGTCGCGTGCCATCAGCACTAAGATACCAATTCAAAGGCTTGTGATGGTGATACTCCCATAAGGAAAGAGCTTGCACACATGCCAGCGTGCACAAACATACCCGAGGTGGGAGCACAACGACGACACAATATTCCTTCAAAATCTCAAGAATAAGCAGCGTAGCAATATGATTCACCAAAGAATGACTCGTATGCAGCATTGTAATACAGAAAGTAACAGTAACTACTGAAGAGGCTGTAAAAGACAAATACCTCATCATTGGAGCAATGCCGATAACATGATGCACAATAAAGTTACAAGCCAGAGTTAGAGGTTCAGTTAGAGATATGTGGGTAGCTCTATTTTTCAGCACATCATCAGCACCAATTAAAGGTGTAGATAGAGTATAATTGGCGGCCACTTCAACCATAGCAATGCACAAGTGGGGTTGTACTATTTGACTAAAAATCTCACCAATAGAAGCAATGCCAGGCGTCTTTGTATCAAGTTCCAACATTACATAGTAGCTTGGAAAGGCAAAAATCTCAGTTGCAAACATCCTTACCAAATTCGCTTGAACCTCACTATGAAACAAAGTGCAACAGTACTCCATTTTGAATGAGTGCATATCATGTCTTATCTCCCCAAAATAAACATTACATACAACTAGATTACAATCTACATCATCATGCTTCCCAATCATGAAATAAAACAGGTCACTACTCTGCATCATTCTTCGAGGCACAAGTATATTTGCCTATGTCAGTGGAGGAACTAGTGTGTCATGGCAAATGAGTTCATGTAAAACTGCTGAAAACTTGCTGATATCACAGTATGGAATGAAACAAAACAATGGTGTCTCAGATGCAGAAAATATCATATTTGCATGGAATGAAAACTTTTCAATCTCTATCTCAAGCACCTGAACAAGGCATGCCCAACAATGAATACAACTGAGTACTGTAAGTCTGAATTCAGTATCGTCCAATGAACAATGTAGAGAATACGAATACATTAATATCACAGTGGCTGCAACACCCAAAAGTTGCTGCTCATAAACTTTGCAAGCCAAGCTTATCAGCAGTGCAATATGGAACGTGAATGCTTGGATAACCATCCTTATAATTATGCAAGAGCAAACCCAGATGTCACTTCAAATACCCAACAGAGGCTGCAACACCCAAAAGTTGCTGCTCATAAACTTTGCAAGCCAAGCTTATCAGCAGTGCAATATGGAACGTGAATGCTTGGATAACCATCCTTATAATTATGCAAGAGCAAACCCAGATGTCACTTCAAATACCCAACAGAGGCATGAGGCTTCTCTTACGTTTTTCAAAATAATGGTTTATAAATGCATGAATATAAGTGATACAGGGTGGCTTAAGTCGATGAAGTTCAAATTCCCAATGACAGCTATAACAAGGCACCATGAGAATTGCAGCAATGTGGCTATAACAATTCATTGCCAAAGAGACACCTAACACATCACTGAGAAGAATAAAATCTGTTGCATAGGAAGAAGAACCTTGATGATAAATGGATTTAGGTTTAATGAGAAGTGATAGATTCACCATCCACGAATCTGGGAGCCATTGGTACAACACCAAAATTTTGGTCTCAACGTTACTTGTATGGCTATGAACAATTGAATCCTTCCAATTCGGTATTATAGCTAGAAGAGTTCTGATCATTGATGTGTTCATAGGCAGGCTTACAAATGGATTTGATGACACCACTGACATAGAAAATTCAGGATCATGACATTTATCCCTGAAAAATATCTTATATGTGACTACTGCAATTGCTGACTAGAATTCCTTCCCACTGTTAACAAAACTCATATCTACATTGTCATCAATTGTCTCAAACCAACCAATGAGATGCAGCTTCCATTCAGAATCATATTTTGATAAGAAACCAGCTCTAATCACATAGATTTCACTCTCATAATTAAAAACACTTCTCAAATCATAACCACCGAGAACTTTAGCAATATTATCATAATTAAGCACACTTGCAGCATTCACAAAGTGAGAATGATCAATTAAAGAATCATGTACCTCAAGTGGCATATACCCCGTGGCCAATTCTCCAGAAGCACACCAAATTTCATTCAAGGACAATTCTCCATTAATCAAAGTCTGCAGGTCTCCATTATTCTCACTTAATTTCTTATCATCACCTGTCACGATTAGTTGCTCACTCTCAGCAACTATGGGATCGTCATTGCTCAATAGGGCAGGGATAGAAACAAATTGCTCAGTTAACGACTTTTGCACACAAAATTTGGGGTTAGACTGAGTGAACGAAATTGAATGAGAAGAGGCGAGGGATTGATTGGGTTCATGGGTAGTGATTTTTGGGTACGGTGAGCTAGGAGTGATTGGGTAAGAGTAGAGAGAATAGTCGACGTTGTGAATTGTAGGGTTGGTAGGAGTGGAATGGAAGTTGTGACGGTCATTAGGTTAGGATATGGCCGTGGGTTTGAGTTTATCAAGTACTCTGAAGTGGTGAAGGTGGGTGGTGAACAAGTGGGTGAGAAAGGGTAGAGATACAGTAGTGGTTGTGCTATTTGGTACTGTGGAGAGTAAAATGGACCGTAATCGAAGTAATTAGTGTTTACAGAGGCGACAGGCGATGGAGTATGATGGGTGATGACATATAGTAACGGTGGAACTCAGCTGAGAGAAACGAAGGGAACTCTGGCTTGTGATACTGGGTAACGTTCGTGTCAGGGTTCCAGTAATACAGAGAACCCGATGAACCATCCATAAGACCTCACCATGGCTTGGGAAGGTCTGGATCGTCGTCAGGTGCGTACCAGCGACCAGTGTTCGTAGAAAAGCTCAGTCGAAGCTCTTCCCGGAATCTGTCTGTATAGGTTAGTGAATCGTAAACATAGAATTGAAGTAATCTTGAAAAAAAATTGCCTCACCCATTTGGATCTGGGCTCTGATACCAGTTGATAGGATCAGAAAAATGGAAATAGGGATTGAAAGAGTAAAATGCAGAAAACGTAAAGAATAACAAAATATCATTCTCTAGGACGTTACTGCCTTATAATGATCTGAGTTGATTCTAACACAATTACCATACTATTCTTATGTTAGGCCCATAACACAATAAATGTGTATTACACAGTGAGCCCAAAATAAGACAAGGCCATCAACCTATTGATCCTATCAACATTCTCGCATATAAACCTAATCCTCATCAACCTCCTTTTTTTCTTCTCTCTCTCCTTTAACGTCGCTGCTGCTGCCTGCTGCCTGCTGCTGCTGCTGTGTTTTCTCAACTCCTCTTTCAACAACAAAACTCAACACTCAAGAGATCCGAGGACTTTGGGAAAACCCTATCCCTCAACTCAATCACAGACTCTTCTTCAAGTTATCAACTCTCTCTTTCAGGTACTTCGATCTCGTTTCGTTTTGTATTTTGATATCTTAAAACTGTAAAGCTCTCCCTTAACGCTTTAGATTCTACTAGCTCCGATTGTTGAAATTTCCGATTAGAAAGATTGCGTTTCGTGCTTAGTTGATAGATCGATTGCTTTGTCGAGTGTGTTGTTGAAACTGTTGAAGAAGACCGTCGATTTGATTTGGTAGACTGTACAGGTATAGTATATGTATACGTATACGTATTTTTTCTGTGTATCAACTGATTCGACTAGATGTGGATAAGATGATCTGCGCATGGAGAGTCTATTGTATAAGTTTGATTTGTTTAGATTTGGAATCGTATTGATGGTAGTTACTGATGTGTATTGATGATGTTTTTAGTCATGGCTGGCGTTGCACCCGAAGGATCTCAGTTTGATACTCGTCAATACGATGCTAAGATGAGCGAGCTGTAAGTTTTGTTTTGATTTTGTCTTTTCGAGTTGTTTTGCGTAGTTTGTGCTGTTGATGACTGAAGATTCTTCTTATTTTTGTGTGTGAGCAGGCTTGGTTCTGAGGGACAAGACTTTTTCACCTCGTACGATGAGGTTCACGACAGTTTTGATGTCATGGGACTGCAGGAGAACCTTCTTAGGGGCATCTATGCATATGGTAAGTCTAATAATGCTTCAACCTTTTTTGTTTTCTTTGCCATTTTGAAGAGTTTAAGCTTGTGGTGTTCAATGAAGATAACTATTGATTCTAGTGTACTGTATCAATTGCCGCCATCGTAGCTACCTTCTGTATCACTTGTTCATATTTGAGTTTCTGTTTGGCGTGCCTTTACATCAAAGGTTATATTTGGTGTGATGAAACCAGTCACTCTGATTCCCAATGATAGATTATATGATATTTCAACTTGCTACTTTTGATTGTTTTTGGGTGTGATTATTGTATAGTAATAGATCATTAAACAGACCAATTATAGATAAACAAAGATTTGGCCAATGATGAAGAACTGTATTTGCTACTCTTGATGGGGATCTCCCATCTGATGATATATTACCACCAAGATCTGAGGCACGTCTATCTGTTCCAAATCTTTTTATCGAAAATAAAGTGGTTGTTCAGTACATAAGATAGGGTCTTGTAAGACTGTTTATGGGCATTGCCATTTATACCCTTGTAGATTCATGCTGTTCATATAATTCAATGTTTTTGTCTGTATCCGTAGACTGATTATCCATCCATTTTTCCCATAGGTTTTGAGAAGCCCTCTGCTATTCAGCAAAGGGGAATTGTTCCCTTCTGCAAGGGACTCGATGTGATTCAACAGGCTCAGTCTGGAACTGGGAAAACAGCCACTTTCTGCTCTGGAATTCTGCAGCAGCTTGATTATGGATTGCTTGACTGTCAGGCACTAGTTCTTGCACCTACGCGAGAACTTGCCCAACAGATTGAGAAGGTTATGCGTGCCCTGGGTGATTACCTTGGTGTCAAGGTTCATGCTTGTGTTGGTGGGACCAGTGTCCGTGAAGATCAACGTATCCTCTCTGCCGGAGTTCATGTTGTTGTTGGTACACCTGGTCGAGTGTTTGACATGTTGAGGAGACAGTCTCTCCGTCCCGATTCTATTAAGATGTTTGTTTTGGATGAAGCTGATGAAATGCTCTCACGAGGTTTCAAGGATCAGGTACTTCGTTTGGATAATAATTTATTCAATGTTCCTTCATTATGCTATGACTTGTGTGTAGAAATTTAGCTTGCTGTTGTTGGTTGTTATAGCTTGGATGTGCTGTTATTTTTTGTTCGATAATCCTACTTATGTACTTATCTAGATAAAACTTATAACCAAGTTAAGGTAGTAAATTTTTTTCTCAGCTGTTTACTTTTGGTATTTGAGTGTTTGTAATGCTTTAATCTGTTTGTACTGTTCCATCATTTGAATATTTACCTTATTTTTACTTTTGCATTTGGATAATTGTGTATTGTACTAATAATTTCGGTTCTTATTTTCAGATCTATGACATTTTCCAGCTGCTACCACCGAAAATTCAAGTGGGTGTTTTCTCTGCCACAATGCCGCCAGAAGCTCTTGATATCACCAGGAAGTTCATGAACAAACCTGTTAGGATTTTGGTGAAACGTGATGAGCTCACTCTTGAGGGTATCAAGCAGTTCCATGTCAATGTTGACAAAGAGGACTGGAAACTCGAGACACTTTGTGATCTTTATGAGACCTTAGCAATTACCCAGAGTGTCATCTTTGTCAACACTAGGCGCAAAGTTGATTGGCTGACGGACAAGATGCGCAGCCGTGACCACACCGTCTCTGCCACCCATGGTGACATGGACCAGAACACTAGGGACATCAT
The DNA here is from genome assembly GCA_946800695.1 of Geum urbanum. Taxonomy (NCBI): domain Eukaryota; kingdom Viridiplantae; phylum Streptophyta; class Magnoliopsida; order Rosales; family Rosaceae; genus Geum; species Geum urbanum. The sequence continues at coordinate 59,310,059 of OX327002.1, forward strand.
CATGAGAGAGTTTAGGTCTGGTTCGTCTCGTGTGCTCATCACAACTGATCTCTTGGCACGTGGTATTGATGTTCAGCAGGTTTCACTTGTCATCAATTATGACCTTCCAACACAGCCAGAAAACTATCTCCATCGTATTGGTCGTAGTGGTAGGTTTGGGAGGAAGGGTGTTGCCATCAACTTTGTGACCAAGGATGATGAAAGGATGTTGTTTGACATCCAGAAGTTCTACAATGTTGTAATTGAGGAGCTGCCGGCCAATGTTGCTGATCTTCTCTGAGTAAGCAAGGTTTTGGTATGGTGTGGTGATTGGCTTTGTAATTTGGAAAGCCATATTTATTTCTTCCTTGTAGGTGTAAGGGCTGTTATTTAGCATGGATTACTTGAAACTGGGTCTTGGGTCCTGTCCGTTTGAGACAGGTCTCGTCCCATTTCAGGTGTGGATAAACCACTTAAAATTTTTGTTTAGTATTTTAAGACAAGTTTGCAGCAGTAACTGTTTTCCGATTGCACTTATTGTTCTAAGACTGGTTTTGAGAGGTAATATTATGTAGAAATTTCTCATTTGTTTGTTTGACATTTGCTCATTGTTTATCCTGTTTTTGTTTTTGTTTTTATGTATTTAAACTGTTTGTTTACCTGGACTAGACTTTTATTGGTTTTCTCATGCCTTTCAAGTTTCAACTTGTAGTTGAGAACTGCTTGATACCCTCAAGAGGGTAGACTAAAAAATGCTAGGCAACCCTAGACGGTGAACATACCTTCTGGCGCCTAGGCGGTTAGACGTGGATTAATCGGAATTAGACGTTGTCTAGGCGACTTAAAAGCGGTATTAATTAAATACATATATATGTGAAATAATGAATATTTAAAACACTTATATAATAAAATTAGCAATAAATATAATTTAAATTGTCATAATCTTTACACAAAAATATATAATATAGAGTAATAACCTCAAATATCAAATTATTTGAGTTTTAAATTATTATTTTTTTCACGTCCAGCATCGCCTAGACTCGTCCAAGAACGCCTAACCCGCCTAGACTCGCCTAGGAGCGCCTAGCTCGCCAAAAGAACTTATTCCCTCATTTAACTTCGCCTAACACCTAGGTCGCCTTTTAAAACAGTGGTCGAGAAGCTTTACAAGTAGCGGACCATTCTCATTATCAAACTTGATCAAACTTCTTGAGTTTACAAGAACCTCACTTTTTTGTTTTTTCCTTTTTTTCGTGAAACTGTGAAAGGGTTGAATAGGTAAGAAAATTGTTGGAACTTTGTTCATCAGAATGGTTTTGCTCAAGTAGAGAAACGTGAAGGGCTCGAGGCTTATTAATATGCGTTATAAATTTTCTCTTCCTTGGCCCATGGGGGAGAGATGGGTAAAGGAAATAAGAAATGGAGCCGTGAAAACATGGAGTAGACAAAATGATTCCCCGCCGATACACGCCACCAGCATCACCAATTATAAAAGTCAGCTTAGACTGCCTTGTAATATATGGGATACCTTCCAAGAAAACAAAATCCGTAGAACCAAGCCAGAGGGGAATCGCATTCCTTTTGGGGTCCATTTCCAGTGGTGTGGTGTTTGTTCTTTTCTTCTTCTTCTTCTGGGAAGGTCCTGAACTACTACTACTATGGATGACTATAACAGATCAAAGTCCTATGGTGGCAGTGGGACGATGCAGATGGAAAGCTACTATGGACCCTCCTCAAGAGCACCACCGCCCACTAATAACTATGAGCTCAGGAGTTACAGCGTCTCCTATGCACAGAGCCAGATGAGTAATTATAACTACAACAACAATAACAGGGATTTGAAGAAGGGGAAGAGCACTTATGCTTCAAAGCCATCTTCTTGGGCTCTGACCGATCCTGAGTTGCAGAGGAAGAAGAGGGTTGCTAGCTACAAGATGTATTCTGTTGAGGGAAAGATGAGAGGCACCTTCAGGAAAAGCTTCAGGTGGCTCAAGGTTAAGTACAGCGAATTGATCTATGGCTTGTCATGAGTTTCTTGGGTTGGTTTTGTTTAGTTGTGGTCCGTATTTTATCTGTAAGTCTTAAATCTTAATTGAGAGACAGTATTCAGTTTTGTGTCTAGTGGTCTGTATGTTTATAATTTTCTTTGATCAAGTCTTGAAAGATTTGTGAGGTTGTGATGAAATGAATTGGATTGTTAATTTGTTGAGCTCTTGGTACTGTAATGTCTCCTAGCCTATTCTTTCGGGTTTCAAAAGAAGTTATGATCTTCGTTGTTGTTTCTTTTGCAATTCCATAAGCTCTCTGTACCAACATGCATGGCCATAGGCTATCTGTACCATGCTAAGCTTTGTGTACTTTGCTTACATATTTCAGCCTTTTAGTGAAACTGTGAAAGACTTGTAGCTACTTATGCAAGTGTGGTCTCTCACTTCTCTGTGGGAATTTTGTTTGTGAGAAGACAAACAAGGCAACTTGGGGACTGGAATGGCACTAGTTTGGTTTTGAGTTTTAGAGGGCCTCCCTGATCGATTTCGTTAACATCTATGATCTCTTAGACCCTATTTCCTCTAAGCTGATGACATTCGTGACAAGTGCTCCGATACAAGCTGTGCATTCTTGATCTCATATAAACTAGCGCTTTTCATAAAACATTCCTTTGTGCTGGTAAAACAGCCTCCGGCAATGGTCATACATTAACCCCTAAACCCTCACCTGCTCCAGCTCCAGCTCCAGAACAATCCATGCCAATAGCAGTTTCCATGCTGTTACCATCTCCATGTACCTTTTATTTATGTATCAATCTAGCTATTAGTGAAAAGCTCTCTAGCTTTATATATATGGTTGATTGCTGCTCTGGCTTTGGAGATTCCGGCAAGCCATGTGTTAAATTGTCTCAATTATCATCTCCACCCATTATTTGCGTTGCCACCTGTCTTTGTCTTTGAGACAACTAATACATCTTCAATTTGTCGATTAACCTTTTTCTCATTTAGCTCATATCATATTGCTGATTCTGATGTTTTTCAATGTCCCATAACCGGGTCAATCATGGAAAAGAATTGTTTAACAAGGTTTTAGATTGATGATTGGAGTTTGACTTGACGTTTTCGTGGGGAGCAAGTGTTCTGGCCAAAATAAATGCAAGCCTTATACTGGTATGACTGCGCAGCTTACCCAAATTTCCAGTCAAGTTGCTTAAATTTCTTGCTGTTTGATCTACCTGGAAAATCTGAGCACAAGGGTAAAAGTCATGGACTTAATTTACAAAAAAATATTCTGGTTTATTATGTCATATGCTACTGTAAGTGTGTAATGTGCTCTGCTTTGTATCAGTACAGGAAATGCAATGCATTATGGAGAAAGTTGATCCTGAATTGGAAGTCAAGATCAAAGAGGGTGAGAAGCTAATAGCACAGATGGTTCAAGATCAACTTCATCCCACGTATACATTCAATGATAAGACAGTGATTTCAGTGTTTGATCGACGAGTCTACTTGTAGACTTTTACTATATTGTATGTTCTAGCTAACGCTAACTTCGGTTTTCCAAAATAACATCATGAATGGTACCTGGCATGCAGTGGGATGCATGGTCTTTGAATTCGTGGTTGCGCTATCTGAATGCGCAGAAAGATTGTCTGACATACTTGGTGAAAAAGGAGAGAAATAAAATGGATACTTCTAGACAAGCTTCGTTGTGCTGACAACGCATACAGGAAGAAACCAATTAAGGAATGCTTGTCAGTTCAAGAAATGAACAAGCATGTAAGAAATGATCAACTAAGTTATGAGTATTTATGTGAAGATGAGTGTACTGATTAGTCAATGCATGGATGCAGAAAATACGTTGCCACATGGTACATGGAAGCAAGAATGTTCGCAAGGAGAAGAAGCTTTTGAAAGATATGCAGCTGAGCCAGCAGGAGGATAAGTTTGTTTCATTTTGGACACAATTAGAGAAAGAACTTAAAAGAGTTTCTCAAGTGGTAAGATTTTAAGAGAAAAGTTTGTTGTTACATCACTTAAATGTGCTTGTAGTCAACAGTGATTACTTAAAATTTGTATATATTTTTTTAATTCTTTAGTTTTTTGTTGTTCTTGTTCTTGTTCAATGTTGATACAGGAACGGTTTTATGACGTGAAACTGACTTGGTTGCTGCATCACCAGATGCCAGCTCTGTTTAATAAAGGAGATGAATTTAAATACCGCTAAGAAGAAATCAATGAACTCGAATGAAGAATACAAAGATGTGAAGTTGAACTTCTAAATAAAGGAGATGAAGGCTTTGCTACTCATAAAGCAAATGCTAAATCTACTGTGAATGGAAAGACATGGACGTCTTTGGTTTCAAAAAAAGAATTACAGGAGCAACTTAAGGTAACGAATATATACCACCTAATGTTTCAAAGAGGAATATAAGATGCACGTGTTAATCATCCTTGCTCATATTTGGTGCAGGTTGCTGGTACAAGAATAGAAGAACTAAGAATTGACTCTTGGTCTTGGAAAAGTAATTAGTCAAGTTGAGAGAGAACGGGAAGCAATGTATAGGGATCTATCTTCGTTCAGCAAGAGACTCCCAAAGTTATGTCAATTGGATTCTAGTCGCGTTTTGAAACCCAAAGGGCAACATGAATGTTCTTCCGTGAGGTGCAAAACACAAATCATGACAGAAACTTTAAGTAGCATAGTATTGGGTAATCAGAATCGTGTGACTATGCGAGTTTCAACCACTTAGCTAGAAGTTTCTTGTGATTCTGACTATTATGTCTTCTCATTTCAATCCAGATTGTACGATTTACCTTTCTCCTACTACTGACTCAGAAGTTATCTCTATATACCAAGAGGAACTCATCGACATTGAAGCCAGAAGTTCCTTCAAAAAAAAAACATGGGAAGAATTCTTCGAAGTTGTCTGCAATGAAATCAAAATTCAAAAGTAGTAAGTTTGAGGTAGCAAACTACAAATAATACCAGGTGCTAACCCTACCGTTTGCCGCCATTTAAATGAGGGCCCGGGTAAAATTCTGCTTCTGTACCATGGTCTTAGCTAGGTTGTCCGTATAATGATGTACTACTCTTTTCCCTATTTTAGAATTTTGTTGTGTTCTTTAGTTGACACTGTAAATGTGAGAAGTGATCTTGATGTACCTACCACATTTGTATTGGATAATCTTCACTTATGAACCAGATTCTTGTAACATTCTTGCAATATTCAGTGAAAAGCTCACCTGTTCTCATATTTTTTTAGTTTGAATAACTTACTGGTCCTCAATAGTCTATTTGAGAGCCCTGTTTCTAAGAAGCTTGTTTTTTTTTCCTCTCCTTTTTTCTTAATCGGTTTGGTGTTGGTCTTTTGAATGGAAGTTAAAAAAGAAAAGAAAATGGTTTTAGAGAAGTGGACTAAAGCATGAACTGCTGAGGCATTGCTAATGAGACTTCTTGTTTGGTCTTTTGGATGATTCTGCTGATTCACCACAGAATTTTACGACGTTCCGTCTTTCATGTCACTTGCTGAAAAGAAGCATTACAAACCAGATTTGGATCATTAAATTCCCAAGTAAAAGAGAGAGCAATCTGTATTTCCTTCGTACTATTAAATAAACTATGTTATCTAGTGTTTTTCATATCATATTCTTGCAGAGTTGCAGATGCCATGTTGCTGAAACTATTCGTCTTAGTTAATGGCAACTGCTTGACAAGGCTCTGGATTAAAGAATTGGAGTTGACCTACTCTTTTGTTACAAGTTCTGCATCAACATTATTAAGAAGCTTGATACTGGAATAAGCTTGTATTCTTATTCAATTCAATTACATCGGTATATATACACGAATCCTAGAAAGGTTAAACCTAACCCTAGCTGTACAAGGAAAGTATAAACCCTGAAAGTAAGGGATTACAACCCGATTACAACTCTACCAATTATCAACTGAAATGGTCAAGGTACAGTATGATCATTTCCTTTAATACTCCCTCGCAAATTGGAATGTATATCAATTACACCTAACTTGTGAAGTAGTGTGCTAAAGTGAGCTGATCCAAGAGGCTTAGTGAATAAATCCGTTAGCTGCTCCTTGGTTCCAATGTACACAGCTTTGAGCAAACCTCTTTGAATCTTCTCATGAACTACATGGCAGTCGATCTCAATGTATTTGGTCCTTTCGTGAAAAATTGGGTTGGTTGCGATGTGTAATGCAGCCTGGTTGTCACAGTACATTCTGATCGGATTGAATTGCTTCGCTCTCAAGTCATTGAGCAAGCTTTTGAGCCAAGTCACCTCACAACTTGTTGCCATGGAACGGTACTCTGCTTCAGCGCTAGATCGAGCCATAGTCCCCTGCTTCTTAGTCCTTCAAGAAACTGGTGCATCTCCTAACAAAACACAATAACCAATGATGGAATGTCTTGTATCCTTACAACTCGCCCAGTCTACAATGCAATAAGCAGTGAGTTCAATTCTTCCTATAGATGGGAGAAGAATACCCTGACTTGGTGCTTTCTTGATATAACGAAGCACTTGCTGAGCTGCTACTAGATGGGGCTGCCGTGGTTTTTCCATAAATTGGCTTAGGATGTGTACAACATAAGCTAAGTCTGGTCATGTGATGGCCAGATATATTAACCTGCCTACAAGACGTCGATATTGAGAAGGATCAATGAGTAGCTCTCCTCCTTCTTGAGTCAATGATATGTTTTGATCAATTGAGAACGAAGAAGGTTTTGCACCGATAAATCCAGTGTTCTCTAGTATCTCTAACGCATATTTTCTTTGACAAAGTGCTATCCCTCTTCTTGACCGAGCCACTTCTATGCCAAGAAAGCATTTGAGCTCTCCAAGGTTCTTGAGCTTAAATCACAATTTTGTAGCTGTGATTTCTTCCAAACTATTGCCTACCAAGATCACATCATCAACGTACACAAGTAACACAGTGAGCTTTGACAAACAAGGAATAGTCAGACCATGACTGAGGGAATCCTGCTACCTTGAGTACCATAGAGAGTTTGATGAAGCACTGCCTACTAGCTTGCTTCAAACCGTAAAGACCTTTATGCAGTCGGCACACTCTAGTCTTCCCCTTTCCTCCAAATCCGGGTGGAGGTTTCATGTATACTTCTTCAGTGAGGTCGCCATGGAGGAAAGCGTTGTTCAAGTCAAGTTGATGAAGATACCATACTTTAAGGGAGGCGAGGCCAAGAAGTATGCGAACAGTGGTGAGCTTAGCCACCGGTGCAAATGTCTCACGATAATCCACTCCCTCGATTTGATTGTAACCTTTGGAAACAAGTCTTGCTTTGTATCTTTCAACACTGCCATCAGCTTTAACCTTGATTTTATAGACCCACTTGCAGCCAATAGGACTTTTATGAGGAGGTAATGGTACGAGACTCCATGTGTGATTACTTTGGAGTGCATCAATTTCTTTGCACATGACATCTCTCCATTTTGGGATTTGGAAAGCCTATGTGAAAGAAGTAGGTTCTTTGTGGACAGAAAGGTTAGTAGTAAAGACTCGATGTGGAGAGGAAAGACGATGATAAGACAAAACATTAGAAAGAGTGTGAGGAGTACCTTGTTCCATGTAAGATGATGAAGGAGACCGAGAGGGAAGTGCTGCTTCAACATGAAAATCCTGCAAGTATGTTGGTGTCCTAGTTGGTCGAGAAGAACATCGAGGTGGTGGAGTAGGATTTGGAAGGACTTCTGGAATATGGGTTTGTCTTGCGGGACTTTGGGGGTGGGGCATTGGATACAGTACGGATTGGTTGGTCAATGGTTGGTGTTTGTAGTGGAAGAGTAGGAGAAGGATTGTCCAAGACATCAACTGTATCCAAAACCCTAGGAGTGACAAGGCTAGGTCATCATTATTCCCAGTTGAACTAGGAAACCCAATATCAGCGGTAACCCTAGGCTCACCCGAAATCCTAGCTGAAGTTCCATGTTCACATGAAACCCTGGCTTGGTAAGGAAATTCGGTTTCATAGAAGGTCACATCTCGGGAAACAAAAACCCGTTCTATTTCGATTTCATACACTTGTTATCCCTTTTCCCTTTGTGGATAGCCTAAAAATATGCAAGTAGTTGCCCTTGGATCAAGCTTGCTTGGCTTAGATGAGTGTGTAGATGGAAAACACATGCATCATAAAACCTTTCAATGTGAGTAGCTCAGAGATTTATTAAATAACCTTTCAAAAGGAGTTTGACCTAAAAGCAAATGTGTAGGGGTGCTATTTATGAGGTATGCAGATGTAAGAATGGCGTCTCTCCAAAATATTTTTGGTAGGTTTTCTTGAAAAAGAAGAGCATGAGCTACGTTGAGTAAGTGACGATGCTTGCGTTTAGCAACACCATTTTGTTGTGGTGTGGTGACGCAACTTGTCTGATGAACAATCCCCTTTGGAAGAATAGAAATCTACCATTTTGAATTTGAGACCGTTATCGCTACGCACAATCTTAACCTTTTTGTCAAACTGATTTTCGACAAGTTTAATGAAATCAATAAGAAGCTTACGAGTTTCAGACTTTTGTACTATCAAGTAAACCCAAGTAGATCTAATGTAATCATCTATAATGGTGAGGAAATATTTTGCTCCATAAATTGAAGGTTCATGATATTCTCCCCAAATATAACATGAATTAAGAAGTTTGATACTGGAATCAACTTGTATTGTTATTCAATGGTGTGCAATTACATAGGTTTATATACACGCATCCTAGAAAGGTTAAACCTAACCCTAGCTGTACAAGGAAAGTATAAACCCTGAAAGTAAGGGATTACGACCCGATTACAACTCTACCGATTATCAACTGAATGGTCCAGGTACACTAGGATCCTTTCCTTTATAATTATCATAACCGAAATTTGATATGGTGTCAAGATAGATTCATTAACAGAGGCGGATCATGAAATATAATTGTTTAACAAGGTTTTAGATTAATGATTGGAGTTTGACTTTAATTAACTCTTCCGTGGGGAGCAAGTGTTTTGGTTAAAATATATGCAAGCCTTATACTGGTATATTTGTACTACCACAGCTTACCCAACTTCCTAGTCAAGTTGCTGAACGTATTACGAACGTACCTGGAATATCTGAGCACAAGGGTAAAAGTCATGGCTTGGATTTAATTAACAACATCATATCTTTCTGGTTTATCATATCTTATGTTACTGTTAGTGTGTAATGTGATGTTGAAAGGACTCAACCCTGATTTAGTTTTTTAAACCAGAATCAAACTCCTTCTGAAAATACGAACTTTCGAAAACCATGAAAATTTCGGCAGAGTTTCTCTATAACGTGGAATTGTCATTAACCTGCACCCGAAAATACATTTCATCCTATGCCACAAAAGCCAAACCGTGGGCACCAATCTCATCCGGATTTCTCAATATCATAACAGTAATGTAAAGTAATACGTAAAACTGTACTTTACAGAAATCCGGGGAAAAATCATATGAAAGTATAACCGTAGAATAATCAGAGCGACCTCTAGTGTATAAATACATAAATATACCACAGTAGGCAAAACAAGAAACCTACTGGAAAAGCAAAGTAGCTCGAACACTAAGCCTCGGACTGCGACGTGCGACACCAGAATCCGAACTGCAAACTGGGCACGGAAACCGAAAAGCCCAGAGGAAAGGCAAATAAAATCATTAGAGTGAGTGGACGAAAATAATCATATACCTTTCACCAAATATATATCGTAAAACAAAGCAAAGCGAGTTCAGAAAAATGAATGGAGGTGTCAGGCGAATCTCTCAAGCACGACAGTCAGACGAATCTCTCAAGCCCGACGGTAATAGACTAGGCGAATCTCTCAAGCCTAGTGGGCACATCAGAGGAATATTTCAACCCTGGATCTGGACTACCGGTGATCAGCCGAATAGCCAATGCATCGATGCTAAATAAATGTCATCACCATATAAAATATAAAACAATACCTCCAAAAGCAATAAATAATCTCAACATCGTATCGTAAATAAATACGGAAATCAAGAACTCGCTACGGCAGTGAAATAAAAAGGTCCACTCACATATAAGCATAACGCAATACGCGTTAATCCAGTGATAAAGGGGACCTATCTGAAACAGAAAATGTATGATAGACATCCAAGCCGCATGGAATCAGCTAATTCATGAATTATAGTTCTAATCGAACTTTATTTTTCACACTTGGTCGCTCGCCTTTATCATACATTTTCTGTTTCAGATAGGTTTCTTTTATTAAAAGGAGTTGTGATAGCATTGAAGTTCTATAAGGATGAAAACTCGTATGCTAGTGTCGTAGTTATATTGAGATTCAAAGAGCAGAAGAAGTTCAAAGTAATTGAAAGACTACTGAGCATTATATAAGGAAAGTAAGAGCTTTGTGAAAAAGGTCCCCGATCAAACATACATTTCCTATACGCAAGTATACCTAGACAGACATCTCGTCAAGAGATTCTATCTTCTTTGCAACCAGCAGATCAAAGTGTTTGTCACCTATCGAGTGAGAGTTTGGATATCCAAAGGAAGCAGTGTTCTCAACACATCGTCAAAGATATTGCTCTACTTTGCATTGATAAGGGAGTGTGAGGTATCGATTTCGAAGGCTCTGCAAGAGACACATATCAAAAGTCCTAGGTTACTAGGCGAGAAGGACCTATTCAGACAGGGTTGGTGCTCTCCTTGTCTTAATCGCTTATCAAGAAGTCAGGCGACTTTACATTCTATATTCCGTTGAAGAATGGTGGCACGCCAGCATACGAAGCACATATAGGATAAACCGATACCTGCGGTCAAACTATCCGAAGTCCATAAAAGAGACTGCTTCGCGGAAGGATCTCTCCACGGGAGATATTTTAGCGTCGAACATTTTGGCACGCCCAGTGGGACTATCTTTGTGTCTCTAAGTGACAATAGGGGATCCTTACCGAAGGAATTACCCTCAGTGTCGCAAACACCTACAACCAGCTTACCGTGAACATACATCTACTCGGTGTCGTTCATTGAGTAATCAAGTGGTTGATATTATCTTCGCCAAAGACTTTAATTCGACCATGTCGTTTAAATCATTAAGTGACGTGGAGATGGCAGAAGTTACGTTCCAGGAGTACCTAGCCTACGCGGCTAGGCGTGATGAACATTAAGCTAGTTACTATACGGCTCTCGATGAAAGAATCGAACAACAAGCGACTCTTCTCACTACCCAAGGCAATAGCATAGACGCATCAATAGCTGAAATCCGAGCATTAAGGGTAGAAATCAATAGAGATTAAGAGGAGAGAGAGGCAACTGGAGCCCAAGTAACAAGTCTAGTAGAAGGTCAGGATAAACTGCTGATATATGTCATACAACACTTGGGAACAAGTTTGGATGAACACCGCCGGCATTCGGCGACACTGTCTCAAAGGACAGATAGGGACATAGTGTCTTTAACTAAATCCGTATCTGACTTAGCTAGAAAGACTAGGCAAGCAGAGTCTTTCCCTCCTGCATGGGAACAACGGTTAAACAGGTTCATGAACGATTGTGACATACATCTGGCCAGGATGTATGATTCTTATGAGACACTGTTTCCTCCCTTGCAGAAGGATGATCCAGATTGCTTGGCAATGGCCAAAGTTCTACTGGCATCAAACCTTCTAGACTTTCTCTGGCGACGATGATTCTAATGCGGCAACACATCTAGCATACTTTACACTGCAATTGGGGCAGTTTGCCGATAATGATGGACTCAAGTTAAGAGTCTTTGGATCATCCTTGTCAGGATCGGCCCTCGTATCGTATACGAGATTAGAAAAGGGTTCGGTTAATGAGTGGAAGGATATGGAGGCTTTATTCATAGACCACTTTGGAACGGTAAGACCTGAGACCAGTGTTGGAAAGCTGGTTTCCTTGAGCCAATCGGCGACAGAAAGTCCAGTCACCTTCCTGCACCGTTTTCGGTCAGAATACAATCTATGCAAGACTCCACTCGGTAAAGAAGAGGTGGTAGAGATGGCCAAGAATAGTTTGGAGGATACGTACCACCAACTGTTCTTAAATAGCAAGTACTTTTCCTTAAATGAGCTTATCACAGCTGTAACTAAAGCTTACAGTACCATGCAAGAAAGAGATAATAGAAGGAATGCATCTAAGGGAATGTACAATGCTAAGTCTTACGATAGATCAAAGCTAAAAACTGTGGCATATACAAAAGATATAGGCGACCAAGAGTCGGACTCTGATGGCGACCAAGTGGGAGCTGTGGATTTATCGACAAATAAAGTTTCAAAGCCCCGCAAACTCCAGAAGAACAAGGGTCCTATCAAGCTTTCGACAGTGGCTTTTACTAAGCCAGAGTTCGAAACATACACTTATGATGCCAATATGGCTCATGAGATCTTGGATGAGCTATACACCATACGGGCTGTCAAAACAGATTTTGGACCTCTCCCTACAGCTAAGCAGTTAAAAGGTAAAAAATACTGCAAGTTCCATAGAGCATGCAACCACATTACAAAGGACTGCATCAAGCTCAAAGACCAGATCCAGAAATGGATCAATGAAGGAAGATTAGAGCTAAAGGGAGCATCCAAGACAACATCATTAGTTGATTCTAAGCCCTTCCCACCGCCTCATGTTAATATGATTGATGTCGAGTGGTCATCACCCGATAGTTGCATTGGAGGTGTGGAAGACTGGAATCAATCTGTCTTTTTGGCCTATTCTTTCAACTGTGACAAGTTGGAGGAGATTCTAGATAGGCTATGAGACATGGGCTTGATCTTTTACCCAGTACTTGAACTCAGACAATTGCGGTATGAAGGTCCGGCTCAACATTTCTGCAGATTTCATAACCAGTCTGGTCATCAAACAGCAAAGTGTTCGACCTTGAGAGATAAGATTCAAGGGTTGATCAATTGGGAAGTGATTGAAATCGACTACAAGGGAGTGGTGAAATGGCATCCACGTTACCCTCATAGGGCATCACCTCCTCCCGACACACCATTGCCTTCCATCGACACCTCTTCCAACTGCAATGAATCTGAACCAACCTATAAAAGGAAGAGGTCAAGGCGGAGGTCTAGACGTAATATTGCGTTTGTCCAACCTAAGCGGGCTGAAATTACTTATGATGCGTCTAGGCGAGAGGAAATATTTGAAAAGCTAGTCCAAGCAAGGATAGCTGTAGTTCTCGACAATTGGGGAACACCGGACCCACATCCTGAGGATGTTAGGGGTCAGATTTACTGTCGATATCATCATTGATGGGGTCACCATTCCACGAGTGCTTGTCGTGATTTGAAATTCAGGATTCAATAGTGGATTGACGAGGAAGTAATAATGATAGAACAAGAGCCCTCGCCAAGCTTGGCGACCGATATATCTTTGACAGTTGGGATGTTAGAGCTAACAAGAGATAAATCAAACAAACGGAAACAGACCAACAGTCATCAACTTACTGGCGAGAATCCACCAAGCAAGCAAACGACCAAGTCAGATAAAGGAAAAGAAAAGGTTGATCCAAAAGCAGAGTCGCCAGTAGCCCTTTGTGCTCATTGTAAACTCAGAAGCGGGTTAAAGATTTCCTATGAAGAATTGGCTGAAGCAGCTAAGTTCTTCCCAGAGTTATTTTCACAAATAGATCAGTAGCCTTATAACCCACAGCGAGCAAGACAAAGGGATTCCCCAGCTCCTAAGCGCTCGCGAGCAACAGAAAGGGTCAGTGGAGCTAAGAAACCTGAACCAGAAATTTCTGACACGCTCACGAGGCCATATGTCCCTCCAGCTTCAAGAAATATCACAAAGGAGAACGTATGGTACGTGAAGGAAAAAGGGAAAACCGTTGAGGTAACTCCAAGTAGAAGAAGAAATCTTCAGCGACGATTTGGGGAAGCCAAAAGAGCATTAGAGGCTTACGAAGCAGGCCTGCTCAAAGAAGAAGAATTGGTGTGTTCTCCAGAAGCATTGCAAAGGCGAATGAATGCCCTTGCAGTAAATCCCTTAGTGGTTTTCGGGAAAAAGTCTCGCAAGCCCAAAGTGAGAGCACAACAACCAAACTTCTTTGACCGTAACCCAGAGTTATGGTCCAAGGACAAACAGCCCGAACCTATTCATGAGGATCATCGTGAAGTCACACAACGAAAGCGAGTGAGACGACGTGTCAATTTTAATGATGACGCGATGGAAACAATGGGGCTACATACACTTCCAAAGGCGGGAAAACATGGCCAAAAGCAAAACACTCCAAGCGAGATCAAGGTCTTACAATGGAGACCGAGACCTTTAATTGTAGAAGAACAAAAGAAGGTCCGACAACCTGTTTCCTATCCCAATAAGCAAAATCCAGCACTACTCATGCCAGCAGCCATAGAGCCTATACCTGAGAACTAATTGCAATAGGTTGCTTCTCTCGAGGTCACTACAACTTTGGACTCCGAGGGACAACAGGGTGAGGGTAACGACTATGAAGATGATGAGTAGTTGTTGGATTACGGTGAAGGTGAAGGTGAAGATGAAGAAGCTGAAGAATATGTCGAGGAAGTGGATACCACTATTAACATGGTGTTTATTCTATCCTCTAAATATGCTTGACCTCCACCAGTATCACTGGATGAATCGATCACGAGCGGAAGCGTCAACAACTTGGTAGTGCCAGAAGACGAACCAATACTGACAGACCAAATAGCACTCGCTAAGACACCAAAGTTGGATTCATCATCAACAAAGGGACAGATGATGTTCGCCAAGCCTACTATAGACATGGCCATACACATGCGGCCGTTATATGTCACAGGAAATGTCCAGGGAATTCAATTAAACAAACTCTTAGTGGATTCAGGGGCAGCAGTGAATATCATCACAGTCAAAGCAATGGCCTTGTTAGGCATTCTCAAGTCTGCTATCCAAGAGACCACATTAAACGTTAGAAATTTTCAGGGTTGCATTTCCAAGACTTTGGGCATTGTCTTTTTGCATGTACACATCAGTCCAGCCACTGGTACATATACATTCTATGTAGCAGAGTGCACAGCTCCATACAGTGCAATTCTGGGGCGTGACTGGATCCACAGGAGCTATTATGTACCTTCGTCCCTCCATCAACAGATGTTACTCTGGAATATGGAGTCTGGTAAAGCAGAAATTGTTGATGCTGATCCTCGCCCGTATTCTGTTTCTGCTAATTCTTTAGAAGCCAGTTATTACCACAATGACCTTAGGCCATTAGAGGTATGTGGCGTTGACAACAAAGGCCGCCCAGTTGGTGTTACGGCCTCTGAACTAGCTCAGTGGGGTATAATTCAAGTAAATCAAGATACTAGCAGACCCTACACCATTGAGCTACCATCCAAACATTCTCAATGATCGGGTCTCTATCAAGCATAGAGACTGAGGCTTGTTACTCTTTACACGAGCGCTTTCACAATTTTCTGTTGGAGAGTCAAGCCTATGAGAAGGTTCCAATGATTGCAACATTGGAATATGTAGATGAAGATGTATTACATGACTTGGAAGAGGAGGAAGAAATCAAATTAGCCCCAGCAGCTTTGGATGATTTACCTCCTAAAGTCAAAGATCTCATTGAAAAGATCAATCTTGGGACCAACGAAGAGTTAATCTCTGTGGCCATTAGTACCTTCCTTGAGCCTGAGGAACGACTAAAGCTCATTGAATTGCTACATGAATACGCTGATTGTTTTGTAGAAAAGTATGACGACATGCCAGAACTGTCACCAGATTTGGTTTGTCACAACTTACCCATCATAGAAAGGAAGAAGCTGGTAAAACAAGAGATGCGTCGAATGAACACAGAAACAGCAATCCTAGTTACGGAAGAGGTCGGAAAAATGCTCAAGTCAGGGATCATACGAGTAGCCAAGTATAATGAGTGACTATCCAATGTAGTCCCGGTCAAGAAAAAGAATGGAAAAATGCGAGTGTGCGTTGATTATCGAGACTTGAACAATGCAACTCCAAAAGATGCATACCCAATGCCAATAGCGGATCTGTTGGTGGACTCAGTGGCTCGTCATGAGATGTTAACATTCATGGATGGAACTGCTGGCTACCATCAAATCCCAGTGGCAGAATCAGATAGACATAAGACTGTGTTTCGGTGCCCAGGATTTGCAGGAGTGTTTGAGTACGTGGACATGCCATTTGGACTCAAGAATGCAGGGGAAACCTACCAACGTGCAATGAACTTGATCTTCCATGATCTTATTGGTAAGACTATGGAAGTCTATATCGATGATGTGGTAGTTAAAACGAAATATAGAAGTGATCACATTGAAGACTTGCAGCAAGTGTTTCTCAGAATGAGGCAACATCAACTGAAGAGGAATCCAGCTAAATGTGTATTTGGAGTACAAGCAGGAGATTTCCTGGGATTTCTGGTTCATCAGCGTGGGATTGAAATACCAGACGACAAGAAACAAGCGGTTCTTAGTGCAACCCCACCAAAGAGTAAGAAAGAACTACAGCAACTATTAGGAAAAATCAATTTCTTACGACGGTTTATTGCCAATGCTGCTGGGAAGACACAACCATTCTCAACTTTGCTCAAGCTTCAGAATCAGAAAGACTTTGTATGGGCTCCTATGCATCAAGAGGCGTTTGAAACCATCAAAGTATATTTGACGAACCCGCCAGTCATGGTTCCTCCAAGGCCAAGGGTTCCTCTTAAGCTGTATATTTCAGCTACTGACCTTTCTATTGGAAGTTTATTAGCTCAGGACAACATATCAGGAACCGAGTGTGCTATTTTCTATCTCAGTCGTACCCTGAATGAGTGTGAAACAAGATACTCTCCAATGGAAAGATTGTGCATGGCTCTGTATTTCTCAGGATGCAAATTGAGGCATTACATGCTTTCCTTCACCACGTGCGTTATAGCACAAACAGATTTGGTGAAGTACATATTGTCTAGACCTATTCTCCAGGGACGGATTGGAAAGTGGATTCTGGCTTTGTCAGAGTTTTCTTTGCAGTACGTTCCCCAGAAGGTGGTTAAAGGCCAAGCAGTGGCCGACTTTCTGGCCCAACATCCAATGAAGGATGTTTGCGAGGGGCCAGAACTGGAACTCACTCGTATTGATTTGGCCCCTTGGTGTTTATATTTTGATGGGTCAAGTACGAGTACTATGGCTGGGGCAGGAGTAGCGTTAGTCTCTCCACGCGGCCAAACTTTTTCTTATTCTTTCAGGTTGGACTTTAGATGCACAAATAATCAAGCAGAGTATGAAGCTTTAATCATTAGATTGAAACTTCTATTAGATATGGAGATCACTGATGTGCATATATTTAAAGACTCCCAACTAGTGATCAGACAACTTGAAACCAAGTATAAGGCTGGACCAATACTAGAACCATACGCTAAGCGAGCCTGTGATTTACTCAAGTTGTTTACTAAGGTGGAGTTGAGCTACATCCCTCGCGAGAGGAATTCTGCAGCAAACGAGTTGGCTCAACTAGCAACAGGGGTGAGCTTGCAAGATGAAGTACGTGAACGGATATTTAAGGTCGAACGAATGACCCTTCCATCTTTTTTTGCTCGCCAAGAAGATAAAAATGAGTGGTACGTTGCTACACTTGATCACATTGATGTGGATTGGAGACATGACATTATTTCCCACCTCCAGAATCCTAATAATCCGGTGGATAAGCGGATTCGTTTTTTAGCTCCTAACTATGTACTCAAGGATGATGAGTTGTATAGACGAGGAGAGGAAGGCATACTCTTGCATTGTGTCTTTGGACGTGAAGCAAAGTGATTAATGAGGGAGGTCCATCTTGGGATAGCAGGGGCACATCAGGCCGGTCCTAAGATAAGATGGTTAATAAGAAGACATGGCTTTTATTGGCCAGGAATGCTTAGAGATTGCATCACATTTGCTAAGGGTTGTGAAGAATGCCAGAAACATGGTCTAATTAGCCATATGTCCAGAATATCATTACAGCCTATAATCAAGCCTTGGCCAGCTCGAGGATGGGCTTTGGATTTAATTGGAATGATTCATCCTCATTCATCTAAGGGGCACAAATTCATAATAGTGGCTACTGACTTCTTCACAAAATGGGTTGAAACTCGACCTCTCAAGGTATCATCAGCAAAGGCCATCCGCCAATTTTTATTTGAAGATATCATTTGCAGGTTTGGCATTCCTGAGAGTTTTATTTCAGACCGTGGGGCATCATTCATGTCTGGAGATGTAGACGAGGTTATGAAGGATTTTGGAATACATTTTCTACATTCTTTTCCATACTATGCCCAATCCAATGGTCAAACTGAAACAAGCAATAAAATCATTATCCATATCCTTAAACGGATGCTTGCGAGTAATGCCAGATTGTGGCATGAAGAATTATTTAATACTCTGTGGGCTTATTAAACAAGTAAAAGGACACCCACAGGTATCACTCCTTATGCATTAATGTTTGGCCATGATGCAGTCTTGCCTTTAGAAATCAACGTTCAATCTTTATGAGTGATGGAACAACATAGCCTGATCGGTGAAGATTATGTACATGCAGTGTGGCAAGAGCATGAAGACTTGGATGAGAAGAGACTACAAACTTATGATAGTCTATGTGCTGAAAAACGAAAGGTGGCTCATGTCTACGACCAATGTACTAGGGGCATGAGTTTTGCAGAAGGAGAACTAGTCTGGCGAGTCATTTTTCCTGTTTGCGAGAAGACTGAAGGTCGAGGAAAATGGTCAGAAAAATGGGAAGGACCATACATCGTCGATCGACTTTTGGGTAAAGGAGCAGTTCGTTTACGAGATCGAGATGGCACCATTCATGCTAATCCTATAAATGGTGGTTTCCTTAAGAAGTTCATACAACCAGTCTGGGAGTATGAAGATCCTCCAACTGTGGTTTAATCCAGTTTATTCATGCTCATCTCATTTCACTCGCATGAGTAAACTGCAGGGGCAACACACAGGGATTATGTACATCATAGTAGCCTATACTTGGGGCTAAATCTTTAGTTATGGCCTATATTTGAGGCCAAATTTTAAATTTTTATATTTCTTCTAAGTCAGGAGAGTTTATGTTGGCCAATTACTGTGGCCAAAGTTATGTACAAACTACATCTGAGTTTTAATCAAAACGAAATTCTTCTTTACATTAGGAACTCTTTGCTTTAAACGAAAATTACATTATTCAGAAGATCGAATACAAAGGCTTTGCGGCCTCAAGCTCTGATACCATATGAGAAACAAACTACAAATCAGCAACATAACAGAAAGATAAAATACAGTTTGTTTCTCCAAATCCTCTATTCTCAAATAGTTGATAACTAGCCCTTAGGTCCATGTATCAAATATGGACACATTGAAAAGAGAATGCGACCTCAAGAGGCGAGACGGAGAGGATTTGAAACGCCAAGGAAGCTAGTTCATCATATCAGAAGACCCTTTACAGTAGACTTGGCGTTGATTGCCTTTTTCCCCGGTTGAAGTCCATGTCTTTCCTCTTCTGTGCAGCCATGTCCATAGGGCTTGCAGCCTCTATGCATATTGAAACTGACCAGGTGTACAGGAGGAAGACGAGGGGTTTTCAACCTCGGGATTGTGGCTTTCCCTTCTTATGGAAGCACAAGTTGGGTCTGCCAAGGCAACGCCTGGACGTAGATATTGCTATCTAGTCCAGGTTTGGACGTGGATATTGCTATATAAAGAATACGACATGGAATCTTTTATCTGGAAGTTTCTTTAGGTAGGAGAACCAGAGCAAATACACAAAATGAGAGTTCATTCTCGCAAGGAAGTTTGTAAGGTTATTCACAAGACAAGGAAGGGGAAACCTTTTATAGAAAGGAGTTACATCAGTAAGGCTTCACGAGAGTAATTGCACTCGTTAATAGAGGACATGCGTCTAATTGGAATTGGGTCAAGTCACGGTTTATCTACCCCCAAAGGAGAGCATGATGAATGAAAGATTTTTTGGGGCAGGTAAAACATATTTTGAAGATTTTTGATTGTTTGACGCGATACGGATTCCAAGCATGGAATTAAATTCCATTTAGTGTTACAATCAGAGCAAGCGAGCGGTTAGAGCCTATAAATGAGGCTAGTTCCATTTAAACAAGTTTTGAAAAGGCTTAATTCTGAGGCCTATTCTTGTTATTGGGCCCAATTCACACTTTGTTTCCAAAATTTGGATTGAACAAATAAATACTTAGAGAGTTTTGGAACAAATTAAATGGGGCTTAAAATTGGAAGCCCAGTGATTCTAATAGGAGGGTATGTCCCCTCACGAATACCTTGGCATATTCAAGAGCCAGCCAGGCGTTTTTGAGTGTTTGTAGAACGTCTGCAGCTTCTTCTGTTTCTTCTTGCAATAGTTGAGCTTGGCTCTCTCCTTCATTCATGAGTTGACACACAGTGGCTTGGTCTTTGGAGGTATTAGTAACCATATTGTCTACTTCAGCTTCGAGGGCAGCCACTTCAGCTTTAAGGATAGCTAGTCTAGCCTTTTTGGTTGCCAGAGCTTCTTCATGGGTAGACATGTCCTTCAGAATGACCTGGATTCATTTTTTCTCTTCTTGAGCTTGGCGAACCAATGTTTTCACTGCTTCTTATTTACGGTCTGACTCAAGTGTCAGGCGTTGGTATTCTTCACTTTGGCTCAAGAGCTGGTATAATTTCTCCTCCAGGTCAGGAATATGTTAAGTAAGTTCTGCAGGGGCCATAGCCTTTAGTTCCTTGACCTGTTCGCAAACGTGTCAAATGTCATAAGGAGAGTCCAGGTTGCCAGAGTGAATGTTCTGAAGGGCAACTTTGATTGCAGAAGGAGAGCTCAGTGTACTCAGTTTTCTATAAAGTTCTTGCAACTTTATTGCTGCTTCTTGTGTTTTGAGTACAGAAGTGGGAGCTCCTTATGATGAAGACGGTGCAGTAGTCTCTTTGATTAAAGGTTCAGGGTCTTCATCACTAACACATAGTGAACTAGCAGGCTGATCCATGGCGGCCATTACAGGAAGTTTAGAAGATTGGCCTGGTGAGCTCATGTATTCCTTTGGACTTGCTGGTAAGGCAGGAGTCATCTCATCGATGCCCATAGGAACGTTTTTGGACTAAAAATAATAATATAAGTTTTCAGGACCAATTAGGATTAATAAACCAGAACGATGTAAGTAGATAAGTTCTTACTTGTACGGGAAACAGTAACTGTGTTTCTTCAGTCGCTTGAAGCTTAGGTTCTGGCGAGGAAGGAGTTGGGTCCTTGAGTTCTGGATTAACCTCAACCAATGACTGTGGTTTGGCGACTGAGAGCTCTGGCGGGGAGGGAATTTTTTGTTCTTGCTCTGAAATGACTTGGTCATTTTGAGCACTCGTGCCCTCGCCAGAAGAGGAAGGAATGAAGCAGGATTGGAACTCAATCTGCAAGCGCCGAAATAGAATGGCAATATCAACAGGCTTGTTCTTCTCTTCTTCATCAAGTTCTGTTCGATTGATTCCAGCCAGAAATTGGGCTATGAAGTCCTTGCAGCACTCTTTGCCACTGTTGATGACTTCATGTCCTGTGTCATGATCCTCAGTTCCATATATGATGCTAGAATCATCAAACCTCAAAATGTAGGCTTTACAGCATCCTTCGAAGAGCCTTTCTCCCAGTGAGTCAATAATATAATAGGCTTCATCTTTAGCTTTGAGGACGAAGAAGTGATCATTCCAACTCACTATATATACTTGAGGCTTGTGGCTCTTGCTGATTTGCTCCCACGACATATCAAAAGATGCAAGACCATTCAGGGCTGTAAACCTCTCTGGGTTAAAGTACCCAATGAAGGAGTCCTCAGATGATAACTCCAATGGTCTGATGTCAGCCTTCGAAATAACCTCTAGATCAAAATGTTGATCTGGGTAAGAGCTTGCAAGGGCCTCGTCCTTGCATAGTTCTTACCATTCCTT
Organism: Geum urbanum; assembly: GCA_946800695.1. NCBI lineage: Eukaryota > Viridiplantae > Streptophyta > Magnoliopsida > Rosales > Rosaceae > Geum > Geum urbanum. The sequence continues at coordinate 59,331,929 of OX327002.1, forward strand.
GGAATCTTGAATCAGAAGGTTATCAAAGTCGGAGACCGTGGGCATGCTGTTTGGATTTGCACATAGCCAGTGTGCAATGGTGAAAACTAATACTGAGCAGGCGCTTGCCCCGGAGGCTTTGTCACTCCTTTAATCAAAAGTGGCATGGAAAACTTGAGCTTGAAGCTTTGCTTGTTTGTCCCTGCTTGTTTTTCCCTGCTCGTGATCTCTGTAGCTAACCAGATGCCACTTGGAGGCTCCTCAGGCTTGGAGTGGATTTTCCTGCGTTTCTGAGACTATCAAAAGATTGGGTTAGTTGCAGTTTAGTGACAAAATCAGACAGTATGTTCTGGGCAAATAAAATGCAACACTTACTGATTTCCCAGAAGGATTGGACATCTTCTTTTTGAATGATTGCAAGGCAACAGTCACGTCTGGCTCAAGGGCGTGCTGTTTTTAAGAAGAAAGGTTAATCAGATACAGTATAAGAACTTGCTAATACATATGGCGTTTTTGGATGTAAGAAGTATACATGTTGCCAGGGAGTAGTGCTTATGTTCTTATAAGACTTCCTAATAGCGGCTGAGTCTTCTTCATTCAAAAATATCTTGCCAAAATCATAAAAGATAGTGGCAAAGCGTGCAAGCGGTCCCTTGTGTTGTATGCCTTCCCAAAGTTGGGAGCGCCAGGCTTGGTACGACTCGGTGACCGATTGAGAAATCACTAGCTAGTGGCTTTGTTATGATGGGAAGTATTACTGTTGGGAAGCCAAAAGTGTTCATTCTGCACCTCTGTTGCTATAGGGTGATTTTTTCCTCGCTAGAGAGTATACTTGTTCGCAGAACAGGCGAGGGGCATATGAGCGTCTTGAGTGAGCCAAAGCTGTCTTGTAAAGTGGTTTGGGGCATAGAGCTCATATCCGGGGCTCGCTGAATCTGGGACTGGCAGGTCCTTGCAAGTGTTACACTGAAGGAAGAAGTTCCTTGCAAGAGCGTCGTACTTTGGCGAGGGCATAAATCCACTCGCGAGGAGGCTAGGATGGCGACGATTCAAGATTACTTCAACTGCTGTGGTTGGAAAGTCTTTATGTATGCAGAGGTAGTTGAAGTAAGTTAAATAGGACCATACTCTAGTCCTAGTTGGTGTAGATACAAACGTTTGGCCCAACAGCTTCTGATCTTCAAAGACAGGAGGTGCTGTATGGCGGAAAAAGGGGAAGTACATCTGCAACTAGAGCTCCACCATCCAGAGCGGTCCTGGTTGATTAAGGTCGAGCTTTGAAAGGACAACTCACCTCAGACCATAGTAGATGTAGGCGAGAACGGACTCAACCAAGCCTAGTTATTCACGATTGGAGAAGCGTTCGGCAAGGTTGGTCCAACATCTGTTGACCTTTGTAGAAGATGGACAGAAAATGTACTTCGATAGCCAGTATTCCAAAAAGGCTATGCCTCCTTAGTCTGTGTCTTTCTCCTCCTGTACAAAGTGTTTTACCCAAGAAGAGTAGGAGGAATGACGGTTGAGGGAGGCTTGAACTGGTGTCTCGTTGTGTTGGTTGAGCGACCAGGAGTCTGCAAATGCTGGAACTCCAAAGATGGTGTACAAGTCGAGGATTGTATTGCTCACATCACCACAAGGGAGACGGAAGCAGTTGGTGGTGCAATCTCAAAAGCACATGGTTGTGGCGAACGGTGCTCTGTTGCCACCAGCTGGGAGAGAAAAGCACAAGTTGATGAGTTGAGTGATTCCAACTGCTTCCCACTAGTTGATATCTTGTCCGCGACGGCGCCGGTACCAAGCGAGATCCTCTGCGTTTGGGTGCGGCCACCTCCCAATTAGGCAAAGGGTATCTTTGCTTGTCCATTCTTTGGGGTGCTCTGGGATTTTCTTGGACTATTAAGGCTGAATTGCATATGGGATGGCGGAGGATATTGAAGAGCTCTGGATTGATTGGAACATCCAGAAAAGAACTAAGTAGACCAGTACCTTGGTTTGGGTCTATGGTTAGAGAGACAATTGCTTCTGGGTTCTGTCGTTTGGCGACATCCTTGAGGTGTCTCGAGAATTTCTCGACGTTACGGTCTAAGTAAGGGATGGAGATGTCTTTACATGGAGGCATTTTCTAGGTCGGAATAGATGAACGGCGGCGAGAATGAAAGGTCTTGGCTTTTAACTAAGGAGGTTAAAAGTGCAGGATCAAGGCAAGTGAGAAGGTCTCATTGGGAATAAAATTTTGTTGATGTGGACTAGTGCTTTTATATTACGTCAGTCGAGTGATGCAACTTTTTAGAGGAGTTGTGTAACGTGGCATTTGGGTGTTATGTTACCGTTTGGTTTAATAGCGCGTCAGTCGGGTAATATTCAAGTCTTTTTGCTTGCATAGGTAATTCAAGTTCAAGACTTGATTGGCAATGTTTGGGCCTGAAATAAATATTTCATATTGGGCTTGAATAGCTGAAGTCTTGTTGAGCGGCCCATATTTTATAAGAGCTTGGCGAGTGGCCAAGTGTGAAATATAGAGTTCGATTAGAACTATAATTCATGAATTAGTTGATTCCATGCGGCTTGGATGTCTATCATACCTTTTCTGTTTCAGATAGGTTTCTTTTATTAAAAGGAGCTGTGATAGCATTGAAGTTCTATAAGGATGAAAACCCGTATGCTGGTGTCGGAGTTATATTGAGATTCAAAGAGTAGAAGAAGTTCAAAGTAATTGAAAGACTACTGAGCATTATATAAGGAAAGTAAGAGCTTTGTGGAAAAGGTCCCCAATCAAACATACATTTGCTATACGCAAGTACACCTAGACAGACATCTTGTCAAGAGATTCTATCTTTTTTGCAACCAGCAGATCAAAGTGCTGTCATCTATCGAGTGAGAGTATTGCGATCAGAAGGAAGCAATTGCGACTGGACGATTGAATGGTTTGTCACCTATCGAGTGAGAGTTTGGATATCCAAAGGAAGCAGTGTTCTCAACACATCATCAGAGAGATTGCTCTGCTTTGCACTGATAAGGGAGTGTGAGGTATCGATTTCGAAGGCTCTGGAAAAGACACATATCAAAAGTCCTAGGTTACTAGGCGAGAAGGACCTATTCAGACAGAGTTGGTGTTCTCCTTGTCTTAATCGCTTATCAAGAAGTCAGACGGCTTTACATTCTATATTCCGTTGAAGAACGGTGGCACGCCAGCATACGAAGCACATACAGGATAAACTGATACATGCGGTCAAACTATCCGAAATCCATAAAAGAGACTGTTTCGCGGAAAGATCTCTCCGCAGGAGATATTTTAGCGTCGAACAAAAGTTGTTATAGTGATACGTCGTTCCCATCTAATTCAGTGTGGGATTGTTGTTGCTTTGGTTCTTCTTCAATTGAGGAACTGAACTCCTCATGATTTCAATATGATTGGTTATACGGCATGGATATAAGTTCTAAACAGCCCTGATTAATGTTTGGACTTTGAAACTTCCTAAAAAGCTATTTGCTTCCTTATAATGAAAGATTATTTGTTTTTTTTTTCAGATGGAAATGAATATACACTCAAGGAGATGGTGTTGGGTAAACTAGCTCCATTAGTTAGTACTTTCAGACTCAGCTACTGCTCAATTTTGAATTTGCTGAGCCGAGCAGAAGGCCAATTCACAGCTGAACACGTGATAAAGAATTCCTTCCACTGATTTCAGCGTGAAAAGGTTTATTTTTATTTTTAACTAAAAACAAATTATGTGTTGACGGCTAGATAGTAATTGACAAACTGAGATATTTTTCTCTTATTCAGGCCTTACCTGATATAGGGATGAAGGTTTCAAAGCTTGAGCAGGAAGCGCAGATGCTTGAATCAAATCTGAAACGGAGCTTCAGATTTGTAGACAGCTTGACCTGGATATATTGTGTAATTTTTTATCTGAAACACTGTTTGCTTTCTTTTTCTGATATCCCCTAGCTTCTTCTATGTCGACATCAATCGTGGCTGAGCTGACCTGCTTTACGAATCGGGTTTAGGCTTGACCTAGGTGAGAGAGACCCCATGGTGCTTCATGGATTGCAATTTCCCTCAAATTGTTTACTATCGGTTCTGCCTTTTCAATTTCATATAAGTTTCTTCTATAGATTAGTCTGTGGTGTCTTTTGACATTTTTCCACTATATGCTGTAATTCCTCGTGTTCGTAATCGATGGCTCTATGCCAATGGAATTTCATAGAAAGAAGATTTTGGTGCAGAACCACCCAGACATATCACATATTATTGTGAGTGTTACTTCTCTTACAATGCATTTTTCTACAATGTATATATGTAGTACACCATTTTGTAACATTCTCCTAAAGAACGTGATCATTGTGTGTTGGAATTGGTCTGACAATTGTTCAATGAATAATCGGTAATGCATTTATGCTCCATTACATACTTCAACTTATTATCTCCATTCATATTAAGGTTCATCATGGGTCTCAAATAGTGTAATATTATATGTTATTTGTAGCTACTAATCCTACTATTCCGATGACAGTGTATGTCTTTGATTTCCTCTAATTGAGAATGGTATCTATAGTTCATTTCTATGACTGGGATTTTTGCATATATGAAAGCAATTTGTATTTTAGCTTATTAATATTGTTTTTTTTTTTGCTTTGTATCTATAGTTCTTCCGACATTGTAACTACTTATTGGGTTTTCGGCTAAATTTAGATATGGATATGAAAAGACTGACTTTTTTTTTATGTTTATGGGTCATCGAATATACTGCTGAATTTACACATGCATGTGAAAACTTGGGAACTTTATTCCAGTGGGTTATTGAAATGTGTAGCTAGATTTGCAAAGTTGAGATTTATGGTGTGATGGTTCTGTGGATTGTGTTGGTTGCAGTGAGGCAGATGTGTATTTGTTTGATGGTTGCATTACATTATGGAAAGTCCCGAATGGGAATGAGGCATTGGAGGCTGGCTCAGGTGAAATAGGGGATGTTATCAAGGTTGATGAACTTTTTGAGGGCCTGCTAGCGACCATCCTCGGACAGATACGTACACAGAGGTTCAGATGCAGCGGGGAAACAAGAAGGATTACTGTGGTATGAATATTTATGACAGCACTTGAATGGTGACTTTTCTATGGCTGTTGTACAGGCCAACAGTTTACTCTAGGATCAAAGTCGGCTCGAGTCTGGTCCATTGAGCTCACTCGAGTCTGGCCCTTATGACACCTTTATTGGCGTTTATGATGACCATGGAGGTCCTGAGACCTCCCGCTATGTGAACGATCACCTCTTCCAAAATTTGAAAAGTATGTTTCACTAGTGTATATAGACATTTGGAATCAAATTATCTGTTGGAAAAATACATTAGACTCGGTTAAACTATTATGCTTCCTATCATAATTTGTAGGGATATGTATATTGATAATCATTATGTGAATAGTTCTAGGATTGAAATAGTTTCATTTTCAACACTTTAATTAACCTTATTTGTAGGATTTACGTCAGAGCAACAGTCCATGTTTGTGGATGTGATACGGAAAGCATATCAAGCTACAGAAGAAGATTCTCTCTATTTTTACCAAACAATGGCCTGTAAAGCCCCAGATTGCAGCTGTTGGATCTTGTTGCATTGCTGGTGTGATATGTGGAGGCACCCTTTACATTGCCAATGTTGGTGATTCCCGCGCCGAGCTGGGGAGAGTTATGAAGGCAACTGGGGAGGTACTTGCCATCCAGCTGTCAGCAGAGCATAATGTGGGCATAGTCTGTCAGACAGGAGATGCATTCTTTGCACCCAAATGACTCGCGTATTGTAGTTTTGAAGCATAATGTATGTTGTGTAAGGGGATTGATACAAGTAACTTTAATTTTTTATGTTTGTTCTATTTTTGAAGTTATTTAATTAATGTAATTAGGCCATTGTTGTTCTGCTAAATTGTCATCAATATTCGGTGTTCTGCTATTTTGGTTCTCACAGCTCGAAGACAAGCTCGACATGTTCGGTGACTCGGTATAATGTAAATGCTTATGATGTCTTTTTTAACACAATTGTTGTTCCATTTTGTCGCCTAAGTTGTATTCCATTAAATAGATCATCATCATTGTTGTCTTCATAATCTATTTCCCAAATGAGGTACATATATTGATATATATTAGTGGTTTAGGCAATTGCAACTCATGACTTTTGGTATAGTGGCTATAACCATTTTGCAAGGTTAACCTTGCATAAGGCATACCCTGTAAACATGTTAGAGTAGATAGATAGTTGCACTCTCCGCAACAAAGCAAAGCTAGATGCCACTGCATATTTTTGATGCATATATGATTTGGCAGCAGCAACTGCAGCAAAGCAAGATAGCTGCACTCTCTGCAATATAAACACTCCCTGCCAATATGTGCTCATGCTCCGAGTATAAACATCTTTTGACTAAGTGAGAGAGTAGATATATGTACTCTGTAAACTTCAATAAACTACTGGCAATTCCAATTTGTCTTAATATCAGTGAAAATCACCAAGATAAGAGCTATGAACTTCCAAACTTGATTTTTTCTTAGCTAATGCTATCAATATGGACCACTGTTACTGTATATTGTGTTTATAATGTATATAATATAGTTTTTTTCGAATAGTTTGATTATTTATACTCTTAAATCTACAGGTGGATGCGAAAATAATTAGTGTGAAGAAAATGCGAGGTTGACTTTTGCCGGAGACAAAAGTGTATTTTATGTGGAAGATTTTTGCAGTCTTACAACTTGTCGACTTGGCTAACTATTTATAATGTGTAATCTAATATGTAACGTATCTAGGTATTAAACAATGATGTAGTGAAACTGTAATGTGTATTTTAATGTAGTAATTTAAACACTTATGTGTATTCTAATACATGATGAAACAATGATGTGCAATTTCATCCCATACATTGTTGCAGAACATCTTTTCCACATATAGCATCATACTACAGTGTATTGAATTGCATTATACAAGTCTTCACAAGCAAATAGTTTCTCCTATCTTAATAGTTTCTATCTTTGATAATTCATCCAAATGCTACAAAACAATTTGTCCGATTTTGAAAAGGTTTCAAATATGCCAGTTCTATATTTGAAAATTTGCTGATTAGAATCCAATAGATCATATTCTCCCATTCTATAAATAACACTCCTTACCATGTCATATAAACCCTGTCTTCTCATCATCATAATTTCCTTTTCTTCACTGACAAACTCTCAACTCTTTGGTTGTGAAATATATAAGGGAATTCGTATGAGCATCCATATATCATATAGGGCACCTCTCATTCTTTATAGTTACTTCTTTGTTCTCTCTCACATCTAAATTTCCAATCAATCCAGGTAGGCTTTCTTCTAAATAAAGCAACATATTAAGGTTTAAATTGTAACTTTAATATGCTTCAAAATTATAATATATTTCATTGACTATTTGAATCTAACATCAAATCAATATAAACAACATGAATTAAAGATATAAAATTTGAAAGTCTTTATTTCCTACATTCAATTTTTTTATCCACTTTCAACTATACAAATTTCTTCTGTTGTTAGTTCTTTAAATATTTTACTAATCTTTATTGAAAATTCATTTTTTTTAAGTTTAGCAAAGAAAAATACCCAGAACAATGATAAGAAATATTCGTCCAAATATGTATATCAACAATTTGAGGCTCAGAGTTTCAACAAAATGGACACCTTTGAACTTTCAAGGTGATAATATTGATGGAATGCACTATCTATTAATCGACAAACAAGTAAGTCAAACTCTTTATCAACAACTTACTTCACTTATTCTAAATATAGTCAAAATAGATAATATCTATGATTTCAGGGATCAGCAATCCATACGATCATTGATGAATCGATCTATGTTCAACATTTCTCGATATAGATGATGGAAGGGAAAATTTATGATATATCAAATACCATTTCAGGGAACTATCATGTCGCATACAAAATTACTCGCCATGATGCAATCATCTATCTCACAACAGACACACAATTCATGGAAGTGCAAGGAGAATTAGCAGACTTCCCAATGCATTCCTTTGGCATTGCTGCACAACAAATCTCGTTCATGGGGATTATACTACCAGGAAAAAATCTTCAATTTTTAATATTTGTATAACTATTTTTTTTTAACAATGATAAGTGTTAAAATCTTAGATGTATATGGATGCATAAAGAAATTGCAACTTCCTCACGAAGAACCATTAAATGACCGGACCGATGAAACCATGTTGTGCAGAATGACAATTCAAAATCTCAGGTATAAATTGATGTAATCAATTCATTGACAGGGGGATAAATGATAATTACTTGAATTTAATACATTTCTATGGTCTATAAATAGAGGACGGACCATGAAAATAATACTTTTCGGTGAACTTCCGCAATCGATCGAACTAATGGATATGTGGAACATGTTGACACCCATCCTTGCTATTTTTACTAGCTTGAGAATAGTTGACACTCCAGGTACAATTATTAATTACATATTTCTCTACATTAGCTCACATTTTATTGCAAAATAATACAATGCCAGGACCATTACAGACTAATCGTCGTGATATGTATTAACTACACTGCCTAATTACTTTATTTATCAAATACTTCCAATTCCTCAAACATCTCACTCAATCAACGATCTCAATCTATGCAGGGAACACCATACATTCAAATATAGTGTTCGATCCTATAATTCCAGAAGCTGTAGAATATGAAACCAGGTAACAAAATTTCTTTCAATCAGATGAAATTGAACACAATATCATAATATAATGTTCTCTTTGTGGCTTCAAACTAATTGAAATTGTATTAGTTTAGGGTTTAGTGAACATCTCTTTGATGAAGCTTCTCGGGATCAAAACATAAACTAAACATATATTATTAAATTCTGCAAAGACAAGAGCCAACATCACTGGTGTTTATCTTGCGACTATATTATGTAAAATGTTTGTGGTTCTATGAATTTTCATTGTCTAATTTCTATTTCCACGTTTAAGTAGATCATTTGCATAATACTAAAAATAAACATCGTTGAAGATTATCTTACAACTATGTAATGTAAAATCTCTACAGTTTTATAAATTTCCGTTCTCTCATTTGTATTACCATGTTTAAACAAATGAATTCCATGAAACTCAAAATACCGAGATGTAAACATAGTAATTTCGAAAAATGTTACACATTATCCGTACATCTTTCAAACATCATTTACAATACAATTACAAACTTATGACATTGTTATCTCTTATGACCTTCTAAAATATCATAAATGAATTAAAATACAAATCGATAACACAATATGTCTCTAACAACATATTTCACCTTAGTCGCGGAACCTTTAGTCGAACCACGCTACAACATGGGATTCATACCTAGTTAATACATTATCAGTTAGACAACGAAAAGCCTAGGTTTCATCATCTAGGTTCCTTCATAGACAACAAAATCATGTTGTTTCATTGTCTAACCCCAAATATTTGACGGGTATTTTTTTGCGCCAATTTTTTGGGGGAATTTTAAAAAAATACTTAGACGACGAAATATTTAGAGTTCATTGTCTAAGTAGACTTAGGTGAAGAAATTTTCCTTTTCGTCATCTAAGTTGAAAGGAAATCGATTAAATCGATCATAGATCCTTAATTGCTTGATCTCATCTCCCCCTCCCCCTCTCTCTCTCTCTCTCTCTCTCTCTATATATATATATATATATATATATCTAACTATATATACTAGCCTTCCTGCATGCGCATACGCGTGTGCGAATTATCAGTCTTACAATTGAAGTTATGCAATTATAACGTGTTATATATGTAATATCGATTGGTTTTCCTTATGAATTGAAAATAATATTGTGTCTAGCATAAAATAGTACAAATGCAAATGACAAATCCTATAGACATTTTAGTTGTACTATTTATGCTAGATACGATATTAGTTTCAATTTCTAAGGAAAACCTTTCAATATTTCATGATACTGTATAATTGTATAACTTTAATCGATAGACCGACAATTCACACATGTGAGCGCGATGACTTCTACACGCGCGTATTATGAAACTTGGGGTCCTTCCTGTTCACTTTGCATCATGCACTATAGCAAACAAAATCATCGACGGATTCTTGGGGATGTTGTGATGCCGCCGCTGAAATCTTATGAAAATCTCTGTCTCGTTTGTATAGGTTGTAGCCACTTCATTTGGAGCATTCAGTATCGTCTAAGAAGCCACTGGAGCCTGAGGAGCTAGCCGTAATGGTATGATCTGAGGTTTGCCCCCAACCCAACTGTCGTCCAATGGATTGGAATTCAGTAGCCTTCTCTTGTGCAATGCACCTCTTCTTACCGCTAGGCATTTTAATTAAGCTATACAATATCAGAAATTAACAACATTTACTCAGCAATCCAACAATCCACAATCCAACAAATTCATTCAATGTAACAATCAGTAATCTCCATCAACAATTCAACAATCCACAATCCAACAAATTAATTCAACAATTCACCAACAAATTAATTCAACAACAAATGCATTCAATACAACTAATTTTATATAATATATATTCATCATTATAGACAACAAATTTCAACTAATTTCAATACAACTAATACAACAACTAATTTCATATAAATATATATATACATTATATTCAATACAAATTTCAACTAATAATATATATTCGTCATATATATATACACAAAATTCAACATATACATATTCATCCACATATATATATATAATATCCATATATATCCAACAAATTCATCTATATATATCTTTACAACTAGGGGTCACCATTTGGCTCATAGGCCCAAAAATCCTATAGGCGACCGGAGGCCCGAAATGCCCAAGCTCAGCCCGGCCCGAAAAATTCCGGCCCTATGGACTTTAGGACCGAGCACATACTGAGGTCTCAAAGCCCACAGCCCAAAAAATCCCAGCCCGTCAAGGCTTGTCGAGTTCCGCTCGGCTCGGCCCATAGGTCCAAGGCCGTTTAGCCCATCTATTGTATATATTATATATTATTTTATCAATATAAACCTCTAAACACTCTAATCTACCTTAATATCATTCATTTGTATATTAATTATCACTTTATTTAGGCTTATATACTTTTTAGGGTATATAATTGTTGATATATTTGATAATTAGACACTATTAGTTTCTAAATTTTGTCATTTAATACAAGAAAAAACCTGGCTAGGCCCGAAAAGCCCGTACAAATTTTTGAAAAAGCCTGGCCCGTCCCTTTGCCGAGTGTAGACCACAACTATAAAGTGAAGCCTCATTCTTAGGTGTCATCGACATATATACCAAATTTTGGACTTCCCAAAAAGCCAAGCCACAAAATTAATATGAAACTTCCCAGGATAATGGTTTTACTTCATCCCACAACTTTAATGAAGTTAGGATCGAGCTTGCAAAACTACTCTATGTCGCCTATGGCCAATATTGAATATATACGAAATTAGTTGTTGTATTAATTGTATTGAAATTAGTTGAAATTTGTTGTAAATAATGATGAATATATATATATATATTATATAAAATTAGTTGTATTGAATGTATTTTTTGTTGAATGAATTTGTTGGTAAATTGTTGAATGAAGTTGTTGGATTGTTGATGGAGATTATGGATTGTTGCATTGAAGGAATTTGTTGGATTGTGGATTGTTGGATTGCTAAGTAAATTGTGTTAATTTTTGATATCGTACAAATTAATTAAAATGTTTGGCGGTAGGAAGAGGCACACTACACCAGAGAAGGCTGCCGAATTTCAATCCATTGGACGACGGTTGGGTTCGGGTCAAACCTCAGATGAGACCATTACTGCTCATCAGGCTCATGCGGCTTTACTGGCTTCTTAGATGATACCGAATGCTCTAAATGAAGTGGCTACAACCTATATAGATGAGCTAGAGATTTCCGCTTCTGCGGCGGTGTCATAACATCCTCAAGAATTTGTCAACGATTTCGTTTGTTAAAGTGCCCGACGCAAAGTGAACAAGAGAGACCCTTCAGCGCCAGTCCCCAAACGTACTTGAGAACTTGGGAAGGGAGCTAAAGTCGAGCGGATAGTAAAGTCAACAGGGAAGAAGATCGAGGTGCTATTTAATGAGTTCACCAGAGGCTCTCCGATGTCGGAGCAGAGCAGTTTGTGCGTGCACAACATCAGATCAATCATATGGAACAACATACGTATGATTGTCCCTTCTTGGGACAAGCTTCCCAAAGCCAAAAAGTTCAGGGTGTATCGGGAACTCTCGGTGATAGGGTTTATTTAATTTTATTTAATTTCATAATTAATTACAAAGCATAAAGGCATGAGGTATATGATTTTTTTTCTAGGTACATTATGATTATGAAGGCAGACTGGAGATGTGAAATTTCGTAGAGGACACGACTACCTGCATTTACAAGGATTTGAAGTATGATATGCACAAGCACTACAAGAAACACGGTGTCTCACATGTCCTAGAAGAGTTGCGAACAGAAAGGGAAGACAGGTGGGAATGGTTGGTCAGGCACTTTGAGTCCGAGAAGTTTAAGATTCGTCTTCCTTTTCTTTAATGTAATGAAAATGAATAATTTCTTAATTTTAAATATTTATTTATTATTTAATATCCATTGTTGTGAAACATATAAGGTCGGAGGCCAACAAGGCTAATCATGACCTGAAGACCAAACACTATATTTCTGGCTCCACAAAGATGATCGACATCGCAAAGGCTGATAGAGATGCGGGTTTGAAGCTTTGTTATCTTGATGCCAGCCTGTCTGCTTACATCAAGCCCGAGCTAGCCGATGCAGCGAGTCAAGCCGATGCCGTTAGTAACCATTTTTTTCAAATTTATTGAATTTAATCGTACTTCCAAAATTGATTGAAATTAATGTTACGGTGGTTTGAAGAAATTGAATTATGATTAGGTCATTTAATTAGGTGGTGCTATTGGAATTTGGTTTGTTTTGCTAAATTTTTATTCTGAACTTGAGAAATCTAGATGGGACTCGGTACCCACGGTTACTTTGTTATGTTGGAATTGGTTATTAGAAGTGTTTTCTTTTGTGCCGGTTTTTGGTTTGCTCCATATTTAGGGGAAACTATGTCAAAATTTCTTTAGAAATAAACATTCATATATTATTCACATGATTAATTTCAGGAGAGGTTGATATAAATGGCCCAGGAGGAATTGACGCAGGCAAATTTGTAAAACTCGGAGATGACGCCTGAAGAGCTGCCTCCTCTATCAAATGAGACTCTGATCAGTATTGCCGATGCAGTTTTTGGCCGCCGACCTGGGAAGGAGGTTCGTGGGGTTGGACGGGAGATCCAGAGATATTTGACCCATTCATCCGCATTGTCGAGTAAATGAAGTGCGGCGGACGTCGAGGCTGTCCGAGTTGCCTAAGAAGAGGCTCGATCGGCTCAGGAGGAGGCTAAATTGGCCCGGGAGACGGCTCGATCGGCCCAGGAGCAGATTTGATTGACCCAGACTCATATGAGCTTCGTCCTCAAGTTCCTCGAGTCGATAAGCATGCAACCTCCGCCTTAGTGTCATCCCCCCACACCTCAGGATCCTGGACACGATGACAACGATGATCCGAGTGGCGGCAGGGGAATCAGCGGAATTCATACTCTCGGTTTAGTTTCGTAGTTTGTATATATATTTCGATCGATGTACATACTTTTTTTATTTTAATATATTAAATGAGTATTTTCTTAATTTATTATTTAATTTTTAATTCAATTTATGTTTCTAAAATAATTTTAAAAAAATTACAACTTAGATGACGAAATAGGGAATTTCGTCGTCTAACTTGTCCATGTGGATGACGACATTCTAATATTTCGTCATCTAAGTGGACATGTTAGACGATGAATAATTCACTATTTCATCGTCTAGCATGCATATTTAGATGACGAAACTTAGAATTCATCGTCTAAGTAAATTCATTTAGACAATGAAACAGAATACGTCATGTAAGTGACAACACTTAGACGACGAAATTTTCGTCGTCTAAAGTATTGTGCACTACGAAAAATTTCGTCGTTTTTCGCAGATAACTTTTGTTGTGTAAACAGTTAGACGACGAAGAATGTTTCGTCATCTAAGAAGCCACTTAGGAGACGGATTTTTTTTTTGTCATCTAACTACTTAGATTATGACACTTACACGATGAATCTTAGGTGACGAAAAACGCCACTTAGGCGACGAAATTGCTTCGTCTCCTAAGTGCATTTTTCTTGTAGTGACATAAGAGACATTTTCAGCCATATTCTCTTTATGTAAATATTGTTTTATTCTTACATATTTAACTACCTATACAGTATAACACATTGATAATCTTATGTTTCAATCATATTCTTTCAGATGCCATGTTGCTGAAATTATTGCATTGGAATTGTTTGACAAGGCTCTGGGTTAAAGAAATGGAGTTGACCTACTTTTTGCTTGTGTTGCAAGTTCTGTATCAATATATTAAGATGCATATTCCCTTATGTTCTATAATCAGAGTTATAGTCATTGCCTACTCTTTTGCCAAGTCAAATTGTTTCAATCTCCTTTGCTGTAGTATCTACCTGCAATTTCTGAGCAGGGCTTGAGGTAGGAGGTAGCTGTCATGAACTGATTTAATTATGACAATTTTTTATCTTTATTGTGTAATGAGTTCGTAAGAATACCTCAGTCAGTGTTTTCACAGGAAAAGCAAACACTATGGAGGACTTGGAACCTAAAGATTTGAGAACCAGAATAAGACAAGCTCAAAAGCTTTCAGCAGAGGTAGCAAAAGAGGAACGCCAGCTACGTCAAGCTATAAGTGAAAAGAGAGTATGTTAATGTTAAATTCTCTACATGTTGTTCTATTATCTGCTAGACTATAAGTCCAAATTTTAGTGATCAAAGTAACGTTTCGGACTCACAGGCTAGGCGGCAGGATGTCAAATGGAATATGAACCACCTCAACTGGCAGAATAAGGAACTGAAATTGTCTTTGATCTTGGAGAGGAGGAAATTGGATCTGTTGCAGGAATTGCTGGACAAGCTTCGCTTTGCGGACAATGCTTACAAACAGAAACCAATCAAGGCATGCTTGTCAGCACACGAGATTAATAACCATGTAAGAATTAAACGGTATTCACATTAAAAGTATTACATACACATGTATATGTATGTATGATTGGAAGTATTTTGCAGAAGTTAAATTCTCGAATGGTACATGAAAGTAAGAGTTTGGCGAAGGAAAAACAGCTGATCAAAAAGAAGCAGGAAAAGGAAGAGGAGGATACCTCATTTGCTTCATTTTGGACTCGATTTGAAGAAGGTCTTCATCTTTCTGAAACTGTAAGGCTAAACATTGAATGCAAAATTACTTGGAGTCTGTACTCATCAAGTACCTTGTATATTGATGTTTTTTAGTTAGAAGTATTCATTATTTTTTTTCTTCTTCTTTTAAAACAGACTAATTGGAATCAACATTGGAAACAGTCCTGGTGGTTACATCACCAGATACCCTTTTTGATGAATAAGACAGCGCAAGCTGAAGACCGCAAAGGAGATATCGAAGAGCTTGAATGCAGAATAAACAGATCAGAAATTGTACTGCAAAAAGGAGATAAAGTCATTAGTACTAGACGTACTAATGAAAATCTTTTTGTGAAGGGAAAAGCTTGGACTTCTTTGGGTGCAAAGAGAGTATTACAGGAGCAAATTAAGGTAACATATATATTTTAACTCATTAAGTAGATTATAGAAACTTCAAAAACTTCAGAATTCTGTTGCAAAACTAAGTTGCTGCTGATACCTCACTTGCAGCTTACAGTTAAAGAAATAAATGACATAAGAAAAGCCCAATTGGATCTTGGTCGTGGGACTAAATGTAGCCAACTTAAGGAAATTAACAAGGATATCCAATCGTTGATGAAAACAGTGCGAGAGATAAACCAGAGGTATAAGGAAGCAAACGAATGCATTACCAATCTCCAACTTACAAAGCGCATTCTCTCGGAAGAAAGGTGGAAGAAACAAACTGAAGCGTATTTTCGGAGAAAGGAGGAAGAAACGAACTGATGTGTATTATGGATATGCCAAGCTTCCCAAGCACCTTGCACTGGCACAAATTGATGTGCACGTTGTGAAGGCCTATCTGGATGATTTGATGATTTTCCGAGGCTGTCTAAGAATGTTTCTAGCAGCTAGGCCAGCCAGTTATTTTTATTTTCTCTGGGACTTTTGAGCTCAGCTTGTAGCCAATAAATTGAATGAAAGATAAAATTGATCTCATTTGGATGGAATTTGTCAAAATTGACGGATGAGGTACAAATTGACATATATATGTGTACAAGTTGAAGACAAAAGTTCGCAATTGAAAGTTTAGAGTGTAAATTGACAATTATAATCAAGTTTAGGAAGAATTTCGGCTACTTTACCGCAGTTTCTTGCTGTGCCAACTGCCGGTAGGAATCGACTGAAGCCGGAAGTGGGCTCTGGCTGCCAAAATTGTGAGTGTGAGTCCCAATTTATTTGGGCTTATCTATATGTGGGTTATTCTTTAATAGGATGTTGGGGTGACATAACTAAATAGAGCGTGAGACCACTTATTTTGAGTAGTTTATGTTCACGTTGGATCGTCTAGTTATGTTATGAGTATCAGATTGAATTGTATAAGATAGGTTACTCTATGGGGCTCTTTTTATCATGTTCTTGACGGGCGGATTCCTTATGACTTATTAACTCCTTAGTCTATCGACTCTAAATAAATAAATAAATAAAACTTAATCGGAACCGTGTTCTCAGCTTTGAGCCATTGAATTGATCAAGAGGAATCCTTTGACAAGATTCAAGCTGATTTCCCAAAAAAAAAAAAATGATACCAGTTCTGAGGGGTAAGTTGACCACTTGACCTACTCTTGGCTTGGGGCGCAAGAAGTTTTTGGCTTAATTATTCAGATAGTAATTCATGTTTGCTTAATTTTATTGATTTCAATGCTTGACTATATTAGATTATTATTAGTGCTTTTAGTCTTCTCTCATTGGTCTATGGTTTCTTGTGCTACTATAAAATCTAGAATGTTAATACTATTCAAAAGCATAAGACCAAGAACTTGATTTCAGCTCCTTCATTCAGGCGAAGCATATACTATGGAGGAATCGGAAGCCAATTTAAGAGCCAGAATGGAAGAGGCTGAGAAGTTGATCACAAAAATTGGTCGAGATAAGCTTGACATCACTGAAACGCTATTGCTTGAGAGGTACGTACGTTAGTCGTTCTAACTATTTCTATGATCCAACAGTAAGATAGTGAAGATTAGCTTCAGTAATCAGTATTGATGTGCATGTTAACGCATATATATTTCCTGCCATCGATCAGTATGATCAGGCTTTTTTGCTATCTCGGTTGGAAGGCCTCCATAGTTGCAAAAAGAGACTCGTACATATTCTGATTCATGAAAGGAGGATCGAAAATGGACTTGCTGCAACTCCTTCCACAAAAGCTTCGGTTTGCTGACAATGCTTACAAAAAGAGACCAATTACGTCTTGTTTGTCTGCCAAAGAGATCAGTAAACACGCAAGTATTACCTAGCCTAGACACATATATACACACACACACATATGTATACAATGTGTGAATGAATTATAATGTGGCTCTAAAACTATATATGCACGTACGTATTGATGAATGATGGATGCAGAACTTGCATTTCCGGATGGTACATGGAAACAAGAGTTTGGCCAAGGAAAAACAGCTTTTAGAAGAGATCAAAGTGAGCCAGAAGCAGCAGGAGGAGGAAGATGTTTTTGCTTCATTCTGGACTCAGCAGTGGGAAGAAGATCGTGTGTTTCTTTCTGAACATGTACGGCTGAAATTAATATCAAATTACAGTCGCTTAATTTAGGGTCAATCTATATGTATATGTATATATCATGCATGCTTCCTTATTCATTGGTATGCGTTTTGGTTGTGACTAATGAAACTTGAAACAGACCGGGTGGAAAAAATGTAGAAGTTACCAGAACAAGTGGCAATACCTTATCGATTTGCAGACTTTGAAACAGACTAGCTGGTTGCAACATCAGATGCCTTTTTTAAGCAGCAAGGGAGATACCAAGGACCGGGAAGGAGAAATCAGACAACTTGAATGGATATTAGAAAGATGTGGAGTTTTACTACATAATTATACAGGAAATGACACACCAATTGCTAGTAACAGAAATGGAAAGGCCAATCCTACTTTTGTGAAGATGGATACAAGGACTAATTATGGTGTAAAGAAAGCCTTAAGGGAACAAGTCAAGGTACCTCAATCCTCATCCATCAAATAGCACACAAATGTTTGTTAACTTAATTAATTTTTCTGGTTTCTGATATGTAACTGCAGCTTGCTGGTACTAAGATAGAGGAAACAAGGAAACTCCAATTAACTCTCCGTGATGGGCCAAAAATTGGTCAAGTTCAGATAGAACTGGTGGCTATCGAAAAGGATATAGATTCACTGATGAAGAAGCTTCCGCAGATAGAACAGAGGAAAGCTGAAGCACACCAATGCCTTCTCAAACTCAGCAAACAGTTAGCAGAAGTACGTGAACACTGACCGCAATATACAGAATTACAGATACAAAAAAAACTCATTGGAAAATGAACTTCGTGCATTTACGAGGGGAGATTCTCACGTGAACATTGTTCACCTTGAATCCCTCACAAAATCTGGCCCCCTGTTTGTGCAGAGCACGTGACTCCCCTTATTTGCAGAGGATTTCAGGCTGTTAAGGGGAGCCGTACCGATTTACAAGTACTAAGAATATGTTTGGGTAAAAGTGTAAAACATGACATGTGTGGCCCGATATTGTAAGACTATGGAACAGTTAAGTCGACAATGATCAAACCTATTGTGAGTTTTTAACCAAATTTGTCAAAGGTTGGTTCAAGTGTCAAATCAATCTCCCCTGTTTCTGTTTCTCTTTGAATTGTAGTAGCATCAATCTCTTGTGACTTTACAGAGTTGTGGAACCTTATAATTAAACTTTTTTTTAGTGTCAGTGACAATGACGTCCATTTTCTAAATATAAATTCAGGAAGATGAATTCACGTGATTGTAGCTGGTCGATCATCTCATCTGACACTGACATAGTGAAAAGTGCCAACCTCTACATGCAAAAATGCAAAATGAAAACAAAAATGGATTTACAAAATTAGAGGGAAAGGGTTAATGTATATGCTACTTTGAACTTTTGAAAAAAAGTCCATTTATGTGATGAACCAATGAAGTGTTGGATTATCGTAATTAGAGTACTTAGACATAATAACAAAAATACATGTCCATATAATAATTTTATTTTATATTCGAATGATTCGATCATCAATCTACGTATATTATCACAAATACATATTCAATATTGATTTGGTTAATAAACAATTTGATATTAAATCATCGGATATGTATCCGTCTCTCTGGATCCAATTTTTTAAAAGAAAAATGGGGTGCTTTCAATCAAATAAAATTCAAATTCTCCGCATTTTAATTTTTTTGAGGTAAATAAAGAGTAAATAAAAAAGAAAAAGAAAGCGTTGACACGTAAACAACTGTGTTCCTCTCTGTTGGCGTTTGGTAATTGCCCCAGTGCTGCTTTGCTGTTAATGGCCTAACAAAAACCCAAAGTAGCATAGACCCAGCCCACAGACACATTCTTTCTTCTCCATTAATCAAAAGATTTGATTTTTATTCTGACCCCATCTGAGAGTTCTGAGAGAGATTGAGTAGGTAGGGATGTGGGAGTCGATCCTTCTGACGTTGGCAGCGACGGCCGGAAACAACATCGGCAAAATCCTCCAGAAAAAGGGCACCGTCATCCTTCCTCCTCTCTCTTTGAAGCTCAAGGTTTCATCTTTTATCGTCATTGCTTTTCAATTTTCTGGAAATGAATTGGGATTTCTGATTCCATTGAAACCAAAATGTGAATGTTGCATGGTGAATTATTGGAAGAAAGATTTACCCAACTGGGTGTCTGTAACTCTTTTGTATAGGTGATAAGGGCATATGCCTTGAACAAAGCTTGGTTGATAGGTTTTCTCATGGATATATTTGGAGCCTTGCTTATGCTGAGAGCATTGTCTCTAGCTCCTGTAAGTCAAGTCCTTTCTTCTTTACATTTTGTTTCTC
The DNA here is from genome assembly GCA_946800695.1 of Geum urbanum. Taxonomy (NCBI): domain Eukaryota; kingdom Viridiplantae; phylum Streptophyta; class Magnoliopsida; order Rosales; family Rosaceae; genus Geum; species Geum urbanum. The sequence goes on from OX327002.1 coordinate 59,352,067, forward strand.
TATTATTTCTGGGTCGATTCCACATTGACTAGCTTAAGTAACTTTGAGGTCTTTAACTGAACTGAAAGAAAGGACCTGAATTCGAACTTGTATTGATCAATCCACTTACTGTCTCTGCGTCAAAATCCGATTGTTCTAGTTAATTTGTGATGCTGTCCTATTTCATGATGTACTGATCACAATGGTCAATGTTGATGGTGAACTTTTTAGGTGTCTATTATCCAACCGGTTTCCGGGTGTGGGCTTGCGATCCTTTCAGTATTTTCCCATTTTTATCTGAAGGAGATGATGAATGCTGTTGACTGGATGGGGATTACCCTAGCAGGCATTGGCACTATAGGTAATGTAAGTTCTATTTTGTTCTCTTTCTTTTTCTGTTACTGGATGTAAGGTTTTATGCACGACAGCGTTCAGCTGATGTGCCAAAGTTCAATTTTTGAGAACTATTTACCTTATGGGTTTTGATTTGTGAGATTTACGTATACAGGAGTTGGTGCTGGAGGTGAGGAGCAAAAGGCTTCGGCTATATCTATTTTCCATCTACCATGGTTGGCAATTGTGGCCGTCATATTGTTTGTAGGTATCTTATCCCATGCATCATCTTATACTTGTCAGGATCTATTTGTCATTAAAAGGGCATTTATTTGTTGCTGATGATCCATAACTGTGGATACTTTGTTTCTGCAACTTGATGATTCTAAGCCTGATAGAATTTTTGAATAGGTACTCCTTAATGGTTGGCTACGCATCTATAGACGTCAACGGAAAGAACAGGAATTGGTATATGATTTAGGCTTCCATCCAGTTATGATATTGAATATGGTTATTTTTCATGCCCTTTACTGACATTTTTTTGTGTTACAGATGGAATATGAAGTTGTTGAAGAAATTATATATGGCTTGGAATCTGGCATTTTGTTTGGGTATGATTCCTTCATTTCTTTACCTGACGTCTTAACTACTTCCTTTCACCGTAGAGAAAGTCTATATTCGTCTCTTTTCAACCGCAATCGTAAGAGGAATACTAGTACGTATCCTACAGGACACAAAGTTGAGCTGTACTATTTGCATTGTCAACACTGACACAGCGCTTCATGAGTTAGGCAGATTGATGGAATTAGAGTTGTGTACAACAGTACAAGCTGGAATATGTCATTAATTTGGCTATATCAGAAGAGTACCATCAGTAAATTAGCAACATACTTCCATACAACATTAATAAAAACAATTTTGGCACCAACTACTTTTTGATGATTATAATCTTTTGGATCCTGAAAATCTGTTCTAGGATAGTAAAATGATGTCGCTGTTACGGTTGTGATGTCATGTTTAGATTTACTCTTCTTTTTTTACACATCTAACTGCAGAATGGCATCTGTAATATCAAAGATGGGCTTTGTATTCTTGGAGCAAGGTTTCCCCAGCATACTAGTTCCTATATGCCTGATAATCAGCATATGTTGTAGCGGTACAGGGTTTTATTACCAGGTATTTTAAAATTTTAACTAAACTCTGAGTTTCATCTCTGTATGTATACATGTGAATGAAAGCTGTCAGCCACATGGAAAATCTATAGTTACTTTGGCTTCTGATGGTTCTGTTCTTTTCTGCTTTTGTTTTTTTAATTTTATTATTGGATTAAGAAGTTACTGTTGTTGACAATTAAATTTTGTTTGTTCAGACTCGGGGTTTAAAGCACGGGAGGGCAGTTGTAATCTCTACCTGTGCTGCTGTGGCATCAATTGTGACTGGTGTTCTTTCTGGTATGTTTGCCTTAGGTGAACGATTGCCCTCAGCACCCACAGCTCGTCTTACACTTATGCTTGGATGGTAAATCAAGGCATCAACTTGGCGCTTTTACATTGTTGTTATTAACATATCTTCTTATTTCTAAATTTTATGGCTAGCATGTTTATAAACCATTCACACATAATGTATGTGCCATTATATGTCTTACTTAGCATGTTCATCTGTTTATATATATATATATATCTATCTATCTATCTTAGGAAATGTGATTGACACTCTGATTTCTGTGTCCCTCTGATGCAATGGGCTATAATGTGATCCAATCTTGTGTATGGCATGATAACAGATTTTTTTCATCATCTTATTGTTCCACTACTGTCATGCCATCCATAATTCGTGTTGTGCAATATTCATTTTCCCATTCTCAACAGCTTGGTATATGTGTGTTGAATTTCACAAAGACGGTTGACCCTCAAATATTATGACTGCAGGGTCTTTATCATTGTTGGGGTGATTTTGCTTGTGACCTCAACACGGCTGGTGCGTTACCTTCCTCGGCCTTTACGACATGTTGATAAGAACTTCAACGTCAGAAAATCAGGGTCTATCCGTGGTAGGGATTCCAACCCTAGCACAGTTATCCAGGCATCGACCCTGCATCATTTGATGCCTACTTCATCCAAAGAGAAGGCTTGAACTGATGACAGCAGGAAGATTCTTGTATATGCATTAAATTTCTTGAAATTGATAGAATTGCATGTAACTTGAAGCAACTGTTTTTGGTTGGGAAAAGCTGGTGTATAGTAGATAGCAAAGTCACTATTTTATCGGAAGGCATGGAATTTTTGACATCATTCCTTCCCTGGAAGAATTACACACTTTACCTGTGAAAATATTCATATCTGAAACTGTTTTTATACCTTTCTGCTTTACTTGCTGCCTGTGACAAATGCTTGTGTCAAAATATAAGAGACTGTGGAATCTATTTTGCCTTCCTGAAGCGCTGTGTATGTAGCAGAATGATTGTGATAAAGAAACGAGAGCCAGAAACAAGGTCGGCATGGATGAAAAGTAAAAGGAGAGACCCCACAATAGTTTGTTGTTAGTATTCAGTAGGGTAGTTCTACTTTCTAGAGTTTGATACGTCGTGCAGATGAACTGTGAATGTGATTGCAGATGTAAGATAGGTTGGTGTTGCTTTGCTTTTTCATCCCTTAAATCTTAAGGAAGGAACCACGTTAATCTTGAGCAACAAACACTAGAATCCAGAACGAGTTTCAATCTTAAAGAAAGAATCACGTTATCCACGATTACTCGGGTGTCCAGAGGTCATCGCTGGAAATGTGAATGAGGTAGTTCCTTTGATGCGATGCCCAATCTTGTTGTCTGAACTAAAGACATGCACTTTAATTTCGTTGTGTGGCCGGGGACGGGGTTTGAAGTTAAAGTGCAGAGCTTGTAGGGAAAATGTTCCTTGCTGGGTTGGGAATAAAGTTCCTTCATTAAAGTGGACTGTTTCTTCATAGAATTGTCTAAAATATATACCAAGCAAACACTAACTAGACCAGTACTACACGATCATAAGACATGTCTTCCATGAATGAAGCTCCAGCGCGGAGCATCCCTATCTACGAGGACTTCTTTTGCGATCAAGAGCTATTCAAGAGCTTGAGGGAAGCAGGAGCTCCGACTCAGCAGGATCCTGGCTCGAAACCAAAGATTCAGAGGGTTCCCATCATGCTCCGAGATCACAAATATTTCGAGAAATACTATGAGCCAAGGGCAGTAGCACTCGGTCCCATTCATCATGGCAATCCAAGGTGCGCGCTGGCAGAGAAGTTCAAGCTTGCACTGACAGCAAAGTTCATCGAAGACAGCGGCCAGCCAGCTGAGGAGTTGCACCGCATCATTGGAGACAACATCAAGATGCTAAGGGACTGCTACGAAGAGGAAGTCACGGTGTCCTATACAGACCAGGCCCTCATAAAGTTGTTATTCTTAGATGGGTGTTCAACGCTACAATTCATTTACTCATTCATCAATCAGAAGTTGACAAGCTTTAAGATCAAGAGAGATCAGGTGGCTTTTGCACAACAGGACTTGTTCTTGCTAGAAAACCAACTCCCCTTCCAACTCCTCAAGCTGTTGATGCGTTCAAGCACAAAAGAATACGAATTGTGGAGAGCAGTAGGTGAATTGGTTCAGCAGAAGATGGTGAAGAAACCAAAAGGACGCGGGCCTTACCAACTAATCGAGGAGCCGAACAAAGAGGATCCCACTCATCTTCTCCACCTTCTCCGGACACAATTGTTAGGTCCCCTAAAATTTGAACCAACGAATAAAGAAGATCACCAACCATATTTTCGCAACATACAGGAGCTTAAAGCAGCAGGGATCCATTTTAGGCCTAGCAAGGAAAGCTTCTTACAAGAGATTTCTTTTACTTCCCTAGGCTTCATAGGATTCCTATATCTTCCACAAATATCAGTGGACGACTCCATGGGCCCTAGGTTCTTGAATTTGATAGCCTATGAAATGTGTCCTGATTTCCACAATGACTTTGGGGTCACCTCTTACATAGCCTTCCTGGATTCACTGATAGATAATGCAGATGATGTTAAGCAGCTAAGGTTGAAAAAGGTACTAAACAACTTACTTGGGAGTGACGAGGAGGTGGCTCAGCTCTTCAATGAGATAGGTACCGACTTGGTGCCTAACATTGATAGATACTGGGTTGTCAAATACAAATTAGAAAAGCACTACAACAGCCGGTGGAAAACCTGGATGGCTCAGTTCTGTCATGAACATTTTAACAGCCCCTGGAGTATCCTGGCTTTCATCGGTGTTCTAGCAGCGCTCGGATTGAGCGGTATCCAGACATGGTACACAATCAAATCTCCACCCTCTCCATGTGATGATGTATGCCAGTACTTGAAGAACCAGCTAAACATAAAGATAAAGTGATGGAAATACGCACAGGTACTCAGATCAAGTTTGGTACTTCCTACATTGTTTTCTGCTTTGTTTTGTTGCTCTATTATTGTGCGAATATATGATCATATGAATACAGTTGCACTATTTAGTACACTTCGGTTAAGTTTGGTCTTAATAATATAACTGAATACATATGTGGCAGATGTATTCTTCGCTACTCATTCAACAAACCATGTAATCTAATAAGGGAACACATTACTGCAATTCATCAGTCACTTTCTTCTGACAAGAATAAGGGAGCACACTACTCTCGCTTTATACAAACCAAAAACATTTTTTGCTAGAAATAAAAATAAGATCTGTTAGATACCTTTAGGCAGTGGTAAGTGGTAATTAAGTGATGGACTGATGGTGATCGGAAACTGTATGCTATCACAGTTTTGTATAAGATGCCCAAGAGTAAAAAGATTCGCCAATATGTTACAACTTACAATGCACCTATAACAACCATATATGACAATCAAATACTCAAATAATGTTTACGTTTACCATAGACCAAAGATGTCAAAGACTAAATGAATTCACCTTTGACGTCAATTCATCGAATTGCTAGGAATCATAGAGCACAAAAAAAATGAAAGGTCTGGTCCATATAAATAAATGCTTCCTCACACTCGAGCATTGATGAATCAAATCAGAAATCAATTTCTGTGATGGAACTACACCAATAACTAATTCACCTTGGGTTCGTGGCTTCAAGCTTGAGAATTAGCAGCAAGTTGCGCCGCTTTCCAGCTTTCAGGAGAAGCAATATGTTGATGTGAAGGAGTGTATTGCTGCCAAGTAAACATGTTGTAAACTTTTATTTAGACTCTTGAAAACAAAAGAAAACTAGAAGAAACATGTCTGTCATTGAGGCAAAAATATACCAACAGGAATAAAGAAGGTTAGGATATTACTATACCTCCATCTTAATCATAAGTTCTTTGGCTGTTGGAGCAGAGACGACTATATCCCGAGCACCTGGCTTGATGAATCCTTCTTTTACACCATTGTCAAATAGTGAAAGCAGGGAGTTGTAGTACCCATCTACATTAAGTAAACCAACCTGTATGAAGTAATATCAACTTACAAATCCTACTGACTGGATGCTCATATACTTCCAATTGTGGGAATTGATGGTTTACAGGCTTTTTATGAATCCCAAGTTGGGCCCATGTTATCATCCCCAGCGTCTCTTCCATCGTTCCATATCCTCCTGAGAATGACAGACAACCTATACAATTAGGGCCATCTCCGTATTTCCAAAAAATTGAGAGAATTTTCTATCTAAATTACCAGGAAGAGCAATGAAAGCATCAGATTCTTCAGCCATAATAGCTTTCCTCTCATGCATGTCTCTAACTACTCTTACTTCTCCAACAGTTTCACCAAATATCTGTCATGAGCAATTGAGCATCCATAAAAGTCAACAACCAACTGAACTCGCTCTTAATCTAAATTAAAACCTGTCATTAGTCAAAATTGCAACATTGATCAAAATATCAAGACAAGGAAACATCAATGACCGCAAAAAGCATGAAAATTTTGATTTACAACCATTACCTCTCGAGGCATGAGAGCTTTTGGAATGACCCTGCATAGACAATAGCAATCAAAAAATGTGATTAACAATTAAAACGCCTGTATAAGCAGCACCATCGTCAACTTAACATTACAGGTCGTTTCATACCCAAGAACATGGTAACCTCCATCAAAAACTGTCTGGGATACCAAACCCATCAACCCGACATTTCCCCCACCATACACCAAATCTATCTTCTTTTTCGCCTGCAACACAAAGTTTATGAGTAATTAATTACCACCTCATCTTTATAAGTAAAGATGAAGCATAGAAGACAAAAGAATATACTGTTCATGGCTTTTCAATGCTTATGCATAAAGTAATATACTGTCGAAAGAAAGTCAATGTTCAAGACTTCACACTTCACAAGATCATAGTTTTAATGGCCAATCACCAAACAGAACAAAAGCATTTCACAACTCAAAATCAAAATTCAAAATCAAACAATCCATCCAAGTCATAAGACCGCAGTAAACAGCAATTCAAATATCAATAAGAAATCAAACTTATCCGATACCAGCACTTGACAAAAAAAACAAAGATATAACAAACAAGCAAACAAACCAGTTCATTGCCCAATTCAAGAGCAGCATCACTGAAGACTTGTTTGTGGCCAGAGTTGCTTCCACAAAACACACAAATCCTTTTGAACTTGCAGCTTGCATTGCTCTCTTCCATTCACAGTAGTTGCTGCTTATACACACTGTTCCTGTTTTGCTCAAATCCCAATGCACCAAACTAGTTCTGGACAAATTGTTGAAGCAAAACAAACCAAGAAAAAGAACGTCAAGTTGTTATTAAAAAAAAAGAATGTCAAGTTATCTTTTTCCGGAGTCTCTAACAGCTAAACACCAAAGCTTATTTGCAAAATCAAAGCAGAGAGAGAGAAAGAGAGAGAGAGAGAGAGAGAGAGAGAGAGAGAGAGAGGTTACAAGGTTGGTTCTTTAAAGACACGTACAACTGGGTCGTCGATCCAATTTTGGTTTGGTAAAGGCGAGATCAAATTGGAGAAGGTGATCGAGTTTTTTACCCAGATAGTGCGGCAAGTAAAGCCCACGTTTCATATCCTTTCTAGTTTATACTGGCAACGTTTCTTTGTCAGCTTATCAAAAATAAATATATTGGAATAAAAAATTGATAATCCATAATTGGAAACAAATAATCCCTTTGTTGGGTTGCTCTTTAAAAATAATAATCAATCAGATTACAAATTGGAGCCCCATAAAAAATTGGGACATGACAGAGATGGGATCATGGGAGTAACTAACGATATGCTACCACTATTGGACTTTGACTTCTGGTAAGCTTTAAGAGACCCACTTGGCCACTTCATTTCCAAAAAAATATTAAAAAAATATAAAAAATCTTTTGAGAGGCACCGGAGTCAAGCAGCCCAAGAGGCTCAACTAGGTGAAACCTGAAAGCCCAACAAGCCAGCAATATATTTTGGCTCTGCATGCACGACTCCTTTGTAAGTTGACATGCAAAAACCCTTTCGATATGATATGCTAGCGAGCTTCTAGAAATGGTTTTAATTACCCAGCTAGTTAATTAGCAGTGATTTTGTTGTTCCAGAAGCAATGACCTCGGAATTTAGGACAATAAGCTCTTCTTGTAATTGTCTCATGAGATTTTGTTACATTCTCGAGCACTCTTCAAGAAAACGGCCTATTCGGTGAGTACTCGTGATTCGGCTAAAAAACACACCGAGTAATCAGCGCTTATTCGGCCAGTTTGTTCAATTCAGCCGGTTTAGTCATAGTTTTTTTTTTAAATAACAAAAAAAATCGAGAAGAAAATAGAGAAAGACGCCAGAGACGGAGAGACCCATTCACTCCGCCTAAACCTAATTCACTCCACCTCTTCTTTTGCATTACGCACTCGATCGTTCTTTCAACTCTCACTACCGTCTTCCTCCACCATCAGCTGTCTTCCGTCACCCTCCGCTGCGTCGCCCTCCACCAACATCGCCTTGAAGGCCTGCATCAAGTACAAATCGGTACAATTAGCTTTCTACATTTTTTTCTTTAAAACTTTAATTAGCTTCCTTTTGGTGTTAGAGAAAGCAATAGCATATTAGCATCATATGGGAGATTAGTAAGGGAAAAATACAGAAATGATTCTACTAACAAGCTAGTTTTGTCTGCGGTGTTTAATAATTTCATCATCAAAAATGACATTTTATTTTGATTTTAACTTTTTTTTTAATTAATGATATTTATATTTAATGTATTAATAATTATCTAATTATTTAAAATTTAAAAATAGTAACTCCAAGCTAGTACTCTCCGAATATTCAGCTAAACGGTGATTCGTATCAATGAATTACGGGTGATTACCGTTTTTTTTAACATTGCTCGATTCTTCATGTATGGTTGTGCTTGTGAGTTTTGATCAATGGTGTTTAAGGTAATGTAAAACACACAAAAGTTATTTGACTGGTTTTTTTAGGATTCCAAGTTTAACCACCAAATTAAGCTAAAGTAGGAACCGTTACAGCTGTTCTTTTCCCTCACAATTTCGTAGCTAAACTCAAGCATTCTGTTTCGGAAGCTACGAAAATGACTACATTTCACCCAAATTTCCATCCTTGTTCTTTGTTCTTGGAACAAAGCAAGCATCACATCCACCCTTGTGAGAATGGAAGCTAGCTAACCAGGACTTTTGAATAATAATCGAAGCTCGTTAACTCCAAGAACCAAGCAATATGGACAGGCTTTAACAGAAACTCTGTACAGATTTTGATATAATTAGCTCATGGGAAGAAGCATTCTCAGTTTCCCACGGATGAAACTGACCTGTTGATTCATCCGGTGCTTTCGTTTCACTCTTTGCAGCTGGGATGGCTGCCACCATTGCCATATCACAGCTCTTTGTAGTTTCCAACGAAAACCGAAGCTCAACGCTGAAAGTATTACACAATCCCCAGCATCAAAAACGAAAGAGGAATCATCCGATGTGGTCGATGATGCAGCAGCAGCAGCAACAACAACACCGACCCGAGATTCCGAAACAATAGCCGGATCAGAGTTACAAAGCAATAAAGAACTCCCACTTCCTCCAGGAAAGAAAAACGCCATAGTCTTAGGAGACCAGACGATTAATGTTTCTTCCACTGCATATTCATGTCAATACGACACCGTCGCATATGAAAAAGTCGGCTTCCGACAGACGGCTGCTGTCGAATCTGAGCATTGAGCTACCGAGAAGCTTGTCGATGGCGAAAAGAGGAGACAAGAGTAAGGAGGAGTATAATAACAAACGATAGAGCACCGGTACCGGTAAGTTGTCGTTGTCTACAAAACCAGAAGACTCGATCTGGATGAAGACGATTATATTAGGTGAGAAATGTAAAGTGTCGGAGGAAGATGACGACGTTGTTATTTACGACGCAAAGGGGAGAAGGATTCCAGCTTATCACCCGAAAAGTAGGCAAAACTCGTTCATCGATGCCAGCGCGATTCCGAATAATAACTAGAGGATGATCAGTACTAGTAGGCCATCCTCCTCCATTGATCCTAGTGCAATACCAGATCAAATAACAAGCGGCAATATTACCAACAGCAATGTCGTAGAAGTAGAACGAAACGATGGGAGTCAAGAACTGGACGAGAATCACCAAGAATTATTGTCTCTGTCTCGAATGTAAACCTAATTTTATGATCTATATGCATGTGAGTGTTTTCCTCTCTCTTTTTCGTTTCCCCTGCTCGATCTACAAGAGAGTAGTAGTAATATATGCATGTTCTTCCTAATCAATTACCAAATGGGGAAAAACTGAAAAAGGAGTGAATCGAAGATCGATATAACTCTGGTTGACGGCATGCATCGACCATGCAAGCATGGTGTTGTAATGTTAATTTTCAATGTTTCGTTTTTTTAGAAGTGGATATATCCATTAAGAAAATGTAAGAAAATGTGATAGTAATATAGAATTTCACTGGATTACCCGGCCCGACAAATAGAAGTCCTAAAACATTACCACATCGTGAAGCATAAATACCCTTAACTAACATACCGGAGTAGCACTAGTAACTGTCAAAAAATCAAATATATCACTCCTTAATTAGCTAGACACCTTCTCTATTGAGTCGTGTTGCACCGCAATTCCTCAACATCCATGTCCATCGAAAGTAGAATAGGCCTCTTCTGGGGTTCTCCCATTTGTGTGACTTTGGAGGAAGCCCAAGCTTGGATATCCCCTTCTTGTTGCTGGGAAAACTTCCCATACTCTCCTGGACTGCTGACTGGCCATGAGAATCAATCCTCTTTCAGGTCCTATGAACCGAGTTATCTTTTTCTTGCCCAATCGACTAGATCAATCCAACTATCGACTCTAGAGCAACCGCTGCTGGTTCCACATGCCTAGTGATCACCGGAGTCAGACTGCTTGTTGAATTCTGGCTGGCGGCTGACAAAGCAGAAGTGCCTATAGGACTGACATTAGCTCCCACATGCGGCATGATTGAAGAAACTACTGCATCCAATGTGGTCACATGTGGCTCCACATCCATCACCGGGGGACCCAAAGGTCCCAAAAATAGTTGTTGATCCTCCTGATCAACATGAAAAACAACAAATGTGTTAGTGGAGTTTCCCTCGAAGATAAGGTTATCCTGCATGTGTGCCACCTGCCTCATAGTATCCACTCGAGATGTCCCCACTGGACTCTCTCGCAATCGTGGTACCTCCTCTATGACAGTGCTAGTACTTGGCCCCGCTGACGATTGGGGGGGGGGGGGGGGGGGGGTGTTTATGGGCAGCCATGGTTTAACCACCGAAGATTCGTTGTTGGGGTGATGCATCACCTCCAGAAGGTCAGTCATTAGATGCCGACCGGGATCCACTTGTCCACTCCCAAATAGTGCCCTAGGCGCTCCCTGAACTAGTTTCACCGCCCACTAAGACCCCAAGCACCCACCAAGTTGGAGCGTCCTGCCATCGTGCCCCAACCTGAGGGATATACAGTTTGGCCAGACTTGGTCGTTACCAGAAATACCCCAATGGGCAACCCACAACCTTTTGTGCTATGGAAAAAATATCCACAATCTCCATAAAAGTCTTTAATCTTCTCATAAGAAACAACTACCTCCGTAGAGTACACACCAGCAAAATTGAAAGTAGTTCTTACCACCAACGTCCACCGGAAATCAAGATCAACTCAGAGCTTGATCTCTGATTTATAGAGGAGACTAAATTTCAGTGGCATGTCCCTAGGATCACGTTCCACTCACCTCACTACCCTTCATTTCGGGTTTCTTTGGGTTCGTGGGCTCCCTTTGGTCATATCTGGACCGTCCCTTGGGTTTTTAGACCTCAATCTTTGCTACTAGCCCAATGATCCATCTGAATCTTGCTATGGATCATCGTCACTTGAAGTTCGAGACTCTCTTCAAACTTAGTGGTTCTTCATCGAGGTCCTCGAACCTCGATCCTCACTTTTGGAACTAACAGGGATCTTCGAGACACTCTTCAAAGACTTAATTCCTAATGTCCTCATTCCATGCCCGATCTTCGATCTCATTCCTTGATATCAAGTTCGAACCCCAAAAATATTGCTCCCATAATGCCCACAATTTCGTCTTTGGGTTACATCTGGCCCCAATAGAGGAAATTCAACTTCGATTTCAAACTTGCACACATCATTGGTCGATCTATCTCCAGTGACTAACTTTAAAGCATCAATCGAACTCGATCCTCCAGCTTCGAAACTCGCCTTTGACGCGTTCTTCTCGTGCTTCCTCGAGTTCATGTGCCAGAAATCCAAAAACTTCCCCCTTTAGACAAAACTCTTCTGCTCTTTGACTATCCATATTCTGCATTTATTTCGCAAAATATAAATAGCCATCTATCCTTATCACTTCTTCACTTCACTTTCCCGAATCAAACCCTAAAATCAGAAAGACCTCAATCTTTCTGATCTCGTTAGATTTTGATGGCTCATACTCGTTCCTGCTTCAGTGCTCGTCACGACCCATCTCCCCGCTGTGGTCCAACCCTAGACGAATCCACCTAGTCCTCCTCGAGAGCCAATTTCGATCATGAGGAGGTCACGCCTCAACTCCCCGACTTCGAGATCTAGAGTTAGACCGAGGCCCAGCTTGACATCTAGCAGGGAAAGATCAACTCTCCGGGGAGTGTCTCGATCCGAGCACTGTCAGAGGGTAGCGATATGTACTCCTGTAAGGGGATTTTGGCCAGCACTCTAGTGCTCGCAAAGCACCATCTCTGATTCTTGAGCTTTCCGTTTCACCCAGCAATCATCATCCTCTTGGTTCTTCTAGGTTTACACCCCTTGCAGCTTAGCCCCAATTCCTACTATCTCCTCTCAGTGTTCCTCGTCGTCGGCCAGCAATGGTGGGTTTCCATCGGCCTCATCAACTTCTTCTACACCCACATGTGGGCCAAAATTAGAAACTTGGAATGGCATTTCAACCTCCAACCCCAACGATTCAAGAAGTGCTTCGGTCAAAAGTCCACCAATTTCGTCCGCTAGCACATCAGCCCGGTCCTCGTTAAAGGTAACTAGATGCCCTCAGAGCTCGAAGGTCTCGGACTTGAGGTCTTATCCTCCTTTTTTGATGCTCCAAGTATTCTTCGATCTTCACTTTTCACTTATGACTACTTAGTAAAGATACTCATCTATTTCAATTCTGATCTCGAACCTTATTTGCGGCCATGAAGCTCGATGTTGCCTCCTTCCAACTCAGCAAAGAGAGCCTCTTCTGGCTGGACAACTTCTTGGTCGACAAGGAGTAGCCATTGGCCCAAGTTGTGAGCCAGAAAGTTCTCTCATCTCTGGCCTCGGAGACGAACTCCACTTTCTTCACTCGCTACTCTAGGAAGCCTCGAGATGGAGAGGATTTCCTCAACTGATTGATCGATGTGGAGTCCTCATTTTCCCTCTCTGCCTAGACCGACAAGTTGGTGAAGGATGCGATCCATAAGAGAGACAAGTACACTACCAAGAAGCCATGATTACCTCCTTGCGGTGCCCCCTTGGGGAAGAAATGTCTTCGAAGCTCAGTGACGAAGGTCTTTGAGGAGTCTGAGAACTCCCAAGAAATGAAGAAGAAGAAGAAATCATAAGATACTTCGGGGCTCTAAACTATCGACCTCGAATCTCCTCATCCTTCCCCAAGTTCAAGATCTCGAACTTCTCGAGCTGGGAAGGAACCACTTGAAGCTGCCCAGGAGAGATTTGGAAAGAGATCTCCTTTAGCAAGGAGATTGGGTTGACAACCTTCGAGCAACGTACTCATGCCAATTTGATGTAAGTTTTTCAATTCATACATGCTCGAACTTGGTGCTATCCTCTCTTATTCGTATTGACCATCCACTAACGATGACCTTTGTCTTTACAGGGGATGCTCCAGAGCGAAGCTTGCTTCAAGGAGATGGACCTAATCAATGTCAACCTCCAAGTGAAGCTTGATCTAGCTTCTGTAGAGAAGGAAGAGATCTCCTTGAAGCTTGCTGACGTCGAGGAGAAACTTCGAGCCGCCTCCTAAGTTGAGCAGGTGCTTGAAACCGCAGCCTCATTTGTCCCCCTCCTAGACAAATCTATTCTGGAGGAAAAACACAGGGCCAATCTTGTATAGGCTAAGCTCAACCTTAAGGGAACGACAGTTGAACTCCTCGAGCATCGATCCTCAGAAAGCCAAGAAGATTTGGATGTAGCCCATGTAAAGATCAAGAAGCTCAAGACCGATCTCGAAGATGCCATGCAGGCTCGAGATGGTGAGTCTATCATTAGCCAGTGTCTAATCCAGTATGCTTCTGCCTAATACTTTCGACTTGGCTAGAACCAAGCTCTTATTGCTGCTAAGGACCGTCTCTTCATTGACCCTGGGGAAGTTAATGACAAGTTCGGGTGCAAGTACAAGTATGAGCCCCTCTTTGGGTCCCTTCCAGATGAAGGCAAGTCTACGGCTCATCTTTCTCATGCTGACATCACCACAGCATCTCCTGAAATCGAGGCAACTCCTCTTGATACTGTCATCGAGCACCTCGAAGTTCCAGAGAAAGTTCTTGATGTTGCGAATCCTCTCGAAGCTCTTACACAGCCCCTTGATACTGTGAATTCTCTCGAGCCTCAGGACCCCTCTTCTAGCTCTGCCATTGTACCTACCTCTGCTCGTGCCTTATCTACTCCAACTGCCCCTATCGTTGAGTTCAAAGAGAGTTTCGACGAGCCTTAGGCTTTTCTTTCCTGTTTTTTAGTCTTTTGCTCTTTGACTCTTTTGTTATGTAACTTTAAACAATATGTTTGACCCTTTTGGGTGACGCCTTCGAGCGTCTAATTTTGCCAAACTGCTCAATTTACTTTACCTATCAAATTTTGAAACTTGCATAGTAAAAAGTTATCTTTTTCATTAACTTCACTCACCTTCCATTGATGTATTCCTTTTTCTCAGAATAAGGTGGCACTCGTCACTACTACTGACACGGCTAAGTACATACAAAGTGGCTCCATATGTCTAGGCACTAACAAGAACTTGTTGCTTACCAAGTACTACTTCAGCTCCCAGAATGCCTCCGATTTCTTATGGCCCCAGAAGTTTGAAGCTTTGAGCTTTAGAGCTTTGAAAAATAGCCAACATTGATCAGTCATTTGAGAGATGAATCTTCTCAATGCAGCTATCTTCCCAGTTAGGACTTGAATTTCCTTTTTCGTACTGGGTTCTTCCATACTTAAGATAGCCTCAACTTGCTTTGGATCCACCTCGATCCCTCATTTACTCACGATGTAACCCAAAAACTGGCCATGACCTTTACTCCCGTGTTCTTTAATCTGAAGGGCATGACCTTATAATAAAATAGGCATCTCTCTGACACGAATGTGGTTTTGAGCTGGTCTCCCGGCACCAATGGTATTTGATTGTAACCTACATAAGCATCAAGGAATGACATCTTCTCGAAGCCTGCAGTTACATCTACCATCTGATCAATCTTCATGAGTGGGTAGCAGTCTTTCATGAATGCTTTATTCAAATTGGTGAAATCTACGCATACTCTCTATTTCCCATTCTTCTTCTTCACCACCACGATGTTCGAAATCCAAGTTGGACACCATAATTCTTTTATGTGTCCAACTTCGAGGAGGCGATTTACTTCATCACTTATGATCTGGTTGCGCTCCAGCGCGAACCTCCTCAGCTTTTGCCTGTATGGCAGAAAATCTGGATCGGTATTTAATTGTGGCAGACAATTCTCGGGTCAATACCTGGCATATCTCGATGTGACCATGCGAACACATCCTGATTCTTGGTTAGGAAGTCGACTAGGTTTCAAACTTCCTCTTCGGTTTGGAGGGCTCCTATCAAGACTTTCTTCTTTGGATCGTCGCTAAGAGACACTTCTTGAACCTCTGCTAAGGTTGGTGTCGTCTCTTGTATGACCTTCTCCTCATCTCCTTCCTTTGGTAGGCCTTCCTTTAATTGCTATTTGACAATTTGTTTGTCCTCCTCGATCTTCATCTCCGAGTCAGACTGTTCTTTACTATCAGACTTCGAACTCTGACATGCAACTTCGAGTTTTCTTTGCTTCTTGGTGAACGACTTTGGGTTTGTGAGCTTCAAGCTTGGGGGTGTTGTGTTGAACTTCTTCTTGATCTCCATGACATACAATTTTTTCAACAGCGTTTGGTCCTCACGCACTGAGACTACATGACTTTTATCTCCTGAGATAAACTTCAAAACTTGATATCTTGTTGAAGCCTCTGCTTCCATATGGTGCAACCAGTCTCTTCCAAGCATGGCATTGTAAGCTGAGTGCTTATCTATGATAATGAAATTCACGTCTACCTTTTTTTCAACCGTGGTCACCGGGAGGGTGACCTCCCAATAAGGCCAAGTCTCGGCGTTGTCGAAGGCTATCACTGGTGACATGCTTCTTTTGACGAAATTCGAATCGATGCCGAGCTTGCGGAAAGCCTCAAAGTATAGAATGTCAATGTTACTGCCCGCGATGATCATTACTCTTCTCACCATGCAATTGTCAATTCTAGTTGAGATGACTAACGCGCCCCTATGAAGAAATTGAATCCCTTCCTCATCCTTTGGTGAGAAGCAGATTGATAGGCTTTCATTTGCCTTCTCTTCCGAGATCTCTCTCCTTTCAGCAAAGCATACCCTTCTGATTTTCTTTACTTGTCAGGTTTCACTTCTGATTCGTCTCTCGTCCTCCTCTTTCATGGACGGACTGCCGTATATGGCCAATATCCATTGCACCAGAGGGTCTTCGTCCACCGCCTTTTGCTCTTGGTTCCCACTGGTATTCCCCACCTTGAATTGTTGCAACTTTCCCTGGTCCATGAGTTCCAAGATAGCTGGTTTCAATGCTTCGCATCTTTGAAGGCTATGCCCCCAGTCTTGGTGGTACAGACAATATTATTTCTTATCATTGGGATTCTTAGCTTCAGCTTATGGCAGTGGTTTCTTGAATATCCTCTCTTTCTTGTGCCTATAGAATATGACCGCCGGGCTGATGGTGAACCACTACTCCGAGGGCTTTTCCTATCTTTTCGATCTTCAGGGTTCAAAGTCGGCATCGGCCTTCGATCTCGAACTTCCGTAGATTTCGAAGTTCCAAGTTTGACTATGATGTTGGCGTAGACCTTGCCTTTTCAAGTTCCATTAATCCTTTCGAGGTGGATTTCACCCTCTATGCGATTTAAGATATCTTCCATAATCCTTGGAACCTTCTTCACTAGCTTTTCGAACAGTGGTGATCCTTTGAGTAATCCTTCTCAGAATGCAACGATCGCGATCTTCGGGTTAGTCTTTGTTGCGGCCATTTCATCCCAGAATCTCTCGAAGTACTTTTCTAACTTCTCCCCTGTTTTTTGCTTAACGCTAAACAAGGTGGATAAGTCCTTTTTCTGCCTCCTGTTGCAGAAGTATTAGGCGATAAATAATCACATAAACTTCTCGAAGCTCGATATCGATCTTGGCTTTAGTCCTCGGAACCATTTCGCAACTAGCTTGGAGAGGTTGGTTTGGAATAGCTTGCACATTAAATTCTGATCGATGGTCTCGATCCTCATTGCTTCAGTGTATTCCTTTATGTGGTCCTCCGGGTCAGAGGTTCCAATAAAATTTGTGAACGCCGAGATAGAAAATCGTCTCGGCTTCTCAACTTCGAGGTTTTTCATCGAGATACGAAGCTCGAAGCTCGATCCTCACTTCAGGAACTGACAGGGATCTTTAAGACACTCTTTGAAGACTTAATTCTCAATGTCTGTGTTCCATGCTCAATCTTCGATCTCATTCCTTGATGTCAAGTTCGAACCCCGAAAATTTTGCTCCCACAAGTACCCGCTTGAATTGTAATAGTGTAAGTTGCTTTTGGGAGAGTCTGTCTATCATGCCAAACACTGGAGTCCCTCTTTGTAACTTACCAGCTTCATATTCTACCATTTCACTTATAAAAAAAAAAAAAGGGTCGCTGTCAGTTTTTCATCTAAAAAACGTCAAATCGATGCCGTGACATTCTCAAAATTTAAAAGAAATGTGAAATTTAATGACTATTATGCTCTCCATATTCCAAAAGTTAGTTATCAATGTTGTGTCTGGAATTTCATTTTGCTATAAAATAGCGCCTCAGTCAATTTTTCGCTAAGAAAGTGACCTGATAGGCGTGAGATTAAAAAAATAAGGGCAACATTGTCATTTTGCCTCAATAGTCAACATAAATAATTTGGGCAACCAAAAAATTGATATGTGCACCCAAATTTTTTCTCTGGGCACATATTGTAACGACCCAAATCTAGATTACTAAGTTAATCATCGTTATTCGCGTTGATTAACCAACTAAGCATCATTCATCACTAGGGTTGGGCAAAAATCCCTCAAATTCGGGTCCCATCCCGATCCCGGCGGGATTTGAAACCAAAAATGTTTGTCCCGTCCCGTCAGAAAAACAATGGGACATGACGCAAGATTGAAATTTCCCATCCCATTAGGCCCGTCCCGTATATAAATTTAAATTAATCTTGACCGTTGATTTTTTTCATCTCACCATTGATTTCAACCCTAATACTAACCAAATAGACAAAAGCCGCAAAACTCTTCAGCCTCCTCTTCGACTCTTCTCTCTGCTTCACTCTTCGACACCCGACATACTCCTCTCATCTCATCTCCTCTCCTTTCCTTTCCTCTCCTCTCTCTGCTCCAACCCTCTCCTCTCCAAGGCTTACCCGATCTGCAGCCCACTGCTCGCCTCATCCCGATCTCTGATCCTTCAAGAACGATTGTCCACCTCCAGCTCCAAAAGTGAAAGGGAAGGTGAAGTCCGTTGCAATTGGAGTGATCGATATTTAATTTTGTTTTGGAGCAGCTTGTAATCTTGTATTGCTATGTTTTTAATTTTCTTCTTCTTTTCTTGTTAAACTTATGATATGTGAACTTGTGTAACAGATTATGGATGTTATTCTTGTTATGTTTAGTATCATTAGGTTATGGATTGTGACTTATGAATGTAAGCAGGTTGTGTAATTGTAATCAGATCATGGATGCATATTGTGATTTATGAATGTAAGAAGGTTTTTCTTCTTTTTTGTTTCCAATTTTGTGGCGGGATTGGGTCTGTCTCGTCCCGATTCGGTCTCGTCCCATCCAGGATTGGGCCCGGCGGAATTCACTCTTAAAAATGCAAGACCCGTCCCGATCCCGTCCCTTATGTAACAACAGGGACGGGACGTAGGATGACCTCAATCCCGTCTCATCCCGTCCCATGCCCAGCCATATTCATCACGTTTAGCGAGATTCATCGCGACTAAAACTTAACTTTTTATAAATTATGAATTTGGACTCGCTTCCTTCACAAAAGTTGTAGAGCACATTATTACGAGTTAGTGCATATTTTATCACATTTTTTTTGGAAATTTGAGCTAATTTTTACGAATTTTAGAAGTTTTAGGTAAAAAGTAGGTAAAATGGATAACTACCATTGGTTAATTTTTGGGAACCATTTGATCTTCTCTACATTCAATCTGGGCCATCTATTTTGATGGTAATAATCTTAAAATCTACCTAACACAAGGGAGGCCAACTCGTGCAAGTTATTTTTCCTCATCGAGGAGAACCGCGATGGAAAAGTCGTCGGTTCATTTTTCCAACAATAAGCGACGATCCGGTCACACTTTTGGTTGGGTTTCAAAGCCCATGCTTCCATCTTCTCTTCTATACCCTCAGTCGTAGCTATAAATCCATGTGGAGAGAGAATCGGAACCGAGAAGATTAAGGGTTCGGGTTGATTTCTCCGTCGTCTGTGGCGACGTTGCAGGTCCTAACTTGTCGCCGCACCATGGGGGTATTATAGCCTGCTTCTCCAAGAGTCGAACCTTACTTGTTTCTGGCCATTCCGTGGCCTGACGTCGTCAGTCCATCGACATGAAAATTCGGTAAGGGTTTCAACTTTTAATAGTAACTTTGGATTCTTTCCGGTTAGTTTTTGACTTAGAGCTGAACTACAATGTTGGTGGGCTTGTTATGAGGAACATTTTGATATGCAGGTTAACCATTTTGGAGCTTGTCAGATTCCGACCACTGCATGTGTGGGCGCATAGGCTCTACGCGCTATCGTGCACAATAAGCTCCGGGGACCAGAATCATAAACTCTTAATGGGAAGTTTCCTACAACGATTCACGATATTTTTCGAGTAGTTTTGCATCATTCGATAAAATTTCTAACATTTTGGCTATACACAGGAATCAAGGTGACTCGATACGCCGATTTAATCGTTCATCGCTTGTCGAGTCAAAACAGAAGCTTGGTAGTGTACAAATTATGAACTACGAGGTTCGAATCATGTCTCAACTCATCGTGTGCAAGGACGAGTTATGTAGCGTGAATTAGTTCTCTAAAATAATGTAAGTTTCTGATCGAATATTATATCTCAGTTTCCTTTATATAGTAGTTGCATGATCCAGCATTTATTAATCAACTTAGATCTGCAGGTTGTTTTAGGATCACTAGGTATACTTTCTAAGTTAGAGGATCAACGGGCTAACTAATTACTGGCGAACCAGGTGAGTGGACATCTTTATTTTCATTGTCGATTAGCGAGTCTAAATTTTTACGCCTATGATTTTCTTATGCATATATGATATGACTTATGATACGTTTACGATTATGCATGGAGGCTATATGTTATGATTTTACAATTTCACGCACGTTATGTTCATGTATATGCATCAATGCATTAATTGCTCGGCTGATCACCGAGTAAGCTCTATAGCAGGGGATACGACAATACCTGACCTGATGATTACGTTACGCACGCCTCCACACTATTTTTGATATATGTTTACTCAGACTTACTATGTTTTCATGATATATAGATATACACACATGTTTCGGTGAAAGGCCCAACATTATGTTTTACGATTTCTCACGGAACATTATTTTCGTTCACTCACTCTCTAATAGTTTTTCCTGTTTTCATTTGTCTTTCCCCCTGGACTCTTCATTTTCAAATGCATAGGTTGCAAGGTTTCTCTGGAGGTCAAACTTGCATGAAGTTTGAGGTTTAGCGGTCTCCTCATAGGATTGAATTTAATCCTACCAGTTAGTATTTTAGTATTCTTAGTTAGATTAGAAGTGTAGCTGCTATGGTGTCATGAACAGTGTTATGTTCATGGAACTAATTTGTCTAACTTATGATTTTCAAATTCTTGATTTTCCTTTCGGTTTCCTTTTAGATTAGCATGTTTAGATTCTAATGGTCATTAGGACCTAATCCCGGTTTAGGAAACTAAATCGGGATCAGATCTTTACACTAAATCAAGCTCGGATCTTCTTCTTCTTCTTCTTCTTCTTCTTCTTCTTCTTCTTCTTCTTCTTCTTCTTCTTCTTCTTCTTCTTCTTCTTCTTCTTCTTCTTCTTCTTCTTTTACCTCTAAGCATCTTAGGAGTCTGCTTCTGGTTCTACCCTAAATTTATTTTCTGATCTTCATCGTTTGCTAATTATTGATCCATTTTTCATGTTCGTTCGAAATGAAAGGAAAATGCGGCGTCAAACTCGCGCCTTGGCAAGCGTATTGACGACGAAGGTGAAAAGCGTCACAGAGCATCAAAATTTGAAATGCTTCTCGACCCAGAGGAATAAGGAATTAAATCATTTGGGAGACGAATGAAAGGACCCAACCCCGATTTCGCTCCCTAAACCGGAATCAAACCCTTTCGAAAACACGAACCAACAAAAACTGTAGAAATTTTGGCAGAGTTTCGATACTAACGTGGAATTACCATTACCTGCACGCGGAAAATACACTTCATCCTATGCCACAAAAATCAAACCGTGGGCACCAATCCCATCCGGATTTCTCAATATATCAACAGTAAAATAAATCAATAAATATATCTATACTTTACTGAAATCCGGTGTAAAATCGTATAAACATATACATCGGAATACTCCGAGCGACCTCTAATATATAATCATATAAGTAAACCACAGTAGGTAGAACAATAAACCTACTGGAAGAAACAAGGTAGCTCGAGCACTAGGCCTCCGACCATGACGTGCGACACCAGAGTCCGAACTGCAAACTGGGTACGGAAACCGAAAAGCCCAGGGGAAAGACATGAAAATCGTTAGAGTGAGTAGACGAAAATAAATGTCTTTCACCAAGCAATATACGTTATAAAAACATATGCGAGTCGAATGAATAAATATAATAAAATACGCGACGTTAACTCATACTCCTCCAGCGTATAGAGCATGCAAGTAAAAATCCCACGGGGCCACTCATGGACACGTCCGTGCTAGTACAGTCTGAATCACAGGATCCCAGACCCACACTTGATTCGAGCCAGAAAGGCATCAGGTCAGGGTAACTGTTTCCACCCGGAAATGCCTCGGCACAAGAAACAGATAACTGTACCTACCCGGAAATACATCGGCACAAGGCACAGCATCCCCTCTGGTAGGCACCCTCGGTGATCAGCCAGGATGCGTGTGTATCGATACAACAACATGAACTACGACTGTACTCTGTGAAAACCAAATCATAAACAGTTCGATGCAAATACATAAAACAACATATAAGTGTATGTATATTCGTATACGTATACCCGTATAAATATAATCGTATATTCGTAAAAACACATGCTCATATAATCCGTAATCTCAATACGCATGCTCGAGTTCATAAATCATATAAAAGACTCGCAAGAATTCCGTGAAAAGAAATTGTCCACTCACAGACTAGCGTAACGCGATATGCGTTAACCCGTGATCCGGCGGAAAGTCCCTCGCCAAACGAACGATCATGAACATCTGAATAATCACAATAACCATTTCTCAAAATCATAATTCGACAAATCAAGACAAATCACGAGAAACCACCGTTCTCGGAAACACATAATCCGAATACGACGAATCGTCGAAAATCCGATATGTACATCTCAATACCTCGCTATACTTTCGAACGCTCAACTCGAAAAATGAACCTCCCCACTGCGATCGGGGCACGATTTCGAGTGAAATGACATGCAACTTGTCGAAAATCCAAAAAGTCAAACTGTTGACCGCCGTTGACCACCGCCCACGGTGGCGCCGCCACACGACCGGAAAATTTCACGGCGGAGCAACCCTCACTCCACTCAAAATCATCCACTGAGCAACTTTCATAACTGCAACAAAGGCCAATTTAATCTCTAACTAGTCCAATTTCACGATAAACCGAATTGGTACCAAATTTTCCAATCCAAAATTCTTCAAGTACACATCGAATTGAAATGCCAAACTTACATGGTAGCATCAAGGGGATGAGAGCTACAAAGCCCACCCAAAATTTCAGCTCAATTCGGTCTAAATCATTGAACCCGAATCACCAAGTTTTCCTCCATTTTTGGCCGGATAATTCTCTCTCCACCGTGGACCATGCCGGAAAAAGAGGCCGGGGATAGCTCCGGGACATCAAGACGAAGAGAACGGGACAAGAACCAAGCCGTGAGGTGGCCGGATTAGGCTCGCCGCCGGCGAAGCCGCCGTGAACCGTCGAGAGCATCACCACCACCTCGGTCAAACCGAGTTGACCAAGTCAATGCAACAATAAAAACTTTGACTTTCCTGATTTGGCAACCTTCTATTTATATACATGCCAAATATGAAAACTTTCCCAATTAATTGTGACAAACTTCGAATATCCATAACTCCTTCGTCGTAATTCCGATTCCGATAATTCTCGCGGCAACAAACTCGTCTCGACATGTTCTTCAATTATCACTCGAAGTCAAACACATCAGCCAAACCAACAAAAAGTCAACTGTTCAACCAAACACACTCTTTAATCGACTAAATAAACAACAATCGGAAATAATCACAACTTAATCTTTGTAACTCAGAATAATGCTCTGAAAGTTCCCACGAGCTCGAAATTAAATTTTGAACAACTTCTGTGAAGAAGCCGAAACCAAATTCTCGACCGGTAATTTAGTCGTTAAGGAATTCACCATTTAAATCCGTTTCCGTCAAAACTTCAAATAGTCATAACTTATTCCTCGGTCGTCCAAATAATGATCTGGAACCGCCCACGAACTCGAAATCACACGTAGAACGACTCTCGAGAAGAGACCCAGCTCCAATTCTCGGCCAATAATTAAGTCGTTATCAAAGCTGGCAACTCAATAATCAGTCGAAAGTCCGCGATTAGGCAGTAACTCACAAATCAAGCTGATTATACTTCTGATTCTGGTCCGGGTCGTCACAACGAATCAAAGTGTGCAAATACAACTTGGATTAGACTCGGACTCGGGTCAATTTAGCAATTCCGGCCTGGTCTAATGCGGTCTGTAAAGACGAAATGGGGGAGACGGCTGGATTGGAAAACATGTTGGTGATCGTGGAGAAGTCGTTTTGTGAGAATTTAGGGTCGGAATTAGGGATAAGGGTTTAGATTTGCGGTGGGATTTGGGTGTGGGAGAGAGGGAAATGGCGACGACGAAGGTGAGAGTGAGGGCCATTTGACAAGGAGGTCCAGGAATGGACAAGCAATACTGGGGAAGGATCTAAGATAGAAAATATGGAGATTAAATGAATCGAAGATGCGGCAAGAGGGCTGAGGTGATGTGATACTAGGTAGGAGAGGAGCTTAGGAGTGCAGCGGAGAGCGAGTGGAGAGAGACTGTCAGTTTGTGTATGCATTGTGCAAGGGGAAGTGGCGACCTTTTTGGATCAGACCAAAAAAGAAAAATGGATCAATTTTGGAAGATGGAAGGCATAATAGTCATTATACCTTTCTTCTGAATTTTTAGGATACCACGTCATCAATTTGAAGACGTTTTTCAGATGGAAATCTGACGAATACCCTATTTTTATAGCAAAATTAAAGTCCAAATATCACATTTATAACTTTTAAAGTTTGGGCACTAAGTTACCCAGGGTAACAAACTTCAGACACTGTCTAAACAATGTACTCGAGGTAAAATGACAATATTTCCCTTATTTCTTTAGTCTCACGTCTGTCACGCCATTTTCTTAACGGAGATTTAACGAAAAATTGATGGAGGCCCAAATTTTATAACAAAATGAAAGTCGAAACACCACATTGATAAATTTTAAAGTTTGGGTACTAAGTTGACTAGAACAACAAAGTTTAGACACTGTCAAACTAATTTACTCTGTTAATATAGGGCAGTGATTCTCACACTCCTTTTTTTTATCTCCTCTTTATTTTCACACTCCCCTTTTCCTTTTCCTCTTCATTATATTATTTCGTTTTCTTTTTTTTTTTACCAAATTGACCTTTGAATAAGAAAACTAAGAAGAGAAAGAGAGAGGATAGTTTAGTAAACAAAATAAAAATTGGTACAGAAGTAAGAAAAGGAAAAAATTCACCCATGCTGCCTGAACTCTTTCGATTAGGTCAAAAGGATGCCCGAATTCTCAAAACTATCAAAATGATGTTGAGACTCTTAAAACACTATAAGTGAAATGTCTCCGTGCTTTTTCCGCCACGTCTTTATGTAAATTGATGATGTGGCACTTTTACAAAAAAAAAAAAACCAGGTCCAAAGACCTTTATGTCTTTGAAATTTCTATTTTTCATAACTTTTTTAAGGAAAAATTATTTTAAAACCCAAAAACAAATAAGAATTCCAAAAAAACCAACTTATGACACCATAGTAAAAAAGACTCAACTTATGACTCTTTTTTTTTTTCAAAAAAAATCCAACTGATGTCATTTTCTCCCCCAAAAAAACCCAAAAAGTTATAAAACATATTTTTTTAGCATCTCTCTCTCTCTCTCTCTCTCTCTCTCTTGTGATCGCAATGACAATCTTACCAGAACGAAAACTCTGTTCGATCTAGACATCGTATAAAATTGAAATTTTCAAGCGCTACAAGTTTTAACGCTATATCTCTCTATCTCTCTCTCTTTCTCTAACTCGCTATCGATGATTTCATATGTTAAGTTCTGTTGTATATCCAATTTTTGCACAAAACTGTTTTAGTTCATAGTTGTATTAATCGATTTCATAATAGTATTGATTACTTTGCTCTTCAAGCTATAAACATTATGATATCGAAGTCTACTTAATTAGGTCTAGATATGATTTTGGTTCTGAAGATGTGTCTAAGTATCTATCTAGGTATCTACATGAGTATCTGTTAATGTATCGATCTAAGTATCTGTTAGAGTATCTGTCTAAGTATTTGCTTCTCTATTTATTATGTTAGTTAACCAAAGCATTTACATACGTTTCTTCAACTCTTTAACATATTTTTAATGTTTTCTCTGCAAAATGTTCAATGGCAACAACACCATCTCCAATCATTGTGAAATATATCCATGGACGAGAAGCTGTGATAGATATTTTAAGTGCTGATATCATATTTACTGACATAGTGGATATTGTCCGTCAATGATTCAAATCACTCGACAACTCAATCTTGACATAGAAATATTGTATCCCACCAGAGGATGAACACATTTTCCTGGAAACTGATCGTGATGTGATTTTGATGATGCTTTCTCTACAAAGACTTAATTCAAAATATATTGATATCAGAATCACTGACCTAAATGAGGTAGAACATCCTAAACTCATTTAAATATTTGTTTGTGTATCTGTTTCCATATTATGTCACGTTAAACATGTATACGTTTCCTCTTTCCAGCAAATAGAAAATATCAGTTCCAACCAATCGGCGATTTGTAGTAGTATGCAGAATGAAAACTCAGGGCTAGATGTGCAGATGGATGGCTACATGGAAATAAGTAATGTTGCTGATGTTGATTTTGGATGCTTTCAAGAAGAGGAGACAAATGATTACTTAACAAAAATATGCGCTATACTGATACAAGAAAAAGGGCAGAAATTCTTACGCAATGTCACTGACAGGCTGAAACTCAAAAAATACTCAATTAAAAGTGGATTCAAGTTTACATATGAGAAGAATGAGCCCACACGCGTAAGTGTACATTGTAGATACAAAGGGCGCGATAAATACAAATGGTTTGTGAAGGCAAGACTATACCGGGCAAATAGATCATTTTACATCACTAAAATCAACAGCAAGCATACATGCAAAGAAAAAGTCCGAAAACAAACTAGTGAGATGATAAGATCTTCTATTCTCAGGTATAAGACGTTTTCTAACATTACTAGCTGTGAAAATATTTGTCTAAAGAGTTCTTCATTGCTTTTGTGTCAATTATTTTCTATACTTAAAAACTTATCATTTATTCAACACTTAGCTCAATCATTAAGGACAAACTACGTGCTAATCCTAATAAGGGAGCCAAGGCCTTAGAGGCATAAATTAAAGAGAGTTTTGACTTGAAAGTCCCTTATAAGATGGTGTGGTATGGCAAGGACTTAGCAATGAATTCACTACATGGAAATGAAGCTGAAACCTACACAAACCTACTCTGGTTCTGAGACGAATTAATGAAAACTAATCCTGGCTCAAAAGTTGTTGTCGATATTCATTCGAAAACACAAAGGTTTCAGCGCCTTTTCGTGTCATTTGGTGCTTGCATGCAAGGATTCCAATAATGCAGACCAATGATTTTCGTTGATGCAAGTTTCCTCAAAAACAAATATAAAGGACAAATCATGAGGGCCTATGCAAAATATGCAGATCAAGATAATGTAGACATATGAAAGATAGGACTATATGAGTAGCTGTCTGGGTAGCTGTCTGCGTAGCTGACTGAGTATATGTCTGCATATCTGATTTTTTGGTTATAAACT
This sequence comes from Geum urbanum, assembly GCA_946800695.1. Lineage (NCBI taxonomy): Eukaryota > Viridiplantae > Streptophyta > Magnoliopsida > Rosales > Rosaceae > Geum > Geum urbanum. Next base: position 59,379,583 of record OX327002.1, read on the forward strand.
GTATTTCAGTACTTACAATATAACTAGGGAACCTCACATTTTTGGTTCTTTTTCAAGACTCTATCCAATTGCATTTGCCATAGTTGATGCCGAAAATGACAACAATTGGAGGTGGTTCTTAATGAACATAAGAGATGAGACAGATAGACACGGCATAAACCAGAAAACTAATACTCGGAGAAAAATAACATTCCTCTCAGACTGTGGTAATGGAATCATGAGTTCTCTTCCAGAGGTGTTCCCCAATGATGAGCACGGCTACTATTTTCGGCACTTGGTTGCAAACATCAAAGACAACTACAGAGGACACTTTAAAGATAGAATTTATGAACTCTTCATGCAACTTCTTTCATTTAGCCCCGCTTTGTCCCGAGCCTATCCTTGCACATCTGTTTGGCTTCACCAGATCCAACGGTTCAAGGACCACATCCTTTTTAGCCTTTTCCTTGAAAGGCCTCTCCTGGGGAGCAAGCTCTACATCTAGTTCATCGAGCTCAATGTCTTAACCCCATATCTCTAATTATCATGCTGACGTTGTTGGAACTGGGGTAACCGTACCCCCAGCCTCCTCCTGGGAATCCTTCTTCATGCCCTTGGTAGCTAGGACCATGCTAGCCTCGCCGAGGCCCTGTCCCTTTTGATAATAATTGGCCCATCCGAGGTCGAGTACTTCAATACCTAGTGGTAGGTGAAAGCGGCTGCCTTCATACGGTAGAGCCATGGCCTCCCTAGTATGGTATTGTAAGGCGAGGGGGCATCCACCACTGCTAACCAGGTAGTTTGGTTGGTTTAAGGTGTATGCGTATTTCACAGGGTCCTCACTCTTAATCCTTCAAACCCCATGAGGGTGGTAAAGTGGTCCTAAATTGTTGACGACCAAGGCATCATCGTGATCATCTTCCCCTTCTGGTAGGTCGGCATCCGAGAACTTAAGCATGTTAGTTTTGAATCTTTCCTTAGTCACCGCTCTATTTCTGGGTCTCTTCATCCCACGTTCTTTCTACTTCATGGTTTCCCTAAGCTCCTCCGCCTCGGGCATTATGCCGTTAATATCTGGGAAGATTGTTTCCTCAGGGTACTCAGGGGCCTGGATGATACAATTCAACATCAAGTACTTCTCCTCCTGACCCTTAAGTGGTGGTGGTAATGTCTCATTATTTTATTGGCGATTGTCGTTACCTTATGGCTTCAATGAATCTTCAAGTTTTTTCTTGTAATCCTTTGTCAAGTATTCCCAGTAGTATCCTTAATAGGCGAAGTGTCGCTTGAGGACCCTGCAATTGACCGTTTTGTGCCCATTCCCCTTATGGTAGGCACATAAGTCCTTAGAATCGCTCTTTGTTTCCATAAGTGGGGGTGCTTTTAACTAAGGCTTGTTCTTGATATGGTGGAGTATGGTCGAGATGAAGATCATGGTCGGGGGGACAAACAGTTTCCCTCCAGAGACTGATGGCCATTGGCCCTTCGTTTGTTGTCATAGCTGCCCCTCCCTGGACCAAAGTTATTACTAGAAGAGGTCCTTCTCGAGCTCTAGGGGTTCTCTGTTGCCTTGCCATTTGAGGCTTCTTGGTTGCACCCCCTTGTATCCTCCACACGAGCGAAGTCAAGTGCTTTGCAATATATCATGGCTAGGTCCTTAGTTTTCTGCCTGATTAGCTTACTCGCAAGCTCTGAATCTATATCCAACCCGTTGATGAAGGCCGTGGCAATAATGGCATCGCCCTTAAAGTCAACAGTTGCATACTCCTTTCTAAATCGGGTGATACAGTCATGGGAAACCAGTCATATTTATAGAGAACGAACCACTATGTCTTTTCTGGCTCGAACAGCTTTTTCCCGCGTCTTTTTATTTTTTTCCTTCTCTTTTTACGAAAAGATGATGCCACACACTCTCTCTCTCTCTCTCTCTCTCTCTCTCTCTCTCTCTCTCTCTCTCTCTCTCTTCTCCCAACAAGCGTGCATAACCACATTGAATAACATTAATACACAACCCTTCATCCAAGAAACAAAAGATGCAAGCACTCACTCAACACAACCTTTCATGCTTTATAAATAAAAATACATTGAACATAACTCCTTCACCACAAGTCCAAAAATGGCCAACACCTACAAGAACAACGAGTCCAAAAAATCAAAGAAGGAACCTGAAGACTCTGTTGAACAGATGATAGAAGAAATGGTCTAGGAAGGTAAGGAAAACAAACGCCGCCACCGTCACAGTCAAGAAGAAACTTCTCCACCTTCAATTATGCTACAATAGTTATCCACTAGGATGACTGACCTTGAGGATAGCCTCAAGGATCTCAAGGCAAAACAGAAAAAGCTCATCAAGGAGAATGATGAGGCAATCCTTCAACTTCTTTGCCAAATCTTCGAGATGTTGCCTCCTTCACTGCCAGGATTTGATGGACTAAGCAGCAACAAGAAGAGGAAGCTTTGAAGAGGAAGATTTCTAGTTTATTATGTATTTTTATAATTTCTTCTATTGTATTTTTTTCTATATTATCAATGAATCTATTTTAGCATCAATTCTGTCATTTTCAAAGCCTATCTGCTCAAGTATCTGTTAGAGTATATGTTCAGGTATCTGTGAGAGTATATGCGGGAGTATCTGTCAGTTGGTTCAAAATGAACAAACGCGACAGAAAATGACATGTTTTTTCCGAACAACAATGAGTATCTGTTTAATTTACTGCCTAAGTAGCTTTCTAAATATATGTCAGTTGATTGGTGTATGACTGTTGCGTTTCAATAACAAGTATACACATGAATTTGAGTATGTTTTGTGTTGTAAAATGGATCAGAGAGTGAAAATCAAACACTTTAGTTTATAGGCTTAATACATTAGGTCTCTAATTCAAAAATTCAAGAGCAACACAAAATAGTTTTACGCAGACAGATACCCAAACCGATACACACGCAGATACTCAAGCAGATACTCAGTCAGATAGTCTTTTTAACAAGGAACAACTTTTAGATACACAAAAGTCAGACAAAATAGAATTTGATCAATTCTTTTTCTGTCGTTAAGGTGGAGAATTGAAGCAAAAATTATTTTTCTTTATCACCAATTGAATCATTGTTCGAGACCCATGACTCTGGGATCACACATCCATTACCAAGGTCATTACAAAATATTCTTTCTCATAGTCTTCCTCCTAAAACATCCATAACCAACAACCAAGGTTCTAAAAGGTGCTAGGCAGAATTACGTGGTGGAGTTATTGCCTAGCGCCTAGCAGCCTAGGTGGAGTTTAATTGGTAATTAGGCGGATTAGTTTATATATATATATTTAATTAATTATATATTTATATGATATATTATAACATGAATAATTAAGAAAAATTATAAAGAAATATCATAAAAATACATTGACTCAAAAATATTGTCATAATGTCATCAAACCACAACTCAAAAGTTCAAATTCAAATATTAGCACAAAAGAAGAAGTGATAACTTTTTCAAGTGAAATGATCACTCAAAACTGTCGAACTCATACATGTCATCATTTCTTTCATCTACGGTATCATCTTCGAACTCTTCAACATCATCATCAAGTTCTCTAATTGCTTCCTCTTCAACAATAACATCTCCATCCAAAGTAAGATCGGACTCAAGATCTTCATCATCAACATTTTCAAGTAGTCATCATTGTGCCTTACTTGCGTCATTAGCAAGAAGTGGATCTCTTGCTTTTTTTCTTCCTATTAAGGATCTTAGCATTAAATTGCACATAAACAAGATAGTTCAATCTTATTGTTCCAAGCCTATTTCTTTTTTTGGTATGCACCTAAAAGTAATAGAAAATAATTATATGAGTTAGTTTTATAACTTTTTCATTAAACTAATTATAAACCAACATATAAAACACTACTTACTCCTTCAAAAGTGTTCCAATTTCTCTCACAACTGGATGAACTTGTAGTCAAAGAGAGAATCTTTATAGCCATCATTTGCAATCCAGGTGCATCACTTCCATAATTGCACCACCATGTAACTAAAGAGGCAAAAACATAATGAATAAGCAACAAATACAATCATCATTTCACACTAACTCGATAAGTGAATAAGAAAAGAGCAATTTACATACCCGGATCTTTAGTTTCACCAATCATTTTCCATGCCCTCTCGGCATAAAATTTTCCAAAAGTCCCTTGTTTCGATCTATACTTGGGTAAATCTACATTTAACACCACATCTTGTCTTTGGTCATCATCGGGAAAGAACTTCTCCACACACTCAAACATTGCATCCATAATAGGAGCCGGAAGAACTCCACTAAATTCAAGCTTGTAAAAATAGTAAGGGTTCAAGTGATAACCCACCAAATGCAAAGAACAATCAATTCTTCCGTTACCTTTCCGTTCAATTGAATGTAGGATATGATCAACCAAATTTGCTTGACCGTTGAACACACTTTTAATTTCTTCCTTTGCTCGTTGCAATTCTCCATAGACAAATCCCATTGAGGGTGTGTCTCCATCAACAATGTGTAACACTTTAACTAGAGGAGAAAACATTCTTAAGCAAGTTGAAACCCCACCCAAAAATTAGGGCTCACAACGGTACTATAAGCAGCTTTCCCTTTTTCCATCTTAGAGTGTTTGCATTTATCCCAATCATCACTAGTAACCATAACCTTCAATTCAATTTTCTTATCATGTAAGCTTTGTAAAGTTAGAAAAGAAGATGCAAACCTTGTAGCTCCCATCCTCACTAGATCTTGCTCACCCGTGGCCTTTCTCATCATTACTAATGTTTTGTGATGTGCATACACAAAGATAGTGAAGGTTTTTGCCTTATCAATGACACTTTTGAATCTTGGTTGGTTGCCAATATCTTTAAGCATAAGGTTGATAGTGTGAGTGACACATGAAGTCCAAAATAGGTTTGGTCTCTTCATCTTTAACAATTCCGTCGTCACCATGTTGTTAGTAGCATTGTCCGTCACAACCTGAACCACACGTTGAGGCCTAATTTTTTCTATGCACTCATCAACATACTCAAAAATATATTTTTCCGGTGTGTGCATCTTCTGAAACTTCCCTAGAAGAATCAAATGTAACAACTTATTTGCTATGAATACAAAGGTTCATGATACTTCTTCTTTTATGATCGCTCCATGCATCAGTCATGATAGAACAACCATTTTTAACCCACTCTTCTTAATGCTTCTTGAGTAACTCTTTTGTTCTCTCAACCTCTTCCTTTAACAATGGCTCTCTTAGTTGATATTGGCATGGAGGTTTGTATCCCGGGCCAAATTTACTAACCACTTCTACAAACCTCAAGAAGTTATCAAAATCAATAGCATTAAAAGCTACACCAGCTTCATACATCCAGCTAGCCAAAAAACAATGCACCTCTTGTGTTCTTTCCTTAAAAAGTGCTTTATTGATATTTGGTTACCGCATCTTTGTTTGTTGACCTTTGGCTAACAAAGAATCTGGATCGATTGGGTTGGTAAACCTATCCATAGGACCAAGATAGTGTGTCTTTAATGCCTTTGATGAGTTTGATCTTTGTCCTTCAACTACATCTTCTTCATCAAGTTGAACTTCTTCTCCCACTTCTTTTTCATGCACTTGTTTTTGTTTCTTTTTGTTCTTCACTTCTTCAAGTACCGCTAAAACTTTGGCTTTGTCAACATCTGAAGATTTGGACACTTAGATACATTTGCACTGACATGAGCAATGTGTTGCTTCAATCTATATATGTCAGCGTTGGAAACATGTCCACACAACAAGCACTTGACTTTATCCTTCTTATTAGGATCGACCAACTCCGCATAATTCCACCCAATATCATTTGAATGACGTTTCAAAGGTACGGAAGGAATTTCCGACATTGCAACAGATGCGGAAGAAGTAGACATCGGATTCGGATTACTTGTCATTTCACCTAATTCAAAATTCAAATCATACAATTATTGAATTATACAAATCATTGAAATCATACAAATACAACAAGCTAATAAGAATTTACCTAAACAAGAATCATACAAATTAAATCGTCTATAATGAGCTCAAAGTTTTGTGTCCGTATAATTGATGATAGTACTTAATTTGGGAAAGACTGAAGAGAAATGTAGACAGAGCGAGGAAAGCAATACTTAGATGACGTTAAAACGTCAATTTTGTCTCTAGTTGTGGCTCATTAACAACTGTAATCCCTCTTAGTTTATTATTATGTTTGATGTAAATGTAAGCAGAAGATAATCATACTTTAAAGTCACTCATCGAGTCATTTTATGTATGGGGTTTGTGCTCTAATTTCAGTATTTTGCAATCTAAGCAAACAAAATTCTAAAACCAAACTAATCAACCTACAAATGACCAAAACTAAAAGCAATTTACAGATAATAATATTGATTTTTTGTTATTGGCATCAATTTAGCACTGGCACATGAGAAGAAAGACCATATCTCACTAGGAAAATAAAATGAAAATTGATAATCTTGTATATCAAATTCCAAACTCTCAACCTTGATTTCAGAGTATTATTTTTTTTCAATCAATATCTATAATTTAATCCTAAAAGCAAGTGAAGCACTCAAAATTCAAAAATAAAGCCGAAATTAAACCAAACTCAACAGGAAGTATAGAGCTTGAAGATTAATAGAGTACCTGACTGAGAGATGTTGCATCAAACCAAGAGCAGCCCAGAATCAACAAGACGAAAAAGAAGAAGAGCTTGGAATTGAATCGATTTCTCTGGAGGAAAGTAAAGAATGGAACTTCAGAGTGTGAAGGCTGAACAGTGAGATATGTGTCTTATGTCAGAAATTATATTTAAGAAGTTCTCCCTTGAAACACAAACAATAACCAACTCCACTAATAAGCCAACAACTTCTATACTACAAATACTGAGATATCTCCAGAAAAAGTTAGAAACTTCTCGTGACTAGTGCTATGTACTGGATGTAATTCCACATTGTCCTCTTATTGAAATCATTGATTGTTTCATGTAGATCCTGTCCTACGAATCCAAATATTGGCTGGCTATATGTTTATTACTATATTCTTATGCTTTATATAGATTGTTATACAAACACCAGTTACGACAAATCGAAATGCATGTAAGCATGTTTAAGGCTTCTTCTGTACAAAATGCATTTTATGTCTGGTGCTATACTGCCACTATCCTTGTATTATTGTGTGAATTTTGAGCAATAGTATCAGAAACTGTAAGTATTCATAATGTAATTGAACAAACCAAACCAAATGTAACAAAAAGTTAACAGAACCAAATGCAACAAGCCAACAACAATACCAAGCAAGTATGAGCTCAAGACTGGCCAGAGAAGTGAAACACAGTGAATTCAAGCTCCAGAACCACTCAATAGCATAAAAGTATCAAACACATTGAATCAATCTACATAAGACTTAAATCACTGTGTTTTAAACCTTCACATAATGGATCGAGCAACAACAAACCTAAGAACAACACTGTTTCTACTACTATCCAAAACCAAAACAGATCAGCAAAATGCCAAAATATCAAAGAATTGAGAGAAATCGAAACCAAAACAGGCGAAAGAGATACTGAATTGAGAAACTGGATAATCACATTGTAAAATATAATTTGGCCAAGATAACCAGAGGTCGGCTAGAGATCAATCAGTTACATTTCTCAACATTCTCAATAATAGAAAGATAACTAGTAACCAAAGGCAAATGCAAATATGAAGTGAAGTTCACCTGCTTCCTTTTCAGACTGCGGGAGAGGAAATAGGCTTGGCAAGGGGAAAGCTGGCTTTCTAGGCAGAGGAACTTTTTTCAGACCCAAATTGATTATGACCTTTGTACCTTCAGCCAAAGTTCTACAATTCTCCAGAAACGTATATCACAAATTGATTATGGCCTTTGTAATTACTTCATCGACAATATCCATCCTATCTGCACTCACATCATGGAAACGTATATCAGAAATTAAACAGTTACAAGATTCTAAAGCAGTCAGCTTTGCAAATTGCAATGTATTAATAATAAGATTAATGAACCCTTTATATGTAGTAATACCTATCTTGGTCTAAAACTGGCACTGGACACTTTATATGGCTTTTCAAAGGCAGTAGAGGGAAGCCACAAGCTTTGGTAATTCCTTCCTCATCCACAAAGCTAGAGTGATAAACCTGCCGCGCATAATTAATTGTCAACTGTTAGCTAAAGCAACAAAATGTCAATAGCCAGTGTTGTCTACAAATTAGAAATTCAAGTAAACCTTAAGAGCCGCCGGCGAGACCTGGTTGAACTTGAAATTTAGTGCTGGGTGAGACTTTGAACTTGAAATCGATCTCCGTTGTGACTTTGAATTGGCTCGGCGTTCTCTAATTTGGATTTTTTTTCACTTCTACAGTTCTGCCCGACTAAATTTTTCTGGGTTACAATTTAGGGGTTTATTACGCCTAAGTCCACCTAAATCCCGCCTATCGATTAAACTGACCACCTAATTCTGTCTAATTACCGACTAATCGCTCACCGTCGAATTGGTCCGCCTACATAAAAAATTGAACGTTGGCATGGTTTTTTCCGCCTAGGCGGATTAGGCTGCCGTTTTTTAGAACAGTGAGACAGATACACAAACATCTATTTAGACATAACCAAAAGACAACTATCCATAAGACAGCTATTAACAACAATAATTAGATATACACCCTCAGCATTTCCAAGTTTCTGATGTTTCGAAAATGATCCATAATATCACCAAGGCTGTACTTGACCATGCCAATATTTGAATCCTCCTTACCAACTCTTGGTTTCACAATGTTAAGGATTGAAGCAAGATAAAATTGATACAAAAAATAATAATGAAACAATAAGGGACGGATAAAAAGACAGATACTTAGACAGAAATACAGAGAGTTACTCAAGAAAATTTGCCGGGATAATAATGGTGCAACCACCAATATTGATCGCATTGCTTCTATCATACTTTTTCTCATCCTCATCCTCATCCTCATCCTCATCCTCATCATTCATCACCTTATGCTCCTTCATCTTCTCTGCATTCTCCTTCTTCAGCTTTTGTGCTTCCTCCTTCTTTATGGCTACTTATGGAACAAAGTTCTTTGCATAAATGTCCAATGCACTGAACAGATGATCATAGACAACAGTTTCCCAAGCATAATCCTTCATTCCTTTAATGCTGGACATGCAGTTTGCAAAGCCAATAGCCAAAGTTCCTTTGGAATTAGGCAGCTGAATAGAGGCCAAAAGAAGCAAAACCAAAAGACGAACACAGTTGTCAACCCTATCTTTGTCACCAATTATTTTCTCCAACATACTGCTGATATTGGTCTTGCTAATTGCCTTTCCCTCAAAGGACATACACAACTACTCTGTAATCTTCATAGTCTTATCGTTCAATGGAATTGGTTTTCCAATCATGCTCAAACCCAACACAGATCCAACAAAAGCAAGAGTGATATGGTGAACACGCGTCGGATGGAACTGAAACTCCTTATTTTCCTTCCAGTATGCGACAGCCATAATAGCAATAGAATCATCTGACTTCAAGCGGTTCTGTTGATCAATATCACCATCAATGAATGCACAAATTAGCTCATTGAATGGTGTATCTTTCAGCCTCTTCTTCACATCATCGCTGATTTTATTCCAATTTTTAACAATGAACTTCTGGAAAAAGTGCAAATGGCACCGAAACTGACACTTCCAGGTTCGTTCCACCATATGAATAACTTCTACCTCATCCACTACTTGCTCTTGTTGTCTAACAGCTACTTTGTCATCACTCTTACTCTCTGAATCACTATCTGAAGTTGATTCAGAAGACTCAAGTTTCTTCTTCCCCTTGACCTTAATATCCTACCTATTAATACCATTGGTCATCATCATCTTCTTCTTCTTCTTCTTCTCCTTCTTCTTCTGCTCTTCCTTCTTTAGAGCTTCCCTGATAATCTTCATAAGATGATCACCGGAAACAGCAGGTCCAGAGGAAGAGGAAGCCACTCTTCTTCCTTTGCTTCTTTTTTTATAAACAACCTGCTCTTCCTCGGAAGATGAAGAAGATAAAGAAGCAAGACCATCAAATTCTGAAGATTCAACATACTTTTCAACATAATTTTTTGATCTCCTCCTAGATGATCTTCTTTCAGATTCAATGTCTGAATCTTGGTGTACTCTACTGTGTTTTTCCATTAAATATAGAATAACTGCTACTGAACAACACACATAGAGTTAGATACTCAGACAGATACTCAGACAGATATCCAGACAGATACTTAAAAATCAAACTAGTAGAACAACAACAACAACAAACTAGTACAACAACAAAAAATCAAACTAAAAACCTTAGAAAAATGTCAACAACAACAACAACATTCATTTCAAAAAATTTGAAAGGATATCAAGACAGATAATTCAACAGATACACAGACAGATACTTCAAAAGATATCCATAAAAATGACTTCTATCACAAACACAACACCAACAACTAATACAACAAACAAATAGTCTTTTGAACACACTACATCGCATACATTCTACAAAAAATCATGAAAAAAAGTGAAAAATTATCGAAAATCAAACTGAAAACCATAGAAAAACATCAACAATAACAACAACCGAAAATACAGAAAGCATAGATACGAACCACAAAAAGGAGCATGCAAACTTCTTAGAACAGAGAAAAATAAAAACCTAGTGTTTTTGAACAAAGATTTCCCTACTTACAAAGAACAATATGAACGCCAACGAAGACTGTGAAGGCAACGGAGAGAACGAACAGCTCGACGAGACTTGAAAACGACGACGGCGAGAAGTAACACGACAGCGGCGATTTTCAAACTAAAAGAGAGAAAGATATCTCTACTACAATAAAGGAAAGCGTGGATTTTGGTGTCATCAGACATGTCAAAATACTGAAACCCAGAAATGCCCTTCACAATAAAATAAAATAAACACAAGAAAAAAAAAGGAAATGTATAAGCATAGAGGACACTGTTGTAAATTTCAAGGAGAAAATAAAACAAAGAAAAAAAAGGACGACAAACGAATAAAAGAGGAGGGCGTGGCGATCATTGTTGTGAAGAGAGGAAGAGCAGTTTCTCAGAGAAAGAAAGGAAGATCAAGCTAACTGTCGAACAGTAGTGGAAACACACACGATCTTAAATGGGAGTTGATATGAGCAAATATATATGGTTATTCGAACTCTACACCCAAAACGATGAATCGACTTTGTGATTGACAGGTAAGATATTTTGGGGGAATAATTGATTGAATGGATTTTGTGATTGACGGGTATGGAAATCACCAACCTGTTGAATGGGTTTATTGGGGGGATACTTTATCAGTTTGATAGGAATTGAAATCACCTGATCAGGAGATGTATGTTCAGGAATTGAAATCACCTAATCAGGAGATGTATAGAACATACACATCCCCTTTTCTCACTATTAAACTGTTCAATACATCCCCATTCATGTACATCCTTACTATTAAACATACAAATCCCCTTTTCTTTGAATATACATCATCGTATTTCACTATCAATTCCCGTATTGATATCAATCCCCTTATGTTTAATAAACATTGATATCAGCCTTTATTAGGGGAGTACTTGATCAGTTTGATTCATTGATTCATTCTATGACATCGGTGCTTCAATTAGGTTTGGTGTATTGAATATGTTGATCAACCTTATTTCAATTGCTTAGTTTTTTATTTGGTCTTCAGATGGAGCAAACAGTTATCAAATATTTAAATTTCAAACCCATTTGTTTGAAGTGTTCTTTCCTGGTATGTTGTATGCTCCTTTCTTTTTCTCGTTTTTATAGGTGCTTTGATCTTTCTATACTACTTACCCTTTACTTGACTTTTCGATTCAGTTTGAGGACTGAAGGAATAACCGAGGCTTTTCAATTCTGTTTGAGGACTGAAGGAATAACTAAGGCAATACAAGGAGCTTTGAACACTAACTAAGGTTAGTCATTAGTCATTGAAAACGTAAATGTGTGTAAACATAAGTATACTTCAGAGAAAAACTTATGCAAAATTCCACATTTCTTACTTCACCAAGTGTCACTAACACATTACCACGAGCTTAGGTATCCTATAGCCAACAATGACAGCCAAGAGCATTCATTTCTAAATTGCTAACCTGAACAAAAACACAAATAATAAGTCTGACACTGGCACTCAAACGACAAGTCTGATATACATTTCAGTACTTTGAGTTCATCTATGTAGTTACTCCTAGAAGTCCAAAGCTCGTGTTTTAAATAACAAGATGAATCCACCAGGATTCACTATTAAGCTAAAGAACTGCATATTTCACATCATCATGTACATTTGTCAAAAACCACAAATACAAGTATTCAACATAGAAAATTACAGCTATTATTAATTCTAGCACAAAGTTTTAGCTCATAAGTTTATAAAGAGAACTACCTAATTCATCAAGTAACAGACTTAAATTCAAGTTTTCAACATTGAAAATTACAACTATTATTAATTCTAGCACAAAGTTCTAGCTCATAAGTTTATAAAGAGCACTACCCAATTCATCAAATAACAAACTCAAGCAGATACTGAAACCGAATAACCTATTAACCAAGCAAAACAATCATAAGCTCACCAATAAGAGGTAATTCCAATCTATCTAAGACTCAATAAAGATCAAAACTTTAGGTCATAAAAGCTGACCCATCATCGAAATATCAAAACCCAAATCAAAAATAAAAGAAATAAACAAATGGAAAAGCGATCTTACTCATTGTTGGAAGAGATTTCGCGGCAAAATTGACCTGTAAATGTATAAACAATATCATTGACCGAAAAAAGGGATTAATTATCATAAACAATCTAAGGGTTGGCTATGGTTTTTGCGGCAATTTTATTCACTTTGGAAGCTAATTAAACTGAACTGGAACGAAATAGTTTTTTTTTCCTGTAGGTATGTAGTTGTTCATAAAGTCCACATGAATATATAGTCATCAATATGTTGATACAAGTCATCTTTAATTCGTTTTAAAGGGTTGAAACACTGACTAAGGGTTGAAAATTGCTATTTATAATAAACTTGCTCTTTATAAATTTGCAAACTCAACATAGAAAGCAGAAGAAGTAATATTAGAAACTTCACATAAACGTATTTTCTTTTGAACCATTTGTCTACTTAATGTATAACCTTATTAAGACAATTATGCCTAATAGAAACTTCAATCAATTTCATACCATAACAAAACAAAAAACCAAAGCCAAAATCAAAACATAACTCTCACGTTTCAAATTATAAGGATACATGTTAGTCATCTATCATATCACAACCTTTCAACATTGCACCAACGTAATCTATAAACTATCATCAACCTCAGAGAACAAGGCAAATCAACAAAGCATGTAATCATGTATCCTTAACCATCTGTGATCTAGATTAAAGTCTCAATTATAACACAGGTGTAATTGATATAACTGTGTATAAATCACGTATCATATTTTATACTACTACACAGATGCAATGACCATTTGACTAACCATATATATATATATATATATATATATATATATATATATCAAGTTTTAACTTACAAAATTCACTTACTTTCAATATGCAAATCTAAACAAAACAATGCACAAGATACCAGAGAACATTTCACCTTGAAGCTAATTGAACTGAACTGGAACGAAATGGTTTTTGTCTGTAGGTATGTAGTTGTTCATAAAGTCCACATGAATATGTCCACATGCCATGTCAGTATGTTAAAAATATTGGGCATCATGAATGAAAAGAGTCCTTCGACAAGGTCTATTGGTTGTGAATGAAAAAGGTCTATTGTTAGTTGTGCATGAAGATAGGTCTTTTTTTCTTTCTTCTTTTTATGTATATGTACAAATTTGACTTCCACTACGACATATATTGTGAAATTTAATTGTATTTTTACAATTTTTTTGGCTTTGACTTTGTGCTCTATGTATCAATTTTCTGATTGTTTTCTTTTTTTGGAATAGTACGTTACCGCTAACCAAAGAAAAAGGTAAACGAAGTTCTAAGGAGACATGTTTCAGTATTTTCACCACGTGCGTAAATAATTATTTTTTTATAATAGGCACACCCTTGATCAAAGGAAGTTGATATTCAAGTATTCTGAAATCTAAACTTCTTTTTTTTATCTCTTTTTTAGGATTAGTACATCGGTGTCAACTGAAGAAAACGATACGAGAGAGATTAAGGAAACGTGTTTCATCATCACCTAGTTAGTATAAAAGAATTTCAATAAGAACAAATACCGCTGATTTGAGCATGTTCATCTTGAAACAATGGAATAAGAAAAAGAATGAGCAGTATGAAATCTCATAGCCTTTTTCCTTTTCTGTCTTTTTTTTTACAAGAAAAGAAGTTTTATTAAATTTTACTTACTATTTATCTTTGTATAGTTTGCACCAACTAAAAGCAATTAAGGAGTTGAAGTTGTAGCCGGATTCAGACATTATACGTGTATGCAAAAAGATTTTGCGAATTAGGCAGTTTGACAACATTGTTTTTTTTTTTGGGTGTTTTTACAATGATGATGATGATGATGATGATGCATTTTCATCATTACCTAGGATATTAACCCCCTCACAAGTTTTATAATGTGTAAGCAGAAACACAATTGATTACAGAAATAAGTACTTTTTAGCTAAGGTACTACAAATTTCTTTATTGAATAATAAATTTATTTAATTAACATTAAAGCAGACACAATTTTTACCAAATATGTGTTTCTTAACAGTTTTACAACAAGCGTACATCTCTTCGTATCCAAGAATTGATAGATAAAATCAAGGTGATTACATCTTAACTTTAATTTTACTCAATATTTGTAAAATGGTAAATAAATTATTAATAGTCGGTCATATTATAGAGTTGTTCATGTAATTGGACCAAGGCTATTGCGAGGGATGAATATTATGATATACTGGTATGTATGTACAACCTTAAACTTCAAAATATGTCTACAAAAGTAGTATGACTAATATCTTCTTTTTTATGTATTTCATATCATATTCTCAATTTGTAGTTACAAAGAAGAGTACAAGGCAATGGATGACTAACATGGACTTGATGGAAAATGATGAACGTTAATGTGGATATGTATTTAGAATGCATATAGGTTTGTTTAAATGGTGATGATAGCAACTGACAATGTGTTGATATAAATGTACAAAGTTATTTGAACCTGCTACATATTTTAATTAATTTTTTGTTGCACTATCACTGTTAAGGTTATTGTACCTTTTAAGCAGACATATTTATTGTCAAAATTCAAAATTTTGATAATAGACTTGGTGTTTATATGTATAAAATCATTGACTTCAAAAGAACGTAAAAAATTTGTAGAGATTTCTCCGTTTTGTAAATTGTTTCATCTGGATGCAAGCTCATCAATTTGGTAGTTGAGGTGACCAAGCCTTTTTAGTATATATAATTCAGCAAACCATTTGTGACTATCACCTTAGCATTTGTAAACCCATATATTACCTTTGCAATACAAAAAATATGGGTCAAGTTTCTTCATCACGCTTTCAACAACGAGACGAGGCCCAGATATAGTAGCTATATATTTTAAATCCTTGATATAGGAGTTCAAGATGGATCTCTCATTGTTGTTTACTATATAGGAATCTGTCAGTTTTCATGCATCAGAAGCACAAAGACTAACTCTTCGAGAAGAAAGAACACAACTGATGACTTCTTCACGAGGGAAAAAAAGGCAGAATATTAAGTATATATTCTTTTACCCTTCAACCCCCCCCCCCCCCCCCCCCCCCCTCCCCCCTCCCCCCCCCCCCTCAAAAAAAAATTGTTAGATATAGTAACACAATTGAAGTGACCATTTTCAAACAAAAAAATTAGGGTCACACCCGTCTTCATTCCTTAGAGGTACAAAGACTATGTAGAAACAACAGAGAAAGAAAGAGACGACGATCATTGAGTTCCTCACAACAAGCTAAAAACTCGATACGAAAATGTGTCAGATATCAAATACGAAGAGCAATAGAAAACACAAGTGTGACAAGTCAATTTGATATGATGGATAGTAACATATTATACTATGTAATCTCATAAAGACTACATTTTCGATTGTAACATCTCTGTTAATAGAAAGAATTAAGATAAAAAAATAATTCTTTATTTTTATTCCATAATGAGTACTCTCCAAGAGTGTATAATTATTATCGAGGAATAATAAAAACAAAAAACATAATCAATAAATCAGCCAACTTTTAAGAAGAACAAAAAACACAAATTATGGACCTCTACGATAGTTCAGTATAAACATAATGTCATATGACATTGTACAGATAAAGTTCTTTAATTCTTTTATATTTAATTTTTTTAAATGATCATGGTCTTTCAATGTTTCAAAAATTTGTTTTCATTTGAAATATAGGTGTTGAACAAAAAGATGAGACCAATCAGCGCAATATAGCTACTTTTCAAAGAGAGAGTCAAAGAGTAAGATGACGAACAAATTAAAGCAATCATCGAAACTCAATGACTCTAGAACAATGAGAAAATTATTTAGCTCAACGTTGAGCTAATTACCATGATCATCAAATCCAATCGCATCATACAACTTTTGCATCTCAAACATTAAATCATGGTAGTCAAGCCAAGCCGGCCAGCCGCATCATGAGGACAATGTACAAGTTCCAAATAGAATGCGCTTGACAAATATAAGGCAACTAACACGGTCAAACAAATCACATGTGTTGAACGATAGAGTCAATCAGGACTCAATCAATGATAGTGATCAGACTATAGGCAATGGAGGTAAAAAATTTATGACACCAAGCAGTTTTTTGTATTATTCTTGTATCATTGAGTTAAATGTGATTTACTTTATAATTAACATTTATATTTTTTTTCAAATTGAAATAGTTGACAATGCCACTGGCCAACATGACATGCCATGCAATTTAATTGTTGTGCAAGTACAAACTAGACCCATAGAACGGCGTGGACCTCATAATTGTGCCCGAAATTTTCATGAGAACATTGGTGTTGCAAAACTTTATTTTCCAACACCAAACACATGTCAACATTGTCAACCCCATCTATTTCATCATGAAAGTAGAGATATGTGTTGTAAAAATAAGGTCATAGTCCTTCCTCCGATACAAGCACCTCCAAAATTAAGAAAGTTATTCTCTGCTGAAACTCTTGAAGGCACACATTTCAGGCAAAATATTCATGTCTATAACCATATATTTTCCTTCACATCAATGGGAGTGAATGTCGATCGAAATCTGGCAACAAGAGGGTCTACTTTCACATTATGTGCTCAAGGATCCATATATCATAAGATTGGAAGTCTTATCCCATGCCAGAAGGAGATAATAGACAAAGATTTCTACAATTGTATATATATGATACTGACCATGAAGTGGACAACCGTATGTTGGAAAACGAAGAATTGCACAGAGATTTGGTTGAAAAATACAAGAAATTTTAAATCTCCACATCCCATTCACTCAACAATTTCATCACTTGGCTCAACGTCAAGTTTTAGAAAGTTGTAAACTCATCATCAAAGAGCAACTTGCACACCAACGTCAATACACTTTACCTTCTACATCACAGGTTGCTGCAATAATTGTGGGAGCAGATGATGCCGAACATTTAATGGGCCGTGATATTGTGATACAGTCAAAGCACAGTCAACTTAAAAATATCCAAGATTGTGTTGGATTTTATGATCCTTTGCAATATCCATTGTTACTACCATATGAGTCATACGGATGAGACGTTAATAGTCACATAATCGTGAAAAGAAATTCTCGTGTCGTGACTACTACACATATATTCTACAGGTGACTATTTTCTTTCTTCATTTCAATTTCAGTTCAACCATAACAGTCACCATTGCAATATCATAATAATCATTGCAGATCCTCCAACATGACAAATCAATTTTACTTCGAGGAGGTCGGCTTTTGCAACAATAAGTCGTTGATAATTACGTCAAAATTGAAACACAAAAGTTAAGGTAGATTCATAATAATCAAAACACTCTCCGGAAAGAATTGTATGACGCACTACACGACTCGCTACAAGCTGGTGAAAATAATGCAGGTATAAAATTCATTTAACGTCTAATATTTAGTTGATTTTTCCATATTCAAAAGTATTAAAGTAATTTTATTTAACAATAGGTAATATTGGTCGTCGAACTATTTTTCCATCCTCTTTTATTGGAAGTCCAAGGGATATGCACCAACGATATCAAGATGCAGATGCAATGGCTTTGGTTCAAAAGTTTGGAACGCCAGATATTTTTTCTCACGATGACGTGCAACCCTATCTGAGAAGAGATACAAGATGAGTTATTACCTTGTCAAGTACCAAAAGATCGTCCTGATTTAGAAACACAAATTTTTCGCTCCAAGTTTGAACAACTAAAGGAAAACGTTATCAAAAAAGGAGTTCTTGGTGAAGTTTTGGTTTATGCATATGTCATCGAATTTCAAAAATGTGGTCTCCCACATGTGAATATGCTTCTCATGTTAAAGGAAGATGATAAATTAAATAGTCTTGATGATTATGATAAGATTGTCTGGGCCGAGATACCAAATAAAGAGTAAGAGCCACAATTGTACAACACAGTAATGAGGCTGAAAGGACCCAACCCCGATTTAGCTCCCTAAATCGGAATTAAACCCCTTCGAAAACACGAACCAACAAAAACTTTTCGAAATTTGGGCAGAGTTTCGTTACTAGCGTGGAATTACTATTACCTGCACGCGGAAAATATACTTCATCCTATGCCACAAAAAGCAAACCGTGGGCACCAATCCCATCCGGATTTCTCAATATATCAACAGTAAAGTAAAGTAGTAAATATATATACACTTTACTGAAATCCAGTGTAAAATCGTATAACGTATTCAATAGGAAGCTCAGAGCGACATCTAATACATAATCGTATACGCATACCACAGTAGGTAGAACAATAAACCTACTGGATGAAACAAAGTAGCTCGAGCACTATGCCTCCGACCACGACGTGCGACACCAGAGCCTGAACTGCAAACTGGGCACGGAAACCGAAAAGCCCAGGGGAAAGACAATAAACACGTTAGAGTGAGTGGACGAAAATAAATGTCTTTCACCAAGTAATATATACATATAAAATCATATGCGAGTCAAATGCGTGAAAATCAAATGCTACGTGAGGAGACTCTGGCTACAACTCACGTACAGAGCATGCAACGTAAAACATATCGCGGAGACTCTCGTGGGCTTCCACGCGATAGCACAGTCTGAATCACGGGATCCCAGAACCACACGTGATTCTAGCCAGAAAGGCCTCGGGTCAGGATATCTGTCCCCCCCGGAGCGTACTCGGGGATCAGCCGAGAAGCCAATGTGTATCGATACCACAACATATACTGAGACTGTACTCTGTGTAAACCAAATCATAAATCTTTTTCTATGCACATGCTTAAAACATAATATGTACGTATGTGTATATATTCGTATACGTATATTCGTATAAACATAATCGTAAAACACATGCTCGTAAAATCATGATCAATCCGCATGCTCAAGTTCATAAATCATAAATAAGGACTCGCAATCAATCCGTGAAAATAAAGTGTCCACTCACAGACTGGCGTAACGCGTATCGCGTTAACCCGTGATCCGGCGGAAAGTCTCTCGCCAAAACAACGATCACGAACCCCTGAATATTCACAATGTCCCATATTCAAAATCATAATCCGACAATACAAATCAAACCACGAGAAACCACCGTTCTCGGAAACAGATAATTCAAAGTCGACGAATCGTCGAAAATCCGTATATACCACTTCAATACCTCCCTTTACGTTCGGACACTCAACTCGAAAAACGAACCTCCCCACTGCGATCGGGGCGCAATTTCGAGTCAAATGACATGTGACTTGCCGAAAGTCAAAAAGTCAACCCGTTGACCGTTGACCGCCGCCCACGGCGGCGCCACTGTTGACCGGAGAATTTCACGGCGGAGCCACCCCTATTTCACTCCAAATCACCCACTGAGCAACTTCCATAACTGCACCGAAGTCCAATTCCCACTCTAACTAGGTCAATTTCATGTAAAACCGAATTGGTTCACAAATTTCAATCTCAAAATTCTCAATCCACAAATCGAATTAGAACACCATGTTTATATGGTTAGAATCACAATGAAGAGGGCTACAAAACCCAGTACCTCTTGAAGTTCATCTTGGCCGGAATAGTGGAACCCGAACTCACCTCAAAATCATGAACTTTGGCCGGAAAATCCTTCCTCCTCCGGCGTCCCATGCCGTGGGAGGAGGCCGGAAACAAGTCGAGGGCTCCATGGCGAGTCGAAGGACACTAGGGTCAAGGCGTGGGGTGGCCGAACGGTGAGCCACCGCCGTAGCCGACTCACCTCCGTCGCACCATCTCCTCCCACTCGGTCAAACCGAGTCAACCACCAAGTCAACACATTAATTCATTTCTTTGACTTTCCAAATCAGGTAAGCCCACTATTTATAGTTTCCCAAAATGGAAACCCCAATAATACATTTCGCGACAAACTTTAAACTCCCGTAACTTCCGCGTCGTAATTCCGATTCCGATAATTCTCGTGGTCACAAACTCGTCTCGACGTACTCTTCAATAATCACCCAAAGTCAAACACATCGACCAATCGAATAAAAAGTCAACCCTTCAAAGCAACACACATTAAATCGACTAAATAATCAACAACCGGCAAAATTCGCAACTAATTCCACGTAACTCCAAATCATGCTCCGGAAGTTCCCACAAACTCGAAATTAAATTCTGAACAACTTCCGTGAAGAAGCCAAAACCAAATTCCCGTCCGATAATTTAGTCGTTAAGTAGCTCACCATTTAAATCTGAACTTCAAATATTCATAACTAATTCCTCGGTCGTCCAAATAACGATCCGGAACCGCCCACGAACTCGTAATCACATGTAGAACGACTCTCGAGAAGAGACCCAGCTCCAATTCTCGGCCAATAATTTAGTCGTTAAGAACTCTGGCGATTCCAATATCTGTCGAAAATCCGCGACTGCGCTGTAACTCACGAATCAAGCTGATTATACTTCTGATTCTGGTCCGGGTCGTCACAAATCCACCCCCCTTAGAAAAATTTCGACCTCGAAATTTCCGAGTCTGCCGACTATAAGGTAGGAGCACTGCCTCTGCATACTGCTCAACTCACCAACGGCAATCCTAACTGAACAACTCTGATCACAAACTCCACAATAGGAGATAATTCCATGCCGGAATCCCTGTACCCTCAAATCACAAATCTGAACTGGCTCACACAATCGCTAAGTGTTCCTACATAAGGAACAAATAGGGTACACAACACGCAACAACCTGAAACATAGTTCCGCCACGCGGAACACAACACACAAAGCCAACACTATAGGCGGTGCCGAACCATACGGCATAACACAAACTCGCCTATGGCCACATACGGATCAATACATCATAACAAATCACAACTCAGTCTACACTCATCAACATAACGCACATACTCATATTAGCATAACTCAAACTTCGAACTCGATAATAATCAACCCATTTCCGCTAACCTGACAGTCTGTGGTAGCACATTCCATAAAATCCCCATCAAACATCAACTCATACTCAAACCAAACTCGTTCCAGCACAATGGAGTACAACATCGTTCCTTAAAACGACGTCAAACAATATCAAAATCACAGTGGACAATAACCTGGTACTGCAAGCAACCTCGAACAACCGAAACTGCTGGTCCCGAATCCTCCGGAACTTCAACACCGAGGTCCACAACATGCCCTCCAAGGCCTGAATAATCCTCGAAGATCGCTCGCCAATCTGAGGATAAGAACCGGTACTAGCTCGTAATCTGGTCCCTAATGCTCGCTGCAAAGCTCGCCAACACACAGTCGTAGCTGATCACCTCAATCGGCGAACTGGGACACAGGTAGACCATGTAGATGGACAACCTCCACCAAACATAGCCATAACCGCCTGTCACTGAAATCATTTCCGAAAGTACAAGCAAACATACCAAGTTTATCAAACTGTCCACAAAGACCCAACAACCGGTATCACAAACCAAACTGCGTACAAGCATACACAAACACAGCAGTAATCACCACGTCAAACCGGAAATCTCAAATGGCTAACACATCTCGGCACGTCTCTGCCTCCTAGCCATCACCAGTCGACAAAAGTGGCAAATGTACACACAAACCGCTACATTCTTCTTCATGCTGCATCACGAGTAGACAACTCGAAGTATCTGATACATTCCCGCATCACTAGCGTCAAACACACGTAAAACAATGAGCTTCAACATCATCACACTCGAACTCAGCTCCCATAGCTCGCACTCGGCTAACGCAGAACTCGAGCCACAAGCACACATGAAACACCGAAGCTCCCGATTCTCGACTGAATGCATCAACAACCACATCCCAGACGGATGGTCAAGTACAATTACTAGCCTTTCTCGAACAAGTTCAAAGGTGCAGCCATAGTCGTCAGTCGACTCCATCCATCGACACTGCCTCAAGCTCAACTCTGGCCGAAAATGCATGTGAATGAAACTCAATGGTCGGTGTACATCCTACACCACGCTGCATGCCATAGCAGTAGAGTCTCAAACTCTCTGATGCTAACACAAGAACAGCAACACTCAATATCATACACTGGATACGTAGCTACACAAAGTTCCACCGCCTGGAATCATGAGCCACTGCTCTGCTATACAGCATCAAAGCATAACCCAACCAAATCTCGATGCATCGCCATAACCCACGAACTCGTCACGATCGTCAGGTAAGGTCAAAGCCGCAGTAACGGTCACCAACCTGCAGGAGTAAGCAACTCTCCTCGCGTGCATCGAACCACATGAACCTGACGCCTTCTTCGTCAATCCGGAAAGTAGAGTAGCAATCCGGGAAAATCCTGCACAAAGCCGTCGGTAAAAGCTTGCCAAACCCAAGAGAAACACCAGATCTCTGGTACAATGGTAGGTCAACCCCAAACCAATACGGCTTCTAATTGGTCAGGATCCACGCCAACTCCCTCGGATAACATCACACAGTCCAACATATTCACGCTAATCGGCCAAAACCCATTCTGGCTAAACTTCACAAACAGCTAATCGTCTCGCAAAGTTCGCAAAACCGCTTGCAACTGCTCCAGGTACTGGTCCACACTCTCGGAGTACATCAGGACATTGTCAACGATCATGACCGCAACTCGTCCAGAAACCATCTGAAAACCTGGTCCATCAAGTCCACACGATCTACGGGGCATTGGTCAACCAAACAGTGTGACCAAAAACATGTAATGCCCGCAACGAGATCCGAAAATCATCCAAGCCACAACTAATTCACCAAACCACAACTGATGGTATCCGGATCCGAAATCAATCTTCAACAAGACTGTAGCTCTCACGAGCTGATCAAACTAATCGTCAGTCCGAAAGGGAGGATACTTGCTCTCCTCTGAAGCAAATTGAGCTTCGGTAGTCAATGCGCCACCACGTCGAATCATACAAACAGTCGCACAACTGATGCAAGAGCACACCACGCAAATACGCGGGATCAAATGAAATCTCCTGAAACCTCCTCCTCCAGCAACTCATGGAGTCGAAACTGTAGCTCCATCAGCTCCGCTGGCTCCGAACGACAAGATGTCGGTAAAATGAGTCCAGCGCCTGGTACAAGCTTAATGATGTAGTCAGTTTCCCAAACTGGAGGAACACCTGGTAACTCCTCCGGAATACACCTGGAACTCGGGAACCACATCGATGTCACCATTAACGGGCACAACAACCGAAGTATCCACAACATGGGCTAAGCAAGCAACACAACTCGTCTCCAACATCCACTCGACCATCACCACGAAACAGCATCTCGGGGAAATCTGGTCGTCGAAACACAACCTCCTTCTCGAGGCACTCGAACACAGCCAAATGTTTCGTCAGTAAGTCCGTACTCACAAACACACCAAAATCACAACATCCAGCTAAAAAAAATCCGCGGCTAAATCATAACCTCCAACAAGGATCTTGCAACCTCCAGATGGATACAATACTCTCCAAAACCTCGGAAGTGGAGATGCAGGTACAATAGCCATGGATATCAAACAACAGCAACCTCGGAGAAAAGTCTGTCCTCAAACAAGGTCATGGCACGAACTCCAACATGCCCAACTAGTCGCCCACGTCAATTGCGACTTCAGAATGGCTCGTCAAAAGGATACACTGATCAGATTGCATGAACAACATCATGACCCCTTCGTGAACTCTGAACTGTCGAACCTCAAACACAACTGGCTGAGGGCGCTTCCTCGTAACGTGACCTACCTGGCCACTGAATCAGCAACTGAGGTTACTCTTCAAACACAAATCACCGCAACACCTGCTGCGTGAAAGAACCACTAACGATCGCCCAACTCATGCCACAGGAGCAAGTCCGCTACTTTGTGATCTCCGCCATCATCAAACGAATTCTCTGCTTGATCTGATGGCCCACAACACAATCGATAAGGCCACAGCCTGATGAAGTCACTGATCCCGAAGTGTCGGAACTCAACCTCATAAAAATCTCTACTAAGTCCACTTCCCTCAAACCATCACATCAAAAACCGCGTACACATTTCCCTCACAATAGCCTCGCCACTGAGTATAGCACACTAAGCTCCTAATGGATGTCTCGAGGCACATCAATCAGACTCCCTCTGATACTCAGGTTCAAACTCATCTCGAACCTCGTGCATAGCTCCCTCTGAAGCCACATAACTCGTGCAAACAGGAACTAACATGTGAATAATGCATCTCTGCCTCAGGTGGGTAAACACTCCACATTCGAATGCTGGGTAGCCTGATAAACCTTTACCGTATACACAACACCCTGAATGTAGGCCATGGAGTCACAACCGGAACTCACACAATATCAGCCCACCAAACAAAATGATCAGAATCAGGCAAACACCACAAACACATGTCACAATTCACAGCTCTGAGGCAACATATAGACGCTCATATACACATCCCCAGGCAAACCGTGCCACACAATTCTCTGAACTCTAAATACTCATCCAAATCCACTGTTCTCTGGCAAATCACGCGTCGATTGATCCTCAACAGGATCCACAACCGAAACGACACGGAAAGCACGTCAGGAGGCATCCTAATGAATACAATACCGTTCACAACAAGTGGAACGTAATCATGGAACTTCAAATATTTGAAAGCATACAACACCCGGAATTTGATGATTATCCGCCGGCCGGTCGGGTCACCATTCCAGACATGCTGTACATTCTCAAATACCCTTAGTAAACACGACTACAGAAGTCTACAGAACCTATAACCTAATGCTCTGATACCAAGCTGAAAGGACCCAACCCCGATTTAGCTCCCTAAATCGGAATTAAACCCCTTCGAAAACACGAAACAACAAAAACTTTTCGAAATTTGGGCAGAGTTTCGTTACTAGCGTGGAATTACCATTACCTGCACGCGGAAAATATACTTCATCCTATGCCACAAAAAGCAAACCGTGGGCACCAATCCCATCTGGATTTCTCAATATATCAACAGTAAAGTAAAGTAGTAAATATATATACACTTTACTGAAATCCAGTGTAAAATCGTATAACGTATTCAATAGGAAGCTCAGAGCGACATCTAATACATAATCGTATACGCATTCCACAGTAGGTAGAACAATAAACCTACTGGATGAAACAAAGTAGCTCGAGCACTATGCCTCCGACCACGACGTGCGACACCAGAGCCTGAACTGCAAACTGGGCACGGAAACCGAAAAGCCCAGGGGAAAGACAATAAACACGTTAGAGTGAGTGGACGAAAATAAATGTCTTTCACCAAGTAATATATACATATAAAATCATATGCGAGTCAAATGCGTGAAAATCAAATGCTACGTGAGGAGACTCTGGCTACCACTCACGTACAGAGCATGCAACGTAAAACATATCGCGGAGACTCTCGTGGGCTTCCACGCGATAGCACAGTCTGAATCACGGGATCCCAGACCCACACGTGATTCTAGCCAGAAAGGCCTCGGGTCAGGATATCTGTCCCCCCCGGAGCGTACTCGGGGATCAGCCGAGAAGCCAATGTGTATCGATACCACAACATATACTGAGACTGTACTCTGTGTAAACCAAATCATAAATCTTTTTCTATGCACATGCTTAAAACATAATATGTACGTATGTGTATATATTCGTATACGTATATTCGTATAAACATAATCGTAAAACACATGCTCGTAAAATCATGATCAATCCGCATGCTCAAGTTCATAAATCATAAATAAGGACTCGCAATCAATCCGTGAAAATAAAGTGTCCACTCACAGACTGGCGTAACGCGTATCGCGTTAACCCGTGATCCGGCGGAAAGTCTCTCGCCAAAACAACGATCACGAACCCCTGAATATTCACAATGTCCCATATTCAAAATCATAATCCGACAATACAAATCAAACCACGAGAAACCACCGTTCTCGGAAACAGATAATTCAAAGTCGACGAATCGTCGAAAATCCGTATATACCACTTCAATACCTCGCTTTACGTTCGGACACTCAACTCGAAAAACGAACCTCCCCACTGCGATCGGGGCGCAATTTCGAGTCAAATGACATGCGACTTGCCGAAAGTCAAAAAGTCAACCCGTTGACCGTTGACCGCCGCCCACGGCGGCGCCACTGTTGACCGGAGAATTTCACGGCGGAGCCACCCCTATTCCACTCCAAATCACCCACTGAGCAACTTCCATAACTGCACCGAAGTCCAATTCCCACTCTAACTAGGTCAATTTCATGTAAAACCGAATTGGTTCACAAATTTCAATCTCAAAATTCTCAATCCACAAATCGAATTAGAACACCATGTTTATATGGTTAGAATCACAATGAAGAGGGCTACAAAACCCAGTACCTCTTGAAGTTCATCTTGGCCGGAATAGTGGAACCCGAACTCACCTCAAAATCATGAACTTTGGCCGGAAAATCCTTCCTCCTCCGGCGTCCCATGCCGTGGGAGGAGGCCGGAAACAAGTCGAGGGCTCCATGGCGAGTCGAAGGACACTAGGGTCAAGGCGTGGGGTGGCTGAACGGTGAGCCACCGCCGTAGCCGACTCACCTCCGTCGCACCATCTCCTCCCACTCGGTCAAACCGAGTCAACCACCAAGTCAACACATTAATTCATTTCTTTGACTTTCCAAATCAGGTAAGCCCACTATTTATAGTTTCCCAAAATGGAAACCCCAATAATACATTTCGCGACAAACTTTAAACTCCCGTAACTTCCGCGTCGTAATTCTGATTCCGATAATTCTCGTGGTCACACACTCGTCTGGACGTACTCTTCAATAATCACCCAAAGTCAAACACATCGACCAATCGAATAAAAAGTCAACCCTTCAAAGCAACACACATTAAATCGACTAAATAATCAACAACCGGCAAAATTCGCAACTAATTCCACGTAACTCCAAATCATGCTCCAGAAGTTCCCACAAACTCAAAATTAAATTCTGAACAACTTCCGTGAAGAAGCCGAAACCAAATTCCCGTCCGATAATTTAGTCGTTAAGTAGCTCACCATTTAAATCTGAACTTCAAATATTCATAACTAATTCCTCGGTCGTCCAAATAACGATCCGGAACCGGCCACGAACTCGTAATCACATGTAGAACGACTCTCGAGAAGAGACCCAGCTCCAATTCTCGGCCAATAATTTAGTCGTTAAGAACTCTGGCGATTCCAATATCTGTCGAAAATCCGCGACTGCGCTGTAACTCACGAATCAAGCTGATTATACTTCTGATTCTGGTCCGGGTCGTCACAGCGCATGATACATGGTCCATGTGGAATACATAAACGCATTGCTCCCTGTATGAAACATGGGAGTTGTAAGTGAGGATATCCAAAGTTATTTTCACAAAACATATTTCAATGGAATGATTCTTATCTAGTATACCGTAGGCGAGATAATCGCCAGGTTCAATCTGGTACAATAGATAACAGTTGGGTTATTCCGTATAATCCTTGGCTAGTTGAAAAGTATGATTGTCATATCAATGTTGAGATCTGTTGCAACATTAAGAGTGTGAAGTATTTGTACAAGTATGTCTACAAAGGTCCAGATAGAGTGACGTTAGAAGTTCGTCCAGAGGCTAACCAAGACGAGATAAGGAACTTTGTTGATGCAAGATGGGTTTGTGCACCAGAAGCTTTATGGAGGATCTTAAAATTTGTAATGAACTGAATGTATCCATCAGTGGAACGATTGAAATTCATCTTCCTAACAGACAAATGGTGTTCTTTAATGCTTATGAAAGGGTAACTGATGTGGTCGCCAGCGACATGAACTCGATGATGATGTTTACTAAGTATTTTACTATGAACATGTACGATAAAGATGCACGTGCGTACTTATATCGAGAGTTCCCTGAACGATTCTGCTGGGTTGCAAAATATAAGCAATGAAAGTTTAAGGAGACCAACCAAAAAGTTATCGGAAGAGTATATACAGTGTCGCCTTCAGAGGGAGAAATTTTTACCTACGTGTTCTTCTTAATCATATAAAAGGAGCTACTTCATTTGAAGATTTAAGGACTGTGGATGATGTATTGCAACCAACTTTTAAGGAGGCCATTGAACAACGTGGATTGTTAGAAAATGATAGTAGCATCCGACAATGTTTGTGTGAAGCTTCAACAATACGTATGCCTTCGTCGTTAAGAAGATTGTTTGTAATTATCTTGGTCTATTGTGATCCCCAAGGGGTGCGAAGGTTGTGGGATGAATTTTCAAATTTCATGATGGAAAACTATCCTTCTTCAAGCACCACTGACACCACAGGTATTACAAACATACTTTTGCGAGACTTGAATTGACTGTTTTTACAACATAGTAAGTCCATCTCGAACTATGATTTGCCAAAGATGACTGAAGACTGTGATGAAGAGTCAGAATTTTCAAGGTTGATACACGATGAAATTTCAATAGATTTTTCTCAACAAGACCGAGAAGTAGTTAATCATTTGAATGTTGATCAAACTTTGCGTATGACACTATACTATCGGCAATCGAGAGTAAAAGTGACGCCTTTGTTGACGACCCAGGAGGAACGGGAAAGACTTATCTATATCGTGCATTACTAGCAACTTTGAGAAGCAAAGGTCATATCATATTGACAACAGCTACCTCTGGTATAACGACAACATTAAAGTCAGGTGGAAGAACAGCTCACTCGAGATTCATAATCCCACTCAATCTCGATACGTCTTCCATATCCAGAGTTGGTAAAAATTTAGATTTAGGTGATCTAATCATACTATCATCAGCAATTATTTGCGAGGAGGCTCCGATGTTGGATAGATATGCCTTTGAAGCTATTGACCGGAACTTTAAAGATATCATGGGTTGTGATGACTTTCCATTTGGAGGAAATGTGATGATCTTTAGCGGAGCCTTTCAACAAAGTTCTCCCTGTTATACATAGAGGCACAAGAGCATAGATGGTCCAAGCAAGTTTGGTTAATGCTTCATTCTGGCCTATTGTGAAGATTCTACGTTTAAGACAGAATATGAGATCTATCAATGATCATGAATTCTCACAGTTCTTACTTGATGTCGATAATGCTAATCAACCAAATATGATTGATGACATGATACGATTACCTTCAAGTATAGTCGAACCATGGAAGGATGAAGAATCAATCAACCAATCAATCAGTCAAGTTTTTTCAGATCTAAGTTCCCATGTAAATGATGCAACATATGTGGTTGACAATAATTACTCCAATGAATCTTGATGTTGACATACTCAATGAAAAGATTGTAAAGCAGTTTTCAGGATCAGAATGCATCCTATATTCTTTCGATTCAGTGGAGGATGATACCAGAAATATGTATCAACAAGAGTTCTTGAATTCAATTTCGCCTTCTGGCATGCCACCACATCAGTTAATTATCAAGAAAGGGACTCCCTTATGCTTCTAAGAAATATTGACCCAAAAATTAGGTTGTGCAATGGTACAAGACTCACTTGCCATAGACTGTATAACAACCTCATTGATTTTCAGATTTTATCTGGATAATCTTCGGGAACAAGAGTCTTCTTACCGAGAATTGAGCTAAAAACCATTGAGAGTGTCAGACTTCCTTTTAAGTTGAAAAAAAAGTAGCTTCCTGTCAAATTGAGTTTTGAACTGACAATCAACAAATCACAAGGATAAATAATACCAAATGTTGGTATTTACCTTCCAGATCATGTGTATAACCATGGACAGTTCTATGTAGTTCTATCAAGAGGAGTTTCAAAGGCCACTACTAGAATATTGGTGAAGAAATGATCAGTAGAATGCAAGGAAGGGGTTTTCACAACAAACGTTGAGTATAGAGAAGTTTTGCTACCCTACGATTAATCCAGCTTTAAAAGGTACATGTGATGTTTGCAATACTTTAATGGTCACGAAATGAAATTAATATTTAACATGTATACATTTTCAGGACTATAGTATATTGAACCATATTACTGCAATGAAGACAAATTTAGAACATCGAATCACGATGATGATAACCACAAATATGTGACAAATGATGATTGACTAAATAATGGTGAATGTGGACATATATTATGTTTTAGTCGTTTCTCTTCAAATATATTTTGTTTTATTTCACAAACAATAAATTTGATATTGTAGTGATTGAGTTATATATTCCATGAAATTATATAATTTCATTGTTTAAAATAAAATATTCGATAAATCGCACTCGCGAGCGCAATGCACTTCCACGCGCGGGTAAGAGCGTGCAAGAAGGATAGTGTGAAAGAAAACTGACATGAGTTATGTAATAAGCGGGAGATAGAGAGTGACAAATAACATAAATATGATAAAAACTCTGGTGTGTTACAAACTTAAAAGCAGAATTGGCATTTTGGGATGAAAACTTATTGTGGGTTTTTGAGGAAAGAAAAAGTATAAACTGAGCATTTTTCTCATTTTTCATTTTTTTTAATCTCTCCTCTATGTAAATTGATGATGTGGCACTTTTACAAAAAACAAAAAAAACAGGTCCAAAGACTTTTGTGTTCTTGAAATTTCTATTTTTCTTAATTTTTTTAATCTCTCTCTCTCTCTCTCTGTTCACCCACAAATCCTCGATGAATTTGAAGTTCGTAGTCGCAGACAAACCCGATCCCCCTAACCTGGAATCCGAATCTGAAATCGAGTCCTCCGGCAACCAAGATTCAGATCCCAAACCCCCGATCCGACCTCAGCCTCGATCGATTGCTAGAACTTTGGCGATCTAACCAAAACCATCGCCACCAAATCTGAGAACGTCATCGAAACCTGCTACCGCGACTTGTAGGAGAACTTCGACAACTTCATCGACGAGTTCGGCAACACAATCATCAAAGGGGCAGAGATCATTGTCACGCCTCCAAATCCGGGGCCAGTATTATACTGAAATATGGTGTAAGGATTTGTGATGTGAATAAGAAACCCAAATAATTTCAAAAAAATCAAGGTGTCTGAATATATATTTATTGAAAAGAGAAAGTGCTAATATTACAATACCGAAGTTTTTGAAAATAATAGTCATTACATTTATTCAATACAAAAGACAAGTAAAAAAAATAATTTGTTTATTTAGTAGGCGACGTATCCCATTTTCCCCAAGCATTCTACTCATCACCTGAAAAAGAGAAAGATGTAGTATCATGAGTCACACTGGCCCAGTAAGTACAACTTACAAGCATATACTAAATTATCTCTAAGAAACATCAAACCGAAAAACCAATTCAAAAAGGTGAAATATTGAAACCGGTTATTCTTCCATACTTATACTTGCGTCTTTGTAATATATACAATTAGGTACATGATATATATACTTGCACAACTTCACATCTACACACAAACACGCCAATACTTCCAAAATGAATTCTTTTAGATTAACTGGTAATTACTCAAAAAAATCATGTGCTTAGTCTCACAATACCAACACACATATAAAGCCACAACATTCTAAGACCACCTGCCAAAGCATGCATACTCCCGGTTTGACACAATTCATTCCTTAGAGTATAATAGTGCACTATCTGTAAGAGACTAGGGCCATTGGCTAACTCCCACAATAACAAAACAATTTACCAGCAATTCACTTAAGCACGAGTTAATTCGTACTATACACCCGACTTCACACTTCAACCATAACGATCACAACAAGTCTTTAATTAAGACTATGTATATAGATCATAGAGTATATATTTACATCATAATTTTGTAATGAATATATACGTAATAGAATTTGTAAAGGAAGAAAGATCAAACTTAAACGTATTTCATTAATTAACAATTTTGGTCCAAACGTTTCATTCGGAGGTAGTCCGCTCAAAATCCTCCATTTGTTTCAAATTATATTTGAGAGTAAATAGATAGAGCGATTAAGTAGATAAACTTGAAATAAAAATTAGTTATCATTGGTTCAAAAGTTTCATTCGGCGGTAGTCCGTCTGAAATCCTCCATTAGTCCCAAATCAAACTTAAGAAGTAAATAATGCGAGTAAGTAAATAAAAATAAAGTACAAATGCAGAAAATAAAATTATTAATCCTTGGACCAAAAGTATCATTCGGCGGTAGTCCATCCGAAATCCTCCACTTGATCCGTTTTATAATTAATCCATATTATGTCCAAATCAAAGAAGTGAGTATACCATCTCGAAGTGTTTTTCGAGAGGAATCCAATGGTAATAATCACAAAGTTCGGTGGGGAGTTCTCAAGTCTAGAAACAAAAATATTTAGCAACTGTCCAGAAATGGTTACGCTCGCTATTAAATTCATTTGCACGAATTAATTAGTTAGTAAGTATTAATTAATGTCTTTCAAACTTTTCAGATTGATAGTTGAACTCCTAATTTTCGTTTTGATATAAAGAACACTAAATTTGGTTAAGAAATGAGTGAGATATGAATATTTCAAATTAAGAGCACATTAAGAGGTTTCGAACATGATTAAGGAAAAGATTAGCAAAACTTGTTTTAGCCATAACTTTCTCATTACTTAACCTTTTTAAGTGATTCAAAAGCCAAAGTTGAATAACTTTTTGCGTAGAATCTGAATACGTAAAAATATTTGACTAATTAAAACTTTAACAGAAACAAAAATATTAAATTTACACTAAGGCTCATTATTTCTCTTTTATTCTTAGCCATGCACTTTGATGTAATCTTAAAGATAAAGAAGTATAGGAATGTACTCATGTACTTACTCAAGAATTTCAGTAGGTGATGGAGGTATTTGATTAACTCAAGTGATCCTCTTGAAGCAAATGAATTAACTACTAAAGTACTTGGAAGAAATGTAGTTTGGTGTGAGATTTTAGGGGAGTTGCATTGCAACTTTGGGAGGACTTCAAATGAGTACGTAAGGGGAAGATTGAAGTGGTGCAAAAATCAGATTGAACTCAAGGGTAATTTATATAGACATGGGAGGAAACATGGGAAATAAATTCATAACCATTTTTGTAGACTTTTGTAGACAAATTGACAATGGAATAGTTGGGCTACTAATTCTAGGGTTAAAATGCACTTGTAAAAATAATAGTAATGTAGTTGAAAATCTGATTGAAATGTTGAAATGTGATTATGTATGCATGTGAATGCAATACGTAATGTGATGTGTGAAAATGTATGGTTTTACTAATAAAGTGTAATGTAGTGTAATATATATATATCAACCAATAATAATTAGCACCAAATTGATACATGAGTATGACCTCTAAAAGTATGAATTGCAATCTTAAAATACAAAATTCGATTCGGAGAAGAGATTCGAACAAGGAAAATTTGGTCGTTTTGCTAAAATTCCCTTTCCGAAAATCGGCTAGTTGGAATTAGAGTTTCTTACCGTCTCTAACTGGAGTAAAAATATTTTTATTATTTTTACTAACCTATAAAATGGAATGTTTCACAATTCCAACTCGTGGCCTATAACCCAATACCAGGGAGTACCTGACTTGAACTTGAGTATCCACTGGACCATTTGCCCCACTCCGTTAATATTTCTCTAAAGCTCATTTTTATACATTCTCTTCACCAGACAATTTTTTTTATCGAATTTCTAAAACCTCTAAGGTCAAACTAAATTATGGTGATTTCTAAGTTTAACGAGTCATACAATAATCTAAACTATTATACTACTTTTTGGGGTATTACAATCATCTCCCAGGACACCGACGCCATCCTTTCCGCCGATCACAATTTTATGGACGGAGGCGATGGCTTTGGCGTGGTGTGCGATTTGAGAATGGTCTGTGGCGGTGCGAAAATCGAAGACGGCTCGTGGAGAGTCTGCAACGCCATGTTGAGACACCGATTAGGAATCACGACAATACCAAAATAGGAGAGGAAAGGAAAGTGAGAGAGAATAAGGAAATAAGAGGAATAAGTGAAGATAACACGATAGTTTTCATTGATAGCCGGCTAGGGTTTACACGGGACATATATATAATGTACTCAACGGTAAGGAACTGGACCACGTAGGTACAGACACGCATACGAACCAAATACACCAGCAATAACAGACAAACAAACGATATCAAGGGACCATTGACTTTCTTGAACAGACCTCTGCCTACAATATTGGTTGGGAACCATCTTGGATTCATGGGATCAAGGGAAGGTGATAAATGAGCTTGAGCAACTACATTGTCCCCTATCTTCTTTTTCAGCAAGAATACATGAAACACTGGATGAATCTTAGACCCTGGAGGCAACATCAACTTGTAAGCTACTTGGTTGATCTTAGCAATCACCTTGAAAGGTCCATAATATTTGGGTGCAAGCTTGTGACAAGGTCTTCTCTCAACTGAGTGCTGCCTTCTTGGTTGGAGTTTCAAAAATACCATATCATCCACTTCAAACTCTCTTTCTGTTCTGTGTTTATCTGCATATGTCTTCATCCTGGTTCTTGGAGCTTCTAAGTTCTGCTTTAGCCTTGCCAACAGATCATCTCTTGATCTCAAAGCTAAGTCCACCTCATGAACATTAGTAGTGTTAGGCAAGTACTAATCTACCTTAGGAGGACTGTATCCATATAAAGCCTCGAATGGTGACATTTTAATAGCTGAATGGTAGGTGGTATTGTACCACCATTTTGCCCACGGTAACAATGAAACCCAACTCTTCTCTTGTTCAATAATTACACATCTGAGGTATTATTCCACTATTCTATTCAGGTTTTCTGTTTGACCATCTGATTCAGGATGGTAAGCACTACTCCTATGCAGTTTAGTGCCCTGAAGACTGAAGAATTATTCCCAAAATTGGTTTAAGAACACTGGATCTCTATCGGTTACAATGGCTTCTGGCATACCATGAAGTCTGAATATCTCTTTCACAAACAAGGCAGCTATAGACTTAGCAGTGTAAGGGTGAGATAAGCAAATGAAGTGCCCATATTTGGTGAACCTGTCAACCACTACCCATAGTGCATTGTTTCCGTTGTCATTTGGTAATCCCTCTATGAAGTCCATGGAAATCCCCTTCCAAGCTCTTTCAAGTACATTAGATGGCTTCATAGTGATTTCTCTGAGAAGTTATGAAACTGGCCACCCATCTTTTTACCTCACTCTTCATTCTTGGCCACATAAATGACCTACTCAATCTTTTGTAAGTTCTCAGAAAGCGTGAATGCCCTCCAATAACGCCAGCATGACTCTCATGTAGCATTTTATCCCTCCGCGCATTGCACTTAGGTACATAGATTCTGTGCTTGTAGTATAGCATCCCATTGTGTACAGAATAGTATTTTTTTTTTTGGTTGCACATATCTTGCTGTAAATCAGAAAAAATAGTTATTGCTTCCAGATCATTATTTAAATCAACCTTCATGTCTTGTATAAACTGGGATACGGGATATGAGGTTCCTTGTAGCACCCTAACCTCCCACATTCTAGATAAAGCATCAACAACTACATTAGTGTTCCCTGATCTATACCTCACTGTATAGTCGTAACCAATCATCTTAACAAGCCACTTTTGTTGCGTTAGAGAGGAAATTCTCTGGTTGGGAAAGTACTGAATGGTTCGATGATCTGTGAGGATGTTAAAGTGATGTCCTAACAAATAAGGCATCCATTGTTGCACTGCATACACCACTGCCATCATTTCCTTGTCATAAACAGAATATCCCATGTGTTTTGGAGCTAAGGCCTTGCTAAGGTAGGCAATAGGGTGACCATCTTGAGTGAGTACAGCTCCAATACCTGGATCCGAAGCATCACATTCAATGGTGAAGTCTTTAGTAAAGTCAAGTAATGCCAACACTGGGGTAGTGATCATAGCAGTCTTGAGTTGCTTAAAATCCCTCTCTGACTCCATTGTCCACATAAAATTGTCTTTTTTAAGCATATTGGTGAGGGGTTTGGCTATGATGCCAAAGTGTCTAACAAATTTCTTATAGTAACCAGCTAGACCAAGAAATCCCCTCAGCCCCTTCAACGTTTTAAGTTTCTGCCATTGTTGAATGCACTCAATTTTTTTGGGATCTACAGACACACCAGCTGCAGAAATAATGTGGCCAAGATATTCCACTGACTCAGCTCTAAAAGTGCATTTACTCAGCTTCAACCTCAAACCGTGCTCCCTTAGTCTATATATTTAACACATGTGCCAAATGAAACTGGTGTTCTTCTAGTGATTTACTGTAAATCAGTATATCATCAAAGAAAACTAGTACATGTTTGTGCAGCATATCCTTAAAAACTTCATTCACCAAGAATTGGAATGTGGAGGGTGCATTAGTCAGACCAAAAGGCATAACAAGGAACTCGTAGTGCCCCTTATGAGTCCTAAATGCAGTTTTTTATATATCAGAGTCATCCATCCTGATTTGATGTTATCCTGAACGCAAATCTAGTTTAGAGAAGTATCTAGAACTACCAACTTCATCTAACAATTCATCTATAACAGGGGTAGGATACTTATCTTTAATTTTTTCAGCATTGAGCGCCCTATAATCAACACACATTCTCTGTGTTCCATCTTTCTTTTTGACCAACAGCACTGGAGAAGAAAAAGGAATGTTATTAAGTTGGGCAGTTCCAGCTTAAGGCTTTTGACTTGTTTCTCAATCTCATCATTTTGACTATGGGGGTATCTATATGGTCTGGAGTTTACTGGTGTGGTACCTGGCTTCAGTGGAATTTTTTGGTCACAAGCTCTTTTAGGAGGTAACTCCACTGGAGTTTCAAATAAATCAGCAAACTCATCAAGTAAGTAATGTAGAGAAGAGTGAATGAAGGTTTCAGCTTCAAGTGTTCCCACATCCCTTATAGCTACAAATAAGGCTTCTCTCTCCTTCTGTAGTAAGTGAACCATATGTTTCCCAGATACCAATGCTGCTTCTTGAATTGGTAAGCCTCTGAATTCATACTAACTACCCCCCTTTATAAACTTCATGTAGGACTCCTCAAATTTCCAGGTGACTGTGCCTAATGTCTTCAAACATGCCATCCCTAAAATTACTTCGCAGCCAGACATTGTTAAGATGTAGAAATCTGAGGTAACCTCCTGTCCTTGTATGTGTATTGTCAGATGAGGTATATAGCCCCTGGTGTGCAGTATTTGTCCACTAGCCACTCTAACACGCAACCTACTGGTCCTCTCAATAATGCCACTGTAATATTTGAGTAAAGTAGGGTACAAGAAATTATGGGAAGCTCCACTGTCGATTAGAACATGGACTTGAGTCTTGTCTATTACACCCTTGAGGTACATACTATCTCCAGTATCTGTCCCATCCATAGAGTGCAAGTTAATGAGAGGTGCTTCATCCTCTTGGTCTGGAGTGGTAGATGTTTCACCAGTGGGCCCTCCATAAAAAATGAGTTGGCCTCACTCTTAGCACAATTATGTCCTGGAAAATAAGGCTCGGAACAATACCAACACTTGTCACTGTTTACACGCTCTCTGAATTCACTTTGAGTCCAACTCTTTTTAACTGGTGGTTTTGGATTATGGGAGTTAGACTATGGTTTAAGCAGAGGTTTGGAATATGAAGGGGATGAGTTGATAAAACGGGTTTGGGGTAATTTTTGTTGTCTCACGAGAGTTTCTTTTCTTTCACAGCCTTGAGCCATCTCAAAGGCTTGCAACAATGAGGTAGGTTTCATCAAGGTAAGTTCAACTTGTATTTCAGGTTTAAGGCCACCGACGAAACAAGCTAAACGTAATTTTGGGGAAAATCCCGTAGCTTGAGCACACATTTTTGTAAAGGCATCCCTGAATTCTGTCACATAACCTTCTTAGTGCATCTTGGCCAAACAAGCTTGACAGAATTCCATTAAGGTCAAGATGCACTGATTATCTTGTAAGTAGAGCTTCCATAGATTTGCTGCTACGCCACTCAAGTGTAAAGAAGCAAGGGTTAAGCGGTGCTCCCTATCAACATGATATAACTGGAAAAAAAAAATGTCCAGCCCTGCTTATCCACCCTAAGGGATCTTCACCACAAAAAACAGGAAATTCTAGCCTCATCTGTTTCATGGATAACGAGAAGGGATCGATGTTGTGGCTTGGTGGTGATGAAAGAGGTGGTGGTGGAAGTAAAGAGGGGTGAGCTAGATGTTAGTTAATATGGGATACGATGAGGGAAAGAGGAGGTAGGACATGGCTCTGGGAAGGGTAATATGGTTGGACATGAGCTGAGAAGTGATGTGGAGTAGGAGAATCTGTGGTGGGTGAGGTGGAGTATATAGGTGGAGCGTAAGATATGTGTGGGGAAAAACCAGATCTAGTAACCATAGGTATTGAGAACAAGCTAGGTGGTAGAGACACACTCATGGAGTGGTGAGGAGACCTCAATATACCTGCAACATTAGTAAGAGTAACTATACGAGCACCATGAGTACCAATAATACCTGTGGGAGCAATAGAAGTATGTGTATCATGTGAACCATACATAACAGGTGGTGTGTAAGCTCGAGAGCCGTACAACCCTGCTAACAAATCCGAATGGTGAGGGTAAGCAGCCATGAACAAAGAATACAATGCTAACACCGATGTATCAATAACAGTGGATTGAGAAACATGTTGAGTGGTAGTAATCGATGACAGGGGTGGTTCACTCACCATGCCGTGAACAGAGAGAGCAAATCCATGCTAAGGAGACGTAGCTGTGTCACGTGATGGTGGCCCTGGGTCATGATAGAAATGTTCCATG
Source organism: Geum urbanum (assembly GCA_946800695.1). Taxonomy (NCBI): domain Eukaryota; kingdom Viridiplantae; phylum Streptophyta; class Magnoliopsida; order Rosales; family Rosaceae; genus Geum; species Geum urbanum. Next base: position 59,418,852 of record OX327002.1, read on the forward strand.
CTCTTGTCAAATCCTAGCTGGAGTTGAGTGAGCCGTTCCATCACAGAAGTTTGAAAAGTCTCATGTGAGGTCTGTGACTGTTGGATCTGGGTGAGGGACTCATGGATCTATGTAAAGCGACCATTGGTCTCGTCACGGTAAGCATCAAAACGTTGGTCGAGTGCCAGATAATCAGTGGTTGCAGTCGTGGAAGGACCACTCTGCTTGGATTTGGAGGGGTTTACCATGGATTATTGGCTCTGATAACCAAATGTTGAGACACCGATTAGGAATCACGACAATACCAAAAGAGGAGAGGAGAGGAAAGTGAGAGAGAATAAAGAAAGAAGAGGAATAAGTGAAGATAACACGATAGTTTTCATTGATAGCCAACTAGGGTGTACACGAGACATATATATACTGTACTCAACAATAAGGAACTGGACCACGTAGGTACAGACACGCGTACAATCCAAATACACCAGCAATAACAGACAAACAAACGATAACTAACTCAACAGTGACTATTCCTAGTTACTAAAGAAAATGTAGAACTCAACATGCCATCTTGGCGTTGCTCGACTAGACAGTGCAATTGGTGGGCTATGAAGAGGAATAAGTTTAAACCGAGTGATGACAACTGTTTTGTTAATGGACACGAGAGGCTACCTGAACATGTCGCGAATGGTGATCCTATCTCGGATCATTTTGGATTTAAGGGGACGGGTATGGGAACTATGCATCATGTTTTTCAACAGAATTTGATGGCTAACACTGATATTAGTGGTATTGTTGGGAGTGATATCTTTCAAAATATGGGGACTTAAGCAGCCTGAAGAAGAAGACTTTTTACTTTTTAGTTGAACAAGATGATGTGCATGAAGAAGTTCCTTCCTTTGGAGACAATCGGCATATCACACCGAATGGATGTGAGGTTGAGGAGTTTGGCCAAGCAGAGGAATTGCCAGATTACGGCATGCATGTTCAGTTCTGGTGATTTAGGAATGCAACCTTCTTGTTCAATTGGTCAAATCAATATTGAGGATGGAAATCTGTGCTCCACATTTGAAGGGAATCATGCTTTTAGTGTATCTACTCCAGACGGCGGTGCATCAGTTCACAACTTGAAGTATTCAACTCAACTACACAGAGAGAGAGTGGGAGTGCAGACGACGGGCTTGTTGTTGAGACGGTGCAGTTGGTGGTGGGCTTGTTGTCAAGAGAGTGCAACCAATAGTGTGCAAAACAGAGCAGAGAGAGAGAGAGACAAAAAAAAATTGCTAGGGCAAAAATCTCTTTTGACCTTTTTTAATAAAAAAAGGTGTCATGTCATTAAGGAAAACAGAACAATGACTGAAAAAATATAGAGGAGACACAGTTTTGAGGGTATGAGCATCATTTTGATAATTTTAAGAGTTCAAACACGTTTTTGACATGACCAAAAAAGTTCAGTTTTTTTTCGTAAGAAAATGAATAAATAAGAGAAAATGAGAGTTTGAAAATAACAAAGAGAGAGAATGAAAGCGCGAGAACCTTTTTTTTTAATTATTATTTTTGGCCTTTTCACGAAACGTGAATTTCATGACAATGTGTCCCCGTTATGACTTTGAGACTTTCAGAGCGTAGTCAATATTTTAGACAACCCAATAGTATATGAATATGAAATTGCTGACCAAAATACGTAAAAAAGACCTCCTCCTGGAAAATCGAGTAGTCCGTCTCCTAGAAGCGCGTTGGGTTTAAAGAGAGAAACAGATCGCGAGGGACGACTAGTTAGTATTCGAGAGAGGAGAGTCCGAGGAAACCTCGGGCCTAGAGTACCTTTTAAAAGTCCGACGTGCCTCTCTTCTCCTCTCCTTTCTTTTCTCTCTTTCTCTGACATAATCCGTCAATTTCCGCTTACTTTCTCTTTAACTTAATTCAATTCCTCTCTGCCCCATTTCTCATTTCCAGGTATTTGGGGGGCAACTGGGCATTGAGGAATTGAACTCAACATATCATACGATATACATATAAACACGTACGCGGCTCCTGTTTCGAATTCAAAGGGTTTCAGGGAGCGCTTTGGTTTCTCGCTATCCGATTGTAACAGATGATTCATCATCGTTTTTGATTGACTGATTAAGATTCTCCGTGGAATTAATTTGGTGTTTTGGTTTGGTGCTGTGGGGCTGTAAATCTTTGGATGTTTATCAGCGAAGAAGAGAAGGATCGGCTTGTGAGCGTACCCAAGTCGTTTGTGGGTGTTGTTCTCAGGCCATTTGACCTGAAATTTCAACACAGCAAGTCGTTCCCTTTTTTATCTCCGAGAGACGGGTGGGACAAGGACTTGTTCAAACTTCAGGCAGGGTAATAAATCAAACAACTTTACTTTGTCTGTCTGTCTGAGGGATTTTTTTTTTTTTTTTTGAGATGGGTTCTTCTGCGCAACGATCAAGTCTGACGACGAATGTGGCGGAATTGGTAGATGCTTCTTCGGCGGCTACACGCCCTCATGTGTCGTTCATTGATTGCATGCCTATTTATGTTAAAGAGCTAATTGCTGGTGGGGCAGCTGGGGCATTTGCCAAGACTGCTATTGCGCCACTCGAACGGACCAAGATTCTATTGCAGGTGAGTGAGTCGGCCGTTTCTGGATATCCCCAACATCCCATTTTGTTTTGAATGACTATACTTGGTACATTGCTCATTCATTGATTGTTTATGTTTCTGTATTTGAATTGAAATGTGTAGACAAGAACGGAGTTTCGTTCTATGGGGGTTGGTCAGTCTTTGAACAAGGTACTAAAGGGTGAAGGTGTTCTAGGATTCTACAAGTAAGTTGGACATGAAGATTCATTCTTTTATTAGAAAATGGAGTTAGCATTGGTCGTTCGTATGAGTGATTGTTTCACTTTTGGTGTTTTACAGAGGAAATGGAGCTAGTGTTGTTCGGATTGTGCCTTATGCAGCCTTGCATTACATGGCATATGAGCGGTATAGGTGTTGGATCTTGAATAATTGTTCCTCTTTAGGATCAGGGCCTCATATTGATCTTTTGGCTGGTTCAGCAGCTGGAGGAACATCAGTTTTATGTACTTACCCTTTGGACCTGGCTCGCACGAAACTTGCTTATCAGGTCAGTATCCTTTGGAAATATGCGTTAATCTGAAGTTTAGAACTTTACTGTGTAAAGTTCAAGTCTAGGGTGCGGAATGAGCAAGTACATTTAGGCATTTAGCATGCAGAGCTGAAATGTCTGTGCTTCATTGATATCTGAACTTTCAAATCCAGGATTGATTGGTTCATTATCTAATCTTGTTTTAATTATTTGTTCAATCATGACTCCACAGGTTGTTAATACCAGAGGAAACTTCAATTATGGAGTGAAAGGTGTTCCTACTCAGATTTCTTATAAGGGCATAGGAGATGTGCTTTCTAGTGTCTACAAGGAGGGAGGTTTTCGTGGGCTTTATCGTGGAGTAGGTATGTATAATGGTACCTGAATGAGGGCCTAGTCACTTTTTTTAAAAACCTTTTGTCACCATCGCTCCTTTTTGCTCATTAATGACTGCTATTTTCATCGGAGAACTAACAGTAGCAAAGAAATGTCCTTTTCATCGAGACCTCATCTTCAAGAAATAATATCGTAGTCTGATAAATCTCTTGGATCACGTACTGATTTGAAGGGGCTCCCCCTTATGCGATGCATTGTGATGGACAAAACTAATATTTAAGTGAACCTTCTTTGGATTTATCAGGTCCAACAATGACCGGAATCCTACCCTATGCTGGTTTGAAGTTCTACATATATGAGAAACTCAAAAGTAACATTCCTGAAGAGTATGAAAAGTCCGTTGTCATGAAGCTTTCCTGTGGAGCTTTGGCTGGGTTAGTTGGGCAAACCTTCACATACCCGTTGGATGTTGTTAGAAGGCAAATGCAGGTATTTCTTCATCAATTTTTCTTCTCATACTTTTTGTCAGCTTGAATGTGTCTGAAATCTGTTCTCATTGCCTGGCATTGAATATATGGAACAAGAAGTCATGAGATCATAAGTTTCTGTGCCAAGATGGAGAAAACAATTTTTTTATGTTGGGAAGTTTCGAAGGAATGGTCTATAAAGAAATAGTTATTGATAATGTAAATTCTGAATTCTCACATAACTTGTTCTTGCAACAGGTTGAGAATTTGCAACCTTCAGGTGGTGTCAGATACAAAAATACAATGGATGGGCTTAAATATATCATCCGCCATCAAGGATGGCAAAAGTTATTTGCAGGCCTAAGCATCAACTATATCAAGGTGATTGCTTAATATGTATGGATCAAATCATTTTACTTTGGCAGGATTTCAGATTGTATGTGTATTATCTCCTAGGATTATTGTTGGATGGAATGGATGCATTGAGATCAGATAGGCCATTTCAATAGATAAGTGGAACCTGTGGTTGTTCTTCTGATACTTGTTCTAATGTGACCTGTTTGTCTTCTTAACCAAAGAGTTGATGTACTGTATTTGCAGATTGTTCCTTCGGTTGCAATTGGTTTCACAGCATATGACGCGATGAAAGTTTGGCTCAACATTACGCCCCAACAGAAATCCCAACGAATAACTGCTGCATAACCAGAAGAACGGGTTTAGAATCTGTTAGATAGAAAATTCACATAGATAGCATCAATTGATCTAGTACAAATATGCTGTCTCTCATTTACAAAAGATTTTCGACTATACTGCATTATTATCGAAAAGTAAGAAAGTTTCTATCTTTGGTTCCCCCCAAGTAATTTTTCGTTTTTTTGCCACATTAGCAACCATCAACTATTGAATAGAAACGCAAATAGCCATCGTCATGGATGGCGTGGATAGGGAGGAAGTATTGCCTATCATCATGGACTCGTCCTTCTTTGGTCAATTAAAGGCTAGGAGCTAGGAGCTAGGAGCTAGGAGAGAGATGTCCCTTTCTAATCTAGGAGCTAGGAGTGCCTTATCTATTATTTTTCTCTTTATAAATTTCATATTTCCAAGTAAACTTTTGCAGGAGAATTAGCAATAATTAAACTTGGGCTTGAACTCGATCACGAGCACCCTCATGCCAATTGAACCAATCCAGTTTGGTCATTTTTTTTCTTTTCCTTTCAGTTTCTGATAGAAAATGACAAGAATATATTCTATACACAGCACTGTACTTGAATTGTTTATATGACAAATTTTCATTGGTTAAAAGTTAAACAAAAATTATCACAAATAATATATAAAAGAAACTAAAATTCTTGTTTTATCCTCGTTCAAGTGCACTTGTACTGCTGTGTATACAATAATTTTCCGAAAATGACACTCTCCGGCGTTACTCGGTTGAGTCATTTTTGTCTGTTATATTCATATCCTATCCCTTCCATCGAAGTATGTATAAATTGGGAGTGATGGCACGAACCACTTCTGTACTACTAAGGCAAGCGGTTGACTACAGAGAGAATCCAAACTCATATCCAGCGGCGGATAAGCTACGCCAAGTCTTATTCTTTTGTTAGAGCATCTGCACCGGCGAGCAGCCGGGCAGAGCTTGATCGAGCAAGTGGTGGGGCACGGCCGTGCTGCTCGAGCAAAACGGAAAAGCTCCTCGCACCGGGATCGTCGTGCTCGCCCAGTCAACGCGTTCGCGGTGCTCGACCGAACGCTCGAGCTGGATCTACTCCGGCGTTTGCTCGACCGCCTGGCGGACCCCACGCCACGTGGGTGACGTCAGGCGCGTTGGGCCTTTTTTTTAAAGCTGGCGCGTGTAACACACGCGCCAGTAAATAGTAAAAAAAAAAATAACGGACCAATCCTGCTGTGCCACGTGGCTTACCGAGCTCCTGCATCAGCCTTCAACGGCTAACTCAATCTCAGCCCTCCATTTTGAATCCCTCTCCTCATCCAATGGCTAGAATTTAAACCCAACGGCTATGTGGGTTACTGTTCAGTCAGGTCTGATTTTTCAACGGAAATAACTCAAAAAAATAGTAAAAAAATTCTAAAAAAACTGGTTCTCTCCCAAATCTTTGCCTATAAATACTACTTCAAGTTTTGCTCAATTCACACCAATTTGAGCATACCATTCCACTTCTCCTTCCTCCTCCTCTATCCTTTCGTTAAGTTTTTTTTCCTAAACAATGGGCACACATTGGCTTCCTTCCGAAGATTTACAAATGTGTATTTCTTTTGTGCGTCATAGCCTCGATGAATACGACGGCAACAAACAAAAGAGGGAGAAATTGTGGGAGACAATTCATGCGGATTATGTCAAAAATTGGGAGCCAGCACCCGGTGATCCTCCGAAAGAGCCGAGGACCCGAATCGCGCTTTCGTCTCACTACAACAAATTCAAGCGACTCTTGCAAAAATGGGGCGAATGTTTGTACGCGGCACAACAACGTATAGCTAGCGGCACTTCGCTAATGGATGAGGTAAGTTTATTTATTTGTAACATAATGATGAGTTATATTATAATATAAATTATGTAGCATACATTATATAAATTTGTATGCGTAGCAAATTTAATGTATAAAAATTTAAATAATGTATACAATTTATATATAAAATATTGTGCTTCAATTTAAATATATAAAATATTGTGCTTAAATTTATATATACAATTTAAATAATGTATACGATTTATATATACAATTTAAATAATGTATACAATTTATATATACAATTTAAATAATGTATACAATTTAAATTATGTAGCATATATTATTAATTTTTTTGCATAATTTTTTTGTACTTTATTTTTGTAGCATAATTTTGTAGCTAATATAATTATTTTATTAGGTCAAGCAAGCTCAATCATGTTACTATAAGGATATGAAGAAAGTGTTTACACACTTTGAATGTTGGGAAGTGGTTAAGAATCATCCTTCTTTCATTTCGGTGCTACCAAGTACTCCATCTCCATATGCAAGTAGTGACCAACCTACTCCTTCGGCCGCCGAATCATCTCCAACCATTAATTTGGATGACGAAGAAGTGAATGAGACACCTCAAAGTCACGTGCCCGCTCCCGCTCCCTCTAGTCCGCCTAGACCAATGGGAACGAAGGCGGCAAAGGAAGCAAGGCGACAAAAGAAACAAGGTAAGACTCCTATTGAGCAACGAGTTGAGGTTTTGCATACCATTGCTAGTGACCAAGCTTCGTGGCAATCCAAGAGGATAGCGCATAATGAGAGTGAGCTTAGTTATTACGCGGAGTACATAGAAATTCAAAGGCGGAATGAAGCAAGGGCGGATGAAGAGTTACGATTGAAGAAACTTGAGGAGGAAACGAGGATCATGACAATGGATTTGGAGGCAATGACCCCAATCTCAAAAAGATATTTTACAAAGAGGAAATTAGCCATCCTTAATGCCGGAGAACCTAGTCAAGATCAACATACCGATGAAACATACTCTGATTGTTATCACCCAAGTCGCGTGCTCTTTCCGTAGAAGTTAATTATAGTATTGTACTAAGAATAAATCTGGGCTTGGCTCGTCATTTTCTGTAATTTAAATTTTATGTAATTTAAATTTTCAAGAAATAAAGATGCATTTTATTCATTAAGATGAAATTAAAATACACTTGAAATAAAAACGGAAGCTTCATAATTAAACACACATACAGAAATTAAACACACGTACAAAAATTAAACACACATACAGAAATTAAACACACATACAAAAATTAAACACACATACAGAAATTAAACACAAGTTAAATATTTAGAGTATCTCGCCGGTTTTCAACCTCCAATTGTGCTTCACCAAGTCCTTCTGAAGCTCTGTATGGATGTAACCAGATTCAAGATCGGCAACACGGTCGTGAAACCTATGTATATTTGCTCCATCTCTACTAATTGGCTCAAAAGGAATTCGATTCCCTTGTTGGTCCACCGGCCCATCATAAACCCGGAAAGCCCTCGATGGATTTTGCACGTCTTCTTCTTCCTCATTCTCATCCTCATCCTCCACGTACTCTTCTTCAACAATCATGTTATGTAATATGATGCAAGCTAACATGATGGTAGTCATTACCGATTTGTGGTGCAATGTACAACTATGACGAATAATTGCCCATCGAGATTGTAAGATGCCAAAGGCCCTCTCCACATCTTTCCGGTATGCCTCTTGTTTCTTTGCGAACAGTTTATCTTGCGGCGTCTGGGGATTAGAAATAGTCTTGACGAATGTAGAGTACCTTGGATATATTCCGTCAGCCAAATAATAAGCGTGGTTGTACCTCTCTCCATGGACTTCATATACGGCAGTTGGGCCTCTTCCTGAAAGGACCTCTGAAAACACATCCGATAGGTGGAGCACATTAATGTCATTTTTGGCTCCAGGACACCCGAAGAAGCTGTGCCATATCCACGTATCATACGAGGCCACTGCCTCCAAAATAACAGTTGGGCGACCCTTTCGACCTGAGTACGCCCCTTGATAGCCGGTTGGGCAGTTCTTCCACTCCCAGTGCATGCAGTCGATACTTCCGATCATGCCAGGAAAGCCTCGGCGTTCGCCTTTAGCTAGGAGTCGCGTGAGGTCTGCCGATGTCGGACTGCGGAGGTACCTTGGACCATAGATTTCATACACTTGGCTGCAAAAAGCCTTCATGCATGCCAGAGTAGTCGATTCCCCCATCCTTGTAATTTCTGTGCACTGATCCGCGGCCGCCCCATACGCTAACATTCGCAGAGCACCGGTCAGCTTTTGTTCAGGAAGAAGCCCTAGCAATCCAGTCGCATCTGGTCTTTGATGCCAAGATTGGTCGTGGTTGCATAGATCCGTCATGATAATGTTGAATCGGTTTCTGCTCATCCTATATCGACGACGAAATTCTGCCGCCTCGAAGTTGGGACGTTCGATGAAGTAATCATCCATGAGATTGCGTCCCCTTGATAGCCTCTGTCGATCACGATTCGGTTTTTTACCGCGACGTGAACCGCTCGGTCGATCGGGTTCATCGTCGTCTTGTGCTTCCGCAATGACCACCTGATTGATGAATGATTGCTCCATATAGTCATCCTCTTCTTGTTGACGTTGTCTCCTCCGGAAAAAATGGGGGAAGCTGAAAGGATCCATTTGAGTGATGAACAAGGAAATGTTGCTAAGTGTTGAGAGAAATGGTGTGAGGCAACTATGAAAGAAAGATGATCGTTTTATAGACAATTGTAGATAATCCGATCGTCAAATATGAACACACGTGTCGCATCGTAATTGGTCGAAAATCTTACCGGAAATCTGGTTCAATTATTTTGTCGACGACGCTATCTCGCAGTGACACGTGTCGCATTGTAATTGGTCGAAAATCTTACCGGAAATCTGGTTCAATTATTTTGTCGACTACGCTATCTCGCAGTGACACGTGTCGCATCGTAGTTGGTCGAAAATCTTACCGGATATCTAGTCCAATTATTTTACCGACAATAACACATGGCGGTGACACGTGTCAATTTTTAATTAGTCGGAAATCTTACCGGAAATCTTGTATAATTATTACCGATCAAGACACGTGTCACATTATTATTGGTGGTAAATCTATCCGGTAATTCATTTTTAAACATTTCACTACATGACAAAGCTGATTTGCTTGAAGCAAATAGTGAATGGGTGTGTGCAAAATTTGATTTGCTTGAGCAAATCTTGGATACATCTTGCTTGAAGCAAGTCTTGCTCTTGCTCTGCTTCTTGCTTCAATCATGGGTGCGGATGCTCTTACAACTTGATCGACAACTCAACGATCTATCCAAGTTCTGGAGCCAAATAGATAATCGAATCAAAGCAGTATGCCTCTGTGGTTTTGCAATTTGAAACTGGGGCTTTTTACATAAATTTATCACACCCAACCTCACCCCTAAATATAAAGAAATCAATTATTGAAACTGCTATATGTTATGTGACTCCTCTATTATTGGTGTTGACCGTACACTATACAACATAAAACTGCCACCCAAAACCATTCATCCTCCAGATTAGAGCAGAACTTGGAGGGTGGTTTTGCAATTTCCATATCCTAGTTGGAACAGCAAGAGTCTAGAATTTTAGAAAGATGAATTCTGATTGAATGAGCCTATTTTCTTGACATCCTGTCTTGTCCTACCTAAGTTCACCTCGGAGATTTATTCATGTGACAGATTTGAGGTTGTTAGAGTGATGCTGTAGTAAGTTGTAACAATGGTGCAAATGGGGTAAAAGTACTACGTACTCTGAACAAACTGAAATAGAGCAAAGACTGCACAAGTCATTGAGTCATTTCTGTAAGCGTTTCCAACAACCAAAAACGCTGTTATCCTGTCTTTTAGTGTACAGTCTCTTGTGTAAGCGATATTGACCATATGCAAGTTTAGATGTTGGCCATCGAAAAAATGTGCCAGTAAAATTATGTAGTAGTTAGGTGCTGCTTCAGTCTTTCTCTTTGATTAAGCTGTGAATATAAAGCTGTTAGACTGTCTTGAGTGTCTTCATTCTAAAAATCTATCTCCGCACTACCAATTGGTTGACTTGAGAAACAGAATCAACGAAGACCAAGAAGAAGAAGAGCTCGCATTGCATGTAAGATTTACCTCGGTTCATTCTTTAATCCTTTAGGCTTGTTGAGTTTCTTGTGGTTTAGTTTGGAAATGTTGGTTATTTGACATTTTAACTCCATGACAACTTGGCCTGAACTGAGTTTTTGTGTGCTTAACTTCCAATTGGGTTTGCTGAGCAAGTTCTGTATTAGAATCACTCCAAAACTACTAATGGGTCTAAATGGCACCATAGAAACACTCACCGTGAAGTCCATGAGGCTGTCTTCAGAAGCAAACTTTAAACTTTGAAGCAGGATCTGATACATTTGATGGGAAAGAACGTTCAGTTTCATCACTGAGGAGAAGCTGAGAAGAAATGCAGATAAAGAAACCCACAGTTCTACTTCCTGAACCTGTTTTGTTGTTTTCTCCAAAGCCAGAAAGCAAGCATGATGCTGCAGCAACTAAGCTGCAGAAAGTCTACAAGAGTTACAGGACTAGGCGTAACCTTGCAGATTGTGCTGTTGTGGTTGAGGAACTATGGTGTGTACCTTAAAGTGTCACAACTTTTCAGTACCCTTAATTTTGTTACTTTGGTGCTTACATGTGCCTGTTGAATTTGTTATAGGTGGAAAACAGTAGACTCAGTATCTCTGGAACAAAACTCAGTGGCATTCTTCGACATTGAGAAACATGAAACTGCTGTGTCAAAATGGACAAGAGCTAGGAGAAGGGCTGCCAAGGTATATAATTTATTCGGTGATGCGAAGGAGATTGCTGTGATGTGTAAATTAGTGGAGAATATCGAAGTTAACAGATCAATGCTTTTTGGTTTTGTAGTTAGGGAAAGGGTTGTGCAAGGATGAGAAGGCTCAGAAACTAGCCCTGCAGCATTGGCTTGAAGCTGTGAGTATAAATCTATTCACTTCATGCACTCAAACCTGTATATAAATTGAAGCTCTATTCTTTCATTGTGAACCCCAAATTACTTTATTAATGTGTACCGATCCATAGACATCTTCTTTATAGTAATGAGGGGATCGAATCCTAATGCAAATCTCATAGACTAAATTAAGACTGAAAGTAATGATATTTTCTTACAGATAGATCCACGCCATAGGTATGGACACAACTTGCAATTTTACTTTGATGTCTGGACCGATTGCAAGTTCACTCAACCTTTTTTCTATTGGTAAGTTTGCTTCAGAATACAACCTTCTTCCCTATACAAACTTTATATGAGAATATCTCATTAGTTCTTCTATTATTAATTTGATCACCGACAATGTTAACCTTTTATCTTCTAAAATCTGAAACAGGTTAGATGTAGGTGATGGGAAAGAAACAAATGTCAAGAAGTGTCCAAGGCCTGTTCTGCAACGCCAGTGCATCCAACATCTTGGACCAGTAAGAATTTAATAATCCAGGGCATGAGGATGAGCCCCTAGCGTTATTCCAAACCCCATTCAAAAAAAAAAAGAATTTAATTCCTAACCACCTTGATGTCCGTAATGTGCAGTTGATATATTCCCAAACACCTACTTATGTTTATCTTTTCGTTTACTATTGCAGATTGAAAGAGAAGCATATGAAGTGATTGTAGAGGATGGAAAACTAGTGCAAAAGCAAACAGGGTTACTAATTGACACAGATGAAGAGTCAAAGTGGATATTTGTGCTGAGCACATCAAGGTCTTTATATGTAGGCCAGAAAAAGAAAGGTTCTTTTCAGCACTCAAGTTTTCTCTCTGGAGGAGCTACTACTGCTGCAGCTGGAAGACTAGTTGCCCATAATGGGATTACAGAGGTACAATTTTACAGTTCTACATTTCAACTTTTCAAATACTAGCTTCTTTTTATAAGCTGATCATGCTCTTACCTTTCACTTGTTTTTCAGGCTATATGGCCATACAGTGGTCACTATCTCCCAACTGCAGACAAATTCAAGGAGTTCATTAGCTTCCTAAAAGAGCACAATGTAGACCTCACCAATGTCAAGGTAATTAAGCTGCTAGATATATATATATATGTTATATATTTACCAAGTGTAATCGAGGGTATATCATAAAGGCCGACACCGGAGCTACTCATCGGCGGCAAGAGTCGGCCAAGCCATCGTCGCCACCACCGGAAACCATCCATCCAATACCGGGAAGGAACAAAGCTAGCATTTATATTCTTATTTGGTGGTTTGAGAGGCTTGCACCCCTCTCCCACATTGCTAAAGTTGTAAAAGGAGAGGCACTCCCTACCTATAAAGGGAGGCATCTATCCCACTTAAGAACAGACACAACCCATATAGCACTTGGGCCTAATAGTTATTGGGCTTGAGATGCATAGTTGAGGCCCAACGAGGCACAAGTGGAGTAGCCAATTGGTGAACCACTATAAACATTTGTCTTATTTACTTATTCTATTTACTTATCGCTACTTAGTCACTTTCGTTCCATATCTTGAATACTAGTTATTCCCGATATGAACATTGGCGCCGTCCGTGGGAATCGCAACAAAGAGTTCAAACATGTTGCTTTACTATACGAGCTAAGAGATGGGCAGAAATTTTATTGTTTCCAGTATTTTCTTTCCTAAAAAGTTTGTGAGCGTCAACAGGAACGCCTGAGGACTGATCTAATTCTTAGCGGCAACAACGTCAACAATCAAGCAAGTTTAGTGTTAGCGCTAGCATTTTTTGTGAAAAAAAAAACAAGTGTTGAACATAAGCGGGAAACACTTGAGCATTAGAAAGTCGATAAAGCGAGAGCGCAAGCTACTGTTTCCTAGAGGCAGTCAACAAAAAGTCAAAAAGCCAGCAGTTTAGCGTGAGCGGGTCAACACGAGGGCAGCAAGCAACAACCATAATGGCATCAATCAAACAAACCTAGCGTTAGCAAGCAACAAGCAACAGTAGCAATCACAAGCACAACGGCGAGTACAACATCGAGTTACAACCAAGAGACAGCGGGAATAAAAACCTACCAACAGCTGAGGGACTGCGAGGCCGAGTTGCTTCCCGAGCGGCAGCGATTTGCTTTCCAAGAACAGTTTGCTCCACCTCCCCGAGAGCGAGCTACCGCTCCGAGCCCGAGCTGCTTCCCCGATTCACATCGCCGATATACTTCCAACAACGTGGTACCTCGATGCAAGCCCACTACCCTGAGCCCACCCCGAGACCGATCACATCGTCGATCCACATCACCGGTATGGCTCCGAGATCAGCAACGCCGAGATACCAATCTGCCTCGAGATCCATGACGCCGCTATGCATCTCGACGCCGCTCGACGCCGGAGTTCGTTAAACCGCGCCATCCATCTCGACGCCGGAGTTCGTTGACGACCCACTGCTCCGAAGGACTTCGAAGTCGAAGTCACCTCCCCGAGAGCAAACTACTGCCCCGAGGTCGATATGCTTCACCGAGCGGTTTGCTTCCAACACCGGTTGGTTCATCGACGCCAAAACGGTTCCCCGACGCCGGTATACTTCCTCTACGCTGTTTTTTAATCTTCAGTGGTCTGCCCGACCAGTTTGCTGCTCCCGTTTGCGTCGAGTCCGACTTCCCCGCTCCCGGTCCACTGTCCCTTAAACGGCCCACTCCCCATTACTTCCCCGATACCGCCACACCCCCTCATCCCGGCACACTTCCCCGACACCGATCCTGGCACACTTCCCCAAGGCCGATATCTCCCGACTTAATCCGCCGCAACGATCACTGTTCCGGGATCCTCAAGCCGCTTAGTCCGGTCCAAGACGACATCGCCGGTATCCACTTCGATCTCCAACACCGGTTAGCTTCCCCGACTTCACCAAACCAGTTAATTTCTCCGAGTCCGATTTCGAGAAGCCCACATCGCCGAGCCACATCGCCAAGCATGAGTGATCTACGCATTTTATGCTTGATTATTAATGTCTTTCTCTCTATATTTAACTTTGTTTTGTGCTTAGTAAATATGTTTTTAACTTACTTTATGTTTGTAGGTAGAAATAAAAGAGGAATCCGTAAAGGAGGCAGAAATGAGCTCAAAACCTACTAAGGAGGAAGTTCCTAAAATGAGGAGGAAAGATAAAGAAGAATGGACCACGATTTATAAAGAATGGATCAAAGATCACTAAGATGGGTCAAGACCATGCTCATGTGTCCAAGAATGTCCAAGATCATGTCAAGATTCACCCACAAAGAAGCCCAAAAGAAGAAAATGGATCAAAAGCTAGAAATCAGGAAATCTGCCTGTGCAGATCAGCCCACTTCAAAAGGCCACTGTGAACAGATCCGGATGAATCTATACGCGATTAGCATATGGTTGGAAATATCTAGAAGTCTAGTTTCCAACGCAACTGGAATCAAGCGATTTGGAGTCCTAGAACGAGAGAAATTTCTATTTTAGTGAAGAATAGTCAGGTTACCCGGGTGGAGTAGTTAGACTTCTAAAAGGAGTCGAACTAGGCTTTGCTTGGCCTATATAAATGAGGGCTCGACTAGGGTTTCATTATCACACATCATAGACAGCAAAGCTCTGCCCAAAACACCTCCCAAGTCGTCCTAAGCCTAATCCCCTCCAAGGCCGAAGCTCCCTCCTCACGGATCAAGAATAATCGGCGCTCTTCGTCTTGTTCTTGAGAATCCATCCACTCGAGGTGTTGTTAGTGCTCTTCACAGACTCCAAAAGTGTAACCATAAACCTTCTATCTCATCTTTTGTCTTGTAAAGAATTCGGTTTACGACTTGTGATTTGTTTAATAAAGGCTATACGTTTTTACTTACTTATGTTATCTTCCATGTGTTCTTAGTTTTTGGTCTTTGACTTGTATGCATGCTTGTATGCTTAAAGCTTCTTAATGTGTTGGGTGATACGCTCTTCGTTCCTCCCTAGCATGTTTTGTATGAATCTTAAATAAATTAAGGTGTAGGCGCTCTTCGTCGCACTCTTAAAAGCATGTGTATAAATTGCAGGTTGAAGGTAAGAATTTCGTTGATACTGGGTAAGTGAAGCATGAAAATGGTGGAGGTAGACATGATGTGATGATCACGTGTACATAGTAGAATTAGGTTTAAATTTCGTAGGTCATTAGTTAAACAAACCAAATCTCGCACCCCCATAAACAAACCTAGCATAGTTATGCATGCACCCTCAATCCCCGGTTAAGAACGATCCCTATTTACCAATGCTACATCTACTAAAAAGGGTTTTAATTGGCTCATTGTTGTTAAGTGTTAAGTGTTAATTTAGTACTTAATAATGGTGAGTATCAATGAGGGACTCAAAAATGGCACCTCACTCCGAGATCGGCCATCTCGCCGGAACCCACCTTCCCCGAGATCGACCAGCCTCTCTTAGAGCCACAACCCAGTCCGAAATCAACCATGCTCTCTCGCCGAGTACCGCAACCATCACCTATTGCATGCATGCAGTCTTCACCGCCATCACGTTAGCAATCTCATTCTAACAGAGAGAGAGAGAGAGAGAGAGAGAGAGAGAGAGAGAGAGAGAGAGAGAGAAAGAAGACTTTGGAGCAAGAGGCAGAGTGGCAGACGATGAGAAAAGTAAGGTGGGTAGCAGCAGGCCAGCAGTTATCGGTACATGGAGGAGAAAAGTCAACAATGCCGGCTGGTTCGACACCACCTCACTGATCCGATCCATTTCAAACATCATCAGCCGCTTCAATGCTCGGTTTGCTTCTGACACCATCAGCATCCTCAAAACTGGGAGGCTTCAAGCGGCCTCACCTCTCCCAGAGTGATGCCCGCTCAGCCAGGGAATTTCGCTCTACCGGGGACTTCGTGCCGAGCTCACTCAGCTAGGGGACTTCACTCAAAGCCTTCGCGCCAAGCCCGTTCAACCTTGCAAACCCGGGGACTGCCCCAATCTTTCGACGCCGAGAACGGTAACCCGGGGACTTCGCGCCAAGCCCGTTCAACCTTGCAAACCGGGGGACTTCCCCAGTCTCTGGGGGGTATATACCCTCACTTACGCTTGGTAATTTATTTTGTAACTCCTCTAGCAAGAAATATTTTTTACTTGGAGAGTTAGGGGACTTGTATATATATATATATATATATATATATATGTTATATATTTACCAAGTGTAATCGAGGGTATATCATAAAGGCCGACACCGGAGCTACTCATCGGCGGCAAGAGCCGGCCAAGCCATCGTCGCCACCACCGGAAAGCATCCATCCAATACCGGGAAGGAACAAAGCTAGCATTTATATTCTTATTTGGTGGTTTGAGAGGCTTGCACCCCTCTCCCACATTGCTAAAGTTGTAAAAGGAGAGGCACTCCCTACCTATAAAGGGAGGCCTCTATCCCACTTAAGAACAGACACAACCCATATAGCACTTGGGCCTAGTAGTTATTGGGCTCGAGATGCATAGCTGAGGCCCAACGAGGCACAAGTGGAGTAGCCAATTGGTGAACCACTATAAACATTTGTCTTATTTACTTATCGTATTTACTTATCGCTACTTAGTCACTTTCGTTCCATATCTTGAATACTAGTTATTCCCGATATGAACACTAGATAAAAATACTGTTGATGAAGACAAAAGCTATCAAAATGAGGAGTGCTCAAAGCCAAAGGTGAATGGATCATCCACAACCATAGTGACCCTGGATGTTACTAGTAACAATTCTGCTAAGATTAAATTTCCAGCAGATCAACAACAGCAGCTTCAAAGTATGGGGAGCAATTCAAGTAGTAACGCAGATGATACAGAAGTAGAAGCAGAAGTACCACTGTTTGACCTGTCAAAGCGCTTGTCTTGCAAGTGGTCAACTGGCATTGGGCCACGTATTGGGTGTGTGAGGGACTCTCCATCAGACCTTCAATTCCTGGCTCTTGAGAAAGTTAACCTATCACCAAGAGTTGATTTGGGCCGCCATGGAGGTTGGAATTGTGCCCCAATCCCTTCGCCTAGACCAAGCCCAAGTATCAGGGTCTCACCTAGGCTTGCATTTATGGGCCTCCCCGGTCCGAGGGTACAAGTTCCCACTTCTAAATAAATCTTTACGTTATTTCCAAAAAGAAACCTTTAGGTCTCGTTTGGTTATCAATCATTCCTCTGGGTTTTACGCAGCAAAGGCATCATTGAATGACATAGTAGAACACTTGATAATGCTATACTATCCAAGAGAGCATCTTTAGTGCACCGGATGCACTTGCACAAATTATGTATAATGCAATTATAACTATTCATGTGATTTAACTATTTATATAACACTGATACCAATGTTAACATCAAGATAATTAATTATTAAGATTATATCTTACAAATTAGTGCATTTGCACCTTGTGCACTAAAGAATTTTCCGAAATCCAATGTAACAAAAGCAGAAACCAAAGAGGACTCCCAAATTCAAAAAAAGGTAGAGATGATCATAATAATTGAGCATTTGAGATGAATTTAATTTTAAACCATAATTGAAGAAATCCAAGGTTAAAAATTGAACTCAAGAACAGCCCTTTTCTGGGAAGTCAAAATAATTAAAACAAAAATTTAGAAATTTGAAATTTTTGGTGTGGCAAAGGGACAAGAGTGTTCAACCTCGATGTCAACGCCTGACAAAGAAACGATATAAGGTCGAGTTGGTGTTGTTGAGAAACGAGAGAGAAAAAAGAAAATTGAAGTAAACACAAAATGCACTTTTATCTAAATAAATGCTTCTTTTCCCGAACACTGCTCAGTCACCTTCAGTCTCTAGTCCACTGTCGATTTTGTGCATGCCCAAAACCAAGATTCAAAACGAAGCAATTTAATAATAGAGACCAATAATTAGTGTCACTCAAACACTCTGCTCTTCTATTGTTCCTACTTCGAGTCTGTGCCATGTATGATGTATTGTAATTACCTATATAACAACGGTGGGTTTACTATTCATAGTTACTGTAGCACTATTCATAGGGGGCGTTTTGGTCCGAAAATTTGTAAACGTGCCCCCTGTGCGAGGCTTTCTTCACCTAACTCTCTCAGTCTCTCTTTTTCGATCTGATCACTGTCATCTAGCTCTCTCTCTCTCGATTGATCTGAAACTCAGCCTCATTCTCTTTCCAAACCAATCACTCCTGGTCCTCTTTCTCTGCGTTCTCTTTCCCCTAATCTCACATTGCACCTCTCTCCGTTTGCGTAGCACGAACCAAACCCAGAGAACGAATCCAGCCTCAAGTCTCTTGGTAGGTTTGACCCAATCAAAGCAAGTGAAGAATCGAGTAAATAAACGTGCGGTCTCTCTCATATCAGTGCTGCTCTCCATTCTCACTTCACTCTCTCTCATCGGGACGACCGATCCTCGCCGATTTTGACTAGGTAAGCAATCTCTCTCACCAATACCGATCTCTGTCTCTCTCTCAATTCTTGATGGGTTTTAAAGAGGTATCTAAGATGTGGATTTTGTTGTGAGCGTTTGATTTTGTGTCACTCCTTGGTTGTATTGATACTAGAGGAAGCGTAGGATTCCAGTTGAAAGAAAATAACCAGAAGATGAATTGAACTACTGAAAAACGAAATGGAAGCTTTTATTTTTTATATAAAAACACCATTAACCTTTCTAAGTACCTAGCAGTTTAGTACAAACGTGATACCTAGCAGTTTAGTACTTTAGTTGAGTTGTATTGCAGTGTGTACTGTATATATATAATACGCTCCCAGCCCTTTTAACTTAACTCAGAGACTTCAATCTTCCAGTTCTTCACAACCCCCAGTCTACTTCATTCAGTACTGGCAGGCTTTATCACCAATCACCAGTCTTTTCAACTCTTTAGCACCAAGGTGTGTGTGCACAACATTTTGGTACAAACATGGCTCGCCCTTCTTGGTTTGATCAATAAGATAACAAATGGTAGCTTTAGTTATCCTCTGTGATACTACTGAGGATTTGATACAGTAAATTTTCTTTGGAGTGATCGAAATTGATAAAAGTCTGCTTTGGAGTATAAGAGAGCATGTGTACTGAAGTCAGACCCGATATTGTTTTTTGTCAAACGTGTTATATACATTTGTTTCATTTGTATCAGGCTTAGGATCCCCATTTATGTCCTACGGATATTTGCTTTAGGTGTTGGTCATTAACATGAATGAAGAGCTATCACTTTGGCTTTAAATAATATTGGTGAGAGAGAGACATAGAGGGTTTAACAGCAATTAAGCTCTTATACAAGATAGTTGGTTTAGATTAATAAAATGTTTATAATATGGAATAAATTAAATCTTTCATCAATATATATTTGGTTCAAATTATGCTTTGATGAATTTGTTCAGGATATGCTTTGATGAATTTGTTCTATCCGTTATACATAGCATTACACAGATTATATGGTGCACCACAATTGTCTGTTTTATTGATCGTATTATTGATTCAGTACATAATTAACCGAAGCTGTTCTGGTGACAACTTTTCCCGTAATACTGTCTAGCATGTTGTACATTTCAGAACATTCATCTGCATTTGTAGCTCTAAATATTGATCCCTTTTTCTATTATTGAAATAATGTGTTTTATGAGGTGCATATATAGGATTTCTATCCGAAAGTCATCGAACTACTCGACTACAGCATCTTTGACTTGATTACATTTGATGGGTGTGCTTTGACAATTTGCCTACCTACCATGTATTTTGGTTGTTGAATCTTATTGGGGTTTTGTTTATCAATGAATTTTGAAAGCTTCGAGGTTTGAAAGTTCAATCTTTGTCTGTTTGGAGGTTTTGAATTTCTTATTTTGATCCTAGGATAGATTAGCAATTGTTTTCAGCTTTGTTTCTGAAAAGAACAAGATCCAATAATGGTCAGAAGTATAAATAATACACGGTTGCAGTACTGTTATCTAAGTGATGAGAGAGTGATATTGTTATCTAAGATAGCAAACAGGACACTGAACGTAATAAGACCAAGTCCTTAAGCTCATATAATACAAAGTATAAATAACAATGTAGGCCTTTACCTATCAGTAAAAAAACCATCATGATTTTTCTTATTAAGTTGTTGCAAATTTAGTAATTGCTCTGCCAATTGATATGGTTTAATATAGCCAAAAATGTCATCTATTACACTGTTGGAATTGTTGACATTGTCAGGATAAAGTGAATATTGGATTTAACATATGCTTATATCCATATACCATTTTATTTTCACTTTATATTTCAAAGATTTTTTCGATCACGCTTTCCATGTCGATCTCTTCAATACGGATATTTTATTATTTTTTCCATGTCGATTTCATAAATACGGAGGTAGCTAAGGTCTAGGTTTTGTTGTTAAAAGCTTTGTCTAATGTTGAGTTGCTGTTATTTGGGTTTGAGATGTGAAGACGGACAACTTTTCTTTGTTATGACTCCTACCTTTATTTTTGGTCAATACTACTTTTATTTTTCAGCTTATTGAGGTCTTATATTGTTTTATTTTTCAATCTAAAGTAGGTTTCTTCTAATGGTTTCGGTGTCTAGATGTATATTATTTGTATATTTAAATGCAATTCTCTGATTGGTTCCCTTTTTTGGTGTTTGTGTTTCCAGATTTCTGTGGCTTACTACGGAGTTTTCGTAAATTGAGGTGCATTGCCTTTTTTCCATTTCCTTTGGTATTTTTCTACGTATATGTTTTCAGATTTTGGTTTCTTTATATATTTATTGAAACTGTGTGTGTCGTGTTATGTGGAATCTTAGCAGGTTGATTTTGATCTATTGATGGTTGGTTTTGATATTTTGTGTTTGTGTTTGGTGTTTGTTTTTGTAGATTTTTGTGGCTTCGCAGGAAGCTTTTGTAAAGCGAGGTATGATTGCCTTTTTCTCATTGTTTGTGATATTTTTGTTAGTATTTATTTTTAGACTTTGATTCCTTTATATATTTACTGAGACGTATGCATATTTTTTTTTGCATTGTTTTTGATATTTTTGTCGGTGTATGTTTAGTCTTTGATTCATTTATATATTTATTGAAACTGTGTGATTGTTCTGTTATGTGATATCTTTGCAGGTTGGTTTTGATATATTGATGGTTGGTTATTGATATATTTGGTCACTGTGTGAAATTTTCCTGTCGACTGTGTAGGTTTTATCGCTATATGCATAAAAGACTCTTCTGTTTTGCGGTGTTGTTGTTTCTCTGGCATTTGTCTCAGTCATTCTCAGTTTCTCATCAACACTCGGGTACGTGTTTTTGTTATCAAAGTTGTTTTACATGATGTATTATGGATGATATTTGTAATGATTGTAGTAATTGGTTTTGATTAGTTAAATTGTTTTTTTAGGTATGCCGCTTAAAAGAAATTGTAGCTCTGTAACTGGACGGGATGGTCCCCGAGCAACGTTGGATTGTCCTTTAGTGAGTACATCGGACAAACAATGTTCAACTTTTAAGAGACGGCGCCTTGAGAGAACAACAGCACTGAACCAGGCGGCTACAAGCGATGGAGGTATATTAGGTGATTTTGGAGTTCTTTTTAGTCCATAAAATATTTTCTGTTGATTGGTATGATTTGTGCACGAGATGTTGATATGAATTCTTTGTTTTGGTATGATTTGTGCAAGGTTTATGTTTTTGTTATAATATATGATAAATCTTTGAGTTTGTGGGAACAATTGTGATCTAAGTTAAGTCGAGTCTTGCTTGATTTTTTTTCTTTCGATTTTCAGTTTAGTTATTAGATTTGTGCTTGGGTGTATTTAGCAAGTGTTTCAAATTTTTTGGTCTTTTTGTTAGAAAAATAGGTTGTTTTCTGCATTTATGATTGTTAAGATTGAGTTGGTGGATAGTTGATTGCATTGATTGCAGAGTATTTGATTGTTGTTGAATTTATTTGTTAATATGTGTCAGCTCTGCAGCCTATGCTTACTGTTGCTGTCACATGAATTCTTAGTTTTAGTTATATATGTCTATTTATGCATAGATTTTGGTTTGCATGTGATTCGTGCGTATATGAGCCTGTACATGCATTTTATATGCTATAAGCTATGAGTTTTTTATTTAGTTATGTTTCTGATTATATCTTAAGAGGTATTGAGGCATAAAAGATAAAATGGGTTGTTTTTTTTTCACTGATTAAATTTTCTGCAAAATATGTAATGATTTTTTTAATTGGTCTTCTTTTCTGAAATTGGTGTAGATATGGTAAGGCAAATGAACCATGACTCCATCGATAAAGGGTTCAGTAAGAGACAATGCTTATCTCAACCAGTTTTGGAAGTTGGAGACAGTAACCACAATGAAGAACTTATACCAGGTATTATGAGTTCCCTGAATTGGACTCTTTATGCGTTGCGATTAGTTCTGTCACTTAATTATAGAAAAACATGAGCATATTTATTTGTCTCTTGCAGTAAATTTCAAAGACAAAAGATCTTTAAGCAAAAGACAACGCTTTTTCCTATCTACATCTGATGGTGTTCCAAAAAATGATGATGGAGATCTTGATCAAATTCTCGCAGGTACTGTATAATATTTCAATGGTGTTGTTAGATTAGTAGGTCTTTCTTTTGGATTATAGAATGTGCATGCTTATTATTGTGCAGTCTTCGAAAGTAAATGTTTGTTTTCGTATTATCTTGATCAAGTTGTGTTAGGTGGTGTACACATACAGTGTTGTTTTCTCTTTTGAATCAATGGTGACCCAGCTTTTCATAAAAGTTGAACTTTTTGGTAAAAAAAATTATTCCTTGGTAAGGTGGAGGATCCTTTTTTTGGACGATCTTAGGTTAAATATTTTATTCTTTGATTCAAATTTGTACATGGTATATTGATTATTAAATTTATTTTCTTTGTTGATTTTGATGTTTAGATATGGTGCGCGAAATGAATCGTGAATCTGTGAATCATAGAAGACAGGGGTTACACGAGGCAGAACCTGCTTCTCAAAACTGTTCGACATCGCATCAATTAGACACAGAAATTGATAATAGTAGTGACGATGAAGAAGTTGTCCCAGGTATTGCGAGTTTATGTTGGTTTATTAGGTAGTATTAATATTGTATTGTTTATTTGAATCAATCTAACAATGCTACTTTTCTATCAATTGCAGTTTCTGGTGGAACAATCTTTGGGCAGGCATCATATCAACAAACTCTACTTCAATATCAATCATCTATTCATAAAAATTCATTATCAATTACAAAATTTTATAACACAAATTACAATGATGCTGGTGATGATATTTACACATGTAGTCATTGCACTGCTTTATTTTGGTCTGCTGAAGCATTGAAAAAAAAAGAAAAAAATCAATTCATATATACTCATTGTTGTGAAAAAGGAAAAGTCCAAATTCCAATATCACATCCAACTCCTATTTTTCTCGATGAATTGCTAAACCCAAATAATGGCCGACAAAGTGTGTTATTTCGTGAAAATATTAGAGTTTATAATTCTATGTTTGCTTTTACTTCTATGGGAGCTAAAATTGAACAAATAAACAATGGAGGAGCTCCTTATGTATTTAAAATATGTGGACAAGTGCATCATTTGATGGGTTCTATTTTACCTCCTGAAGGAGAATGTCCTAAATATGCTCAATTATATGTATACGACACTCAAAATGAGATTTTAAACCGAATGACCGCTATTGATCCAAATAAAGAAAATAACAAGATTGATGTTGATATTGTTAAGGGATTAGTGGAATTATTAGATCAATTTAATGAATTAACCAAAGCGTATCGGTATGTGAGAGATGATTTTGAGAATCAACTATTGCCCAATTTTGACGTGACTATACTTGATCGTGAAAAAACTGACAGCAAACAATATGAATTACCTTCTTCTTCTGAAATCGGTGGATTGATTGTAGGTGACATAGGTGAATTTAATTCTAACAGAGACATAATTATTCGATCAACCGAAGGGCCATTAAAACGTATATCCAAAATTCATCCTAAATTGATGTCATTGCAATATCCGCTTCTTTTTCCATATGGTGAGGATGGATTTCAAATTAATATGAAGCAAAAATCAATTGCAGGCCACAGTAGCGATAAACAAAAAAATTAACAATGATCAAATATGTATGTTATCAAATTCATGATAGGACAAACCAATCGAGTACATTATTAAAAGGTGGAAGATTATTTCAACAATATTTAGTCGATGCATATGCGACTGTCGAAGAAAATCGTTTGGCATATATAAGACTTCATCAACCACAACTAAGGTGTGAAACATGGAATAACATATCAACATTTGTTTCGGATGGAATCGTTGAAGGTTCTGATGTTGGAAAAAGAATCTATCTTCCTGGTTCTTTCACGGGTAGTCCAAGAGATATGATAAATAATTATCAAGATGCAATGGCAATTTGTAGAGAATACAGTAATCCAGATTTGTTCATTACTTTCACCTGCAATGTAAAGTGGCCAGAAATCTCAAGATATTTCGAAAAAAACCCGGGTTACAAACCAGAAGATCGTCCTGATATAGTTTGTCGAATTTTTAAAATAAAAATAGATGATATGATTGCTTATATTAATAGTGGAGAACCTTTTGGAGAAGTCCAAGGTTATGTGTGTACAATTGAATTTCAAAAACGAGGTTTACCACATGCTCATTTATTATTTTGGTTGAAAGATAAATACAAATGTTATACAGCAAATGATGTAGATTCAATAATTTCAGCAGAATTGCCGGATAAAAACAAATTTCCAGAGTTGTACGAAATTGTTAGTCAATTTATGATTCATGGTCCTTGCGGTCAAATTAATCCATCTTCTCAGTGTATGCGAGACAAATTATGCACAAAACATTTTCCAAAATCATTTATTCCCAACACAATTTTTCAAGCAATTCAATCTCCTCAATATAGACGTCGTGATGATGATTCCCGTTTTGTAGTTAAAAAAGGAGTTGAGGTTGGTAATAATTATGTTGTTCCATACAATCCACATTTATTATTAAGGTATAATGCACATATAAACGTTGAATCATGTTCTCAGGCTATGTTGATAAAATATTTATTCAAATATATAAATAAAGGACCCGACAGGGCGCGCGTATTGGTTCGTGATAATATAAATGATGAAATCCAAAATTATCTTAATTGTCGATATTTAACTCCTCATGAGTCCGTCTGGCGTTTATTTGAATTTTCCATTCATTCTAGATATCCTGCAGTTCAATATTTAAAGATTCATTTACCAAATGAACAAAATGTTTGTTTTCGTGAAGCTAATTATCTTGAAAATGTGTTACAACGTCCAGGTATAGAAACTACAATGCTGACTGCTTGGTTTGCTGCGAACAAGACTTATAAGGAGGCAAAGAAATTAACATATACTCAATTTCCTACCAAATTTGTGTGGAACGGTGATAGAAAAATATGGACCCCAAGGAAACAATATTGCGTTCTCGGTAGAATAGCACACGTGCCACCAAATGCGGGTGAATTGTACTATCTTAGAATACTTTTGAATATTCAAAAAGGATGTATCAATTTTAAGGCAATAAGAACATTAAATGGAACAGTGTACTCTACTTATCAAGAGACATGTCGAGCTTTGGGATTACTAGGTGATGATAAAGAATGGCTCGAAGCATTGTTGGAATCTACTTTTACTGCCACTTCTCCTCAAATTCGTTCTTTATTTGTTACTATTATTCTTTTTTGTAATGTCTCGGATCCTCGAGCTTTATTTGATGCATATTGGATTAAGATGTCCGATGACATATCACACAGAATAAAATTAAATTTTAATATGTTACACCGTACCATACCCGACGATGAATTAAAGAATGATGTTCTACATGAGCTTGAAAAATTATTTAACATGTCGTCCAGTAGTTTAAAAGACCATAAATTACCAATGCCAAAGACACAACAAAAACATCAACTTGAGAATAGGCTTATAAGAGAAGAATTAGATTTTGATTGTGAAGCAATGAAACAAGAACATTCTGACTTGATCGCCAAACTAAATAATAATCAAAAAATTATATACGATGAGGTCATCAAAGCCGTAGAACAGAAGAACCCAAGATCCTTTTTTGTTTATGGTAGCGGAGGTACAGGAAAAACTTTTTTATGGAATACTATAATTTCAAGATTGAGATCTGAAGGCAAAATTGTTTTAGCCGTTGCTTCATCAGGAATTGCTTCATTGTTACTTCCAATAGGCAGAACAGCTCATTCGCGTTTCAAAATAAAGCCAATTATAGACAAAAATTCAAATTGTAATATAAATAAACAAACTCATCTTTCTGATTTAATTGAAAAGACTGAATTAATAGTTTGGGATGAAGCTCCTATGTGCAATAAATGGTGTATTGAATCGGTGGACAGAACATTGCGGGATATTTTGTCGAACAAAGAAAAGCCATTTGGAGGAAAAACAATTTTATTCGGCGGAGATTTTAGACAAACATTGCCAGTGATACAAGGTGGTGGCAAAGAAGAAATTATTCAAGCATCATTTAATAATTCATATTTGTGGCCTCACATTAAAGTATTTCATTTAATTGAAAACATGAGGTTGTCAATGATTGGTTTAACTCCTATTGAAAAAATTGAAATTAAAGATTTTGCTGAATGGATGTTACAGATAGGTGACGGTCGATTGGAATCTAAATTGCCCATGGATGATCCTGATGTGAGTTGGATTGATATACCGAGAGATTTGTTAGCCGATCCCACAATAGAACCCATAAAATCAATTTTTGAAGCAACTTATCCCGATTTTGATACGAAATACAATAATCCAAATTATTTGAGGGAACGTGCTATTGTAACTCCAAAAAATGTGACTGTTCATGAAATCAATAATTATGCAATTACATTAGTACCTGGAGATAATAAATCATATTTTAGTTCAGATTCCATTTCATATAATTCAGGTAACAGCGATAATATTAATATTTTGTATCCCATAGAATTTTTGAATAAGCTTGAGTTCAGCGGTTTACCTATACACGAACTTACATTGAAAATTGGTATGCCTATTATGCTATTAAGAAATATAGATCAAATACGTGGTTTGTGTAATGGCACAAGGTTAATTGTGACAAAATTGTTTGAAAGATTAATAGAAGCAAAAATACTTACCGGTAGTAACGTCGGAGAAAAAGTACACATTCCGAGAATAGTATTGTTTGCCACTGAAACTAAATGGCCGTTTACGTTTAAAAGACGTCAGTTTCCTGTTAGACCCTGTTATGCAATGACGATCAATAAGAGTCAAGGCCAATCATTGAATCAAATAGGAATATATTTGTCGGAACCGGTTTTCACCCACGGACAATTATATGTAGCAATGTCAAGGGTGACGTCAAAAAAAGGTCTTAAGATAGTGATAAAAAATAGTGATGATGTGCCTAATAATTATACAAAAAATATTGTTTACAGAGATGTATTACAAAATATATGACACAATATATAACACACAGGATAATACATGCAGAATATATATTTTATCTATGTATCAATAAAAATACAAAGAATTCATTTTAATTTGATAATTCATTATTTGGGCTACGACTTGAACAAAAGTATGACCATGACCACTAACTCACGTGTATATGACCAGTAGCCCTCCACAAATCTCATCCTTTTACCCTCCATCTCAAGGTACGTACGTAACTTCATTTTTATTTGGTTGCATACTTTTTGTTGCTAGCGAATATATATGACTAATGAAAAACACTGAAGTTGTGTAATTTTTGATCGATCTGTGTATAATTTAGGTTCATATGGAACATGTCCTCCTCCACCATACTGAGACAGAACTAGCTGGCTCCTGGGTACCAGAGTGATGATGCAAACTGAGATAGCTAGAATCATGTATATTTTCTGAAAGAGTGGTGGTAGTGTAGTCCACCATACTGAGACAGAACTAGCTAGGTTCATTTATTGTTAGAATAGTGAACAATGTTTCTGGATTTCATCGTCTCTGTAAACTAACCTTTCTTTCAGTGCCAAATGGGTATGATTATGATTTGAGTAAGGAAGCAAGGAGCAGTAAACGGTTGTTGAAATTTTTACTTTTTTTTCCTCTCTTCAGAGCTCTATGAAAGCAAGGAAGGCATCATACAGAGAAGAAGTGCTTGGCCATATCAATCATGTAATTGATTTGAGTAGAATCTTATAAGACTTTATAAGAGTTCGATTAGATTAAAATTGTACATTTTTATTTTACATTGGTATAGACTATAGATGTGGTATATAGAGATGCTGATCAATGAATCAGTGTCTACTCAAGTATTGAGTTTTAATTTGTTCTATTACGTTGTTATGCTCTGCATATTCAAGATCGCTTTATAGGCCGCAGTTTCGAACAACTATATAAATAAACTAATGACATTATTATCTCTTATGGCCTTCTATAATATCTTAAATCAATTCAAATACAAATCGATAAAACATACAGCATATTTTTCACAATATATTTCGGCTTAATCGCAGTCCCTTTTGTTGACCCGCGCTTCAGCGCGGGATTCACACCTAGTTATTTTCATAAACCTCAGCAATTTTTGCGCAGGGTGAAGGAAGCTTTCAATCACGTCAAATGTATATGCATCAGAATCATAATCACCAATTTCTTGCATTAGTCTAGTACCCTACATGAAAGACATTACAATTTTCGGTTCTTGAATATGGCTTGGATTTGCTAGCTTCATGAACACTACAAAAATTAACCTATTGCTCGATTATTTTCGCTAGCTTAACCGAATTCGATAATTTGTTGTACATTTCTAGAGTTAAAACAGACACTATAACCTAAAAATAAATTACCAAAAAGTCACTTTAAATCATCCATGTACACACGAATGGAAATCTTGGCAGTAACAGGGACCTCACCCAAGGATCAGCAATCGGACGACCCAAGGGATGGATTGCATGTCGTTCAACCGGCCATTGAACGCGACGAGCTGCGAACGATACAATTGTCGACCGAATGCCTCGAAGGGACAGTACGTATTGGCGCACAGTTGGAGCCCGAAATAGCAAGCAAATTAACCAAAATCTTAACGGATTGCCAGGAAGTGTTCGCATGGTCTTACGCGGACATGTCAGGAATCACAACCAACATCATCTCCCACAAGCTAAGCGTCAACCTGTCAAGCAAAAACACCGGGCATATAATTAGGAGCAATATACCACCATGCATGCAGAGGTCGACATACTGCAAAAAATTGAATTCATACGAAAGGTGGACTACTCGAAATAGATCTCCAACGCGCTAATGGTCAAGAAGAACAATAGGACATGGCGAATATGCGTGGACTATAACAATTTGAACAAGGCCTGCCCCAAGGACACTTTCCCTCTGCCAAGGATCGACCAACTGGTCGATGCAACTGCCGGACACGAACTGTTGTCCATGATGGACGCATACTCGGGGTACAACCAAATCTTCATGAACCCCGAAGACCAGGAGGCCAACTGCTTCACAACAGATAAGGGACTCTATTGTTACGTCGTTATGTTGTTCGGTCGCAAGAATGCGGACTCCACTTACCAGCGATTGATGAAGATCATATTAGATGGCCTAATGGGCGAGATTGTTGAGGACTATGTCGATGACATACTTGTAAAAAGCACGAAAGCTGCAGACCACGCCGAGCACCTGAAAACCGTACTCAAATTACTGATCAAGAACGGCATGCGGTTAAACCCAGTCAAGTGCATGTTCAGCGTCACAGCAAGTAAGTTCCTCAGATACATCATAAGTCAGCAGGGAATCAAGGCTTCAACTGCAAAGGTAAAGGCAATACTCGACATGAAACTGCCCACCGCCAAAGCTGAACTTCAGAGCCTAACGGGGAAGCTAGCATCCCTGAACCGCTTCATCTCTCGTTACTCTGATAAGTGCGCACCATTCTTCAAAGCTCTCAGAACAACCAACAAACAGACCATCAACTGGACATCCAATTGTGAGACAACATTCATATCCATCAAACACTACATAGCCTCAATCCCTCTCTTATCCAGGACTATAAAAGGAGAAACATTATACATATATTTATCTATTTATCTAACGGCCGTTAGTTCCGCCCTTGTTCGGAGGGAAAAAGATTCAGAATTACCTGTTTTCTTTGCAAAAAAAGGCATGATAGACCCCAAATTACCTGTTCGCACTCATAACTGTAGCCAGGCGACTAAGGTCGTACTTCCAGGCTCATAGCATCAACGTCCTCACGAACATCCCACTTTGACAAGTGCTGCAGTCACCCGACCATAGCTATCGTTTGGAAAAATGGGCCGTGGAGCTGAGCGAATACGACATACACTACGAGCCCCGAACAATAATAAAGGGACATACGGTAGCAGACTTCATAGCAGAGTGCACGGCAAAAGTCACCTTATTTTTTACAAAGTACAATAAGTCACCAAACTATGGATTTAGTGACCAAAAAGTCGCTTTTTAGACTAAAATTGAGATTTTAACCTTTATTCTGCACATGCCAAAATACCATTCCTTATATATTTTTTTCCGAATTCAAATTTCTTCGTCTCAAAACACATACCCGCCTTATATCTCACAACCCATACTAGCTTCTATATCAAATCAGAGAGAGAGAGAGAGAGAGAGAGAGAGATGGACTGATTTGCTTGTCTCTGGCACCATTTGAATTTGAATTGAGGTAATTCGACATCTCCGACAATGTATGAATTTGAATTCGCTTTTGAAATCGAATTAGGTTAGTTTGTTGTAGAGCATGTTGTTGATTATAAGTTCTAAGGACTCGAATTAGGCTAGCTTTGTTGTGGAGCATTGTTTTCAGTTTTGAATTTGAGTTTATGATTTTGAATTTGAATTGATGATCCATTGAAGCTAGCTAAGTGAATATATCGTTTTGAGTTGTTCTGTTGTTGATTATGAGTATCAATTGAAGATAATCGATGGTTTTTAGTGTTGTTTTTGGTTGATTTCTTATTTCAACATTGAATTGTTCTGTTAGTACCTTTACAAACCTGGGTGCGTACCTTTGTTGGTCTGTGATGGTATGTTTATCTTCCTTGCAGGCTTATGGCCACATTTTTATGCAGGTGTACGTAACAAGAAAAGCTGCTTGGTTTAATTCTGATTAGATGCTTGGTACAATTACACAGGGGACTGAGTACATTTACTTTGGGAACTTGGTACCTTTATGCAAGGGACTTGGTTCCTTTATATAGTAGACTTGATGGTACATTTACATGATAGATGTGGTACCTTTACACAAGGGACTTAGTACATTTACATTGGGGACTTGGTTCCTTTACATAGTAGACTTGATGGTACATTTACATGATAGACGTGGTACCTTTCACTACAAGAAAAATGCACTTAGACCACGGAACCTTAAAGGTTCCGTCGTCTAAGTAACACTTAGACCACGGAAACTTCTCCGCGGTCTAAGTGAACACTTAGACGACGGAGAAGTGATTTTCCGTCGTCTAAGTGAAACTTAGACCACGGAGAAAATTTCCGCGGTCTAAGTGTCACTTAGACGACGGAAAAAGACTTCTCCGTCGTCTAAGTGAAATTTCAAAAATTTAAAAATTTCACTTAGACCGCGGAGAAAGTTTCCGCGGTCTAAGTTTTCACTTAGACGACGGAAATGCACATTTCCGTCGTCTAAGTACTTTAACCCTAAACCCTAAGGCCCTTTCCCCTAAACCATGTTTTCACTTAGACGACGGAAATGTGCATTTCCGTCGTCCAAGTCGTCTAAGTGAAAATTTCGTAATTTCACCTAAGACAACGACCATCTAGACCATGTCCCAATGCATATTCTTTTCGTCGAGACCATAGAGTAAACAATGCTTGGAGTGTGAGCGTCGACGGTTTTAAAATAGGACTTACAGATTTTCGTGTATCCAGGTTTCCGGTTTGTAAAAATTTTGGATTTGCGGTTAACTGTGCCGATGAAACCCTGAATGAACTCAGTATTTAGTGGAAATTATTATACTTATATATTGTATTATGGCGAGTATATCCAACGGTCGTTTTTTCCAAATTCAATTTCGTTAATATCGATGTGCAATGAGCCTATACGTACCGACACTTAAGTTATACATATTAGTAGATACTTAACAAGTTTGAATACGTAAATTAATTCATCGTCTTAAATCCCACTTTTTATATATACGATTCTTTAATCGATATTTTACGACAATTCCATTCAAATTACAGGTCCAAAAATTCATTACAAATTATTTTTAAAAAATAATTTTACGGAATTTTCACCTAGACCACGGAGATGACCATCTCCGTCGTCTAAGTGAATTTTTTTAATTTTTAATTTTAAAAAATAATTTTTTGATTTTTTTAAAAAATATTAAAAATTTTAAAAATTCACTTAGACGACGGAGATGAATTTTTTAATTTTTTAATTTTTTTAAAAAATAAAAAAATTATTTTAATTAAAAAAATTCACTTAGACGACGGAAATACTCATCTCCGTCGTCTAAGTGAAATTTTTAATTTTTAATTTCTGGCGGTATTTTTCCCACTAAAAATTTGGCAAAAATTTAAATCCAATTAGACGACGGAAATTTGTCATCTCCGTCGTCTAAGTCAAAATAATTGGCGGTATTCTTTTCCAGCTAAAATTTTGGCAAAAATTTAAATCACTTGGACGACGGAAATGCTGATTTTCCGTCGTCTAAGTGAAAAATTGGCGGTATTGTTTGAAAATTTAAAGCACTTAGACGACGGAAATACTGATTTTCCGTCGTCTAAGTATTTTAAAACTCTATAAATTCATCATTTTCTCAATCTCTCTTCATTTTTTCCTCTCCCTCAATCCACTCTCCCTCTCCCTCTCCCTCTCTCCCTCTCCATCTCTCCCCCCCTAATCAAACCACCCACCATATATCATCACCATCACCATCCACTATCATCATCACCACCACCACCGTTTTCGCCACCGCCGACATCACCACCGTTGCCGCCATCACCGGCATCACCACCGTCGCTGCCACCACCACACACCACCACCACTTACAACGTCGCCTCCACCACCACCACACACCACTAGCTACCGCCTACATTGTCACCTCCACCACCGGCCTCCACATTCCGGCCAACACCACCGGCGCCGCCACCACCACCGCCGCCTATAATTAGTTTAGTTTTAGCTTAATTTTGTTTATTTAGGCTAGATTAATGTACTTTATTATATTATGAATTTTGTATTCATTGTATTTATATCCATAATAATTTAAATTATTTATTCATTATGAATTTTGTACGTATTATATATTATTAATAATTAATATACAATAAATTTTGCAATATTATGAATATTGATATACAAAAAATTAAATAAAAAATTCATTAAATGCTAATTATTAAATTATTAATTAGCATTTCATGAATTTTTCATTTAATTTTTTTTTTACAAAATCACCACTTAGACGACGGAGATTGTCATCTCCGTCGTCCAAGTGTATTTTTAAATTTTAATTTTTTAAAAAAAACATAAAATTATTTTTTTTTTGAAAAAATGTAAGTGTTCACTTAGACGACGGAGATGACAATCTCCGTCGTCTAAGTGAACACTTTGACCCCGGAGAATGTCCGCGGTCTAAGTCTCACTTAGACGACGGAATTCTCACTACAAGAAAACATCACTTAGACCACGGAAACATAATTGTTCCGTGGTCCAAGTGACACCTGGACGACGGAAATGACTCCGTCGTCCAAGTACCACCTGGACGACGGAGAATACCATCTCCGTCGTCCAGGTGTCACTTGGACCACGGAGTCTTCTCCGTCTTCCAGGTGGTCACCTGGACGGCGGAGATTGTATTTTCCGTCGTCCAGGTGATCACCTGGACCTCGGAGTCTTCTCCGTCCTCCAGGTGATCACCTGGACGACGG
Organism: Geum urbanum; assembly: GCA_946800695.1. Lineage (NCBI taxonomy): Eukaryota > Viridiplantae > Streptophyta > Magnoliopsida > Rosales > Rosaceae > Geum > Geum urbanum. Next base: position 59,453,111 of record OX327002.1, read on the forward strand.
AGATGGTATTCTCCGTCGTCCAGGTGATTACCTGGACAACGAACCGACACGCCGTCGTCCGAGTATACGAAACGTGCTTCCACTTAGACGACGTACCGACACCTCCGTCGTCTAAGTGAAGCATTATATAAGCTGATCGAATTCATTCCTGGCCTCGATCTATTCATTCCATTTGAAGAAGAATTGAAGGAGAAAGGAGAAGGAGAAGCTAGCTAGGTACGTAGGCCGAGAAGAATCAGGATCGATAAGGGATCTCCGCTGACTAGCTAGTTAGCTTAATTAACGTACAAATATCGAGAAGGCCAGCATGTACGTATACGTACGCAGTTAAAATTTGCTTAATTAATTAATTAATATATATTTAGTGAAAACGTACGTACATATATACATGCAAGGATGTTAGCTGATGTTAGCTATATATATATATATATGTACAGATCGATTAAATTACGTACGTACGTAATTGATGGATCGATGTAGATCGAGTACGTACGTATAATTAAGCGTAAATTAATTGACAAATATATATATGTAATAATTAATTAATTATAATATTTTGTAGCAGTATGGACAAGAGTTGGATGAAGTTGAAGAATAGATGTGATGTCCGGTATATGGATGGAATTAGCGAATTTGTGAATTTTGCGATAGAACATGGTCAGGGAAAGAAACGTTTCAGGTGTCCGTGTCAGAAATGTCTTAATTGTCAGTATGCGGAGGTTAATGTTATGGTGCAACACCTGTACGAAAATGGTATGACGTGGAGTTACACTACATGGAGCGAGCATGGTGAAGCAGTAGAGTTCAGCGCAGCAGACTTCAGCTCATGGTACAGTTACCATGGTGCCTCATCCAGCGGCAGTGGTGCCGGACCCCCAGCTTGCAACCCAACTGCAGATTTGGTCCATGATGCGTTTCCGGGATGTAGTCATGGTGGACACCAACACCAAGACGGAGGTTACAATACCACTTATGAGCATGATGACACATTCCCCGCAGCTAGCTTGGCCACTGACACCAGTGAGATGGAAAAGTACAACCGGATACTACTTGAAGCGCAGACCCCGGTGTTCCCTGGATGTCGAGAGAATGTGTTGCAATATGTGATGGAGCAAATGAAGATAAAAGTGAAGCACAAAATGTCAGTGAGTGCTTTTGACGAAATTCAGGAGCAAATATGTAAGTTGCTTCCTGATGATCACAATCTTCCTAAATCTCATTATAAGGTTAGAAATATCCTGAGCAGCCTCGGCCTAAAGTACAGGATAATTGACGCATGTATGAATGATTGTGTGCTATTTTACAAAGAGTATAAAGAGTTGGACTATTGTCCCGTATGTGGCCAGTGCAGATTCCAGTTGAATAGGAAGAGTTCGAAAAAGAGAATTCCTGTGAAAGTTGTTCGATATTTTCCCTTGATTCCCAGATTGCAGCGCCTGTACATGTCTCTACAGACAGCAGAGGCGATGCGATGGTACGCAGAAAAGCGAATAGATGACGATGTCCTGCGACACGCCGCGGATGGGGAGGGTTTCAAACATTTCGACAGAGAATTCGGAGACTTTGCTTCAGAGGTTAGAAATGTTAGACTCGGCCTATCTACAGACGGATTCAATCCTTGGGGAAGTAATAGCTCCGCCGTCAGCACTTGGCCAATTATTCTGATGCCGTACAACTTGCCTCCGTGGATGTGCATGAACAAGGAATTTAATTTCCTTACCGTATTAATTCCAGGTCCTAAATCTCCATCGAAGTGCTTAGATGTCTACCTCAGACCTTTGATCGACGAGCTGAAACTGTTGTGGGAAAATGGAGTCCCAACTTATGACAAATTCACTGACACGATGTTCACGATGAGGGCTGCCGTAATGTGGACGATCAGCGATTTTCCAGCTTATGGGATGTTCGCAGCCTGCAGGACAAAAGGATATAATGAATGTCCTATATGTTTGGACGACGTGAACTCTAGTTGGCACGCGGGGAAGTTGTGTTACTTGGGTCACCGTAGATGGCTTCCTCACGACCACCCGTGGCGACAGGATGAAGCTCATTTCGACGGTACGGTAGAGAACAATCCTAAACCCCGTAGTTGGTCGGGCGAAGAGATTTTAGAGAGGTTGAGCTATTTCGACTTTGGTGTGTTGAGCAATGACGCGGATGTAAAGAAATGCAATCCAATTCCTCCACATGATCTGAGCTATTGGGATCACAAGAGTATATTCTTTGAACTCCCTTACTGGTCGAAGTTGAAGCTGAGGAACAACTTGGACGCGATGCACATAGAAAAGAATGTGTGCGACAGCGTGGTGGGAAAAATTCTCGGTATTAAGTTCAAGACTAAAGATACTCCCAAAGCGCGCAAAGATTTGGAATCAATGAATCTACGTCGTCCCTTGTGGTTGAGGAGGGATAGGAAAGGAGTGTACAACAAGATGCCAGATGCACCTTACACAGTGAAGCCGACGCTTAGACGTTCTGTATTTCACTGGTTTAAGGGCGTTCGTTATCCGGCTACGTATGCAGCTACTATAACTGGAGCAGTGGACGAGGTGCAACACAAGTTTGTTGGTCTAAAGACACATGACTATCACGTTATGCTGCAACGTCTGATTCCAGTGGTAATTCGACCATACTTGCCTCGGGACGTCGTAGAACCAATAGTGGCATTGTGCAGGTGGTGGCAGAGGTTATGCGCCAGAGAATTAAAGAAGTCAGATGTGGTGGAATTGCAACAACAAATTGTGCACATCATTTGCAAACTAGAGAGGATTTTCCCCCCTGCTTTCTTTGACATCATGATTCACCTAATGATCCACCTGCCCGAGCAGGTGCTTATTTCTGGTCCGGTCCAGTATACTTGGATGTATCCTCAAGAAAGTTACGTACAACTAATTAATTAATTTGTTCCACTGGAGATTATATATATACTAGCCAGCTAGCTATATGTACTTATGTAATGTGTACGTTTGATTTTGTAGACAGCTTGGACAGTATAAGTCATTCGTCAAAAACAGGTCGGCCCCGGATGGCTCCATAGCAGAGACATACCTAATGCATGAGTGTGTTACTTACTGCAACAGGTACCTCAAAGATCCACCCCCTCCCACTGCCTCCGATCGCAGTGCCCGCATCAATCTTTCTGTCGTCACCAATGTCGTCCGACCGTTTAGAGGAGTATTAAAGGAATCGTTAACACGGGAAGAACTTATTGAGGCACATTGAGTAGTGTTGCGAGACTGTGATGAAGTTGAGCCGTACATGATGTCATACAGGGAGAGGCTTCAGGCGTTAAATCAAAACAAGAGTTCGGCGTGGATTGAGAAAATGGTTAAGAAGAAGTTTCCTGATTATTTCTTCCAATGGGTACGTACGTACGACTCGGTATTTATTATTTAAATACATATCGCTCATGTTTGTAGAAAGTAAACCCTTATATTAATTTGCCCTTTTTCGCAGATGATTGATCTGCAAAAATCTGATAACCACGAAGGGTGGTGGTCATGGCCAAAGCACTTGCTAGCAGGGAAGCCGGTTAAACACTATATTTATCCCGGATGTTTTGTGAACGGTGTAAAGTTCCATTCATTGGCCCGAGACGAAGGAAGAAGAACACAAAACAGTGGGGCAGCGGTTGGGAAAGACAATGATCTATATTACGGGGCTATTGTATACGTGGTTCAGCTATGTTACGGGAATGATGTCAATGTTTTCCTATTCAAGTGCAGATGGTTCAAGCGTACAAAGGAAGACTTGGGACTATTATCAGTCGATACAAACTCGCACTGGTATGAGGATGAGCCTTTCGCTCTCGCCACCTTAGTTCGGCAGGTGTTCTATCTCGACGATCCGAAAGCCGGTGAAGGGTGGAAAATAGTGAACCATATCTCTCACCGAGGAATATGGAATACAGAGACAATTGAAGGGACACCGGCGACGACTGAAGATGCTGCTGAACCAGAAAGAGACATTCCTGCCTATCAAGAGCCTAATATTTCTATGGTCCACTCCGATATAATGGACCTGATTCAAGATGGTGAACGGTTACCCATGCCTGATGGTTGTACAGATCTAACTGAAGATGAGATTATCGATGAGGTAGATGAAGAAGACGAGCAGGAAGAGGACGCGGACGAGGACTCAGGTTATTCGTCGGACGATGTTGAGTACGATGACGAGGATGAGCCGTCGACTAACGGGGATGAGGACGATGATGATTATGACGAAGAGTACGGTCATACGACGAGGGAGATTAATTGGTAATTAATTACTGTAATTATTGTAATATATATATGATCGATGCCGGTTTACGGTAAGAAATTAATCTGAATTATATATCCTGGCCAACGGAGAAATTAATAAATATTGGCGCCAAATCTCAATCTCATATAAAACGTACCCTAGCTAAATCCTTGACCCTAAATCTAGCAGTTCGATCGGATCGATAGATAAATTTTTTAATTATATTTTTGAATCAGAATAATTGAACGGACACGTACACAAATGACCGGGGACGACCTAAACTGTAATCCCTAAGGCCCTAACCCCTGAAATCGGGGTCTATGCACCTGGACGACGGAAAATGGTCATTATCCGTCGTCCAGGTACACACTAGGACGACGGAGATGGTAATTTTCCGTCATCCAAGTTCAGAAACCCTAAACCCTAAACAGTAAGGCCCTAATTCCTGAATTCAGGGTCTATACACCTGGACGACGGAGAACGTCATTCTCCGTCGTCCAGGTCTGCACCTGTACGACGGATAACTTCATATCCGTCGTCCAGGTATAAACCTGGACGACGGAAACGCTCATATCCGTCGTCCAGGTGCAGATATCGTCATTTTTTCTAAGACAACGACCCTCTAGACCTTCTTCCAATGCATTTTCTTTTCATCAAGACTTTAGAGTAAACAATTCTTGGTGTGTGAGCTTCGACGGTTCGAAAATCGGAGTTGCGAAATGTCTTGTATCCACGTTTCCGGTTTGTGAAATTATCGGTTTTGCGGTTGACTGTGCCGATCAAACCCTTCCCGAACTTATTATTTTATGGTCCTTTGAAGACAATTATATATTATGTTACGACGAACATATCCAACGGTTGTTTTGTCGAAATTCAATTTCGTTAATACTCTGCTGCAAATGAGCGTCTACTCATGAACACTGAAGTCGTAAAGATTAGTCGATACTTAACATGTTTCAATACGTAAAATTAATCGGCAGTTCAAATTTAATTGTTCATATATACGATGCGTTCATCGATATTGTACGACTATTTCACTCGAATGACATATCGCTAAATTCCTAGCGAATTATTTTTAAAATTTTTTTTTACGTAATATGAACCTGGACGACGGAGATGGTCATTCTCCGTTGTTCAGGTTAACACCTGGACGATGGAGAATGACCATCTCCGTCGTCCAGGTTCAAAAATTATGGCGGTTCAAATGAATTTTTTGTTTAATTTTTTCATGTAATTTCACTTGGACGACGGAAACTAACCATCTCCGTCGTCCAAGTCCAAAATTATGGCGGTTCAATTTACCGCTTCCGTTTTTGGGACCGCTTGAATTTTCACTTAGACGACGGAGAATTCATTCTCCGTCGTCTAAGTCCAAAATCATGGCGGTTCAAAACGTCCCGCCGATTAATTACGCGCCGTTTCAAAATTTTGAAACCGCCACCTGGACGACGGAGAACACTGTTTCCGTCGTCCAGGTGCACTTAGACGACGGAGAATAGTTCTCCGTCGTCTAAGTGAAACTCTATAAATAGAGTACGGCTCATCTTCTTTTCCTCATCCCTTACAATTCTCTCCATCTCTCCTCTCCTCTCTCTCTCAATCTCATTCCGGCGATATTCTCCTCCGGCGACGACGCTTCGACGACACAACTCCGGCGTGGTTCGATTCCTCCTCTCCGACGACACAACTCCGGCGAAATTCCCGAAAACTCCAATTCGGTAAATTTCTATTTTTCCCTTATTTAAATAATTTTCATTTTATTAATTAATTAAATTCTAAATATAATTAATTAGTAGAAATTAATTTAGTAATTAGTTTTAACTATTTAATAAATGATTAATTGTTGTTATTAATTAATTAAATCATAATTATTGTTATTTAATACTAATTAAATGAATAATTGTAAATTTGTTGTTATTAATTAAATAAATAAATAATTATTGTTATTAATTAATTAATTAAATAATTATTGTTATTAATTAATTAAATAAATAATTATTGTTATTAATTAATTAAATGGTTAATTATTGCATGCTAAATGGAAAATAAATTATTGCATGTAATTACGTGTATTAGTAAATTAATTAGTAGTACGTGTTCGATTTAAATTTAGTACATAGGCTTGGTGTAATTAAGTTCCACTCTTTGGAATAGATGGCGCCTCTTTTCCTTGCTTATCTCCTTAACCCCTCGTGATGTGTGGATTTCATCACCGCACACCATAACCTAAGTGAAGTTATGGACACGAGGTTGAGGGCGGAGTTTGCAAAGGACTTGAGGGAGTGTAAATTTTCAAAAAATTGGCCGAATGTCGGACATGGTGTCTAGAAACGGGTTATGACTGGTGACAGGATTTGGACTAAGAAAGACTTTTGTCGAAATTAGTCCTGCCTCTCGCGTTATCTCTATCCCTAACTGGCCATGTTTTTCGATTTAACCAAGGCTGATTAATTGAAAATTTACATTTTATCGCGCGGGTCGCACGTCCATTGAACGACCGAAAATGCCAAGCTAGTGTACTCTATTTAAATCTTAAACGTACTTAATTAATTAGCGTAAATTTTTAAGTTGTAATTATTATGGTAAGTAGGTATTTTAACCCCGTACTCTTAGGTTTAAATGGCTCCGCCAAAGACGACATCCGGCAAGAAGAAAGCCCAACAAGAGGCAGAAGATGCCATGCTCTGCCGCTTGGCAGACCAAGTCGGTTGGGAATTACCACCGGAGGGCAACGACGCTCTCAATCCGGACGGATCATCTGGTCCGTCCGTAGCGCCCTCTGGGGAAATTCCCGCTCCCCCATTCATCTCGAGCGGTGATGACGTCGACCCCTTCCAATCTCCGACGCCCGGTACCCATTCAACGGGAAGTACTCAGGCGTCCTCGACCGCCGAATCAATCATGTACAGCGCCCGCCGTAGGCAAAGGAGGGCCCCCACTGACCCGGAACCGAAAAGGACTCGGGGTCTCATTAAAGGGGGCAAAGCGGAGCGTATTTGCAAGGCGACCGGTAAAAAGATCGACTTGCCGTACGACGAATTCACCGGTGGCCCTCCCACAGCTCAGCTAGCAAGTCTCTCGGCGCATGGGATATGGTCAATCATCCGTAACCGGGTTCGTATCACTGCCCCTACTTGGAAGGAGGCGCCGGATCATGAGAAGGCGAAAGTCTTCAAAGATCTTTCGGTACGTAATACGTTCAATTTAGTTATTATATAATATTGTTAATCTCGGCCTAAAATTTCATAATATATACGATTATAATTTTCTATTTATTTTTGATAGGAACAATTTGACGTGGATCCGACACCGGCTATGTTGAGGCATATCAACCAAACCGCCAACGCCATCTACAAAGATTGGAAGTACAGGCTCCATAAGTACTACAAAGAACATGGTCCCGTGCCTCCCCCGGTAGAGCTGCAAGGGGAGAGAGAAGATGAGTGGGAGTGGTTGTGTAACCACTTTGCCGATGAACAATTTAAGGTATTAATTTTTTTTTTTATTTCAATTAAGATAATTGAATTATTTAAATTGTAGTTATTCATTTTTTAATGATTTAATTATGTTGTGTAACAGAAATTCTCCGGTGTCAACAAAGCCAACCGGGGGAAGAAGGAGAAACACCATACTACCGGCGCCAAGCAGTTCATTCAAATTGCCAAGGAGCACAAGGATAGGGGTTCCAAACACCCTTATCTTGATGCAAGCGTAAGCGCGTACGTGACGCCAGGGCTCGATAATGAAGCGAGTCAATGCGGCGTAAGTGATATATATATGTGCTTTTAATTATAGTAATTATTATTTAAATATGATTTCATTATAATAAATTAATTATTCTTTTGTAGGCAAGGGCGATAGAGCGTGCGCATGAAGAGTTGGCCAACACTCAGCTTGCGTTCCCAGATGTGCCGCCGGAAGACCTGCCTCCTCTATCCTTAGAGAGCCAAATTGCAATCGCGGATGAGGTCTACGGTCGTAGAGCTGGCAAGGAGGTTAGGCACTTTGGGCCTAGGGTGGTACGAGATTTGTCGACGACCTCCGGATCATCATCTATGGGAGGTTCGAGGCAGCGGAGAAGGAGTCAGGCTGCGGCCGTCGAAGCAGCCATTCAAGAGGCTCGACTGGCACGAGAGGAGAATGAGTCAATGCGGCAAAGACTTGACGAACAACAAGCACAAATAGCCCAACTCATCGCTCTCATGGAACAAAATCGAGAAGTATGTCAACCTCCTCCGAACCCACACCCCGACGACAACGACCCGGCTGGAGGCGGAGGACTCGGCGGCTCATCTGCTCCTCCAGTGTATTAGCTAGCTAGTAGTATATTATCTCGTTTCTTTCCGCATTCCGAACAATATTTTAATTTTTAATTTATGGGTTTTTTCGTATGTACAAATTAATTTACTTTGATTATTTAATAATTAAGTTATTAATTAATATTCAAAATTTAGTTTATTTATTTAATTTTAGCATTTTTCATTATTTAAATTAAAATAATAATAAATTAAATTAATAATATTTAATTTCAATTTATTTTTAAAAAAAATTAAATATTCACTTGGACGACGGAGATTATGTTCTCCGTCGTCCAGGTGCAGAACCCTAAACCTAACCCTAAACCCCTAACCCCTAACCCCTAAACCCTAAACCCTGTCGTTCTCCGTCGTCCAGGTGTTCACCTGGGCCGCGGAGATTGTTAGCTTCTCCGTGGCCCATGTATGCACCTAGACGACGGATTACTATTTATCCGTCGTCCAGGTGAACACCTGGACCACGGACAAACGAGCAATGTCCGTGGCCCAGGTGTTCACCTGGACGACGGAGACTTAGAGTTTCCGTCGTCCAGGTGGTTACCTGGGCCACGGATAATGTCCGAGGTCCAAGTGAACTTGGACGACGGATCACTAAATCTCCGTCGTCCAAGTGCTTGGACGACAGCACTTGGAGCACGGACCTTGGACGACGGAGTTTCCGTCGTCTAAGTACTTAGACGACGGAAAACTGCACCTAGACGACGGAAATGGTCCGTGGTCTAGGTGCAATTTTCTTGTAGTGTCTCCATCTCCGTCGTCCAAGTGCTTGGACGACAACACTTGGAGCACGGAACTTGGACGACGGATATTCCGTCGTCTAAGTACTTAGAAGACGGAAAATTGCACCTAGACGACGGAAATCGTCCGTGGTCTAGGTGCATTTTTCTTGTAGTGTTTACACAAAGGACTTGGTACCTTTACATAAGGGACTTGGTACTTTTACATGGGGGACTTGCATTACCACATTTTTCATTATTGTCGACGACTTAAAGTCGTCGGCCTTTCTCTTTAAATCGCCGATGATCATTATTACCGGCGAATTGTCGCCGGTAATAAGATCGTCGGCGGCAAGTATCACCGACGAAAAATTGTGAAAGTCGTCGGTGATACCTTTGAAGTATCACCGACGACTTTAAGTCGCCGGTAATAACAAATGGCATCACTAGCGACCCAGGTCGCTGGTAATAACAAATGGTATCACCGACGAGTTAGTCGTCGGTGATGATATCCCGGTGGGTCAACCTCGCCGGAAATTGGGAGTTATTGCCGACGAGATAGGTCTATCTAGTCGGCAATACCCGGTTACATTTTACAAAAAAAAGCAGGTTCTGGATTGGGCCCAATTCCAGAACCTGCACCGAAAAACAGAAACCGTCCAAATACACATTCAATAGTACACACATAATTGTCCAACAGTACAAACAGCAACAATACGAAAATAAAATTCAACTACACTAAGGGTCGACGAAATCCATGTTGACGAAATCATTTGAACTGCGGCGGCTACCCTGGTCTTGCTGCGACGGCGACGGCTGCGGTTGTGGAACAGTGTGAAACATAGGTATCGGTGGAGGTGTGGGGAGCGGTTGTCCGGTAGTCTGGCACGCGTACATCGTCTGCATCCATGTGAACATTTGTATCTACTGCTCGACCATAATTCGGTGTTGCTCGACCATCGTCCGGTGCTCGGCATCTCTGACTGCCTGCTGCTCGGCTAATTGCCGCATCTCCTCCACCACCCTCCTTTGCTCCTCCAACTCCCTTTGCGTCCTCTGAAGCTCCACTGCTAGGTTAGAGTTCCTAGAAGAAGTTCTTAACCCGTTAGAGTATTCCGAAGTGTTCTTCAATACTCTTTCGCCCGCCGAGCCCATTCCCTTGCAGTAGTGGATATTCTTCCCAGTCCCGCACGCTTTTGCCATGATCTGAGTCGTTATAGGGCGATCAAGCGTATCGATCTGAGAGGCATACTGGGTCACTTCTTCCTCCGAGCAATTAGGATGGTCGTTTCGAGCTATATTCATGATGACCTCTGTGATCGCGTCCTCCACTCTCACCTAATTGAAAAGCGAATATGAATAACGTATTATTAAACAAAATAAATTAATAGAGAAATTTAGTTTTATTAACACATGCATATGTAAACTACAAAATAATGAGGCCAAAGACTTACCGCTTCTTCAGGGCACTGCGGATATGACTTCTGATGAGCAAACACCAACGGGTTGACTTCTTGTTGTTTCTGCGCCCTACCTGACCAACCTAAATAGTTGAGTGAACCTGCATGATGGGAGTTAATGTTTTTCAATCTGTTCTCCCTGTTCGTCTTGGAAATCGCCTTGTTTGATAAACATATGTCAAAAAATTAGTAACTAACTATTTCAATGTGATACGATACATTAGGTTTGTAAAATATATTCAGGATGCATACCTTCACTTTGGGGTGCTCGAAGTGGGCTACCAGCCACAGCCACTCGTACTCCCTAAACCGAAATTCGCTAGGGGTAGAACCTCGGCCTAGATCCTTGTACTGTGTGTAATGTTTTGAAAGATCGTTCTTCCACTCTTTATACCTATATTAACACCAGAAACAAATGTCAGAGATATTAAAACACTTGATAAAGTGAAAATCTAACTCGATATATACTCAAATAACTCGAATCACATCACCTGATATGTAGTTGACGCTCTGCCCACGTCTCAATAAGGCATTCATCCACGTCAAACCACAGCTGCAAGATGAATATATAAATGGTAAAATTATATATTTCTTCGGACTTAATTAAGAAATGTAAAATTTACGTAATGAAAATACAATTTAACTCACAGTCAGTGCATTATGCACTTGCAACTTCACGTAGCGAGACACAGCACCCCAATCTGGCCACAGTATTGGGACCTTGTCCCGCACGACGGCCCCGGCCATGCTGGCATACTTTCGCGTGGTGTTTTCTGTCTTGATCACCTCACCATGCTCATTGGCCTTGATGATCGTTTTCCTTCCCCCGGTGGCCTGCTCAAGATTCTTCCCGGTGCAGGGGCCTCTAGTCTTTCGTTTTCCATTGCCATTAACGATATTGCCTAATAATACAATGTCAAAAAATCGAAATTATTAATTGACACTATTTATAGTCTTAAGTAATAATTAAGTAATCAATCTTGTTAAATAAAATTTACCTGCATCATCCGTGTGCTGGTTCATGCACCTCGCACTCCAAAGATACACGGGGTCGAACGGGAAGAACTTGTACGCTTCCTCCACGGTCAGGAACTCCGGCCGTCCTTCAATAAAAATAATCCTCCCCCTAGCATCGAATGGAGGGATGACAGGAATCTTGTCGGGCACGAAGAGACCGGACGGCGGAGATAGACGAGGCCTGGACGATGAGCAACCTGCACCATCTGCATCAGATGATTCCCGTTAAAGGGGAGTAGGCACCAGGCCAATAGGGGGCATTCAGATGGAGGGAGTTTCTGATGCCCCCATTGAGTGTCGCTCGCCTGAGTGTCTGCTGCCTGAGGGTCGAGGCTGGACTGAGGGTTGCATGGATACGGATAGTGCAGCTTCCTCCTGTTCTCGCGCACATAGCAAAATTTGTGTGCGAGCATTCATAATAGGGTTGCTGCGCGTGTTGCTGATTGCGGATGAGGATGCTTGATTACTGCTCCCTCCACTAGATCTAGTCCATCTCCGTTTGATGCCCCCAAGCCAATTTGCCACAAAACCTCCTGCACATCCAACAATTAAACAGAACAGCCAAAAAAATATTCTATATGCCAAAAATAACCAACACAAAAATATACACAAAATATCCTACATATCATTACCAAAATATCAATTAACCAAAAAATCAAAAATATCATTACCAAAATCATTATAAAAAATATCATTACCAATATAATTATCAAAAATATCAATTAACCAAATCACCAAAAATATCATTACCAATATAATTATCAAAAATATCAATTAACCCAAATCTTAATTAACCAACACAAAAATAATTTTACAAAAATATATTCTACATATATACACAAAATGTCCTACATATATTCTACATATATACACAAAAATATCAACTTAACATATATACATAATTAAAATGCATAAACCAACTTAATAATTATAATGCATACAAAATATCAACTTAACATATATACATAATTTTACATATACACAAAATTTTACACATAATATTACACTTAAAATATCAACTTAACATATACACATAATTTTACACCAACTTAATTAAAATTGAAGATTAATTTTACACCAACTTAAATTAATGCATACATAATTACATAAAATGCATACATAATTACATAAAATCAAATTGAGAGAGAGGGGGGGGGGGAGGGGAGGGGAGGAGGAGAGGGGAGAGGAGATTTGGGGTTTTTTTGGGTGGAGAGAGGAGAGGGGAGGAGGGGAGGGGAGAGGGGAGAGGGGAGGAGGAGAGGGGAGGCTAAGGAGGAGATTTGGGCAGGGTGGGCGGCGAGAGGGGAGGAGAGAAATTTTAGGGTTTTTTTTTTTGGGAGTGAAGAGGGAAATGACCACTGCCCGTTGTGGGTTGGGATATAAAAGGAAGTATTACCAACGAGTTGCATTAACTCGTCGGTAATACTATCACCGACGAGTTGCTTATCACCCATTTTCCGGCAACAAATAATTAACACCATTAATTATCATGGAGCCAACACCATTAATTATCGACAAAGGCTCCGTGTTCATTTTCCATTTCAAGTCTAATGTAGACGTTGGCCACCTTTTTGTAATTTAATTACGAAGCTGTGGGAGTTCTTCTATTTCGGTGATAGTATTTTCGACTCGTCGGTCATAACAAACATACATGCACGTTTATATATACTAAAATACGTACATCGTTAACGTACTAAGGATGATAATCATAATCATCTTCATCACTTGAGTTTGACTCGGTTTCATAGGTAACCTCTGGCAATATGTGCCGCTCCTGAAGTTCTGTTCCAGTAATTCAAACCACACTCCCAGATCTCACATTATTAGTAGCTGAATCATCGTCTACTTTATTTGGATTAACATCAAGAAGTTCTGTTCCAGTAATTCAAACCACACTCCCAGATCTCACATTATTAAGGTGAATCATAGAGGATTCTGGAATGTCAAAAGCGTTCGGCTCTTGGTATGCAGTAACTTCTTCATCATCTGCGGTCTCACCAAGTGTGGCAGCACTGTATATGTTTCTATGAGCAACATGGTTAACCACCTTCCACGGGACTTTGTTCATAAGATAGTCAAGGTAAAACACTTGTTTTACTGATGTGGCAAGAACGAAAGGGTCTTGTTTATATCAGCTTGTAGCAGTATTCACCGAAAATATTCCGTACTGATCGGTCCTTGTGTTCTCTGGGCTAGTATCAAATCATCTACACTTGAACAAGTGCACTTTCATGCGGTTCCCATAAATTAGTTCAACAACTAAATGAAGGACACCGTAATAGTCAACGCCATCCTGCCCATTATGGACCATCACCCCACAATTCTGTGTTTTCAGTCGGTCGTCTCTATTTTCACATATAAATTTCATGCCATTGACCTGACACATCGAGTAAACTTTTGAAGCTATCGGTTTCATTGCCAATAGCCTCAATTCGTTTGACCACTCTGGGTAACCATCATTTGCTACATGGTTCATCTAAAAAAAGATAAGAAACCACGTACACAAGAAATGATGAACATAGAAAAAGAAAACCACGTACACACATGCTATATAAGGATATAAAATATATATATATACACATATACCCTTACCCATTGAATAAAGTAGTTTGCAAACGTCCTGTTGTGGTAATCAACATCACCGGCAATAGCAGGGCAGTGAAGATGATAGTTTTTCCAATATTGAACTTCTGGATAGTTAATCAGTACCGACCAGTGGGCAATGGCTACCTCATTTCCATCCAACTTGTACGACTTTGGCAAGCTTCCATGTACTACCACGTCATTGGAGATGATAGAAATGTTAAACTTGGGTTCATCTATCGGCATATGTTGTTGGGGGTCCTCCAGCGCTCCCAAATACAAGTTGGTGTACGTTACACACTCGTGCGCAAGATATGCTTCAGCGATACACCCTTTAGATGCAGATTTATTTTTCACATAGTCCTTGTAGTCTCCCAATTGTCTACAAGTTAACAAGTGCATGTTATGATACTTAAAAAATAATAATTTACATATAAAAACAGAAGCAAACACAAATGTATGAATCATTTGTACATTTCCATGGGATACATCCAAGTGTAGTGTACCGGACCGGTAAGCAACAATTGTTCGGGAAGATGGATCATCAGGTGAGGCATGATGTCGAAAAAATTTGGGGGAAATATCCTCTCAAGCTTGCACATGATAAAAATGATGTCATCTTGCATCTCCCTGAGGTCTGATTTTTTAACTTCTCTGGTGTATAACTTCTAAAAGAATCTTGACAATGCCACCAACGGCTCCACCACCTCTTTGGGTAGGTACCCTCGAATGAAAATAGGGAAAATGTGTTGAAGCAGTACATGACAGTCATGACTCTTTAATCCATACATCTTATTGTCCCGGAAGTTAACACACTTGCTTATATTTCCTGCATAACCATAAGGATACCTGCATATATATATATATATATATATATAGCTATAAGCAACAATTATATTTCTTGCATATAACCATAAGCAAAAATTATATTAATTTCCCGCATAGCCATAAGAATACCTGACATTACTCATCCACCAAAAAATTCATTCTTCTGCTTCGGCTTGACGGTGTAAGGAGCTTGGGGCATTTTTTTCTTACCTCTCTTAACCACAAATGTTTTCGCAGTCCCATAGCTTTCAGATCAATGCGTGCCTTAGGGATGTCTTTTGTTTTCCACTCCAAATTCAGAACTGTGCCCACCATACTTTCACACACATTCTTCTCTATGTGCATGACATTTAGGTAGTGTCTGATAAGCAACCTGGGCCAGTAGGGGAGTTCCCAGAATATGCTATTGTGTGTCCAAAACTTATACCTTTCGGGCTTGTTTGGAATTGACGACACTATCTCAGGATGATTGCTCAGCTGGCCAAAATCATATTCATTCAGCACTTCCAAAATTTCATCCCCTGTCCATCGCCTGGGTGCCACACCCATTTCCACAGTCCCATCAAAAGCGTATTGATCCTGCCTAAATGGGTGATCATCTGGAAGCCAACAACGGTGACGCATCTGAACAATTTTACTGCAATGAGGACTGCAACAATCAACAGTCATGCACTCTGAACAAGCCCTGTAACCCTGGTAACGTTGCCCGACAACATACCGCGGGCAGAAAAATCACTGATGGTGCCAACAAGCAGGCATGCATTTGGAACATCTCATTTTTGAACCTATCGTAAGTGGGGTGGCCATACTCACTCAGGTACTTAAGCTCCTCAATCAAATGCCTCAAATACACATCGAGACACTTTCCTGGATAACTCGGGCCTGAAATTAAGAGAGTGAGCATATTGTATTCCTTCTTCATGCACATCCATGGTGGAAGGTTGTACGATACCAAAATAACTGGTCATATACTGTATTCAAGACTCATGTTGCCAAAAGGGTTGAATCCGTTAGATGAGAGCCCTAGCCAAACATTTCGGACCTCTGTTGCAAAATGATCAAACTCCCTGACCATGTGCTTCCAAGCCTCTCCGTCGGTAGGGTGTATAAGGGTGTCATCGTCACGCAAATTCCTCTCAGCCTACCATCTCATAGCTTCGGCCGTGAAAGCACACATGAACAACCGCTCCAGCCTATCAATCAGCGGGAAATATCGAAGTATCTTCACAGCTTTCTTGTTGCCTACATGAGTCAACTTATACCTTTCTGTAAAACATACCGGGCAGGCTTCAAGGTCTTCAAGATCTTTCCGCCAGAAGAGAATACAATCATATTTGCATGCATGGATTCTGATGTAGGAAAGCCCGAGATCTTTCAGGATATGTCGCACCTTATGATGAGTGGTAGGAAGGTGATGACCGGGTGGCAGTAGCGAAGCAGTCCACTTCAGCCAAGAATCAACAGCTTTAACAGACATTTTGTTCTCCATTTTGAGCTGCATCACTCCCATGACACTTCCAAGAACAGTCTTACTACAACCGTCGTACAACGGAGTCTGTTGCAATGCAATCAGGTTGTTGTACTTGTCTATACCGCTTGTGTTGACATGAGCTCCAGGTAATGGCTCGACTGGCTCAATATGGGAGAAACCCTCAACGACAGGAGGGACATTTGGTACTTCATCAACAAATATACCGCTCTCATGAGGAAACATATCATTGATCAACATCTTTGTTGGATCATAGGATGGACTGGCCCTCTCAGCAAATTGTCCATGATCATGCGGACCCGCTAACGATGTTTCACCGTGATAAATCCAACAAGTGTACTTATCCCAAAACCCGTATTTAGTCAGGTGCTTCTGGACTTTATCAATGGGAAAATGAAATCGATCGCTGCGACACTTATATTCTTTACACGGGCAATAATGAAGTGTAGTGTCTCCACAATTAGCCTTCACAAAATCCACAAAACTCTTAATTCCATGGTGAAATCTCACATCCCATCTTTCAAGGCTCATCCAACTCTTGTACATCCTGAAAATTCTAACAGTACTATATATTTATGTATATACGTACATTCACTACTAATTAATTAAAAAATCATCATTAATTACATGCATGCATCCGATTAATTAACTAAATTTGACCCATGCATATAAAAAAAATATATATATACCAACAATTCACAATTACAAATTAACATGTATATATATACATATTAACAATTAATCACAAAATAAATTTATATACATATATATATACACAAACATATATATTTTCATCGAAATCATCTCAAATCAATTCAAAATCAACGGTCAATCACTCAAAATCAACAATATATCAACTCTATTTGCATATCAAACCATTAATCTCAACTCTAAATCAATACATGCATATATCTAAATCAACACACATATACATCAATCCACATATATATACATACGTACCTAGCTATATAGCTTCCCGAGCGGGTTTTGGACGCCTTTTGACAATACCTAATGATTTCAGAGCGTTTTCCTTCTTTCTCACCAGATATTTGTAAAATGAATGAGCTGCTGCGGTGGAGATTTGATATAAGAGTTATTGTCGACGATTCATTAAATCGTCGGTTATGGAGTTATTGGCGACGATATTCCGGCCAAAACATCGCCTGCAATACAATGAAATTATTGCCAACGAAATTCTCCATCGCCGGCAATACTTTCCTCTAATTGCCGGCGACGAGGAAGGCAGTACCGACTACTCGTCGGCAATAATCTCATTGCCGGCAACGAGGCAAAACTATTGCCGGCGATTTCATATTTCGTTGGTAATGCTTATTATTGCCGACGATATATGATATCGTTGGCCTTTCTTTTCCCATTTTGTGGGCAATAGGAAGAAATGTGGTAGTGAATTGGTACATTTACGTAGTAGACTTGATGGTGGTACATTTACATGATAGATGTGGTACATTTACACAAGTGACTTAGTACATTTACATTGGGGACTTGGTACATTTATGCAAGGGATTTGGTATTCTTCAACATATAAAAATAGAACATACATCATTTTAATCTGGTTTAAAAGCAACATTCAAGATGAAAATCATCCCAAAAATAACTTACTTGTACAAATAATTCAAAAGAATAGATATTCAAACACAACTGTCAGACTACATTACACTAAACAACCTAAAACTACCAAGTTCCTATGCTATTGTCTTCCTCATTTGCTTCTTCGACTCCTCCTTCTCCTTCTTGGCACCTAGATCTGTGATCACCTTTTGAACAAGGCTTACGCGAAATGATGAATTCTGTAGAATGTGACAAGGTTTGCACGAAATGATGAAATTTTCTACAAAAGAATACTAACACGCATAAACAACAATACCCAAACAGATATACCATTACATTCAAACAGATATACCACTGCTCACAGACAAGTATACCATTTCACGTGAATAAATGTACCAACAGTACCCAAACAGATATACCATCACATTCAAAAAAATATACCATTGCTTACAGACAAGTATACCATCTCAACTGAACAAATGTACCAACACTAGAAAATCGTAAGAAATTACCAATAAGCGAGGCAACAATCTTCCAGCTCCGGCGAGAGAGAGGCACGAATTGGGTTATGGTTTTCGACGACTGACGAGAGAGAGTGAGGCTCTACTTGAAGTTTCTGGTGAGAGGGAGAGAGAAAGGCTCAGACTATCAACGAGAGTGAGAGGCTCGACTAGGTTTAGTTTCCGGTGAGAGGGAGAGAGAACAGCTCAGACCGGCGAGTGAGTGAGGTTCGGTGAGGGAGAGAGGATCAGTTTTGCTCGGGCTAGAGAGAGAGTGGTGACGGTGAAGGGTGAGTAAGTGAGGCGTAGTTTGGTTTGGGGTTTTCGGCGAGGGAGAAACGCGGGTTATGTTTCCAGAGAGAGAGATTTTGGATTTGGTTTGTTTGGGCTTGATAGTAGACTGAAGTAGGTCAATGACAGTAGTTATAATTTGTTATTTTTTCTAGGGCAATTTTTTACGAATTTTGGATTAATGTGACTTTTGGATCAAAATAAAAAGTTGGATGACTTTTGGGTACATTTTGGAGCCTCAAGTGACTTGGTGGTCACTCTCCCATAACATAATTAGAGTGGCCTAAGGGCATCTCTAATAGGAGGTCCTAAACCCTATAATTTTGAGGGTACTAAAAAATCTAGGCTCCAATGGTAGAAAAGAGAAGTCCTAAACACTATATATGAGACTCAATCTCATCCCAAGTCTTATTTTTGAGACTCGGTATGAGACATGTGCTATAATTTTGTGTTGGGGCCGCATGCGCAGAGGGGAGAGAAATGGGAGATTGAAGATGCAAGGGAGAGGCGAGAGTGAGAGGAAGTCGCGCTAAAAGACGAAATGAGGAAAGATGAACAACACGTGAAAGTACCCAAAAAAGTGAGGCGGGAAGAAATGGTCCTGGGACCCACACCATGTGAGTCGATAGAGAGATGTTGCTCTCTTTACTCTCAACATCTTTACTCCCACCAGTCATTAATAATGAACCATTGATATTGATTCCCATTTAAAATCAACGCCCCTAACTCAAACTGTCAGATATTTTATTTTTATATTTTTTAATACCAGTTTTCAATCCGACGGTAATCAATTTAGATTGAAATTAATCGAACGCTCTTATATGAATAGTGTTAAAAATTCAAATATATAAAATTAAAACTTTAAATTAAAACTCCTACTGTTAAAAATTGTTAAAGTCTTATATAAATAGTGTTTAAATAAAGTCTCAGATATAAGACACATTATAAAACCTCGTTATAACACTTTCCTGTTGTAGATGCCTAGCCATCCTAAATGTTTCATTTCTACAATTCTACCCAACCTTTCTTCAGACTGGACCAATCAGATGGTCTGAACTGTACCAAGGAAATTGAAAAGACGAATAGACAAGTGCAGTGAGGCAGTGACTAGTGAGTGAGTGAGTGACTGAGTATAGTGACCAGAACTAGTCATCCAATCCAGTTTGATATGTTGTCGGTTTTCCCTTGTAAGCCTTTTCGTTACTTTTAATGTGCTGCCAAACAGAAACAGAGTCGTGCCGTCGTGGCCACATTCGGGGAGAGTCATTCTTCCCCAGAAAAGCGGTGGTTCCACTTTCGTAATTTCAAACCCAAACCAGGGGCCAAAACACTGCGGCTTTCCCAAAGAAAATCGAGCGCCATTTATACTTGGGCTTTTGTCCGTTGGTCTGTTTTGAATTTCAAATCTCGACCAACACGCACCTCTCTCTTCGTTCTTTCTTCTTCTCTCCCCTGGACCAACCCACTAATCCCACTAAAATAAAACAAAAAACCACTACACTTCCACGTTGGAGTCTCCGTTTTCAAAAACACACTCAACCTCTACTTCTGCTTCCTCTTCTGGTCCTCCTCAAGTTGAGCTACTCACAAGATCGAATGGGTGCTTCTGGAAAATGGGTCAAGTCCCTTATAGGTTTCAAGAAACCCGACAAAGATGACCTTGTAAAGCTCGAATCTTTTCTTCTTCTACTACCATAGATCTGTTCAAACCCTTTCACTGTTTATTAATCTCCTTTTGTTTTGCCGGCCCTTTTTATTCGTGTTTTTTTTTCAGACGAGCGGGAAGAGCAAGAAATGGAAACTATGGAGGAATTCCTCAGGGGATTTTGGGTATTCGTGGAAAGGATTCAAAGGGAATCACAGAGCAGCTTCTGAAGGATCAGATTCGCCGAGAACGGGGTTTGAAGCATACACTGCTGCAGTGGTTCGAGCTCACCCTAAAGATTTCAAAGCTGTGAGGCAAGAATGGGCCGCTATCAGAATCCAATCTGCTTTCCGAGTCTTCCTGGTAAATCAAATTGCTTCTCTTTCACTTTTTTTTTCTCAGTAAGGAAAAAGTTGTATACTTTTGAATTCTGAAACCAATAGACCATAGATCTAATGGTAGTTTAACAGATTCTTTAAGAAAGGTTAGTTCTTTATGAGTTTATGTTGTTTATGATTTATGATCATATATCATGACAGAGGCAGAGTACTCTGTTCTGTTCACTTGTAGGTGAGGTTATGAATAATTGGTATAAAGTTTGAAACTTTTTGTTGGGGAAACTGGTTCTTCAGGCAAGAAGGGCTTTGAAGGCGTTGAGAGGAATAGTGAGGCTTCAAGCTTTGGTTAGGGGAAGACAAGTGAGGAAGCAAGCTGCTGTAACACTGAGGTGCATGCAAGCTCTGGTTCGAGTTCAGGCACGTGTGAGGGCTCGCCGAGTGCGAATGTCCATAGAAGGCCAAGCTGTGCAGAACATGCTCAATGAGCGCCGCACCCAAGCTGATCTATTGAAAGAAGCTGAGGTAGTTTAAACACTAAGGTTTTGCTCAATGGTAATGTCTTATTCTGGTGTTTTTGTTAACTGATTGATGAGTTGTGAAACTTCAAATTGCAGGAAGGGTGGTGTGATAGTAAGGGAACAATAGAAGATGTTAAAGCAAAGATTCAAATGAGGCAAGAAGGAGCCTTCAAGAGGGAAAGAGCAATTGCTTACTCTCTTGCTCAGAAGGTAGTTATTTTGTTAGTAATTTTTAGTTTTTTTACATCTGTCAATGTTAGTAATTTCCTTTTTCATAATGTAAGCATTGATTGATTAGTTGATTTGCTATTTTTGTCTTCTCAGCAATGGAGAAGCACCCCCGATTCACATTCACGCATCAATTCATCGGTTTACTCACTCAATAAGAACAACGAATTCGACAGGAATAGCTGGGGATGGAGTTGGTTGGAGAGATGGATGTCAGCTAAGCCATGGGAGACTAGGTTGATGGAACAATCCAATGCCGACCCATCTGAGCTCATACCGCCTCCAAGGAGTTGTGCTGACCCTTTCATTGGCATTGGCAAGCATTCGAAGTCTTCAGAACCACCAAGCTCAGTCAGAGTGAGGAAGAACAATGTGACCACTAGGATTTCTGCAAAGCCTCCCAACATGACTACTCGCTCATCTTCAAGCCCAAGTTCTGAATATCGCTATGATGACAGCCCTGGTTCATCCTCACTTTGCACATCCACGACACCGGTGTCTGGAAACACTGGATTGGCCTCAGATAGAACAGATGAGAGCAGCAACTATAGACCAAGTTATATGAACCTGACTGAGTCAACTAAGTTAAAGCAGAAAGCAGCCAGTTATCAATCTCACAGAACTAGGCAATCAATGGATGAGTTTCAGTTTCTCAAGAGGTCTGGGGCTTTCTCTAATGGGGATTCGAAAAGTAGTGCCGGTTCTGAGCCATTTTCTGTAACTTCTCAAAGCCGCTTGGCATGCCAACCAGGTTGGACAAGAGTTCCACGAAGCTGAGGTGATCGAAAGTGAGAAGACCAAGGTGAGAACTGAGAACGGATACTTGGTCATATGATTACAGTCAACAGCTTGTTGTTCCTTGTTTCTACAATTTACAATGTGTAAGGTTAGTCTGTTGTGCTAAAGTAGTTTATGTATCAGAAGAAGAAAAAATGAGTCCTTCCTTGATCATGCTCTGAGGCTTCATATGTAAAATAGTTAATTTGTTGTTATGGAATCGAACATTGCTTTGTACTTATCTCCAGTGAGGTCAATCATATAGAAGTGTGTGCCACTGTTCACTCGAGTCTGAAGGATCTAACAATTTCAGCTTCAACCAAACAAGGTGTTGAGATCTATCTCAACAACTTTGAAAACAAGTTCTTGAGCAGGATGACACGTATGTAAACATTATTAACGCTTCATGCTATCGAATCTGATGGGATTTAAAACATTACAGAGCGTGATGAGTGCATCATGTCCGCTTAATAACTGTAAGCTTGACACCCTTCTTGAAATTGAGAACAATGCCAAACTCAAATTCTAGAGGGCTCTCCATGTTGGGAGAGTGCCTGAATACGTATTTCCGGTACAAGTGGATCAATGAGAGCTTCAGTTCTTGTAGAGAAAACTTCTGACCTATGCATGCTCGAGGTCCGATTCCAAAAGGTATGAAAGCGTAAGGATGCCTTTCTTTCTCTTCGTTGCCATTTGGATCAAACCTCTCCGGCTTGAACTTCTCTGGCTCTGGGAAGTTCTTTGGATCTTTTGCTAGAACTCCGAGAGCTAACCAGACCCATGTTCCCTACTCCTCAAACAGAAAGCTGATCTCATAAGTATACATTCATTTATATATACCAGGAAAATGAGGTCTTTAGTAAGTACCTTTGGTAGAAGATAACCTCCAACTTCTACTTCTCTTGATGTTTCTCTTGCAACTAATGGAGAAACCAAGTAAAACCTCATTGTCTCTTTAATAACCTGCAACAACATTCGGGAAATGAAACTCCAACTTTATGCACATCAAACACACACAAATCACTTGGGTAATTAGTTCTGAAAATCACACTAGACTTGCCTGTTCAATATAAGGAAATTTGTGCTGAAGATCATGAGCAGTTGGGATCTGATCATGAGGACCAAATCCATCGATTTCGGCTTGCAACTTGCTTTCAACTTCTGGGTGTCCAGAAATCAAGTAGACAGCTGAAGACAATGTAAAAGAAGTGGTGGCTGATCCAGCAAGCAAATGCTCATAAGTGACTGCACTGATATAGTCTGGAGCGAATACACTCTTTGCTTCAGTGTCTGACTCCCTTGCATTCATTATGAGTGACAAAAAGTTCTTCGTGCCTCGCTCTCGATCTTTCATTCTCTTCATTACAATCTCATCTAGCCGACCAGACAAATTCAGGTTAGTCCGGTCTACTTTCCAGTCCATAGTGCCCGGAATTCTCTTCAACATCTGCCTGAATGGCTCTTGCAGTATGGGGACAAGTAGGCCCAATATGATTGATAAAGAGCCTGATAAGTCCATCTTAAGCTGAGTTGTGGAATAGATGTGTTGGTTGATAAAGTCTGAGACTTCATCATCGATCTTGTTGATTGAGTCACTCATGGACTGTGGTTTTGAAAGTCCAAAGTTGACACCGAAGGCAGCATCGCCTATCACATCAGTGGCTAATTTGAGTGAAAGGTTTGAAAAGGTAATGTCTTGCTGTTCTTTGGAGGAGTCATCAAGGTTTTGTGTAGCAGATTCAATATATGATTGCATGGTGGGCAGAAGGCTGGCTAAGTATGATGGTTGGTACACTGATAATATAGTGTTTCTCATAGTTGACCATCTCGTATCCCTAAACATATGATCAATTTGTATCTCAGTTTTATTCTAAAGTTAATAGACTTTATATAAACTTAACACAGGAAATTGAGATACCCTATTTACAATTTACAGTACCTGGTGAAGAAGAGACCTTTTTGATGAAGAGGAGAGGCTGCAATGGGAGAAGGTATGCTTCTGTTTGTGAAGTCTTTGAATTTCTTGATTCCAACTTCTCTACAAAGCTCTGCATCTGCTACAATTATCAGTGGCTGTCTACCCATATGAAACCTGCCCCAACATTTAGTCAACAACAAATTTAGCTGACATGATTCAATAGAGAGTCGATTACAGGATCAGTCGATCAGATGTGTAACTATAACCCCAAAATCATGAGACCACATAATAACTTTCAAGAGTCCACATCACAAACTTTACACCGACAAAGACGAAAGCTTGCTATATGCTAACCTGAAGACCGGGCCGTACTGCTTGGCAAGAACTGAGAACAGATTAGGACCATGCTTAGCCAGCAAGGGAAGGTGTCCTAGGAAAGGGATAGTTGAAGGACCAGGAACCCTTCTGACCCCCCAGTATGGTGCATACAAGTAACCCAATACTCCAGCCAATATTGCCACCCCTGTGAAGAAGGTAGACACCACAGAAACATTGGTCACCAAGAACTCCATGGTCATCGATCTGTGCCAAATACTCAATTGGGTTGGGATTTTATATAAGTTGGTGATGGGAATAAGCAACTGGGTGTCACTGCTCGCTAGGCAACGTGATCAGAGGTACTGGGGCCTTTGTCGTTCGTGAATGATTTTATTCGTGAAACTTTGGTGCCAAGTCGGTCAGCCAACCAATATTTTTGCACTGTATTTTGGTGGTGGTGGTGACAAACTCAATGGCCTTGTCCCACCACCATGTAACACCACGTTTACTTCAAGCTCTATGTATATAATCTGAAGCAGAAGTTCCTCGGGAAACAAATACGGCACCAGAACTAATGGAGCTAATTAAGGAAGATGGTACAAGGAACCGAATGGAGTTGGGTTTATATGCATCGATCTCAAACAGGCCGGAGGCAGGAATTAATTCTGTGCTAAATTTTTTTTTGTTAGTAAGAAAATTTTTTCTTCAAATAAATCGATAGAGTTTACTTTATTTTGATGAAACATCTGACCTAAAAAGTTTGAGACATGAAGAAAAGCGGTGGAGACTAAAGAGCGAGCTCCAAGCAAAAATACACGAAAAGAACTACGGAAGTCGGGAATGGAAGGATTGTCGAACTGAGATAAAACTGAACAAGAAAGACTAAAATTGTCATTTTAAGTTTATATATATAGTTTTTGGATATATATATTAACTTTTTTTTTGTAAAAAAATTTGGGGGTGCTGCAGCACACCTAGTCCTCTCTTAACTCCGTGCCTGATCTCAAATCACAAGCTTAAGGAGCTTAAGGAATAAGACCATTGTTTTCATATTGCCGCTCGTTTTGTCTCGACTGTTGACATATGACAGATAGATGAGAATCTATCCATCTTTTACTCTACCGGTATTCGTTCGATTCCTTTCTCTCTGCGTTTGTCGTCATATAAAATTGCAATGAAAAACTTTGGTGACACGAAATCCGGTGCAGCACAAGCTTTGGAATCTAAATCAGATTGAATTTCCAGGTTCGAATCCTGACACCGGAATTCCTTTTTTTAGATGTTTTTCTCTGCTGTTGATTTAGTGTGGTAGACTTTTTACTATTCTAAAGGTCATGGTTTTGCAGGTGGGAAATATACTAATCAAGGAACACAAGTTCGAATATGGAGTTCTATTAAAGCTGAGACTAAAATTTACACAATTCAGAAAGGAGGTAGCTAACAACAGACTCCAATGGGATACAAGCCAACTAACTTAACATCTCTACACAGCACAAGCTGCAAGCATTTTTCAACCTCTGCAAAGCCTAACCGTATGTACTATGGCAAATACACCAACTAATTTACTCCTACACACAGCACAAGCCAATAAACAGACCGGCTGAACTCCAACTGGAATCTTGAGCGAAATATGAGTTCAACGAACTCTCTCATTACTCGACTCCGTAGGCTTCTCCTCGTCCTGCAAGCACAAAATACAAAGATGTAACCAAATTAAACCAGCAGACAAGAAAGTACATAAAGTATTAAAACACTAATTGATGATTACTAAAAGGATACAAAAAAAAAACAGCAACAAGTATTGGCACCATTGCAACATTCCCCATTCCCTGCTGCACAAGAAATCATGCATTATTTCACACAACAAGAAACACACACTTATTAATCAACGAAAACAAGGAAACCATATACCAACCAGGGAAGGAATTAAGGAATGGTGTTGCAGGGACCAACTCATCAGAACTTAAAAGATCTTCATGAAAGAATCATAGACATTCTATTAGCATCCTTGAGGCTTGGAGGACTTGATCAGATACCCATTTGATCAACAAGGTCTTGCAAGTCTTCACCCCATTCTGAAGGATCAGCAACCAAATCCTCCACCTCCACATCGATTTCAGATTCATCGCCCACCACAACTTCTTCCTTTGGATTTCCACTAATGAGATCTTCACTCCAAAGTTCATCCCAAATCGGCTCATCCACATTGCCCAAGTCGCCACCAGTGCTTGTGGGAAATGAAGTCAAATTAGAGTCCCTGAAGGCACTACTGGACTCATCATCCAAAGCAGCAGTGGAGAAAAACGACTCAAAATCTGACTCCATTGTTCCCAACTCTCCAAGATCCTGACTTTCCGGCTTCTCCAACACATGTGCTGCATGCAACTCTTGCAAAGTCTCCACACTTGGGCTAGCTGCTAGTCTCCGCTTTCGACCAATCTCAACACCAAGTAAATCTTTCCTCTGAGCAAAGTTTTGGGGAAAAGATGGGTTCTTGAGTGCTTTGGCAAGGAAATTCATAATTTGGTGTTGTTTCCTCTCTGTGCTCTGCAACCGGTCCTCCATTGCAATCACTAGATCTTTTGCATTCTGTTGCTGCTGCCTCAACCTCACTATTTCAGTCATCAACACATTCCGGTCCCTTTTTAGTCTTTGAAGCTCTGTCTCTAGTCCATACTGACCCAATTCAACACAAGCTCCTAATCCACCATCTTGTTGAATACTCTGAGACACATGTCTCCTCCTCTTGATGTTCTTCAACAAATGTTTCTGCCCTCCTAGAAAACCTTCGTTTGCAAATTCCCATCGGTCCGGATCAACCTTCTTGAAACCCTGCATATCAAAATTCAGTTTAGTAATGAAAACAAGCATATATTATAACAAGTTAGGAAATCCAGACAAGTATTATATCAAACACCTTCTGAGCATTTTTCAAATTTCAAAAACTCAACAAATAGTCCAACACAATCATACATTTTATATTTCAAGCAAAAGGGTATCAATATTTCCATCAATTACGGAAAACCCAGATAAATTAGAATTCTGCAACACGAATGAGAATGAATAAGAAATTGTTACTTACATAAGTATTAAGCTGGCGAATGAAGCTTGAGAAATTACTGTGCTTGAAGTAACGAGGAAGAAGCGTTGAGGAGAATTGATGAGAATCCCAGACAACGAAGCTGTTGCGAGCTCTGCTCCAGGAAACAATGGCGTCCGTGGAAGGGTCCTCCACCATTTCATAAGTCTTGGTAAGAAACGGTGGTGGACCCACGTCGTGTAGTCCCTCAATTGGCCGCGGCGAAATGCTCGAAGAAGATGAAGATGATGAACCAACAACAGTGCAGGCTACAATTTCTTCTTCTTTCACTGACGCTCCATCCATTTTTGGTTCTGCTCGATCTGTCGCTTGTTGATTAAAAAGATGTCAACTTTACATTCTAGGCGTAATCTGAGGAGTTGGGTTTTGCTCAGTTTGTTGAAATTGAATGTGTTTAGTAGCTTAATTTGAGGTTTGACTGTTTGAGTGAGTATAAGGAGCTGGGTTTGTAGTGAAATTTGGGATCTTTGTTGGGATAGATTCTGAGTGATGTGGAGGAGAGAGATGAGCAAAGTGTTTATTAAGACGGTTGAGAAAGTTCTAGAGAGAGAGAGACGAGTCCGGTGTAGTGCTGTCCGCTTCTTTCTCAAGTTTGTGAGAAGTTTCTCCCCACTTGTCAAATGACTCAAATCTGATTGCCACACAAAATGGCAAACACCTCAAGGCTCTAGAACCTTCTCACAAAATTTGGGCTTTGGCCTAAATTGCTCTCAACAAGAACGCATGGTAATATGGTATCGCAAAAGATATATACTCAGGGTATACGCCCTGGCGAGGGAGGTGCTCGAGCAAATTTTGTTCGAGTGCTTGTGCCAGAGCCTGTGGAGCCCACAGTTTGTGGGTTACGTCAAACACGGCGGTATATCTTTATATTAGGTTCGTGTAATGCACACGCCAGTGAAAAGTGTGGAAAAAAATTAATAGAAAGTTACTCACCAATAGGGACATAACACGTGGTCAACGTGTCCGTTTTTTCAAACTGAAACGGGCCTCTAATCTGGGCCATTGATTTCGTTCGAAATTTTTGATCCAACGCTAGGGATTCAAATGCAACAACAAAAATTTCAGTAACGGGCAAATTGTACATATTTGCAAAATAAACCAAAAGAATTGCAAAAATAATTCCCATAAATTGTAGAAAACACCACAATTTTTTTTTTCTATAAATACTACATTATATTCACAACTCACACTAATTTGTGCACAAAAAGTTTCACATCCCCTTCCATCTTTTCTCTCATTTCCTTGAGCACTTTTTCCAAAACAATAGGCACCCATTGGCTTCCTTCCGAAGATTTACACATGTGTATCTCTTTCGCACGACATAGAGTTGATGAATACAATAGCAACAAACAAAAGAAGGAAAAATTGGGGGAGACAATTCATGCCGATTATATGGTAAATTGGGAGCTTGCACAAGGTGAAAGTTCTGCGAATGAGCCAAGGACCCAAATCGCACTTTCGTCTCACTACAATAAGTTCAAGCTACTCTTGCAAAAATGGGGCGAATGTTTGCATGATACACGGATGCGTATAGCTAGCGGCACTTCGCATATGGATGATGTAAATTTCTATTCTTTTCTCATATATGATATGTAACATCCCGACTCGAAACTTACCTCTTATATTCTGATTTAAGGTTAATTAAGGAAGGTAGTTAGTTTTATCACCGTCAGTAATTATTGAGAGCTTTTTAGTTGACTTTTTATCAGATTGTCGAAATTAGTAAATGCGAAGAATGCCGAAAACGGAGTTACGATTAGAAAGTTATGATTACCAGAAGTTTATCGAAAATGTAATAGTCATAATTTGACAAGTATAATGGGAATTTCTATTTCGAAAAATTATATTGAGGAAAATCGTAGAGTTTATCGAGACGAGTTCGTAGCCACGTCGAATGTTAAAATCGGAGTTATGATGAAGAAATTTTGGTCAGTGAAAGTTTTTAGCGATTTTCAAGTTCGTTAGTCGCGAGTATAAATAGGACTTTCCCAAAATGGAAAGTCAAAAGACTTTCCATGTTGGGCCAACTCGTGTTGACCCACGTTGACCTTTCTCTCCTGACATTTTTTCGCCGCCGCTTTCGGCTACAGGCAGCACGGCGCCGTTTGGCCACCTTCGGTCTCCAAACCGGTCAGAAATGGTAGCTCTTCCTCCCTTGTTTCTTTTCCAATGATTATTTTTGAAATTAGAGACCGATCGACTGAAAATCAAAGAGGGAAAGTTTTAGGTTTTCGGGTTTAGCTGGTCGCCATCGCCGGCGAGTTTTTTGGCGACGTTTTAGGGCTCGGTCGACTGGATTTTGCATCTTGTTTGTATTTGTGGCTTGGAATTGTGTTTTAGTGGATTTTGCATCTTGTTTGTGTTCTCACCTTGGTCTTCTCACATTCGGGCCCGAAATCCAAGCCACTAAAAGTCGAAATCCAGCCCGAAAGGCACTAAACGTCAAAATCCAGCCATAACTACATCGACGTTTAATGGCTTTCGGGCTGGATTTCGGCCAGTTCTCGGCTGAACTGAACATCGATGTAGTTAGGAAATGTGTTTGTCTTATAGAGAGATTTCAATTGAGATACCACTCTCCACCATCAGGGTGTCGCCGGTGGCGCGTGGGCGGTACGTGCTGTCGTCTGTGGCGGCGCGTTTGACCTAAAAAGTTTTCGAATTGTGCCAAGTTTTATGTCGCGTAACTACATACCGAATGCAGTAATAAAGTTACTGAACTTATTTGGACATTGTTGATTTAAACTTGTGATTAATCGGACATCAATGAATATGTTTAACAATTTTAAGAAACGGTTGAGTTGAACTTCGAATCGACCTCGAGTTGCTCGACCTCGAGTCACGTAACATTTAAGAGTTATGTTACAAACTAATTCAAGATTTAGAATGTGGAATTAGATTAAAGATTGTTTATAGTTCGGGAAGCACAATATTCAAGAATGCGACGTTCTCGACGATATTGCTCATTAAGTGAACGAGCTTAGTTATTCAATATTATTTTCAACAATTAGTTGTTAAATATGAATCATTGTTTCAAGACAACGTATTAGCAGCTAGTGGCAAATGTATAGAAACGCCGACTAACATGCTTCAGTTTGGTGGAAATCACGGCACAGTACTGTGAGTGGACACTTTATTTTCACTGTCGAATTGCGAGTCTATGATTATACATTTTATGATTATGCACTTTACGATTATGTATTTTACGAGTATGCATTTACGATTATGTATTTGCATGGAGGTAGATATGATTTGTTTTACACAGAGTATAGTCACAGTTGTTGCATCGATGCGCTGGCTTCTTGGCTGATTCCCGAGACGCTCCGGGAAGGCTAAGACAAACACCTGACCCGTGATTTACATAGTACACAAGAAGGTGAGGAAAAACACCTGACCTGGGTATTCTTATAACTTTGAGGAAAATATACTCAAGTTACTGCCTCCACACATTACACAGTACCTACGAGGGTTAGGACAAACACCTGACCTGGGCTTGTTTATTTTTAGACTCGCATCATTTTTATGTACATTTATAATGAAAGGAATATTATTTATAGTTTTCAGTTTAAAATGAAACTTTATTTTTGTTCACTCACTTTAACAGTTTTATTATTTTATGTGCCTTTCCTTGGACTTTTCGGTTTAATTATCCAGTTTGCAGAATTTGTTTGAGGTCGAGCGCGTAGACAGTTCATGACATAGCAGTATCTACCATAGGATCCAAGGTTGATCCTGTGAGTTAGTATTTTACTTTACATACTCAGTTTGATTTGTTTAGCTGCTCTGATGTGAAAAACAGTTGTATATATTGTATATTTTAGTAGAGAACCTATATGTGAGAATTTTTTTTATTTTGTGATTTTTGAGTTTTGGATCTCCACGTTGGTTGTCAATTAGTGAGCAGTAACTAAGGTTAGGAAAGTCGTTAGGGCTTAATTCTGGTTTAGGCTACTAAATTGAGGTTGGGTTCTTTCAGTTGGTATCAGAGCATTAGGTTATAGATTATGTAGATTGTACTTGGTTTCTTCTGTCGTTGTGTTCGATTATGCTCAACACTTCTGGAGTGATGGCCCGATTGCATCGTATCCCCATCAAATACTCACGGTGTTGAACGTCGTCGAATATGTGACGAATGTGACCGAGTATGAACTTCAGCCTGCACTACCAGAAATGGAGACATTACCGGCGACCTGCCGTCGCCGGCCTTGTCTTTTTTTTCGCCGGAATTGACATTACCGGCGACAAGTCGCCGGCAATGACGTCGCCGGAGATTCCCCGCCGGTGTTAACATTACCGGCGACAGCGTCGCCGGCAATGGCAGCACCGCCGTGGCCGAAATGTGAGACATTGCCGGCGACTGAGGTCCATGTCGCCGGCAATGTGTGGAAAATTTTTGAAAAAAAACGCGGTTCTGGATTGGGCCCAATTCCAGAACCTGCATTGAAAGACATAAACCGTACAATCATACAAGTTCAACAGTACACATAAATGTCCAACGTTACTGTACAAATAGCAACGACGATACGAAAATTAACTACAACTACAGGTCAGGTCGAGGAACTTGCGGGTCAGGGTCGAAGTAATCCATATACTCATTTGAATTCCGGTGGCTACCTTGGTCTTGCTCTGGCGTTGACTGGTGCGGTGGTGGTGGTGGATAGCTAGGGATATGAGGGACCGGGGGAGGTGTGGGGAACGGTTGTCCGGTAGTCTGAGCCTCGTACATCGTCCGCATCCATGTGTACATCTGAGCCTGCACCTGTGTCTGCTGCATTTGGTACTCGGCCATCTGCCTCTTTTGCTCCTCCAACTCCCTCTGCGTCCTGTGAAGCTCCGCTGCGAGGTTACGACTAGAAGTTAAACTTCTTGACCCGGTAGAGTATTCTGAAGTGTTCTTCAATAGTCCTTCGCCCGCCGTGCCCATTCCCCTACAGTAGTGGGTATTCTTTCTAGTCCCGCACGCTTTTGCCATGATCTGAGCCGCTATAGGGCGATCAAGCGGATCGATCTGAGAGGCATACTGGGTGACTTCTTCCTCGGAGCAGTCAGGATGGTTAGTCCGAGCTATATTCATGGTCACTTCCACGGTCGCCTCCT
Organism: Geum urbanum; assembly: GCA_946800695.1. NCBI lineage: Eukaryota > Viridiplantae > Streptophyta > Magnoliopsida > Rosales > Rosaceae > Geum > Geum urbanum. Next base: position 59,486,061 of record OX327002.1, read on the forward strand.
CTACTCTCGCCTAATTGAAAAGCGAAAATGAATAACGTATTAGCTAACAAGATAAATTAATATCGAAAAATAGTTTTATTAACACATGGAGAGGCGAAAGACTTACCGCTTCGTCAGGGCACTGTGGATAGAACTTCTGATGAATATAAACCAAGGGGTTCACTTCTTGTTGTTGCTGCGCCTTAGTCGACCAACCCATGTAGTTGAGTGAACCTGCATGATGGGCCCTGGTGTTTTTCAATCTATTCGCCCGGTTCGTCTTCGAAATCGCCTTGTTTGATAAACATATGGAAAAAAATTAGTAACTAACTATTTCAATCTGATACGATACATTAGGCTTGTATGATATATTAAGGATGCATACCCGAGCTTTGGGGTGCTCGAAGTGGGCTATCAGCCACAGCCACTCGTACTCCCTAAACCGGAATTCGCTAGGGGTAGAACCTCGGCCTAGCTCCTTGTATACAGTGTAATGGGAAGAAAGCTCGTTCTTCCACTCTTTATACCTATATTAAAACAAGGAAAAAAAGTTAGAGATATTAAAACACTTGATAAACAAAAATCTAACTCGATATATATTCAAATAAGTCGAAGCACATCACCTCATATGTAGTTGACGCTCTACCCACGTGTGAATAAGAACTTCATCCACGTCAAACCACACCTGCAATATGAATATATAAAAGGTAAAATTATATATTTATTCGAACTTAATTAATAAATGTAAAATTTACGTAATGAAAATATGATTTTACTCACACTGAGTGCATTATGCACTTGCATCTTCACGTAGATAGGCACAGATTCCCAATCTGGCCAAAGCATTGGGACCTTGTCCCGCACGATCGCACCGGCCATGCTGACATATTTGCGCGTGGTGTCGAATGCCTCGATCACCTCGCCATCCTCATTGGCCCTTATGGGCGTTTTCCTTCCGCCGGTGGCCTGCTCAAGTCTCTTCCCGGTGCAGGTGCCTCTAGCCCCTTTCCGTTTTCCTGTCCCATTAACGAAATTGCCTAATAATACAATGTCAACAAATTGATATCATTAATTGAACCTATCGCAAGTCTTAAGTAATAATTAAGTAATCAATCTGATGTTAAATAAAATTTACCTGCATCGTCCGTTTGTTGGTTGGTGCACCTCACACTCCAAAGATACACGGGGTCGAACGGGAGGAAGTTATACGCTTCCTCCACTGTCAGGAACTCCGGCCGTCCTTCAATATAAACAGGCATCCCCCTATCATCGAATTCAGGGATGATAGGAATCTCGTCGGGTAGGAAGAGACCGGACGACGGAGATAGACGAGGCCTGGACGATGAAGCGCTAGCACCACCATGTGTCTCAGATGATTCCCGTGAAACGGGAGTAGGCACCGGGCGAATATGGGGCATTCGGATTGAGGGAGTTTCTGATGCCCCCGTTGACTGTCGCTCGTCTGAGGCTCTGCCACCGGAGGGACGTCTGCTGATTGAGCGTCTGGAGACTGAGGCTCGAGCCTCGACTTCCGGTTCAACGGCTCTTGATCGTGCAGCTTCCTCCTCAGCTCGCGCCTCTAGCAAGGCTCTCGTGCGAGCAGTCATCATTGGCCCACTGAGCGTGTTGCTAACTGCGGGCGAGGAGGAAGCTTGACTACTGTTCCCTCCACTATTTCGGGAACCTCTCTGAAGCCAATTAGCCGTAAAACCTCCTGGCATGGACACCGTAATAGTCATGGAAACTGGGGTTCTATAACAAATCGGAACCGGAACGGTTTGGAACCGGAACCGTTTGAACCTGGAACCGTTATATTACAAACGGTTCCGGTTACAAACAGTTCCGGTTCCAAACCGTTTCGGTTCTATAACAAATCGGAACCGGAACGGTTTGGAACCGGAATTGTTTGAAACCGAAACTGTTTGTAACCGGAACCGTTTGTAACATAACGGTTCCGGTTACAAACAGTTCCGGTTCCAAACCGTTTCGGTTCTATAACAAATCGGAACCGGAACGGTTTGGAACCGGAACCGTTTGAAACCGGAACTGTTTGTAACCGGAACCGTTTGTAACATAACGGTTCCGGTTCCAAACTGTTCCGGTTCCAAACTGGGGTTCTATAACAAATCGAAACCGGAACGGTTTGGAACCGGAACCGTTTGAAACCGGAACTGTTTGTAACCGGAACCGTTTGTAACATAACGGTTCCTGTTACAAACAGTTCCGGTTCCAAACCGTTTCGGTTCTATAACAAATCGGAACCGGAACGGTTTGAAACCGGAACTGTTTATAACCGGAACCGTTTGATTTCCGGTTTGAAACCGGAACTGTTTATAACCGGAACCGTTTGATTTTCAAACGGTTCCGGTTATAAACAGTTCCGGTTTCAAACCGTCCCGGTTTCAAACCGTTCCGGTTTCAAACCGTTCCGGTTTCAAACCGTTCCGGTTCCGATTTGTTATGGTTCCAATATCACCTATTATACGTTAAATTAACAACTATATCACCTAACTTAACATATATACATACATCATTTCCGGCTTTAAACTTTTCACATATATATGCATCAAATATACACTTTGTATACATCGATCATGCATCTTAATTTCACCTTAATTCACACACATATATATATATACATCACATATTAATCCAATTCACCCTAGCTAATTAATTTTCCACATTTTTCAAACATACGTATATATATACATTCCATATATATTAATTAATTTTTCACATATATATATCGTGGAATATATTTCTCCTTCACCCCACAATTATCCACATTATTTTCCCACAATATTCACACATGCATCTTAATTACATTTTACAAATATTTTCCACATGCATACATATATACATCCAACAATTATCAAAAATTAATTAATCAAAATACACAAAAATAAAATGTGGAATGAGAGAGAGAGAGGGAGAGAGAGTGAGCTATTACCTGCCATGGTGGAGCTTGACCCAACTGAAAACGTCCGGCGACGGAAGTGAGGGGAGGAGGAAGAGGAGGAGGGGAGGAGGAGAGAGGGGAGGAGAGGAAGCTAATTAGAGAGGATTGAGGAGAAGGAGGAGAGGAGAGAATTTCGGTGTAAGAGAGGGAAGAGGGAAGAGAGATTCAGCCGAAGAGAAATGGGGAGGAGGAGAGAGGGGAGGAGAGCTCGAGCTGTCCTGGTAATACCGCCACCATTGCCGGCGAGTTACGTCAACTCGTTGGTAATGACATTACTAACGAGTTGCTAACTCGTTGGTAATGTCATTACCAACGAGTTGCTTATCAACTCGTTGGTAATGTCATTATTTCTCGAAGATTATCCGATCGACCAATTTCCGACTAAATAATTTCCGACAACATTTCCGACCATATATAACTACAATTTCCGACTACAATTTCCGACTACGATTTTCGACTACAATTTCCGACTACATTTTCCGAGTACAATTTCCGACTACGATTTCCGACTACAATTTCCGACTACAATTTCCGACTACGATTTCCAACACGATATATATCTACGTACAATTTCCGACTACATTTTCCGAGTACTTTTTCCGAGTACAATTTCCGAGTACATTTTCCGAGTACATTTTCCGACTACAATTTCCAACGTACTAAGGATGATAATCGTAATCATCTTCATCACTTGAGTCTGACTCGGTTTCATAGGTAACCTCTGGCAATATGTGCCGCTCCTCGTCATCTGAATCAGCGTCAACTTCATATGGATTAACATCGAGAAGTTCTGCTCCAGTAATTCGAACCACACTCCCAGATCTCACATTATTAAGGCGAATCGTAGATGATTCCGGAATGTCAAAAGCGTTCGGCTCTTGGTATGCAGTAACTTCCTCATCATCTGCGGTATCACCAAGTGTGGCAGCACTGTATATGTTTCTATGAGCAACATGGTTAACCACCTTCCATGGGACTTTGTTAAGAAGATCGTCCAAGTAAAACACTTATTTTACTGATGAGGCAAGAACGAAAGGGTCATCTTCATACCAGGTAGTAGCAGTATTCACCGAAAATGTTCCGTACTGATCGGTCCTTGTGTTCTCCGGGCTAGTATCAAACCATCTACACTTGAACAAGTGCATTTCATGCGGTTCCCATAAATTAGTTCAACAACTGAATGAAGGACACCGTAATAGTCAACGCCATCCTGCCCACCATGGACCATCACCCCACAATTCTGTGTTTTCAGTCGGTCGTCTCGATTTTCACATATAAATTTCACGCCATTGACCTGACACATCGAGTAAACTTTTGAAGCTATCGGTTTCATCGCCAGGACCCTCAATTCGTTTGACCACTCTGGGCAACCATCATCTGCTACATGGTTCATCTGAAAACGTCCAGTAATACGATCACCAAGAAATTATGTCATCTTGAAACCACAAAACCATGTACATACATACATGCTATATAAGGATATATATAAAAATAGACATATACACATATACCCTTACCCATTGACCAAAGTAGTTTGCAAACGTCATGTTGTGGTAATCAACATTTCCGGCAATAGCAGGGCAGTGAAGATGATAGTTTTTCCAATATTGTACTTCTTGACAGTTAATCAGTACCGACCAGTGGGCAATGGCTACCTCATTTCCATCCAACTTGTACGACTTTGGCAAGCTTCCCTGTACTACCACGTCACTGGAGATGATAGAAAGGTTGAACTGGGGTTCATCTATCGGCATCTATTGTTGGGGGTCCTCAAGCGCTCCCAAGTACACTTTGGTGTACGTTACACACTCGTGCGCAAGATATGCTTCAGCGATACACCCTTCAGGTGCATATTTATTCTTCACATAGTCCTTGTAGGCTCCCAATTGTCTACAAGTTAACAAGTGCATGTTAACTTACTTAAAAAATAAGAATTTACATATAAAAACATAGGCAAACCAAATGTATGAATCATTTGTACATTTCCATGGGATACATCCAAGTGTAGTGTACGAGACCGGTAAGTAACAATTGTTTGGGAAGATGGATCATCAGGTGAGGCATTATGTCGAAAAAATTTGGGGGAAATATCCTCTCAAGCTTGCACATGATAAAAATGATGTCATCTTGCATCTCCCTGAGGTCTGATTTTTTAACTTCCCTGGTGCATAACTTCTGAAAGAATCTTGACAAGGCCACCAACGGCTCCACCACCTCTTTGGGCAGGTACCCTCGAATGAAAATAGGGAAAAGGCGTTGAAGCAGTACATGGCAGTCATGACTCTTTAATCCGTACATCTTATTGTCCCGGAAGTTAACACACCTGCTTATATTTCTTGCATACCCATAAAGATACCTGCATATATATATATATATATCCATAGGCAACAATTATATTTCTCGCATATAACCATAATCCGGTAAAAATTTAAGGCCAAATTCCTGCGTAGCCATAAGAATATATACCTGACATTACTCAGCCACCGAAAAATTTCATGCTTATGCTTCGGCTTTACGGTGTAAGGTGCTTGCGGCATTTTTCTCTTACCATCTCTTAACCACAAATGTTTCCGCAAACCCATTGCTTTCAGATCAATGTGTGCCTTAGGGATGTCTTTTGTTTTCCCCTCCAAGTTAAGAACTGTGCCCACAACACTTTCACACACATTCTTCTCTATGTGCATGACATCTAGGTAGTGTCTGATAGGCAACCTGGGCCAGTATGAGAGTTCCCAGAATATGCTCTTGTGTGTCCAAAACTTATACCTTTCGGGCTTGTCTGGAATTGATGCGACTATGTCAGGATGATTGCTCAGTTGGCCAAAATCATATTCATTCAACACTTCCAAAATTTCTTCCCATGTCCATCGCCTGGGTGCCACACCTGTTTCCACAGTCCCATCAAACGCGTTTGGATCCTGCCTAAATGGGTGATCATATGGAAGCCAACAACGGTGACGCATCTGAACAATTTTACTGCAATGAGGACTGCAACAATCAACCGTCATGCACTCTGAACAAGCCCTGTAACCCCTGGTAACGTTGCCCGACAACATACCGCGGGCAGGAAAATCACTGATGGTGCCAACAAGCATGGCATGCATATGGAACATCTCCTTTTTGAACCTATCGTAAGTGGGGTGGCCACACTCACTCAGGTACTTAAGCTCCTCAATCAAAGGCCTCAAATACACATCGAGACACTTGCCTGGATAACCCGGGCCCAGAATTAACAGAGTGAGCATATTGTATTCTTTCTTCATGCACATCCATGGTGGAAGGTTGTACGGTACCAAAATAACTGGCCATATACTGTATTGAAGACTCATGTTGCCAAAAGGGTTGAATCCGTCAGATGAGAGCCCTAGCCAAACATTTCGGACCTCTGCTGCAAAATGATCAAACTCCCTGACCATGTGCTTCCAAGCCTCTCCGTCGGAAGGGTGTATAAGGGTGTCATCGTCAGGCAAGTTCCTCTCAGCCCACCATCTCATTGCCTCGGCCGTGAAAGCACACATGAACAACCGCTCCAGCCTATCAATAAGCGGGAAATATCGAAGTATCTTCACAGCTTTCTTGTTGCCTGCAGGAGTCAACTTATACCTTTCTGTAAAACATACCGGGCAGGCTTCAAGGTCTTCGAGATCTTATCCCCAGAAGAGAATACAATCATATCTGCATGCATGGATTTTGATGTAGGAAAGCCCAAGATCTTTCAGGATATGTCGCACCTTATGATGAGTGGTAGGAAGACGATGACCGGGTGGTAGTAGCGAAGCAGTCCACTTCAACCAAGAATCAACAGCTTTGACAGACATTTTGTTCTCCATTTTGAGCTGCAATACTCCCATCACACTTTCAAGAACAGTCTTACTACAACTGTCGTACAACGGAGTCTGTTGCAATGCAATCAGGTTGTTGTACTTGTCCATACCGCTTGTGTTGACATGAGCTCCAGGTAATGGCTCGACTGGCTTGATATGGGGGAAACCCTCAACGATGGGAGGGACATTTGGTGCTTCATCAGCAAATACACCGCTCTCATGAGGAAACATATCATTGATTAACATCGCTGTTGGATCATAGGATGAACTGCCCCTCTCACCAAAATCTCCATGATCATAGCTTGGACTGGCCCTCTCACCAAATTGTCCATGATCATGCGGACCCGCTAACGATGTTTCACCGTGATAAATCCAACAAGTGTACTTATCCCAAAACCCGTATTTACTCAGGTGCCTCTGGACTTTATCAATGGGAAAACGAAATCGATCGTTGAAACACTTACATTCTTTACACGGGCAATAATGAAATGTAGTGTCTCCACAATTAGCCTTCACAAAATCCACAAAACTCCTAATTCCCTGGTGATATCTGACATCCCATCTTTCGAAGCTCATCCAACTCTTGTCCATCCTGAAAATTCTAACAATTTTACGTATTAATTATATATATATATACACACATTCACTACTAATAATCGACGCGATATCTCAATTCAATTCACACATTCTCTGAATTCAATTCAGTACTCGATGATGGTACGTATTCTTCTTTTTTCAATTCAAAACGTATTTGACTAGGTAGGAGGCTCTGTTAAGCCTGGCTCCGATAACACTACGATAATACCAGTCGTTGATTCAGACACAAGATAAGATTAACTACAAGCAGTTTTCTCGTTTCGGTGACATCAACAACATTTCATATATATCTCACGAATTGGATTTAATCAACACACACACATATATATATACATACACATATACGTATATATACACGTACCTATATATATAGCTTCCCGAGTGATCGAGTTTTCGACGCTCGCCTTAATTTTCACAATATACCGAAGGATCGATTTCAGAGCGTACGTTTTCCTTCTTTCGATTTCTCTGGATTTTTTTTCGATCAAAATGAAAGAATGATCGAGCTGATGCAATCTTCGTCTAATATAAGAGACAATGCCGGCGACGGAGTAAGTCGCCAGAATGAAGACATTACCGGCGACTTTACGCTGGAAAATCGCCGGTAATGTTTTGGAACATTACCGGCGACTCCAACCGTCGCCGGCAATGTCGAGCCACACATTTCCGGCGAAATTTCGGCCGGAAAATCGCCGGAAATGTTCGGCTTACATTGCCGGCGACGGTTGGAGTCGCCGGTAATGTTCCAAAACATTACCGGCGATTTTCCGGCGACGGAGTAAGTCGCCGGTAATGTTGAACATTACCGGCGACTTTTCCGGTCGCCGGCCTTGTCTCCGGTGATCTCGTCGGTAATGGCAACAAATGTGGTAGTGCTGTGAGTCAGTGTGCCCTTATCGCTATGCCTTGCGTGGGCCGACCTCGATCAGATTTATGGAAGTGTTCAGGCATTTCTCCACGTTAAGCAGAACATGATCAAATGATTAGAAATAATTAAGTTTTTAAGGAATGCAAGTTCAGTAAGGAGTCAAGTATTTGACCGGTTTCTTTACATTGTTTTGAGTAGTATGGTGAACTTCTTGTATTTACTACCTACCTCTTGCTTGTGTGTTTTCTACGATGGTACCAGGCAGATACTTCACCACCATGGTTGTATACCACGTGTCTTCATTCAGGTTTCGGTATTCTGTTCCCACGCATGCGTAGAGAACAAGAAGATATTGATCATATGTGTGGTTTCTCAGTTTTACGATGGCAACTGAAGCAGTACTACACACTTATTATCGGGTCTATTGAGTGGCACTATGAGAATTCAGTGACAATAATTTGTCTAGTTATCGACCTGTAGCATTGACTCGAATGTTAGTTGAGATATAAGGTTGCTCTCTGGGGAGTACTACAACATTTAGTAGTCTTATAATCGTTTTTCCTTAGTTATGTGGTATCAACAATCCTCTTTCTTATACTCATTTCATTTTTTCCTTCATTCCAGATTTGTTTGGCCGATTTGAGTCATGGGTATTATTACTGTAGTATATGAGATGTTTGTTATGATAACTACGAGAAGTAAGGTTTCCTTAGGATTGAACTTAGCGACCGGATTGCCCTTGATGGACATACTTCAGACCTCGGAGTCATTGACCCTCGAGTTGGTGATTTCAAGTATTTCAGTAATTTTTGTAGCTTCAACATGAAGTGCTTTGAGTTAATGTGTTTTTCTTTCCTATCAGGAAAATATGCAGTTACATGGTCATGGATGATGCGAATAGAGTAACAAGGATATGGTGTAATCGTGAAATTGAAGATGAAATTTATCACAGAGCTCAAGTTGATTTTTTGGTATTTTTGGAAAACATGGGTTTTATCGAGAGTAAGTTTTATCTAACCCTATTTTCTTACTCTCTAGCACGAACCGACTTAAGTATCAGATCTTTCGTCATGTTTTCCAGCAACCTCTATCTATGTTTCAGATATAATTATGAGGCCTTCTTCTCTTGATTCGATTTTCATTGGGTTTGGTGCCTACGAGTACTAGTATATGAGAATCAAATAGTTTTCTCTCCATGTAGCTTTATCACTGAGTTTGGTGATGCGCTTCGTGTCATGGTAGACTACGGAGGTAAGGAGTAACTATATTATGTCTTAGCCAACTCGTTACGTGGAAAAGTTCTTGTGGATTATGTTACTGTTCCATAACTTCACATTGCATCACAATCTGCAATGATTTCAACAGACGTTATCGTTGGAGTGTATACATATTTCATTTCAAACATTTGATTTCCTTGTTTATCGATTTTTCATGGAGCGAATTTTTAATGCTTGAGGTATATAGTTGCCTCAAACTACGTGAAATTTGATTTAAATCACCATTGGTCAACTCCACGTGTAGAGAGTTCCTAATCAACGTCAGCAGTGGAGACACATTCACTATCTTGTGATTCTACTAATTTAGTTTGGTTAGTCAGGATTAATCTTAAGTTTATATACACCAATCTCTTCATGATCATGTCATGTTCATTTTATGTCGTGAACACATTTTCCTCTATAAAGATATCTTTTGTGATGGTCGCCAGGTCAAAAATATAATTCTACTTATTATGAATCATGAGGGTTTGTGAGGATGAAGATGTTGATATCAAGGTTCTGAATCAGAGTTGTGCATTTTATGCTTGTACATCTAGGAAACATTAAGTTCGATAACCAGTAAGGAATTGTGTACATCATAAGCACGTGCTAAAATCAGAAAAAACAGAGTATGACTTGATTTGATATTTGTTCCTCTATCTTCAGATTCATGCTAGATTGGTTAAAGGAGCATCATGCAGGTGACCAAGCGTTCATTATTTGTAGGAGAATATATGAGAATTTACGTGAAAATGCAAACTTTCCACAAGTTTTAGATTTGTGTTTAGTGAAGATGTGGTTTATCAGCTTGATGGGATATAAGTCTTATCATTGATTTTTGCTAAAGAGTTGTCACATTTCTTAAAATTCATAGCATTCTTATCCTCTGATTAGTTTTATTAGTTAAGCATCTAGTGTCCAGGAAATCATACATTTCGGTAATTGTATAATAAGTATAGTGGCACCAATTCAGCTATTCAATTCGAGAGCGAGCCTGGATATGTAAATTGGCGCCTCTTTGTGTTACCACCTCGAGTGGACAGATATTTTAAGAAAGGTGTATCTATTTCCAACGAATTTTTTTGACATTGGATAATAGTCCTTATGCTATATGTGAGTCTTGTTATGAGCTAGTGATGCTCAGCTTTCAGTGCGGTTTGGTTTTCAGATTTGAATATTTGAGTGTGTTTGGAGAGTATAGTTAGACTCGTTGGAGTCCGCCCATATTTTCGGGTGTAACGGAAGCATAGGTCAAGTGATCCCTTATTAGCCTCGTCACATTATGGTTATCATTACTAGATTATAAATTTTGAGACTCAACTTACTCATCGCAGACATATGCATAGCTTGTCAGCCTTACTCAGACCTGAGATGAGATACTGAGTTCATATCTCTAGATTTGACAGTGAATTGAGTCCATATGACTCTGTGGGTATGCCCGTAGTTTTGAGCGGATTAGAGGCAAATTTCAAGCGATTTATTATGAGCCTCTCTACATTATACTTATTGATATTTGAGTTAGTCTTTACACTTTATCGAACTAATGTTATTTGAAGCATGGAGATTTTTAGTATTGCGATCCTAGTAAATCATAATTTAAGATGAATATCTGTGGTTTATGTTCATAGTGTTGTGTATATTGATTATGAGAAATCCGGATGAGAATCGGTGCCCACAGTTTGTTTGTGGGATTTGTTATTGGAAGTGTTCTCTTCGTGCAGGTTTTTGGTTTCCTTAAGTTGTATGGGAAACTACGCCCAATTTTCAATAGAATTTTTTAGAATTAGGGAATTGAGTAGGATCAGAATTTTCCCTAAGATCGGTCAAATGCCCACTTATGTTAGGATTTTAGAAGGTTAGTCTAGGTCTTCAGCTTGATACCTTTGTGGCCTGGAGGGTCATTTTATGTGCGTGTGCGTGGAGGGATACCTCGGCTAAGTCTTCAATGCAGGGTTCGGGTGGTGATCATGAAGCCACTACAAGAGTTAGAGTCGCACCACCATTCATACAGTATCTTATCAGGATTGTAGCTCGAGGGATGCCAGGCTGGACTAATCGATTAGGCCTACTTACATTAGTAGAATTTGCCACTAGGGTTGGCATGTGTACTTGATGTTTTCAGGTATTTATGTTACAGAGTTTGGATCAGGATGCTCTCATGTATCATGCTTTTATTGAGTAGTTGATTTAGACTCGAGATTAGAAGAGGCAGACTTTGTAGCAAGATGATTGTATGGCGACCATTTTATGGACACTTCTCATAATTGTGGATGTTACTTGCAAGTCGAAAGAACTCATACATGAGCAGTACCCGTTGGTGTTTTACTATTATGTGCGTAAATTTCGAGGAAGAAATTTTCTTAAGGGGGGTAGATTGTAACATCCCGACTCAAAATTTATCTCTTATATTCTTATTTAAGGTTAATCAAGGAATGTAGTTAGTTTTCTCACCGTCGGTAATTTTTGACAGCTTTTTAGTTGACTTTTTATCAGATGATCAAAATTAGTTGACTTTGGGTGGATGTCGTAGAAATTGTCAAGTCGAGTCTGTAAATGGGAAGAAGGCCAGAAACGGAGTTACGACAAGAAAGTTATGTTTAGCAGAAGTTTATCGGAAATGTAATCGTCGTAATTGGACAAGTATAATGGGACTTTCTATTTCAGGAAATCATATTGAGAAAAATCGTAGAGTTTATTGAGACGAATTTGTAGCCACGTCAAGTGTTAAAATCGGAGTTATGATGAAGAAGTTTTGGTCAGCATAAGTTTTTAGCGATTTTTGAGTTTGTTAGTCACGAGTATAAATACGAATTTCCCAAATTAGAAAGTTAAAAGACTTTCCATTTTGGGCCAACTCGTGTGACCCGCATTGACCTCTCTCTCCGGACATTTTTTCGCCGCCGCTTTCGGCTGCAGGCAACACGGCACCGTTTGGCCACCTCCAGTCACCAAACCTGTTGAAAATGGTAGCTCTTCCTCCCCTATTTCTTTTCCAATGATTATTTTTGAAATTGGAGACCGATCGAGTGAAATCGAAGAGGTAAATTTTTAAGTTTTTGGGTTTAACTGGTCAACATCGTCGGTGAGTTTTTCGGTGACGTTTTAGGGCTCGGTCGACTATGTTTTGCTTGTTGTTTGTATTTTTGGCTTAGAATTGTATTTTTGTGCAGGTTTGCCTCTGAAAATCGATTCATTTCAGGTGAGACCGATTTCGATCTCTGTCAAGTCTGGCGGTTTCCAAAGGGTTTCGAACGGCAAGGTCAGGGGGGGTATTGTTGCCCTCATTCCCCTCGTTTGTTTGGGTCACACTTTGAGCCCATCTGTGGCTCGATGGTGGAATTACGTCGTCAAAATCAATTTCCATCAAGGTTTATTGTCTTTCGGCCATATCCCGGCTTAACTGGATGTCGATGTAGTTAGGAAATGTGTTTGTCTTATTGAGAGCTTTCGATTGAGATACCACTCGCCACCATCAGTGGTGGTCGCTAGTGGCGTATGGGTGGCACGCGCCGCCGTCTGTGGCGGTGCGTCTGACCATTTCTAATTGTGTTAAGTTTTATGTCGTTTTACTTGTAATTACGTACCGAATGCAATAATGAAGTTATTGAACTAATTTGGATATTGTTGATTTAAACGTGTGATTAATCAGACATTAATGAATTGATTTAACAATTTTAAGGAACAGTTGAGTTGAACATTGAATCGACCTCGAGTCATGTAATGTTCAATAGGTGTGTTACAAACTTAAAAAAGGATTCAAGATTTAGAATGTGGAATTAGATTAAAGCTTGTTTGTAGTTCGGGTAGCACGATATTCGAGAATGCGACGTTCTCGACGATATTGCTCGTTAGGTGAACGAGTTTAGTTATTCAACATTATTCTCAATTATTAGTTGTTAAATATGAATCGTTGTTTCAGAACGACGTATTAGCAGTTAGTGACAGATGTATTGAAACGTCGACTGACAGGCTTCGGTTTGGTGGAAATCACGGCATAGTACTGTGAGTGGACACTTTATTTTCACTGTCGATTTACAAGTCTACGATTATGTATTTTACGAGTATGCACTTTACGATTATGCATTTGCATGGAGTCACATATGATTTGTTTTACACAGAGCATAGTCACAGTTGTTGCATCGATGCACTGACTTCTCGGTTGATCCCCGAGACGCTACGGGAGGGATAGGACAAACACCTGACCCGTGATTTACACAGTACCCAAGAGGGTTACGACAAATACCTGACCTGGGTATTCTTGTAACTTTGAGGAAAATGTACTCAAGTTACTGCCTTACACATTACCCAGGAGGGTTAGGACAAATACCTGACTTGAGCTTGTTTATTTTTAGACTCGTATTAGTTTTATGTACATTTATATTGAAAGACATATTATTTATAGTTTTCAATTTAAAGTGAAATTTTATTTTCATCCACTCACTTTAACAACTTTATTATTTTATGTGCCTTTCCTTGGGCTTTTCGGTTTAATTATCCAGTTTGCAGAATTCGTTTGAGGTCGAGCGCGCACACAAGTTCATGGCATAGCATTATATACAATAGGATCCAAGGTTGATTTTTCGAGTTAGTATTTTACTTTACATACTCAATTTAATTTGTCTAGCTGCTCTGATGTCGAAAACAGTTGTATATATTGTATATTTTAATAGTGAACCTATATGTGGAAAATTTCTTTATTTCGTGACTTTCGAGTTTTGGATCTCCATATTGGATGTCAATTAGTGAGTAGTAACTAAGGTTAGTAGAGTCGTTAGGGCTTAATTAAGGTTTAGGCAACTAAATTGTTGTTGGGTCCTTTCATGATATAAATTTTATTTGCTTATATAAAATAAATGATGTAATTGATACATCTAATTTTTTTAAATATGTAGTATTGTAAAATAACTAATATTTATTTTAGTTTAGATCAAGCAAGCTCAAGCCTTTTACTATGTGGCCAAGAAAAAATTGTTTACACACTTTGAATGTTGGAAAGTGATTAAGAACCATCCATCTTTTGTTACAGTGCTACCAATTACTCTGTCTCCATATGCAAGCTCTCCACATGCAACAAATGTTGAGTTTACTCATTCCATCACTGAATCATCTCCAATCATCAACTTGGATGACGAAGAAGTGAATGATACACCTTAAAGAAACGTGCCCGCTCCCTCGAGTCTGGTTAAACCAATGAGATGCAAGGAGGCAAGGGAAGACAGGTGCCTTAAAACACAAGATAAGACTTCTATTGAGCAACGAGTTGAGATTTTGCGTACTATTGCAAATGATTAAGCATCGTGGCATGCCTCCATATCATCATCCTCTTGTTGTTGTTGTTGCCTCCGCCTGAAAATATTGTTGAAGCTGAAATGATTCATCAAAGTGATGTCTTAGAATTCTTGAGAAGTGTTTAGAGAGATGTGTTATTTGCTCGGATTGGTGTGAGTATAGATTGAGTGATGGATGAACATTTTATATCCAAATATAGATAATCTGATATTTGAAGATTAAGACACGTGTCACATCGTCATTGGCCAAAAATCTTACCGAAATCTTGTTGTAATTATGTTGCCAACAAAATAATTGGACACGTGTCATGTTTTTATTTGTAAAAAATCTTATCGAAAATCTTGTATATTAATTTATTATGTCGATAAAGACACGTGGAAATGACATGTGTCACATTATGAATGGTCGAAATGCAATCCGGATAATAATTTAATAACATTTTTCTCTTGCTAAGTATGTGTTGGTGCATTCAAAAACTGATTTCATCTAGCAAAATGTGGATTTGCTTTGGTCTAGAAAATTTATTGGTTTGCTCTTGCTCTTGCTCTAACAATGGGTGTGGATGCTCTTATAGTGTCCAGATCATTTCGGACAATATTATCAAAAAAAAAGTCAACCACCATAAAATCAGTTTTATGGAGACTTCTCAACCTATAATAGTATCATTAGGGTGGTCATACCATCAATTTGTTAAAAAAACTAAACATAAATCGGGATCAATTGTCTGATGAACCCTTGTTTGAAAAACAAAAAGGTTGAAGACATTACGGGAAAATTGTTCTTTTGCGACGCGCAAATTGCGACACGCATTCCATGTATGTCGTAAAATAGTTCTATTTTTATCTTTTATGACGCATTTTTTATGTACGTTGTAAATAATGTACTTTATTTACGACACACATTAAACGTGTGTTGCAAAAGACTCAAAAATTTAATCTTTTACGACACTTTAAAATGTATGTCGCAAAATCTTTTACGACACACTATTTTGGCATGTCGCAAAAGACAACATCTAATTTTAAGCTAAATTATCTTAATTTCAAAAATCTCATTTGAATGAAAAAGTAACACGTAA
This sequence comes from Geum urbanum, assembly GCA_946800695.1. NCBI lineage: Eukaryota > Viridiplantae > Streptophyta > Magnoliopsida > Rosales > Rosaceae > Geum > Geum urbanum. The sequence goes on from OX327002.1 coordinate 59,501,908, forward strand.
ACCCCTTTTGATTAAAAACAACACGCGCCTAAATTTCTGTTCAATTTCCATGTATTTATAAATGTGCCATCATATTACTTCCTTCTATCTCGGTTTCACTCTTTTGATTCTCTCCGTCTCTCTCTTCTCGAGCTCAACTCACCAGAGTCCGTTCAAATCCAATCCGATCAGACGAGATAGAGAGAGAGAGAGAGAGAGAGAGAGAGAGAGAGAGAGAGAGAGAGAGAGAGAGAGAGAGAGAGAGAGAGTATGAACGCAGATAACAGCCACTTCCACCGCATCGTTCGCTCATCCCAGTCTAGCTGATTCAAAACCCCTACTGAACCAGAACCAGACCGAACTGCTCTCCAAGTTGTCGATCGAGAGGGAGTCTCTTGCCATCACTGATAGCTTCACCTTTCTCTTGTCCTCACATCCGCTCCGCCTCTCCGAGGTCTATATCTCTCTTCCTCATCATCATTTTTAAATTTTTTAGGTTTTTGAGATGAGTTTGAGTTTGACGATTTTTTTTGGGTGCATCAGTTAGGGCCTTTTTGGAGGTCTGAGCCAAATAGGCGATATTCCATTCAGAGCAATCCTCCGTTGATTGGTTACTTTCTCTGTGTTTTTGGATTTGAATATGTTCCAATTGATGTGCTCTGGGCCTTGTGCTTTAGGTTGGTTTTTGTTGTTGACTGTGCCACAATTCCCTGGCGTGATCCTGTTTCTGTTTGTATGATTAGACATAAAGCCTATATATGCCTATATGTATATATGATTATTCCTTCCTGTATTGAGACAGTATAGCAATGCTTATAGTTCTTGCTATATAGCATTATTCCTTTGTGTTTCCATTTGAAATAGATCGATAAGAGGAATAACATGGTTGAACACTACTACCATAACATATATAGTATAGAAGTATAGTTACTTGGGTCTTGGATTAAGCTGCTATTCCACACTGCTTAGTAATGGATAGATTGTCAATAAGCATTCTAGAATGTAGTGTTTTGATTGGCCAATCCTAATTAATCCAGTCCAAAACATACATAGCTTTGTTTGTCCATGTTTAAAATTACAGTTTCATGGATATGTGTGGTTTTAATACCTGAATTTATTAATCCAATTTTATTCTCTAGAACTGTGGATTATGGTCGTCAAATAATTGAATTATTTGAATTAGATAGCAAGCAAATCATTTAAACCATCTATTTCGATCAATTGGTTTAGTTTGGTGTAGTTTACCAATTCCACATGACATTTTATATGGCTTACTATAATGTTGATTTTGAGATGGTGAGAAACTTGAGCAATAATCAATCTGATAAACATAGAAATTCTATTTTCAAACAATATGACATACTATTAATTCGTCGTCAATACTCTAACAGAAAAGACTTGTATCGTTCAGTTGCAGAAGTAATTATATGTTTGCAAGTAAACATGCATAGATACCTCGATTGCCTTATATATTAATATATTCTCATTACTGAAAGTGAATTGAAAATACTCTAGGTGATTCAAGAGACTCTAAGGGCAGCAAGTATACTATCATTCAAATTCCGAGATGCCGTGTGTCTGACTCCAAAAAATCTCTGGCGAGGAGCGCGTAGAGATCCTCTTGCAAACTATCTCTTTTACTGATTTTGGATAGTGTGACCACAGATATCGGTTTATCTTGTACATGCTTTATGTGCTGGCGTGCCACTGTCTCTGAACGGAATATGAAATGTGTAAAGCTGCTTGACTTCTTGATTCAGCGATTAAGACAAGGAGAGCACCAACCTCGTCTGAATGGGTCCTTCTCACCTAGTAACCTAAGACTTTGGGATTTTTGCGTCTCTAGCAGAGCCACAAAATTGATACCTCACACTACCCTTTACGAGTGCAAAGCAGAGCAACTTCTTTGACGATATGTCGAGAACACTGCTTCCTTGGATATCCGAACTCTCACTCGATATGTGACAAGCCATTCAATCTTCCAGTTGCGTTGCTTCCTTTGATCGCAATACTTTCACTCGATTGGTGACAAGCACTTTGATTGTCTGGTTGCAGGGATAAAATCTCTGACGAGATGTCTAGGTGTTTGCGTATAGCAACGCTTTTTTATTTGATCGGGGACCCTTTCTCAAATGCTATTACTCTCCTTATATAATGCTCAATAGTCATCTTTTAACTCTCTTGAACGTCTTTTTCTCTTTGAATCTTAATATAACTCTAATTTCTTCCAACACACGGGTCTTATCTTTATATAGTTTCAATGTTATCACAACTCCTTTCATGAAGGAAACCTAACCGAAGCAGGAAAGGTATAATAAACATCAAGTTGCATGGATCAGCTATCTTAATTCTACAATCCTAAATTGATATGGAAAAGGACTCTGTTATTCCACTTGGCTGCTCGCCAAGCTTCATTTCTAACTGGGCCGTTCGCCAAGACTTCGGCTCACTAGGGCCATTCGCCAAGACTTAAGCCTTTCAAGCCCAATATGAAATATTTATTTCAGGCCCAAACATTGCCCATCAAGCCTTGAGCTTAAATTACCTATGCAAGCGAAAAGACTTGAATATTACTCGAATGACGCGCTGTTATTCCAAACGGTAACATCACACACAAGCGCCACGTTACACAAATCCTCTAAAAAGTTACATCACTCGAATGATGTAATATAAAAGCACGTTTCCACCTCAACAAAATCACACTTCCCAACAAAACTTCTTTGCTTGCCTTGCTTTCAATCTTTCAGCCTTCTCATCCAAAAGCTAAACTTTTCATCCTCGCCGTTGTCCATCTTCTCCGATCAGAAATCATACCTCCACGCAAAGACATCATCATCCCATATCCAAACCGAAACGTCGATAAATTCTCCAGACACCTCAAAGTCATCGCCAGTCGACAAAACCCAGAGACCATCATCTCTCTGAATGTCGACCCAAGTGAAGGTACTAGCCTACTTGGTCCCTTTCTGGAAACTCCAATCAATCCATAATGTTTCCCACTTTTCCACCACCCCCTCTACAATTCAGCCTTAATCTTCCAAGAACATCTAAAGGTAGAACTCATAGAGTGAACAAACAAAGACACAGTTTGTTTAATTGGAATGTGGCCGCACCCAAACGTAGAAGACCTCGCTTGGTACCGGCACCGTTGCGGAAAAGATATTGATAGATTGGAAGCGGCTGGCATCAACCAACTCATTGATTTGTGCTTTTCACTTCCTACTGGTGGCAACAGAGCACCATTTTCCACAACCATGTGCTTTTGGGATTGCACTGCCAACTGCTTCCGTCTCCTCTGTGGCGATGTGAGCATTACAATTCTTGATCTTTATACTCTATTAGGAATCCCTGCATTTGAAAACATCTGCCTTCACAATCACACATTCGGGACACCAGTTCATGCCTCCACAAATCGACCTTCCTCATACTATTCTTAGGTTAAACATTTTGCACGAGAGGAACAAAAAACCGATCAAGGAGGCATAGCCTTCTTGAAGTACTGGCTATCTAAGTACATTTTCTGTCTTACTTCCACCAAGGTCAACAAATGCTGGACCAACCTTGCCGAACGCCTATTCAATCATGAACAACTGGGCTTGGCTGAATCTGTTCTCGCCTATATCAATTACGGCCTGAGACGAATCGTTCTTTCAAAGCTCGACCTTAATCAACCCGGACCACTCTGGATGGTAGAGTTCTGGTTGCATATGTACTTCCCATCCTTTCGCCCTTAAACAGTCCCTTCCTTTGAAGAGGACAAACTTCTGGGCCAAACCTTGGTGTCTGCACCAACTAGGACCAGAGCATGGTTCTATCTAGCCTGCTTCAACCACCTTTGCTCGCATAAAGACTTTCCAACTGCAGCAATCAAAGTGATTCTGAATCGTCGTCATCTTGGCAGCCTTGCGAGTGGATTTATGCCCTTGCCAGAGCAAGATGACTCTACAAGGAACTTCTTCCTTCAAAGTCACACCTGCAAGGACCTGCCAGTCCCTGATTATTCGAGCCCCGGGTATGAGCTCTATGCTCCAAATCATTTTTCAAAATAGCTCGGGCTTACCCAAGATGCCCCTATGCTTCTCGCTTGTTCTTTGAATAGATATAGTCTTTGGCGAGGGTCAGGCTATCCCTTCATACTTGATATACAGGATGTCCATTTTGGCTTTCCGACGGTAATAATCCCTGATTTGTCAAAGCCACTTGCCGTTTCTCAATCAGTCACCGAGACATACCTGGTATGGTGTTCCCAACTTTGTGAAGACATACGACGTATAGGACCGCTTGCTCGTTTTGCCAACATCTTTTGTGATTTTAGCAAAATGTTCATAAATGAAGAAGATTTGGCAACAATCGGAAAATTTTACAAGAACACTAGTAAAACTCCCTGGCCACAGGTGTTAGTATAACACCATTAGTTCATGGATTAAACACACTTACCCACTTAAGCAGGTAATCAACACCTACCCAAGCACTCGAAAGACCACCAGGCGGACTACAACTTCACTCGCAAGATCGAACCTATCCGACTGGGCACGCACCTGACAAGCACACATCCGAATACTCGGCCTACATGACAGCAAGTGCAGCCCTATCCCACATCGAAAAGCACAAGCAAGCAACAATCTCACCCACCCATATCAGTAAGGCATTTACTACAGGTAAGGATATTCATTCAATTCAACCCAACAATCAATTCCAATCTTAAATACTCCAACCTACTTTCTTACACGTTAGTTTGACTGGTATATCCAATACATCTTTTAACTTAGGCATCAGAGCATTGAAGGCAGGCCGACCCTGTCTTGACCATCTGACCGCCTGTTTGTTGTTGTATTCTTCTAACAGTGGGAAGCCGAACGCGCAAGTCCGCATACCCGATAACCCGAACACCCGAAGGGAGAGCAAGTACCCAATCATCCGAACAGCCCAAACGTTCGGACAAGAAGAGAAGATTACTAGTATTACTTCTGCTGATTACGTCCCGCGTAATCCGGTAGAAATAGTTGGCGCTGTCTGTGGGAAACTTACAAATTTCAAACCTCGTATAAACACCACTAACCAAAATCCCACATGAGTACCCAAGAGACAAACATCAGCGACATGCCCGTCGAGGAAACACCCCCGAGCGCACGGGCTCGACAGGTGATCGAGCTGGGGATAAGCAGCAGCCCCGGACTAAGCGGCGAGGAACGAGCCGATTGCCTACTCCAGAAGCAGCGAGAGGCAGCGTTCGAAATGGACCATGAGCGCCAGGTCCGGAAGAGACTGGAAGAACGGCTGGACGCACTCGTCAACCAGCAGCAAATACAACACGGGCGAGGTCCCGTCCGAGAAGACACCAACGCCGAGGATCTCCAGCATCCGTTTGGCAGGGCTGACCCTCGGGTGACCGAACACCCACGCCGACGGAGGAACCCGTGCCCAGGGGCACACCCCCGATGGACAACACCCTGATCCTCCGGAGGATGGAAGAGCTGTCGGCGGAGGTGTCGCGCCTACGAAAAGACAAGCTTGCCGGGCAAGGCGGGATGTTCACCCCCCGATTCAGTCCGTTCTCGGCGCACATACAGGAGAGAGGCAGGGACCTAAACACGAAGACAATAAAGGTGACCCGGTTCGACGGAAGTGGGGACCCCCGCACACACATCGACGAGTTTCGGTCCGCTACGGATGGAACCAGATACTCGGACTCGACTTTGTGCTTTCTATTCCAGGAGACGCTGTCCGAGGAGGCGAGAAGCTGGTTCTACGAGATTCCGCCAGGCTCCATCCATTCGTTCCTTGAGCTGGCGGAAAGCTTCCAAAGGCATTACAAGCTCCAGGGCAAGTACAACACCATGGGCATCATCCTCAAGGTTCGCCAGGGGGCAGACGAGACCCTATCCAGCTACATCAACCGGTGGAGGGAGCTGGCGAGCACATGCAGGAGCCTCGACAAGCAGGTGGCTAAGATCGCCCTGATGGACAACATGCTCGCAACACCATTCATAGAAAAACTCGTGCGGAAGGAGCATCTCGACTACGACGAGATCATGGATTTGATTGTACAGAAGACGCTGGTAGAGACGCAAGTGTACGGGACCACCTCCGAATCCAACACTGACCGACCAGAGAGCACATACGCTCAGCCACGACAATCCACTGATGATAGAGGAGGATCGGATGGAGGCTACAAGCGGAGCCGAGATGCGCACGGATAGAATAACCAGAGGCCGCCGTTTCGTGGCTGCCAAGGCAACTGACACGACCAGGCGAAGGCGCCAACACCGCAGGGAATCCATTCCCAAGAGGCCCCCCGATACCGATCGTCCAGGCAAGAGGTCTACGCGATCGACTAGCCGTTGAACGAACAGTTACTGCGCCAAAACCGAAACCAGATTCAACCACCAAACAACGTGTCAAAGGATAGGGCGCCGATCGTTCAAACTCCGGACAGGTGGTGCTAATACCACCACATCGCCACCCACCACACCAACGACTGCATGATGCTGAAGAAGGTGCTCAAGGACATGCAGAGGGACGGACGGATCGCCCTCCCCAGAGCCGGGGAACGACCACGCGAGGCGAACGTTGAAACCCGGGGGACGATCAGTACTATATCCGGAGGGAAGCGCAAGGAGGGGACTTCGTCGCCCGACGGTCCGAGCACGGAGGTACTGACGATCGGGACAGAGAGGGCGAACAAGGCAGGAAGAAGGGAGCCGCCGACCATCAACTTCACGGCGGAAGACGAGGAGAGGAGCCCAAAGAACAGCACCCTGCCGTTTGTGATCAACGCAATCATAGATCGATTTCTCTTGAAAAAAGTGCTGGTGGATAACGGTGCATCCGTGAACGTGATCTACCTGGACGCGTACACGGCACTGGGCAGATCCTCCCACAAAATGATACAGGACCACAAGTGCGTCGCAAGCTTCACGGGCGAGACATCATATCTAATCGGAAGCGATAACATTCGAATCGGGATCGGCGCCCCCGACTCTCCGCACTGCGAGGTCCGAACGAACTTCATCATCATGGACACGCCCTCCCCATACAACGCCATACTCGGGAGACCAGGAATCAGCGGGCTAAAACTGATCATCGCAGGGCACATGTTGCTGGGCCGATTCCCGACGAAGCATGGAGTAGGGCACATCTGGGGCTACAACTACGAGGAGGCAGTAAAACCCGGGAACAGGCAGAAGATCCTAGGTCTGGAAGAACTGGCACCAGAGGTGGAGACACCGGACGACCTGCACGACAGACTGATGGGAGTCTCCCCGTCCCCGAATGTGAAGAGCTGCGGATGATTCAGCTATGCTCCGGGCATCCGGAAAGGACGATCCAGATTGGCGCTCAATTGGTGCCCGCGATAGCCGAACGATTGGGTGCACTGTTGAAGGAGAAGCAGGAGGTGTTCGCATGGTCGTACAAAGATATGACCGGGATCAACACAAGCGTTATATCCCACAAACTGAGCGTCATCACCGGCGTGAGGGTGGTGAAGCAGAAACGAAGGGCGTACAAGGCAGAACACTACGCAGCAATGCACAAGGAGGTGGACCGACTGCTGGGCATCAGGTTTATCCGAAAAGTGGATTACCCTAAGTGGATCTCCAACGCTGTGATGGTGCAGAAGAACAATAAGAAATGGAGGATGTGCATCGATTACAATGACCTCAACAAGGCATGCCCCAATGACAGCTTCCCTCTACCGAGAACCGACCAGCTGGTGGACGCAGCAGCCGGGCACGAACTCCTATCGATGATGGACGCATACTCAGGATACAACCAAATCTTCATGGACCCCGAAAACCAGGAGGCGACGTACTTTGTCAAGGACAAAGGCCTGTACTGCTACGTCGTTATGCCTTTCAGACTGAAAAACGCAGGCTCCACATATCAGAGGCTCATGAACGCGATGTTTCATGGCTTGATAGGCAACATTGTGGACGTCTACGTGGACGACATACTTGTGAAGAGCGTCCAGGGGGTCGACCACGTCCAAAACTTGGGGACTATGCTCGATGTCCTGATTAAGAACAACATGAGATTGAATCCGGCCAAGTGCACGTTCGGGGTTACAAATAGCAAATTTCTGGCGTACATTGTAAGCCAGAGGGGAATCGAAGCTTCGCCCGCCAAGGTGAGGGCGATCATCGACATGAAGCCGCCCGTCAAGAAGGCGAATCTACAGAGCCTCACGGGCAAACTCGCATCACTAAACAGGTTCATATCTCGCTACTCGGACAAGTGCGCTCTGTTCTTCAAGGCCCTCCGAACAACGAACAAGCGAGAGGTCGTATGGACGCCCGAATGCGAGGCATCATTCCTCCAAATGAAGGAATATTTGGCCTCAATCCCCCTCCTATCTAGACCCATCAAGGGAGAGGTACTATATATCTACTTGGCCGCCTCCCTCACAGCCGTCAGCTCAGCCCTCGTCCGCTGGGAGGACAGCACGGAACTACCCGTTTTCTTTTCGAGGAAAGGCATGACGGGCGCTGAAACCCGATACCCCATGATCGAGAAGATGACACTCGCACTCATCACCGCCGCCCGACGGCTGAGACCATACTTCCAAGCACACAGCATCCACATCCTCACGAACGCACCCTTGCGCCAGATCCTTCAATCGCCCGATCACAGCGGTCGTCTGGCGAAATGGGCAATCGAGCTCAGTGAATTCGACCTCAAGTACAAGCCCCGGACGGCAATAAAAGGGCAGGCAGTGACAGACTTCATCGCCGAATACACGGAGGCAGAGGCGACGCCGACCGGTGCATTCGAAGGTCTGACGGTAGAGGCATCCGAAAGACCAGAAGTTAAGGCAGGACCACTGTCGAAGTGGAACCTCTACGTCGACGGATCCTGCACAAAGAAGGCGAGCGACGTCGGGGTCATCCTAACCTGGCCAGGAGGGGTAAACGCAGAGTACGCCCTCAAATTTGAATTCAAGACAATCAACAATGAAGCCGAGTATAAGGCGCTCATCGCAGGCCTACAGTTGGCCAAAAACTCGGAGGCGCCCGACCTAAACATATTCAGGAACTCACAGTTGGTGGTGAGCCAGGTCGAGGGCGAATTCCAAGCGAAAGGAGAGTCTATGATCGCCTACCTCAGGCACGTGAAGGCGCTGATCAGCAGATTCAACTATGTCAAAATCAACCACATACATCGGGGACTCAACGCGAAGGCGGACAAACTGGCCCGATTGGCCACGGCTCCCGTCCACTCCGGACCAGAACAGCGGATCGTCGAAGTACTACGACGGCCAAGCATTTTGGAGCAGAACAAATCCTGGCGATCGAACCACAAGAACGCAGCTACATGGACGTACTCATCGCATACAAGGCAAGGGGGGAATTACCAGAAGACAAACAGGAGGCCAGAACCTTCATCGCACGGGCGGCAAACTTCAGCATGAGGGATGGCATACTTTATCGGCGAAGAAAGACTTGTGCGAGCCTCAAGTGCGTCACTCCGAAGAGGGGCAACGCAATTCTACAAGAGATCTACTCGGGCACATGCAGCCACCACGCGGGAGCAAGATCAATCGCGTACAAGGCTCTCCGGTGCGGATTCTGGTGGCCCACCATCCATGCGGACACCACGACACTGACAAGCAAGTGCCACCAGTGCCAGCTGCACGCACACCACTACCACGCGCCCGCCGTCCCGCTCTAAATCCTCTTATCGCCTATACCTTTCGCACAGTGGGGACTGGACTTAATCGGGGAACTCCCAAAATCCAAGGGGCAGTACAAGTACCTGATCGTCATCATCGACTACCACATCAAGTTCATCAAAGCCCAGCCAATGATAAAAATCACGACAGAAAAGGTCGAACGCTTCCTTTGGCGGTTTCTCTTCTCTCGCTACGGGACCCCGAGCAGCATCATCACGGACAACGGGCCACAGTTTAACAACCCTCGACTCACGGCCTTCTACAAATGGCAAGGAACAGAGCTCGTATTCGCATCACCACTGCACCCCCAGACAAAGGGGCAGGTAGAGACGACAAAAAAAATAATCAAGGCAGACATCAAAAATAAGATCGAGGACATTGAGCCCGGGGAGGCAGGATACGGGGGCTGACCCGAGGTCATCCCAGAGATCCTATGGTCCATCCGAACAACCGCCAGTGCGGCGACAGGCGAAACCCCGTTCAGCCTGACATTCGAAACTGAGGCCGTGCTACCTCTAGAAATCAACCACCAGAGCCCGCGGATCGAGGGGTACGATCCGAGCACAAACGAGGAAGGGCTACGTCTCAACAACGACCTACTAGAAGAAAGGAGGGACACAACACATCTCCACAATGCTGCGAACAAACAGAGAATCGCCCGATTATACAACCAGCACATTCGGGCTCGACCGATCCAACAGAGGGACTGGTTCATGAAGGCAATACAACAGAAGGTCAAGGCACTCCGTCCATCGTGGGAAGACCCGTATGTCATAGACGAGGTGGTAAGCCTCAACACCTTCTACATAAGGGATATGCAAGGTCAACGACTACGACACCCGTGAAACATCCAGCACTTGCGGAAGTACTTTCATTAAGTTCTTTTTATTACATTGTATTTCCGTGATCCGTCCACCCGATACTCAGGGACTGGGGATAGAATGTTCTCTTTGATGTAACACTTGGTGAAAATACCACACAAAAAAGAGAGAGCAAGCACACGCATACGAAAAAGAAACTTCATTACTTGAGGGCACGAATGGCCAGTTACAAAATCCGATCTACAAGTTACAAAAAAAAGAGGAGAAAAAAATCTACTATTCTACTTCCGCCTCCGCACCATCCGCCTGCTCCGCCACTTGCTCCACCACTGCTTCAGTGCCCGCCTGCTCAGGCTGCTGGGGCTACTCGGGCTACTGCTCCGCGCTCTCGGTAGAAGGGTCAGCCGCTCGCGCCTGCAGATGTGCCCGGTAGCGCTCCAAATCGATGAAATGGGCCACAGCCACCCGAAAAGCAGTCACCTGCTCCTCTGCCTTAGCCGTCACCAACTCTAATAAATCATCCGACCCCTTGAAAGCAGCAACAGCCTCAGCCTAGGTAAGCTAGACCCGATCCTCCATCCAGGCATAGCTCTCGGTCTCCATCAGCCGGGACTCCATCTCAGCTACGCGATTGGCAGCCTCAACGCGCACCCGCTCCACCTCGGCCAGGGCACTGTCGCGCTTGGCCTTCAGCACGGTCTCCCGTTTGGCGCTATCCCGAAGCTCCCGAGTCAGCTCGTTCACCCGGGTGGCCTTCCGCTTGGCTAGCTCATTCGCCTTGAAGAGTCGGCCTACAGCTTCTCATGGGCCACGGCAGCCTGGCGGGACTCGACCCTCAACCATGACAGCTTCTCCAAGTTCTCGAGCGCGCGCAAGCAGAAGAGTTGATGCTGCAGCTTGGCTCACGAATTGAAGGCCCGGTCCAAGCCGTCAAGGGCATGGGCAGGACCTGGTTGCAGCAGATGCTGGAGCGATGACACGCCCTCGCCCAAGGATTGGCGGAGACTCTCAAGAAGAAAGCGAGTCGCATCCCCACCAACCTCCACCGCCGCCGAGCCAGTAGCATCCGTCCGAGAGCGCTTGAAGGGACGACCAGCCCCACCTTCAGGAGCGGGCGAGCCAGTGGAGAGATCTGCACCACTAGACGTCTGAGAGACCCGGACCCGTGAGCCTGAGTTTAGGAAGGCCTCCCGCCGATCCCTCTGCTTCACGCGCCTCTGGTCGCGCTCCGTCTGCCGCTGCTCCTTCTCACGGGAGTGGCAATCCCGTTCGGACCGATCTTGACCCCGAGCAGCAGACGACCCGAGTGGAGGAAGTCCAGACCCCTCAGCAACACGCACCCGCGGGACGATGACGGCAGCCGCACGCATGGCAAGAGCGTGGTCAGAAACTTTCGGCGCCGAGATCCTTGCTTGGACCGTATCCCCCACGACCAGTCCACCGTGCCCGTCATCCACGACCCGGCGCATGGTCTCAGCGCTCGATAGCAGTAACTCCATGCGGCGCTGGAGGGCCTCGTCCTTCTCAATGGCCTTGGACTTGGTCATTTTGGCTGCAAACAAACACGAACGAAAGGTTAGTAACAATTATCAAATATACGTAAACATGCAAAATGAAACAGGTATCAGGTGCCCGAACAGACCAGGTGCTCGGGCCAGACGCGTGCGCTCGATTAGATCCCAATGGCACGCTACCCAGAAGTGTCTCACTTCGAGCGCCGGGTCAACAACAAACTTCAGGCGAGCAATCCTGGCCTCCTCCACAGGCGTCATCGGGTACTCGATCAATACGTATTGAGAGGGTAGAAGCGCTGAAGGACTCGATCAATACGGTGCCCGTTAGCCGCATACTCCGGGGAGAAAGAGCCAAATTCCCAGTCACCTCCCACCAGGCAGCTGATCATACGCCACGATGTCGACGAGCTGGGTGGATCGACCAACCACCACTTCACCCGCGGCTTCACAGTGAAGGTGCCCGAATCCCTTCGGCGGGAGGAGTGCTTGAGGTGAAAGAAGTGAAGCAACTCCACCCGCGTTGGATGATCCAACCCGCTCAGACAGAAGATGTTGAAGAAGGCCACCGGCGTGCGGGTCATCGTCGACCCATACTGACCGAGTGAAATCCTCAGCAGGGCCAGCATGTACTGGAAAAACGGATGCAGATGCAGCTTGATGCCCGCCTTCAAATGGAACTCGCTCAAGCATATATGACCGGGCGGAGGACGCGTGAACGTGTCAGCCTTCCCAGGAATCTTCAGCTTCACGGATGAAGGAATATGGTAGTCACGCGCCCATCGCACCATCTCCTTCACCGAGGGCACCCGCTCGGGCTCCTGCACCGGTACTCCGTCGTGAAGCACCCAATGCACACGTCCGCCTTCTGTAAACTGGGGCACGAGGTCCTCCCCTCGCGCGCGCTCCTCGCCCCACGTCCCCAACGAAGAAAACCCACCCGACGACCCCGACGACTCGGACGCATCCCCCAACCCGATGTCTTCGGCCACAGTTCACGCTCGTGTCTCCTCCATCGACTGCACGATAAGAGAATCACCATTAGGTATATACTACAAAGGCATTACACTCATCACGGATTCGGACGAGGAGTCCAATCCGCTCGTGCACGAACCACAGCTAACCCACCCCGCCCCCGAAACATATATCTGTTCACGCGACATGTCGCTCGAAACTTCTATCGGTTCCATCTCCTAGACAAGACGCACGCATGCAACACCCAAACATTTAGCAAGAAAAATCCTACCACAAACAACAAAAACCCAGAAATCTACCCCAAAACAGATCAACACAGGCACGCCTCAAGAACACACCTTGTTCTTGAGACGAAAACCTAGAAAAACCCAGAAACATGCAAACAGAAACGGCAAAGAAACCGGAAAAACAAAGAGACAGAATGGAAAACAACACCAAATCAGTTTAGAGCCTCACCAGAGTTGAGATTTGAGGTTGAAGGTTGAACGTCGACGAGAACACCGGCAAAGCACAAAGAGCAAAAATCAGAAGCAAGAATAGTGAGCAAGGTAACTTTTTTGCAGAGTTTCAATGAAAGTAAAAAGCGATGGGAGAAGACGACACCCCGAAAGCCTATTTATACAGATCCGACATCACACGCGAGTGAACGCCTGCCGTTCATTTTTCGCGTGTCTACCGTCAGATGATGACACGTGTCCACGAGATAGTTTACTTCCCCTCTTAAGTAACCGCGGTCACCCTTTGGCTTCCCGCCTTGGTTTCAAACCCTAGCACGATCTCCCACGACTCGCCACATGTCAGCCATGCAGCCTCCCACGCTCCCATGCGCGTGACGATTGACCTTCCAGCAGTTACTACGTAACCAGCATTTATTACGCATGGTCTACTAGCATTTATTACGTCGGCTAGCATTTATTACACCCCCAGCGGTTTCCAAGGAGAAGTTGAAAAGATGTCACTCCAAACGTCCCATCAGTCAGATCACCCCACTCGAGACACGTACACGCACGTCACGATTCCCGCCATTCGGACCATCGCACGCACCACCAGCACGATCAAGCGCCTTACAATCTCACAGGCAAGTAAACGCCACCCCACGAGGTTAGTGCAAGACCATTGAGGCGTTCGAAAGAGGCTAACGTCACGCGTTTCCTTTCGGCGTGTACGCGCTCAAAGCAAGACCATTTAGGCGTCCCGAAAGAGGCTAACGGTCCGCGTTCCCTTTTCGGCGTGCACGAGCAAAATGGACAATAGGCGGCGCGTGGTATCGTCTCCCTGGCTCTGTTGGTGAAGCCAGATCACAAGCGGCCGCTTGTGCAGTCCGCGCCTAGACACCCAGTAAGAGGTGACCCACCGTTCGGGCTACGCGGCACGGAAGAGGCTAACGTCACTCGTTACCTTCCGGGGCGCGCAAACCGCAGGACCATTTGGGCGGCTCGAAAGCGGCACGTACCTTTTGGAGCGCACGCCGAATGATGGGTGACTCGGGAGTGGCCCCATATCTTCCGAGGACGTAACGCCACCATTCGCCGAATTAGGCGGCACAATAGCGGCAAGTTCCTTTCGTGCGCACGCTAAACCGAAGAGCGGCACGGGCATGCTGTCCGTCCCTCCGTGCGCGCTGCAACACATGTACGTAACGGTCAGGGCCCCACCATTGACGCTACGATAGGTCGGCGCCGAGAGTGAGGATCTCCTCTCTGGCACCTAAGCACGGCCGTTCCGAGTCCTATTCTTGACGGGCTCCGAACAGCAAGATTCGTTTGGGAGTGCCGTGCAAGCGGCTTGGAACCATTCATGCATTAAGAAAGGCCGTTCCATAGGCATATCCTTGGCGGACTCCGGACAGCAACATTCGTCGCGGGGCCGGGTAAGTGGCTCGGAACCATCCATGTATTTCAAGAAAGGTCGTTCCATAGGCCTATCCTTAGCGGACTCCGGACAGCAACATTTGTCGCGGGGCCGGGTAAGTGGCTCGGAACCATCCATGCATTTCAAGAAAGGCCTATCCTTGGCGGACTCCGGACAGCAAGATTCGTTGTGGGACCAGATAAGTGGCTCAGAACCATCCATGCATCCACATACACAAACATACATCAACACTCATTCACTCAAACCGCATCATCACTCAATCGCATCACACGATCATACATACATCTGCATACATTCATATACTCATTCACTCATACCTACTTGTATATATGTACTGCATACATCCACATTCACTCCTACATACTGACATACATCCGCATACACAACATACATATCCATCCACATAGCTTTACAGGCGCACGCCCAGGCACACGGCTCCAAACAGCAACATTCGTTTGGGAGTCAGGCACCCAGGTACAGGATCACGCGAACACACGATCGGACGTACAGGTGCCCACTCTGTCAAGCGAGCTCTTTCTTGACCGGAGAGTTAGGGGACTTGGGGGTTACAGGACCACGCATCACTGCTCAATCGGATAAATATTTGTTTAATCGCACGAACCCTTTTTCAACTCCTCAATCAAGAAAGGTCTCTTTGACTTGCGAACTTGGGGGACTTGTTAGTATATCACTATTAGTTCATGGATTAAACACACTTACCCACTTAAGCAGGTAATCAACGCCTACTCAACCGCCTGAAAGACCACCAGGTGGACTACAACTTCACTCGCAAGACCGAACCCATCCGACCGAGAACGTGCCCGACAAGCGCACATCCGAATACTCGGCCCACATGACAGCAAGTGCAGCCCTATCCCACATCGAAAAGCACAAGCAAGCAACAATCTCATCCACCCATATAGGTAACGCATTTACTACAGGTAAGGATATTCATTCAATTCAACCCAACAATCAATTCCAATCTTAAATACTCCAACCTACTTTCTTACACGTTCGCTTGACTGTTATATCCAATACATCTTCTAACTTAGGCATCGGAGCGTTGAAGGTAGGCCAACCCTGTCTTGACCATCTGACCGCCTGTTTATTATTGTATTCTTCTAAAAATGGGAAGCTGAACGCGCAAGTCCGCATACCCGATAACCCGAACACCCGAAGAGAGAGCAAGTACCCGATCATCCGAACAGCCTGAACGTTCGGACAAGAAGAGAAGATTACTCGTATTGCTTCTGCTGATTACGTCCCGTGTAATCCGGTAGAAACAACATGTATACTCTTTCCATCTATCTTTGCCACATGCGTTGGCAATTTAGTGTTTGACCAAATTCCTCTTTCTTCTAATCAACAGCACACCCGGGAAACAGACGTGACTGTTAGCTCGCAAGTCCTTAGGAAGAAAAGGTCCAATTGTGTTTTTCGCTTTTTTACTGAATGTAACTGACCCGCTTATTCTTTATCAATCTCATAAGCGCAGGAGGACTGACTCTTCTTCTGGAGAAACATCTAAAGCCGCTCGCCATGATGTCTCCAAACTACTTTCAACTTTGGAAGTGCCCCCAAGTGGTATCTGGACAGCTACAAAGATCGCAAGCAGAGATGGACAAGCTAGGCTTTAAACCAACATCTTCCATGCCTCTTTTGATCAACAGAGTGAAAAAACCTCTGGGGCAAGCGCTTGCTCAGCATTAGTCTCTACCATTGCTCATTGGTTATGTTTAAATCCGGACGCTATACCCACGGTCTCCGAGTTTGACGACCTCATTATCCAAGGTTCTTTGGAGTAGCAGAAGCTCTGCAAGGATGAGGCCCTCGCCAGCTCCTACCAAGATCAACATTTTGATCTTGAAGTTATTCTGAAGGCAAACATCAGACCCCTGAAAATTTCTTCTGATGACTCCTTCATTGGGTACTTCAACCCAGAGAAGTTTGCAAACCTGAGCGACCTTGCATCATTTGATGAAATCTGGGAAAACATCAGCAAGAGAGCAAAGCCTCAGGTGTACCTTGTGAGTTAGAATGATCGCTTCTTCGTCCTTAAAACTGAAGCTAAAGCTTATTATATTATCGATTCACTGGGAGAAAGGCTTTTCGAAGGGTGTTGCAAAGCCTACATATTGAAGTTTGATGATTCTAGCATAATGTTTGGAGATGAAGACCATGAAACAAGGCTGGAAGTTATAAATAGTGATAAAGAATGCTGTAAAGACTTCACAACAAAGTTCTTGGTTAGAACTATACTAAGAGAGCTTGAGGAAGAAGAAAAGAAAAAGGCAGTTGATCCCGTTGTTCTCTTCCGGCACCTTCAGATTGAATTTCAATCTTGCTTCCTCCCTTCCTCCTCTGGTGAGGAAAACAGCTTCCAAAATGACCAAGTCATTCCGGAATAGGATGTTCAAATTCAACCCTCGCCAGAGCTTCAAGTCATAGTTGAGGAACCACAGCAATTGGTTGAGGTTATTCCAGAATCAGAAGACCAAGTTTCTCCCTCGCCAGAGTCTCAACTCCAAGCGACTGAAGAACCACAATAATTGGTTTTACTCAAACACTTGTCCCCTGTCCAGGTAAGACATCAGTTCATTTACTTCATTTTGTATATTAAATTCTTCTTGATTGAACCCTGACATCTTGTGTTTCTTCCTAGTCTAAACCTGATTCTCAAGCAAATTCAGAGAAAGAGGCAAGCTCGCAAGGCGAACTTCAAACTTTAAACAGTCCTCATTCTTCTGAGCTCTCCATAATGGCCGTTATGGACCAGCCTTCAGGTTCACTAAATGTTTTTGATGAAGAACCTAAAACTTTTCCTGAAGAAACTACTACTTCGTCTTCATCAAATGGACTTTCCTCTCAAGCCCCCAACCCTCAAGATGAGATTTTAATCTTGCAAGAGATTTCGACCAAGTTTAGTGCATTGAGCTCCCCTTCTGCCATTGATATTGCCCTTCAGAAGATCCTTTCTGGCAACCTGGATTCCCCTCAAGACATTAAACAAATTCAGGAACAAGTCAGGAATCTAAAGGCCACTGCCTTTACTGAATTCCTCCAGACCAAACCTGGTCTTGAGGAAAAACTTCATCAACTCCTAGGTCAAAGCGAAGCCCACCACCATTTGAAACTTGAGGCTGAACGCAAGAAAGAGGCGGTAGAGACATTGGCCCGCCAGACACAAGAAGAGAACAAATGAATCCAGGTACTTCTGAAAAACACATCCACCCAACAAGAAACTCTGGTAGCCAAAGATGCTAAATTAGCTGCCCTCCAAGCTGAAGTGGATGGCCTGCATATAAATGCTCATTCAAATCAAGCCTTCATCTACCAGATCATAATAGAAGGAGAGAGCCAAGCTTAACTGTTGCAGGATGTAAAAGAAGAAGTCACAAGTGCTCTACAAATGTATAAACAATCTTGGTGAGATCTTGAGTTTGCAAAAGTGTCCTTGAGGGAAAGAGCCATCCTATTATAGTTACTGGGCCACATAGATTAGCTCCTTTTTCGTATTACGATGGTATTCCAAAAATTCTACTATCTTAAGTGTTTTCTTTCATAGCTCACATTTTGGTATATATTTTTACTGGGCCTTGAATATCCTGTTGGGCCTCAGACTTAGGCCTTCCAAGAATCATGCAAACAATGCTAGGTCTACTTATAGAACCTAACCGCTCGCCTGCCCTGATCATCTGAATTAAATGGATTTTAATTCCACGCTTGGAATCCGTATTGCATCATTCAAACCGTCAAATCTTCAAAAATACGTTTTACCTGCCCAAAAAATCTTTCACTTATCACGCCTTTTCCTAGGGGTAGATAAACCGTATCATGGCGCAATCTCCAGTAGACGCGTGTCCTCTATTAATAGGTGCATTCAATCTCGCAAAGCCTTACCGATATGGCTCATTGTAGTTTCTTTCTATAAAAAGCCTCCCTCTTCATTGCTTGTGGTCATACCACTAGAAAAATATATTAGTGTGGAATGTAGCGGTTCTGTTATTCATCCCAGCACAGGGTATATATAGAAATATTACATCCAAAGATCAGGAAAATAATTCCTACCAAAAATTACATTGAATCCTAATCAAATAAGAATAATCCCAAAACATAATATTCAACACCCACCCTCAAGTTGAGCATGGTATCTATGCGCAACTTGAATACAACAACTAAATAAATGTGCTTGTGCATGTGCGTGTGCGTGTGCGTGTGCGTGTGCGTGTGCGTGTGCTTGTGCTTGTGCTTGTGCTTGTGCTTGTGCGTGTGTTTGTGCTTGTACTTGTGCGTGTGTTTGTGCTTGTACTTGGAACCTGGATGTGGTGTGCAACACCCACACCTCCTATTTTACGAGGTGTGGGTGTGTATTGTGCGTGCCGATATAGGTGTACTCTGCAGATCTCAGGATTTGCTCTGATACCAACTGGAAAAGTATATTGGTGTGGAATGCAGTGATTCTTTTATTCATCCCAGCACAGGGTATATATAGAAATATTACATCCAAAGATCAGGAAAAGAATTCCTAACAAAAATTACATTGAATCCTAATCAAATAAGAATAATCCCAAAACATAATATTCAACAATACCTTCCAAACTTCTTCGCGAGATGAACTCCCTTTCTTCATATTTGCTCTGGCTTTCTTATCTGGAAAATCCTCCAGATAAAACCTCCCATATTATAAACTCTAGATAGTGATATCTATGTCCAGGTGTTGCCTTGGCTGACTCACCCGCTCAGTTTCCAATTGCATAGAGGCTATAGGTTCTATGGACGTGGCTTCACTGGAGAGGAAGAATAGGGAGTTCAATCTAGGGGAAGGCAACAAACGCCAAGCTTGCTTCAAATGGTCTTTTGATCTGATGAACTAGTTTCCTTGGCGTTATCAAATCATCTTTCTTTTGTCTCTTGAGGTCCCCCTTTTCAATGTATACATGTCTGATATGTGAACCCAAGGACCGGCTATCAACTGTTTGAGGATTTGGAAAAACAAACTGTATTTATCTTTCTGTTCTGTTGCTGATTGTAATTTTTTTTTCATGTGGTATTAGTGCTTAAGGCCTAAAGCCTTTGTATTTTTTTGATTAATGTAATCTATTTCTATTCAAAGCAAAGAGTTCCCTTATGCAAAAAAATAAATAAATTATATTGATAAACTCAGATATAGTTTGTACATAACTTGGCCACAGTGGTTGACAAATGTGAACTCTTTAATCAGAAAAATAAAAAATAAAAATTTAGCCCCAAGTATAGGCTATCTACATTTAAATAATCTCTATGTGTTGCCCCTTCAGTTCAATCATGCGAGTGTTACCGATGAGCATGAATGAACTGGATTAAGCTATTGTTGGCGGGTCTTCATACTCCCAGACTGGTTGTATATATTTCTTAAGGAAATGACCATTGATAGGATTATCATGAATTGTTCCATCTCGATCTCGTAAATGAATAGCTCATTTACCTAAGAGTCGATTGATAATGTATGGTCCTTCCCACTTTTCTGACCACTTTCCTCGGCCTTCAGTCTTCTCGCCAACGGGAAATATCACTCGCCAGACCAATTCTCCTTCTGCAAAACTCATGCCCCTAGTACATCGGTCATAAGCACGAGCCACCTTTCGTTTCTCAGCACATAGACTGACATAAGCATGTATCATCTTTTCATCTAAGTCTTCATGTTCCTGCCACATAGCCTGCACGTAATCTTTACCGATCAAAGTGTTTTGCACCATTACTCTTAAAGATTGGACGTTAATCTCCAAAGGCAGGACCGCATCGTGGCCGAACATTAGAGCATAAGGAGTGGTGCCTGTGAGCGTTCTTTTGCTTATTCGATAAGACCACAGTGTGTTGAATAACTATTCATGCCACAATCTGGCATTGCTAGCGAGCAATCGTTTAAGGATGTGTATAATGATTTTTTTGCTCGCTTCAGCTTGACCATTGGATTGGGCATAATATAGAGAAGAATGTAGAAAATGTATGCCAAAATCTTTCATAAGCTCATCTACATCTCCAGACATTAACCCTGCCCCTCGATCGGAAATAAAACTCTCAGGAATACCAAACCTGCAAATAATATCTTCAAATAAGAACTAGCGGATGGCCTTTGCTGATGATACTCTGAAATGTCGAGTTTCAACCCATTTTGTGAAGAAATCAGTAGCCACAATGATGTATTTGTGCCCGTCTGATGAATGAGGATGAATCATTCCGATTAAATCCAGAGTCCATCCTCGAGCTGGCCAAGGCTTGACTATAGGCTATAATGGTATTCTAGGCATGTGGCTGATTGGACCATGTTTTTGAAATTCTTCACAACCTTTAGCAAACGTGATCCAATCTTTGAGCATTCCTGGCCAATAATAGCCATGTCGTCGTATCAACCATCTCATCTTTAGACCGGCCTTATGTGCCCTTGCTATCCAGACATGAACTTCCCTTATCAATCGCTTAGCGTCACGTCTAAAGACACATCTTAAGAATATGTCTTCCTCTCATCTACTATACAACTCATCATCCTTGAGCATATAGTTAGGAGCCCAGAAATGAATCCACTTGTTTACCGGATCATTAGGATTCTGGAGATAGGAAATAATATACTGTCTCCAATTCACATCAATGTGATCAAAGGTAGAAACGTACCACTCGTT
The DNA here is from genome assembly GCA_946800695.1 of Geum urbanum. Taxonomy (NCBI): domain Eukaryota; kingdom Viridiplantae; phylum Streptophyta; class Magnoliopsida; order Rosales; family Rosaceae; genus Geum; species Geum urbanum. The sequence continues at coordinate 59,523,392 of OX327002.1, forward strand.
GTTTACTTCTTGGCGAGCAAAGAAAGATAGCAAGCTCACGCACGCTCCATCTTGCAAGCTCCACTCATTTTTTGCTCGTACCACTCTTCAGTATACGCTCATGCGCTCCATCTTGCAAGCTCACCCCGTTGCTAGTTAGGCCAACTCATTTGCTGCACAATTTCTCTCGCGAGGAACATGGTCTCAACTCAACTTCAGTGAACAACTTAAGTAATTCACAGGCTCGTTTAACGTATGGTTCTAATACTGGTCCAGCCTTATACTTGGTTTCAAGTTGTCGGATTACTAACTGGGAATCTCCGTATATGTGCACATATGTGATCTCCATATCTAGTAAAAGTTCCAAGCTAATGATAAGTGCCTCGTATTCTGCTTGGTTATTGGTGCACCGGAAATCCAACCTGGAAGAATAAGAAAATGTTTGGCCGCGTGGAGAAACTAATGCTACTCCTGCCCCAACCATAGTACTTATGCTTGACCCATCGAAGTATAGACACTAAGGTGCTAGATCAATACTAGTGAGTTCTAGCTCCGGCCCCTCTCGAACATCCTTCATTGGATGATGACCCAGGAAATCAGCCACTGATTGGCCCTTGATTGCCTTCTGGGGAACGTACTGCAAGGAGAACTCTGACAAAGCCAGAATCCACTTCCCAATCTGTCCCCTGAGTATGGGTCTCGAAAGCATATACTTCACCAAATCAATTTGTGCTATTACACACGTGGTGAAGGGTAACATGTAGTGCCTCAGCTTACATCCTAAGAAATACATAGCTAGGCACAGTTTTTCCATTGGCGAGTATCTATTTTCACATTTGGTTAAGGTACAACTGAGATAGAAAATAGCACGTTTTGTTCCAGAAGTGTCGTCCTGAACTAATAGATTTCGAATAGAATGATCAGTAGCTGAAATGTACATTTTGAGAGGAACCTCTGGCCTTGGTGGGACCAAGACTGGCGGGTTTGTTAAATATGCTTTGATGGTTTCAAAAGCCTCTTGATGGATAAGCTTCCAAACAAAGTCTTTCCGATTCTGAAGCTTGAGTAACATGGAAAATGGTTGTGTTTTCCCAGCAGCATTGGCAATAAACCGTCGTAAGAAATTGATTTTATCCAATAAGCGCAGTAGTTCTTTCTTACTTTTTGGCGGGATTGCATTAAGAACCACTTCTTTCTTGTCATCCGGTATCTCAATCCCACGCTGATGCACCAAGAATCCCAGGAAATCTCCTGCTTGGACTCCAAATACACACTTTGCTGGATTCATCTTCAACTGATGCTGCGTCATCCGGATAAAGACTTATCTCAAGTCTTCAATGTGGTTAACTCTACATTTCGTTTTAACTACCACATCATCGATATAGACCTCCATGATTTTGCCAATAAGGTCATGGAAGATCAAGTTCATTGCTCGTTGGTAGGTTGCCCCTGCATTCTTGAGTCCAAATGGCATGTCTACATACTCAAATACTCTTGCAAAACCTGGGCACCGAAACGAAGTCTTATGTCTGTCTGCTCCTGTCACTGGGATCTAATGATAACCAGCTGTCCCATCAATGAATGATAACATTTCCTGACGAGCCACTGAGTCTACCAACAAATCTGCTACTGGCATTGGGTATGCATCTTTCGGAGTTGCATTGTTCAAGTCTATGTAGTCAACACAAACTCGCATTTTACCATTCTTTTTCTTGATTGGGACTACATTGGATAGCCATTCATTGTACTTGGCCACTCGTTTGATCCCTGACTTGAGCCTTTTCTCTACTTCTTCCTTGACTAGAATTGTTGTTTCTGTATTCATCCGACGCATCTCTTGTTTTACCGGCTTCTTTCCTTCCATGATGAGTAAGTTGTGACAAACCAACTCTGGTGACAGTCCTGGCATGTTGTCATATTTTTCTACAAAATAATCAGCGTACTCTTGTAGCAATTCAATAAGCCTTAGTCGTTCTTCAGGCTCGAGGAAGGTACTTATAGCCACAAATATTGGCTCTTCTGAACTCCTAAGGTTATATAACATTTTAAATAGGATCTTTGACTTTATGAGGTATATCATCTAAGGCTGCTGGTGCTAATTTGATCTCTTCCTCCTCGTCCACTTCGTTTAATACATCCTCATCCACATAGTCCAATGCTACAATTATTGGAACCCTCTCGTAGGCCTGACTCTCCATCAAAAAATTGTGGAAGCATTCGTACAAAGAGTAACAAGCCTTGGTCTCTATACTTTATAGAGATCCACTCATTGAGATGGTTTTTATGGTAGCTCAATGGTATAGGGCCTGCTACTATCATGATCTGTTTGGATAATACCCCATTGAGCTAGTTCAAAGGCCGTAACACCAACTGGGCGGCATTTGTTATCGATGCCACATACCTCCAATGGCTTGAGGTCACTGCTGTAATAACTGGCTTCTAAAGAATTGGCAGACACGAAATATGGACGAGGGTCTGCATCAACGATTTCTGATTTGCCAGACTCCATATTCCAAAGTAACATCTGCTGGTGAAGGGACGAAGGTACACAATAGCTTCTATGGATCCATTCACGCCCAAGAATTGCACTGTATGGAGCTGTGCACTCCGCTACAAAGAACGTGTATGTACCGGTGGCTAGACCAATGTGTACCTGCAGAAAAATGATTCCCAAAGTCTTAGATATGCTACCCTGAAAGTTTCTGACGTTGAGGGTTGTCTCTTGGACAGCAGACTTGGGAACGCCTAGTAAGGCCATCGCTTTAACTGTGATGATGTTCACCGCCGCCCCAGAATCCACTAAAAGCTTGTTAATTTGAATTCCTTAGATATTCCCTATCACATATAGTGGTCGCATGTGCATGGCCATGTTCAAGGTGGGCTTTGCGAACATCATTTGTCCCTTGGTTGACGGTGGATCAGTCTCGGGTTTTTTGGCGAGCACTGACTGCTCTGTCAATATTGGTTCATCCTCTGGTGCTACCAAATGATTAACATCTTTCCTTAAGACTGGCTTAACCACTGCTGGCTTCTGTGAAGATAGGGCATATTTGGAAGATAAGATGAACACCATGTATATATTAGTGTCCACCTCTTCTGCATATTCTTCTATATTTTCTTCTTCGTCTTCACCGTAGTCCAACAACTCTTCATCGTCTTTGTTATTGTCATTTTCAGGTTTCTCTTCCTCGATATCCATGTTTGCAGTGACTTCAAGGGAAGCAACATGTTGCATCTGATCCTCAGGTGTAGGATCTATGGTTATTAGCATGAATATTCCATAACTTTGTTTTTAGAGTGGGGGAAAAGATTTGTCAAGACTTCGGTCTCCATTATAGACCTTTAGTCTCGCTTGAAGTGACTTTCCCTTTGACATGTTCTCTTTCCTTTTGTGGAGTATTCAACCCCATTGCTTCCATCGCTTCATCATCAAAACTAAGACGTCGTCTCGTTGATTTATGATTTAGGACTTCGCGATGAACCTCATGCATAGGTTTTGGTGTCTTGTCTCTGGACCATAGTTCAGGGTTAACATCAAAGACACTTGGTCGGTGTGCTTGCACCTTAGGCTCGCGAGACTTCTTCCCAAAAACCACCGAAGAGTTTACCGCGAGAGCATTCAACCTTCTCTGCAGCATTTCTGGGGAACAGACCAACTCTTCTTCTTTGAGTAGGCCCATCTCATAAGCCTCTAATGCTCTCTTGGCTTCTCCAAATCTTCGTTGAAGATTCCACCTTCTACTTGGAGTCACCTCGATGGTTTTTCTCTTTTCCTTCACATACCATACATTCTCATTAGTGATGTTTCTTGAAGCTGGTGGAACGTATGGCCAGTGTGTCAGCTCTATCTGGTTTGGACTTCTTTGTTTCACTAATCTTCTCTGAACCTCGCGAACGCTTAGGTGCTGGGGAATCCCTTTGTCTTGCCCCTCATGGGCTACGTGGCTGATGATGATCTGGATTTGAAAATAATTCCGGGAAAACCTCTGCTGCTTCTACCAATTCTTCATAGGAAATCTTCAGCTCGCTCTTAAGCTTACAATGAGCACAAAGGGCTACTGACGACTCTGCTTTTGGATCCACCTTCTCTTTTCCTTTAGCTAATCTTGCCGGTTGTTCGCTTGGTGGACTCTCGCTAGTAGTATGGAGATCGACGGTCTGCTTGCGTTTACTTGGGTAGCCCCTAGTTAGTTCTAACATCCCGACCGTTAATGATTCCTTGGTCGCCAGACCTGGCAACTGCTCAATATCTATCAGTATTTTTCCCTCGTCAATCCACTGCTAAATTCTAAACGTTAAGTCAATGCAGTAGTTCATGGAATGGTGACCTCATCGGTGCTGGTATCGGCAGTAAGGTAGACCCCTTACATCCTTTGGATATGGGTCTGGTGTTCCCCAGTTATCGGGAACCATTGTTATCCCTGCATGGAGTAGCTCTTCAAATATCTCTTCTCTCCTGGACGCATCATAAGTTATCTCAGCTCGCCTAGGTCGGACAAATGAAATATTGCGTTTAGCCTCCGCCTTGATCTTTTCCTTCTTTGTGTGGGCTCAGGTGCATTGCGAGAAAAGGATGTTTCTGGGGAAGTAGATGGTGTAGCGGAAGGCTGTAGTGCGTGAAGATTTTATGGGTGCCATTCTACCACTCCTTCTTGGCTAATTACGATCACTTCCTAGTTGATCAAACCTTGAACTTTCAAGGTTGAACACGTCGTTGTTCGATGACCAAACTTATTGTGGAATCTGCAGAAATGTTGGGCTCGTCGTTCATACCGTAGATGTTTCAGTTTAAATACTAGGTAATAGAAAATCAGCTCTATTTCATACAGCCTATCCAAGATCTCTTCCACCTTATCTTGTGGAAAGGTATAACGTGGAAAGATCGGTAAATCTTCTTCCTCAGCGCCTCCCACACGGCTAACGGCTGGCGACCAACCTATATCGATCATGTTAACCTGAGGTGGTGGGAAGGGTTTAGAGTCTACTAATGTCACTGCCTTGGTCGCTCCCTCAAATTTTAGTCTTCCTTCATTGATCCACTTCTGGATCTGATCTTTCAGCTTGATGCAGTCCTTTGTAATATGATTCCATGCTCCATGGAATTTGCAATACTGTTTACCTTTTAACTGCTCGGCGGTGGGGAGAGGTCCGAAATTTGCTTTGACAGCTCGCATGTTGTAGAGTTCATCCAGGATCCCATGAGCCATATTAGCATCGTAAGTGTACGTTTCGACTCTGGCTTAGTAAATGCCACTGTTGAAAGCTTAATGGGGCCCTTACTCTTCTGAAGCTTACAGGGTTTCAAAACCTTGTTTGTCGATAAATATACTGCTCCCACTTTATTTCCATCAGAGTCTGAATCCTGGTCGTCTATGTCTTCTATATAAGCCACAGTTTTTGGCTTTGGTCTGTCGTAAGACCTGACAGTGTACGTACGTTCCCTAGGGCGCATTCCTTCTGTTGTCTCGTTCTTGCATGGTGCTGTAAGCTTTAGTTACAGCCGTGATAAGCTCATTCAAGGAAAAGTACTTGTTATTCAAGAACAATTGGTGGTACGTATCCTCCAAACCATTCTTGGCCATCTCTACTACCTCTTCTTTGCCTAATGGAGTTTTCATAGATTATATTCTGACCGGAATTGGTGCAGGAAGGTGACGGAACTATGTCGCTGATTGGCTCAAGGAAGCCAACTTTCCAACACTGGTTTCAGGTCTTGCCGTTCCGAAGTGATTTATGAACAAAGCCTCCATGTCCTTCCACTTGTTGATCGAACCCTTTTCCAATCCTGTATACCATACGTGGGCTGATCCTGACATGCACAAGAATTGCTAATATGAGTAATACCTGATGTGATTAATTGATTGAGCTCAATGTACTAAATCAAAGTATCAAACATAGTTAAGTCTCCATTTAGAACTGGAATTTTCAGATTTGAGGTGATTCTATGACTACTGCACTTTTCATTGATGTAGCCACACATGGTATTTTAGGTTTTGATCAGTAATATGTTTACTGTCCTGTCTGGCTCGTAAGTGGTTTGTAACTACAAGCATGTGGCTAAGTGGTGCAGAGACTTTAGGAACTGATGTAGTGCCTGGATTTTTGCATTTTGACTCTATTGTGGAAAAGAAGTGATGAAGAAATGGTTGTTCTGGCTAATGAAGATCAGAATTCATATGCGTTATATGGAGAGCCTTTTGAAGATTTCTATAGTGATGAGACAGAGGACTGGATTGACCAATTAAAGGTGTTGTGTACTTGTTATTGCCTTGGTATTAATCTGTTAGTCTGGCAACACATGTAGAGAAGAGTTATACAGTAGATCTTTGGAACCTCTTATGAACATATTATTACCGAACTATGTATTTGTAATGATATTAGCTTAGATTATTGAATGAATGTGCAAGTTTGATTGCCTATTGTGGTTTGAATGGATGTTTATTAACTTGTATTTACGACACGCTAATGTCTTTTGCGACGCGCTAATTGATTTTTTGCGATACGCTAGATAGATCTTTTACGATGCACATAGACGTCTTTTACGATGCACATAGATATCTTTTGCGACATGCATATTTGTGTAGCAAATAAACTTTGTCTTTTGCGACGTAGTCTTTTATGACACCCGCATGTGTGTCTCAAACTTATCTTTTGCGACACACATCGCGCTGTCGCAAAAGACCGTTTCTCCAGTAGTGAGATTTGAATAGCATCAATTCCCTACTGTGTGTTTTTAAGGAGTGGACTACAAATGTCGATGAGTTATAGTCCAATGGTAAGGATTTATATTGTGATTACGTGTTCAAATCTAGTCAGACACCAAATTCTATAGATTCACCTAAAAAGGACAAAAGAGTGGACTAGAAAGTATAGTAGCGTGGTTTAAAAATTAACTTGAACAAAAGAAAATAAAAGGGCTTGGAAAACAATTTAATTGGGTCCTTTGAAAGGATTTGGGCTTGCATAACATGGGCCTCAGTTGAATAAAATTTAGGCTTTCTAATGAGTTTGATGTCTGGAATCTGGAGCTAGAATGCTTAGGTGCACTGCAGCGCAACAAACAGGCACGAGAATGAGGCAAATCGGCCGTGGGGTCATTCAGCCACTGTGTAGAGTTAAAGGGATATAGACATATAGTCTAATCGAACACCAAACAATGCATATGATCACGTACTAAATACATATAGAAATACTATTTTGATTGAGGATGATAGAGCTGCTGACGACATATACATATTTATAGGGAGTTTTTTTATTGAGGACTTCAGTGAGGATTTAGTGAGTAACTTTATACAATAATTCATAAGTCTCAATTTTGATCATATTTTGACATATCAACTGTTAGATGTTTAGTTATATATAAGTAACTCATTCTTGTAAATTTTCAACTAAATCGAAAATCGTTAAGAGATTCAAAATCATTGTTTATCAATTATAAACATGAACGGTTCAAGTTTGATAAATTTGGAACATTCATTTATATCATCTTGTTCGATTCCTTAACGATTTCTAAATTGGATGAAAATTTATATAAATGATCTACGTATATATAGCTAGATGTACAACAGTTGATCTTCTAAAATATTATTAAAAAATATGATTTTTAAGAAGGTACTCATTAAGTCCTCACCATAAAGATGCTCAATGAATTTTTTTCCATGTATATGATATTATAGTTAGAGAGTTCCAATAAGCTCCAACATAAAATTATTGCATTGTATTCTTTAATTAATTCATGAGTGCAATTCAGTGCATGGCACGGCTTATTCTAAGAAAATGGTTTAGTGAACCTTGAATGGGGTATTATTTGGACCGCTCGATCGAAGAGTTAAAGGAAATGGAATTATGAGGCTGATCGAGATTTGAAAGACGAGACGTGGCATATGGGAAAATGGATTATGAGCCGCTAAGAGTGTTTCTTAGCATCATAAACAATGTGAAGCAACCATTACCGATCTAATTGGCGAAGAAGAAAATATCATCGACGAGAGCTTCAATTCGCTTTTGGGAGATATCCCACCAATGGGTGTGTCTCTCAATTGTCTCGACACTACTAACCAACTCCAGATTTTTCAATTATATGAGAGAAAAAGTTATGGTAGCTAGAGAGAAAGATAGTGATCAACGATCGAGACGCTGAGGGATGTGTCGTCATGCATGAGACTAATGGCTTTTCTAATAACACAAGAAGCTAATTAAGCTGGGGCAAGAGAACCGGAGGAAGTTATGACCTCATTCTGTTGGCCGGTGCGGACACTATTAGCATTCGACGTGATTTCTGGGTCCCCAACAATTCTTTCCCCAGAACGTACCCTTTTGCATACTTAATCAAGTCGGCAAGCAATAGTGATATCCATTGCATAGATGGCGAGCAGTCATCTTTTCGTGTTCGTTATTTGTTATTTATGATTTCAAAGAAGAAAACTAGTGACTAGAACGTATTTTTTAACTGCATGCATGTCTAGTAACCTTTCACAATAACTTCATCTCCACGCTACTACGTACAAACGTATTTGATTTCCATGACATCATTCAATATGCATGACAATTGAATACATGTTTATTTTAATCGCAAATTCGCAATTCCTAGATATTTGACAAAGTTTAATTTGCTTCTTATGTAACGTTAATTGGGGTCATCCATGTGCATGGAATAGAGATAGAAAAACTTATATTTCAATTCGTTTTCAAAGCACTTGTGCCTAGCTATAATTTATGGGGTGAGATTCTATACTCTTGTAGTGCTTTATACGAAACAGTCGATCCATCACTATGACGATAAACAATTTAGGCACTATTCCCTTTGTAAGAACGTAGTATTTCTCTCCATCTGTGTGCTATATATACACATAGATCCTCCACAAACCAGACACTATTCTATTCGATCGATCCAAAAGATCCCAAAATCAGCAAGCTAGCTAGGTAGCTAGGTAGGTATAGAAACCAATGCCCTCAACCAATGCTAATTTAGTCAGCATCTTGGGTGGCATGGTCGATCGATCACCACCTCTGACCACACTTTTGTCTCTTTGAGCTCATTATAACATCACTGACCGAACCAGCCGGACCGGACCGGACTCACAGGGCTTAAAGAATATCACACACTATATGTCCCAGTTAATAAATGTATGAGACGTTAGATATATACAGAAACTAAGAAAAGAACACGTAGATGTTAAAACTTCTCAAACAACTTATGAACTGTTGGTTCTAAGCCATCTCTGGCGATGAATCAACAATTCGTAAATCGTACGGTTTTCTGAAACCAGATGCATATATAATTCTGTGGAAAGCCGTATAATCCTGCATAATCTTGAATGTTATCAGTTCCGATCGAGATGTATGAATCCATGGGTCTATGTGTCCATAAGTAAATTTTGAAAAGATAAACAGACTGAGATTGCATGCGGACTTGCGGAGGAACTGAAGCAGTTCAAGCTTAGCTTGAGACAGGCCATGATCGATGTAAAACGTTTTGCTAATGCATCTGCCACAAAGCTTTTAAAACATATATATATATATATATATACACACACACACAATTCGAAATGAATTGACAAGCTAAGCCCATTAATATATCACGAGCCCGAGCACAGAGAGATAACATGCAGGAGATCGATGCAATTAATCCTCGTCTGCAAATCTGCAATGGCATAAACACTGTAGTATTTGCCAGTACGTGCACCCTGCAGATCTCCTCTTTAATATTTTTCTGGCAATCGGATTTAAGATCTTTGTCCGGCCAGTACGTACGTATTAATGAGCTTCATGCGCGCTTATATATTTTAAGTTATGAGACTCGACCGATCGATATCGATCACCAGGTAGCAATTCTCTGAACCAGTCTGATCATACAGCTGCTGCTGATGTTGCCTGACTTGCCTCTGAGGCTCTGACGATCGATGCTTGCGATCGACGACACTGTAAAGTTTCTGGCATATATGCATGGCTTGGCTATACATCTTTTCAGATATATATGACCGTCTACCTGCTTCAGCATGGTGCCATTACTAAAACTACTATATATCAGAAGAACATCACATCTGGTATTAATTCTTTCCTCTAGACCACGCTTTCGTCTGCAACTCGATCTGCTGCACTGGGTCGGGTTGTATCAATTTCTATGATCGATGAATTTTACTCTGGTATATGTGAAAAAACAGGTTATGTACTTAATTATGTGTGTGTGATGTAGCCATTTTTCTTATTTTGTTTTTTTACACCAATATTGCGTCACTCACGTAATAAAGAATGTTAGGTCAGAACTTTTACACCCGCCACCGCTGAAATGATTTTAATCTTTTTGATATTTTGTACGTCACGACCAAGCAAAATTATTTCTTGAGCAATTTTTTTGAATTTTTTTAAAGTGACACGTAATAAATAATAGTAATACAAATGGGTCTACAAATGGGTGGGTTGACGTAATATCGCTATCAAAGTGTGTAAATTACATCTTAAGTGAGCACGAATTGGGAGGAATATTTTGAGTTTTTCTTTAATAATTAAAAGATTCCTTAAAATGAAGAAAAATTCAAATATAAGAAATATGTTAGAGTTGCTCCTAGAAAAGAAAATGAGGAAAGATGATAAAATCCGTATAATAGAGATTGTATTGGAATTAGACTAAAATTTATATCGTAAATTCTGCTTTATGCCTCTCTATAATAAAAAAAATATAGAGAAACTATTGAGGATACCCTTAACACATTTGAAGATTTATATCGCTCACGTATACAAGTCCCATCGCTTTTCAAAATTGCACACAACAAGAAGAACTGAGGGGGTTGTACAGTTGTAGTGGATCTTATAGTGTTCCTCACGTATACATCTTCGTATTAATCAGATGTTGACATAGAATGTAGAACATACCTATCTGTCAATATTAGTGTGATTTTGTTAATTAGGTTGAAAATGATGGACCTTTATGTGTGATGGAATGTAGGTAAGCCGGTGAATTTGCTCTAACACGATACATGTTTTCGTGAACAAAATTCGAACTCAAGATTTAAGACTTGTCATATGAATTATTCACGGTTGATTGAGCATGTATCTTACTTCAAAAATTAACATTTGAACCCTCAACGTTATTCAACCTCTACATACGATTTATCTCACTTATAGACTCTTCACTATAGAAAAGTCACCAAGAGAGGCGATTAATAGCAGAGGCAAGTGCATTAGAAATGCCCTCATCCAAGCAAATTAAGAGGAAAGGTTTGAAGAACAATTTTGTGGAAGAAGACTCACTCCTAGTCATCAAGTGTACCAATAAAAAATGCGTAATACCACGAAAATTTAGAACTTTGATTGAAGACATCAAGGTGATCGCCACATCCTTTGACGAAGTTAGTTTCAATTATGTGTTCAGAAAAGTTAACTTTGTAGCCGACAAACTTGCTAGTAGTGGTCATTTTATGAGTAACCTTCACATTTGAGATCACTCATTACTTCCTCCTGCAAATTCTGTTGCTCTCTTTGATTATATGAGTTTAAGTTGTTCTAGCTGAACTTCTATGTAGTCTCTTTATTATTTTCTTTTTTATCGAAAAAAAAGAAGAAGAGGCGATTAATTAAAGGGATGAGAAGCTTATTTTTGCTTACCTCTGATTTTAAAGTGGGCCATTCTAATGTGTGATGCAATCCCCTTAACACATCTTAAGACCCATATGGCAGACACCATACACACCACCATCAACGGTGCAGCTTCACTCTTCCACAGCTCCAAAGAGGACTTAGTAGTCCATGATGGCGGGACCTACAATCCCCACACAAAAGCTTATTAGCTTAACCCTCCAATCTCCATTACCCATATCGTAAGCGTATGATGGTTTGTGTACAATCCTATTGGCTACGTACACCCAAAAAAAGGATACCGGGGCCCGCACCCAAGCCCACAATCTCCATGCCTGAAGGAAAGTAAAGGACAACGCCACGTGTCTGCGAGGGGGAACGTCATCGTGACGAGGCTCCGATGATTATGTCACGGAAGTAGGACCAGCATTTATCCCACACCAGAGCAAAACACACACAATCCACGTCAGCCGTCCTCCCTCCCTGCAGAGTGGTGAAGTAAAGACTGAAGAGAGAAGAGGGGAGTTTTTTTAATTTTATCTATTGGTTACGTCAAGGTTGGATCTTTACCGTTCTACGTCGAATTCAATGTGACATCACCTGATATTTACCACTGACCATCAGTCGCTCCGCCCCATGCGACTGATCCACGCTAATCCACCGGCAAATATCCAGTTTTTTGCGAACTACCCCCTTATTCTATCTTAACACTTAACTTTGCTCACGCGTGCTTCCTCCCGTGTACTTCCCCCCATCCTCCAATTATTCCTCTGCACTACTACCCCTACTGGTGTTTCAAACTTTTAATTTGCTTCGAAGTAGACACATAATTACATAAAGCAGTACTAGAATTTAACAAATTTAAAGACATAATTTAAATATAATGCACGTCACATAGTATAATTTTCTCTCAGAGCACAATATCCATAATTAATACCTCAACATGTTGATACAATTTGCTATATATATGTAAACCAGCCGTAGTAGACTTGGAAGTGTTATTTTTTTTTTTTGCCAGGGTAGTAGACTTGGAAGTTGGAAATAGTCAATAAGTCATCACTCATCACTAGTTTCTATTTGATCGTGACGAAAGGAGTAAGAGTTGGTGCGCGTGGGGATAGAAATATTGATCCTCCACAACCTTCGATAGCCAAAGAATATGTAAACACACAGTACTTTGTGATGTAAGCGAGCACAACTCGGCCTCTCCCTCATTTATAAAATCTCACCTCAACCTCCGGACACCTCCACACCCACTTTGCTTTGCTTTGCCTTGCAGTCTTATTTGCTCGTTGACATCACCAAGTACCGTTTTCTTCTCCACTACCGTTTCCTTCTCCACTACCGTTTCATCTGGCTTCTCCGGCGATGCAGGGCCTCCGGCGTTACTCAAACGACGTTGTCCACCTCGGCCTCTCCCCTTCTCCATCCCCATCCCCATCCACATCACCTCCCTCAAACCCCTCTTCCCTCTCCATCGACGTGGCCGAGTCCGCCGAGACTCGAATCCGCCGCCTCATATCGGAGCACCCCGTCATCATCTTCAGCCGCACTTCCTGCTGCATGTGCCACGTCATGAAGAAGCTCTTGGCAACCATCGGGGTCCACCCCACAGTCATCGAGCTCGACGACCACGAGATCGCCGCCCTCCCGGCCGAGGAGACGTCTCGGAGTAACAGCCCGCCGCCCTCCGTCTTCATCGGCGGAACATGCGTCGGCGGCCTCGAGTCCCTCGTCGCCCTCCACCTCAGCGGCCACCTCGTCCCTAAACTCGTCGAAGTTGGCGCCCTCTGGGTATGAGATCGATCGCCTCTATAATCGTAATTTCCTGCCTTCATATATATGGGGTTAATTGTTAATTGTTTTACTCTCTCTATATAGATTAGCTTCCTTTGCTTCTTCGATCTTCTTCGCTCTTGGTTTCATGCTTAGTAAAGATCGATTGAAGATATGGATATGTGCTAGTAGCTAGCTAGCTTAGCTTTAAAATTTGTTGCCTGAATTCGATCACTTGACCTGTCGTATACGGGAACATAGTTTAATTACGTACGTAAGCACCACGTCCAACGACTCGGATCTAGTCTCCAAACCAATTGGGTCCCGCTCCCGAAATTATTGGACCCCATCTAGGCCGTCCGGGGTGCAAACGTGGACGTTTTTCAGGTGGCGATCACTGTGAGTTCCCGGGAGGGGATTAGAAGAAAAAAAAGAGGGTAAAAACGGGGTTCTGGTCAAATTGATATGAGTGGTAAAAACGAGGAGTATATTATTGGAGGTCCTACCAGCAATTAGAAACCTATCGCAGCCGTTCAATTTAGTATATTCTCTTGTTCTAGAGGTTCGGTTGTAGTGCGACTAGTACTGCTTCGATCTGGGTCTTCTTGAATCTCACTGGTCTTGGCTTGAAAGGAACTTGGTTCTAAAACCTCCGTAACGATTCATGGATGAGGTCATGTTTTTTACTTTTTGCTACCAAAAACATGGATGAGGTAGTGTTTGGTGATGTGTAGGTTCTGTGGTTAATTTGTCTCAACTATATGCAAAATGCTCATGTACGTGGTCCAGTGGTTTTGAACTTTTAGGCAGTTTTTACTTTGGCGGCAAAGTATATCGTAGCTCCCAACGTTGGGCTTATTATGTAGCCTGTGTTCAGGGGTGATATTAGTGATTTGTTGTTTGATCTTTCTTGGCTAACTTTTTTGTAATTTTCGTAAGTGCATAGCATTTGAGGTTTTGAACTAGTCATTTGGATGAAGTGTCTATCATTCTCAAGAACTTTGGTTATGATTGGGGAATTGGAACTCTTTAAATTTACTAACAGAATTTTAACCCGCTAAAGAAACCGTTTTATTAATTCACAGTGATGGAATTATAAAAGTATTGAAAGAAAAAAGATGTGAGAGATAGAATCAATCACCTTCAAAAATATTGGTGGTGAGGACAAAAAATGTACTTTGTCACTATGCCACGAAACAGAAGTACATGGGGTGTAGATGGTGTGGATGCACCTTCAACCACCCGACAACCCATTTCACCATCACTACAGCCACGGTGATCGATAATTATACCTAATTACTATACCAAAGCGCATGGACCGACTTTTTTTATTGCTATTTTTACCACACTTTTGCTAAAAAGTACTGCATTATAATGCATGATACTGGGATTATTGCTCTTAAGAACGATTTTTTGTTCCAAAGTGGATGATTATGCTTGTATGCTAGCTATATTTAATTGAACTCTCTTGTTTTGGTACTACATATGCGTGGTTCCACCTCCTTCACAACCTTATAATCATTGATAAGATAAACCTGTACAATATGCATGTAGTTAATTATGTACGCTTTAGGTGATTCAATTCATTTTAATTCTAGTCCATGACGGATAGTTAATTAGTTGATTCAGTGCTACTTCTCTATTTAATGGCACATGAAAACATCCAGTCACAGAGCTAGAATTCAAAATTTAGGTCACTTAAAGATCATTATAGTATGTCCCCTTTTAAAAAAAATGTATATGAGAGACAATTAGCAAGCACATTGTTTTTTAGGCAAGCACATTGTTTTTTAAGCAGGCATAAAATGTACAATAAATGATGTGACCAATTGAAGGAAAAAAAGTCAATCGATGTGAGAAGTTCGACCATGTTCGTTAATTTTGGCTATATTTAGACACGGCTAGTCTTGCAAAGAAACTCATTTCGTGAGATGATACATTTTCATAACTTGTGGCGGAATTAGGATCAAATTGTTATTCGAGCTAATTATAGCCAGACGCTGTATTGTGCAACGCAAATTTTTTTTTGTTTTAGGTTTTTATCATTTCACCACAATAGTTGGATTTTAACATACTAAATTGAGAGAAAAAAATATATTCTCACAAACGATAACTCATCAAAGTTCTAAGCTTTACATGAAAGGACTAGATAGAGTAAAACAAATACCAAAAACAAGATCAAAACTAAAGATTGATTTTATAGACAAGCATTGAGTCATTGAATTTGCGTAAAGATCATGCGGTACTTGTTGAGAAAAAATAAATAGGTCGTGATTTTAGGGTACAAAGCAAAAATAAAAATGAAGAAACTTTTGTGTAAACTATTTTTTTTTACCTCTCAAATCTTATCTGGACTTAAGCCCAGGTGAGCCCGGGCTGGCTCCGCCAGTGTTCATAACTCATAAAGTTGGTCGATTTAGGAAGAATAATCGTATCATGAAGGCTTGAAGCTATGTGATACTAGTATTACTTGCATTCAATATATAACAAGCTAGCGTAAAAATCAGGACGTAAAAATATATAGCTCACAACAAATCTTATCAACACCCTCCCGCACATGTGACGACATCTCAAGCCAAACACATGAACAACATTTGAGTGACGCGGAGTTCGTGTGGCCGTTACGCATTCACACGTATCGTAGGTAACCCGCTCTGATATCAAGATAAAATAATCCCCAAATCCAGAGCGGGACCTGACATTTTTAGACCCGAGGCGAGAACCAAAATGGTGTCCATCATGGTAGTAAAAAAAATAGCGAATTCAGTACTTCAAAAACTAAAAATGTTCAAACCCTAATACAAACTAAATATTCCAACAGAATTCCAAAAGAGAAAAAAAAAAGTCGTAGATCCTAAATTGCTTTCTTAAAACATCACAAGTTACTTAAATACTACCCATGTTTGAGGCGAATATATGCCAAATTTTTGTTTATATAAATTGTATTTATATAAGTATAATATTTTTTATATAATAAAAAATATTTTTAAAAAAAAAATTGAGGCCCCATGACGATGTGGTACCTGAGACAGCAGTTTCTCCCGTCTCTATTTAGGTATGGGTCTGCCCAAATCTTTATAACCCACTAGCAATGTCCCTCATTTCCAATGTGGGAGTGTTTCTCCATTCACATTCTCTAACACACATTCGCACGTGCAGTAACATCTCAAGCCAAACCATGATAAAGTAATTCCCAAATCCTTATCACACGTGTGATAACAATTTAAGCCAAATACGTGGACAACATATATGAGTGACGGTAAGCACGGGTGAACCTACTCTGATATCGTGATAAAGTAATTTAGGGTTTCATACTAAAAGCAATTGACAATGATAAGAGTAACCCAAATCTTTATAAACTCATAAACAAGGTTCTAATTTTTCAATGTGAGATTCATACCTCAAAAGCTCTACTACGCCATACAACGTAAATATAACATCAAAGTCGATCATCAACCACATCGTCCGAAGTTCACCACAACTCCCCAAGTACGTATATAATCTGTAAACATTCAAAGCAACACAACAAGAACAAACACTCAACCTTCCTATGGTTTTTGTGGAGAGGCTGCGTTAGGAAGAGAGAAACCCCTGCAACATGACCATGCCACATCGATCTTTTGCTAATTAAGGAAAGAACGATAAGCTGTAATAGGTGATAATTAAGGCTTAGACAGAGCTCAACTCCCACATCCCATCCAACACAGGGACCCCAAATTTCCTTTGTCTTTGGAAAAGACAGCTTACTTAATTGTATACCGATCAGTGTGATCTGATGCGAGCAAAATCATCATCAACCACCACCACCACCACCCATCCGAGAGTGCGTGTCCACCTTTTAATACTTCTTTAAAACCCCTAATGATACGTGTCACCCATGCACTGAGTCTGATTTACTCCATTGGGACCCAATCCGCGAAGCTAGAATCTTTGCGAGCCTAACGTCAGGAGAATCTCCCCTATTGATTCTGCTATGATGAAGAATAGTAGGCACCATTTTATTTAACAATTTATTTAAAAAATGGGAACTAGTAGAAAAAGAAGCCTCTTTTTGTTCATATTTTTTTCATTAAGAAATAATTTGGAGTGAATGGGAAGGCCATATTCATAGTT
The DNA here is from genome assembly GCA_946800695.1 of Geum urbanum. NCBI lineage: Eukaryota > Viridiplantae > Streptophyta > Magnoliopsida > Rosales > Rosaceae > Geum > Geum urbanum. The sequence goes on from OX327002.1 coordinate 59,540,834, forward strand.
ACTTGTAGTAGGGTTTTCGGTTTCACTTTCTCCTAATCTAAAGTGGGAAAGCACACTTTGAGTAGGTACTCCAGACCCTTTTCTTTGCTTTATAACCTCATTTTCTTTCTCAATGGGCTAGTTATGTCATGCTTGCTTGCCCATGCTTCTTCTTCTTTATAGATGTCCCATCCATGTCTCCAGGGGATCACATCTATACATGTGCTGTGATCCCAAGATCAAGCAGTTGTTCTGATCAGTGTTCGTAAGCGTAGAAAGGGGTAGTAGCATACGCCGTCATTTTAATTTCCTGTTTCTACAACGGTCTCAAGTTGTGAGCCGTTTATTCGTGGACACGTGGGGTTGATCACCCGTTCATTCGAATTGTCGTTATGCTACCGCATCTATATATATTTCTCGCTTTGAGCATTAATGAACGTGGATGATTTGCAACCCTAAATTTTCATTCTGCTTTCATTTCTTTACTTTCTGAATTCTCTCCTTAGTTTGTAAAAATCCAAGTTCACAATAAATTGGTATCTAGAGCCAAGGTTCTGGACCATGAGTGGCCCATCGTTGCCGCCACATCAGACTCTATCACCTATACCAGAAGGGAATCCTTCGCAATTTCATTTACAACTGCATAAGGAAGACACCAAAGAAAGTTTAAGGGAGTTGCAAGACTCCATGTATACGATTATGGAGGAGTTCAGACAAATACGTCTGTAGAATATGGTGGTTTTGGATAGTGTATCTACGCAGGGTGCTAGATTTGCCAGAGGGGAGTTGCTAAGCAGTAGACCTACTCATGTACACTCTACACCACCTAGATTTGGTAATATCTTCCTTGGTCTTTCTATGGGTACGGCTGCTTTACCTTTATACTCTCAATATATGACTAGTGTTATGAATGCCGAAGCTAGTTCTAGTAAAGAATGTGTGCAGCTAGATCAAAATAGGTCCAGATTGTACCACAATAAGGTTATTTTGGGATATAATCATGGTTATGAACCCACAGCACACATGTTTTCACAACAAATGGATGGTACAGTTGTTACGACCCGAAACAAGATTACGCGGTAATTGGAACTTATGAGGTTAGTTGCTAATTAATTACGTTAATTGTCGATGGTAATTAGTTTTTACCGTTGGTAACTTTCGTTGAAAATTTATCGATTATGTCTTTTCAGAAATTTATTTAGATAATGTTGTAGAGTTTGTTGATATGAGTTCGTGGCCACGTCAAGTGTTGAAATCAGAGTTACGACGAAGACGTTATGGTCAGGGGAAATTTTACGGAAATATCGAAAAACGTTTTGTTGCAAAATCGTGGGTATAAATACAGGTTTCCATTTTAGGAAAGTGAGAGGTTTCTATATTTGGAAACCGAGTTGACTTGGTGTTGACCGAGTTCCCCGACCCGTAATCGCCATCGAAGGCGACGGCGACGGCGCAGCTATTTTCGACCTCGACCGTGATTTTTGGTGAAAAATGTTGGGTTTCTTCTCTTCTTTTGTTTGGTGGGTGTTTCTCCGACGTTAGTGGCCGGAGGAGGGAGAATAGAGGCGGTGAAATCAGCTAGTTTCGGGTTAAACTTTTTGGCGACTGTGGCGGCGCTCACCATGGCATTGGACGTCAAACCCATGGGGGTTTTGAAGCCCCGGGCGAGATGAGTCGAATGCGACACATCTTCAGCCCTTTCCGTGGATGGATTCCAGCGATTGGAGATTGCCTAATTTGGTGCCGGTGGGAATTCCGGCCACCGCCGACGGTGGTGCGTGGCCCACGTGTCGCCGTGTGCGGCAAAGCTCCAGCGATGTGGAATATTCGGCAACATTTTATGTCGTTATGCTCGTAATTCCGTGTCGAATGCAATGGATTATGAGTTAGTGAGCCGTGTTAGATGATTATTGCGCCGATTAGCAGGTTATGGTTTTATGAATATCCTGATATTTTACGGTGAGTTGACGTTTATTTATTTTCACAGTTGTTGCGAGTTCATATTTACGCAGATTTACAATCTCCTGTATTTTATTATAGTTGAGTTTGGAGGTATGTTTGTGATGGTTTTATTTTCAGCATCGATGCTTTGACTAGTCAGCTGATCACTAACTAGTCGGGTCAGACTGGGTTAGGACAAACGCCCTACCGACCCAGATTGTGTCGGGATAGGACAAACCCCTTAGACGATCCCATCACTTTTTCATTTACAGTCTTGGAGACGCTCCGACTTAGGACAAACACCTTGAGCGTCCACCTCAATATTATTTCAGTTTATTATATTTGAACTCGCTTTATTTTACAGAAATTAACGAAAAAGCATGTTATTACAGATTTATTGTTTTACGTAGTTTACATTATTTTTGTCAACTCACTCTAATGTTTTATATTTTAAATTTATTTCCCTGGGTCTTTCGATTTTTCGTGCCTAGATTGTAGTGCTTTTCATGAGCTGGATTTTGGATCTTTAGAGGCTATGAGTCCACCAAGTCATCATACCTTCATGTAGGTTTTGGCCACTAGCCATGTATTTTCATTTGTTTTATTCTGCTCCTAGAAGTCGTTCTGAACACTAGTGTTATAAATATTTTTCTATATTGGTAGTAAATTGTTAGTACTGCTGGATTATGAATTTTCAGTTTCTGTATTATTATTCCAGCATTTTAATTAATTTACTTTCCGCACTTCATTGAAAAATTCGGATGGACATCGATGGTCCACGGTATTATTTGTGAGAAATCCGAAGTGTGAATTTTCTTGCAGTTTTCTGGTAATCCACTTCGTAGAAGAAATTATGTCAATTTTTTTTTTTTTACAGAAATCCACAGTTAAGTCTTGTCTTTAGGACGTGATCCTAGATTACTAGTTAATCTAGGGTTAGGACCTTGCAGTTGGTATCCGAGCATTAGGTTACAGATCCTGTATACTTCCTTGGTCAGTTCAATTCGAACATTTGATGGTGTACAACACTCCCGAGAGGGGTGGCCTGACCGGCCGGTGGATCCCCATCACCTCCAAGTGTTGTACATTGCTAAGTGTTCAGAGTCTTCTAGTTGAACCAGTTTTTGTGGTCTAGTTTTATGGCCTAATTAGTTATGGTGGACTCATAGATCAGTGTGCCTCGACAACCAACTCTTCAAGATGAGGCGCAGTCATTGGCCCAGCAGATGCAAGAGCTATTGGCACACATGATATCAGTGCCATGGGAGGACCTTGACGATCTTGTTAATCCTACCAATAAGGCAAGTGCTGTGTCTTTCCCTAGTTCTCACGACCTGATGGTGTGTGAGAACTAGTTTATCAAGATTGGTCAAGTTCGCGATCGTATCCGTCCTTAACTAACACCTGAGCAGAGGACAAAGTTAGGTGTCGGCCTACTGCAAGGCCATGCCTATCGTTGGTGGATGAGAATCGAGAGGGAGGAGGTTGCAATCTTATGAGCCAAGATCAACGATGCTTGGAGGTGTCACTTTTCAGTAAGGTGGATGAGGAGAGGAAGCATGTAGAGTTCGTGAATCTACGGCAAGGAAATTTGTCAGCTATGGTGTATCGGGACTACTTTTATTGCTGTTTCGAGTTGCATTATGTTCTGCTAGAACAGTGAGGGAGAAATGATGGAGGTCTGAGCAAGGCTCGTGACCTATAATTTCTTCATTTATGGCAAGCACGCTATCCATGGAAATCGATGAATGTGTCTGTGCTGCGATTTAATATAAGATTTGACCTCAAATTTTGCAGGGTGTTATTCGACAATTTAGGTAGGGTGGACCTTGCCAGGGATATTCTTTGGGTGGATGTTACAACACTTTTGGGTCCACATCATCTTCTAGTAAGAGATTTCACATCTCAGCTCCTAGTGCCCATCGTTCAAGTTATTTTTCATGATGGAGAAGGAGTCGACCCCAGAAACGGGAGTTTAGAATGAGTACTGGTGGATCTGGATTTATTTCTCGAATGCCCAAAGATTTCCTTTTATGTGACATTTTCCATAAATATCGTATGGGTAGTGTTCGTTAGGGATATCAATATGTTATCATTGTAGTCAGGTGGACCTCTCTACGTGGGAGTGTCTTTTGATGGACACCTCTGGTGCATTTCTAGCTTTAAGTTCTGATGACAACCAGAGAATTACTTCAGGAATTAGACCTACGCCATCACTCTGATCACCAACATACCAGGAGCAAGGTCAGAAGGTTGACTGACAGGATTATCAGGTCAGGTTCGCCTTTACAGGATGATTCTGCTGAAGCCCCGAGCATCATTGGAGATCATTATTTGAACGTTGAATGTTTTTGATTTTGTCGTGTATATTTCATTGACCTGGAGGGCAACACATTCTTTTATAGCGGTAAGGCTAGTGTGTATAGTCAACGTACCTACCATATCTTCTCCAGAATTGTGGTGAGCAATTTATCTCTTTGGTGAGGTGATGTTAGTTAAATTATTTTACGGAGATAAAGTGTAATATCTGAAGGTTTTAGTTTGTCTACCGCTCTAATACTTCTGGATATAATAGAATTTATTGTAATGTTAGGCATAGACTTCTTGAGCCATCAACAAACGTTGGTAGACGATTATTGAGAAGTGGTGTTTCGGAGTACGATTTGCCTGAGATTTTGCTCTATGATGAGGTAAACGTGTTATTTTGTGTTTGGGCTTGGCCATGAAGGCTGTGATGATGTTGCGAATGGATGTACCGCATACTTGGTACATGTCATAAAAATTCATGTCCCTACTTCCTGTGCTGATTCGATTGAAATAATTGCTATGTTATTTTCCGTGAGTTACCAAGTCTACCTATGGTTCGAGATAGATTTTATTGTTAAGTTATTAGCGGGTGCCAATTCTATGACTTAAGTTTCCTATCGGAAAGCTCCGGCTGAGTTGCGAGAGTGGCAGACTCAACATTAGAAATTGATTGACGAGAATTTTATCTGTTCTAGTACTTCATCGTAGGGAGCCCCAATATTATTTGTGAATGTGAAGGATGGTTCAACGAAGTTAAGCATCACTTATTGGAAACTGAATCAAGTTTTTGGAAAGAATAAATGTCCATTACCAAGGATTGATGATTTATTTAATCTTGATACCTTCTTCAAAACTCATTCATTCTTTGAGGAATTCCAATAATTCGGTTTTGTCAATCAAAAATGTTTTCACTTATGTTGTTTCTTATGTTGTTTTTGTTCATTTTATATTATGAACACATTCCTTCATGAAGGGTACCATTTGGACATCTCAGTTAGTTTCCGGTGCTGGGTTTAGATGGCGATCAGTATGCCACTTCTGTGTTAGAACCGCACCACTACCCATGTAGTTCTCTTTATGGGACCCTGGTCTGTACATTTTTTTGGGTAAGTTTGGCCGATAGAGTTAGAGTATGTGGTAAATTTGGCCATTTGTTTTGACATGGATATCAGAAGCTTTTAAGTATGCACGTTATCAAATTTGAAATTTTGTCGTTCTTGGTATCAGATTTATATGAAGTAGTTATTATGACTTCATATCTATTGAGCGTGACATGTTGATGAGAAGTTAGTTTAGTAACAAGTTTTTGTATCATTCTGTTAGTTGCGTTTGTTCTTATGAGCCTGAAGTTGCTGGCTGGAACTATAATTTGGAAATTCTTCTATTGTAAGTTTATGTGTAAATTTTGAGGGCGAAATTTTTGTTAGGCGGGTAGATTGTTACGACCCGGAACAAGGTTACGTGATAATTGGAACTTATGAGGTTAGTTGCTAATTAATTACATTAATCGTCGATGGTAATTAGTTTTTATTGTTGGTAACTTTCGTTGGAAATTTTATCGATTATGTCTTTCAAGAAATTTCTTCAGATAAAGTTGTGGAGTTTGTCGATACGAGTTCATGACCACATCAAGCGTTGAAATCGAAGTTACGACGAATAAGTTATGGTCAGCGAAAATTTTAAGGAAATATTGGAAAACGTTTTGTCGCAAAATCATAGGTATAAATACGGGTTTCCATTTTAGAAAAGTGAGAAGTTTCCATACACTCGGTGTTGACTGAATTCCCTGACCCGGAATCGCCACCGAAGGTGATGGCGACGGCGACAACGCGGCTATTTCTGGCCACCTCCGGCTATTTCCTCTCATCTTTTTTTAGGTGGGTGTATCTCCAACGTTGGTGTCCAGAGGAGGGAGAATCGAAGGGGTAAAATCTGTCGGTTTCGAGTTAAACTTCTCGGTGACGGTGGCGGTGCTCACGGCGGCGTTGGACGTCGAACCCATGGGGGTTTTGAATCCCTGGGCAAGACGAGTCGAACGCGACACGTCTTGGCCCTTGCCGTGGATGGATTTAGGCGATCGGAGGTTGCCTAATTTGGTGCCGATGGGAATTCTAGCTGCCGCCGGTGGTGGTGCGTGGAGGAATTCTAGCGAGGTGGAATTTTTGGTAAAATTTTATGTCATTCCGCTCGTAATTCTGTGCCAAACGCAATGGATTAAGAGTTAGCGAGCTGTGTCAGATAATTATTGAAAGGACCCAACCCCGATTTAGTTTCCTAAACCGGAATCGAACCCCATCTGAAAACACGAACTTGCAAACACAATAGAAATTTCGGCAGAGTTTCACTATATCGCGGAATTATCATTAACCTGCACCCGAAAAGACACTTCATCCTATGCCACAAAAGCCAAACCGTGGGCACCAATCCCAACCGAATTTCTCAAAATCATATCATCATAATATAAAGTAATAAACAAAACTGTAACTTTACAGAAATCTGGGGAAAAACATAAGAAAATATACATATTAGAGTATTTAGAGCGACCTCTAGTATATGTACATAATAGGGGTCGGCAAAAGCCCGGCCCGGCCCGGCCCGGCCCATGTATAGCCGGCACGGGCCGGGCCGGGCCGGGCCTCAACAACATTTTAATATATGCGGGCCGGGCCGGGCCGGGCTTTATCTTTTATATAAGGATCCGAGCCCGGCCCATTCAAGCGGGCTTTGCGGGCTTTTGCGGGCTTTTGCGGGCCGGGCCTTTGCGGGCTTTTGCGAGCCGGGCCTATCGGGCTTTAATTATTAAAAAATTAAGACATTTCAAAATAAACGTAACCTTTATCCATGCACTGGGGTTTAAACGTACTCCGACGAGTCTAAATTTTACGTACGATGTTTATCACTATAAGATGGAGTTTTCTACATGTCCTCGTTTATTATTAAAACATATTTAATTCTTATATTGCTTGAATTATTCATATGTATATTAATATTCTTACGTTTGTTCATTTGTTATATGGAATGAAATACTTTTGTGAAACTTAATCGGACATGTTTAATTATTTTATAAAATTGACCATTAGATTGATTGGTTAGAATATTATAACCATGCCTTTAAAATTTTATAAATTTTGGACTTGATTTAGACATCGATCCATGTATTTCGCCAAATGTGACCATAGTACTCTTACAACTAAAACGGAAATTACCCCTCCCGAAAATAATTTTTTAACATCAAATTTTGGACACATACTCTTATGGAATACATATCTATCTCATAGTATCAAAAAAATTGACATAAAAAATTGATTTATCTACTCCCCCCATAGGAAAATAAGGAAAATAAGATGAGAGTATTTTAGTGTTTTCACAAATTTTGTTTAATTGTATTGACTGGGATCCAAACGTACTTCGATTAGGCTAATTTTTACGTACGGTGTCTTTTATTACAAGGTGAACTATTATATATGGCCTTCTTTATTATTAAAACATTTTTAATTCCTATATTGCTTGAATTCTCTACATGCACACTAATGTTCTTACCTTTATTCCTTGGTTATATGGGTTGAAAGTCCTTTGTGAAACGTAATCGATCATGTATCATCATTTTACAAAACTGACTGTCAGATTGGTTGTTCATAATATTCTAAGCATGCCGTTAAAAATTTATAAATTTTGGACTTGATTTAGACCTACATCTATGAGTTTCGCTAAATGTGACCGTAGTACCCTTACAACTAAAACATAAATTACCCATCCCTAAAGGAATTTTTTAAGATAAAAATTTTAACACACATTCTTGTAAATTACATATCTATCTCATAGTGTCAAAAAAATTGATATAAAAATTTAATTTATCAAGTTTCTCCATGGAAAAATAAGCAATATATAAGAGAAGGGTATTGATGTCATTTCACACACTCTCAATTAAACTCTCACCATTGAAAAATTACAAAATCTAATCTGAACCATCTATTATATTTATTGTTTTACAGTGTAAATCGATAAAAATAATTACAATGAAACCCTAAACCTAAACCCTAACCCCTAAACCCTAACCCCTAAACCCTAAACCCTAACCCCTAACCCCTAAACCCTAACTTACTCTAAACCTCAAAATTCCTAAAACCTAAAATCTAACTTACTCTAAACCTCAAAATTCTTAAACCTTAACTTACCCTAAATCTCAATCCCCTAAACCCTAAGTTACCTTAAACCTAAACCCTAACTTAATTATCCTAAACTTTAAACAATGATTTAATAGTAAAATAGATACATAAATATAACTATATATGGAATTCCAATATTTGATCAATATATGTATATGTAATATATTAATATAAACATACACAAATATAAAAAATATATATATAGTACTAGTCACTATATTATATATATAAGTGTAGGTATAATGATATACGTACTACTATCTTATATATATAAAAAATTGAATGTCGGATTGGTTGTTCATAATATTCTAAGTAGGCCGTCCCTAATTTTTATAAATTTTTGACCTAAACCCTAAACCTTAAAACCTAAACCCCAAACCCTAAACCCTAAAAAAATTACAATAAAATCCTAGAACCGGAACCCTAACTTACCCTAAACCTCAAATTCCTAAACCTTAACTTACCATAAATCTTAATCTCCTAAACCCTAATTTACCCTAAACCTAAACCCCAACTTATGCTAAACTTTAAATAATGACTTAATAGTAAAATAGATACACAAATTTAATTATATATGGAATTCAAATATTCAATCTATCCATCTATATGTAATATATTAATATATATACACAAATGTAAAATATATATCTATATAGTATTAGTCTATTAGACTACTAGTAACTATATTATATATATATATATATGTCAATATGTGTGTAGGTAAACATTAACTAGGTATAAATTGTATAATAATTAAAATTCATTAAATAATTTAATGATATATGTCAATATGTGTGCGGGCTTTGACGGGCCGGGCCTAACGGGCTTTGACGGGCCGGGCCTAACGGGCCTTGACGGGCTTTTGGCGGGCCGGGCCCGCGGGCCGGGCCGGGCTTTAGATCTCTAAACCATGGTCGGCCCACCAACCACCTTGGCGGGCTTTTGCGGGCTTTTTTGCGGGCCGGGCCGGGCTTTTAGCCCACGGGCTTGCGGGCCTCCACCGGCCCACGAGGCCCACGGGCCAAATGATGACCCCTAGTACATAAATATACAACAGTAGGCAAAACAAGAAACCTACTGAAAAAGAAAAGTAGCTCGAATACTAAGCCTCCGACTGCGACGTGCGATACCAGAATCTGAACTGCAAACTGGACATTGAAAACAAAGAGCTCAGGGAAAGACATATAAACCGTTAGAGTGAGTGGGCGAAAAGAAATGTCTCTCGCCGAATAATATATGTTATAAAAACATATGCGAGTCTAAATGCATAAAAATCAAATGGTACACGAGGGAGACTCTAACTCCTCACGCATGAAGAGCATGCTTCATAAATACCGCGGGGTCACTCATGGACACATCCCACGGGGTCACTCATGGACCCACACGTGATTCAAGCCAGAAAGGCCTCAGGTCAGAGGTCTGCCCCCCTCCGGTAAAGGCCTCGGGTCGGGGGTCACAGCCTCCCCCGGTAAACATCCTCGGGGATCAGCCGGGATGCAAGTGTATCGATACAACAATATATACTGTGACTGTACTCTGTGTAAACCAAATCATAAATAGTTTCTATGCAAGTGTAGTGAGCATAATGCAAATGCATATTCGTAATACAAAATTATATAAGCATATTCGTTGAAGTATATTCGTAAATGCATAATCGTAAATCACATGCTCGTATAAATCATAATCTCATATGCATGCTCATGCTCGTAAAACGTATTATAAAGACTCGCAACCAATCAGTGAAAAGAAAGGTGTCTACTCACAGACAAGCACAGCGCGCAAACACGCTAATTCCGATCAGTCAACTCGGTCCAGATCAGTCAACTCGGTTAAACAGCCCATTTTCGAACTTTTGCGACAACTTTACGACTATTCGACTATTTATACGTCGCGAAACAACTCTATCCACAATTTGGATAACTCAAACTTGAACGGATAAACACGACTATCTCGGCAATAATTTTAAATATTCATTCTATATTCCTCGATTATCCGAAAAATCCTCGGAAAGCTCCCACGAACTCGAAATCAAATTCTCTACATTTCCCACGAACAAACCCAAATCAAATTCGTGTCTGAAAATTAAGTCGTGAAAGAAGTTGTATATCCGAATAATTACGATTAACTTCAATTACTCGTGAAACTCGCGAATTAAACCGATTACTATACCAATTCTGGTCCGGGTCGTCACAAATCTACCCCCCTTAGAAAAAATTTCGACCTCGAAATTTATGTACCTGTGAAGTGAACATATGAGGATACTGCTCCCGCATATGCTGCTCGGTCTCCCAAGTGGCTTCTTCAACCGAATGATTCTGCCATAAGACCTTCACAAGCGGTATGACTCTGTGTCTCAACTCCTGCTCACGCTGATCGAGAATCTGTACTGGCTCCTCCACATATGTCAAATTGTGATGACCTGAATCAGAATTAGCACGTTAATCGGCTTAATCCGCGAGTTTACGAGTAATCACATTTTGTCGTAATTGAGCAGTTTTAGCGACCTTACTCATGACTAATTTATCGGGCGAGAATTTAAGATGAGTCTCTTCACGAGATTTGTAGTATGTGTGATTTCGAGTTCGTGGGCGGTTTCAGATAATTGTTTCGACAACCGTGGAATATGTTATGAATATTTGAAATCGCGTAATTTCGTCGTGTTTATCCGTTTGAGTTTGAGTTATCCGAAATGTGGATGTGATTCAATTTGGATCGTCGATCGTATCAAGTCACGAGTATAAATATCGGAATAGTCAGAAAATTGTCGAAAATCACTGTTTCGGGAAGTTTGACCGTTGTTTGACAAAAAATGGGCCGTTGACCCACGTTGACCGAGGAGGAGGAGCACCACCGTTTGACTCGCCGGTGACTTTCCGTTTCTGGCTACCTCCGGCTACAATTTAGGTATGGTTAGAATCCTCTCTTGATTTCCTATGGTTTAGAACTTGGAATTGTGTGAATTGATGAAGTTTTGAGGGAGAACGAGCTCGAGGAAAATCGAGGGTTTCGTCGGAGTCGGGTTGGGTGTTCCGGCGACGGTTGGAGTTGGGGTTGTGGGGGGAAAAGTTCCCCTCAACCTCTAGATGCTTTTGGGTGAAGCAATTTGGTAATTGGTTGAGGTTTGGGAGCTCGCCAGAAACTCACAGGATTCCATGGATTCCGTCGGTTTCGGGCTCAATTCCGGCCGGTGGGCTTGGAATTGGAGCTTGGTATAGAAGAGAAATGTGTTGGGCTTGAAGAATACTTGTGATCTGGAGATTTTGGTCGGAATCCGTCATCGTTGACGCCGCGCCACCGCCGGCTGCAGCAGTCAACGGCGGCGCTCCGGCGTAGGGTTGACTTTTTGGATTTTGACAAGTTTTATGCCGTTTTGCTCGTAATCCCGCTCCGATCATCGCCTTGAGGTTTTTGGGATGATTTGTATACCAGATTTTAAGTCGAGGGTTTATGTGGAGAATTTGGGGGTTTCGTCGATTATTTTGTATCCGAGTTATATGTTTCCGGAAATGGTTAGTTTCCGAGGTGTGGTACAGAGTAATGAATTGTGATTTTGATCAATTATATTTTGTGATTATTCAGGGGATCGAGATCGTACGTTGGGCGAGAGATCTTCCGCCGGATCTCGTGATTAGCGCGTTTGCGCGTTGTGCTTGTCTATGAGTGGACATTTCTTTTCACTGATTAGTTGCGAGTCCTTATTACACGTTTTACGAGCATGAGCATGCATATGAGATATGATTTATACGAGCATGTATTTTTATGATTATGCAATTGCGAATACGCATCGACGAATATGCTTATACAATTATGTATTACGTATATGCATTTACATTATGCTTTATACACTTGCATAGAACTATTTATGATTTGGTTTACACAAAGTACAGTCACAATATATATTGTTGTATTGATACACTTGCATCCCGGCTGATCCCCGAGGATGTTTACCGAGGGAGGCTGTGATCCCTGATCCGAGGCCTTTACCAGGGTGGCAGACTTTTGACCTGAGGCATTTCTGGTTAGAATCATGTGTGGGTCTGGGATCCCGTGATTCAGACTGTACTAGCGCGGACGTGTCTATGAGTGACCCCGCAGAGTTTTACGATGCATGCTCTGTACGCGTGAGGAGTTAGAGTCTCCCTCGTGTACCATATCATATTCATTCATTTAGACTCACATATGTTTTTATAACATATATTATTCGGCGAAAGACATTTACTTTCGTCCACTCACTCTAATAGATTATATGTCTTTCCCTGGGCTCTTTGTTTTCAATGCCCAGTTTGTAGTTCAGATTCTGGTGTTGCACGTCGCAGTCGGAGGCTTAGTGTTCGAGCTGCCTCTTTCTTTTCCAGTTGGTTTCTTGTTTTGCCTACTGTTGTATATGTATGTATATATATACTAGAGGTCGCTCTGAATACTCTGATGTTATACTTTCATATGATTTTCCCCGGATTTCAGTAAAGTACAGTTTTGCTTATTACTTTACATTGAGAAATTCAGATGGGATTGGTGCCCACGGTTTGGCTTTTGTGGCATAGGATGAAGTGTGTTTTCGGGTGCAGGTTAATGGTAATTCTACGTTATAGTGAAACTCTGCCGAAATTTCTACGATTTTTGCAAGTTCGTATTTTCAGAAGGGGTTTGATTCCGGTTTAGGAAACTAAATCGGGGTTGAGTCCTTTCAGTTTGGTATCAGAGCATTAGGTTTTAGGTTCTGTAGACTTCTGTAGTTGTGATACTAAGGGTATTTGAGTCTGGAGTGATGACCCGATTGGCCAGCGGTTACTCATCAATGCTTCGGATGTTGTGTGTTCTCAAATGTCTGAAGTTTCATGATTACGTTCCTTGTGCTTGTGACTAATGCTTTTCTCCTATCATTGGGATGCCCCTAGACGTGGTTCCCGTGTTAATAGGGATGTGGATTCTGATGAAGATTGCCGGATGCATGACTTACTTATGCGAGTATTACGTTTGGAGGAGTGTTTTGACCCTGTGGTCAAAGCTCGAACTGCTGGAGCGACTGTTTTCTCGAGTTCAGCTGATCCAGAGATATGTGAGGCTTGGTTGGTTCAGGTTGAACGAGTTTGTGAGCGTCTGCGTTTCACTCCTGTGCAGATGACAATGGCAGCAGTTGGTCTACTTGAGTCTGATGCATACTTCTTGTGGGTTACCACTGATAGAGTTCCGGTTGATACTCCATGGACATTGTTCAGAGATTTGTTTATGCGGAGGTATTTCAACCAGGCTCCACAGCAGCGGAAGTATGAGGAGTTCACCAACTTGAGACATGGTAGCATGTCAATACTTGAGTACCGGGACAGATTTACTCGTTTATCTCGGTTTGCTCGTGACATGGTGGCTACAGAGGAAGCTAAGTGCCGAAGATTTGAGTTGGGCTTAAACCTGAACATCAAGAGGACACTGACTACGATGCCTCGAAATAACTTTGATGAGTTTGTGAGTGCTGCACTCTGAGGCGAGGATATCGAGAAGGAAAGACAGATGAGATTCCAATCTCGACGATTTGAGGAGGGTGGACCGAGTCAGGGACCTTCCAAGAGGCTGAGTTCAGGCACTTCCGGATCGGCATCATCATCTGGCAGTGGACCATATAGACCATCTAGTAGTTCAGCTAGACAGAGACAGAGATAGAGGAGGGATCGACCACAGAGACCACAGTCCAGTGGGGGTTCTAGCGGATCCAGCTATCCTCGGCATACCGGTGACACTTTTGCTATACCGCAGGAGTATCCATTGTGCAACTTCTGCAACATGCATCATTATGGTCCTTGTCAGCGAGGCACTACCAGTTGCTATCATTGTGGCCAGGAGGGTCACTATGCGAGGGAGTGTCTCTAGCAGGTGGGTGTTGGTGGACATGCAGTTCAGAGTTCTGGAGGAGAGCGAGGTACCACTTCTGGGGCTCGACCAGTACAGTCTTCTGGTCAGAGTGGACAACAGAGTCACCCTCAGCGTGGACGACTAGCCGGATAGGCCAGGGTTCATGCCATGCCATTACGTGAGGGCAGAGCTTCACCGGAGGTTGTTATTAGGACGTTGCATTTTTTTGGCTATCCTGTACTTAGTTTGCTAGATCCAGGTGCTACGCATTCATTCATATCATATAGATTGTCATCTTTAGCTACTATGCCTGCATCTCCACTTTCGGGGTTGTGGAGAGTGTTGTATCCGTCCGGTGAGGTTGTGAGTATTGGTTGGGTGTATAGGGATTGTGAGATCTTTATTGGAGGTCATGGTTTAACCGCGGATTTGTTATTGCTGGATATCGTCGATTTTGATGTGATTTTGGGTATGGACTTCTTGAAGACACATTGGGCCATGTTTGATTGCCACAAGAAGGAGGTTGTGTTTCGACGTCCAGGTTTTCCAGAGATACTGTTTCGTGGTGAGAAGAATACTTCATTGCCATGTGTGATTTCGGCGATGAAGTTTGAGCGGATGATGAAGAAGGGTTGTGTTGCTTACTTAGCTCATGTTGTGGATACTACGGCTACTGTACCAAACATTGGTGACATTGAGGTTGTGTCCAAGTTTTCAGATGTGTTTCCGGAAGAGTTACCATGTATTCCTCCAATTCGGGAAATCGATTTCACCATTGAGCTTTTATCTGGCACTGGACCCATATCTCAGGCACCTTATCGTATGGCGCTAGCGGAGTTGAAGGAGCTACAGATTCAACTTCAAGAGTTGCTGGAGAAAGGTTTCATACGACCCAGTGTATCACCGTGGGGTGCTCCTGTATTGTTTGTACGGAAGAAGGATGGTTCCATACGGTTATTTATTGATTACCGGAAGCTGAATAAAGTCACCGTGAATAACAAGTATCCGTTGCCACAGATTGGCGACTTGTTTGATTAGCTCAATGGAGCTTCAGTCTTTTCGAAGATTGATCTCAGGTCTGGATATCATCAGTTGAGGATTAGAGAGTCAGATGTGGCCAGGACAGCTTTCAGATCACGGTATGGGCATTATGAGTTCTTGGTTATGCCGTTTGGGTTGACTAATGCCCCCGCAGCTTTTATGGACTTGATGAACCAGGTGTTCAAGCGGTTTCTGGACATGTTTATGATCGCGTTCATCGACGACATCCTGATTTACTCCAGGAGTGTGGGCCAACACAAGAAGCATTTGCGAGCTGTTTTGCGGACTTTGCGGGACAATAAGTTGTTTGGAAAGTTCAGCAAGTGTGAGTTTTAGTTGGATAGTGTGAAGATTTTGGGTCACGTGATATCAGCTGAGGGAGTCAGCGTAGATCCTGACAAGATTGAAGCCGTGTTGAATTGGAGTAGACCTACCACCGTACAAGAGATCAGGAGTTTCTTGGGTTTGGGAGGTTTTTATCGGCGCTTTGTGCAGGATTTTTCACGGATTGCCACTCCACTTACCAGATTGACGAAGAAAGGGGTCAAGTTCGAGTGGTCCGATGCATGTGAGGAGAGTTACTTGCTCTTGAAGGAAAAGTTAACTACTACACTGGTTTTGACCCTACTTGAGAACAGTGGAGAGTTTGTGGTTTACAGCTATGCATCGAAATTTAGGCTTGGTTGTGTTTTGATGCAGGATGGCAGAGTGGTGACTTACAGTTCTAGGCAGCTGAAACCACATGAAGTCAACTATCTTACCCATGATTTGGAGTTGGCTGCTATTGTATTAGCCTTGAAGAGTTGAAGACACTACCTGTACAGAGCTCAGTGTAAGATATACACAGATGGATGAAGTTGATCAATGATTATGATTGCACCTTTGAGTATCATCCAGGGAAGGCTAATGTCGTTGTTGATGCACTCAGTCGAAAATCCGGAGTCTCATTATTTCATGTGTGTGTGGCCAGAGTTTCCATGTTAGCAGAGCTACGGGCTACGGGAGCTAAGTTTGAGTGGGATGATGATGATGGAGCCTTGTTGGCTACCTTCCAGGTTCGACTGATATTGGTTGATCAGGTTCTGGAAGCGCAGGATGCGGATTCCTATCTGTTGGTACATTGTTATTCAGAGGCAGATTATGTGTACCCAGAGACGAGGGTTTGAAGAAAGAGATTTTAGACGAAGCTCATTGTTCTGCTTATGCGATGCATCCCAGCGGTACGAAGATGTCTCGTACACTCCGAGCTTATTATTGGTGGCAAAATATGAAGAGTGAGATTGCCGCATATGCGAGTAGATGTCTTATTTGTCAGCAGGTCAAAGCAGAGAGGCAGAAGCCTACGGGAAAGTTGCAGCGCTTGGAGATTCCGGTTTGGAAGTGGGAGCACATTACCATGGATTTCGTGTATCAGTTACCGCGTACTTCGGCTGGTAATACTGGTATTTCGGTTATCGTAGACCGTTTGACGAAATTCGCTCATTTTCTTACACTTCCGGGGAAGATTTCAGTGGGCAGATTGGCAAAGCTGTATTTGGCGGAGATAGTTCGTCTGCATGGTGTGCCTGTATCCATTGTTTCTGACCGAGACAGTCAGTTTACTTCAGAGTTCTGGCAGGCATTGCAGCGAGCCTTGGGTACCAGATTGCATTTCAGTATAGCTTTTCATCCCCTGTTAATTACAAAATATCACTGATCAAAATCATAATTCAATATTCTGAACCACACCTCGGAAACCAACCATTCCCGAAAATATATAACTTGGATAACAGAAAACTCGCCAAAAACCCCCAATATACTCCACAAAACCTTCGACTTAAAATCCATAACTCAAATCAACTCGAAAACTTCAAGGCGACGATCGGGGTGCGATTACGAGCAAACCGGCATAAAACTTGACAAAATCAAAAAAGTCACCGGAGCTCCGCCGTTGACCGTCGCCGCCGCCGCCGCGCCATCACCGGAGAGATTTTCCGGCGACTAAGACCACCATAGCTTCCTCTCCTCAATCCAAGACTAAAACTCTTCATCACCAACCCTCAATTCCACCGGCAACCTGCACAAAACCTCCCCAAAAATCCCACGGCTAAGAATCGCCGGAAAACTTTCCCGGCCGATTCCGGTGTCGTCACACCACCAAAATGCTTCAAACCAAGGGGGTTTTCACCCTTGGCTCGAGTCCAGTCCGTTCCACCCCAAGAACTCACCGGAAACACGCCGGAGAACCATCCACCGTTAAACCCGATTCCGACAAACTTTCCCCTCAAAAATCTCAAAGAAAAACACTTCCAAACTTCACAATATACACATCAATCGAAAGCTTAGATCCTAAGCTTCAAAACCTCACCTTGATTTCCGTCAACCGCGCCGTATTCCGGCAGCCACCTCGACGGCGAGTCCGTGACTCACTGAGTCAACACGGATTGACTCGGTCAACTCGGCCCAGCTCAGTCAACTCGGTCAAACAGCCCATTTTCGAACTTTTGCGACAACTTTACGACTATTCGGCTATTTATATGGCGCGAAACAACTCTATCCACAATTCGGATAACTCAAACTCGAACGGATAAACACGACTATCTCGGTGATAATTTCAAATATTTATTTTATATTCCTCGATTATCCAAAAAATCCTCGGAAAGCTCCCACGAACTCGAAATCAAATTCTCTACGTTTCCCACGAACAAACCCAAATCAAATTTGTGTCCGAAAATTAAGTCGTGAACAAAGTTGTATATCCGAATAATTACGATTAACTTCAATTACTCGTGAAACTCGTGAATTAAACCGATTACTATACCAATTCTGGTCCGGGTCGTCATAATTATTGCGCTGATTTGCAGGTTACAGCTTTATGAATATTCTGGCATTGTACGGTGAGTGTACGTTTATTTATTTTGACAGTTGCTGTGAGTTCATATTTACGCAGATTTACAGTCTCCCTTATTTTATTACAGTCAAGTTTGGAGGTATGTTTGTGATGGTTTTATTTTCAGCATCGATGCTTTAACTAGTCGGCTGATCACTGACTAGTCGGGTCAGACCGGGTTTGGACAAGCGCTCTGCCGACCCAGATTATCTCGGGATAGGACAAACCCCCTAGACGATCCCATCATCTTTTTATTTACAGTCTTGGAGACGCTCCGGGTTAGGACAAACATCCTGAGTGCCCACATCCATATTTTATTTCAGTTTATTATATTTGAAATCGCTTTATTTTACAGAAATTAGCGGAAAAACATGTTATTACATATTTATTGTTTTACGTATTTTACATTATTTTTTTCCACGCACTCTAATGTTTTATATTTTAAATATCTTTTCCGGGGTCTTTCGACTTTTCGTTCCCAAATTGCTGTGCTTCTCCTGAGCTAGATTTTGGATCTTCAGAGGTTTTGAGTCCACCAAGTCATCATACATTCCTGTAGGTTTCGGCCACTAGCCGTGTATTTTCATTTGTTTTATTCTTCTCCTAGAAGTCACTTTGAACACTAGTGTTGTAAATATTTTTCTGTATTTGTAGTAAATTGTTAGTACTGTTAAATTATGAATTTTCAGTTTCTGTATTATCATTCCAGCATTTAATTAATTTACTTTCCGCACTTTATTGAGAAATCTGGATGGACATCGGTGGTTCATGATAATGTTTGCGGGAAATCCGAAGTGTGAATTTTCTTGCAGGTTTCTGGTAATCCACTTCGTAGAAGAAATTATGTCAAATTTTTTTTTACAGAAATTCGTATTTAAGTCTTGTCGTTAGGACGTGATCCTAGATTACTAGTTAATCTAGGGTTGGGTCCTTTCAACAATGTTCTCATCACCCTTAAGTTCGCAAGCATGCCCATTTGTTCCCCAAAATGTTAGACAACATTAAACGCCACAATATAAATCCCTTCCTATGTACTAAAAAAAATCACCACCTATCTAAATGCACCACCACAAACACCTATATACAGACCACCACCACAGAATCCAAACCTTTACCAAAAATTTCCTTAAATGTGCCAACTTTCTCTACCCCTCCGCCACCACAATTACCAAACCTCCATAACCTTCCACCACTAAATGGCCAACCTTTTATTCAAGCTCAGGACTCTGACTTACCACCTATGAGGCTTGATTTCCCAACCTTTTCAGGAGGTGATCCATGTGGGAATGGCTCAATCACGTAGAACAGATCTTTGATCTATACCAAATCCCTGAGGATACAAAGGTAACAATGGTTGTATTGCACTTGAGAGATAGTGCACCTGATGCTTTGAGGCTGTAACAAGGAGAGTGAGAGAAGAGGCAGTGGCAATGACATGGGAAACTTTTACAAATTTCAACGTTAAGCATTTTGGAGCAACTAGTCAAATTGAATACCAATCTGCTTTAGCCAAGCTCACTCAGACATGTGGAGTGATGGAGTACAAGGCTTAGTTCACTAAGCTCAGTTGTTGGGCTATAAGGTTTGATGATGATGCTTTAATGGCTTGTTTCATTTCTAGATTGAAGGAGGACATTAGAGTAGATGTTAGATCTCTTAAGCCTAGAGATTTATTTGAAGCTTTTGAGTTAGCCATGACCTTTGAGAAGAAGTATTTGGGGGCATAAATAGGCTGCAAGCAGTTTAGCAAGCCTTATACTCCAGCTGCAATCAACATTAGAATCAAGGTGTGCACAAGAATGTTGAACTGGTCAAGCCACTAATCCAGCCACTAATCCAGCCTTCAAAAATAACACCAACAAACCTCAATGGCCTAAGATGACTGAAGCTGAGTTTGGGTACTGTAGGAAGAAAAATATGTGCTATGCTTGTAAGGGACCTTTTGGACCAGGTCACAGTTGCAAGAAGGTCAAACTAATGTACTTGGAGGGATATGAGACAGATGAAGAAATTGGTGAAGAGAGGCAAGTAGAGGAGGGACAGTTGAACCTGAGGAGCAACCCCTAATTCAGCTAAATTCTCTTGAAAAGGGGGGATAATCTGGAAACCATGCAGGTTAAGACAACTTTGGGAGGAAGCAAAAAGTTGTTACATGCTTTGATTGATTATGGTGCCACTCACAACTTTGTGCATCCATGAGTAGTAAAAAAATGTCAACTGTTGGTGAATTCCACTAATATTTGGAAGGTGAGACTAGCCAATGGAGTCCCTATGAAAACACTAGGCAGTGAATTGTAGGTTAGTACTGTTATACAAGGCTATGCCTTTGTAATTGACTTCCTGGTGCTACTTATCACTGGTAGTGATGTTATCTTTGGTGGTACAGTGGCTGAATACATTACAGAAGGTGTTGTGGGATTATGAGGAGAGGAATATGGAATTTAGCAGTAGGGATAAGAAGTATAAGTTGTTGGTATGTGCCTCCATTGAGGTGAAACATGTCTCCTGTAATGCTATTCAAAGATGTACAAGAAGAGAATGAAGCTTTCTTGCTGCAACTCTCTCATTCTCATGCTACAGTACAAGGTGCAGAAGCTAGAGAGGAAATATCTACAGTGTTGTCTTCCTATGTTGAGGTATTTGAAGCGCCAACGGAGTTACCTCCAGCCAGAGCTCATGATCACAAAATTATTTTGATTCCAGGTACTCCACCAGTCAATGTGAGGCCTTACAACTATGCTCATTTGAAAGGACCCAACCCCGATTTAGTTTCCTAAACCGGAATCAAACCCCTTCTGAAAACGTGAACCAACAAAAACCATTAAAATTTCGGCAGAGTAATGCTACTAACGCGGAATTGCCATTACCTGTACCCGAAAAATAACACTTCATCTTATGCCACAAAAGCCAAACCATGGGCACCAATCCCATCCGGATTTCTCGATATCATATTATTAACAATAAACAGTAAACATAACTGTAATATATAGTATATCCGGGAAAAACCGTATAAAACATGTATCAGAATGTATCAGAGCGACCTCTAGTGTAAATATATACAAAATATACAACAGTAGGCGAAACAAGAAACCTACTGGAAAACACAGGTAGCTCGAACAACTAGCCTCCAATCACGACGTGAGACTCCAGAATCTGAACTGCAAACTGGGCACGGAAACCGAAAAGCCCAGGGGAAAGACATGAAAACCGTTAGAGTGAGTGGACGAAAATAAATGTCTTTCGCCACATGATATATGTTATAATAACATATGCGAGTCAAGATGAATAAATATAATAAAGTACACGAGGTAAACTCATACTCCTCCAACGTACTGAGCATGCATGTAGAAATCCCACGGGGTCGCTCATGGACACATCCGTGCTAGTACAGTCCGAATCACGGGATCCCAGACCCACACGTGATTCTTCTGGCCTCAGGTCAGAGGTCTGCCCCCCCCCCCCCCCCCGGTAAAGGCCTCGGGTCAGGGGTCACAGCCTCCCCCGGTAAACATCCTCGGGGATCAGTCAGGATGCAAGTGTATCGATACAACAACATATACTGAGACTGTACTCTGTGTAAACCAAATCATAAATCGTTCGATGCAAATGTATAGTGCAATAAATAAATGCATATACGTAATATATATTGGTATAGGCATAATCATATAACACATGCTCATATAAATCATAATCTTGTATGCATGCTCATGCTCGTAAAACGTGTATAAAGACTCGCGATTATCAGTGAAAAGAAATTGTCCACTCACTGGTGAGCAAAACGCGCACTCGCGCTAATCACGTGGCCCGGCGGAAGATCCCTCGCCCGAAGCACGATCTCGATCCCCTGAATAGTCATAAAATATATCTGATCAAAATCATAATCCACAACACTGTACCACACCTCGGAAACCAACCGTTCTCGGAAACATATAATACTGTGCAAAATAATCGACAAAATTCCCAAAATCTCCACTCGACTGAAAATCCGATACCCAAATCAATTCAAAAACCTCAAGACGACGATCGGGGCGCGATTACGAGAAAAATGACATTAAAAACATCGAAATCCAAAAAGTCAACGGGTCGCCAGAGCTCCGGCGTTGACCGCCGCGGCCGGCGGCGGCGCGCAGTCAACCGGAGAGTTTTCCAGGCGACCGAGCTGCCACAATAATCTCCACAACAAGGCGAACAACTTTAACAAAGGGACCACCACCATCCAACCACCACCGTGGCCGGAATCCAGCTCGAAAGCAACAGTGGTCCAAACCGGCCGGAAAACTTCCCGGACCGATTCCGGCGCCGTTGCTCCACCTCGTCCCTCCAAACCAAAGGGAAAATGATCACAGTCCAAAACCCAACAAAACCCATCAAAGATCCACCCTGGAAAGTCACCGGAGCACCTCCATCCGTCGAGGCCGATTCCGGCCAAAAACCCCAACATTTCAGATCAACATTTCTCCCTCAAATCTTAACCAAATCAAGCAATTCCAATTTCTAAACTGTTTAGAATCATGAGGAGAACATTTTATCTTCAAGGGTCGTGGCCTGAAATGGCCGGAATCAGCCGGTCCGGCGACGGAAGCCAATCGGTCAATTTTTCTCCTCCGGTCAACGAAAGTCAACAGTGAACTCTCGGTCAACGACGGTCAAACTTCCCAAACAGTGTTTTCGACAATTTTTCGACTATTTCCGATATTTATACTCGCGCCTCGGGACGATCGACGGTCCAAAACGGATAACCATTACGATTCAGATAAACACGATATGAACGGATAAATTCGTCGATAAATTCGTCGATAAATCGAAACTTCAAATAATCATATTATATTCCTCGGTCATTAGAAAAATCATCCGGAACCGCCCACGAGCTCGAAATCACGTGCACTACAACTCTTGAGAAGAGACTCAACTCAAATTCTCGGCCGATAATTATGTCGTAAACGAAACCGGCAAACCACACAATACTCGATAAACAGCGATTACACACAACCTCGTGAATCGTGCTGATTACTCTACTGATTCTGGTTCGGGTCGTCACATCATTACCAGAAGGAAGAGATTGAAAGAATAGTGCAAGGGTTATTAAAAGATGGTGTTAATAGGCCTATCACTAGCCCCTGCAGCTCTCATGTATTGTTAGCTAATAAAAAATATGGGACATGGAGAATGTGTACAGATTATAGGGAGTTGAATAAGGTAACTTTCAAGGAAAAATTTCCCATACCAGTCATTGATGAATTGCTTGATGAGTTACATGGCTCAGTGATTTTCTTTAAGCTGGATGTGAGGCCTTACAACTATGCTCATTACCAAAAGGAAGAGATTGAAAGAATAGTGCAAGGGTTGTTAAAAGATGGCGGCATTAGGCCTAGCACTAGCCCCTGCAGCTCTCCGGTATTGTTAGTTAAGAAAAAAATATGGGACATGGAGAATGTGCACAGATTATAGGGAGCTGAATAAGGTAACTATCAAGGACAAATTTCCCATACCAGTCATTGATGAATTGCTTGATGAGTTACATGGCTAAGTGATTTTCTTTAAGCTGGATGTTAGGTCTTGTTATCACTAGATAAGAATGAGGGAGGAAGATATAGAAAAGACTGGCTTTAGAACCATGAAGGACACTATGAGTTTTTAGTGATGCCCTTTGGGTTAACAAATGTTCCATCTACCTTCCAGTCCCTCATGAATGAAGTGTTTAGGGAGTACTCGAGAAAATATGTTCTGGTCTTCTTTGATGAAATTCTAATTTATAGTAAATCAGTAGAGGAACATGTGGTCCAACTCAACCTTGTATTCTAGAAACTACAGCAACACTAGTTAAAAATCAAAGGATGTAAATGCAGTTTTGGTACATCCAATGTGGAGTATTTGGGGCACATCATATCCAAGGAAGAAGTGATAGTGGATCCAAGTAATATCAAATGTGTAGCTGAGTGGGAGAAGCCAAAGACTCTCAAGGGATTAATAGGGTTTTTAGGTCTTGCTAGATATTATAGAAAGTTTGTTCAAGGCTTTGGGATAATTGCTAAACCCTTGACTGACATATTGAAGAAAAATAATTTTCACTGGACTCCAGAATCTGAGATGGCTTTTAAAAAGTCGAAGTTGACCCTTACAACTACACCAGTACTGGCCTTACCTAATTTCAAAAAGGACTTTGTGGTGGAAACAGATGCTTCAGGTCAAGGTATTGGGGTTGTGTTATCTTAAGAAGGGCATCCTATCTCTTATCTCAGCAAGACATTATCCCTGAGACACAGATCCTACTCAGTCTATGATCAGGAAATGATTGCAATTACCTATGTAGTTTAGACTTGGAGACCATATTTGTTGGGAAGGCATTTCACCATTGTGACTGATCACAGAACTATCCAACACTTCCTTAACCAAAGAATTAGTACTCCACTGCAACAAAAATGGCTCATAAAACTTATTGGTTATGATTACTCAGTTCACTATAGAGCAGGCATAAACAACACAGTACATGACACATTGTCTAGAAGATTAGAGTTGTGCATAATTCAAGGTACTATTCAAGCCATTTATGCTCCTATAATCACCTTAATTCAGGAAATTCAAAGAGATTGTGCTAAGGACAGTGACACTCAAAATATTAAGGAGTCTGTGGAGGAGGGGACTTGTAACAACAAGAAATTTGAAGTGTTACAAGGGGTATTGCAGTATAAGAAGAGGGTGTTTGTGCCACAATGTAACAATTGGAGGCTCAAGGTGATAGAGGAGTTTCATGGAGGAATTGAAGGGGGGCATGCTGGCTTTTTGAGAAGCTATAAGAGAGTATCAAGAAGTTTCAGTTGGCCTGGATTAGCTGCAGATCTGTTATTGCTTGATATTGTGGATTTTGATTTGATTTTGGGTATGGACTTCCTGGAGTCGCACTGGGCCATGTTTGACTGTCACAGGAAAGAGGTCGCGTTTCGACGACCAGGGCTACCTGAGATACTATTTCGAGGCGAGAAAAATACTTCACTTCCGTGTTTGATTTCCGCGATGAGGGCGGATCGGCTGATGAAGAAGGGTTGTGTTGCTTACTTAGCCCATGTTGTAGACACTACAGCTGCAGTGCCGGATCTTGGTAATATTGATGTTGTGTCTGAGTTTCCGGATGTGTTTCCAGCGGAGTTACCTGGTATAACCCCTGTACGGGAGATTGATTTTACCATTGAGTTATTGTCGGGTACTGGACCGATTTCCCAGACACCGTACCGTATGGCACCTGCAGAGTTGAAGGAGTTGCAGATTCAGCTTCAGGAGTTGTTAGAGAATGGATTCATTCGACCGAGTGTTTCTCCGTGGGGTGCTCCAGTGTTGTTTGTGCGGAAGAAGGACGGGTCCATGCGGTTCTGCATCGACTATCAGAAGCTGAATCAGATTACAGTGAGGAACAAGTATCCGTTGCCGCGGATTGACGACTTGTTCGATCAGCTGAAGGGAGCAGTGGTCTTTTCGAAGATTGACCTTCGATCCGGATATCACCAGTTGAGGATCCGAGATTCAGATGTAGCCAGGACAACATTCAGGACGCGGTATGGGCATTATGAGTGTTTGTTTATGCCGTTTGGGTTGACCAACGCCCCCGCAGCTTTCATGGACTTGATGAATCGGGTGTTTCGACGATTCCTGGACAAGTTTGTGATTGTATTCATTGACGACATTTTGATTTATTTGAGGAGTGTGAGCCAGCACAGGAAGCACTTGCGAGTTGTGTTGCGGACTTTGCGGGACCATCAGTTATTCGCGAAGTTTAGCAAGTGTGAGTTCTGGTTGGATAGTGTGAAGTTTTTGGGCCACGTGATTTCGGCTGAGGGAGTCAGTGTTGATCCTGACAAGATCGAGGCTGTGCTGAACTGGAGTCGACCCACTACTGTGCCAGAGATCCGGAGTTTCTTGGGGTTAGCAGGCTATTATCGACGGTTTGTACAGGATTTCTCCCGGATTGCTACACCACTGACCAGATTGACGAAGAAAAGCGTCAAGTTTGAGTGGTCTGATGCGTGCGAGGAGAGTTACTTGCTCTTGAAGGAGAGATTGACTACCGCACCGGTTCTGACATTGCCAGATGATAGTGGTGAGTTTGTTGTATATAGCGACGCGTCGAAGTTGGGCCTTGGTTGCGTGTTGATGCAGCATGGTAGAGTCGTGGCATATGGTTCCAGACAGCTAAAACCGCATGAGGCCAACTATCCGACGCATGATTTGGAGTTAGCTGCTATTGTGTTAGCGTTGAAGAGTTGGAAACATTACCTGTATGGTGCTCAGTGTAAGATTTTCACTGATCACAAGAGTCTCACCTACTTGCGGACGCAGCCGGATCTGAACATGAGACAGCGCCGATGGATGGAGTTGATCAATGATTACGATTGCATGTTTGAGTACCATCCGGGGAAGGCCAATGTTGTGGCAGATGCGCTTAGCCGGAAATCTGGAGCCTCATTGTTTCATATGTGTGTGGCCAGAGTATCGATGTTAGCCGAGCTTCGAGCTACAGGTGTTGTGTTTGGGTATGATGATGATGGAGCTTTGTTGGCCAGCTTTCAGGTCCGACCGGTACTGGTTGATCAGGTACGAGAGGCCCAGGATTCGGATTCTTACCTGTTGGGTAAGAAGACCATGATACGGAGTAGTGTGCCTACAGAGTTCCGTTTGAGCGACGACGGTACGTTGTTGTTCAGAGGCAGGTTATGTGTACCCAGAGACGAGGACTTGAAGAAAGAGATTCTTGATGAGGCCCACAGTTCAGCGTATGCGATGCATCCCGGAGGTACGAAGATGTTTCGTACACTTCGAGCGTACTATTGGTGGCGCAATATGAAGCGGGAGATTGCCGCGTACATGAGTCGATGTTTGATTTGTCAGCAGGTGAAGGCAGAGAGGCAGAAACCTGCAGGGAAACTACAACCACTTGAGATTCCGGTTTGGAAGTGGGAGCATATCACGATGGATTTCGTCTATTAGTTGCCGCGTACTTCGGCGGACAACACCGGCATTTGGGTTATTGTTGACCGATTGACGAAATCCGCACACTTTCTTGCACTTCCAGGGAAGATTTCAGTGGGCAGATTGGCCAAGTTGTACTTATCCGAGATCGTTCGCTTGCATGGTGTGCCTGTGTCGATCGTTTCTGACCGAGATAGTCAGTTTACTTATGAGTTTTGGTAGGCTTTACAGCGAGCATTGGGCACGAGATTGCGGTTTAGTACAGCTTTTCATCCTCAGACTGACGGGCAGTCCGAGCGGACCATTCAGACTCTTGAGGATATGCTGAGATCGTGTGTGTTGCAGTTTCGTGGAAACTGGGATCAGCAGTTGCACTTGATTGAGTTCGCCTACAACAACAGCTATCAGGCCAGTATTGAGATGGCACCGTACGAGGCTCTGTACGGGAAGCAGTGTCTCACTCCATTGTGTTGGAGTGAGGTGGGCGAGCGTTGGCTTATTGGTCCTTATTTGGTGAAAACCACGATGGAGGACATACAGATTATCCGGGATCGATTGAAGATTGCCCAGGATCGGCAGAAGAGTTATGTAGATGTGAGGAGGAAGAGTTTAGAGTTCGAGGTTGGTGATTGGGTCTTCCTGAAACTATATCCGTGGAGGGGAGTTGTGCGTTTCGGGAAGCGTGGCAAGCTTCGACCGCGGTACATTGGTCCGTATGAGATTACGGAGAGGGTTGGAGTTGTTGCTTACAGACTTGAGTTACCGGCTGAGATGGCTCGTGTGCATGATGTCTTCCATGTTTCGATGTTGCGGAAGTACATCTCAGATCCTTCACATGTGTTAGCCCCACAGCAGTTGCCGATCAGAGAGGATTTATCGTATGTTGAGGAGCCAGTGCAGATTCTCGATCGTCGTGAGCAGGAGTTGAGGCACCGTGTGATTCCGCTGGTGAAGGTCCTGTGGCAGAACCACTCAGTTGAGGAGGCCACCTGGGAGACCGAGCAGCGTATGCGGGAGCAGTATCCTTATCTGTTCACTTGACAGGTATGTAAATTTTGAGGTCGAAATTTCTTTAAGGGGGTTAGATTTGTGACGACCCGAACCAGAATCAGATGCTTATTCAGCACGATTCTCGAGATTGAGTTTAGCCGCGGTTTTTCGTCGTATTTGTGGTTTACCGATTCGATTCGCGACTATGTTTTCGGTCGAGAATTTGAGTTGGGTCTCTTCACGGAAATTGTAGAGTACGTGAATTCGAGCTTGTGGGCGGTTCCGAAAGATTTTTCCGATAATCGAGGTATATTTTATGATTATTTACAGTTTCGGTTTCCGACGAGTTTATCCGATTGTTTCGAACTTATCCGAATCATTTCGTATATTCATTTTGGATCGTCGATCGACCCGAGGACGAGTATAAATATCGAAATAGTCCAGAATTGTCGTAAAAATACAGTTTTGCATTGACCAGTCGTTGACTTTCCAAAACTGGAAAGCTGACCCATTGACCCGATAAGGAAAGTTTCCGTTTTGGTCTCCACCGTTCGACGACCAAATTTTCGGCCACCTCCGACCTCGGGACAGGTATAATTAGTTTCCTTGCATGATTTCGAGTTGTTTGATGTTAAGTTTGGTGAGAATTGATGAAGATTTTGGGGTACCCGATTTGGGCCTAGCTGGGTTACTTCGCCGGTGACGGTTGGCCGTTTTCCGGCGAGGTTTGGTGGTGGAGGTTAGGGGGGTTCGACTCCCCTTGACCTTCTGAATCTTTCTATATGGTTTATTTGGGAATTGATGGACGTTCGATGGCAACCCGATTAGGTCATCGGAGCTTGGGATTCCGTTCGGGTTTGTGTGGAATTGGAGTGTTTCTGTTCGGAATTGGGCTTAGTGGTAGAAGAGAAACTGATTCAGCTCATCAAGACCTTGAAATCTGGAAAATCTCGCTGTGGGATTTCACGGTTGACGGCGCGCCGCCGTCGGCGGCGGCGGTCAACGGTGGTCAACGGCGAGGAAAAGTCAACTTTTCAGATTTCGACAATTTTAATGTCATTTTTCTCGTAATCACGCCTTGGTTATCGTACAGAGGTTTTTGGGTCGATTTGGTTAGCCGATTTCGAGTGGGAGTTTCGGGATTTCCGTAATTCATTTTGTACTGCATTTCACATTTCCGGGAACGGTTGGTTTCCGTGCATCAGTACAGTGTTGTGGATTACGATTTTGATCAGTTATGTTTTTGTGGATATTCAGGAGATCGATATCGGGATCGTGATCGAGCTTCTGGCGAGGGATCTTCCGCCGGTCCTCGAGATTAGCGCGAGTGCGCGTTTTGCTCACCTGTGAGTGGACAATTTCTTTTCACGGAAATGATTGCGAGTCTTTTATACGATTTTCGAACTTGAGCATGCGTATGAGATTTCGGATTACATGAGCATGTGTTTTACGATTATACGATTATATTTATCCGGATATACGTATACGAATATGCATACACTTATATGTTGTTTCATGCATTTGCATCGAAATGTTTATGATTTGGTTTACACAGAGTACAGTCGTGGTTACGTTGTTGTATCGATACACTTGCCTCTCGGCTGATCCTCGATGGTAGGCTTATTTGCCAGGGGAGGCTGTGACTCCTGACCCGAGGACTTTACCGGGGGGAGGCAGACCTTTGACCTGAGGCCATTTCTGGCTAGAATCACGTGTGGGTCTGGGATCCCGTGATTCTGACTGTACTAGCACGGAGGTGTCCATGAGTGACCCCGTGAGATTTATACTTGCATGCTCAGTACGCTGGAGGATTATGGTTTTACCTCGCGTATTTTATTATTTTATTTACCTGGACTCGCATATGTTATTTAAACATATATTAGCTGGTGAAAGACATTTATTTTCATCCACTCACTCTAACGTGTTTATTGTCTTTCCCCTGGGCTTTTCGGTTTCCGTGCCCAGTTGCAGTTCAGGTTTTGGTGTTTTCACGTCGCGGTTTGGAGGCTAGTGATCAGAGTTACCTGTGCTTTCCAGTAGGTTCTTGTTTCGCCTACTGATGTGTATATTGTTCATGTTTTACTTTAGAGGTCGCTCTGATACATTCTGATACTTGTTTATACGGATTTTCTCGGATATACATATATACATAGTACAGTTTGTTTACTGTTATTTATTATATTGATGTTGAGAAATTCGGATGGGATTGGTGCCCACGGTTTGGTTTTTGTGGCATAGGATGAAGTGTTATTTCTGGGTGCAGGTTATGGTAATTCCACGCTAGTAACGAAACTCTGCCGAAATTTTGAAAATTTTTTGTTGGTTCGTATTTTCGAAAGGGTTTGGTTTCGGTTTTGATAACTGAATCGGGATTGGGTCTTTTCAGTTTCTCAGTCTGTTTTGGAAATTTTTTTGTAGGAATTACAGGGCACCAAATTGTGTAAGAGTACTGCATACCTTCCCTAGAGTGATGGCCAAATAGAATGCTTAAACAAGCTGTTGCAACAGTATTTGAGATGTATGATATGTGAAGGTCATCAGAATTAGGTGTCAACGCTGCACTGGGCAGAATTTTGGTACAACACAGCTTATCACACAGCCATTAAGATGAGTTCTTTTGAAGATCTTTATGGTTATCCACCTCCAATGGTTCACACTTATATGCCAGATACTACAGCTGTAAGGGATGTGGATCAAATGTTGATTGACAAAGATGCTCTACTGAGGAGATTGAAGGAAAATCTGACAGCATGTTAGGCAAGAATGAAGAACTATGAGGACAAGTCCAGAACTGAGAGAGTTTTTGCTGTAGGCGATTTGGTTTACTTGAAATTGAGACCATATAGGTAGGAAAGTGTAGAGAAGAGGGTAAAGAAGCTTGCCACTAGGTATTATGGTCCATTTGAGGTTTTGGAGAAAATTGGTACAGTAGCCTACAGATTGAGATTACCTGCCTCATTAAAGATTCATCTAGTGTTTCATGTCTCATTATTGAAGAAGAAGATTAGAAATGCAATGGAACCACAACCACATTTGCCACCAACCTTTGATCCCTTAAATCCGAGGTGGTATCCAGCCAAAATTTTGGATAGAACCTTGGTCAAAGTTAGAAACACACCATAAACTAGATTGTTAATTCAATGGATTGGTGCCATGGTTGAAGATGCCACATGAGAGGATGCTGAGGAAATTCAAAGGAGGTATCCAGATTTTGAGTATGCAACACATGTTGAGTTACAGAAGATGACAAGGGTCCGGATTAAGGGGGGTGGAGTTACTGTGATCCCAAGATCAAGCACTTGTTCTTATCGGTGTTTGTAAGCGTAGAAAGGGGTAGAAGCATAAGACGTCATTTTAATTTTTTGTTTTTATAACGGTCTCCAGTTGTGAGCCGTTTATTCGTAGACACACGGGGGTCGATCACCTGCCCATTTGAATTGTCGTTATGGTACTGCATCTGTATATATTTCTTTACTTTTTGAATTCTCTTCTTAGCTAGTAAAAACCCTACTTCACAACAACATGCTTGCTTATGGGTATCTTTATCAGATGATTTCATATATTACGACTGTTTTCATTTAAGAAAATAGATAAAATTTATAAGAAAAGTATTAAAATTCAACTATGTCACCGTATTATTGCGTAATATTGATAGTATCGTTTTCCTTTGGGAATTTTCCTGCCAAAGAGTCAAATGATATCAAAATACAAAAAAGTCTGTCCCAGCCCACCGGTTGAAACCTTCCCCCAGTTCGTTAAGTGAGAAGTGACGACAGCACCGGGCCATTACACAGTGACAACATGGGCTAAAGACTAAAGTGCCAAGCAACTGAAAACCTAATTATCATAGAGTATGATCGTATGAATGTGATGATCTTTTTCAAAAAGAACAAAATTAAAAAAAACTTGGTGATGAAAAATCAGAATATCCATGACGGAATCAACCCAATTAACATATTTCTGTGATACGTACCTGGTTTTGCTTTTAGTTTACTTTCTACTTCCTTGTATATAATTTTTTATTTTGACAGAAGTAAAAATAAAATTGGGGACCATCCAAACATGGTTGAAAGAGTGGACCTCAGGCTGGTATGCACCGGACTAAACCCTTGGGTCTATTTTTTTAAAAGAGACAGGTGTCCTGAAACGATTGGATGTTTTGTCTACTATTTCTATTGTTAAGTGAGGTTACACTAAGTTGTTTGTAGTGGATTACACCCAAGATCTACATCATTGAAAGCAAATCGAGGTTTCGTGAATCGACGACAAAGGCGGCTTTGCAAGCGGCGGCAGTGGCTGCAACTCGGGACTCGGCCGGTACCGATCCAATCTCTTGACTGAATTCGGATTTGGGTACGGCGACCGGTTCACTTCCGGCGTGGTTCCGCCCGCGGTGTCTGATAGGGCTGTAAACCCTAGCTATGGTTTAGTGTTTAAAGAGAGTAAAAGGAACTGAAAACAAAGAGAGAAATGAAATAAAAGCTTCTTGATTCATGAATGCCTTAGGCGGCGCCATTACACTAATTATAAATGAAGCGAGCACGGTTCGGACGCGAACACGTGGCTAACATGAACCGGACAGAAGTCCAACGGTTACAACAAGCAACGACCCAAAATACGCAAAGCGTTAAACTACCAGCAAGCTACCAAAGGATCAAACAACTCCTTCATCTATGCCTAGGGATAACTGGCCATGTGACTACTACGACCATATGGGGGCCTAACAACTACACCCTGCTCCAAAACAAACTTGGCCTCAAGCTTTTTGCACAAACTCTGGGTATCGAGCCTTAATCTCCTCTGCCCACTCCCATGTTGTGTCTGCCTACGATGAACCAATCCATTGCACTAGCCCTTTGACAGTGGCTTCACCCCTTTGTTTCACCAACATAGTCTTCAATACAGCTGTTGGATACTAGCGAGGGTTTTGAGGATCGTGCATTGGTGGTAAATGTGGATGAACAATAGCCTTGTTACCCAACTTAGTCTGGAGTAATGATATGTGAAAAACGGGATGGATCTTAGCTGTGAGGAGTAGCTCCAATTCATATGTTACTGAACCAATTCTCCTTTTGACCTTGAACAGTCCGTAGTAACGAGCTGCCATTTTATGGTTCACCCTATTCTCCACTGTCTGTTGCCTATACGGCTGCAGTTTTAAGTAGACCCAGTCCCCCACAGAAACTTGTCGCTCCACATGGTGTTTGTCATATTAACTCTTCACCCCTCTTGTGCAATCTGGAGGTTCCTTTGCAATTGTGCTACAAGTGCATCACGATCTCTGACATCCACTTCATGAACGGCTGTGGAGCCTGGTTCATATAATTGAAGTGATGGGGACATATAACCATACAAAGCTTGAAATGGTGACATTCAAAGTGCGGAGTGAAAGTTGGTATTGTACCATCACTCCGCCCATGGAAGTGCTTGGACCCAAGTGCTCGGTCTATCTCTAGCCACACATCTCAAGTAATGTTCCATTAACCGGTTTAGATTCTCGGTCTGTCCATCTGACTGTGGATGGTAAGTTGTACTCCTTCCCAATATAGTGCCCTGAAGAGTGAAGTAGGCCTTCCAAAAATTACTGAGGAAGATAGGGTCCCTATCAGTAATAATGGACCATGGCAAGCCATCTAGTTTAACAACACCATGAACAAAGACTTTTGCCACATCTTGAGCTGAGTATGGATGTGCTAGTGGGAAAAAATGCCCATACTTTGTGAACCGATCAATCAGTACCAACACCACTGTCTTCTTCTCTGATGGAGGAAATCCACCGATGAAGTCCATAGAAACGTCCAACCAGGCATTTTCCGGTATGGTATTGGGTTGTATGAGGCCAGGGGGTTTTTGAGCCTCGTAATGGTTCCGTTGGCAAACGTCACATTCACTAACAAACTTGTGAATGCCCTTCTTCGTGTTAGGCTAGGCAAAACTTCGAAATACCCGGTAATACATGTGTAACACTCCTGAATGGCCACCGATCCTTCCCTCATGAAGCTCTCGAACTACTTTGACCCACCAACCATCTTCTTCAGGAACATAGAGTTTCCCTCTGTAGCAAAGTGCCCCATTGTCTACCGTGTACTTGGGAGTTTGTACACACACCTGCTTCAACACTCTCCTTCCATTTGATGGCTTCGACGTCTACTAGACAAGCTTCTCGAATACCCTGGTTGAATAAAGAGACTGGAGAGGTCTGTACCATCACATTATTGAGTTCAGCTACCCTAGAGAGAGTATCAGGTACCTCGTTACTCTTCCCTGTTTTATGCTTGATGGTGTAGTCATACCCCAGTAGCTTCACTAGCCACTTTTGCTGTGTTGGTGTTGTCAAATTCTGCTTCATAAAATGTTTTATGGTTTGATGGTCAGTGAGGATGGTGAAGTGTTTACCAATGAGATAAACTCTCCAATGTTGGACTGCACTGACAATTGTCAACATCTCCTTGTCATAAACTGAGGCTGCAAGGTACTGTTGTCCGAGAGCTCTGCTCATGTAACTCACAGGGCGTCCCTCTTGCATCAAGACTGCCCCTATTCCCTGGTCGGATGCATCGCATTCCACAACACATGGCTTTGTAAAGTCGGGCAAAGCCAAGACTGGTGTGGTCATGAGAGCCCTTTTTAGAGCTTCAAAGGACTTGAAATGCCCCTTTCTTCAGCATATAGAGGCCTTGCTATTATACCAAAGTCCTTCACGAACTTCCGGTAATACCCAGCTAAGCGTAGGAATTCCGTAAGGCACTTGAGTGTTTTTGGCAGAGGCCATGCCCTGATACACTGTATCTTGTAATCGTCCACAGCTACACCATCTTTGGATATCGCATGCCCCAAGTAACTTACTTTGGTCACTCCAAATTCACATTTATTGGCACGGACCTTCAATGAGTGTTCTTACAGCCTTTGAAAGACTTTCTCAAGATGAAGCAAATGTGTCTCCCATGTGGGACTGTATACAAGAATGTCATCGAAGAACACTAGAACGAAATCTCTTAAATAGTCTCGGAATATCTCGTTCATTAAAGATTGAAACATAGACGGGGCATTAGTCAAACCAAAGGGCATTACTAAGAACTCATAATGCCCACTATGTGTACGAAATGCAGTTTTTGCAACATCAGAGGATGCATACGTACCTGGTGATATTCCGAGCGTAGATCCAGCTTGAAGTAGAATGCTGAACCATGTGTCTCATCTAGTAGTTCATCCAAAATAGGGATTGGATACTTATCTTTCACAGTGGCTGTGTTCAAACCCCTGTAGTCTATACAGAGCCTCCACGACCCATCTTTCTTTTTGACTAAGATCACTGGTGAGGAAAATGGACTAACACCTAGTCGAATGATCTCGGCATCCAGCATCTCTTTGACAATCTTTTCTATCTCCACTTTCTGGAAATGGGCATATGCATGGGTTCGTACGTTGATAGGAGGAGTGTTTGGCAATAGCTCAATATGATGATCATGCCAACGGTGAGGGGGAAGTCCCACCGGTTCGTTGAACAATTCCTCATACCTTTTCAACAGCCTCTGTATTTCTCCATCCTTCTGCTTCCCTTGGAAACCGTCTCTCACAGGATCATTATAGACCAAGGCTGCCTCGGTTTCCTTCTTCAAAAGCCTGATCATCGCCTTACAACTAATGAATTTTGCTTCAGGTATAGTGTCCCCTTGTAGAGTATGCTCCATTCCTTCAACGTTGAACTTCATAGTCATTTTCTCGAAGTTCGACATTATGTCTCCTAGGGATTTAAGCCACACCGTTCGTAGTAGAGCCTTAAAGCCTGGAATCGGCATCACGTAAAACCCCCCAGTGTAGCTATACCCTTATAACTCCAGCTCCGTCACTACTGTTCCCATGGTGTAAAATCTGCCCACTAGCGACCCTCACAGCCAGTGGTTGCTTGCTAGTATAGAGGCAATGGTCTTTCTTCTTTAGCACAGCAGGATGCACAAAGTTGTGCGTGGAACCCGAATCGACGAGAGTGTGTACTCTCCTAGCAACCATGACCCCTTTTAACTGCATGGTTTCTTTCTTCTCACTTCCTGTGACTACATTGAGCTCGATGAGTGGCTCACCAGTGTCGTCCACTGGTGGAACCTCGACATTCCCATCACTACTTGCCTCTGGAAGGGTTAGTTCCCTTCTTCCTCAACATGTGTGGCCTCAATCAACAGTATTTGTCCTCCTCTTCTACAGTTATGCCTGGCTTGAAGGTTTCTTCACAAAAGAAACATTGGTTGTGTGCTCTCCGGGCTTGGTACTCTGCCTGGCTAAGACGATAAGTATTAGTAGCTCCTGTTAGCCTCGCTGGTACAGCTGCGGGTGCCCTTGGTTGAGGCAGCTGCCAGTAGGGTTGTTGTTGACCTCAAGCCTCACCATTTGGCTTCGAAAATTGCTTCTCTGCGCAGCATTGCGAGCTTCAAACGTCCTGGCATATTCTCTGGCTTCGTACAGAGTGGTAGGGTTTTGATTCAACACGTCCATCTGCAGGTTAGGCTTTAACCCTGCAATGAAACATGAAATCAAGAGGTTTGGTGGAAACCCTAAGGCACGTCTGGATAGACGCGTAAATCGTAGTCTGTACTCATCCACAGAGCCGGTTTGTGACAACCTTGCTAGTGCAGCTTGGTGTCCCAATTGATTCGTCGTCCCAAACTCCCTCATTAGTAAATCAGCTATCCCTCTCCATGAGTTGGGAAACTCCGAGCGATACATATACTAAACATCAGAAGCAGCCCCAGAGAGGTGCATGGCTGCAAGTGTTACCATGCGTTCTTCTGGGATTTGATATAGCTCGAAATACTGCTCAGCCCTATTAAACCATTCAGTTGGATCTCCTCCTTCGAATGTTGCAAACTTCAATCTCATCTGCCTCGTGGAGTCGTGGTTGGTAATAAGGGGTCAGACACCGTTACCTGGGTTGGCTCTCGTGCATGGTGGCTGAGTAAATTTCAAATGTCGTGTAGGTCCTGAGACTTCTCCCATGTTGTGCATAGCACTGTTTGAAGCCACAGGTTCATGAAAAGTGGGTAGGCTGTTTAGGGTATGTAATGGTGAAGGTGTAGCAAGGTTATGGCTCATATGGGGATGTGGTGGAATATAATAGTGAGGGTTCAAGCTGTTTAGTGGTGGGATAGTGGTAGTACCTTGAGATTGACTCTGAGCAATCATGTAGGTCTGCACCGATGAGAAGAAGGGAATTCCCCACGGTGGTTGCTGGTGACTCGGCTCTCTGTGTAAGTGGGTTTGTACTGGTCGAGTCCTGGATGGATCTGAGAATTGAGGCCGGTTCTCATCGCATCACTCATGAGTTTGGGCCCTTGTGAGTGAGTCTGGCGCGGCCCATCGCTCTCCTTCACTACATGTTGCTTTCCTCTAGCCATTCTTTTGAAGGTAGCTTCTTCAGACTCTTCTTCTTCTAGATCCGTTGGTTCCTCAGTCGTGCCTGGAGCTTGAGCTGTAGTGACTGTTGAATGGTAAGCTTCTGGGGTCATTGTTGAGGGTATGCTGCCGAATTGTAACACCTGAGGCTCATTGTTCTCGACAACTAAGCTTGACCCTCCCATCGACGACTTCAACGTCTTGAGCTCAGCCATGAGTTCCCGAAACATAGATCTAGTCTCATCTCTCAGTTCCCGAGTCTCTGTTCGCAGATTGTCTTGCCAGATTTGGATCTGGATGTTATCCTCTTCTAGAACAGTGTACCCTAGGCGGATGTTCTCCATCCCCTCTTGCAGTATCTATATCTGGTTTGCTGAGTCAGTCATCTGTTCTACGTAATCTCTCTCTGATGCCGACAGCTCCGTCGGCCGAGGTCTAGGCCCCATCAAACCGACTAGGCTCTGATAACCACTTGATAGGGCTGTAAACCCTAGCTATGGTTTTGTGTCTAGAGAGTGTAAAAAGGAACTAAAAACAAAGAGAGAGATGAAATAAAAGCTTCTTGATTCATGAATGCCCTAGGCGGCGCCATTACACTGTTTATAAATGAAGCAAGCACGGTTCGGATGCAAACACGTGGCTAACATGAACCGGACAGAAGTCCAACGGTTACAACAAGCAACGACCCAAAATACGCCAAGCGTTAAACTACCAGCAAGCTACCAAAGGATCAAACAACTCCTTCATCTATGCCTAGGGACAACCGGCCATGTGACTACTACGACCATATGGGTGCCTAACAGTGTCGCTGCCCCGGGAGATGTGGCTCGAATCGACGGTACCGATTTATATAAACCTCGACGGCGCCGACGATCTGGATTCGTCGATGAACCGCTGCGAGCTGCTCCCTCCGCCGCCGCTGACGAGCTTCAGCGACTCCGACCGGTGCTTGACTCGGTGGCAGTAGAGGAAGAAGGTGAGGGCCGAGAACATTTTAAGAGTCACGATTCCGACGGAGAGACGACCGTGAGTCCACGACTTTCTTTCTCGAGTTCGTCGGCAAAAGCGCTTGCGAGAACGGAGCGGTGCTGCTGACCGACACAGACGGCGGCGACGGTGGCCTCTGCGCTAGCGTTGTCGGCGACAGAGGTGTATTTGCAGCGGTGAATTCTGGGCAAGGACAGTGATCAAATAAGTTGAGCTTATTGTAAGCTCAGTCAAGTTGGAAAATAGTTGACAATAAGAACGAATAAAATTATATCACGTGTCACATTTGATTTTAGTCGATCCTGAACACTCTTGGGGTGCATTCCAGACTTTTCCGGAAAGAGATACTCTGAAAATGACTTGGAATCCTTGATGTCTTCACGTACTAAAGTTCTTAGTCTCCAACAAGTTGAGTTGTTCCTTCGAATGCTGTCAATGGAGATGTGTAGGAGTTTTGTAAGATCACGACCAGAAGCAGCAAATAAGCCCTAGTCGTATTTGAGGGTTGGGGCGTACTGAAGTAGATTATCGGAGCTGTCTTTGACAAGTTTCTTTACTACTTCAACAGTTCAGATCAAAGAATTATCGTTTCTCTTAAGAAATGTAAAAAAATGGGAACGACTCATTCACTTGTTTCTCAATGAAAGATATCATAACTGGAAGGGGAAACTTCACAAAGAACTGTCATTCTTAATTTTATGACAAAAATCAGTGAGAAGTTGCCAGAGAGCCTCAAAAGCAATGCGGCAAAAAATGAATGTCACCACTGCGTGTTACAAAACTACAGCATCAAAATCTTACTTGCACTTTACAAGCTATTCCTCCTGTAATTACCATTGCGTTCATTCTAGTACTTACTACTACTCTAATGATTCTGGTAAGATGGCGCGACAGGGAAGGGTTCACAACAACAATGTCCTATTATAATCTGCCCCAACGCATGAACTTCTTGACCTCGTCGTACAAAACCAAGATGGCAGCAGCTCCAGTACTCCTAACCATGTTCGAAACTGCACCACGATAAAATGAAGCTACCCCTTCTTTCTGATATATGTTCTTCCAGCAGTCTAGAGTGCCACTATACATCTGCTGTTCCAAGCCAGATTGCATCATCATCCTCCTCCGAACTGTATCTAGTGGGTATGAGAGCAATCCAGCTGAAGTTGTGACCCCCTGAGCCACTACCCAACGCTTCCACAGTGGCAACTCCGACTCATGTTTCTTTGACTTCTCTGATAGAATCTCTTTCATTGTATCAAAGCCTCCAAAGTAAAGTCCTCGATGAATGATCATCCCTTGTAAAGAGGCAGGAAGACCTCTATAAATCCCTCGAATCCCATCCTTTTGGCGAATCGTAGCCAGAAAATGGTAGATACCTCGAAATTGACGAGCTTCATTTCTTCCAAGGTCAGCAGCAAGGCGGGTATGTGCAATATCAAGTGGGTATATGATAATTAGCGTTGTACAACCAGCCCCAGCCCCAGCAATGAAATTGGCAGGTGCACCAGACAAAAAATAACCATCTAAACTTCCGCTTCTTAACATGCTTCTATAAAGATCCTGTAAAGGAAATCAATTTGTAAGGATCAAGCACAACATCACACTGATAACTTTGTAACCCTCGTGCTCTGCTTAAAAAAAAATCATCAACCATAGTCACTGCACTAACTAGAACATTGGATTTCTGCAATGTCAATATCAATGCCTCAACATTATAAAGGTGTTAAGAGTGTTTGATGTAAATTGAACTAAAACTATCCTCCACAACATATAAAAAAATCTTAGTAATTTCTGTCACTTCTCCAAAGAGAATATCATGTTTAGAAGCCATAAGATCGAAAATATCTTTCATACAGTCGTAGACTACAATACTATCCAGAAACCAATCAAACCATCTGAACTGGGTGACTGCATCTAATGTAGTAATGATTCCCTGAGTATAATCTTCTAATCAACAATGTTACTAACTCCTGCCATCATAGCTCCCTATAGCAGAAACAATATCAAAGAAGAACGTGAAATTTTAAACCAGTATAAAGAGGTTGTATGTGGTTTGGTAAGCTTCCCTCGAGTCAACTATCCATAATTACCTTATCTATTCCTATCAGGATGAATAAGGTAATGGCATCCTTCTGCCCCAAATGAGGTAATCAAACTGACATAGCTCAACAAACTTCTCTCAATTGGAGAACTACCCTCACTAGAGTTTCTACCATCCCAATAAATACAGATTCTCCAACATTGCAATCCCATATTGTTCCTAGACCAAATTAAACCATCCCAACAGTCACAACCATTAACTGGAAAACCTGAATACCCATTGAAAAGCCGAATACAATTCTCATTCTCCAAAACTTCCCAATGGAGCAGTCATGCTTAGTAAACCAAACCCCTCATCGACACTGTCCCCAAACTCAACCATATATCTTTTGTCTATATCTAATAACAGATATCAAAGTCTCATGGTGTAAACTCTTTACCAGACAAAAACGCCTCTGTAACAGCAGATTGATTATCCATTACAAATGTTTTACAGTCCATACATCAACTTTCTATCATTCCCTTTCACGAGCTAGTGGCCTAGAGGAGTTAAGTCAGAATTCACTGAAAGTTTTGACAAAATGAAACTGACATCCGTACAAGTTTCTAGCTAGCAACATCAAAATCATCATCTAACTAGCATCATCAAAACATGTTCACTTCAATCTACCTATAATCAAGTTTGGTACTGCCGAAACCAATACATTCCAGAACCACGTAACACCAAAGAGCCAGCAACATTGCTCCCTAATGACTTGTTTCCCTCCACACAAGAACACATTACTACAATCTTTATCTCTCGTTTCACATACATTTAACAATCCCAACACAAATGAATACATAATCAATCCTCAAAACCAAGTACATAATAAAACAATTGAAACAACAACAAAGTAACAATCTTTGACATAATTAAGATAAATAGTTTACCTTGATTGAAAAATTGAGAGCCACAGAAGGGTAATAACGAAGAACGCTACTGCCATTGCCTCTCCACAAAGACAAGATACCTTCTTCTTTAACCGTGCGGGCTATACAATCCAGCATGCCTTTAAATCTGGTCCTTCCTCCTCCAAGAATGGCTATATTGCTCTCCTGGGTCTGCAACAACAGCTTGGTTCTCTCGATCGGAGCCACAATCGTGTGCACCACCCCACCCATCACCGCTCCCGCCATCAAATCACGGTGGAAGTTGGTCGTCCAATCGTACGGCCCTGACTGCGACGACCCACCATCTTTGCTCATCCTTTTTTTTACACTCTTTGTGGTCTGTCAATGGAAAATGGTATTACCCAAATCCCAATTTCCAAACGCAACACACGGGTTCCATTTGGGCGTTAAGTTATCATAACTAAAATGACGAAATGCGATTACTACTGCACAACACAGAGGAAGGGGCTTGGTTTTTTTTCTTTTTGTTCTTTCTGGTTTTGGTATCAAGTTTTCATCTTTTGCATTTTTCGGAGAGGAAAAACGAAAGACACGATTGGCTTCCCGATACCTGACTTTTATTGACGACGGCTGAGATTGAAGAGCATCCTAAACCCCCTGATTGATGGATAAGTACGAACATCGATTTGCCACGTCTTTGTTTTTTCTTGGGTCAATTTAGTGGAAACGATTTAATAAGTGCAATCTTCTTCTTCTTCTTCTTCTTCTTCTACTACCACTTATAATTTGTTTGTGAAGTTACCATTTTGTACTTGGGGGAAATTGTCTTCATCAAAGTTGCAAACTTTAGTACGCGCACACTTACTAAACGAGGTTTGGGATTTGAGGTCGTTTACTTATCCAGGTTAAGCTATGACAGGTATAACAAAGTTAACATTTTCTTTTCAGCTTTTCTCGCTTTAGTTTTAGGGTGACTTTACGTTTAACCCATAAAGAATAATAGAATTTCGTATTTATTTGAAAGGAGGTCAAACTGGAAAAATTCTTCAGTGCATCAGGTACACTTGTACTAAGCTAACAGACCTCTAATATTGGTTAGTTAATAAACTTTAACTCCAAAAATTTATTCACAGTAAAATTTTCATTTACTCTCTCTCTCTCTCTCTCTCTCTCTCTCTCTCTCTCCCTCCATGACCACCGTGCCTTATCCCGACCACCGTCTTCTCCGGTCCACCTCTAGACCTAAAAAATTGCAGCCCTCCGCTTCCACTTGTGGTCGACGCCGTCAATTGCCACCTCACCGCGCGGTCTCCTATCCTCTGGCTCATCACAAGCTGCCTCCTTCGACTCAGCCTTGAACCTGCAACCACCTAGCTAGTTTGCTCCTTAGGCTTCTCATGGGTGCTTGTAACGGCACCGA
Source organism: Geum urbanum (assembly GCA_946800695.1). Taxonomy (NCBI): domain Eukaryota; kingdom Viridiplantae; phylum Streptophyta; class Magnoliopsida; order Rosales; family Rosaceae; genus Geum; species Geum urbanum. The sequence continues at coordinate 59,583,654 of OX327002.1, forward strand.
ACGACACCCAATTTAGCATCGTTGGGATGATGCCGACGAGAAGGCTCGGGAGAACGTTGTTGTCGAAGAGAAGTTAATTGTTCTCAATGTCTCACATAGGTGGCAGCCGGGCAGCAAACCTTAGGTGCCAGAGCAAATTGCTAAGTTTAATGTTTTTTCCCTAAATATTTTAAAAAGATAATGGTTAGGTCTCACATCTAAATGTCATCAAGAGAGGCATTATAAATTAACAATTGTGTCGAAACATGCTCACTCACAATCTATATTAAAAAAAACATGGTCACTCACAATTTTTAAATTTTTTACATACACACATTTTGTTTTACATTATCGATGTTTCAAAACATCGAAATGTATGAAATCATGTATTAATTGTTAAACTTTCACTATATGTATGGTACGTAATTAAATACTCAAACATATTTTAATATTTATTTTCATTTTAATTCTTATATCCACATTGCATTGCAATATCAATTGGATTGTATAATGTTTCTATACAATCTAATTGATAGTGTAGGGTTTGGGGTCTAGTAATAATATAATATATGGTTTATTACTTAATTGATATAAAAAAAATATTAATTAGTGTTATATTAATTGCACCTCGATTAAAGTTTACCACGAGTAACTAATTTTTAACTTTATTTAATGTTGCATTATATTAAAGGTGTTAATATTGATGTTAGTGGCATATAAAAAAATTGAATTAAATGAATGATTGAGATTGTATTATAATGATTAATGCAATTGTACCCGGTGCACTGAAGATGTTCTCGTCAAACCGAGCAAATAGAAAATGTGAGGGAGGCACCGGCCAGCTGATTGGAGTGCAAGGCCATTACCTTGGCGTTTTTAGATCATTGGGACATTGGATTGAAATGTTTTTGTAGAGCCATGGTCAATAAAATGAACAAATGTACAGTACCATCTAATTGCAAAGTATTTTGGGACAGAGTTGGGAATTGTTCGCCTTATTGAAATGGTCTTTTAGGTTGGTCGAATGACTAATATCCTTTCTTTGAGCTAAATGGCGGTGGTAAGAATGTTATCTCTGTCCATTTTGTCAAGAACTTTGCAATTTAATTAGCAGCTAGCTAGCATAGAAGCCATATATCAAAGTATGATGCCAGCCATAGAAACAGGGCGGATCCAATCCTTGGGCAGCCCACCCAATGTTTTAGTTAATAAAATAAAAAATAAAATATAGATATACATTTATTTATAAAATATTATAAAAAAAATAAAAACAAAAACATATTAGTCTATTTTTTTTGTTTCTCACTCCACTAACATTCTATCACTATTAATTAATCCCTAAATATTAAACAACAAAACTCATATATGCACATTCACTGTCTTTATATTGAAAAGTAATATGTTGGTAGTATATATTGACAATGATTTAATTTTTGTTAAATTTCAAGTAAGCTGATCTCGAAGGGTGAGATATAATTGGTTAATATAAATATAAAAAATTTATTCCCGGGATTTAAATTTATGTCTTTATGCCACTAATGTGTATATTTCTTATATTATATATCATAATAATAAATGGGTGAGGATGAGTCTCCTAATAATAGGATACACAACCCACCCTATTTTAAAATCCTGGATCCGCCCCTGCATATAAATAAACAATAATTGTAGTGCCTTATCTTGCAATTCGCATAACATAGTGCTTTGTAGTTTAGAGTACGAATGAGCTATTACAATTCTCTAAATCTCAATCTTGTAAAAGGATTTTGTTTTAGGATAAACGGTAAAGTGTATAGAGATTGTGAAAGTAATCCTAGTAATCTTTCAATGAGAATAAGAAGTTCATTTATATAGGAGAGTGCATGAAGTTACATATGGTAATAATCCTAATATATCACTAAATAAGATTATCCTCTTTATTCTCTACATATTGTACCATAACTAGGAACACACATAATAAGGTAAATATCCTTCAACACTCTCTCTTGTGCCGGTTATAGTAGACAGTGATTCTTCAATGCTTCCTTGATGCATCATTAAAAACTTTGATGAACCAAAAATCTTTGCAGGAGAAAAAATGATCTCGCCAAGTAAAAAGAGTGCAGCTCGTCGTAGACGATGATATGACACATAACCATGTTGTTTCATTAAAACCTTGCTAAGTAATAAAAATCCATTGGGATAAAAATAACTTTAGTCAAGGAAAAAGAGTACAACGTGTCGTTTACATTTAAAAATGCTCATGTGAATGCCAGACTCCCTCTGAAGTTTGCATCTCCCCCTGATATCAACATCCAGGGTAGCTTGAATAAGCTGAACAACCCTATGGTCTTTACATGTTTCTCAAATTTGAAATTTGGACAATGACTTAGAATGTAAGTCTGCCACTTTATCCTTAAATCAAAATTGGTCAACCATGACCATGATGAATTACTATTGTTTGCTGAATATAGAATAACTTATGCGATATATATTTGATGTTGTCACTCTACATGTAATCTAGGTTCATCACCTTGATGCAAGCAACATTATCCTCATAATGCATGTAGGGTCATCAATGGTTTTGAATCACCACTTGATCTTTGATATGTGCCCTTATGGATCTCAACCATATGCACTCTATAACAACTTAATGCTAGATCAATAATGTCAATATGGTTTGAAGATGTAGCGACAAGAGTCTGCTCTCTAGACTTCAAGATATCGCGGTGTTACCCATGGTAAAGACATAACCAACTTGGGAACAACCTTTGTGTGGATCAGAGAGATATCCAACTTCAGCAGAACTTGTCAACACATCACAACGATTGTTGGTGTAGGGGTGAATGGAAAAGCAGCCCCACTCTCTTTGTGGTTCGCTTACTACCAACGCCGCTTTTGTTTGTGGCCTCTCTATTGGGATAGATCAAGCCCATATCTTTCGTACTCTTTGATACTGAAAGATTGTCTTTAAGCCATTCCAATGACATTGCGTGGGCGCGTAGCTACATCTAGCCATCAAAAGTTCAATAATAATGAGGAGCTAAGTCTTGTGTTTTATGCTAAGTACACTCTTGCACTTAGATTAGGCACTGTAACCTCTAACACGTCTTTGTCATCATCCCTTGGAGGAAAACGGATCCCTCTGAAGTTCAAGAATATAGAAGATCATGGGAGTACTCATAGACTTCACTTTATCATCATAAAGTGCAACATATCTTAGAGTATAAGCCGATTGATGGAAAATCTTGTCATTACGGTGCTCAAGTTCTAGTTCGAGACAACACCGTGTCTTCCCAAGATCTATTATCTCAAATTCGAATTTCAAACACTTTGTAAATCCTGAACTTATCATATAAATGAACACGCATGGGCATATCCTCTCTCAATCAAGTAGTCACCTGGTGAGCGTTTTAATTTCATTGCAAACGCGCTCTGTGATCTAGAACCACTTGATTTGGGTATATGAAGTCCATCCGAGACATTCATAACTATCTCTTATTCTTGATCCCCCACTAGTACAAAAAGTTCTTCAGACAACGGCGGAAATCAGTTGTTTGAAGCACCTGAAAATCTGTTGTATATCCAGCAGTTGTCTGAATCGAGTTCACACAACCGAAAAATCGGTCGTTTGATTCATGCCTTCTAACAACTCTAATTCAAGTGTTTAAAAGGTCCGGAAAATGTCTCTATTTAAGGACGTATATGATGTTTCATACTATATCAAACAATTGATATTTTTTTTTTGTGACATGATGGAAGACAACAAAATATCTGATGTTGCAGTTTGTTCTAAACAACTGAATTTCATTAAGTATTTTGTTGTCTAAAGTAATTAGTAAGAACATATATTAAGTTGTTGGAAGTTTACTTTGATGACAAAGTTTAAAACATTTAGTTGTCAGATTGGTATGTATGTAGTTGCTTTTTTAGTGATATTTGTTGTTAGAGTTAGTAATATCTGTTATTAGATTGATCTTTAAACAATTTTGTTTGACTGAAACAACGGTGATCATAAAAAAATTTGTTGTGTGAATCCCTAACTAACAATTTCATTTCAGTTGTTTGAATTGTCCATATGACTCAGAAGAGAGAAATTGATCTGTTTTAAGTTGTCTGCACATGAGTTACAGAACAGACTTTGGTCTGTTTTTAATTTGCCTATACATGAGTTACAAGACAGACTTTAATTTGGTCTGTCTTTAGTTGCCTGTACACATGTATCCAAACCACTTTCTACACAATCTCATGAGATTAACTACATATATTGACTGCAATCATCATTCACTCTTATTCATTGTAAAAACTATAATACATTCAACATATCAATGTCACATACAAAACGAATACATTTAACATATCTAAAACTGCAGTAGCCAATGAAAGGATTAGAATTAACTGTAAGCTTGTTCTATGGAAGCAAAAGTGGTATTATGAGTATAATAACGTGGTAAATCATTTTCTATAATATGAATCCTAATGCTTAATCTGATACTTCTAATGATACGACCTGTTCAAAATCCATTGGGAGATAGATCCTCAGCTGGTACAAGAAAATTACCAGCAGCAACATTCACAAGGATGTCAAGCCTGTCAAACTGCTTGACAATTGCTTCCAGAACTCGAATTGCGTCATCTCTTTTACGAACATCACCCAAAACTCCAATAGCCTAATGAAAGATGGCAAAACCAGACACTGATTCAGCAAACTAATTAGATCCTACTAGCAACACTTTCACCAATTTACCATCATTATGATGTTAAAATGCTATTAATCAAAAAGCTTTCATGGTTTAAACATAAGAATCTGTACACAATATCTCTTTTCTCTAACTTACAGTACGTGAACTACCCATGAGCATGAAAGACTATATCATTAATTGGGTACAGTAACTGGTGTTCCCAGTAGGATGGATCACAGTAGCTAAAGCATGATCAACGTAAGCACAACTCCAGCATTTTGGAAACCACCCAACTAGGAAAATCAGATAGCTAGCACTTTTAGAGCTCAAAGTATCTAACTTTCCTGTTTAAAGATTCAAACTGAGGTACCTATAGTAATCCATAGAAGGCAACGTCGAGAAGATAAATAACCTGCAGTCCTAGAAGCTCAGTCGACCTATGAACATACGACAGTATCTCCATATGCAACACAACTCTACTCATCACCGATAGTATCATCATCACTCACTGTCAGCATCGTTGTATCATCACAAAAGGAAACGACAACAACTTCAATTTACTATAACTCATCTTTAATTAGTTCATTTCCTAATATCAACGACAATGCAACTATATCAAGCATATGTAATCAATGCAAACATAGTTAAAATGAATTACTAAACCAACCGATATCACATTCGGTACCAATGGCCAAGACAGTGGCCAAGTACTTAGTTTCAGAGCCACGCTTCTTGAGCTTGACCTGAGTATGGTGCTCTACGGAGTGAGCATTGGTTAAGACTCTTCTGCCCTTGATCACAAAGCCACTGTTGCTCGAGCTGTATTGTCTTAACGATGCAGCCTCATAGATCCCATCAAATCATGCAAAGATTGTCCCAATTTGCTCTGAGGCATGCAGCACGAGCATGATAGCATATATTTGCTAGAAAGAAAGAAAAAAAAATCAGAGTGGGACCACACAATGCTGTACATACCCAGATACAGTGTTTTTCATTGGGAATGGCTATAACAAAATTAGTCTCTAGAATATAATTCCAAAGTCTCAAGTAACCATGCAGAGAGACCAAAAGGAATGATAACAAAATGCTACTGCCTATCAAACCTACTTCTGATTGCTCCCAAATATTTGAAGTTTTGTAAATGAAGCATTTACCAACCCTTGATATTTAATCCAAAGGTGGGTGACCACAAAATTCTTGGTCCGGAGACCATGTATTAACTTTATTACACGAAAGAAAGAAGGTGAACTCATACTGACCACTATATCCGTGAAAGCACCGACATTGTCCCAGTTCACGATTACAAACACCTTGACCACTGCAGTCATTTTTGCAGGCACTACCTCTTATTATCTGCCAACAGAATCATTTATAAACAAATGAATACTCTTTTTATGAAAGAAGTTACCTCCCAGTGAAAAACATGTGATCTATTGATTACTATGTTTCTAACTTTCTTACATTTTTGTGTACATGAACCAACTCTGTTGATATCATACTGAAACCTACTTCACCTTTTCAGCAGGAAGAAAATTTAAAGTCACAGTACTTATAAGTTGTTCTTATTACCTCAACAATGTTGACTTCCATAAAGATTGCGCCACACCCAGCAAGCCACCGACCGATCTTTACCTTCCATGGAGCACCACGAAAAACAACTGCCTTGTGCAAGTCAGCTGGAAACTGCCTCTCTAAGTCAATTGGAGGTTCCAAATTTCCTCTAATATGATTTTTAATTGCTTCAGCTGATCCATTGATTGGGACACAGGATTTCTGAGCTTGACTAAAGTAATCGAAAGAAGGAACTAAGGGAAAAAAAAACAGATGTACTACTGAAGCAAACACAACCGAAACCAGTCAAATAATAAAAGCAACTGTCGCTATCATAAACCATGAGCATCTCCATTTCTGAATAGAAAACATTATCTCAGAAGACTCTTCAGATAGAAGCCTACGACTGTATCTTAATCTTCATCTTCTTGATCCCTACACAGCTAAAATACCACCAACTCAGTCTATGACAAAGTCATTCAACATATATGACAAAAAGCTATATAAATGAACCATATCAAGCACCATTCTTTTGACCTTTTCCTTACCGGTAATCACATCAAACCCCATTTTGAGACATGAAATTATAACCACATAAATCCTATTGTAAAACTAATTGGCCAAACAATCTTGACAATTAGATCTGTAAATCAAATGTAGTAAACATTTTAATAGAACATAGTACTACTGATGTTTCTACTCCTACCACAGGAGAAACAACAATAAACCACTATAAGTTGGAAATCAGATTTAGAGAGCAAAATGAAAATTCTGATGGGTTCTTTAGTCAATGTCCATGCAAGTACCAAACTTTTATGAGCTCTACGCTGATCAAATATATCCTTAAAGAACACTCCTCAGTTAATAAGTGAGCTTCAGCAATCAAATAGCATTGACTGACCTCTTATCAGATCTCAAATGGAGAATTCTGCAGAGAAAGAGCCTAAACAACTGAAAACGAAACAGAAAATGAAAATTAAAATGACCCCCAAAAGAGAAAATTTACTTCAAATTAGAAAAAGCAAAGATTCTGAACGAAGAACATACCCAATTGAAGAACAAGTTGTATTCTCTTTCTGGGTTTCCAGCAAAGACCCAGAATAGAGAAACTATATTGTCAAGATTTGGACTTTGGGAAGTGTTTATATAAGAGCTGAGGTTGGGTCAATATCAACAAGACAACAAGTACAAAAAACGCAATACCTAAACTTCACACATGTACATAGAAACTAAAGGATTATATGAGCCAAGATCTCAACTTTACTTTCAAAACTAAAAAGCTTGGGATTCTAATACCATTCTAGCAACTCAACATTCACAATCACTAAATCTAAATCTGAATTAAGTTCCACATCTATAAACAACTGAAAATCAAAACACTAGCATAAACACTGATCCCAAAACACCAAATTAATCAAATGGGTACTCTTCAATCTCATTAAGAACCAAACTTTATATTCACCCAGAAACGAAAACACAATCAAAAGTTCAAAACTTTACCAGGAGAAATTTTGAGGAGAGACAAAGGAGGAGGGCAATCACAGTTGTAAGGAGGAGCGCCGCCGCAAGCGGTGGAAGTTTTTAGCCCGAACCCGAAATTTCCAGGCATTGAATCTTCTTCAAAACTAACTTTCGAAATTGGCTGGGTTGCTCAATTACTCGCTTCGGAGTCCTCCAATCGAGTTAGTAGCTTAAATGGTTGCGTTGGAATCACGGTGCAGAGGGTTTCAAAGCCTAGAGGACGATCGACCTCGCCTTGGCCTGAAACGACCCACCGGAGATTGAGTTCGGTTCCTCTTCGATGATTGGATTTATGTGTGTGAACTAGAGGTAAGGAGGTGAGGGCTATTGAAGAAGATGAAGAAAGGAAGAAGTTGACACTAGGTTACTGGCCGGAGATGGCCTGAGGGCGACAAAAATGGTCGGCGAGGCCGGTTGGGTTGCTGCCTACGGTTGAAGTCGAGTGAGTTGTTATTTTGAGAGAGAGAGAGAGAGAGAGAGAGAGAGAGAGAGAGAGAGAGAGAGAGGCGCTCTAGGGCGAGTTTTTTTTTTCGAAGTGTTCAAACAATGGGATGTGGATTAATTGGCTACGGTTTTTTCAATATGAATGTAATTTAGACAAATGATGGTTATAACTGTTGTATGAAGAGTACGAATTTAAACGCCTATCAGATAACTGAAATGAATATTAGTCGTCTGGACATTTTTCTAACAATTTAAGACAACTAAATTTTTTATTTCTGTTTGAATTTTTCAACGAATCTCAAATCTTTTTCAAAAATGGATCCACATGAAAAAACAATGTTTAAACAACATTTCAACAACTGAAGCACCTAAGGCACAGTTGTCTCCACTTTGGGATAACAAACTCAAAACATTCAGTAATGTAAGTACAGTTGTCTGAGGCAATTTTTGTACTAGTGCCCATAGAGATATATCATGACCACGATTATAAGTTACATGTCAAGTTTTTCATATACTACCAAACTGACAAGGTAGTGGAGTGCAATGACATCCATTATGAGAGAATTTATCTCATTGTAGTCGATTCCAGAGAGTTATGAGGAGCCTTGCGCCATGAGGCGAGTATAATCTCTTTATTCTCATCACGCTTTCTAATAAAGACCCATTTCGATAGGCTTTACACTTGGGTGTGTCGGCATCACCAACCTAATGACCTTTCTCTCTATTAGTGAACATAATTCAATCTGGTTTGCTTCTTTCCATATAGGCCAATTGCTACTACATTTGGGAGTTTCAACGTAGATATGTTCGATAAGTCTCAAAATTCCATACTCTCATGTACACTAGTGTAATTTGTAGTTTGTAGAGATCTCTATATTATGAGTAATTGGTTTTAATCATTAATGCGTCTCTCAATGATAACCATATGATGGAATTGAGTATCAATGATCAATAGATCATATTGTGCCAAACTCGCTCCATTCCTTGGATGAGTATTTATGGAACATTTTGGGTCTCTTACGCTCTCCAACGAAACCCATGGCTTGTGACGACACTATGCCACTTTGTGACGTTACCATGCCATGTTCCATGGTGGCAGTGCCATAACCAACTCTTTTTTGGTGTCAACATGTCCTTTCAAATGGGACATAAATCCTTACAGACATATTTGTAGCAAGTATATGTGATCTCGTCACTTTAACGATACTAAAAAATGCACCAGGCATTGAATCTGTTACGTTATATCGCTCGGCGACCATGATGAGATATATTGAGGACACGACCCTTCCTGTCATTCCTTTTGAACATGTTTGTTGTTGTCTCCCCCTAACGATGTGAAAACTGTCTCATCAAAGTGATATCCGCAAAACTAGATGTAAGGAAATCGCTTGTCAAGGTTCTCAAAGCGAATTATAGTTGGAGACTCATGTCCAACATAAATATTCATTCATCTCGATTGACCCATCATAATGTGATGTGGCAGAGCAATTTTGGCACATATATCATGATATATGCGTAAGTGCGAGACATTATCTTCGCACACATTCACTAGCTGCGCAAAACAAGGTTGAGTAATGGTGTATCGTAGACAATTTGGTATAGATGCATGTGATATTGCATAACCCTAAGCAGAAAATATTGGTACACATCACTAATGTCCAAGCTACCATCACAGTGATTTTCTGTGAGACCATTTGGGTTTGTTCATGAGAGGATGATACCAATATCAAATCTCAATAATATGCAATATAATTAATCGAAACTCTTCGACATAAACTCTCTAGCATTATTAAGTTGAATCGACTATAAATGGGATAATCCGCGTAGTGAGCCCGCATTCATATGATCAGAGCTAGAAGTTTGAGCAGCATTATGAGTAGACAATAGCATAACACGTGACCAACATGTTTTCATTATAACCAATACCACAAAACATCTTAATGGTCCGCTAGTTGGTTGAATCGTGCCATCAAATCACCTTAGATTCTACATAGTTAGAATATATATGTCATTTGCATATGATGGTCTCAATCCTAATCTCTCATATGAGTGGGCTTTGCTATAATGAGTGATACGACTTTTTAAAATAACCAATGAGGATTTTGGTTGAGGATTGGAGTCTCCATGGACTCGGAAAGCAGGATAGGAGACTAGCACGCCATCCTCGGTGTCTAGTTTTCTACTCTTGGAGGAAGAGGTGTCGGTTACTAGCAGGTTGTGGATGATGGAGCCACCATTGAATGGTGCCCAACTCCACTCTCTTATGAGCCATCTCTGGTTCATGCTTCCTTTCACTCGAAAGAACGGATGTTCGATTGATTTTCTCAAAATACGGACCATCATATCACGACTTGGATATCTCAGTCTGTCGTGTCAAAGCCTTATATGTGTTTGAATCCTATAAGTCATCTTTCATGACATGATTTGATTCTACAACTCTCTTTTAGTTGTCTTATATAGCCCATTTGGCTGGCATATAAGTTTCTCTAATATTTAGATCATACCGCAATCGTTAGAGATAATGCAAAGGAACTCATGTCCATTCTTAATTGAAAATTGTTGGCATAAATGATGAGAAGACCTATGTCTATTCTCATCATATAGAAACATAATAGATAAGGCACAAAGTCTATATAATTTGTCTATGTCATAACATAGTATGTGTATTTCCGTTTCAATGAGACATTCAAAGTTCTCGGAGAAAATACTTGTAAAGAACAAGTGTTGCATGAGAGAAAACCGAAAAATAACTCAAAAAATCGGTTTCTAGGGATACGCTTTGACCCATCGAGGCCATCCTCGACCAATCAAAGGTCCTTATTGGGTTGTGCCTTTGACCCATCGAGGTAATCCTCAGCCCAACGAAGGTCCTTCTCGGGGCTGTGTCTTCTACCGAGACTGGCTGACCTCCATGTACTTAAACATGCATAACTTTGTTCTAGAAAATAGTTATTGATAATCTAGATAAATTTCTGGAAACTAGACATCTGTAGCTTTCTAACCATGTATTATTCATTTTTTGGTTCGTTCTGAGTCAATCTCAGTTTTGTGTCAAAACCAAGTGATCTGCACAGCCGATTCTGTTATGTCTGTTTCTGAACTTTGTCAAGTAAAATGGACATAATTTTTTCTATAAAATAGGTATAAACAATCTAGATGTAGTTCTAAAAACTAGATATCCGTAGCTTTCCAACCATTTGTCATTCATATGTTGGTTCATTCTGGCCAAATCCCAATTTATCGTCGAAGTGGATTGATCTGTAGAGCAGATTCTTTTATGTCCTGTTTCTGATCTCAGTTTAGTAAAACAGACATAACTTTTTCTAGAAATTAGCTATCAATGATTTGGAGATAGTTCTAAAAACTATATATCCGTATCTTTTCAGCCATATATCACTCATATGCTGAATATTTCTGAGAAATTCTCAGTTTATCGTCGAACCTGGCTGTTCTATAGAGTAGATTCTATTTTCTGCTTTTGTGGTATTTTTGGAGATTTTAGAACTCTTACCTAACCCAATTTATACATGGACGAATTTGGAAGTTTACTAGGCTATCTAAAGTCGTTTGGGTAGCTCTTTTCACTTATGACCAGACCAAGAGAGATCAATGTAGGTGGGACATGAGGTCCTCTCAAATACCTTTATCAAAAATCTCTTTCTAGACATCACAAATTACTAAGATGAGTCCTAGTAGACGATAGATTTATAGCAACAACAAAATAGGTATATGATACAGAAAACGTAGATGAGCCTGTTATTAATAAGCCAATACAATGGTGCCTTTATTAATAAGCAACCATGATATATCAAAGTTTACTACTCCAAAGTAATTCACCAACATTGTCCAACATAATACTTAGGCACACACATCTTTTTACACGAAAAACATAAAGGTTTAATCAAAATTTGGTATCTCTTCAATTGAGTCTCTGCCAATTTTGAAGTGTGCTATGTTGAGATTCGCATTAGCTCTATCTCCATATTTTGTTTCTTTGTTTACTTGATCCTTAAAATTCGCACAATCTGAGCATGCTTGCTTGTCGAATTTCTGTTGAATAATATTGGTGTGTCAAAATGCAATGAAATTTTTTAGACCCAAACTAGACACATATATGAACACTTCTGCAAATTTTCATATTTTTTCGAAGTCTATAGTTAGGTCGAATAATTTGTACAATAGTACGTAGGAAACAGTTTTGAAAAACTGTTGTGTTCTAGCATCAAGTAGACTCATTTGGTTCGAGAAACATTGCGTGTCTTTTCTTTGGCTCTTTCAGCATAGGTGCATCAGCCTCCATGGCTCTCTTGGTCAACACAACCTCTATGGCCCTCTTGGTTACCACAACCTCCATGGCCGACACTTCCTCTATCATGGTCATCAATCATGGCCTTCATGCGCCAACTTATGGCGTCCTTCCTTGTGTGGGCAGTTGTAGAGAACAAAAATGTTTCACCAAAATTCTCTTAACATAAGGGTTCCACTTCTTGCGCCCCGCTCTTTGGTACGCTTCATAATTCACATTATGAACTCTCTTAGTTTCCATTTTGCCTTGAATTATGATTATTCACGAGCATAAGCTTTTTCTTATCATCATAAGGTTAATAAGCTATTTGAATGTCGTGATTCATTGAGCATCGGATTACAATCTATATTGATTCGATATTATTGTTGCTACAACGATGGAAGGTGTAGAGGATTTTCTCGATCAACTCTTGCTCTTTCATTGCATTTTTCATAATTAGAGCATGGATCTAAGCTTTAGCATCTCCTAGTTGATTGATGCAATTTGCTTGAAGTCGAAAAACTACATGTTATTCCACTTCTCTTTTAGATCTGGAGCAGGGTGTCAATACACTTTTGTATATCGAACACCATGAGTAAACAAAAGATATATTAGTTTCGCAGTCGCAAAAGACTTCCTCGAGAACTAATTTTTCTCCAATATAATATTTGGATTCGACCTTTACTTTGATGTATATGGTCTTATGAACTCTCTTTGTTCATTTTAATCAATGCTTTCATGAACACTTTTTGTTCAATCGTTTTTGTGAACTCTCTTTGTTCACGATGAACGTTCTTAGTTCATCTAGGAACTCTCTTTGTTCCAAGGAACTCTTTTTGTTCCAAATTCTCACCTTCAAGAAAGGTGCGGTGTTGAAAGGAGGGATGAGATGTTGTCTTAAAATCCCTATGGAAAAATTTAAAGTCCCAAAAGAGTAGGTTATTTGAATTTAAATTCAAGTTGTGTTCATGGAAAGCTTACTTGAGATTATTACAGAACAATGTTTCTCTTCTTCTCTTGTTTTCTCCTTGAGATCCACTTATAGGGATAAAGTCTCGTGCTGATAACGTGCTTTAGGATAAACGGTAAAGTGTATAGAGATTATGGAAGCAATCTTTGTAATCTTTCATTGATAATAAGAATCTCCTTTATATAGAAGAGTGCATGGAGTTACATATGGTAATAATCCTAAGACATCACTAAATAAGATTATCTCCTGTATATATACCTACTTAATCACCTCGTTACGTACGTGCTTAATCAATTGGGGTAGCTTAATTAATTCTCACCACCAACACTAGAACATAGACCACCCAAAAAGCAACAAGTTCGATGACCAGCCTGAACCCTGATTTGGAGTCAGTTCCGCTTACGCGCCCGAATAAGAAGTTGTCAGAGAACACTTCAACAAGAGGATAGGAACACTGATCCCACATCGAAGAAGTGGTAAAGGTCCAAACCTTAATCACCTTTGTAAGCTAGGTAGTTTAACATTAATAGTATGGATCCACTACTCTTTTACATTGTTAAGATTATATCTCGCTACTGACTTAGGTATCAGAGGGTTGAAGGCCGAAAAGCCTGGTCTCTCCTTAACAGTTGTCTATCTTAGCAGCGCGAGCAACTGACAGAGAGCAAGTTTAAGGTGGTATCAAAAGCGAACACCGAAAGCAAATTCTGAGAATGGTCATTGAAAGCGATTAGCGAAAGTGAATAGCAGAACCAGAAAAGTGAATAATCAATAATCATCCCTGTTTTAATATCTGAAGCTCTTAGTAGTTTCTGGTATTAACATTGGCGCTGTCTGTGGGAGTCCATACCTGATTATTTTTTTTCCAACCACGAAGCAATCAACGAAGGCTAGTCACAAATAATGGATACATTCCTATCTTTCGGCATGAGGCTGAACATGCAACAAGATATCCTCCACTTGACCCTGGGTACAGACAAGACTGTAGGAGAACCCGCGCTGGTATAACGGGCAGGCAAGCAACACATCACAGCAAAGTAAGGAGCGATAACGGTAGTGGAAAAACACTACAGCGAGATGGAGCACAAGTACGAATTAGCAATACGGAAATGCATGGAGCTCAAGAAGGCGATAAAATTTGATCCTCAGCAGTACATTCAGGCTAAGTCAAGACTCAAGATGGTAGAGGAAAGGCAAATGATATCGAAGTCCACGGGAGACTCGCTGAGTGAACAACCTCACTACGTCCCTACCGTAAGGAGGGAAATGATCATCAGCTTACCCCTACGACCAGAGCATCTGCGAGATGTAGAACCTCCCCTGGTACCCGTACAACTGCAGCGCAACCTCAAACCTGAGCTAATCAACGTTGCCAATGCACCAACGGAACCTCCAAGGATGCTGCCTAAGCATAACATTTCTCTGGAATAGAATTGCCAAGACACGGAGGTTTCGGCTAGACTTGCTGGATTGGAAGTCATGATTCATCAGCTGGCATAGCCTAAGGAAAGTTACCTCAACCGCTCGCTCCCGGTGGTTCGCATCAAGCCATTCTCGACCGACATCATGGCTCGAGGCCAACACCCATTGGCAAAGGTAAAGATCGAGCGATACAGGGGGAAGACAGACCCATCCCTGCATATTGATGTATTTGTATCGGCCACGATGGGTAGTGGTTACGACGACGTGACATACTGTTACCTGTTAATGGAAATCTTGACGGGCGACGTGTTAAGCTGGTTATTCAGCCTCCCACTACGATCCATCAGCTCCTTCTTAGAACTCATCCGGGCTTTCCTAAAGCATTACATCACTATGGCAAGTAGGATGCTAACATACAACCAGCTGTAGGCAGTCCGGCAGGAGCCAATAGAAGGATTGTCTACCTTTATCTCCCACTGGAACACCGCCATAAGACATTGCCGAGACATCACCAGAGAATCGGCGTTATGTGTACTCTGGAACGCACTTCAGCTGGGCTTGTTAACTTGGAAGCTCAATGAAAACCTTCTGCTAACATACGACGAACCGCTCGATCGTGTAACATCACACGCGCAACTGGAATTACAAAATTTTGGTATCAACCCGACACCAACATAACAGGTAAACACATTTTCTAATATGGTGACTCATAGTGTGCAGGACCCAATACTAGTGCCAATGCCAGCCTCAACCCCATTGCCAGCACGGCGGGGCAGCGAGCCTTGGGGGCACTCCTAGCGGGATAGCAGCAGGGACAACCGCGGATCCGGTCAACACCGAATGTACTATATCAACCGAAGTGGTTACGGCGATAGCGATGAGAGGCAGCAGGATGACCGGAACAACCAACCAAGGGATGTAGTCGCAACTCGACCCTGGCACGAACAATAGGTGGTCAACATCCTCAATTCCAAGTATGTGAACATACTCCTTGACAATCTGAACCTCTTCCCTCTACCACCAAGGACGTAACGAACATCAACCTTCTGGAACACGGGGAAGTGGTACAAGTTCTATAACACCGAATCTCACGACACTGAAAAATGTTACAACATGGAGGAGATGGTGGAAGTGCAACTCAAGAAGGGAAAGCTAGAAAATTACAAGGCTGGAAACGACACCCAACCGGCATGGGGGGTGGTGGGGGGGGGGGGGGGGTAGCACATATTAGAAGGTTCAACGAAATTACAGGCAGAACTAAAGCTCGAGCGAGCTGTGTTCAGCCTACAGTAGGGACCAGCAAAGATAATGGGACTAGGACGGGATTCGATTACCTTCTATGAATATGAGGAGCTTGATAGACCATTGGTATCCGAGGACTACCCATTCCTCATCGACGTAACCATCAACATACACAGCATAGAGAGAGTGCTGATCGATACTGGTTCTGCTACCAACGTCATGTTCTTACCATAGTATAAGGCACTCAGGCGTCTCAGGTCAAAACTGAAACAAGATCATGATCCCCTAATAAGCTTCTCGAGGGATAGGATCCAACATTTGGGCAGTGATTACTTAAGACTGGTGATAGTCTAAGAGGACTGTTACGCAGAGGCCCACATGGAATTTCTCACTGTAGACGCACCCTCGTACTACAACGTCATCATCAGATGCAATACGCTCAGCCTAATACACGCCATCGTATGCTTCTGATGAAATTTCCTATACCCTTTGGCATATGTTCAATTTGAGGAACAACTCCAGCACTTCCAGGCGCATGCTCCTTAGTCACTTACCCGGGTAGAGAAGTGTGTCTCCTAACGGCAAATCCATTAACCCAGGTCCCCGAGGAGCCCAAGGAAAGACTGCTAACAGCAAGGCTAGTGGACGAGGCATCCACAAAGGTCATCCAAATATCAGAAGAACATCTCGAAAGAATAGTTCGAATATGGGTAAACCTGGATCTGGAAATCGAGACTGGACTCATCACTATCCTTAGGGAATGCATCAACGTCTTTGCATGGTCCTATCCCGACATGCCGGGCATCTCCACCAAAATCATATCTCACAAGCTCGGCATCTCCCCAAAAGTAGTGCCGAGAAAACAAAAGCGTAAGGCATACAACAAGGAACAATATGATCTACGCATTTTATGCTTGATTATTAATGTCTTTCTCTCTGCATTTTGCTTTGTTATGAGCTTAGTAAATATGTTTCTAACTTATTTTATGTTTTTAGGTAGAAAATAAAGGTGGAACAATAAATGAGGCGTTTCGGAGCTAAAAGCGGGATAAGGACAAAGTTCCTAAATCCGGAGAAGAAATGGTACGAGAAATGGTCTTCAAATGGTTTCTAAAACGTATTCTCAAATTCCATCAAGAATTGGAAACCATGTGACAAATGAAAATGGTGCAAATAAAGATGAAGACATTTCTCCTGCGCGATCATGGAAAGCATGTTCTTGCCGAATTCATGGAGGATACTTGGGCCACATTTGTGGAGAATATTCCAAGATGATTTGGATATGATTTAAAGCCCAAAATATGTTCAATTACATGGTATTTTCGGCCAATGAAGAATTGGAGAGAAAGAAGCCCAAAAGAAGAAGATGGACCGAAAGTTAGAAATCCAGAAATCTGTCGATGCAGATCAGCCCAATTCAACAGGCCACCAAAATCAATTGAAAACGAATTTGGACACATGTGAGGCATGCTTAGAAATATATGGAAGTCTAGTTTTCAACCCCACTGGAATCATGCCGTTACAATGTGTATATATTCAGAAATCCCGGATTTAGTGGGTACAGGTCATTCTGCCTAACAGCCAACTTTAAATGGGCGTTGAAGGCGCGTAAGGAGGAATTATGGCACAAATAATGCATAGCTGGAAAGCCCTGGAAGTCTATGTTCTAGTGCCGAAAGAATCACGCCGTTTGAAGTTGTAAAACGTCCGAAACGTAGCTTTTAATACAGAAGGGTCAGATTTGACAGCTTTCAGAAGGTGGGAAGTTTCCTAATCTTCTTCTATATAAAGGGAAGCTTGACTCTTTCAAAGGGGATCACTCATTCTAGACGCCAGAGCTCTGCCTCTAAACACCTCCACACGTCCAAAATCTCTCCAAGAAATACCAAGAAGCCGTTCACACCAAAATCCATCATCTACCTTCCTCCATCGAGACTTTCATGGCAATCCTAACTGTCTCCTCCATTCATTGAAGGCGTGGCTTACATCAAGTAGACTAGGGCAATCCCGACATCAAAAAGTGTAACCATGACTTCTACTCTTTACTTCTTGTATTATTTCTTGGTTTGTATGGACAAATTTGTGGAAGTGTTTTTGGTTTGTAATTTTATCAAGTTCACGTGAACCTTCCACGTTTTAGTCTTTGGTTTTCATGCTATATTTTGTGCTTAACGCTTTGATTTATTGCATGGCAATCCTACCTTAAATCAATGGAAGTGTCAGGGCAATCCCTACACTTTACTTTCGAGAGATATGCATGAAATTAGTCGCTAAAGACTTAGAACTAATAGGTTGCATGTAATTTGGTAGGTTCTAAAGAGTTAGGTGAAAGATGAGTCGATCCTTGTAAATATATTAGCTTAGGACGTTTTACCTTAAAATTTGTAGGAACTTAGACAACAAACTTTGCACCCCCCATACTTTTTATTTTATGTTTACAAACGTTGTCATGCATTAGTACCCTCAATCCCCGGTTAAGAACGATCCCTACTTATCAATGCTACATCTACAAAGAAGGGTTTTAAATTGCATACGTGTGAGATATGTGTTGAGTGTCTACTTTGTGTTAATATTTGATGCATGTTTTACGCGTTACCACAATATGCATCGATCCAGGAAGAGGTAAGAAAGCTCCTTGATATAGGATTCATACGATATGTGCATTACCCCGAATGGGTATCCAATGTCGTCATGGTGAAAAAAAGCAGCAGATAGTGGAGGATGTGTGTTGATTACACCAACGTAAACAAGACCTACCCAAAAGATTATTTTCCACTACCCCGAATTGAGGAACTTGTGGATGCTACGAGTGGCCATGAACTCCTATCCATAATGGATTGCTACTCGGGCTACTACTAGATCAAGATGGATCAGGCCGACACAAAGGCCATATGCTTCACAACGGACAAGGGACTTTATTGCTACAACGTGATGCCTTTCAGAATGAAGAATGCAGGTGCAACCTATCAACGATTCAGGACGGAGCTACTGGGACCACTCAATGAAGTTACAGTAGCGGTCTACCTAGATGACCTCGTGGTCAAAAGCAAACGAAGGGGGATCACGTAAAGGATCTAAAAGCAGTACTAGACATCCTCATCGGGAGCGGGATGAGATTGAACCTTTCCAAGTGCATTTTCGGAGTGTTGACAGCCAAGTTCCTCAAGTATATGGTGAACCAGAAGGGCATTGAGGCCAACCCCGAGAAAACATAGGAGATCCTCAACACAAAGGCCCCAACAACGAAGAAAGATGTCCAGACTCTGACGGGGAAGCTAGCATCACTCTCCCGGTTCATATCCCTATACACAGACAAGTGTCACCCATTCTTTAAAACCATCCACACAACAAACAAGAAAGCTATCAAGTGGACAAGAAACCCTTCCAATCCCATACCATACATGTCCTGATGGATCAACTGCTTCGCCAAGTGTTGGAAATCCCGGACCACTCAGGTAGATTAACCAAGTGGGCGATCGAGATCAACGAGTTCGACATTAAATACCAACCGAGAACAGCTACCAAGGGCTAGGCAATAGCTGACTTTATAGTAGAGCTCACTTCGATGGCGGGAAAGGAACTTGCTGCAAAAAACTGAAACCGGTCAAAACCGTACTGAACCGACATCAAATATAACCGAGACACTTGATTTTGGAATTTGCACAAACTGATTAGTGCGGTTTCAGTTTTCGGTTTCGTGCTTCCTAAAAATTGATTAAACCGAACTGACATATATTCATTTACATATTAATACTTAATTTTACATTACATGTCATGTTCTTATTGATTATGAGTTACAAATAGTAGGTTTCCACAAACATGATCATATTTTTAAGTGTTTAAGTCTAGCCTAATTCCCTCTCATGTACTCATGTAGTCTTCCATTTTTTTATATATCAATATTAGAGGTTTCAAATGAATGATGTATAAACTTTATTTTTTATTTTCCTAACAATTACTTGTTTAAACTCATTCGAGTAACTTCTTTGAAGTATTGATAGTTTACAACTTTAATATTTTTGTTTTTTATACTATTTGGTTAATTGTGAAATATATAAAGCATAGTCAGTCTTGTAACCGAAACCGCACCAAAACCAAACCGATGTTAGGTTAACCGACAAGAGCGGTTCTTATATATCTTTATCGGTTTCGTTTCTATTAAATAAAAAACTGCATCTTTGGTTACGATGATCGGTTAGTGTCTAAACCGAACCGTTGGGACCGAGTCCACCCCTACTAGGAAGCCGACTCGACCAACATCACCATGATAGAGGTCACCATACTAGAACCACCACCAAAACTATCTGTATAGGACCTCTACATAGATGGATAGCGAACCTCGACGCAGCAGGAGAGGGAGCGATCCTAATAGGCCCAGGAAAAGTCTAAGCCGAGTATGTTCTCCGATTCTCTTTCCCAGCCTCCAACAATGAACCCAAATATGAGGTACTGATCACAGGCTTACAACTGGTGAGCGAGTCTAGAGCCAAAGACGTAAATATATTTAGCGATTCTCAACTCGTGGTAAGCCAGGTTACGAAGGACTTTGATGCAAAAAGGACACATATCTCGGGTACATAAAATCAATCTTAAATAATTTTTCTTTCTATAACATAACCCACATCTCCAGGGAGCAAACACGAAAGCAGATGCCCTAGCAAGGTTGGCAACAACACCGATGCACACGACAAGGAAGAAAATTATGGTGGAGACACTGACGAAGCCTAGCATTTCCAAGAATTTCTTAGAAGTGTTTATGCTGGTGTTATCTGCCCTGCCACCGGCAAACGAGTAGAGGAATAAATTGATCGAGTACATACTCAACGGGACATTGCCCATGGACCGGGTCAAGGCAAGGAAGATGATTTAGAGAGTAGCATTCTACAACATGCATGAAGGTAGGTTGTACATGAGCAAGAAGGGATTCTCCATGCTCAAGTGCGTTATGTGGGAAAAAGGGAAAAAAGTCATGGAAGACATGCATGGAGGTAATTACGGGAACCATTGAGGACCAAGAACCCTAATCCACAAGTTTCTACGCTATGGGTTCTACTACAAGAAAATTCAGACAGATGAAAGGGAGAAAGAGGATGGATGTGATATGTGCTCCATATACGCACCGACGATCTATGCCCCGATAGCCTCAATGTCGATCATGGTTAGCCCTATTCTGTTCGCTTAGTAGGGACTCGACCTCATTGGGCTGCTAAAGGCATCCACATGCAATTTCAAGTATATCGTAGTCTGCATAGACTACCACACCAAATACATAAAAGCCGGACCACTGTTCCTCATCACCATTTAGAAGATCATCAACTTCCTTTAGTGAACATCTATTGCCAATACGGAGCACCACTCACAATCATCATGGACAACGGAACACAATTCAACAACGACAAAATGAAGAAATTCACAAGTGACCTGGGGACTCGTGATCTACAGCATTTTAGGCTTATTAATTAATATACTTTCTCTACAATTTTTCTTTGTTAATTACTTAGTATTATTTATTTTAACTTATTTTATTATTTTTAGGTTTTTATCAAAAGAGATGGAGTAAAGAGGTCTACAAGCATGAAAGGTGTGGTAAAATGGAGCAAAAATGGATAAGAAGAAATTGGTTCGAAAATTCTAAAGGAAGACGTGAAGAAAAAGAAATCATTTGTTGACTAGGAGAATATTTCCTATGTTGACTAGGAAAAGGAAGCTTTCAGAAGGAACTTGGAAGAAGAACAAATGCAAATAGGCCAAATTAATTATGAGACCATTTGAAATGTCCAAACTTGAAGACCAAGTCAGCCAATTTTGTGGAGCACAAGATATTGCAAGAAAAAGATTCCTAAGTTGAGTAGGAGAAAGAAATCATAAAGAATAAGGAAAGAAGAATTTGCCTGTACAGGTCAGCCAACTTCGAACGACAACTGGGAATATCTCAGGAGGAGTTAGATGGCTATCAACCTATGGATGGAAAGCTTTTTGAGTTTTATTTCCAACGAGCCAAAACTCATAATTTTTGGAGGTTTACAACTCCGAAAACGTGAGATTATTTGCAGACTGCCAGACTTACCCGGATGGAGAAGGAAAACCTTGTTTGGTGAGGAAAACTACTTTGTAAGGCCTATAAATACAAGAGGCACATCCCAAATCTCGATCATCACTCATTCTACAACCTAAGCTCTGCCAAATACTTCTCTCCTTCCCACAAATCAAGTCTTCATCCTTAAGAGTGCAGACTACACCATTACGGTTTAGATAGAAAATTTAGTTAATTAAAATCAACTTTTTACCCCCCTTTTCTATACACAATAATTGCACATACCCTTCAATCCCCAATTTTGAACGATACCTTATTTACCAATGCTACATCTACAACAATTTTTAAATTGCATACGATTGATTTATGTGTTAAGTGTTTACTTTATGTACATATTTAACACATGTTTTACTCTTACCAATTTTTGACGCCGTTGCCGGGGATTGTTAATTATTTATGATTTTTTTGTTATATATGTAAATTTATACTTGTAAATATTACTAACCAATTCTTTTTGCAGGAATAATTTTTCGTGTAATATGCTAATTTTACTTTCAATTTTTTGATGCCCGTGTATATTTTGTGCCATATTTTTATTTTTCGTAAATTTTGTGAATAAATTTTAGTGTAGATTTTAATTTTTATAAATATTAATCGGTGTTTGTATATATATATATATATCTAATTGTTAAGCATGTTAAAGGATAGTCTTAGATTCACATTAAGTACATATGGTTGGTTGATTAAGTCTCACTCTTCTGGAATAAATGACGCCTTTTTTTTTGTTTATGTCCTTAACCCCTCATGATGTGTGGATTTCATCACCGCACACCATAATCTAAATGAAGTTATGGACATGAGGTTGATGGAGGAGTTTACAAAGGACTTCAGGGAGTATGTTTTCTTGAGATTTTAGCTGAATGTCGGACATGGTGTCTAGATAAGTTATGACTGGTGCCAGGTTCTGGATCTAAGAAAGAGAAATAACAATTGAGTATATACCATTGGCCCGGTTAGCCTCGGGGCGTTTTCTCGAAATTACTCTTGCCTCTCGCGTTATCTATCCCTACTGGCCATGGTTTTTTATTGAACCAAGGCTAAATGATTGAGAAACATACTTTATTGCGCGGGTTGCACGTTTGTTGAAAGACCTAAAAACCAAGCTATGTACTTTTTATAAATCTTTAGTGAACTATAATTTAGACATGTTTGCTCTTAAATGTTGATCTACGCATTTTAGGCGTATTAATTAATATATTTTCTCCACATTTTTACTTTGTTATCTACTTAATTTTGTTAATTTTATTAGCTTTTACTTATTTTTGTTATATTTTTAATTGTAGGATAATTAGAGACTAAAGAAGGTTAATTGCATGGGATTGCATGGTTTTCAATGGAATAGCTTAATGGCTTGACATTGCTGAAACGGATGGAGCAAGTGGATATATACATGGCTGAAACGGATGTATAATTGCATGGAGAGTAACGGGAGCTTAATTGCAAATAATGGAGGCTTAATTGCTGAAACGTCATGGAGCAAGTGGTGCTGAAAACTGTTTTCAAATGGGCATAACGGAGGCTTAATTGGAGAGTAACGGAGGGATAATTGCAATTAAGCTGAAACGGATTATATATATAGGCAAATAACGGAGGCTTAATTGCTGAAACAGTTTTTGAATGAGGCTTAATTGCTAATAACGGAGTTCTAAAATCAACTACTATATAAAGAGAACTTTGGGGGAAGAAAAGGGGATCACACATCATAGAAGCCGAAACGCTGTCCTAAACACTCCTCCCCACATACACTTCGAATCCCTCTCAAAGCCGAAGCTTCCATCTTCCTCGGATCAAGAATAATTGGCGCGCTTCGTCTTGTTCTTGAGAATCATCACTTGGCGTTCGCAGTGCGCTTCACGGAATTAAAAGTGTAACCATAAACTCTCTATCCCATCTTCGGTTTTGTAAGGATTCTTTGTTTTGTATTGAAGTTTGTTTAATAAAGGATATATATTTTTACTAACTTATTTATCTTCCATGTGTTCTTAGTTTTTAATCTTGATTTGTATGCATGCTTGAATGCTTAAAGCTTCTTAATGTGTTGGGTGATACGCGCTTCGTTCCTCCCTAGCATATTTTGTATGAATCTTAGAATAATTAAGGTGTTGGCGCGCTTCGTCCACTTTAAAAGCATGTGTATAACTTGCAGGTTGAAATGTGAGAATTTCGTAGATGGTAAGTGGTTGAAATATGAAACCGGTGGAGGATGACATGATGTGATGATCACATGTACATATTAAATTAGGGTTTAATTTTCGTAGGAACTTAGAAAACAAACCAACTCTGCACCCCCCTAAACAAACCTAGCATAGTTATGCATGCACCCTCAATCCCCGGTTAAGAACGATCCCTACTCACCAATGCTACATCAACAAAGAAGGGTTTTAATTGTTTTCGTGCTTGATTGAGTGTTTAAATTAAGTGCTTGAAAAGACGCGAATCAATTTTGGCGCCGTTGCCGGGGATTGTAAAGAATTGTGTGATTATGCTTGTAAATATGTTTATAGTTTCTGTTTTTCGAAACTGTGCACTGCCCGATTTTGTGTAAATTATTTGACATAGCTAGAAGACTCATAAAAATCTGAAATTTTGGAAGAATGTTTGTTTATGTGTCTAGTTTGTGCCTGAAAATATTTAGCCCAGTCGACCGAGCCAATAATTCTAAAATAATTCGACAAGCCGCTGTGTTCATGATTGCCAGAATCTGGAATTGCATGTGTTCTTGTGAATATGTGAAATTGTAAATTAAACCTACGAAATTTCTGTTCATATTTATACTAGCAATTGTTCATATTGTATCTTTTGCAGCCTTGTAACGTTAAAAGAAGCTTGGATTTTCATTGAGTACATGAGCTTGGTTGATTAAGTCGCACTCATTGTTGAATAGATGGCGCCTCTTTTCCATGTTTATCTCCTTAACCCCTCGTGATGTATGGATTTCATCACCATACACCATAACCTAAGTGAAGTTATGGACATGAGGTTGAGGGCGGAGTCTACATTGGACTTGAGGGAGTTGTACATTTTCGAAAGTTTGGTTGAATGTCGGACATGGTGTCTAGAAACGGGTTATGACTGGTGACAGGATTTGGATCTAAGAAAGACTTGCAACATTGGAGTATATACCAATCGGTTAGCCTCGGGTTGCATTGTTGAAATTAGTCCTGCCTCTCGCGTTACATCTATCCCCAACTGGCCATGTTTATCGATTGAACCAAGACCATTCGATTGAAAGTGTACACTTTATCGCGCGGGTCGCACGTCCTTTGAACGACCTAAAGATCAAGCGAATGTACTCTCTTCAAATCTAAAGCGCAACACAATGAACCCTAAGTGTACATAACCAACGAAAATTTTGTGTATATTGTCAACATGTAAAGGCCTTAACCACTTGCATTTGTAGATTGCATAACCCTCTGGCGGCTTTGTGATGTGTGGATTTCGTCACCACACACCCTAACCTAAGTGAAGTTAGGGTCATGAGGCCAAAAGAGTGGTCACGTTGCATCATGTAATTAGCACGTAACTCTTGTATTTTCTGCAGGTTTTCTAACGTTTTTCTCTTATGCATTCACTCCACCTTTCACTTAGGTTCTTGCTCGATGCACTTTGAATGAAAGTTTGAATGAATTCTTGCATAAATTTCGTGGATTATGAGTGCTTGCATCTTTTGAGTGACAATTTTGTATATATAACGTTTTACATAACTTTAACATTGTATATTTAACTAACCCCTGCAGGATACATGAACAAATGTACATAACTTGTTCTTAGTAACTTGCATTCATTTTAGGATAAACTTAGAGCTCTTGCATTTCATTTTAGTGTCTTAGCCGTAGCTAGTGTGTGTACAATGTGTCTTAAACGTAGCCTAGTGTCTTTGTATGTTTTTGGTGTGTTTTTTCTTACTTTGAATTCGTGTGTTGTGTTTTTGTGTGTTTTAGTGTGTTTTTGTTTTTTTTCTCTCTCTTGCTTTCCAACGTTTTGGCTTAGTATCATACATTCCTTGTGTATTCTTTTGATACTAACATTTTGGTTGAATTTCAGCTTGTGAATGACCAAACCTGCTCCACGTGAAGTTCAACTCCGTAACCGCATAGTGATCATTCCTCCTAACACAGTGGAAGACTTGGACCGACCTATTGTTGAGGACGAAGTTGACTCACCAAGATCCCATCATTCCGAGCAAGATCAAGAAGAGGAATTTAGGATGAATAACAACAACAACAACGTTCCCAACAACAACAACAACGTTCCCAACAACAATGTGCTTCCCAACAATGGTGGAGGCAACAACATTGCAAGGAGAACTCTTCGCCAACAAACCTGCTCAACAGACTGGAGCGCTGGCCCCTCCTGCATTCGATTTCCTGAACCTCAAGAGGACAAGAGGGATATTGAGCTCAAGAGTGGATTTCTCCATCGCCTTCCAATCTTTCAAGGGATGACGCATGAAGATCCTAACATGCATTTGAGGCAGTTTCAGTTTGTGTGCTCGAGTATGAAGCCCACTGATGCAGATGATGAGCTTTTGAAGTTGAAAGCATTTCCATTTACTCTGAAGGAGAGAGCTCAGACTTGGCTCATGGAACTTCCACCGAATCACATCACCACATGGAAACAACTAGCGGATGCTTTCTTAAGCAAGTACTTTCCGACCTCTAAGATCACAGTTTTGAGGAAGAAGATCACCGGAATCGCACAAGCTGCGGACGAGTCATTTGGGCAATACTATGATCGTTTCAAGGTTCTATGCGCCACTTGTCCTTCTCATGGATTCTCCGAGACAAATCTTATGAACTACTTCTATGATGGACTCAAGCCAATTGATAGAGAGCTTCTCGACGCTGCTGCGAATGGGGCCTTCATGGATTTGGATGAGATAACAGCCCGTGCACTCTTGGAGAACCGAGCTAACAATGATGCTCAATATGGGATGGCTCCAAGGAAGACTGTTGCAGAAGTGAGCTCAGCTAAAGCTACTGCGGATGACAAGTATGATAAGCTTACTAACTTAATGGAGCAGATGATGGAACTTGAAGTGAAACGCCAAAAAGTGTCTCTTGGCCAGCTCTGTGGCGTTTGCCATTCTCAAGGACACTTAGGAGATCAATGTCCTACCTTGGCCGAGCAACCACATGAAGAATAAGTCAATGCCATAGGTGGATATCAAGGAAGCCAACGCTACAACAATTACAACAACTTTGGCAACCGTGATCATCCTGGTTTCAAATGGAGCAGCAATTAGGGATGTCTTAACCCTCTAGCACCTCAGCAGCAGCAATACCAACGTCCCCAACAATATCAAGCAAGGCCACCATTGGCCCCAACGTCACAAGTTCCCTTGCCCCCTCCGGTTCAGACTTTCACAAATCTGGATTACGACAAGATGTTGGCTCAACTATCCAACACCACACAAGCTCTAATTAATGGACAAAACCAAACGAAGGCTGTGTTGGAGTCACATGGTAATGATATATCCGAGATGAAGAAGCAAATGGGGCAACTTGTGGACTTTATGGGACACATTCGAACCTCTGGACAACTTCCCTCTCAACCTCAACCACCACCAAGGACGACATGAAGGATGGAAGTTGCATCACGTCTAGGCTGTAAGACGTTAAAAAACAAGCGCTTGTTGGGAGGCAACCCAATGGAGGAGTCTTCAACAGATTTGCATTCTCTTCCCTTTTTCTTTTAAATTTTCGTAAATTTTCTTTCATTAATTAGAAATTTTCGTGAGTCTCTCTTTTATGCTTAAACTCTATGACTTTACTTTGGTACATTGAGGACAATGTAGAGTTTAAGTGTGAGGGAGGGGTTTACAACTTTGTTAAGGATAAAAAAAATAAATAATAAATTATTTTCAGTCATACTTAGTGTATTTTTGAGTCTTTTTGTTTAACTTAGTGTTTTAAAGAGTCTTAGGATGCCCTTAGTTAGTCAATGATGAAAATGGACAGAATTGAAACATATATGGCGTTGCATATCACTAAAGAATGAATTCATGTGCTAATTGAGACATCTTTTGAGTGTTATGACATGTAGTAGATATGGTTTGCAAGACTTGGTACAGAAATTCTCATGCTAGAATAAGTTTTTGAATCATATGGCCTTATGTGAGCTTTTGAGCTATATGTGCTTTATTTCTTGAGTGATCTGATCAATCCATCTTATTTCGTAGTTCATAGCTAAATATGCCTCATTTGATTACCTGCCATAGATATTAATGAACTAGAGAATACTAGAACTTACTCATGTCAATTTGCAAAGCTTATAGTTGATACATACTCTGATTTTGGATGTGATTAAAGGCACTTAGGTATTCCACCACTTTGCCAAATTGCCATGTGTCCCATTTTGTGCGCACGAGTTGCGACACCCCTAGATGAACCCATTTGAGCCTACATTATGCCTTTCTTTCATTGCCATATGAATCTAAACACTTTAACTTAGTGTAGATTATCCATACCCATGTTCAAAAGACTTGGTGGGATTTTTGAAACTAAAACAAAGAAGATGGCGTGAAGATGTTAAGGGATGTATGTATGGGGATAGACTTGTCCAAATGACTTGTAATATGTGTGATTGCCGAATGAAACAGAAGAAAATTTAGAGAGCAAGAACAAAAGAAAGATCAAAAAGCTCTCCGGCAATAGGTTCTAAGTGTCTAAGTTTGGATTAATGTCCCCCGTACTTGTGAGTTTGGAGTTTGTTTCGAAAAGAAGGCCCAATAATGCAAAACATGCTCTTTGTCCTGTTCACAAAGCTCAAGGGAAGTTTAGAATGAAGTTAGGGCCCAAAAAGATGAAATCTGGCCCGTGGACTTAAAAGAAACACATGGTGACGTTTTGGTTAAGTTGGAACTCGAATTGTTGATGTTTTGGTGCTTTGACTAAGTCTTTTGAATACTTTTAACCACCACATATCTAAATTTCGAATGCCTTAGCCTCAGCCCCATTACAACCCTCGAAAGTCCTTTATGATCCTTAAGATGAGTAGCCTTCAATCTGTGGAGTAAGTTGCATGAGTAAGCATATGGTTTTGGTTCATTTGTGCAAGTAGTTGACTTCCATTTCGTTGCATACTTAAACACTTTGAGTGAAACCTCTGCATGAGTGGAAATATGATGAGAGCATCCATGTGAGTTGATCTGAACTTCTTTCGAAGCATGCATAGACTTAAAATCACCATTGTTTTCTCTATGTCTTACTTATTCATAACATGATCATGTCTCTATTATCACTTGAATTCGATGAACATTCATTCTCAAACCATTGTGATTCCATCGCCATATACTTAAAGAAATTTCTGAGACAATCTTGATTAAGGGCTTAGTTTTTGTTTACTTAGTGTTTTGTGTAAAAACGTTTTCCCTTATTATTTTCTTTTATTGAGTCCGTAGTTTTGTTTAGTATTTGCTAGGGACTAGCAAAGTCTAAGTGTGGGAGAATTTGATCTACGCATTTTAGGCGTATTAATTAATATATTTTCTCCACATTTTTACTTTGTTATCTACTTAATTTTGTTAATTTTATTAGCTTTTACTTATTTTTGTTATATTTTTAATTGTAGGATAATTAGAGACTAAAGAAGGTTAATTGCATGGGATTGCATGGTTTTCAATGGAATAGCTTAATGGCTTGGCATGGCTGAAACGGATGGAGCAAGTGGATATATACATGGCTGAAACGGATGTATAATTGCATGGAGAGTAACGGGAGCTTAATTGCAAATAATGGAGGCTTAATTGCTGAAACGTCATGGAGCAAGTGGTGCTGAAAACTGTTTTCAAATGGGCATAACGGAGGCTTAATTGGAGAGTAACGGAGGGATAATTGCAATTAAGCTGAAACGGATTATATATATAGGCAAATAACGGAGGCTTAATTGCTGAAACAGTTTTTGAATGAGGCTTAATTGCTAATAACGGAGTTCTAAAATCAACTACTATATAAAAAGAACTTTGGGGGAAGAAAAGGGGATCACACATCATAGAAGCCGAAACGCTGTCCTAAACACTCCTCCCCACATACACTTCGAATCCCTCTCAAAGCCGAAGCTTCCATCTTCCTCGGATCAAGAATAATTGGCGCGCTTCGTCTTGTTCTTGAGAATCATCACTTGGCGTTCGCAGTGCGCTTCACGGAATTAAAAGTGTAACCATAAACTCTCTATCCCATCTTCGGTTTTGTAAGGATTCTTTGTTTTGTATTGAAGTTTGTTTAATAAAGGATATATATTTTTACTAACTTATTTATCTTCCATGTGTTCTTAGTTTTTAATCTTGATTTGTATGCATGCTTGAATGCTTAAAGCTTCTTAATGTGTTGGGTGATACGCGCTTCGTTCCTCCCTAGCATATTTTGTATGAATCTTAGAATAATTAAGGTGTTGGCGCGCTTCGTCCACTTTAAAAGCATGTGTATAACTTGCAGGTTGAAATGTGAGAATTTCGTAGATGGTAAGTGGTTGAAATATGAAACCGGTGGAGGATGACATGATGTGATGATCACATGTACATATTAGATTAGGGTTTAATTTTCGTAGGAACTTAGAAAACAAACCAACTCTGCACCCCCCTAAACAAACCTAGCATAGTTATGCATGTACCCTCAATCCCCGGTTAAGAACGATCCCTACTCACCAATGCTACATCAACAAAGAAGGGTTTTAATTGTTTTCGTGCTTGATTGAGTGTTTAAATTAAGTGCTTGAAAAGACGCGAATCAAATGTTGAAATGTTTGAACTTGTAATGAAGATAATCATGTTGCATTCTAGTTGCATTATCTCCCATGGGGTTTTGTGATGCTCAGATTTCACTACTGGGTACCCTAACCTAAGTGAAGTTAGAGACATGAGACCAAATGACGAGTCATTATATTCAGAATTGTTCATGTAACGTGGGTGTTTTCTGCAGGTGCTAACACATTTTCTCTTATACATTCACACCATTTTATCATTTAGGTTGATCTTGTTTGATGCATTTAGTTAAATTTTGAATTAAGTAAATGTGTGATCCATGATAAACCAAAGTGTGACATTGTGTAAAAAGTGCCCTAACATGTTCAAATTGTGTGATTCCAATGTGTGAAACAATTCTAACCTAGCTTGTATAGACAAATTTCATTGGTTTATGCATAATTTGCATTGCATTTTGTTATATATCATTTGTATTCACGTTTAAGTATGTTTCCGCTTTTTGTGTGTTTAATTCTTATACACTGTACATTTTTTGCATTACTTTAGTCTTCTGATGATACTAACACTTGATCTGTTGATACCTCAAGCAACTAATGAATGTCCACTCCACTCTTGCGTCAACTTGAACTCAGAGGACGAACAATTATTGTTCAGAATTCAGATCAGGTCAACGCAGAAGGGTTTGAACAGGATCTGCCTGTTTTTGAGAATAGTCCACCGTCATCACCTACATCATCAGTAGAGATATCAGACATAGAATCCATGACAGGTGTTGAGAATAACAATGAAGCAGAGTAATTTTTCTGTCAGCAAATTTGTTCGAATTTAGGTAACTTTGGCCTAACTTCGATTGTTTATCCACAACTAGCAGCATGACAAACTGCCCCAGAATTGAAAAGTGGCATCATACACCATTTTCTGCACTTTCATGGCAATTGATCTACACGTTTTCTACGTGATTCTTAATATGTTTTTCCCTTCATTTAGCTTCGTTAGGGCTCTAAGTATTTCATTTCTAACTTACTTTAACGTTTTAGGTACAAAATAAAGAGGAATCAATAAAGGAGGCAGAATTGAGCTTAAAATGCACTAAGCGGAGATTTTCCCAATTTGGTTAGGAAAATGATCTTTCCCTACCCGAATTAGGAATGAATGTCAGCCATGAAATTAACGTCTACATCATGAAAGGAAGCATTGAAGCTAAAACGAAGAAGAAACGAAGTTTCCTAATCTCACTAGGAATTTCCGGAAGAGCAGAAAAATGATGACGGGATCATGTGCGAAAGTTACTAATTTTGGGTTCCAAATGGTTTCTAAAAAGTGTGACCAAATGGTTTCCAGAATTAGTAACCCAAATGAAATGAAAAATGGTGTCATTTGTCCCGGTCAAACCAGGAAAAGAAGATGGTGCGCATGGAGTATATTCTGGCCGAATATTGCATATCTTGCTTGCCTAATTCATTGCCGAATCATGTGTATCTTCACTACCATATTTGAGACCGAAATATCCAAGATATTATGCCCAAATTCGGACTAGATATTCCTTGGGAATCAAGAAGAACAAAATCTGGCAAGATATCTCAAATCAGAAATCAGGAAAATAATCCGTCAACTTCTTCAGACGATTGCGAACAGCCCAGACCTCTGATTAATGCATATGATATCTCGTTGGAAAGATCTTTGAATTATCTTTCCAACGACACCAAGATCGCAATTTTTGGAGATCTACAGCTCCTGGAATGTCCGTTTTACCAAAAAGGGTCAGATCTGTCCGGAAAGAGAAAGAAGAGATTTTCCTTGTGCACCAAGCTCATCCTTGTGCCTATAAATTGAAGACTTCGGCTCATTCATCATCATCTCTCATTCTAGTACTCAAAGCTCTGCCCAAAACACTACCTCTCCTCCCTTGCACCAAATCTGAAGAAGTCATCCCTCCAACGCCATAAACACCATCCTCCACCGAAATATTAGGGGAGTCCCGAAGTATTTCGCCATCTCCATTGAAGAGCAGCTTACACCAAGTAGTCTAGGGGAGTCCCGACAAAAAAAAGTGTAACCATAACTCTTCTCTTATTTCTTTGTATTTTTGGCATTCTTTGGAGTGAAGTTGTAAAGGATTTTGGTTATATAATTCTAGTTAATTTTCTGCCATCTTCTAGTTCTTACGTTTTTGCTATACATGTTTATTCTATGCTTAATACTTAATCTGAATGCAGGGGAGTCCCGGTTTAGATTATTGATGTGTTAGGGGAGTCCCGAAGCACTTAATCACGAAATTAACATGAGTTATATAGTTGAGGACGTAGGCACTTTTAGGTTGCATGAAATTGGTTAGGTTATAAAGAGTTAGAGAAAAAGATGAGATGATCACATGTATATATTAGATAGGTTTTATTTTCGGTTTAGTAAACATGTTTAGGTTCTTTGATTCTTGTTTGTTTTGCTTGTCTATGAGTATAAAGCATGATAGAGTCCTAAGATTTCTAAGTGTGTTTTACTTGCCATTTTTTTTTTGTCTTTAATTTCGTAGGTCATTAGAACACCAATTCAAACTCCCCCCATACTTTCTAACGTTTTCATGCAGGTGAACACCCTACAATCCCCGGTTAAGAACGATACCCTATTTACCAATGCTACATCTACACAAAAGGGTTTTAAATTGCATTTCGTCTAGATTGATTATTGAGTGTTAATTTAGTAGTCACTTTAGGCGTTATCAATTTTTGGCGCCGTTGTCGGGGATTGTTAAGTTTTATTTGTGTGTTTTCGTTTGTGCATATGTGAAATTGTGTAAATAAGTTTATTTTGGTTTTCAGTTTTCGGAACACCTACTGTCCCGTTTTTGTGCAATTTATTTGACGTAGCTAGAGGTTTTAGAAAATTATGAAAATTTACAGAGTTGTTCATTTGTGTGTCTAATTTATGTCTGTAAAATTTCATTGAAATCGGACTAACCAATAATTCTGGAAAATTCTGACGTGCAGCTGTGTTCAAACTGTGCGATTCTGGATTGTGTAGTTGTTCTGAAATTTGTAAATAATACATACATGTTTATAATTTTAATTTTTGTTCATACTAACCTTTGTTTTGCAGCCATCTAACACGTTAAAGGAAGTCTTCAATTTACATTGAGTACATGAAATTAGTTGATTAAGTCTCACTCTTTGGAATAGATGGCGCCTCTTTTTCTGGTTTATCTCCTTAACCCTTTGTGTTTCATTCGAAATACAAGGTTGTGGGCGGAGTCTACTAAGAACTTGAGGGAGTGTGTTATTCTCGAAATATTGGCTGAATGTCGGACATGGTGTCTAGATGGGATATGACTGGTGACAGGTTTTGGATCTAAGAAAGAGAAACATCATTGGAGTACATCCCTTGATCACGGTAGCCTCGGGTTGTTTCTCGAAATTAGTCCTACCTCTCGCGTTATCTCTATCCCTACTGGCCATGTTTTTCGATTGATCCAAGGCCGATTGATTGAGAATGCATACTTTATCGCGCGGGTCGTACGTCCATTGAAAGACCTAAAAACCAGATTCGTGTACTCTCTTTAAATTGTAGGCGCACTCAATTTGGACATGCTTGGACATAATACTATGTCGAAATTGTGTGTTTGTGCATATTAACTTGTAAAAGGATTAACCACATTGCATTTTTAGCTTGCATATGATCAACGCATTTCATACTTGATTCTTAACGCAATTCTCTCTACATTTAACTTTGTTTTATGCTTAATAAATATGTTTCTAATTTATTTTATGCTTTTAGGTAGAAATAAAGGAGAAAATAATAAAGGAGGAGTTTTGGAGCTAAAAGCGTATTAAGGAGGAAGTTCTCAAATCCGGAGAAGAAATGGTCCGAGGAATGGTCTTCAAATGGTTACTAAAATGCATTCCCATATGGTGTCAAGAATTGAAGACCAAATGCCAAAAGAAATGGATACCAAAATGGTGGACAAAAAGATGAAGACATTTCTCCTGCGCGACCCAGGAAAGAGCAAATATGGCGGAATATATGGAGCATATAATGGACGAATTTTGGAGGATATTCCATGAAGATAAATACCTGATTTGAGGGCCAAAATATGTGCAAGAATATGGTATATTCGGCCAAGAATTATTAGGGAATAAGGAATGCAAGATTTGAAGATATGAAGATTTCCTTTTCCTTGAAGAAGAAGAAAACAGGGCAGCCAGGTCACTTAACTTCTAAAATCCGTAGTAAATCCAATTCAATTCCAAATATGGCGTTCCTTATATGGATTTTATAGCCCTTTGAATAAGCTTTCCAATGAAACAAGAATCGGAATTTTCCAAGATCTGAAACTCCGGGAAAACGCGTTTGAAGACAGACTGTCAGATTTGCCCGGGTACATAAGGAAAGTCTTGTTTTGGTAGGAAAAGCCCTACTCTTCTCCTATATAAAGGGGAGCTCGACTCATTCATCCTCATCACTCATTCTAGACTTCTAAGCTTGCCAAAGATCAGCTCCTCAACCTCCAAACACTCGGCCATCCCCTCAAAATCCGAAACACCACCAACTTCATCCCGTAAACACTCTCCTCCACCTCAAGAAGGACTTTGCTCGCTTTGGCTGGGAATTCTTGGGCTCGTCATCAACTAAGGAGTAGCTACACTTGAAGATTTGCGGTGCGCTTTCACGGAGTCTAAAAGTGTAACATGACCCCTTTTTATTTTGTTTCGGTTTTTGTTTGGATTTCCTTTGTTTGTATTTTGAGAACAAGTTTTGATAAGAGGCTTTATATTTCTAAATTCTTCTAAGTTTCTTCCATGTGTTTTTAACTTTGATTCGAATACATGTGTGTGCTTATATGTTCTTAATGCTTGAAACTGTTTTTAAGTAGATACTCGCTTTGGTTCTCTTTTAAGCATGTTTCACGAACTAATAACAAAGATAAAATTGGATTAGAGAGTTAGCTCGCTTTGGTTGCTGTCTTGTTCAATTATAAGCATGTGTGTGTGTTTTGATTAGAGTTAGGAATTTCGTTGACACTTAGGGAGTCTAGGTATAAAACGGCAAAGGATGAAAGAATGAGTCGATCACATGTATATAATAGTTTAGTGTTTATTTTCGGTTTAGTAAGCATGTTTAGGGTTCTTTGTTCTTGTTTGTTTTCTACTTGTCTATGAGTGAAGCATGATAGAACCTAGGATTTCTCTATATGTTTACTAACCATTTTCTTTCTTTATTTTCGTAGATTATAAATAACCAACTTTCAAACCCCCCTTTCAAACCTTAGCGTAAATATGCATGCACCCTCAATCCCCGGTTAAGAACGATACCCTATTTACCAATGCTACATCTACACAAAAGGGTTTTAATTGTCTACGCGTTTTTGTTGATTGTTAAGTGTTAATTTAATGGTTGCAAATGCGTTGTATCAATTTTGGCGCCGTTGCCGGGGATTGTAAAGAATTGTGTGTTTATGCTTGTAAATATGTGAATTTGTGTAAATAAGTGTATATATATGTAAAGTGTCGAAATTTTTTACGTTCCATTCTAACTTTTTGTTTTTGCAGCCATGTAAATAGGTACATATTAAAGGAAGTCTTCGATTTACATTGAGTACGCAAGTTTGGGCGATTAAGTCTCACTCATTGGAATAGATGGCGCCTCTTTTTCTTGTTTATCTCCTTAACCCCTCGTGATGTGTGGATTTCATCACCGCACACCATAACCTAAGTGAAGTTATGGACATGAGGTTGAGGGCGGAGTCTACAAGAACTTGAGGGAATGTCTTTCTCGAGATTTTGGCTGAATGTCGGACATGGTGTCTAGAAACGGGTTATGACTGGTGACAGGTTCTGGATCTAAGAAAGACTTGCATCAATGGAGTATATACCAATGATCCGGTGAGTGGATGAATACTTGTCTTTGAGTAAGAAATCTTTGGTAACTTGGTGTCTAGAAGGTGACGGTTTCTATGACGGGTTCTGGATCCGAGATCTCAAATCGGTCCTGCCTCTCGTGGTCTCTCTTGCCAACTGGCCAAGCTTATTAAAGTTGCCCAAAGAAGACAAGGACTAAATCTACTTTCCATGATCGGTAAGCCTCGGGATGCATCGTCGAAATTAGTCCTGCCTCTCGCGTTATCTCTATCCCCAACTGGCCATGTTTTTCGATTGAACCAAGGCCGATTGATTGAGAATGTACATTTTATCGCGCGGGTCGCACGTCCAATGAAAGACCTAAAGGCTAAATGAACGTATTCTCTTTAAATCGAGGGCGAAACTCAATGAACAAAATACTTGTGCATATTACTTGTAAATTTCATGTATCAAATTTCGTGTGCATTTTAACTTGTAAAGAATTAACCACGTTGCATATAGCTTGCATAACCTGCCGGCGGCTTTGTGATGCTCGGATTTCATCACCGGGTACCCTAACCTAAGTGTTAGGGGCATTAGGCCAAACGTATGGTCACGTTGCATCATGTATTTAGCACGTAACTTTGTGTGTTTTCTGCAGGTTTCTAACATTTTCTCTTATGCATTCACCTCATATTTCACTTAGGTTCTTGTTTGATGCATTTGAATGACGATTTAATTGTTTTGAGCATGAATTTGAATGAAACGTGGTGTGCTTGCATTACTCTACTTGTATA
The DNA here is from genome assembly GCA_946800695.1 of Geum urbanum. Lineage (NCBI taxonomy): Eukaryota > Viridiplantae > Streptophyta > Magnoliopsida > Rosales > Rosaceae > Geum > Geum urbanum. The sequence continues at coordinate 59,621,149 of OX327002.1, forward strand.
TATATATATGTTTCTAAATCTTTGCATTGTAAATATGCCTAATTTTGCAGAAAACGTGTAAATTGAGTCTTAACTTATTCTATCAACGTTGCATTCATTTTAGGGAGTCTAAAGCCTTGCATTCACGTTTACAATTCTTGAAGTGTCCTAACTTAGTGTTTTACAGCTTTCGTGTGTTTTTGGTGTGTTTTTGGTTTGTTTTTCTTCGTGTGATTTGTTTTGGTGTGATTTTGTGTGTTTTTATTGCTTTCTTTTAATTTTCAACGTTTTTGGTTAGTGTCTTGCATTACTTGTATATTCTTTTGATACTAACACCATTTTTGAGGAGGAGGACTTAGAAAAAGATCCGGCTACTAAAGATGCCGAGAAGAAGAAGAATGTGGCTCCTCACGCCACTAAGGCACAACCCTCATCATCACAATCTGCCCCAAACAAAGGTATTAACTCTATCCCTTCAAGTTTGGTTAATACTAATGCTTCGTTTGCTCGTGCACCATTCCCACATAGGTTGACAAAATCTAAGAAAGATGATCAATACGAAGACATCTTGGACATCTTTCGGAAGGTGCAAGTAAATCTGCCCTTGATCAAGTTCATAAAGCAAGTGCCTATATATGCAAAATTTCTCAAAGAGTTATGCACCCAAAGGAGGCAAACGAGAGCGAAGGAGGTTGTGAAGGTGAATGCAACCGTTTCAGCGGTTTTACAGCGTCGGTTACCCCCCAAGTTGAAGGATCCGGGGAGCTTTTTTGTTCCTCGCGTGATTGGTGACAACAAATTCGAAGATGTTATGCTAGACCTTGGTGCATCCATTAACGTAATGCCTTATTACTTATTTGCATCCATGGATTTAGGCGAGCTCAAACAAGACAATGTCATCATTCAACTAGCCGACCGTTTGCATAAGTATCCTAGGGGATACGTTGAAGATGTTCTTGTTCAAGTCAACAACCTAATTTTTCCAGCAGATTTTTACATTGTTGACATGGAGGAGAGTCCTTTGAATACCACGCCATTGCTTCTTGGACGACCTTTCATGAGGACTGCAAGAACGAAGATAGATGTGTTTGAGGGAACGTTTTCCATAGATGGAGAAAAGATCGAATTCAACATATTTGATGCCATGAAGGTTCCCACGGCAAGTGTCAATGCTATCTTTTCGATGGATATGGTAGAAGAGGCAGCTCAACAATACTTAGACACCATTGGAGATGATGTACTCGACATTGCCATACAAGAAGGAGCGGGGCTGACTCGACTCGGGGATGAAGCCCTTTTTGATGCACTTATCGAGATTTTGGAGCCTAGGATCCTCGAGATGGCTATGGCACTCAATGAGGCTCCACGGATTGTAAATAGGCCACCTCCTATTCCGTTGGCCTATGGAGAAAACAAGCTCGTTCCATCCGTGATTAAGGCACCGGAACTGGACCTTAAAGTTTTACCGGCCCATTTGAAGTATGCTTACTTGGGAGAGAATGACACTTTGCCGGTTATCATTTCATCATCATTGGAGGAAGAACAAGAGGACAAACTCATCAACATGCTCAAACGTCATAAAACAGCAATTGGATGGACCCTTGCCGACATCAAAGGCATCAATCCGGCCACTTGCGTGCATCGAATTCTACTCGGAGATGGGGCTAAACCTTCGAGAGAAGCTCAAAGAAGACTCCATCCACCGATGATGGAAGTTGAGAAGAAGATAAGCTAGAAGATCCAGCCATCTCACACACATGAAGAACTATCACATCTAGGCTGTAAGACGTTAAAAAACAAGCGCTTGTTGGGAGGCAACCCAATGGAGGAAATCGCCAAGGATTTGTTCTCTCCTCCCTTATCTTTTTTGTTTCGTTGCTTATTTATTTTCCTTAGCTAAAATTTTCGTGGGGCTCTCCCTTCATACGGAATTCTATGATTCCTCTTAAATACATTGAGGACAATGTAGAATTTAAGTGTGGGGGAGGGGTTTACAACTTTATTTGAGTCTTAAAACCATAAAACCGGGCGGACAATGGAACTTTCCGGCGGATGATGCCCTAAAAAAAATTATTTTATGTCTTTCTATTTAACTAGGGTTTTTTAAAGAGTCTTTTACATTTTTAGGATGCCCTTAGTTAGTCTATGATGAAAATGGACGGAAAAAGAATACATATGGCGGTGAATAAGCACTAAACTGATTTTCTTGTGATAAGTGAGATATTTTGATTGTCATAACATGTAGTGGATATAGTTTGATTAAACATGGTATAGATTTCGCATGTTAGAAGAAGTTTTAAATCATACAAACCTAAAAGTGAGTTTTTGAGCCTACATTACTTCATTTGAGAGTGAATTTCGTGCATATGGTGTCTCAAAAACAAAACATGCTTCATCTAATTACTTGCCATAGATTTTAATGAACTAGAGATTACTAGAACTTACTCATGTAGATTTACAACGCTTTTAAGTTGATATATGCTCTGATTTTGGATATGATTAAAGGTAAATTAGGTTACCACCACTTAAACCAAATGGCTTTGTGTCCCATTGTGCGCACGAGTTGCGACACCCCTAGATTAACCCCTTTGACCCACGTTTAGCCTTTCTTTCATTACCACATTATATCTAAACACTTAGCCTAGTGTAGAGTTCCTACCCTTGTTCTAAAAGACTTGGTGAAGAATTTCGAAGCTAGCACAATAAAAGTGGTGTGAAGATGAAGAAAAGATGTGTGTATAGGGATAGACTTGTCCAACAAATTTTGTATTTAAAATGCCAAAATTTTCGAGATAAAAAAGAAATAGAAGAAAAATGTATAAAGATCTCGAGGCATTGTGTTTAGATTATATAAGTTTGGATTAATGTCCCCTATACTTATGAATTTGGAGATTGCTACGAATTGAAGGCCCAAAAGTGAAGAAATATGGCCTTTGTCCTGTTCATAAAGCTCAAAGGAAGTTGAGAATGAAGTTAGGGCCCAAAAAGATGAAAATTGGCCCCCGATCTTGAAGTTTGACACAAGGAAGTGTGTGGAGAGGATGAGCCACGAATTTGAAGGATTCTAAGTGCTAAACTAAGTCTTTGGAACGTTTTTACACCACCACTTATCTAAATTTCGAATGCCTTAGCCTTAGCCTCATTACAACCTTTCTAAAGTCCTTTATGATCCTTAAGATGAGTAGCCTTCAAATGGTTGAGTAAGTTACATGAGTAAGCATATGGTTTGGTTCATTTGTGCAAGTAATTATGAGGTATTTTGATACAAAACATATACATTTTGAGTAAACCTCTTTTCATGAGTGAAAATATGATGAGAGCATCCATGTGAGATTGATTTAGACTTTTTCGAAACATGCATAGCTTTAACTTCACCATTGTTTTCTTCAAGTCCTACTTGTTCATGACATGATCATATTTCTCTTATCTCTCGAAAATTGTTAAACTTTTCACTATGGAATCGTGTGATTCCATCGCCATATACTTAAGAAAATTTCTGAGACAAATTTTGCTAAGGGCTTAGAAGTTGTTTTTATTTTATTTGAGTCCATGAATTTTGTTCAACGTAAAGGCTAGCCTCATCGTTGGAATTTTGTTGCTTGCCTTCTCGTTTCCTTTATTTTAAGTTTTTGCTAGGGACTAGCAAAGTTTAAGTGTGGGGGATTTTGATCAACGCATTTCATACTTGATTCTTAACGCAATTCTCTCTACATTTAACTTTGTTTTATGCTTAATAAATATGTTTCTAATTTACTTTATGCTTTTAGGTAGAAATAAAGGAGAAAATAATAAAGGAGGAGTTTTGGAGCTAAAAGCGTATTAAGGAGGAAGTTCTCAAATCCGGAGAAGAAATGGTCCGAGGAATGGTCTTCAAATGGTTACTAAAATGCATTCCCATATGGTGTCAAGAATTGAAGACCAAATGCCAAAAGAAATGGATACCAAAATGGTGGACAAAAAGATGAAGACATTTCTCCTGCGCGACCCAGGAAAGAGCAAATATGGCGGAATATATGGAGCATATAATGGACGAATTTTGGAGGATATTCCATGAAGATAAATACCTGATTTGAGGGCCAAAATATGTGCAAGAATATGGTATATTCGGCCAAGAATTATTAGGGAATAAGGAATGCAAGATTTGAAGATATGAAGATTTCCTTTTCCTTGAAGAAGAAGAAAACAGGGCAGCCAGGTCACTTAACTTCTAAAATCCGTAGTAAATCCAATTCAATTCCAAATATGGCGTTCCTTATATGGATTTTATAGCCCTTTGAATAAGCTTTCCAATGAAACAAGAATCGGAATTTTCCAAGATCTGAAACTCCGGGAAAACGCGTTTGAAGACAGACTGTCAGATTTGCCCGGGTACATAAGGAAAGTCTTGTTTTGGTAGGAAAAGCCCTACTCTTCTCCTATATAAAGGGGAGCTCGACTCATTCATCCTCATCACTCATTCTAGACTTCTAAGCTTGCCAAAGATCAGCTCCTCAACCTCCAAACACTCGGCCATCCCCTCAAAATCCGAAACACCACCAACTTCATCCCGTAAACACTCTCCTCCACCTCAAGAAGGACTTTGCTCGCTTTGGCTGGGAATTCTTGGGCTCGTCATCAACTAAGGAGTAGCTACACTTGAAGATTTGCGGTGCGCTTTCACGGAGTCTAAAAGTGTAACATGACCCCTTTTTATTTTGTTTCGGTTTTTGTTTGGATTTCCTTTGTTTGTATTTTGAGAACAAGTTTTGATAAGAGGCTTTATATTTCTAAATTCTTCTAAGTTTCTTCCATGTGTTTTTAACTTTGATTCGAATACATGTGTGTGCTTATATGTTCTTAATGCTTGAAACTGTTTTTAAGTAGATACTCGCTTTGGTTCTCTTTTAAGCATGTTTCACGAACTAATAACAAAGATAAAATTGGATTAGAGAGTTAGCTCGCTTTGGTTGCTGTCTTGTTCAATTATAAGCATGTGTGTGTGTTTTGATTAGAGTTAGGAATTTCGTTGACACTTAGGGAGTCTAGGTATAAAACGGCAAAGGATGAAAGAATGAGTCGATCACATGTATATAATAGTTTAGTGTTTATTTTCGGTTTAGTAAGCATGTTTAGGGTTCTTTGTTCTTGTTTGTTTTCTACTTGTCTATGAGTGAAGCATGATAGAACCTAGGATTTCTCTATATGTTTACTAACCATTTTCTTTCTTTATTTTCGTAGATTATAAATAACCAACTTTCAAACCCCCCTTTCAAACCTTAGCGTAAATATGCATGCACCCTCAATCCCCGGTTAAGAACGATACCCTATTTACCAATGCTACATCTACACAAAAGGGTTTTAATTGTCTACGCGTTTTTGTTGATTGTTAAGTGTTAATTTAATGGTTGCAAATGCGTTGTATCAGCATAACCTTCTGGCGGCTTTGTGATGCTCGGATTTCATCACCGAGTACCCTAACCTAAGTGAAGTTAGGGACATGAGGCCAAGAGATAGGTCACGTTTTGCATCATGAATTAGCACGTAACTTTTGTGTTTTCTGCAGGTTCTAACATGTTTTCTCTTATGCATTCACTCCATCTTTCACGTAGGATTGTTGTTTGATGCATTTTTTGTAATGAAAGTGTGTTATGCATGAATTCGATGTGAATTATTGTTTGCTTGCATTTGAACTTTGTTTATATGTGTTTATACTAAATTTCGTGGCTTACACATACTACTAACCTTAATTTGCAGAAAACGTTGTTTAGTGTGTGTCTTAGTTCATTTCATTCATATGCATAGCCTTTAGGATGTCTAGATCATTTGCATTACATGGTAGATTGCATTTAGTGTATAAAATGTCATAACTTAGTGTTTTTAGTGTTCTTATTAAGTTTCGAGTCTTTTGTGTGTTTTTGAGTTTGTTTTAGTAGTTTGAGTGTTTCCTTTGTTTTGTTTTCTTTGAGTCTTTTGTACGTTTTGGCTTAGTATCTTGCATTCATTGTGTATTCTTTTGATACTAACACTTGGTCTTTGGTGGATGATTTAGGCTATTCTTGTATGTCCAACGCATCATCTTCTACACTCCAAGAGATTACCGACCGTTTAGCACGACTTAAATCTCAAGCACTACATGATCAAGAGAGCTACGGTTTAGGACAGCCTGTTTTTGAAGAAGTGGTAGTTGAATCTCCTCATTCATCACACTCCACCGAAATTTCATTTGCAGAAGAACAAGATATGGGTGACGGAGCGAACAACAACATTCCTCCAAACATTGGGGCTCCTCCACGAGTTACACTTCGCCAATCTACTTGTTCAAATGCATGAAGTAGTGGTCCATCATGCATTGCGTTTCCGGAGCCTGTCGGAGACAAGACAGATGTTGAGTTGAAGAGTGGTTTCCTCCACCGATTGCCTATCTTCCATGGGCTGTCCAATGAAGATCCGAACATGCACTTAAGACAATTTCAGTTCATCTGTTCGAGTATGAAGCCCACGGAAGCCGATGAGGAAATCTTCAAGCTCAAATCTTTTCCCTTCACTCTTATGGATAGAGCTCAAACTTGGCTTTTTGAACTTCCGCCAAACCACATCATCACATGGAAACAACTTGCGGATAGTTTCTTGGCTAAGTACTTTCCGGCCTCGAAGATTACTGTTTTGAGGAAGAAAATCACGGGAATTACCCAAGCTTCGGATGAATCCTTTGGCCAATACTATGACCGTTTCAAGGTTCTTTGCGCCACTTGCCCTTCCCATGGATTCTCGGAGACCAACTTAATGAATTACTTCTATGATGGTCTCAAACCGATTGATCGTGAACTTCTTGATGCCGCTGCGAATGGAGCATTTATGGACTTGGATGAGACTCAAGCCCGTACACTTTTGGAGAATCGAGCTAATAATGATGCTCAATATGGGATGGCTCCTCGAAAACAAGTGAATGAAGTGAGTTCAAGCAAGGTTGCAGATGAGAAGTATGACAAGCTAGCCTCTATGCTAGAACAAGTACTTGAACTCAAAGCTAAGAGAGCCAAGGGAGCTCAAGGACTAGTTTGTGGCGTTTTTCATATGCAAGGACACCACAATGATCAATGTCCTAGCATGATGGAGCAACAACAAGGAGACATGAAACAAGCCAACGCCATAGGGGGATATCAAGGGGGCCAACGTTACAACAATTATAACAACAACAATTTTGGCAACCGTGATCATCCAGGTTTCAAGTGGGGATCAAATGAGGGATGTCTCAACCCTCCGGCATCTCAACAAGGCTACCAACGTACCCCATTTCAGCCTAGGCCGCCAATGCCTCCACAAATGCCGCCACCTATGCAGCAAGCTCCGGCCCAACACTTCACCAATCCGGACTATGATAAAATGCTTTCCCAACTGTCCGCTTCTACACAAGTTCTTTTGGATGGACAAGCAAAGACGAAGGACACGTTGGAGTCTCATGGCCGAGATATTGGTGAGATCAAAAAGCAAATGGGTCAACTTGTGGACTTCATGGGACAAATCCGACAAACCAAACAGCTACCACCGAATACTATCCCCAATCCGAGGAATGTGAATGCCATACAAATACGGAGTGGGAAAGTACTAGAAGCACCAAAGACTAAGAGATCTCATCTTGATGAAGTTACAATCGAAGACATCACTCATGAGGAAGAAGATGAGAGTGATCCAGCCACAATGGAGGCTGAGAAGAAGAAAGTAATGCCAAATGTCACTAAGGCACAATCACCCACGCCATCATCCCCAACAAAAGGTAAAATTCCTATCCCTTCAAGTACGGTTATTACTAATTCCCAGTTTGCTAGTGCACCTTTCCCAAGCAGACTTTCGAAGTCCAAGAAGAAGGATGAGCAATATGAAGACATTTTGGATATCTTCCGGAAAGTGCAAGTGAACCTACCCTTGATTGAGTGCATAAAGCAAGTGCCGATTTATGCAAAATTTCTCAACGAGTTATGCACCCAGAGGAGGCAAACGAGGGAGAAGGAGGTGGTGAAGGTGAATGCAACCGTGTCAGCGGTTTTACAACGTCGGCTACCCCCAAAATTGAAGGATCCGGGAAGTTTGTCAGTCCCGTGTGTTATTGGTGACAAGAATTTCGAAGATGTCATGCTTGATCTTGGAGCTTCCATCAACGTTCTGCCATACTACCTCTTCGAATCGATGGAGCTTGGAGAGCTGAAGCAAGATAATGTCATCATACAACTAGCTGATCGTTCGCATAAGTATCCAAGGGGATACGTTGAAGATGTTCTGGTTCAAGTCAACAACCTCATATTTCCAGCAGATTTCTACATTGTTGACATGGAGGAGAGTCCTTTGAATACCACGCCACTGTTGCTTGGACGTCCCTTCATGAGAACCGCAAGAACGAAGATAGATGTGTTTGAAGGTACCTTTTCCATGGAAATCGATGGAGAAAGGATTGAGTTCAGCATCCTTGACGCGATGAAATTCCCAACAACAAGTGTGGCTGCCATTACCTCGTATGACATTGTGGAAAACATGGCGCAGCAACACTTAGACACAATTGGAGAGGATGAACTCGAAATGGCCATCCAATTAAGAGCGGGGCTGACTCGACTCGGGGATGAAGCCCTTTTTGATGCTGTAATTGAGATTTTGGAGCCAAGGATTCGTGAAATGGCCATGGCACTAAATGAAGCTCCACGTTATGAAGGTATACCACGTCCTCTTTCTATTTCTTATGGTACTAACAAGCTAGTTCCCTCCATTGTTAAGGCACCAGAATTGGAGCTCAAAGTGTTACCGGATCACTTGAAGTATGCATACTTAGGAGAAGATGATACTTTGCCGGTAATCATATCATCAACATTGGAGAAGGATCAAGAGGACAAGTTGGTGCTTATGCTTCAAAAATACAAGACCGCCATAGGTTGGACGCTCGCGGATATCAAAGGAATCAATCCGGCAACATGTGTGCATCGGATTTTGCTGGAAGATGGCGCCAAACCTACACGTGAAGCGCAGAGGAGACTCCATCCGCCAATGATGGAAGTTGTGAAGAAAGAGGTAATTAAACTCTTAGATTGTGGAGTTATTTACCCAATTTCAGATAGTAGGTGGGTCTCCCCCGTCCAAGTTGTGCCAAAGAAGTCTGGAATTACAGTTGTGAAGAATGCGGAGAATGAGCTTGTTCCTCAACGAACCGTCACTGGTCATCGAGTTTGCATTGACTATAGGAAGCTCAACGCCACCACAAAGAAGGATCACTTCCCTTTGCCATTCATTGATCAAATGCTAGAGCGGTTGGCTGGTCACGCATATTATTGCTTCTTGGATGGATATTCCGGATATAACCAAATCAGCATAGCGGAGGAGGATCAAGAGAAAACAACGTTCACATGCCCATTTGGAACGTTTGCTTATCGTCGCATGCCATTTGGATTATGCAATGCTCCCGGTACGTTTCAACGTTGCATGCTTTCTATCTTTTCTGATTACATTGAGCAGATTATAGAAGTCTTTATAGACGATTTTAGTGTATTTGGGAGGGATTTCGATGCATGCTTAGGAAATCTAGAACTTATTTTGCAAAGATGCGTTGAAACTAACTTAGTGCTGAATTGGGAGAAGTGCCATTTCATGGTCACTCAAGGGATAGTTCTAGGTCACATAGTTTCGAAAAAAGGAATAGAAGTTGATAAATCTAAGGTAGATCTTGTTCGCTACTTACCCTCTCCGACTTCGGTTAGAGAGGTTCGTTCTTTTCTTGGTCATGCAGGATTTTACCGAAGATTCATCAAGGACTTTTCCCACATAGCTCGTCCCTTGTGCAAATTGCTTCAAAAGGACATCACCTTCGAGTTTGATGAAGAGTGCAACGTTGCCTTTGCAAAATTGAAGGAGCTACTCACGACAGCCCCTATACTTTGTGCACCGGATTGGTCTCTACCATTTGAATTGATGTGTGACGCCTCGGATTATGCCATGGGCGCTGTCTTAGGACAACGGAAGGAAAAGAAGCCCTACGCCATATACTATGCCTCTCGGACTTTGGATGAAGCTCAAATGAACTACACAACAACCGAGAAGGAACTTCTTGCTGTGGTCTTTGCATTGGACAAGTTTCAATCATACTTGCTGCAAAGTAAGGTGATTGTGTACACGGATCATGCGGCATTGAAGTATTTGTTGGCTAAGAAGGATGCCAAGCCACACCTAATTCGATGGATACTTCTGCTCCAAGAGTTTGACATTGAAATCAAAGACAAGAAGGGAGTAGAAAACGTGGTGGCTGATCATTTGTCAAGGATTGTGCATGAGAAGGAAGCCGTGGCTATTGACGAAAAATTTCCGGATGAACAACTCTTCGGAATTCAGGTAAGTGCTTCAGAAACTCCTTGGTATGCAGATATTGTTAATTACTTAGTAACCGATAAGTTCCCATCTTCCATGCATAGCTTCCATCATGACAAGATTAGATTTAATGCTAGGTCTTTCATTTGGGATGAACCTTACTTATGGAAACAATGTTTAGACTTAGTAATTCGTAGGTGTGTCCCGGATAGTGAATTTCAGTCTATACTTGAATTTTGTCACAACTTAGCATGTGGAGGACACTTTGGTTCGAGAAAAACAGCCCTGAAAGTGTTGGAGAGTGGATTCTTTTGGCCTAGTATCTTTCGTGATGCTCATGAGTTCTGTTCTAAATGTGATAGGTGCCAAAGATCCGGTAATATAGGACCTAGAGATCAAATGCCACAAACTTACATTCTTAATGTCGAAATCTTTGATGTCTGGGGTATTGATTTTATGGGACATTTTCCTCCCTCTAACGGTTTTACTTACATTTTACTCGCTGTTGATTATGTATCGAAATGGGCGGAAGCAAAAGCCACCCGTACTAATGATTCGCGAGTTGTTGCAGATTTTCTAAAGGCTAACATTTTTACAAGGTTTGGAATGCCACGCGTTCTAATCAGCGATGGAGGTAGCCATTTTTGCAACAAGACGGTGGAAGCTTTGATGAGAAAGTATGGAGTTACACATAAGGTTTCGACACCTTATCATCCTCAAACAAATGGATTGGCTGAAGTTTCCAACCGTGAGATCAAGAAGATCTTGGAGAGAACCGTTAAGCCGAACCGGAAAGATTGGAGTCAATGCTTAGATGATGCGTTGTGGGCGTATAGGACTGCCTACAAAACTCCCATTGGTATGTCACCTTTTCGATTGGTTTATGGGAAGGCATGTCATCTTCCGATGGAGATAGAGCACAAAGCATGGTGGGCTGTGAAGAAGTTTAACATGGATCGAGATGAAGCTGGTCTACATCGAAAGCTACAACTATGTGAGCTCGAGGAAATTAGGAATGACTCATTCGACAATGCTTGGATCTACAAGGAGAAAACGAAGGCTTTTCATGACAAAATGATCCGTCGGAAGGAGTTCATAATTGGCCAGCAAGTGCTACTCTTCAATTCTCGACTTAAAGTATTTCCCGGAAAGCTACGCTCTAGGTGGATGGGACCCTTCATTGTTATTGAAATTTTCTCACATGGAGCTGTTCTTATCAAAAATCCAACAACCGGGAATGAATTCAAAGTTAATGGCCATCGTTTGAAGCCGTATTATGAGAAATTCAAGGAGCATAACGTGGAAGAGGACACTCTTAAAGACCCGGCCACTTCAAACACATGATAACATGGAGCACATCTCGTCTAGGCTGCAAGACGTTAAAAAACAAGCGCTTGTTGGGAGGCACGAGTCTACAATCAGATTTGCATTCTCTTCCCCTTATCTTTTTAAATTTCGTTGCTTTTACATTTCTTAGTTAGCTTTTTCGTAAAACCTATATTCCATCTTGATTCTATGTTTTACTTGATTACATTGAGGACAATGTAAAGTTTAAGTGTGGGTGAGGGGTTTACAACTTTATTTGAGTCATAAATTGTAAAAACCGGGCGGACAATGGATTTCCGGCGGATGATGCCCTAAAAAAAAATGTTTTCTAGAGTCTAATTTAGTGTAGTGGATGAACACTTGTCTTTTAGTAAGATATCCTTGTGACTTGGTGTCTAGAAGGGGACGGTTGCTAGGACGGGTTTTGGATGTGAGAAAGAACTTGTTCGAAATCACTCCTACCTCTCTTGGTCTCTCTCGCCAACTGGCCATGTTATTAAGGTTGCCCAAAGAAGATGAGGACTAAATCTACGCTTGTTTGAGAGTCTTGAGTCTTTTTGTTTTAACTTAGCGTTTTAAAGAATCTTAGGATGCCCATAGTTAGTCTATGATGAAAATGGACCAAATTTGAACAATATGGCATTGCATTCATGATTCTTGTGTTAATTGAGTTATTTTGAGTGTCATGACATGTAGTAGATATGGATAGTTAAACGTGGTACAGATTTCGCATGTGAGAATAAGTTTAAGTCATATGAACCTTAAACGTGAGTTTTGAGCCTATATATTTCTTTTTGGAGAGAATTTCGTGCATTAGTCTCAAAACTAAGCATGTGCATCATATGATTACTTGCCATAGATTTTAATGAACTAGAGATTACTAGAACTTACTCATGTCGAATTTGCAAAGCTTATAGTTGACATATACTCTGATTTTGGATATGATTAAAGGCACTTAGGTTTTCCACCACTTAGCCAAATTGCCATGAGTCCTATATGAGCGCACGAGTTGCGACACCCCTAGAAAGCCACTTTTGAGCCTACATTGAGCCTTTATTTCGTTGACCTTATATGCATCTAAACACTTAGCCTAGTGTAGAGTTCATACCCTTGTTCTAAAGACTTGGTGAAGAATTTCGAAGCTAGTATCAAGGAATGTGGCGTGTGAATGGAGAAAAGAGAGGGGAATTCTTGTCCAAAAGCTGAAAAAGTGTGATTGCCAAAAGAAAAAAAAGAAAAAAGAAGATAGAAAATAAGCTCTCTGGCGATATGTTCAAAGAACAAAGTTTGGATCAAGAGAAGAAAATAATGAAGTTTTGGTCCAACACAATGAAATTTGGCCCTTGTTTATGAAGAATTGACCATGGAGGCGTGGAAAAGATGAAGGAGTTTGATTTCAAGAAGTTTTTGATATTTCGACTAAGTCTTTGGAACGTGTTTACCACCACATATCTATATTCCAAATGCCTTAGCCTTGCCCCATTACAACCCTTCAAAAGACCTTTTTGATCCTTAAGATGAGTAGCAGTTAATCTGTGGAGTAAATCGCATGAGTAAGCATATGGTTTGGTTCATTTGTGCAAGTATTCATTCATGAGGTTTTCAAATACTTCTATCCATTTTGAGTGAAAATATGATGAGAGAATCCATGTGAGTTGATTTGAACCTCATTCGAAACATGCATAGCCTTAAACATCACCATTGTTTACACCATCTTACTTGTTCATTACATGAATCATGGCTTGATTATCATTTGAAATTTTGCAATGTCATCGCCATACACTTATAAAAATTTCTGAGACATCTTTAACTTAAGGGCTTAGTTGTTTTGTTTTTAGTCTTAGATTTCTCCAACTTGAAGACTAGCTCCAACGTTGGAACCTTTCCTTCTTTCTTTCTTTTGCTTTTCTTTTAACTTGTGTCCAAGTATTTGCTAGGGACTAGCAAAGTTCAAGTGTGGGGGATTTGATCTACACGTTTTCTACGTGATTCTTGATATGTTTTTCCCTTCATTTAGCTTCGTTAGGGCTCTAAGTATTTCATTTCTAACTTACTTTAACGTTTTAGGTACAAAATAAAGAGGAATCAATAAAGGAGGCAGAATTGAGCTTAAAATGCACTAAGCGGAGATTTTCCCAATTTGGTTAGGAAAATGATCTTTCCCTACCCGAATTAGGAATGAATGTCAGTCGTGAAATTAACGTCTACATCATGAAAGGAAGCATTGAAGCTAAAACGAAGAAGAAACGAAGTTTCCTAATCTCACTAGGAATTTCCGGAAGAGCAGAAAAATGATGACGGGATCATGTGCGAAAGTTACTAATTTTGGGTTCCAAATGGTTTCTAAAAAGTGTGACCAAATGGTTTCCAGAATTAGTAACCCAAATGAAATGAAAAATGGTGTCATTTGTCCCGGTCAAACCAGGAAAAGAAGATGGTGCGCATGGAGTATATTCTGGCCGAATATTGCATATCTTGCTTGCCTAATTCATTGCCGAATCATGTGTATCTTCACTACCATATTTGAGACCGAAATATCCAAGATATTATGCCCAAATTCGGACTAGATATTCCTTGGGAATCAAGAAGAACAAAATCTGGCAAGATATCTCAAATCAGAAATCAGGAAAATAATCCGTCAACTTCTTCAGACGATTGCGAACAGCCCAGACCTCTGATTAATGCATATGATACCTCGTTGGAAAGATCTTTGAATTATCTTGCCAACGACACCAAGATCGCAATTTTTGGAGATCTACATCTCCTGGAATGTCCGTTTTACCAAAAAGGGTCAGATCTGTCCGGAAAGAGAAAGAAGAGATTTTCCTTGTGCACCAAGCTCATCCTTGTGCCTATAAATTGAAGACTTCGGTTCATTCATCATCATCTCTCATTCTAGTACTCAAAGCTCTGCCCAAAACACTACCTCTCCTCCCTTGCACCAAATCTGAAGAAGCCATCCCTCCAACGCCATAAACACCATCCTCCACCGAAATATTAGGGGAGTCCCGAAGTATTTCGCCATCTCCATTGAAGAGCAGCTTACACCAAGTAGTCTAGGGGAGTCCCGACAACAAAAAGTGTAACCATAACTCTTCTCTTATTTCTTTGTATTTTTGGCATTCTTTGGAGTGAAGTTGTAAAGGATTTTGGTTATATAATTCTAGTTATTTTTCTGCCATCTTCTAGTTCTTACGTTTTTGCTATACATGTTTATTCTATACTTAATACTTAATCTGAATGCAGGGGAGTCCCGGTTTAGATTATTGATGTGTTAGGGGAGTCCCGAAGCACTTAATCACGAAATTAACATGAGTTATATAGTTGAGGACGTAGGCACTTTTAGGTTGCATGAAATTGGTTAGGTTATAAAGAGTTAGAGAAAAAGATGAGATGATCACATGTATATATTAGATAGGTTTTATTTTCGGTTTAGTAAACATGTTTAGGTTCTTTGATTCTTGTTTGTTTTGCTTGTCTATGAGTATAAAGCATGATAGAGTCCTAGGATTTCTAAGTGTGTTTTACTTGCCATTTTTTTTTTGTCTTTAATTTCGTAGGTCATTAGAACACCAATTCAAACTCCCCCCATACTTTCTAACGTTTTCATGCAGGTGAACACCCTACAATCCCCGGTTAAGAACGATACCCTATTTACCAATGCTACATCTACACAAAAGGGTTTTAAATTGCATTTCGTCTAGATTGATTATTGAGTGTTAATTTAGTAGTCACTTTAGGCGTTATCAGCAATTCAACTGAAGATGCAAACGTACACTTGACTACATTTCTGTTTGTGTGTGACTCCATGTGTCCATCTGGAACTTCAAAGGAATCCTTCAGGCTAAGAGCATTTCCATTTTCATTAGAAGAGAAAGCAAAACGTAGGCTCTTTATCTTGCCTGCTGGATCTATCACAACATGGGATGCATGTGTGAAGGAGTTTCTCACCAAGTACTTTTCAGCGTCCAAGATCACAAACTTGAGGAAGAACATTATTGGCGTTTTACAAGATAGTGATGAGTCTTTTTCCGCCTAATATGAAATATTCAAGGAGGGAGTCTTGTCCTTCTCATGGCATATCAGAAAGCAACCTCTTGACTTACTTCTATGAAGGACTCAAGCCTTTGGAAAGAGAGCTCCTAGACGCCGCAGCTGGTGGTTCATTCTTGGAGAAGCCAGTAACAGTAGGTCTTGCTTTGTTGAATCAGCGTGCTCTCAACACTCAGCAGTATAAAGGAATGGCGTTACATCAAAGTAGAAAAGTTCATGAAGTGTCTTCCTCAAGCACTAGTGCTGAGCTCGCCAAGCTTACATCATTGATCACTAAGCTTTTGGAGACCAAATCGCCTCAGCCAATGCCACCTGCATTGCCACTATGTGGAATCTGCTTACTTGATGGATATCACAACGATTAGTGTCCTCAAAATATATCAGCTCCAGTAGTAGAAGAAGTCAACGCCATTGGTGGATTTCAGAATAACCAAGGCGCCCCTCGGTTTAACAATTATGAAAATTACAATCAGGGGTACATAAATAATCATCCCAATTTTCAGTGGAGGAACAATAATGGCTGCCTTAACCCTCATATGCCTCAACCATTTCAGCAATAGCAATCGACTCAACAGAGAGTTCCAAACGTCAACAATGGATCAGCTCAGCCTGTTCTCACCAATCCAGATTATGACAAGATGTTGTCATAGCTTTCATCGTCTACACAAGTTTTGCTTAACACTCAAGCTCAACAAGGAAATGACATAGCTGAGTTGAAGAAGCAAATGGGTCATGTTGTTGAATTCATGGGCCAGATTAAGGGAGAATCTAAAAAATTTCCAACTCAGTCAGTTCTAAATCCAGGAGGTGATTTTCGACCAACAAACGTAGTAGCTACTTGGAGTGGGAAGCAACACAGTGAGTATCATTAGAAGAAGCCAACGTCACACACCATTTCTCTGGATGGCGTTGAACTTGATCTAGCCACCATTGAGGCCAAGAGAATGAAGGTGAGGCCACATGTCACCAAGGCACCTTCATCTTCACAAGTCGACCCGAAGCCACAAGGTAAGAGCTCAATTCCTTCAAGTTCGACTCTTTCTAATTCCTCGTTTTTCATAACACCATTTCCAAGCCATTTAGTTAGTAAAAAGAAGCAAGAAACTGATGAAGAGATCTTGAAAATCTTTAAGAAGGTGCAAGTAAATTTACCCCTCTTCGAGTGCCTTAAATAAGTGCTAAAATATGCAAAGTTTTTAAAAGAGTTGTGCACCATGAGGAGACAAACCAGAGAGAAGAAGATTGTGAAGTTGAATGAGACTTTTTCAGCAGTCATTCAAAGATGGCTACCCCCAAAATTGAAGAATCCAAGGAATTTTTCTGTTCCCTGTGTTATTGGTGCCAGATCTTTCAACAATGTACGTAATGCTGGACTTAGGAGCTTCAATAAACATCATGCCATACACTCTGTATTAAGCTATTGGTCTTCTTGCGTTGAAGAAAGATGATGTGATCATCCAGTTAGCCGATCGTTCTGAGACTTATCCACGAGGTTATGTAGAAGACGTTCTTGCCCAAGTCAATCAGCTTATCTTCCTAGCTGATTTCTATATTGTGGATATTGAAGATAGTGATGTTAACACCACGCCAATGTTATTGGGACGTCCATTTGTAAGGACTGCAAGAATGAAGATTGATGTATTCAGCGGAACATTCAACATGGAATTCGATGGAGAGAAGATCGAGTTCAATATCTTTGATGCCATGAGACACCCTTTAGCTAGTGTCAACTCGTGCTGGTCTATGGATATTGTTAAATTTTTGGCACAAGCACACTTGAATACTAGGAAGGAAGATACATTGGACTTAGTATTTCAAGAAGGAGTAGGGCAGACTCGACTCGAGGATGATGCCCATTTTAAAGACCTTTGGCTCGAAATGAAGCCAGTAGCTAGTGAGGTTCTAGCCTTATTAGATGTTGCACAGATGGATCTCAGATACTCTCCTCCTATGCCGATTACTTTTGCGGAAAATAAGATGCTACCTTCCATTGTTTGAGCACTAGAATTAGAGCTGAAAATCTTACTTGAACATTTGAAGTATGCTTACTTGGGAGAAGATGAAACGTTGCCAGTAATTATCTCTGCAATGTTGGAAATTGAGCAGGAACGCAAGCTTGTTGAGGTGTTAAAGAAACACTGGAGAGCTATAGGTTGGACACTTATTGATATCAAAGGAATCAATCCGACAACCTGTGTTCACCGAATTCTACTTAAAGATGGCGCCAAGCCTAGTAAGGAGGCTCAACATAGACTGCATCAACCAATGATGGAAGTTGTGAAAAAGGAGGTAATCAAGCTATATGATTGTTGCGTGATTTACCCTATCTCTGATAGTCGTTGGGTGTCTCCAGTACAAGTCGTTCCAAAGAAGTCTGGAATTACTGTTGTGAAGAATGATGACAACGAATTAGTGCCTCAGAGAACTGTCACAGGACATCAAGTATGCATTGATTACAGAAAGCTCAATGCCACAACCAGAAATGATCACTTTCCTTTGTCATTCATTTATCAAATGCTTGAACGGTTCAACGTTGCCAATGATGAGGTAGGTATCCATAAAAAATTGCAGCTGGATGAACTGGAAGAAATTAGGAATGAAGCTTATGCGAGTTCTTGGATCTACATAGAAAAAACTAAGGCATTTCATAAAAATATGATCAAGAACAGGTTGTTTGAAGTTGGATAGAAAGTACTGCTCTTCCATTCTCGACTTAAGTTATGTCCTGGAAAACTCAGTTCACGTTGGATGGGCCCTTTTATTATCACGCAGATTTTTCCTCACGACGCCATCCAAATCAAGCATCCAACATCAGGATTCGAATTTAAAGTGAACGATCATAGATTAAAGCCATATTTTGATGCTTCCAAGGAGATCGATTTAGAGGAGATGCACCTCCAAGATCTTGCCGTTCCAAGTACCTGAAAAGAGCATCATGTCTAGGCTGTAAGACATTAAAAAATAAGTGCTTGTTTGGAGGCAACCCAATGGAGGATTGACTCTCATATTTTCTTTCTTTTCCCTTTCTCCTTATTAACTAGTTTGTTTGTGTGCTAATTAGTTAGTTATTTTTGGTAAAATCATTTCTCCATACCTGATTCTATACTTTTACTTAATTACATTGAGGACAATGTAGGGTTTAAGTGTGGATGAGGGGTTTACAACTTTGTTTTGATTTGAGTAATTTTTAATGTTTTTCAAAATTTTAGGATGCCCTTAACTCGTCTATGATGAATCTTTTTCTGAGACAAAATCGAGTTCATGACTTTTATATCACTAATTATTGGAATTCTTTTGTTAATAGAAATATTTTGATTGCATTAACATGTAGTAGATATAGATAGTAAAACTTGGTATAGAATTCGTATGCTAGATTATGTTTAAATCATATGAACCTAAGTGAGTTTTTGAACTAAATTCATGTTTTATTTTTGAGAGAAATTTTTGACATATATAGGATTTTTGGTCTCTGAATTATTTTTATGTCTCATATAATTGCTTGCCATAGATTTTAATGAACTAGAGATTGCTAGAACTTGCTCATGTAGATTTGCAAAGCTTTTAAGTTGATATATGCTTTGATTTTGGATATGATTAAAGATACTTAGGATTTACCACCACTTAACCAAATAGGCATGTGTCCTTTTTTGTGCGCACGAGTTACGACACCCTTAGATAATCCCTTTGAGCTTACATTGAACCTTATCTTTCCTTGCCATATATATATATATATATATATATATATATATCTAAACACTTAGCCTATTATATAGTTTTCTACCCTTGTTCTAAAGACTTGATGAAGAATTTCGAAGCTAGCACATGAAAATGGCATGAAGATGATGAAAGAATGAAAATCAAGGGAAGACTTGTCCAAAAGAATAGGAAAAAAAAAGTGTATGCCAAAAAAAAGAGGAGAAAATTTCGAGAGAAAGAAAGAAGAAAATAAAAAAATATATACGTTAAGCTCTCCGGCAAAATATTCTAAAATGTGAAAATTTGGATCAAGTAAAGTTTAGAGTGAAGTTAGGGCTTCAAAAGATAGAATTTGACCCTGTTTTGGAATATTGACACATGAGAAAGGATGAAGCTTGAATTGACGAAGTGTTAACTAAGTCTTTTGAACGTTTTTATCACCACATATCTATATTTCGAATACCTTAGTCTCAACCCCATTACAACCTTTCTAAAGTCCTTTATGATCCTTAAGATGAGTAGCTTTCGATTGGTTGAGTAAGTTGCATGAGTAAAGAATATGGTTTGGGTTCATTTGTGCAAGTAATTAGTTCCATTCATGAGGTTTTATTGATTCTTATATATATATATATCTTGAGTGAAAATTATTTTTCATGAGTGAAAAGATGATGAGTGCATCCATGTGAGGTGATTTAAAAAATTTATAGTACAAGAAACCTGAGCTAGCGAGGAAACCGAAGAAATGGTTCACTTACGACATTTTGCGAGTAGCAGAAATCTTAGACTATTTGATACAAGCGAAGATCGTTGAGTACCCACCGGACCTTCACCAGACCCAGCAAGTATGGAAGGTCTTCCCTACTGCCATTTCCATCATTCCTGGACTCATACAACTGAACAATGCACTAGCCTGAAGTTCAGGATTAAGCGATGGATAGATGAGGGATAGATCACCATCGAGCTGCAAGGCGAGAGCATGGCCCAAGACACCGACATGAGAAATAGCCTCGTCGTTGGCATGATAGAGGTGCAACGGTCCAACGCTAACAAAAGGAAACAGACCATAGACCTACAAACTAAGGGAGAAGCCAATAAGGTGGCACAACTAGCCATTTCTATGAAGGGTAAAGAGAAAGTCGACCCAAAAGCTGAATCCTCAGTGGCACTTTGTTCGAGCTTCAAAGTCCGTTGTGGCTTGAGGATTTCATATAAAGAGTTGAAGGATGCAATCAAGGTATGCCCAGAGCTGGTGTCTCCACCTGAGCACTACCAGCCCATGAGTCCACGAGAGCTAGACACTAGAGACTCTTAGGCCTATAAGCGGATCCGAGCACCAGAATGGTCCCCGAAACCAACGGCAACAACAGCACCAGAGTTTAAGGATGAAGAAGACCTCCACAATCCCTACATCCCACTAGCATCAAGAAACATAACCAAAGAAAATTTTTGGTATGTCAGGGAGAAAGGGAAAAAGGTAGAGGTCATTTCCAGCAAGCGCAAGAACTTACAACGTCATTTTGGACATGCTAAGAGGGCATTAGAGGCATTGGATATGGGTCTTGTTCAACCAGAAGACCTGGCTTATACGTCTAAGGAACTACACCAACGGCTCAACACGTTGGCAACAAATCTCATTGTGGTCTTTGGCAAAAAAATCCCGTGAGCATAAGGTCTGAGCAGTCAGACATAATGTTTTCTCTCAGAACGCTGAATTACTTTCCAAGGCTCAAGCTCCAAAACCTTCCCCTGAGGTTCAATGAGTCCATAGAAATCCCAAAAGCCATAAGCAGCATGTTGACAAAAATAGAAACCCAAGGCCCATTGTGCTCAAGTGTCTTCACCAGGCGACCTAGTTGAGTGAAGCAAAAGTCGTTTCAAGTGAAGCGAAATGACTGGGGTAGAGGGTAAAGCCATTAGTGTAAGAGTAATGAAAGAAGATGCTAGCTCAGTCTAGGATGACTTCATCCTTAGCAAGCAAGAACAGTGGCTTATTTTTGGTTGCCAGCGTAGAACCTACACCTGAGGTTCCATTTGAAGAAAGACTTGCTGCAACTGTGGAAGCAATGACCCCTGTCGACCAGGACATGGCAGAGGCTAAGCCGCAAGAGAAGATTACATGTACAAACGAAGATTAGGTCGATGATGAGGAACTAGTCGACTATGGTAAAGACGAAGAACCAGAAGCCCAAGTTTATGGTGAATAATATAATGTCAACATGGTGTTCGTCTTACCTTACAGGTTTGCAGGTTCTTCAACTGGACTGCCATGATCAATACCTCCCCTCCCCTGAGAAGTAGTCTTGGATCAGCCCAACATTGTCAACAACTTAGTGACAACGGCTTGCAAAAAAGATCAGGTGGAGTGACAACAACTTTATGTGCAGCCGACAATCGATTTGTCATTAATAAAGGATTATATGCTATTCAACAAGCAAACTTTGAATATGGCCATGTACATGAGACCCCTCTACATCACCGCCAAAGTTCAAGGGATATCCCTCAACAAAATGCTGGTGGATTCAGGAGCAGCTGTGAACATCATCACTGTAAAAGCAATGGCATTACTAGACATACTTAAGTTTGCCATTCAAGAGATAGCTCTCAATTTCTAGAATTTCCAAGGTAGCATATCTAAAACCCTAGGCATTGTCTTTCTTCACGTGCAGGTTGGGCTAACAGCTGGGACACAAACGTTCTTTATGGCAGAGTGTACGATGCCATACACTAGAATACTATAACGAGATTAGACTCGTAGGAGCTATTGTGTGCCATCTTCTCTCCATCAGTAAATGGTGTTGTGGAACATGGACTCAGGTGAGGCAGAAGTTATTGATGCAGACCCTCATCCATAATAAATGTTAGCCAATTCGTTGGACGCCAGCTACTACAATGGAGATCTGATGAAAGGACCCAACCCCGATTCAGTTGCCTAAACCGGAATCGAACCCCTTCTGAAAACACGAACCAACAAAAATCATTCAAAATTTCGGCAGAGTAACGTTACTAACGTGGAATTGCATGAACCTGCACCCTGAAAATAACACTTCATCCTAAGCCACAAAAGCCAAACCGTGGGCACCAATCCCATCCGGATTTCTCAACATCATATCATTATCAATAAACAGTAAACATACCGTAATATATATACTATATCCAAGAAAATCCATATAGACAAGTATCAGAATGAATCAGAGCGACCTCTAGTATAAATATATACAATATACACATCAGTAGGCGAAACAAGAACCTACTGGAAAACACAGGTAGCTCAGATCACTAGCCTCCAACTGCGATGTGAAACACCAGAATCCGAACTGCAAACTGGGCACGGAAACCGAAAAGCCCAGGGGAAAGGCAAGTAAAACGTTAGAGTGAGTGGACGAAAATAAACACATGCCTTTCACCAGTTATATACATAATCAATGTAAAAACAGTGCGAGTTTGGAAAACACATATATACGGAGGTTGTCGGGCGAATCTCTCAAGCCCGACGTCAAGTGAATCGCTCAAACCTGACGGTGATAGACCAGGGGAATCTCTCAACCCCGGCGGCATACAGGGGAATCTCTCAACCCTGCCCAGAGGAATCTCTCAACTCTGGTCTAGAGGAATCTCTCAACTCTGGCGGACTACCGGTGATCAGCCGAACAGCCAAAGCATCGATGCAGTAATGCCATCACCAATAAGTATAAACCAATACCTCCGAAAATAACATATAACTCAACATCGTATAAAGTCAATACGGAAATCACAATAAATCACGAACTCACAAACAACAGTGAAAATATAAACGTGTCCACTCACAGATCAGCAAGCGCACACTCGCACTAAACTCGTGGTTCAGAGGAAGATCCCTCGCCTGAAGCACGATCACGATCTCGATCTCGATCCCCTGAATATTCATAAAACACAACTGATCAAAACCATATCCCATAACTCTGTACTTAACCACGGAAACCGACCGTTCCCGGAAATATACAATGCAGTACAAAATGATTAACGGAATTCCCGAAATCTCCACTCGAAACCTTCGACTGAAAATCCGATACCCAAATCACTACAAAAACCGCAAGGCGATACTCAGGGCGCGATTACGAGAAAAACGACATTAAAAAAGCGAAAATCTGAAAAGTCAACTCCTCCACCAATCCCAAATTAAACCACCCAGGAAGCTTTACCTAGGCTAGGGGAGCTGAAACCCCATCAACTCCACCCCCAGAACTCGCCGGAGCACTACCTCCCAACTTCGGCGAACTCCGGCATCTCAACCCGATTCGGGTCACCACAAATCTCCATCAATTCACAGAAATCCAAATACCAAACAACTCAAAATCACGAGAGGAAGCTAACCTTACCCTTCACGTGGCCATAGGTGGCCGGAATAAGCAGGTCGGCCGGCGAAGCCAAAACGGGAAACTTCTCCCTCGGGTCAACGGTCAACAGCTTCTATTTTTGGAAAGTCAACTCTGATCAATGTCAAACAGTGATTTTCGACGATTTTACGACTATTCCCGATATTTATACTCGCGCCTCAGGTCAATCGACGGTCCAAAACGAATAATCGAAATGATTCAGATAAACACGAAACAAACGGATAAACTCGTCGAAAACCGAAACTTCAAATAATCATATTATATTCCTCGTTCATTGAAAAAATCATCTGGAACCGCCATCGAACTCGAAATCACGTATTCTACAACTTCCGTGAAGAAACTCAACTCAAATTCTCGACCGATAATATAGTCGCGAACAGAATCAACAAACCACCTATATATCATAAAACCGCGACTAAGCATAACCTCGTGAATCGTGCCGATTACTCTACTAGTTTTGGTTCGGGTCGTCACAAATCTACCCCCCTTAAAAAAAATTTCGACCTCGAAATTTACGTACATGTCAAGTGAACAGATGAGGATACTGCTCCCGTATACGCTGCTGAGTCTCCCAAGTGGCCTCCTCAACTGAGTGGTTCTGCCACAAGACCTTCACTAGCGGGATCACACGGTGCCTCAACTCCTGCTCACGACGATCGAGAATCTGCACAGGCTCCTCCACGTACGTCAAATCCTCCCTGATCGGCAACTTCTGTGGGGCTAACACATGTGAAGGATCTGAGATGTACTTCCGCAACATCGAAACATGGAAGACATCATGAACACGAGCCATCTCAGCTGGCAACTCAAGTCTGTAAGCAACAGCTCCAATCCTCTCTGTAATCTCGTACGGACCAATGTACCGTGGTCGCAGCTTGCCACACTTCCCGAAACGCACAACTCCCTTCCACGGAGATAGATTCAGGAAAACCCAATCGCTAACCTCAAACTCGAGGCTCTTCCTCCTCATGTCCGCATAACTCTTCTGGCGATCCTGGGCAATCTTCAATCTATCTCGGATAATCTGAACATCCTCCATAGTGCTCTTCACCAGATCTGGGCCAATGAGCCATCGTTCGCCCACCTCATTCCAACACAACGGAGTGCGACACTGCTTCCCGTACAGAGCCTCGTACAGTGTCATCTCAATACTGGCTTGATAACTGTTGTTATAGGCGAACTCGATCAAATGCAACTGCTGGTCCCAATTCCCGCGGAACTGTAACACACAAGACCGCAACATATCCTCCAGTGTCTGGATAGTCCGCTCAGATTGTCCGTCAGTCTGAGGGTGAAAAGCTGTACTAAATCGCAACCTCGTGCCCAAGGCTCGCTGCAACGCCTGCCAAAACTCAGAAGTAAACTGACTATCTCGGTCAGAAACAATGGACACAGACACACCATGCAAGCGAACAATCTCTGACAAGTACAACTTGGCTAACCTGCCCACTGATACCTTTCCCGGAAGTGCAAGAAAGTGAGCGGATTTTGTCAATCGATCCACAATAACCCAAATGCCAGTGTTGCCAGCCGAAGTACGCGGCAACTGATAGACGAAATCCATCGTAATGTGCTCCCACTTCGAAACCGGAATCTCAAGTGGTTGTAGTTTCCCTGCAGGTTTCTGCCTCTCCGCTTTAACCTGCTGACAGATCAAACATCGGCTCATGTACGCGGCAATCTCCCGCTTCATATTGCGCCATCAGTAATACGCTCGAAGTGTACGAAACATCTTCGTACCTCCGGGATGCATCGCATACGCTGAACTGTGGGCCTCATCCAGAATCTCCTTCTTCAGGCTCTCGTCCCGGGGCACACATAACCTGCCTATGAACAACAACGTACCGTCGTCGCTCAATCGGAACTCTGTAGGCACACCATTCCGTATCATGGTCTTCTTGCCCAACAAGTAGGAATCTGAATCCTGAGCCTCTCGTACCTGATCAACCAATACGGGTCGAACCTGAAAACTGGCCAACAAAGCTCCCTCATCATCCCACTCGAACTCGGCACCAGTAGCCCGAAGCTCGGCTAACATCGATACTCTGGCCACACACATATGAAACAACGAGGCTCCAAATTTCCGGCTAAGTGCATGAGCCACAACATTGGCCTTCCCTGGATGGTACTCAAACGTGCAATCGTAATCGTTGATCAACTCCATCCACCGGCACTGCCTCATGTTCAGATCCGGTTGAGTCTGCAAGTAGGTAAGACTTTTGTGGTCGGTGTAGATCTTACACTGATCTCCATACAGGTAATGTCTCCAACTCTTTAACGCTAACACGATAGCAGCTAACTCCAAATCATGCGTCAGATAGTTGACCTCATGTGGTTTCAGCTGCCTGGATCCATAGGCCACAACTCTACCATGCTGCATCAACACACAGCCCAGCCCCAACTTCGACGCATCACTGTACACAACAAACTCACCACTGTCGTCTGGCAAAGTCAGTACCGGTGCGGTAGTCAATCTCTCCTTCAAGAGAAAATAACTCTCCTCGCATGCTTCAGACCACTCAAACTTAACGCCCTTCTTCGTCAATCTAGTCAGTGGTGTAGCAATCCGAGAGAAATCCTGTACAAACGTCCGGTAATAGCCTGCTAACCCAAGAAACTCTGGATCTCCGGTACAGTAGTAGGTCTACTCCAGTTCAGCATGGCCTCGATCTTGTCAGGATCAACACTGACTCCCTCCGCCGATATCACGTGGCCTAGAAACTTCACACTATCCAACCAGAACTTGCACTTGCTAAACTTCGAGAACAACTGATGGTCCCGTAAAGTCCGCAACACTGCTCGCAAATGCTTCCTGTGCTGACCCACACTCTTGGAATAGATCAAAATATCGTCAATGAACACAATCACGAACTTGTCCAGAAACCGTCTGAACACCCGATTCATCAAGTCCATGAAAGCTGCGGGGGCGTTGGTCAACCCAAACGGCATAACCAAGAACTCGTAATGCCCATACCGCGACCTGAAAGCTGTCCTGGCCACATCAGAGTCTCGGATCCTCAACCGATGATATCCGGATCGAAGATCAATCTTCGAAAAGACTGATGCTCCCTTGAGCTGATCGAACAAATCATCAATCCGCGGCAACGGATACTTGTTCTTCACTGTAACCTGATTCAGCTTCCGGTAATCGATGCACAAACGCATAGATCCATCCTTCTTCTGCACAAATAACACCGGAGCACCCCACGGAGAAACACTAGGTCGAATAAAACCCTTCTCCAGCAACTCCTGGAGCTGAACCTGCAACTCTTTCAACTCCGCTGGCGCCATCCGATACGGTATCTGGGAGATAGGTCCCGTGCCTGGTAACAACTCAATAGTGAAATCATTCTCCCGTACAGGGGGTATGCCAGGTAACTCCGCTGGAAACACATCCGGAAACTCAGAAACAACCTTAATACTACCAAGATCCGGCACAACAACTGTAGTGTCCACAACATGTGCTAAGTAAGCAACACAACCCTTCTTCATCAACCGGTCTGCCCTCATCGCGGAAATCAAACACGGTAGTGGAGTGTTCTTCTCGCCACGAAACAGTATCTCGGGTAACCCTGGTCGTCGAAACGCGACCTCCTTCTTGTGACAATCAAACATGGCCCAGTGTGTCTCCAAGAAGTCCATACCCAAGATCAAATCAAAATCAACAATATCAAGCAGCAACAAATCTGCGGCTAAACCATGGCCTCCAATAAACACCTCACAGTCTCTGTATACCCAACCGATACTCACAATCTCCCCTGACAGATATAACACTCTCCACAACCCCGGAAGTGGAGATGCAGGTACCGTAGCTAATGTTAATAGTCTAAATGATATGAATGAATGTGTGGCACCTGGATCTAACAATGCAAGTACTGGAATACCAAAGACATGTAACGTACCGATAACGACCTCCGGTGAAGCTCTGCCCTCTCGTAGAGTCATGGCATGAACCCGCGCCTGTCCGGGTGGTCGTCCACGCTGAAGCTATCCCTGCTATCTGCCCTGGCCCGCAAACTGTGCTGGTCGAGCTCCCGAAGTGGCACCTCGCTCAACTTCGGAACTCTGGGCCGCCTATCCACCAACACCATCATACTGGTAACACTCCCTCGCATAGTGACCCACTTGGCCACAGCGAAAACAAGTGACAGGATCTCGCTGACATGGACCAACATGATGCCTGCTGCAGAGACTACACAACGGGTACTCCCTCGGTACAGCAAAAGTGCCACCAGTACGCCGAGGATAACTAGAACCACTGGAACTCCCTCTAGCCTGTGGTCGCTGCGGTCGATCTCTCCTCCATCTCTGCTTCTAGGTACACTAGCTGGTGGTCGATAAGATCTACCACCTGAGGATGATGCTGAACCGGAAGTATCAGAACTCTGCCTCTTTGAAGGCCCCTGACTCGGTCCACCCTCCTCAAACCGTCTCGGCTGGTACCTCTGCTGCCTCTCCTTCTCTATGTCCTCACCTCGGAGTGCTGCACTGAAAAACTCATCAAAGTTGTTCCGAGGCATCGTAGTCAGAGTCCCCTTAATATTCAAGTTCAAACCCAGCTCAAACCTGCAACACTTGGCTTCCTCAGTAGCCACCATATCACGCGCAAAACGAGATAAGCGGGTAAACCTGTCCCGATACTCAAGTACAGACAAACTGCCCTGCCTCAAGTTCGTAAACTCCTCATACTTGCGCTGCTGGGTAGCCTGGTTGAAGTACCTCCGCATAAAAAAAGCTCGGAACAAAGTCCACGGAGTATCAACTGGAACTCTGTCGGTGCTAACCCACCAAAAGTATGCATCACCCTCAAGTAATTCGACTGCTGCCACTGTCATCTGCTCAGGAGTAAACCGCAGACGCTCACATACACGTTCAACCTGAACCAACCATGCTTCACATATCTCTGGATCAGCTGAACCCGAAAACACAGTAGCACCAGCAGTACGAGCTTTGACCACAGGGTCAAAACGCTCTTCCAAACGCAGTACTTGCATCATCAAGTCGTGCATCTGGCGATCCTCATCAGGATTCGCTTCCCGATCAACACGGGGACCACATCGAAGAGGCATCCTACTGATACAAGACAAGCATTAGGTACAAGCAGAAAGAACGTAATCATGAAACCGCAGATATTTGAGAACACACAACACCTGAAGTATTGATGAGTACCGCTGGCCAGTCGGGTCATCACTCCAGTCATGCTGTACAAACTCAAATACCTTAAGCGTCACAACTACAAGAGTCTACAGAATCTGACAACCTAATGCTCTGATACCAAGCTGAAAGGACCCAACCCCGATTTAGTTGCCTAAACCGGAATCGAACCCCTTCTGAAAACACGAACCAACAAAAATCATTCAAAATTTCGGCAGAGTAACGTTACTAACGCGGAATTGCATGAACCTGCACCCTGAAAATAACACTTCCACCTAAGCCACAAAAGCCAAACCGTGGGCACCAATCCCATCCGGATTTCTCAACATCATATCATTATCAATAAACAGCAAACATACCGTAATATATATATACTATATCCGAGAAAATCCGTATAGACAAGTATCAGATGTATCAGAGCGACCTCTAGTATAAATATATACAATATACACATCAGTAGGCGAAACAAGAACCTACTAGAAAACACAGGTAGCTCAGATCACTAGCCTCTAACCGCGACGTGAAACACCAGAATCCGAACTGCAAACTGGGCACGGAAACCGAAAAGCCCAGGGGAAAGGCAAGTAAAACGTTAGAGTGAGTGGACGAAAATAAACACATGCCTTTCACCAGTTATATACATAATCAATGTAAAAACAATGCGAGTTCGGAAAACACATATATACGGAGGTTGTCGGGCGAATCTCTCAATCCCGACGTCAGGTGAATCGCTCAAACCTGACGGTGATAGGCCAGGGGAATCTCTCAACCCCGGCGGCATATAAGGGAATCTCTCAACCCTGCCCAGAGGAATCTCTCAATTCTGGCGGACTACCAGTGATCAGCCGAATAGCCGAAGCATCGATGCAGTAATGCCATCACCAATAAATATAAAACAATACCTCCGAAAATAACATATAACTCAACATCGTATAAAGTCAATACAGAAATCACAATAAATCACGAACTCGCAAACAACAGTGAGAATATAAACGTGTCCATTCACAGATCAGCAAGCCCGCACTCGCGCTAAACTCGTGGTTCAGCGGAAGATCCCTCGCCTGAAGCACGATCACGATCTCGATCTCGATCTCCTGAATATTCATAAAACACAACTGATCAAAACCATATCCCATAACTCTGTACTTAACCACAGAAACCAACCGTTCCCAGAAATATACAATGCAGTACAAAATGATTAACAGAATTCCCGAAATCTCCACTCGAAACCTTCGACTGAAAATCCGATACCCAAATCACTACAAAAACCTCAAGGCGATACTCAGGGCGCGATTACGGGAAAAACGACATTAAAAACGCCGAAATCTGAAAAGTCAACCCCTCGCCGGAGCTCCGCCGGCGGCGGCGGCACGCCGTCAATGGTGGAATTCCACGGCGAGGAAGCTCCAGAATTAAAGCCCATCCCAAGCCAAACCACTTTGATAACTACCACCAAGGCCAAATCTCACCGGAACATCTCCAAATCCCATCGAATCCGAACGGAAAATCCATTCCGGCAACCTCATCGGGTTTCACCAAAACCTCCACCAATCCCAAATTAAACCACTCAGGAAGCTTTACCTAGGCTAGGGGAGCTGAAACCCCATCAACTCCACCCCCAGAACTCGCCGGAGCACCACCTCCCAACTCCGGCGAACTCTGGCATCTCAACCCGATTCGGGTCACCACAAATCTCCATCAATTCACACAAATCCAAATACCAAACAACTCAAAATCACGAGAGGAAGCTAACCTTACCCTTCACGTGGCCAGAGGTGGCCGGAATAAGCAGGTTGGCCGACGAAGCCAAAATGGGAAACTTCTCCCTCGGGTCAACGGTCAACAGCTTCTATTTTTGGAAAGTCAACTCTGATCAACGTCAAACAGTGATTTTCGACGATTTTACGACTATTCCCGATATTTATACTCGCGCCTCGGGTCAATCGACGGTCCAAAATGAATAATCGAAATGATTCGGATAAACACGAAACAAACGGATAAACTCGTCGAAAACCGATACTTCAAATAATCATATTATATTCCTCGGTCATCGGAAAAATCATCCAGAACCGCTCGAACTCGAAATCACATACTCTACAACTTCCGTGAAGAAACTCAACTCAAATTCTCTACCGATAATATAGTCGTGAACAGAATCAACAAACCACCCATATATCGTAAAACCGCGACTAAGCATAACCTCATAAATCGTGCCGATTACTCTACTAGTTCTGGTTCGGGTTGTCACACCTGAGGCCACTAAAAGTGTGTGGAGTCGACAAGAAGGGCTGCTCCGTGGGGGTGACGACCTCTCAATTAGCTCAATGGGGCATTATAAAGGAAAACGAAGATGAAAGCCACCCTTAACCATTGAGCTGCCATAAAAGACGTCTTAATGATAGAGCCTCTATCAGAGGCAAAGGCTTGTTTCTCTCCACACGAACGACTACATGAATACTTGATGGAAAAGTAGGCCTACGAGCATGTTTCAATGATTGCAGCTTTGGAATATATGGACGACGATGTGCTGCACAAATCAAAAGAGGTGGAGACCATCCAACTAGCCCCAACAACTTTGGATGATACTCCACCTAAAGTCGAGGACCCAATAGAGAAAATCAATCTTGAAACCGCGGAAGAGCCCATGACTATGGCTGTCAGCACTTTCTTAGAGCCTGAGGAACAAAAGAGGCTTATTGAATTTCTACATGAGTATGTTGATTGCTTTGCTAAAAAGTATGAGGATATGCCAGACCTGTCGCCAGACCTGGTCTGTCACAACATTCTAATTATCAAAGGCAAGAGACCAGTAAAGCAAGAGATGTGTTGAATGAATATAGAAACAACAATTCTGGTCAAGGAAGAGATAAAAAAGATGCTCAAATCAGGCATCATCAGAGTAGCCAAGTACACCGAGTGGCTATCTAATGTCGTCCCAGTTAGAAAGAATAATAGGAAGATGAGAGTTTGTGTCGACTACCGCGATCTCAACAATGCTACACAAAGGATGCATATCCCATTCCAGTAGTAGATTTGCTGGTTGATTCCGTTGCTCACCACGAGATGTTGTCCTTTATGTATGGCATAGCCGAGTATCACCAGATCCCAGTAGTCGAGGCTGATAGACACAAAACGGCATTCTGATGCCCTTGTTTTGCTGGTGTTTTTAAGTATGTGAACATGCCATTTGGACTCAAGAACACTGGGGGCACTTACCAACAAGCCATGAACCTAATCTTCCATGACCTCATAGGAAAAATAATGGAAGTTTACATTAATGATGTGGTGGTCAAAATCAAACACAGGAAAAATGACATAGACGACTTGAGGAAGGTATTTGATCGTATGCGATAGTTGAAGATGAACCCCACTAGTGTGCCTTTGGAGTCCAAGCAGGAGATTTCCTAGGCTTCCTGGAACACCAATGAGGGATTGAAGTACCTGATGACAAGAAGAAGGCCGTGCTCAATGCCAGCCCACAAAAGAATAAAAAAGGCCTTTATCGTCTGCTGGGCAAAATCAACTTTCTGAGGAGGTTCATTGCTAACATGGCAGGGAAGGTTCAACTATTCTCGTTGTATAGACGTGGAGAAGAAGTTGTCCTCCTTCGATGTGTATATGGCTGCGACACTAAACAGCCAATGAGAGAAGTCCATCTAGGGGCACATGAAGTTGGCCCCAAAATGCATTGGCTGCTGCAGTGTCATGGTTATTACTGGCCTACCATCCTTAAGGATTGTATGACCTTCGTAAAAAGGTGTACATATTGTTAGGCTCATGGACCAATCAGTCACATACCCAACATTCCTATGCAGCCCATCATAAAGCCTTGGTCTACTCGAGGTTGAGCATTGGACTTAATTAGGATAATACATCCATATTTGTGAGAGGGACACAAGCTCATTATTGTGGCTACTGAATTTTTCACCAAGTGGGTGGAGGCTAGGCCTCTAAAAGTGGCCTCGACAGGTACCATTCGACAATTCTTATTCGAAGATATCATTTTTAGGTTTGATATCCCAGAGTGCTTCATATCAGACATAGGGGCCTCTTTCATGTCTGGAGAAGTCGACACCTTGATGCAAGATCTAGGCATTCACTTCCCTCACTCTACTCCTTATTATGCTCAGTTTAATGGTCAAGCTAAGGCGAGTAATAAACTCATCTTGCACATTCGCATATGCATGCTTGCTAGCAATCCTCGCCTATGGCATGCATATTTGTTCAACACATTATGGGCATATCGGACTAGCAAGTACAACCCCACAGGGACTACTCCATATGCCTTGATGTTCGGGCATGATGCAATACTACCTTTGGAGCTCAATGTCCAGTCACTAAGAGTTATGGAGGAGCACGACCTGATTAGCGAGGACTATGTCCAAGCAATGTGTCAAGAGCTCGAAGACTTGGACAAGCAGCATTTAGAAGCCTACGACCACTTATGTGAAGAGAAGAGAAGGGTAGCTCGATCCTACGACAACTGTACAAGGGGCATGAGCTTTGCAGAAGGCGAGTTCGTCTGGAGGGTAGTGTTACCCCTTGGTGAGAAAATTGAAGACAGGAGCAAGTGGTCTTGCAAGTGGGAAGGCCCATAAGTTATTAATCACCTTTTGGGACGTGGAGCCGTTCATCTTTGCGATCGCGATGGTACGATCCACATGAATCCAATCAATGGGCATTTCCTTAAGAAGTATATCATGTCAGTATGGGAACATGATGACCCGCCTAATGTAGCATAACTCAGTTTTCCCACACTCGCTTACTATTGCTCACCTGATCAAACTCAAGGGGAAACCCATATAGTATACTGTGAAAGCCAATCTCTGTGGCTAAATTTTAAGATTTTTGCTTAAGTTCAAATAAACACGTCACCAATTCCTATGGCCAAACATCATGAAATTACAGATCTTGGTGGTTAATTTTATGTTGTGAAGCCAAAAGTCATGGCTAAGTTAATCAATAATACAACTTTGCTTTTCCAAAGGTGTTGCAAGGATACTAAGGCAAAAGCAATAAAGTGTTACAAAATAGAATACAACAAGTACATGGAATCAAGTTTTATTAAGGTACAAACTGTTATAAAGGCTTTACGATCTCAAACTCTGATACCATGGAATAGAACAAGGGGTATTCAAGCTCAAATGAAAAGCTTTGTCAAAAGAAAATTGTGTATGCAAGTCCAAACCAAAAGGTCTGCTAAAAGAAGAAGGATGCAGACGACGAAAACAAAGGAACTGGAACACCAGGCCAAAGACTTCCAAAAGGGGCAGAAGGCATCCTTATTGGTTTAATTATCATTGACGCTGATGAGGCAGTCCTGACCTTGGTGTCTCCTCGGGAACAACCTAGTTTTCATCAACTTCTCGCTGACCAACTCCCTTAATATCGTCTGTGTAAATGGGGAGTGGTAGCACAACAACTCCCTATTCTTCCCCCAAGACCAGCATGGACACAAAATGTGTCTAGCTCCCTTAAAAGACACATGCAGAGTTGTTGCTATTGAGTAGCGATGACGAGGAACTCTGACAAGGCGGTAAACACATTGCAAAGATACCATATTTTTAACCTGGATATATCAATATAGTATGATAAATAGAGGTTATCCAACACGAAGAATTGGTGAAACTAAATCCTAACACGAAACTGAAAAACTGACAGACTCGACTACAGTACAATAATGACACTTAGAACCTAAGCTAGACATACCTAAATAACACGAAAATTGGACACAGTAAACTAGACACAGTGTTGAACTACCACACAAAATTTGAGGGTGTTCTGAGTTGATTTGGTTACCTAAATAAATCAGCTAAGCTACAGCTAATGCAGAAATCAGTAAATTGCAGAAAGTAAATTATTGGAGAAAATCAATAAGATATGAATATTAAGAACTTCTCTCTACTCTAGAATACTTACGACCTCCCCAATATAATTGAACTAACCATGGATGAATACTCCCCATACAAGAGCTTTGGTTAAGTCATGTTGTGTATTACACTCTCTTACTTGGCATGAAAGAGGGAGGGACAATCCACTGAATCTTGATCCTCAATTAACCGACTTATACATATAGAGATGTAAGCCCAGAGAACTAAAGTCATTATGTTCTAAGAATGTTTGAAGAATAATGAAACTTCAAGGGTTGATAATGTGATCACCCTTACATCACTAAGGCTTGTTTCACACAAATTAATGTTTGTCTCTAGAGAATATGTAATGATAAACTGGTCATGTACACAATCAAGACTATAGACCCTAAGCCATGCATCTAAGCGTACACTCAAAGAAACATGAACATAGAAATCATACGGTGAGAAAACAGTGAAACAAAACTCATCAAAATAGTTAATATAATCAAAAGGGGTTCAAAATCGTAAGCATATCTAGAGCTTTAATCAGCCTCTAACAAAGGAAAATTAGCTACTCATAGTCTTAAATAATAACATCAAAGAACTCATAAAAGATGAACTAAGAAGGAGAAGAAATAAACTCTTGATCCCCGTCGGGATCGAGCTCGCAGTTTGGATCCTCACTCCCCACGTTCAACTTCTTCTTCCGTTTTCTTAATCTTTCTTTCTCTTATTCTCTCTCTCCAATCCTGTTGCATCCCCCCTTAATCACGTTCCAAGCTATCTATATATATGCATTTAGCTAGGTAATTAACCTAGTAGAACCCACATGCACTCTATCATCACGTGCTAGCCAATCAATGCTACAAATGGACTTCTTGTTTGTCCTGCTCGCCAAGCAAGGCTCACTCGCCGAGGCTAATTCCAAAGTCCAAGCCAATTCCTTCATTGTTTTGGTAAGTCAAGCTAATTAACCACCAAGCTCCTCGCCAAGCTTCTTCTCGCCAAGCAGCTCACGTGGGCAACTAGTATTCTTCTCAAATTAGGATTCATCCACAACATGCTGCTCCTCTTCTTCAATTACTCCAAAATATATTATTTAATCTCATTTTCTTCATTAATCTCTAAAATACCTAAAAATAAATAAACATAATTAATTCACTCAAATAATAATAATAATAAACTAAACATTAAGAATAAATTAAATACCGAATAGACACATAAATATGCGACTATCAAACTCTCCCTAGAATTGAGATCTGCTCTCCTAAAAATACTAGGGGTAGCTTTACCAAGGTGGAACTTGGGCATACATATCACTATCTAGCCCAAGTTTAAGAATTGATATCACTATCTAAGGCTTGAAGCATGAGGCATGAAATCTGGTGGAAAGCTTTTTCGACAGAACCCGAAAAAATACTGTAAGAAGAACATCTTTTACTTTGATCAAGATAAGGGATGGATGTTCTATGCTTTTGGCTAAGAGAGGTATTTATAGAGGCCTAACCCTAGAGACTCCACCTGGAAAATGAAACGATAAAAAATACCTATTCAACGCACCGATTAATGGTGAAGGAACGTTTGCTCTGAGACTTTAACTGCTTTCAATGATGGTTCATCCTTTCCAAGAAGGGATAATTACTACCATTTATTTCCGGACGGTTGAGGGGAGACAACGTGTTCCTCACAAGACAAAGAGTGGCGTGATTGATTTTATAGCACATTTTTCAAATTTAAAATTTGGGATTCATTGACTAAATGGGTTGAGCCCATTAGTTGGTTTTGTGTAAATTACGTCAAAGGCCTGTGCCTGAGGTCCACTTTGAGATATATCAAGTTTTTTTTATGAGCTTATACCATAGGATCATAGAGGTACGTCCTCGCCGTCCACAATAGGGGCCTTGAGAGCATCTTGAGTGGCAGTCGCAAGGCTATCATGCTCAGCAGTAGACGGCTCTTCAGCATCGACTGGAGTGTTGATTAGCGGCGAAGGAGGCCTGGCGAGGTTTTCTCCATCCGGGATGGTCCCTGGACTAGTTTTGATCAAGGTCGAGAAGGGAGGAGGCTCAAGACCCTGAAAGAATAAAGATAGAAGTCAGATAGGGGAATTTGGGTAACAAGTGAAGGTATCCAAGTTTGAAAAGTTAACCTTTGTTACTTACATCTGTCTTGCCAGGGGCAGTATAGATTGACGGGGACATAACCTTTGGCGAGCAGTCTACCGGGGGTTCATCATGCTCATCAGTAATACAATTTTGAGGCCCAGCACCGGGGCTATCTACTCTCTCCTCTTGGTGGGGGTCTGGGGTGGCTACTTTTTCAAGGATGGTCGTCGTTCATCCCTTAGGAGGATAGAACTGACCATGCTAGCTGAAGCGGACGTCTTCGAAGTTGGGAGGTTCCTCTCGCTCGCAACTGGTGCCGTCTACGGTATAGGGGACGACTTTTATCGCTTTGGAAGTTACTTCCTCATTTTCATATGCGTCTACTTCAGCAGCCTCCTCAGGTGGTGTGTTGACCGGGTTACAAGCCTCAGACTGAGTCTCTTCGTGGTCCAGGACTTGCAGATGTGAAGCCAAGTTAGAGGAGAAAATGAACATTCATACTCCAAGTGTATGATGGAATAGTGTTGCCTCATGGGTAGGATCAGCAGAAGGTCGGACCAACAACAATAGCTGTTGCCTGCTCATAAGAGGAAGTTTTTCCTCCTCGCACGAGGGCGAGCAGTCAGGCGACTTCTCAAGATTGGGAAATGAAATGGACTTCCCATTCTATTAGTCAGCCTAGTATGGCTAGTCGTGTTGATCACGTTGGAGATCGATCTTATCAGATGTCCCGAAGCCCCATCCAGGTTGGGCTAAGGGTGTAAAGGTGAAGCATATTTGAAGGCGACGACATTGTTGGCCCCATTACAGGTCGCGAGCATCGCCCTCAAAGGGAGAATGTCTAGCTTTCTTGCGAGCAGCCTGAGTCCAAAATGAGATTAGGTATTGAAGGTTTCACATAATGGGGATTTAATTCTAGATGTGATATAAACAAAGACTTACATGTTGGGCGGGTTCAGCTGCTTCATTTTCAGCATCGTCCACTTCGCGATCAAATTCTGAAGAAACAACGCGTTTGACGCGGCGAGAGTGTTGTTTTCTCTTCGAAGGACTTGCATCAGGGATGACCATGGCGTCGCGTCTCTTTAGGACCTGCAAGGCCTATAGGTCATTAGAATTGTCAATACCAGTGACAAGATTGAAAAACCAAAGGATTGGAACACTTACAGTGGGCCATGGTGTTGGTGCATTAGGATCGTCTGGTGTATCGTATTGAAGAGTTTCTTTGTCATACACAGAAGTGAAGAAGGAGTTGAAGCCCTTAAAGATTATGGCGAAGAGAGTCATAGGCTGCACATCGCGATCCCGATGCGAAAAATTGAGCTTGCCAGGCTCGGTATTGAGAAGTTACACCAAAAGATGGTGTAATGAGGAACAATAAAGGCTTCGTCTAGTAGCACCACAATGGGAAAACCAAAATGAGTATCTTCCATGTCGGCCATGAGGGGATGCGTGTGCACTCGCTAATTGCTATAACGATTGACAGAATTAACCAGAGGCATTGGAGCATCCTGGGTTTGCCCGAGTTGGCGAGAGAAGTAGTTGGGAGTGTACAACTTGTAGTAGACCTTGGTCCTATCAGAAACTCTCAAATCCCCACAGGTATGGCTCAGAATGAAGATTATCCTCGCTGCATCATCCTGTTCAGGCAAGGGAAGGAAGCCCATCGATAAATCTTCAGGGAAGCTGTGCTGGAGTATTAACTCAATGGTATATGAAGGAAAGCCATTGAGTGATAAGAGGGTGACGAAGCTATTCTAATAAGTTAGAGGGTTGTCGTGGAGAAGTCGCACAAAAGTCTTCCCCAGGATCACTCCATTATTGAACGGCCGCACATCCAGATGACAGAATACCGGGAAGTATACCTGCAACAAAAGGTTTATCATCCAGAGTGAACCAGGGAAGTCAAACCTCCCTGGATCCAGGGAAATGCATCTCAAGCTATGAAAGGACCCAACCCCGATTTAGTTTCCTAAACCGAAATCGAACCACTTCTGAAAACACGAACTTTCAAAACCATAGAAATTTCGGCAAAGTTTCACTATATCGCGGAATTGCCATTAACCTGCACCCGAAAACACACTTCATCCTATGCCACAAAAGTCAAACCATGGGCACCAATCCCATCCGGATTTCTCAAAAACATATCATAATGTAAAGTAATAAACAAAACTGTATCTTTACAGAAATCCGGGAAAAACGTATGAAAATATAAACATCAGAGTATTCAGAGCGACCTCTAGTATATACATAAATATACAACAGTAGGCCAAACTAGAAACCTACTGAAAATGAAAAGTAGCTCGAATGGTAAGCCTCCGACAGCGACGTGTGACACCAGAATCCGAACTGCAAACTGGGTACGGAAACCGAAAAGCCCAGGAGAAAGGCAAATAAAATCATTAGAGTGAGTGGACGAAAATAAACATATGCCTTTCACCATTTACATAACATAAAAATAATGCGAGTTCTTAAAATAAATGGAGGTGTCGGGCGAATCTCTCAAGCCCGATGGTGATAGACTAGGCGAATCTCTCAAGCCTAGAACTGGACTACCGGTGATCAGCCGAGTAATCAATGCATCGATGCTAAGTAAATGTCATCACCAATAAAACATAAAACAATACCTCCAAAACAATAAATAATCTCAATACTGTACTGGAAATAAATACTGAAACCAAGAACAAAATAATCTCCGAAAATCCCAAAATACTCCACATAAACCCTCGACATAAAATCCGCT
Organism: Geum urbanum; assembly: GCA_946800695.1. Classification (NCBI taxonomy): domain Eukaryota; kingdom Viridiplantae; phylum Streptophyta; class Magnoliopsida; order Rosales; family Rosaceae; genus Geum; species Geum urbanum. Next base: position 59,660,750 of record OX327002.1, read on the forward strand.
ACTCAAATCAACTCGAAAACCTCAAGGCTACGATCGGGGCATGATTACGAGCAAAATGGCATAAAACTTGACAAAAATCTAAAAAGTCAACCCTTCGCCGGAGCGCCGCAGTTGACAGCCGCCGGCGGCGCCGGCGAGGCGTCAACAGTGGTGGATTCCAGCCAAAATTTTCAGAAATGGTCTACACCTCAAGCCCAACACATTCCTCTTCTACACCAAGCTCCAATTCCAAGCCCACGGGCCGAAATCGAGCCAGAAACCCACGGATTCCGGCGAGGTTTCCGGCGAGCTTCAAACGGCAACCAAACCCAAAATTGTTTCACCCAAAAGCATCACAAGGATAAGGGGAACCTTTCCCCCCACCACCCCGGCCCCAAAAGTCACCGGAGCGCCGCCCCCGACGACGGCGAAATCCACGGGATTCACCGAGCTCGTTCTAACTCAATACCTCATCAAATCACACCAAACCAAGTTCTAAATCATAGAAAATCAAGAGAGGACTCTAACCATACCAAAATTGTAGCTGGAGGTGGCTAGAAACGGAAAGTCCAAGGCGAGTCAACGGCGGTGCGGTTCTCCCTCGGTCAACGCGAGTCAACTAGTCAACCTTCGGTCAAACTTCCAAAACAGTGGCTTTCAACAATTTTACGACTATTCTGATATTTATACTCGCGGTTCGATACGATCGACGGTCCAAATCGAATCACATCCACGTTTTGGATAACTCAAACTTAATCAGATAAACACGACTAAATCACGCGACTTCAAATATTCATAACATATTCCTCGGTTATCGAAACAATTATCCGAAATCGCCTACGAGCTCAAAATCACGCATACTACAATTCTCGTGAAGAGACTCATCTCAAATTCTTTCCCGATAATTAAGTCGTGATCTAGACCGCAAATTTGATTAATTACGATAAACTATGATTATACGTGAAACTCGCGAATTAAGCCGATTAACTACCATTTCCGGTTCGGGTTGTCACAAATCTACCCCCTTTACAAAAATTTTGACCTCGAAATTTACGTACCTGCTAAGTGAACAGATGATGATACTACTCCCGCATATGCTGCTCGGTCTCCCAAGTGGCTTCCTCAATCGAATGATTCTGCCATAAGACTTTCACAAGGGGTATGACTCTGTGTCTCAACTCCTGCTCACGCCGATCGAGAATCTGTACTGGCTTCTCCACATATGTCAAATCTTCCCGGATAGGAAGCTGATGTGGTGCTAAAACATGTGATGGATCGGGAATGTATTTCCGCAGCATCGAGACATGGAAAACATCGTGCACCCTTGCCATTTCCAGAGGCAATTCCAACCTGTAAGCCACGGCGCCAACTCTCTCTATAATCTCATAAGGACCGATATACCGTGGCCGAAGCTTGCCACGCTTCCCAAAACGGACTACTCCTCGCCAAGGAGACAATTTCAGGAAGACCCAATCGCCCACTTCGAACTCGAGACTCTTTCTTCTCACATCTGCATAACTCTTTTGGCAATCTTGGGCAATCTTCAATCTGTCTCTGATAATCTGAATATTCTCTGTGGTGCTCTTCACTAAATCAGGACCAATAAGCCATCGCTCGCCTACCTCACTCCAACATAATGGAGTACGACACTGCCTCCCGTATATAGCCTTATACGGTGCCATATTATTACTGGCCTGATAACTGTTGTTGTAAGCAAACTTGATCAAATGCAGTTGCTGGTCCCAATTTCCTCTAAACTGCAATACACATGATCGCAACATATCCTCGAGGGTCTGAATAGTCCGCTCAGACTGCCCATCAGTCTGGGGATGGAAAGCTGTACTGAAATGTAATCTGGTACCCAAAGCTCGTTGCAATGCTTGCCAAAACTCTGAGGTAAACTGACTGTCTCGGTCAGAAACAATGGATATGGGTACACCATGCAAACGAACAATCTCGGCTAAATACAGCTTTGCCAATCTGCCCACTGAAATCTTCCCTGGAAGTGCAAGGAAATGAGCTGATTTCATCAATCGATCAACAATAACCCAAATACCAGTGTTCCCAGCAGAAGTACGTGGTAACTGATACACGAAATCCATGGTGATATGCTCCCACTTCCAAACCGGAATATCCAAAGGCAGTAACTTTCCCGCGGGCTTCTGCCTTTCTGCCTTCACTTGCTGACAAATGAGGCATCTCCTCACATATGCTGCAATTTCCCTCTTCATATTTCGCCACCAATAATAGGCTCGCAGTGTACGAAACATCTTCGTACCGCTGGGATGCATAGCATAAGCAGAACAATGAGCTTCATCTAAGATCTTCTGCTTTAAACTCTCGTCTCTGGGTACACATAATCTGCCTCTGAATAGCAATGTACTGTCATCACTCAACCGAAACTCGGTTGGCACACCATTCCGAATTATGGTATTCTTATCCAATATATAGGAATCCGCATCCTGAGCTTCCCGAACCTGATGAACCAGTACCGGTCGAACCTGGAAGCTAGCCAACAAGGCTCCATCATCATCCCACTCCAACTTAGCTCCTGTAGCTCTTAACTTTGCTAACATGGAAACTCTGGCCACACATACACGAAATAATGAGGATCCAGATTTCCGACTGAGTGCATCAACAACGACATTAGCCTTCCCTAGATGATACTCAAAGGTGCAATCATAGTCATTGATCAACTCCATCCATCTGCGCTGTCTCATATTCAAGTCTGGCTACGTGCGCAAATAAGTGAGACTCTTGTGATCTGTGTATATCTTGCACTGAGCTCCATAAAAGTAGTGTCTTCAACTCTTCAAGGCTAAAACAATAGTATCTAACACCAAATCATGCGTAGGATAATTGACTTCATGTGGTTTCAACTGTCTGGAACCGTAAGCCACCACTCTGCCATGCTGCATCAAAACACAACCAAGTCCCGATTTCGATGCATCACTGTAAACCACAAACTCTCCACTGTCGTCAGGTAGAGTTAGAACCGGTGCAGTAGTCAACTTTTTCTTCAGAAGCAAGTAACTCTCCTCACATGCATCAGACCACTCGAACTTGATGCCTTTGTTCATCAGTCTAGTAAGTGGAGCGGCAATCCGTAAAAAATCTTGCACAAAGCGCCGATAGTAACCTGCCAAACCCAAGAAACTCCTGATCTCTGGTACGGTGGTAGGTCTACTCCAATTCAACACGGCTTCAATCTTATCAGGATCAATGCTGACTCCGTCAGCAGATATCACGTGACCCAAAAACTTCATGTTATTCAACCAAAACTCACACTTGCTGAACTTCGCAAACAACTGATTATCTCGCAAAGTCCGCAGAACAGCTCGCAAATGCTTCTTGTGCTGGCCCACACTCCTGGAGTAAATCAGAATATCGTCGATGAACACGATCACAAACTTGTCCAAGAATCGCCTGAACACCCTGTTCATCAAATCCATAAAAGCTGTAAGGGCATTGGTCAACCCAAACGGCATAACTAAGAACTCATAATGCCCACACCGTGACTTGAAAGCTGTCCTAGCCACATCTGACTCTCTGATCCTCAACTGATGGTATCCAGACCTGAGATCAATCTTCAAAAAGACTGAAGCTCCCTTGAGTTGATCAAACAAATCATGAATCCACGGCAACGGATACTAGTTCTTCACGGTGACCTGATTCAGCTTCCGGTAATCAATACACAACCGCATGGAACCATCCTTCTTTCTCACAAACAGTACATGAGCACCCCATGGTGATACACTAGGTCGTATGAAACCTTTCTCCAGCAACTCTTGAAGTTGAATCTGTAACTCTTTCAACTCCGCCGGCGCCATACGATAAGGGGCCTGTGATATAGGTCCAGTGCCTGGTAAAAGCTCAATGGTGAAATCGATTTCTCAAACTGGAGGAATACATGGTAACTCCTCCGGAAACACATATGAAAACTCGGAAACAACCTCAATGTCACCAATGTCTGGTACAGCAGCCGTTGTATCCACAACATGAGCTAAATATGCAACACAACCCTTCTTCATCATCCGCTCGGCCTTCATTGCTGAGATCACACATGGCAATGAAGTATTCTTCTCACCCCGAAACAATATCTCTGGGAAAGCTAGGCGTCGAAACACTACCTCATTCTTGTGACAGTCAAACATAGCCCAATATGTCTCCAAGAAGTCCATACCCAAAATCACATCAAAATCGACAATATCCAGTAATAACAAATCCGCGGCTAAACCATAACCTCCAACAAAAATCTCACAATCCATATACACCTAACCAATACTCACAACCTCACCGGATGGATACAACACCCTCCATAACCCCGGAAGTAGAGATGCAGGCATAGTAGCTAAAGATGATAATCTATATGATATGAATGAATGCGTAGCACCTGGATCTAGCAAAGTAAGTACTGGATAGCCAAAAACATGCAACGTACCAATAACAACCTCCGGTGAAGCTCTGCCCTCGTGCAATGACATAGCATGAACCCTGGCTTACCCAGCTGGTCGTCCACGCTGATGGTGACTCTGCTGTCCGCCCTGACCAGAAGACTGCACTAGTCGAGCTTCAGATGTAGTACCTCGATCTCCTTTTGAACTCTGAGCTGCCTGTCCACCAGTACTAGCAGACTGAAAACATTCTCTTGCATAGTGACCCTCCTGGCCACAACGATAACAAATGGTAGGGCCTCGCTGACAAGGACCAAAGTGATGTCTATTGCAGAGACTGCACAATGGATACTCCCTCGGTACAGCAAAAGAGCCACCGGTACGTCGAGGATAGCTGGATCCGCTAGAACTCTCACTGGACTGTGGTCTCTATGGCCGATCCCTCCTCCATATTTGTCTCTATCTAGGCATACTAATTAATGGTCTAAATGGTCCACTGCCAGATGATGATGCCGATCCGGAAGTGCCTGAACTTAGCCTCTTGGAAGGTCCCTGATTCGGTCCTCCCTCCTTGAATCGTCAAGACTGGAATCTCATCTGCCTTTCCTTCTCTATGTCCTCGCCTCGAAGTGCAGCACTCACAAACTCATCAAAGTTGTTCCGAGGCATCGTAGTCAATGTCCCCTTGATGTTCAAGTTTAAGCCCAATTCAAATCTCCGGCACTTGGCTTCCTCTGAGGCCACCATGTCACGAGCAAACTGAGATAAGCGAGTAAATCTGTCATGGTACTCAAGTATTGACATACTACCCTTTCTCAAGTTAGTGAACTCTTCATACTTCCGTTGCCGCGTAGCCTGGTTGAAATATCTCCTCATAAACAAATCCCTGAACAATGTCCATGGAGTAACAACTGAAACTTTATCGGTGCTAACCCACCAGAAGTATGCATCAGACTCAAGTAAACCAACTGCTGCCACTGTCATCTGCTCAGGAGTAAAACGCAGACGCTCACAAACTCGTTCAACCTGAACCAACCAAGCCTTACATATTTCTGGATCAGCTGAACCCGAGAAAACAGTCGCTCCAGCGGTTCGAGCTTTGACCACAGGGTCAAAACGCTCCTCCAAACGCAATACTCGCATAAGCAAGTCATGCGTCTGACGATCCTCATCAGGATCCACATCCTTATTGACACGAGGACCACATCTAGGAGGCATCCTAATGAAAGGACCCAACCCCGATTTAGTTTCCTAAACCGGAATCAAACCCTTTTTGAAAACAATAACTTTCAAAAACCATAGAAATTTCGGTAGAGTTTCACTATATCGCAGAATTGCCATTAACCTGCACCCGAAAACACACTTCATCATATGTCACAAAAGCCAAACCGTGGGCACCAATCCCATCCGGATTTCTCAAAAATATATCATAATGTAAAGTAATAAACAAAACTGTAACTTTACAGAAATCCGAGAAAAACGTATGAAAATATAAACATCAGAGTATTCAGAGCGACCTCTAGTATATACATAAATATACAACAGTAGGCCAAACTAGAAACCGACTGAAAAAGAAAAGTAGCTCGAATGCTAAGCCTCCGACAGCGACGTGCGACACCAGAATTCGAACTACAAACTGGGTACAGAAACCGAAAAGCCCAGGGGAAAGGCAAATAAAATCGTTAGAGTGAGTGGACGAAAATAAACATATGCGTTTCACCATTTACATAACATAAAAATAATGCGAGTTCTTAAAATAAATGGAGGTGTCGGGCGAATCTCTCAAGCCCGACGGTGATAGACTAGGCGAATCTCTCAAGCCTAGTGGGCATATCAGGCGAATCTCTCAAGCCTGGAACTGGACTACTGGTTATCAGCCGAGTAGTCAATGCATCGATGCTAAGTAAATGCCATCACCAATAAAACATAAAACAATACCTCTAAAACAATAAATAATCTCAATACTGTACTGGAAATAAATACTGAAACCAAGAACTCGCTACGACAGTGTAAATAAATGTCCACTCACAGATAAGTACAGCGCGCAGATGCGCTAATCCTGAGATTCGGCAGAAGATCCCTCGCCCATCGTACGATCTCGATCCCCTGGATAATCACAGAATATCACTGATCAAAATCACAATTCATTATTCTGAACCATACCTCGGAAACCAACCATTTCCGGAAACATATAACTCGGATAACAAAATAATCTCCGAAAATCCCAAAATACTCCACATAAACCCTCGACATAAAATCTGCTACTCAAATCAACTCGAAAACCTCAAGGCTACGATCGGGGCGCGATTACGAGCAAAACGGCATAAAACTTGACAAAAATCCAAAAAGCCAACCCTTTGCCGGAGCGCCGCCGTTGACCGCCGTCGGCGGCGGCGTCGTGGCGTCAACAGTGGCGGATTCTGGCCAAATTTTCCAGAAATGGTCTATAGCTCAAGCCTAACACATTCCTCTTCTACACCAAGCTCCAATTCCAAGCCCACCGGCTGAAATCGAGCCCGAAACCCATGGAATCCATGGATTCCGGCGAGGTTTCCGGCGAGCTTCAAAAGGAAACCAAACCCATAATTCACCCAAAAGCATCACAAGGATGAGGGGAACCTTTCCCCCCACCACCCCGGCCCCAAAAGTGGCCGGAGCGCCGCCCCCGACGACGGCGAAATCCACGGGATTCACTGAGCTCGTTCTAACTCAATACCTCATCAAATCACGCCAAACCAAGTTCTAAACCATAGGAAATCAAGAGAGGATTCTAACCATACCAAAATTGTAGCTGGAGGTGGCTGGAAACGGAAAGTCCACGGCGAGTCAACGGCGGTGCGGTTCTCCGTTGGTCAACGGGTCAATCTTCGGTCAAACTTCCAAAACAGTGGTTTTCAACAATTTTACGACTATTCCGATATTTATACTCGCGGCTCGATACGATCGACGGTCCAAATTGAATCACATCCACGTTTCAGATAACTCAAACTTAATCGGATAAACACGACTAAATCATGCGACTTCAAATATTCATAACATATTCCTCGTTTATCGAAATAATTATCCGAAATCGCCTACGAGATTAAAATCACGCATACTACAATTCTCGTGAAGAGACTCATCTCAAATTCTTGCCCGATAATTAAGTCGTGAACCAGACCACCAATTAGATTAATTAAGACAAACTATGATTATACGTGAAACTCGTGAAGTAAGCCGATTAGCTACCATTTCCGGTTCGGGTTGTCACAAGCTACGGGAGAGGCAAGCGAGGATAAATTGGGCGAGGCCAGTCTAGTGTAGTCTAGCTTTTATTGACCTTGTTAGAGGTTGTACAGAAGACGTTCTTGGATAACCAATACTCAAGAAAGGTAATACCTCCATGGGGTGTTGCATTGTCTTTAAAGACTTTGACCCAAGCTGTATAAGAGCCGGGTCGAGCAGAGCTAGCTGTGTCCTTCGCGAGGTAAGGATCACCTTATTTCCATGTCGGGTCCGCAATGGGAATGCCAAAAAAGGTGATCAGGTCGAGCAAGGTAATGCTCATCTACCCACAAGGGAAGTGGAATCAGTTACATCTCTCATTCTGGAAGCACATTGCAGTGGAAAACGACGCTCAATTACCCCTTTTGGGTAGCGAGAAACAGAGGTTTACTAAATGAGAGATGTCGTCCATTTTCCAACATGCATGGTCGAGTTTCTTGCGAGCAAGGTACCAGGCCCTTTCCTCTATGGAAGTTGATGGTCATTTACCCAATTGGCAAAGGACGTCCTTATGATTCCACCCCGTCGGGGAGGCTAGATCTTTACGAAAAATCAAAGAGGAGTGGCAGATGTTGGAGTGAAGAGTTTAGAAGAGGGCTAGATTGAACGGCGTCTGAAGAAATGGACCTAATCGGCCGGTCAGACAGCTTCAAGGCAACAGTGGGGCCAGGAATTTTTCCTCTTCATGACCGAGTGCACCGTGGTCGTAAAGGAGTCGGCAGCCTCTTGAGAGATGTGAGGTTGTTGGTTTGCTTGGCAATGAGGAGGCATGGCGCTGATCAGAAAAGTTGACAGGAGAAGAAAGACAGAAGCTTTGAAGGGAAGTTTAGTCGATCAGGGAGACTGAAGGTAGAAGAGCGTTTTGGGAAATGAGATTCTGACAAATCGTGTGCACTTAAATAGCATTGCTGAAATGACCCAACCCCGATTTAGCTCCCTAAATCGGAATCAAACCCCTTCGAAAACACGAACCAACAAAAACTTTTCAAAATTAGGGCAGAGTTTCGTTACTAGCGTGGAATTACCATTACCTGCACGCGGAAAATACACTTCATCCTATGCCACAAAAAGCAAACCGTGGGCACCAATCCTATCCGGATTTCTCAATATATCAACAGTAAAGTAAACAATACATATAATAATACTTTACTGAAATCCGGAGTAAATCGTATAACATATTCAACAGAAAACTCAGAGCGACCTCTAATACATAATCATATACGTAAACAAGAGTAGGTAGAACAATAAACCTACTGGACAAAACAAAGTAGCTCGAGCACTATGCCTCCGACCACGACATGCGACACAAGAGTCCGAACTGCAAACTGGGCACGAAAACCGAAAAGCCCAGGGGAAAGGCAAATAAAACGATAAACGTTAGAGTGAGTGGACGAAAATAAACATATGCCTTTCACCAGTTAATAAACAAACTCAATATAAAACGGTGCGAGTTCGGAATACATATACATATGGAGGTTGTCGGGCGACCTCTCAAACCCGACGTCAGGTGAATCGCTCAAACCTGACGGTGATAGGCCAGGGGACCACTCAACCCTGGCGGCATACAGGGGACCTCTCAACCCTGCCCAGAGGACCTCTCAACTCTGGTGGACTACCGGTGATCAGCCGAGTAGTCGAAGCATCGATGCAGTAATGCCATCACCAATAAATATAAAACAATACCTCAGAATACAACATATATATAACAATATCATATAAAGTAAATACGAAAACCATGAAATCCACGAACTCTCAAATCAACAGTGAAAACATAAACTTGTCCACTCACACGCTTGCGTAACGCAGTTCGCGTTAACCCGTGATCCGGCGGAATGTCCCTCGCCAAACGAACGATCACGAACACCTGAATATTCACAATGTCCAATATTCAAAGTCATAACTCGACAATACAAATCAAACCACGAGAAACCACCGTTTGCGGAAACACGTAATCCAATGTCGACAAATCGTCGAAAATCCATATATAACACCTCAATACCTCGCTATACATTCGAATGCTCAAATCGAGAAACGAACCTCCCCACTGCGATCGGGGCGCGATTTCGAGTCAAATGACATGCGACTTGTCGAAAGTCCAAAAAGTCAACCCGTTGACCGTTGACCGCCGTCCACGGCGGCGCCGCCGCCGGACATGAAATTTCATGGCGGAGCCACCCCTATTCCACTCCAAATCGTCCACTGAGCAACTTTGTCAACTGCACCGAAGTCTAATTCTCACTCTAACACATCCAATTTCATGATAAACCGAATTGTACACAAATTTTCAATCCCAAAATTCTCCAAACTCAAGCAAAATTAGAGCTTCAAACTTACATGGTAGCTTCAAGAGGATGAGAGCTACAAAGCCCACTAAAAAATTCAGCTCGAATCGGTCCGAATCCAAGGACCTGAATCATTGAAAAATCCTCCATTTTCTCGCCGGAAAAGCTTCCTCCACGGTGAGGCTTGCCGTGAAAGGAGGCCGGGGTTGGGATGGGGGTGTCCCAACGAGTCGAACGAGACCGAAACCCGGCCGTGAGGTGGCCGAAATCGATGCACCGCCGTGGAGGCCGTGGAGGACCGTCGCACCTCCTCCTCCATGCAAAGTTGACCGGTCAACCAATTAATGTCCACAGTTGACTTTCCTCTTAAGGAAACCCAGTTTAAATACACTTCCCAAAACGGAAACGTCATAATTATCCATTTCGACGAACTTTAAACACGCGTAACTTTCTCGTCGTATATCCGATTCCGATAATTCTCGCGGCCACGAATTCGACTCGACATAATCTTCCATAATCACCCGAAGTCAAATACATCGACCAAACGGATAAAAAGTCAACTGTTCAACCAAACACACATTTAACTCGACTAAACAACCAACAATCGGAAATAATCACAACTAAATCTTCGTAACTCAAAATCATGCTCCGAAAGTTCCCACAAACTCGAAATTAAATTCCGAACAACTTCTGTGAAGAAGCCGAAACCAAATTCTTGTCCGGTAATTTAGTCGCTAAGTAGCTCACCATTATAATCCAATTATGCCGAAACTTCAAATATTCATAACTAATTCCTCGGTCGTCCAAATAACGATCCGGAACCGCCCACGAACTCGAAATCACACGTACAACGACTCTCAAGAAGAGACTCGGCTCCAATTCTTGGCCAATAATTAAGTCGTTAACAATCCCTGGCGGTTCAAACACTGTCGTCAATCTGCGGCTACGCAGTAACTCATGTATACAGCTAATCATACTACTGATTCTGGTTTGGGTCGTCACAAATCCACCCCCCTTAGAAAAATTTCGACCTCGAAATTTCCGAGTATGTCGATAAAAGTAGGAGCACTGCCTCTGTATACTACTCAACTCACCAATGACAACCTTAACTGAACAACTCTGACAACCGTCTCCACAATAGGAGATAGCTCGTGCTGAAATTCCTGTACCCTCAAATCTCAAATCTGAACTGGCTCACACAATCGCCAAGTGTTCTTGCATAAGGAACAGGTAGGGTACACAACCCGCAATAAATCTGAAGCATAGTTCCGCCACATGGAACACAACACACATAAAAGCCAACACTATACGCGATGCCGAACTATACGGCATAACACAAACTCGCCTATGACCACACACAGATCAAAACAACATGGCAAATCACAACTCAGTCTGCACACATCAACATAGCTCAAACATCAAACTCAAGCAATTATCAACCTGTTTTCGCTAATCTGACAGTCTGTGGTAACACATTCCACAAAATCAGAATCAAACATCAACTCAAACTCAAACCAAACTCGGTCCAACACAATGGAGTACAACATCGTTCCTCAAAACGACATCAAGCAACGTCAAATCATAGTGGTCAATAAACTGATACTGCAAGCAATCTCAAATAAGAGAAACTGTTGGTTCCGAATCCTCCGGAACTGCAATACCGAGGTCCACAACATGCCCTTCAAGGTCTGAATAGTCCTCAAAGATCGTTCATCAATCTGAGGATAAGAACCGGTACTAACTTGTAATCTGGTCCCCAATGCTCGCTGTAAAGCTCGCCAACACCTCGTCGTAGCTGATTATCTCGATCAGCGAACTGGGACATAGGCACATCACGAAATGAACAATCTCCACCAAACACAGCTATGCCAGCCTGCCACTGAAATCATCTCCGAAAAGTACAAGGAACTGTACTGAATTCGTCAAATGGTCCACAAAGGCCTGACAACTGGTATCACAAACCAAAGTGCATACAAACACACACAATCACAGCAACAAACGCCACGTCTAACCGGAAATCTTTAATGGTTGACACTTCGTGGCAAGTCTCTGCCTCCTAGCCATCGCCAATCGACAAACATGGCATCTGCGCACACATGCTGCGCACCCACAAGCTGCTATATTGCTTTTCATGTTGCGTCTCGAGTAGTAAACTCGGAGTATCTGATACCTCTCCGTATCACTAGCGCCAATTGCTCGTGAAACCTCGAGCCTCAATATCATCACATACTAAATCAGCTTTCGTAGCGCACACTCGGCTAACACGGAAACTCGAGCCACACACACATGAAACACTGAAATTCTGACTCTCAACTGAATGTATCAGCAACAACATCTCAGACGGATGGTCAAAGTGCAACCACTAGCCTTTCCCGAACAAGCTCAAAAGTGTAGCCATAGTCGTCAATCGACTCCATACATCTACACTGCCTCAAGCCCAAATCTGGCCGAAAATACATGTGGATGGAACTCAAGTGATCAATGTATGTCCTACACTGCGCTGCACGCCATAGCTGTAGTGTCTCGAACTCTTCGATGCTAACATAAGGACAGCTACACCCAAATCATACATAGGATATGTAGCTATACAAAGTTCCACTGCCTGGAACCATGAGCCACCACTCTGCTACATAGCATCAAAACACAGCCAAACCAAACCTCGATGCATCACCGTAATCCACGAACTCATCACAATCGTCAGGTAAGGTCATAACCGAAGCAACGGCCAACCATCCTGCTAGAGTAAGTAACTCCCTCGCGTGCATCGAACCACTCGAACTTGACGCCTTCTTTGTCAATCCGGAAGGTAGAGTGGTAATCCTGGAAAATCCTGTACAAGTCGTCGGTAATAGCCTGCCTAACCCAAGAGACTCCCGATCTCTGGTACCATGGTAGGTCAATTCCAAATCAACACGGCTTCTAACTGCTCAGGATCCACGCCAACTCCCTCGGATAACATCACACAGTCCAAAATTGTCACGCTAATCGATCAAAACTCATACTAACTGAACTTCACAACAGCTGATCGTCTCGCGAAGTCCGCAAAGCCACTCACAATTGCTTCAGGTACTGGCCCACGCTCCTGGAATACATCAGGATATTGCCAACGAACAAGACCGCAACTCGTCCAGAATCGTCTGAACACATGGTCCATCAAGTCCACACGATCTACGGGGGCATTGATCAACCAAACAGCATGACCAAAACTCCTGATGCCCGCACCGAGATCCGAAAGCTAACATAGCCACATCTGACTCACCGATCCTCAACTGATGGTATCCGGATCCGAAATCAACCTTCGAAAATATCGAAGCTCCCTCGAGCTGATCAAACCACTCGTCAATCCGAAGCGGAGGATACTCACTCTCCTCTGAAGCAAATCAGGCTTCCGGCAGTCAATGCACCATCTCGTCGAACCATCCATCATCCGTACACACAATGCAAAAGTACACCATGCAAATACGCGGGGTCGCACAAAATCTCCTGTAACCTCCTCCAGCAACTCCTGGAGTTGAAACTATAGCTCCATCAGCTCCGCTGACTCCGAACGACAAGATGCCGGTAAAATAAGTCCAGCGTCCTGTACAAACTCAATGGTATAGTCAATCTCCCGAACTGGAGGAACACCTGGTAACTCCTCCGGAACACACCTGGAATCTCTGGAACCAACACAATATCACCAATGTCAGACACCGTAACCATAGTAACCATAACATGAGCCAAGTAAACCACACAACTCGTCTCTATCATCCGCTCGACCATTACCTCGAAACAGCATCTCGGGGAAATCTGGTCGTCGAAACACAACCTCCTCCTCGAGGCACTCGAACATCGCCAAATGCGTCGACCGTAAGTCCATACTCACAAGCACACCAAAACCACAATGTCCAGCTATAACAAATCCGCGGCTAACCCATATCCTCCAACAAAGATCTCGCAACCTCCGGATGGATGCAACACTCTCCAAAACTTCGTAAGTGGAGATACATGTACAATCGCCATGGATATCAAGTAACAGTAACCTCGGAGAAAAGTCTGTCCTCAAACAAGGTCATGGCACGAACTCCAACATGCCCAACTAGCCGCCCACATCAATTGTGACTCGCTGAATAACTCGTCAAAAGGTACATTAATCAAACTTCAGGAACAACATGAGGATCTCCTCATAACTCGGAGCTACTGAACCGCTACAACAGCTGGCTGAGGGCGCTCCCTCGTAACGTGACCCTCCTGGTCACCGAACAGCAACTGAAAGTGCTCTGTGAACATAAGTCACTGCAACACCTGCTGCATGATAGGATCACCAACGATCACCCAAACTCATGCCACAGGAGCAAGTCCGCTACACTGTGATCTCCGCCATCACCAAACGGACCCTCTGTCTGATCTGATGACCCTCAACATAATTGAAAAGACCACAGTCTGATGAAGTCACTGATCCCGAAGTGTCGGAACTCAACCTCATCAAAATCTCGACTAAGTCCACTTTCCTCAAACCATCACATCGAATACCGCGTACGTCTTTCCTTCTCAATAGCCTTGCCACTGACTGCAGCACACTAAGCTTCTCACGGATGTCTCGAGGCACATCAATCAGACTCTCTCTGATACTCAGGTTCAAACTCATCTCGAACCTCGTACACTGCTTCCTCTGAAGCCACATAACTCGTGCAAACAGGAACAAACATGTGGACAATGCATCTCTGCCTCAGGTGGGTAAACACTCCACATTCGAATGCTGGGTAGCCTGATAAACCATTACCGTATACACAACACTCTGAATGTAGGTCGTGGAGTCGCAACCGAAACTCACACAATATTAGCCCACCAAATACACTGATCTAACTCAGGCAAACATCAACTGCCACAAATCTCAGCTCTGAGGCAACATATAGACGCCCATATACACATCCCCAGGAAAATCGTGCCACACAAATCTCTGAGCTCTGAATACTCATCCAAATCCACAGTTCTCTGGCTAATCGCGCGTCGATTGATCCTCAACAGGATCCACAACCGAAACGACACGGAAAACACGTCAGGAGGCATCCTAATGAATACAATATCGTTCACAACAAGTGGAACGTAATCATGGAACTTCCAATATTTGAAAACATACAACACCCAGAATTTGATGATTATCCGCCGGCCGGTCGGGTCACCATTCTAGACATGCTGTACATTCTCAAATATCCTTAGTAAACACGACTACAGAAGTCTACAGAACCTATAACCTAATGCTCTGATACCAAGTTGAAAGGACCCAACCCCGATTTAGCTCCCTAAATCAGAATCAAACCCCTTCGAAAACACGAACCAACAAAAACTTTTCAAAATTTGGGCAGAGTTTCGTTACTAGCGTGGAATTACCATTACCTGCACGCGGAAAATACACTTCATCCTATGCCACAAAAAGCAAACCGTGGGCACCAATCCCATCCGGATTTCTCAATATATCAATAGTAAAGTAAACAATACATATAATAGTACTTTACTGAAATCCGGAGTAAATCGTATAACATATTCAACAAAAAACTCAGAGCGACCTCTAATACATAATCATATACGTAAACAACAGTAGGTAGAACAATAAACCTACTGGACGAAACAAGGTAGCTCGAGCACTATGCCTCCGACCACGACATGCGACACCAGAGTTCGAACTGCAAACTGGGCACGGAAACCGAAAAGCCCAGGGGAAAGGCAAATAAAACGATAAACGTTAGAGTGAGTGAACGAAAATAAACATATGCCTTTCACCAGTTAATAAACAAACTCAATATAAAACAGTGCGAGTTCGGAATACATATACATATGGAGGTTGTCGGGCGACCTCTCAAACCCGACGTCAGGTGAATCGCTCAAACCTGACGGTGATAGGCCAGGGGACCACTCAACCCTGGCGGTATACAGGGGACCTCTCAACCCTGCCCAGAGGACCTCTCAACCCTGCCCAGAGGATCTCTCAACTCCGGTGGACTACCGGTGATCAGCCGAGTAGTCGAAGCATCGATGCAGTAATGCCATCACCAATAAATATAAAACAATACCTCCAAATACAACATATATATAACAATATCGTATAAAGTAAATACGAAAACCATGAAATCCACGACCTCGCAAATCAACAGTGAAAACATAAACTTGTCCACTCACACGCTTGCGTAATGCAGTTCGCGTTAACCCGTGATCCGGCGGAATGTCCCTCGCCAAAAGAACGATCACGAACACCTGAATATTCACAATGTCCAATATTCAAAGTCATAACTCGACAATACAAATCAAACCACGAGAAACCACCGTTCTCGGAAACACGTAATCCAATGTCGACGAATCGTCGAAAATCCATATATAACACCTCAATACCCCGCTATACATTCGAATGCTCAAATCGAGAAACGAACCTCCCCACTGCGATCGGGCCGCGATTTCGAGTCAAATGACATGCGACTTGTCGAAAGTCCAAAAAGTCAACCCGTTGATCGCCATCCACGGCGGCGCCGCCGCCGGACATGAAATTTCATGGCGGAGCCACCCCTATTCCACTCCAAATTGTCCACTGAGCAACTTTGTCAACTGCACCGAAGTCCAATTCTCACTCTAACACATCCAATTTCATGATAAACCGAATTGTACACAAATTTTCAATCCCAAAATTCTCCAAACTCAAGAAAAATTAGAGCTTCAAACTTACATGGTAGCTTCAAGAGGATGAGAGCTACAAAGCCCACTAAAAAATTCAGCTCGAATCGGTCCGAATCCAAGAACCCGAATCATTGAAAAATCCTCCATTTTCTCACCGGAAAAGCTTCCTCCACGGTGAGGCTTGCCGTGAAAGGAGGCCGGGGTTGGGATGGGGGTGTCCCAACGAGTCGAACGAGACCGGAACCCGGCCGTGAGGTGGCCGGAATCGATGTACCGCCGTGGAGGCCGTGGAGGACCGTCGCACCTCCTCCTCTATGCAAAGTTGACCGGTCAACCAATTAATGTCCACAGTTGACTTTCCTCTTAAGGAAACCCAGTTTAAATACACTTCCCAAAACGGAAACGTCATAATTATCCATTTCGACGAACTTTAAACACGCGTAACTTTCTCGTCGTATATCCGATTCCGATAATTCTCGCGGCATGAATTCGACTCGACATAATCTTCCATAATCACCCGAAGTCAAATACATCGACCAAACGGATAAAAAGTCAACTGTTCAACCAAACACACATTTAACTCGACTAAACAACCAACAATCGGAAATAATCACAACTAAATCTTCGTAACTCAAAATCATGCTCCGGAAGTTCCCACAAACTCGAAATTAAATTCCGAACAACTTCTGTGAAGAAGCCGAAACCAAATTCTCGTCTGGTAATTTAGTCACTAAGTAGCTCACCATTATAATCCGATTATGCCGAAACTTCAAATATTCATAACTAATTCCTCGGTCGTCCAAATAACGATCCGGAACCGCCCACGAACTGGAAATCACACGTACAACGACTCTCAAGAAGAGATTCGGCTCCAATTCTCGGCCAATAATTAAATCGTTAACAATCCCTGGCGGTTCAAACACTGTCGTCAATCTGCGGCTACGCAGTAACTCATGTATACAGCTAATCATACTGCTAATTCTGGTTTGGGTCGTCACAATTGCATCGTTAGAGGTGTAACTTTTCAGAAATGAGCTGAAGTGGAGTCGCCAATGGGAATTACTATTTGACCCCAAATGATGTGTCACCGTTACAAATCTCTTTAATTACACCTGGGTTTTATCTCGAAGCTTGAGGGGCAATTTTTTGGCCCAAAATAAATAGTCTTTATTTTATGGTTTTTTTTTATCATTAATGGGCCGATTCCTGCAGCACGTACAAGAAACAATGACCTTTCCTAAGGAGGGAATGATTCCTTAGCGATCTTATCATCAAGTCTTAGATTTTGAGCAATTAGAGTCATTAAGTGAATCTAAGTGCAAGAATCTTATGTCCATTATGACAAGTTATCATATTTTCCTATATATTGAAGAAATCTTTATGTAATCGGGATCCACGCATCATACAACTTTTGCTCTTAGCAAAACAACCTTCTCATCTCGAGAAATCCTAGCAACTGACGATCGAAAGATATTTAACCAAAGGAGCATGAACGTTTAGAGATTCAAGGAAGCAAAACCCTGTGTTCTCAACACTACGTCATGGAGATTGCTCTACTTCACACCGAAGAAGCTTTGGAGTATCGATATCCGTGGCTCGGCTAGAGACACAAAGAACCAAAGTCCTAGGCCTACGGTGCAAAAAAGATCCATCGGACGAGGTTGGTGTTGTCCCCATCCTAAATTGTTTCTTAGAATTCAAGTAGCAGCCTACGCTACGATCAACATTCTATCCACGATAGTAGCACGCCGACGCACACCTACATAGGGTCGAGAAAAAAAGACAGTTTGAAGAACTTCTCATACCCTAGGAATTCTGGAGCCAAATAGTTTGAATTAGAAGATCTTCGATCATAATTTGCAGAGAACGATAATGACGTTAAGCATATCGGGATCACTTGAACTATGACAAAATCCTCCGATTCGTTTAAGCTAAAGCTATCGTCTGATTTCTCTCTGAGCAATGGAGAACAGTTTTATCGTCTTCTGGGGCAGAACTAAATTTCGACGAGGATGATGATTTTGACCGCCACAACCTGAAGTTGTATGGTTACTACCGACACCAACACAAGAAGTTCACCAATTTTCTGAAAGGATATTTAGACTATTGTCAAAAAGACTACCGAAAAGAGCTGGTGCTATATAAACTAAGGCTTCACATGAGGATGTATGGGCGTCGAGATTCTTCAATAATAAGCAAGTGGTTGAAGAAGTATGCATTTGAAATTAGGTAGATATTAGTCCTAAAATCAGTGCCTACCCAAATATGGACCTACTAGATATCCCCCATGTACTGCTTACCTTGAAACGTGCACATTTGCTAATGCAAAGTCTTTAAGGGCATCTCCAATGGGGGAGAACTATCCCTATAGTTCATAGAGTGTTAGGAGTTGGGCTCTCCAATGGTAGAAACAATGGGTTTCAGGGCCTATAACTATGAGACATGCTCTCAAATGGGGTCTCAAAATAAGATCAAGTATGAGACTTGGTCTCAAAAAAAATTGATGGGCCACCACAGCAGATAAGATAAAGAAACAAACATATGTCAAATATAGGGGGTTAGAACTTTAAGATAAAATTTTATTATTATAAATGAATGAGGACTTATATAAATATTGATAAATAGTAGTTGAAAGAGGTCTCATGGTACAAGACTTTAATATGGGACATCGTGATCAGAGATGCCATAACTATAATTGTGGAGTGTGCATGTGAGAGTTCCTTACCCTCGAGTATATAAATATGGAAATGGAATCTATGAGTGCCTTTTTCCTTCTTTGAAAACTTTGTCCTTCACGACTGCACGGTTTCATTTTGACCAAACTCTAGATGTTATTCTAGGTGATTGTCCTTCCCTCGAGTCCCTGTCACTAAATAATTGTTCAATAGGAAACTCCCAAGTGTTATGTTGACTATTCAAGTCTCAAGACCTTGTCAATTAAAGGCATATTTACTTATTTGGAATAGAAATTAAGAGTGGGATAATCATTCACATTATTCTTCATTATAGTGTTTACTTATATATAGAGGAATTGGAATGGAGGTGGGTCTCACCTGCTTATTAAGAATGATTCTCGAATAAACCCGGAATTTGATTCCCAATGAGGGAGGTGGATTTGGGAATCATTCCTCCCGGAATCAACTTTTTTACCAATAATATCCTTACATATATTTTTTTGAAGAGAACTTTATGTACTATTAAATTACTCCACTTTCTTTAGACTTGATATTTTAATATATATTTTTAAAATACTACAACGAATGGTTATATTTCAAATTTTTCTAAAGGTATTATGATTATTATTTTGTTGAATTTGAAGCTTTGTCTAGCTATAATACTTGCTAGATTTGACGTTTAGTTTTCATTGTTTGGTATTTAGTTAGCTCTAATGATTTGTTCGTATGTCGGTATTGTTTTAATCATTTTTCCAATAAACTCCGCTCAAATTCATAAAAAGAAAAAATAAAAAAATTTATTGAATATGAAAATATAGCTATTAATTTGTACGGGTATTTCAGTAATCAAACTAATTTTGATTCCAATTCCTGTAATGATTTCAAATTGTAAGTAAACAGCTCAATGGAAATGACATATTCCCATTCTGATTCTGATTCCGATTCCAATTGATTCTGAATCCTAGTTATTCCGATTCTAAGTAAGTAAATGTGCCCTAAATATTGTTGGCTCGAGAAAATTCGAGTCAACCAGGCCAAAAGTCTGGAATGTTTTATATTTGTTTCGCCATATCAAAAGTGTAGAAAAGTGATCCTGAGAAAAGTACCATCAACTTGAAAAGTATCAACAATTGTGTTGATGAACTCTGGGAACGTTCTATATTGGGATGTGATCGTGCACTAGAGGCCACAATCGAGACCCGGCCAAAAACTTTATCATTTTGATTTCTTTGATGGTTGTTTGGATGCAAAAGTCTACTTTGACGCATGTGAAGAGGCCAGAATCAGTGTCATATGCATGGAGCTTTTCGATGAAGAAGAACGGATGTCTTCGTATTCTTCGACGCAGGTTCCTATGCTGATGAGTGTTCTTAAGAGATACAGCTCCTGCAACAAAATATACCTCTATAATCAACATTTTACGGCTCTCATGGTTCCTAAGAATTTTAGAAAGATGACATCCGTTGCACCCCTGCCTAATAGCGAGATTCTGGAGGTGAGGATGCCGAATCCACCAACAGAGGGAAGCAAAGATTGTATGGGTTTGGTGGACTCCTGCCATTGGATTGCACCTTCTGAACTGGTATTGATTAGGCGGGTGGACGTTGAAGTAGACAGAGAGCAGGTAAACAAGCGAGCGAGACCGCGAGATGATTGAGAATGAAGCTAGCTGTTGTTGATTAGTTGCTCATGTAATTGTAGTATCTAGTCGATCAAACAAAAAATGATGAAATTAATCTGAAACGTGTATGATTACCTGCATACTCTGAAGCTGTTGTTGATGGTCTGCCGGAAATATTAAGCAGCACAATCTTTACCAGTAACATTCAACGTCACTATGGTTGTTGATGATCCTTTCACCTTTGCCCCCTCATTTTGATAGCTTTTGTCTTCAACAGCTCATGTATAAAATCTTTATAATACAAGAGTAAAGCACAAAATTTTTATAATATTTTTGGTTAAACCCCAACAACCCATTTATCTTATTCTTCAAAAATTTATATTTTTCTGTATAATTTAATGAACTATGAAATATTTATAAAATCATGTCAATAAATTGTGGGAGGGAGGGAGAAAGTGATGTTTTTTTATTCATATTTTGACGAGAGAGAGAGTGAATTGTGTAAGCGAGTATAAAGTTTAGAGATTTTTGGATGGATATACAAATTTTAAGTTTTCTATAGATATACGGATTCTTTTTTTTATTTTTCCATTTTCTATAGAATACAAGATGATTTACAAAAGTTGTTGGAGTAAAAAACATGTGTTTTTCTTATAAAATAGAGATTTTTGTTAATTTACAAGAACCTTTGGAGATGCTCTCATGTGTTTCAACAAAAAATTAATAATTGTTAGAGCAACTCCAGCAGATATCGTATAATTTATTTTCAATAGAAATATGAGGTTTTTTCTTCAAAATCAACTTTAACCCGATCCCCTATCTCATTAGCTATAATAGGGAATCCCTATATTTTACGTTTTTATCTCATATTTCTATACCGAAAACATGAATTATAGGTAATATAAAAATCATAATTATCATTAAATCATTTTATTTTAGGTTGCAAAACCAATTAATAGCTAAGGAAATTACTTATCTATTTTTCATCAACCATACGTTTAAATATAGCTAAATTGTAAGTAACATTGTTAGAGCAAATTTTTGAAAGTACATAGCTAAAATAGGTTTCAGTTATATATTTGAACAAAATGAGAAAATTTTAAGTTAAGTTATTGGAGTTGCTCAAAAGGTTTAATCTTTTTTTTAACCTCGGTGTAAAAATTAACCATATTTATCTCAGTAGCATAATTACCTTGACATTGGTGTGACGACCCAACTATACTCGAAAATTGTAAAATCAATAAATAATCAAGGAAGTACTAGATCAGAAAATCAACTTCGACTAATTTAGTCGAAAAACGTACCCGAAAAACTTGTTACGACGAAACGATCGTAACCATATAAGACAAATTTAATTTTTTCGTCGACTGCACCGTTACTGGTGGAGACACTCGTAACCACCGCCAACCCACTGAGTCGATATAGTCTAAACATTGTTAAAAACCTCACGACTATATTCGTATCGTTGATACGAATCCAATGGTATATCACACCCATTTTCAAAAATATTTTTTGGCCAGCCGCGTGCGGCCACACACCACAAGAACTACGAGATTCAATACTGTAAAAGACTAAACCCAATATAAGCAGTAACTTACGCCCTTGCAATATCGGTCGCCATACTCGCGCACGTTTTTGTATACATCAGGATACAAGGCCTCCAGCTGTTTGTTGACAATTATTATTCACAGACTGATTAAACTTTAGATGCACGTACATATATGCTTATGAATCCTAAGTTAGCATTTGAATTTACCTGCTTGAATAATTCAATTGGTCGGGATAATGCAGGAGTTCCACTTAACAATAGAGCATACTGAGCCTTCTGCATTTTCTCACAATGATAGAGTTAGCTAATAAAGTCATAGAGATATAGACTAACAATGTGAGTAGCTGGTGCGTATACAAGAGATGAAAACCTTGATGACAGGCAGGCAAGCAGATGTCCTCTTTGCTTGAGCATTTTTCAAAAAGTGTGACTCATCTGCAATCACAACCTAAACAGTAACATGTTATATAAAGC
This sequence comes from Geum urbanum, assembly GCA_946800695.1. Classification (NCBI taxonomy): domain Eukaryota; kingdom Viridiplantae; phylum Streptophyta; class Magnoliopsida; order Rosales; family Rosaceae; genus Geum; species Geum urbanum. The sequence continues at coordinate 59,683,633 of OX327002.1, forward strand.
AATGTGAAAGGAAACAAGACGAAAATGATTTCCTAGTAACATGTGTTTTAAAGACACATTTCATTCGTCAACTTGAAAAAGACTCGAGCTATACACGGTAGTAATGAATCTAGAGCAGCAAAAGTAAAGTATATCCTTTGCATTGCCGACACCTTTGTTAGTATAGCAGCATTAGTTCTCCGATTAAACATACTTACCCACTTAAGCAGGTAATTAACACCTACCCGACCACCCGAAAAACCACCAGGAAGGCTACAACTTCGCTCACAAGACCAACCCCATCCGAGCGCGCACGCGCCCGACAGGCGCACATCTGAATGTGCGGATCACATAACAACAGAGGCAGTCCAGTCCCACATCGAGGAACACAAGCAAACAACAAACTCAATCACCTATATATGAAAGGTATTTATTACAAGTAAGAGGGATCTGAACTCGAGCATTAAACACTACAACCTACTTTCACGCACGTTCGCTTGACTGTTATATCCAATACATCTTCTAACTTAGGCATCGGAGCGTTGAAGGCAGGCCACCCCTGTCTCGACCATCTGACCGTCTGTTTGTCGTTGTATTCTTCTAACAGCCGAACCCGAACACGCGTACCCGAACACCCGAAGACCCGAAGAGAGAAGAAGAGCCCGACCATCCGAACAGCCCGAGCGTTCGGACGAGAAGAAGAAGAGCTCGTACTTGCTTCTGCTAGATTGCGTCCCCCGTAATCTGGTAGAAACAGTTGGCGCCGTCTGTGGGAAACTTACAAATTGCAAACCTCGTATAAACACCACCAACCAAAAGCCCACATGCATACCCAGGAGACTAACATCAGTGATACACCTGAAAGGACCCAACCCCGATTTAGCTCCCTAAACCGGAATCGAACCCCTTCGAAAACACGAACCAACAAAAACTTTTCAAAATTTGGGCAGAGTTTCGCTATTAACGTAGAATTACCATTACCTGCACGCGGAAAATACACTTCATCCTATGCCACAAAAAGCAAACCGTGGGCACCAACCCCAACCGGATTTCTCAATATATCAACAGAAAAGTAAAGTAGTAAATATATATATACTTTACTGAAATCCAGTGTAAAATCGTATAACGTATTCAATAGGAAGCTCAGAGCGACATCTAATACATAATCGTATACGCATACCACAGTAGCTAGAACAATAAACCTACTGGATGAAACAAAGTAGCTCGAGCACTATGCCTCCGACCACGACGTGCGACACCAGGGCCTGAACTGCAAACTGGGCACGGAAATCGAAAAGCCCAGGGGAAAGACAATAAACACGTTAGAGTGAGTGGACGAAAATAAATGTCTTTCACCAGATAATATATACATATAAAATCATATGCGAGTCAGATGCATAAGTAAAGAAATGGTACACGAGGGAGACTCCAACTCCTCACGCGTACAGAGCATGCAATATAAAATCGCGGAATCACTCATGGACTACCACGCGATAGCACAGTCTGAATCACGGGATCCCAGATCCACACGTGATTCCTAGCCAGAAAGGCCTCGGGTCAGGATATCTGTCCTTCCCGGAGCGTACTCGGGGATCAGCCGAGAAGCCAAGGTGTATCGATACCACAACATATACTGAGACTGTACTCTGTGTAAACCAAATCATAAACCTTTTCCATGCACATGCATAAAACATAATATGTACATATGTATAATCGTATACGTATATTCGTATATGCATAATCATAAAGCACATGCTCGTAAAATCATAATCAATCTGCATGCTCAAGTTCGTAAATCATTTATAAACAGACTCGCAATCAATCCGTGAAAAGAAATGTCCACTCACAAACTGGCGTAACGTGTATCGCGTTAACCCGTGATCCGGCGGAAAATCCCTCGCCAAACGAACGATCACGAACACCTGAATATTCACAAAATCCATATCTAAAACTCATATCTCGACAATACACGACAAATCACGAGAAACCACCGTCCTCGGAAAAACGAAATCCGAATACGACGAATCGTCGAAAAATCATATATATATCACCTCAATACCTCGTTTTACGTTCGGACGCTTAATTCGAAAAACGAACCTCCCCACTGCGATCAGAGCGCGATTTCGAGTCAAACGACATGCGACTTGTCGAAAGTCAAAAAGTCAACTCGTTGACCGTTGACCGCCGCCCACGGCGGCGCCACTGTTGACCGGAGAATTTCACGGCGGGACAACCTCTATTCCACTCAAAATCCTGCACTGAGCAACTTTGTCAACTGCACCGAAGTCCAATTCTCACTCTAACATGGTCAATTTTATGAAAAACCGAATGAACACACAAATTTCAAATCCAAAATTCTCCTTGCACACATCGAATTGAAACACGAAACTTACAGGGGAGCATCAAGGGAATGAGAGCTTCAAAGCCCACTAAGAATTGTAGCTCGAATCGGCCAATTTCACAAACCACCATTAACCCAAAAATTTGCAAACTTTGATCGGAAATATCATCCACCTCCGGCAACCTCGCCGTGAGAGGAGACCGGCACGGTGTCGAGGACTCCAAGGCGAGTCGGATGGGCCAAGGACCATGCCTTGGGGTGGCCGGAATCATCGCGCCACCGTGGAGCCACCATGAAGCCGACGGGAAAACCACTCTCTCCACCGACTTGACCGAGTCAACTCGGTCAACACCCAAAGAGGAAAGGTTTGACCTGCCCAAAGTAGCAACTTCTATTTATAGACTTTCCATTTTTGGAAACTTCATAATTATCCTTTTCGACAAACTTCAAACGCGCGTAACTTTCTCGTCGTAATTCCAATTCCGATAATTCTCGCGGCCACAAACTCGTCTCGACATATTCTTCCAATATTACCCAAAGTCAAACATATCGGCCAACCGAATAAAAAGTCAACCCTTCAAAGCAACACACATTAAATCGACTAAATAATCAACTAACGGCAAAATTTGCAACTAATTCCTCGTAACTCCAAATCTTGCTCCGGAAGTTCCCACGAACTCAAAATTAAATTCTGAACAACTTCCGTGAAGAAGCCGAAACCAAATTCCCGTCCGGTAATTTAGTCGTTAAGTAGCCCACCATTTTAAATCCGAACTTCAAATATTCATAACTAATTCCTCGATCATCCAAATAACGATCCGGAACCGCTCACGAACTCGAAATCACATGAACAACGACTCTCGAGAAGAGACCCAGCTCCAATTCTCGGCCAATAATTTAGTCGTTAACGAGCCTGGCGATTCAAATAACTGCCGACAAACTGCGACTATGCAGTAACTCATCAATCAAGCTAATCATACTGCTGATTCTGGTCCGGGTCGTCACAAATCCACCCCCCTTAGAAAAATTTCGACCTCGAAATTTCTAAGTCTGCCGACAAAAGTAGGAGCACTGCCTCTGCATACTGCTTAACTCACCAACGGCAATCTCAACTGAACAACTCTGATCACAAACTCCACAATAGGAGATAGCTCCGTGCTGAAATCCATGTACCCTCAAATTACAAATCTGAACTGGCTCACACAATCGCCAAGTGTTCCTACATAAGGAACAGACAGGGTACACAATGCGAAACCAACCTGAAACACAGTTCCGCCACACGGAACACAACTTAACTCACACACCAAAAACCAACACTATAGGCGATGCCGAACTATACGGCACAACACAAACTCGCCTATTAACACATATGGATCAAAACATCAAGGCAAATCACAACTCAGTTCACACATCAATTTATCTCACACATTCATATCCGCATAGTTCGAACATCAAACTCAGGCAATAACCAATCCATTTCCGCTAACCTGACAGTATGTGGTAGCACATTCCACAAAATCAGCATCAAACATCAACTCATACTCAAACCAAACTCGCTCCAGCACAATGGAGTACAACATCATCCTCAAAACGACAGCACGCAACGTCGATATCACAGTGGTCAACAAACTAGTACCGCAAGCAACCTCGAACAGCTGAAACTGCTGGTCCCGAATCCTTCGGAACTGCAACACCGAGGTCTACAACATGCCCTCCAAGGTCTGAATAGTCCTCAAAGATCGCTCGTTAATCCGAGGACAATAACCGATACTAACTCGTAATATGATCCCCAATGCTCGCTGCAAAGCTCGCCAACACTCAGTTGTAGCCGATTGTCTCGATCAGCGAACTGGGACATAAGCACATCACGAACTGGACAATCTCCACCAAACTCAGCTATGCCAGCCTGCCACTAAAATCATCTCTGAATGCACAAGGAAATGTACTAAATTCATCAAATGGTCCACAATGGTCAAACCACTGGCATCACAAACCAAAGTGCATACAAGCATACACAAACACAGCAGTAATCGCCACGTTTAACCGGAAATCTTCAATGGCTGACACTCCTCGGCAAGTCTCTGCCTCCTAGCCATCATCAGTCGACAAAAGTGGCAAATGTACACACAAACCGCTACATTCTACTTCATGCTGCATCACGAGTAATAAACTCGGAAAATCTGGTACATCTTCACATCCACAGTGCATAACGCACGCAAAACCACGAGCCTTAATATCATCATACTCAAACTCAGCTCTCGTAGCCCATAACTCGGCTAACACGGAAACTCGAGCCACACATACACATATGCAATATTGAAACTCCTGACTCTCAACTGAATGCATCAGCATCAACATCATCCCAAACAGATGGTCAAAGTACAACCACCAGCCTTTCCCGAACAAACTCTAATGTACAGCCATAGTCGTCAGTCAACTCCATCCATTGACACTGCCTCAAGCCCAAATCTGGCCGAAAATGCAAGTGAATGAAACTCAATGGTCGGTGTACATCCTACACCACGCTGCACGCCGTAGCTATAAAATCTCGAACTCTCCGATGCTAACAATAGGACAGCTACACCCAAATCAAACAAAGGATATGTAACCATACAAGGTTTCCACTGTCCGCAACCATGAGCCACCGCTCTGCTACACAGTATCAAAGCATAACCCAACCAAATCTCGATGCATCGCCATAACCCACGAACTCGTCACGATCGTCAGGTAAGGTCAAAGCCGCAGTAACGGTCACCAACCTGCAGGAGTAAGCAACTCTCCTCGCGTGCATCGAACCACATGAACCTGACGCCTTCTTCGTCAATCCGGAAAGTAAAGTGGCAATTCGGGGAAATCCTGCACAAGCCGTCGGTAATAGCCTGCCAAACCCAAGAGAAACTCTAGATCTCTGGCACAATGGTAGGGCAAACTCCAAATCAACACGACTTCGAACTGGTCAGGATCCACTCCAACTCCCTCGGATAACATCACATAGCCCAACATCTTCACGCTAATCGACCAAAACTCACACTGGATAAACTTTCACAAACAGCTAATCGTCTCGCGAAGTCCACAAAACCGCTCGCAACTGCTCCAGATACTGGTCCACACTCTCGGAGTACATCAGGACATTGCTAACGAACATGACCGCAACTCGTCCAGAAACCGTCTGAACACATGGTCCATCAAGTCCACACGATCTACGGAGCATTGGTCAACCCAACAGCGTGACCAAGAACTCATGAAGTCCGCACCGAGATCCGAAAGCCAACATAGCCACATCTGACTCATCAAACCTCCACTGATGGTATCCGGATCCGAAATCAATCCTCGAAAAGACTGAAGCTCCCTTGAGCTGATCAAACCAATCGTCAATCTGAAGCGAAGGATACTCACTCTCCTCTAAAGCAAATCGGACTTGGTAGTCCATGCACCACCTTATCGAACCATACAAACAGTCGCACAACTGATGCAAGAGCACACCACGCAAATACGCGGGGTCGCATGAAATCTCTTAAAACCTCCTCCAGCAACTCCTGGAGTCGAAACTGTAACTCCATCATCTCCGCTAGCTCCGAACGACAAGATGCCGGTAAAATAAGTCTGGCGCCTGGTACAAGCTCAATGGTGTAGTCAGTCTCCCGAACTGGAGAAACACCTGGTAACTCCTCCGAAACACACCTGGAAACTCGGGAACCACCTCGATATCACCAATGTCGGGTACAGCAACCATAGTATCCACAACATGTGCTAAGCAAACAACATAACTCGTCTCCACCATCCGCTCGACCATCACCGCGAAACAGCATCTCGGGGAAATCTGGTCGTTGAAACACAACCTCCTCATCGAGGTACACGAACACAGCCAAATGCATCGTCAGTAAGTCCATACTCACAAACACACCAAAATCACAACATCCAGTTAACAGATCCGCGGCTAAGTCATAACCTCCAACAAGGATCTCGCAACCTCCGGATGGACACAATACTCTCCAAAACCTCGGAAGTGGAGATGCCGCCATGGACATCAAGCAACAGTAACCTCGGAGAAAAGTCTGTCCTCAAACAAAGTCATGGCACAAACTCCAACATGCCCAACTAGCCGCACACATCAACCACAACTTGCTGAATAACTCATCAAAAGGATACATTGATCAGACTGCAAGAACAGCATCATGATTCCATCGCGAATTCTGAGCTGTCGAACCTCAAACACAGTTGGCTGAGGGCGTTCCCTCGCAACGTGACCCTCCTGGCCACCGAAACAGCAACTGAAAGTGCTCCACAAACACATGTCACCGCAACACCTGCTGCGTGAAAGGATCACCAACGATCACCCAAACTCATGCCACAGGAGCAAGTCCGCTACTCTGCGCTCTCCGCCATCGTCAAACGGATCAGCAGAGGATCCTCAACATAATCGAAAAAGCCACAGCCTGATGAAGTCACTGATCCCGAAGTGTCGGAACTCAACCTCATCAAAAATCTCACTGCTGAATCCACTTCCTCAAACTGTCACATCGAAAACCGTGTACATCTTTTCTTCACAATAACCTCGCTGCTGAGTGCAACACACTAAGCTCCTCACGGATATCTCGAGGCACATCAATCAGACTTTCTCTGATGCTCAGGTTCAAACTCATCTCGAACCTCGTACACTGCTTCCTCTGAAGCCACATAACTCGTGCAAACCGAAATAACATAGGAACAATGCATCTCTGCCTCAGGTGGGTAAGCACTCCACATTCGATTGCTGGATAGCCTGATAACACCATTACCGTGTAAACATCACTCTGAATGTAGGTCTTGGAGTCGCAACCGGTACTCACACAATAACAGCCCACAAAATACACTGATCTGACTCAGGCATACATCAACTGCCACAATTCTCAGCTCTGAGGCAACATGTAGACGCTCATACATAACCACTTGGCAAACCGTGCCACACAGTTCTCTGAACTCAGAATACTCATCCAATTCCACTGTTCTCTAGCAAATCGCGTGTCGATTGATCCCCAACAGGATCCACAATCGAAACGACACGGAAAGCACGTCAGGAGGCATCCTAATGAATACAATATCGTTCACAACAAGTGGAACGTAATCATGGAACTTCAAATATTTGAAAGTATACAACACCCGAAATTTGATGATTATCCGCCGGCCGGTCGGGTCACCATTCCAGACATGCTGTACATTCTCAAATATCCTTAGTAAACACGACTACAGAAGTCTACAGAACCTATAACCTAATGCTCTGATACCAAGCTGAAAGGACCCAACCCCGATTTAGCTCCCTAAACCGGAATCGAACCCCTTCGAAAACACGAACCAACTAAAACTTTTCAAAATTTGGGCAGAGTTTCGCTATTAACGTAGAATTACCATTACCTGCACGCGGAAAATACACTTCATCCTATGCCACAAAAAGCAAACCGTGGGCACCAATCCCAACCGGATTTCTCAATATATCAACAGAAAAGTAAAGTAGTAAATATATATATACTTTACTGAAATCCAGTGTAAAATCGTATAACGTATTCAATAGGAAGCTCAGAGCGACATCTAATACATAATCGTATACGCATACCACAGTAGGTAGAACAATAAACCTACTGGATGAAACAAAGTAGCTCGAGCACTATGCCTCCGACCACGACGTGCGACACCAGGGCCTGAACTGCAAACTGGGCACGGAAATCGAAAAGCCCAGGGGAAAGACAATAAACACGTTAGAGTGAGTGGACGAAAATAAATGTCTTTCACCAGATAATATATACATATAAAATCATATGCGAGTCAGATGCATAAGTAAAGAAATGGTACACGAGGGAGACTCCAACTCCTCACGCGTCCGGGTACACGAGGGAGACTCCAACTCCTCACGCGTACAGAGCATGCAATATAAAATCGCGGAATCACTCATGGACTACCACGCGATAGCACAGTCTGAATCACGGGATCCCAGATCCACACGTGATTCCTAGCCAGAAAGGCCTCGGGTCAGGATATCTGTCCTTCCCGGAGCGTACTCGGGGATCAGCCGAGAAGCCAAGGTGTATCGATACCACAACATATACTGAGACTGTACTCTGTGTAAACCAAATCATAAACCTTTTCCATGCACATGCATAAAACATAATATGTACATATGTATAATCGTATACGTATATTCGTATATGCATAATCATAAAGCACATGCTCGTAAAATCATAATCAATCTGCATGCTCAAGTTCGTAAATCATTTATAAACAGACTCGCAATCAATCCGTGAAAAGAAATGTCCACTCACAAACTGGCGTAACGCGTATCGCGTTAACCCGTGATCCGGCGGAAAATCCCTCGCCAAACGAACGATCACGAACACCTGAATATTCACAAAATCCATATCTAAAACTCATATCTCGACAATACACGACAAATCACGAGAAACCACCGTCCTCGGAAAAACGAAATCCGAATACGACGAATCGTCGAAAAATCATATATATATCACCTCAATACCTCGTTTTACGTTCGGACGCTTAATTCGAAAAACGAACCTCCCCACGGCGGCGCCACTGTTGACCGGAGAATTTCACGGCGGGACAACCTCTATTCCACTCAAAATCCTGCACTGAGCAACTTTGTCAACTGCACCGAAGTCCAATTCTCACTCTAACATGGTCAATTTTATGAAAAACCGAATGAACACACAAATTTCAAATCCAAAATTCTCCTTGCACACATCGAATTGAAACACGAAACTTACAGGGGAGCATCAAGGGAATGAGAGCTTCAAAGCCCACTAAGAATTGTAGCTCGAATCGGCCAATTTCACAAACCACCATTAACCCAAAAATTTGCAAACTTTGATCGGAAATATCATCCACCTCCGGCAACCTCGCCGTGAGAGGAGACCGGCACGGTGTCGAGGACTCCAAGGCGAGTCGGATGGGCCAAGGACCATGCCTTGGGGTGGCCGGAATCATCGCGCCACCGTGGAGCCACCATGAAGCCGACGGGAAAACCACTCTCTCCACCGACTTGACCGAGTCAACTCGGTCAACACCCAAAGAGGAAAGGTTTGACCTGCCCAAAGTAGCAACTTCTATTTATAGACTTTCCATTTTTGGAAACTTCATAATTATCCTTTTCGACAAACTTCAAACGCGCGTAACTTTCTCGTCGTAATTCCAATTCCGATAATTCTCGCGGCCACAAACTCGTCTCGACATATTCTTCCAATATTACCCAAAGTCAAACATATCGGCCAACCGAATAAAAAGTCAACCCTTCAAAGCAACACACATTAAATCGACTAAATAATCAACTAACGGCAAAATTTGCAACTAATTCCTCGTAACTCCAAATCTTGCTCCGGAAGTTCCCACGAACTCAAAATTAAATTCTGAACAACTTCCGTGAAGAAGCCGAAACCAAATTCCCGTCCGGTAATTTAGTCGTTAAGTAGCCCACCATTTTAAATCCGAACTTCAAATATTCATAACTAATTCCTCGATCATCCAAATAACGATCCGGAACCGCTCACGAACTCGAAATCACATGAACAACGACTCTCGAGAAGAGACCCAGCTCCAATTCTCGGCCAATAATTTAGTCGTTAACGAGCCTGGCGATTCAAATAACTGCCGACAAACTGCGACTATGCAGTAACTCATCAATCAAGCTAATCATACTGCTGATTCTGGTCCGGGTCGTCACAACACCCGTCGAAGAAACACCCCCAGGTGCACGGGCGCGGCAAGTAATGGAGCTGGGGATGAGCAGCAGTAGCGAGGAGCGCCTCGACAGCCTACTCCAGGAGCTGCGAGAGGCAGCATTCGAAAGGGACCAGGAGCGCCAGATCCGGCAGATCCGGCAGAGTGAACGGCTGGACGCGCTCGTCAGCCAGCAGCAGGGGCAACGTGAACGGATCCAAGAAACCACCGACGAAGAGCAACATCCGTTCGGCAGGGCTGACACCCGGACAACCCGCATGCCCACACCAGCGGGGGAATCGGCACCCCCGACGGACAACACCCTGATCCTTCAGAGAATGAAGGAGTTGGCGGAGGAAGTCTCGCACCTACGGAAAGACAAACTTGCCGGGCAGGGTGGGATGTTCACCCCCCGGGACAGCCCGTTTTCGGCGCACATACTAGAGAGGGGGAGGGACCTCAACGCAAAAACAACAAAAATCACCCGATTCGACGGGAGTGGGGATCCCCGTACGCACATCGATGAATTTCGATCTACCACGGACGGAACCAGATATTTGGACCTGACCCTGTGTTTCCTGTTCCAGGAGACGCTGACCGAGGAGGCGAGGAGCTGGTTCTATGAGATTCCGCCAGGCTCCATCCACTCGTTCCTCGAGCTGGCGGAGAGCTTCCAGAGGCGCTACAGGCTCCAGGGGAAGTACAACACTACGGGTATCCTCCTCAAGGTCCGCCAGGGGATGGACGAGAGCCTGTCGAGCTATATAAATCGGTGGAGGACACTGGCGAGCACATGCCGGGATCTCGACAAGCAAGTGGCCAAAATAGCCCTCATGGACAACATGCTCGCCACACCATTCGTAGAAAAGCTTGTAAGGAAAGAACATCTCGACTACGACGAGATCATGGACTTGATCGTATAGAAGGCGTTAGTAGAGACGCGAGTGTACGGGTCCACCTTCGAGTCTAGCACCAACAGACTGGAGAAGGTAAGCGCTCAACCACGACAACCCGCGGACGACGAAGAGCCAACCGGGGGCTATAAGAGAAGCCGAGACACGCAGGGACAAAATCACCAGAGGTCGTCCCCCCGCAACTATCAGAACAACCGGCATAGCCAGGCGAGGGGACCAGCACTGCAAGGGGCCCATCTACCGCCCGTGCCACGGAACCGACCGGCCGAACAGGAGGTCTATGCGATCAATCAGCAATCAAACGAACAACTACTCCGCCAGCACCGACGCCAAATTCAACCGCCAAACAACATGTCGAGGGAGAGGATCCCGTCCGGTCGGAGTCCAGACATCTGGTGCGAGTACCACACACCATCACCCACCAGACCAACGACTGTGTCATGCTGAAGAAGGTCCTTACGGATATGCAGAAGGATGGTCGGATCACCCCTCCTAGGGCAGAGGAGCGGCCGCGCGAGGCGAATATCGAGACCCGAGGGACTATCAGCACGATATCCGGGGGAAAGCGTAAGGAGGGGACTTCGTCGCCCGATCGCTCAAGCAGGGAGGTGCTGACGATCGGGACAGGAAGGGCGCACAAGGCAGGAAGGAGGGAGCCCTCAACCATCAGCTTCACGGCGGAGGATGAAGAATGAGGCCCGAAGGACAGCACCCTACCGTTCGTGATCGACGCGATCATCGACCGATTCCTCGTGAAGAGGGTGCTGGTGGACAACGGGGCGTCCATGAACGTGATCTACCTAGACGCATACACGGCGCTTGGCAGACCCGCACACAAAATGACGCAAGACCACGAGTGCGTCGTCAGCTTCACGGGCGAAACATCATACCCGATCGGAAGCGACAACATTCGAGTCTCCGTCGGCTCCCCCGACTCTCCGTACAGTGAGGTCCGGACATACTTCGTCGTCATGGACACCCCCTCCCCATACAACACCATACTTGGGAGGCCGGGGATCAACAAGTTGAAGCTGATCATTGCAGGGCACATGCTCTTGGGATGATTCCCAACTGAGCACAGGGTCGGACACGTCCGGGGGTACAATTACGAAGAAGCAACGAAGCCCCGGAATAGGCAAGAGGTCCTCGCCATGGAGGAGTCGGCACCAGAGACGGAGGTACCGGACGACCCGCGCGACGGGCTGATGGCAGTGTCGCCCATTCCCGAGCGTGAAGAGCTGAGGACGATTCAGCTATCCTCCGAGCATCCAGAGAGGACGAACCAGATCAGAGCATCGTTGGCTCCCGCGATAGCCGAGCGGCTAATCGCACTGCTAAAAGAGAAACAGGAAGTGTTCGCATGGTTGTACAAGGACATGCCCGGGATCAGCACAAACATCATATCCCACAAGCTGAGCGTCAACGTCGGCGCATGGGCGGTAAAGCAGAAGCGACGGGCGTACAAGGTGGAACACTACGCGGCGATGCACGAAAAGGTGCTGGGCATCGGGTTTATCCGCAAGGTGGATTATCCGAAATGGATCTCCAACGCTGTAATGGTGCAGAAGAACAACAAAAAATGGAGGATGTGCATCGATTATAGCGACCTCAACAAGGCGTGCCCCAAGGACAGCTTCCCTCTGCCAAGGATCGACCAGTTGATAGACGCGACGGCCGGGCACGAGCTCCTGTCTATGATGGACGCATACTCGGGCTACAACCGAATCTTCATGGACCCCGAGGACCAGGAGGCAACGACGTTTGTCACGGACAATGGCCTATACTGTTACGTCGTTATGCCATTCGGGTTGAAGAACGCTGGCTCCACGTACCAGAGGCTCATGAACGCGATGTTTCATGGCCTGATTGGCAACATCGTGGACGTATACGTGGACGACATACTGGTGAAGAGCGTTCAGGCGGTCGACCACGTCCAGAACTTGGGGACTGTGCTCGACGTCCTCATCAGGAACGGCATGAGGTTGAACCCGGCCAAATACATGTTCGGAGTCACCAATAGCAAATTCCTGGGGTATATCGTCAGCCAGAGGGGAATCGAGGCTGCACCCGCCAAGGTAAGGGCAATCATCGACATGAAGCCGCCCGTCAAGAAAACAGACCTGCAGAGCCTCACGGGCAAGCCCGCGTCATTGAACAGGTTCATATCTCGCTACTCAGACAGATGCGCCCCATTCTTCAAGGCTCTCCAAACGACGAACAAGCGGGAGGTCGCATGGACGCCCGAATGCGAGGCATCTTTCCTTCAGATCAATGAGTACTTGGCATCCATCCCACTCCTATCCAAGCCCGTCCGAGGAGAGATAATATACATCTACCTGGCCGCCTCCCTCACAGCCGTCAGTTCAGCCCTCGTCCGCCGGGAGGACTGCACGGAACTGCCCGTTTTCTTCTCAGGAAAGGGCATGACGGGCGCTGAGACCCGATACCCGACGATCGAGAAGATGGCGCTTGCACTCATCATCGCCGCCCGACGGTTGAGGCCATACTTCCAGGTGCACAGCATCCGTATCCTCACGAACGTGCCTCTGCACCAGATCCTCCAATCACCCGATCACAGTGGCCGCCTGGCGAAGTGGGCTATCGAGCTCAGTGAATTCGACCTCCAGTACAAACCCCGAACGGCAATCAAAGGGCAAGCAGTAGCGAACTTCATCGCCGAGTACACAGAAGCAGAGGCGACGTCGGTCGACGCATCCAACGGCCCGACAGTAGAGGCATCCGACAAACCGGGGGTCAAGGAAGGACCATTGTCGGAGTGGAACCTCTACGTCGACGGATTATGCACGAAAAAGGCAAGTGGCGCTGGGATCATCCTAACCGGGCCAGGAGGGGTAAACGTGGAGTACGCCCTCAAATTCGAATTCAAGACGACTAACAATGAGGCTGAATACGAAGCACTCATCGCAGGCCTACAACTCGCCAAAAACTCGGAGGCGCCCGACCTTAATGTATTCAGTGACTCACAGCTGGTGGTGAGCCAAGTCGAGGGGGAATTCCAAGCGAAGGGAGAGTCCATGATCGCTTATCTGAAGCACGTGAAGGCGCTGATCAGCAGGTTCAACTACGTCAACGTCAACCACATACACCGAGGGCTCAATGCGAAGCCAGACAGGCTCGCCCGATTGGCCACGGCCCCCGTGCACGGGACCAAGGCAGCGAATTGTCGAAGTGCTGCGACGACCGAGCATCTCGGGAGTAGAGTAGATCCTGGCAATCGAGTCGCATGAGCACAGCTATATGGACGTACTGATAGCGTACAAGGCGAGATGAGAGTTACCAGAAGACAAGCGAGAGGCCATAACCATCGTCGCACGGGCGGCAAACTTCAGCATGCGGGATGGAGCGTTGTATCGACAAGGGAGGACTTGGGCAAGCCTCAAGTGCGTCACTCCAACAAAGGGCAACTCAATCCTGCGGACGCCACGGCTCTAACGAGCAAGTGCCACCAGTGCCAGCTGCACGCGCATCACCATCCCACGCCCGCCGTCCCACTGTCCATTCTCCTGTCGCCCGTACCATTCGCACAGTGGGGATTGGACCTAATCGGGGAGCTCCCAAAATCGAAGGGGCAATACAGGTACCTGATCGTCATCATTGACTACCACACCAAGTTCATTGAAGCCCAGCAAATGGCAAAAATCACGACAGAAAAGGTCGAGCGCTTCCTCTAGCGTTTCCTCTTCTGTCGCTACGGGACGCCGATCAGCATCATCACGGACAACGGGCCACAGTTCAACAACCCTCGGCTCACGGCCTTCTGCAAACGGCAGGGAACGGATCTCATATTCACGTCACCAGCGCACCCTCAGACAAACGGACAGGTTGAGGCAGCGAACAAAATCATCAAGGCGGGCATCAAGAAGAAGATTGAAGATATCGAACTCGGGGACGCGGGATACGGGCGCTGGCCCAAGATCATCCCAGAGATCCTATGGTCCATCCGAACGACCGCCAACTCCGCCACAGGTGAAACCCCGTTCAGTTTGATGTTCGGAACAGAAGTTGTGCTACCCTTGGAGATCACCCACCAGAGTCCGCGGATCGAGGGGTATGATCCGAGCACGAACAACGAGGGACTACGACTCAACTGCGATCTGCTGGAAAAACGGAGGGACACGGCGCATCTCCACAACGCCGTGAACAAGCAGAGAATCGCCCAATTGTATAACCAACGTATTCGGGCTCGACCAATCCAACAGGGGGACTGGGTGATGAAGGCGATCCAGCAGAAGGTCAAGGCACTCCGTCCGTCATGGGAAGGTCCGTACGTCGTGGAAGAGGTGGTAAGCGCCAGCACCTTCTACCTTAGAGACATGCAAGGTCAACGACTGCGGCACCCAAGGAACATCCAGCACTTGAGAAAGTACTTTCATTAAGCTTTGTTGTGTACGTATTTTCATTAAGTTCATTTTGTTGTTGTTACGTTTGTTCTTGACCCGCCCACCCGATACTCGGGGGACTGGGGAGACTGTTCGCATGATGTAACACTTAAAGGCACACGTATGGAAGGAAAAGAAATTTCATTAATAAAGAGCACGAGGCCCGTTACAAAAAAGACCTACACTATTACAAAAAAAAGTACAGAAAAAGAAAGCAAAAACTACGCCCCGGTGTTCACGTTCAGCTCCTCCACCTCCTCGGACGAAGCCGGATCCGCCCGCTCCACCTGCTCCACTGGGTCCACCTGCACCAGCACAGGCTCCACCTCCACCACACCCGCCGCCCCAGAAGGCCCCGCCCCTCCATCAGCAGCCGCAGCCCGAGCGCTCGCGAGCTTCGCTGTCTCAGCACGCACGAACGCCCGGTACTCGTCCAACTTGATGAAGGGAGTCACTGCTTCACGGAAGGCAGTCACTTGCTCCTCCACATCAGCCTTCACTAGTTCGTAGAGCTCCTCTGAGTCCTTGAACACGGCTACGGCCTCCGCACGAGCAGCACGATCCACCTTCATCATGCGGGACTCCATCTCCGCCTCCCGAGTGGTCACCTCAGCACGCACACGCTCCATCTCAGAACGCATGCGCTCCACCTCGGCCAGCGCGCTGTCACGCTCAACCTTCAGTGTGGCCTCGCGATCAGCGGCCTCAGCGGCCCGGGCAGTTGCCTCCTCCGCATGGGCGATGTAGCGGTGGATCAGGTCGTTTGCCTTGTTTAAGCTGGCCACGAGCCTCTCCGTTACCTGGGCCCCTTTGGCAACTTCGGCCCTCAGACGCGTGACCTCGTCCAAGTTCTCCCGGGAGCGCAGGCGGAAGAGCTGGTGTTGTAGCCTGGCGCTCGTAATGAATGCTCTGTCCAGGCCATCAGGGGTGGCATTCTCCAACGGCTTGAGCACGGGCCCCAGCGACGCGGCACCATCCACCAGGGCACGGCGAAGAGCTTCGACGATGGGACGCATCGGCCCACCAGCATCCAACACCACCGGAGAGAAGGCATCCGTCCGCGAGTGCTTCTACGGGCGCTCAGCTTCACCGGTCGGGGCATCGGTGGAGAGATCTGCACCATTATGGCTAGACCGGCGCGACCCAGAGCCTTAGGAGGCCTCACGACAGTCCAACTGCTCTACGCGCCGCTGGTCGCGCTCCACCTGCCTTTGTTCTTTTTCACAGTGGAGGCGGTCCCATTCAGCCCGACTTTGGCCCCGACCGGACGGAGGATGAGAAGGAGGGGGAGGGGGAGGGGGGAGAGGAGCACCCCGCCCCACAGTTGCAGCAGCAGAAGCACTGGCGCCTGACCCCTGGCGGATAGGGGAGGCGTGTGAGGAGACGTCTGGCGCATGGATCGTTGGCTGGACTTCACCACCAACAGCCATCTCGCCCGCCCCATCAACGACAACGCGGCGCACGATATCCGCACCCTCCAGCAGCATATAGAGGCGGCGCACGTGCTCCTCGTCCCGATCGATCGCCTTAGACTTAGACATTTTTACTGCAAAACAGAAAGAACAAGATCAGTAACAGTCGCTAACTGTACATAACATACATTTCAGATATCACCGCCCGACAGACCAGGTGTTCGAGCCAGGCGCGTTTTCTCGATCAAGTCCCAGTGACACGCCTCCCAGAAATGCCTCGCCTCGGGCCTCGGGTCGAAGACGAACTTCAAACGGGCAATCCTAATCTCCTCCTCGGGCGTCAAAGGATACTCGTTCGTGTCAAGCCAGTGGAAGCGTTGAGGGACTCGGTGGACATGACTTGCGTTGGCAGTTGATCGTGCGCCAGGTGGTCGAGGAACTGGGAAGGTCAATCAGCCACCACTTCACGCGTGGCTCCACGGTGAAGGTGCCCGAGTCTCGCCGGCGGAAGGAGTACTTCAGGCGGAAGAAGTGGAGGAACTCCGCCCGTGTCGGATGATCCAGCCCGCTCAGGCGAAAGACGTTGAAGAACGCCACCAAAGTTCGGGTCAGTATGGGCCCACACTGACCGAGGGAGATCTTCAAGAGCGCCAGGATGTACTGGAAAAATGGATGAAGGGGCAGCTTTATCCCCACATTTAGGTGAAATTCACTGACGCATACGTGGCCGGGCGGCGGTCGGTTGAACGTTTCCCCCTTCCCAGGTATCTTGAGCTTCACGGACGACTGGATATGGTAATCGCGAGCCCACCGCGCCATCTCCTTCACGCTCGGCGCCCACACAGGCTCTTGCACTGGCACTCCGTCGGGGAACGCGCCCACCCTCCGGAAACTGAGGCACGGGCTGATGCGATCGGACGAGCTCCTCACCCCACGGCCCAGACGACGAGGACCCATCCGATGACCCAGACGATTCCCCTAACCCTGCGGCAGCGAGCGCTCATTCTTGATCCATTAGCTGCACCACAGGAGAAGCGTTAGGGATGAATCGAAGAGGCGTTACACTCATCACGAAATCAGACGATGTGTCTGACCCGCTTGTGAACGAACTACAACTAACCCACCCCGCCCCCGGTATGTATATCCGCTCACGTGACCGGCCGCTCGATATCTCTATTGGCTCCATCTCCTAGATGCACGCACGCAAAACCCACACTTAGCAAAAAAAACAAACTACCAGAAACAACAAAAACCCAGAAAATCTACCCCAAACAAGATCAAACCAGGCACGACTCAAGAACACGCCTTGTTCTTGAGACGCAAACCCAGAAAAAGATAAAAGAAACCCAGAAACCGTGGAGGGCAAAACAGAAAAGCAACCGGAAACATCAGAAACAAAACGAAAAAACAGATTAGAGCCTCACCAAAGTCGAAGATTGAAGGTGGAAGTTGCACGTCGAAAAAGAATTTCGGCAAGGAGGTAAAGAACACAAAGATCAGAGAAGAACAATATGCAGAGTAAAATTGGCAGAGCTTCAGTAAAATGTGAAAGTGATGAGGAAGACGACACCATAAGGCCTATTTATAATGATCGCACGGGACACGCGAACGAACGCCAGCAGTCCATTTTCGCGTGTCCACCGTCAGATGGTGACACGTGGCCACGAGGCGGTTTACTTACCCGCCTAAGTAAACCGCGCTCACCCTTCAGCTTCCCGCCTCGGTTTTAAACACTAGCACGATCTCCCACGTCTCGCCTCGTGTCCGCCATGCAGAACCTCATGCTCCCACGTGCCTGACGCATGTCCTTCGAGCAATTACTACGTCATCAACATTTAATGCACAGGGCACGCCAGCATTAATTGTGCCGGCTAGCATTTATTACACAATGGTTCCCAAGAAGAAGTCAAAAGGAATGTCACTTCAAGCACCTCGTCAGACAGAGTATCACCCTACCCAAGGCAAGAGAACACGTCATGACTACCGCCATTCGGACTGGCGAAAGCACCACCCGCACGACCAAGCACCCGAAAAATCTCACAGGCAAGTAAGCGCCACCCCACCAGGTTAGTGCAAGACCATTTAGGCATCCCGGAAGAGGATAAACGTCTGAGTCTCCCTTCTGGAGTGCACGCGCTAAATGAAGAACTTACGCCGCACGGGCGTGGGGCTCCTCCCCTCCATGCGCGTAACGTTAACGATCGACTCGCCGGATTAGGCGGCACGGGTATGGGTGTCCTCTCCGAGGGCATGGGGTCCGTCCCCTCCTAGGGCATGGGGTATGTCCTCTCCTTGCGCGCGTTAAGACCGATGAGAGCACGGGCATGCGGTCCGTCCCTCCGTGCGCGCTGCAACACACGTACGTAACGGTCGTGGGCCCCACCGTTGACATTACGATAGGTCGGCGCCGATGAGTTGACAACTTCCTCTCGGGCACCTAAGCAAGACCGTTCCGAGGCTTAATGGCTCAAAACAGTACGATTCGTTGGGGAGTCGGGGTCAGTTCGGATCCATCCATGCATCAAGAACGACCGTTCCGAGGCTTAACGGCTCCATATTGGGGGGTCGGGGTCAGCTCGGATCCACCCATACATTTCAAGAATGACCGTTCCAAGGCTTAACAGCTCCATATTGGGGGGTTGGGGTCAGCTCGGATCCACCCATGTACATTCGCATACATTCACATACATTCACGTACATTCGCATGCACCCACATACATTCACGTACATTCGCATACATCTACACATTCACATACTCATCCCTACTTGTCTATCTGTATTACATACACATTCGCATACACATTTACACTCATTTATGTTCGCCCGAATGACTCCACGTGCGCGCGGCTCCAAACAGCAAGACTCGTTTGGAGGCCGGGCCCAAAATACAGGACCGCACAAATAGGTACACGATCGGACGCACAGGTACCCACTCCGTCAAGCGAGCCCTTCCTTGACCAGAGAGTTGGGGGACTCGGGGGTTACAGGACCACGCATCACTGCTCAATCGGATAAATATTTTGTTTAATCGCACGAACCCTTTTTCAACTCCCCAGTCAAGAAAGGTGTCTTTGACTTGGGGACTTGGGGGACTTGTTAGTATAGCAGCATTAGTTCTCCGATTAAACATACTTACCCACTTAAGCAGGTAATCAACACCTACCCGACCACCCGAAAAACCACCAGGAAGGCTACAAGTTCGCTCACAAGACCAACCCCATCCGAGCGCGCACGCGCCCGACAGGCGCACATCCGAATGTGCGGATCACATAACAACAGAGGCAGTCCAGTCCCACATCGAGGAACACAAGCAAACAACAAACTCAACCACCTATATATGAAAGGTATTTATTACAGGTAAGAGGGATCTGAACTCGAGCATTAAACACTTCAACCTACTTTCATGCACGTTCGCTTGACTGTTATATCCAATACATCTTCTAACTTAGGCATCGGAGCGTTGAAGGCAGGCCACCCCTGTCTCGACCATCTGACCGTCTGTTTGTCTTCGTATTCTTCTAACAGCCGAACCCGAACACGCGTACCCGAACACCCGAAGACCTGAAGAGAGAAGAAGCGCCCGACCATCCGAACAGCCCGAGCGTTCGGACGAGAAGAAGAAGAGCTCGTACTTGTTTCTGCTAGATTGCGTCTCACGTAATCCGGTAGAAACAACCTTGTTAAAAAGACTCCTACCATACACCGTAGTATTGAGTCTCCAGCAGCAATCATAAAGTATATCATTTGCATTGTTGCCACTTGCATTCGGTACCCAATGATTCCATATTTAGGGAACAAGAGAGATTTTTTTTTCTTTTCCATATTTTTATTACTGTAGTCATCATCCATTCCAAACCATTTATTATCCAGCTAAGCTCATATTCTTTTATATTTCTCCAACAACCCAACATTTTTACAAACCAAAACATACTTGCTCCGATAGACGCTGGACTACCATCCAATATCCATGGCTGCTAAACAAATCAAAGGGAAGGGTAGCACTAGATGGAATTTAACCCTTACCTTGAACTCTGATGCCATTAGTTGGTTTTGTAATTTAGGGACTATGTCACTGGAAATTTTTAAAAATATGTGTGATGACCCGGACCAGAATCAGCAGTATGATCAGCTATATACGTGAGTTACTGCATAATCGCGGATTTTCGACTGATGATTGAGTTGCCAGCTTTCTTAACGACTTAATTATTGACTGAGAATTGGAGCTAGGTCTCTTCTCGAGAGTCATTGTACGTGTGATTTTGAGTTCGTGGGCATTTCCAGATCGTCATTTGGACGACCGAGGAATTAATTATGAATATTTGATGTTTCGACGGAAACGGATTTAAATGACAGGTTTGTTAGTGACTAAATTACCGGACGAGAATTTGGTTTCGGTTCCTTCACGGAAGTTGTTCAGAATTTAATTTCGAGCTCGTGGGAACTTCCGGAGCATGATTTTGAGTTACGAAGATTTAATTGTGATTATTTCCGATTGTGGATTGTTTAGTCGATTTAAATGTGTGTTTGGTTGAACAGTTGACTTTTTATCCGTTTGGTTGATGTGTTTGACTTCGGGTGATTATTGAAGAATATGTCGAGACGATTTTGTGGCCGCGAGAATTATCGGAATCGGAGTTACGACGCGGAAGTTACGGATGTTCAAAGTTCGTCGAAAAGGATAATTACGAAGTTTCCAAAAAGGGAAGGTCTATAAATAGAAACCTGCTATTTTGGGCAAGTCAAAGACTTACCATTTTGGGATTTGACCGAGTTGACCGAGTCAACTCGGTGGGGGGAGGAGATGTGCGTCGGCCTCCACGGCGGCGATGGGTTTCCGGCCACCCCTTGGCTCGGGACTTGTCCCGTTTGGTGCGCCTCGACCTCCCGAGTCTACCCATGGTCACCACGTACGGCGAGACTCGCCGGAGAGAGAGGAAAATCCGGCCAAAATGGAGGAGAAACTTGTGAATTCGGGTTCCATGTTTTACACCGATTCGAGCTACAATTTGGAGTGGGCTTTGTAGCCCTCATCAACATGAAGCTACCATGTAAGTTTGGTGATATAATTTTGCTTGAGCATGGAGAATTTTGGATTTGAAATTTGTGTGAACATTTGGTTTTTCATGAAATTGACATGGTTAGAGTGAGAATTGGACTTCGGTGCAGTTATGAAAGTTGCTCAGTGGGTGATTTTGCATGGAATGGAGGTAGCTCCGCCGTGAAATTTTCCAGTCAGTGGCGGCACCGCCGTGGGCGGCGGTAAACACGGCGGTCAACGGCGGTCAATGTTGACTTTTTGGGATTTTCGACAAATTGCATGTCATTTGACTCGAAATCGCGCCCCGATCGCAGTGGGGAGGTTCGTTTTTCGAATTGAGCGTCCGAAAGTAAAGCGAGGTATTGAGGTGTTATATATGGATTTTCGACAATTCGTCGATATTGAATTATGTGTTTCCGAGAACGGTGGTTTCTCGTGATCTGTTTTGTATTGTCGAGTTATGACTTTGAGAAATGGATTTTGTGAATATTCAGGTGTTCGTGATCGTTCGTTTGGCGAGGGACTTTCCGCCGGATCACGGGTTAACGCGTATCGCGTTACGCCAGTCTGTGAGTGGACAATTTATTTTTACGGAATTATTGCGAGTCCTTTATATATGTTTTACGAACTTGAGCATGCAGTATGATTATGATTTTACGAGCATGAGTTTTCGTACGAGATTATGTTTATATTGAGCATGGGTTATATGATTATACTTATATGTTGTTATGTTTCCACGAGTGGCCCCGTGTGATTTATACACATGCTCTATACGCGTGAGGAGTTAGAGTCTCCCTCGTGTATGTATACGTGAGGAGTTAGAGTCTCCCTCGTGTACTTGGACGCGTGAGGAGTTAGAGTCTCCCTCGTGTACCATTTGATTATTTATACTTCGACTCGCATATGTTTTATATCGTATATTTTATTTGGTGAAAGACACTTATTTTCGTCCACTCACTCTAACGTGTTTCATGTCTTTCCCTTGGGCTTTTCGGTTTCCGTGCCCAGTTTGCAGTTCAGGCTCTGGTGTCGCACGTCGTGGTCGGAGGCATAGTGCTCGAGCTACCTTGTTTCTTCCAGTAGGTTTATTGTTCTACCTACTGTGGTATACATATATGTTTATACGATTTTACTCCGGATTTCAGTAAAGTACGTATATATTTATTGTTTTACTTTACTGTTGATATATTGAGAAATCCAGATGGGATTGGTGCCCACGGTTTGCTTTTTGTGGCATAGGATGAAGTGTATTTTCCGCGTGCAGGTAATGGTAATTCTAGGTTAGTAGCGAAACTCTGCCAAAATTTCTACGGTTTTTGTTGGTTCGCGTTTTCGAAGGGGTTTGATTCCGGTTTAGGAAACTAAATCGGGGTTGGGTCCTTTCAGCTTGGTATCAGAGCATTAGGTTATAGGTTCTGTAGACTTCTGTAGTCGTGTTTACTAAGGATATTTGAGAATGTACAGCATGTCTGGAATGGTGACCCGACCGGCCGGCGGATAATCATCAATATTCCGGGTGTTGTATACTTTCAAATATTTGAAGTTCCATGATTACGTTCCACTTGTTATGAACGATATTGTATTCATTAGGATGCCTCCTGACGTGCTTTCCATGTCGGTACGGTTGTGGATCCTATTGAGGATCAATCGACGCTCGATTTGCCAGAGAACTGTGGATTTGGATGAGTATTCTGAATTCAGAGATTTGTGTGGCACGGTTTGCCTGGTTAAGTGTGTATGAGCGTCTACATGTTGCCTCAGAGCTGAGAATTGTGGCAGTTGATGTTTGCCTGAGTCAGATTGTTGTATTTGGTGGGCTGATATGGTGTGAGTTCCGATTGCGACTCCACGGCCCACAATCAGGGTGTTGTTTATACGGTAATGGTTTTATCAGGTTACCCAGCAATCGAATGTGGTGTGTTTACCCACCTGAGGCAGAGATGCATTGTTCATATGTTTGTTTCCGTTTGCACGTGTTATGTGGCTTCAGAGGAAGTAGTGCACGAGGTTCGAGATGAGTTTGAACCTGAGCACCAGAGAGAGTCTAATTGATGTGCCTCGAGACATCCGTGAGGAGCTTAGTGTGCTGCACTCAGTAGCGAGGCTATTGACAAGGAAAGTTGTACACGGTTTCCGATGTGATGGTTAGAGGAAAGTGGACTTAGTCGACATTTTAATGAGGTTGAGTTCCGACACCTCGGGATCAGTGACTTCATCAGGCTGTGGCCCTATCGATTATGTTGTGGGTCATCAGATCGAGCAGATGATCCGTTTGACGATGGCGGAGATCACAGAGTAGCGGACTTGTTCCTGTGGCATGAGTTTGGGTGATCCTTTCACGCAGCAGGTGTTGCGGTGACTTGTGTTCGTGGAGCACTCTCAGTTGCCATTGTGATGACCAGGAGGGTCACGTATGAGGGAGCGCCTTAGTCAGCTGTTCTAGCGGTTCGGTACCTCAGAGTTTACGAGGAGATCCTCATGTTGTACCTGCAGTCTGATCAATGTACCTTTCTGGACGAATTATTCAGCAAGTCGCATTTGATGTGGGCGGCTAGTTGGGCATGTCGGAGTTCGTGCCATGACCTTGTTTGAGGATAGATTTTCTCCGAGGTTACTGTTGTTTGATATCCATGGCTATTGTACTTGCATCTTCACTTCCGAGTTTTGGAGGGTGTTGCATCCATCCGGAGGTCGCGAGATCCTTGTTGGAGGTTATGTGTTAGCCGCGGATCTGTTATAGCTGGACATCGTGGTTTTGATGTGATTGTGAGTATGGACTTACTGACGATGCATTTGGCTGTGTTCGATGCCTCGAGAAGGAGATTATGTTTCGACGACCAGGTTTTCCCGAGACACTATTTCGCGGTGATGGTCGAGCGGATGATGAAAAGAGTTATGTTGCTTGCTTAGCGTATGATGGGGACACTTCGATTACTGTACCCGATATTGGCGACATTGAGGTGGTTCCCGAGTTTCCTGAGATGTGTGCCGGAGGAGTACCAGGTATACTTCCAGTTCGGGAGACCGACTACATTATTGAGCTTGTACCAGGCGCTGGACTCATTTTACCAGCATCTTGTCGCTCGGAGCCAGCGGAGCTGATGGAGCTATAGTTTCGACTCCAGGAGTTGCTGGAGGAGGTTTCAGGAGATTTCATGCGACCCCGTGTATTTGCGTGGTGTGCTCTTGTATTGTGTGTACGGATGTTGGTTGGTTCGACGAGATGGTGTATTGACTACCGGAAACCTGATTCGCTTCAGAGGAGAGTGAGTATCCTCCACTTCGGATTGACGAGTGGTTTGATTAGCTTGCGAGACCTTCAGTCTTTCGGAGATTGATTTCAGGTCCGGATACCATCAGTTGAGGTTTGATGAGTTAGATGTAATTTGGACAGCTTTCGGATCTCGGTGTGGACATCAGAAGTTTTTGGTCACGCTGTTTGATTAACCAATGCCCCATAGATCGTGTGGACGTGATGATCAGGTGTTCAGACGGTTTCTTGACGAGTTTGCGGTCATGTTCGTTGGCAACGTCCTGATGTACTCCAGGAGTATGGACCAGCACCTAAAGCAATTGTGAGCGATTTTGCGGACTTCGCGAGATGATCAGTTGTTTGCGAAGTTCAGCCTGTGTGAGTTTTGGCCGATTAGCGTGAAGATTTTGAGCTGTGTGATGTTATCCGAGGGAGTTGTCGTGGATCCTGACAAGTTAGAAGCCGTATTGATTTGGGAATTGTTCTACCATTATGCCAGAGATCAGGGGTCTCTTGGGTTTGGCAGGCTATTACCGACGGCTTGTGCAGGATTTTCCCGGATTGCCACTTCACTTTTCAGATTGACGAAGAAGGCGTCAAGTTCGAGTGGTTCGATGCACGCAAGGAGAGTTACTTACTCCTGTAAGATGGTTGACCGTTGTTTCGGTTTTGACCTTACCTGATGATCGTGATGAGTTCGTGGGTTTTGGCGATGCATCGAGGTTTGGATTTAGTTGTGCCTCGATGCTATGTAGCAGAGCAGTGGAAAGCTTATGTATCTACGTATCCTATGTATGATCTGGGTGTAGCTGTCCTTATGTTAGCATCAGTGAGTTGGAGATACTACAGCTATGGCGTGCAGCACGGTGTAGGATGTGTACTGACCACTTGAGTTTCATCCACTTGCATTTTCGGCCAGATACTACGGTTTTATAAATATTATTAAAATGGTTCTCAAAATCTTATTTTATAGCAATGAGATGTCTTCGACATTTATCGGTCTCTTCTAATTTAAAATATTGAATTATCCAATATAGTACATACAAATTTTCTGATATAGAAGTATTTATAATTTTTGTTTTCAAACAATAAAGAACTTCATTTTACACAGAAATGACAATATTACTTAATAATGGAACAATAAATGTTAAAGAAAATCAAGATAAGGAGAACGTGAATTAGAAATACGATGACGGTGCCAATTCAAGACTCAAGAATGTGATCATAATGTTGGAAAGATCAAGAATAGTGTATTTCATTTTTGAATATGTGATAGTGTATTTTGACATTTGAGTTTTTTTAGTAGACTTTAATTATTTGAACAATCCTTAGAAATCCAACTAAATCCTTATAAAACAATACAAAAGAATCATTTCAAATCCATGTGGAATTAAAATAATCTATGGATTTAAAAAAATCTACAACAATCTAAGGATTATAAAGAATTCTTTAAAATCCTTTAAAATCCATATTGAATAACCCCCCCCCCCCCTTAGTTCCTCACACAGTGATGCAGAACACAGATGAACCAAAGCAGAACCAACAAAAACATCCCAGATGACTCAGCATTTCAGCTAAAGAAAGAATACCTCTATTCCAATCTTGACAAAGTCACTATGATCCGAGCTTAGTCAAATTTAGTCCACAAATTCTCTAAAACATTATAAAAAATAAAATAAAAAACCTCAAACCTTTAAGCAAAACAGACCCACTAACCAAAATCACATAAAAGAAATACCCTTTAGCTCAAATCAAAGATCAAGAGCCACGAACATAGCAAAAACTAAGCACCCAGTACATGGTCGATTCCATAAATGAAATTTTATATAAAAACAAAACAAAACAAAACAGTTATAAGAGATGAAAGGTTTGAGAAAACCTGAATGAATGAGAGCGAAGTAGAACAATAACTCGCCCTTCTCGATTTGGTCAAAGGCAATGAAAGAAGAGAGAGAGAGAGAGAGAGAGAGAGAGAGAGAGAGAGAGAGAGAGAGAGGCTTCATCGTGAGAGCACTGGTCTGGGTCTAACATCCAACTTACCCAGAACAGCTCGCAAGTTTACAAGGAATGTCCATATAAGAAATTACTAAATATGGTTGTTAGAATTACGTTTTTAAGGCGTTTGTTGAACCATTAAACTGCAAATAAGTCTTTTATGATGTAAATTTCTTAGTTACGTTCATTCTCAACCTTAAACTTGTAACCTTGGTAAGTTAACAAAACATGGTCTTACATTTACTTATTTATGTTTGCATAAAACTTTAACTTAAAACATATGTTTACCATTTAATAGTTAACATGCAATATCAAGTCACTTTATAACATATTTTTTATTGTAGGTCTTGCTAAAACACTAAAGTATTGTCTATATATATATTTCATTGTTGTCACCGACACCAGAAATCATCCTACAACTCCTATGTGTGTGCAATACATAATCCCAACATTGCTTCCAAATCCCCTCCTCACAATGCTTATAGTCAGCACCCATCATCCCTTGATCGGAGGCAGCTGCTTGCGCTTAACATGTCCAATATTGAGACGAACAACAATGGGAAAAAGCTTTAGCAAACTATGGTTATCGAATAATTCTGATCAGCTGTCAATTACTAGTTGTAAAGTTAGTGTTTTTGAATTGGTTCATGGTTCCTAGAGAAAAGCACACTCTATTTTTTTTAGAAAGGCGGTCGAATTTCATTGAGTAGTAATTTACAAGGAATCGACCGGTCAACGGTATGATAGAAACGATCCCCTAGAGTAAACTACATTACTGAATCCGCTCAACATGTGTAGCTTGAGAAACAGGAGTAAGGCAGTGAGGGTCCTAAACCCCTGAATAAACAAATATGTGCTCCAGTCCCTAATCAAAGACCATGAAGGTCACACAACAACGAAACAACTCAACACAATCTTCGATACACGAGAATTTATTCGCAACATACCTCACTAACTGAGGATTAAGTTGCCACATAAAACATAAAGAAAAGCACACTCTATGGGTGTGTGAAATTTAAAAATTATTTTTTACAGTGTTTATGGGATAGTTATTTATTGTAATATTTGCTTGCTGTAAAAAAAAGTTAATAACTACTTATGGGAGTTATAGTTGTTTTTATGGCAGTTTTTTTTCTCTCTAATAAGCTTTGAGAGAAAAAGTAGGGAAATTTTAAAATTTTCTTTTCATGATTATCTTTTTTTTATTCTACAATTACAAAAATGACCTTATATTATTATTTCCCACCAAAGAGAAAAGGTATTTTTGGAACATTTTGCAAAAAATGGAGAACAATGTGAGTTTTCTTAATATATAGTATAGATTTTTGGGGAAGTTATAAGCCCAAAAACACATTTGGTTTCCAAAAAAATAAACTTATTACACCATGGTAAAAAAAGTTCAACTTATGACCCATATTTTTCTTAAAAAAACCTAGCTGACATCATTTTCTCCCAAAAAAAATCCAAAAAGTTATAAACCTACTTTTCATCTTATGATTTTGTCCTTCTTTTCCTAATTTGAATTCTCCGTAACGTCGTCTTTAAGAGAGGGCTACTTCGCAGCTCTCTCTTCCCTCCTCAATTTTTGCCGAAAAAAGAGAATATCTCTCTCTCTCTCTCTCTCTCTCTCTCTCTCTCTCTTTCTCGCTTTATCTCGCGATCGCGATCTCTATATAATAAATTATTTGACAACAATTGATGATTTCATATGATAAATTCACTCTGTTTTTTGAATATGATAGATGATTTGAATTGGTGTTGAACAAAACTATTTCCGTTCGTAGTTGTATTAGTCAATTTCATGAAAGTATTGATTAGTTTAATCAATTTGCTCCACAATTAGGTCTGGATCTGATTTTGGTTCTAAAGATCTATTTGTCTATCTTTTCTGTTAACCTATATGTTGCAAGTAACATACCTAACTGTTAGTTAATCAAAGAAGCTACAATATTTTTTTAAAATAAATTGATGATTTCATATGTTGGATTCTTTTGTACTTCCAATTTCACTATATTTTTGTATATGATAGATGATTTGAATTGATGTTGCACAAAATTGTTTACGTTCGTAGTTGTATTACTCGATTTCATCAAAGTATTAATTAACTTAATCAATTTGCTCCTTAATTAGTTTTGGATCTGATTTTGGTTCTGAAGATCTGTTTAGATATCTGTTAGAGTTTTTGTCTGGCTATCTATTTTTTCCATCTATTCTATTAAACTATATGTTTGAAATATCATACCTAATCTTTTAGTTAACCAATGCAGCTACAATGTGTTTCTTCAACTCTTTAACAACTTTTTAATATTTTTCTGCAGTTAAATATATTCAATGGCAACAACACCATCTCCAATCAGTGTGAAATATATTCACGGTCGAGAAGGTGTGATAGATATTTTAAATGATGATATCACACTTAATGATATCGTGAATACTGTCCATCAACGATTCAAATCACTCAACAACTAAAACTTGACGTACAAGTACTGTATCCCGCCAGAGAAAGAACAATTTTTTCAGGAAACTGCTCGTGACATGTTTTTGATGATGCTTTCTCTCCAAATGCTCAAATAAAAATATATTGAGATCAGAATCACTAACCTGAATGAAGTAGAACATCCAAAACTCATTTGAACATTTGTTTGCATATCTGTTTGAATATCTTTTGCATATTTTCAAACCCTGAATGAAGTAGAACATCCACACGCGCCCTCCGGCCGGACAGCTCTGTTTAGAGCATTCGACCCCTCAATCTCTTCCTCTTTTAGAACCCTACAACATTCTCTTCTGTGGCTATATCAAATTCTGGCATATTTCACCGGAATTCCACTCGAAAGCCGACGGGTCCAAAACTCGGCCGGAATCTTCTCGACGTCCAAACACCGGCTACGACGCACGGCGGCCCACGAGGTTAAGTGGTTTCGACTCCTGGGACAAAACCCAGTCGAACCCACCCCACGCCATCACCGGAGAATGCCCAGAGCTCCGCCACCCACGACGTCCGTGCGTACCGCCCCAAAAACCCATTCGGGTTGCTTCAAATCGTACCTAAAAGTGCCAATTGATCACACCAAGCCACTCATGGGCAAGAGGAGAAAAAAATCTATACCACAATCACCTGAAAAGGTGGCCGGACGGTGGAGTTTCCGGTGGGTCAAGGAAACGGGTCGGGTCAAAGGGTGGGTCCACACCAGGTCAACACCCAATCGGGTAACCCGACCAAATTCGAAAGCTGCTATTTATAGGGGAAGCTCCTCAATCGATCGACGGCTATTATTCGACTATATCGCGATCGTACATTCACTAATTAATCGATAAAACAAATTTCTTTTTGATTTATTCATTACGACACTTTCCGATAAATATCGCGATAGTTATCCGAAAACAAAAACTTCCAAAAATCATAACAAATAACTTGTAAATCAGAAAAATTCTCCGAAAATTCCCACGAGTTTAAAATTAAATATTCTACAACTCTCGTGAAGGAAATCAAGTCAAATTCTTACCCGATCAAAAGGTCGTTAATAACCCACGTGATACAACTAATTCGCGATAATATTGTTTCGTGCTAATTAATACGTGAACTTTGGTTCGGGTTGTTACAATCTACCTTCCTAATAAAAATTTCGTCCTTGAAATTTACTTACTTGCTAATCGAAGAGGTAGGGATACTGCTCTAGCATCTGCAACTCAGGTTCCCGAGTGGCTTCCTCAGCAACATGGTTCCTCCACAAGACCTTCACAAGTGGAATGGTCTTGTGACGTAGTTCCTGGACTCTCCGATCAAGAATCTGAACCGGCTTTTCCACATAAGTCAAATCCTCCCATATAGAGAGCTGATAAGGTGTCAGAACATGAGATGGATCAGAAATGTATTTCCGCAACAAAGACACATGGAACTCATCATGTACTCTGGCCATCTCAGAAGGTAGTGCCAACTTATACGCCACTGCACCCACGCGTTCAATAATCTCATATGGGCCGATATAACGTGGACGGAGTTTGCCACGTTTCCCGAAACGCACAAAACCTTTCCAAGGAGATAATTTTAAAAATACCTAATCACCAACCTCAAACTCAAGGTCCTTCCTCCTTACATCAGCATAATTTTTTTGTCAATCTTGTGCGGCTTTCATTCTGTCTCGAATAATTTGAATGTCCTAAGCAGTGTCATTCACTATATTATGACCAATAAGCCACATTTCTCCTACTTCACTCCAACACAACGGAGTTTGACATTGTTTCCCATATAAAGCTTCATATGGAGCCATTTCGATGCTGGCCTGATAACTGTTGTTGTACACAAATTCAATCAAATGTAGTTGTTGATCCCAATTTCCTTTGAACTGTGATACACAAGAACACAACATATCTTCCAAAGTCTGAATGGTTCTCTCCGATTGGCCATCAGTCTAAGGGTGAAAAGCTTTACTAAAATGTAATCTGGTCCCCAACGCCTTTTGCAAAGCTCGCCAAAATTCTGATGTGAATTGAGTATCCCGATCGAAAACTATAGACACAGGCACTCTGTGCAACCTAACAATCTCCACCATATATAACTTTGTTAATTTGCTTACATAGATCTTTCCTGGAAGAGCTAGAAAATGAGATGATTTTGTAAGACGGTCAACAATTACCCAAATGCCAGTATTACCACTTAAGGTACGAGGTAGCTGATATACAAAGTCCATGGTAATATGCTTCCACTTCCAAACCAGAATCTCTAATGGTTGCAACTTCCTAGCAAGTTTCTGTCCCTCAGCCTTCACCTGTTGACAAATAAGGCACTTGCTCACGTATGTTGCTATTTCTCTTTTCATGTTACGCCACCAGTAGTAAGCTCTAAGTGTCCGAAACATTTTTGTACTGCCTGGATGCATAACATAGGCAGAACAATGGGCCTCATCAAGTATCTCCTTCTTCAGCTCGTCATTTCTAGGGACACATAGTCTTCTTCGGAACATTAGAGTATCGTCATCCCTTAGTTGAAACTCTATTGGTTGGCTATTTTGAATCATATTCTTCTTACTCAATAGATAGGGATCCGTATCTGAGTCTCTCGCACCTTGTCAAACAACACTGGTCGGACTTGAAAACTGGCTAACAGTGCTCCATCGTTACACCATTCTAGTTCTGCTTCCGTAGCTCGCAACTCAGTTAACATCGTCACTCGTGCGACTTGTACATGAAATAAAGAGACTCCAGATTTCCTGCTAAGAGAATTTACCTTCCCTGGATGGTATTCAAAAGTACAATCATAATCATTAATTAACTCCATCCATCTCCATTGCCTCTTGTTCAAATCTAGTTGAGTACCCAGGTAAGTGAGACTCTTGTGATTATTATAAATCTTACATTGCGCTCCATACAAGTAGTGCTTTCAACTCTTTATGCTAACACAATGGCAGCAAGCTCCAGATCATGTGTGGGATAATTAACTTCGTGGGGTTTCAGTTGCCTAGAACCATACGCAACGACCTTGCCATGCTGCATCAAAACACAGCCCATGCCCAATGTCGAAGCATCACTGTAATTGGGTAAGTGAAATCGCAATTCCCGAGAAATCTTATACAAAACGGCGATAATAACCTGCTAAACCCAAGAAACTTCTTATTTCAGTAACACTAGTAGGTCTGCTCCAATTCAACACCGCCTCGATTTTATCTTGATCAACGCTAACTCCCTCAGCTGAAATCACATGACCCAGAAATTTCACATTATCCAACCAGAATTCACACTTGCTAAACCTTGCATACAACTGAGAATCTCGCAAAGTTTGCAAAACAGCACGTAGATGCTTCCGATGTTGCTTCACATCATTGGAAAATATTAAGATTTCATCGATAAACATAATGACACACTTATCCAAATATTGCCTGAAGACTCGATTCATGAGGTTCATAAATGCGGCTGGGGAATTTGTCATACCAAAAGGCATAACAAGAAACTCATAATGTCCATAGCGTTATCAAAAAGTCGTCTTAGAAATATCTGATTCTCGAATCTGAAGTTGGTGGTATCCTGACATAAGATCAATTTTCGAGAAAATTGTTGCTCCCTTGAGTTGATCGAACAAATAATCAATCCGCGGTAAAGAATACTTATTTTTCATCGTGACTTGATTCAATTTCCAATAGTCAATGCACAACCTCATTGAACCATCATTCTTCCTCACGAACAACACTGGAGCACCCCAAGGTGAAACACTGGGTTGAATAAAACCCTGATTGATCAACTCCTGCAGTTGAACCTGTAACTCCTTCAATTCTGCTGGAGCCATTCGATATGGTGCTTGGGAAATAGGACCAGTACCCGGAAGTAAATAGTAAAATCAATCTCCCTCACCGAAGGAAGACCAAGTAAGTCCCCTGGAAAGATATCTGGATACTCACAGACCACTGGAATATCCCCGATACTCGGCACACATACTTCAGTATTAATCACATGTGCCAAGTATGCCTCACAGCCTTTCCTTAACATCTTTTCTGCTTTCATTGCCGAAATCATATAAGGTGGAGAAATATTTCTTTCAACAGCGAAATAAGATTTCTGGCATACCTGGACTTCTAAAGACTACCTCCTTTTTATGACAATCAAAGACTGCCCAATGAGCCTCTAAGAAGTCCATCCCCAGAATTACATCAAAATCTACAAAATCCAACAACATTAAATATGCGGCTTGCCCATGATCTCCTATGAATATTTCACAGTCCCTATATACCCATCCAACACACACAACCTCACCGGACGGATATAATACTCCACATACCCAAAAGTGGAGAGGCAGGTATAGTGGCCAAAGATGCCAATCTATACAACATAAAAGAATGCGTAGCCTCCGGGTCTAATAAAGTAAGGATTAGGTAACCAAAAACATATAACGTACCGATGATAACTTCAAGGGAAGCTCTACCCTCACGCAGGGTCATGGCATGCACTCGGGCCTGCCCAGCGGGTTGTCCACGTTGATTGCAGTTCTGTTGATTTGGTTGTTCTGTGGGCTATGCTGGTCGAACTCCAAAAGTGGTACCCTGATCTCCACCTTATGTCTGGGTTGCTGAACCACCAAAACTGGATAACTGTGGACATTCCTTGGCAAAGTGACCCTCTTGGCCACAACGATAATAACTTCTGATGCCCTGTTGACACTGACCCAAATGGTGTCGATTACATATCCTGCACAGTGGAAACTCCCGTTGCATAGAAGGATTAATACGACGACCGCTACGACTAGAACCATTGGAACTAGCTCTATTACTTTGTCGCTGTGATAGGTTTTTCCTCCAATCCTGTCTTCTACACTAGCCAGATGTACCAGCAGAAAATCTATAAGATCTATTGCCAGAAGATGATGTTGACCCCGAAGTACCTGAACTTAATCTCTTCGAGGGGCCCTGGCTAGGTCCACCTTTCACGAAACGACGAGACTAAAATTGCATCTGTCTCTCCCTTTCCACATCCTCACCCCCGATGATTGCACTAACAAACTTATCAAAGTTATCCTAAGGCATAGCTGTCAATGTCCCCTTGATGTTTAAATTCAAACCCAGCTCACACCTCCTACATTTGGCTTCCTTACTCGCCACCATATCACGCGTAAATCGAGACAAACGAGTAAATGCATCTCGATACTCAAGCATTAACATAATGCCTTGTCTCGGATTGGTGAACTCTTCATATTTCCGCTGCTGAGTAGCCTGATTAAAATACCGATACATGAACAATTCCCTGAATATAGGCCATGGGGTATCAACATGAACCCTCTCAGTGCTAGCCCACAAGAAGTAAGCATGTGACTCAAGTAACCCAACAGCTATTACAATTTTTTGATCTGGAGTGAAGTGAAGTCATTCACATACACGCTCCAACTGTACTATCCATGCCTCACAAATTTCACGATATGTGGAACCGGAGAAAATAGTTGCTCCAGCTGTTCTTGCCTTTGCTACATGGTCAAAACGCCCCTCTAGTTGTAAAAATCGCATAAGCAAGTCATGCGTTCGTTGATCCTCTGTGACGACCCGAACCAGAATCAGTTGAGTAAACGGCTTAATTCACGAGTTAGCGCGTAATTACTGTTTTTTGATAATTGTGTGATTTGCCAGTTTTGTTCGCGACTTAATTATCGGCCGAGAATTTGAGTTGAGTCTCTTCTTGAGAGTTGTTGTTCACGTGATTTCGAGTTCGTGGGCGGTTCCGGATGATTATTTTGACGACCGAGGAATATAATATGAATATTTGAAGTTTTAGAATATCGTCGAGTTTATCCGTTCATATCGAGTTTATTCGAATCGTAATGGTTATCCGTTTTGGACCTTCGATCGTCCTAAGACACGAGTATAAATATCTAAAATAGTCGAAAAATTGTCGAAAACACTGTTGGAAGTTTGACCGGTGTTGACTTTTTGTGTTGACCGTTGACTTTGAGCTGACCGGTTCTCCACCACGTGGAACACGCTGCCGCCGTCGGACCTCGTGATTTCGGCCACCTCCGGCCGAGATATTGGTATATTTTGAATCCTTGTTTGATTTGTTGTTGATTAGAACTTGGAATTGTTGAATTTGGTGCCGGAATGAGGGAGAACGGAGAGGTTGAACTTTGGGGATTTTCGCCGGAATCGGCCTTATTTGGGGGCGGCGCTCCGGTGACTTTCCGGGGTGGATGTTTGGTGGGTTCTGTTGGGTTTTGGATGGAGATCATTTCCCCTTTGGTTTGGAGGGACGAGGTGGCGCGACGGCGCCGGAATCAGGCCGAGAAATTTTCTGGCCGGTTGTGTTCATGGAGGTTTCGAGCTGATTTCCGGCCAACCTCGCCTGAATTGGTGGTTGCCACAGTTGGGAAAGTTGTTTTACTTGAGGAGGAGAACCTTGTGGGAGCTTAGCCGCCAGAAAATCTCTCCAGTTGACGGCGCGCCGCCGCCGCCGGCAGCGGTCAACGGCGGAGCTCCGGTGACCCGTTGACTTTTTAGAATTTGATGATTTTAATGTCGTTTTACTCGTATTCGCATCCCAATCATCGCTTTGAGGTTTTCGAGTGGATTTGGGTACCAGATTTTCAGTCGAGGGTTTGAGTGGAGATTTCGGGAATTTCGTTGATTATTTTTGTATCAGTTATATGTTTCCGGGAACGGTTGGTTTCCGAGGTGTGGTATAGTGCTGTGAATTGTGATTTTGATCAGATTTATTTTATGATTATTCAGGGGATCGAGATCGTGATTCGGGCGAAGGACCTTCCGCCGGACCACGTGATTAGCGCAAGTGCGCGCTTTGCTCACCTGTGAGTGGACACTTTTATATTTTCACAGTCGTTGCGAGTTCATGATTTTCCGTATTTTCTTATATACGATGTTGAGATTATTTATTATTTTCGGAGGTATTATTTTATATTTTATGGTGATGGCATACTTACATCGATGCTTCGGCTACTCGACTGATCACCGGTAGTCTGACCAGAGTTGAGAGATTCCTCTGGGCAGGGTTGCGAGATTCCCCTGTTATGCCGCTGGGGTTGAAAGATTCCCCTGGCCTATCACCGTCGGGCTTGAGCGATTCGCCTGACCGTCGGGCTTGAGAGATTCGCCTGGCACCTCCATATATACTTTTCGAACTCGCATTGTTTTACATTGATTATGTATATGAAATTGGTGAAAGGCATATGTTTATTTTCGTCCACTCACTATAACATTTTATTTGCCTTTCCCCTGGGCTTTTCGGTTTCCGTGCCCAGTTTGGAGTTCGGATTCTGGTGTCTCAAGTCGTGGTCGGAGGCTAGTTGTTCGAGCTACTTGTCTTTTCTAGTAGGTTCCTTGTTTCGCCTACTGTTGTATATTTTGTACATATACACTAGAGGTCACTCTGATACGATACTGATACATGTTTTATGTTGTTTTTCCTGGATTTTCTATATATTAAAGTTATGTTTACTGTTTATTGATATTGATATGATATTGAGAAAGTTGGATGGGATTAGACCGTTTTGGACCGTCGTAATGGTTATCCGTTTTGGACCGTCGTAATAGTTATCCGTTTTGGACCATCGTAATGGTTATCCGTTTTGGACCGTTATGATTATTCAGGGGATCAAGATCGTGCTTCGGGCGAGGGATCTTCCGTCGGACCACGTGATTAGCGCGAGTGCGCGCTTTGCTCACCTGTGAGTGGACACTTTTATATTTTCACAATTGTTGCGAGTTCGTGATTTTTTCGTGATTTTCCGTATTTGCTTATATACGATGTTGAGATTATTTATTATTTTCGGAGGTATTATTTTATATTTTATGGTGATGGCATACTTGCATCGATGATTCGGCTACTCGGCTGATCACCGGTAGTCTGACCAGAGTTGAGAGATTCCTCTGGACCAGAGTTGAAAGATTCCTCTGGGCAGGGTTGAGAGATTCCCCTGTTATGACGCTGGGGTTGAGAGATTCCCCTGGCCTATCACCGTCGGGCTTGAGCGATTCGCCTGACCGTCGAGTTTGAGAGATTCGCCTGGCACCTCCATATATATTTTCCAAACTCGTATTGTTTTACATTGATTATGTATATGAAATTGGTGAAAGGCATATGTTTATTTTCGTCCACTCACTCTAACGTTTTATTTGCCTTTCCCCTGGGCTTTTCGGTTTTCGTGCCCAGTTTGCAGTTCGGATTCTGGTGTCTCACGTCGTGGTCGGAGGCTAGTTGTTCGAGCTACCTATCTTTTCCAGTAAGTTCCTTGTTTCGCCTACTGTTGTATATTTTGTATATATACACTAGAGGTCGCTCTGATATTATACTGATACATGTTTTATGTGGTTTTTCCCGGATTTTCTATATATTATAGTTATGTTTACTGTTTATTGATATTGATATGATATTGAGAAATCTGGATGGGATTGGTGCCCACGGTTTGGCTTTTGTGGCATAGTATGAAGTGTATTTTTCGGGTGCAGGTTAATGGCAATTCTGCATTAGTAGCATTACTCTACCAAAATTTTTATGGTTTTTGTTGGTTCGTGTTTTCAGAAGGGGTTTGATTCCGGTTTAGGAAATTAAATCGGGGTTGGGTCCTTTCAGCTTGGTATCAGAGCATTAGGTTGTCAGATTCTGTAGACTCTTGTATTTGTGACGCTTAGGGTATTTGAGTTTGTACAGCATGACTGGAGCGATGACCCGACTGGCCAGCGGTACTCATCAATGCTTCGGGTGTTGTGTGTTCTCAAATATCTGAGGTCTCATGATTACATTCCTTCTGCTTGTACTTAATGCTTGTCTTGTATCAGTAGGATGCCTCCTCGACGTGGTCCCCGTGTTGATCGGGAAGTGGATCCTGATGAGGATTGCCAGACGCATGACTTGCTGACGCGAGTGTTGCGTTTAGAGGAGCGTTTTGACCCTGTGGTCAAAGCTCGTACTGCTTGTGCGACTGTCTTTTTGGGTTCAGCTGATCCAGAGATATGTGAGGCATGGTTAGTTCAGGTTGAACGAGTTTGTGAGCATCTGCGTTTTACCCCTGAGTAGTTGACAGTGGCAGCAGTCAGATTACTTGAGTCAGATGCATACTTCTAGTTGGTTAGCACCGATCAGGTTCCAGTTGATACTCCGTGGGCTTTGTTCCGATATTTGTTTATGCGGAGATACTTCAACCAGGCTACCCAGCAGCGTAAGTATGAGGAGTTCACGAATTTGAGGCAGGGCATTTTATCTGTGCTTGAGTACCGGGACAGGTTTACCCGCTTATCTCGGTTTGCGCGTGACATGGTAGTTACTGAGGAAGCCAAGTGCCGCAGATTTGAGCTGGGTTTGAACTTGAACATCAAGGGGACTCTGACTACAATGCCTCGGAACAACTTCGATGAGTTTGTCAGTACAGCACTCCAAGGTGAGGATATCGAGAAGGAGAGGCAAATGAGATACCAACCTAGACGGTTTGAGAAGGGTGGACCGAGTCAGGGGCCTCCCAAGAGGCAGAGTTCCGATTCTTTCGGTTTGGCTTTATCCTCGAGTAGTGGACCATATAGACCATCAGCTAGTGCACCGAGACAGAGGCATAGATGGAGGAGAGATCGACCTCAGTGGGGGTTCAAGCGATTCTAGTTATCCTCGGCGTACCGGTGGCTCTTTTGCTGTACCGAGGGAGTACCCGCTATGTAGTCTCTGCAGCAGGCACCATGTTGGTCCGTGTCAACGAGGCCCTGTCACTTGTTTTCGTTGTGGCCAGGTGGGTCACTATGCGAGAGAGTGTTTCCAGCTTGATGGTGCTGGTGGACAGGCGGCCCAAAGTTCCGGAGGAGAGCGAGGTGCCACTTCGGGGGCTCGACCAGTACAGTTTGCGGGCCAGGGCGGACAGCAGGGACAGCCTCAGCGTGGACGACCAGCAGGGCAGGCTAGGGTTCATGCCATGACTTTCCGTGAGGGTGGAGCTTCACCGGAGGTCGTTATCGGTACGTTGCATGTTTTCGGTTATCCAGTACTTACATTGTTAGATCCAGGCGCTACGTATTCATTTATGTCGTATAGACTATCATCTTTAGCTACTGTACCTACGTCTCCACTTCCGGGGTTGTAGAGAGTATTGTATCCGTCCGGTGAGATTGTGAGTATTGGCTGGGTATATATACCGAGATTGTGAGATTTTTATTGGATGCCATGGTTTAGCCGCGGATTTGTTGTTGCTTGATATCATTGATTTTGATTTGATTTTGGGTATGGACTTCTTGGAGACATATTGGGGCATGTTTGACTGTCACAAGAAGGAGGTTGCGTTTCGACGACCAGGTTTTCCTGAGATATTGTTTCGCGGCGAGAAGAACACTTCATTGCCATGTGTGATTTCTGCGATGAAGGCGGATCGGATGATGGAGAAGGGTTGTGTTGCTTATTTAGCTCATGTTGTGGACACCACGGCTGCTGTGCCAGACATTGGTGATATCGAGGTCGTCTCCGAGTTTCCAGATGTGTTTCCGGATGAGTTACCGGGTATACCTCCAGTTTGGGAGATTGATTTTATTATTGAGCTATTACCGGGCACTGGACCCATATCTCAGGCACCGTATTGTATGCCGCCAGCGAAGTTAAAAGAGTTACAGATTCAACTTCAGGAGTTGTTGGAGAAGGGTTTTATTCGACCCAGTGTTTCGCCGTGGGGTGCCTCGGTCTTGTTTGTGCAGAAGAAGGATGGATCTATGCGGTTGTGCATCGATTATCGGAAGCTGAATCAGGTCACTGTGAAGAAGAAGTATCCATTGCCGCGGATTGACGATTTGTTTGATCAGCTCAAGGGAGCTTCAGTCTTTTCGAAGATTGATCTCAGGTCCGGATATCATCAGTTGAGGATCCGAGAGTCTGATGTGGCCAGGACAGCTTTCAGATCGTAGTATGGGCACTACGACTTTTTGGTTATGCCGCTTGGGTTGACCAACGCCCCCACAGCCTTTATGGACTTGATGAACTCGGTGTTCAGACGATTTCTGGACAAGTTCGTGATTGTGTTCATCGATGATATCTTGATCTATTCCAGGAGTGTGGGCCAGCACAAGAAGCATTTGTCAGTAGTGTTGCGGACTTTGCGGGACAATCAGTTGTTTGCGAAGTTCAGCAAGTGCGAGTTTTAGTTGGACAGTGTGAAGTTTCTGGGCCACGCGTTATCGGCTGAGGGAGTCAGCGTAAATCCTGACAAGATCGAGGCCGTGCTGAATTGGAGTAGACCTACCACCGTACCAGAGATCAGGAGTTTCTTGGGTTTGGTAGGCTACTACCGGCGTTTTGTGCAGGATTTTTCGCGGGTTGCTACTTCATTGATCAGACTGACGAAGAAAGGCATCAAGTTTGAGTGGTCTGATGCATGTGAGGAAAGTTATTTGCTCCTAAAGGAAAAGTTGACTACTGCACTGGTTCTGACTTTACCAGACGACAATGGTGAGTTTGTGGTTTACAGTGATGCGTCGAAGTTGGGACTTAGCTGTGTGCTGATGCAGCATGGTAGAGTTGTAGCCTACGGTTCCAGGCAGCTGAAACCACACGAAGTCAACTATCCGACCCATGATTTGGAGTTGGCCGCTATTGTGTTAGCGTTGAAGAGTTGGAGACATTACTTGTACGGAGCCCAGTGTAAGATTTACACCGATCACAAGAGTCTCACTTACTTGTGGACGCAGCCAAACTTGAATATGAGGCAGCGCAGGTGGATGGAGTTGATCAATGATTACGATTTCACTTTCGAGTACCATCCAGGGAAGGCCAATGTTGTTGCTGATGCACTCAGTCAGAAATCCGGAGCTTCGTTGTTCCATGTGTGTGTGGCTAGAGTATCTATGTTAGCCGAGCTTCGGGCTACGGGAGCCGAGTTTGAGTGGGATGACGAGGGAGTTTTGTTAGCCAGTTTCCAGGTTCGACCCGTGTTGGTTGATCAGGTTCGAGAAGCTCAGGATTCAGATTCCTACCTGTTGGACAAGAAGACCATGATTCGGAATGGTGTGCCAACAGAATTTCGATTGAGTGATGACGGTACGTTACTTTTCAGAGGCCGATTGTGCGTACCCCAAAATGAGA
This sequence comes from Geum urbanum, assembly GCA_946800695.1. Lineage (NCBI taxonomy): Eukaryota > Viridiplantae > Streptophyta > Magnoliopsida > Rosales > Rosaceae > Geum > Geum urbanum. Next base: position 59,725,198 of record OX327002.1, read on the forward strand.
GTCTGAAGAAGGAGATTTTAGACGAGGCTCATTGTTCGGCGTATGCGATGCATCCCGGAGGTACGAAGATGTTTCGTACACTTCGAGCGTATTACTGGTGGCGCAATATGAAGCGGGACATTGCCACATATGTGAGCCGATGTGTGATTTGTCAGCAAGTTAAAGCGGAGAGGCAGAAGCCTGCAGGAAAGTTACAGCCACTGGAGATTTCGGTTTGGAAGTGGGAGCACATTACCATGGATTTCATGTATCAGTTGCCGCGTACTTCGGCCGGCAACACTGGTGTTTGGGTTATCGTGGATCGATTGACGAAATCCACTCATTTTCTCGCACTTCCGGGGAAGATATCAGTGGGCAGATTGGCTAAGCTATATTTGTCGGAGATCGTTCGACCGCACGGTGTGCTTGCATCTATTGTTTCTGACCGAGACAGTCAGTTTACTTCTGAGTTCTGGCAGGCATTGCAGCGAGCCATGGGCATGAAATTACGCTTCAGTACAGCTTTTCATCCTCAGACTGACGGGCAGTCTGAGCGGACTATACAGACTCTTGAGGATATGTTGCGGTCTTGCGTTTTGCAGTTTCGAGGAAATTGGGACCAGCAACTACATTTGATTGAGTTCGCCTACAACAATAGCTATCAGGCCAGTATCGAGATGGCACCGTACGAGACCCTGTACGGGAGGCAGTGCCGCACTCCGTTGTGTTGGAGTGAGGTGGGCGAGCGATGGCTTATTGGCCCTGATATGGTGAAGAGCACCATGGAGGACGTTCAGATTATCCGGGACAGATTGAAGATTGCCCAGGATCGCCAGAAGAGTTATGCGGACGTGAGGAGAAAGAGTCTCGAGTTCGATGTGGGCGATTGGGTCTTCCTGAAACTGTTTTCGTGGAGGGGAGTAGTGCGATTCGGGAAGCATGGCAAGCTTTGGCCACGGTACATTGGTCCGTATGAGATCACCGAGAGGGTTGGTGCCGTGGCTTACAGACTTGAGTTGCCAGCAGAGATGGCTCGTGTTCATGATGTTTTCCACGTTTCGATGTTGCGGAAGTATATTCCAGATCCATCGCATGTGTTAGCGCTACAGCAGCTACCGATCCGAGAGGATTTGACATATGTGGAGGAGCCGGTGCAGATTCTCGATCGGCGTGAGTAGGAGTTGAGGCACCGTGTTATACCGCTGGTGAATGTCTTTTCCGGTAGGTTCCTTGTTTCGCCTTCTGTTGTATATTTTGTACATATACACTAGAGGTCGCTCTGATACGATACTGATACATGTTTTATGTGGTTTTTCCCGGATTTTCTATATATTACAGTTATGTTTACTGTTTATTGATATTGATATGATATTGAGAAAGTTGGATGGGATTGGACCGTTATGGACCGTCGTAATGGTTATCCGTTTTGGACCGTTATGATTATTCAGGGGATAGAGATCGTGCTTCGGGCGAGGGATCTTCCGCCGGACCACGTGATTAGCGCGAGTGCGCGCTTTGCTCACCTGTGAGTGGACACTTTTATATTTTCACAGTCGTTACGAGTTCATGATTTTTTCGTGATTTTCCGTATTTGCTTATATATGATGTTGAGATTATTTATTATTTTTGGAGGTATTATTTTATTTTTTATGGTGATGGCATACTTGCATCGATGCTTCGGCTACTCGGCTGTTAATCGGTAGTCTGACCAGAGTTGAGAGATTCCTCTGGACCAGAGTTGAGAGATTCCTCTGGGCAGGGTTGAGAGATTCCCCTGTTATGCTGCTGGGGTTGAGAGATTCCCCTGGCCTATCACCGTCGGGCTTGAGCGATTCGCCTGACCGTCGGGTTTGAGAGATTCGTCTGACACCTCCATATATATTTTCCAAACTCGCATTGTTTTACATTGATTATGTATATGAAATTGGTGAAAGGCATATGTTTATTTTCATCCACTCACTCTAACGTTTTATTTGCCTTTCCCCTGGGCTTTTCGGTTTCTGTGCCCAGTTTGCAGTTCGGATTCTGGTGTCTCACGTCGTGGTCGGAGGCTAGTTGTTCGAGCTACTTGTCTTTTCCAGTAGGTTCCTTGTTTCGCCTACTGTTGTATATTTTGTATATATACACTAGAGGTAGCTCTGATACGATACTGATACATGTTTTATGTGGTTTTTCCCGGATTTTCTATATATTACAGTTATGTTTACTGTTTATTGATATTGATATGATATTGAGAAATCTGGATGGGATTGGTGCCCACAGTTTGGCTTTTGTAGCATAGGATGAAGTGTATTTTTCGGGTGCAGGTTAATGGCAATTCCGCATTAGTAGCGTTACTCTACCAAAAATTTTATGCTTTTTGTTGGTTCGTGTTTTCAGAAGGGGTTTGATTCCGGTATAGGAAACTAAATCGGGGTTGGGTCCTTTCATCCTTATCACGATCCTCAGCCCTATTAGCACGGGCTCCACGTCTAGGAGGCATCTCCTATGGATGAGAAAACACATTAGTCAACAGATATGAAGGATACAATAACGAAACCTTAAACATTTAAAAACACATAACACCGTGAGCATTGATGGAGATCCGCCGGCCGGTCGGGCCATCGCTTCGGAAATGCTGTGTATTCCTAAATGTCCTTAGTAACACAACTGCAGAAGTCTATAGAACCTATAACCTAATGCTCTGATACCAACTGAAAGAACATGATCCCGATTTAGTTGCCTAAACCGGAATTAAGCCCTAACGACACCTAAGTCAACAAAAGTTTTGCCAGGGTTTCTTCTAGAATCAAGAAACCCATAAACCTGCATAGAGAACACACTTCTAAAATGTCCACAAAAACAAACCGTGGGCACCAAATCTCATCCGGATTTCTCAAATGAAGCAAATTATAAACTTACTATAACTATACACTTTTTACAAAAGGTGATAAGAAATTCGAGAACTGTGTGGAAAATAAAACATAATAAAATCAAACTCTATACAGTATTCAGAGCGACTTCTAATGTACATATTATGCAAGACTAGCAGGTTAAGCTAGAAACCTACTAGATGAGTACAGTAACACAAACTCTACGCCTTTGTCTCTGACGTGCAATCACAAGATAACAACTGCAAACTGGGTGGAGAAAACCAAAAAACCCAAAAAAGGCATATAAAATAATAACCGTTAGAGTGAGTGGATGATAATAGATTCAAAATATATAATGTAAAATCTACAGTATGCCTTTCTGTAAATAAAGTCATTCATTCTGATAGCGAGTTTAGAATACTAAAAATGTACAATAAGGATACGTCGATGGGGACTCCTGACCATTCTCGAGTATTGTGCTCAAGTGGAGGCAGTGACTGGGGTTCGCTGACCATGAGCCACTAAAGTCGTCCGGTGATTCCTGACACAAAGACGACGTGAATTTCAGGGGGTAAGTGCTGCTACTTCCCTGGAGCCACTCGGGGATCAGCCGAGTAACCAATGCATCGATGCACAACTAACTGAAACAAGCCTCCAAAAATATATACTGAATACTGAAAGCACAAACTAAACTGGAACTGAATATAATAATAAATAGACTTGCTAATCAACTGTAAAAATAAAGTATCCCTCGCCAAAATCTCGATCACGATCTCCTGAATAAATAACACATATATTTAATACGAAATTCGATAAAACATGCGAAAATAAATGCATAAACTACCCCAAAATCCCCCAGACAATTTCGGAATTTTTCCTCACCGAAGCCCCGCCGTGGCCGGTGGTGGGTGGCCGTCACGCACCACCTCCGGCCAAACAACTCTGTTTGGAGCGTTCGACCCCTCAATCTCTTCCTCTTTTCAAACCTTACAGCATTCCCTTCTATGGCCATATCTAATTCCGACGTATTTCGCCAGAATTCCACTCGAAAGCCGGCGGGTCCAAAACCTGGCTGGAATCTTCTCGACGTTCAAACATCAGCTACGGCACACGGTGGCCCACGGGGTTAAGGGGTTTCGACGCCTAGGACAAAACCCAGTCGAACCCACCCCACATCGTCACCGGAGAATGGTCGGAGCGCCGCCACCCACGACATACATAGGTACCGCCCCAAAAACCCATTGGGGTTGCTTCAAATCGTACCTAAAAGTCCCAATTGATCACACCAAGCCACTCATGGGCAAGAGGAGAAGAAAATCCATACCTCAATCGCCTGAAAAGGTGGCCGGACGGTGGAGTTTTCGGTGGGTCAAGAAAACGGGTCGGCAAACCGGGTCGGGTCAAAGGGTGGATCAACACCAGGTCGACATCCAAACTGACTTTCTAAATCGGGTAACCCGACCAAATTCGGAAACTTGCTATTTATAGGGGAAGCTCCGTAATCGATCGACGACTATTATTCGACTATATCGCGATCGTTCGTTCACTAATTAATAGATAAAACAAATTTCTTTTCGATTTATTCATTACGACACTTTCGGATAAACATCGCGATAGTTATCCGAAAACAAAAACTTTCAAAAATCATAACAAATAACTCGTAAATCAGAAAAATTCTCCAAAAATTTCCACGAGCTCAAAATTAAATATTCTACAACTCTCATGAAGGAAATAAAGTCAAATTCTTGCCCGATATAAAGGTCGTTAATAACTCATGTGATACAACTAATTCGCGATAATATTATTTCATGCTAATTAATACGTGAACTTTAGTTCAGGTTATTACAAGTTCCTTCTTAACTAGATGAAGCTAGAAGATGGATATGGACCTATCAATAAATTCTTGAAGGATCTACCAAAGAAAAAATGGTGTGCTACATTCTTTGGAAGAGATAGGTATGGCGAAATGATAAATAACATCTCAGAGTGCTTCAACAGTTAGATACTACATCTTCGCACATTGCCTATCTTCTATCTTACTGATGAAATTAGGTCATCCATTATACCTTACACTGTTTCATTATATTATTTCTAGGATATCTGTAAACTACACTATTTCATTCCTTTTTTCTGTTACTACTCTTCCTGGAGGAAATTGATGGAAATAATTGCAAGAAAAAAAAATCTGAAAAAATGACACACTATAATGGGAGCCAGGATGGAAGGAAAGCTCATTGAAGCACTTAATATAGGAAGACATTGGAGAGTGATGAACTCTAATGGTCTTGTCTACGAAGTTCAGGCTAACAAATATAGTAGTGCAATCGATATTGAGACATGGACTTGCTCATGTGGACAGTGGCAGTTGCTTAGGTTTTTCTGCGCCCATGCTCTTGTTGTCATTCAAGAGATAGGAAAAGATTTCTTATGATTACGTGGACTACTTGTACAAAGTTTCATATTACAAACAAGCCTACTCCTTCACAAACAATCCAATGGCAAACATTGAGAAATCGCTTCAGGACATGTCACAATATAGATTGGACGTCAGACCTCTATTAACAAAGAAGCAACCTAGAAGACCAAAGAAAAAAAGAATGAAGAAGAAGGGCAAACAAAAAACAATGCCAACAAAGTGCTCAAGATGCAGCCAAACTGGCCACAACAGAAGAACCTGCAACAACCCTATCAATTGAAAATACATGTCTGTCTGGATTATCAAAAATATGTTGTCGAATAATTTTCTAAGACTTTGAATATCTGTTAAGCTAGCTATCTAGATAGTTGTATACGAATTTCAAATTTGTGACTTGTTACGTGAAATACAAAAATAAATTTGAGGTTGTTTTTGGGTCCCTTGTTTTTGTGTTTTATATTGCATCATAAAGAAGGGCAAAAATAAACATTTTGTTGCATAAGTTAATACATCGATTTACTAAAATTTCATGAATAGCTGTTTGAATATCTGACTAGACCTAGTTGATGATGCGTTATCATTCAATGGCTTTATACATACATTCATTTATCAAGTACATTCCAAAACATAAAATGAAGAACAAAAATAAATCAAAGATACAGAAACATAAAATTTATTAACATTACTAATTCAATTACAAACAACAACAACAAACATAAAGTTCAAACTAAAAACAGAAAAAAATTAAAAAATTAATCTTGTGCTTCACATCTTCCTCTTCTTACTGCCATTATTCTTGGTGTCACTGCTGCTTTCCTCTTCAAAACCTGATGGTAGACGAGGTAGACGAGATATGATTCCCATAAGCAAATCAAACATTTGGTCTTGTTCGTCAAGGCCCAGGTTCATATCCTCCTTCATCGTCTCTATCCGACACTTCTAGACTATAGGTTGAAGTGAGCCATCAGGAACAAGACTTATATGAGGTCGAGCATTAGCGGGAGGAGGAGGGCCAGAAACAGAGTCTTCAGAGGAAGAAGACTTGGAGAAGGAGGACTTGGACTTGGACTTGGATAGCACAAAGTCCTCATCTCTGGAATGACCACTGGTGTCTGAATTATTTGGATTCTTCTTCCTTGAGACCATTTTTTTGTTAGTTGATAAAAAACTTGGAGAAGAAGATGAACTCAAGCAACAGGAGTAGGAGTTAAAAATGAAGCATTAACACGTTATGGAGAATATGGAAAGCCAATCCTATATATACAGAACGAAACACTATGTCGTTTCTGGCTGAAACGGTTTTCTCCCTCGTTTTTTCTCCCTCGTTTTTTCATCTTTCCTTCTCTTTTTACGATAATACGCTTCATCTCTCTCTCTCTCTATCTCTCTCTCTCTCTCTCTCTCTCTCTCTCTCTCTCTCTCTCTCTCTCTCTCTCTCTCTCTCTCTCTCTCTCTCTCTCTCTTCTTCTTCTTCTTCTTCTTCTTCTCTTTTTACGACAAAACTCTTCCACTCTCTTTGCTTCTCCCAACAAGCGTGGATAACTGCATTGAACAGCGCTAATACACAACTCTTCAACAAAAAAGAGACACAATATTTCACTCTCTATAAATAAAATGCAAAGAACCTAACTTCTTCACAAAACAAACAAAATTCTTCTTAACCCTCCTTTGCTTCTGCTCAAAAGATCAAATGGCCAACTCCTTTAACAACTCATCCCAGACATCTCCTCCCCACAAAAAATTCATGCATGAACCAGAGGACTCATATGCTCTAACAGTTATCCACAAGGATAACTAACATTGAGGATCGCCTGAAGAACCTTAAGGAAAAGCATAAACTTTTCCAGAAGAATAATGAGACAATCCTTCAACTGCTTCGCTAAATTTTGGAGATGCTACTTCCTCCACCGGTAGGATCCAGGGGTGCAAGCAGTAGTAAGAAGATGAAGCATTGAACAACTACAAAATTAGAATTCTATATTTGATTTTGTAGTTTATTATGTACATTTAATTTTTATCACCTTTCTATTAATGTATTTTGTTTCCTATTATCAATTAATCTATCTTACATTAAAGAATGAATAGTGTTGTTTCATTTCTGTATATCAATTCTATCATTTTCAAAGTCTATCTTCCTAGCTATTTATTCATGTATCTGCCTATCTATCTATTCAAGCATCTGTCTGTTCAAGTATCTATCTGTTCATTTATTGTTACTCAAATGTTTGTTTTATTCAAAAGACTTGATCAAAAGCTCTACTGGACTCCCAGATGGGTTTTAGAAATTAAAGGCCCAACTTGATTGCATATCCACTAAGCCCAAAATATTTCCCTCTTTCGATAAATCCTTTAGTTTCCTTGTGTGTTTTCCGAGACGTGTCTTGATCATCATCATCACCACTACTTTTCATCTTCTGCTCAGCGTGTATATCAAGATGGTTCGCTGCATCTATACTATTTGACGTCTTACTGACTCTGACCTTCGTCGCCATCAAGAAAAATGATCTTTGTGTGTTGTATAATTGAGCTTATGGTAGTCAATACACACTCTCCATCCCATTTGTACACATTGAGGCACTAACACGTTCTCATCATTCTTTACCAATGTAATGCATGAATGTTTCAGTACTACCTGCACAGAACTAACCCACTTGCGTCAGGATTAGCATAAATTATACCTGCATCGCAGAGTTTGATCACTTCTTTCCTGACAACTTCCATCATAGGAAGGTTGAGTCGATGTTGAGCTTCTCATGTTGGCTTAGCTCCCTCCTCTAGATGTATCTTGTGAATACACAAAGTAGGGCATATTCCTTTCATGTCTGCTATTGTCCATCCAATCGCTTGCTTATACTCCCTAAGAACAACTAGTAGCTTCTCCTCTTGAAACTTTGAGAGCTTTGAACAAATTATGAATGGTAAAGTTTCACTGTTACCAAGAAAATCATACTTCAAATGCTCATGTAGAGGTTTAAGCTCTAACTTGGGCGTTATTTGAATAGATTAAGCAAGAACATCAGTTGAAACCAGAAGAGAAATGGGTTTAGAGGGCTTACCTTTCATGCTTGGTAATGATTCAAATGCTTCTTCCATTGCATAATACTCTTCCTCCATCTCAAGATCTTCAGCTGAAGCAATCTCTAGGGCTGGGACCGGTTCGATTCCATCCATTATTTTTAGGAACCAGAACCGGAACCGTTCAATAAACATACGGTTTGGTTCCTTGTATTTTTTAGGAAGAACTTGTATGGAACCGAACCGCAACAAACCGGTTCGGTTCTACGGTTCTAACGGTTCCTAAATATATAAAGAAAAATCTATAAATAGCCTAATTTGGAAGAAAAAGTACGAAAAAAACTACAAAATAGAAAATTAAATACATCCACAAATCACTCGATCCGCAAGTATCCAACAATCATCGAGTCCTTTTAGGTCAAATATATTACAAATTGCAAGCTAAAATAAGTTACGCCAAATAAGTCTTTAAATTTCTTGTTGAATAGAACAACTAAAGGCAGCAACTATAGTCCACAAAAACTTTTGAACCAAATACTACATAAGTACCTCAAAGTTGCATTCTATTTAACAAACTAATTTTTGGTAACTTTTGTTGCCCTTGCATCATCCACATTTTTTTTAAGCGTGAGGGTTTTTTGGTGAGAGTGTGAGGGTTGTTGATTAGGTAGATTAACTAGATTTAGCGTTTTGAGAGGGTTTTTTTTCATATACTTTATAGTTAGAAATGAATGATCTTCTATACCCATGTCTATAGTACATAATATAGACTTTACAAGACTACCAATAATATATTGACATGTGTTATTTTCATATAACCGGTTCTTTTTTGTTCCTTAAAATTTTGTAACTTAGGAACTGGAACCGCAACCGAAACATTTGCACTTGGAATCGAACCATCTATATTACTTTGCAAAATTCAAAGAACCGAACCGAACATAACGGTTCCGGTTCGATTCGATTCGGTTCTCCGGTTCTTCGTGGAACCAGTCTCAGCCCTAGCAATCTCAAACACAGGCTCACATTCGACGGGTCGAGGAAATTCTCGACGGGTCAAATGTAAGCTACTGTCCAAAACGAGTTCGTCCAAGAAAAGCTCCTTGTCGGGTCGATGATTATTCTCGATGGGTCAAATGCACACCACTGTCCCTTCCCGGAGGTGATCTTCGACGGAACGAGATATTGCTTCGACGGGTTGAAATCTAAGGCCTAAAACATCCTTTTTGCCAGCCACCTCAATGACTTTCCGTAAAGGGTCATCTTTTAATGAGTATTGAATGAGCTCCTGCACAAAATTCTCAAACACGTGGATAGAAGAACAAGAGTACATATCATCACCATTAGGATGCTTGAGGGATTCAAAGATGTTGAATTGAATCTTCTCTCCAGCTACTTCCATGCTATGTGAACCTTCATAACAATCAATCTTGGTACGAGCCATTCTCAAGAAGGGTTTACCAAGAATCAATGGTATCTTGGAGAGTACATGTTCACCTTCCATCTCTAATACAAAGAAATCCGCTGGAAAGATCAAAACACCCACCTGCACTAGCACATCTTCTTTAATACCTCTTGGGTAACTGTTAGATCTATCAGCAAGTTTAATGGTTATCCTAGTAGATATAAGTTCTTCCATATTCATTCTATCATACACAACATATGGCATCAAATTTATGGAAGCACCTAAATCAAGAAGAGCATCAACAAACCTATGATCATCAATGGTGCAAGGAATAGTGAAACACCTGGGATCACCTAGCTTTGGTGGTATTTTTGTTTGAAGAATAGCAGACACCCTCTCACTGAATGCAACCATTTCAGTTCCTTTGAACTTCCTCTTTGTAGTGCACAAGTCCTTGATGAATTTCGCATATTGCGGGATTTTCTTGATCACATCTAACAATGGAATGTTCACCCCAACTTTCTTAAAGACATCTAGAATCTCCTTTTCATTGTCATGTTTCTCCTGCTTCTTCATCCTCCTAGGAAAACGCACATTAGGGGTAACTAAAAATAAGGGACCTGAGCTGATTTTTGATTTGTCAGTTTGTCCATTTCAGGTGCACTTTTGACGGATTGAATTGGGGTTTCTGCATAATCTTTTGACGATTTTTCAACCACAATTCATTCAAGTACAAGCTCTTCCCACTTCCTTCTTAGCTTTTTGACTGTAGGGACTTCATCCAATACCTTCGCACTCTTTAAAACCATAGGATGAGCTTCATGTTTTCCATTGGGATTAGTGAGAATGTTGCTAGAAAGACCACATTGGTTGACTTGAGTGAGTGTTTGCTGAATTTGGCTTATTTGACGCTCTAGCAAGTCAATTGTTTTTCCTTGGTACTGAGTTGTGGCTTTGATTTCCTGACGAAAGGTTCCCATCTCTTGGCGGAATGCACTGTTCTCTTGGCGAGAAGCATTGTTCTCCTCCCTATCTTTCTTATTGTCAAACATCATTTCTTGAAGTAGGGCTTCCAAAGTCGAAGTTCTTGTTGATGTTTAGACTGAAGGTTATTGTTGTTAATGCACACGCCTTTGGCCAAATTGTTGCACATCCCCTGTAGATTGTCTTTACTAAAATCCAGATGGAGTACCTAGAGGATTGAGCACACTTGATAAGAGGAATATACGTTTTCCTTTTGTAATGTCTGAAGAGCAGTTGGCTGATGTACTTACTAAAGGGTTGTCACACCATGCATTTGCTGGATGGATTGATAAGTTGGGCATGATTGACATCTATGCACCAACTTGAGGGGGAGTGTTGAAAAGTATTATGGTAAATATTATTTTTATAATTACAATTAAAGTTGTATAGATGTGATAGGAATGTAAATATTTTTTCCTATTAAGAAACCAATTATACATCTTTAGTAACCCCAAAATTGGGATGAATGAAATCAATAAATTATCCCTGAACCAAAATTCTACTAACTAGACAAAGGAAAACATGAGAATCTAACAGTGTGGTTGGACTAAGACAACATAAGGAGAGCGAACACCAGAATTAAGTGAAATGTCAGAAGATCTAATGCTTTCTGTATTCAACCGCTGAGCGTTTAAAACCGGCACTAGCTACAATCCTTTTCACAAGTCCACCATGTGAATTAGACTTGTACTTTGAACATGAACCCATTCCAGTTCATCCATCACCAGAACCATTTCCCTTTGACAAAAATGCGTTATACAACTTGAACTTATACGAGCTTAATTGCATCACAAGGAGAAAAGGAACAAAAATTCAGTTTTAGCTTTCAATTATATAAGCTTCAACATGTTCCTTTAAACTAAAGCATCATAGATTTTGTCCTTTTTGTTAATTCTCATCGGCGGGCTGGCAATTCCCTAAGCAAAAGCAAAATTGAGGAAAGGAGGTATGCAATCACCCTCGAGCTCCTTATCAAACTCAGATGTCATTACAGTTATCATCACAAATATATAATTATCATTGGGGTAGCCATTAAGGAAAAAAAACATTTTCTCATGATAGTTGCTTCTATATCTAAGAAATGGATGGTCTTTATTCTCACCACATGTGTTGGGTTGCCTTTGCATGAAACTCACATCCGTTTCTTGGTTGACTTCCTCTTCTGCACTGAACTTAGGACAATCCTCTGGTAGGTGATCATTAGCTTAACAAATAGTGCATATTGCTTGGGCTGTTGCAGCTGTTGTCTTCTTGCTCACCTTCAAAGCACTAGTGATCAAAGCAATATCATTCTCCATAAAGCTCAATCTCTTCTCCATGGCTCCATCAATTGTGACTGCATTAGGGGATCTTCTACTTGCACCCATGAATTTGTCTCTTGACTGAAACTACCTTGAATTCTCTCCTTGATTCTCCACATTTTTCTTAGCTTCAGTTCCAGTCATGTTCCACCAATTTTCCTCACAAGTAGAATCAAGTTTTGATCTGTTAAAAAAATCAAGTCTTTCATAAAAAAAAACTCTATATGAGTGCAGAGATCAAACTTATGATGAGGGCATTGTCAAAGTAAATTGAATCCAAGCTTCATGTAGTTCATCCTCATCTTTCTGCCTGAATGTACTGATTTGCTTCTTCAAGTTCTTGGTGCGGGAAGCAGAATAGAATTCCTTCATAAATGCATAACAAATCTTCTCCCATGTGTCAATAGATAAAGGAGCTAAAGAGTTATATCATGCCTTTGCTTGCTCCTTTAGAGAAAAAGAGAAAAAAAATGAGTTTGACAGTGTCTTCCTCCACATTTGTTGACCTCTGTATTCTTCACAATGTTGCAAACTCATTTAGATGATTCTGAGGGTCTTCAGAAGGAGTACCTCTGAAGTGTGGTAGATTTGAAAGAAGAGATGGGGGAATAGCATGAGACCCCAGGTTTTCTGGTAGCACAATCGACAAATCTGCTGCACATGTGCCTGAGACAAAGGTTTCCCTAAGCTTGTGGCGTTTATGACGGTGGTGACGTTGGAATTAGTTGTTCTTCCTCCTCCTCAAACACTGACTCAGTATGAGAATGTAATTCTTGCTCAGAATTCTCACAACCACTGGTACTTGCGCTCATCAATTAATGCCTCTGTTGTTTTCGGTTTTGCCTTACTGAGCATTCAATTTCTAGATCCAGTAGCAAGGGCTCAGAGCTTGTAGAATGCCTACTACTCATACACAGTGCTCCTGCACACAGTAAAGACTATTAGACCCAAAAAGGAGATAAAACTTAAACAAAACAAAACAAAAGACACGATTAAGACTTAGAATTAAACAATCCCTCGCTACATGGCACCAAAATTTGATAGGTGAAAAACTACCCTCAAAGATAACCCTATTATTGAGTATAAGTATCAATGTAGTAATTGGTAAATAGGGGTCATTAAATGACCTACTGAGGATTGGTGAAACTAAGACTCAATACACTAGTTAGACACAAATGTTAGCAAGCTAACAGATTTGACCACTGACACAAACAATACCACGAACCTAAGTTACACTACTATAAATGCTACAAAAATTTATCACTTACTTCTAGACTCCGTAATGGACTACCATATAAAATTTTAGGGTATTCGAAATTTATTTGGTTGCCAAAAAAAATCGGCCAAGCTACAGCTAATGCATAAAATAAATGCTAGAATTAAAGATTCTTTTATGAATGCAAAGAGTTTAAACTATATGATAAATGAGTTAAGATGAAAGTACCCAACCCCGATTTAGGTTCCTAAACCGGAATCAAACCCCTTCTGAAAACACGAACTTGCAAAAACCATAGAAATTTCGGCAGAGTTTCACTATATTGCGGAATTATCATTAACCTGCACCTAAAAACACACTTCATCCTATGCCACAAAAGTCAAACCGTGGGCACCAATTCCAACTGGATTTCTCAAAATCATATCATCATAATATAAAGTAATAAGCAAAACTGTAACTTTAAAGAAATCCGGGAAAATCATATGAAAATATGAACATCAGAGCATTTAGAGCGACATCTAGTATATATATACATAAATACACAGCAGTAGGCTAAACAAGAAACCTACTGAAAAAGAAAGGTAGCTCGAACACTAAGCCTCTGATTGCGACACCAGAATTCAAACTGCAAACTGTGCACGGAAACCGAAAAACCCAGGGGAAAGGCAAATAAAATCGTTAGAGTGAGTGGACGAAAATAAATATATGTCTTTCACCATTTACACAACATAAAAATATTGCGAGTTCTTAAAATAAATGGAGGTGTCGGGCGAATCTCTCAAGCCCGACGGTGATAGACTAGGCGAATCTCTCAAGCCTAGTGGGCATATCAGGCGAATCTCTCAAGCTTGGAACTGGACTACCGGTGATTAGCCGAGTAGACAATGCATCTATGCTAAGTAAATGCCATCACCAATAAAACATAAAACAATACCTCCAAAACAATAAATAATCTCAATATTGTACTGGAAATAAATATTGAAACAAAGAACTCGCTACGACAGTGTAAATAAAGGTCCACTCACAGATAAGCACAGCGCGCAGACGCGCTAATCCTGAGATCCGGCGGAAGATCCCTCACCCAACTTACGATCTCGATCCCCTGACTAATCACAAAATATCACTGATCAAAATCACAATTCATTACTCTGAACCACACCTCGGAAACCAACCATTTCCGGAAACATATAACTCGGATAACAAAATAATCTCCGAAAATCCTAAAATACTCCATATAAACCCTCGACTTAAAATTCGGCATCCAAATCAACTCGAAAACCTCAAGGCGACAATCGGGGCGCGATTACGAGTAAAACGGTATAAAACTTGTCAAAATCCAAAAAGTCAACGCCTCGCCGGAGCTCCGCCGTTGACCATCGCGGCCACTGGCGGCGCGTTGTCACCGGAGAGATTTTTCCGGCGAGGAAAGCCCAGATTTCCTCTCCTCCTCGAGCCCAACACATCTCTCCATTACCACAACCTTCAATTCCACCGTGGTTCACCGGAAAAAGCCTCGAAAGTCACTAAAATCTCAAACCGGCCGGAAAATTTCTCCGGCGAAATTCTCCACCGTGAGGCCACCTCGGACTCCCAAATTCAAGGGGCTTCCTCCCTAGCTCAAACTCAACCATTACCACCTAAAATCTCCATCGGAAAACCGCCGGAAAATCCTCCAATATTGAACTTGATTCCGGCAAACTTCAAGCTCAAAATCGAACAAGGAAACCACCACCATAACACACCATATATACATCAATGGAAAGCCCAAAGGAAGAGCTTTAAAACCTTACCTTGAAATCCGGCAACCGCATCGTATTCCGGCAGCCACCACGTCGGCGAGTCACGGACACACTGAGTCAACCACGGGTTGACTCGGTCAACTCGGCCAGAATCAGTCAACTCGGTCAAACAACTCATTTTCGAACTTTTGCAACAACTTTACGACTATTTGGTTATTTATACGTCGCTAATCAACTCTATCCGCAATTCGGATAACTCAAAATCGAACGGATAAACACGACTAACTCGACGATAATTTCAAATATTCATTTTATATTCCTTCCGAAAAATCCTCAGAAACCTCCTACGGACTCGAAATCAAATTCTCTACATTTCCCACGAACAAACCCAAATCAAATTTGTGTCCGAAAATTAAGTCGTGATCAAAACCACATATCCGATTAATTACGATAAATCTCGATTACTCGCAAAACTTACGGATTAAGCTGATTACTATACCAATTCCTGTCCGGGTCGTCACATAAGAGGAATGCAATACACCACCGCCGTTCTATATTTCTAACATATACTTGACCTAATGCATAAATCCAATGAATGGAAGTTCCAAATAAGAGTTTATTGTTACAACTACATCCTATTACCTAATCATTATGCCTATGCAGGTTTGTCATGAACTTCCCCTACATCTATCCCTCTATAAACCCATAGTCATGGACCCCAAGATTACAAAGAAGAAAACATTAAGTTCTAGAAAAGGTTTAAGAAGCTACAAGGATTCACAGGTACATTATGGGCGTGTCCTGCTAGACCTAGAGTTTCAATCACCCAACGAAATCGATGTGTCACTATAGAGAATATGGTGGAAGAAATTATCTCCAGTCACCCATATCTAATGACAATAAAATCCTAGCATGCATACTATAAGTTGCACACTAAAGAAAACATACAAGAATTCATACGGTGAATCACACTGAGAAAGAAACCTCATTCAAACAAATATGCAAAATTAGGTCAAAGTGTATGCATTAAAAAGATTTCATGTACGGGGATTCAAGCAGCCTCTTAACAAGGCATTTAGCTACTCATAGTCATAGTAAAAGAATCAAAATAATTCATAGAGTTGATACAAACAAGAAGGATGATGAAGGAGAAGTCTGATCGTCAATTCGACGGGTCGAATACTCGCAGTTGTTTCTTATCACACGGCTCTCTCTCTTGCTCGAAGGTATGTCTCCAAAATTGCTGATTAGCCTTTCTCAAAACCTAAAAGTGAGTTTATATACTATTTGGTTTTGTCTTTCCCAATCCTCATTGGTCCAGGCTTCTATATTTGCACATAACTCATTCTTTTCTTCTATTTGCACTAAGAATCCTGCTTTTGTCATATTTTTCTTTATTTCTCCATAAGACTTAATAAAATAATAAATTAAATTAAATTACTCAATTAATAATAATAAACCAAATAAAAAAGTTCGATTAAACATAATATAAACGCATAAATATGCGACTATCACACACATTTTAAATGCCTTTGTAACTAATTGAGTTGATCACGAGACACACAATTGTTTCCAAATCAAAATTTTCCACTCCGCATTTGTCTCAAAAAATTGGTACGTTGTCTTGGGTCGGGTTGTTGGGCCCGAAGTTTGGGTTGGGTCATGATGTGCGTGCTACTACGAGGCTGTTGTGTCGCTTATAGAGAAGCAACATGAGATTACTAGGATGAAGTTTAAACAACAGATTAATGTTTTACCAAGAAATAAAAAACAAATCACAAAAACAACATAATACATAATTGTTGACGCAGTAAAACCTCAAGGGAGTCGAGGAGGAAAAACACTACAGGACCTCAACTCATGGGATCCAAAATATCAAATCAAATCAGCAAATGAGTTACAATGTTTCATGTAATAGATAACAAGAAATCTATTCCTATGAACCTTTGAACTCCTTCAATTTCTTCTGATGAACAGCTTCAAAGAACACCTTTCCTTGTAGCCACAGGAGACTGGTCACGCTCCACTTGATCTGATTCACCTTCAAGAACTAATCTTTTTGTATATGCAAACGACAATCTTAAGCAAAGTATTTGTTAGTATAGTAGCATTAGTTCTCCGATTAAACATACTTACCCAATTAAGCAGGAGATCAACACATACCCGACCACCCGAAAGACCACCAGGAAGGCTACAACTTCGCTCACAAGACCAACCCCATCCGAGCGCGCACGCGCCCGACAGGCGCGCACCCGAATGTGCGGATCACATAACAACAGAAGCAGCCCAGTCCCATATCGAGGAACACAAGCAGGCAACAATCTCAACCACCTATATAGGTAAGGCATTTACTACAGGTAAGGGCATTCAATTCGATCTGATCACAACTCATTCAATAACGTTCAATTCCACAAAATACTCCAACCTACCTTCTCGCACATTCAGTTGACTGTTATATCCAATACATCTTCTAACTTAGGCTTCGGAGCGTTGAAGGCAGGCCACCCCTGTCTCGACCATCTGACCGCTTGTTTGTCGTTGTATTCTTCTAACAGCCACACCAGAACACGCACGCCCGTACACCCGAGGGGAGAAGAAGCGCCCGACCATCCGAACAGCCCGAGCGTTCGGACGAAGAGGAGAAGAAGATTACCCGTACTTGCTTCTGCTAGATTGCGTCCCGCGTAATCCGGTAGAAACAGTATTCACTTAACAAGGAACAATGTCTACTTTTACTCACAATTATCAAAACTCATAAACCTATCACCGTCAAACCCCCCTATCAGACTATACCGTTGGCATATGAAAGGACATTGTGATAGGTTTGGGATGGGATGGGATGGGATGTGATGGATTTTTGGTGCACAAGTTTGCCTGAATGGCTGATCAAGTTTGCTGCATCAAGGTGTAATGATTAATCATTTCAGCAAAACTGGACCTGGCTTGTTCTACCCGAGTATCCAAAAATTCAAACTGAATTATCCGAAAATTGCGGATTCGGGTTGAGTCTTTGAAATAAAAACATTCTAATATGTTGAACCCGGACCGAACTCAAAATTTAGGTTTGGGTTCGGGTATTGCTTTCGTAAATTAGTTGAACCCAAAAAACCCTAATTAATAAAATTTTAATAATAAACATGTCACGTTTTAATTGGTTACTACAACCTTTATTTCACTTTAGTTCAATATAGCCCAATAATAAGTTAGCTCACCTAAAGAATGCAGTGCATACTGTAATTAGTGTAATAGACTTGATTGTATACAAACTTGATTATACTTGAATTTCCAACGACAGTTTTCTATTTTGATTTTTTGTATTTTTGTGGTTACTCTAATTCTCTAAATTTTATTACTATAATTGTGCATTGTTGAAATAGGCTTTAACGGTCTAACGGATTTATCTTTCTAGTAAGGACTTGTTGAATTATGTAGTATACATTATGAACTATGTACTTTTAAAGCTTATGTGTATATATGTGTATATATATATATATTTTATTTTTTTGAAGGGACATTTGTGTATCTTTATTTTTTTTGTCGAATTATAATTTTGTTATAACAAAAAAAACTCGACAAATTCGAACCTAAATTATTCAGGTTGGATTGAGTTCGGGTTTGCTTAAAAAATTACTCAACCCAAACCAAGCCAGACCTAAGGAAAACTGATATGGTCTGGACCCTTCCTCTTATGTGTGGGCTTCAAGACCAAGAAAAATATTCATGTGTGTCGGAAACAGCTAAACCCATAATAAGGCCCATATAAATAGTTTGCTTTTCTCTCTTCCATGCTCGTAATTTGGACTTTCCCCGACCAAGTGAACATAGGGCTTTTCAGAATGCAGAGAGCGTCCAAGACGAAAAGAACAGTATTACAGTAAGCATTAGCCCAAATATACATGAAATTCAAATCCAAATGTTTCCTTGTGTCGGTTTTAAACAGCTAGCGAGACAGGACATGATTGTCTCTGCAAACCAGCACACAGCAACTGAAAGAAACAACATCATGCGTCCAGTGAATCCTGAAGTCTGAGAGCAGACCCCTCATTTGATTTTTCGCCAACGAAGAAAAGCACGTACATGTGTATGCAGTTAATAATTTAACTGACATAAGTTTTGTCAAAATATTTGGATGCTAATCCTTGACCTTGACCTGAGTTTTTTTTTTTTTACAAGTGGATAACAATTCATTAAAATGAATCATGTACGATCTTTGACAAGTGCCTCATATATAAACGGAGGAGTTGCATGAAACACAAAGGGATGTAGAGCGTTACGCAATGCTCACTGAGCAAGTAGGTGAGTCACTTCATTGGCTTCACGGTGAATGTGCCCAAAAGAGGATGTAGGAGAGCTATCAAGGGAGATCAAGGATATCCACCACCATGTTCTGAAAGTCTGGGGGGGATACCATTAAGATCATGTAACCCTTTGACGAGGATCAAAGAGTCATAACTCAGGCGGGCAAGAGAAAAGCCATACCCCAGGTTAAGCTGACAGGTTTCAGTGGCAGCCATAATTTCCACATACAGTGGCGAGAAGCAGCCATCAAATCTCTTAGCAAATCTCATCACAAAGTTGCATGTCAAATCTCTTAGCAATATCGCCCCACTGGAGGTGCCACCCAGTGATGCTTCTGTCGATCTGATTTAGGGATGGGTCTATTGACAAATATACAGTGCTCATGTCAAGCGAGAGCTTGTATCTTAATAGCCTCATTGTCAAATTCCGCTTTATTCCAATACTTGTCGTTTCGTACTTTCCACAGGGACCAGAACATGGCCATTAGCTGCCTAAGCACACCTACCGATAGGGAGACGTCGCATACCTGGATCCATGACTGGAAAGAAACTTCATGGCTCTGAACACCACTAGTAATAGATGTAACTTAATTGGCCAGAGGTGTGAACGCAGTCCCTGAATAGGTGGAGTTTAGTTTTCGACGTTGCATTACACAATACATACTCTGGTGGTACATCCACCAGTCTAGATCTGAGACTGATGCATAACGGCAGGAATCCATTGATAGCTTTCCATGTACACATCTTTGCTGCTGGTGCAACCTGTTGTCCCCACACTAAACGCCAACACTTGGAAATGATACTCTGATAATTATGCACATAATCACAAGCAGTAAGATACGCACTACTGACCATGAAGTCACCCTTACTAGTGTGATGTCAAATCAACTGGTCCTTACCTGCTCTGCGACTAAGGAGAATTGTTTGAATGATGTTTACATCAGTTGCTGATAAGTAGGAGTGCATAAGAGGAATATCCCATGTACGATTCTATCGAATAAACTGAGACACATAATAGATAGTAGTCGGGTATTGCATTACACAAGCCTGAGTCTATTCTTAAATTATCCTATTTTTTCTACTATAGTGGCATCTAGCTAATCATTATGAGTTATTACTACTTATTTACATTCATTACGGCGAGGTAATTAAGTCTTTAAGCTTCTATATATGTGAATAATCGAGTTGCTTAGCGCCGTTGGCCAATCATGTTTTTGACTCGAGTCTATATATATATATATATATATATATATTGTAGCTTTTAAAGTTCTAAATTATTATAAGATGGAACTTACATAAAAGAATTTCCCCAAACTTACAATGCTATTCATACTTTCATAGTCTCCTCGTAACTAAGTTTAGGAGGCAGCTGCTTCAGGAAAACTAATTAAGCTTCTACGCACAGTGCCAATTTAATTTACTGTTTCATCTGCCTTTTCACTTTTAAACTCAGTCATATTCAATTACATAAATAAACTAGTTTCACTGCTTTCACAGTATCACGAGTGCTCGATGGAACATCGAATTAGAGCGCAGAGACTGTTTCTCCTCTCTCAGTCACTAGCAAACACACAGTAAAATAAACGACGAATATAGATGGGTTGTGAAGCACTGGGGACCGTCCTAGCTTAACTACAAATGTGTAACTGTTGCATAGCTATATATATATATTCATTTCAAAGGCCAAGAAGTATGTCAGGGGAACTAGCTAGGCCATTTTAAACAATAAGTTAAGGAACAAAAATTGAGTAAACAAGCAAGAATGTGGAGCAGTGGAGGAGTGTTTCTCCATAAGCATGTCTGCCGGAATCTCTCTATTCAATCAATGTACGAAATTTTATACACGTAAATGATCCAATCATTCATTCTTGCATTGCTCAGAACAAAGAGCTAGCTAGGCAGGTAATTTTCTTCTCTCTCTCTCTCTCTTTTTACTCACCATGCATGTTAAAAAGGCCTTAATCAACATCATATCATGACATCTTGCTTGCTATATATCTTTCTCTGGTACTGGGTGTGAAAGCTTGCTCACTTTTCACTTTGGTCAGTTTTGCGTTTTTAATTAATGGAAATGGAAAGTTTGTAACTGGTGTGTTTGAACTTTGAAGAAGCTTATTATGACCTAAACAACGAAAATAAGAGTATGAAATGGGAGTTGAAAAGTGAATTATGAGTTGAAATAATTAAATAAAAGAAGAGGAGGGGAGAGAGCTGGGAAGAGAACAAAGGAAAAGACAGAAAGTACACGTCAGAACAAGCAAGGCTGTTGGTTAGCTTAGCTTAGCTAGCTGTGGTGCTGGATGGATGGGTCGACACCTCCAAGGGAATCTCCTCTTCAGTCCTCATCCACATCTCTCTCCCTCTCTCTCTCTCTCTCTCTCTCTCTCTCTCTCTCTCTCTCTCTCTCTCATGCAAAACACACCATCATCTTCTGATTTCATATGAAAATCCAGTATCCTCATGTGATTCAAGGTTAATTAGTTTGCTTGATATTACTTCTTGAATGCAACCCTCTCATTACCATCAAGGTTTGCTCTTTTGTTTTCTCATCTAATCTTATATGCTTCTTCTTCTTCTTGTTTTTTTTTTTTGGTTAGATGCTTGATGCGGTTAAACATCATCATCATCAAGAAGGGTAGTAGTAGTACTGGACAGCTTTGAGAAATACAAACTTGGTGAGATTTGTTACAATCTGAATTAGGGTTTGGATTTAGATCTAAATTCTGTCTCAAACAGCTTGCTTGCTGAATAGATGTCAACGTTTATAGAATTACATATCTTATGAATACACACAGAATTGAAGTGCTTAGTTGTTTAAATTTAATGTAGGTGGAAATCAATTAATTATGATGAAAGGTTTTGCAGCGGACGAGAACATGTCCAATTTGACTTGCGCATCCGGAGATTTGAGTGCTTCTGCTAATTCAAGTATCAGAAATGAGTCTTCATCTTCAACACATCAGCAGCAGCAACAACCACCGCAGAAGAAGAAGAGAAATCTTCCGGGCAATCCAGGTATATTACACATACCGTATATTTTGTTGGAAGATTAAGTAGCTTTTGATTTTGGTACGTCAATATATTCATTTTGGGTTATTTACAAATGTGACAGACCCAGATGCTGAAGTGATAGCCTTGTCACCCAAATCACTGATGGCAACGAACCGATTCGTCTGCGAGGTGTGCAACAAGGGGTTTCAGAGAGAACAGAACCTTCAGCTCCACAGAAGAGGCCACAATCTGCCATGGAAGCTGAAGCAAAGAACAAACAAGGAGGTGAAGAAGAAGGTCTACTTGTGTCCGGAACCGACATGTGTCCACCATGACCCGTCAAGGGCTCTTGGTGACCTGACTGGGATCAAGAAGCACTTTTCCAGAAAGCACGGTGAGAAGAAGTGGAAATGTGAGAAGTGCGCGAAGCGATATGCGGTTCAATCCGATTGGAAAGCTCATTCTAAGATCTGTGGCACCAGAGAGTATAGATGTGACTGTGGAACTCTTTTCTCTAGGTACGTAACACTCCAACTTAATATACATAGACCCTAGCTAATTAATTATTAAGTAGCTAGTGATTAAGTTATGTGACAATTGTTACCGTGCTATTAGCATTTTTCTGGAATGGTGCAAAAACCTTTTGAAAATCTGTATGGCTAAGCAGCAAACGTTTTATTTACTTAATTTTTGTTTGATTTTGTTGTGAAATTCATGTATGATTTCTTTACTTTTTGGGGGTCATTTTTATTTCCTCATAATTCATCGCTATAATTGCTCGTGTGAAATGAGAAGGATATGGCTAGAGAGTCAAAGCTTTTGAGTTGTAAAGCTGGCTTGAATGGATTACACATCCTGTTTTTCCATGTCCTTTTAAAAAACAAAAAGAACGAAAATACAAAAAGGTAGATGATCGAAGAAAGAGGGAGAGGGGGAGATTCTTCACTGTATTTCTTGGCCTTTTGACGGTTTGCTCGTTTTGTTTTCTTGTGTTTGTTTTGATTATCTTACTAATTAGTAATTCATATTTACAGGAGGGACAGTTTCATCACTCACAGAGCCTTCTGTGACGCTTTGGCACAAGAGAACAGCAACGCATCTAGAGCCATAAACCCACTCAATCTCTCCTCGTCATCACTGCCCCAACTCCACGGTGGCAGCTTCCAACCTCATCACTTATCTCACCATCACGTGAAGAGAGAATTACAAGATCTTCAGCTGCAGCTTCCGCCGTGGATGGGCGGCGACTCATCTAGCGGTGGCCCATCTCATCACCTCACCAGTAGTAATATAAACCTCTCCTCATCTTCCCCACTGTTCTCCACCTCATCATTTGACCACCAGCACCCATATCTGCACCAAAACCCTAACCCTAGCCCATCGAGTTTCCAGCCCACTACAGCTTCTTCTGCTCATCACATGTCAGCCACCGCTCTGCTGCAAAAGGCTTCAGAGATGGGCGCTACCGTCAGCAAACAACCTTCCTCCATGTTTCTCAAGCCCCATGACGTCCAACAACAACAACAACAGCACCACCAAGCTAATAACCACATGATGTCGGAAACGACAGCGTTTGGGGCTTTCATGGACCAACAGGCTGGAGCCAGTTCTGGTGGTGCAGCTTCAGCTGCTACTAATAACTCTCTGCTGCATGATATGATGATGATGAATTCTCACATGCAGCAATCTTCCTCTGCGGCTCACGGTGGTGGTGGGTTTGATCAGCTCTCGTCATCATCGTCCTTTGGAGATCATCATCATCAGGGCTTCAATGGATCAATGGTCATGGGTGGTTTCGGTGAGAACATGAACCCGCCTCCTCCCAAGAAACTAATCACCGCGGAATCTCAGCTCCGGAGAACTAGTAGCGCCATTGACGGAGGAGGCGGCGGCGGCGGCGGTATGAATGAGGGAATGACTAGAGATTTCTTGGGTCTGAGAGCATTTTCTTCTCAAGATGATCAAGACTTCTTCGATATGGCTGCGGCTCATGGACTTGATCATCAGCATGTGGTAAATTCTACTTCGTCGGGTAATTACAATGGACAGCATCAGAACCAAACATCTTGGCAAGGTAATTAATCAGCAGCTAGCAGCAGTGTACGTACGTACTGAATTAGCTAGAAACATAGGAATAGGATCTCCGTCGTTTCCTTAATTTCCTTGAGTGAGAGAAGGAAGGAGCAATTACAACGTACCTAGCATATTGTCCGTGGCGTATTCTTCATTGTGGTTAATAGGCTTCTCTATTTTCAACAGTGCTTAATTATGCACTCCTAGCCTTACTGTTTTTTGTCTGAATTACTTTTCCTTTCTTTATATATATGTGAATTACTTCTTCAAATCTTCTTTTTTCTGCCTAGTTTCATGATTTGTACCTCTCTGTCTTTACTTTTAACATTTATTCACTTGAAACCTGACCATGCCAGAGTGTATATACTGTATAGGAATTGATACCCATAAAAAAAAAATCATGTGATCAATCCTCTTAGATCAGATATATACAAATTTCCAATATACAAAAAATAGATTGTAAATTTGGAAGAGATCGAACCAAAGTATGCTGAATCCAAATCAAGTTCTTCGTTGTCACATAATTGGTACAAATGCCTCCTCTCATGCAAGATCTGTGTGTTGTGACGATTGTTGGCGCATGTACCAAAAAGTCGGCAAAATTGTCAGAATGTCTTCTAAACTTAGTTGTAATTATCAATTTACACCATAAACTATCAATTGCGAACTTTTTTCTCCTCAACTTGGAAACAATTGCTGATTTGCACCCTCGCCATTAATTTTGACGGATTCCATCCAAATAACATCATGTGCATGGCACATGATGAATATAATTGTATTTTCATATAATTAAATTGTATTTTGCATACTTATAAAAAATAATTTCTTTTTTTAGTATTTTCTATTTCCTTTAATAAATTGTTTTGTCTGCATGCTCTAAATCTTCGATTTTAATATTTTAGGTTTTTTGTTGTTTTAGGCATTGAAATAGTGAGTCGACGAGCACTAATATATTGAGTATATATATAGTTGTGGAATTAATAATAATACTTTGTTCTAAATTTAGAAATGATTTTTCCGTCCTGAAATATATAACTTTGAAAAATTGGTTCATAATTATTGAATTTTGGTTTAATAAATTTCTATATATTAAGAGGGATGACATTTTTACAGTTTATCAATGATTAATGGTCAAACATTCAAAATACTAAAAATTGTCCCTGAGCTATATATGTTAAGAATTAAAATAATGAATATACTAAAGGATAAAATTGTAATTTGAACAAATTAACAAATTAAATAAAAACAAAAATTCCTATTTTTTTCTCTTTCTTTTTATCTCTTTTTTCTATTTTTAAAAGAAGAAAAAATAACCTCCACACACTACCACATTAAGAGACATTGTCGGCGACTTTAAGTCGCCGGCCTTGTTTTTTTTTCCACCGGAATTGACATTACCGGCCCGGCAATGCCGTCGCCGGAAATTTCCCGCCGGAGATAGCATTGCCGGCGACGGAAATGCCGTCGCCGGTAATGTCCTAGACATCACCGGCGACTTGAGTCGCCGGCAATGTTAAGTCGCCGGTAATGTCTTGACATTGCCGGCGACGGCGTCGCCGGCAATGCTATCTCCGCCGTGGCCGGAATGTGAGACATTGCCGGCGACTGAGGTCCATGTCGCCGGCAATGTCTGGAAAAATTTTGAAAAAAAAACGCGGTTCTGGATTGCACCCAATTCCAGAACCTGCATTGAAAGACATAAACCGTACAATCATACAAGTTCAACAGTACACATAAATGTCCAACGTACAGTACAAATAGCAACGACGATACGAAAATTAACTACAACTACACGTCAGGGTCGAGGAACTTGCGGGTCAGGGTCGAAGTAATCCATGTACGTACTCATTTGAATTCCGGTGGCTACCCTGGTCTCGCTCTGGCGTTGACTGGTGCGGTGGTGGTGGTGGATAACTAGGGAACATAGGGAACTGGTGCGGTGGTGGTGGTGGTGGTGGAGGTGTGGCTAACGGTTGTCCGGTAGTCTGAGCCTCGTACATCGTCTGCATCCATGTGAACATCTGTGCCTGACTTTGGACCAGGTTTTGGTACTCGGCATCTCTGATTGCCTGCAAACGGACCAAGTTTTGGTACTCGGCATCTCTGATTGCCTGCTGCTCGGCTGCTTGCCTCTTTTGGTCCTCCAACTCCCTCCGCGTCCTCTGAACCTCCGCTACGACGTTATACGACTAGAAGTTGAACTTCTTGACCCGGTAGAGTATTCTGAAGTGTTTTTCAATACTCCTTCGCCCGCCGAGCCCATTCCCCTACAGTAGTAGGTATTCTTTCCAGTCCCGCACGCTTTTGCCATGATCTGAGCCGCTATCGGGCGATCAAGCGGATCGATCTGAGAGGCATACTGGGTGACTTCTTCCTCGGAGCAGTCAGGATGGTTAGACCGAGCTATACTCATGGTCACTTCTGCGGTCGCGTCCTCCACTCTCGCCTAATTGAAAAGCGAAAATGAATAACGTATTAGCTAACAAAATCTATTAATATCGAAAAATAGTTTTATTAACACATGGAGAGGCGAAAGACTTACCACTTCTTCAGGGCACTGCGGATAGAACTTCTGATGAATATACACCAACGGGTTCACATCTTGTTGTTGCTGCGCCTTAGTTGACCAACCCATGTAGTTGAGTGAACCTGCATGATGGGCCCTGGTGTTTTTCAATCTATGCGCCCGGTTCATCTTCGAAATCGCCTTATTTGATAAACATTTGAAAAAAAATTAGTAACTAACTATTTCAATCTGATACGATACATTAGGCTTGTAAGATATATTCAGGATGCATACCTTCGCTTTGGGGTGCTCGAAGTGAGCTATCAGCCACAGTCACTCGTACTCCCTAAACCGGAATTTGCTAGGGGTAGAACCTCGGCCTAGCTCCTTGTATACAGTGTAATGGGAAGAAAGCTCGTTCTTCCACTCTTTATACCTATATTAAAACAAGGAAAAAAGTTATAGATATTAAAACACTTGATAAACAAAAATCTAACTCGATATATATTCAAATAAGTCGAAGCACATCACCTCATATGTAGTTGACGCTCTACCCACGTGTGAATAAGAACTTCATCCACGTCAAACCACACCTGCAATATGAATATATAAAAGGTAAAATTATATATTTATTTGGACTTAATTAATAGAGTGAGCATTTACGTAATGAAAATACGATTTTACTCACACTGAGTGCATTATGCACTTGCATCTTCACGTAGATAGGCACAGATTCCCAATCTGTCCAAAGCATTGGGACCTTGTCCCGCACAATCGCACCGGCCATGCTGACATATTTGCGCGTGGTGTCGAATGCCTCGATCACCTCGCCATCTTCATTGGCCCTTATGGGCGTTTTCCTTCCCCCGGTGGCCTACTCAAGTCTCTTCCCGGTGCAGGTGCCTCTAGCCCCTTTCCGTTTTCCAGTCCCATTAACGAAATTGCCTAATAATACAATGTCAACAAATTGATATCATTAATTGAACCTATCGTAAATCTTAAGTAATAATTAATTCATCAATCTGATGTTAAATAAAATTTACCTGCATCGTCCGTTTGTTGGTTGGTGCACCTCACACTCCAAAGATACACGGGGTCGAACGGGATGAAGTTGTACGCTTCCTCCACGCTCAGGAACTTCGGCCGTCCTTCAACATAAACAGGCATCCCCCTATCATCGAATTCAGGGATCACATGAATCTCGTCGGGTAGGAAGAGACCAGACGACGGAGATAGACGAGGCATGGACGATGAGGCGCCAGCACCACCATGTGCCTCAGATGATTCCCGTGAAACGGGAGTAGGCACCGGGCGAATATGGGGCATTCAGATTGAGGGAGTTTCTGATGCCCCCGTTGACTGTCGCTCATCTGAGGCTCTGCCACCGGAGGGACGTCTGTTGATTGAGCGTCTGCTGACTGAGGCTCGAGCCTCGACTTCCGGTTGCACGGCTCTTGATCGTGCAGCTTCCTCCTCAGCTCGCTCCTCTAGCAAGGCTCTCGTGCGAGCACTCATCATTGGCCCACTGGGCGTGTTGCTAACTGCGGGTGAGGAGGAAGCTTGACTACTGCTCCCTCCACTATTTCAGGAACCTTTCCGAAGCCAATTTGTTGCAAAACCTCCTAGACACCGTAATAGTCATAAGGATTCGGTTCTATAACAAATCGGAACCGGAACGGTTTGAACCTGGAACCGGAACGGTTTGGAACCAGAACTGTTTGGAACTGGAACCGTTATGTTACAAACGGTTCCGGTTACAAACAGTTCCGGTTCCAAACCGTTCCGGTTCCAAACCGTTTTGGTTCTATAACAAATCGGAACCGGAACGGTTTGGAACCTGAACCGTTTGAACCTGGAACCGTTTGGAACTGGAACCATTATGTTACAAACGGTTCCGGTTACAAACAGTTCCGGTTCCAAACCGTTCCGGTTCCAAACCGTTTTGGTTCTATAACAAATCGGAACCGGAACGGTTTGAAACCTAAACCGTTTGAACCTGGAACCGTTTGGAACTGGAACCGTTCGGTTTCAAACGGTTCCGGTTACAAACAGTTCCGGTTCCAAACCGTTCCGGTTCCAAACCGTCCCAGTTTAAAACCGTTCTGGTTCTAAACCGTTTCGATCCCGATTTCCACCTTAATTTATACGATTAATTAACAACTATATCACCTAAATTAACATATATACATTTTCGATGTATATATATATACATCATGCATCTTAATTAAATTTAATTTTCACATATTCATCCAAATCACACACCCTAATTAATTTTCCACATTTTTCACACACATATATACATCATGCATCTTAATTAGGTTTAATTTTCACATATATATACATCACATATTCATCCAAACCACATATATACATAATTTTCACATATATATACATCACTTAATTTTCACATACCTATATATATATACATCACATATATATACATTGCATATAAATTTACAAATTATCACCCTAATTTCCAACTTAGCACCCTAATTAATTTACACATACACATACACATACACAAAAATAATTAAAAATTGAGAGAGAGAGAGAGAGGGAGAGAGAGAGGATCGGACCTGCCATGGTGGAGTCCGATCTGCTTTGCCGGCGACGGAGGTGAGGGGAGGAGAGGAGGGGAGGATCGGAGGAGGAGAGGAGATGAGAATCGGTGGAGAGGAGGAGGAGGAGAAATAGGAGGAGGAGAGGATAAGGAGGAGTAGAGGCAAACGAAGGAGGAGGTGAGGGAGAGGAGGAGGAGGTGAGCTAGTTTTTGGATAAGGAGGAGGAAAGGGAGAGGAGGAGGTGGAGAAATGAAGCTCGGGCTCGAGCTGGGCAGTTCCTATCCAGAAAATATTGTCGGCGAGTTGCTTATAACTCGTTGGTAATGACATTACCAACGACTTCAACTCGTTGGTAATGACATTACCAACGACGAGTTAACTCGTTGGTAATGTCATTACCAACGAGTTGCTTATAACTCGTTGGTAATGTTGACATTTCCCGAAAAATATCCGACAACATTTTCCGACTACATTTTCCGTCTACGATTTCCGTCTACATTTTCCGACTACATTTTCTGACTACAATTTCGGCTATCAATTTCCGTCTACATTTTCCGACTGCAATTTCCATTATCAATTTCCGTCTATGATTTCTGACTACAATTTTCGTCTACTATTTCCGACAACAATTTTCGACTACAATTTCCGTCTACATTTTCCGTCTACATTTTCCGACTACATTTTCCGACTACAATTTCCATTATCAATTTTCGTCTACGATTTCCGTCTACATTTGCCGACTACATTTTCCGACTACAATTTCCATTATCAATTTCCGTCTACGATTTCCGACTACATCATATTTCCGACTACATTTTCCGACTACAATTTCCGCCTACATCATTAACGTACTAAGGATGATAATCGTAATCATCGTCATCACTTGAGTCTGACTCGGTTTCATAGGTAACCTCTGGCAATATGTGCCTCTCCTCGTCATCTGAATCAGCGTCAACTTCATATGGATTAACATCGAGAAGTTCGGCTCCAGTAATTCGAACCACACTCCCAGATCTCACATTATTAAGGCGAATCGTAGATGATTCCGGAATATCAAAAGCGTTCGGCTCTTGGTATGCAGTAACTTCCTCATCATCTGCGGTATCACCAAGTGTGGCAACACTGTATATGTTTCTATGAGCAACATGGTTAACCACCTTCCACGGGACTTTGTTAAGAAGATCGTCCAGGTAAAACACTTGTTTTACTGATGAGGCAAGAACGAAAGGGTCATCTTCATACCAGGTAGTAGCAGTATTCACCGAAAATGTTCCGTACTGATCGGTCCTTGTGTTCTCCGGGCTAGTATCAAACCATCTACACTTGAACAAGTGCACTTTCATGTGGTTCCCATAAATTAGTTCAACTACTGAATGAAGGACACCATAATAGTCAACGCCATCCTGCCCACCATAGACCATCACCCCACAATTCTGTGTTTTCAGTCGGTCGTCTCGATTTTCACATATAAATTTAACGCCATTGACCTGACACATCGAGTAAACTTTTGAAGCTATCGGTTTCATCGCGAGGACCCTCAATTCGTTTGACCACTCTGGGCAACCATCATTTGCTACATGGTTCATCTGAAAAAGATAAGAAACCACACAAGAAATTATGAACATAGGAACCACAAAACCACGTACACACATGCTATATAAGGAAAATGGCAATAAAAAAAAGACATATACACATATACCCTTACCCATGGACCAAAGTAGTTTGCAAACGTCCTGTTCTGGTAATCAACATTTCCGGCAATAGCAGGGCAGTGAAGATGATAGTTTTTCCAATATTGTACTTCTTCACAGTTAATCAGTACCGACCAGTGAGCAATGACTACCTCATTTCCATCCAACTTGTACGACTTTGGCAAGCTTCCCTGTACTACCACGTCATTGGAGATGATAGAAAGGTTGAACAGAGGTTCATCTATCGGCATCTGTTGTTGGGGGTCCTCAAGCGCTCCCAAATACACTTTGGTGTACGTTACACACTCGTGCGCAACATATGCTTCAGCGATACACCCTTCAGGTGCATATTTATTCTTCACATAGTCCTTGTAGGCTCCCAATTGTCTACAAGTTAACAAGTGCATGTTAACTAAGGTAAAAATAAGACAAACCAATAAAAACAGAGGCAAACCAAATGTACCTTTCCATGGGATACATCCAAGTGTAGTGTATGGGACCGGTAAGCAACAATTGTTCGGGAAGATGGATCATTAGGTGAGGCATGATGTCGAAAAAATTTGGCGGAAATATCCTCTCAAGCTTACACATGATAAAAATGATGTCATCTTGTATCTCCCTGAGATCTGATTTTTTAACTTCCCTGGTGCATAACTTCTGAAAGAATCTTGACAAGGCCACCAACGGCTCCACCACCTCTTTGGGCAGGTATCCTCGAATGAAAATAGGGAAAAGCCGTTGAAGCAGTACATGGCAGTCATGACTCTTTAATCCGTACATCTTATTATCCCGGAAGTTAACACACCTGCTTATATTTCCTGCATAGCCATAAGGATACCTGCATATATATATATATAGCCATAGGCAACAATTATATTTCTCGCATATCACCATAATCCGGTAAAAATTTAAAGCAAACCAATTTCCGTACTACATAGTCATATATAAGAATATATACCTGACATTACTCAGCCACCGAAAAATTTCATGCTTATGCTTCGACTTGACGGTGTAAGGAGCTTGCGGCATTTTTCTCTTACCATCTCTTAACCACAAATGTTTCCGCAGTCCCATAGCTTTCAGATCAATACGTGCCTTAGGGATGTCTTTTGTTTTCCCCTCCAAGTTAAGAACTATGCCCACCACACTTTCACACACATTCTTCTATATGTGCATGACATCTAGGTAGTGTCTGATAGGCAACCTGGGCCAGTAGGGGAGTTCCCAGAATATGCTCTTGTGTGTCCAAAACTTATACCTTTCGGGCTTGTCTGGAATTGACGCCACTATGTCAGGATGATTGCTCAGCTGGCCAAAATCATATTCATTCAACACTTCCAAAATTTCTTCCCATGTCCATCGCCTGGGTGCCACACCTGTTTCCATATTCCCATCAAACGCGTCTGGATCCTACCTAAATGGGTGATCATATGGAAGCCAACAACGGTGACGCATCTGAACAATTTTACTACAATGAGGACTGCAACAATCAACCGTCATGCACTCTGAACAAGCCCTGTAACCCCTGGTAACGTTTCCCGACAATATACCGCGGGCAGGAAAATCACTGATGGTGCCAACAAGCATGGCATGCATCTGGAACATCTCATTTTTGAACCTATCGTAAGTGGGGTGGCCACACTCACTCAGGTACTTAAGCTCCTCAATCAAAGGCCTCAAATACACATCGAGACACTTTCCTGGATAACCCGGGCCCGGAATTAACAGAGTGAGCATATTGTATTCCTTCTTCATGCACATCCATGGTGGAAGGTTATACGGTACCAAAATAACTGGCCATATACTGTATTGAAAACTCATGTTGCCAAAAGGGTTGAATCCGTCAGATGAGAGCCCTAGCCAAACATTTCGGACCTCTGCTGCAAAATGATCAAACTCCCTGACCATGTGCTTCCAAGCCTCTCCTTCGAAAGGGTGTATAAGGGTGTCATCGTCAGGCAAATTCCTCTCAGCCCACCATCTCATTGCCTCGGCCGTGAAAGCACACATGAACAACCGCTCCAGCCTATCAATAAGCGGGAAATATCGAAGTATCTTCACAGCTTTCTTGTTGCCTGCAGGAGTCAACTTATACCTCTCTGTAAAACATACGGGGCAGGTTTCAAGGTCTTCGAGATCTTTTCCCCAGAAGAGAATACAATCATATCTGCATGCATGGATTTTGATGTAGGAAAGCCCAAGATCTTTCAGGATATGTCGCACCTTATGATGAGTGGTAGGAAGACGATGACCGGGTGGCAGTAGCGAAGCAGTCCACTTCAACCAAGAATCAACAGCTTTGACAGACATTTTGTTCTCCATTTTGAGCTGCATCACTCCCATCACACTTTCAAGAACAGTCTTACTACAACCGTCGTACAACGGAGTCTGTTGCAATGCAATCAGGTTGTTGTACTTGTCCATACCGCTTGTGTTGACATGAGCTCCAGGTAATGGCTCGACTGGCTCAATATGGGGGAAACCCTCAACGACGGGAGGGACATTTGGTGCTTCATCAGCAAATACACCGCTCTCATGAGGAAACATATCATTGATTAACATCGATGTTGGATCATAGGATGAACTGCCCCTCTCAGCAAAATCTCCATGATCATAGCGTGGACTGTCATTACCAAATTGTCCATGATCATGCGGACCTGCTAACGATGTTTCACCGCGATAAATCCAACATGTGTACTTATCCCAAAACCCGTATTTACTCAGGTGCTTCTGGACTTATCAATGAGAAAACGAAATCGATCGCTGAAACACTTACATTCTTTACACGGGCAATAATGAAGTGTAGTGTCTCCACAATTAGCCTTCACAAAATTCACAAAACTCCTAATTCCCTGGTGATATCTGACATCCCATCTTTCGAGGCTCATCCAACTCTTGTCCATCCTGAAAATTCTAACAAATTTACGTATTATATATACACACATTCACTACGTACTAATAATCGACGCGATATGTCAATTCAAATCTAATTAAATCAACACATGCATATATATATATATATATCGATCGATCTAATCTCTGAATTCAATTCAGTACTCGATGATGGTATTCTTCTTTTTTCAGTTCAAAATGTATTTGACTAGGTAGGAGGCCCTCTTAAGCCTGACTCCGATAGCACTACGATAATACCAATCGTTGATTCAGACACAAGATAAGATTAACTACAAGCAGTTTTCTCGTTTCGGTGACATCAACAACATTTCATATCTTACGAACTGGATTTGATCAACACACATATATACATATATACACATATACGAATATATACGCGCGCACCTATATATATATATAGCTTCCCGAGTGATCGAGTTTTCGACGCGCGCCTTAATTTTGATAATACCGAAGGATCAATTTCAGAGTGTTTTCCTAGCTTCTTTCGATTTCACCTGATTTTTTTCGATCAAAATGAATGAGCTCCTGCGATTTACATCTAATATAAGAGGCATTGCCGGCGATTCATTAAATCTAATATGGAGACATTACCGACGACTTTACGCCGGAAAATCGCCGGTAATGTTTCAAAACATTACCGGCGACTCCAACCGTCGCCGGCAATGTCGAGCGGAACATTTCCGGCGAAATTCTCACCGGAAAATCGCCGGAAATGTTCGGCTTGACATTGCCGGCGACGGTTGGAGTCGCCGGTAATGTTTTGAAACATTACCGGCGATTTTCCGGCGATATTACCGGCGACGGAGTAAGTCGCCGGTAATGATGAACATTACCGGCGACTTTTCCGGTCGCCGGCCTTGTCTCCGGTAATCTCGCCGGTAATGATGACAAATGTGGTAGTGACATCTCACACCCCATCCGAGTGTGCCTATACTCTAGTAATATAAATACATACTTTTAAAATATAAATTCTTATTTTATAGTATTTCCTTTCTTTTTTAATAAAAAAAATTTTGTGCACTTAATCTTCACTTTTAATATTTTAGATTGTTTGCTGTTTTAGGCATAGAAGTAGCTAGTGAGTCAACAAGCGCAACCCAAGAATATATATTGAATATATATACATATATTCGTCGAATAATAATAATAATAATAATAATAATAATACTACGGTGTCATAAATTTAGTATTTTTTTCCCTATCATGGAATGTTTAACTTTGAAAAATTTGTTCATAATGATTGAATTTTGATTTAATAAATAATATTAAAATTTAATTATACGAAAATACAATTATATTCATCATGTGCATGGCACATGAAAGATTTGAACGGAATCCTTCAAA
The DNA here is from genome assembly GCA_946800695.1 of Geum urbanum. Taxonomy (NCBI): domain Eukaryota; kingdom Viridiplantae; phylum Streptophyta; class Magnoliopsida; order Rosales; family Rosaceae; genus Geum; species Geum urbanum. Next base: position 59,760,518 of record OX327002.1, read on the forward strand.
ATTGACGGATATGGTGCAAATCAACAACTGTTTCTAAGTTCAGAAAGCAAAAGTTCACAATTGATAGTTTATAGTGTAAATTGACAATTATAACTAAGTTTAGGAGGAATTTCGGCAATTTTGTCCCAAAAAGCCAACAAATACGTTATTTGGGGATGAAAAATACACTAGTTTTCCTATAAAATTCAAGAGCAAATTAAAAGCTAACAGAAACCACAACAAAGTGCGTATACCAAACATCGAGTCGTACCAAAAAAAATTCACACGTACAATTTATGGTAAAACTAAGAAATTTGCTAAAGATGAATCAACAGTTGTTATTAATACAAAAAGTCTGTGAAAGATTGAAACTAGTTCCAAACTAAAGGTAGGTAGCTGCTGACAAAGATTCGTGAAAGTACAGTAATACTGCGCACTGATGTCTACATATCATATATGAACAGTACCCTTTTCCCTTCTATCTTTTCATTTCCTCTTCTTCTGGGAATGTGAGTATGCATGCTATGGTATGCTACTCTTCATTATCTTCAATATCTTTTGTATATATGATTTGAATTGTACATGTGTGGAGTGTATGAATACGTTCAGGAACGCAGAAAAAGAAGATGCCATTTGAACCCTGTGCAGTAAGCTAAGCTAAAGCGAAAGCGAAAGGTAAAGCTAGCTAGCTTTGTGTAAGTTCAATCCCGAGGTCGTGATGATGAATCATGATATTACATTCCAGTAGTTGCAGTGACACACTCCTCTGCAAAAGAAAAAGCTGCATCACCATCTGACTTATCGCATCCATGCCCCGGCCTATATACCTATATATCCTAGCATTGCTACTTGCTAGCTAGCTAGCTTTGAGTTGAGTTTTCCGGGCAATGCGTACATGCAGCTCAGTTTGAACTGCGTATGGCGCTATTGCGCTAATGAGTACAGAATCCCGGTAATGAACTCGATCGTAAGATTCACAGATTTGCAGTCCACTATAATTCTTTTCAATTCCCATGATCATAGTTTTGGGCCAAAAGTTTCTCCCCAACAAAAGGAAAACACTTTTGGGCCCTCGAGTAGTTTGTTCTTAGTTGTTGGGCTTGGCCCCTATTACCCCAAAAAAGAAAAAAGTCCGTTTGATGTGCGTCGGGAAAGTTGGAAATTTCCTTTTCGTTCGATGAACATATTTTGTTTGTGATATCATCGCTAGTAAAGTCATACTTTGAGCGAGATTTGAATAGATATATACAAATTAATCGGTATAGCTTTTAAGCTTCAACTCAATTGTTGTCGCAATTAACTGCTTTCTTGGTTGCAGCCTACGCTTCGCTAGAAATTTGGCAGCATGCCCGAATTATGGGCCTGGTTGATATATATAGTGATAAAAGCACGTCTACATCCATAAAATTATTTCTAGTCCAATTTTGTGGTGTTTGACAATTATTAAAAAGTATTTTGCGATGTTTTAGGAAATCACTTGGGATATTTGGAAGTGATTTTTGAGGAAGTACATGAGAGGTGTTTCCTTTAAATGATGAAATTTTAGAAGTTTCGTTATTTAAGTGTTGCATTTTGTTAAAAAAAATTAAAAATTAAATGAACCACTTAGATTACGAAACTACTACAATTTCGTCGTCTAGGAGTTGCATCTTAGACGACAAAATTGTAGTAGTTTCGTTGTTTAAGTATTGCATTTTTTTTAAAATAATTAAATGAAAAATTCATTAAATGCTAATTAATTTGAATACAAAATCTATAATAAATAATTTTTTATTCCATTTTTAAATAATTAAAATATATTTAAATGAAAAACTCATAATAAAGAAATTATTTAAATTACTTTGTTTTTAAATCATTATAATATATATAAATATAAAATTCATAATATATTAATTAGTTAATAAACAATATCAGAATTTGGAGTAGTTCCGCTCCCAGTATCATCGCCATCGTCTCCCCTTGAAGGCGGCACATCTCGGACTATCGATCAACTTAAAAAAATAATTGAATATATAAATTTCACTTCACTACCGGAATATGACTCTAAAAGTCGCCGGCAATGTTTTTGGACATTACCGGCGATTTTTGCCGGAAAAATCGCCGGTAATGTCTTTTTTTTTTTTTTACATTACCGGCAATTTCTGTCGCCAGTAATGTCCGTCGCCGGCAATGCCTCGATGGTAATGTAAAAAAAAAAAAAAGATATTACCGGCGACTTCATTTATGTCGCCGGTAATGTCTTTTTTTTTTTTTTTTTTTACATTACCGGCGACATAAATGTATGTCGCCGGCAATGTCTTTTTTTTTTTTTTATATTACCATCGAGACATTGCCGGCGACGGACATTACCGGCGATTTTTTGTCGCCGGTAATGTAAAAAAAAAAGAAGACATTACCGGCGATTTTTCCGGCAAAAAGACATATTCCGGTAGTGCTTTCAAATTAATAAACCAATTCAATTATCAAAACTACACCAATTATCACAAAATTCATCAAAAATTCAACAAAAATCACATAAAAATAACATCAATCATCTGAAAATTCACCAAAAATATCAATTAATCACACCACTTATCATAAATCATCACATCAATTATCACATCAAATTCACCAAAAATTATCAATTAATAAACCTAAAAAAACAAAATTAACCTAACCTAAAAAAATTAAATTAACCAAACTTAAATTTACTTAACCTAAATAAAAATTAACATAATCTAAATTAACTTAGCCTAAATCAAATTAACGCTAATTAAGCCAAACACCAAACTGTTTTATATTAAAAACGCTAATCATAAAAGGACTAGGAGAGGAAGCGTCACTAATCAAAATTATTTTTAAGAATTTGTAGTATATATAGGTGATTTGGTTCAAATTCTGTAAGGCTGGCTTTAGTATGTGACGTGTGTGTGTTCTCGTAGGGTTGAATCCTCCCCGAACTGTTTGTTAATGGTCTTTTTAAACCTTAATAAAGCTCCGAGCTAGTCGTCTTCCCAGTTCTCTGTTTTGGAGAAGAGTGAAAGAAAAAGGTTTCAACTCAACTAGGACGAAGTCCAAAATAACCTCAACTAGGAAACTCCCAAGAAGAAGCAATAAGGGTATCTTAGTCATTCACTACTAGACGATAATAGTAAAACAAGACGGACACGCGGAGCAAATCAGTAACGCGTGCGCAAACAACCACCTTAAGCCTCCTCCTTCATCCCAGAAACTAAAAAATAAAAAACATACCGATGCTGTTGATCTCAACTTCCTAGTATCTTTCTCTCGGCTCCACTTCTCCTCTTCCGTTGCTTCTCTCTCCCCCAATTCAAAACGCACCGTTTTGTCTTCCTCTTCTTCAGAGATACGCTGAGTCGAGCCCACAAATCCCAAGTTTGTTATTATAGCAAAGAATGGCCTTAAAACGCCTGCTCACACAGGTAGGTCAATTTCCGAGCTGGGCTTCTATCAATTTCTGATTTTGATGCTATTTTCGATCTTATTTGGGTTAATTAGCGCCAAAGTTCCATGCTTTTAGCTGATTTCGGAAACCCTAATTCTTATATTGATCGTAATATGATTCTATTAGTTTCATTCTTATGTTAATTCGAGGTGTTGTGACTATTGATGTCTATGGTTGGAGCTTTTGACCCATCTTTTCATTGTCAGAGCCTCATTACGAAATTGGGTGTCCAAATATTAGTGTTTTTTTTTGTTAGTTTCAATAGTTTTTCAGTTGTTATTAGTTCAGAGATTAAAGGTGGTTTAGAGGGTGTTTTGTTAGATTGTGAGGTCTTGATCTTCTCTTGTCGGTTCAAAATGATGTTAAGTTTGATGTTTGTATCCAACAGGTATCTAGGCATCGATCAGAGTTGGGACAGCTGACTAGAGTGATTTCGAGAACACATACCCAAGTCAACAAGGTTGCAGGCAGTGGAGGAGGTATGATTTCTGATTTGGATCTATACGTCTTCATGTTTATTGTCATGTATATAAAATAAAATTCAGTACTTATTCAACATTTCAAAAGGAACTAAAACATTCATCTGCATCTATCGCCATTTCTAAAGTAACTTTCTTTATATTTTTTAGGAAATACACTCTTTAATACTCAAGAGAGGTTACAGTCGAGCTTTGTCCGCAGCTTTACTCACAGAGGACGTGCTGTTGATGAAGCTACTGAGCTTTCCCGTCTAAATGAACTTTACATGCGAAATGATGCTGAGGAAGTGATAAGAGTATTTGAAAGTCAGCCAGCATTGCATGGAAATGCTACAGCACTCTCACAATATGTGAAATCATTGGTAAAAGTTGGCAGGCTGGACGAGAGTGAGTTACTCAAGACATTGCAGAGAGGTGGGTATTGAACAATGGTTTTATGAAGCAAATTTTCTGAACTGCTTTTCTAGATAAGAGCCTGTTAAAATTAACAATCTTTGCAGAAATTTTCTTTGGCCTGCTTTTCATCATATAAACTTGACCTAGTGACAGAGATTTGTTTACACATGCTGTAGGTGTGGCTAACTCTACAATCGCAGAAGCAAGCACAGGTGGCTTCTCAGCTCTTAAAAATGTTGGAAAGTCTACGACAGATGGTGTTCTTGGAACTGCAAGTGCACCAATTCATATGGTGTCTAGAGAAGGAGCTCACTTTAAGGAGCAGCTATGGCGTACAGTTCGCATGATTGCATTGGCTTTTCTTTTGATATCTGGTGTAGGAGCACTCATTGAGGATAGAGGAATAACCAAAGGTCTTACCATATCTCATTGCTTTAGGCTTTCCTATGATTTAATTAATATCCATCCTGGAAGTATGAAAGCTTTTCTTAAATCCGTGTTCCCACTTTTCAGGACTTGGATTAAATGAAGAGGTTCAACCCAGCATGGAATCTAGCACAAAATTTGCTGATGTGAAGGGAGTTGACGAGGCTAAGGCAGAGCTAGAAGAAATCGTTCACTATCTTCGAGATCCCAAGGTAGATGGCATTTTGAAATTGCAGCCAACCCAATATTAAGTATAAACACTTGATTTGATCATTACCACAGCTTCTTGTTTCTTACCTTTTGTGAGTCATTGGTAATCTCGTTACTATTCATCCAGTAACTATATAACCTGGAAGTTTTCTTGATTTCACCCTTGTTTTACATTATGCACTAGATTTTAATGTATATCATAGAATTTCAAGGGTTGAGCTTCTGTTCACTACTGTAGTGGAACTTGTTTCGATCGAATCCATCCCAATTCTCTGTTTACTCTTCATTGCTTGAGTCTATCGTCTTTTAAAAATACACAGTTTTGGTATAGTAACCATCAACTTCGCTTGCCTTGTAACAGCGGTTCACTCGTCTTGGTGGCAAACTACCAAAGGGTGTTTTACTAGTTGGCCCACCTGGCACTGGCAAGACAATGTTAGCAAGAGCAATTGCTGGAGAAGCAGGGGTTCCTTTCTTTTCATGCAGCGGTAGTGAATTTGAAGAGATGTTTGTTGGTGTTGGAGCACGAAGGGTGAGGGATCTCTTTGCGGCTGCAAAGAAACGGTCTCCATGTATAATATTTATTGATGAGATGGATGCAATAGGAGGAAGTCGCAACCCAAAGGATCAGCAGTACATGAAGATGACTTTGAATCAGTTACTTGTTGAACTTGATGGTTTTAAACAAAATGAAGGCATTATTGTTATTGCGGCTACTAATTTCCCAGAGTCACTGGACAAAGCATTGGTGAGACCTGGACGATTTGATCGCCACATTGTCGTTCCCAATCCTGATGTAGAAGGGCGAAGACAGATTATGGAAGTCCACATGACAAAGGTAATGTTACACTTTTAAACAAAGAAGTTTAGTATGATTATGGGAAAGTATGCTTTTGTTGCAATTGCCTCTGCTTTTCTTTCTTGCATGGTTGAATTTGGTTTTGCCCATGTTTGCAATCTGTCATTTATATTTTTAAGATGAGATGTTTTTAAGATTGACACGGCAGAATCCTGAAAATTCATTTTAGTATGAATGATCAAGAGAGTTTTTTTGACAGGTTTTGAAGGCTGATGATGTTGATTTGTCGATCATTGCTAGAGGAACTCCAGGGTTCTCTGGTGCTGATCTTGCAAACTTGGTCAATGTAGCTGCTCTAAAGGCTGCCATGGATGGTGCTAAATCAGTGAGTATGGCTGACCTAGAGTATGCAAAAGATAAGATTATGATGGGAAGTGAACGTAAGTCAGCTGTTATATCACAAGAGTCACGGAAGCTTACAGCTTTTCATGAGGGGGGCCACGCACTGGTCGCCGTCCACACTGATGGTGCTCATCCAGTTCACAAGGCCACAATAGTTCCCAGGGGCATGGCACTTGGCATGGTTGCCCAGTTGCCTGATAAAGATGAGACAAGTGTCTCACGGAAACAAATGCTTGCACGTCTTGACGTTTGCATGGGGGGACGTGTTGCAGAGGAGCTCATCTTTGGTGAGAGTGAAGTTACTTCTGGTGCATCTGATGATCTGCGGCAAGCAACTAAACTTGCCAGAGCGATGGTTACAAAATATGGTATGAGCAAAGAAGTTGGGCTTGTCACTCACAATTATGACGACGACGGTAAGAGCATGAGCACAGACACTAGGCTGCTTATTGAAGAAGAAGTGAAGCACCTCTTGGAAACGGCATACAACAACGCGAAAAATATACTTACCACACATCACAAGGAGCTCCATGCTCTTGCTAATGCCCTACTGGAGCAAGAGACACTCACTGGAAATCAGATCAAGGTCTTACTTGCTAATGTAAACTCCGAGCAGAAGCAACAACCGCAACAGCAACTAGTTGCGGAGAAGAGTAGTTCACAGTCTAACCCAGTGCCTCCTTCGTCACCGCCCAATGCAGCTCAATCTGCTGCCGCTGTAGCAGCTGCTGCAGCTGCAGCTGCAACTGCTGCAGCCAAATCTAAAGGCATGGCTCCTGCAGGATCTTAGCTCTAGCAATGTTGTAAAGTCGCAGGGGTCTCTATTTGCTCGGGGTGTCAGATGTGCATATAGTAAAATTACTTACCAGCCTCTCTGTAAGGTACCATAGAATGCTGCCAGTATTGCCATTAGTCAGAGTGACCGGGAGAGCTGTACATGAGTCGATTGGCAAGTCGGTGTAGGCCTTCTAATTAAGGCATTGGTGGACATCCACTGTATTTTTTATTCTTCCTTTTTCTTTTTCTGAGTTTCTTCGTGAATGTGTCTGGTCATACAAAAGAATAATGCATTCTTGGTTTCTGCTTAGCTTTCTGATTTCATAGACCTCTCTAGCTCTTTTGTAAGTTCCAAATCCAAGTAGAGGTGAACATTGACACGAAGATGAGGTTGGTTGTGGCTATGTTCTCAAAATAGGGTGACACTAAGTGAATGAACCACCACACTATTCAACAACAAAAGGACCAGTCCAGTTGTTAAGCCATACATGTCATGAACTTGAGTTTAGACGTGGGAAAAAGTAAAAATAAATCTTTGACGGAAGCGTCATCTCTTACCCACCGAAGACTCGTCGAAAAGGTCTAAAATCTCTACCTTACAAAAGTGTTGTCAGAACCTTCGCCGTGAAAGATCCCCGAACTCGAAGGACGACGACATGCATCACTGTCGATCAGTTTAGACTTGCGAGTGGAGAATTGTTGAGACTTGAGACTAAAATTGTGACTCGTCATCAGCTTGTCCATCAAGTCCTGCTCCGATCGATGTCGTCGACGCAGCCAGCTGGTAATTGAATACGATGAGCTTAATCGATAGTATAGTATACCCAGTTCCATCTTGAAGTTTCAATTTTGGGATTTTTAATCGACCCTTGTGCGATTTTGGGCTGTTATACATGAATTTTAGTATGTGCAGGAATCAAACAGCGGAGAGTTTACATAGAAAACAGCCATGGCGAGAATCTTGTGGGGATATTACATGATACTGGATCAAACGAGCTCGTTGTGTTGTGCCATGGCTTACATTCCTCAAAGGTAACACGATGCTATATATCTCTGTTACTGTCAGTTTTCTATCTATGTACCATTAGTCTTTTCTGTCACAACATGGTAATGCAGTGTTTGCTTTCATCTATAGGAACGCATCCCCATGGTGAACCTTGCTGCTGCACTAGAACAACAAGGAATAAGCGCTTTCCGCCTTGATTTTTCTGGAAATGGGTAAGGAAGCTCTTGTAAACATTTGGAAATAGGCCTACACTCCTATTGGTTTATGTGATACAGTAATTGGAGCCTTCACTACTGCAAGGAATATTTCATGTAGAGTTTTTAAGGGCGATTTGTGTTATATCTGATAGGGAAAGTGAAGGCTCCTTTCGGTATGGTAACTATAGCAAAGAAGCTGATGATCTAAGTGCTGTAGTTCAACACTTTCGAGGATGGAATTACGTGATAACTGCAATCGTTGGCCACAGTAAAGGTCTGTTTATGTTTGTGCTCATGTCAAATAAAAGCCTAATTTTTCAGATATAAAGAGAATGTTTTTGATAACTCTTGCACTTCTCAAGTCTAGAGGCCTTTGATTCCTAGCCAGTTTATGATAGATGGTAAGCTGCTGTTTCTTAGAATTGCAGGGGGGAATGCAGTGATCTTGTATGCTGCAAAGCATAAGGATGTTCATCTAGTTGTAAATATTGCTGGACGCTTTAATCTGGAAAGAGGAATCGAAGGTCGCTTAGGTAAAGGTTATCTACAAAGAATCAAGAAAGATGGATATATTGATGTGAAGAACAAAAGGGGTAAGCTTTGTCAATTGTGTAACTAGAGTAACTCTCCTCAGAGGATCAGACATGGTATGTCTTGTGGTCAAATGTCTGAGCTTCTATCATGTTAATTCTTTTAAGACTAGAGCTTTAAAGTTACTTCATTTAAGAAATCGATCAGTTCATAAAAGCTCCTAGTTGCTGATAAGTAATCAATATTAAAACTTGGAAATCAGATAGATAATGACCATCCACTCAGCTGAAAATTTTCCTGTTGTTAAAATAGGGAAATTTGAGTATCGAGTTACTGAAGAGAGTTTGTTGGAGCGCTTAACGACAGATATGCAAGCAGCTTGCCAGTCAATTGATCAAAATTGCAGGTGGCTGACTATCAAGTTCACCTTTGATATTTATGATTGTCCATGATTAAAACATGATTTCTTAAAAATGACTGTTGATCTCGTCAAATTTCAGGGTTTTGACAGTTCATGGATCAGTGGATAAAATGGTCCCTGTTGGAGATGCTTATGAGTTCCACAAGATCATACCCAACCATGAACTATACATTGCAGAAGGAGCTGATCATGAATTCACTTCATATCAAACTGATTTGGCTTCAGTCGTGTTGCGCTTTATCAAGAAAAATTTTCACCAGGACAAGTTTATGCTTATGCAGTCACCACTTAGCACAAGTATCGCAGATAAGTCTGCTAATTCACGATTGTAAACTTCAACCATCTTCAGATGTGGAACCTCTTGGTTCAAAGTCTTATTTAGGCCAAGTCTAATGGAATGGCCAAAATCCAGAGACAGGCTTGAAGGAAGGTCATCCTCTTGCGCCACCGCACTTTGCCGCCAACGGCTGGTGAAGAACTCCGAAGATCTTTTGCTCGCAACACTGGGCTGGATGGTGGTATCTGATTGTGTTTGATCACTCGGATGGATGGTTTTTTTTTAATGTGGTGATCTGGGTGTTCAGGACGGTTTGCAAACTTGGATGGTGTTTTTGATTACATCTGCTTGAATGAATTCACCAACTTAATTAGAATTAGAAAACACCACTGTGAAGAGAAGAGGTTGGGTTGTGGGTTGTGTCTTAGCTCGCTGGAAATTTGTGGGTTTTGGTTGTGCTCAGTTTGGTACATCCATTAGAGATGAAACTGGCTAAAATGATAGATCACAGATGCCTAGTCAGCCTTCAAATTCTCCTCAAATTCAAATTCAAATTCTACTTTACAAAATGGGTTTGGCAAGTTCCATTAGACTTGCTGTTACTGTAGGCTTTGGTATTTTTCATTTTCTTTGTAGTTTTTTGATAAGTGGCTATAGATTTCTGATCATTATGGTCACGTTATTGAAAGCCATTGTACTTCCGTCTCGCTTTCATTTTTGCTTTATTTGCCCGAGGCGAATAGCCCAAGTGACCAAAAAAATAAAACAAAGGATAAAGTCACTATTAACAACTTTTTCTAAGAGTCTCGGTGGTGGAGCCGCAGCTAGACGTGCTTTCTGCAAAACATGTTATCAAATTATCATTTTCTTCAAGTTGAAGTGAGAGAAATAGAAATAAATATCAGAGAGAGTATGTGAGAAATGTAGCACAAGACATTGCAGACTCTCATTCTTGTGTAGCTAGCTCAGCTGGTTTGGTTGGCGCCGTAAAAGTCCTCTTTGTCCAACTCCGGAACTCTTGGGATCGTCGATGACTGGGTCAACTTTTTGTTCTCTGAAAAAACCCGGTAATCATTTAATTTGCTACGACACTGCAGAATCCATCAACATGTTCCATTAATATATGATCTCTTTAAGTCATATGTATGCTATTTGATGTTGAGTAATCCGTTTGGCTTATGCAGTAGTTCAACAGCGAAGAGTGAGCGTTCTAAACAAGCATGGGAAGAAGCTTGTGGGGATATTACATGATACAGCTGGTTCAAAGGAGCTCGTTTTGGTGTGCCATGGCTTGCGTTCCTCAAAGGTTGTTGCTTATGACTTGTGATAGTTATACACAATATAACTGAGTTTGAACAGTTGTGATCTGTCATGTAACACTAAGGTTTCAGAGTTGTTGTGAATTGTCATACATGGCTTTAACAATGGTAGGCTTCCCTTGTGATTCTGTAACACTTGTTCAAGAAGTCAAATGGTCAATGCTACAATGGATTATCCTCAGTTTAAAAAGGTTCATATTGCTAATAAATAACTACTGTGACCTTCCTTGGCGTTGGCTGGACATAAGTATGTGATAATCTACCTCTTAAACACAGGATATTTCATCTCTTAAAACGAAATATGATCTTACAGAGTATCGGTATTTTCTAGGATCGCATTACTATGGTGAACCTTGCTGATGCACTAGCAAAAGAAGGAATAAGTGCTTTTCGCTTTGACTTTGCTGGAAATGAGTACGTTATTTGCAATTTTTTCATCAGAGTTGCTGATATCGTCGTCTTTGTTCATGATATTTTTTTGTTCTTTCTTTTTTTGGCCAAAAATTCTAAACGGTTGCTAAAGAGCTAGTACAATAGACTCCGAATGATTTAGGCACTCTAAGCTATCAACAAGTTGGTGTATAGATTTGAGTGTGCACGGCTTTTGTCTTCAGTGTTGCCTTTGATAGTACTTATAAGAACCTTATAATGGTGTGTCTCATAGGGAAAGCAAAGGTTTGTTTCGATACAGTAATTGTCACAACGAAGCTGATGATGTACATGCTGTAGTTCAACATTTCTGTGGCCAGGATTATGCGATAACTGCAATAGTTGCGCATAGTAAAGGTCTGTCTTTATTTCGTGCTTATTTTAAACCAAATTAAAGCATAGTTTGAAGTTCGGTTTTTTGAACAACAGAAGATATATTAGTATCTACAGTTTCATTAATCATGAAATTAAAACATGTTATTGCAGGGTGGAATGCAGCTATTTTGTACGGTGCTAACAATAGAGATGTTCCCATACTTGTAAATATTTCTGGCCGAATTAATTTGCAACAAGGCATTGAACGCGGTTTTGGTAAAGATTTTCTACATAGATGGCTTCATAGACGTTACAAACAGAAGAGGTAAGCTATTAGATAGAAATATCTTGTTTGAGTTGTTTCCCATAAAACCAGGAGTGCATAATATATATGATCTCTGGTTTTTCAGTGTTGTATGGTATTATGCGGTTGCTACATTCAAGCTCCTTTTCGCATTTTGTGTATAGGGGAATTTCAGTGTCGAGTGACCGCAGAGAGTTTGACGGAGTGTCTAAATACTGATCTCCGTGCAGCCTCTCAAGCAATTAGTCCAAATTGCAGGTCAGAGAATGAAACTTGGTCATAGATTTACTGCCAGAATATTTTAGAAAAAATGGTTGTTGATTACAGTGCCATAAATCCCTTCATTTATGTACTATAGGGTTTTGACTGTTCATGGATCAGTGGATAAAATGAACTCAATTGAAGAGGCTTTCGAGTTTGATAAGTTCATACTGAATCATAGACTTTGCATTGTGGAAGGAGCTGATCATGAATACAGAAAACATCAAGATGAGCTTGCTTCTGTCGTGTTGGACTTCATTAAGGCAGATCGACATGACAAGAATCTGTCTAAGCAGCAGTCACGACTGTAATAATCATATAAATTAAGAAAATTAGATTATCTGGTCTCAAGTGTTAAATAGCTTTTGCAAGTAGATATTGCAAGTCATTTGTTTTGGAGAGAAGTAATAGAGACAGAATGGCTGGAATGGATAATCTCATTGATCTCACAGGAGTAATATATACAGCTACTTTACATACAGAATATGACAGTGATCCCTAAGATCATGCTGTTAGTGATACAGATCTGCTATGACAACTACAATCTAGGATTACATAAGGAAACATATATTTACCATTTTTTTTTGAGATGGCCATAATTTCATTCATATGTAATAGTGATATAGAGCTTTACCAGATTGCCTAGTCTGATAAAAAGAAACCATATATGCCACTACTATTCTCGACGGGTCTACGTTCACAACCTAGACAAGTAAATCAGAGTAGCACTGAGACTAAAAAACATTCGGGCGCACCATTCTTTAACTGTCTAGGTCACCACCTCTACAGCGGCCCAAGAGCTCAGGGATCTCACACCTTAAAACTGCTTGAAATAGGCCCAGCCCAAATTTGAACAAAGAATGCCCAGGTCCAAACAAATGGAACCCAGCCCAGAAACCATTCTCTCTCCAAGCAGGGCAGAACCCTAGCCGCCCCTACTGGGTCTACTTGGTATCTTGTCGGACCCACCTTTTAGCTCGTCGACGCTGTGCTGGTGTCCGTCGCTGTCCTTTCCCCACTCCACGCCGGCATTGACCCACCCTCCAACTTGCCAGAGACTGTTTCCTCCACTTGCATCATTTCGGCCTCCAAATGTTGCGCACAACCATTGACTTCAGTCGTGCCTATCGCAGACACCGTTTGCCGGTCAAATAGAACCGCACGTGGCTTGGTCGGTTCCCTGTCCCACCTCTTCGTAGCTCGAGTCGTCGCCACCACTACCACTTGGCCGATTTGCAGATCATGAACTGAGCATGAAATGCCAACGGTTGCTGCCATTGGCACCGCATCCCACTTCTTTGCCGCAAAATCCCACTGGAATCCAGGCGGTCCACCAACCACGCCGGAGCACGTCGGCACACGGGCGATCGGAGACATAGAGCCATTGGATGGTCGCTTGCAATCAGAAGTAGGAAAATAAAGAAAGGGGTTTTCAGGAAAGGCCGCTAGAAAATCTCACGCTAAGGATCCGATCTAGCGTACCAGATGCGGATTGATCAGATTCACAAGTCGAAACACCACGGGGTTACCGGCGACTACCGGCAGACTTGGAGCTTATCAGGTACAGAGACATATACTACTAGACACCAAATTTAAATATACTTATATATATACACATATATTTACCATTAATACAAGGATATTGCATATACTACTTTCCTACACTCCCCCTCAAGTTGGAGAGTGGATGTCTTGCACTCCCAACTTACGAACCATAGGAATGAAATCCTCCTTTCCCAAAGGTTTAGTCAAAACATCAGCTAGCTGATTTGCAGAACTAACAAACCTTGTCTATTGGCATTACAATATTGGCATTCTCTCAAAAAACATGGATGACATGCATAAGCAACATTAACAAGCTAAGCAATATGGGCATTTCTCTCCTTAACCATTGAGAAAGGTAAAAATATGCATCATCACAAGCCTTGCTTGTTTCTTCATCCAAAACTTTTATAAAGTGAGTTGGTAAAATCTTAACTTACAAGTTTTGGTTCTTCAAAATTCTTTCCTCTCTACTTTTCGGTAAGTGAAAGAAGTAGGTTGTCCCTCCTTGTTTTCATGAAGCAACATTGTCTCCAAAACCTCTCTACTCCCTTGCATGTCCCGGTTGGACAAAACTAAATTAAAAGAAAAGCCATACTTTCTCTCTTTAGGGTAGATGTCTCTCACTCTTGTGTCATGGAGTCAAGTTTTTTTCAAAGCTCTTTTCTTCTCCTTGCTGTCCCGGTTTGGTAAAAATCAGCATGGCATTTCCTCCATTTAAGGAGAACCATTTGATTCCTCTTTATGATGAATGACTAAGATTAACTCTTGAGTCTCCACTTGCAATACCTTGTGGCTATAAATACCACATCAATTGAAGCCATTCGGCACTTGAAATATTTAGGAAGAGTGAGAGTGTTGTTCTCTTCATTTCAAGTCATTTTTATCTCTTGCATTTGCTAAGAGTTATCTTGTTTTCCAAAGAGTGTTTTGGTTTGTCAAAACAAGTATGAAAAGTCTCTTTTGCTCCTACAATTTCCAGAAGGTTTATAAAACAAGATTTTTCCTTCTTGAGATTTTACATCTCCATAAGAAAGCATATAAAACCACTTTCAAACTTGCATATTTTCATATTGCATATCATGGGTTGAAATGATGGTGCAATTTCGTTGGAAGCATTCTAAAGAGAATTAGTCGTCCGAGTACTAAGTTCTAGAAGAAGCTTCATTGCCACTGATATTGTAAACACTTGTTCTGGCGAGAAGAGAGTTAGATCTTAGAATAGTTGCTTGAATACCAATAAGGATAGATGTGTGTCTTTGTATCCTGAGAGCTATTGTCTTATAAAGAAAAATGTTTTACATAGGGATTGTAAGCACTTGTTCTGGCAAGAAGATAGATAGATCTTAGTCTACTTGTGCGAATACTAGCAAGGATAGAAGAGCGTCTTTGTATCCTAAGAGCTGCTGTCTTGTAAAGAAAAGTGTTTTTACATAGTGGAAAAGTTTATCCCTCAAGAGTTAGGGACACGTAGTTTTTTCCCTATTACTAGGTTTCTGCGTTAAAGAAAAACATCCAGGTGTTATTTATCGCTTTCCTTCTTATTGCATTTTATCAAGTTTGTTACTGGTAATTCGAGAATAGAAATACTCTCTGCTATCCTATAATTAACATTCCAACAATTTTTTTTTATAAAAGACCCATTCACCCCCCCCCTCTCTGGGACCTTCAAATGGTATCAGAGTAGCCACTAACTTTTGTTAGTGAGATCCTCTGTATCCTAGAATGGATCATGATAGGGCCACTTCTATTAACTTTCCTCCGTGTTTTGAAGGAAACGATTACTTCCAATGAAAGATCATGATGTTAGCATTTCTCATCTCTCAAGACGATGGAAAACAATAGACTATGGTTGAGGATGGATACAGCCCTCCTACTATCCCATCTCCTCAAGATGATAAAATGCGCATCCCCAAGGAAAGAAGCACATGGACTAATGCCGAAAATACAAACTCCATAATGAATACAAAAGCTTTAAACAACTTATATTATGCTCTTTCAAAAAAGGAACGAAGAAGAATTCTTCACTGTCCAACGACAAAAGCGGCATGGGACTCACTCGCCACTACTCATGAAGGTAATATCAGGGTAAGAGATCAAAAACTTCAAAGTTTAACCTCTGAATTTGAACAAATTAAAATGAGTGAAGATGAGACCATTGATGATTATCATAGCCGTCTTCTTAACATTACTAATCAATGTCAAGGTCTAGGTCATCCTATTGAGCTGAAAGTTATTGTTCAAAAAATGCTTAGATCGGTCACTTCCTATTTTGGGCCTAAACAAATTACAATAGAAGAGTCACATGACATGTCTACATATTCTCTTGACGAATTAGTTGGAAATCTTAAGACCTTTGAGGCAAGAAAACTAAATCGGAAGAAAGAGAAGATAATTACTTTTAGCTCAATAAATAAGGAAGAACAAGATGATGAACCTTCTGAAATCTCTTCCGAAGAATATGCTTTTCTAATAAAACAATTTGGAAAATTTCTAAAAAATAAGAAAGTTTTTTCTAGGAATTTTTCTAAAGGATCTAGCAGCCAAAATCCAAACCCAAAGAATTTTAGAAGCAATGAGAGTTCAAATGTCAAAAATTTCAAACTAAAATCCTCTCAAAAGCCTGATGATAAACTAAAATGTTTTAAGTGTTCTGGTTTTGGACATAAAGCTGCAGATTGTGCAAATAGAAAGTCTAAATCACATAAGGTCTTAAAAGCCACATGGAGTGATAGCGAGTCTGAAGACGCATCCGATAAAGAAGATGACACAATTGCTTTCATTGCTTCAATTGTCTTAGATGAGTCTCATGAGGATGATGAAGATAATAATAGTTTGGATGAAAAATATTTTGATATTTGTACATCATCTACATCCATGCTCACTAAAATTGAAACCCTCACAAATGAGTTATCAAAGGAAACAAAATCTATCTTTCAAGAAAAAATCTTGCGTTTAAAGAAGAAATGGAAGCAAAAAAAATCATGTCTAGAAGAACATGTCAAGATGCTTCAAGAAAAATTAGATTGTCAAAATTATCTTGTTTCTTCTTTGACAAAAGAAAAATCTGATCTTGAACTTGCTTTGGAAGAGTCAAAATCTCTCTTTAATCAATTTTCTCTCGGCTCAGAAAAATTAACCAAAATGTGTGGCATATGAAGCCGGCGAAAGCTCCAAGAAACCAACCATGTTTGTAAAAAGTCAAAAAGAAAACTTTGTATCCTCTTTCAAACCTCAAAGACCTTTTGTTCCAACTTGACACAATTGTGGTATCATTGGTCACCTACGATCTAACTGTAGAAAATTGGGGAGAAATACGAATATAAATCACATGAATAGACTCACCTCTTTTCAATCATCTCTTGAGAAAACCTTTGATTATCTTTCTAAAATAGCCAAGAGCTAGTCTTTCTGCCAAATCTTCTGCACCACATAAAAGGAGATCTTTTAGGAACAACAAAAACAAACCCAAAGGTCAGGCAAACTTGAACCCCATCCAACAAAAGCCTTGGGATCTATGTGAAAATAGTTCTAATGATGAAAATTTCGTAAGTAATTTTGCTAGCATTGACAGTACATCTAATATGAAAAACAACATAGTGGCCATTTGCAATGTCGCTTTTACTGCTCTTGCTCTAAGAGATGCAGATTCTTGGTACATGGACAATGGTTGCTCAAAACACATGACTGGGAACAATGACTGGTTTTCTTCCATGAATGACACACACCCATCAGGTAAGGTTGTGTTTGGTGATGGTGCTCAAGCCGACATAATTGGATGTGGAACTGTAAATACACCAGGACTCCCTAATCTAAAAAAAATGTTTTGTTGGTAAAATGACTTAAAGTAAACTTGCTAAGTGTTAATCAAATTGTTGACGAACATGAATCTGTTATTTTTGATCATGCAAAATGCATGATTCTGGATTGAAAAGGTAAAAGTCTCATGAAGGGAGAAAGAACTAAAAATCATTACTATTGTGTTTCTGCTAACCAAAAATTTCCTTAATTATGAGATTTGTTTCAGATCACAAGTTTCTATCAATGCCCTAAAATTATGGCATAGAAGAATGTGCCACCTCAATCATCAAGACATAGTCAAGTTATCCTCCAAGGATTGTGTGAGAGGACTTCCTAAACTCACAGGTAAGTCTGAAGGTATGTGTGGTGATTGCAAGATTGGTAAGCTCACCCGTACTTCACATTCTTCTCTTAGTGCTAAACCAACATCTCAATATCTAGAATTATTGCGTCTTGATTTAATTGGACCAGTAGAAACTGAAAGCATAACTGAGAAAAATTATGCACTTGTAATCGTTGATGATTTTTCACGTTTTACATGGGTAAAGTTCCTGACAAATAAATCAAAAACGTTTGATGAATTTCTTAGTCTGGCTAAAAGAATTACTAATGAAAAACTTTCTGAAAACAAAGTCATTATAAGAATCAGATCTGATCATGGAACTGAATTTGAAAATTCATCTTTTGTTGACTACTGTGATAAGTTTGGTGTGTTTCATGAATTTTTTGCTCTCATTACTCCCCAACTAAATGAAATCATTGAAAGAAAAAAATTGGATTCTTGTTGAAATGGGAAGAGTCATGCTCAACTCTGCTAATCTTCCTCATTCCTTATAGGAAGAAGCTATGGCAAATGCCTGCTATACTCTGAACAAAGTCATTCTCAGACCAGGGACAAATAAAACTTCCTATGAACTCTGGAGAGGAAGAAAGCCAAACATTTCACATCTCAAGGCATTCGAAAGCACATGTTTCATCTACAAAGACGAGATGGCTTCAGATAACTTAGCAAACCAATGACGAGATGCTTGTTTTAACCCATATAGTGATTTGTGGAGGCGACAAACCATGTTTTCCTCCCCCTGGTGATGGAGTTATGTATATTTCCTCATGGAGATCACCATGGAGAAATGCATTATTAACGTCGAGTTGATGAAGGGGCCAACCAAGAGCAGCATCCAAAGCCAACAAACAGCGAACATAGATGATCTTGGCTGTCGGAGAAAATGTATCCTAATAATCAACTCCTTCCAATTGAGTAAAGCCTTTTGCCACAAGCCGCGCTTTGCATTGCTCAACTGATCCATCAGACTTATGCTTGATCTTCTACACCCAACAACATCCAATGGGTGACTTGCCAGCCGGAAGAGAAGTGAGTGATCAAGTCCCATTATCTTGGAGAGAAAGCAATTCACAACACATGGCCTCTTGCCACTCAGGATGAACGACAACCTTTGAATAAGTCCTGGGTTCTGTAACACTACTAACTTGAGCAACAAAAGAGTGATATGTAAGCTTATATTTGTGATAGGAAACATAGTTGGCAAGAGCATATCGTGTACCTTTGATTGGACCTAGTGTTAAGGAAGTCGATGGGGATGAGTAAACATTGTTGCAGACATAATCATTGAGCTTAACTGGTGGCGCGATGGGGCGGCTGGAGCGACGAAGTGGTGTAGGTGATGGAGGCGGAGGGGTAGGTGGATCTGGCGAGGGAAGTGGAGGGTCGAGAAACAGGTTGGGTGAGGTATCCAGCGCCGGAGACGCAGAGGCAAGAGTGGCCGGCTCAGTCATTGTCGAAGGAGTGATATCCCGATCTTTTTATATTATTTATGAATAATTTGAGTTTGATTTAGTGATTGCGATAAAAGATTTTTACCGTCGGTAAGTACTAAGGTGTCTCAGTTTGATTTTTTATTGAATTTTCGAAGTCGGATGACTTTGGGTAAAAATCATAGTATTTATTGATACGAGTTCGATCGTTGACACGAGAATCGTCGAAAACGGAGTTACGAAGAGGAAGTTATAATCGACGAAGTTTGTCAAAAAGTAATTATTAAAGTTACCGTATTTGGAAACATATTTTCATGGGTTTTTTCCCTTTATGGAAAGAGGTTTGTTCTGGTTTGGGTTGACTCAGGTCAACCCGTCCCTCCCGAGAGGAGAGAGAGAGAGAGAATAAGGCAGTGTAGCGGTTCGCTGGTGGCAGAGCGCCATCCGGCTACCTCCACCCTCGAAACTTGATAGGTTCGAAGAGGCTCGACATCCTCGACCTGTTCTTGGGCTTGACTGGTGACGATTTGGTTGGAGACAGGAGATTTAACCCGAAGAAGTTTTAGGGTTTCAGGTGTTTTGAGCTCACCAATGCCGGCGTGGTTTTCCGGCCAAATTCAAGTATAATCAAGGTCATGAGAACCTCTATATGGGTTGTTATAGCATTTTTTTGCTTATTTATGCAGGTTTGTGCATCGATTAGAGTCGGAATCGATCAATTCCGAATTGCTTCGTTTCAGCCTCCGCCGTCGGCTGCGGAGCCGGCGTTATTTGGCGGTGGGGTGAGAGGAGTTTTTCTCCCCACCTCATCGTGAGTCATTTAGCACCACCCTCGAGCTCCGAAACGGCTCGAAGGTGGAGATCGGTGCCGGAATCCAAATTCCGGTTGTGAGCTTTTGGGGCCGATTCCGGCCAAACGCGCCATAATCTGCTTATGGTCTTTTGATTTAAGTTTTTGGGCACGAGGAGATATTTCCATTGATGTATCATTCGTTGCCGTCGGTGGTGGTGTGTGGTCGAAAAATGTCACTAGAAAATATATTTTTAAAATGTGTCAAGTTATATGTTGTTAGGTTTGTATCAGCGATACGAACATAATCGTGAGGTCTAAAATATCATTTAGGCTTCATCGTCCAAGTGGGTGGGCGATGGTACGGGGTTGCCACCAGTGGTGGTGCGGGCGACAGAGAAATTAGTTCTGGTTTTTGTCGTTATGAATGTTTTGTTGTAACAAGTTATCGAATCTGTTCTTCGGCTGAATTAGTCAAAATTGTTCATATCGAGTACCCCATTGATTTATCGATTATTTTATTATTTTATTCATTTTTGACCATTTTTGACATGGGTCGGGAACTGTTTGTGGTGCTAGGGCGGCGCATGTAAGTGCGGATGGTGGTCGTGGTGTTCTGGCATGGAGAAGATGGTGGTGATGGTGGCTCAGGATTCTGAGGAGTGAGGAATGGGAAGTTGCTGAATTAGGATTTAAAGGCAGAGAAGAATTGGGAATTGGAGGCGGAGAGAAATTTTGGGAGAGTGAGTCAAAGTCTGGGTCAATTGGGTGATTGGTTAACACAAGAATTGAGCCAAAAGGAGAGCCCAATGAAGAGGCATCAGAATTGGGCCGGGCTGAGGTGTAAGGAAAAGCATTTTCATGAAATTTCACAACTCGGCTAGTAAAGATCTTTTTGGTCGATACATCGTATAATTTGTATATTTGTTTACCAATACCGACAAAGATGGAAGCTTTGGCACGCTGATCAAATTTGTGAGAAGTGTGAACATTAGTGGCATATGCAAGACAACCAAACACACGAAGATGAGAGTAAGAAGGTGGTTTTGAATAAAGAAGTTTAAAAGGAGTTTTGAAAGAAAGAATTGGTGAGGGTAACCGATTGATGATGTGTACAGCAGTAAGAGCACATTCTCCCCAAAATTGTGAAGGGATTTGAGCATGAAATTTTAAAGCACGTGCCACTTGTAAGATGTACGACATTTGTGTTTCACAACCCCATTTTGTTGAGGTGTGTAAACACAAGAATGGTGAAAAACAATACCATTATCTTGAAAGAAAGAACGAAGTGAGGTGAATTCTTTGCTATTGTCACTTCGAAAAGTTTTAATGCGAGACTCGAATTGAGTGAGAGCATAGCTAAAGAATCATTTCAAAAGTCATTGTGCTTCATTTTTGTGACGCATTAAAAAAAATCATGTGAAATATGTATAATCATCAACAATGGTAAGAAAATAGTAAGCACCGGAATGAGAAGGATGTCGATAACGACCCCAAATATCACAATGTATAATATCGAAAGGCTTTGTAGATGCGATAATACTACTACCAAAAGGTAAACGACCCTGCTTAACTAAAGGACCAATGTGGCAAGCATTATTTTACTCAACAGAAAAATCCAATAAAATCTTAGCAATAAAACTTAGACGAGAGGGTGATACATGGCCTAAGTGATTATGCCAAAGATCGATGGAGGAGATTGAGAGGCTGCAGACTGGTCTATGTGGGGAAGATCAAATGGTTCTCCGTCGCTAATTTCACCAAATAATATAGTATGTTACGTTGTTTACCCAAATCAATTGTCCTCCTCGTAACCAGATCCTGCAAAATACACAATAAGAAAAAAATGTCACTGAACAATTCAAGCCTCTTGTCAAATGACTAACTGACATCAAATCAACTTTAAATATAGGCACGGACAACACATCATGTAGATAATAAACAGAATTTAGAGGCAATGACCATTTCACAACAATATCTGCTTTGTCTCCACTAAGAAACAATACGGGTTGTAACGAACAATTTTTATCCTTACCAAATAATTTAGATGATGAAGTTATATGATCTGTCACCCTGCTATCAATAATCCAATTACGGGAAGCGATTTCAGACAAACCTGGCTTTGCATTTGCTTTGGAACTAGAGCCTTCACCTTAATTTTGAAGAAGCGACAGGAGTTGCTTGAGTTGAGCCTCAAATAATGAAACTGCAGGCCTTCCTTCATCGATGTATGACGCCTCCGACACTTGGTTTGTTGTGGGGAAGCCTCTCTGCCTATTCGAATTTGGGCCTAAATTCATCTTTGCCTTGGGATGACCTAGTGGGTACCCATCTGTTTGCAATGAGAGTAGTGAGGACGTCCTCTTCCAGATCCAAAGCGACGTTTCTCTTGATTGGTTTGATCAAATCGGCGTCCTCCACTGGTATTCTCTAACTTGTCTTGCTCGAACCTTCCTGTACCCACCATTGAAGCAGGTTTGTTGCTGCTTCGAACTGCCATGGCAACACTACCACTAGAATCACTTGCAGCATATGTCGAGCTAAGAAGACCTTGCTTTTCTTCTTGAGAGACGAAGGAATAGGCTTGGAGAATTGATGGAAGAGGATTCATTACGAGGATTTGCCCATGAGCAACACTGTAAGAGTCATTCAAATCCATCAAGAATTGCATCTATTTTTGTTTGTTAATACCGAAAACTACCAAGAGTTTTTGATATGTAACGGGGTGGAATTATTTCGTTCTCTCTACTTGCTTCCGCTACATCTTTACGCTCGCACTGTTTAATTGCTCACGCTACTAAGAAAGACAACCGTTAAGGAGAGATCGGGTGTGCCGGCCTTCAACCCTTTGATGCCTAAGTTAGTAACAAGATATAAATTCAATAGAGTAACAATGTAAATGTGTAATTAATGCATACCAGTAATGTCGAACTACTCAGACTTATAAAGGTAGTTGAGGTAGCTATCCTAATTACTTCTCCGATGTGGGATTATCACCCTTATCCTTCTATTTAATCCCTCTCTGACAGTTTCTTATTCTAGCGTGTGAGCATAACATGGTTCGAATCAAGGCTTTGTTTAGTCATCGAACTTGCTAATTTCTGGGTGGTCGATGCATTGGTGCAGGCGGTGAGATAAACTTATGTCTCTTCACTTCATTAAGCACGTACATAATAAGAGTATTAATAGAGGTATATGTACAAGTCCCCCAACTCGCTCAACCAAGGGGATCAATCTTGGCTGGGGAGTTGTGAAACCGAATACTGGCGAATTGTACATATTTGCTTTATGCTCTTACCTTTTCGCTGCTGGTTACTAGTCGCCTAGTCCCCACTCTCTAGCCAAGGTTGGGCCCTTCGAGTCCTTTCGTTCCTGCTATATTCTGAGCGAAAAAATATTGTTTTAACTGTGGTTAGTCTTAGCGAGAGCAGTAAGTAGCTAATTTGTTGGTCTCCCCGAATATATAATATCGCTCTCTTTGAAGCGTTTTGAAGAAATTGCTGTCTATGACTCTTTTTCGCTGATGTGCATTTTTGCCAAAAGCCAGCAGATCTTGGTAAAAAGTTTGTCGATATCCCGAATGAGTCATGACATCATTGCACGGTTGCTCTAAGTAGCGGAACCCAGTAGGCTCGCTCCCAATGGAGCCACTTTCCTATTTGTCGGCGTACTCCTTCGTATGTTTACAGCAAGGGCTTGCGTTGATGTGACGATGTACTTGATGGTATCTTTTGCCCAACCCCTCCTATGGGCCAATGTTTACAGCACCGATAATGGCGCAATTGTAGGTTGGAACTCGTTATCGGGTACCCTCGAACCCCTGAGTTCCTAACCCGCGAGCGACTTATGGCTTTTTGCCAGATATTGATGCAGTTGCGTAAAACAAGAAGTGTGTTGCAGTCCGGCTACTAGCGAAACCAAAGATTTTGGTAGTTAGCAATTTTGCTTACTCGGATTTCTCCAATTTCGCAGCGCGATTCGCAAGTTCTCAGGCCTTCCTTAACCATTTTGTTTTGAGGATGAGCCTGAGTATTTGTTGTGGGTTTGGCATGTGCGAAAGATGTGGGTAGGCAATCTGTCCACATTAATTGCATACCAACCCCTTTGCACCACGTGCCTATCTAGGGCGTCTTGGGCTTCCCAAACGTCCGCCGTAGGTTAATAGCGTGATAATTGTTTCTCGAAGGCTACGTGCATGAAACGAGACGATGTGTGTCGTTTCTTACTCCAGATCTTCTGACGTGGGGATCTGTGGATGGCACGTGTAATGATCTGACGAACCTACGTGTCGTTACGTACGATCATGATCGATCGCATGGGCTGATATTTAAACTTCCATTTCGAATTCGTGTTCCCTCACTTTGTATTTTCTTGAGTTTTTTTAAGGAGAGAAAGATCTTTGAGACCCTTGTTATGATCGGGAACAATATTACACAATAATTGGAACTTATGCGGTTAGTTGCTAATTAATTACGTTAATCGTCGATGGTAATTAGTTTTTATCGTTGGTAATTTTTGCTGGCAGTTTATTGAGAATTTATCGATTATATTTTTTGAGAAATTTCTTTGAATAAGGTTGTAGAGTTTGTCGATACGAGTTCGTGGCCACGTCAAGTGTTGAAATCAGAGTTACGACGAAGAAGTTATGGTCAACGAAAATTTTACGAAAATATTGAGCAACGTTTTGTAGCAAAATCACGGGTATAAATACGGATTTCTATTTTGGGAAAGTCAAAGTTTCCATTTTTGGTAAGCGGGTTTACCCGCGTTGACCGGGCTTACCGACCCAGTTTCGCCACCGTGGGCGACGGTGGCAGTGCAGTGCGGTGGTTTCCGGCCACCTTTGGCCGTGAAACTGGTCGGGTTTGTTGGACTTGACCTCCTCTTTTGTTTGGTGGGTGCATCACCGGCGTTGGTGGCCCGAGAAAGACGAATCGAAGCAGTGAAATTGGCAGGATTCGGGTGGAATTTCACTACGTCGATGGCGGCTTTAGACATCGAACCTTGAGGGGTTTTGAAGCCCTAGATGAGGTGGACCAATTGTTGTGGGTCTCGGACCTTGTTGTGGCCGGACAGCGACGATCGGAGAGGATGATTCCGGCGAGGATTTTGAACTTCATCGGTGAATTTCGTTAATTTCCGATTTGATTTTGATGTTGTGTTGTACTACAATGTTGTTGGGTTTGTTGATATGTACTACTATCGATTTAAATTCTAGTCACTCGATATTTGAGATTTATGTTGCCACTCTAAAATTTAGTTATGGTGAAGGAATGCAAGGAACTAAATTCAAAATTTGATTAAGTGAGTTTTTAGTCAGGGATTACGTTATTCGAGAATGCGAGATTCTCAATATTATTGCTCGTAGGATTACGAGATAAGCTATTCAATATCGATGAGTAGATATTAATTATAATCGTGTTTTCAAGATGACGAGTTAACGGGCCATGTCGGATGATTATTACGCCGATTAGCAGGTTACGGCTTTATGAATATCCAGGCATTATACGGTGAGTAGATACCTTTATTTTCACAGTTGATAGTGAGTTCATGGTTTTTATGCATTACGCTTTACGGTATGTTTTTTTAGCGTTTATTTAGAGGTTTTTTTGTTATGGTTTATTTAGTTGCATCGATGCTATAGCTATTCGGCTTATCACTGAATAGTTGGTCGGGCCGGGTCAGGATTTCTGCCCGACCCTGATTTGTCTCGGGTCAGACAACACCCTAGACACTCCCATCACCTGTATTTTCTGTTTATGGTCGTACCGGGTCAGGAGCCTTGAATGACCACCTCCATTGCATTTTAATTTATTTATTTTGAACTCACATTATTTCACATAAATTAGTGGAAAGGCATGTTAAATCAGTTTTATACATATTATGTTATTTTGTCCACTCACGCTAACGTTTTTATGTTTTTATCTGTCTTTCCCTGGTCCTTTTGGTTTTCCTTGCCCAAATTGCAGTGCTTCTCCTGAGCTGGATTTTGGATCTCCATAGGTTTTGAGTCCACCGGGTTATCATACACTCTTGTAGGTTTCGGCCACTAGCAGTGTATTTTCATATGTTTTATTCTGCTCTTAGAAGTTGCTCTGAATACTAGTGTTGTAAATATTTTTCAGTATTGGTAGTGAATTGTTAGTATTGCAAGATTATGAGTTTTCAATTTCGTATTATTATTCCAACAATTTAATTAATTTATTTTTCGCACTTTATTGAGAAATTCGGATGGGTATCGGTGGTCCACGGTATTATTTGTGGGAAATCCGAAGTGTGAATTTTCTTGCAGGTTTCTAGTAGTCCACTTCGTAGAGGAAATTATGTCAATTTTTTTTTTATAGAAATCCATAGTTTAGGTCTTGTCGTTAGGATGTGATCCTAGATTACTAGTTAATCTAGGGTTGGATCCTTTCAACCATGCCGTCTTGAGATCAGCCGTCGGAATCCATTCACTGTCGTCAACCGTCGTGATTTCTTTCCAGTCTCTCTTAGAATAGTAAGTATCGACATCTTCGTCTTTCATATTAACCTTTGTGTGTGTTTCTCTGTTGCTGTTGTTTTTCGTGAAGTGTTGTGTTTTGACTCTGTGGCTTAGGTTTGCATGTGATGGGCTAGTTCTGGGCTTCTTTTCATTATTAGTATAGGATGTGGTTGTTTTCTAAGTGATCAGGCTGTCTACGGTGGTCGTAGGCACCGGTGTTGTCGTCTGGTACTGAAAGGTTGTGGCTATAGCCAAAGCTAGGCTGGGCCTCACCTTTCAGTTCTGGGGTGGGATATCTTGGGTCTGAGTCTAGTCCCTAGGCCCGGTGGGTTCAGTCTAGGTACTTTTGTCTTTGTTGTTGTTTTTGTTTTGCGGTAGTTGGTTACACTCGGGAGTAAACCCTTTGTATAACCTAGGTTGACTGATGTTCTGTTATGGGTCGTGTGTAAGTTGATCATGGAGGCTATAGTTATCTCTTCTAATAGTAGCGAGTCCATCAGCTCTAGTTGTTAGAGAAGATTTCGTCTCCCTCTAGCTTGGATCCTCGTGAACCTTCGAAACAAGTCGGAGCACGGTGTGGTACCATGCTTAGACCCTCTGATACTTAAGTTAGAACTGTGTTACCTCAGACCATGTTGGGATGGTCTATATATATAGATCGCATTTGGTCTAAGCATAGTCCATATAGGAATAGGACTACTTACTTTCAGATAGGAGGAGTCCATTAAGGAATACATCTCTATATCCAAGGATAATCATGTTTCTAGATAACTACAAGCTCTTTGGAATAATCTCCATAGGATTCGTACAAGTCTTACCCTCTTCCCTCGTGGATTCTACCAATCCCCCGAGGTTTGATCGTGTACATTCCTGTAGGTTTTGGCCACTCGTAGTGTATTTTCATATGTTTTATTCTGCTCCTAAAAGTCGATCTGAACACTAGTGTTGTAAATATTTTTCAGTATTGGTAGTAAATTGTTAGTATTGTTGGATTATGAGTTTTCAATTTCGTATTATTATTCCAGCAATTTAATTAATTTACTTTCCGCACTTTGTTGAGAAATTCGGATGGACATCAGTGCTCCATGGTATTGTTTGTGGGAAATCCGAAGTGTGAATTTTCTTGTGGGTTTCTGGTAGTCCACTTCGTAGAGGAAATTATGTCAATATTTCTTTTTACAGAAAATCCATAGTTTAGATCTTGTTGTTAGGAAGTGATCCTAGATTACTAGTTAATCTAGGGTTGGGTCCTTTCAACCCTGCCGTCTTGAGATCAGCCGCCGGAGTCCATTCACTATCGTCAACCGTTGTGATTTCTTTCCGATCCCTCTTAGAATAGTAAGTCTCGACATCTTCGTCTTTCCTATTAACCTTTGTGTGTGTTTTGCTGTTGCTGTTGTTTTTCGTGAATTGTTGTGTTTCAACTCTGTGGCTTAGGCTTGCATGTGATGGGCTAGTTCTAGGTTTCTTTTCGTTATTAGTATAGGATATGATTGTTTACTGAGTGATCTGGCTGTCTACGATGGTTGTAGGCGCTGGTGTCGCCGTCTGGTACTGAAAGGTTATAGATGTAGCCAGATCTAGGCTGGGCCTCACCTTTCAGTCCTGGGGTGGGATATCTTGGGTCTGGGTCTAGTCCTCA
Source organism: Geum urbanum (assembly GCA_946800695.1). Classification (NCBI taxonomy): domain Eukaryota; kingdom Viridiplantae; phylum Streptophyta; class Magnoliopsida; order Rosales; family Rosaceae; genus Geum; species Geum urbanum. The sequence goes on from OX327002.1 coordinate 59,788,523, forward strand.
GACCCAGTGGGTTCGGTCTAGGTACTTTTGTCTTTGTTGTTGTTTTTGTTTTGCGGTAGTCGGTTACACTCGGGGGTAAACCCTTTATATAACCTAGGTTGACTGATGTTCTGTTATGGGTCATGTGTAAGTTGATCATGGAGGCTATAGTTATCTCTTCTAACAATAGCGAGTCCATCAGCTCTAGTTGTTGGAGCAGATTTCGTCTCCTTCTAGCTTGGATCCTCGTGAACCTTCAAAACAAGTCAGAGCACGGTGTGGTACCATTCTTAGACCCTTCGATTCTTAAGTCAAAACTGTATTACCTCAGACCATGTTGGGATGGTCTATATATATAGATCGTATTTGGTCTAAGCATAGTCCATATAGGAATAAGACTACTTACTTTTAGATAGGAGAAGTCCATTAAGGAATAGATCTTCATATCCAGGGATAATCATATTTCTAGATTACTACAAGCTCTTTGGAATAATCCACATAGAATCCATGCAAGTCTTACCCTCTTCCCTCATGGATTCTACCAACCACCTGAGGTTTGATCGTGTACCCCCCTGGTCGAATCGTATCACCCCTCGAGGTCAAACCTTACACTTTTACACTAAGATTTTCATGCCATCAAACATTCCAGAAGCCTCTACAACGTTCCATAGACTTCTAGATAATTCGCCTTTTAATAAAAACCTTAATCGTTCAGGCCCAGGCCTATTTTCTACCTTATCAGACCTCATTCGGAATGAAACGTGCCAAACCCATCTTTCCCCAGCTTAGGTTCGTCAAAACTGACTCCCACAAATACCCCTACAGCAGTGTGAGGTGCGACACGTGTTGGCCTTCTGCTTTTATCATCCAGGCTTTGTTGTTTCATATTTTATTTTATTTTTAAAAAAAACTCCCTAACTTTCCCACCAAGTCTCACGCGAAACCCTAAGCACGTGCCTTCACTATTTCACCCCCATCATGACTCTTCCATCATCAAACCTCATCAACATTCATGCCTCTCCCAACAGTCACGCCTCTTTCCATTCTCACCTCATTTTGAATCCAATCACATCCCTTGAAATCTAAAACCTCTTATCTCTTCAAACGGTCACCTCTTATCGTATCATACCCCCTCACCATATATAAATCAAAACCCTTCTTCTTTTTCACTTTTTATAGCTCCTTACTCGCTCAAGCCTTCTGCTAAACCCAGGAATCTCTCTGCAACTCCAAAGTCCCAAACTTTCGTGTTTCAGAAAAAACCCAGAAAACATCAATGGCCTCTAACAACTCTTATTCCAACAACCCAGACGAAATCATTAGCCAAAGTATCACTCTCCTCCAAGACCCTAATGTCGTCGATCAGATCGATATCTCAAAGCCGCTTGCCACCGCCGTGCCCATTCTTCAGCCTCAACTGCCTGTCACCGCTTCGGTTGCCGCCAAACCTAGCCGGGAATCATCCTCGGAGACTGCTCAAGACCTTTCCTCACCCACTACCTTCAAAGTGGACGAGGTTGAAATAACCTAACCCCTAGTTCTGAACGTTAAGGCTGACCTACCAACATGTAACTCCAGCCGCGTACTGCCAAGGCTGCCTCGAAGAAAGCTTGGGAGGAGTTGTATCTGTCTGCCCTAAAGATCGACTCTGATGAAGCTCTAACGACCTTCATCCACTCCTTCCACCAAAGAGATAACAAGAATTTCCGGTTTTCCCTTGTCAAGGACGAGGCAAAAGTATCAGAGCTACAGAGAGCTCATAGTCTGGGGCTTCTCGTTCACCCCTTCCAGATCGTCTATGGTCTTACCTTCCCCATTCCCTCTTTCATCTTCTCTGCTCTGGAGTTCTATGGTAGTGCCATAGAACAGTGGTTCCTAGATAGCTTCCACTGTCTCGCCTACTTTGATAAGCTCAACCGGTGATTCGATTGCCGTATGTGGTTGCTGGAGTTCAGGGTGCTCTTTCAGGCGAAGCTCACTCAACCAAATCAGTTCTACCTCTCTCAACGAATCATGTACAACAAAGATTCATTTTTAGTCGACTATTCTTACTCTCCCAAGGATTGGAAGAAAATCCTCATTCTTGCCATTGGGGATTGGGAGAAGTTCGGCAGAGAAGCCGGTTTCAAGGTCCCTACCGCCATCAACCGTATCTCTAAACTACTAGAAGAACTTTTCAGGGTCATCGACTTCTGTCGAGACCTCGTGGATGACTCCCTTGTCATTCCCTCAAAGTACTGTAAGTGCAAGTGGTTATGGAGAAAAGAGTGTCTCTGCCCAGAAGGCTTGGATGGCATTGAGCCATTCTAGCACGAGGATCGCCAGAAGCTGACCGAGGTCCCCCGAGCTCCTCAGGTTCATAAGGCTCACATAGGTTCCACCTCTAATGTCCACACTCTAACCGAGCAGGGGGAGACCTACAAACCTAAGAAGAGGAAGCTCGTGAAGACTTCTGAGCCTGAAAATGATAAGGTCCAAGCTCCGACCCCGGCCAAGGAGCTTAAACAAGTCCCTCAGCTAACCATACATGCTGCTGCTGGAGTCCTTCCTCCTCCAGACGAGGGATCTTCTACCACTGTCTCATTTTAAGAAGAAGCTTAAGTCTACTGCCTCTGCACCACCCCAGCCCTCAGCATCCGAGCCAGGGTCTTCCAAGCCTACTGGCTTCTCCCTAGGTGAGTTTACTTTCATTCGGCTTCATCGTACATGTGATTTCTTTTAACATTATACCCATACTTCGAATTCGTACATGGTCTGCTACCTTGTGATATGTACAATGCTTGCTGCTATGTTTTCTGAATGCATATAAATACTATGTCCTTGCTCGCACAAGTTCCCTCGGGGAGTTGGTCGAGGGCGTTGACCCCGAGTTCCCTCAGGTCTACTTCAAGAAGACTTAGCCAGATCAGGGCTACATTGTCCTACCCCCTCGCGATCTAACCAAGAAGGAGGTTGAGGCCCTTGGGGAGGGCATTGTGCTCCCCCGAGTAGGGAAGTATGTCCATTTTCAATTCTACTCTGGTCTGGCCTGTGCAGACATAGCATGTTCCTCCCTAACCTTGATGATGCTTGAGGAGGACATTGAGGACCTTGGGTCTCTGGAAACCAAGGACCTAATGACGCTTTCATGGGCTTCTCTCTACAGAGTAATCTTTCCTATCTCATCTTGCATGATTCTTCTAATAGTTCCTCTTTCTTCCTTATCCAACATATCGTTTTGACCTTGTTTCAGGCTTCCATTACTCTCACTGTCACCCTAGGTTGCCTTCACACCATGGCTCATGAGGTAGACAAAAGGTTTGTATAGGCAGAGAACAAAGCCAAGGAATCAACCTCCAAAGTTATTAAGCTTGAGGGAGAGATCACCAAGCTTGGGGATGCCCAAGCCTATGCCTGCCGCCTCATTAGCCAGAAGGAGAGGGCACTTGAGGATGAACGCTCCTTGCACGAGAACGAGGTGACGGTCCTGAAGTCTGACCTGGAGAAGGTTCAATCCGAGGCAAGGGAGGCAGCTGAGGTGGCCAAGGTTAAGCTTAAGAAAGCTCTGGATGCCAAGGACCGGGAGTGCGAGGATCGTATATCTTGCCTGGAAGAGGCTCATGGGCTTCAACTTAAATCTTAGAGGGTGGACTGGGAGCATGAATGTAAGGATCTCATCGGTGCTTACAATCCATATGCCACGTCTGAGACCGAGTTAGAGTGAAGCCCCATGCCTATCTTTTGGGGTGTATTTATGTAATAGTTTCAGGACCCCCCTTATCGAATAATGTTTAACTTTATAACTTGCTTGTTTTGCTAACCTTGGCTTGAGCCTAAGTTCAGATAACTTGCACCAAGGAAATACCCATATTGTACTTAGTTGTTCGTGTTTTGTTTTTAGTTCACAGTTTTTCTGTTTCTTATCAAAGCTAGGGGATTTTCCTCTGACTTCCTGTGGCCTCAGTGCAACTCTCGAACTACCAATTTTCCAAGCTATTTCTCTCGAAAGAGGCTTAAGGAGAGCCTTGATAACTTTAAGGTCTCCTGGGAGGTGCTCGCGGTTTTGAGACTGCCTCCCCATTAAGGAGTTTACATGCTTAGCCCCAGCTATGTATAAAGACTACCGTTCTCAGGACCTTTTCCCACGACCAAGTCTTTATCTGATTGGATGTCCTTCTGCCTTCATAGGGCTTCTGATGCTATCAAAAAGACCATATCAGAACTGCCCCTCGGTTCAGGTTCCTTCCCAGAGGATTTATCTGCAGTGTCGTGTTAGGGTCAAATTTTCACTAATCGACTTTGGCTTATCCCTAAGGCATCGCCAGGTGTAAACGCTTGAGAATTAGATGCCCAAAGTGCCAGGATATGGCTGAGCCACCCTCTAGGGTGTTCGTTAATCTAACCACATACGATCTGACCTCATCAAATCTAACCCTGAGGCCCTACTAACCCAGGATTACTTTAAACTCTCGTGAGATTTTTCTCTAAGTGTTTGGTCTATCCATGGGCGTCCTCCTCAATGCCCTAACCTCTTTCCCTTAGGATGCCTTACATTTGGGAGAGTTAGTTAGCTCATAGGGTGAAGGTCATTTCCATAGGAACCAATGTCGTCTGCCCCACTCGAGTTCGGTGCCTTTCCTAGGTGTTAAGTTCCTCATAATTGGACATAATGAACCATCTGAATCTTTACCCAAACCCAATATCTTGCAAAGACAAATCAAATGCAAAATGGGATAAAAAGCATAGTTACTGAAAGCAAGTTCTTTTATCGAATGATCGTATAAATCGTACAATGTTTATCGAATAAGCAAGGAAGTATCTGACAGGCCTCGTTAAACCTACCAACTTGTAAAACAATCAAACTAAAAGCCAAGCTAGTTAGGAAGAGTACGTGCCCCTTCTCGACGCTTGATATCTTCTGTTCCCAGGCCTTTAGCACTGCTCCGAGCGATATTCCTTCAAGTAAAGAGAATTCTATCGTTTATCAATCAAGGCCCATTTTCTTAGATTCTCCAGCTCGTACGATCTATTGTAGCCCTCTCCAACAATTCTGTAGGGTCCTTCCCAGTTTACCCCCAATTTTCTCTCTCCCGGCATCTTAGTATTTTCGAACACCTTACGTAGGACCATGGTGCCTAGGTGGAAAACTCTAGGTCGAACCTTCTTTTCGTAGTCGGCCTTTAGCTTCTACTGGTAAGAGGTCACCCTAATCTGAGCTTGTTCCTTACATTCTTCCAGCAAATCAAGCTCATGCCTCAAGCTCTCGGCGTTACTCTCTATTGTTCGTGCTGCAAGCTTAAGGTTGGAAATCTTGTGGTTGATAGGAATGACAGCTTATGTTCCGTATAGTAAGGCAAAAGGAGTCTCCCCAGTGGGCTTCCTCTTGGTCGTTCTGTATGTTCAAAGTACATTTGGTAGTTGGGATACCCATTGCCCCTTTGTCAGCTGATCCAACCTCCTTCTTAGACCTTGCAGGATTGTCTTGTTTGAGGCTTCTGCTTGTCCATTACCCTAGGGGTACCTCGGAGTAGAGAACTTAATCTTAATCTTGTGCTCAACACAATAGTCCCTAACCTCTTGGCAGTTGAATTGAGGGTCATTGTCTGCTAAAATCGTTTGTGGGATCCCAAACTTGTATATAATAAACTTCCAAATGAAGTTCTTTACCTCTGCTCCCCTTATCTTTGTTAGAGCCTCAGCTTCGATCCACTTGGAGTGATAATTCATGGAGATGAGTAGAAACTTCTTTTTCCCACCCCTAGATCCGATTGGAAATTCTTCTATTATGTCTAACCTCCATTGTGCAAAGGCACATGGGATTGAGACCGGGTGTAACTCTTCTGGGTGTAGGGGTGGTTGAGGAGCATGTCTTTGACAGGCCTCGCAAGCTCTGGCATACTCCAAGCAGTCGTTCTTCATCGTATGCCAATAGTATCCCTCAGTTAAGCATTTAACCATGAGGTTTCTGCCCGGAATGTGCATGTCACATATCCCCGAGTGTAGCTCCTGCATGATAGTTCTAACATGGGTTGGATGTACTTTAGTTGATCTGGTCCACTGAAGGATCACCGATACAATTTTCCATCCCTGATGTTGTACCTTGCTGCTTTCCGAACGACCCTCTTGGCCTCCATACGCCCCTCTGGTAGGGAATCTGTTTCTATGTAGTTAGTTATCTCGTCCATTCAAGAGGGTTCCAGCTGTACTGGCATTACTGTCATTGTTTCTTCCTCGTACGTACTTGGGTTGGGCAAGTGCTCTACAGGGATCATTCTCTTGAGCTGGTAATCGATGTTGGAGGCCAGATTTGCCAGTGCGTGGGTGTGCGTGTTCTCTGACCTGGGGAGCTGCATGATGCAGAATTCTTTAAACTGATTGACCAACCCTTTTGCCAACCTAAGGTACGCCTTCATGGAGGCGTGATGAACTTCGTATTCTTTAAGCACCTGGTTTACAATCAGTAAGGAGTCATAGAATACCTTGATCTTCTTCACATTTAGCTCTCATGCTAGCCTCAATCCTGCTAAGAGAGCCTTGTACTCAGCTCCATTGTTAGTGGCTTTCCACCCTAAGGTCAAGGCATGTTCCTAATCGTCCCATCTGGGGTCTTAAGTACCAGTCCTGCTCTTGCTCCTTTATCTTTTGAAGATCCATCTGTATATATATAGAGTCCAGTAGTCGACCCCCTGCATGTTTGCTTCCTCATCCCTTTCTCTTCTCTCTTGTACTTCTGGTTCTAGCTTCGTGAATCCAGCTAGGAAGTCTGCCAATGCTTGTGCCTTCATCTCTATTCGAGGCTAGTATTCGATATCATGTTGTGCTAGCTTGATGGCCCACTTGGTTATCCTGCTGGAGGAGTCAGAGGTATGCAAGATCGTCCTTAACGGATACTCAATCATGACGACCATCTTGAAGGCTTGGAAGTATGGTCAGAGATTGCGTGATGACATGACGAGAGCTAATATCAACCTTTCCAACTTGGGATAACAAGTCTCTGGGTCGAGAAGAGCTTTAGACACATAGTATATGCGTAGATTCCCCCTAGTATCTTCTCAAACCAGAGCTCCACTCACTGCCACCTCTGAGACAACCAAGTACAAGTATAGGTCCTTCTCTTGCACGGGTTTTCTCAGGATGGAGGGAGAGACAAGGTAGTGCTTGAGGGCCTGGAACACCTTTTCACAATCTTCTGTCCATAGTTTCCCCTTGGTCAAAGAATGGTTTGCACTTGTATGTTGACCTGGACGAATCTGCCCAAGGCTGTTAACTTTTCATTCAAGTTTTATATCTCCTTAACCGTAGATGGGGACTTCATCTTGACAATTGCTGCTACCTGGTCAGGGTTTACTTCTATTCCACGCTGGGTCTCCAAATACCCTAAAAAATTTCTAGACCCCACACCAAAAGTGCACTTTTTGGGGTTTAGCTTCATCCCATACTTTCGTAGGGGGGTCAAAGCATTGCCCTTAGGTCAGACACGGTATCCTGCCTTCTCTTGCTCTTGACTAGTATATCGTCCACGTACACCTCCATAGTATCCCCAAGCAGGAGCTTGAACACCTTATATACCAACCTCTAGTATGTCACCCCCGCATTTTTCAGGCCAAAGAGCATCACTTCATAGGCATAGACCCTCTTTTATGTTACAAACGACGTCTTTGCACGATTGTCCTCGGCCATCTTAATTTGATTATAACCACTGTAAGCGTCCATGAAGCTGAGAAGTTTGTGTCCTGCAGTGGAGTCTACCAGTTGGTTTATCCTGGGCGGGGAAAACCGTCCTTTGGACAAGCCTTGTTAAGGTCCATGAAGTCAACACAAACCCTGGGTTTCCCATTCTTCTTATTGACGAGGACCATATTGGAAAGCCATTCCAAGTGTGAGACTTCCTTGACGAACCCTGGTGCAAGCAATTTTTTCACCTCCTGCTCGATTATCTTGTTACGGTCGGCATCAAAGGTTCTCTTCTTCTGTGCTACGGGATTCGCCTTGGGGTCCATGTGGAGCTGATGCTCAATCACCGTCTATCTATTCTTGACATGTCCCTAGCCGACCACACAAACACGTCCTTATACTCTCTCAGCAGGTCCATTAGGATCTTGCGTTCGGCTCCAGTCAACCCAAATCTAATCCGTGCACGTCAATCAGGTTTTTCATGATTGAATGGTTTGAAGATCACATATTTCTCTACCTTTTCTTTGAAAGGCATCTCCTGGGGGTCGAGCTCAATATCTAGCTCATCGACTGTGTCCTCTCGACCCTCGTCCTGTGATTACTATGCTGGAAGGGTTGGGTCAACCGTGCCCCCATCTCCTTCAGCCATTTTTTTTTCATACATTTGGCAGCTAGCACCGTGCACAATCTAACTGTGGCTCTATCTCCCTTAATGATGATTGGACCCTCCGAGGTTGGGTACTTCAGAACCTGGTGGTAGGTTGATGCCACCACCCTCATCCGGTGAAGCCACGGCCTTCCCAGGCATTGTGAGAGGAAGGTGCATCGACCACTGTAAACCACGTGGTTGGGTTGGTGAGGGACATCCCGACCTGGAGGGGAATAATCCCTAGAATCCTTACCCTTGACCCCTCAATTGACAGTAACTTGTGATCGCTTGTTGCATCTACTAGATGATCTATTCAAGGTAGCGGGAACGAGTCATTGGGGCAAGCTTTGTTTGCGTTGGTGTATTCAACGCACATCCTCCACTTTTCGCTGCTCTTCTTGACCATGACAACGTTTGATACCCACTGGGGGTATTGTACCTGTCGTATGAAGCCAATGGCAAGAAGTTTTGATACCTCTTCTCGGATTGTTGTTTACTGCTCTTCGCTATATGCCCTCCTCTTTTGCTTCTTCTACATTACCTCTGGGCCGGGATATGCCTAACTTGTATGATGTGATGTCGATTAATATTCCCGGCATGTCGGCGTATGACCATGCGAAGACCTTGCTGCACTCCCTAAGTATGGCGATGATGGCCACTTTAATCTCTGGGTCTAGGTTTGCTCCAATCTAAACGGTCTTTTTTGGATGCTCCTCCGAAAGCTATATAACCTTCATTGATTCCTCGTCAACGGGCCTAGCCGTTAAAGGTCGCTCTCTCGAGTCTTCTGGTACCTCTGAGGGCAGGTGTCACTAGGAGGCATACCTCTCTGCTTAGGTATTCGCTGGAGCAGCCCATTCTCGAGAGCATCAGAGTAGTTCCCTGCAGTGAGCAAACTCTGAATGGGGTGGAGAACTTTATTAACAGCATGTGTGCGAGATGATGTCCCAGATTCGGGCTAGCATGTTGCACCCAATAATGGCGTTGTAATACGAGGGTGCATTTACAACGAGAAATTCCATGTAGGCCTCCATGTAACATCCATTATGGCCTATGGCTAGCCGGAGGTAATCACCCCCTAAAGGTTGGATCATGTCTCCTGAAAATCTTACTAAAAGCACATGGTCTTCCTTTAACTTTGATACCAGTCTCTCCAGTGCCTTATACGCTAGTAAGAAAATGACGTTGACAGCGAAACCTGTGTCGACCAATATCCGACCCATACTACACATGTCAATGAATGCATCTATGAGGAATGGGTAGTCCTCTGAAATTGCCAGTCGGCCTTGCCCTTCTGAATCGTAAAAGGTGATTGATTCCTATCCTGGTTTCGCTATCTTTGTTGGCCCCTTCTGTAAGCTGAACACCGCTCGCTCTAGTTTTTGCTCCGCCTTGGACCTTCCGCCTGTGATTTCGTTGATCCTTCTGATGTGCACGACTCCACCCGGTCGTTGTTCCTCTGCCCTAGTCTTGTATTTGTCGAGTTTCCAATCCTTGAGGTGTCCCTCCACCAACGCCTTTATGTTGTGGCATTTTTCCATGTCGTGAGACTTGATATCGTGAAATTTACACCACTTTCCCATTTCACGAAGTGGTGTTGTTCATTTTGCCTTTCGTGCCGGTAGGACACACATTTCTGGATGATCTGTCATGATGTCAGCGTATTTGGTATTGAGAATATTGAATACCTACTATTCGTATCTGAGTCGGGTTGCCACCTCGCCTTTTGGTTGATCTCCACAGTTCTCCCGTTGTCACTTGCCATTGTCGTGGTAACCATTTCGGTCGGTGTTTCCTCTTCACTGGTGGCTGTGTCCCCGGTCCTCCTAGTGATCATTATATTGTGGCTGCTCTTCTTAGTGTACCTCATGTTGTACTGGAGCTTCCTCCGAACATACTGTCGCTGATACCACAGGTAGCGGAGCCTGCACATTAACAATGACTGTATTAGAAAATGTGTTTACCTGTTGCATTGGTGTTGGGTTTACGCCAAAGGTTTGTAGTTGCAGTTGAGCGTGCGATGTCACTCAGTCAAGTAAATTGTCATAAACATTTGTGGGGTTTTGGTTAAGCTTCCAGGTTAGTAGCCCCTGTTGGAGTGCATTTCAGAGGATGCAGAAGGTCGATTCGTTAGTGATGTTGCGGCAGTTCGCTATTGTTATGTTCCTTCGAGAGATGAAGGATGAGAGCCCATATGTTGGCTCTTGCCTTATCGTCTATAATTGGTTGTACTTCAGGGATCTGCTTGCCATTGTGATGTATCGCTTGAGAAATGCCCTAATTAGTTCCACGAACGAGTTGATGGACTTCAGTGGAAGGTTGAATAGCCAACTCAACGCGTCACCGGTTAGGCTTTCCATAAATAGGTAGCAGTAAGTGGCAGCATCGTAACCTTGGCTAGTGGTTGCGGAGATGAACATGTCGATCCGACTTGCCCATGTACCGCTTCATCTTTACCTTCGCCAAGGGGTGCCTGCCCCTGGCCATTATTTCTTCTGAGAATGGCTCGATACGTACCGCCGGAAGCATACAGTTGAGGAAGCTTTCCTTTGGTTGGGCGAGTTGGCGGATCATATCTTCCATCAGAGATCCTAGCTGCCATTTCGATCTCTTGGGCACTCCCCTCGGGAGCTACGCGTTGATGTTGCCATGTTTGTGGTTGTTCTGCTGGTGCCTAAGCCGTATCATGCAATCGGGCCCTAGGTTTCAGTGGAGTTTTATGGGGTCCTGAGGTGGTCCCACATTCCGCAACTAGCCCGGGCGGAGTGGGGAATGGATGGATATCTCCCTCCCTTCCATGGTTGCTCGGTGATGATGTTCGCCCGGAGATTCAGCAGTGTACCTTGAGAGTGACTTCCTGTCCTCCATTGCCCTTAGTCTGGATTCGATCAGCAAGTATTGTTGGTGTTCAAAGTCATTTGCCCTTTCGAGTTCCATGCACTTGTCCATCATTAGCTCGTACTTGTGCTCTATCTCTCGGGTGCGTTTATTTGCATATGTTGCAGCTTGCTGCTTGGATGTAACGTGTTCCTTCCCAGGTCCCCACTCGATTTTGGGATCCTCTAAGTTTTTGACCGTGCCCAGGGTGAGATTGAGGATGTCTTATTAGATGGTCATTCGTGTACTCGGGCTCGGTCTGAGGGTGAGAATTGTATCCATGATTAGCTGTTTCATTCTAGCTGGTAGCTTCGTGGTTGAAAAAAAATTTTCAGTGTGGTTTCCCACATATGGCGCCAATGTTGATACCGAAAGCTACCAAGAGTTTCTGATATGTAACAAGGTGGAATTGTTTCGTTCTCGATAGTTGCTTATGCTACCTCTTTATGCTCGCCCTGTCTAATTACTCACGTTGCAAAGAATGACAACCGTTGAGGAGAGACCGGGCGTGCCGGCCTTTAACCCTCCGATGCTTAAGTTAGTAATGAGATATAACTTCAACACAATAACAGCGTAAATAGGTAATTAATGTGTATCATTGATGTCGAACTACTCATGCTTATAAAGGTGGTTGAGATAGGTATCCTTATTACTTCTTCAATGTGAGATTAGCACCATTATCCTTCTATTAAATCCCTCTCTGACAGATTCTTATTTTGGCGCATGAGCGTAACATGGTCCAAATCAGGGCTTGGTTTGGTCATCGAACTTGCTAATTTATGGGTGGTCAATGCATTGGTGCAGGCGTTGAGATAAACTTATATCTCTTCATTTTTTAAGCACATACGTAATAAGAGTATTAATAAAGGTATATGTACATTGTTCATCTTGTTGTGCCCCGTGTGTTGTGTCGCTGTGAGAAGCTAGTTCATCCCATAGGCCCTTCAATTTGGTGTAATAGGCAGAGACAGAGAGTTTCTCTTGACGGAGGCAAGCAATATCTCGCTGAGAGAATTGTTCACGAAGGTCTTCCCAAACTTCATGAGCAGTAGGGTAGTAGATTACACTGTCCGAGATTTCTGAATTGAAAGTGTTGATGATCCAGGAATGTAGCATGTCATTGCAGCACGACCAAGTCACATAGTTGACAGGATCTGATGCTTCTGAGGGCGCCTTGATTGTGCCATTGACAAAACCTAGCTTGTTTTTGGAGTTCAAGGCAAGGGTCATGGCTCTACGCCAAGATGAGTAGTTGTCACCATTTAAGACTTTGGAAGTCAGAACCAAACCTGAATGATCTGAGTGATGAGTGAAAAAGGGATCTGAGTGGTAGGGATTAGTTGTTGATACATCTGGTTTTGGTGTTTCAAAGGCTGAGGGATTATTTCTGTCGACCATGATGATTAAGAGACGAGGGATAGCTGCACGAGAAGGTAGAGTGCGGCTGAAATAAAATCAGGATCTCAGTCCTGCTCTGATATCGTGAAGAGAAGTAATAGAGACAGAATGGCTGGAATGGATATTCTCATTGATCTCACAGTAGTAATACATACAGCTACTTTACATACAGCATATGACAGTGATCCCTAAGATCATGCTGTTAGTGATACAAATCTGTTATGACAACTACTATCTAGGATTACATAAGGAAACATATATTTACCATTAATACAAGGATATTGCAGATAATACGTACTTTCCTACATGTTTGATGTAATGCTTGTATTTAACTCGATCAACACTTGTAGTTGAAGTAATATCAATCCTTGTAGTTGATGTAATGTTCGTAAATTCTTATAAAACCGTACTGAAGCCGGTGATTCTGTTCTCATATCAGAAAAGTGCTCCTTGCTTCAAAATCTAAAACTGTTGAATGAACAAGCTTAATTGGCTCGTGTATGCTTTGCTCAGTATTTTTGTAACTTTTTTTTCTTCATAATTTGAGTAGTTTTTGTTAATTTTTTGTACACTTATGAGCATTATACTGTTACATTATTGAAAGCTACTGTACGTACTTCTGTCGCTAGCTCTCGTTTTTCTTTGATTAGTATGCCCGAGGATAATGGTCAAAAAATATGGGTAGAAAAGAAGCGACCTAAAAGCCAAATTGTAAACTTCTAGCTTCCAATAATTTGTTTTTTTTTTTAAGTGAACCGATAAAATTTGGTGTCTAATAAGATTTGAATACATGACCTCAAATATCACGGTATAAGACTTTACCAATGGACTACAACTTATCAACTCCAGTAATTTGCTTTAGTACGTACTTAACATTTATATTTATATGAACAATGAACATTTCAAATTCTCGATCATTCTTGTGTAGCTAGCTTTTTTATAAAAAAAAAATTAGAATAAGGGATTATGCAATATTAGCTTCTCGAAACCAGATAATTTAGGTAACAAATCCCAACCTCAACCCCAAAGGTAAAAGGTCAGCCAATCTCTGAGAGCCCACCGCCCATCCCTGTATTATTTTAACTCATGAAAATAAAAATATAACAAAGTTCAAGAAAAACCAAAACTTGAAAAACAATGAAAAAGAGATGAGAAGACTCTCCTACCTCTTGTACACGGCAAAGACTAATAAACAAAAATAACTAATCAAACTAGAGATCTGTAGCTTGAAAACATGTCAACCCCCCGCTTTGAAAATTTGATGTATGTGAGAATTTAAGGACAACAACAACAACTCCAACCTTGAATTAAAGTGAGCATCAGTCTTCCTCTCACCATTAACCAAAACGAAAGTTGGGCAGCCTCATTAAATTTCGAACGAAAGCTCCAGTAGCACAAGGCGGACAAGAATCCCACTAGTGCAACCCATTATTCTCCACTTCATAGTTAGCTAAGCTATCAGCTACTTGATTCCCCTCACGATAGATATGAGAAACACAAACTTGCATCGATAAAAGAATGGATCGACAATGCTCCCAAGCACCACGGCACAGAGGAAGATGAGTTATGTAGACAATAAAGCGCTAAAGAAGAGTCAAATTTTATCCATATAGAACTCCACCATTTTTGCGAAGCCATAGAGACTGCATGAATAATAGCTTGAGTTCTCCTCTGCTAGCTGGTACCTTGGCTTGGACAACTCAGATATCGAACATGACTCGGTCAACTCGTTCTCAAAAAGAACCCGGTATTCATACGATGTGCTTCCCATTACAAGCCACGACGACATTGAAGAATTCATGAACATGTTCCAGTGTTCCACTTATATTTAATTGTCTTTGAAGTCATATGTAAGGGATTTGATGTTGTTTCCAAACTGATCTGTTTAACTGTATGGCTTGTGCAGTAGTTCAACCGAAGAGAGTGAGCGTTCTAAACAAGCATGGGATGAAGCTTGTGGGGATATTACATGATACAGCTGGTTCAAAGGAGCTCGTTTTGGTGTGCCATGGATTTCGTTCCTCAAAGGTTTCTGCTTGTGACATGTGACAGTTATAGAGATTATAATCATTATACAACTGATTTTCAACAGTTCTGTCATGTATCATTAGATCGAGGATAGATTTCAAAATTGTTGTGGATTGTCATACATAAGCTTGTGTATCTCTAATCCTCTGCCTATCATGTGTTAATGGTTAGACATAATACGTGTATATATATAAATATATATATATATCTTAGAGCACCCACACCGGTTTAGAACTTTTTATTGACCTAAGAATTCTTATTTGAGAATTTTCTGTCATTATTCATTGAATATGAAGTTTTATTCATTCGATTTGCGCAGCAATACAACGAATCAGAATTTATATTATTATTCATTACTTAAAAAAATTATGTTTATTTTTTTGTAAGATTTGTAGGAAAATTAAAGGGGGTTATTCGCAATTTTTTAATTAATTTTTTATTATTTTTAAGGTATTTTATGCAAATATTTGAAATATTAACAAAACATAGCCGTTGTCTTTGAATTAGGACCGTCAGATTCGATTTTTCATTCAAAATGGATGGCCCATATTCATAGATCCGTTGGGCTGAAACAGGCAGACAACCCCGCCACACATCGGCATCTAATTGGTGTGTTAATGGCCAGTTAAAAAAAATTACTTACACGCACCGGATTGAAAAAAAAATATACGCACTCTGGCGTCACCCATGTGTGTGGTCTCCTCCAGAGGACGCTTCCTCTCCGGCTTCCAATTTCAGGATGCCATCAGGAATTCCTCGCAGTCGTCGATCGGTCGTCGCTCCTTATCTACACTGCTACACGTCCAAATCGTCAATGACGTCCTATTTCTTGCAAGACCCGCCAAAAATTCAGATGAATTCCTCTAATTTCTCACACGGTTGCGGATGCTCTTAAACATATATATGGCATTTCTTCTCTTAAAACGAAATGGATGATCTGACAGTGTTTCGATGTTTTCTAGGATCGCATCCATATGGTTAACCTTGCTGATGGGTGGGTGCTTTTCGCCTTGACTTTGCTGGAAATGGGTGAGTGGTTCGATCGTGAAACTTTTATGTTCTTTCTTTGTTTCCGGATGACATAGACACCCTATTATGAAACGTAATATTATGTTCTTTCTTTGTTTGGCAAAAACCTTTCGGATGATGTAGACACCCCTAATTTACTATATAACATTTTTGGTGCAGCCTCGGTACTGTGCACATGTCCTGTTTATTTCCCTGTTGCGAACTGCCCTTTTGGTCTTTTTTCCTCCAGCCCGTGACAAACGCTACTCTCCCTCTCTGAAGCATCTCTCTCTCTCACAACCTCCACAAATCTCTCTCTCACAATCTCCACAAATCTCTCTCTCTCTGCAACTTAGAGCGGCGGTGACTCGACGGCGACGGCTTGCCATCAAAAATTCGATTTCGGCTCCAGAAGATCAAGCTGCTTTACTTTGCAGTTTTTGTTAGCCAAGACCTTGAATTTAAGGAATCCGAGGCTTCGCCGGAGCCACCGGAGGCCTCTCGCCGTCACCAACGTCATCAAGGATCCGATCGTCGAACAAGGTCCGATCTTCTTTTTGCTTCGATTTCAAAATACCTTGAATCTTATTCGATTTTGTTCCAGTAACAAAGACTACGTAACCCATATGCAGTTAAACATGTAGCCTATAAATCATGCATTCATGCCCATGAATTCATTGTTATAGTAATCTGTGATTGATTGAAACAACTATCGTAATAGGTCTAAGAATTATTGATATGTTAGTTTGGTGGTTTCAATTAGATGAATTTATTGTTATGTGATATACAATCGTTGATTAAACATGAGCACTATAAGTTTGGGAATTGTGATGATATACGAAGCAACCTCAGATCTGATTAATTATCCTTACTTTGAAATCATCTTCAAGCATATTGTAGGTATATGCCAATACATATCCTCACTCTAATTTGTCGTTCTGGATGTTTGTCTCTCATTCCAATGTTTGTTTAGGAATTGTGATGATATGCGAAGCAACCTGCAAAATGACATATGAACTGAGACAGATATTCACATTTGCTGGCTGGTTGCATTCTCTTCGACTAACACTCTCTTTTTGTTCTTTTCACAGCATTAATAGAATCAAGTTTTAATTGAACATGCCAAGAGTGATGCAGCGAGAGAAAGTGGATTAGCATAGAAATTCATATTGAACCTACAAAGCGTAGGTAGGTTCTCATCATTTTTTTGATAAAATGAGATAGAATATATATATATATATATTGGTTTGAATATTCCTTTAAAGCCACCTAAAGAGAACCGAGAGTTCATTACATGAATATATTGTTTTTTTATATTGGTTTGATGTTAACCCTCTATTTATTAGATTAGATCTCTCTTGCATATTGATCGGGTTCTGGTTGTCTACTCACTCAGGACAGAAATACGAAGCATGTAATGTTCTTTGTATATCCTTTTCATAAAGTAGGTCCATAATCTCCATGCCTGCTTCAAAGTTCACAAGTTCTCCGACCTTTGCTATTGTCCTCAATTCAAATATTCCTTTTTGGGCATAGTTCTTATGCTAGGTTGATGCTACAGATTTTGGAAAGAATTATATTACTACGAAGATGAAGAACTAGCTGGCCATCATGTTTAGTTATTTTGACTTTCTACATTGCTTAATTTGCATTAGCATTTCACTTTAGACATGTAATTGTGGTATTTGGAATTTGACTCTGGCTATAAAAAAAATTATTTATTTGATGTGGTTTTAAAGTAGCCAAGATAGAGTCTATGTTACTATAACAAGTAGGCAAGACTAAATAGAATTGAGGAAAGCTCATTGGTCATTACATTCATTTTCATTTGTCACACTATAGAATCCATGCCTAATTAAAAATCATTTTGTACATCCATGTTATTGTAGTTAACAATATGTAAATGTTGAGATCTGAAAATTAATCAGTGTTGATCCAGTTGATCTCGATCGCGTTTTAGTATGTTAATCCAAACCAGCTCATTCACACCTGATGCTCTATCAATTGCTTTTAGCATCAAATACCATGCCGAATTTACGCGCGCCTCTCACCCTTCACGAAACCAGCCTCTATTAGCTTCCTCAACCTGTTTTTCTATACCCTTCCTCCACAAATCCAGCCTCTATTAGCTTTCTCAACCTATTTTTACAAACCCTATATCTTTCTTTCCAGGTAGATGAGTATTCACAAACAAACATTCCTAGCATATGGGCTGTTGGTGATGTTACAAACCGTGCTAACCTTACCTCTGTTGCTTTAATGGAGGCAACGTGCTTTGCAGTATGTATCTTTTTGCTGTACTGTTTATGTTAGCATCTATGAGTTGTGCTATTGTTTTTGCCTCGAACATGTGATTCCTAAAAGAAGAAGAGGGCTTCCATTGTAAAAAAAAAGAATAATAATATAAAAGAGGATGACATTATATAGAAGGAGAAACTGTTACCATTACAATGGAATCAGTGGATGGCCTATCCAAACTTTTCAGATACTACCTTTGAGTCGTTGTGACATTGTGTGCTGATTGTCATCTATTTATGTTTTTCGTCTCACAGAAAACAATTTTTGGTGGGGAACCTAGCAAACTGGATTACAGAGATATACCTGTGCAGTTTTCTGGTAACAATTTCTCCTTCTATATAATGTCATCCTCTTTTATATTATAATTCTTTTTTTTTATGTCAAAGGTAATAGCAAATATGTTTGGTGTATTCACTATATTATACCAGTCCAGTAGGAACTATAGCAGTGTAACCTGTTTTTAGCTTGAAATTTCAAGCTGAGGCCGATGCCGTCAATTTAATTTGCGGAGCTAACCAGATATATCTCTATTTTTTGTTTTGAATTATATACTATTAGGTTTCTGTTAGATTCGAGCGTTGAGAATTTTGTTGGATTCGTTAGGTTTAGATCTGAGTTTGCTTGCTCTGTTGCTATTTCATTGTTGGGTTTCTTATTTTGCTTCATTCCTGATTGATTTTGCTCCCCTATGAATGAACGATCTATATATTTTCAGTAATTGTTTATGATTTTTATATAGCAATAGGGAAATGAAAGCTGCCCTTTCACGAGCACTAGCCTGAGGTGAAAGTTTGTATAATGATATTAATCTATTTAGACTGTCTAATGAATGGGACACATAATTATTTGTAAAAATATGGTCATAAAGTTTGTAGAAGTATTTGTGTCTAGAAAATTCAAATTATGTGTGTTAAGCTATGAATTACTGAAAAGCAAACTAATCCTCTTACACTTTTATTTACCTATATATGATAATCACTTTTCCTATTTCAGATCTTGAAGCACCCAATCAAGAAAAGAAGAAAGTTTGATGAGAGGACCGGTAATTAAATAATTTTTGACTCTAATAAAACATTATATTAAGACTAATTGTCTTACACTTTTAGTTTTAGCAAACACCATTTATTTCATGTTTGAGATTTTGTTGAGTGTTGAATCATTAGACTCTCCCCTTTCCTTTTCAGATCTTGATGAGCAGATCTTGAAGTAGCAACAAGAAAAGACGGACATAGAGAAAAAAGGTTACTAAAATTATTTTTGACTTGAAGAACATTATAATTAGTCAAGCACACCCTCACAATTCTATTTTATATCTTTTTCATCTCTTCTTATTTTACGTTCGGGGCATTGTCTTTCGGATTAGTTCCCAATACAATAGGATATGGTTGGCAGATGTATATAATATGCCTTCATATTGTGTTTATAGAAACAAAGACAAACACATGGATCCTATGAGCCATGCACATGGATTTAATATGTAGAGGTATGTAGAGGCTCTATCCAATGGAATAAGGTTCTCCATCTGGATTCTGGTTGCTGATTTTGGTGTTCATGTATCTCATTAGACTTTTTCCTGTGTTATAAGTTGTGACGAAAAAGAATCAAATATTAATGAACTTAATGTTATTGTGCTGACAATGTGTCTTTTATGTCAATTTCAAGACATTTTTGGTATATAGACCATCCTATACCTATTCATCGTTTTAACCACGTTATTGAGCTTCAGCAATTGCGTTTAATTTGTTGTGTATCAGATGCTTGAAAATGAGAGAGAACAAGTACTATCTGATTGACTTCAAAGTTTGTAATAGGGTTTAATGTTTAGCGCATAAAATGATCTTTTGTACATGGCAAGTAATGGAGAAATCTTTTGTAGTATATTTTCATGACACACCAATGTGTATGTAATTAGGATATTGGGGATAGACAAATATTTTGGATGTTGAATATAACATAAGATGATATCTATCTATGTAATTGATGTTTTTCATCTCCAAATTTTTATATTATTCATGTGCAGCATACATTTGTAATAATTTAGTTCAATTTATCATGACACACCGCCCCAAGGGGCGGGTAGCCACCTAGTTGATATACAAGTTGGTGATCGAACAGATTTGAGTATGCACAGCTTTTGTCTTCAGCATTGTGTTGGTACCTAGTACTTATAAGAACCTTTTTGTGGTGTGACTCTAGGGAAAGTGAAGGTTTGTTTCGATACAGTAATTATCACAATGAAGCTCATGATGTACATGCCGTAGTTCAACACTTTCGTGGCCAGGATTCTGCCATAACTGCAATCATTGGGCATAGTAAATGTCTGTCTTTATATATAATTAATTACAAAAGAGCCTCTGAACTTTGGAGTCATTTTCATTTTAGTAACTTAGTATCAAAATTTTTGCAATTTCATACCTCATGTACATCCATTTAACACTTTAATAATACCTCTTTGAGTCACATCGTCAAGTTTCTTCGTTTATTATTGACGTAACGTTTTAGTCACGCTAATGTCATCTTCCACCATAGGAAGATTTGACATTCTCTGTTTCGTTTGAGTCAATATCATCAGTGTGAACATCAACGGTAATGCGTAACGAAGAATCGAGTTACTTGAAACAAAGACTTGAGACCCCTTGGAGTCTCCAACCCCATAAAATCACCATAACCAACCCTAGTTGGCCAACATCCCTAATGAACGACGTCACTGATCACGCATTGTCGTCATCGAAGTACCCAAAATCAACAACGCAAATTCTGCCGACGAGATCTGCTTCGTTGTCGCCGTCGAGAACAACTTTTTTAAAGAGGATGAAAACATCACCCTCAATTTGGTCGGAAATGTCACTCGGCAAATGCAAATCAAGGTCAATTTTTTTCATATCAAGCAGTTGTCTTCAAAACCAAGATTAAGTTGTAAACAAAATATTTTTGGGTTTTAGATTACTTTTGAAGCACGCCCTTATCGTACTCAGGGGCTCCTGTTGACCCGGCTTTTACAAGCATCGAGATGATCTCTCTCTCTCTCTCTCTCTCTCTCTCTCTCTCTCTCTCTCTCGCACGCGCGCGCGCGCGCACTCAAGGAGTAAAATATCGAATATCAAAGATATATCAACTGTCCAAAATACGGATATTTCGACGAAAATATCGATTCAATAAAAAATCGACAGAAATTGAGATAAATACATAAAAATTTGTATTTGATCTTTATTAGATTCTTATATGATCGATATGTGTTTTGAAACTTGTAAGTTGTGTTTTGTTGATTATTTATAAGGATTATTTGATTGAGTTATTAGCGTGGAGGATTTTGTGCTTTTGATTTAGTGCGATCAACATATATGTAGAGTAAAAATCTCGGATAAATTCGAAAATATCAAGGATATATCGGAAAATATCGAATATTTCGGAAAATATAGGACAAAAGATATTGATATGTAAGATTAATATCGAGAAATAAAAAAACAGAAATGTCACAGAAATATCGAGGATATTATCGATATTTCATTCCTTGCTCGCACTTTACCATGTTCATGTGCCTCTTTATCCTTCCTTTCTTATTCTCTTTAGCGTCAACATTTTTTTTTTTGATTATCAGCATCGACATGTTTTTCAATTGCGTTAGTCTTATTTTCTGATTCTGAATAGATGGAAAGGGCTTCGCATCGATTACCATCGGCATGTTTTTCAATTGCGTTAGTCTTATTTTCTGATTCTCAATAGATGGAAAGGGCTTCGCATCGATTACTGAGTTTTTCTGTTGATTATGGAACATTTGAACTTAGTAGCTTGTGCCCAGATTTTCTTTAAATCGTTGAGTTGTTTTGCAACATGATATATGATATCAAGCATGCTATTTCATGTTTAATGTCCTGTAAAGTGCAAAAAATGTAGTTATGAACTTCTATCGACTACAACTCTCTCTTTTTCTCCCTTTGAAATGGCCAAATCCGACGTAAAGTGCAAAGATAATTGATAAAGCTTTCTGGGTATATTTGGTTTGGCGATCGATGGTTGCTCGGTATTTTAGTTGACGGAATGTCAAATTTACTCATGTACTTTCAGTGGAAGACGACATCAGTGTGACTAAAACGTGCCATGTCAGCAATAAACGAAGAGACTTGATTATGTGACTGGCAGAGGTATTAAAGTGTTAAACGGTTGTAACGTGAGGTATGAAAATATAAATTTTTGATACTTAGGTACTTAAAACAAAAATGACCTGGAAGTTGAAGGAGTCTTTTGTAATTAATCCATATATATATATATATATATATATATCGTGCTAGATCATTTTGAACCAAAGCCTGATTTGAAGTTTGATTGTTTGTAACAGAAAGATTTTTCGTATCTACATGCAGGGTGGAATGCAACTATTTTGTACGGTGCAAAGTACAGAGATGTTCCCATACTAGTAAATATTTCTGGCCGATTTAATCTGCCAGCTATTTCTGGCATTGAACGCGGCTTCGGTAAAGATTTTCTACGAAGGATCCAGCACGACGGCTTTATAGATGTTAGAAACAAAAGAGGTAAGTAAGCTTTATATATATAGATATAGAAAGGATTCTTGTTTCCTTTAAAAACCAGCACTGTCCTAATATATATGACCTCTGATTTTTCAATGTGTTATGGTATTATGAGGTTACTACATTCAAGCTCATATATATTTGCATTTTGTTTATAGTGGAATTTCAGTATCGAGTGTCCGGGAGAGTTTGATGGAGTGCAGGGGCGAATTCAGGAATTTATAACGAGTGGAACTTGAATTTATCCCGATATAAAGCTAAAAATTAGTGCAAGAGTGTTTTTATTATCAGGAAGTCTTACTCTTTCAATTCAATGCATATTTATACCCAAAAAAAAGTTTCACATAGCTCACCATTTGCGACATAAAGAAACAATACTACAGGGAGAAATTTTTAAAATAAATTATGTAAAATGAAGCGAAACTAACTAAATATAACCCCACAAATATCAGAGAAACTCAGTCATTTTTTAGACCAGAATAAATGAGATTTGCTGCATTATGTCTTTTAATTTGGGTTTCATTGCTTCTTTCTTGGCACGGTTCTTCTATCGTGCATGAAAATTTGTGTTTTCTTTTTATCAATTTGTTATTTAGAATTTTATCATCTATCAATTCTCTAGTTTAATGTTCATTAAGGACCAAAATTTGTTGTACTCTGTGTAGCCTGCTATAATATATTAATATTATTAATCAAGCATTATCAAGAAAAAATAGAGCAGTTAGAAATCAATATTGTTTAGTATCAATTCAATTGTAACCTTTTTTATGATGCAAATTGAATTGTATCTTTTGTTGAACATATAAAAGGAAATTCTTGGACTATAGTTACACTTGTATTAATTCAATTTCTCCGATATATTTGTTTCCCCTAGTATATCCAGTTATTTTTTCTTCAGCAGCATTTTGGGTGGGACTTGAGTCCCATGCTGGAAAGGCTAGATCCGCCCCTGATGGAGTGTCTAACTATTGATCTCCGTGCAGCCTCCAGAGTAATTAATCCAAATTGCAGGTCAGAAAATGAGACTATCCTCATAGCTAGATTTACGTACTGCCAGAACATTTAGAAAAACCTGGAAATTACAGTGCCATATAACCCTTCCTTCTATATACAGGGTTTTGACTTTTGACAGTTCATGGATCAATGGATAAAGTGAACCCGGTTGAAGAGGCTTTCGAGTTTGATAAGGTCATACCGAATCATAGACTTTGCATTGTGAAAGGAGCTGATCATGAATACAGAAAGCATCAAAATGAGCTTGCTTCAGTCCTGTTGGACTTCATTAAGGCATATCACCGTGACATGAATCTGTTTAAGCAGTCACGACTGTCAAGCATATAAACCCTATAATAAACCACTGCCTTTAATAAAATAAAAATATAAAACCTCTAATAAGAGAACTGGATTATGTAGTTTTGAGTGTCGAGTAGCTTTTCAACTTCCAAGTGCTATTTTGCAAGTCATTTGTTTTGATATAATGTAAGGTATATAGACGCTACTATAAATCTTGATGAGACACATTTGACGTTAGATTACGTATAATTGGATGTTAAATAGTAAGTACTGTGAAACCTTGATGAAACTGGTGATTATACTGATAAACAGGTTCTTGAAAGCAATTCCGGAACTGGAGAACAATGACCATTTCTTAGATTGCAACTGAGCAATCACTGACGGCACACATTTTATAGAAAAGTAAGAGTTACAGAACTAGCTACTAATCCAGAAGAAATAAGATACAAGATCAATAACATCCTTATACAGCTCATGGCATCTACTATTTCAGTATGCGGTGACAGTTTTCGGCTTAGCCCCAGTTTTTCTCCATGAAACACTGGGCATTATCTGCTTAGTGTCCACACGATCCTCGTATTTAACGGCAAAATTGAGCAAAGAATCCAAAAGCGAGTCAGAAAGAAGGTGCGGTTTAAGTCCAAGCTCAATAAGTTTAGTGTGCTTAGCATTGTAGTAGTGCTCCTCCGCTTCAACCCTTGGGTTTGGTACTGATGTGGTCTGCACATCAAGGCCAAGCTTTGCTCCAGCTTTTGTAACAAGCGCAGCGAGTTCATTGACAGAAAACTGCTCGGTAAATTGATTGAAGACCCGAAACTCACCCGCCTGTGCAGGGTTTGCAATGGCTATCTCAACACATTGGACAGTATCTCGTATGTCAAGATATCCTCTGGTCTGACAAATCAAAAACATGTATATATTAGTAAATGGGAAGTAATGAAGAAAACCACTTCTGTGTACCTATGCTTAGTACAGTAGTACTTAATAACTTATCTTATGAAGAGAGACTTTACCTGGCCACCTTTGCCATACACAGTAAGCGGATGACCAACAGCAGCCTGAACACAGAACCGGTTTAAAGCAGTTCCAAAGATTCCATCATAGTCCAATCGGTTAATAAGCTCTTCATGCATCTCAGTTTCATCTGTTCTAACCCCGTACACTACTCCTTGATTTAGGTCAGTGGCTCTAATCCCCCAAGCCTTGCAAGTAAAGGCAATGTTGTTTGAATCATGAACCTTGCTCAAATGGTAAAATGAGCTTGCTTGCTTGGGGTAGGGTAAAGTATCTGTACGTCCATTATGAGTAATTGTTATGTATCCCTCCTCAATATCGATATTTGGAGTCCCATATTCTCCCATGGTTCCAAGCTTGACTAGATGACATTGCTCTCCAAACTCTTTTATAGAAAATAGCACATTCAGGGTTCCAATCACGTTGTTATTCTGTGTATATACCGCTCTTGACCGATCAATCATGGAGTAAGGGGCAGACCGCTGTTCCCCAAAATGAACAACAGCCTCAGGCTCAAACGACTTGAAAGCGTCAGTTAAGAACTCAAAGTCACAGATATCACCAATGTAGAGTTCAATAGATTTTCCAGTGAGAGCTTTCCAACAATGCAGACGATCATGAATAGAGGAAATTGGAGTCAAAGAGTCGATACCAAGCTGTTGGTCAAAGAGGCGACGGACAAGGTTGTCAACAATGGCAACCTCGTAACCTTTCTTGGACAGGTGAAGGGCTGTGGCCCAACCACAGTAGCCATCTCCGCCAATGACCATGACCCTCTTTGATTTGGATGGTTCACTAGAATTCTGAGCGATCCCCTGACTCGGTTCATTTAAGGCTTCCAGGCTTGCAGAGAGTGTGGTTGCACGCATGGTGCAATTACTTCTCGACCTCTGCCCTTGGAAGAGGAGCTTTGGAAATGGGGTTTTGGACGTCTGAAAAGTAACTGACTTGTGAAATACAGCTGATTCTTGAATCAGTGACTTTGTGTAAGTTTTACAACCAGATGAGAATTTTACAGAATAGGAAGTTGAAAGCAAATGAGCCATCACTCCTACTAATAATCAGATGTACCTGTTAAAAAATATCGACCCAAATACTCAAAACCTGACAACTAACAAAACTTTTACGAGTGAACTAGTGAAACCAAACAGATATAGGCTGTACCCAAAAAGAGAACTTAAGAATGAAGCTTTTATAAAAGTAACACAATTCACATAGCTTCAAGAAATCAACAAACAGAGCATAACCCAGTAACAACAGAAAGTTGTACTCAAAGAAAGAATACACTTATTTGTCAGGAACATTAAAACTAGCACAGAAAAATGAACAATTTATCCGCACTATCCACACACTCAAACCACATACATCAAAGTACCCACTTTACCAATGAGCTCTGATATAGTTCAAGTCTTTTGCTATCTATTCAAAGAGTGGGCATTACAAAGCTATAGCTTGAATTTACAGTACGATGATCCAAAAGAAATGTGAGTAAATTTGCATGCTACTCTAAGTGTAAAATTTAGGAAAGGAAAGTGAAAGCTGAAAAGGTTGAGAAGTAAAGAGTGATGTTGTTACCGTATAAGATAAGCAGAGACCTGTTCAACGATTCTCTGCGGAAGGCGGCGCGATGGTTGTGATGAGTGAAGGTTTGTTTGGTTGGAGATCGGAGATTGGGGATGACGAACCAAAGAAGAAGAAAAAAGAAGAAGAACAAGGATCTGGTACTATTGGAGGCAAAGGTATATGCCTTTATCCGCTGTCTTAATGGGCTCAAATGCTCTTTCAAATAACCAACTCGACCCAATTTAAACACACTTAATTTGGCCCATGCTTAGTGTATATATGGGACAAAAATTTGAAGTTCCTAAAAATATTTCCCCATATTGACCGGGGATATGCACATGATCTCAAGTCTCAAGAAAACACTATTAGAACGTAGAAGAGTCAACTAACACATTTAATTGCATTACATTCTATTGTATAACTCGAAGATTTATGCCTATGTTAATCGTTGAGTTAGATCAACCCAGCGTAAAGCACTGTTTACTTGGAACAACTTTAATAACGTCACTAACAAATTTCTCATTTTGTGATCAAATATATAGTCAAAACCTATTTTAACTATATATTTTTAAAAGTTTGGTCCAATAATATTGCTTACAATTTAGCTATATTTAAACATATGATTGATTTTGATTGATTGATAAAAAATAATCAATTAATGTAGTGAGATATTAATTTATTTTGCAGCCTATAAGAAAATAATATAATGACAGTGTTGACTTTTACATTACATACAATTCATGTTTTCGATATAAGAATAGAGGATGAAAACGTGAAATGTAATGATTTACTATTATAACTAATGAGATATCAGACATAGGATCTGCCGAGTTGATTTTAAATAAAAAAATCTTACATTTTAATTAAAAATGAATTATAAGGCATATGTTAAAGTTGCTCTTATAAGACAAATTTTCCCTTAAAAATTGACCACGTATGTTTACATTAATTTTCCTCATATGCGTGTGGCATTTCTTTGGTAAACAAACAAAATAATATGGCATATACTTTATTCTTTCATGGGAATCAAATTGGTATATTCTTAAGCTCTATTTAGCCAAATAGTTGATATTCTAAACGTATATCCATTGCAATGCATTTCATACTTCAAGTAAGAAACCAGCACAGCCACATACATCAATTATTTCACATGAAAATTGCTAATCTCTGACTTCCTTATTCTTTTTTACTTTTCACTTCCAATATTGAAATTCAACCGTTTAATGTGAAGGACTATACCCATAAAATGACATGAAAATATTCAAATGATCAAGTGTATATTATAGGATGAGAAGTCTGGGGTTCAATTTCTCATAAAATAACATGAATTATATGAGGATTCGACCCGATTTAGTTGCCTAAATTGGGACTAGGCTCTAATGACCATTATAACCTAAACATGTTAATCTAAAAGAAACTGAAGGAGGAAAACAAGGATTTGATCTTCATAAATTAGACAATTTAATTCCCCGAAAGTAACTCGTAAATCCACAAAACTAAAACTTAACATTGACTGAAACAGTAAAGCAACTACACTTCTAATTTAACTATGACCACTGAGACACTAATCTATAGGATCATCTAGGATCCTACGGTGGATACCACTACGCCTCAAACTTCGTGCGCGTCCAACCTCAAGAGAAACACTGCAACCTGAGCAAATGAAACCGAAGAGCCCAGGGGGAAGGCATATAAAACATGAAAATCGGTTAGAGTGAGTGAATGAAAATAAATATTCGTAAGAAATCGTAAAACGTATGTTTATGCCTTTCACCAAAAATATAAAATAAAACTGAGTGAGTCTAGGTAAAACCGTAAAACATCTCGTAGTGTGTGGAGGCGTGCATAACATAATCATCTGGTCAAGTGTTGTCGTGTTCCCCCAAGAGCGTATTTGGTGATCAGCCGAACAGCCAATGCATCGATGCATTCATACATAAACATGCGTAAAATCGTAAAATCATAACATAAGCCTCCGAGCATATCATAAATGTATCAAATATCATATCATAAATGCATAAGTAAATCATAAGCATAAAGTCTAGACTCACTAATCGACAATGTAAAACAAATGTCCACTCACCTGGATAGTCCGAAACACAATAGTCGATCCATAATTTGTAAATCGCACTTGGTGCTCCCAGTGAATAAAAGTCTGATTGTGTAGCTAAAGCAAATTAAGAAATCCGAGACAATATGTCGATCGAAGAATTACCTTATTTTTAATAACCGTAAATCTATATCCCGACGTGTCCTTGTCATTGACGTATAATTCTTTTGATCAAGGTCATCTTGATTTACTGCTTCGGTTCTAATAAAGTGAGCCTCGACTCGACACCCGAAAACTGACCGCGCCGAAGATGTCAAGTCGACCTATTTCCTAAAAATGAGTCGAAATGTTACGCTAATCTACAAACCGTATGAAAATACCCAAAAATCATCATAAATCGGCTAGGAAAACTTCCCATGAAAAGTTG
Organism: Geum urbanum; assembly: GCA_946800695.1. Classification (NCBI taxonomy): domain Eukaryota; kingdom Viridiplantae; phylum Streptophyta; class Magnoliopsida; order Rosales; family Rosaceae; genus Geum; species Geum urbanum. Next base: position 59,817,289 of record OX327002.1, read on the forward strand.
GTATTCGGGGTCACCGGAGCTCCGCCGTGCACGGCAGCGTGTTGGCTGCCGAATTTGCGCACCTCCGATCCCTGCAAATAATACACCATTTCAAAAAAAAAATTCCAAGCCCAACATAATACTCAACTACACCTAACCCAAATAGTGACCAGAGATCGACAGAAATTACCTCCAAACTTTGAATACCTCATCGGATTATCACCTCGACAGACCACGGTGGGACCTAGGACTGGTCGCATTCGACTCCCCACATGATGGGCTTCAAAAGCCCCAAGGTCCGGAAGACCGATTCCGACCGTAGCTCTGTCGTCGACGACGATGAAAACTCACCGTGAAATCAATCTCGACCTCTCCTCACCGACGTGCATGCCCCAAACGTTGATGGAGATGAAACTAAGGGAGATAGAGCTTTGATTTTGGTGAAGGAAGAAGCTAAGAAAAGCTCGCCGGCCAGCAACCAACTCCAGCACAGTCGTGAGGTGTGGAGTGAAAGGGAGGTCGAGTCGAATCAGAGAGAGAAAACTGGGCTTCACCCAGTAGCTAGCTTTTCACTTAACCAAGTCAAATGGACGGCCCATATCAAAATAATTTTAATCGAAGGGTCCACAAGATTTAGCCAAAGGTAGAATTCCAATTTAATTACTATATTCAATAAACTTCTAAAATTCGTAGAAATTAGCTCGAGTCTCCGAAAAATGCAACTCAAGTATCTACAGACTCACAATAATTCCCTCTAAAACTTTCGTGAAGAAAGCAAGTCCAAGTTCATAATTTAGAAAGAGACGATAATTAATTGCGACTAATCTAGATAAACGTGACGTATGATGTAATTAGCACGACTAACGAAAATTAACCCACTAATTTAAGTTCGAGTCGTCACAATCTACCCCCCTAATAAAAATTTCGCCCTCAAAATTTACATCATAGAAAAATCAACAAGGTGAGGATGTAATACCATAACCACTGATGAATTAACACTTGTGAGCCCAAACGGTGCGCCTGACTGCATGGACCTAACATAGATTCTCTGACATAGAGCACTCATCTTGCCAATTAAGGATGGTACAAAATTGCAACACATAAAAACATATGATATGAGTTACCGCTAGCTGCCACCTCCTTGAGTACCCCAAGCGCGCTTGCTCCATGATTCAGTTGACTTTGATCCACTACTAAAGCTGCCATAGCCACCTCTGAGATAGAACTGCTTGATTAATATCGGAGTTGCTTCTATGATATTCTCTCAGTCATGAATCCTGCATAATCATACAAAAGGTCGAGTACACTTGAACTCGAAGAGTTTAACAAAATTCGAAATACGAAATCACCAGACTGATGTACATTGAAGTACCAAATCTCATGAGATCATTGACAATAGTCAAAATTGACTCCCTAAGATGCTGACAACACATGATAACTAGAGCCGAAAGTTTGCGCAAGAGATGTATCGTGTACCAGAAAATATTGTAAGTACCGCCTATGCAAAACTGCTTTCCAATATATCTTATCTCGTCGAACATCACAAGAGATCCATGCATAAACCCTTTCGAACATAACCAAGATACGATTCCCGTAAGAAGTTGGTTTACTAATTGATGATCGGAGACAAGAGACGATTCCAATGACCCTAATTGAAAAGAATTTCTGCAAAAATTTCGGCATGACCCATTCATTCATAATCGAACCCATCACCTGCAAATTCAACACATTTCCACCAATACATTTTCCACATCAACACAGTTAAACTAACAATGATAATCCACAAGAATACCAAGCGCATAATTCACCTCACTTGCCAATAAGTTCAATTTGAAGAAATGATCTTGTACTTAACACACGAGTATTAAGCCACCATCATCTTGAATAAGCAAGTTGTTGCTTCCTGAATTAACCAACTATAGACAAACGAAGGTAGATCATGAGAAAGACACATCTGCAACAACCTTAACTGATGAGATTTGAAAACTGTTATAGTAGATACAACAATTTTGATGAAAAGGAATTTGATACAAATAACAGTGTATCCCAATACTTCATGTACTTATAATTTGAGAGAACTCCACATGTATTGAAAATTAGACGAACACGATGTGTTGAAGTGACAAAAGTAAGTATAACTTTCCTGGTTAACCCAAGTGAATCTCCTCAACGAACAAAATCGAGAAACTTAAGAAAACAAATCAAAAGGGACAAAAGAAAGTGAATGGAACTAAATGAAACTTCAATTGAAAAGAAACATAGCTAGTCGAAAATATACGTGATTGTTCCATCAAAATAATTATGTGTGAAAATCCTAAAGCTGTTCTCGAGTCCCAATGTAGTTGTGCTGGTATGCCAATAAATCTTGGCATCTACGATAACGATACATTCAGAATCGGAAAATTCGGTAAATAATCTTCAAGGCGCACTTGTCGAGAATACAACATGACAAGATGGAAAGACGTAAAATTGAATGATCACAACATAACAGAGTGCAACGAATTAACATACATATAAACAATTGAAACTGAATGGAACGTAAACAAAACACTCTTACTGAGGGCAAATGTGTGGCACACTCCAAGTATCATAGCCTAAATCAGTAGTATGGGTAATGATAATGCACAACTATTGATTTCACACACTAGAACCAAGTTATGACCCATGAGTATCATCTTTACATAGTAACCAAGTTAATCTCATTTGCATCGTTTTGATTTTAATTGGATGTCCCCAAAGGGACTCCCATTATAGATTGAAAAATCTGTTTAGCTTCGCGAAAATGACACTCGAGGCTAAAAAACGTTTATACGTGAACTAAAGGCTAACGATCTCGTCGTAACATTCTTTATATTATGTGATTTTGTATAATGTAGTTCCTCGACCAAGAATCATTCAATCATTATAGGGTAACAAAACACGAAGCATGAAATTGAGAGATTAATCGCGAAATGGAACACTGGAAAACTGAACGAGACCTTTGAAACTTTTCACTTAACAAGATGAAGGAGATTGAACAATTAATCATGGCGAATGGAAAGAAATTTACGCACATGCTAGAATGAAATAGCTAGTAATTTACTAGCTTGCTTTAACAAGGCAACTCATGAATTATTAGCGTAATCGTAAACATCAATTATCTCATCTTGTCATTCATTAAAATACGTGACTTAACGTAGCTCAGACAATTTACCAAAAATTCAGCATAACCTCCCTGTAAATTCAAGATCAACCAAACCTACAAGGAGATTATATTTCGAAGATAACAAGCCACATATAGAAACTGTGAGCCACAATTGCTCGATCATAATCCTCATAATATAAAACACCGAATTCACATCGAAATGTAAGTCATACCAACAAATGAAAGCGTCATATGAGTTTCTACATCCATAATCGCATAAATATCAACTAACATATTCGAATTGCACTTGCAAATCTAAAACCCTCATACATATAACATTTTCCATCTAAAGGATCTACACACAAAAATCTTAACTTTCGGAAAGACGCAGTCTATCATCTTATCACCTCTAGAACAAATGTCGCAACGACATTAATATGCTAACTTATTTGCCACATACTTTATCGCGCAAAAAAAACTATGAAGTGACAAACATATACTTAAGCATCATAGATCAAGCTTGAAAGATCACTGTATGGAGAGTTTTTGAAACTTAAAATACCATGGAAACATTATACCATATACTTACGATAAGAGATATCGAGGTCAGCGCACGTGAGGCATAGCGAATAGGGGGCACTGAGTCACAGGCTGGGGTTGGTAGTTAGTCGCTTTCGCCATGTACTCGACGACATTTAACACTGTGAGTTTTCAATGGGGATCCGCCGCGGTCGGGCCATCACTCCAGAAGTGTTGAGCATAATCGAACACGAAAGGAAATCAAACCTTAAACAGCCTACAAGACCTATGACCTAAAACTCTGATACCAATTGTGATGACCCGACGCCGATTTAGTTGTCTAAACTGGGATTAGGCCTTAATGACCATTAGAACCTAAACATGCTAATCTAAAAGAAACTGAAGGAGGAAAACAAGGATTTGATATTCATGAATTAGAAAATTTAATTCACCGATAGTAACTCGTAAATCCACAAAACTAAAACTTAACATTGATTGAAACACCAGAGCAGCTAGACTCCTAATTTAACTATGACCATTGAGATACTAATCTGTAGGATCATCTTGGATACTACGGTGGATATCACTATGCCTCAAACTTCATGCGCGCCCGACCTCAAGAGAAACTCTGCAACCTGGGCGAATGGAATCAAAGCCCAGGGGATAGGCATATAAAACATAAAAATCCATTAGAGTGAGTGAATGAAAATAAATATTCGTAAGAAATCGTAAAATGTATGTTTATGCCTTTCACCAAAAATATAAAATAAAACTAAGCAAGTCTAGGTAAAACTGTAAAACATATCGTAGTGTGGAGAAGTGCATAACATAATCATTTAATCAAGTGTTGTCGTGTCTCCCCAGGAGCGTACTCAGTGATCAACTAAGTAGCCAATGCATCAATGCATTCTTACATAAACGTGCGTAAAATCGTAAAATCATAACATAAGCCTCTGTGCATATCATAAATGTATCATAAATCATATCATAAATGCATAAGAAAATTATAAGCATAAAATCTAGACTCGTCAATCGACAGTATAAAACAAATGTTCACTCACCTGTATCGCCCGAAACACAATAGTCGATCAACAATTTGTAAATCGCACTTGGTGCTCCTAGACTGAACAAGATCTAAAATAATGAATAAAATTCTGATCATGTAGCTAAAGCAGATTAAGAAATCTAAGACAATATGTCGATCGGAGAATTACCTTATTTCTAATAACTGTAAATCTATATCCCGGCGACGTATAATGCCTTAGATCAAGGTCATCTTGATGTACTGCTTCGGTTCTAATAAAGTGAACCTCAACTCGACACCCGACACCCGACCGCGTCGAAGATGTCAAGTCGACCTAATTCCTGAAAATGAGTCGAAATGTTACGCTAATCTACAAACCGTATGAAAATACCCAAAAATCATCACAAATCAGCTAGGAAAACTTCCCGTGAAAAGTTGGTATTCGGGGTCGTCGGAGCTCCGCCATGCACGCCGACGCGTGAAGCCCACGCACCGCCACAGGCGGTGGCCATGGGCGGCCGGAACCGCCCACCTCTAATCCATGAAAATAATACACCATTTCAAAGATTTTTCCAAGCCCAACACAATACTGAACTACACCTAAGCCAAATAGTGACTAGAGATCGACGAAAATTACCTCCAAACTTTGAATACCTCACCGTATTTTCACCTCGATCGACCGCTAGCAACAGACCATGGGGGGACCTGGGACTAGTCGCATTCGACTCCCCACATGATGGGCTTCAAAGGCCCCAAGGTTCGGCAGACCGATTCCTGTCTTAGCTCCGTCGTTGACGACGACGAAAACTCGCCGTGAAATCGATCTTGACCTCTCCTCACCGACGTGCATGCCCCAAACGTTGATGGAGATGAAACCAAGGGAGAGACCTTTGATTTTGGGGAAGGAAGAAGCTAAGAAAAGCTCGTCGGCCAACAACCAACTTCGACACAGTCGCGAGGTGTGGAGTGAGAGGGTGAGTCGAGTTGAAGCAGAGAGAGAAAACTGGGCTTCACCCAGTAGGTAGCTTTTCACTTAACCAAGTCATATGGACGGCCCAAATCAAAATGATTTTAATCGGACGGTTCACAAGATTTAGTCAAAGATAGAATTCCAATTTAATTACTATATTCAATAAACTTCTAAAATTTGTAGAAATTAGCTCGAGTCTCCGAAAAATGCAACTCAAGTATCCACATACTCGTAATAATTCCCTCTACAACTTCCATGAAGAAAGCGAGTCCAAATTCATAATTATTAATCACGACTAATCTAGATAAACATGATGTATTATGTAATTAGCGCGACTAACGACGATTAACCCACTAATTTAAGTTCGGGTCGTCATAAATTAATTTTTTTTAAAGTCTACATTATGGGATAACATATATATTGGCTAATTTCTATTTATCTCCATCATCAATGACCTTATTTTGCATCAACATTTGTTTCCCCTTATGGATCTCCCGATTCCAACATTCTTAGTATGCCTAAGCAAAACCAAGAATCAGTCTGCTTATAAGAAAGCACCATAACCCTAATTTCTTGTACGCGCCTCCATGCGCGTCAATAACTTTTTTTTCAGCAGGGTGAGTCTCGTTCGGCGGCCCCACGTTTTAGCGCTGTCTTTGGCCTCGCCAACGTCTTTGGGTGCTGCCAGACGGGGCCGTGATGGATTCGTGTCCAGCTTGGCTGCTCATCCGCAGTCGTGGTTTCCTCGATCCGAGATTTTGGGATCTGAGGAGAGGGGCGATTTGGCGAGGATCGGCGGCGGGGTTTGATCTCGACTTTGGTGGCTGGGCTAAGTCGTCGGGTTTGTGTCGAGTGGTGGCGGGCGAGTCGGAGGGGAGCTTGGATGGTAAAGCATCGTGGGTGGCTGTGTCGGGTTCCGTTGGTCTGGGTTTGTGGATCGGGTTTCTCTGGTCCTTCAAATCCAGCCAGTTTACATGGCTGGTTATAATCGTTCTTTTCCCACCTAGGCGGCGCGATGGTCAAGGACGATGGTGGTTGGCATGAAGGCGGCGGCGGCGCGATGATGCCGACTGTGGTCAGCCTCTGGGCCGAGTCAGGTTCCTGGGCCGATCTGGTATCCATTTGTCCCTAATAAAGGTTTAGGCTTGGGCTCAGCTCTTGGGCCAAACCCAAACCATAATTAATTTCTTTATGTTGTGTTATTTTCTTTTGTTTTAGTTGGAAAATAAACCAATACTCGTGTGAGTTTGGCGGATGTGGGTTTCATCCCAGGTGCATCTTGGGTGCCTTGTCTGCTCTAGGTTGTGATGTCCGTTGGTTCGTTGATTTGATGCTCCCTCTTAATAGCATGATAAGATGTAGTGCCGGCAATTTTTGCCGTCAACATAGTTGGAAAGCTGGTCATAGTGAATTGATTTGTGGTCTTAATCGTGTTGTCTTTTCGATACAGTGTCGCTTTAAAGGTAAAGCAAATGGAGTTGTAAATGTTGCACTTTTTGCTAATTGGTGCAGCTTAGGATACAATGTGTTTGTTGAGTCGCCTGATATTATTTCGGGTGTTTCTCGTCTTATGGAGTTTAGGCTCTATATCCCCCCCTTGTATTCTACCGTTTCGTTAATCGAGACCTGAGACTAGCCGAAAGCCCTTCTTAAAAAAACAAAACCAGGATTCTATAGTCATCATTCTTTGTACAGCAACAAATCTATTAGTACCCTTTCAAAAAAAACAAATCTATTAGTAACGCTCGACTTACATTTCCTACTTGTTCTCTACTCATCCACTCTCCTTCGTGACTTCATCTTCTCTGTCAAATAGTAAATTTGACGAGAAGTAAATGTTGAAGACGTGGGGGCAGCACCATTTTGAAAGAAACGAGAAACTATGGGCGAGGTTCATGTTCAGTTTCTTGACCAAATGAACAGTGTCAGACACAAACACAGACTCCACATTGAAAAATACGAGAGAGAAAACAAGAAAATATCTACTAGCCCAGATTCATATCCTATATAAATATTCTCCATCACAAATTAAAACGGGATATAATTGCGTACATCAAGCTACTTGTCCACCAAATTTTAGAAGGTATTATTCGGTTACCTTCAGTTATCCTCGTCGTTAGTTTTTGAACCTATCAGGCCCAAGTTACTCTATGCCACGTCGTCCGGGCAGATTGGTGAACAGTATACCCAGGCAGATATTTTCACGATGGTGATGGTGATGGTGATGTTAATTTAGGTGAATTGATAAAAATATTGTTGGGTAAGTTCAGAACTAACCACTCGTGTTTGAAGAGATTTCCACTCCAGTCAAACCATCCTCGTTTCGGCCACTGATGGCGAAGGTAAGCCCCTGTTTATGTATTTCAATTCATCAAAGTTAGATATTCTACTGTATTTGAATTGGCTTGAATTGGTCCCTGGGTTATAGATCTGACCATCCCTTAACTAGTTTCAAGTCATGTGGGAATCGATGGAGATCTGCGGCTTCGCAAATCGCAATCGAACATGTATCGCAAGAAAATTGATGGGCCGGGATTGAATAGGAGAAACAGTAGTGAGCGATGGCTGGAATTGAATAGGCGAGCTCCAGCTGTATGTCTTGCTCGATCTGCATTCCTTACGTTTATGCTCAACTATTATTACTTGAGGTTTGAACTTTTGTTCTTGATTATCTGATCAGAATTTAGGCTTCAGTACTTGCATTGTTATCCAGAAAAAACAAGAGTAGTTATATTCATTGCTTACTGGAGATTTTGTAAAGATTTTGAACAAGACATGTGAGTTATTGCTTATCATTGCTACTTTATTGCATAACCATCGCTTTTCTTAGTCCTAGCTTAAATATTTCTGGCACAAATTTGTAGGCCTTTTGACAGAGATAATCTCTGCTGGTATGGCTTCATATTTCACCTCTTTTCTTAATAATAATTGTGGCATTCTCAAAGCTTTGTGAAACTCTACCTGGATGCCATTAGGTCAATCACCTTTATCTTGAAAGTGTAATATGTGAATTATATTCAACATAAAGTTTTGTTAACATAAATCATCGCTACTAACATCACGTTCATTTCTGTTTAAATAGTATTTTATTAGTTTATGTAAGCCTACATTGTCTTATAAGTTTAGGGTAATGTATGCAGGAGGGATGATATCCATATGTATGGCTAATCAATTTCCATCATATCTTTATGTGCAGTTTTTATGAATATCTACTCAAGGCTTGGATACAAGGAAACAAGACAGAAGCTGTTAAATACTACAGGTGAGAAGCTTAGGTATCAATTATTATAATGCTTAATACCCATTTGAGATGTCAGTGTTTCGTACTATGAACACAGTGACTAAATTGTTTGGGTCAATTGCAAAATTAGCCAACCTTAACCTTGAATGGGCTACTTGTTATATCAATACTGAAGAAATGTTTGTTGGAAACAAAGATTGTTCCTTTGATCTAAAGTTTTTAATGCTTGCAAGTTATTGTCACTATAGTGATTACTCCTTTCATGCAATATGAAACTTCCAGTTATGCTCTGATTTTACCAAGATTCCTGAATGGTTATATGCCACAGTCCAATCCAAATGTGTGTATTCGTAGTAACTAGTATTCGTTCACTTCGATGCCTTGATGTAAAATTGTAAATGGTATGTTTTAGGTATGCCATTGTTAGATGCCTGTTCGTGGTATGAGTTTCAATGACTCTACAACATATGTCTCCACCTACAAACTTACAAGCACATCACGAGGTCTGCATGACAATAACCTTAACATGAGTTTATCATTAGATATAGACAACGCCAATGTCGTGGATAAAACTACTGCAATTAGTGTTTATAAAGATTGATCTAAGTTGGCTTATCAATTAAATCAACTGATGTGTATTTTGCTTGAATGAAAAATGTTTGCTTTCTTGCAAAATTGGACTCCAGTCTCAGTTAACATCAGGTCAATTCTATTCCTTTCCATCAATTCAGATTCCAATTTTCAATGCTTCACAAATGTTGTTTCTTTTCCCTACATGTCTCCCTTCTTTCCAGGTACCGCTGATGGATGGTCTATGAGCATATGATTTAGCATTCCTTAGGTGTGGATTGTATTGGCAGGCATATATTGTCAAAATTGATGAATGATTGGAAGTTGATGGATGAACTGCCAGTGTTGTGTGCCATTTACTTGTTAGGGTCAGGTATCATCTTATATATTGGATCTGTATTATCCTGGTCTATCAACATGCTTATCAGGAAAGTTGACATCTTTGCTTGTCCTTGCTATCTTTAGGTGATCTACTACAACACTTCTTGACCATAATTTTTAGTAAACTGGATAAAGGAGAAACATGGGATGATGATTTCGAGTTGAACACTATATCGCAGGTATGGTTACTTTCACCATGACTGTGTTGCATCCCAAATTTTGGTTTACCATTTCTATATAGGTCATTGCCATTGACTGTGTACACATCTCTTAATACTAGAGGGGTTTTGACAGGTTTAAATTGATGCAGGAAAGATTTTGGAGACTCTGGAGAGGAACTAACGGAAGCTTAACATTGCCAATACCAACTATAATTCTCCTCCTACCAAGGAAATTATGTTTGACCTTAATGATCACTTGGTGCGTTCAATTTTTTGTTTTGGTAGTTCATCCTTTATTTTTTGGAATCAGGTGGGAATCTACATGCCTTGTTATTGGAGTTTGTGTCATTAGTTAATGAAATGGAGAAGAGGGAGTGATTACTCTAATATGCAATATTATTAGCTATAGTTGGTAATGAATGAGTTACTGCAGGTTAATGATCACTCTAATATGCAATATTTTTTAAAATTGGTGTATCGACAGTTGATTCTCTTTGCCATTTGCATTTGAATAATGAAATAGTTGCTGTAGTTGAGTATCTACTGAGAGTGCACATCAGCTACATTTGAATAGTACTCTAGATTTCTATAATCTCTGTTTATACATGGTTTTGACATCATCGGAGACAAGTAATTTGTATTGAATGTCACACAACTCACGGCAGAAACTCCAGTTGAATGTACTGCTTAAGAGGAGAGGATAGCTTATCCCTGTACTCTGATACCAAACACGCCGACAACCCTGACATTTAAAAATAAAATAAAATAAAGCAAGCAAGCATTTTTACTTCAGCTCCAAACCAAAATATGCTCATTACATTCATACACACTCGTAAAACTCATTTTCAGATTCACTCTTCTTGCTCTTGTAGCTTACATGGTCGCAATCAAAATGCACAATGAGTATGTTATACAGTTTTATATGGTATCAAATCGAACAGAATCAATGAGAGAAAATGAGATACCGTTCTTTTGGTATTGATCTTCTTTGCTCGATAACACCCATAACATCATAACAAAACAAAAAAAAAACGATTAGAGATATACATGAGTAGAGACTCGGCTAGAGTGGCCAATGCTCTGATTTCGATTTCCTTTCCGCGGAAGACTTAGGAATGTCGTTGAACTCGTCATCGTCGGAGGAGGAACCTTGTCAAGCGCACTGGTTCTACTGTCGACATCGCGGATGACTCTAAAGGAATAGAAGAAGAGATCGTCTTTGGCCTCGTGGAGGGCGTCATCTTCCACTCTCTCATCTTGTTGCGCAATAGGTTTCCAATTTGGGAATTTCGAATCGGTATGAGGTCAAATTTGAGGATGAACAATATTGGGTATAAGAGTATTTTCGATATAAATTATAGATCAAGGAAAAATCTAAGTAATACATGAAATCGAAAATCATCTAATGCATTCGTAAACCATACTTCAATAATTTATCGTCAATCATATCCCCAATATCCTATCGTAAAACTCAGTGGCGAATCCAGAAAACTTTTTCAGGGTAGGCAAAAACAAAAATAAAGTCTTATAATTTTTTCTAGTTTCAAACGTATGCTATAAATGAAGCGATCTATGTTTTGTTATTCGAAATTGCATGACATAATCATTGTATTATATAAAGATACATCTTGGCTAGCTAGTTACATTCAAATATACGAATCGAAGATTTTCATAGAGTTTTACCCACAAAAACTTACTCAATTGTTACAATGTATAATACCTCAATTCTTGAATATCACTTTCCACAATATAATCCATAATGACCTATAACCAATAGAAAAATCCTTTTCTGCTTGCATTTTGGGAAATTAGCAAATCAGTTGGCCGATAGCAAATAAAAACTTGTTTACTGCTTTCGTTTTGGAAGATGAACAACTTAATTGAGCTTATTTCCAAGTAGTTTTGGACGAGTACATATGGTCGCGCAGTACAATTGCTCCTATTATTGAACGACCAATTTTGATAGCATGAAAGAGGCACGTGAATGATTACACCATTGTAAAAGACGACGTCGTATCGTGAATTTAGAAGAAACCCACAGCAGCACCTCATCTTCTTCCACTGCAACATCCTCCTTCGCTGTATTCATCCGTTTTCTGCCATTCTTGCATACTTCAACTCTGCCAAATCTCTATATCCTGATGCCAAGTTCAGAATTTCAGTTGCCCAACCTCCCCTATACATGGATCCGCTAGTGGTAAAACCCTAAACTCTAAACCAGCAGAGTTAGGGAGTATGGATTCAATCTGTGAGCATAGATTGTATTGGATTTCAGAAGTTCCATGTAGACTTGGACAACATCTCCTTTCAGAGCATAAACTTAAGGTGTTGAGAGAACAATAGTATTGACATTGACATCGACAGGGACGATTTGAAGGATTTACAAGATGATGTTCGTAAAGAAGAAGAAGACCTAAACCTGCAATGAATGTCTTGGTGTATCTCTGTCTGCGTATGTGCGTGAAAGGTTCAACAGCTGAAGTGTATCTGTGCTTCTGATTTTGGGAACATTGTGAACTTATTGAAATGTAATATATGCTATTTTTATAAGAAGCACCATATATATCCTAGCTGTATATGTTTAAAAACAAAGAGAGAATCAAATACTTACTTTACCTTAGGAAGAGCCTGCACTACTTAATGATAAGCAGGTTTGACACGACCTATCACTTGAATCAATTCTTCAACAGCTAGTCTAACACTAACATGAATGCTGTGACTTAGGAAGGGTTGCTACTATTGTCTTCAACCCCCTTTGCCTTTTCGCTGAAAGTTATTATGTCGGCGTATAAATTTGTAGCAGTTTTAGACAACTCAGCTAAGGATTCAAAAACTGAAGTGAACCTGTCTGAAATCCATTCACTGTGATGTTCTGTGTTTCCTGCATGCTAGTTTGGTGCTTTGCCCTTTCAGGGTCTAGCTTCTTCCGAAACATATCCAGCTTCTCCTTCATCCCAGTCAAATACTCGATTCGATTAGGCACATGGAGTTCTGTTTCTTTCTCGGAGAACTTCACCCCGTGAACCCTTGTAGCAGATCTATTGGGACCATGTGGTACTTGATGGAGATGCAGCTCACCCAACACCTCCTCATGCTTTAAGAAGCACAAACATGTCGGTGTTGGACAGTGTTAGGCTACCATCAGCTCTTGAAGAATATCATTCAATTAGGCTACCAGTCGAAACAACTTCTTCATGCAAGGAGAATGGGGCGGAGTAAACAAGGTCTGGGTCCGGTTTTAATCTAGTACGCGAAGTAATGCATTTAGACCAGACATCCATATACTCTTGTGGATTCAGATCCCAAGTTGATCGAATAGGGTTAATAACAACAAGACGGTAAACTCATCTTCAACCCAGGACCAAGGATTGAATATAGCCCTAAAAACAACGAAAGACGCGTCTTTTAGACTATATCGATAAAGCTAAATGTAGTCCAATTGAACTATATAAAGGGTTATATATGGCCCTTGATATAGGCTTAGGCTATATTTTTGTGGATCAATAAATATAATAAATACAATACAATTAAGACATAGTATAATTGTCAATGATAATATTTTCAACTACTTTTCAACAACTAAATTAAATGCAATAAATACACCCTTATTTTTATACCTCATATTTCATCTTTTATTCATTTCTCCCATGTTGAGTAAATATAGTTTGAATATATATAAATTTCAAAGTTTGAATTAATAAAATAATATAAAAAATAAAATTATAATCCTTACGGATTAGAAACGACACAAAATATAACCCTTACTATTTATTAAAATAGTATATTTAAATGGCTATACTATAGCCCTGATCAAATAGTCTCTTAGTACTTGGAGATGGCCTAACAAGCTCATTTCGAATATCAGTTGCTTAGACATAGGCCTTGGTAAGAAGCTCCAGCAGCTTGCGCCATGAAAAAAATGCCATACAAATTTCACAAACACCAATTCATCCCCATTACGACCCCATTGAACATCTAGATTTCATAAAGACCTACCAGTGTACAAAATTAAAGAGTCTACCAGTATACACCTACACATGCATAAATCATACTCAATTAAAGATCGATACATCATACATATATATATAATATAATTTCAAACACACAAATAAACGGATGATCGACCTTATAATCCAGCAATAACTTACAAATATATATCCCACACAACCAAGTTATGTACGACAGCTTCATAGACCAGCTCAATCAAAAGACTCCCTAAATCTTTTGTTGAACTTTATTATCAAATTAGCCTATAGATACCGAGCTACATCAACATTCAACACAGATTAAACTAAAACCCACAATCGAGATTATAAAAAAATGACACTCTACAACAACAAAAACTCGTATGAATTCAATTCAGGTGAGGTCGTTTGACAACAACCTGCAATTCTGAATCCAGTAGGGAAAAACCCATTGACATCCAACCCAATCGATTGTTTTCTGCAAAGAAATTCATCAATTTAATGATAAAAATTGAACTCGACGACTTCCTATTGCGGTTCATGATCTCTCCAGGTCAGGTCCGTCCAATGATGGTTGTGAATTGCTCCCATGTCATATGCCCAATACAGAGATGGTCGCGGGATACTGATCCGAATTTTTATAAACAAATGAACATTAGGTTGTCGCAGATTACGCATAGCAAAGTCATGGATGAGATCGTGTACTAAACCTCTAGATACATACCTGTGAGGCCGTGACTTCATTGCCCAGATTGTAGTTGGGGTGATACTCCATTGTTCGTCGAACAAGGCCAACATCAGATGCAAAACCTATCAAATCTCAGATGATTTCAAATTTTCATCCGAAGCTGTAAATAATCGAGGTTTTATCCAAAGCAGTAAACAATCGAGGTTACATAAAACCCAGGGCAGAGGTGAAAAATAAACGATCAGGTCACTTACCGTGGTCATTTTATTTCATGTTTACCCCCTCCCACCTCTTCCGTCCTCCCTCCGGTTGTCGAATATTCCCATTTAATTCCTTGTTATCCAATGTCACTTCTAAACTTTGGTGGACAAAATTGCCTTTGTCTACGCAAGCATGCTCCCTCAGAATCAAAACAGAGATAAAGTGTTCTTTTTTAGCCCAGAAAGGAAGAAAGCTACAGTCTTTGCTGCTCGATCTTCAGATCCTTTTTCAATGGCAGAGACCACCAACATCAAGAAGTACATTTCACCCGAAGAGCTCGCACAGCACAAGCAGCCAGGAGATCTCTGGATCTCAATACAGGGCAAGATCTACAACGTGTCCTCGTGGGCCCAATCCCACCCCGGCGGCGACCTCCCTCTGCTCAGCCTCGCCGGCCAAGACGTCACCGATGCCTTTGTCGCCTACCACCCCGGCTCCGCGTGGCAACATCTTGATCAGTTCTCCAACGGCTACCACCTTAAAAACTACACAGTTTCCGAGGTGTCAAAGGATTACAGAAACCTCGTCAACGAGTTTTCCAAACTGGGAATGTTCCAGAACAGAGGACTCGGTGTTTACGTTCAGCTCTTCTCTGTCGCAATGCTGTTCAGTTTGAGTGTCTATGGTGTTCTCTGCTCTGACAAAGATTGGGTGCATTTGATCTCCGGCGGGTTGATGGGCCTGGGCTGGATTCAGAGCGGGTGGCTGGGCCATGACTCCGGGCATTACCAGATCATCAGAAACAAAAGGTTGAACAGATTTGCTCAGATCCTCACCGGAAACTGCCTCGCTGGCATCAGCATTGCGTGGTGGAAGAGGAACCACAACGCGCATCACATTGCTTGTAACAGCCTCGAGTTCGATCCTGATCTTCAGCACATGCCTTTCTTCGCGGTAAACTCGAAGCTGTTTAACTCACTCAGGTCTTGTTATTACGACAGGAAGATGAAATTCGATAAAGTTACCAGGTTCTTGGTTAGTTACCAGCACTGGACTTTTTATCCTGTCATGTGTATAGCTAGGATTAATCTCTTTGCTCAGTCTTTCATGCTGTTAGGGTCTAAGAGCTTGAGGGTGCCCAATAGGGGTCAGGAGATTTTGGGGCTGCTTGTGTTTTGGATTTGGTTTCCTCTGTTGGTTTCTTGTTTGCCTAATTGGGGTGAGAGGGTCATGTTTGTCATTGCTAGCTTTTCGATCACGGGTGTTCAACATGTTCAGTTCTGCTTGAACCATTTCTCTTCACCAGTCTATGTTGGCACACCTGTTGGGAATGACTGGTGTGAGAAGCAGACTAATGGGTCACTTGACATTGTGTGCCCTTCTTGGATGGATTGGTTTCACGGCGGGTTACAGTTTCAAATTGAGCATCATATGTTTCCCAGGTTGCCTAGGAAGTATCTCAGGAAGATTGCTCCTCTTGTGAAGCAGCTTTGCAAGAAGCACAACCTGCCTTACACTAGTGTGTCATTCACGGAGGCCAATACATTGACCATTGGGACTCTGCGCGCCGCCGCCTTGCAGGCTCGTGATATTGCCAGCCCCGTTCCGAAGAATTTGGTATGGGAAGCTGTAAACACTTTTGGATAAGGGAATGAGACCGATGTCTTTATGAGGGAAGCTTTCTTAGGTTTGATGTTGTGGTGGCCGGTGTGGTTATTTAATCCTAGTTTCAAGGGTATAATTACTTATGTTGTTTGATATCTGAGGGAGAATTTATGATTGCTGGGAGGTTTCCAGTTCTATCTGCAAGTTGTAGCATCAGTTCATTGCTTTGCGTAGTTGATGTAGCACTACTCTCTCCTCTATTGAAAGTACTTTCCTTCACTCAATTTGCTCATTTGATCCGATATCATATCTCAGTTAGGATATCTTTTCGGCGACTATGCAACGTATTTGTATTTCATTTCGTATGCAGTTCCTCCTGCTCAGATAGCTTAGAAAACCAGTCTTTCATTATCGCATAGCAGCAATGTCGTTTTTTCGCAAGCTTCATGACTTGGCTGAACCAAGATTAAGCTATAAAGAAGGAAACAAAAAGGAAAGTGACAATCTTGACATTTGCTTTACTACTCAAGTATGTGCCCAACAAGTTGCCTGGACCAGTATCTACACTTGTTTCTTTGTACCTTGTGCTATACATCATCATCTCTCTATGTTAAACGTCTGAACTCCAATTCTGAAAAATCAAAGAGACCAAGTGAATCCGGAATAACATCAAAAACAGCACTTCTAACTTCTACGTTCTATGAAATGATTCATATAAAAGAACAAGAGCATAATTTAACAAGCTAGCTATAGCTAGAACAAACCTTAGATCATACATATTGCCCTGTACTTTATTATTCAGATGGTGTTCAGCTTGCTGTTCCAGTAGATGAAGTGCATGAAGATATCCATCAGCAAAGAACCAACGACCTCCTTCAACAATCATGTATCCCTTTTCTCTGATTCCGATGGCATTGCCGAGACTCCAGCATTATTCCATCCTCCTCCTCCTCCTCCTCCTCCTCCTCCTCCTCCACCATTACGACACACACTAAGCAGACATCGCACGTGGCTGAGCTCCTCCTCTTCTCGTGCAATCTCGAGCTCCAGCTTCTTGATGAGACCGTGACTTCCACCAACAGGGTCGGCGATGCGGATTGCGTGCTTTGGTCGGGATTAAGGCTTTTGAGCAACTTGAGGCGACTTTCGCCGAACACCTTGAGTGCATTTGTGTATTGTTGAGGCATATGGTTAGGGAAGTAAGGAGCCAGTAGACAATCTGCTTGGCATTTTGTGTGCTTGTGTCTGCAAGCAGCACAAGTGTACTTCATAATTCGAGCAAGTCGAGAGAGAATCACAGTCGATAATGGTTTGGTTTGTTATTGCGGTTGAGGAAAGGAAAGGATGAAGAGATCGATCAGTTGGAGTGCTAGTGCACTTAATTCGTCTACGTGGCTGGACTGGTTCGCACTCTCTAAATTTATCATATATAAATGTGTAAGAAATACCCTTTAACGCCGCTTACTAGTTACTAGTTACAAAAGTAACACATGACATCTATAGTTTGTTATGTTGGACTTACTAGTTAATCTTAATAAATCAACGTTGGACAATATAAACAATTGGTTGATATAATTGAATCACATATATAATCTATAGAGGCAGAAAGAGAGAAATCAGAGGAACACAGCAACTGAATGGATATGTGATAGGAAAGAAGAAGAGAAATTGTATGTGCAAAAGATTGGAATAATATAATTGTATTGAAGAGAAATTTTCGTGTCATATTTGTTATTGGCTAGCTAACCATTCAAGTTTGTTTGCAGGCTAATAGTTGCTGCTTCTGACAGCGACTTGTAGAGTAAGGCAACTTGGTAAATGGGAGCCTGTTGTATTCCAATAGCATTTGGTCTCCTCCACCAACTTGATGGTCTTGATTGAGTCACAAGTCTTATTCACGAGAAGAATGTGATACAGTCTCACAACTCCTGGTTCATTAAGAAGATCAGAAAACTGACCACCACCGTACCTTGGCCCCAAATGAACTAGCACAAAACGTTCTTATACATGATGAACCAAATGGTAGTGTTATGTTTCACTCTAAAATATCTCTGGCACCAAATCGTAGTGTTTCACTCTAAAATATCTCTGGCAAGGAGCGCGTAAAGATTCTCTTGCAAATTGTATCTTTTACTGATTCCAGATAGCTTGACCGCAGATATCGGTTTATATAGTTTGTGCTTCGTGTGCTGGCGTGTCACCGTCTCTCAACGGAATATGAAATGTGTAAGCTGCCTAACTTCTTGATTAAGCGATTAAAACAAGGAGAGTATCGACCTCGACTGAATGGGTCCTTTTCGCCTAGTAACCTAGAACTTTGGAGTTTTTGCTTTTCTAGCAGATACACAGAAATCGATACTTCACACTACCATTTACGAGTGCAAAGCATAACAACTTCTTTGACGATGTGTCGAGAACACTGCTTCCTTGGATATCTGAACTCTCACTCGATATGTGACAAGCCCTTCAATCTTCCAGTTGCGTTGCTTCCTTTGATCGCGATACTCTCACTTGATTGGTGACAAACACTTTGATCGTCTGGTTGCAGGGATAGAATCTCTGACGAGATGTCTAGGTGTTTGTGTATAGCAAAGCTTTTGTTTTGATCGGGGACCCTTTCTCAACTCTCCTTATATAATGCTCAGTAGTCGTCTTTCAATCTTCTTGAACATCTTCTGTTCTTTGAATCTCAATATAACTCTAATGTCTTCCAGCACACAAGTCTTATCTTTATATAGTTTCAATGTTATCACAATTCCTTTCATGAAGGAAACCTAACAGAAATGGGAAATGTACGATAAACATTAAACCACATGAATCAGCTACCTTAACTTTACAATCCTAAATCAATATGGAGACGGACTCTGTTAATCTACTTGGCCGCTCGCCAAGCTTTATTTCTAACTGGGCCGCTCGCCAAGACTTCGGCTCACTTGGGCCGCTCGCCAAGACTTCGGCTCACTTGGGTCGCTTGTCAAGACTTCAGCCTTTTAAGCCCAATATGAAATATTTATTTCAGGTTCAAACATTTCCCCTCAAGCCTTGAGCTTAAATTACCTATGCAAGCGAAAAGACTTGAATATTACCCGAATGACGCGCTGTTATTCCAAACGGTAACATCACATGCAAGCGCCATGTTACACAACTCCTCTAAAAAGTTGCATCACTCGAATGATGTAATATAAAAGCATGAGTCCACATCAACAAAATCTCACTTCCCAACAAAACTCCTTCGCTTACCTTGCTTTCAATCTTTCAGTCTCCTTAACCAAAAGCTAAACTTTCATTCTAGCCGCCGTTCATCTTCTTCGACCAGAAATCATGCCTCCATGTAAAGACATCATCATCTCATACTCAGAACGGAACATCGAGAAATTCTCCAGACACATCAAAGCCGTCGCCAGACGACAAAACCCAGAGGCCATCATCTCTCTGAATGTTGACCCAAGTGAAGGCACTGGCCTACTTGGTCCCATTCTGGAATCTCCAATCAATCAAGAACTTTTTCCACTTCTTTGCCATCCCCTTTGCAATTCAGCCTTAATCTTCCAAGAACATCCAAAGGCAGAACCCAAAGAGTGGACAAACAAAGACACACATTGTTTAATTGGAAAGTGGTCGCACCCAAACGCAGAAGACCTCGATTGGTTCTGGATCCATCGCGGAAAAGATATTGATCAATGGGAAGCGACCGGCATCACCCAACTCATTGATTTGTGATTTTCACTTCCTGCCGGTGGCAACCGAGCACCGTTTGCCACTGCCATGTGCTTTTGAGATTGCACCGCCAACTGCTTTCGTCTCCCCTGTGGTGATGTGAGCATTACAATTCTTGATCGTTATACTCTATTTGGAGTTCCTGTGTTTGAAAACATCTGGTTTCACAATCACACAATCGGGACACCAGTTCAAGCCTCTACAAATTGACCTTCCTCATACTCTGCTTGGGTTAATCATTTTGCACAAGAGGAGAAAGACACCTTTCTCGCCTCTTCCATCGTGAACAACTGGGCTTGGTTAAATTCGTTCTCACCTACATCTATTACGGCCTGAGACGAGTTGTCCTTTCAAAGCTTGACCTTAATCAACCAGGACCACTCTGGATGGTAGAGTTCTGGTCGCATATGTGCTTCCCCTTCTTTCGCCCTTCAACAGTTCCTTCCTTTGAAGAGGACAAGCTTCTGGGCCAAACCTTGGTGTCTGCACCATCTAGGACCAGAGCATGGTCGTATCTAGCCTGCTTCAACCACCTATGCTTGCATAAGGACTTTCCAATTGCAGCTGTTAAAGTAATTATGAATCGTCGTCATCCCGACAGCCTCGCGAGTGGATTTATGCCCTCGCTAAAGCAAGATGACTCTGTAAGAAACCTCTTCCTTCAAAGTCACACCTGCAAGGACCTGCCAGTCCCTGATTCTTCGAGCCCCGGGTATGAGCTCTATACTCCAAATCATTTTTCAAGACAGCTCGGGGTTACCCAAGATGCCCCCATGCCCCTCGTCTGTTCTTTGAACAGATACAACCTTTGGCGAAGGTCAGGTCATCCTTCCATACTTGATTTACAGGATGTCCATTTTGACTTTTCGACCGTGATAATTCCTGATTTGTCGAGGCCACTTGCCATTTCTCAATCAGTCCCCGAGACATACTTGGTATGGCGTTCCCAGCTTTGGGAAGACATACGACGCATAGGATCGCTTGCTAGTTTTGCCAACATCTTCTATGATTTCAGCACAAGATTCACAAATGAAGAAGATTTGGCAACAATTGGGAAGTTGTACAAAAGCACTAGTAAAACTCATTGGCCACAGGTATACTTCTTCCATTTAATATTGCCACATGCATTAGCAATTTCTTAATAGTGTTTAACCAAATTCTTCTCTCTTCTAATCAACAGCATGCCATGGAAACATACGTAGTTGTTAGCTCGCAAGTCCTTAAGAAGAAAAGGTCCAACACTTCTGGGAAATCAGTAAGTATCAACAGTTCTTTACCTAGATCAATTGTTTTTTCGCTTTCTCACTGAATGTAACTGACCTACCTATTCTTTATCAGTCACACAAGTGTAGGAGGACTGATTTTTCTTCTGGAGAAACATATAAGGCTCAAGGCTCCAAAGCCGCTCGCCAAGATGTCTCCAAGCTTCCTTTAGCTTTGGAAGCGCCCCCAAGTGGTATCTGAACAACTACAGAGATCACAAGCAGAGATGGACATGTTAGGCTTCAATCCAATGTCTTCCATGCCTCCTTTGATCAACAGAGTGATAAAGTATCTAGGGCAAGCTCTTGCTCAGCATTGGTCTTTACCATTGCTCACTGGCAATGTTCAAATCCGGACGTTATGCCTATGGTTTCTGAGTTTGATGACCTCATTATCCAAGGTTCTTCGGAATGGCAGAAGCTCTGCAAGGATGAGGCCCTCGCCAGCTCCTACCAAGATCAACATTTTGATCTTGAAGTTATTCTGAAGGTAAACATTAGACCCTTGAAGATTTCTTCCGATGATTCCTTCATTGGGTATTTCAACCCAGAGAAGTTTGCAAACCTGAGTGACCTTGCATCGTTTGATAAAATCTGGGAAAACATCAGCACGAGCACTAAACCTCAGGTGTACCTAGTGAGCTGAAGCAATCACTTCTTCGTTCTTAAAGCTGAAGCCTATTACATTGTTGAATCACTGGGAGAAAGGCTTTTCGAAGGGTGTTGCAAAGCCTACATATTGAACTTTGATGATTCCAGCATAATGTTTGGAGATGAGGACCATGAAACAGGGCTGGAAGTCATAAACAATGGTAAAGAGTGCTGCAAAGATTTCATAACAAGGTTCCTGGCTGGAATAATATTAAGGGAGCTTGAGGAAGAAGAAAAGAAAAAGGCAGTTGACTCCGTTGTTCTCTTCCGGTGCCTTCAGATTGAATTTCAATCTTGTTTCCTTCCTTCCTCCTCTGGCGAGGAAAACAACTTCCAAAATGACCAAGTCATTTCGGAACAAGACGTTCAGATTCAGCCCTCGCCAGAGCTCCAAATCATAGTTAAGGAACCACAACAATTAGTTGAGGTTATTTTAGAGCCAGAGCACCAATCTCCTCCCTAGCCAGAGTCTCAATTCCAAGCGACTGAAGAACCACAACAATTGGTTTTATTCAAAAATATGTCTCTTGACCAGGTAAGACTTTAGTCCATTTACTTTGTCCTGTATATTAAATTATTTTGATTGAACCTTGACATCTTGTATTTCCTTCTAGCCCATACCTGCTTCTTTGAATAGCTACCAAATACTTCCTGATTCTCAAGCGAATTCAGAGAAAGAGGCAAGCTCGCAAGGCCAACTTCAAACTCCAAACATCCCTCATTCTCCTGAGGTCTCCATAATGGCCGTTGTGGACCAGCCTTCGAGCTCGCTAAATATTATCGATGAAGAACCTAAAACTTTTCCTGAAGAAACTGCTGCTCCATCTTCATCAAAGGGACCTTCCTCTCAAGCACCCAACCCTCAAGATGAGATTTTAATCTTGCGAGAGATTTTAATCTTGCGAGAGATTTCGACTAGGTTGAGCGCATTGAACTCCCCTTCTGCTATTGACATTGCCCTTCAAAAGATCATTTCTGGCACCTGGATTCCCCTTAAGATATTAAACAAATTCAGGAACAAGTGAGGAATCTAAAGGCCACTGCCCCTGCTGAATTCCTCCAGACTAAACCCCACCTTGAGGAAAAACTTCATCAACTCCTAGGTCAAAGTGAAGCCCACCACCGTCTGAAACTTGAGGCTGAACGCAAGAAAGAGGCGGTAGAGACATTGGCTCGCCAGACACAAGAAGAGAACAAACAAATCCAGGCACTTCTGAAAGACACATCCACCCAACAAGAAACTCTGGCAGCCAAAGAAGCTGAATTAGCTGCCCTCCAAGCTGAAGTGGACCGCTTGCGTACTGATATGACCAAAATATGCATTTAAATTAAACACATAAATCAACCATAAACAATTTAAAACCCTATAGATGTAGTATAATATAAGCAAGTAGGGATCGTTCTAAACCGGGGATTGAAGGGTGCATGCAATTATTGTGTAATATGGGGGGTGTATGAGTTGATTTTAATTACCTAATTTTCTATCTAATTACTACCTAAAAGCATAGAAAAATATAGCAAGAAATTCTAGGACTCTAACATGCATCGACTCATAGACAAGCAAAACACATAAAAAGAATCCCAAAAATCCCACCATAAATTTCGACAAAAATAAAACATAAGCTAATTATTTACATGTGATCATCATATTCAACCTAACCAATTTTCTCTACCTAATTAAGCTACCTTCGAAATTTATGCTCCTAATTCTTATTGTTAACATGCCATGTGGTTTAAAGCTTAACGCCTTAAAATCTAAGAATCATTGAATAACTTCCAGGCGAAAGGTTAAAACACAATCATCCCGCACTACCCAACGCATTAAGAACTAGACATAGCATGTCTCAAACAAAACAAAGAACATAAACACATGGAAGATATACCCAAGTAAGTATTAAAAATCCAAAAATATTCACCAAAACTCAATGTTAAACAAAAAGAGTACAAGAACAAAATATGACTACGGAGTAAAGGATTCATTGTTACACTTTAAAGAAATCCCGCTTAACGCTGCAAACTCCCAAGGTGTAGATGACTCCAACGATGGTGGTTCTCACTTGTATGGACTTAACGTGTGCAAGCGATCCGAGTGATGGTGGATGGCGGTATTGTCAACTTCGTGCTTGGTCTTGGTGTCTGAGAGAGAGGTTGGAGAGTAATTTTGCAGAGCTTAGGCCTAGAATATGTGATGATCTTTTTCTTCCCCAAAGCTTTCTTTATATAGAAAATGATTTGAGAATTCCCATGTCTCTCCTCCTCCCAAGATGTGTCATCAAAACCTCTTAATTGAAAGAATAAATGTGTAGTATTATTGCAATTAAGCTCCTCCCCATGTTAATAGCAAACCGTTTCAAATAGGTATGCAATTAAGCTAAATAGGTATGCAATTAAGCTCCTTCATCATGCAATTAAGCTCCTACATCATGCAATTAAGCTCCTACATCCATTTCATGTCAAATTTAATTGTGCGTTTGAAAACTTGAAAAGCACCAAAGACTTGCTTTTAACCGACACATCTCCTCTTTGGTTCACTTCCACAATCCACGTGCCTCCAATTTTCTTCTTCCATTGCCGAATTCTCTTGCCATTATTTATCCATCTTCTTTTTCATTTATCTGCATGCGTGTTGGCTCATTGACTCCGTCTCTTTTGTTCTACAATTAAAAATAACAAAAATAAGTAAAAGCTAATAAAATTAATCATACTAAGTAAATAACAAAGTAAAAATGTAGAGAAAATGTACTAATTAATACGCCTAAAATGCGTACATCAAATTCCCCCACACTTAGACTTTGCTAGTCCCTTAGCAAACACTAAATTAAACTAAGACTCAAAACAAATCTAAAACCCTTAAACGATTTTTCGAAATTTCCATGGCAATCATAATGTTCGACCACAAGGAATTCAAGAGTTAATAAAGACATTCTCATGCATGAACAAGTAAGACCTAGATGAAAACAATGGTGATTTATAAGCTATGCATGCACTAGAAAAGTTTGAAATCCTCTCATGGACGCACTCATCATCTTTTCACTCATGAAAATGGTTTCTCTTAAGATATAAATCAAAATTGTTGAAACCTCATGAATAGAATTAGCTACTTGCACAAATGAACCCAAACCATATTCTTACTCATGTGATTAACTCCACAGACCAAAGGCTACTCATCTCAAGGATCATAAAGGACTTTCAAAGGTTGTAATGGGGCTAAGGCTAAGGCATTCGAAAATTTGGATAAGTGGTGTTTAAGAACGTTCCAAAGACTTAGTCTAGCTCCATCATCTTGTTAAATTTCGTGCTCCATCTTCTTCCCCACGTTACCAGTGTCAGACTTTAAGCACAAGGGCCAGATTTCATCTTGTTGGGCCCATACTTTATTCTAATCTTCCTTAGAGCTTCGTGAACAGGACAAAGTCCATATTTCTTCACTATTGGGCCTTCAATTTAATTCAACCTCCAAATCCACAAAAATGGGGGACATTAATCAAACTCAACATTAAAACCAATTGCCGGAGAGCTTCACAAATTATTATTTTTCTTTATTTCCATGCTCTCGATTTTTTTTTCTTTTTCGGCAATTACTATTTCTTTTCTTTTGTTGGACAAGTCTATCCCCATACTCACATCTTCCTTAATGATTCTCACGCCATCTCCATGTATCTAGCTTAAAAAAAATCTTCACCAAGTCTTTAGAACAAGGGTAAGGATTATCTACACTAGGTTAGAGTGTTTGGATATATATGGCGATGAAAGAAAAGCTTAATGTGGGCTCAAAATGGTTGACTAAGGGGGTCGCAATTCGTGCGCACATATGGGACACATAGCAATTTGGCAAAAGTGGTGGTAAATCCTAAATGCCTTTAATCATATCCAACATCAGAGTATGTATTGACTATAAGCTTTGAAAATCAACATGAGCAAGTTCTAGCATTCTCTAGTTCATTAAAAACTATGGCAAGCAATCACATGAGGCATGTTTAATTTTTAAACAAAAATCCCTATGTATGTCGAAATTTCCTCTCTAAAATCATGGATTTTGGCTCAAAAACTCGCATAGGTTCAAATGATTTAAACTTATTCTAGCATGTGAATTCTGCACCAAGTTTTACAATCTATATCTACTACATGTTAATGCAATCAAAACATCTCTATTAACAAAAGAATTCCACAAATTAGTGACATGAAAGCCATGAACTCGAAATTGTCTCAGAAAAATATCATCATAGACGAGTTAAGGGCATCCTAAGACTCTGAAAAACACTAAAATACACTCAAAAACTACCTAAAATTTTAGAAAAATAAAAACCCACGAAAACATTTTTTTTAGGGCATCCCGCTAGAAAATTCTATTGTCCGCCCAATTTTACAATTTATGACTCAAATAAATGTAAACCCCTCCCCCATACTTAAATCCTACATTGTCCTCAATGTAAATAGAGAAAAACATAGAACCAAGCATGTAGAAAAGAATTTACCAAAAATATCTAACTAATTAACACACTAACAAGCTAATTAATAAAGAGGAAGGGAAAAGAAAGCAAATCTGTATGTCGATCCTTCATTGGGTTGCCTCCCAACAAGCGCTTGTTTTTTAATGTCTTACAGCCTAGACATGATGCTTCATTTATGCTCTTGGAACAGCCTGATCTTGAAGGTGCATCTCCTCCATTTGTTCTTTCCACTTTGCAGCTTAATGTTCTGACCTCCGTGTCTTTAAACTAGAATTTCGAACGATTTAGAGCTCAGAAATTCATGATCTTTATATGACTGAAAACTAGACGTCTCAAGCTTTCCATTCATATAAAGAACTCGTGCTAACTCCATACGAGCTGAAAGTTATGACTTTTCAAAGTTGACTGTAATGTTTTGGATAGAAGCTGCGAATTATGAAAACACTTGGAGCGTGCTCCTCCGTCGTATCCTTCAAAACTCAACAAATATAAAATCCAAAACAAATGCATGAAATGCAATGATGAATATGATTCAAGATGATGCAATTATGTAATGCATGAATGAATGAATGATATGCAAAGATTCTTGACTATTCTAAATATTCACAAAAATCGAGCAACCTGAGCATGACTATTTGAATAATTTCTCTAGAATTAATCACACGTTGGAACTAGCTGAAATTTTACGCGAAAAGACTAGACACATATACAAATACTTCATAAAAGTTCAGAATTTTCCGAGATGTATAACTATATCTGATAAATCACACAAAACAGCCTATTGCCCAGCTTCGAATTTATACTAAACATATAACACATATGCAACGAAAATACTAAGACATAATATACTAGAAACATGAATGCACATGATATATAATAAGAATGAATGCAAGTGATCCAAAAATAAGAAGTCAACGAAAATTATATATACATAGCTAAGTTAGAATTGTTTCACACGTTGGAATCACAAGATTGAACATGTTCAAACAGTTTTCGAAATTTTTAGCATACATGACCCAAATTGATTTCGCCAAAAATTTATAAGGATTACAAGGCATTGATTTTTCAATCTTTCCAAGGACGTGCGACCCATGCGATAAAGTATGAATTTTCAATTATTCAGCTTTGGTTCAATCGAAAAACATGGCCAGTTGGGGATAGAGATAACGCGAGAGGCAGGACTAATTTCGACAATACACCCCGAGGCTAACCGGGCCAATGGTATATACTCTATTGGTGTAAGTCTTTCTTAGATCCAGAACCTGTCACCAGTCATAACCCGTTTCTAGACACCATGTTCGACATTCAGCCAAATTTTCAAAAATTCACACTCACTCATAGTTCTTGTAGGCTCCGCCCTCAACCTTATGTGTAAAACATAAGGGGTTAAGGAGATAAACAAGAAAAAGAGGCACCATCTATTCCAAGGAGTGAGACCTAATTAATCAAGCATGTAATCAATGTAAATCTAAGACTATCCTTTAACATGCTTAACAATTACTAGATATATATATATATACAAACACCGATTAATATTTACAAAAATTAAAATTTACACTAACATTTATTCACATGTATTTAATTACGAAAAATTAAATCAATTAGGGCACATATACAAGGCATCGAAAATTTGTAAGTAAAATTAGCATATATACTTCGAAAATTCCTGAAAAAGAAAATGGTTAGTAATATGCACAAGTATAAATTTACATATATACACACAAAAATCACAAACAATTAACAATCCCCGGCAACGGCGCCAAAAATTGATATGACCAAAATATGCATTTAAATTAAACACATAAATCAACCATAAACAATTTAAAACCCTATAGATGTAGTATAATATAAGCAAGTAGGGATCGTTCTAAACCGGGGATTGAAGGGTGCATGCAATTATTGTGTAATATGGGGGGTGTATGAGTTGATTTTAATTACCTAATTTTCTATCTAATTACTACCTAAAAGCATAGAAAAATATAGCAAGAAATTCTAGGACTCTAACATGCATCGACTCATAGACAAGCAAAACACATAAAAAGAATCCCAAAAATCCCACCATAAATTTCGACAAAAATAAAACATAAGCTAATTATTTACATGTGATCATCATATTCAACCTAACCAATTTTCTCTACCTAATTAAGCTACCTTCGAAATTTATGCTCCTAATTCTTATTGTTAACATGCCATGTGGTTTAAAGCTTAACGCCTTAAAATCTAAGAATCATTGAATAACTTCCAGGCGAAATGTTAAAACACAATCATCCCGCACTACCCAACGCATTAAGAACTAGACATAGCATGTCTCAAACAAAACAAAGAACATAAACACATGGAAGATATACCCAAGTAAGTATTAAAAATCCAAAAATATTCACCAAAACTCAATGTTAAACAAAAAGAGTACAAGAACAAAATATGACTACGGAGTAAAGGATTCATTGTTACACTTTAAAGAAATCCCGCTTAACGCTGCAAACTCCCAAGGTGTAGATGACTCCAACGATGGTGGTTCTCACTTGTATGGACTTAACGTGTGCAAGCGATCCGAGTGATGGTGGATGGCGGTATTGTCAACTTCGTGCTTGGTCTTGGTGTCTGAGAGAGAGGTTGGAGAGTAATTTTGCAGAGCTTAGGCCTAGAATATGTGATGATCTTTTTCTTCCCCAAAGCTTTCTTTATATAGAAAATGATTTGAGAATTCCCATGTCTCTCCTCCTCCCAAGATGTGTCATCAAAACCTCTTAATTGAAAGAATAAATGTGTAGTATTATTGCAATTAAGCTCCTCCCCATGTTAATAGCAAACCGTTTCAAATAGGTATGCAATTAAGCTAAATAGGTATGCAATTAAGCTCCTTCATCATGCAATTAAGCTCCTACATCATGCAATTAAGCTCCTACATCCATTTCATGTCAAATTTAATTGTGCGTTTGAAAACTTGAAAAGCACCAAAGACTTGCTTTTAACCGACACATCTCCTCTTTGGTTCACTTCCACAATCCACGTGCCTCCAATTTTCTTCTTCCATTGCCGAATTCTCTTGCCATTATTTATCCATCTTCTTTTTCATTTATCTGCATGCGTGTTGGCTCATTGACTCCGTCTCTTTTGTTCTACAATTAAAAATAACAAAAATAAGTAAAAGCTAATAAAATTAATCATACTAAGTAAATAACAAAGTAAAAATGTAGAGAAAATGTACTAATTAATACGCCTAAAATGCGTACATCACGTACAAACACTTATTCAAATCAAACCTCCATCTACCAACTCATGGTCCAAGGAGAGAGCCAAGCTCAACTGTTTCAGGATGCAAAAGAAGAAGCCACAAGCGCTCTACATTTGTATAAACAATCTTGGCGGGACCTTGAGTTTGCAAAAGTGTCCTTGAGGGAAAGGGCCCTCCTATTATAATTACTAGGCCACAAAGATTAGCCCCATTTTTTTTCTTCGTATTATGATGACATTCCAAAAATTCTACTATCTTAAGTGTTTTCTTTCATAGCTCATATTTTGGTTTTTTTTTTTTACTGAACCCTGAATATCTTGCTGAGCCTCAAACTTAGGCCTTCCAAGAATCATGCGAACAATGCTAGGCCCGCTTATAGAACATAACCGCTTGCCTGCCCTGATCATCTGAATTAAATATACTTTAATTCCAAGCTTGGAATCTGTATCGCGT
Organism: Geum urbanum; assembly: GCA_946800695.1. Lineage (NCBI taxonomy): Eukaryota > Viridiplantae > Streptophyta > Magnoliopsida > Rosales > Rosaceae > Geum > Geum urbanum. The sequence goes on from OX327002.1 coordinate 59,847,486, forward strand.
CGTTCCAACCGTCAAATCTTCAAAATACATTTTACCTGCCCAAAAAATCTTTTACTCATCACGCCTTCTTCTAGGGGTAGATAAACCATATCATGGCGCAATCTTCAGAAGATGCGTGTCTTCAATTAACGGGTGCATTTAATCTCGCAAATCCTTACTGCTATGGCTCAATGTAGTTTCTTTCTATAAAAGGCATCCCTCTTTATTGCTTGTGGTCATACCTTCCAAACTTCTTCGCGAGATGAACTCATTTTCTTCATTTTTGTTCTGGCTTTCTTATCTGGAAAATCCTCCAGTTAGAACCTCCTATATTATAGACTCTAGATAGTGATATCCATATTCATACTTGGACTAGATAGTGATATCTAAGTCTAGGTGTTGCCTTGGCTAACTCACTCGAAGAATCAAAAGGGTGACGAAGCCACAATCCCAAGGGAGAAATCACCTCGTCTTCCTCGCCAACACCCACTCAGTTTCAAAATGCATTGAGGCTGTAGGTCATGTGGACGCGGCTGCACTGGAGAGGAAGAACATGGAGTTCAACCTGGGGAAAGGCAACAAACGCCAAGCCTACTTCAAATTGTCTATTGATCTGCTGAACTAGTTTCCTTGGCGTTTCAAATCCTCTCTTCTTTTGTCTTTTGAGGTTCCTCTTTTCAATGTATACATATCTAATGTATGGACCCAAGGACTGGCTATCAACTGTTTGAGGATAAATAAACTGTATTTATCTTTCTGTTTTGTTGCTGATTGTAGTCTATTTTCATATGGTATTAGAACTTAAGGCCGCAAAGCCTTTGTAATTTTTTGATTAATGTAATCTGTTTCTATTCAAAGAAAAGAGTTCCCTTATGCAAAAAATAACTTTTATATTGGTAAACTCAGATGTAGTTTGTACATAACTTAGGCACAGTGGTTGGCGAGCGTGAACTCTTTAATCAGAAAAATAAAAATTTAAAATCTAGCCACAAGTATAGGCTGAAAATACTAAAAATTTGAAGTCTAGCCTCAAGTATAGGTTATCTACATGTAAATAATCCCGATGTGTTGCCCCTTCAGTTCAATCATGCGAGCGTCGCCGATGAGCATGAATGAACTGGATTAAGCTATTGTTGGCGGGTCTTCATACTCTCAGATTGGTTGTATATACTTCTTAAGGAAACGACCATTGATAAGATTAGCATGAATTGTTCCATCTTGATCTCGTAAACGAACAGCTCATTTACCTAAGAGTCGATCGATAATGTATGGTCCTTCGTACTTTTCTGACAATTTTACTCGGTCTTCAGTCTTCTCGCCAACGGGCAATATCACTCGCCAGACCAATTCTCTTTCTACAAAACTCATGCCCCTTGTACATCGGTCATAGGTATGAGCCACCTTTCGTTTCTCAGCACAAAGACTATCATAAGCTTGTATTCTTTTTCCATCTAAGTCTTCGTGTTCCTACCACATAGCCTACACATAATCTTCACCGATCAGATTGTTTTGCTCCATTACTCTTAAAGATTGGACGTTAATCTCACAAGGCAGAACTGCATCGTGGCCGAACATTAGAGAAAAAGGAGTGGCGCATGTGGGGGTTCTTTTGCTTGTTTGATAAGCCCACAGTGTGTTGAATAACTCTTCATGGCACAATCTGGCATTGCTCGCAAGCATTTGTTTAAGGATGTGTATGATGATTTTGTTGCTTGCTTCAGCTTGACCATTGGATTGGGCATAATATGGAGAGGAATGTAGAAAATGTATTCTAAAATCTTTCATAAGCTCATCTACATCTCCAGACATAAACGTTGCCCCTCGGTCTGAAATAAAACTCTTAGGAATACCAAACCTGCAAATGATAACTTCAAATAAGAACTGGCAGATGGTCTTTACTGATGATATTCTGAGAGGTCGAGCTTCAACCCATTTTGTAAAGAAATTAGTAGCCACTATGATGTATTTGTGCCCGTCTGATGAATGAGAATGAATTATTCTAATTAAGTTCAAAGCCCATCATCGAGCTGGCCAAGGCTTGATTATTGGCTGTATTGGTATTCTGGGCATGTGGCTGATTGGACCATGTTTTTGACATTCTTCACAAACTTTAGCGAACGTGATGCAATCTTTGAGCATTCCTAACCAATAATAGCCGTGTCATCATATCAACAATCTCATCTTTAGACCGGCCTGGTGTGCCCCTGCTATCCCCAGATGGACTTCTCTCATTAATCGCTTAGCGTCACGTCCAATGATACATCTTAAGAATATGCCTTCTTCCCCTGTTCTATACAACTCATCATCCTTGAATATATATAATTAGGAGCTAAGAAAAGAATCCTCTTGTCTACCGAATCATTAGGATTCTAGAGATAGGAAATAATAGATCGTCTCCAATCCACATCAATGTGATCGAGTGTAGTAACATACCACTCATTGTTTTGTTCTTGGCGAGCAAAGAAATATGGCAGGGTCCTTCGTTCAACCTTCAATGTATGTTCACGCACTCCATCTTGCAAGCTCACCCCAGTTACTAGTTGGGCCAACTCATTTGCTGCATAATTCCTCTCGCAAGGAACATGGCTCAACTCCACCTCGGTAAACAACTTGAGTAATTCATATGCTCGTTTAGCGTATGGTTCTAATACTAGTCCAGGCTTATATTTGGTTTCAAGTTGTCGGATTACTAATTGGGAATCTCCGTATATGTGCACATATGTAATCTCCATATCTAGTAAAAGTTCCAAGCCAATGATAAGTGCCTCGTATTCCGCTTGGTTATTTGTGCATCGGAAATCCAACATGAAAGAATAAGAAAATGTTTGGCCGTGTGGAGAAACCAATGCTACTCCTGCCCCAGCCATAGTACTCGTGCTTGACCCATCAAAATATAAACACCAAGGTGCTAGATCAATATGAGTGAGTTCTAACTCTGGCCCCTCTCGAACATCCTTCATTGGATAATGAGCCAAAAAATCAGCCACTACTTGGCCTTTGATTGCTTTCTGAGGAACGTACTACAAAGAAAACTCTGACAAAGCCAGAATCCACTTCCCAATCGGTCCCCTGAGTATGGGTCTCGAAAGTATATACTTCACCAAATCGGTTTATGCTATTACACACGTGCCTCAACTTGCATCCTGAAAAATACAAGGTTAAGCAAAGCTTTTCCATTGGTGAGTATCTTGTTTCACATTCAGTTAAGGTATGACTGAGATAGAAAATAGCACGTTATGTTCTTGATATGTCGTCCTGAGGTAATAGACTCCCAATAGAATAATCAGTAGCTAAGATGTATAGCTTGAGAGGAACCCTTGACCTTGGTGGTAACAAGACAAGTGGGTTTGCTAAGTATGCTTTGATGGTTTCAAAAGCCTCCTAATGGATAGGTTCCCATACTGTGAAAACCCGAACCGAAAATGGTAGTTAATCGGCTTAATTCGCGAAATTCACGTATAATCGTAGTTTGTCGTAATTAATCGATTTGGCGGTCTTATTTGCGACTAAATTATTGGGCAAGAATTTGACATAAGTTCCTTCACGAGAGTTGTAGAGTTTATGATTTCGAGCTCGTATGAGTTTTTCGAGAATTTTTCCGATGTCCGATGAATATGTTATAAATATTTCCGACTGTTGGATTTATTCGTGTTTATCCGTTTGGATTCGATTCGTTTTCAACCGTTGATCATTTTATTCGCAAGTATAAATATCGAAATGGTTGTAAAATTGTCGAAAAGTCACATTTGGGCCGAGTTGACCAAAATTGGACCATTGACCAAGTTTGACCCGCGTTGACCGAAGAGGAATTGCACCGCTGTTGACCACCGATCGACCTTCCGATTCCGGCCACTTCAGACCTCAAGATTGGTATGGTTAGCTTTCTCTCGTGATTTCCTATTGTTTTGAACTTGGTTTGAGTTGATTTGGTTGAGTTTTGAAGGAGAACCGATTCGGTTAAATTTTGGATTTTTGCTGGAATCGGGTGGGCTTTTCCGTCCACTTTTGGGGTCGATGGGATTAGGGGTTTTTCTCTCTTCAACCCATAGATGCTTTTGGGTGAAAGAATTTTGGAATTGGAGGCCGTTTGAAGCTCACCGAAATAGGTCACTGGAATTAAAGAAGGTTTGAATTTTCGAGCTTGATTCCGGCCGGTGTGTTTCGAATTGGAGGTTGGTGTAGATGGAAAAGTTTTTGGGCTTGAGGAGTAGATGTGATCTGAAAATTTTCACCTAATTTGGCCACCGTTGACGTTGCGCCGCCCCCGGCGGCGGCGGTCAACGACGGAGCTCCGGCGAAGAGTTGACTTTTTAGAATTTTGGGAAGTTTTATATCGTTTTACTCGTAATTGCGCCCCGATTGTAGTCTTGAGGTTATTGAGTTGATTTGGGTGGTGGATTTTGTGTCGAGGGATAAGTATAGTATTTATGAGATTTTCGATGATTTCGTTGATATTCGAGTTATATGTTTCCGGAAATGGTTGATTTCTGAGGTGTGGGTAAGAGTTTTAAATTGTGATTTTGATCAGTGGTATTTGTGATTATTCAGGAGATCGGGATCGTACAGTTGGCGAGGGAACTTCCGCTGGATCACGAGATTAACGCGTTTTCGCGTTGTGCTTGTCTGTGAGTGGACATTTCTTTTCACTATTGGTTACGAGTCTTTTATATACGTTTTACGAGCATAAGCATGCAGTTATGATTATGAACTATTCGAGCATGTGTCTTATGATTATGCATTTACGAATATGCTTTTATAATTATGCATTACGAGTATGCTTTTACATTACGTTTTATGCATTTGCATGGAAACCTTTATGATTTGGTTTACATAGAGTACAGTCTCAATAGTAGTTGTATTGATACTTTTAGCATCTCAGCTGATCCCCGAGGACGTTTACCGGGGGGGACTGTTACCCTGACCCGAGGTCTTTACCGGGGGGGAGCAGATACCTTGACCCGAGGCCCTTTCTTGCTGGAATCACGTGATTCAGATTGTACTAGCGCGGATGTGTCCATGAGTGACCACACGGGATTTCTGATGCATGCTCTGTACGTGTGAGGAGTTAGAGCCTCCCTCGTGTACCATATGATTTTGTATGCATCTAGACTCGCATATGTTTTATAAACATATATAGTTATTCGGCGAAAGACATTTATTTTCGTCCACTCACTTTAACAGTTTATGCCCTGGGCTCATTATTTTCAATGCCCAGTTTGCAGTTTGGATTCAGGTGTCACACGTCGAACTTGGAGGCTTAGTGTTCGAGCCACTTTTCCTTCTCAGTATGTTTCTAGATTGGCCTACTATTGTGTATATATATGTATATACTAGAGGTCGCTCTGAGAACTATTTTGTTTATATTTTCACATGATTTTCTCGGATTTCTGTAAAGCTACAGTTTTGTGTATTGCTTTAAGTTATGATATGTTTTTGAGAAATCCAGATAGGATTGGTGCCCACGGTTTGGCTTTTGTGGCATAAGATGAAGTGTATTTTCTGGTGAAGGTTAATGGTAACTACGCGATATAGTGGAACTCTGCCAAAAAATTTATGATTTTTGAAAGTTCATGTTTTCGGAAGGGGTCTGATTCTGGTTTAGGAAACTAAATCGGGGTCGAGTCCTTTCACATACAAAGTCTTTCTGATTCTAAAGCTTGAGCAAAGTGGAAAATGGTTGTGTTTTTCATGCAGCATTGGAAATAAACCGTCGTAAGAAATTAATTTTACCTAATAAACGTTGTAGTTCATTCTTACTCTTTGGCGGTATTTCATTAAGAACTACTTCTTTCTTGTCATCCGGTATCTCAATCCCACGCTAATGAACCAAGAATCCCAGGAAATCCCCTGCTTGGACCTCAAATACACATTTAGCTGGATTGATCTTCAACTGATGCTGCCTCATCCGAATAAACACTTGTCTCAAGTCTTCAATGTGATTAACTCTGCATTTCGTTTTAACTACCACATCATCGATATAGACCTCCATGGTTTTGTCAATAAGGTCATGGAAGATCAAGTTCATTGCCCGTTGGTAGGTTGCCCCTGCATTCTTGAGCCTAAACGACATGTCTACGCACTCAAATACTCCTGCAAGACCTAGGCAACGAAACGCGGCCTTATGTCTGTCTGCTTCTGCCACTGGGATTTGATGATAACCAGCCGTCCCATTCATGAACGATAACATTTCATGACGAGCCACTGAGTCTACCAACAAATCTGCTACTGGCATTGAGTATGCATCCTTCGGGGTTGCATTGTTCAAGTCTCTGTAGTCAACACAAATTCGCATCTTACCATTCTTTTTCTTGACTGGGACCACGTTGGACAACCACTCATTGTATTTGGTCACTCGTATGATCCCTGACTTGAGAATTTTTTCTACTTCTTCCTTGACTAGAATTGATGTTTCTGTATTCATCTAACGCATCTCTTGTTTCACCGTTTTCTTTCCTTCCATGATGGGTAAGTTGTGACAAAGCAATTCTGGTTACAGTCCTGGCATGTCGTCGTATTTTTCTGCAAAACAATCAGCGTACTCTTGTAGCAATCCAATGAGTCTCGGTCATTCTTCAGGCTCTAGGAAGGTACTTATAGCCACATAGACTGGCTCTTCTGCGTTCCCAAGATTAACTTTTTCAATGAGATCTTTGACTTTAGGAGGTATATCATCTAAGGCTGTTAGTGCTAATTTGATCTCTTCATCCTCGTCCACTTCGTTCAATACATCCTTATCCACATATTCCAATGCCGCAATTATTGGAACCCTCTCGTAGGCTTGACTCTCCATCAAGAAATTATGAAAGCGCTCATACAAAGAGTAACAAGTCTCGATCTTTATACTTAATAGAGACCCAATCATTGAGATAGTTTGGATGGTAGCTCAATGGTGTAGGGTCTGTTACTATCATGATCTGCTTGAATGATACCTCATTGAGCTAGTTTAGAGGCCGTAACACCAACTGGGCAGCCTTTGTTATCGATGTCACATACCTCCAGTTGCCTGAGGTCACTATTGCAATTACTAGCTTCTAAAGAATTGGCAGATACGGAATATCAACGAGGGTCTGCATCAACAATTTCAGCCTCGCCAGACTTCATATTCCAGAGTAACATCTGCTGGTGAAGGGACGAAGGTACACAATAACTTCTATGGATCTAGTCACGCCCAAAAATTGCACTGTATGGATCTGTACACTCCGCTACGAAGAACGTGTATGTACCGGTGGCTGGACCAATGTGCACCTGGAGAAAAGTGATTCTCAAAGTCTTAGATATGCTACCCTGAAAGTTTCTGACGTTAAGAGTTGTCTCTTGGATAGCAGACTTGGTGACGCCTAGTAAGGCCATCGCTTTGACTGTGATGATGTTCACCGCTACCCCAGAATCTACTAAAAGCTTGTTAATTTGAATTCCTTGGATATTCCCTGTCACATATAGTGGCCGCATGTGCATGGCTATGTTCAAGGTGGGCTTTGCGAACATCATTTGTCCCTTGGTTGATGGTGGATCAGTCTTTGGTTGTTTGGCGAGCGCTGACTATTCTCTCAATATCGGTTCATCCTCTGGCGCTACCAAACTATTATCATCTCTCCTCAAGACTGACTCAACCACTGTTGGTTTCTGTGAACATATGGCATATTTAGAAGATAAGACAAACACCATGTTTATATTAGTGTCCACCTCATCTACATATTCCTCTATATCTTCTTCCTCATCTTCACCATAGTCCAACAACTCTTCATCGTCTTTGTTATTGTCATTTTCAGGTTTCCTTTTCTCAAGATCCATGTTTGCGGCGACTTTAAGGGAGGCAACCTGTTGCATCTAACCCTCAGGTATATGATCTATGGTTGTTGGCATGAATATTCCAAAACTTTGTTTTTGGAATGGGGGAAAGGTCTTGTCAAGACTGGCCTTCTTTTGTTCTTCTAAAATTAAAGGCTTATGTCTCCATTGTAGGCCTTTAGTCTCGCTAGAAACGACATACCCCTTAACATATTCTCTTTCCTTTTGTGGAGTCTTTAGCCCCACTGCTTTCATCACTTCATCATCAAAACTGAGACGTCGTCTCACTAATTTACGCTTTGGGACTTCGCGAGGAACCTCACGAATAGGTTCTGGTGTCTTGTCTCTGGACCATAGCTCTGGGTTACGGTCAAAGACACTTGGTCATTGTGCTCACACTTTAGGTTCGTGAGATTTCTTCCCAAAAATCACTAAAGGGTTTTCTCCAAGAGTATTCAACCGTCTCTGGAGCATCTCTGGGGAACAGACGAATTCTTCTTCTTTGAGAATGCCCACCTCATAAGCTTCCAATGCTCTTTTGGCTTCTCCAAATCGTCGTTGAAGGTTCTGCCTTCTACTTGAAGTCGCCTCGATAGTTTTCCTCTTCTCCTTCACGTACCATACATTCTCCTTAGTAATGTTCCTTGAAGCTGGTGGGACATATGGCTTGGCGAGCGTGTCAGCTATATCTGATTTGGATTTCTTTGCTTCATTGACCCTCTCTATTGCTCTCGAACGTTTGGGTGTTGGGGAATCTCTTTGTCTTGCCTCCCATGGGCTATGCGGCTGACGATATTCTGGATTTGAAAATAATTCTGGGAAAACCTTGGCTACGTCTGCTAATTCTTCATAGAAAATCTTCAGCCTGCACTTGAGCTTACAGTGAGCACAAAGGGCTACTGGCGACTCTGCATTTGGATCCACCTTCTCTTTTCTTTTAGCTGATCTCTTTGGTTGTTTACTTGGTGGACTCTCGCCAGTAGTATGGAGATCGACGGTCTGCTTGTGTTTACTTGGGTTGCCCCTAGTCAGTTCTAGCATCCTGACCGTCAATGATTTCTCGGTCGCCAAGCTTGGCAAGGGCTCATCATCTATCAGTATTTCTCCCTCGTCAATCCACTATTGAATTCTAAACCTTAAATCATTGCAATAATTCGTGGAATGGTGACCCCATCTATGATGATATCGGCAGTAAGGTAGACCCCTTACATCTTCAGGATGTGGGTCTGGCGTTCCCCAATTATCGGGAACCACTGCTATCCCTGCCTGGAGTTGCTCTTCAAATATCTCTTCTCGCCTGGATGCATCATAAGTTATCTTAGCTCGCCTAGGTCGAACAAATGCGATATTATGTTTAGGCCTCCACCTTGATCTTTTCCTTCTTTGTGTGGGCTCAAGTGCATCGCGAGAAAGGGATGTTTATGGGGAAGTAGATGGTGTAGTGAAAGGCTGTGGTGCATGATGATTTTGCGGGTGCCACTCTACCACTCCTTCTTGGCTAATTACGATCACTTCCCAATTGATCAAACCATGAATCTTCTCTTTCAAGACAGAGCAAGTCGTTGTTCGACGACCAAACTTATTGTGGAATCTGCAGAAATGTTGGTCTAGCCGTTCATACCGTATATGTTTCAATTTAAATACTGGATAATAAAAGATAAGCCTCATTTCATGCAGCCTGTCCAAGATCTCTTCCACCTTATTCTGTGGAAAGGTATAACATGGAAAGATCAGTATATCTTCTTCCTTAGTTCCTCCTATACGGCTAATAGCGGGCGACCAACCGATATAGATCATATTAACTTGAGGTGCTGGGAAAGGTTTGGAATCTACTAATGCCGTTGCCTTGGTTGTTCCCTCCAATTCTAGGCCTTCCTTTGTTAATCCATTTCTGGATCTGATCTTTCAGCTTGATGCAGTCCTTCATAATATGATTCCATGCACCATGAAATTTGCAATACTTTTCCCCTTTTAACTGCTCGGCTATGGCGAGAGGACCGAAGTCTACTTTGACAGCTCGCATGTTGTAGAGTTCATCCAGGGTCTTATGAGCCATATTGGCATCGTATGTGTATGTTTCGAACTCTGGCTTAGTAAAAGCCACCGTCGAAAGCTTGGGGCCCTTACTCTTCTGAGTCTTAATGGCTTAGTGAAATTCTAAAGCTTATGGGGTTTCAAAACCTTGTTTGTCGATAAATCTACTGCTCCCACTTGGTCTCCATCTGAGTCTAAATCCTGGTTGTCTATGTCTTCTATATAAACAACGGTTTTTGGCTTTGGTCTGTAGTAAGACCTACCAGTGTATGTTCCCTTGGACACATTCCTTCTATTGTCTCATTCTTGCATGGTGCTGTAAGCTTTAGTTACAGCCATAATAAACTCATTCAAGGAAAAGTACTTGCTATTCAAGAACAGTTGGTGGTACGTATCCTCCAAATCATTCTTGGCCATCTCTACTACCCCTTCTTTGCCTAATAGAGTTTTGTACAGATTGTATTCTGGCCAGAAACTGTGTAGGAAGGTAACTGGACTTTCGGTCGCCAATTGGCTCAAGGAAGCCAGCTTTCCAACACTTTCAGGTCTTTCCATTCTGAAGTGATCTATAAATAAGGCCTCCATGTCCTTCCACTCGTTGATCGATCCCTTTTCCAATCCCATGTACCAAACGAGGGCTGATCCTGACAAAGATGATCCAAAAACTCTCAATTTGAGTCCATCGTTATCGGCAAACTGCCCTAACTACAGTGTGAAATACGCTAAATGAGTTGCAACATTATAATCATCATCGCCAGAGAAAGTCTGGAAGGTTTGATATCGGTAGTACCTTGGCCATTGAATTGCCAAGCATCTAGATCATCTTTTTGCATATGAGGGAATGGTGTCTCATATAATTCATACATCTTGGCGAGATGTATGTCACAATCATTCATAAATCTATTTAATCTTTGTTCCCATGCAGGGAGGAAAGACTCTGCTTGTCTAGTCTTTCTGGCGAGATCATAAACGGATTTCATTAGAGATGCTATGTCCCTGTCTATCCTTTAAGACAGTGTCGCCGCGTGTCGGCGGTATTCATCCAAACTTACTCCCAAGGTTTGCATGATGTCGATCCATAATTTGTCCTGACCTTCTGCAAGACTTGCTACTTGGGCTCCGATTGCCTCTTTCTCCTCCTGGTCTCTGTGGAGTTCTACCCTTAACGTTTGGATTTCAGCTAACGCCGAGTCTACTTTCTCACCTTGAGTAGTGAGGAGTGTTGCTTGTTGTTTGAATCTTTCACCGAGAGCCGTGTAGTAGTTAGTCTGATGTTCGTCGCGCCTAGCCGCGTAAGCTAGGTACTCTGGGAACGTGAGTTCCATGATCTCTGTTTCGTTTAAAGATTTAAATGACATGGTCGAGTGATATTCCTTAGCGAAGATAATATCAACCGCTTGATTACTTAATGAATGACACCTAGTAAAAGTGTGTTCACGTTAGACCGGTTGTGGATGTTTACGACACTGAGGGTATTTCATTCGATAAGGATCCCCTATTGTCACTTAGAGACACAAAAAACAGTTCCACTGGGCGTGCCAAAATGTTTGACTCCAAAATATCTCTGGCAAGGAGGGCATAGAGATCCTTTTGCAAACTGTCTCTTTACTGATTCCGGATAGTTTGACCGCAGATATCGGTTTATCCTGTTTGTGGTTCGTGTGCTAGCGTGCCACCGTCTCTCAACAGAATAAGAAATGTGTAAGCTGCCTGACTTCTTGATCAAGCGATTAAGACAAGGAGAGCACCAAACTTGTCTAAACGGGTTCTTCTCGCTTAGTAACCTAGGACTTTGGGATTTTTGCGTCTCTAGAAGAGCCACAGAAATCGATACCTCACACTACCCTTTACAAGTGCAAAGAAAAGAAACTTCTTTGACGATGTGTCGAGAACACTGCTTCCTTGGATATTCGAACTCTCACTTGATATGTAACAAGACCTTCGGTCTTCTAGTTGCGTTGGTTCCTTTGATCGCGATACTCTCACTCAATTGGTGACAAGCACTTTGATCGTCTGGTTGCAGGGATAGAATCTCTGACGAGATGTCCAGGTGTTTGTGTATAGCAAAACTGGACTCTTTCTCAGATGCTCTTACTCTCTTTATATAATGCTTAGTAGTCGTCTTTCGATCTTCTTAAACGTCTTCTGCTATTTGAATCTCAATATAACTCTAATGTCTTCCAGCACACGGGTCTTATCTTTATATAGTTTCAATGTTATCACAATTCCTTTCATGAAGGAAACCTAACAAAAATAGGAAAGGTACGATAAACATTAAGCCGCATAGATCAGCTACCTTAACTTTACAGTCCTAAATCGATATGGAAACAGACTCTGTTAATCTATTTGGCCACTCGCCAAGATTTATTTCTAACCGGGCTGCTCACCAAGACTTCGGTTCACTTGGGCCGCTTGACAAGACTTCAGTCTTTCAAGCCTAATATGAAATATTTATTTCAGGCACAAACAGGTAGTAGTACTACATTGAGGAAATTCAAAGTAATTCCTTTCTCAACATCAAGCACACGAAACTTCATCAGGGATTGCTCTCTGGCATATAAGAAGAACCGAACGAAATATCATCTAGAATGGACTTGGTGCCATCTTTCCTCATGTCCTCGATCATTTTATACACGATGCTCATCGTTGGTCGATCTTTAGGCAATGCAGCCAATCACAACATTCCCACCTGGAAAAGAACCCATATATGCTACTTCTTCTCATTGTCACTCACCAACTCGAAATCGAAAACCTCTGATGTACTTCACTCTCTCTTCACCGTAGTGTTAACCCACTCCACCAATCCAGCTTCCCCTTCCTCGCCCGCCATTCTCCCAGTCAAAATCTCCATCAGAACCACTCCAAAGTTGTAGACATTGCACTTGCGAGTGTACTTGTTGGGACTAAAGCTACTCGGCATGATCATCTCCGGAGCTTTGTAAGGATTGTAAGATGAGTTATGCCCAGCCAAGTCAAATAGGCAATCATTGCCATTGTGATCAACTAAAATGTTGGAGGAGCTGAGATGTCCATGGTGGTAGAGCTTGGCCTTGTCACAATCGTGTAGGAAAGCGAGTCTTTGTTAACGGTGTCACTACTCAATAGAAGAAGACTAACGGAGATCAGTTATGTCTGTTATGAAGCTTTCAGACTGCAATTGACACGTGAAGACTATACAGTGGACAATTAGTTGGCATTTTGTCCATTTCTGCTGTAATTTAACTATAAATAGAGATAGGACGATTATGATAGTAAGCATTGCATTAATACAGCAAAGCTCTGCTTGTTTTATTACTTAACTTTCTCTCAAAATCTTACTTAAGTATTTCACCATTGATCTGTGATCTCAAGCTTGATTTTAAGGTTGCTTGAGTTTTCTAACCATGTTATCAGTCCTCTGGCCGATTCCGAAGCCAGTCTCAACTATGTCGCCCAATCTAGCGACGTCTTTTCCGGTCTTCTGTTGCCGTGAAGCAGAGAATTCAAGCTCCCGTTACGAAAATAGTCGTACACCAAAAGAAGCGCTCGTAGGTGGAGTTGTGGTAAGCTCTGAGGCACACAATGTTAGCATGCCTTGTCTTGCCGATCAGTCTCAGCCAATTATCGACTTTTTTGCTACCGTGGACTCCTCCTCTCCTCTCCCTCTTCTCCACCATCGCCATGTCATCACTTCTGATCTTCATTAGGATCTTGTATGTGGACCCCACGCTGCCTTTTCCCAGCAACTCTGCTGACACTTTCAGCAGATCCTCGACTTTGCCGACACAAGGTTTATTGCTTCCTGAAGGCATACTGTTGTGGTTGGCACTTCCTAGCTATTATCAAAACACATCTCAGTGTAAATCAACAAAGAATAGTTAAAGAACCAATCTTATCTCAATGGAAATCAGGTAGTTCATTCATATGCATGTCATAAGGTTTTTTCACTGAGGATGACACCCTTGCTACATATCCCAGACCTTTCTGGGTTGCCCTAAAAACAGGTAGCTTTCCAGAAAACAGAGTAGACTTTCCTCCAGCCTGTTAAAAGTTTTCTAGGATAGCTATAATTGTTGACTTATCTCTCTAACTTGGATTAGATAGCTTGTCACTCAATTAGTGTTGGTTAACCCAAAACCGTTGACATTTCTTCCTTGAATTTGCTGAAAAACTTTCTCAATAACTGGGTTGTTGAGTTGACTTCTGGACATAGCTGCTTTCTTTGGTTCCTAGGGAAGAGTCTCTACTTTTCTATGGTGTTGCATTTTCCTTGTGTTGTGACAATCATGTTTCTTCCTCGGTTTCTCTCTCGGACCGGTGGATCTTGTGAAGCAGTGTTTTATCCACGGGTCCCTTTCCGGCGACCACACATGTGCTTGTCACTTCGTATCTCGACTTGTGTGGATGGCTAGTGCATGTTTCCCTTGGGTTTTGAGCTGTTTCCTTTCAGCCTACATGTGTGCATCCATAGTCCTTTACCTCTACTTGTGACCAATGTACAAAATAGGGCTGCTGGGTTTATGAGTTGGTTGTACCATCTATATAAGGACTAGGGCTTCCTTAGTGAGAGGTTGGTTGAGTGAATATTATTTTGGGTGATTCTTTGAGAGCACAAAATTGTGTAGTTTTCTCTCTTCTCTTCTCTTCTCTTCTCTTCTCTTCTCTTCTCTTCTCTTCTCTTCTCTTCTCTTCTCTTCTCTTCTCTTCTCTTCCCCTTCTGTATCTTTACTTGCTCTTTGTTGTGCATGTATGTCATAGATTATCATTCACAAAAACTGTATTCAAAACCTCCATATGCATCATTGGATAAGTGCATTTCATTGAGATAAGTATAGAGATGCTCAACCCGAAGGAGTAGATCAAGAAGATTTAACTTATAAATAGTTAAGATCTGAGTTGATGCTTCTAGACACTTTCCAAGTTGTAAACACATAAGTCAAGTGTAGCTCTGTTTAGAACTGATAGTCAGACTAGTTAGGATAGCATACGGGCTATATATCCCCAGAGTACAAGTGTCTTGTAATTGTGTGTGTTACTTTATAGTGGAAAAGTTTGTCCCTCAAGAGTTAGGAGCACACAGTTTTCCCCTGGTTGCAAGGTTTTTGCGTTAACAAAAACATCCTCGTGTCATTATTTACTTATTGCTTTTACAGTTCAATCACTCATATCCTGTAATTCGGGATAGGTTATCATTCTGCTATCCCCGAGTACAGTTTAAGCGAAAAAGTTATAAAAGACCTATTCACCCCCCCCCTTAGGACTTTTTAAGTGGTATCAGAGTGGCCACTAACCTTTGCTAGTAAGATCATCTGAGGGACCAGAAATTGAACGTGAAAAAGGCTTATCTATAAATGTTCCTCCCTTTTTCGATGGACATGATTTTTCACAATGGAAAATCATGATGAATGCCTTCCTCTCATACCAAGATGATGGTATGTTGTGGCAGGTTGTGGAGGAAGGTTGGACACATCCCATCAAACCAAGCGATGACGGATCTGATGAAAAAATTCCAAAGCCAAGGTCCGAATGGGAAAAAGGTGACAAGGATTCAGCTAGAGCAAACATTAAAGCTCTAAGCTGTCTCTTCAATGCCGTATCTGAAGTAGAACGTCAAAGGATTATCCATTGCTCTACTGCTAAGGAGGCATGGGATGTGCTCATCAACACTCATGAAGGTAACTCTCGAGTTAAACAACAAAAACTTCAACGTCTTATTTATGAGTTTGAAGGTCTATCCATGAGTGAAAAAGAGTCTATTGATGATTTCTATGGTCGCGTACTTAACATAACAAATCAATGTCGGAGATTAGGCTAAGCCATAGAATCAAAGAAAATTGTTAGGAAATTCTTGAGTGCTTTACCTCCTTTCTTTGACTCAAAGATGAATGTTATTGATGAAGCTCATGATCTAGATACTTATCCTTTAGAAGAGCTAGTTGGCAATTTGAAAACTTATGAGACACTCAAGAAAAAGCCAAAAAAATGAGAAATCTGTTGCTTTGAGTTCGGTTAAAATTGAAGATGAAAAGGTTCCTGAAAATGAAGAAGATAATATTGATAAGATTGCCTATCTAACCAAACAATTTGAAAAATACTTACGGAACTCAAAAAGGAAACCTTTCAATTCTAATCGGAATTTCTCTAAAGGATCTAGCTCTAAGTTTTTAAGAAACAAGGATTCATGTAGAGACCGGGATACCAGGTCCACTTCTATTCCAAGATTGGACAACAAGTGGTTTGAGTGCAATGGAGTGGGACACAAGGTTGTTGACTGTGCAAACAGGAAAAACAAGTTTCACAAAGTGCTCAAAGCAACTTGGAGTGATAGCGATTCCAATCAAAATTCTGAATCTGAAATAGAAGAGGATGAGAAAGTTGTTTTTGTCACCAAAGTCACATTAGATGAGTCTCTTGAAGATAAGGATTCTGATGACAAAGGTCATGATATGTATGTTCGGTTGTGCAATGCATCTAAATCTCTACATGCTAAAAATGAAGTTCTAACTAATGAACTATCATTAAGTAAGGAGGCACATTCCAAGTTACAAGAAAAGTACATATCCCAGAAAGCTGGATGGAGTTTAAGAACAAGTGAACTTCCTCAAAGGAGAGCCGGATCGTCAATCTTCCATGATAAAGGTTCTCACTGTTGAAAAACAGGAACTTGAAAAATCTCTGGAGGACTCCAAGAACCACTTTGCAAAATTCTCCATAGTCTCAGAGAAGCTATCCCAAATCTGTGGGATGGGAAGACTGGATGGTAGCACGAAGGGCTTGGGGTTTGAGGATGATGGAAAACCCAAAAGGTCAGGGCAGACTATATTTGTGAAAGGGACCAGTTCTGTGTTGGGACAGCCTCAACTTCAACCAGTAATCAATGCCGGTGAAGTTCCCACGGTTTCCAAACTCAAGAAGAACTCATCAATTAGATGCGTTCACTTTGGAAACAGCGGACACATTCGAAGGTTCTGCTACAAGCTAAGAAGAGGCTCTGCACCGGCAAAGATTCCACAGAACAACGATCTTCTCATCCACTTTTAGAAATCACTCGATGAACTGACCAGGATTGCACAGTCTCTTGCCATCCCAAAACAGAAGAACAAGCCAGTCACTTCAAACTGGGTCAGAAAATCAATTCAACAGACCAGGGATACCAGCAGCGTCATCTCTCCTAAGGAACCTGGTGTCATGGAGAAACAAAAAGACGTGATTTGTTTCTTGCTCAAGAGTCAAGGTCTCATTCACTGTTGCAAGGAAGGTCGTAGCCATTTGTAACGTTGCCCTAACTGCCATATCTACCAAGAAGTCCAATTCCTGGTACATGGACAGCGGCTGCTCGAAGCACATGACCGGCGAAAGGAAATGGTTCACCTTCATGGATGATTCTCACCTAGTCGGAGATGTCATGTTCGGTGATGGAGCCAAAGCTGAGATTATTGGAAGCAGGACAGTTGACACCCTTGGTCTCCCATGACTGAAGATTTTTCTTTTGGTAGCAGGATTGGAAGTATGCTTACTAAGCGTAAGTCAGATCGTCGATGAGCATGAAACGGTAACATTTGACAAGTCTCATTGCAATGTTCTTGATGGGAAAGGCAGATGCGTTATGAAAGGGGAAAGATCGAGGGATCATTGCTATTGCGTTCGAGCCAACAAGAAGTTAAAACCAGAAATCTGCTTTCGATCTTTATCACAAGAAAGTTCGCTCGATCTATAGCATAGGAGGATGTGCCATCTCAATCATCAAGATGTGGTGAAGCTGTTTTCAAAGGATGGTGCTCGAGGATTGCCCAAACTGACCGGGAGGGCAGCAGGTATGTGTGGAGACTACAAGATGGGTAAGCTATCCCGAACATCTCATCCTACCTTGAATGCAAAATCTACTTCTAATGTGCTTGAATTACTTCACCTAGACTTGGTAGGACCTATAGAAACTGAAAGCATTGGTGGAAAGAAATATGTGCTTGTTGTGGTTGATGATTACTCTAGGTTTACATGGGTGATGTTTCTTAGTGATAAGACCCAAAGTCAAACTTTTAGAAAGTCAAATGAAAAGTTTTCTGAGAATAAGTGCATCATTAGGATTAGGACTGATCATGGAACCGAATTTGAAAACTCCTCTTTTGCTGAATATTGTGAAGAACATGGTGTGCATCATGAATTTTCTGCCCCCATTACTCCACAACAAAATGGGATTGTTGAAAGGAAAAATAGAGTTTGGGTTGAAATGGGTAGAGTAATGCTTAGATCGGCTGATTTACCTCATATGTTTTGGGCTAAAGCAGTGTACAATGCATGCTATACAATTAACCGTGTGATTCTTAGGCATGGCACAAACAAGACACCATATGAACTATGGAAAGCGAAGAAGCCCAATGTGTCACACTTTAAAGTCTTTGGTAGTCCTTGTTTCATTTATAGAGATAGGGAATACTTGACAAAATTTGATGCCAAATGTGATCAAGGTATTTTTCTGGGATATGCATTGAATAGCCGTGCTTACCGTGTCTACAACAAAAGAACTTGCAAAATCATAGAAATGGTAAATGTGGCTATCAATGATTCACTTGTATGCTCTCACAATCATTCTCCTAGAACTGTGCAGGAAGATGATACATGTATTAATGCTGAAACAGCTCACACTGCTCTGGACATGCCCATAGATGAGCAAAATCTCATTCCTGACGATATATCCTCAGATAAGGGATCTGATTCTGAAGGTGCTGAGATAGATCAGACCCTTGCCATCCAGAAGCCATGACACACTGGTAAGAGGCAAGTCCAGAAGGACTACTCTCCCTCTGATGTGATTGGTTCTATTGATGAACCAAGAAAGACCAGAAGCAAGGTGAACAAGTTTGTAAGTAACTCGGTTACTCTCAAAAGTTTTCTTACTATACATAGGTTGGTCATCAATCGAATCTCTTGCTTTGGCTTTGTGTCAAATGTTGAACCTAAGAACATTAGGGATGCCCTTAAGGATTCTGATTGGATAATGGCCATGCAAGATGAATTGAACTAATTTGAGAAAAGTAAAGTGTGGCATCTTGTCTCAAGACCTAAAGATAAAAATGTTATTGGTACTAAATGGGTCTTTAAGAACAAAACTGATGAAAATGGAATCATAACTAGAAACAAGGCTAGGCTTGTTGTTCAAGGTTACTCTAAAATAGAAGGTCTAGATTTTGATGAAACTTTTGCTCCCGTAGCTAGGCATGAATCTGTTAGACTTCTCTTAGCCATTGCCTGTTTTCTAAAGTTTGATTTGTTTCAAATGGATGTCAAAAGTGATTTCTTAAATGGAATTCTGAAAGAAGAAGTGTATGTAGAATAGCCTCTGGGATTTAAGAACCTTTCCTATCCCGACCATGTTTTCAGGCTTGACAAAGCCCTTTATGGACTGAAACAAGCTCCTAGAGCTTGGTATGAAAAATTGTCCACACATCTGATTGATTATGGGTATGTACGAGGATCTATTGACAAGACCATGTTTGTCAAGAGTACCTCCCAACATATGATTATAGCACAAGTATATGTTGCTGATGTGGTTTTTGGTTCTACTTCCCAAATACTTGTGGAAGAGTTTGTTGCTCTAATGAAACAAGAATTTGAGATGAGCTTATGTGGTAAACTGAACTACTTATTGGGACTTCAAGTCCAGCAAAGGAATGATGGTTTGTTCATCTCGCAGGAAAAATATGCAAAAGATCTGGTAAGGAAATTCGGGATGGAAACCTCCTCTCCCATCCGGAACCCCATGGGTACTTCATGCAAGATCAGTGTTGATCTGGAAGGTATTGATGCAGATCAGACCCTCTACAGGAGCATGATCGGTAGTCTCCTCTACCTCACAGCCAGCAGGCCTGACATCTCCTTCAGCATGGGTGTTTGTGCTCGGTATCAAGTCAATCCCAAGGAATCTCATGTGAAGGTTGTCAAGCGTATCATTCGATACGTTTCAGGTACAAGTAACTTCGACATTCTATACACAACTGATACTAATATGAACATTGTAGGTTACTCGAACTCGGATTGGGCTGGAGATGCCACAGATAGGAAAAGTACATCAGGTGGATGTTTTTTTGTTGGAAACAACTTGGTCTCGTGGCATAGCAAGAAGCAGAATTGTGTGTCTCTATCTACAGTTTAAGCGGAGTACATTGCTGCTGGAAGCGGTTGCACTCAACTTCTTTGGATGAAACACATGTTAAGTGACTATGGATTTCAGCAAGGTATGATATCCCTGTTTTGTGATAATACTTCTGCCATAAACATCTCAAAGAATCTTGTGCTGCATTCTAGGACTAAGCATATAGAGATCAGATATCATTTCATCAGAAATTTGGTAGAAGAGAATCAACTTGAATTAACCTTCATTCCTACTGAAAAACAATTGGCTGATTTGTTTACAAAGCCTTTGGACAACCTATGTTTTGAAAGTCTTAGAAAAGCTATTGGTGTGTGCACCATTATATGATCTCTTCCTCTCTCACTATGTTGCTTTTTGTTCTGCACTTCTGTTCATTCTCTTGTTTTTAAATAAACAACAATAAAAAGATAATGATGTGTAGTCTGAGATATGAGCTTACTATTATATCCCCCGGATTGTTTTTGAACTTGACCTAAAATGTTGGGTCCTTATTTCGTGTTTCTTGATAGACACTTGCTGCATTTTTCACTTGTGTATTTGCATCTATGCCTTCAAGGATGTTAGTGCTTATGGTCTAAATCTTTCTTGAAATTAGAAAGAATCTTTGCGTACTACAGTAAATCTAGTGGGGTGTACATTATTTGAGCTAGAAAACTGAGATGAGCTAGACTGGTTACTAAAAGAACTAAGCTATGAACATCTGGTGATTATTGTCAAATGAATAAAGTAAATGAATGAGCTAGTCTTTTGCTGGGTGCACCTTAATCGGAACCGGTGGGGATCCCTGAGATGTTATCTATCCTTCGATGGGTTCGGACTAGTTATCCACCAAGTGTCCTTGATACACATATTATTCCTTCGAGCATTGCGCTCAGGGCATGATGATAACTACTCTACTACATGGATCTATGAGGAAGTATTTCTCAGATGAGCTCTTGGCTAAATTTAAAAATTGATGGCAAAAGTGCCTTGAAGTTAAGTGACAACGGCCAAAGGCTAAGTTGAGACAAAGTCCTTGATATGTTGAAATTCCAGAAGATCTTTAAAGGTTATGACAAAGTCACATGGTTACTCTTGATGTCTTCATTCCATTTGATGCTCCAAACTTGTACCCCCTTAGATTAAAACTTCTCACACACACACGTCTTATGATTCCAAGGACTGATCTTTAAGAACATGGCATTTATGTCACTTAAAAGTCATACATTCAAGTGAAAAATTTGAGCCTTCAAGACATATGAAAAATATGTGTCACATTTTTGTGAGTCATGCTCAAACTTTTTCTGTTTTTGGGATATGACCTCTTCTTCCTATCCCAAGGTTGTGAACTATAAAATTTTATTCTCCATTATGTGGTTGTCTTTATTTTTTTTTTATGCACTCTGTGAGGGAGAGATTTCACTGTTTGGTATATATATTGGTACCTTGCTCATCTGTGATTTATGGTTGTCAAAAGTCTTGCAAATTTGCTCTTGTGTTTTTAGGAAAGGATGACCTGCTACATTTGGTCAAAGGCTGTTGGTTATGATACTTTACACATGTGGCTCTGTGTGGCTCTGTCCGTCTCCCTAGCTAGACAAGTGTCCCATCTTTTTCCATCTATCAGAATGTCACTTCATGCACGGTTCACTTTCTGATTTTGAATTGTTTAAATTTTGGGTGGGAACGCTTCCCTAGAACCTCTCTTATTCTTCCTTCTTTACTCTGCATGCCATCTAACTTCCTCCCATACTTCTTTCAACTCCTAGCAGTTTCCTCGAAATGAACTATGCTCCATCATCTTCCTCACCCCTAAACCAAACCGAAACCGCCATCGTCGCATTCATAGATCTCTTGGCGCGTCCTATTGCCACCGCTCCAGCACCGGCCTCTCCTTCCTTACCTGCCGCCAAGACCTCCTCGCTGAATCCCTCTTAAGCCGTCCCTTCACCTATTCCTCTACCTGCTGATTCTCCCTCGAGATCTAAGGTTTCCATTTCCACCTACCAACGCAAGCGAACTTCAATACCCAAGCCCAAAACAAAATCGGTCTGCAACCTCTCGATCCTCTCCGAGGACTCTCCAGTTCCTACCACTTCTGTGTCAAATCCGGATCCAGTTCCTACTACTCCACACTCTCCGATTCACCTTTCACCGCCGCAACCCTCAGTTCTTGGGAAGTGCAAGGCCTCGGCCTCCGTGCCCAGAACAGTGAGTTCTTCTTCACTCTCTGCTTCCTCCTCTGATCGGGAGTTCTCTCCTCTACCGGACAAGAGGGTCACCCCGTCCACTGCCCCCTCTCGGACCCAGACTCCCTACCTCGGAGCAATCACACTATCGTCCAGGAGTTCTACGCGAACTTCCCTCTTGACACCCCAGACAAGGTGAAGATGCGTTCCAAGGATGCTATTCTGGTTGTTGTTCGTGGTGTTCCGGTGAACATATCTCCCTCCAAGATTCGTTCCCTGCTTCATCTCCCCATTGCTCAGGATAATGGGTTAGCCCAAGTTAGGGATTTCATCTCCACCACTTCTATTGATGATCTAGCTGCATGGTTGTATACTTCTGCACCCTCTACCCATATTGTTGCTTCTTTTCTCACCAACAGATGCATGACTAAGTGGTTCAAGGCACTTGGATTTTTGGTCCAATCCCTTCTTGTCCCGGCCACCCAAACCAGCAAGATTCCGAAGAAGTAGGCTACTCTCATCGCCTACCTCAGCCAACGTCCCCTTCTACCTCAATTCCCTACTGAATATTTTATCTATCAAGCCATTTGGACTGCTAGGGTCAAGCACCGCGATTTTCTCACCAAATCCTTACTCTTTCCTTCTTTGATCACTCTCCTCTGCGCAGATGCTAGTGTTCCACTCTGGTCACATTATGTCATGGGTCCAGAACTGGCAATAGTGGATGCTCTTACCATTTGCAAATCTGCTCATCAATCTCAGGAGTATGTTGAGCTCATAGAGCATACCTTCCTCAAACGTGACTTCCAGGCCATGCTCTCCACTGCCGTCTCTGATTTGAAGGAATACTTTGATCACTGAGTGAATGCTACCAAAATTGAGCTTCTCTCTGTGCTTGAGAGTCACCCTGCTTCCTCTCCTGCCGCTCGGGATGCCTTTGGGTCCACCCCTCCCCGGATCTGTTACTGTATCATCTAGCAGCTCTGCTGCATCATCTGAGGGGGAGTCCGGTCAGGAAATTGGGGTTGATGAAGATGATGAAGACTGCTGATTGCGTTCTGTGTTTCCTTTTTGCTTTGTAGTATTGTTATATGTTCTTGTTGTTGCTCTATCCTAAACTCTTTATGGTTGTTGTTTTTGTTTGGACACTGTTGTGTATGTTGCGTACTCTTTGTCGAATTGCTTTATTGGTTTTGTTTAGTGTGTTTAGTTTGCGCTCCATTTCTGACCTCTCTCTTTCCCTTGTCATTCTTGACAAAAAGGGGGAGAACCATGTACCATATGTTGGTTTGATGTTGGTTTGTACTCTTTGTTGCTTTCACTTGATCTTATGAGATTATGTGCAAGTTAGTGGAACTGTACGTTGTGTTTTGTTAGGAATGTCAAAGGGGGAGATTGAAGGCATACTGTTGTAGTTGGCACTTCCTAGCTATTATCAAAACACATCTTAGTGTAAATCAACAAAGAATAGTTGAAGAACCAATCTTATCTCAATGGAAATCAAGTAGTTCATTCATATGCATGTCATAAGGTTTTTTCACTGAGGATGGCACCCTTGCTACATATCTCAGACCTTTTTGGGTTGCCTTAAAAACATGTAGCTTTCCAGAAACAGAGTAGACTTTCCTCCAGCCTATTAAAAGCTTTCTAGGACAGCTATAATCGTTGACTTACCTCTGTAACTTGGATTAGATAGCTTGTCACTCAATTAGTGTTGGTTAACCCAAAACCGTTGACATTTCTTCCTTGAATTTGCTGAAAAACTTTCTCAAAAACTGGGTTGTTGAGTTGACTTCTGGACATAGCTGCTTTCTTTGGTTCCTAGGGAAGAGTCTCCACTTTTCTATGGTGTTGCCTTTTCCTTGTGTTGTGACAGTCACGTTTCTTCCTCGGTTTCTCTCTCGGACCGGTGGATCTTGTGAAGCAGTGTTTTATCCACAGGTCCTTTTTCGGCGACCACACATGTGCTTGTCACTTCATAGCTCGACTTGTGTGGACGGCTAGTGCACGTTTCCCTTAGGTTTTGAGCTGTTTCCTTTCAGCCTACATGTGTGCATCCATAGTCCCTTACCTCTACTTGTGACCAATGTAAAAAATAGGGTTGCTGGGTTTATGAGTTGGTTGTACCATCTATATAAGGACTAGGGCTTCCTTAGTGAGAGGTTGGTTGAGTGAGTATTATTTTGGGTGATTCTTTGAGAGCACAAAATTGTGTGGTTTTCTCTCTTCTCTTCTCTTCCCCTTTTGTGTCTTTACTTGTTCTTTGTTGTGCATGTATGTCATAGATTATCATTCACAAAAACTGTATTCAAAACCCATATGCATCATTGCAGAAGTGCATTTCATTGAGATAGGTATGGAGATGCTCAACCCGAAGGAGTAGATCAAGAAGATTTAACTTACAAATAGTTAAGATCTGAGTTGATGCTTCTAGACACTTTCCAAGTTGTAAACACATAAGTCAAGTAGTGTAGCTCTGTTTAGAACTGGTAGTCAGACTAGTTAGGATAGCATACGGGCTATGTATCCCCAGAGTACAAGTGTCTTGTAATTGTGTGTGTTACTTTATAGTAGAAAGGTTTGTCCCTCAAGAGTTAGGGGCACGCAGTTTTCCCCTGGTTACAGGGTTTCCGCGTTAACAAAAACATCCTCGTGTCATTCTTTACTTATTACTTTTACAGTTCAATCACTCGTATCCTGTAATTCTGGATAGGTTATCATTATGTTATCCCCAAGTACAGTATAAGCGAAAAAGTTGTAAAAGGCCTATTCACCCCCCCCAGCACCTTTACATCCCTTCAGCATCACCATGTCCTCACTCTCTCTGGGCCCCCACCTGTACAAATGGCGCGAAGCTGTTATTCTGGGACCCACCACTGCTCTTCAATTCGCGGGATAAGCCGTACTGCCTTTTCACGTAATCGTAACCGTTGCCGCCGCTGTCGCCCTCGACTGCTTCGCTCCTCTTCGTCCGCTGCCGACTCATGGAGGGGACGGCAATACTAAAAACCCTAGTGCGGTGCCGACGTTGATCATCATAACGTGATTATTAGAGCCGTGTTGTTTGTCGGCCGACGGATTAACGGCCGTCGGTTTGGGGCAATCGTTCGGCAACGGCTTCCCGCAGAGCTGATCGTTGCCAGAAAACGCCGCCGCGCTGAATTTGGAGAGAAAGAGAGGAATTTTTCCGACGAGTTTGTTGTTGGAGGCATTGAAGTACAAAAATGGAATCGATGACACGTCGTCGGACGAGTCGTCGAAGCCGGTGAGCGAGTTGGACTCGAGCCGGAGGGTCAACAACCCCGGCAGCTGTGTCAGCTCGGTGATCGGTATCTTGACTATCTTCCCTGAGAGGTGGTTAAAGGAGAGATCGATACGGCGGAGATGGCGGAGGCGAGAGATTCCAGCGGGGACAATTCTGGTGAAGTTGTTGTAGGAGAGATACAAGTGATTGATGTCATTCTACAACGAGAGATTGATCGAAGAGGAAAGTAGGTTGTGTTTGAGACTGAGGACGCTGAGCTTCGTGAGCAGCTCAATCGAGCCGGTGAGGTTTAGATTCTCGAGCACGAGCTTCGTCACAGGCTAGGTCTTCGGGTCACACGTGACGCCGAGCCATGTCCTGGAGCATGGGTCTGACTCGGCCCACGAGGCCAGCGAGGAGTCGGGGCGGTGGGAAGCAGACGAAGCTTTGAATGCGAGCAAGGCAAGTGTATCTGACTGAGGGTCGGAAAGGGAAATAGAGAAGAAGAAGAGTGTGAATATGAGTGTAGAAAGAAAAGGTAACATGGCTACCTCTCTCTCTCTCTTTCTGAGAGAAACTGAGAAACATGAACTGAAGAAGGGAAACAGCGAATGAACAAGAGAGGGTGAAAACCTACATTTGTTTGTTTTTTACCAGTGGTAGAAACTAGCCGTTGAGAGAAACAAACATGAACAAAGAGGCGTTATAAGAATTTTGTTCATGAGCATATTAAACCCCGTAACTTTTTGTTTGGTGGGTTAATTTGTTGAGTATAGACTGTACAGTGCAGGTAATTCAAAACAGACACGTCTATATTGGGATGAAATAGTAACCAAGCATCTAACTAGCTGGAGAAATCGCAAGGCTGGCACTTGCTGCTCGCGGAGCAAAAGTGCAAAACTGGAGTCAGGCAGCCGTATCAGCTAGGGCCTGGCCAAATCCCAAAGGGAAGATGAAATGTACTTTTTGCCGTATTGATGTCCAGTATAATTACAGAGGTGGCATAGGAATGTAATTTTGTATAGAGGGCAATCAGGGGATAGAGTTATATCGTTTGTGACTTCGTGTGTTCCCATCTAAAACTCGATTAACCTCAATAACTTGAGTTGAAATAACGCGTTATGTAACACACTATTTAGTAAACGAATAACTCAATATTATTTTTCAACGAATAATGACAAGATAATGATCATATACTTACGATTACAATTTGTCTTTAACATTTCAAAACACTAAGAAATTTTTTCTCTTTAAAGGACTGAAATTGTTATGATCCCAGCTACGATAATTCAAAATGAATTTGTATTTATTCAATTATGAAATTTAATATATTTATACACACTAAAGAAAGTTAGTATATCCGGTATGTGGTAGGCAGATATGTGCGTTGTTTTGGGTTGTGCACCTTTAGTTCCTTGTTTGCTTTAGGTGAGGGTTTTCATTATTTAATTCGTTGCATGGACGCACCCTCCTAGACTTCTAATGACAGAATAAGATGTAGTACCGATAGTAATTCTTGTCGGGTACATAGTTAAAAAGTTGTTTAGAGTAAACTGATGTGTTGTCATATTCACGATATCTTTCCGATTTTGTGTCCTCTTGATCGTAAGAAAATAGAAAAATAAATGATAAACTATTTGTTAAATAATGTAGTTTATCACAGTCTACTTAAAAAAAAGTATGTTTTTTTTGTTACAAAAGAGAGAGTGTTTTAAGTTGGTAATGGTAATTTATCAATTGTTTTGCAAATGATTAACGTAATGGCAAACTTTGGGCCCCCCGAGTCTAAATGCCCAACACCTATAAATGATGGTGGTCTGAACGTGCCCACAATGCCCCAATTTGACATATTCTTACTGGCGTGAGCCCAACCGTTTCTCGACCGACAATCAAAGAATTTACCTCTTGCATCAGCCTATGTAGACTTGTAGTTACAGTCTTATTTATGCTGTCATTGCTGTAATGCGTATATTAAACCCTGAATACTCAAAGTAACTAAGTAAGTAACCCTCTTTTTTCAGTCAGCTGTTATATATTGGTTATACAGATCATTGATATTACAGAAGTAACTCAAGTAAGCCAGAACTTAGAAGCTTCACAGTGTCACAATGTAAAATTAAGTCTTCCCTTTTCCAAGGGATCCTAACAGCTACATGTGTTTAGGCATTTTAACATGCACAATAAGTTTTACTAGAATATGACTTACCCTACGCAAAGGTGAAAAGGGAAAACGGAAAGCAAGGAGGCAATAAAGGGCAGAGGCAAGAGTTAATAAGCACTTAAGTCAGGGCGGATCTAGCCTTTCTAGCATGGACTAAGTCCCACCCAAAATGCTGAAGAAAAAATAACGGGATATACTACAGGGGAAACAAATATATCGGAGAAATTGAATTAATACAAGTCTAACTATAGTCCAAGAATTTCCTTTTATATGTTCAACAAAAGATACAATTTGCATCATAAAAAAGGATACAATTGAATTGATACTAAACAATATTGATTTCTAACTGCTCTACTTTTTCTTGATAATGCTTGATTAATAATATTAGTATATGATAGCAGGCTACACAGAGTACAACAAATTTTGGTCCTCAATGAACATTAAACTAGAGAATTGATAAATGATAAAATCCTAAATAACAAATCGATAAAAAGAAAACACAAATTTTCATGTACGATAGAAGAACCGTGCCAAGAAAGAAGCAATGAAACCCAAATTAAAAGACATAATGCAGCAAATGGTGGGGTTATGTGAAAAATGACCGAGTTTCTCTGATATTCGTGGGGTTATATTTACTTAGTTTCGCTTCATTTTACATAATTTATTTTTAAAATTTCTTCTCGTAGTGTTGTTTCTTTATGTCGCAAATGGTGAGCGCGCTATGTGAAACTTTTTTTGGAGTATAAATATGCATTTAATTGAAAGAGTAAGACTTCCTAATAATAAAAGCACTCTTGCACTAATTTTTGGTCTTCTATCGGAATAAATTCAAGTCTCACTCGTTATAAATTCCTGAATTCGCCCCTGACTTAAGCGATCCCATTGCAAACTAAGTTGGACTTAAAACTCAATCTCCTTTGTTTTTGGGGTTTCTAAAAGTCTAAACAGCGGGAAGACCCCAGTCCGAAAAAGAGATCGCAATGAAATAGAGAGCAGCTTCTGACTAAATTCCAACTGCCCCTCTAAACCAGACCAACAATACACGGGTACCACGTGCACCGAATTTATCACACTATCACATCATCATGCCTTCCACAAACAAATCTTAAGAGTTAAGAACATATATCGGAATTTAACGCACACAACTCAAAGCTAGAATGAGTATAAATCGCTCCACTTATGAGCTAAATGAGACTCGAACTTATGACCTCCCAAATGTCACTGGACAAGTAAATATGTCATTAAATGTACAGGGTTAATGGCGTTGGCCAATATAAGCTTATACCACCACATCATGTATTAATTGACAAAGTACATTATAGACCAAGAAAATGCGAGCCTCCAATTCATGTCACCCGAAAATGTGGGTGCAATACAATTTCTAATACACCAGCTAGCCCCAGCCAGTGACAGAAAAAGTGGACCACAAACTCACGTTATCCAGTGAGAAGCTTCAAGCTACGGGCAAATCACACTGAAAAGGATACCCTTAATTGGTTAAAGACTACAGACTAAATTCTAGAACTACACGTCTACACTACTACAGTACCATACTCATGTAAGGAAAGCTTAGCTAAACACGGCTTATATTCCCCTGCTGTATTTTACATCTATCATGCTCTAAAAGAAGAATTAAACAGCTCACATATTCCTCTATAGAAAGTTGGAAAAGAAAAAGAGAAAAATACAGCTAAAATTACAGTTTAGTGATTCTGGTCACATCTGAAACTGAAAGCATGCCAGGACAAATGGGGGAAGCCAACCACAGTTGCTCTACAAAACAATGTAGCATACACGCGCCATATAGAACTAAATTATATTCACAGAGCATTGGAATTCTAATATGAATACTCAGAAAAATGGCGCTTAATCCTAAATGAAACTGGAAGTATGACTGATTGAATCAAACTTAAATTTCGTCTCGATCAATTCTTGATCTGTAAATAATCTTCAGAAGTTTACAAAAAGGAAAAGAAAAAACATATGAAATTGTGAAGGAAAAAAAAATGATGAAAGGTGCGTTATATAAAAATTGACAGTGATCGAATTAATGATAAAAGAGAGAGGAGCAAATTAAACTAATGATTTATATAAATTTTAAAATGTCCATCTCCAGATCTTGATCCGAAGATCAACCTTGCAGTGTGAGTCAGCAACGGAAGCCACCGACGGCGACTTGCCTTTCGGTGCAACCCCTCTGATTTGCTGACACATAACCCTAATCCCCACCTTCTTGCTCTTCAATTTCCCTCCCACCGTCACTTTCACTTTTGTGTCCATCTCTAGCTTCATCGGCACACCGCTCTTCCGCTTCAGAACCGATCTCACCGCCTTCCCGGCGTCCGGATCGAGACTGTACGACCCGATCAGGACCGATTTGACCGACATGAAGTTCTTCGTGTCGCTACTGAACGCCTGGATCGAGCCGTTGGCGATTGAAACGTCGTCGTTGGACGACAGCGTCAATTTCAGCTCGAATGACTCGTAGTCGAATTTGAGGTGGTTGTTTGGGTTTTTGGCGGCCAGGGTGAGATTGAAGAGAGAGACGAGGTGTGAAGACGCGTTGTCCGGAGCGTCGGTGAGGTTGAGCTTCCCGATTTTGAGCGCGGTGACTGTGAACTCCGGGCGGTGGGGACGGTAGAGCACGTAGAGCGCCGTGCCGGCGATTGCGGCGAGGAGAGAGAGAATCAGGAGTATGAGTATGGACCAGAAGCAGCAGCAGCAGAGGCTCCGGTTGCTGCGGCGGTGACGGTGGTGGTGGTACTGCGGCTGAGGACGATACGGCGGCCGGAGAGGCTGCGGTTTCACGACGGCGGGATTGGCGGCGGCGACGGTCGTGGTGGCGCCGTTGGCGACGCCATTGGTTGCGGGCTTGGAAGACGGGTAGACTCTGTCCGTCATTGGGAATTGAGAAACTGAGAATTGAGAATTGAGAATTGGATTGTGTTCTCTGTTAAAAAATTGAGACGGAGAAGAAGAAGAAGAAGAAGAAAGTAAGTGAATGGAAAGAGATTGAGTAGCCAAATGAGGAGATTTAAATGTGGATGCTATTTGCGCTTAATTATCCCAAATATCCAGCTCACCCTTTGCGAAAATTACTCCTCCGCTCAAAGTTTACTTTTTATTTTTATTTTTTTAACGGCCGAGTGAAAATTATAGCGGTAATAAATGAGCATTCACTTTCTGTACAAATCTTACCAACTTCGTCTTTTGGCTACGTGTCGACGCGCCAAGTCCCCACATGTGATGGAGTGTAACATCGGGAACCGTGTGGGGCCCAGGATCTGAAGTGGAAATCGTACGCTGTACTCCCGGCTTAATTATTTTCCTCAATCGGATGTAATTGAAATCTTTACATTTTTACGGTTTTGGTTGGTGAAAAGTGTAACTATTTTATTTATTTTTACCGGGGAGACAGAGGAACAGTAAACATTAAGACGAAGAGGAGGCACCGACAGCGGCGGGGGGTGGTGTGATTCTTAGGTGAAAGAGTTTTTAAAATGATGACTTTGATGTAGGGAAATTAGTTGATAATTGTGTAATAATTAGTTAATGAGTCTGGGTCAGTGGCTCTCAGTGGCAGCAGCATTAACTTGGACACGAAGTCAATTATGAAGTGCTTAAGAATGCTGCATTGCTGCTGCTCTCGAGGTTGGAGAGAAAGAGATCCTTTTAGTTGTGTTTCTACCTCGTCAAATTCGATGGCCAAGTTAATGATGATGACTCACCCTAATCAAGGTCTATATTTGTCCTAAACCCTTATCATATTAGCTAATTTTGTAACTAATGCGGTTGTTTAGGTCATCATACGGTTGTTAAGATCATCATTGTCTCGATCATAGAGACTTCGTTTCAGAGGGTCATCCTTCCTCTAGGTTTTTTTATTCATTTAGTTATTTTGGTTCGTGTATTTATCGTATATACCATAGCAAAATCAGATATAATTGTCGAGATATATACAAATAGTTACATGCATTTTGTGATGTTAGTTAGACATGAATCTCTATAATGGTGAACAAAGATGACTTCAAATAATAAATAGAAAATGTCATTGAGATTAACATGCATCTTATCGTTTTATGGCACTAATTAACACGAGTTGACTATATTGGTCAATATATACGACTTGGAAGAAAAAAACTGACGAACTTAAAAACAGTGATCTTTTTCACTAATAGTAAAATCATGAATACAAAATGATAATTAGAATATTTACTATGATACGAATGGCGTTGAAGTACATGATTAAACATTTATTTTCATTTGTCTATTGCGCATAATTTTGTGTTCTTTCTTTGAATTTGAATTTTTGTTGTAGCGTGGTGTTTGATTGAATTTTTTGAAACTAAAGTGAAATAATGGTAGGCATTATGAATTTGTTTCACATGCATACATGTGGAGTGAGGCTATTGAGATAGATATAAGAGTGCATAGCACAATTGTCCAAAACAGCAAAAATATACATGTGAAGGTAGGAATGCTTATACATGTTTTTTGTCATGTGGCACCACAAGCTTGCCATATAAAGTTGTATGCATATACATATAAACTGGCAAAACTGCACATAAATATGAGAAATCTTCTGCTATATATGGAATGCTTTTCAATTTACAGCTCACCTAAGTGCATTCAAATAGTTAAACTGTCGAAGATATACGGTGGTTTTTGAAAGTGAAAGTAACCCGACTTTGTTGTACCCCGATTTTGCTGTACCCCGACTCTTTTTTCTCAAGACCCTAAAAACGCCTCCCAAGTTTTATTCGCCGATCTACCCTCCGTCAACCCCAATTCCAAATCGGCCACCATATTCATATTCCCCACTGAAATCCGATCCAATCCATATAATTGCATGTTAAATTTCTGACTCCAGCTCTCCACCATACCGACCCAAAATCATTTTCCATTCCGTTTACTTTCTACTTATCCGATCCAATACGCTAGGATTTCGTCCCCAATTTATTTGATCATCAAGATTTTCTTCTTTTTCTTCCTCAATTTTTTTGATCATCAAAGTTTTCCTCTTTTTTATCCGATTGTGTTTTCTTCTCTGCTTTTTTGTTAAATTTTTTTTCAACATGATATTACATCCTAAACACTATCCAACTCTGACTTTCGATCTCTCACTAGGAGATGAAGTGGAGGCCAATGAATTTGATTTCGTTGTGATGAGGGTTTTCTCTCCGACACCTTTATCGATGAAGGAGGCAAAATCTCTCAAGTTCTGGATGTTTCGGCTGTGAAGTGGCTACAAAGGCATGAGTACGATTACCATTCGACAAGAGACTCTAGACTGATTTGAGGTTACTTTTGAAGCTCCTTTCAGAGAGCTATAGATCGAGAACCTTGGTTCTTTAAAGATATCACGATTGTCGTCGAGGAGTTCGATAGATTTGCACTTGTTGAGTCGGTCCTAGCAGCCAAAGCTAGGGTTTGGGCGAAGCTTGAGATCACCAAGGGTGATTTGTATAATGAGAAACCGACAACATGTTGGTGGAAAGCCCTAGGTAATCACATAGGTCAATATTTAAATTATAACAGGTTGCGCTTGGAGAAGGGGGATGAAGTCCGACTCTTTGTCGAGGTGGATTTGAGAAACCCTTTGATTAATCATTTGAGGGTTCCGCTTGGTGGAAGAGTCTGACTGGAATGCAAAGTTGAGTATCTAACGTTGAAAGGCTACTGTAGGAGTTGTAAAACTTATGATCACTTGTAGTAATGTTCCCCAATTTTTGTGTCAGGTTAGACGTTGAAATTGAAGCTGAAGGTCAAAAAGGGGCAATTGAGAGGTTGTGAAAATCAAAGGATGAGTTTTCGGTGAAGGTTGTACCGAGGGAAGGTGAATGCAACCAGTATGGGGAGGTTGTACCGAGGGATGCGGCATCAAGAAGGAGCTTGTAAGAGAAGAAAAGTGGTCACTGAAGGACCAAGGCCCGGAATGGACATTCTTTATAGGTAGCAATTGGTATTTTTCAACTGGGATACACTAAGAGTATTAGAGGATGAGCCGTTCTCCATGACATGGATGGTGCAGATGGATGACCCGGGGGGTCTAGTAACCATGTAGAAAGGACTCGTAGCTAACTAAGGAGTGGTGCAACCTAAGTTTTGAAGCCCTCTTGTGCTACTCTAGTTTGTTAATCTAGGTTCATTGTGCGTCATGTTGTTATCTAGTATAGGTGTACTTATGACTTCTTCCTTTAGCGTGCCGGGTAATCCGCTGAAGTTCTGTATTCCTATCATAAGTCTCGAGTAGATATAATATTTGCGCCATTTCAATTTTTTTTTTACAGCTCACCTAGTGTTTACGCAAATAAACCTATGGATTTCTATACTGGTGAATCAAAGCTAACAAGAGCTTTCCTATAGCAATGATCAAGAGAAAATGTATAGGTTTTGAGCCTTTTGGCATATAGATGAGACCGAAATCGAATAGTGTGTGCATTGGTTTATACGTTACGGAACATAATGAAATTTTTTGTTTCAAAAACTTTTGTTCATCTATAACAACCAAAGGAATTAGGATGATGATTTTCTTTCGAGAGAGATTGGTCCAGCTTTAAAATGTATATATATGCAGCAGTGATCTGGAAGCAAAATGGTGAAATAGTGTTTGCGTAACTGGCATGCCGTATGATTCTTATTGCCATATTTAGGGCACCTAGCAAAGAGTGGAAGAGAAGCAAAACCCATGGAAAGCTATAGGCTTTGCTTCAGCTAGCATTACAGGGATTTACAGCAGTGAGTTACCAAGCGTCCAAGCTAGTCATTAGTCAATGACTCGATCATTTGTTGTACAGTTCAGCACTTCAGCAGCTGTATGAAGATCGTTTTGGGTTCATATGTTATGGACTTGTGGGTTTCGTTTGGGCTGACGCCTCCAGTTTTAGATAAAAACCTGATACATTGTAACAGAGTGCCCAACGCAATTTCGTTCTAGAAAAGGGCTGGTAAGAGTGTGCATCTTAAAGTGTGTGTATATATATAGAGAGAAATCGCGATTTACATAAATAGACAGAAATTTCATCTAATTTGGTGATCATTTGGGTCTTTAAAATCGCGATTTACACGAACAGACATAAATCAGGAAATCAGAACCGTTCGTGTAAATCATGATTTTGAGGATCTAAATGGTCACCAAATTGGATGAAATTTTACATGGTTGATCTATACATAAATATTTATATTCTGAATGGTGGAGATGAGATTTGGTGACCGTAACGCCGGCAAAAAGCCAGAATCCGTACGGATTAGTTTGGTGCAGACGTCTGCAGCTGAAGCGCCCTCTCTCTCTCTCTCTCTCTCTCTCTCTCTCTCTCTCTATATATATATATATATATATATATATATATAGACACACACACACACATATATGTATATATTTATGTGTATATATATAATCAGTGTTCTAAAAATCGAAAAAGTCGGCCAACTAGTCGGTGATTTTTAGAATCTAAACCGATTTTGGCAAGTCGGTCGGAAAAGTCAGTCAACGGTAAAAGGTCGGTCAAAGTCGGGTTGACCCGACTAATCGATCATTTTTTAATTTTTTTTTTGTAATTTTTTTCTTTACATATGCATAAATTTAATAAGAAAAAAAATGCATAAGTCAAAAAATAGAAAAAAC
The DNA here is from genome assembly GCA_946800695.1 of Geum urbanum. Classification (NCBI taxonomy): domain Eukaryota; kingdom Viridiplantae; phylum Streptophyta; class Magnoliopsida; order Rosales; family Rosaceae; genus Geum; species Geum urbanum. The sequence continues at coordinate 59,882,613 of OX327002.1, forward strand.
ATTATCTAAACACACAAGTATTTCATTTCTTTGATTTATGTGTATTGATATTATTTTCTTGTTTAATTTTTTACCTAGGTGCTTCTAATTTTTTTCATTCATTTGTGTGGTTATTATTAAATTTAATTAAAAAATAGCAAATACAACTTATGCGACTAATCTCCGACTACTCGTTTTGTCTCTCGATCGACCCGACTCCGATTAATGAATTTTAAAATATTGTGTGTGTGTGTGTGTATATATATATATATATATTCAAACTGAAGCAGGCAGAAAAGCTCTTCTTTCAATCATGACATTTCAACTTCAGTAAGAATTAGATCAGTGACTGATACAGTAAATCTATTCTGCCATCATATTGCAGTTACAAAAGAGGATCCAAAATTTATGTCCACGAGACAGGTTTGAGAAATACTGCCCCCCCCCCCCCCCGCACCTCAAATGAAACCTCAATTTACAAAATATTATCAATTGATTCAATTTAACATGTAAGAAAACAATATACTTTTGACAATAACTTATCCAAGGAATCAGCTGATACATCCAACCAAATCATTCCAAACAAATATTAGATAAGTGATTGAATTATTGAAACAAGTTCTTTTTGTACAGATCACAATTCATTAATTTCATTCATTGCAAAACCAATTTACCTTTGACATTTCCTGTGTCTGTGCACGAGCATGATACTGAGGAGAACAGGGACAATAACTAAACACAAATGCCCCAGAGAGTGCCCACTAATAGTGTACTGATTTGCATGGTATATTTTCATGTCAGCAAAAGCTTGAAATCTGGAAAGAAGGTAAGCCCCTGTATAGTAAATTAGTAATTGCTTGAGTCATCTGAAAATTCACCAACGAGTCTCAAAGGATAGGGATGGTCAAATATCGAAGTTTTCACAATTCTTTTGGTTCCTTCAAGTCATTATCATACTCAAGGAATGAAAAAGAGTAATTCACTATAAACACCAAGGAATAAGAAGAAAGCAACACTTTGACTAGTTAAATTTTCCTTTCAATAGATGATAAACACAAGCAAGCTTGCAGCCTCAAAATCTATGTGTGATTTCAATTAGAAGAGGACCAAATTTTACAACCTTCCTTACTACCATTGGAAACATTATATGCTAGTAGGGGTCAAGATAACATCATCTGTTAAATTGCTTTTAAAAATTGAAAGTGGAGAAAAGACACAGATCAACGGCAAAAGACTGTGAATCCGTTTGTTTATTAGCAAAACATGAATAATAGTGACTGAGCCACATCAACTGAAATTCATGATTATCAATCCAGTTTTAGTCTAATTCCCAGTATATATTCTTGCTCATATATTGTAGCAAGCAAAAAATAAATAAGAAATAAATCCATATAAGGCCTATTTCAAAGACATTTATCATATCTATGGCACACCAGTTAGTAAACATGATGAAAATTTAATACCTGATGCCCAAAGCCAATATCTTGAGTGAGTATATTTGGGTGGGAAGACAAATGTCAATCCTGGAATTGCTATACATGGAATCAATTGAAACATCATGTACAATCTGATATCATTATATGTTCTGCGACCAACTAGTGAGAACCATAGTTAGTAAAAACATCAAAATACGACTTCAGCAACAAAACCAGAGGAGAAGATTACAAACGAAAGTAGAAAACTGACCTTTCATAGGCAGTACTAAGAAAGGAAACGAAGATGAGTGAAAATAGACAACTTAAGCCAATTCTCTCCCCCACTCTCTCCACTATAAAACTAGAGAAAAGTGAGGAGAATGCAATCCTCATCTGCAATCCAGAAACTACTTCAATAGTGAAATTAACATAGCAAAGGGGGACCTGCCAAAAGAGCTCATTTCACTTGCTAGATTACCATACTACATAAGCTCTAGTTGTGTCTAACGAGAGCTCACATTTATATATCCCTACTGAGCAGTGACTGACTTTACATTCTGTTTTCATTACTCTATAATCTTCGAAAAATGATGAGCAAGTTATAGACAGATAAGGAATCAGAATTGAAATGCTGACCGGCAATGTATACCAAGTTACTCTATTATCATCAGGCTTTAAATGATAATAAGCAGACCCAAAAGCCAGCCCTGCTATTCCTCCATAGAACAGTGCCCAGCCCCAAATTTCACCTGGCAAACTACACCAAAAAATAACATTGCCAGACAATTCAACCAATATCAAGACCACAAGTAGACATCAAATGAGTGAAAAAGAGTGACATAGTGCAGAACTACTTAACTTGATATTGAAAAAGTCCCCTTGGACGCAGAGAACAAAACCCAAAACCCCAACAACCAAAAACGGAAAATTGGTGATCACATTCAATGTGTTGGGCACTCCTGTCAAAAAAACCCCAGATAGCAAAACCAAAGTCAGCATCTAAATACAGTAAAGAAGCGAAGAAAGATTGGAAATTTATTAGGTACCAAAGAAATTGCGCATGTCAGCATAGTGATGGTGATTGGGGGAGTAAGCAATTTTGGGAGTGACCAACATTAACAGCACCCAACATAGAAAAGCTCCACCCCATATATGCATTGTCTTTCCTCTAATCGCAAGCTGTTGAGTACTCACCTTCCACACCATCTCTGTATAATCAGAAACAGAAAAAAGGATCGACCTTTCTTCTTGTTCCGAGTAAATATTCGAATGCGAGTGATTCTTTTTTCAATAAAAGAAGCGACTGCTTTAAGCTTTACACATAATTACATGTGCAAATAGTGACCTTTTTTTTGTCCGGAGAGAAAGCTCTTTTGGCATTGGAGAATTAGAGGCCGTGGTGGTGGCTAAAACTTGGCAGTGAGAACGACCGTGAGGAGCAGCAGCATCGTGCAGTATAGATACCACGTTGCGCATATTAGACGGTGACAGATGGGCTGTGGTTATGTAGAAAGTCACAGCCGGTTGTGTTGTAATTTGTAGGACAGTCCCGCCACATATGGTATCCCCGCTCCTTCCGCGTTTCAACTCAACTTTGAAATTGGGAGACTAGAAAGAGCATCTTTCCTATCTTTTTAAGCCTTCATTTCACCCTTTTATGAGTTTATCAGTGATTCAAGTGAAAAGGAAAATGGGAAAGAAATTCAAGTGAAAAGGAACATGGGGAAAAAATTCAATTGTTGTATAATAGTGTCAATTTTGAGAAATTTCGAATATCAAATGTATAGAGACTAATAATACTATATTAGGCTTTTCACAATTCGCATCCGAGGCATACATATTACTAAAGTTGTAAGGGCAACTCCAACAATATCATGGAAAGTTTGCTTATTTTGTTCAAAAATAAAGTCGAAACTTATTTTAGCTAATCACTTGTATAAATTTACTCCAACAATATCACTTAAAATATAGATAGATCTAAACACATGTTTAGTTTTGATTGGTTGATAATAAAATATTTATTTATTAATATAATTATTAATTACATTTGCAATCTAGAAGGAAAGAATTAATTACAATATTGAATGTTTCGTTACCTATAATTTATGTTTTCGGTATAAGAATAGGGGATGAAAACATGAAATATAGAGAATCTCTAAATTGGCAAATACGATATGAGAGCTGCTGGAGTGAATTTTAATATAATTTTTTTTATATTTTAGCTAGAAATAACTTATAAAAAATCTGCTGAAATTGCTCTAAAGAGTTATTTGACTTAGTACAATTTTGACTTAGTCAAACTAAATCAATAAACAATAGAATGATTTGAAGAATATGATAAGTGATTTTGAAGAATGACTATAAGTCGAGTATTTTTTTTCTTCTATATTTGGTGAGAGAGATGCATGGTAAATGACTTTTTCAATTTTAAGTTTATGCTATTGAGTATGGAACTCAAATGCCCCCATGTGATGTGATATTTGAGATATTTGATTGATCAAGAAAATAATATCAAGGTGGTCATTTAACTTAACGAACAGAAAAGTAATTGTGACAAGCAAAGGCATCCGCCTTAATGACATTGCTTGCTTCCCCATCAAATGAAGCATCAAAACCTTTTGATCCACAAGTAGTATACCAATAGTTGAAATCAAATCCCAGAAACCAATATCAAGATCCAAGTGTGACCAGCCCCATAAGCTCAGATGCACGTAAGGTTCGTCCTAGTGTACCAACCAGTCCTCGTTTGGGATATAACATAGCCCCCTGATTGGAACTCTTCGAGCAACCCTTTGAAATTAAAATAATATCGACGATTGTAACATTTCTCTAGTGTGGATGATTTTTTCAAGCGGCCAGCTACTGTAGCAGGAAGATCGAAGATATCAAGTGGTGAGTGGTGACTAGCCGCTTCAACAAATCAGGTTCCGACGTCAGTCAAGGTTGCGGTGGTCATCAGGAACCCATGTCACTCATAGCGAGAAGATAACATACTGCCTCGGTCTTAAACTCTCTCTAAAAGAAGAAAGGGAATTTTCTTTTCTAGACCCCAATAATGTGGTCCCTTTCGTCATTACCATCACTATAAAATTAACACCCTTCTGTATATATGATATGATATGATATAGATATAGATATATTGCTCATCATCTGGACCACAACTATATCCAAACGAGATTCATGAGCTACCAAAGCACTGGGAACACATCAAACCCAGTAACAAGAACCACGACCGAATCTAGCTAGTCTCTAAAAGACTTGTAGTTATGAACTTAGGATCATTCTCTTAGCAAAAAAAAAAAAAACTTATGATCATTCTAGAAATAAAAACCATCCCCCATGTGGAGCACGGCCGAACTCTCCTTCGCATATGATGACGACGGAATTGCCTACACTCCTCGTAGAAATTATATAGATATAAAAAAATAAATGTAAAAAACATGTGGTTTGTGAGCAATTCAACTCTGCAACATACTCCACACGGTCCTCACTGCCAGCTTACCAAGTTCAGAATGGCAGGGACGACCAATTTACCGAAATACCCCTCAACAACGAAGGGGCTTTCTAACTGCGATAGATGACATAAGAAAAGGGCATATCTGAACAAACAAAAAAAGCGGAGCGGAGTGTACTGCCGCTGTAGACAGCAGTACGTAGTGAGCTAGTAGTAGTAGATCTACATTACAATCTTAAACGAAATTGTTCCACAAAATTAATCAAAAACCCAGAAACAAATGATTTAAATCGATCTCGATCATCATGTCCCTCTGTTGATCATGTCCTTGTACCTAATGATGGAGTCGATCCTCTGCAGCTTGAGCTGGTGTTTGAACCTGTTGATGAAGTCGTCGGCCTTGGCGTCCACCTCATGGTCCTCCGATGCTTTCTTCGCCTTGTTTTCCCTCACCGTCGCCGGACGCCGCTTCTCCACGATGTCGTCCGCCTTGAAGTGAGCGAACGCCGACTTGGCGCTCGCCGACTTCTTCATCTTCTTCGGCAGCTTCGACGGCACTTCCCCCGACGCCGGCTTCGTGTCCGACGTCGTCCTGCTCATGTGGTGCTCCTGTAGCTGGAGCTGCCTGTAAATCTCGTCTAGTGTCTGCTCTTTATCCTCTTCGCCTGCGAACTCGTCTTCATCATACTCCAACAGCTCCTCTTCTTCTTCTTCCTCTTGCTCTAGCTCCGGCAAGTCCTCGTCGGAGGAGGCGAGGTCGTAAGCAGAGAAATCGAAATGCTGGGCCGGTTCCGGGACGGGGAGTTGGGCTTGGGGCGGCTGAAGCGGGCTGCTGGACTCTCTTGGGAAACGGAACTGGAACTTGATGGACTGGAGACGTTCGAGGACGGAAGGAGATCTGGGGAGCTGGTGCTGTTCAATCCCGTGTGATTCGGACTCCGGGGGGTTCTCGTAATTCGTGGCCGGTTCCGGGGATCTGTAGGCGTAGAAGTTCATGGACTTGAACCTCTGTAAAACCGAGGGAGATCTAGCCAGCTGGTGGCCTAGGTGATGTTGGTCGAGTTGGTCTTGGTTGTTGTCGTGGTGGTGCTTTTGGCTGGTGCCTAAGGAGGAGGCGACGGCGATGGTGCCGATCATGACGTTGAGGAGGAGGAAGAGGACGGTCGGGGTGAGCCAGCTGTTCATGGAAGCCCAAATGGAAGGTATGGAAGACACAGATTCTTCAAACATGGTTTGGCTTTGGGGAGTTTGGAAGAAGAAGAAGAAGTATGAGAAGGAGTAGTGGGTTCCAGTGGCTGAGTGCCTTGTGTGGCGAGGGAAGAGGCAGAAGGAGGAAGCAGAAAAATAGAAGTGGTCTCTGTGAATGGGTTTTGTCTCTTATATCTGTGTTCGGGTTGGATATTTTTCATCTTCTCGTACAAACAGAGGTGTTTTGGTATTTTCCACATTTTCGTTTTATTGTTTGATCCATGGTCAGGAGGGGGCACGTGTCGGTCAATGACGGGTCGTATGTGAAACAGACAGCAAATCCAAAGAGGTGGTTGTGAAAATATGCACGGTTGTGGTTAGGAATTTCACAAAAGGGAGCACGCTAACTTCGTCGGGTCGCTGTACGACGCCGTTTCTCCATAATTAATATTACCTCCTATGGAGGGTCTCTACTTGAGCTCTATCTCTAGCTTCGTCCATGTACATGTCGTTTGATCAAAGAAAAAAGTCCATGTACATGTCAATTAGGTTAAGCTTACCTTTCACCAAAATGTACTACATTTTATAACTAGCGAAAGTAGGAGTTGGTGAACATATAGAATGTAAATACGTAATCGTGGTGCGATCTTGAATATATCTGAAACATCATTCGAAAGTTAAAACACTCTTTCACCGGTTAATTTACAAAGTTTTAACCACAATAGTCCTTTCGAGGGAAATGGCACAGTCGTATTATATAGTAGTGTGGTTGTTGCTTGAAGTGTGGTTAAATGTAGAGGAGAGAAGCATGGGCAGCGGGTATGGCCGGAAATGTCTATTAAATTTGAAATGTCAAACAACAAAGAATCTAGAGGTAAATCTTAACATGGCAACATGGGCCTCTCCTCCCTTCACTTCCGGTTCCCATTATTTATACTCAAACCGTCGGCGTCTACCTACACAAGGATCCAACCAAACCAAGCGCAACTGTAAAACCGAATAAAGTCCACGCATGTATAAATAATGTAAACATACCCTGCCCTGCCGCCAAATCCTATGGGCCATTATATCAGCCCAATACCACAGTCCGGCCCATTCTATAAGTTGGAGTATCAAACACGTTCACACTTCACACACACACACTCCTCTCACTCGTCCGTCAATCCCCAGACGAAAACCAAACCCTAAATCCTACAAATGCGCGACGGACGGCGGCAAGACTGGACGGCGCTGCCGGATAACGCGGCGGTATCGATATTCTCGCGGCTGGGGGCTGTTGATATCTTGGAGAGTGCTCAGAAGGTGTATGAGCTGGCGCCGTATCTGCAAGACCAACCGTCGACATGCGCAACAACGGTGAGCTACGAGCCATGGGCTACGACATGGAGATCATGTGCCGCCGCGCCGTTGATCTCAGCTGCGGCGAACTTGTGGAGATTTATATCGACTACTTCGGCACCGATGATCTGCTTCGCTATATCACTGATAGGTAATGAATGGCTTCAAGTATTTACTGCTTTTTCTATTCAGCTATATGTATAACGCTATATGATGAGCTCTGTCGATTAGGGATTTAATTTTGTCATTAATTTATAAGTTTGCTGTGGTCTTTTTTACTCTGTTGGAAATTTATGTTAATGTGAGTATGTGACACTGTTTATACTCAACAAAACCTTTCATAGGTCTAAGGGAATCAGACGCCTTTGATTATTGAGTTGCGATGGAGTTTCAGGTGAGGGATTGGCTGAAGTGGCTCCAAAACTTCCGTTGCTGGAGGAACTTGACATTATTCTGTGTGTTAACATTTCATCGAAAGGTGTAGAAGCTATTGGGAACTCCTGCCCTCTACTGAGTTCATTCAAGTTGAACAAAGAGTGGTGTACCTTTTCAGATTACGAGCCTTATGAGTATCATTTTGGTGATTGGTATTCTTCATATTATGGCCAGCAACAAAATCAGCCTTTTCCTTTCAAGAACGATTACAATGGAGATGCATTTGCTATAGCAGGAACGATGGCTGGTTTGCGCCATCTCCAGCTTTTCGGGAATAAGTTGACAGATGATGGCTTGAGATATATTCTTGATTCCTGTCCTCATCTTTCTTCACTTGATCTACGCCACTGTTTCATTCTTAATTTCAATGGTGATCTGGAAACAATATGTGCTGAAAGGTTTGAGAAACTGTGGCTTCCCCATGATTCCACCGAGGGCAAAGACTTTGTTGCTAGATCTGAAAGCTACTGCTTTAAATGGACAGACCTCCCAGACAATGTTTCAAGATAAATATTGTCACGGCTCCAGCCATAGAGATCCTAACTAGTGCTGAAAAAGTGTGCTCAAAGTGGTTCAAAATCTGTAAGGCCCCATCTATGTGGTGCACCATTGATATGTCCAATAAGGTTCCTATAGATGATATTCGCAACTACAAGCCCTTTTCCTGGCATGACTTGTGTGAAAATGCCATTGAACGTAGCTGTGGTAATTTGGTTGATATCAATATCGAGAGCTTTGGCACCAATTTTCTCCTCGACTCGCTTGCTCAGAGGTATTTCATCCTCACAAGTATTAAGTTTTGAGTCATACATAATAAGGGTAATCAGTATTACTAAATGTTTCAACATGATGCCGTTTGGTTTATGTACAGTATCTTCTTATATGGTAGTATTAGATCAGTGCATGTCCATTAGCGCTTGAGCATCCAGGACCTTGAAAATAGTTTCTGCTATGAATAGATTTGGTAAACAGGTGTGTGAGAAAGTGAAGAGACTAATCACCTGTGCTAATCCTCTTCATAAAAGTAGATAGAAGTCAGAGGACAGACATTGCATGTGAAAATTATCTTGATTCTGGCCTTAAGATACTTCTCCTTTCATATTCTTCTGCATCAGTAGAGCCTGAGCTTTGATCTTCTTCCAATTAATTGGATATATATAGTTAGGATTGGAACATATGGATAATATTATAAGTTTGTGTCTTGAATTTGAATAGCTTTGAAATTCTCCCAAATTTTAATGTTTTAGTGTGTTTAGTTTTTGGGGTAGGCTAACACATTACTTGAGAACTTTTCAACAGGGCAAGTGGTCTCAAACGCCTTCGCATAGTAGGTTCTCCTAGAATTACAGATGAGGGATTCTGTGAAGTGGCTTCAAGATTTCCGGTGTTGGAGGACCTTAACCCTACATTGGACAATGAGATCTCACATGAAACTTTATCACTGGTTGGGCAGTCATGCCTTCTTTTGAAATCATTCAAGTTTAACAATAAGTGGTTTCCAGAAAACACAAATAATCCGTCTAATGGCTGTGCACTTGCTATGGCCGGAACGATGCATGGGCTACACTACCTCATGCTTTTTGGGAATCAACTGACTAATAATGGCTTGTGTGCGATTCTTGAGGGTTGCCCTCATCTTCAGTCACTTGATTTGCGACGTTGTTTCAATCTTAGGTTGGGGGGAAAGATGGTAAGAAGATTGGCTGAACAAATTCAAAAGTTGTGGCTTCCCCAGGATTCTGTGGAAGATATTGATCCATCATATCGTCTGAAGGCTGAATGGTAAGGACTTCGTTCTTGGAATGGAGACTGCGGAAACTTTTTGTAGTGATGTCCTTGGATGATTTGCATGTGTTGCATCTGAGTTTTCTAATGTTGACCAAGTACAGTTGGGATTTAACTTCACCGGTTTAGCTAGCTGTAACAACCAGGTTATGTAGTTCATTATGTTGTAAAACATTTAGTATATGCCTTTGCAATGTGGGTAGAAGATGTGCTGAAGGAATTCAAAAGTTGAGGCTTCCATTGGGTTCCATCGAAGAAATTGACCCGTTTGTTCTAGAGATGGCAATTGGGGAGACTTTTTGTAGTGCCCTCATTTCTTCTGCATATGTTGGAAGTCCGATCTATGACTATGTATTGACTGGAATATTGGCTGTGCACCATTCGGTCTGTTCTCGGCTTATTTAGCTCTATGAGATCTTCTGTCTGAATTAATCTAATCTGTGATGAAATGTCTAGTATTAGGCCGGTTAATTCGTTTTTTTTTCCTTTCTCTCAAACGTGATCTTTTGTGTATAGACGTACAGGTTGCCGAGGTAGTCTCACTCAACATTAAGCTTAATATGTTTAATTTTCCAAGTTTTTCATTATTCCCTTCAAAGTTAGATGGACTGGAAAACTGATGGAGAAGAGATCAAGATGATGGGATTGATGGCCATAACATTTCTTAGTCCGATAAGAAATGACTCAAGTGTTCTAAAAATCCGCATACACTTTTTTTTTAAAGGATCCGCATATACTTTGAAGTGTGCTAGGCTCGTCCTCTACCGCTAGATTATCGTCTAAAGATTGTTAGAACTTTGGGGATAACTTAAATGTTGTGTCACCTCTGCTCACTCAAATAAATTGGAATGTAAGAGTACTAACTATTAAAGTAGGGAAAATAGTTAGGAAGGTCACTCAAGTATGAGTTTGAAATTTTGCTCATTCATGTATAACAAATATCATTTTGCTCACTATCGAATTACATTTGTACTCACTCCGAACCGGAGAAATTGGCAGCGCCACTCTAATTGGCAGAGTTCAATCTGTGCGAAATCAACCCAAAAACACTTTTCTCAACTACACCAAAGTCTAATTCATCATGGAAGTTGTCAAATTAACTTTTGAAGTGAAGAACGCCTAAAATTTCAAATCTTCGATTCTCCTTCCTCGGGTTCAATTGATGCTCGATCTTGGTATAAAAAGACTCACAAGGAAGAAATCTACAATGCTCAATAGGTTTCCTTGGCCGATTATAACTCGAATTCAAAATTTCAAAATTTGTAAAATCCGGAGTGAGCAAAGATAAATGTAATTCAATAGTGAACAAAATGATATTTATCATATATAAATGAACAAAATTTAGAATGTGTCGACGTTCTTAGCCATTTTCTCTTAAAAAAAAAATTTGTCTTCGAAGCTTATTTTGCAATAAAATTTCAGAGCCTGAAAATGGAAAAATAAAAGATGGAAACAAAATGTCGACACTCTCGCGCTCATTGTAAAGGAAAAAGTCGGAAATACACAGCATGCTCTCTCCCGTTGTGTCCTGCTATCGTCTCCATGATGTCGACACCTATCTTCCTCCATCGCGGTTCCTACAACACCACTATAATAACTATAATTGTCTCCTTCTCTTTCTCTTCTCTCTCGTTTCCAACTCTCTCTCTCTCTGTCACATACTGATTGCTCACAAATCTAAATCAACGGGGATCGAGATTCAACTCAATTTCACTGGCTTTACCTATAAACCCCCTCTCTCGATCAATCTCCCATGTTGTTATTCCTTGAGGTTCGTCAAAATTCTATCTACCCACCTCTCTTTTATTCTCCTCCTCCTCCTCCTAATTAAACTGACCGATTAACAGCATTGGGTTTTGTGCAGGAACTCTGGCTCTTGCTCTGCCCATCCCAATTACAACTAAAATTCTCGGGTAATTTTCATTCTCTTTAATTTGATGACATGATAGTTTTTTTTTTTGGTTTGTTTGGTTCTTAAACTCTGTTTGGTTACAGATTCTCTATTTCAGTTGATGGCGAACTCGACCTGCATCGTGTCGGACACGTGCCGCGACGACGCGGCGGCGCTGAATCTCAAGTACGTCGCAATCGTCTCGATTCTTCTTGCCGGAGTCTGCGGCGTTGCGATTCCTCTAGTCGGGAAGAACCGGCGGTTTCTCAGGACGGACGGGAGCCTCTTCGTTGGAGCTAAAGCGTTCGCCGCCGGAGTGATTCTGGCGACGGGGTTCGTGCACATGCTCTCCGGCGGGACCACCGCTTTGAACAGCCCGTGCTTGCCGGAGTTTCCATGGTCTAAGTTTCCGTTCGCTGGTTTCTTCGCGATGATGGCGTCGCTTGCCACCTTGCTCGTTGACTTCGTGGGCACGCAGTATTACGAGCGCAAACAGGGCCTGAAGCGGCCCACCGAGGACCAGGTCAGGGTCGGGTCGGATGAATCGGGTCTGGAGTCGGGTATTGTTTCGGCGGCCCTGAAGCCCAATAATATTTTTAATGGGACGGTGTTTGGGGAGGAAGAAAGCGGTGGGATGCACATTGTAGGGATGCATGCACACGCGGCGCACCATAGGCATAGTCATCCTCAGGACGCGTGTGATGGGCACGTGAGGGAACCGAATGAGCCGGGTCATGGGCACGCCCATGTGCATGGCCATTCTCACGGATTCGGAGACGATGACGAGGAAGATAATGGTGTTCGGCACGTCGTCGTTTCCCAGGTAATTTTTTTATGTATTTTTTAATCTAGTTTGGATGGTCCTAATTGTTTGTTCGTAAAAGAATGATTGTTGCATTTCGCGTCATGTATGTTGACTTTTGATTGTGTTTACGTAAGTGTTCAGCCTTCTGATTTTAGTGGTGTGGGGTCTTCTCAGTTTGGGTTGGGTTTAGCTTGGGTGACTAGCTCACCTCTGGGTGATGACATTAGCAGCAACATCAAGTTTGTTATGCTCTTTTGTCTACTACAGTGGAGACTCACATTTTGTTTTCTAAGTGATGACATAGCAAAAACTTCAAGTTTGTTTTGCTCTTTTGTCTATACTACAATTTCACATTAGCAGAAACTTCAAGTTAATGCTGTAGTAGCTAGGTCTTTAACTCGGGAACTGGGCTGATAGAGCGATTTGGGATAGCCATTTACAACTCCTTTCAATACTGGAACTCGTTTTGTATACTGTACATAATGTTGTGATGCAAGACGTAAACTTTTTTAATGTTGGGGCTAAGATATTGTGTTCTTGTGCAGATTTTGGAACTTGGGATTGTATCCCACTCGGTGATCATCGGCTTGTCACTAGGAGTTTCACAGAGCCCTTGTACTATAAGGCCTTTGGTTGCAGCACTGTCTTTCCATCAGTTCTTTGAAGGTTTTGCACTTGGAGGCTGCATATCACAAGCCCAATTCAGGAACCGATCAGCGGCAATAATGGCTTGTTTTTTTGCCATAACAACTCCATTGGGGATCGGCATTGGGACTGCAATTTCGTCGTCCTACAACCCCTACAGTGCAGGAGCTTTGGTAACCGAAGGTATTTTGGACTCGATGTCTGCTGGTATTCTGGTCTACATGGCTTTGGTTGATCTCATTGCGGCTGATTTCCTAAGCAAGAGAATGAGCTGCAATTTTCGTCTTCAAATTGTGTCCTACTGCTTACTCTTTCTTGGAGCTGGGATGATGTCTTCACTTGCTATTTGGGCTTAGGTTGATCATTGTTTAGTTCATGTTCTTTTGAGGGTAGGGTGTTTAACCTTTTGGTGATGCAAATAGAAGGTCAAAGGTTTGAATCACCAGAAATCGATCTTCAGAAGAACATCAAAAAACACTTTGAACCGGTGCGATTGAGAATGTTTGGTTCTTTTGGCTGGTTCTTTTGGCTTGGTTCTTCCTAATTGGAAGATGAGCAAGCAAGAGAGGGACTAGATGTGTTGTAGAATAGGAGGACTGTTAAGCTTGTAAGAGCATCATGCCCTGTTACAAGACCTGGGAAAATTATTATTGAACATAAGATATTTTTCAGTCATAGCATCTTATACCTTAAAACTCATAATTTTTATTATATATTTCTTTTAATATTAAAGTATACATTGTATTTTATAATCTATATTATAATAATTTTTTAATAAAAAATTATTAATTAGTGTCATGTGACTTTTACCTTAAAACTCATAATTTTTATTATATATTTCTTTTAATATTAAAGTATACATTGTATTTTATAATCTATATTATAATAATTTTTTAATAAAAAATTATTAATTAGTGTCATGTGACTTTATCCTTATTTCGGATGTGATTTTATTGATCACGTGTCAATCTATATGAGCATAATCAGATTGTCGTAGATATGATATCTAATCGATAATTTAGATGTTATTTTTGGTGTCATGTGTCGTACTATGATTGGTCGTCGAGATTGCACCATAAACCTTATATGTTACATGTTAACATGTCGATTTCTGAACCATCTCTATTTTTGTCATTATGCTTTAATTTTGGTTTGTTATTGTAAACTTTTAATTTGGTGTGTTGTGTAGTTTTAATTTGGTGTGTTGTGAGTTTTAATTTTATGTGCTATTAATAAAAGTTTTATCAATTATGCATGTGAGTGTATACTAAATAAAAATTTAATCTATTATAAGAAAACAACAAAATAGTCTTTATTAAAATTTAGAACAAGTTACAACATCACATTAATTAAGCAACACAACACATTAATTAAAATAGGCAACGACATAATAAAAACAACACATTAATTAAAGTTTAACTAATGACTCTTCAACATTATTTCATAACTATTGTGTATCTTGAACCGGCGTGTAGATGGACAAATTTGTGTCATTTCCATCATTGCTTGAAGATGATTGAGGATGATATGGTTGGGTAGTAAAACTCTCATTGGCCATTTTCTCCTCGGCTTGTATCTTTTTTTGCCTCCTCTCCCAATAAGCTCTTTTGTTAGGAGAGTATATACTCGAATCCACTGCCATTGTGCAATCATCGGCTTCAAGTTTCTCCGCCGCCTTAGCCTCTTCAAGGAGTTGTTGCTTTTGTGCAAACTAACACTCACGCAAGAATCAATCTTTTCATTTGAGCGTGAATGCTCTCTCCGAGATCTTCACTCTTCTTCTTTTTTGCCACTTTAGCCGCTTTATTTCCCATTTGGCGAGATTGTTTAGGTCGAGATTCCTTAGGTGGTGCACTTGGAGTTGCTCCATCGTCGGGTGTCTTGTCATAATCATCCAAGTCGATAGGCGGCTCAAAATCGGAACTAAAGTCCATATCGGGAGGATTCATAATTTTTTGATGCGTCTTCAATATCTCCCAACAATGGAAAAAAAAGAACATCTCCCATTTTCACAATTTGTAATATTCTTTTTAGCGGTTACAAGCTACATAATCAATCAAAAAATTAAATTAGTGGTTAATAATTTCTAAGCTCTTGAAAATATAGTAACTATTTATATGCACAATTTAAATGTATACTTACTTAGTCGGCTTTGTTTTCACCACTATCATGAGCTTTGATTGCATGGTTGAGAGATGAACGTCATCTCATACATGTGGGGCAAATATTTTTTCAACGAGCCATACAACTTATTTCGGATCGAGAACCTACTCCGGTTGGCTTTGTGGCTTCTTACGCCGCACTAATACGCTCCCGTAATACTTTAGCGGCTTGGTTAGTACTTGTGATTGGATCCTCACTAGTATTCATAGTGGCTTGACACAACACTTCTTCTTTATCTTTTTCCCAATTTGTTTGCCTTGGAACCCTAGGCACCTTTGGTGGCATGATGCTACAAAAAATAAATCAAAAGCTAGAGAAAATAAGTTTAGGTAGAAAATTTGCTCTTGAGAAGAAGTAGCAAATTTTGGTGTAGAAATAATAAGATTTAGTGTTGGTATTTATAGAGATGCAAAAAATTACTTTTGCAACGGACATTTTTTTTTATAAATTTTTTCAGTATTTTTTTCTTTTAATTTAAGGAGGATTAACCATTAAATATATGCATGTAATAAAAAATATGGTTGTTGGAGAAAGATTTGTCGTTGGGCTAGAGAGTCGTTGGGCTCAAACAAGCAAAACAACACACGCCTCACCCTGGGCCCCGCGTCACATGCAACGCCAGTCGCTTCCCTTCCCTCACGCAGTACACTCGATCGGCTTTCCCTCTTTTTCTTCTCTCTCTCCGCGCCTCTTCCCCCTCGCGTGCTACAAATTTCTTCATCTCTTTGTTATGTTGTTTCTTTGTCCTCTGGGCCCACCAAAATCCCCAAGGTCCTATATTTTATTTAAGGTTCTATTTTAGAACCTAAAATAGGGTATGAGACTGAAATTTTGGTAGGTTAGAGATGAAATTTTTCATGAGGGTTCTACTATGAGGTATAACACCTCCATTGTTGAAGATGGCCTAAGACAGTCTTGTTATATTTTGTAAACTCACGTAGTTTTATCAGTCCGTTATGCAGTGTTCGGCCCAGTTTGGTATTGCAGTGAGAAAAATCAGCTATATAAAAACAAACAATTGAGAAAAAGCAGCTGTAAAATAAATCTACTTAATGTTTCGTAATTCAGTTTTTCAGGATCGCTACTTTAAAAATAAGCAGAGGTTGGACGTTTCGTAATTTCTCTCAGTTATATGTAAAAAATACTAATCGTGGGCAAATACCAAAATAGACATAAATGCTTTATTAAAATTAGACATAACCACACTCGATCATGGATCTGTATAACACATGACTGTTCAAAATGATCTTTCTTTCTCATGACAGAGAATGATCCCATTTCTATAGCTACTGAACAAAAACCTCAAATCTAAACAAGTTCAATGATGCAAATTGTTAGCATTAGTTCGTCAATTAAACATACTTACCCAATTAAGCAGGTGATCAACATCTACCCGACCACTCAAAAGACCACCAGGAAGGCTACAACTTCACCCGCAAGACCAACCCCATCCGAGCGCGCACGCGCCCGACAGGCGCACATCTGAATGTTCGCTCCACATGACAACAAAACAGCTATATCCCACATCGAAGAACACAAGCAAGCAACAATCTCAACCACCTATATAGGTAAGGTATTTACTACAGGTAAGAGGAGAGCTCATTGAATAGCATTTAATTCCAGCATTAAACACTCCAACCTACTTTCCTACACGTTCGCTTGACTGTTATATCCAATACATATTCTAACTTAGGCATCAGAGCGTTGAAGACATGCCACCTCTGTCTCGACCATCTGACTGCCCGTTTGTCGTTGTATTCTTCTAACAGCCGAACCCGAACACGCACACCCGAACACCCGAAGAGCGGAAAGGCACCCGATCATCCGAACGGCCCGAGCGTCCGAACGAAGAAAAGAAGAGCTCGTACTTGCTTCTGCTATATTGCGTCCCGCGTAATCCGGTAGAAACACAAATGTCAATAAACATAAGAAAATAAGAAGAACAAATCCACATTTTCTTTTTTTGTTCAAATCGGTGCTCCATCAAACTTGAAGCGATTCCATCCAACTTGAAGTGTTACTGTCCTCAAGACTTCCCTTTCTCTTCATACATGACCATTGATATGTTCTGCACCACGCTCTCTCTCTATATTCCTGTAGCTACAATGTACATCATTGACCATCATATCCAACTTAGATACCATTTCAGGATGTAGGCCTAGAACACGTAGTTCTGCGTATTATGGAACAGAATAACGAAGCAAACCAGTAGATATGAGACAATGATCAATCATGGAACAAAAAATGATCGACCCAGGTTTAGTGTAGCTTGATCGATCAATTATGGAACAAGAGTTGATTAGGTTATACTGAAGCATGTTATTCACCTTGTATTATATGCAATTCTATCTTCTAACTTTTCTTATCCATTACCTCACTCTTTTCTTCCAAGATTAGTGCAACTACTATTTCTTATTCAAGAGATCATTTCACTGTTTCTACTACCTGATATATCAATTCTCAATTCTCATACCTAGCTTTCCCTTACACATGCCTCTCCTCTAACCTCTTCCTCCTCTGCAATCTCAATCCGTAACATCTCATAACAAATATATGGCTTACAATTACGTTATAAAGCTACAGATCAAGCCCTATATTCATCAAAGAGAAATCACCCCAACAATAATACATTCTAACCCAATCAATAAATCAAACAAACATAAACAAGAAAATGATCAGAGCACGCGGAATTATCCATTAAAACAATAACTGTTCGTTGAATTTTGAACTCTTAAACGAAAGTAACACATAAATAGCTCGATTGCAACCTTCTGTGCAATAAATGAGTAAATCAATATAAGCTAATTCTCATAATTTAGAAACCAAATAAACAATGATAGAGGAAAACACACCTTGCACAACAGAAAACAAGCCAAACTACATGAAGAAACAAAGGCCATAAAGAAACTAATTATAGAGCACAAATCCTAGAATAAAACGAAGAGAAGGCATCCAACCAGAGCAGAAGTCAGAGAAATTGTACCTAAATCAGAGCAGAACTCGCAACCCAGAAGAGAAGAGCGGAGGTGAATCGTGTGAAAACTGATTGTACCAGTGTCATTTGAATTTCATTGAGGGTGTTTTGGAACTATAGAAATCTTCATTAAAGTTCCGCTTCTTTAGCCGTGTTTCATAGAAAGCGGATGAGAAAAAGCTACACAAGACATGCTTTCAGAAATCGTGGTACCAAACCGGCTGAAGGCCAGGTGCGGTGGGAAAAAAAACAGAAATAGCTCCAAAACCACAACCCCAAACGGGGCCCCTTCATGACATTCCTTGCTTATTTTCTGCTTTTGGTTTTTACCGAGTTCAAACTATTGAGCCTGTCCTTGGTAATGGACTAATGGGCAACAAATGGCGTATTGGGCCTCATTTTGGGCTTTATCCATCTGAGAGGCCTGTCGTATTGGGCCTGAGACATCATAAACTGAATTAATAATATAATAAACGGGTTCTTTAGGTGCAAATATTAATTTAATCAACGTTGAATAAACGTTTTACTGCACTGAAATTCTGAAAAGTCTAGCGGCAGTTGAATCATCGTCGTCAGCCTTGGGACTTGAGTAGTTGAGTGTCTATCACTCACTTTCTCCTGAGATCTAGCATAACACCCAGATTAACACGGAGTAACAGACATTCCAACTCTCAGGTTTCCAATTATTTACCAAAAATGCCACTCTTCTCTCACCGGCAATCCTCCTCACTGCCCACCACAACTTCCCCGAGCTACTCCTCCAAGCTCATCAAGCCCAACAAACCCAGCTCTGCATCTACTCTCCCCACTCGCACTACTCCCCTGCCCATTATCATTTTTTCACTCGTCTCCCTCATCATCGGCCTCGCCGGAACCATCTTCGCCGTCGTCGCCATCCGGCGCTCCACCACTCCCCTCCCCGTTTTCCGATGCGGCAAATCCGAAGATACTTTCCGAGCATTCTACTCGCTCTCCGGTTCTAGAAACCAAAATCACAATGCGGGTCTGATCGAACGGCCCAAGCTTCTCGGGTTCGTCGGAATTCTGACCGGGTTCGGGTCCACCGATCGCCGCAAAGCTATTCGCAGCACTTGGTTTCCTTCCGACCCAGATGCCCTTTTGAGGTAAATAACTCTTTTTCTACACCAAGGTTACTGAATTCACATTGATCGGAGTAAAGTTTGTGACTTTGTAGTTAAAAATCGTAGGATCAGGATCATATTCATTTCCAATGATCTGAACATTAACATTTGCCATTTTAGATTTGAGTTATTTTTCATTTTTGATTGTTACTATTTCGTAGGTTGGAGCAGGCTACTGGTTTAGCTTTCAGGTTTGTTATAGGAAAATCGAAGGATGCAAAGAAGAGGGCAGAGATTCAAGAAGAGATAGATAAGTACAGAGATTTCTTGGTGCTTGATATAAAGGATGAATATTTAAGCCTTCCATGGAAGACGTAAGAGTCCTCAATTGGAACCAATTTTTGCAGAGTTGATGGCTTTGTAATCTTGTTAGTTTTATGCTTTTATCTCATATTGCTCATATTTCATTCTATTTTTCAGGTTGGAGTTTTTCAAAGCCGCATTTCAACATTTTGAAGCCGATTATTATGTCAAAGCGGATGATGACATTTATCTGCGCCCAGGTACATTGAAATATGGATTATATAATTTCAGTAAGAGGTGAATGGAATGTGATGATGTTTTTGTATTTGTCAGATCGACTGGCCACACTTTTAGCCAAGGAGCGAACACATTCACAGACCTACATCGGTTGCATGAAGAAAGGTCCAGTGATAACTGACCCAAAAATGAAATGGTATGAGGGCTATCTAATTGTTCCTCCAGACCTTTTACATTTGTAGTGTTTCATGTGCAAGTCTGATGAAGCTTTTGATGTTGTGGTGCTCACAACTATTTCAGGTATGAGAAATCAGGTCATCTGATTGGCAATGAATACTTTCTCCATGCTTATGGTCCTATTTATGTCCTGTCTGCAGAGGTGGTAGCATCATTGGCAACTGCTAGAAATAACAGGTCTGCCACTCTTATTTCATCTGTTCTGGCTTTGGTTTGCTTGGAGTTTCTTCAGTATTAGTCTAGAACTTCAAAACTTCCAATATTGTGAAGTTTGTAAATTTTGGTTCTGGATTTAACTATTCCGTGAGAAGAGTAAAACTTATTGGTTTCAAGCTTTGTTACACATTTAGATTCATGGAGCAAACTTACACTTTTCTTTGATATCCTTCTCTCAGTTTGTTGTATAATAGTTTTGTGAGTTGATGTTGTGTATGGCAAGTTTTATGCAGCTTTGATTCGAACTGTATTGTTTTCTCTTCATGTACATGTCCCTTTGCATAATAGATTAATTGTCTAGCTTGCAGTTTGAGAATGTTTAGCAACGAAGATGTCACGATTGGATCATGGATGCTTTCAATGAATGTACACCATGAGGATAATCGGGCATTGTGCGACCCTCGGTGCACACCTACGTCCATTGCTGTGTGGGATATCCCCAAGTGTTCAGGTAACTCCGTTTTCTAAACTATCACCTTTTTCAAAACATAATGAACATATAAAAAACAATGGCTAAATTATATTGAAATTGGAAAGACTATCAATAAGTGGCATGATAACAAAGACATAAGAGGGCTCATACTATCTTTCAATAAAAGAACAATGTAGTATTGCTTCAACAATGCACAATCTCTGGTCATCAATATATAAATGAGACAATGTAAGATAATTTTGATGTAGATGGAGAACGAAAGCATTCTAGCCAAATAAGAGTTTTCTTTCATGTCATTGACATTTATGGCTTTATTTCATATATAGTTTAGAAATCCTACAGCTCAGACTTAACATTTAGTCCATCAATTGCAGTAGCACTTTAAGCTTAATTAACAGCTCATTTTTGGACTTTGTGGTGTCTGGTGTTTTTGTAGCTTAATGATGTACTTTACCTTGTGAAATCTATAACATTGTGAAGTAACATGTCGGATACTTTTGAAGGTAAAACTTGAGTATGAATCTTAAGTGTAGAAAATGAAATTTTTTGTTTGTTCCTGATAATTTTCAGCATATCAATTTCAACTTTCACCTGTAGCTTCTAATATTTTGAAGAATATGCTGATCTATTTACATGCTCTGATGGGAAAACTGTAAACTGTCTAGGTCTGTGCAATCCAGCTCTTCGGATGAAAGAGCTCCATACAATGAGTATGTGCTCTGTAAGTCCAACTCTGCCTACTGATGACGAATAAAGACTATGTCCAACTCTGCCTACTGATGACGAATAAAGACTATGTACTCTTACAGTGCCATACAACTCATCAGGAAGGTCAGCTGATTTTGTTTGCAACATCTCGTAGCTTCTCGTAAAAGAAAAATCACAGATCTTTTGAAGCCAGCCACATGGAACTCGCCCTCTCTGCACTCATCGGCTCTTGTTGTACAATCTCTGTACTGCTGCTGATCAGCATTTTCCTACCATGTCTCCATCTTAGGTAATTCCAGTGAATGTGTATAATCAATATCATTAATACAGTAACACATTATTCCACCAATGTGCAAATAGACTTCATGACTTCCTCCGCTAACACAACCTGCATACGAAGTGGCCGGTACCACAATACAGCAACATTTCACTATTTGAGTTATCATTTTCAGCTACTGCTCTACTCAACCAAACAACACTGACATGCTTCTACACAATAACAAACCATTTAAACCTTCTGATCTCTATTGCCCAGACTCCGGTACGAGTACAGAAATTTGAAATGGATTTGGACCAGTTGGTCTTTTGTCATTACCATGTGGCCGGCCCAATCCAAGCCCAGTTTTGTTCATAGGGCGGAGGGCAATCTCGTCAGTTCGGTCAAAGCTGTGGGTTCGTCTGTTTCCTCATTCTCGGTTTCAACCCAGTCTTCATCAAAGTTCTGGTGCTTACAGCTACCTTCAAAACTGATCGTCGGATTGGCTGACCGACAGGTCCACCACGTGTTATAAACGGTGCCAATAGGACAAGACTCAGACTAGGCATTCTGGTTTTGGCTGCATCTGATTGTCAGCTCCATCACTCCTCAGTTTTTGCTACGACTCGCTACGAACATAAATATACCCACGTCATCCACCTCTGTACAATGTATCCTACGTGGCAGAGACCATTTGCCACCTCAGCATCCTCTCTCTTCTTTTCGACCGATATATATAAGTATATATATTCTTGATTATTTTGAGATATAAAATATTATATAAATATTTTGATTATATTTTAACATCTTTATTGTTTAATTATTAGGTTTATATGAATAGATTATTATTGTAAATTTTCAATCAAAATGATGATCGTTAAAGTATAGAACTAGGTTAAATCAAGGGACGGAACAAATCTGAACCGTTTATACTTATAAACTTCAATTAGAATTTTGAATATCTTAGCAACCACCATTTAAGCTGAAAATTTATAGATTTGTTCTCCTAAAATTTAAACAGATAAAAATAATAAAATATAATAAAAAATGGGTGCAATGTACTGTACTTGAAAATAATCAAAAAATATATATAGCTTAGTCAAAATGTGCTCTATATATCCTTCCTCCTCCGATCCTCTTGTTTAATTTGCTTCAGTCTTCTCTCACTTTCTCTCGTTCTCTCAGTCTAGGATAGCACAATGGAAAAGAGTTCACATGTCCCGCCGGAGAATGTGTTGGCCGGGAAATGTCCTTCCGTCGGTGTCACCGGTGTGGTCGTGCCGGAGTATGTGGAAGACGAGATGACGCCGGATATTCCCATCGGCGAAGAGAGGATAGAGAAGTTCATGCAAGAGCTCTACAAGGAGATGACCACAGCGGCGGCGGCCGGCACCGACGAACCGCCTCCGTCGTCTTTTTTCTGCCATGGCTGGGAGAGCGAGAGCTGCGGGGTGGCGGTTTCTGACTCAGCATCGACGGTGATGGCCGGAGTAGAGTTCGGCGGGAAGACGGTGTCGCCAGCGCCGGAGAACGGTGGATGGTGCGGCTGTAAATGCAGCAGTAATGGGAGGTTGGTGGTGGTTGGAAGCGTCGAAGCGGAAGGAGGAGCCGTAATGGACGGCTGCGGTGGATGTGGGACCCACGTGAACGGTGAGGTGGACGGCTACGATGAGGAAGAGTGGTTCTCGAGAGTGTTGAGTTGGGGCCCAGCGGATCTTGTACCTGGTTTCTGGAACGACGTGCAGTGTGGTGGGTCTTCTTAGCAGAGAGAGAGTTCAGAAACTCCGGATCAGGTACGGTAGGGTCCATGCATGTAATGGTTCGATGTGTCCGTACAGGTGTCAATAGCTAAAGTAAGGTGGGTTCTAGTAGTACAAATAATAGTTTTTAGCTAGCTAGGAATTAAGGAAGGAAGGAGAGTAGAAGCTTCGGGAGTAGTCAGTTTGATTAGTGTTGAATTAAACTCTGTTCGTGATTTTAGTGTGTACTGTGTGGTCAGGATCGAAGAAGACAACAAAAATGACTTGGGTCTTTCATCTTCGATCGACTCTTTTCTCTTCATGCATGAATGTTGTGAAAGGGAGGAGATCGATGTTGGGTTTAAGCACATGAATACTACTACTTTTAATTTCTTGTAGCTTTTTGTTTACCCTCGTTCTAGTCTTGGTATCCATGCTCTTAACCCCAAACCTTCATGCTTTTGGTTAACAGCCGCCAACACCATGTGAAATGTGTGTATAGTAGCATATCTACAAACTCAATACTTCCTTAATATAAGTTTTTTTTTTAAGGGTCCATCAAATCCACCATAAAAGTTGATAACAGTATAGGATTTCACAGGATTATTCGGCGCGATAAAGAGAAACCCTATTATATTACTATACTTAGAAAAATGGTGTCGAATAAGATCCCTAGACTAACAAACTAGAATAACGTGGAATAACTGTCAAATTTGAGGTGCGTCACTCCTTAAAATTAGTTATGGACCCCTCTACTTTGGAACCACGTCCTCTGGTTGCCATACCAAGGGACTGAAACGACTTAAAGCAAAACACCCAGATTCCTCACGAGGACAACAAAACAACCCATATTAAAAGACCAAAGTTGAGGCCCAAGAAAAAAGGCCCAGCCAAATTTGAACAACCAGTCCAGTGTAGGACCAAGGCCCAAGGTCGTGGGCCCCCCGGTTGCCACACTTATGCACATCGCTTCATCGGCGTTGACAAGGACGTGTCTTCCCCGTTGCTTCTCTACTTCGCACCAGCTCTAGTCGCCGCGCTTCTCAAGTGAAGCCCGTCCCCAGAGAACGAAGCTGGACCGGGCCGAGGTGAGCCGTTGATGCTTCGATTATGACAACTGGTTCCATACAGCCTCGATCCCCGCAACCGCACCTTAAAACGGCTTCGACTAGGGCGAAGTCGTCCTACACGAAGTCAAAGCTCCTGGGTTCGCCGTCGTACAAAAAATTGTCCTCTTAAATCCATCAAACCATGTCAGCCAACCTCCATTGCAGGTCTGTGATGTCGAAGCACAATGAAAAGGAATATGCGGAATTTTCGAGGAGGAATAACAATGAAGAGATTGGAAATTGATGGAGTTGATGGAAAAGAAAGGAGGAACCAAGAAGAACGACATGAACTAACACGCAAAAAACCCTAATCGATGGCATCAGGCACAAACTCTCCGAATTCTCAACCGAAAAAAAAGGAACCCTCAGAGTCTCGAAACCCACAATATACTTGATTAGCTATAGTAATGTAACAATTAGATTTCTTAGCTATGTTAATTAACTTAAATTACAAAGGCATTTCGTCAGGATAACTAGATTTATGAGCTTCGTGGGTCAACCTAGCGGGCCAGTTCATAATAATGGAGTGTGTACTCAAAGCCCATTTTCTTGATAGTGGATTCGCCATTAACCGAATTTGCTAAAAACAAACGAGCCGTGCAATAGAAATCTAGACCATTTTGTGCAAAAGTAATAGAAAACGTAAAAGAAGACAGTGTGGCCCGGGCAGTACAAGAAGATAGCTAGCCTTCTTCGATTCATGTTCATACTTGATAGTAAGTAGCAAGTGCATGACTTAATAGCTTCTATCAAATAAAATAAAAATCTAGCTACCTTGACCTACAGTCCTTGAAGCATCCACCTAATTGCCGCTGCCAATTTAAAATGTTGGGGCTACCCGGTCTTCTTGATTTTCTAGATTATCGATCACTGTACGTTTTTCATCATTATAAGAACATCTCCGATGGGAGGTACTAAGAACTATTTTTCTAGTTTTGAAGTTGAAATGAGCTCTTCAATTATTGAAATATGTGGTACTAAACCTTAAAGATATAGCTTGGAATGTTAAACAAAGTCCTAAAATAAAACTTCGTTTAAGACGCGTCCTACATGAGTTGACGTGGGATCCAGACTGACAGATGAGAGAGAGAGGTGTTGAGAGCCACACTGGAGAAATTGTTGGCTGGCCAATGGCGCTAGAGAACAAATTAGAGAAGAAGATGGGACGCGCAACGCGCGAGAGAGGCGAGAAGGTGACGAGCAAGGTGGGACCTGCCTATATGATCTCATTTTTGCAATATCCATATCAATTATGTTAATCAACAGTAAGAAAATGGACGACCTCAATTAATTTCAAATTGAAATCAATGGCCTGATCTAAATTTTTTTCTTTTTCATTATTGATTCTGATTCAACGGTAAATGATATATTCTGAAATTGATCCAACGATTATTATTCAATCCAACACTTATTCTTCATATAACGGTCAAATTGAAATAACGATTATTATTTTAACTTTTTAAAATTGAATTATTATTTATCATGTACAATAATATTTTACAAAATTTAAATTATTATTAAAAACAACATAAAATAAAGATATCTAAATATATAAAATTAGAATTTTGAGATAGAATCTTAACCATTGAAAATGATTGAAGTCCTAAATAAATAGTGTCAAAATAAAGTCCTAAAAATAAATTGATCACCTCATATAAGACTTTGTCATTAGCTCTGAGTTTCCTCCGGGTGAAAGAAAATGACCGAGCAGAAGCAGCATAATTATATGCTCGTTTTCCAGAAGTAGAAGATGATAAAGATCGAAGCTAGCTACACTGCTGCGTGCATGAATGGCTTGTTGACATTAGAGAAACTGCTCGGTCCACTTGACTGTGTCTAGTACTCTAATTCAATCTATGCATGGTTGCTGGCTTTAGGTTTTTAGGACCATTGCATTGCTCGATGGACCATGCATATATTGCATATGGATATCTGGATCGATCGAGAGCTTTCGGGTTTCTAGGGTATTGGGTTTGTCTTCGTGTTAGGGACAAGCAGTGACCGGAGTCGGATGTCGAAATATGTCTATATAAATATATATAGTTAATTAATATAAAAATAAATAAAGATTTCTGAAATAATAACATGATATCAAAAACATAATAAATTATATTTTGTAGACTAAAATTTTAAAATGTTACACGTCTTTCTCGATCACAAGTCTTAATTTATAATTAGTTTGTGCTAAACTTTCAATAATTTTTTCTACTTTACATAAGTGCATGTGTTAAATAGTCATATTCTATTTTTCGCGAAGCCTAATTTTGATGCATTCACTATTTTTTCATCTCCTTGAAACTAAAAAGTTTACCATACTATGCTTTTGAATTTTGATCGATGTTGGTTGCATGTATATACAAAATTATTTATAGAGATTTATACATCCTAGCCTAATCAACTAATTAATTAAGAATTATGATTTAAATAATACATGTTGTGTAACAGAGTTTTGGAATTGGAATCCTGAATGGGCAAACCAAAACTGAAAGTATTTACGATGAAAATAGAATTGATTATAAGAGAATTATAGAGATAATTAAATAATATAATAAACTTTAAGAGAAACATGTGACTATATATAATTGGTTATAGAATAAGGGGGGTCATTTTATGGTTGACTCTTCGACTCTTCATAATCCAAACAAGATGATATATATATAATCCATAGTTTGGTGAAAGTTGTGGGGGTGCCATGGCCCCCCTTGGCCCATACGTACCTCCGCCGTTGGGGACAAGGGTCAGAGGTGGTCGCTTTTCCTTTTCCATGATTTTTTAGATCGAATTTGCATGAGATTTCGAGAGTAAAAACAAGGATTAATTATAAAATACAATCCTAATTATGGGATAATTTTCATTTTAGTACCTAAGTATAAAAAAAAAATTCATATCACCATCTAACGTTATCTTCTTCTTACATTTTAGTATATATGTCAGTCACCTCGTCAAAAAACTCTGTTTTCTACTGGCATGGCATATGTGGGTCCTACATGTTACGAATTAGGGGCTATCTTTGTTTGACTTTTGAGAAGAGAATTAAAGGGCCGAACAATGTTGTTCAAAGCAGGATTCCAACAAATAATGTTCTTCAGAGCTAGGGTTTGCCCTCTGTTGATCATTTCACTAGCAAGTGGGACGACGATAACCCAGTTACCCGATTATAATTAAATTACTCATCTCAATTTTTCTTTAATTACTTATAAAAGCTTCTTCTTTTATATAACACATTGTACTTAGTTACTGCTTAACCCCAAAATCTCCCAGCGAACTCGAGAGATTTCGCAAACTGTCTATTTTCCTCGATTGTTTTTTGTGCGCTGACGTGTCACCGTCTCACGACGAAATGTTGATTTGTAAGCTAGCGGCTACTGACTTCTTGATAAGCGATTTAGACGAGGAAAACACTAACCTCGCTTGAATGGATCCTTCTTGCCTAGTGACCTAAGACTTGCGGTTTTCGTGTCTCTAGCTGAGCCACGGAAATCGATACTCTACACTCCTCCAGGTGTAAAGCAGAGCAATCTCCTTGACGCAGTGTTGAGAACACAAGGGTGTTGCGTCCTTGAATCTTGAAACTCTTACTCTTCCCGGTGACAACTCTTGGTCATCGGTTGCAGGTTTTTGCGTCCTTGAATCGCAAGAATCTCACGCTTTTTGGGTGATAACTCTCTTGATCGTAGGTTGCAAGAATTTTCTCGTGATGAGAAGGATAGTTTGCTGAGAGCAAAATATGTATTTGATCGAGGATTCTTTTCCAATCGCTCTTTAACTCTTTATATAGAAGACCGTAGCCGTATTCCACTTCACTTAGAATTCTTTTGGTATTGGTACTTAGACTCACAATACAACTCTAAGTAAGCAACAAATCTCATCCGATTCTTATCTCTAGGCCTTCAAACAGAGTCCTACTTGTTATAGGAAATGTTAGATAAAAGCAAGCCACATGGATAAGCTTTTAACATTATTTCCTTTAGGCCCAATACATCCTGAACTTGTACACTCCACTCAGGCCACTCGCATAATCCAGCCTTCAAAGCCCAATAAGAGATATTTTATCTCAAGCCCAAACATTTCCCCTTAAGCCTTAAGATTAAATCCAACAATGCAAACGAAAAAGCTTGATTTCCTAAATGACATGTCGATAATACCAAACGGTAACTTTATACGCAAGTTCCACGTCGTCACTTCTCTTCTGAAAAGCTGCGCCATTTCGGCTGACGTCATATAAAAAGTGCACGTTCGCGGTAGTCCCCACTACCAACACAAACTCTTCCTTCCATTCGAACTTTAAGCTTCTCTCAAAAGCCAATCTTTCCGTCTTTCCACCGCTGTCAATCTCCGACTATTCAACATGCCTCCGTACAAAGAAAGATACCCAAATCTTATCCAAACCGAGGCAAACCGCCTTGCCGCCGATATTTGCGCTGTCATGGCTCGCAGACAACCAGGTGTTACTTTTACTCTCAGAGTCACCTCCAAAGCCACTGGCCGCCTAGGCCCCTTCCTCAAAACACCAATAAACCCAGAGCTCTTCACCATGCTTCGTCGCCCCTACTTCAACTCAGCACTAATTTTCCAAGATAACCCAAAAGCTAGCCCTGAGGGATGGACGAAGAAGGATACCTTCTGCTCAATCGGCAAATGGCCCAACACTACCGAGAAGGACCGTGCCTGGTACAACAACCGCCGGGAACTGGACTTGATTTGATGGCAAGTGGCTGAGATTGATCAACTTCTCGACCTATGCTTCGCACTCCCTAGTGGTAGGAATCGCGCTCATTTCACCACCGCCATGTGCTTTTGGGATTCAGCAGGCAACTGCTTCTGCCTACCTTGTGGCGATATAAGTATTACTCTCCTGGATCTTTATGTTATATTTGGCATTCCTATAACCTCATTTGGAAACAAGGTGACCACATCGAATGCACCATTCATGCCGATTCAGATCGCCCCGCTCCATACTCAACATGGGCCAACCATTTCATCAACAACCAAACCGATCAAGAAGGGATAACCTTCCTTGAATTATGGTTATTCAAATATATCTTCTTCCTTTCTTCCCATAAGGTCAATCAATGCTGGATCAACCTCGTCGAGTGTCTCTTTGAGGGTAAACAATTGGGTCTTGCACAGTCTATCATCACCGGCATCTTTCGTAGTCTAAGGTGGATTGTGCTATCGCGACTCGATCTCAGCCAACCAGGATCACTCTGGATGGTAGAGCTATGACTTCGAATGTACTTCCCCATTTTCCATCATCCCGAAATTCTACCATTCGAGAGAGACGTAATTCTGGGTAAGACTCTGGAAACCACCAACTCTTTTGACGGGTGGACTTACCAAACATGCTTCGCTGCATTTTGCTCACATTCGAAGTTTCCTGAGGCCGTGGTCGATACCATTATGAGCCGCAACTTCCCTCAAGACCTTGACATTGGCTTCCTTCCCTCGTCAAAATAAGATAATCAAGTGAGGGTCATTTTTCTTCAAAGCAACACCTATGGCGACCTGCTGGTTCATGATCCTTCTACACCCGAACATGAACTATACCCTCCGAACCACTTCGTTAGGCAACTTGGGCTATCCGAGCATGCCCCCATGCCTCTTGTTTGCTTAGTGAACCGCTACAGCATTTGGCGAGCCACTTCTTGTCCCAATCCCACTGACTTGATTGATGGTCACTACGACTTCCCTCTGGTCATGCTTCCTGAACAAGATTTCGAGCATCCTATTGCACCATCCCTTTACATGAGTGCTAACTACCTAGCTTGGAAAGCCCAATTTTGGGATGGGATCCGATGCAAGCCACCACTATCCCTTTTTACCGCCATCTTCCATAACTTTAAGAAATAATTTATGGATGAATCTGATCGGCAACTGCTACGCATGGCTCCATGAGGATACTGGCGACACCTCTTGGCCATTGGTACATAACCATACTTACTTATTTTCTTTGCTAAACTCCTTCCACAGATGTTGGCGATATTTCTACTTCATTTTAATTCACTTTTCCCTTGCTGAACCTGAACAGTATTCTGAAAACCCTAAAGCCCAAGATGCTACTGTCAATGAGGAGCCTCAAAGGATGGAAAAAGAACAAGAAGAACCTCCACGAGCTGTAAGTATTCCATTCTCCAAATGCCTCACCATTTTAAGTCTTTAAATATTATAATTGTTAAGTTTTATTTCAGCAATCTCACAAGCAGACTCGAACCGACTCGCCAGTCAATGGTTCTAATAAACGTAAACAACACTACCATAAAGTCACCATTGAGGACCACTCGAAGGAACAAGTGGTGCAAGATGAACCTCCTCACCAAATCACAACTGAGCCTACACCCTCTGCAGCAACAACAACTCTTTCTCCATTGTCAGAGACTTAATCTACCGTAGTCGTTCCATCCCTACAGACTGATGATGTCTCCGCTGAACAACCACATGAGCTGGTTGAAACCAACCTCTCTTCTTCTCTCAAGGTAAGATAACTATGCTAAAATCTTTTAACACCCTAAGCAACATTTATTTATATCATTACAATTCTAAAAGTTCATTGGCTTTAGGATTTGCTCATCGCTACTAAAAAGAGTGTCGCCCTCAACACTAAAGCTGTTATTATCGAGAACACTCCTGATCTTCCGGTGAATGTCTCTGACTCGCTCATCTCTGAACCAGCTCTGGATGCCAGACTACCCCAGTTCCAATATTTCTTGGATTTTGCTAACAAGTCTGAAGAGCAAGATGTCACAAATGAAGGCGGTTCCACTTTCTTCTCTTATCACTCCCTACATTACACTCCGGAGGAACAACAAGCCATGGCAGAAGGGCGCGTAGTACCTATTTCCCATCCAGAATACTCAAGCGAGCGTAACAAAGCTCTGGAGTAAAGAGTACTTGATATTCTGCACTCACCTGAATCACATATGCTTGGCGAGCCTAAGGTATGCTTACTATAACAATCTCTTTATCCCTTTACACACTGCATCGTCACCTATTCTGAAACAAACGTTTTCTAACAGAAATCCTAGCCTCTAAACTTCATCTACTACTTGCGGTACTCAACCTGCTTTACCAGAATGTTAAACTCCCATTGCTATTGTTAAAGCAGCTCCTAATAACCAAGAGGTGTCTCCGTGGGCCTTGTCATCTTCATGCCTCGACAGTTGAGTAGCTGCTATTCGAGACCAAGTCCTGAGCTTAGAAGAACTTTCTACCAAACTCGACATTTTGAGTCTCATTCCGGCTGACATAGCCCTTTCTCGAGCCGCTCTCAAAGAACTCTCTCTAGCCAAATTGGACTCATTTGAGGACATCAACAACTCCCTGGATAAAGTTAGAGACTTGAAAGAAGCTGCCCCTGGCGAACTCCTTGATACTATCTCAGATTTCGAGCAAGCTCCCCAAATTATATAGCTGTGAAGATGACTTGAAGCATAGAGTGGACCGCAAACGAGAGATGGTAGTCGAGATGGCCAACCAATTACAGTAAGATCGGGGTCGAGTTCAAGAATTTCTGAAGAGTGCTTCAAACAAAAGAGAGGCCCTAGCCATCAAGGAAGCCGAACTAGCACTTCTTTAGGCTGAAGTGGAACTCTTGCAGGCCAATGCTAGTTCTACTCATGCTCGTACTCAACAACTTCTGGACGAAAGCTCTTGTCGCACAAACCAACTTGCCGAAGCCGAAGATGATGCTTCAGAGCTCTTGGACTCGTATAGCTTGGCTTGGAAAGACTTCGAGTTCTTCATAGTAGGATTGAAGAAAAAGGCTCTTCTGTTATAGTTTCGGGGCTTCTAATATTAAGCCCAACTATTTGTATTTTATGAACCCAAAACCAAAATTTAATTATCTTGGCACTATTATGATCTATTTAGATTCTAAATTCATTACTCGGCCTTAGATATAGGCTTGCTAAAAACCAATCCAACAGTAATTGGTCTGCTAAGGAAATTACCTGCCCTCTTACTGTTGTTGCTAAACTTTTCCAGTGAAACTCCTTCTTGAATGGCCTTTAATCTCAAACTTGAAGTCTGGAACATGTTGTCCCATCCGTCTAATCTTCATACGTTTAACTGGCCAAAAAATCTCTAATTATGGCACCTTTATCTCAGGATAGATAAACCATCTTGTTTCTCAATCCCCTATAGACATGCACCCTTCATTAATGATTGCGTTTTATCCCGAGAATCTTCATCGCTCTATTTGGACGTAATGGTTCAATATTTACTTCTCCTATAAATGTCATTCTCATTCTTTGCACCTATGCATCCATTCATCCTTCTTGTTCGATGGACTCCACCCTGCTGTATTTAATCTGGTTCTCGCCTGAAAAGAAACCTCTAGATATAATCCTCCTACACTATAGACCTTAGATAGTGATATCCATGTCCAAATCTGGGCTAGATAGTAATATCTATGTCCAGAAGACTCCTTTGCAAAGTCACCCTAAGTATCTACAGGGTGACAGAGTCTAAACGCAGATGATGACTTTGTATTGGCTTCCTCGCTAACAACCGATCTACTTTTTTGTGCATAGAGACTGCAGGTCTTATGAACACAGACGTTCTGGCGAGAAAATTCAGGGAGTTCAATTCAGAGAAGCATATGACAACTTGCTTCCATCGCTCTATTTGGGCTGCTGAACTAGCTTCCTTGACGCTTCAACTCCTTATTCTTTTGTCTCTTGAGATCCATGCTCCACGTATGCATATTTAATATGCATGCCACAGAGACTGGTTATCAACCATTTGAGGAATTTGGGGAATAAATGTCATTTTTCCCTTTTTGTTTCTTTTGTTAATCGCAGCATATCTTCATATGGTATCAGAGCTTAAGACCGCAAAACCTTCGTAATCTTGTGCTTTAATGTAATCTACTTGTGTTTAAAGAATAGAATCTCTTTCTACAAAATGTTGTTCACATTGATAAACTCAAACACTGTTTGCGTATGAAAAGTACACTTGTGCATTTGGCCACAGAAGTTGGAAGTACAGATTAACAACTAAACATTGACAAAAGATTTAGCCACAGAAATTGGCTGTAAAAAGTTGAGAATGAGATTTTTTTTGGAAGTTAGCCACAGAAATTTGCCTTGTAGCGAGGAGTTGCCTTGGGGCCTTTATGGACTGAATTCCTACGTTGTTGGCACGTCGTCGTACTCCCATACTGGCTGCAATATGGCTTGAGGAAACGGCCATTGATGGGGTTAGCATGGATTGTACCATCTCGATCACGCAGACGCACAACTCTCTTTCCTTGAATACGATCTATGATATATGGACCTTCCCACTTTTTCGACCATTTACCTTTTCCATCTATCTTCTTTCCAATTGGAAGTATAACTCTTCAGACTAAGTCTCCTTCTACGAAACTTTTGCCACTTGTGCACATGTCATAAGCACGTGATACTTTTTGTTTCTCGACGCATAGGTTATTGTAAGCCTCCAATCGTTTCCCATCTAAATCTTCAAGCTCCTACCACATTTCTTGCACATAATCCTCGCCAATCAAATCATGTCGTTCCATAACCCTCATGGACTGAACATTGATTTCTGATGGTAGAACTGCATCATGGCCAAACATTATTGCATAAGGAGTCGTTCCGGTGGGGCTTCATTTACTTGTTTGGTATGCCCATAATATATTAAATAAATCTTCCTGTCATAAACTGGGATTGCTGGCAAGCATTCTCTTCAGGATATGTATGATTATCTTACTGCTTGCCTCAGCTTGACCATTGGATTGGGCATAAAACGGGGTAGAATGAAGAAAATGTATTCCCAAGTCTTTCATTAGCTCACCTACCTCGCCAGACATGAAAGCTGCCCCTCTGTCTGACACGAAACATTCTGGAATGCCAAATCTACAGATGATATCTTCAAACAAAAACTGACGAATGACGTTTGCGGAGGCCACTTTAAAGGCCTAGCTTCCACCCATTTGGTGAAAAAGTCAGTCGCAATGATGATGAACTTGTGTCCTTATGAGGAATGAGGATGAATCATCCCGATTAAATCCAAAGCATATCCTCGTGCTGGCTAAGGCTTGATGATTGGTTGTAAAGGGATATTGAGCATATGGCTAATCGGACAATGTGCTTGACACTCTTCACAACCTTTCGCGAACGTATTACAGTCTTTGAGCATTCCTGGCCAATAGTAACCATGACACTGTAATAACCATCTCATCTTTGGACCAGTTTGGTGTGCTCCTGCTGCCCCTAAGTGTACTTCTCTCATTATTTGCTTAGCGTCACGTCCATATACGCATCACAGTAACAAACCGTTTTCTCCTCGCTGATACAGTGCATCATCTTTGAGCACATAGTTAAGGGCCAAAAACTAGATCCGCTTATCTGTCGGTTCTTTAGGATTCTAGAGATACGAGATGATGTGTTGTCTCCAGTCTATGTCTATATAATCAAGTGTTGCGATGTACTATTCATTGTTTTCTCTTTGGCGAGCAAAAAAAGAAGGAAGTGTGCGTCATTCAAATTTTAGAATCCGCTAGCGTACTCCATCCTGAAGGCTTACTACTGTTGCTAACTGTGCTAACTCATTTGCTGCATAATTCTCCTCGCGAGGAATGTGACTCAATTCTACTTCAGTAAATAACTTGAGTAAATCACAGGCTTGCTTGGTATACGGCTCTAACATTGGTCCGACCTTATACTTTGTCTCGAGTTGCCTAATCACCAACAGGGAATCCTCATATACGTGCACATCTATAATTTCCATATCTAGCAAAAGCTCCAACCTGAAAGAATACAAAAAAGTTTGGCTATGTGGAGTGACTAGGGCGACTCCTACTCCAGCCATGGTGCTAGTACTTGAGCCATTGAAGTATAAACACCATGGGGCAAGATCAATACGAGCCAAGTCCAGTCAGGACCTTCGCGAGCATTAATCATCAGATGATGGTCAAGAAAATCAGCCACTGCCTGGCCCTTTACTGCATTTTGTGGTACATACTGTAGTGAAAATTCAGAAAGTGCCAAGATCCACTTCCCAATTCTGCCTCTTAGTATGGGCCTTGATAACATATACTTCACCAAATCAGTCTGTGCAATTACACAAGTGGTGAAGGATAGCATATAATGCCTCAACTTGCATCCTGAGAAATACAAGGCCAAGCAAAAATTTTCCATTGGCGAGTATGGCGTTTCACAAACTGTCAAAGTACGAATAAGATAGAAAATAACACGCTCGACCCCTGTCGTATCGTCTTGAGCTAATAGACTCCCAATGTAATGGTTTGTAGCTAATATATACAGCTTAAGAGAGACCTCTGGCCTTGGTGGTACCAAAACCGGTGAGTTCGCCATATATGCTTTGATGGTATCAAAAGTCTCTTGATAAGCAGGCTCCCATACAAAGTCTTTTTTTATTTTTCAACTTGAGTAAATGTGAGAATGGCTATCTTTTCCTGGCTGCATTTGAATTAAATCGCCTCAGGAAGTTTATCTTTCCCAACAGTCGCTGTAACTCTTTCTTATTCTTTGGCGGAACTGCATATATGACCACTTCCTTTTTATCATCTAGGACCTCGATGCCCCGTTGATGTACCAAGAAACCCAAAAAATTCCCGCTTGTACCCAAAAAACGCACTTGGCTGGGTTTATCTTCAATCGATGTTGTCTTACTCGAATGAACACCTGCCTCAGGTCTTCGGTATGGTCTGTTTTTCACTTTGTCTTGACTACCACATCATTGATATAAACTTCCATGGATTTCCCTACGAGGTCTTGAAATATTAAATTCATAGCTCGCTGATAGGTGGCCCATGTGTTCTTGAGTCCAAATGGCATATCCACGTACTCAAATACCCCTGCAAAACCTGGTCACCGGAACACTGTCTTATACCTATCTGTTTCTGCCCTGGAATTTGATGATATCCAGCTATCTTATCCATGAATGATAACATCTTATGGCAAGCGACTGAGTCCACCAACAAATCTGCTATTGACATTATGTATGCATCCTTCAGAGTTGCATTGTTAAGGTCTTAGTAATCAACATAGACCCGCATCTTCCCATTTTTCTTCTTTACCGGTACTACGTTTGAAATTCACTCGTTGTATTTGTCTACTCGAATAATGTCTGATTTTTAAGCATTGTTTTTCAATATCTTCCTTGACTAGAATTGTTGTCTCTGTGCTCATATGACGCATCTCTTGCTTCACAGGTTTCTTGCCTTCTAAGATAGATAAGTTATGGCACACTAGATCTGGCAACAACCCTGACATGTCTTCGTATTTTTCTGCAAAATAATCTGTGTACTCTCTCAGCAATTCAATGAGCCTTTGTTATTCTTCAGGTTCCAGGAATGTAATTATAGCCATAGTCATTGGCTCTTCCGAAGTCATAAGATTAATCTTTTCAATGGAATCCTGAACTTTAGAAGGTGTATCATCTAACGTTGCTAAAGCTAACTTGATTTCCTCCTCTTCATTTGATTCATGCAGTACATCGTCATCCACGTATTCCAATGCTGTAATCAACAGAACACTCTCGTAGGCTTGATTCTCCATTAGAAAATTGTGGAATCGTTCATACAGGGAGTAGCAAGTCTCGGCCTCTATGCTTGATAAGACCCTATCATTGGAATGATTTGAGTGGTAGCTCAATAGTATAAGGTTGGTGACTGTCCTCGCCTACCTAGATGATACCCCATTGAGTTAATTCAGAGGTCGTGACACCAACTGGACGGCCCTAGTTATATACGCCACATACCTCCAATGGCCGAAGGTCACTGTTGTAGTAGCTAGAGTCCAAAGCATTGGCAGATATGGAGTAAGGACGGGGATCAGATTCAATAACTTTTGCCTTGACTCACTCCATATTCCAAAGCATTATATGTTGATGAAGAGAAGATGGTACACAATAACTTCTGTGGATCCAATCTCGTCCCAGAATTGTGCTATATGGTGTTCTACATTTTGCCCCAAAGAATGTGTATATGCCTGTAGCTGGTCCCACTTGCGCATGAAGAAAAATAATTCTCAAAGTCTTAGATATGTTGCCTTGGAAATTTTGAACATTCAAGGCTGTTTCTTGGATAGTGGACTTGGGGATACCTAGTAGTGCAATTGCTTTAACGGTTATAATGTTGACGATTTCCCCTGAATCTACCAAAAACTTATTGATTTGGATGCCTTGGACCTTCCCTGTGACATATAATGGTCGCATGTGCATGGCCATATTCAGGGTAGGCTTCACCAACATCATATATGCCTTCTTCAAAGACAAGTCAACCTCTGATTTCTTGGCGAGTGACTGCTGATTAGATGATATAGTATCCTCTTCTATGGTCGCCAAGTTGTTCACACTTTTTACTGGGCAAGTATTGACCTCTGTTGCTTTTGTTGAAGATCCTGCAAACTTAGAGGGTAAGACAAACACCATATTAACGTTAATATCTATTTCATCCTCGTATTCTTGCATATCTTCCTCCT
Organism: Geum urbanum; assembly: GCA_946800695.1. Taxonomy (NCBI): domain Eukaryota; kingdom Viridiplantae; phylum Streptophyta; class Magnoliopsida; order Rosales; family Rosaceae; genus Geum; species Geum urbanum. The sequence goes on from OX327002.1 coordinate 59,920,450, forward strand.
TATCTTCACCATAGTCTACTACTTCCTCGTCGTTACCCTCGATACCTTGTTCAGTCTTCTCAGCATCCATATCTATACCGTTAGTGATATCTAAGGTGGCAACATGCTGCGTTTGATCCTTAGCTATAGGTTCTAACGTAGTTGGTTGAAACAGACCGGAACTTTTCTTTGTAAGGGTAGGAAAGGACTTGTCCAAGCTAGCCTTTTTCTTCTTTTCTTCCTCAATCAAAGGCTTTGGTATCCAAAAAAACCCTTTGTTTTGCTTATCGTGACATGCCCTCATGAAATTTCCTTAGTTCACGGAGGGCTCTTTGCTAATTGTGTAGCTTCTTAAGCAAAGTGGAGACGTTGTCTGGCTGTTTTATGTTTCCTTGGGTCGCGGGGAACCTCGGGTACAGGTTTTGGTGTCTTCTGCCTGGCTCATAACTCTGGGTTACGATCGAAGACATTTGGCTTGGTTGCTTAGACTCTGGGCTCGCTAGATTTCTTTCCAAAAACAACCAGGGGATTAGCGGCTAAGGCATTCATACGCCTCGGCAACTGTTCTGGGGTGTACATGAATTGCTCTTCTTGCACCAAACCCATGTCTAACGCCTCTAGCGCTCTCTTAGCTTCTCCAAAGTTCCATTGCAAGTTGTGTCTCCTCCACGAAGTTACTTCCATTGTTTTACCTTTCTCCTTTATGTACCATACGTTTTCATTTGTGATATTTTTTGAAGCGGGTGGAATATATGGCTTGGCGAGTGTGTCGACTACAACTACTTCAGATTTCTCTGATCTGCCAGACTTCTCTACAGCACTTCTTCATTTGAAGTCTTAGGAAGTCCTTTAACTTAGCTCCATTGGGATACTTGGCTGATAATGTTCAGGTGTGGAGATTAACTCTGGACAGATTTTAACTGCTTCCTTTAATTCCTCACATGTGATCTTCAACCCACAATGGAACTTGCAACAGGAACACAGAGCCACTGGCGATTCTCCCTTCGGGTCAATCTTCTCCTTTCCTTTTGATGTATTATCTTGTGTTCTTCTTGAGGTACCCTCACTACTGGTTTGAAGGTCGAGGGTTGGTTTCCTTTCCCCTTGAGAGCTCTATCATTCCAACCATCAATGCCTCTTCGATTGTAGGATTTGGTGAGGGTGCTGCAATCTGCACTTCTCTCTCGTCTATCTACTGCTGAATTTTATACATTAAATTAATGCATTCATTAGTGGAGTGACACCCCCATTTCTTATGGCATCGGTTGAAATGACCCAACCCCGATTTAGTTTCCTAAACTGAAATCAAACCCCTTCTGAAAACATGAACCAACAAAAATCAATAAAATTTTGATAGAGTAACGCTACTAACGGAATTGCCATTAACCTGCACCTGGAAAATACACTTCATCCTATGCCACAAAAACCAAACCGTGGGCACCAATCCCATCCAGATTTCTCAATATCATATCAATAGCAATAAACAGTAAACATAACTGTATAATATAGAAAATCCGGGAAAAACCACATAAAACATGTATCAGTAGCGTATCTGAGCGACCTCTAGTGTACATATACAAAATATACAACAGTAGGCAAAACAAGAAACCTACTGGAAAAGAAAGGTGGCTCGAACACTAAGCTTCCGACAGCGACGTGCAACACCAGAATCTGAACTGCAAACTGAGCACGGAAACGGAAAAGCCCAGGGGAAAGACATAAATTCGTTAGAGTGAGTGGACGAAAATAAATGTCTTTCGCCGAATAATATATGTTATAAAAACATATGCGAGTCTAAATAAATGAATATGACATAGTACACGATGAAGACTCTAATTCCTCACGCGTACGAAGCATGCAACGTAAAACTCTGCGGGGTCACTCATGGATACGTCCGCGCTAGTACAGTCGGAATCACGGGATCCCAGACCCACAAGTGATTCTAGCCAAGAAGGCCTCAGATCAGAGGTCTCCCCCCCCCCTCCCGGGTAAAGGCCTCGGGTCAGGGGTCACAGCCTCCCCCGGTAAACATCCTCGGGGATCAGCCGGGATGCAAGTGTATCGATACAACAATATATACCGTGACTGTACTTTGTGTAAATCAAATCATAAATAGTTTTATGCAAGTATATAAAATATAACGTAAATGCATATACGTAATACATAATTGTATAACACATGCTCATATAAATCATAATCTCATATGGATGCTCATGCTCGTAAAACGTGTATTAAAGACTCACGACTAATCAGTGAAAAGAAATTGTCCACTCACAGGTGAGCAAAACGCGCACTCGCGCTAATCACGTGGTCCGGCGGAAGATCCCTCGCCCGAAGCACGATCTCGATCCCCTGAATAATCATAAAATATATCTTATCAAAATCACAATTCACAATACTGTACCACACCTTGGAAACCAACCGTTCCCAGAAACGTATAACTGATACAAAAATAATTAACGAAATTCCCGAAATCTCCACTCAAACCCTCGACTGAAAATCCGGTACCCAAATCAACTCGAAAACCTCAAGGCAACGATCGGGGCGCGAATACGAGCGAAACGACATATAACTCGACACATTTCCAAAAAAGTCAAACTTTCGCCGGAGCGCTGCCGTTGACCGCTGTCGCCGGCGGCGACGCGGCGTCAATGGTGACGGATTCCGGCCAAACTTTCCAGAAATAAACTACTCTTCAAGCCCAACATATTTCTCTTCTACACCGAGACCCAATTTCAACCCCACCGGCCGAAATTGAGCTCGAAACTCACGAAATCCATGGATTCCGGTGAGATTCCGGCGAGCTTCAAACGGCAACCAAATCCAAATTCCTTCTACCAAAAGCATCTATAGGTTGAGGGGAACTTTTCCCCCCAAAGCCCCGACCCCAAAAGTCGCCGGAGAAGGCCACCCGAATTCGGCAAAATCACCCAACTTCATCGAACTCGTTCTCCCTCAATTCTCAACCAAATCAAGAAATTCCAAGTTCTAACTAGTTGCAAATCACGAGAGGAAAATTTTACCTTCCAAGGTCGTGGCCTAAATCGGCCGAGAACAGAAGCTCCGACGGTGAACAGTAACCGGGTGAATAGTCCTCTCGGGTCAACGGGTTCAAATTTCGGTCAACGCTCGGTCAACGCCTCAAACAGTGTTTTCGACAATTTTTCGACTATTTCCGATATTTATACTCGCGGCTCGAGATGATCGACGGTCCAAACGGATAACAATCACAATTCGGATAAACTCGATACGAGCGGATAAACTCGACGAGATTTTGAAACTTCAAATATTCATATTATATTCTTCGGTAGTCAAAATAATTATCCGGAACCGCCAACGAACTCGAAATCACGCGTATAACAAATCTTAAGAAGAGACTCAACTCAAATTCTCGCCCAATAATTAAGTCGTGATCAAAGCCGCTAATTCGATTCATTACGGAAAACTGTGATTATGCGCAAATTCGTGGATTAAGCCGATTACTCTACTGATTCTGTTCGGGGTCATCACATCGGTAGTGAGGTAGATCTTTCACATCTTCCGGATTTGGATATGGAGTTCCCCAATTATCGGGAACCACTGTTATCCCTGCTTGGAGTAGCCATTCAAAAGTCTCTGCTCGCCCAGATGCATCATATGTGATCACCCCTCGTATGGGTTGGACAAATACGATATTGCCCTTGGGCTTAGGACTTCTCCTTGATCTTCTCCATCTTTGTGCTAGCCCAGATGCATAACGAGATGGGAAAGTTACAGGAACTGTCGTGAAAGGTGGTGGTGAGTTAGGATGCCATTCTATCACCTCTTCTTAGCTAACTGTGATCACTTCCTGGTCAATTAAACCTTGAACTTTATCCTTCAGAGCAGAACACGTTGTTGTTTGGTGTCCAAACGTGTTATAAAACCTGCAAAAATGCTCGCCTGACCTTTTATAATAAGGTGTCTTAGCTTGAATACTGGCAAATAGACGATAAGTTTCATCTCTTGCAACCCGTTTATGATTTCTTCCACTTTATCTTATGGAAAAGTATACTGTGGGTCGACTGGTTCATTATTTTCCTCTGCTCTTACTACAAAGCTAACGATTGACGACTATCGACATTCACCATGTTAACCTAAGGCACCGGGAACGGTTGAGAATCAACTAGCGATGTCGTCTTGGAAGCTCCTTCTAAAGCTAACTGGCCTTCATTAATCCACTTCTGGATTTGATCTTTCAGTTTGATGCAGTCCTTACTCATATGGTTCCATGCGCCATGCAACTTACAGTACTTCTTCCCTTTTAATTGTTCTGTGCTAGGTAATGGGCTGAAGTCTGTCTTGGCGGCTCGTCAAGTATTTCATGAGCCATGTTGACATCATAGGTGTACGTCTCGAACTCTGGCTTTGCAAAAGCTACTATCGAGAACTTTATAGGACCTTTGTTCTTCTGAAGCTTGCGGGACTTCAACACTTTGTTCGTCGCTAACTCAACAGCACCCACTTTTTCTTCTTCAGAGTCTGATTCCCGTTCCACTTGGTCCTCTATATAAGCCACAGTTCTTGGCTTGTGTCTATCGTAAGACCTTGATGCATATGTCTCCTTTGATGAGTTGCGCTTGTTATCACGCTCTTGTATGACAATATGAGCTTTTATCATAGCCGCAATAATCTCATTTAAGGTGAAATATTTGTTGTTAAAAAACAAATTATAGTACTGATCTTCTAAATCATTGATGACCATCTCAACAAATGCATCCTTTCCTAACGGGGTTCTGCATAGGTTGTACTCAGATCGAAAATGGTGAAGGAAAGCTACTGGTGTTTTTTATGATGATTGACTCATGGCTGCTAGCTTTCCGATGCTAGTTTCCGGTCTCGTTGTCTGGAAATGATCTATGAACAATACTTCTATTGTCGCCCATTCCGTGATGGAACTTTTCTCCAGACCTGTATATCAGACAAGGGCTGATCCAGACAGAGATGAGCCAAAGGTTCTCAATTTGAGCTCCTCATCTTAAGCGAATTGTCCCAGTTGTAGGGTGAAGTATGCCAGATGTGTTGCTGCATTGGCATCGTCATCCCCTGTAAAGGTCTGGAAGCTGATTTATTTGTAATGTCTTGGCCACTACCAAGCCTTGGTGTCGCCTTTCTGGACAGGCGGAAAAGGAGTTTCATACGGCTCATATGCTTTGGCGATGTGAATATCACATTCGTCCATAAACCTTTCTAAGCGCTCTTCATATGCATCCGGGAAAGTCTTTCTTACCGTGTTCTCCTGGTGAGATCCGAGACAGACTTAGTAAGGGCTGAAATGTATCTCTTCATTCTCCGAAATTGCATGGCCACCGCTTTGGCCTGCTTTGTGAGGTTTGTATCTAGAGTATGCATGATCTTCGCATGCATCCTTTCTTGACCCTCTGCGAGAGTGGTTATTTGAACCTTCAGCAGCTCCCAATCCTCCAGGCCTTTGTTATACTCCAGCTTTAGAGATTTGATTTCGGCTCTCGCCATGTCTATCTTCTAACTACTGGAAGCGAGCAGGTCTGCTTGTTCTTTAAACCTTCCCTCGATGGATTCAAAGTAACCTCCTAGTTGTACATCCCGCCTAGCGGCATATGCTCGATACTTTTCGTAACATAGGTGATTAATAGCACCTTCACTCAAGAAGTTAATATTCATACTTGAATGATGTTCTGTTCCGAAGATGATGTCAACCACCTTCTCGAATAGTGAACGACACCTAGAAGAAGTGTGTTCCCGATACTTCGGTTGTGAGTGTTTGTGACACTGGGGGTATTCCTTTTTATAGGGATCCCCAATTGTCGCTGAGAGACACTAAAAGCAGGTCCCATTAGGCATGCTAAAATTTCTAACCCCAAAATCTCCTAGTGGACTCGAGAGATTTCGCAAACTGTCTTTTTTCCTCGATTGTGCTTCGTGCGCTGGCGTGCCACCGTCTCACGACGGAATGTTGATTTGTAAGCTAGCGGCTACTGACTTCTTGATGAGCGATTTAAACAAGGAGAGCACCAACCTCGCCTGAATGGATCCTTCTTGCCTAGTGACCTAGGACTTGCGGTTTTTATGTCTCTAGCTGAGCCACAGAAATCGATACTCTACACTCCTCTTAGTGTAAAGCAAAGCAATCTCATTGACGCGGTGTTGAGAACACAATGGTGTTGATTCCTTGAATCTTGAAACTCTCACTCTTTCTGGTGACAAGCCTCTTGATCGCCGGTTGCAGGTTTTTGTGTCCTTGAATCGCAAGAATCTCACGCTTTTCGGATGACAACTCTCTTAATCGCAGGTTGCAAGGTTTTCTCGTGATGAGAAGGATAGTTTGCTGAGAGCAAAATATGTATGTGGTCGAGGATCATTTTCCAATCGCTCTTCAACTCTTTATATAGAAGATCGTAGCCGCATTCCACTTCACTTGAAATTATTCTGGTGTTAGTACTTAGACTCACAATACAACCCTAGGTAATCAACAAAGCTCATTCGATTCTTATCTCTAAGCCTTCCAACAAAGTCCTACTTGTTATAGGAAATGTTAGATAAAAGCAAGCCGCATAGATCAACTTTTAACATTATTTTCTTTAGGCCCAATACATCCTAAACTTGTACACTTCACTCGAGCTGCTCGTCTAATCCAACTCTCAAAGTCCAATAAGAGATATTTTATATATGGCCCAAACAATTACTTTGTTTCTTCTTACAGTGACCTTAAAATGAAAACCTGATGGGATATAGTACCCGAGCTCTTGAGTGTCTTTAAGTCTCAATTTTTTTTCAAATTAATTTATGGATTGGTTTTCTACTTTTGTATAATCGTGTACGTTGATGGTTTAATTGAGTTGAGGTTGATGAAATGTTGAGCTACCATAGTTTATTTTCTTGGTGGATCGATTGGTTTGATTATTACTGTGTTCTTCTACTAATTTTTTTTATAATTTATTTTTCTACTGGTCGAAGCGAAGAAGTTGATTGAAATGCCCTCGGGCTTTCAGTGAGAAATGACGTTTGTGGGATCCACAAATGCCATGTCAGCGAAAAATAGAATTTTTTGACGGGGTGACTGACTGAGGTACTAAAATGCCAGAGAAGGATAACATTAGGTAGTGAAATACAAATTTTTGATACTTAGGTACTAAAATGAAAATGACATCATAATTAAGGTGATATTTTGTAACTAATACTAAAAACAAGACACTGCCACCCGGCCAGTACGTGCTTGCTATTCCACAGTACCCTACACTAGCTTGATGTGATTGAACTCGATCTGTATGGCTTTTAGGTATGGGCTTCTAATAGTGAGAAGCGGGCTTTCAGGTTTGGAGCCCATGCCAGCAACAGCTTGTGTAGGGCAGAGTTTGTTTTCCTTTCTGAATCGATGACGTTGAATTGGGAGATGACAAAGGGAGAAGCTTATACATGCAAGGTGATGATTTCCTATCAACCAGTAACCACTCATTTTTAGCACACAGGCAAGAAGTCAGCATATATTATTTGTATGGAATACCAAATATTCAGATAATAATTACTTATACTGTTTGTTATGCTGTCAATCAAATGAGATCGACATATATATAACATGTAGTTTTTCAACCTATGTGTACGTACGTAGCTATATTTTCAATCTCAGAAAATTAGGATTTATAAAGTGAAGGCATGAAGTTGAACATTGATCTTATCGATTATGATCAAGCTAGCTAAGGCTGGCATGACTAGAGCGCCACGTTGTGAACAAGCATGTTTGGTTCTGGTTTAATTGAGGTACGTACGTTGTGCCAAGTTGAGAATCTAAGTTCTGTGATCATGCACGTACGTAGGTATATATGAATTCTACACCACTTGTTGTTGATTAGGTATCTTATGGTTTCGGAATCAACTTAATATTCTTTTGTCTCGAATCTCCTAGCTAGCTATCCTCCAAACGATCGATGTACGTGGCTGCGTGGGATGTCTCGTACATTAATTAAAAGTTTAAAACTAACCAAATGGAAGAGTAATATCATCTTCTTCGAATTGAACAAAGTAAGTAGTTATGAAAGATCGACATGCACGTACTGCAGATACTATTTGAATTTTTTGAATCATTGACTTGTGGTCTTCTGAGTATGCGACAGTTTGACACCGGCGGCCCGGCGCGGTGGTAACATGGTGGATCGATCTGGTGCTCATGATCACTCAGACACACAAACACATGTAAAAATATATATATATATATATATATATATATATATCAGATTTTATCAAATGTAAAACTTCATACTGAAACTGTCTGGGTCTAAAATAAACAGTATTTATTTTTAAATGAGCTTTGACATTTTAATGAAAATGGGCCGATATCAACGGCCTGCGCAAGAACGGTGACATTTCCTGATGAGGGAAAGATTCTTTAGCGATCTTGTCATCAAGTCTTAAATATTGATTGAAAGACTTAAGAAATAAGAATCTCGGACAATTAAAGTCATTAAGTGAGTCTAAGTGCAAGAATCTTAAGCCTATTACGACAAATCACCATATTTTCCTATATATTGAGAATATCTTTACGTAAAAAAGATCCCACGATCATACAACTTTTTTTCTTCTCATAATAACCTTCTTGTCTTGAGAAACCCTAGCAACCGGCGACCAAAAGATCTTCACCCAAAGGAACGTGAGTATCTGGAGATTCAAGGACGCACCATTGTGCTCTCAAACTCGACAAGGAGATTGCTTTACTTCACACTGAATGATCGGTGGAGTATCAATTTTTCGTGGCTTAGCTAGAGACACGAAGAAACCTAGTCCTAGGCCTACTAGGCAAAAAGAATCCATCGGACTGGGTTGGTGCTCTCCCCGTCCTAAATTGCTTCTTAGAAGTCAGGTAGCGGCCTACGCTACGATCAACATTCTGCCACACGGCAGTGGCACGTCAACACACATCTACACACGGTTGAGAAAAAGAGACAGTTTGAAGACTTCTCATACCCTGAAAAATTCTTAGCCTAACATTTTGGCATGCCCAATGGGACTCACTTTGTGTCTCTATGCGACAATAGGGGACCCTTACCGAAGGGCATTCCCATAGTGTCAGAGACATCCTCAACTAACCTACAGGGAGCATACATCTGCTGAGTGCCGCGCACTCTCCGCAAACACAGCAGACTTAATATTTGGGACCGTACAATTCCAACTAATGGAGTTTACATTCTTACCTGATGACAATATCAGGGGCTTGACATACGAGAATTATCGCCCGTACACCACTAAGCGTGACAAGCACGAGGCGGCATAACTCGATCTCATCAACCAACAACTAGGTGATCAAACGGCTTTACTCGCTGACAATGGAGAAAAGTGTTAGGACCATAATTATGTGCCTATTACGCCCCTAACTTTATGCTTATAGCTTATTTTCTATGAATAAAACATTGTTCTTATGACGTTTCATGTTCTTGCTAGGAAATGTGGAGTTGGCTTGGAAATGTATTAAATATGAAGAACTAGATACTTATTGGAGAAGACGTATACATTTCCGAGGTCCAAAGAGAATTTGGAGCAGTTTTGGGAAAATGACGAAATAGCTTCGCCGGAGGTCACCAGAAGTTGCCCGGAACCCGTCGGAATTTGTCACAGCCGGCCGACCCATGATAGTCGCATATTTATGTGTCTATTTGGTGTTTATTTTGTTCCCTATGTTTAGTTTATTATTAGTTTTTGAGTGAATTAATTATGTTTATTTGTTTTTAGGTATTTTGGAGATTAATGAAGAAAATGAGCTTAAATAATATATTTTGGAAGTTACCGTGGAAGAGGAGGACTTACATGGTGAAGGAATCCTAATTTGAAAAGAATACAAAGTACAGCACGTGTTCCATTTTTAGCTAGGTTAATTAGCTTGGCGAGAGGAGGTACATATGTATAATTTGTCACGTGAGCTGTTTGGCGAGCAGCTTGGAGTTGCTGCTTGATGAGTAAATCTTGGCGAGGAACGGAAAGTAAAAGTGGAAGTGGAGTTGAAGTCTGACATGTGCCTTGACTTAGTAAAAAGAGGAAGTGGGTTTGTATTAGGAATCTAGCACGTGAAGATGGGATAGGTAATGATACCTAGTTGATTGGGTGGCTATATATATATATATAGCTAGAAACAAGAAAGAGGGGGGGGGGGGGAGGGGGGTGATTACGGCTGGAAGATCACGTTGTCGCCAAGAGTTCTTCTTTCATCCTTTATTTAATTTATCTTTTATGAATTCTTTGATGTTATTATTTAAGATTATGAGTAGCTAATTTTCCTTTGTTAAGGGGCTGCTTGAAGCCCCGTACATGAAGTCTTTTTAATTCACACACTTTAACCTAGTTTTGCATACTCTTTCAATGAGGTTTCTTTCTCTGAATGATTCACCGTATGAATTCTTGTATGTTTACTTTGGTGGCCAACTTAGTATGCATGCTAGGATTTTAGTTTCATGAGATACGGGCAACTGAAGATAATTTCTTCCACCGGATTCTTTATAGTGATATGCCGATTTTATCGTCAGGAGATTGAAATTCATAGGTCTAGCAAGACACGCTCATAGTGTACTTGTGAACCCTTGTAGCTTCTCAAACCTTTTCTAGAGTTTAATGCTTTCTTCTTTGTAAACCTTGAGGTCCATGACTATGGGTTCATAGAGGGATAGATGTATGGGAGGTCCATGACAAACCTGCATAAGCATAAGGATTAGGTAATAGGATATGGTTGTAACGATCAACTCTTCCTGAGAACTTTCATTCATTGGATATGTGCATTAGATTAAGTATGTGTTAGATAGATAGAATGGCGGTGGTGGATTGCATTCCTCTTAACTCTTTAATCATATAGTTTAAATCCATTTGCATTCATTAGCATTTTACTTTCAGCATTTATTTTCTGCATTAGCTGTATCTTAGCCGATTCAGTTTGGTACTCAAATCAACTCAGAAAACCCTCAAATTTTGTGTGGTAGTTTGCTACTGTGTCTAGTTTACTATGTCCAAATTTTGTATTATTTGAGTCTGTCTAGCTTAGGTCCGGAGTGTCATTAGTGTACTGTAGTTGAGTCTGTCAGCATTTCAGTCTAGTGTTAGGATTTAGTTTCACTAATTCCTTATGTTCGACAACCCCTATTTATCTTACTACATTGATATATCCAGGTTGTGAATATGGTATCTTTGAGAGGTGTTTACTCGCCTTGTCAGCCCACCTTGTCCGACTCAATCATATGGAGTCCAACCCAATGGAGGCCCATTTAGTCCATCTATGCTTATTAATCTGATTTGCAGAGGAAGAGAAAAAGTTGGACCACATGATGTCACTATTTTGGAGTTGCCTTCCATAGCCTAAAATAGTGGATCATGGTCTCCCTAATTCAAAGTTAACCTTTAGATCTTCCATCTCACCATTTTTTATCATCTAAGAGTCCATAGTTTCCTTTCCATTCAGCTCAAATTCGAGCTCCCCCTTGCACCCACACGTAACTCACCTCATTTTTCAGATTTTGATAGTTGTAGTCTCTCTCTAGCTCCCTCATTCATACCCAAATCAAATAGCCATCTCCTCCACCTCTCAAACACCCATAAGCACCACCAAAATGCTTGAAAACTTCCATCACCACCACCATACATTCATCTACACCATCTTCTTCTAATCCTAAGGTGGGTGACTCAAGTTCTTGGAGCATTTGAGCATATTTGGAGGAAGAAGGGAAGAAGAGCTAGAAGACCTTGGAGCTTTTGGGGACTCTCGGTTATTTCTTCTCCTATTTGTCTCTAAATCATGTATTTATACTCTATGCTAGCTATGGGTAGTGAGTAGTAGATTTTGGGAGACTAGGGTTAGAACCCTAGCCAAGTGATGTGAAGGAACATGTCTTGGATTATGTATGCTTTATGGTTTTAGTGTATGTTATGCAATTTTGTGTTGTGAATGAGTTTGTTGTTTAATTGTGGATGTTTATATGCTTGAGCTCATTGTCTAAGTTTCTCATATGCATGTGTTGACCATAGCTAAGTTGATGTATGTGTTAAAGGAACTAAAAATGACCCTTGAATGAACTAGCTACTCACTTAAGGATAGACGAGCATGTAAACATGATTAGGGTATTATCTAAGGGATTTACCTTGAGATTTGGTTCCCTAGCACCTAGCATGGACTAGGGCTTCTTTGAGTCTCAATAGACTAGAAGAACTCTAGTCAAGCACGCATTGATTTGAAAAGATTATTGTGGCAAATCTTAGAATTCCTTAGCTCGTAACTCACTAGGTGCAAGTTGATGGATTCACATAAACTACTCTTGGATTCTCTAATCGAGATTTGAGAGGGGGAACCTTTCCACATCTATCACACGGTATGTTTGTTTGCTTCCCAATGTGACATACGATTGAGATGTAAGCGCGAAATGGCTCATGTCTTGGTCTCGATTCACCAAACATTTCAATGTTGGGCTTAAGTCGTCTAGTGTCTGACATGACCTAGGAACTTGAGTTCAAAACCTAACGTGACTCACATGGTCACGATTTGGATATCCATTTGTGTGAATGAACTTTAATCCAATATATAAACCGGGACATTATTTGAAGCATCATGTGGTTAGTGGGACTTCCCTAGCCGACCTACTTTCCTTATATTGATTTCGTATTATTTTAACTTTCATATCTTAGTGTAATCAACAACCAATCAATCAACTCGTTAATCACTCATCTTAATTTCACCATCTCTCACAATGCTAAGTCTCCAAAGGACTTAGCGGTGTGAGATTCATTTCTATATTTTATTTCCTTTTTAGTGTCAAGCTAGTGTTTAGTCTGTCCGTAGTCTAAGTGCTTTCTATTCCGAGTTAAGGAGTTATAGTGCTTAATCCTCGTGGGTTTGACACTCAACTACCTTTTCTATACTATAACATACCTCGTATACTTGCGGGTGAAGATCACTTTTGCACTTATGGGTTAGTTAATAGCTCACTAAGTGTAGGGGTTAAAATCTTTAATAAGAAGACGGAGTCTACCAATGCTGAGGTAGTCGCTCTGAAGGCCGAGTTCGCCAAAGGTTTGGAGGAGCAGGCGGCCCAGAAGGCTCAACTTACAACCTTAATGGAAGGGCAAGACAGGATACATGCCAAGCTCATGAATGCTGTCGAGGTCGTACTAACACGACAGAAGAAGGACATACTGGACATGTTTAAAAGGGCTGATAATGACATCAGACAGCTCACCAAGTTCATATCCGACTTCGCAAGAGCTCAATGGCAAGCCAACATTTTCTCAGCTGCCTGGCAGGAGAAGTTTAATGCGTTCATGGAGAAATGCAACATCCATGTCACCAAGCCTCATCAGCCATATGAGACCCCTTACCCAGCAGCGTTGGGGGGTATCAATACCAACTAACAATGGCCCAGGAACTATAAGTCAATTAGCTTCCAGAACTTTAGTGGGATGGAAGTAAAAGTGCATCCACTCACTTGGTATCTTTTACATTGCAGCTCAAACCATGGGGGGAGGACCTACGACTGAAATTGAGGGTTTTCGGCTCTTCCCTGACTGGCTCAGCCCTGATCTGGTACACTGGACTCTAACCCCAATCCGTAAAAGAGTGGGCCGACATGGAGAAATTGTTTTCAATCACTTCGGCACGACTTTGCTAGAAACCAGCATCAGCAAATTAGTCGCCATGAACCATGCTCCATCTGAGAGCCCAGTAACGTTCTTGCACCATTTCAGGTTAGAATATACTTTATGCAAGACTCCTTTGGCAAACGACACCATCATTGACATGGCGATTAATGGTCTAGAAGACCAATATCATCATCTGTTCCTCAGCAGTAAGCATCCTTCGCTGAACGAGTTCATCGTCACTGTTATAAAGGCTTACAACGCTATGAAAGAGAGGGACAACAGACGTAACTCTTTGAAGGGTACATATGTACCCAGATCATCTTACTCAGAGAGAAACAAGCCAGCAACTATGGTTTATATTGAAGACTCTACTGACGAGGTGTATGAGTCTGAATGCAAGCATGTTCATGCTGTTGAACTATCTTCTAAATTAGTGCTCAAGCCTCGGAAGCTCCAGTAGAGCAAAGGTCCGGTGAAGCTCTTGATAGTGGATTTTACCAAGCCATAGTTCGAGACATATACATATGATGCCAACTTGGCTCACGAGATCCTGGATGAGTTGATCAGTTCGCAAGTGGCAAAGACAGACTTTGCACCTCTCCCTAGTGCTGAGCAACTCAAAGGAAAAAAGTATTGTAAGTTCCGCGACATGTGGAACTACTCCACCAAGGATTGTGTTAAACCCAAGGGTCAAATCTAGAAGTGGATCAACGAGGGCAAGCTTGCTCTAGAGTCGTCGCCCAAGACAGTCTTACTAGTTGATTCTCAGCAGTTCCCTGAACCATATATCAAAATGGTGGAAATACAGGGATTCCCATCTAGGCGAAAGGGAGGGAAGGGTGAGAGGAGGTCGAATGAGCTCAATTGAGTCTAGCCAGCAAAAACATCCAGGCCGTCGCAGCGATACACTTTCGACTAAAATCACATAAATGAAATCCTCGATGAGCTGATCATGGAGGATCTGATTAATTACAATCCTGTGAAGAGGCTTGAAGACTTAGCCTATATGGGGCCAGGTGATTATTTTTGCAGGTATCACAACAAGTTCGGACACACAACTTCTTCTTGCTTTGGTTTGAAGAACACTGACTATAGCTTGTTAGATTACTGGGCGATCGACTTTGGCCAGGGAGAAGGACCAAGTGTGGATTCTAGGCTTTGCCAACTTTCCATAAGAAGCTCAAGCATGTGGTGCCAACATCAAAGGCTAAGCCTCTTAAGAAACTGGAGCCAGCAAGGAAGCCAAAGCAGCTGTTCACCTATGACGTTTTGCGAGTAGCAGAAATCTTAGACTATTTGATACAAGCGAAGATTGCTGAGGTACCCAACAGTCCCTCGCCAGACCCAACAATATGGAAGGACTCCTCTACTATCGCTTCCACCATGCCTGGACTCACACGACTGAAGAGTGCACCAACTAGAAGTTTATGATTCAGCGGTGGATCAACAAAGGCGAGATAACGATCAAGTTGCAAGGTGATAACATGGCTCAAGACACTGATGTTGGCGATAGTTTGGTGGTCAGCATGATAGAAGTGTAGAGGCCTAATCCTAACAAAAGAAAACAAACTTTGGACCTTCAAACTGAGGGAGAAGCAACTAAGGCAACACGACCAACACCTTCCGCGAAGGGTAAGGAAAAGATTGACCCAAAGACAGAATCCCCAGTAGTGTTGTGCTCTCGCTGCAAAGTTTGTTGTAGACTGCAGATATCTAATGATTAGCTGATGGAGGCAGTTAAAGTATGCCAGAGCTGGTTTCTTTACCTAATCACTTCCAGCCCAACAGTCCATAAGAGCTAAACACGAGAGACTCACAAGTCTACAAGCGAATGCGAGCGACTGACGTTTCCTAAAACTAACAACAACGGTAGAGCTCAGGCACAAAGAGGACCTCACCAAGCCTTACATACCACTAGCATAGAGGAACATCACCAGAGAAAATGGCTGGTATGTCAAAGCGAAAGGGAAGACAATAGAGGTTACTCCCAGTAGGCGTATGAATCTACAACGTCGGTTTGGATAGGCTAAGCAGGCACTAGAAGCCCTAGACATGGGCCTCATTCAACCAGAGGACATGACTTTTACACTTAAAGAACTAGAGCAACGGCTTAACACGTTAGCAGCTAACCCCATCGTGGTCTTTGGAAAACAGTCTCATGAGCCCAAGGTGCGAGCAGCTAGGCCCAGTGTCTTCTCTCGCATCCCAGAATTGCTTTCCAAGGTTCAAGAATCTATCCCTGAGGTTTGGCAGGTCCATAGGGGACCCAGAGGCAAAAAGCAGGTCGCCAACACCAAAGATCCAAGGCATGTCGTGCTCAGAAGTCTCCTTCAAGCATCTAAGCCCAATGAAGCCTAACTCACTTAAAGTGAGGCATGAGATTTGAGGTGGAGGCTAAAGCTACTGATAGAAGAAGAAAGAAAGAAGGCCCTGGCTCAAACTCAAACCAAGGCCACCACTTCTCTAACAAGTCAGAGCAGTGGATTATTTTCTCCTGCAAGTGTTGAACATACATATGAGATTCCTTCTGAGGATCGTCTAGTAGCAACCCTGGGAACCATGGATCCTGTTGACCAGGACATGGCAGAGGCTAAACCACAAGATATGACTACAGGTGGGAATAAGGAAGCGGCGAAGACGAGGAACCATAAACCCAGGTTTATGGTGAGGAATATGATGTGAATATGGTATTCGTCTTACCCTCCAAGTTTGTAGGTTCTGCAGTTTGGCTGCCAAGCTTAACACCGTCTCCCCCCAGGGAGGTAGTTTTAGATCATCCAAGTACAGTGAACAACCTGGCGATGACTAGCACAAAAGGGGAAAAAGGAGAGCAACAACTACTCTCGGTGCAACCAAACATTGATTTGTCATTAAGGAAAGCATACATACTGTTTAACAAGCCAACCTTCATTATAATTATGCACATGTGACCCATTTACGTCATCGCCAAGGTCCAACGGATATCCCTCAACAAAATGTTGGTAAATTCTGGAGTAGCCGTACACATCGTCACCGTTAGGGCGATGAGACTATTGGGTATCCCCAAATCCGTCATTCAGGAGACGGCCCTCTATGTTCGAAATTTTCAAGGTAATATATCTAAAACTCTAGGCATTGTCTTTCTCCATGTGCAGATGGGACTAGCAGTTGTGACACATACTTTCTTCGTAGCAGAGTGCACAGTACCGTAAAGTGTAATACTCGGACGAGACTGGATTCACATGAGCTATTGTGTGTCATCTTCTCTCCATCAGCAGATGGTGTACGTTATGGAACATGGAGTCAGGTGAAGCAAAATTTATTGATGTAGACCCTCGTCCATACTCGGTGTTAGCAAACAATATAGACGTCAACTATTACAATGGAGACCTGAGGCCATTGGAGGTATGTGGAATCGATTAGAAGGGTCACCCTATGGGGGTGGCAACCTCTCTTAGCTCAATGAGGCATCATAGAGGCGAGCGAAGATGAACGCTGCCCTTACACCATTGAGCTACCAAAAAGGTGTCTCGATGTTAGAGCCTCTATCAGACATAGACTCAGAGACTTGTAGCTCTCTCCACGACCGTTTACATGAATATCTGATGGAGAAATAAGCATACGAGCAAGTTCTAATGATCGCAGCCTTGAAATATGTGGATGATGATGTGCTGCAGAAATTGGAAGAGGAGGAGACCATCCAACTAGCTCCGGTACCCTTGGACGACACTCCACCTATAGTCAAGGATCCCATAGAGAAGATTAATTTGGGAACCACAGAATAGCCAATGACTGTGGCTATTAGTACCTTCTTAGAACTTGAAGAACGAAAGAGGCTCATTGAATTACTACATAAGTACGCAGACTACTTCGCAGAGAAATATGAGGATATGTTAGGGCTGTCGCCAGACTTAGTTTGTCAAAACCTTCAAATCATAGAAGGAAAGAAACCAGTAAAGTAGGAAATGCTTAGAATGAATACATAGACAACAATTCTAGTCAAATAAGAGATCCAAAAGATGCTCATGTCAGGCATCATCAGAGTAGCCAAGTTACAAATAGTGGCTATCGAACGTCGTCCCGGTCAGAAAGAAGAACGGGAAGATGAGAGTTTGTGTCGACTACTGCAACCTCAATAATGTCACTCCAAAGGGTGCATATCCCATGCCAGTTGCAGACTTGTTGGTTGATTTAGTGGCTCGCCATGAGATGTTGTCCTTTATGGATGGCATAGCTGGGTATCACCAAATCCTAGTGGCTGAGGCTGACAGACACAAAATAACATTTTGGTGCCCAGGTTTTTTTGGTGTTTTTGAGTATGTGGACATGCCATTTGGACTCAAGAACGTTGGGGCCACTTACCAATGAGCCATGAATCTAATCTTCCATGACCTCATAGGCAAAATCATGGAGTTTTACATCGATTACATGGTGGTCAAAACCAAGCACATGACATATCACATAGACGACTTGAGGAGAGTGTTCGACCGTATGAGGCTTCACTAGTTGAAGATGAACCCTCCCAAGTGCGTCTTTGGAGTCAACGTAGGAGATTTCTTGGGTTTCCTGGTCCACCAACAGGGGATTGAAGTACCTGATGATAAGGAGACAATGTTTAATGCTAGTCCACCAAAGAATAAAAAGGATCTTCAAACGCTTGCTGGATAAAATCAAATTTCTGAGGAGATTTATTGCTAATCCAGCATGAAAGGTTCAACCGTTCTCGCCTTTACTCAAGCTTCAAAATCAGAAAGACTTCATATGAGAGCCTATTCATCAAGAGGCTTTTGACACCATGAAGACGTATCTCGCTAAGCCACCAATCTTGGTCCCGCCAAGGCCTAGAGTACCTCCCAAGCTCTATATTTCAGCTACCAAGCATTTTATTGAGAGTTTGCTGACATAAGACGATATAGCCAACACAGAACGAGCTATCTTTTACCTTAGTCACACGTTAACAAATTGCGAAATGAGGTACTCGCCCATGGAAAAATTGTCCCTAGCTTTGTATTTTTCAGGATGCAAATTGAGGCATTATATGTTATCCTTTACCACGTGTGTCATTACTCAAACATATTTGGTAAAGTATATGTTTTCATGGCCTATACTCAGGAGCCGTATTGGGAAGTGGATTCTTGCCCTTTCCGAATTTTCACTGCAATATGTTCCATATAAAGTAGTTAAAGGCCAGGCCGTGGCCGATTTCCTAGCTCATCACCTAATGCTAGATGTCCGCGAGGGTAAAAAGGTGGAACTATCACGTATCATACTCACTCATTGGCTCCTCTATTTTGATGATTTGAGTACTAGCACTATGGTTGGGACAGGTATAGACTTGGTTAACCTAGATGGGGGAACTTTCTATTACTCTTTCAGGTTGGATTTCCACTACAAAAACAATCAAGCTGAATATGAAGCCCTCATCATTGGTCTTGAGATATTGATAGGTTTGGATGTTACCGATGTCCACGTTTGAGAGGATTCTTATAATCCAGCAGTTGGAGACCAAATACAAAGAAGGTGCCATACTCGAGCCGTATGCGAAAAGGGAAGCCGAGTTATTAGACTTGTTCACTGAAGTAATGCTGGAACATATCCCCCGCGATCAGAACCAGGCAGCCAATGAATTGGCTAAGCTCGCTATAGGTGTTAGTCTACAAGATGGTGTACGCGAGCGCATCTTAAAAGTTGAGCACCGTACTTTGCCTTCTTTCAGAGCTATGCATGAGGATAACAATGAGTGGTATGTGGCCACACTTGACCACATTTATGTGGATTGGCAACAATGTATTATCTTATACCTCAAGGACCCGAATTTTCCTGTTGAAAAAACACATTTGTTTCCTGGCCCTTTATTATGTGCTAAGGAACAATGAGTTATACAGGCAAGGAGAAGAAGCGGTCCTCTTTCGATGTGTGTATGGCCGAGACGCTAAAGCAGTTGATGAGAGAATTACACCTAGAGGTAGTAGGAGCTCATCAGGCAGGTCCAAAAATGTACTAGCTACTGCGGCGCCACGGTTATTACTAGCCTTTGATCATTTAGGACTGCATCACCTTCGCCAAATGTTGTACAGATTGTCAAGCTCATTGCCCTATCAGCCACATACCCAACATCCCTATTTAGTTAATCATCAAACCTTGGCTTGCTCGGAATTGGGCTTTGGACTTAATTAGGATGATTCACCCCCATTCTTTCGAGGGACACAAGTTCATTATCGTGGCCACTACCTTCTTCACCAAATGGGTGGAGGGAAGACCTTTAAAAGTGGCTTCATATGGTAACATTCATAAGTTTTTATTCGAAGAGATTATTTGCAGGGTTGGTATCTCAGAGTGCTTCATGTCAGACAGAAGGGTAGCCTTTATGTCTGACGAGGTTGAAACTTTAATGCAGGATCTGGGCATTCACTTCCTCCATTCTACCCCTTACTATGCTCACTCTAACGATCAGGTCGAGGCGAGCAACAAGATCATCTTGCACATTCTCAGGCATATGTTGGCGGACAATCCTCAACTATGCCATGCAGACTTGTTCAACACATTATGGGCGTATCGTATAAGCAATGTGGGATGACTCTTTATGCTTTGATGTTCAGGCACGATGCAGTTCTTCCCTTAGAACTTAATGTTCAGTCATTGAGAGTTATGGAACAACATAACTTGATTGGCGAGGATTACGTCCAAGCAATGTGGCAAGAGCTAGAAGACGATCAGCGCCTGGCAGCCTATGACCACTTATGCGAGAAGAAGAGAAGGGTCAGCTTGATCTTACGATAGTTGTACAAGGGGTATCAGTTTTGTAGAAGGAGAGTTAGTCTGGAGGGAAGTTTTACCCCCTGGCGAGAAGATTGAAGACCGTGGTAAGTGGTCTTACAAGTGGGAAGGGCCATATGTCATCAATAACCTCTTGGGATACGGGGTCGTTCATCTTTGCGACTGTGATGGTACGATCCACATGAATCCAATCAATGGCCGTTTCCTGAAAATGTACGTCACACTAGTGTGGGAATACGATGACCTGCTTGAGGCGACATAATTGAGTTTGCTCACACTTGCGTCTTTCACTCGCCTGATCAAACTCAATGGGCAACCCATATAGTATACTGTGAAGGCCAATCCATATGGCCAAAAAATTTCAGTATACTGTGAAGGCCAATTCATGTGGCCAAAAATTTTCAAAAATTTTTCAAATTTTTTAGTCTCATACTTAAACAAAATTTTATCTTAGATGTAAACTTTGCTTTAAGTTTGAATAAAGTATCCCTATCGTAAATTCTTGTGGCCAAATACCATGGAACTATATCGTGTTTATTTTGGTTTTGCGAATACAAAGCCAATACGAGTGGCTAAATCAATACAGTTCTCTCCCGTTTTTGCTGGAGGTTTTTTTCGACATAAGGTACTAAAGCGAGAACAGAGATTACCAAAACAAAACACAAACAAGTACATGGAATCAAGTTTATTAGAAATTACAAAATTAAAAAGGCTTTGTGGCCTTAAGTTCTAATACCATGGAAAAGAACAAGGGGCATGCAAGCCCAAACTAAAAGCTTTGCCAAAAGAAAAGGTGACATACAAGCCCAAACCAAAAGGTCTACTAAAAGAAGAAGGATACAGATGACGAAAACAAAAAAAGGGACTAGAACACCAGGCCAAAGACCACCAAAAGGGATGCATCTTTTCAGTCAATTATCATTAGCGTTGATGAGGCAGTTTCGACCTTGAAGTCTCCCCGGGAACGAGCCAGTTGTCGTCAACTTCTCACTTCTCGCTACCTCCTCCCAGACCGACATAAATGGGGAATGGTAGCACAACAACTACCTAGTTTCCCCCCAAGATCAACATTGATACAGAGTGTATCCAGCTCCCTTGAGAGACAAGTGTAGAGTTGCTACTGGGGAGTTTCGTTGACGAGGACCCTCCCCGTTGTTAAGACTATGCTCTCCTAGAAATACTAGGGGCAGCATTACCAATGTTGAACCTGGACGTAGATATCATTAACTATCCCAGGTGCGGGCGTGGATATCACTATCTAAGGCTTGGAGCACAAGGCATGAGATCTGGTGGAAATCCTTTAAGGAGGAGCTCGAGGAAATGCTCTGAAAGGAACATATTTGCTCTGAAAGAGAATAAGGAATGGATATTCTATACTTATGGCTAATGGGGTATTTATAGGAGCCTAACCCTAGAGGCTCTACACGAAAATGAAGCAATGAAAGGTATCATTTCAACGCACTAGTTAATGGTCAAAGAAATATTTTACTATGAGATTCTAACCGCTTTAAATGACGGTTCATCCTTTCTAAGAGAAGATGATTACTGTCATTTATTCTCGGACAGTTGAGGGAAGAAAGCGTGTTCCTTGGAAGATGGAGAGCGACATGATTGATTTGATAGCACATTTATTTTTCCGAATTTAAAATTTAAAATTTATTAATTGACTGAATGGGCTAAGCCTGTTAGTTAGTTTGGTGCGAAATCAAGTCAGAGATGACCCAATAAAGCCGAAGGCCCACTATGAATATACCAAGATGTATCTCTGGGTTTACAATTGAGGCCAATCCCATGTTAAAGACAAGTGGATAGTTGATCAAGTGCAAAATTGGGCTTGATAATAGATGGCCCAATGGCATGAATAAATAGCTATTTACAAAAAGAAAAGCCCATAGTTGTACATGCGGATGATAGTTAGTTTAACCTCTACTTTGGCATTCTCGTACTTAGCCCACGTGTCAGTGAATGCATCAAAGGTTGAGGAGAAGTCTCTCTCAGCTTCTAGGAGAGCGTCAACCAGGGCAGCGTTGTCCTACAACATTTTCTCGCTGGCTACACGGGTTGGGCCGGAAACGACTCGTAAGGCAGTCACTTCTGCTTGGAGCCTGGCTAGCTCTGCCCCTTTCTTTGCCAAGATTTTGTGGTGATCCTCGACACTCTTGAGGAAATCCTAGAGATGATGGCGCTCAGAGTGTACGAGCTGTGCTCGTTCCTTTTGGGTCTCAGATTGTTGCTCTAAGCGACGGGACAACTCATTCTTTTTAGCATGCAACCCTTGGAGGTGTTGGAGGTTCTAGTGATATCGAGTCATTAGGGGAGCTAGATTGATGGGAGTGATTGATAACAACTCTGTGACCTCGCCTAGGATTGCCTTAAAGACTTCAGGGTCATCAAGGTCGATCTTGAAAAGGGCCCGTATTTTTCCCTTGGCGTGAGTAATCTCAGTGGGACCAAGGGACGTGGTCTGGAATTTGGTAAACAAAGATCCAAGTTCATGAGTCTGAGCAGATATAGTCGTGACATCTATAGCAAGCCTAGATGAGCTTGAGGCATGGGAGAACTCGGCGCTAGGATCATAAAAGTCCTCGATGTCTAAAACGGGTGCCTTGAGAGCATCCTGAATGGCAACTGTGAGCTTGTCTTGATCAATGGCCGTTGGCTTGTCAACGTTGGTTGGAGTGTTGACTGGCGGCAAAGGTGGTGTGGCAATTACTACCTCTTCTGGGATACTTTCCGAGATGACTTCCGAGTTACCCTAGGGTAGAGTCAAGATAGTTGAAGGCCCAGAGCCCTGGAAATTCCAAAGAGAGAAAGTAAACAGGAGAGTTTGGGTAACAAGGGTAATGAAGAAAAGATATTTAGGTTTGAAGAAGCTTTCGTTACTTACCTATATTTTTCCAGGGGCATCTTGGAGTGGCGAGGACACACCCATTAGCGGGCAGTCTGTCGGGTGCTCATCATGTTCATCGGTGATGTATTTTTGAGGCCCAACATCAGGGTTCTCTACTCTTAGCGAGGATCAGAGATAGCCGCGTTCTCAGGAATGGTTATCGCTTATCCCTCAGGAGGATAAAAGTGACCATGACAACTAAAGCAAACGTCTATGAAGTTGGGAAATACCTCCTGCTCGCCATCGACATCGTCACCATCATGGTAAATGACTTCTATCTCTTTAGAGGTTACCTCCTCGTTTTTCAGGCGCATATGTGTCAACAACTTCCTTAAGGGGGTATGTTGGTTGGGTTACCAGCCTCAAACTGAGTTTCCTTGTGGTCCAGCATCTGCAGATGCGAAGCCAGGTTAGAGGAGAAAATGGATATTTATACTTTAAACGCACGATAGGATAGTTTTACCTTGTTGGCAGGGTCGGTAGAAGCTTGGACCAACGATAATTGTTGCCACCTGTTGATAACAGGAAGCTCTTCTTCCTCACATGAGGGTGAGTGATCAGGCAACTTCTCAGAATTTCCAATTGGAATGGACTTTCCTCGCCATTGGTCAACCCAGTATGGCTGGTCGTATTGATCACATTGGAGGTCAATTTCATCAGTTGACCCAAAGCCTCGTCTAGGCTGGTCAAAGGGTGTGGAGGTGGAGCAGATCTAAAGGCGATGGCGTTGTTGACCCCATTGAAGGTCACGAGTCTCGCCCTCAAGAGGAGAGTGTCAAGCTTTCTTGCGAGGAACCTGAATTAAAAGTTCAGCTTAGATATAAAAGAGTTTCACACGGTACGGGTTTAATCCTAGGTGTGATATGAATGAAGACTTACAGGTTGAACATGTATAGCTTCCTTATTTCCAGCATTATCTGCCTCGTGATCAAAGTCTAAGGAGACAATGCGTGTAGTACAATAAGAGTGTCGTTTCATCTTAGAAGGACCCGCGTCGGGGTTACCTACAGGGTCACATCTCTTTTGGGCCTGAAAGACCTGTAGAGTGTTTCAACTTCCAATACTAGTGGTGAGGTTGAAGAACCAAAAAGATTAGAATACCTACAGCGGGGCATGGAATTGGTGCATCAAGATCATCTGGTGTGTCGTATTGAAGGGCTTCTTTGTCGTATGGAGAAGTAAAGAAAGAATCAAAGTCCTTGAAGATTGTGGCGAAGAGAGTCATGGGCTGCACGTGGTGAATCCCATCCCAGAACTAAGCTCGCTAAGCTCTCTAATGAGGAGTCACACTAAAATATGGAGTAAAGGGGACAACGAAGGCTTCATTTGGTAGCACCACAATGGGAAAACCAAAGTGGGGGTCTTCCACGTCAGCCGCAATAGGAGTCGTATGCACCAGCCCAATTGCTATAACGATTGACAGAGTTAACCAGGGACATTGGTGCATCCTGAGTCAGCCCGAGTTGGTGAGAGAAGTGATTGGGAGCATATAGCTTGTGGTAGACCTTGTTGGGGTCTTGACTCTCAAGTCCCCACAAGTGTGGCTTTGAATGAAAATTATCCTCGCCGCATGATTTTTCTCAGGCAAGAGAAGGAAGTCGGTCGCCAAGTGTTCAGAGAAGCGGCGCTAGAGAATCAGACCAGTGGTGTCTGAAGGGAAGCCATTAAGCGAACAGAAAGTGACGAAGCTGTTCTGGCAAGTCAGCGGGTGTCGTGGAGGAGCCGCACGAGTGTCTTGCCCAGAAGAACTCCATCTTTGAATGGATGTACATATGGATGATGGAAAACTGAGAAATAGACTTGCAACCAGAGGCCTATCATCCAAAGAGGACTAGGGAAATCAAATTTCATCGGATCCAGGGAGATCCATCTCGAGCTACGATAGATACTGGCGAGGACGGATTGAGCGTGACCCATCTTTGTGCCCTTAAACAAAGCTTCGGCGAGTGTGGTCCACCTTTTGTTAACCTTGCTGGAAGCTATAACAAACACGTACTTCGACAGCCAATACTCAAGAAAATCAATACCTCCATGAGGTGAGGAATTGTTTTTGAAATTGTTGACCCAAGCCAAGTAGAAGCCAGGTCGAACAGGGTTGGTTGTGTCTTTCGCGAGGTGAGGATCACCTTGCTTCCATGTTGAGTCCGCAACAGGAATGCCAAAGATGGTGACCAAGTCAAGTAGGGTGATGCTCATGTCCCCACAGGAGAATCAGAAGCAGTTGTAACTCGCATCCCAGAAACACATCGTTGCGGTTAATGGCGCTCGGTGAGAAGCTAAGGTCTAGGAAGTGAGAGATGTTAGCCATTTCCCAACATACGTGGTCGAGTTTCTAACGAGCGAGGAACCAAGCCCTTTCGTCCATGGAGGTCGACGGCCATTTACCCAATTGGCAGAGAACGTCTTTGTGATTCCATCCCGTTGGCGTCACTGGTCTTCTCCAAAACACCAGAGCGGAGTGGCAGATGCTGGAGTGTAGAGTTTGGTAGAGGGCCAGGTTGAACGGACTTTGAATGAATGGACCTAATCAGTCGGTCGCATTGTCAGACAGCTTCAAGACAACGATGGAGCCAGGGTTCTTTCTCTCTATGATGGAGTATACCACAGTCGCAAAGGCATCGGCAGCCTTCGGCGTGATGTGAGGCTGTTGGTTTTTTTGGCAGTGAGGCGGCATGGTGTTGATCGGAGAAATGACTGGAGAAGAAACATGAAAGCTTCGAAAGGAAGTTTAGTCAATCTGGGAGATGGAAGGCAAAAGAGAGTTTTGAGAAATGAAATTCTAACAAATCATGTGCGCTTAAATAGCGGTGCTCATTAAGGGTGTAACTTTTTAGAAAGGAGCTGAAATGGCGTCGCAAACAGGAATTACCGTTTGACCCCAGACGACGTGTCATAGTTACAAACCTATTTGATTGCTCCTGGGCTTTATCTAGAGGCATGAGGGGCAATGTTTGGACCCAAAATGAACGGTCTTTATTTTTTAATGTGTTTTGACGTTTTAATGAAAATGGGCCGATACCAGCAGCCTGCGTGAGAGTAGTGGCCTTTCCTGATGAGGGAATAATTTCTTAGCGATCTTGTCATCAAGTCTTAGATATCGATTGAAAGACCTAAGAAATAAGAAACCCGGGAAATTAGAGTCATTAAGTGAGTCTGAGTGCAAGAATCTTAAGCCTATCACGACAAGTCACCATATTTTCCTATATATTGAAGAAATTTTTACGTAAAACAGATCCCATGATCATACAACTTTTGCTTCCGGCAAAACAACATTCTAGTCTTCGAAACCTTAGCAATCGGCGATCAAAAGATCTTCACCCGAAGGAGCGTGAGTATCTGGAGATTCAAGGATACACCCATGTACTCTCAAACTCGTCAAGGAGATTGCTCTGCTTCATACCGAAGGACCTGTGGAGTATCAATTTCCATGGCTCAACTAGAAACACAAAGAAACAAAGTCTTAGGCCTACTAGGAAAAAAGAACCCATCAGACGAGGTTGGTACTCTCCCCATCCTAAATCATTTCTTAGAAGTCAGGTAGCGGCCTACGCTATGATCAACATTCTTCCCCACAGCAGTGGCACACCTACACACGGTCGAGAAAAAGAGACAGTTTGAGGACTTCTCATAACCTAAGAAATTCTGAGCCAAACAGAAACTTCAGTGAAAAGTTCCATTTTATGCAAAATCAAAAAAATAATTCGAAGATTCAAACCACCAATCCTTTAGATACCTATGCAAGGTTCGTGCTTGCAAAATTTTAGCTCAATCGGAGATGTTTTGACTATTTGATCGTTACATTGTTTTACAATGCACACAGATTGTTCGATTTAGCTCAAAATTTGGTGTGGTGATCAAATGGACAAAACATCTCCACTTGAGCTAAAATTTTGAAAGTACGATCCTTGTATATGAATATAAGGGATGATTAGTTTCAATCTTCAAATTTTTTTGTTGAATTTGCGTAAAATGGAACTTCACACCAAAATTTTAGTACGAAGCTATTTAAGCACACACGATTTGTTAGAATTTATAAAGTAATTCGATGATTGAAACCAATTATACTTTAGATTACCGAAGGAAATCATGCTTGTAAAAAAACATCCCAATCAGAGATGATTTGGCCATTTGATCGTCAGATTCAACTTTTGATGAATATAGTTCATCCGATATAGCTTAAAATTTTAATGAGATAATCAAATTGTCAAATCATCTTTGATTTGGCTTATTTTTTGTAAGCATGATCGTGTAATAGTAATCTAAAGAATGAGTGGTTTCAATTATCAAACAACTTTGTCAGTCTTATGAAAATCGAAGCTTCGCTCTGTTTTTTCAAAGTGGAGCTCCGCTTTAAATAAGGACTGATATATATATATATATATATATCCTATCAAGTGCGAAGCTCCGCACTAAAAATTCGGTGTGAAGTTCCATTTTACGCCAAATCGACAAAACAGTTCGAAAATTGAAACCACTCCTTCTTTAGATACTCATGCAAGGTTCGTGCTAGCAAAATTTCAGCTCAATCGGAGATGTTTTGACTATTTAATCGTCTCATTGTTTAACAATGCACACAGATTGTCCGATTTAGCTCAAAATTTAATGTGGTGATCAAATGGTCAAAACATCTTCGATTGAGCTAAAATTTTGCAAACAAAATCCTTGCCTGAGTATTTAAAGGATGGGTGGTTTTAATCTTTTGAAATTTTTTGTCGATTTTGCGTAAAATAGAACTTCACACCAAAATTTAGTGTGAAGCTTCGCACGATATATATATATATATATATATATATGCATGTTTGTGACAATAGCTTGTGATCGACAGATGAAGATCGACACCAATATATATAACGATTCTCGTAAATATATGAGGTTAAGTACGTACCGTAGATAATTCAACATGTTCCTAGCTCGCTCATACGTACACACACACACATATATATATAGATTGTGGTGAACTGATTTGATAATATAATATCAAAGAGTATTATACATTAATTAGTACCAATAAGATGTTTGATCGATCGGCCTGGTTGATGGCGAAGGGTGCGGATGAACAAGAGGTCGACACTATCCCTAAACATGTACAACCATTATGTCTTTTTTGGCAATACTTGTGTCAAGCAGATCGATCAATGGCCTAACGACATCCGCACCCGTTGTTTGAGCAACAGCTCAAGCAAATGAGGTTTTTGTTCAAGCAAACCAAATCTCTCTTTTGCTCAAGCAAATCTAATTTTGGACACACCCATTCACAAAATGGTTGAGCAAATCAATTTTTTCATGTTGTAAAATGTAAAAAAAATTATTTACCGAATAGATTTATAACCAATAATAATGTGACACGTGTCATTATCAACTTAATAATTTTACAAAATTTTCAATAAGATTTTACTAAGAGTGTGTTTAATTTTAGTACGCGTTTTAATTTAAGGTGTAACAAATATGCTTTTCAATTTCATCTTAATAAATAAATTACATCTTTATTTCTCAAAAAAATTAAATTACATAATGACGAGCCAAGCCCAGATTTATTCTAAGTACAATACTATAATTACTATGGAAAAAGTATGTGACTTGAATGATAATAATCCGAATATGTTTCATCGGTAGCTTGATCCTGACTAGGTTTTCCTTCATTAAGGATTGCTAGTTTTCTCTTGGTGAAATACATTTTCGAGATTAGGGTCATAGCCTCCAAATCTATTGTCATGATCCTTGTGTCTTCCTGTTGTTTCTTCAATCGTAACTCTTCTTTCGATCTTGCTTCCTTCCGCTTTTGAATTTCTATGTACTCTTTGTAATAATTAAGTTTACTTTCATTATGCATCTTCCTCGCGGTATGCCACGATGTTTGATCACTTGCAATGATATGCAAAATCTCAACTCGTTGCTCAATAGGAGTCTTACCTTGTTTCTTTTACTGTCTTGCTTCCTTTGCCGCCTTGGTTCTAATTGGTCTAGCCAGACTCGAGGGAGCGGGCGCATTTTTTTGAGGTGTCTCATTCACTTCTTTGTCACCCAAATTGATGGTTGTAGATGATTCGGTTGCGGAAGGAGTAGCTTGGTAACTACTTGCATATGGAGATAAAGTAGTAGGTAGCACCGCGACGAAAGATGAATGGTTCTTAACCGCTTCGTAACATGGAAAGTGTGTGAACGGTTTCTTCTTGGCTGCATAATAAAAGGATTGAGCTTGCTTGACCAAATAAAAATAAATAATACAAAATGTTTAAATAAATTAGATGTATAAATTACATAATTTAATTCATTTAATCAAATTAGATTTATATCATATATTGATAAAAGAATATAAACTTACTTCATCCAATAGCGAAGTGCCGCTAGATATACGCATCTGTGTTGCGTGCAAACATTCACCCTATTTTTGCAAGAGTAGCTTGAACTTGTTGTAGTGAGACGCAAGCGCGATTCGGGTCCTTGGATCCTTCGGAGGATTCTCACCTTGTGTTGGCTCCCAATGTTGCTCATAACCGGCATGAATTGTCTCCCACAATTTATCCCTCTTTTATTTGTTGTCGTCGTATTCATCAATGTTATGACATACGAAAGAGATACACATTTGTAAATCTTCAGAAGGAAGCCAATGGGTGCACATTGTTTTCGAAAAAATACTTAAGGAAATGATAGAAGAGATGGAGGAAGATGTAAAATTTGTTGTGCACAAATTAGTATGAGTTGATAAAAAAATGTAGTATTTATAGGCAAATTTTTGGGAGAGTTATGAAACTTTTGAGAATTTTTTACATTTTTTTTAATCACTTTCTAGTTTATTTCCGTTCTGAAATTATAATAGCCGTTGTTTTTTAATCCAGACCGTTGGATCAAAATTTCAGATTCAAAATGGAAGGCCCAGATCAATTGGACCGTTGGAGTGTAAAACTCATCCCGGTAAGTCACGTGTCAGCAACTCATTTGTGCGTCTTTTTTTCTTACTTTTGACTGGCGCGTACACTAACAGAAAAAAAAAATGGAACGCGCCTGAAGTCACCCACATGTCGTGGGCTCCGCCAGGCAACAAAGCATATTTTGCTCAACCAATTGGCAGAGCAAAACATCAACAATGGCTGCTCGATCGATTCCATCCCGGTGCGCGCTTGATTCTGGGTTTGCTCGAGTAAACCCCCGCTAGTCCCACTCAATGCTCGAGCAAGACCTCGCCGGCTACTCACTGGTGCAGATGCTCTAACTGGAGATAGACATCGCGCCATGCGCGCGCGCACACACACACAGATATATATATATATATATATATATATATATATATATAAAGGGCCCTTCCACTATGGTATATCTTTTTTTGATCATTTTTAGGTATAAGGCATTACGCTAACTTTTCGATCATATTTTACCATCTCCACCGTCCAACTACTAGGTTTATATGAGTATATCATTCCTGTAAATTTTTAGCCAAAATGATGATCGTTAAGGTATCAAATCTAGTTTAAATCAATGGACGGACCAAATCCGTCAAACTTGAACCGTTATTACTTATGAACTTCAATTCCAGTTTTAAATACCTTAACGATCACCATTTTGGTTAAAAATTTACATGCTTGATTTACACATTAGGACATAAAATCTGAACGGTGGAGATGATAAAATATGACCGAAAAGTTGGTGTAATGCCTTATATATATATATATATCCCCCTTCTACTTAGGTATACTTTTTTTGGGTCATTTTCAGGTATAGTTACACAAACTTTTCGATCACATTTTAACATCTTCAGCTTCATCTACACATTAGGACATAAGATCTGAATATAAAATATGATTTAAAAATTGGTACAATATCATATACCTAAAAATAATTAAAAATATATATATACCAAGGTGCTATATATATATACACGATAACTATGCCGGCTATCTATCTACAGTTCTACTACACCCGGCACGAATATCAAGACTAGCTCTCTTTATATATCTACCTTTCATGTTTCATGACCAGCTAAATTAGCTAAATTGTACGATTTATGATAAAATATTTTAGTTGTGTTTTATTAGTATTTCGAGACTTCCGGTTCTCTTTTAAGAGGTTTAGACATAAAAATATGTCTTCTTTATATTCTTCTATTTCATTAACTCGGGAGCCCTTATAAGGAATTAAAAATGAAAGAGACATAATCACATACACGACCAAGTGAATCGAAGTATATGTAGACAGAGAATTACTTGCTAGCTACTTCAGTATGCATTAATTCAGATATTTTATTTTCAAACAAATTGATATAATTCTAGCTTGCAAGTAGTCATTAATTATATGAACCCTAACCTGCACACGAACTCCAAATCTGTTAATAAGTTAAT
The DNA here is from genome assembly GCA_946800695.1 of Geum urbanum. Taxonomy (NCBI): domain Eukaryota; kingdom Viridiplantae; phylum Streptophyta; class Magnoliopsida; order Rosales; family Rosaceae; genus Geum; species Geum urbanum. The sequence continues at coordinate 59,952,004 of OX327002.1, forward strand.
CTAGAAGCTAGACCAGAAGGCGGTAGGGTAATTTGATTGATCAAGTGGCCGGGTATGAAAGAGGTGAACTGATAAACAGCTGGCAGAAATGAATTGATAGGTTTTGTCATAATATGTGTCATGTTGGGGTCAAGTAGTGAGTAGTAGCAGTCTACACCTCCTCCAACATTGTCCTTATGTACGCAGCTGCATGCTGGCCTGGTCCGGGCTGTGATCTGGCCATCTGGGTGACATGAACAAGTCACGAGAATGGCTTCCACGCTCTCTCTCTCTCTCTCTCAATCTCAATCTTAATTTCCTTTTGTATAAGATAATATACTTGCATCGATCTTTCTTCCAGATCGATCTGGTAAGACTTTGATAGATTAACTGCAGCTTGGTCCTTTAGCTAGCTAGCTCTTCAGTCAGTTCTTTCATTCAGATTTAATCTAGAAACCTAGCTCTTTGATCGATCTGTCTCTACTTCATCTCATCCATTATCAAATTTGTTTGATGACTCCAGTATATCTAAACCCATCGTCAACTTCTCCTTTCTCGCCTTACAACATTAATATTGTCGAGCAAGCAACCGAGGAGGATCTACGCTTGAAGCTCTTGAATACTTCATTACCACTACCCTATGAATCACTTGCTTCCTCCTCTCTGTTCTCATTTCCTACCTTCTTCCGCTCTTCTGATAATCAAAGAACCTATGGTAGAAGTAATACTACCACTTTTGGAGATCAAGCACTACTGTATTATCAGAGGGTACGTATCATAAGATTCATTTTATCTTTTATTGTTATATATAGATCCCTATTAATTCCGTCATCTCGGAGTTAATTGATCCGGTGAAGTTTTCGCCATAACCTTTAAATCTCGAAGTTCATATATAGCCATGGCTTGATCTTGAAGTTCTTTTGTTACGATTAATTTCGAAAATCTTATATATATTTATATACTTTGGGAATATTACGTAATACGTACCATATATTACTGTACGGTCATTAGGTCAAGCACATATTAAGCTATACATATATACATGTGTTTACATGATTTTTTTGTGGCCTTGTGAAATGAATTAATGTCTTTTTTCTCTCCACTAAGTAGGCCGATGATAAGCTCGTATGGCATGGCGAACCACTTCGTGATCAAGCCTGCAGATCTGAAACTTTAGTTCGTTCTGTGGTGAATGTAAGCAGCAGCGACGAGCATACAGATAAGATCAATCTAGAGGATCATGTAAGAAACATTGATGAACCTAGAGGATCTAGGTTGAAGAAAAAGACGACTTCCGTCATGAATCATCAGATACCTAATCAGAAGTTCCAGGGTGTTCATTACGTTGATTTTCAGCATCAAGAAAATAACATGGGCGAAACCAGCAGCAATATCTTAGCTGTTTCCAATAACAACAGTAGTGGTAGCAGTACTACTGCGTCCGGTGTTAGGGTTTGCTCTGACTGTAGCACCAGCACAACCCCACTTTGGAGGAGTGGTCCTCGAGGTCCCAAGGTCAACTTTCTGTCCTTGTACGTTTCTCTGTTATTGAGTGCTTGTGTACATTCATGCGTATAAGTAGTACGCATAGTTCAGATCATTATGTGGTACACATAACTGATCCATGCAAATTAACTAAGTACATATATATACTGATTAACATCGTGAGATCGATTTGTATAAAAAAATAATAATAAATGACCTACATTACGGTATTTTCTGCAGTCACTATGCAATGCGTGTGGGATTCGACAAAGGAAAGCCAGAAGAGCCATGGCCGAATTCGAAGCCGCGGCTGCTGCAAACGTATCCGCAGCCTGCACAAATCGAACTCCTACCGTCGCTACTACCACTACTTCTGCATCATCTATGAGCAAGGCCAAGGATAAAAAACTACGAGGGAACCATAATTCAAGCAAGAGAAAACTCGACACAGCTAGTACAGCTTCTCTCACATGCATGTTACTTGCAGACAAATAACAAGCAGAAAGCAGCTTCTCTACAATCAGTACTACTTCCTCAAGATGTTGCAGAAGCTGCCATGCTGCTAATGGAACTCTCTTCTGTCCTAATGAATCACTCTTCATGAGTCATGCACTCATCTTCAATTCTGTCTGCGTTTGCATTTCGTTTAATTTTCCGGCTGATATATATTTTAGTAGACTTCACTTTGTCTGTGACCAGATTTAGCCAAGCATAGAGAAAATTCTTGTCTAAGGACACATTTTGAGTTTGTTTTGCTTTGAAATGTACGTGGTTCTGATATGATCTACTGCAAGAAAAATTCTATTAATTGTTTACTGTGAAAAGCACATATATAAATGATGGATAATATTATTATTATTATTATAGTTATGAAATGGGCTCTTAATGAGTAAAGCCCATGAATGAAAGGTAAGGATTATGGACTGTCAACCTTGTGGCCCATAATAATGCCTGGTAGTGGGTGTCCACTATATGCCTGGTACATTTCCTTTCCTTTTTCGATTTTTCTCAAGTAAGTATGCCTGCTACCTTTTGAGAGTGACATTCTCCTGATTTGCAAGAAGAGATCCGCGCCGACATAATAGTAAGGCAAGATCTCCGAGAGGATCGAGGTTAAGGGGCATCAATTCAAAACGAGTCGGCAACGTGCTATATTTTTGGCTATATATATAAAATTATTGTGCAAAGAAAATATCGAATGATAATCGTAACATAAGAGAAAAGAAGAATATCAGTTTAGTGAGGAGAATTATAAATCTTAACTGCTCAATGAATCATTAGAACTAATAAAATATTGTAAAATATTGTTTTGAATATGAAATACATTAAAATTTTGATATTTTAATACTCGATTAATTAATAATTTTATTAAAATAATATTTTTTATCGGTCTAACTTGAATATTAATTTAATACTCAATTAATTAATAACCTAATTAAATTAATAAATTTTATTAATTTCCAAATTATTAATTTATCAAAATTTTATTGTACATAAGGAGAGTTATATTTTCATTCATACGAGCATATTTTGCTCCTCTACTAAAGCATTTTAATATAGAAAATCCTATGGTTATACAATTTCATCTATACCATAATAATTTTTGTATTCCAATATTTGATGAAACTGAAATTGTTATGCATCACTGATCAATCATGCTACGCCATTTTCTCTCCAAAAATTATGGCCTTTCCATTCTGATTATCTCATTTCCATTTCTAAAAGATGCGGTCAAATCTTAAAACCGTTCATACCATTTCTTAAGAAACTAACTCGACTCAACAACCTCAGCCTGACTGACTCACTTCAGTCATATCACTCTATGTCAGCCACAAGTACAACACAGCTCTGTCATCTCATCCCTCGAGGACGATCCCCAATCTACCACAACCAGAGTCACCAAGCTCTTACAGTAAAACACTGCAATATTTACCCAAATTTCCTTTCAGATTTATCTGTATTGACTTTCGCCAAATTGGGGTGTGTGAGGTGAGACATGGAGATAAGCCGAATGAGATAGAGAATCTGCCAACAAATTAATCAAGATTCTCATTACTCTTCCCAAATCAGCCAAATTTTCCAAGCCCTCATTTTGTTTTCCCTCCTCTTGAAACCATTCATATCCATTAAAACTCAATCCCCATCTCCTTCATTTCCTTCCATACATTCTCGGATTCATGAACAACACACCTCTCTAGCTAATTACCAAACAATAAAACCCCGTCGTTTTCCTTCTTAGGTGCGCAGAAGATACCCACCACCACCACCAACACCACCACCTCACCCGCCACTAGATCTCGAATTTTTCCTACTTCTCTTCACACAATTTGTTATATCTTATATTTATATATATAGACAAAATCAAAACACCCAGTTGTGTGCGCGCTCTCATCACTTCCCTTAAACAACCCAAACTTCACTCGCTCCAATGAATTAGCAAACCTTTAGCTTAAAAAAGAACCACACTTTCCAAACCCGCCAACCCCATTTTTCTACTTCCAAACCAGAACAGAACAGAGCGCTAGTCTCTCTGTTTCTCTCTAAACACTACTACTCTCAATGGAGCGCGCTCGCCGATTGGCGAATCGGGCCTTCGTGAAGCGCTTGGTTTCCGAAGCCAAGCAGCTTCGCCACAATGAGAGCTTCTCTTCTTCTTCATCTCTTTTGGGCTCTTCGTCCCCTGTCATGTACACTCCTTCCAGATACGTTTCTTCATTATCTTCCTTCATCCGCACAACGAATCCCAGATCAGATTCGTTTCCTAGCAAAGCCAGCATTGCTGGGTCATCACAACAGACTCGGTCCATTGCCGTCGAGGCCTTGAAAAACAGCGACACCTTCCCGCGCCGCCACAACTCCGCCACCCCAGACGAGCAGTCCAAAATGGCCTCACTCTGCGGCTTCGACTCTCTTGATTCCCTCATCGACGCGACCGTCCCCAAATCGATCCGCCTCGAGTCCATGAAGTTCACCAAATTCGACGATGGATTGACAGAGAGCCAAATGCTCGAGCACATGAAAACCTTGGCAGCCAAGAACAAGATTTTCAAGTCTTACATAGGAATGGGGTACTACAACACTTACGTACCTCCTGTGATCTTGAGAAACATAATGGAGAATCCAGCTTGGTATACCCAGTACACTCCTTACCAAGCTGAGATTTCCCAAGGAAGGCTCGAGTCTCTGCTCAATTTCCAGACTTTAATCAGTGACCTCACCGGCCTACCGATGTCCAATGCTTCTCTGCTCGATGAAGGAACTGCGGCGGCGGAAGCCATGGCCATGTGTAACAACATTCAGAAGGGGAAGAAGAAGACTTTCATCATCGCGAGTAATTGTCATCCGCAGACGATAGATATCTGTAAGACCAGAGCCGATGGATTTGATCTTAAAGTGGTGATGGCGGATCTTAATAACATCGATTATAGTGGAGGTGATGTGTGTGGAGTTCTTGTGCAGTATCCGGGGACGGAGGGGGAGGTGTTGGACTATGGGGAATTTGTTAAGAAGGCTCATGCGAATGGGGTGAAAGTTGTGATGGCGTCAGATTTGTTGGCATTGACGATTTTGAAGCCGCCGGGGGAGTTTGGGGCGGATATTGTGGTGGGTTCGGCGCAGAGGTTTGGTGTGCCGATGGGGTACGGTGGTCCTCATGCAGCTTTCTTGGCTACTTCTCAAGAGTACAAGAGAATGATGCCCGGAAGGATCATTGGTGTTAGTGTTGATTCTTCAGGAAAGCCTGCGCTACGTATGGCGATGCAGACCAGGGAGCAGCATATTCGGAGGGACAAGGCTACTAGCAACATTTGCACTGCTCAGGTACAATAAATACTATCTTGGTTTGGAAATTTGTCACGTGGATTTTATGTTAGTAACTTAGTATTGTTGATATGAGAATGATGAGATTGATAATTGATGTTGTATACTTGTATTTGTTTTATGCTTATAGGCGTTGCTTGCAAACATGGCGGCTATGTATGCTGTGTATCATGGACCTGAAGGTCTTAAGATGATTTCGCAAAGGGTGCATGGTCTTGCTGGGGCATTTGCAGTTGGATTGAAGAAGCTTGGGACTGTGGAAGTTCAGAGCCTTCCTTTCTTTGACACCGTCAAGGTTACCGTTGGTGATGCACATGCGATTGCTGATGCTGCTGTTAAGAATGGTATCAACTTAAGAGTAGTAGACTCGAAAACTGTAAGTGTGTTTGTATTTGTTAGGGTAATAGTAAGTAATGAACTCTGAGCTGACTGAGGAGATTAATGAACTGTGATTGCCTTTCAGATCACTGTTTCATTTGATGAAACAACTACCTTGGAAGATGTTGACAAACTTTTCTCAGTTTTTGCTTTGGGCAAGCCAGTGAGTATTTTCCGACTTGCATATACAGATGGTAATTGTGATGGTGATTTTTCTGCTGAGTTCATCTAAGTAATAACTTGTTGTATTATCAGGTCTCTTTTACTGCTGCATCACTTGCACCAGAAATTCAGACTGCTATTCCGTCTGGGCTAATAAGGGAGACCCCGTATCTTACCCATCCGATCTTCAACTCGTATGGCCCTTACCACAATCTGTACTGTCAGACTTTCCTATTTGAAAATTCCCTGACTTTCAATTGCTCCTTATTAGGTACCATACCGAGCATGAGTTGTTACGGTACACTTACAAGTTGCAGTCGAAGGATCTTTCATTGTGCCACAGTATGATTCCTTTGGGATCATGTACAATGAAATTGAATGCAACCACTGAAATGATGCCAGTAACATGGCCTAACTTTTCAGACATTCATCCTTTTGCCCCTACAGAACAGGCTGAGGGTTATCAGGTACGTAGTCACAAATGTTTGCTTACAAATTGTAGTTCCAAACAATTGCAACTTTTATTTCTAGTCCTGGATTTGATTCGTTTTATTCCTCTGGGCGAATAACATCTTGTCAAATAATAAAATACAGGAAATGTTCAGAGATCTGGGTGATCTATTGTGTAGCATCACTGGGTTTGACTCTTTTTCACTGCAACCTAATGCTGGAGCTTCTGGAGAGTATGCTGGACTGATGGTTATTCGGGCATATCATTTTGTAAGGGACACTGATCATTTCTGTTCCTTTATTAATATTTATCAATAAGCTCTCAGTGTCAAGTTCAAAATATGCCCTTCAACTAAAAGAGTTTGAGGGTATCACCTGAAGTTTATCTCTGGGATTAATCGTCCACTGTATCTGTACTCTGTAGGCAAGAGGTGATCACCACCGCAATGTGTGTATTATACCTGTTTCAGCACATGGTACAAATCCTGCTAGTGCGGCCATGTGTGGAATGAAGATTGTCACTATTGGAACTGATGCCAAGGGAAACATCAACATTGCGGAGTTGAAGAAGGCTGCCAAAGCAAACAAGGACAATCTATCAGCTCTTATGGTAAGCATCTTATATCAGGAAGAGGCTTATGTGGATAGAGAGATCATTACATCAACAGATGTTTGACCATAATACAATTTCTAGGTGACATATCCTTCAACTCATGGAGTGTACGAAGAAGGCATTGATGAGATTTGTAAGATAATTCATGACAATGGAGGTCAAGTCTACATGGACGGAGCAAACATGAATGCGCAGGTGTGTATATCTTCTATTTCCCTGCAAAGGTTATTTTGTAGTTGACAATAGTTTGCTTACTGAAAAGTTCAAGCAGAGTAAATTGATTGAGCTAAAGTCACGCACTAACTATATTCCAGCAGCAAATGTGTGTTGACTATTGACCAATTTTAACTCAAATCCTGTTTAACACTTTTACAGGTTGGCCTGACCAGCCCAGGTTGGATTGGAGCTGATGTGTGCCATTTAAATCTCCATAAAACATTTTGCATTCCCCACGGAGGCGGTGGTCCTGGCATGGGTCCTATTGGTGTGAAGGCTCACTTGGCACCGTATTTGCCTTCCCATCCAGTGGTATAATACCCTTTACATTTTGCATGTTTGATGTGATTCCTCGTTCACTCTATCATTGTGGCACTCATCAAATACATAATTTCATGTGACTTATTAAGTCTTTGGGTTATATGTACTTGCATTCACATCATATTGATAATGATTTCTTGTAAATGGTTTTGGCTACTGAAGATACCTACAGGTGGATTTCCTGCCCCCTACAAGTCTCAACCACTGGGTACTATCTCCGCTGCACCTTGGGGATCCGCACTTATTTTGCCAATATCATATACTTACATTGCTATGATGGGGTCGAAGGGACTCACTGATGCATCAAAGATAGCAATTCTGAATGCTAACTACATGGCCAAGCGCTTGGAGGTACAGGCTTGTTTCTTCACTTTTTTGTTTCATAGTTTATGAATGCCAAAAAAATTAAAGAGTAGTAGGTTAGATCGTTCTGCTTGCTCATTTTGTCTGTTTTTTTTCATACAGAACCATTATCCCATTCTTTTCCGTGGTGTCAATGGAACTGTTGCCCATGAATTCATTGTTGACTTGAGAGGCTTCAAGGTATTTATATGCTTTATATTTGCTTCAATTTGTTAACCCCTGCTCATTCTTGTGAAACGGAACTCTGCTTTTTACTTTTGTAGAACACCGCTGGAATAGAGCCTGAAGATATTGCCAAGCGTCTGATGGACTATGGATTCCATGGACCAACTATGTCATGGCCAGTTCCTGGCACTCTCATGATTGAACCAACAGAAAGTGAAAGCAAGGTATACCCCAGAGAAAGATAATTTTAATCTACTCTCTTTAGGATTTATAGTAATTCGAATCTTCCTTGCAGGCTGAGTTGGACAGGTTTTGCGATGCTCTTATTTCCATCAGAGAAGAGATTGCTCAGATTGAGAATGGACAGGCTGACATCAACAACAACGTCCTGAAGGTCTGTAGAAACTCATCTCATCTCTAACATGATAATAACTGCCTATAAGGCATTTTATTTAGCCTGTTTTTGAAGCCTAAACATTAAGCGTGTGAGTGCAGGGAGCTCCTCATCCACCATCACTGCTTATGGGAGACACATGGTCAAAGCCTTATACCCGGGAATATGCAGCCTTCCCAGCTTTGTGGCTCCGTTCTTCAAAGTTCTGGCCTACCACAGGTATGCTCACTTTGCCGTTTATCCGAATAACACTTGAATAATAGGATGGAAGTTCAGTCTGTTGCGCAATCGCTTTTGTATTGGCTCGATTGCTGATTGAATATGGTACATTGTTGCATCAGGACGTGTTGACAATGTGTATGGTGACCGCAACCTCATCTGCACTCTTCAACCAGAGCCGGTGGAAGAAGCAGCGGCAGCAGCGGCCTCTGCTTAGAAGTCAGCTCGTTACACTGGTCATCATCGCCACAGAAGTTTGAATCATCTTCCCTTCCCTTCTTCACAAAGAAAAGAAATCATCATCTTCCTCCTTCCACAATGCCACATTGTATATAATTTTCTCATATCTACATCATACAGCCCACCATTCATTTCCCTATTATGATGATGACGATCGGCTTTTCTAATAATAACTGCTGTTGCTATTCTGTAACTCAGATGTTGTAATTAGTTACAGTTATGTTTGCTTCTTTTTTACTTCAGTAAAAATGAAAAAGAAAATAATACAAATGCACATATTGACAGCCTAACTGGGGAAAGCTTATATGCAAGAGACGGAACAGTCCAACCTCGATCAATTTTGATAAGATAATTTACAATTAATTTGTTAAATACTTCCACTTGAGGTTGCGTGTGAAAAGTTTTGAACAACCGAGGGGGGAATTTCATTAGTGAAGAAGCCAATATAGATTTCGGGCCTCTTGGGCACTTTTGTATACGGTATTAATCCAATTATGGATAGTAACAAAGTCAAATTGTACAATTCATTATCGTAGGTATTATGAATAGATCAGTGATATAAGGATAAAAATGTAAATACACTTAAGAAAACATAATTGTCAATTTGTTATTCTAGAAATGACTTTTGTGTTAATTTGCTACGCTATAATTTTTTTTTTTGCCAATTTGTTACCCTAGATTTTGAAAACTAATCAGTTTGCTACTCTAGAAATTTTCCTTGTCAATTTACTACCCTATGTTTTGAAAATTTAGCCGATTTGCTACCTCAGGTTTAAATTTTTCCTATAATTTTTCATATTTCTTTCATTCAAATCCATAGAGTAGAGGGTTTTGAGTACTAAAGTGCTTTCAAATGTTTATAATTTGATGACAAAATATACAAAATTCAAGTAATTAGATAATAAAGTAATAAATTGACAATTTATAAATTCTAGGATAACAAATTGGCAAGAAAAATTCTTAAAATAACAAATTGACACTAAGATAATTCTTAGAGTAACAAAATGACAATTAAGCCATTAAAAAAACACACAATATCACAATATCATAGGAAAATCAAGATGAACATGGACAAATTGGGACATGTCATGAAACAAAAAGGAAAATAAAAAAATTAAAAATGACATGGATAGTAAATTCAGTAAGGATTGGGTACAACAGATGCGCCTACCATATGTTGAACCCGTTGGCCCCATTACCCTTGTGACTCCACTTTCAACAGCCAATTGCTTTGTCCATGCCAATTGGCCCAAATCGACGTGATTATGACTACCTCAGGGATCACATTGCAACGTATTTACGGAACTTTTCATACCATTTTTGTCATATTCTTAGTCGAGAAATCTATATAAATGGAAATAACTAAGATAAGGTACAAGATTAGTTCGAAATGGAATGATGTGTATGAATGGTGTCATTAAAGGAATTCTTTCACTGATGAGTGATGACCAAAAGTTTATTATTAGTGTTTTTATGGGTTTGTTTTATGTTGCAAACTTGATAACCATTACTTACAAACTAGTACACATTGTAGTGGGATTAGATGCTTAATTTTGTCATTTTTGTCAAATTCTATATTCTTTCTTTGAGATATCAAAATTTTCATCTACTAGATATATCAAACTCTTGCTCAATAATAATTGTTTAATCTCGTATTGAATCACTTAATTTAAGCGTTATCACTATACATTGTAGCTGACTCAACTATAAATTAATAATTAAAAATTTAATAATCTACGAACTACCGACAAAATCTTATATTTTTTATACTCGCTCATTACATGCAAAAATTTTCATATTCTCACTTTTATTACTTTATTATCTCTAAATCACTCAATTCATGCATTTTTATTGTAGAATATGACTGAATTAATTGAAAATCTGAAATCGAACACTATTGAACCATTGACGAGATCTTATCTATTTCACACCTCAATCCCACCAACCACTAATGAATGCAGGTACGTGTTGTCAATACTTGTCATCAACAGGCTGTCTTCGTTCATGTGTTCCAGTTGTCGAGCTCAACATCTTGACGCTTTAATATTATATCCTCAGATCATAGATACTCACACAAAAGAACAGCGGAAATGGTATATATTTTTTTCCATTTATAAACACCAAAAACCTCATCAAATTGAAGCATCGAGCCTTCCGATTTCCATCTTAGGAGTAGAGGGGAAGGGCAACACAACCCCAAAGTAATTATCAACCTTTTGCTATGCATTATTTTCATCATTTCCACACCCAAAAATGATACATCATAGAAGGTCTAAAAATTGATAGAAATAGTGGTGGTGGAGTCCATAGGAAGACAGTGTGGGCTAGCGTAGGAGGTACAAAGGGGTAGTAGAGAGAGTCCTTGACTTGTGTGGGTGGAGTCTTCCAAATTGTTAGTTTAATTGTGTTTTGTTTAAGAGAGCGTGTTCGTGTTGGAGGGAATGGGCAAAAGGGTTAAGTCTTAAGAGAGAGAGAGAGAGAGAGAGGGAGGGAGCAGTTAAATTAAACTAAGTGCTTCTCTTGTTTTCAGTTTCTCTCTCTAAAAGTGGTGGTAGCTTGACGAAGAAGGGTGCGCAGGTTAAGAGAATCTGCTTTGTTTCTAGTGGGCGTAGCTTAGTTTAATCCAGCAAAGAGAGAGTTTTCATTTTTCAATTTGTATTTTTATTTATTTTTTCCTCCTTTCTTTCTTCTTCGTCTTCGTCATTGATGATCTTCGATGTCGAAGATGAAGCATCTACTCAGAAAGCTTCACATCGGCGGCGAGCACCAGAGGCTAGGGGAGACCTCCTCCTCCGCCGCTGCGTCCTCGTCCAGGCCCCCGGTGGCGAGCGCGGGTGTTATTAACCCAGCGGTTACTTCTCCGGCGTCATCGTCGTCCGGCTCGGCCACAATGGGGAGAGTGACAGCGACGGAATCGGCGAGTGATCGGACGTCTGGCGACGGCGGCGTTGATTACAATTTCTTGGAGGAGGAGTTTCAGGTCCAGTTGGCCCTAGCTATTAGCGCCTCGGATCCCGATTCGCGCGATGACCCCGAGACGGCTCAGATCGACGCCGCCAAGCGGATTAGCCTCGGCTCATCGCTCGCTGATACTCCCGCGCCTCATCAGATGCTATCTCTTCGTTATTGGGTACGCTTGTTCTAACTGAATTGAATTTGTAGAGCTCTCATAATTGCATTGAAAAGACATAGTATCTGACAATTGCAGTGGATTAGACTCTATTGCATAACAATAGAGTTGAGACTCTGGTATTGCATGTTTGTAGGACGAGCATTTATTTATTTTTGATAAGATTTTCATGTTCATGGTATGATGCAGAGCCATAATGTTGTAGATTACAATGAAAAAGTGGTAGATGGATTTTATGATGTGTATGGGATTACCTCGAATTCTTTTAGACAAGGGAAGATGCCAATGCTGGTGGAGTTTCAAGCGGTATCGGTATCGGATAATGTGGATTATGATGTGATATTAGTGAACCGGTTGGTTGATAATGAACTACAACAACTTGAGAAACGAGCATATGCTGCATCTCTAGAGTCGGGGATATCTCAACACGGTCTACTACTAAGTGGTTTAATTCAGAAAATTGCTGATATCGTTGTGGATAGAATGGGTGGTCCAGTAAATGGTGCTGATGAGATTTTAAGAAGATGGAAAATAAGGAGGCATGAGTTACGGAGTTCAATGCACACTATCATTCTTCCTCTTGGACTAATTGACGTTGGACTTTCACGCCACAGGGCCCTGCTCTTTAAGGTTGTGGTTTTCTTATGAACTTTTTGTTTTTTGTTTTTGTCAAACCGAATCTTGGACAAACTATGTAGCATCTTGATTATTTTCTGTTAAAATCTGATTATCGTCCTGTTAATTTATTGTATAGAAAAAGGTATGAACATTTTCAAGGCGTTTGAAGGAGTTTTTCCTGTAGTTGAATTACTTTCATTCCTCTGATTTTAGGTACTAGCTGATAAGATAAATCTTCCATGTATGCTGGTCAAGGGTAGCTACTACACTGGTACTGATGATGGAGCTGTAAACTTGATCAAAATTGATAGTGGAATTGGAAGGTAATGACCTCTAACTTTAGACCTCTGCTTATGCAGAAATTTCTGTGATTTTAGTGTTTGTATTTTATCTGCTTAGGAGGATGCACATTGTTTTCCCTTAGCACCCTTTCATCAAATGCAGTGAATATATTATTGATCTGATGGGTGCTCCCGGAACACTAATCCCTGCTGAGGTACCCACTAGTCAGCTCCCAAATTCTTTCTTTGCCATGAGGAGCTTTCCAGATCCCACAGAATTGCCCAAAGATGTTTGTTTACTGCAAGATGAGGTAACTGGGACGTCGAAAGCTCCTCTTGGCCTTGACAGAGCTTCGACATTTGGAAGCTCAAGGTCAGATGAAGCCTCATATGCAGGTGTTCAGACAAAAGATGATCAAAGAAGTAGTGTTGAAGAAAGTCACTCTGAGAGTGAGCATGAGACTCCTCTTAGATCACTTCGAAAATCATGTGAAAATTCATCGGGAACATCTGGTAAGGCCACATCTGCCCAAAAAAGGAAAGTGAAAAATGTTTCAAAGTATGTCATCAGTGCAGCAAAGAACCCAGAATTTGCACAGAAGCTACATGCTGTCTTGTTGGAGAGTGGTGCAACACCTCCTCCTGATTTATTTTCAGATATGAATCCCCACTACCTGGATGAAGGGAAATTGCTTGGACAAATCAATGCAAATGGAGAACTTGGAGATGATGGGGTTCATGATTATCTGGTTAAACTATTATCAGGCCGTGAGCAATCCTCTGCTGCGGATGTAGCAGAGCAACGGATTGAATGGACGACCAATAACAATGACAACTTTTCTTGTCCCTCTGATAATGTTGATGAGGGATTTGTAATGGTATCTGGCAGAAGTAGTGAAAAAACCCAGATCGGTGCTGTAAATTCAGATCTTGGTAATCCCCCGAGAATGAATTCAGAAGGTTTTCATGCGGAGAAGAATCATGAAGTATCTGTGGTCTCAGGAAGAACTTGTGCTAACAGTCAATTGAGCAAAGAATCTGCTGCTAAATCAGCGGAGGCAGCAACTAGCAGCCTGAATGCTGCTTGGGATAATCACATCGATAGGTACCCAGCGCTGGGAGAAGTCGCAGATTGGGAAATTCTATGGGAGGATCTTCAGATTGGAGAGCGCATTGGCATTGGTAAGATCCTGTTTTTTCTTTATCTCTTATGGTAAGACCATATATTTTTGCTTGTATATCTTCTTTGATCTGTTTTCATCTGAGTATCTTGTCTTGTAGGTTCATATGGTGAGGTATATCATGCTGATTGGAATGGCACTGTAAGTATCCTTCGTGGTTACACGTGTACCTTTAAACTTGTATTATCATGCAGTATTTAACTGATTGGTCACAACAAAAATTTCAACACTTGCAACTCATCTTTATACCCACTGCTCAAAAGAAATGAAGCTATTATAATCATCTATCTCTTGTCAATTGATGGCATGAGACTGATAAATTTAGAATATTGTAATGGCCCTTTCGGTGGAAAGTTATTCATTGATCTGTGTTGACTTTGCACCACAGGAAGTAGCGGTGAAGAAGTTTTTAGATCAAGATTTTTCGGGTGATGCTTTAGTTCAGTTCAGATGTGAAGTAAGCCACACTTCTCAATTTTAAAAGAAAAGGCAGCACAAGACATGATTTTTTTTTTATATGAGCCTACAATAAAAGTTGTTTAATTGTGTTCTTCCTACCTTGTTTCTACAGGTAGAGATTATGTTGAGACTTAGACATCCAAATGTTGTTCTTTTTATGGGGGCTGTTACTCGCCCTCCCCATTTTTCTATCCTGACAGAGTTCCTTCCCAGGTTAATTATATTGCCGTAATAACCGTAATATAGTTCATATGTAGTAGAAAGAAAAAAGGCATAACCTAATTCCGTTATCCTTAAACATTCACTTGGTACAGAGGCAGTTTATTCAGATTACTGCATCGTCCAAACTCTCAACTCGATGAAAAGAGGCGAATGCGAATGGCTCTTGATGTGGTAATTTTATTATTTTTTATTTTATTATTATTATTTATTTATTCAGGTTTGAACAAAGTTCAGTTTTGGTCTGGTTCTGATTTCATAATCAAAGTTTCTATGTTATGCAGGCCAAGGGAATGAATTACCTTCACACCAGCAATCCTACGGTTGTGCATCGAGACCTCAAGTCTCCAAATCTCCTTGTTGATAAGAATTGGAATGTCAAGGTCAATTCTGAAACCAACACCTTTGTTCCTCTTTCATAAAGCTTCTCTAAAATTTCTTCTTTCATTTAGCTAGAATTTCTTGTTCTCAAATTTCCTGTTTGTGTCATGGTGCAGGTTTGTGACTTTGGATTGTCACGTACAAAGAACCATACTTTCCTCTCGTCAAAATCTACTGCTGGAACGGTAATACTTGGATTTTTACAAAGTCTCCATTAGGCTACCCTTTGATATAATTCATAACCATTTCAATCACTCTCTTTTTAGCAAACTAAACTTTTTACTGTACTGTTGTGGATGCAGCCAGAGTGGATGGCACCAGAAGTTTTAAGGAATGAACCGGCTAATGAGAAGTAAGTTGCTTTAAGGGGGTTTAGCTGGAAATTTTACAGTCTTAGGGGTTCTCATTCAGCTTTGCTTGTTTGCAGGTGTGATGTGTACAGTTTTGGTGTGATATTATGGGAGTTGACTACTTGCTGTATCCCATGGAAAGGATTGAACCCAATGCAGGTTGTTGGGGCTGTTGGTTTCCAAAATAGGCGTCTTGAGATTCCAGAAGATATTGATCCGGTGGTTGCTGAGATAATTCGTGATTGTTGGCAAACGTAAGTTCCAAACTCCATATGCAAAAAATGGGTTAGCTAAGTCCTTCAATATCATCCGAATTCTAATCATAGACAGCTGTGCTGTTTCCTGAACTTGTCTAGTGCGTTTAGTCTTATTGACTGCTTCCACTCTTTTGATTTCTGCAGAGACCCAAATCTACGGCCCTCTTTCTCACAGCTTATGGGTCGACTCAAGCGTCTTCAACGGCTTGTTGGTAGAACAAACTCTGCAAATCAATTGACCTGATAACCCAGAAAAAGAAAAAAAAAAAAAGTTTCTGTGAAAATAATTGAAATTGTTTCTTGTATTGAAGAGTAGGGCAGGAGAAGTTTTCCGGTTCGATGCAAATTGGGAAGTGTTGGCTCAGTCGAAGTGGGGGCTCAGCACAACCATGGAAGAAATGAAGATCAGTCTTTATTGAACAGAGTGGATATCCTCCTGATCAAAACTGCGCAAGTGCAGTGGAGGTGTGCCATGAAGACCACCAGTCTTCTGTACCTAGTAGTGGTAGGGAAGGCTGTATCAGCCAAATTGTAAGATATTTCCTGAAAAAAAATAGAAAAGAAAGAAATCAATAATTCTTAATTGTATTCTTGTAGAGATCTTATTTGGGAAAATGTAAAAATTTGATCTCTGCATGCTATTGTGAAAATTGGAAAGAGTAAATACGTTCGGAAAAGAAAGAAAGGAGAGTACCCAAGGGCGCTGCCATTGTGTTTTAGACTGTCGAAACTGTGTTTGGCTTCTCATTTGTTATTGTTTGAAGAAAAAAAAAGAGAGGAGGAAAGTAATACGAAACACTTGCCAAAATAATTAGGGATAATAGTAGATTAACAGTGACTTGCACAGTAAGGGGCACGATCGATGGCCACTGCAGTTTTTCTTCACACCTCACCGAGCTTCCTCCCTCCAATCTCGCCGACCCCAAACCCCATACTCCACGACTACCGCCTGCACCGCCACAGTAGTAGAAGTAACAAAATCCCCAGAATACCCTTTTCTTCAACAACAACAACAGCGGCCCTCCAGCAGAAACAGAGTGCCCTGTTCCGTTTGAACAGCAACCCATCAACGAGTACCAGAACCTCTCCACCTCCTTCCCTTTTACATGGGCCTCCGGCGACCTCGTCGAGTACTGCTCTCGCCTCATCGCCACGGGAGCCTCCTTCGGCGTCTTCGGGGCCCAATCTGATCCCCTGAAGCAGTCCCTCTACGCTGTCTCCGGTGGGTTCTTGGTCGTCACGCTCGTCGTCGTAAGGATGTATTTGGGCTGGGCCTATGTCGGCAATCGCTTGCTCAGTGCCACTGTTGACTGTAAATATACTTGATTTGATTTGATTTGCTCTGTTTATTAATGTGGAAGTTTTGTATTCATGAAATTAACTAGCGCAGTTTCTGTTTCGTGTTTTTAAAGATGAAGAGACTGGATGGTATGATGGTCAGGTATTACATGGTTATGTTTTTTCACCAAGAAATGATGTATCTGTATCGAAAATGCGCTTATCGTAGATTTTCCTAGCAGATTTGGGTCAAGACTGCTGAAGTTTTGACGCGTGATCGGCTTCTTGGATCATTTTCTGTGAGTGTATATTGGCCATTTTATAATGATTAAAAGTGTTACAATTTAGATGAAAGAGTTATGTTTTCAGTCGTTTGAGTTTGCTTTGGTTGGACAGGTGAAGCCTGTGCTGAGCAGGTTGAAGTTGACGTTAGTGAGTCTAGCAGCATCAATACTTGCTTGTGTTCTTGTCATCCTCTACATTGATGGAGGCCAGATTCAAGAAGCCGAGAATCGGGTCGTTCGCGGAGCTTACAACGATGATTCTGCAAGATCATTTGAGCCAGATGCATTTTGTGGTGAACCTGGTCCTACCCAATAGCAGCGTCTCCGACTGAACATTGAGCAACAACAGAAATGCACGTTCTTACTAGTATATATAGTCATGTTGCTTGTTGTACACAGTATAAAATTTCCACTTGTATTTTACTCTTCCCATGCTCAAATCATCAATCATACAAGTCTTTTCTGGGTTAAGCTATACCCGCATACTGCACACCCTTGTAATGCAAGAATTCCAGTTGATGCATGACTGCCAAGTCAATCCAAAGCTGAAGATGTTCAATCTCTCTACACTACATATGAGTTACACAAAATTCAAAAAAAAAAAATCATTTCGTTTCAATGTCTAACTTAAGCTTTTTGATTTGTAATTTCTTCAATATTCTTTAATTGGAAAGTTATTCGCATGATCCTTAACTTCATACAATCATACATCACGATTCATGTGAACCGCAACATTTTTAGCAAAGTAAAAAAGAGAGAGAATCTAACAAAAGGAATAAAAAAAAAAATACATGGACAGGCAGCCCTATGGTGTGCAAGTTAAATTTTGCACTAATTTTGACATGCGTAAAACGCATAAGAAGGAAAATTAGTGTAAAATTTAATCCTCATGACAACACATTTGTAAAAACGATTAATTAATTGGAGACGGTGGAGGGCCCCAGTGGGGGCAAGGGGGACTGAATCTCTTCAAAGAGGTTCACGCACCTTCTCCATTTTTGATCTATTTTCTCCTGCTTCGGTTACAAAACAAGAAAAGAAGAAACTGCTTCCATAAAAATGAAAGCTTTACAATGAAACTAAATTGGAACGGTTTTGTAGTCAAATTATATTTAACCAGCCTCATAAGACATAAGTCATAACAATGAACATCCAAGACTAGCTCTTCTTCTTCTTCTTCTTACTCCTCGTCACCGACTTTTGCTCCGCCTCAGCTATCAACAACCTCTAAGGTCAGTAGCATCAGATTTGTTCTTAAAGCTTGAATCTTTGATGACCCAAATGCATTGTTTATTATTTTGATCTTGTTTTCTTTAGTGTATCTAGCCAATTTTGTAGAGAAGTAGAAAAGTAGAAAACCAAATTGGGTATTCTATGAGCTTTGTGAAGTCATAAAAATTGGAAATTTTAAGTCAACCTTCTTCTGTAGTCAACCATGAGTGATGTAATTTGATGTTTTCATTTAGTTATATTCCATCACTTGGGTAGTCGGTGGGCTGCAGTGCATAGTAAAGATCCAACCTTTGACTATTGATATCAGATTCTGAACAATCCCACCATGCCCATCAAAAATCGCTGTGCTTACTGTTTAGTACCTTTCAGCTTGGTTTATAAGTACCCCAGAATCGAATTTTGTGCTATTTGCTAACCAAGCAGCTTGTGTTTTGTTTGTGGCAGAATGAATTGAGCTGCTTATTGTGTAGTGTGAGTCACATTGTGATCAAATAATGGAGATACAGAAAGCCCACGATATTGAGCATAGGTCCTCGACACTTGGTATTCAGCATGAGTTGTGGCCTCTTGATGAAATTGATACAAAGAAGGCAAAGTTTCCATGTTGTTTAGTTTGGACACCTCTCCCTATTGTCTCTTGGTTGGCACCTTTCATTGGACATGTTGGCATTTGCAGGGAGGATGGAGCTATTTTAGATTTTGCAGGCTCCAATTTTGTGAATGTTGATGATTTTGCATTTGGTGCTGTAGCCAGATATCTTCAACTCGAAAGAGAACAGGTATTTCTTGTTGTGCTAATCATGCATTTTTCTTTCAGCAATTTACAAATTGTTGTAGAAAAAAGTATCCGAGCTTGACTAGGTGATATGGAATGTGAAAACAGTGTTGTTTTGCCCCAAATTTGCGTGGCCACACTTGCAACCAGGGCTACAAGCATGCAGAGTTTGGGATCGGAATCACCTGGGATGAAGCCCTGCGATCCAGTACCCGTTTCTTTGAACACAAAACTTACAATCTTTTCACTTGCAACTGCCACTTATTTGTAGCAAATTGTCTGAATCGGATGTGCTACGGTGGGTCAATGAGTTGGAATATGATAAATGTGGCTGCCCTAGTACTTCTCAAGGGGCAATGGGTTGATGCCATGTCTGTCTTGAAGTCGTTCCTCCCTTTTCTAGTAGTGCTCTGTGTAGGTGTTTTCATGGTTGGGTGGCCATTCGCGGTTGCCCTTCTATCCTTCTCTTTTCTCCTTTTTCTATGGTATGTAATGGTAACATATTGTTTTAAGACCTTGTTAGAATGCTAGTTTTATATTTTTGTCTCAATTTTGAACAGTTTAAGGAACAAACAGATGTGATGAGTCAACTTGAAACAAAATGTATCTCAATAATATAGAAATGAGGCCATATATTGACTTCATACCTCTTGTAAAGTCTTGTTTTTGATACATATAACATGTTAAAGTCATGATTCTAAAATGATTAGGAACTTGGGATACCTCTTGGCTCTTGATTCTGATATGAAGAATGAATAATTCATCAATGTACACTGTACGGTTAAAACTGTCATATGACAGCTTATGTAGTTCGTTTCTCATTTTTGAGAGCTTCTCCGTTTTTTGAGAAAATTGTTGGTTTGATCATTTATGTTTGACAGATAAGATGTTATGGTTACTTATATTTGATAAATATCGTTTTGGTCTTCTATATTTTACTTTGTCATTCATAATAGTCACTTTGTTCATTTTAAATGTTAAAAATTATATATATATGACACACATATTTTACTTAAATTAATATTTATATGTATTTTTTTAAGTATACTTATATATACTTTATAAATAAATAAATTTATTTTTTTAACGTTCAAAATAGATAAAGTGATCAATCTAGATGATAAAGCAAAACATAAATGTCCAAACCAATAATTTTCCCTTTTTTTTTACCATGTATTCTTCTTTGTTAAGAACATGATCATCTTTCTGAACCGATCTATTGTGAATGACCTTTCATATATTGTAACTGAAGAGAAGCTCGAGAAGCTACAAAGTTAACAACTGTTACCCATATTGAATCGCATTTGAGTCATTTTACCTGCAATGCAGAGGTAAAAGATTAATAAATGTAATATCAATTCTAGTAAATGTCAAAAGGAAACATTCCATTAAACTGGTGGCACTGTCAAACATGTACTCCGTGCAATGGCACATGCAGAATACTATTATTACATGTGGCGGTAAGCAACCCCAAAATGCTGTTCTACATTGGTGAGCATTGGTACAGCATCTTATGTGAGCAACGCGTATTCTTCAAATGCTGTTCTTAACATCTATGCAGCATACTCATGCTCCATATTTGGGGGCCTTCCAGAGTTTGAAAGCTACTTCGTGTAGAAACCTATCTGCCGGTATCACCAGATTACCACCATGCTGCATATAAAGAAAGTTGCGTAAAGATGGACCAAAGGCTTGTAAAGCAAGTATGTTACTTTAGTTAGTACAGGCATGCACACACACTGCAAAATAGATGGATAAAGTGATCCCCTGGGCTCTGGGGTTATTCTTTTCAAATATCACTTTCCATTAACAGTCATCTGCTGGTTCATGAACGCACACAAATGCTCTGCTATCTTCTAGTTAATAACAGAGAAGCAACTGATCAAGCAATGTTTAATTTTCATAAAGTGTGATAGAAGATTGTTTCATTTCAATTTAAACTAGTAATACTCATAAAATGAGCAACAAAGACATAACAGCATATTTTCGTAACTAAAACAAAGCATGAGCCTAAACCCTTATTAAGTATCGCATGTCCGTTTGTGATGATTGGTGATTTGAAATTACTAAGCCAAATTATTCAAGGAATCCACTTCTCCAAAGGACTAACTCTTCCTGTAGGCTCTACAATGGATGGTGGTGGTGGTGGTGATGGAGGAGTGTGGGCTTGATCAGCTTCATCACAATAGCCTCTGAGTATATCAGTCTCTTGCGTGGTAAATCCTAGAGAACCAAGTATGGCAGGCCAGCACTGGTGTTCGATTGTCTTAATGGCTACACAGCAGCCATGACCTATGTAAGTCTCACCGTTGACAAAGAACAAGATAACCTCACCAGTACATGCCTGGAGCTGGAACAAAGCGTCCCAGCAGTTTGATGATTCCTCGTCCAACTTTAACCTGGATGCAAGGTTTGAGTGTGGCCCAACTCGGTTATTCATGAAAGGTCGAGCTGTGGCCATGAGAGGGCCTAGAACTAGAAGAGCAGTGAGAAGGATTAGCTTGGAAGAGTAAGCCATTTTCCGTTGGTATAAGAGTGATAGATGTGTGAACTGTGAAGGACCAAGGAGAAGCCAGTGTTTATATAGAGTAGGCATTTAGTGTAAGAAGACTGTTACATAAGGGGATAGTGAAGAGGTTTCTGAGAATAGTAATGACTATATGGTTAACAACAAGGAGAAGTTGATGCGGCTATCAGAAGTTATAGGAATATTTAGAGCTGAATAATTTAATCAGAATTAATATCTATACTGAGTATTAGCTGATAGGTTTTTTATGATTGGTATGCTATTTGAAAAGTTTGCAATTAATTTTTTTTTTTATATATCCATCCAGTTGCAGGGTATATGACTCACCCATCTAAATATATTAGTTAAACATAATGATAATAATGTGGAACTTTAGAAACCTCAATATTTGATGATCTGAAATCATACCTCCTTGAAATCCTTAAAAGAGAAGGTCTCTGCCGTATCTTTACGGGTCACTCCATATTGCCACTGACCTAGTAACATTGGGCAATAGTGCCTGTTCAACAAAGAATAGATGGAGTTATAGAAAGAAATATTAAGTGGTGCAAGAAAGTACCATGTCAGCACTGACCTAACATCCTCTCGCGGAACTTCTCCTTTCATGGTATAACTTTGACGAGGAACAAGCTTTGCAAGATAAGGTTTTTTATCATTGTTACTGACTAAAACCGACAAATTGGACTTGTCTTTTTCTGAGGTACTCCCATAGCTCATTACAACAGAGAAGTGCAAACGGAGGCTGATATCAGTTCCAGGTTCACTTGTATGCATTATAGCACCAACCAGAGCATTAAAATATTCCACATCATCGGCAATAGCCTTGTCATTCTCAACATTCACCTCACCAGCCCCAACATGCACAAAAACTAAATCAAACTGACTCGAGTCCAGAGTCTTTCCATCTCGAAATCCAAGCAACTCCAGCAATTCAGATGCCAAATTATCAACTGAGAGCTCGGAGTGAGCCTTACTGCTCTTAACAAAACTATCATTCGCTAAAATGCTGAAACCAAGTTCGGTACCAAAAGACTTCAAACTTGGATTGTTGGTAACAACAACAGCTTTCATCCCCATGAACCTGAAGCATTTTAAGAATGCAACAATAGTTAAGAATACACCAGTTAATAACAATTTCGGTCCATTGTGCTTACAACTTGCCGAGCAAAAACATTATTATTACCTTTCTGATATGGTATTCGAGGATTTCACGCCACATTCTTCTTTACGTGTACTTTCACTCTGAGGAAACAGATTCAATTAAGTAGTATGTAAAAAAATATTTAAGTGTAAACTTTTCATAGTAAGAATACAAAGTGAGTGGTCCTCACTGTACTAATGTGAGCTTCATACGAATCCAGCAGCACCGCAAACTCTCTAACTATTCGTTCGTCCTCGCTTTCTGCAATCTAAATGCAAGTGAATCCCAATGCAAAGACAACCCAATCATAACAAAATCACTAAAACTAAACTCGAAATGCGAAATGATACATACGATTCGCGGGAAGCAAAAGAAATCTAATTTAGCAAGAAGAAAGTAAAATGACATTGAAATTCAGTCGGCTTAAATTTCAAGCAACATACTTGATCGAATTGAAAAGAGCACCCTTAGTAGTATATAATCTAGTGTGCTCATTAAAGACCCAGAATTTAACAGACACATAGAAGACAAGCTAGAGAGCAGGAGTGATAGTTTACCTGAGGACGGGGCATTGGGGAGGCTCAAGAAGCCACATGAAGCTTTGGAAGCGAGAGAATGGAGATGGGTGTTTGATGGATTGACGAAACGGGCCAGCCCATCTCCGTACAAAACTAGAGCTCGGCTCGGCATGTCCGCCATTTCCAAACTATCCTATCTCTCTAATCTAAATTCTCTTCTGGGTTCGAAGTAAGTGATGGATTGATTGATCGATCGATCGATTGATTATGATGTGACGTGTCATGCTCTAAATACCAGAGCCAAATGTGCGTATACGACAAAGAAAGCTCAAAACGACGACAAGTCGGACAAACTCGAGTCTCATTCTCATCATCGTCATTGGTTTTGGAAATATGGCGAAGCAATTGAACAAGTCTTGCACTTTGAATACGGTAGCTTCTCTAACATCAATTCCCTTCTAAAGTTCATTTCATACCTTGAGCTTTCATGTATACATGAATATATCTTCTTCGTCTTTTTAATTCCAGGCCGGGCCGGTTCGAACAAATATACTTCGTTCAGTTGCTTTTCAAGTTCTTGATACTTTCTAAATTCTGTCGTGTTATTATATTGTGAAATCACTGAAATGAATATTTAAATAGCAACTCTCTTTTTTGAGGGAATATATTGAAATAGCAACTTAATTGCCATGAACATTCCTAAACATATAATGCATGTTAACTTAAATATTGAATTGGGGCTTATTAGTTTTGTTTGGACTACTAGAGAGGAAAGTCAATTTCAAACTTCAAAGTCTCCTCCTTTAGAATAGGGTTTAATGAATTATGACAGTATAATTTTGCTTCTCACATTCACAAGAAGCAATGAAGGGGACAACTACAGTGACTACTTGGGACAACTACATACAGTGACTACTCGGTAATTTTTCTTACTGGTCTTGGCTAATCAGAAGTCAGAGGTCAGGAAGAAGCTTCGTCACTGCTACAGAGCAAATCAGTATGCATGCTCGAATTGGGAAAACCTCATCATATTAACAAGAAAAAATATTGTTAGGTTGATGTTCTTGTGGTTTGCTGTAGCTAGCTTGTTTTCTAGGGTGATTTGTCCTCATTTGGTTTCTTATTTTCTTAAATAAACTCTGAGTTAGGGTTCTTCCTCACTTAATTTTTTTTTAAAGCTTTGTGCATTTATATTCATGGTATTATTGTAACATAAAAGTCAGATTACTCGGATATTACAAATTTCTTTATGGACATATAGTCATTATTTAATATCAAAATTTTTGTTTTTCATTCTAGACGATTCAATCAATCAAAAAGTTCAAATTGTATACAATCAACATATTAGTGGTTAAACTTTTCATTGGCTATATAACAATATGACCAAACAATATACTCGTTACTTAAACCGTATTCAATCACTTCCACGTATCCAAATTTGTGCCCAAGCATCTCCGTGTCACATAACATATAAAGTATGACTGTGTGGATATATATTGTCAAATATGTGCACTTTTATATTTTTACATTGTGATCCAACAATTCTTTCATTGTCTGCTAATGTGATTTATACTTTTTTATTCAATATGGTTAATTTTTTTGAAGATTAGAATTTATATTAAGGAATTAAGTCACATTTATCTTCGGTTTGACCTAAATTAATGTGATAAGCCAAACATATATTTTTCCTTAAAAATTAAGATATTTGCATTTATTTATTAATAATCTCGTATATAATTTTATTTGAGATGAGCTCGAATATCAATTAAAAATTCGTATAATGATACTTGAATCTTGGTAATTAAAGCATGTTGTTAAAAATTTGAAAATTAAACTTTGAATGGTTTAATACAATTTTAGAACAATAAATTAAAAATGGCCAATATTATTAGTTGATTATTTTGATCTAGACAAATGAACACAAAAATGTACGAAGGCTAAATGTTGTACAACTTGATCCTAGGTTATGAATTAGGGTTTGCGCCACCGGCTTCTCCCTCTCTTTCTCTTGTGCTCTGATCGCCTCTCTGTGGCCGGAGATCTCACCGACGCCGTTAAGGCTCGGTTCTTGAGTGCTCTGCACGACAACGGTTCTTGTTTAATCTCCGACCTCTTCACTGTTCCATAGCACCCCATTTCGTTTCCGTTTGGTTTGGATTTCTTCTCCCGTTCCCTATTTCATTTCTTCGATGACAACATACCTCTACTGCTCTTGATTGGCTCTAATTATTCCTTGGATTCACCGATCTGTTTCACTTCATACTGCTCCTTTGGGAACCAAATTTCAATTTTCTCCCGCTCTGCTATGTTTTGCTTCAATGGCAGGCGGTGACCAAACTTTGGCTCGGTGGTGGTGTTTTACGTGGGTATGCCACTGTTGCAGGCAAGTGATTCTTCTTGACGGCGGGGTGAGACTCTTGCACCATGAGGCTATGGAGTGGCAGCAGTGATGGAAGGGCCCAAGAAGATCTCGACCTACCCGAGCTCACTTTAAGGGGAGGTGGCGGCATCCAGGTTTGCCGGATTTTGAGAGGGAGGCGACTAGATGGACCAAAGTGTAGCAGAGGGGCGGCGCGAAGAACCAGTCGGCCTCCGTCAAACGTTGCATTATGGTTTGTTGTTGGTGGGCTAGTGGGCCTTGGGTAAACTACCTAGACTGGATTGGGCCAATTTTCAAGGGCTTAGATGTTGTCACTCCTCATATGGGCCACATGGACTACTTTCTTCTTCTGGGCTATTTGATTCCTTGATTTATGTTCCAGGTCTTCTTTGTCTCTCGGCATGGGATCCGGGGGTTGTACTTCTGTAACAGAGGGGGCTCTTAGCTAATTAAGGAGTGGTGCGTCCTTAAGTTTGACAATTACTTTTACTACTCTTGTTTATTAGTCTAAGACCTGTGTGTCATTTCATACAAGTGTAGTGGTACTATAAAACTTCTTTCTTTTACGTGTCGGGTAATCTGGTGAAATTTTGTATTGCTACCGACTTTGATCCTATAGTGGATAAAAAATTCATGCCCTCTAAAAAATTGTATGAAGGCTAATTCTTTCATACAATTTATATATTATGATATGCTATGAGTATATAGACAATGTCGAATTTTTTGAATTTTATCATCGATAGTTTAAAACCGCATGAATTAAACATATTAGTAATATTAATTTTTAAATTTGCTCTATAAACGTACATTTTCTTATACCAACAATGTAGAGCAAAAATAATTTGTTAATTTGATCGTTGGGTTGAGGTTGAGATTTAGGATTCAAGGATATAGGGTTTGGGATTTAGGTTTTGGGTTTATGATATAGGGTTTGGGGTTTGAGATTTGGGGTGTAGGGTTTGAGGTTTGGGGTGTAGGGTTTGAGTTTTAAGTGTGAGATTTATTTACTTATTATTAATAAAAAAAATAAAATTAATTAATGTCATATTAATTGCTCACATCAATTAAAATTTACCATGATTGACTTTATTTTTACCTCTATTTAATATTTATTCACTTTTTATTGTTCATTTAATTTAAAGGTATTAATATTGGTGTTAGTGTAATATAAATATTAGATCAAATGAATGGCTTGGATTGCATTATACACAGTTGGTGCAAGTGCACCCGATGCATTGAAGATGTTCTCTTAAGCAGCATAATAAAAAGTAATCCTACCAACCATTTTTTTCCTCCTCTTTTGCTTGTTTGTTAGTTTTGATTTTTTGGCCATGGCACAAAACACTACTTTTCCAATAAATGTGGGAGTGATTCTTAACTAGGAGACCTGGTTTGGGAAATCGGGAATGAACTGCGTCAACATTTCCCTCACTGACTTCTATGCCTCTCATCCTTACTACCGTACTAGTTTGGTCTTGCTCACAAGGGACTCTGCGGAAGATGTTGTTATTGGAGCTGGTGCAGGTTTGCTACCTTTCTATTTCCTTCATGTTATGTTAACTTTATTGTGTCTTCTGACCGTAGAAATTGTATTTCCTTAATTGATTGAATCATTACATTGGTTCCTATATATACAGAATGCTCAACTATGTCTAGCCTATAATTATGCTAATCACAATTAAACCATATCAGCTAATACAGCATAGCAGTGATTTACAGAATCATAACAGATCCAAGATTATAGGACAGTATTATTGACAGCTTGATTGTTGGCTTGATTCTTGAGCATTAACATCCCCCCTCAAACTGGACTTCCCTGGAAGGACAAGTTTGGTTGCAAAGAGAAGATGTCTGTTTTTGTGGAGTGGTTTGGTGAGCATATCTGCAGGCTGATCTGTGGAAGGTAGGAATAGGACCCTGTGACTACCACGAGCGACCTTCTCCCGAACATAATGGTAGTCAAGTTCTATGTGCTTGGTCCGAGCATGAAACACCGGATTGGAAGCCATATACGTGGTGCTTAAATTATCACAATGAAGTAGAATAGGAAAGTGAATGTGCGCACCAAGTTCATGCAATAAATAGCCTAACCACGTCGTCTCTGCACTAGCATGAGCAAGAGCCCTGTACTCGGATTCAGCACTAGAACGTGCAACAGTAGGTTGCTTCTTGGAGCACCAAGAGATGAGATTAGAGCCAAGGTACACCAGGTAACCAGAAATAGAGCGACGAGTCTCTGAACAGCCAGCCCAATCCGCATCAGAGTAGGCAGATAAGTGAACAGGTTGACTTTGAGGTGTAAACAATAACCCATGACCTAGAGAGCCTTTCACATAACGAAGAATACGTTTCACAGCAACCAAATGGTGGTCACGAGGTTGACTCATAAACTGAGAGACTTGATTGACTGCAAAGGCTATGTCGGGGCGAGTGATTGTGAGGTATTGTAAGGACCCAACAAGTTCCCGATACACTGTGGGGTTAGAAAGAAGAGTCCCATAATTGGAATGAAGGTCAATCTTACAAGACATTGGTGTAGACACAGGTTGACTATGCAAGAGACCATGCTTGTGAAGAATATCATGGGCGTACTGGACCTAACTGATGTGCAAACCATTAGACTGCCTTGTGACCTGTAAACCCAAGAAGTAATGAAGAGGACCAAGGTCTTTGATGTCAAAGCAACGACCTAACGCATCAATGAAAGATTGAAGTAGCTGATCATTGCTGCCGGTAACAACAATATCATCGACATAGAGTAAGAAATAGATTTGATGCACCCCATGACGATAGATGAATAGAGAAGAATCAGCTAGACTCTGAGTAAACCCAACAGATAACAGGAATGAACTCATGCGGTGAAACCAGGCACGTGGAGCCTGTTTCAATCCGTAGAGTGCTTTGGTCAATTTACAAACATGATGAGGACGCGTTTTATCAACAAACCCTGGGGGCTGAACCATGTAAACATCTTCATTTAGGAAACCATGAAGGAATGCATTTTTAACATCTAGCTGCCTAAGGGACCAACCACGAGACACAGCAATCGTAAGAACAGTACGAATAGTGGCAGGTTTAATGACCGGGCTAAAGGTTTCAGAGTAATCAATACCTTGCTGCTGATGGAATCCTTTGGCAACCAGACGAGCCTTGTATCTCTCAACTGAGCCATCAGGCTTCCGTTTAATCCGGAAAACCCACTTACAGCCAACTGGATTGTGGGAGGAGGGCTGAGGCACCAGAGTCCAAGTGTTGTTTTTAAGCAACGCATTTATCTCTTCAGTCATAGCAGCGCGCCACTCGGGTTTGATGGAGGCTTGAGAGTAACATGTTGGTTCAACATCATCAACCATCGTAAGCAGAGCTCGAGGAAGTGGGTAACGCACAGTACCATCAGATCGTTGAACAGGTTTGACAATTCCATCGCGAAGACGAGTGACCATAGAGTGATTAGGAGGCTGTGGAGCAATAGGAACTGCAACGGCTGGAGGGACGGCGGGGGCCGGAGGGTCTGCAACGGCAGCGTTGGCTGGAGGATCGGCGGGGGCCGGAGGTTCGGCTGCAAGAGGGACGACAGCTGCTGGAGGAACTGCGGCGGCATGAGGGTTGTTGACATCGAACGAAGGAGGAGCGGAAGGAGTTGATGATGGATCCGATGACGTGACTGGAGTTGTAGATGGGACAGGCGGTGGACGACGGCGGGAGTAGCGGAGCAATGGAGGATCAACATGTGCTGGAGGAGATGACAGCGAGGATGCGGCGGTGATTGAAGATGGAGGAGGATGAATGGAAATCGGCAGGTTGACAAAGGGTGAAGCTGTGGAATCGGTAGCACAGGAAGAAGATGGTGAAGTGGGCCGGGTTGGGCCTGTGTCAGATGGGAATGACAATGGGCTCGGCAGGTTGGCCTGCGGAGGTGTCAGATTTGATAATAAAACCAAATCAACTGGTGCAGCATTAACCTGTAAATCTTTAAATGGAAAGATATTCTCGTTAAAAATTACATGACGGGACACATAGACACGACCTGTTTGGGTATTGAGACACTTATAACCCTTATGATTTGGACTGTAACCTAGAAAGACACATTCGACACTGCGAGGAGAGAGTTTATTAGAAATATACGGACCTAAGTGAGGAAAACAGGAGCACCCAAAGACACGAAGAGATGAGTAGGAAGGAGTTTGACCATAGAGACGAAAATAAGGAGTAACCCAATTTAGAGTAGGTGTGGGAAGAAGATTAATGAGATAGACAGAGGTTAAAACGGCATCAGCCCATAAATTTTGTGGAGCACCAGAAGTAAGAAGGAGGGTACGAGCCATTGTAGCGATATGGCGATGTTTTCTCTCTGCTAACCCATTCTGTTCTGGAGTATAAGGACATGAAAATCGTTGATGAATGCCCAAAGATTTACAATAGTGAGAAAATGCATGATTAACATACTCCGTACCATTGTCGCTTTGTAGGAATTTGATGGACCCATTGAACAGATTTCGGACAAGCGCAACAAGGGTTTGAAAATGGGTGAGAACTTCATTTTTGCGCCTCATAGGATAAACCCATGTAAATCGAGAAAACTCATCTGTAAAGAGGACATAATATTTGAACCCACTGACAGATAAAATAGGAGACATCCACACATCACTATGAATTATTTCAAACAAAGTTGTAGCAAATACATTATTGGAAGGGAAAGACAATTTTTGGGATTTGCAAAGAGCACAATCACGACAGAAAGGATGAGGAGAGGAGGAAGATCCAATGGTTGACTTTAAGGATGACAAGACTTGATGAGATGGGTGCCCCAAACGGTTGTGCCAAAGAGAGGAGTGGACGGTAGAGAGAGCTTGAGGAATGGCGGAAGTGGAGGACAGATTGAGAGGATATAGATCATCTTTACAAGGGCCCTGAAACAGTAGACGACCGGTGAGTAAACAACGAATTTGATAGAAATCAGGAGCAAAAAGGAAATAGACAAGATTATCTTTAGTAAAACGGGCGACAGACAATAAATTTTTACGGATAGAAGGAATACGTAAGACATTATCAAGGAATAATTTGGAATCGCCTAATGCGATGGGAAGGTTACCATAATGAGAAACAGGCATAGAGTCACCATTTCCCATATACACATTATGTGGTCCACCATATGGTTGAAGATTTGGCAAAGGCATGGCAGTCATGTGGTGTGTGGCGCCAGTATCAGGGTACCAAGTGTGGTCGCCAAAAGTATGGGAGCCGGCAAATGGAGGAGCAGCTATGGCTGGGCCTGAAAATCTGTGTGGGCACTGATTGTGACCATGCTGAGAAGTGTTACAATTATTGCACCATTGTGGGCCGGGTCCCAAAAGCCCATTTGACCAGTTTGGGCGGGTTGACCAAGATCCAGCAACAAAAGGAGGAGGATAACCGGAGCCAGAAAAATTAGGACGCGACCCAGATGAGCGTCCTCCAGAGAATTGACGACGATTGTTTCGTCCATAAGAGGGCCAGCGCCCATCACGGCGTGGAGCAGGGCTGCTGGACAGCATCTTGAGGTTGATTTCTGGATGACACAGCCGAGGTGGGTGCACTGTGAAAAAGGGCTGTAGCATTTTGGGATTCTGATGAATGATTCTGCTGAGCATCAAAAGCCAAAATCCGGGCGCGGAGATCAGAAAAGCTGGGAAGAGACGAGGATTGAGTGATGGCGGTGCGAAGCATCATATAATCAGGACCCAAGCCATGTAGGGTAGCCACAACCAAATCAGAATCAGAGACGGGCTGGTCAATTTGGGCAAGAGAATCAGCAATGGTCTTGACAGATTCAAGATAAGCATCGACAGACTGAGACCCTTTCTGGAGATCAAAGAGCTGAAGCTTGAGGCTTGTGGCACTGGCAACTGATTTCTGAGAGAAGTGACGCTCCAAACAATCCCATATGCTTTTTGATGTCTCACAACCAACAGTAAGTCGACCAATTTTCTCAGAGAGGGAGGTATTAAGGATGCTGACAATTTGTTGATCAATAGTGCACCATTCATCGTGGGCTGGGTCGGGTTCAGTTGTGGCAGGATTGCCATCGCGAGCAGGGACTACTCTCGTTGGAGACGGTTCTGATTTGGTGCCATCAACATATCCCCAGAGCCTGGCACCCTTAAGGTAAGGCTTGATCTGTCTTAACCAAACCAAGTAGTTGTCAGCTGTGAGTTTGGTGAATTGGGAGGAAGTGTTTGTGGAGGAAGAAGAAGAGGACATGATTGGGTGATGGAGGGAGGACGACGCAGAAGAAGGGGATGGGGAAGAGAGATTGCAGGTGAGGAATCGGAACCTAAACTACTGATACCATGTAGAAATTGTATTTCCTTAATTGATTGAATCATTACATTGGTTCCTATATATACAGAATGCTCAACTATGTCTAGCCTATAATTATGCTAATCACAATTAAACCATATCAGCTAATACAGCATAGCAGTGATTTACAGAATCATAACAGATCCAAGATTATAGGACAGTATTATTGACAGCTTGATTGTTGGCTTGATTCTTGAGCATTAACACTGACTCATCTTGTTGAACTAATCTCCACACCATGCCAGCTTAGCTTTGTTTTTTTTCATTTGATTGTTGGTTTTATGGCTGTCTGACTTGAATTGTAGCCAAATGAAAATCGAATTATGCTTGTTCGAGTTTCTTTACATTTTTGATTATTTTTTAATTACAAACGTTCGCCTTTGAAACAGTTCTAGACTTTTTAAACAATGTCAAGGTGCAAGCCATCATTGGGCCAGATTCATCGATGCAAGCAAAATTTGTGACTGAACTCGGGGATAGAGCTCAGGTCCCCATTATCTCATTTTCAGCAACAAGCCCTTCCCTTGGGAATCCATACTTTTTCCGCATTGGACAAAATGACACATCTCAAGTGAAAGCCATTAGTGACATCATCAAGGCCTTTGGTTGGAGTGAAGTAGTGCCCATCAGAGTTGACAACGAGTTTGAAAATGGAATCATACCTTATCTGACTACTGCTTTGCAAGCGGTGAATGTTCACAGCCCCTGCTGGGTTGTCATTCCTTCAATGGCCACTAATGAACAAATAGATGCAGAGCTTGACAAGTTGAAATTGAAGATGTACACCAGAGTCTTCATTGTGCACATGTTGCCTTCTCTTGGCTCTCGACTTTTTGCCAGGGCAAATGCTATGGGAATGATGGAACAAGGCTTTGCTTGGATAATGACAACTGGGATGACTAACTTATTTAGTTCATCAAAATATGCAGTCACAGATAACATGCATGGAGTGCTGGGTTTGAAGACTTGCATGCCAAATACAGAGAAGCTTGAAAAGTTTAGAGGTAGATGGCAAAGTAAATTCCAACAAGACAATCCAACTCTCCTCAATGTTAAATTGGAAGTGTCTTGACTGTGGGCTTACGACGCTGCTTGGGCACTAGCTATGGCAGTGGAGAAGGTTGAGACCAAAAGTAGGTTCTCCTCCCACAACATAAACATTTCTGGTAGTTCTGCAGGATTAGAAAGTTTGGAGGTCTCTCAGAGTGGTCCTGAACTTGTTCAACAACAATCAGGTACGAGATTTACTGCACTTTCAGGAGATTTCAGTCTTGTTGATGGGCAACTACAGTCATCAACTTTTCAGGTAGTTAATGTGAATGAAAATGGGGCAAGGGGGGTTGGATACTGGACACCACAAAATGGACTCGTGAGAAACTTGAACGCAAAAAACAGAGACAGAATAGCTACTAGTTCTAATACCACTCTCGGAACTATCATATGGCCCGGAGACACCACCACAATTCCACGAGGTTGGCAGATTCCTTTGAGTGGCAGAGCACTAAGAGTTGTAGTCCCATGGACGACTAGTTTCAAAGAATTTGTACATATTACACGTGATCCCAGCACTCGCACAATCAATGTCACTGGATACTGCTTTTATTTTGCTGGTGTACTTATTGTGGGGCCTCTTCATTGTTGCTGGTGTGGCTTGCTCAATAGCTCTCCTCGCATTTGCAGCATTGTTCTTCCGTGAACACAGAGAAACTTTGGCAGGGTTAGGTCCAGAAACCACATTTTTTTAGTATACTTTGTGAAGGTTCTGTGGAGGGGTGATTAGACCCTTAACTATTTTTAATCAAAAGTAATATAAGACTGTTGTCAGGGATAGTAAGGTGTTGTTCTATCCCGATAACAGTTTATCACAACAAACAAATCGTGCTGTATGTAGATGAAACTAATAACACAATTATGTTTTTTTTTATGGCAGAAACCTCTTCACTCAGGGATGAAAACTGCCAAATCTTTTCACTATGTAACAACTCTTTTTACAAAACTATAGTTCTGATAATAGCAAGTATCGGTGCTATCCTTTCACTAGACTCGCGCGCTAGATCTAAGAGCTATACTCCATCTTATTTTACAGATATTTACCATAGAAAGATATACAAGTTTCACACATGAATCTAGTTATCGCGCAACTAACTCACTATGAACACTTGAGAAGCTTGCACCTACCAATCCAACCTCATGGTATGCAAGATGTGTGCATGAGTATAAAGGGTGTTTTGTGAAGACTTTAATACAAAAAGATCAACACAAAAGAAGTTGTATAAACAGACTCAGTTTTAGAGAGAAAATGAACAATGACAATTTTCCCTATTAAGCAAAATAACAAGCTAAAACCACCAAGAAAGACAATGGGAGCTTGTGCCTTATATATGCTAAATGCAATGGCCTTAGAAGGAAGTCAGCAACTACCAGCCAAGTGAATGAAAATGAGTATTAAAACAGGTTTTAATCCCAACCAAGTAACCAAAACTTGACAGCCACATAAAGGGTGTATGTACTTCTCTTCAGAAAATATTTTCACTTTATAAGAGATAAGGATGAAGATTAAAGATTAAGTTTGTAAGAAACAAAAACTTATCTTTCTAACTAAATCACTTGACCAGAGAAGTATTTTAAAAGTGTTTTATAACCAGTTTGAAGTCGAAAGATATTTTTCAGAATGGAACAAAACGTTCCAGGGATTTCAGAAATGGAAAACACATTTGTCATCCTCAGTAAAAACATTGAAATGCATATGCATGCTTTTTACCTTTGAGACCATGAGGTTGTCATGATATGAGATTGATGGTCTTTTTATCTTTAATTTTCTCTTGAAAGAGTCTTCTAATCCATGTTTTGTTAAGTAAAAGATATGTTAATAAATATCTACCTTCACTTTGTGAAGGAGCTTATACAACCAAAAGCACCCCGATTGGGATGTCTACAATAGCAGACCACCGGAAGATGTTGCTCTTCAGCCACCAGCCGACATCAACTCTCCCTCGAGGCAATCAAGCTCAAACAACAATGCTCACAATGAAAACGCAGTTGAGTTGGCTCCCCTAGACGAAGAGAGACAATTACCTCATTAGATTTAACCTCCCTCACAAGTAACAGCTTCTTGTTCCCTTGTTTATGACTTCTTGGGTCTTTTATTGGATTGCTGATGGCTTCCTCTCTTTCTTTCCTTTTTCTATCTTTTTTTTAAAAATTTATTGCCGAAGGCTATAGCTGTAATG
Source organism: Geum urbanum (assembly GCA_946800695.1). Classification (NCBI taxonomy): domain Eukaryota; kingdom Viridiplantae; phylum Streptophyta; class Magnoliopsida; order Rosales; family Rosaceae; genus Geum; species Geum urbanum. The sequence goes on from OX327002.1 coordinate 59,987,389, forward strand.
ATCACTTTATATAGGAAACTCACTTGTTTATGGGAAAGGTACTGCGTGAAAAAATTAAACACTACCATTTCTTTTAAAATTCAGAGTATATTTACAGCAAACCGTATAAATCTAAAAAATCACACTACAAAAAATGACTACTTCCTTACTGTACAGTGAAGGCTTTGTCTAAATTTTGTGGCACTTCAGCACGTGAGCCTTGCCTAAACTCAATGTTCCAGAAACGCTGCACCAAGCTGCCAGAAAACCATTTAAAAGGATAATCAGCGCACTTTTCTGGTCGGAAGTTGCTGCACGTAAAAGATGTTGAAGCTTTGGAATCAATCCTCCATGGGAAAAGGCTCCGTAATTTTCAGTCTGAAACTTCAGTGTGGAAAATGAAACTTGGAAATACTGTGGTGATGTCCCTAGGAAATATGGTTATGACACAGGTTAGTACTATTGAAAATCATAAATAGTCCAGGAAAATACTTTCAATGTAGATTAGACTGGAACATTGCACGATGTAGAACTTTGAAAATGTATCTAAAGATGCATACTTCAAATAAGGAAGAGTCATGTTTTTCAGAAGTGAAGGATGTCGAAGCACAAAAGACTTCCATTCTTCTTTATTGATTTTACCGTCCTTGTCAGCATCAGCATCCGCAAACGTCTGCAAGACAAAAAAAAAATGACATGATCACTACATTCTCACAAGACCTTCAAAGCAGCATTGATTCTTACCTTATCAATTATAGACTCCAGAAGATCATCTGACAATTTCATGTCGGACTCTAACATTATGGCAATCACCATTTGCTTAACCTGAAAACCACACAGAAGTCATTGAGTTTCGTGTAATTAAAGAAACACATAGCCTTGGAGTTATGGAAATTTGGAAGAAAGTGCACTCACTTCTTCGCGCTCAATGAAGCCAGTTTGTCTGAGATCATAAAGTCTAAATGCAACTGAAAAAGCAGAAATATTTATATGAAAACATTTAACCTTGCATTTGCAGTTTTGCATAAATCAATAGATAATATCAAATTATCAATTGCTTCCTCTTCTTATAAAGCAGTCACTTACAATCAATCTTGTCCTGTATAGGAGCATAGGGATGAAAGACATTGAGCGAGTGTACGAATTCATCAAATTCGATGACACCGTTTTTCTTCTCATCAAACAAATCAAAGACCTACAGCATAATGAGAAAAAAAGACACAATGTGACACGGAGCTCAAAAAAACCATTAATGAATCAGAAATTGTTCCAAATCTAGCATAATTACCCGGTCAAGAAACAGATTTTCGCCATAGGGAGTTCGGAAAAGAGCTAATTGAAGCTCCTCCTACAACGTAATAATTCATCAGAATCCGATTACTCAAAACCCAGAAATGCAACAGCCAGCACAAAAGATTTTGATAACTTGGAGTAAAGTGGACTCACCTTATGAATCAAGCCATCGTCAATAATGGAACTACTCAACTTCTTGAACAGCTCATACAATGCCTCCAGTTCATTAACGCTAACTGCATCATCCAACACACACAAACTCCCATTAACTTTTCATTTCCATAAAACAAAAAACAAACAAAAATCAAAATTGGGTGAGACTTGTGAGACATATGTTACATCTGGTTTCATGAGCGAGCTGAGTCATATCGCCGGAGGCGTAGGGGTGGTTGGTGGGGCGGCGAGGACGGTAAGTGAAGCAATCGGTGACGGCCAAAACCAACACCTCTATGATCGCTACGAATGGTATAAATGCCGCGCAGATCCTCTCTCCCGCTGACAGAGACAAAGAGCTCGATCTCTGCGCCGCTCAAAACACCCAATAAACCAAACTATAAATACATTATCTTACAATTTAATTGTACATATTTCAACAGACAGACAAAGTAAGAAACTTTTACCGAGTATTCCATTGCCGAACGCATCGAAGACTCATCAGAGAAAGAGAGAGAGACAGAGATTCCTAGTTCTAAGTTCTAACGGGGCGGCTGCTGCTGTTGTGGTTGTTTGTTGGGTATCGTGAGGCGCGTCTCGATCTCCTCTCTGGCTGTGCTTTTCACCAGGAGCCAAAAGCAAATCACGGAAGAACGAAGAAGGCTTTGAGAGGATTATCCTGATCCAACGTGGCTTTAAGTAGTGGCCCACCCGGTGACCCAGATGAGGGTTTGTCTGTCATTTTCACTCAATTATTAACATCTATCTATGTGACAACATGCATCTCGATACATCAATTACTGGTCTGGAAACCTTAACAAACAGTCAACTGTTGTTGTTACCACAACCACAGTGAAGAAGAAGGGGAATGTGCCATTAGATTTTCGGAGGCAAATTTACATTCCATAAAGAAGAATAGAAGTTACAATCAAAACAACATCTTCGAGCTACTTGCTTTAAACAACGTACGAGTTTAACTTGTTAATTAAGGGAACTGTGTTTTTGCCAAAAAAAAAAATCAATTTTAACCTTTTTACTTCATTTTATCCTAATAATTTGAAGAAATTGTAGTAATTACAAAATAAAAAGTAAAAACAGAAAATAAAGAATGAAAACGAACAGTTTTTTTGTTGTTGAGGTGAAACTGTGAGAACTCAACCCCGATTTAATTGCCTAAATCGATATTAGACCTTAATGACCATTAGACCCTAAGCATACTAATCAACTTTCTAAAACGAATAACCATAGTTTAGAAGTCATAAGTCAAAGAAACTCTTTCTCCTGTCAATTTACAAACTTAAATATAGACGAATAACTGCTTCGACATCAGAGCAACTAGACATATTAAACTGACTACGCTAACTATAACAGTAACGCGTAGGATCAGCCTTAGATCCTACGATGAAAATTGCAATGCCCCGAACAACCTGCGCACTCGACCTCCACATAACTCTGTAAATCTGAGCATTTGAAACCAAAGGGCCCAGGGGAAAGACATTTAAAAATAGAAATCCGTTAGAATGAGTGGACGAAAATAAATATTCGTAAGAAATCGTAAAACGTATGTTTATGCCTTTCACCTTATACATAAAATAAAAGAATAGCAAGTCTAGGATAAACGTAATTTCATAAGTGTGTGGAGGCTATGACCAGGGCATAAATCCTCTATCCATCATAAACATAATCGTAGCCGACTCAGGTGCGTGTAGTGACATGTTCGGTGTCACTCAGGGATTAGCCGAGTGGCTGCATCGATGCACAAACATAGATATATCGTGTCAAAAACGTAAAATCATAACATAAGCCCTCTGTGCATAAATATAAACATAAGACATATCATAGTAATTTAACATAAACGAAAGTGTATAAATCTAGACCTCGCAACAACAGTGAAAAAGAAAATGTTCACTCACTTGAAGCGCAAGAAGTCCAATAGTCGATCCACTAACTTGTAAGTCGTGCTCGGTGTTCGTAGGCCTCAAATATATTACATAACTAATTTCGTAGTTCGGCGGAAGTTACCTCGCAAAAAAATCGATTGCGATCTCCTAACTAAGATAATAAAATCGTTCAATATCACAATTCAAAAAGTAATCAAAACTTTAGCGTAGAAATTACCCCGAAAACCCGTACGAAAAATCTAGATCACAGCCTCGCCAGAGCTCCGCCGTGTACGGCGGCGCGTGACCGCCACGCGCCACCTCCTGCGACTATCTCCGGTCACCTCAAATCTTACATGTATAGCTTCCTCTCGGTGTCTTCTACAACATTCCCTTTATCACTGGAGGCCGAATTAATGGCGTTAGGGCATAAACTGCCGCCACATATGGTGGTTCCACCCACCGCCAACCACTATTAACGACGGCGAGCCATAGCCCATTCTCTTCCTCTTGACAAACCCCACCAATTTCCCTAAACGAGCCACCCTTAACTCGGCCAGAATCTGCCTCGAAAACCGACAGGGTCGAAATCGCCAAAAAAGCATCGAAGCCGATTTCGGTGCCGTCGAGCCACTCTGTGGCACAAGTTTGGTCGGAATAGAATCCCCACCTCCTAATCTACCATAACCTCTAAACCTCGATCCCAAAAGTGGTCGCTGAGCCCAACGGTGATAATCAGAGGAGAGAACCAGATTCGGGTTTCACTCCGGCGAACTTGCATGCCCAAAATTCATCCACCAAACAACTGAGAAGAGGGAGGAGCTTCAAAACCATACCTTGAATGTCGAAAATGGTGGTCGGACGATGATGATTTCGGTGGGTCGTTCTAGGGTCGGGTCAGGTTGGTTGTGCGGGTAACTCTCTCAAAACGGGTCAGACCCAAAGATCCAAAAATGGTTAGGGTTCTGATCCTACCTAAGGTATACCCTAAACCCATAAAGATCAATGATCCAGATTTAAGCTCCATGAGATCGGATGGCAAAGATTAATTCCCCAATACTTTAATTTCCTTTTGCTACATACTTACAAATTTCGTAGAAATTAGCTCGAACTTCCAAAAAAAATTAATAAAAAAACGTGCAAACTCGCGATAATATTCTCTACAACTTCTGTGTAGAAAGCGAGTCCAAATTCATAACCTATAAAATGTCAATTTTTAGTCGCTCCGAATTTCAATAAACGTAACGAATAACACTTAGCTCGATAATTGGCACGACTAATGATAATTAACTCACAAATCAAGATTCAGGTCGTTATAATCTACCCTCTAATAAAAATTTCGTCCTCGAAATTTACATCACGAAATGCCAACGCAGTGAGAACACAATGTCATAATTGTTGCTTGAAGATTCTCCGAAAAAATATCTGGTATATACCTATTTCTTCACTCCTAGCGTCACATGCGGCGTGATCGGTTGTAAGGATTTAACACCAAAATTTTGACGAAAACAACTCATCGTGCCAAGAATAGCACAGAAACTTCATAACTCCATGTAGGAGGCTCGATATCCTAATATTCCATGATAACCGAAAAACAACTTCAATAGTTCTTCAGCGCTTCAAGAAATATTTCATTCGCTTATGAATGAAAATGTCCAAACGCCAATCAGCTGCTACCTGAAAAAAATTTCTCTCCGCACAAAAATACCCCTACATCACCATCTACTATGGTATTGACGTCCGTGTCAACCCATAAAACTAATCTGATAGTGTATCTAAAATGCCGCAATGACTCAAGAATCGAAAGCACTCAGTCTTCTATGTAAAGACGTTCCCATATCAAACACTTGATCTAATAAAAATAACTTCATCTGTCGTGATAACTTTCAAGAAGGAAGCATATTAGGATCTGATATGGCTACACAAGATATCGAGTACACAAAAACTCGATAAGCTTAACATAAGTCGACATTGAAATATCAAAATTAGAGCACACTTAGTCAAGAACCGATATGACTCCTTAAGATGTTGGTACCATGTAAAAACACCAAGCCTAACGTACACACAAGAGAAATATATAGTACGGAAAAAATTTCATTAGTACAACTAATGCAAAACTGCATTTAAAGGACATCTTGCTTCGTTGGACATTACGAAGATCCGCGCAAAATCTTGTAGAATATATTTATACATAACTCTCTCAACGTAACCGAATTACAAATCTCGAAGAAAATTAGTTTACTAATTGATCACCGAAGAAGAAGGCGATTTCCAATGACCCTATATCGAAAGAGTTTCTAACAAAATATTGGCATGATCTATTCGTTTATAGCTGAACCAAAAACCTTCAAATCTGGCTCATTTCACCACTACAATAACCACAATTTCCTCAACAACAGAATATAGCTTTTCATAATAATCTAGAAGAGTACAACAAGTCTGATATAGCACATAGCGTTGGTATCAGCCTCGCTTGCTCAGAAGTTTAACATGAAAAAATGATCTAGGACCTAACACACAAGTGTCAAGTCACCCTCATCTTGAATAATCGAATTACTGCTCTTCGACAATATTAACTAAAGATGAACACATGCAACACATGAAAAGATAAGTCTACTACAACTACACTTGATGGGATTCGAAAACTGTTGTGCTTAGATACCACAGTATTGATGGAAAATGAACCATAGGCATATGCATATGCAACCCAAATACTTCATGCACTTTTGGAAAACTCCACGTGCATCAAAAATTAAATGAAAAAGAACACATTGAAGTGACAAAATCGAGAATAAGTTTCCTAGTTAAGGCGGGTGAACCTTATTGACGAACAAAATTGAGGAACACAAGGTAACCAAAACGGAAGGGACAAAATAGAGTGAATGAAACCAAGCCAAACTTCAATTGGTAAATCAGTGAATAATTATCATGACGCACATTGCTAAGTGTACAACATGACAAGATGAGATGGAGTAAAATTGAAAGGATTACAACATGACAGAGTGAAGCGAATTATGAGTAACATTACTCATTGAAATGGACAGGAACATGACTGAAACACCTTCACTGAGGACACATGCGTAGCACAACCCAAGCATCAGTAGCCCCCACAATAGTATGAGTAATGTTGACGTACATCGAGTGACTATACACACTAGGACCAATTCTCGAGTTATGCATGTCATCCTTGCACAGGGGCCATGCTAATCTTCTTTGTATCATTTCAATTTTATCGGATGTCCCTAAAAGGACCCCATTATGGACTAAGTGATCCGAATAGTTCCGCGGATATGACACACGAAACTTGAAAGTTGCGAACAAGAGGGTTGAAAAGTCTTACATATCATAGGAGCTAGTAAATGAATGTAATTAAGGAAGCCATAAGAATAAACATGATGAAGAGAAGAGATTTAATTGCCATGACTCACTAACATTGCTATGAATTTACAAACTTCATGACGTACTAAGGCTCATAAGGTGTTAGTGCGATCATCAAAGATCGTGTCATAACGTTCTTCTTTACTATGCAACTTGACATACCTCATAAAATTTACCAAAAATTCGACATAATCTCCCTGTAATTATAAGATCCACCAAAACCTATAAAATGACCCACACTTCAAATATGGCAAGTCCACATAACAACCGCGAGCCACCGTTGCTCAATCGGATTTCTCATAATTTTAAATCACATCGTTCATATAGAATCGCAAACCATCTCAAGAAAACAAAAACTTCGCAAGAGTTTCTACAATTATAATTGGCATAAATCTCAACTATCGTATTAAGTTGCACACAAAAAACTACAAACCATCATACCCGTAACTCTTTCACTATCAATACCAGAAAAACCCAAGTTTTCGTTGCCTAAGTGGGACTTAGGGATATTCAAATTTTACAATTATTAATATGTACAATCTTTTCCCTCTTTTAAACTAGTGGATATTCACAAAGTTGTACGTATCAATCGAATACCAAATTCTATCGAATTGGCGTTATTTTTTTTCTAAAATATTATATAAATATGATGATTATATCTTACGGCTAATTTCTTAGATGAAGTCAAAAAAAAATTACCAAAAAATTGATAAATATTTTTATAAATGATCACTTAGATGACAAAACATGTGTATTTCGTTGTCGAAGTGTTTTCTTAGACGATGAAATCCTGCAATTTCGTCGTCTAACACCAAATATTTGACGGAATTTTTTTTCGCCAAATATTTTATGAAATTTTTTAAAACGACTTAGGCAACGAAATACATACGAAATATATGTACTTCGTCACCTAAGTCCCACTTAGACGACGAAAGCATTCATTTCGTCGCCTAAGTCTTTAATCAGATCGATAAATTTCAGAAATTCCTAATTTCTCTCTCTCTCTCTCTCTCTCTATATTATCTAATCTTTCTCTCCTCTCGCCGGAAATCCCATCACCAACGTGGCATCTCTCTCTCTCTCTATCTCTATCTATCTCTCTCTCTCTCTCTCTCTCTCCCCCTCCCTCTCCCTCCCTCCGACTTCACCTCCACAGCACCGTCGCCTCCACCGCCCCGTCGGGTCCACCACGTTGTCGCCACCTAGTCCCCTCCACCACCCCCTGTTGGTATCTCTCTCTCCGAACCATATATATGGATTAATTTATAAAAATTGGGTATATGTGTATATATATATATGAAATTGTATATGTGTATATATATATGTATGTAATTGTATATATGTGTGTATATATATATATGTATACATGTATATATATTGTATATATATTGGTGAAATTGGATATGAAAATTGGTGAAATTGTATATATGTAGTGATGTGATTTTATATATGTATATATGAAATTAGATAAATTTGGTGATGAGATATGTATATGTATACGATATATGTAAATTTGGTGATGATATATGTGTATGGATAAAATCGGATAAATATGGTGATATGTATATGAATTTACGAAATGACATAATTGAGTTTGATTTTGTTGAATATGTGAAATGAATATATTTATATTTGATGAAATTTGGATGAATTTGTAAATTATGATGCCGATGAATATTATATTGTTAATATTTGATTTTTCCAGCTTAATCAAGATGCCTAGCAGTAGGAAGAGGCGCACGAGAGTAGATAAGGCTACCGAATTCCAATCCATTGCACGAAAAATGGGTCGAGTTCAAACCTCATAGAAGACCGTTATGGCTCCTCCAAATCCTTCGGCTCAGTCGGCTAACCAAGAAATTCCAAATGCTACAAATTAGGTGGTCACAACCTATACGGATGAGCTAGACGTTTTTGCTTCAGCGGCGACATCATAAGGTGTGGAAGAGTCTGTCGACGATTCTATTCACTACAGCACCCGACGAAAGATTAGGAGGAAGCCCTCAGACGGGGAAAGGCGCCAAAAGTGAGCACATAGTCAAGTCAACAGGGAAGAAGATCGAGGTGTCGTTCGACGAGTTCACCTGAGGCTCTCCGTCCTCGGAGATTGGCAGTCTGTGCTTGCATATCATCAGCTCAATCATACGGAACAACATACGTATGATTGCCTCTTCGTGGAACAAGCTGCCCAAATCCGAAAAGTTCAGAGTGTACCGCGAACTCTAGGTAATATGGTCTATTTAATTTTATTTCATAACTAATTACAAAGGATAAAGGCATAATGTCTAGGATTTTAATTTTTTATTTATTTTTCTAGGTACATTTTGATGTCGAAGGCAGACCGGAGAAGTGGGAGCACATAAAAGACACGGCTACCCGTATTTTCAAGGATTAGAAGTACGACCTCCACAAGAACTACCAGTAACACGGCACCTCGCCTACCCCACAAGAGTTGCAGACAGAAAGGGAAGACGAGTGGCAATGGTTGGTCGCTCACTTTGAGTCCGACAAGTATAAGGTTCGTCTTCATTTTCTTTAATGTAATGAAAATGAATCATTTCTTAATTTTCACTATTTATTTATTATTCTTTGTTGTAAAACAGACAATGCCGCATGCCAACAAGGAAAATCGTGAGAAGAACACCAACCACCATGTTTCGGGCTCATGAGGGTTTATCTACATCGCAAAAGAGCACAGAGATGCGGGTTCGAAGCATTGTTTCTTGGATACCAGCGTCTCCGCTTATGTCAAGCCCGGGGATTGATGCGAGTGAACGTGGCGTAAGTAACTCATCTTTTCTAAATCAATTGAATTTAATCGTACTTCCAAAATTTATTGAAATTTAGTATATCAGTAATTGGCTTGAAGAAATTGAATTATGATAAGGACATTTAGTTAGGTTATGCTCTTGGAATATGCTTTAGTTGGTTAAATTATGATTTTAAACTTGAGAAATCTAGATGGAAATCGGTCTCCACAGTGAATTTGTTATGTTAGAATTGGTTATTCGAAGTGTCATCTTTCCTGTAAATTTTTTGTTTCCTCGTATTTTAGGGAAAACTATGGCAATTTTTTTTTACAATTAATATTTATGTATTGTTCACATGATTAATTTCAGGCGAGGTAGATACAAATGAGCTAGGAGCAATTGATGAACACCCAGCTGGAAAACCCGGAGATGATGCCTGAACTGCTGCCTCCTCTATCGAAGGAGAGTCAGATCAATATTGCCGATACTGTTTTTGACCGCCGTGCTGGCAAGGAGGTTCGTGGGCTTGGACGGTCAATCCAGAGAGATTTATCCCAGTCATCCACATCGGTGAGTAGACATAGTGCGGTGGCTACCGAGTAACGGTTCCGAGCGGCGGAAGATGAGGCTTGATTAGCTAAAGAGTCGGCTAGATTAGCGTGGGAGCAGGAGGAGAGGTCGACCCAGGATCAGCTTGACGCGACCAACACTCAAATGAGCACCGTAGTTGAGTTCCTCCGTGGGATGGGAATGCAACCTCCGCCGGTGTGTTAGCCCCCCTAGGCAGCACGACGACGACGACGAGGAGATCGGCGACAGGGGAATCGGTGGGATGTCTACTCTAGGTTTCGGTTTAGTTTCATAGTTTAGTTTATGTATATTTTGATCGATGTAAGTACACTTGTTATATTTAATAATTATTTTATTAATTTTATTAATATTTATTTTTATATTTTAAATTTAATTTATAATTCTGAAACAAATAAAAATAAAATAAAAAAATTAAACTTAGAAGACGAAACAAGGATAATTCGTTGTCTAGGTCAATCATTAAGACAATGAATGATTCGTCGTCTAGGTTTTATATCTTACACGACAAAGATCAATGTTCGTCGTCTAAGTGGTTGAACCTAGACGACAAACAAGAATTTGTCGTTTAAGTGACACTACTTAGATGATGAATATTATTCATCGTCTAAGGGTTAATACTAAGACGACAAATACCATTATTCGTAGTCTAAGGTGCATCTGAAATGATGAAAGCTTTCATCATTTAGAGGTACAATTTTTTGACTTCTAAGTAATTAGGCGACGAAAAATATTTCGTCGCCTAAGTAGCACCGTAGACGACGAAACAAAAAAGTTTCATCATCTAAGTACTTAGCCTATGATTGTTAGGCGACGAAACTTAGGCGACAGAAGTTTTGTCGCCTAGGTACCTAGGACTCCTAGGAGACGAAAAATGCCACTTAGGAAATGAAAGTTTCGTCACCTAAGTGTATTTTTCTGGTAATGCATGAGTCAATACAAAACTTACCACATACCGAGGGACCATCTAAAGAACCAAATTTGCTCACTTAATTACCATAAACTCTATTGTGCATAACTTGATTTTGAAGGACAACGTAGAAATCTAACGTATTAGCCTTACTTGAAATGTAGAGGTACTACTAACTTTCATAGAAAACTTGTACCTTAACATATGGATTAATGTCGGCGCACACGAGGCATAGCGACTTGGGCATACTGACTCACAGGCTAGGAATTATACTCAGTCGCATCTGCCACGCACTCGAAGACGTTCAACACTGTGAATATTTGATGGGGATCTGTCAGCCGGTCGAGCCATCACACTGGAAGTGTTGAGCGTAATCAAACGAGAAAAATAAAGAAACTAAGTACAGTTTACATAACCTATAACCTAATGCTCTGATAGTAGTTGTGAAGACCTGACCCTGATTTAGTTGCTTAAACTGGGATTAGGCCCTAACAGCTATTAGAACCTAAGCATGCTATTCAACTTTCTAAAACGAATAACCATAATTTAGAAGTCATGAGTCAAAGAAACTATTTCTCCTGTCAATTTACAAACTTAAATAAAGATGGATAACTGCTTCGACATCAGAGCAACTAGACATACTAAAATGACTATGCAAACTATAACAGTAATGCGTAAGATCAGCCTTGGATTATACGGTGGAAATTGTTATGCCTCGAACAATGTGTACACTCGACCTCTACATAACTCTACAAACCTGGGCATTTAAAACCAAAGGTCCCAGGGGAAAGACATTTAAAAATAGAAAATCATTGGAGTGAGTGGACGAAAAAAAATATTCGTAAGAAATCGTAAAATGTATGTTTATGCCTTTCACCTTATACATATAATAAAAGAATAGTGAGTCTAGGATAAACATAAAATCATATGTATGTGGAGGCTATGATCAGAACATAAATCCTCTAGCCATCATAAACGTAATCGTAGCTGACTCAGATGCGTGCAATGACCTGTGCGGTACCACTAAGGGATTTGTCGAGTGGATGCATCGATGCACAAACATAGACATATCGTGTGAAAAATGTAAAATCATAACATAAGGCCTCCGTGCATAAACTTAAACATAAGACATATCATAGTAGTTGAACATAAACGAAAGTGTATAAATCTGGACTTTCAACGACGGTGAAAAAGAAAATATCCATTCACCTGAAGCCCAAGAAGTCCAATAGTCGATCTACTAACTCATAAGTCATGCTCGGCGTTCATAGGCCTAAAATATATTAATAGCAAACTCCGTAGTTCGGCGGAAGTTGTCTCGCTAAAAAAATCGATTGCAATCTCCTAACCAAGATAAAAAAATCCTTCAATATCATAATCCCAAAAGTACTCAAAAATTTAACGTAGAAACTAATCCGAAAACCTATATGAAAAACCTAGATCACAGCCTCGCTAGAGCTCCGCCGTGCATGGCGTGGCGGTCACCAGAGCAGTCACCCCAAATCTGATATGTATAGCTTCCTCTTGGTGTCCTCTACAACATTCCCTTCATTGCCAAATGTTGAATCAACGAAGTTGGGGCCCAAATTTTCGCCATAGCCCATTCTCCTCCTCTCAACAAACCCAACCAATTTCCCTAAACGACACACCCCTAACTCGGCCTAGATCGGCCGAAATCCACCTAGAAAATCGGCGGGGTCGAAATCGCTGAAAAATAATCGAAGCTTATTCAAATGCCATCGAGCCATGCCGTGGCACAAGATTGGTCATAATAGACTCCCCACTTCCTAATATACCATAACCCCTAAACCTCGACTCCAAAAGTGGTCGGAGCGCCATCGAGCCCGGCGGTGATAATCAGACGAGGAGAAACCGATTCGGGTTTCACTGTGGCAAACTTGCATGCCCAAAATTCATCTACCAAAAAACTAAGAAGAGGGAGGAGCTTCAAAACCATACCTTGAAAGTCGAAAATGGTGGTCGAATGGTGAAGATTCTAACTGGTCATTCTCTAGTCGAGTCGGATCAGGTTGGCTGGGCGATGACTCTCCCAAAATGGGTCAGACCCAAAGATCCAAAATGGTCAGGGTTCTTATCCTACCCAAGGTATACCTGTGATACTCTGACCTTTTGAAAGAACCCAACCACAAATTAAGTAGTAATCTAGGATTACATCCTAACGACTGACCATAAACAATGAATTTTCCGTAAAATTCCTTTGACATAACATCCCTTACAAAGTAGATTACCAGAAACCTGCAAGAAAATCACACTTCGAATACCAGATCCCACAAACAATCCCGTGAACCAACGATGTCCATCCAGATTTCTCAACAATTTATCGAAAATAAACCGTATTAACTGCTGGAACTGGAATACTGTTTTGGAAACACGTAATTAACTATATTGATTACAAATAGACTGCTATTGAAAATCACATATAATTCTGGTGTTCAGAGTGACTTCTGTATACAATGAAAATCATATAAAATAAACTGATGATGGGTTGGAACCAACTGAAGTGAAAGATGACTAGTGGACTCAAGCCTTTTCGACGACACTCGACCAACTCAGAAAACCCTGCAGTCTGGGCAATAGAAACTGAAAGGCCCAGTGAAAAGCAGAGAAAAACATAAAAACATTAGCGTGAGTGGATAAAATAACATAATTTTCTTAAAACTATAAAAACTAATATATCATGCATTTCCGCTGCTTTCTGTGAAATAATGCGAGTTCGAATATCATAAACTGAAAATGCAATAGAGGTGGCCGTTCAGGGTGTTTGTCCTAACCTGGAACGACTGAATAACTGAAAAATACAGGTGATGGGATCGTCTATGGTGTTTGTCCTAACCCGAGACAATCTGGGTCGGGCAGGGTGTTTGTACTAACCTGACCTGACCAGCTATCTGGTGATCAGCCGAATAGCGAAGGCATCGATCCAACTAAACAAACCATTACAAAGCAACCTCTAAATAAACAATATAAAAACATACCGTAAATTGTAATGCATAAAGTAGGAACTCGCAAACGACTGTGAAAATGAAGTCCACTAACCGTACTTTGCCGTGATAATTATAAAACTGAAACTTGGAAATCAACACAATTAATTATCTAGCACGCCCCGCTAACTCGTAATCCTGAAACCACGATTATAATTAATATCTAATGGTCGAGGTTCATAATGAATAGCAAAACTCGTAATCCAACGAGCAATAATGTCGAGAATCACGCATTCTCGAATAACGTATTTTCTGACTAAATATGAACATAATCAAATTTTGATTTAAATATTCTTGCATTCCATCACTTTAAATAAATTTTAGAGTCGCAACATAAATCTCAAACATTGGGCGACTCGCATTTAAATCGATAGTCGCATCGTTTGTTAATATTATTGTAGAATTCATTAATTATTATCCGATTAAATACCCGTCAAAATTTAACAAGTCCATATCCATTCAATAACCTCACCATTGCGTTCGGCCCGAAATTCTGAGTGGAACGACATAAAATTTTTCAAAAAACTTCATCTCGCCGGAGCTTCGCCGCTCACAGCGCGTGGGAACACGCTCCACCACCGGCGGCGGCCGAAATCCCACCGGATCCTAATCGGCCAACCTACACATGAAAACGTTCATCTTAACAAACCCAACAATATTGCAGTACAACAAAAAACCAAAATCAAACTGGAAAATAACAAAATCTACTGTTGAAATTCTGAAACCTCGCTGGAATTCTCAATCATTGTTCGTTGTCGTCCGGCCATGGCAGGTTCTGAGACCCATCCCAATAGATTCGTGGTTGAATGGGCTTCAAAACCCCTATGTTCACGACCTTCATCGCCGCCGTGTGCACCATCACCGTCACCGTAAAAAACAACCCGAAATCTACTGAAGTTCTCCAACTCGATTCGCTCTCCACCGGTCACTAATGCCGGAGATATTGCCACCAAATAGTAGAAGGTTCCATGCCCAACAAAACCCATCTAATTTCATAGCTAAAGGTGATCGGACACAGGCTCACCGCCGACGAGAAACCGACAGTGAAAATTAGGCAGAAACTGGGTGGTCAACACTGGGTCAACTCGACTTTCCAAAAATAGAAAATTCTTTCTTTTCCAAAATAGAAACCCATATTTATACCCGTGATTTTGCGATAAACGTTTACCTATATTTTCGGTAAAATTTCCGCTGACCATAACTTCTTCATCGTAACACTGATTTCAACACTTGACGTGGCCACGAATTCATTTCGACAAACTCTCTATTTTTATCTGAAATTTTTTTTTCAAAAAATATAGTCGATAAAATCTCGACGAAACGCCAACGAAAGTTACCGACGGTAAAAACTAATTTTCATCGATGATTAACGTTATTAATTATCCACTAACAGCATACGTTTCGATTATCGTGAAATATTGTTCCTAGTCATAACACTTTTTTATACACTTAATATCATTTACGGATAATTCGAGTTTGATTTTGTAGTCACGGTAAATAACTTTTACCGTCAATAAATATTGTGAGGTTAAAGGTTGATTTTTAATTGAATTGTCAAAGTCGGTTGACTTTGTGTATGAATTGTTGAATTTGATGACACGAGTTCGTAGACGTGTAGAATGATGTAATCAGAGTTACCACAAGAAAGTTATGGTCAGGGGAAGTTTGACGAATTATCGAAAATCGAATTATTGTAAATGTCGAAGTATAAATAAGACTTTCCATTTTTGAAAAGAGGAGACCTTCTATTTCGGGCCAACCAGGGTTGACCCACGTTGACTTGAGCTCCCGCAAAGGATAATTGGTGGCGAAGTTGGTGGCGGCGGTGCAACAGATTCCGGCCACCTCCAGACATGACTTTGGATGGGTTTTGTAGTTCTCGATATCTTCTTTCTATATTTACCTTCAATTTCAAAAATTATAGAGAGAGAATCAAAGAGGTAAAGTTCTAGGGATTTATGTGTTTTGGGTCGTTGTCGCTGGTGAATTTTTTGTGGAAGATTTGGGGCTCGACCGATTAGGTTTTATGTTGTGATTGAGTTTATGTATTGTGATATGATTTGGGTTGCAAAATTTTCACCGTCGTAATCAAATTTATTTTGATCGATTTTATTTTTGCCTCCGTCGAGGGTGGCGGTTGCCGGTGGTCTAGGCCGGCAAGGATGAAGGGGTTTTGCTCCTCTCCTCTTCCCGAGTCTATTGGTGCTAGCCTCAAGCTCTGAAATGGCTCGAGGATGGAGTATTGTCGTCGGAGAGATTTCTGGCCGATTTGTTTTCATGCTCGATTCCGACCAAACCTACCAAAATTTGGCATAGGTCTTTTGAGAGAATATGTTGGCCTCGTTTAGAGATTTCTATCCATATGTTAATCTATGACGCTACGGTGGTCACCAGTGGTGGCGCGACCGGAAAGTCATTTTCTAAAATTTGTCGAGTTATATATCGTTAGATTCGTATTAACGATACGAACATAATTGTGAGGTTAATTGGCTATTTAGGCTTCGTCAACCTAGTAGGTGGGCGATTGTGATGGGGTTTGCCACCAGTGGCGGTGCGGCTAACGAATTAATTAATTTTGTCTTATATCATTACAACTGTCTCGTCATAATCAGTTTGTCGGATATGATCTTCGACTAAATTAGTTGATGTTGATTTTGAATTTTTAGATGTCGAGTACTTCCTCAATTCACATATTTATTTATTATTTTGATGATTTTCGACAAGGGTCTGATCCTCACAATACCCTAAACTCATAACGATCAACGACCCAGATTTAATCTCCAAGAGATCGGATGGTTGAGATTAATTCCCCAATACTTTAATTTCCTTTTACTACATACTTTCAAAATTTGTAGAAATTAGCTCAGAATTCTAAAAAATTTAATAAAAATATGTGCGAACTCGCGATAATACTCTCTACAATTTCTGTGTAGAAAGTAAGTCCAAATTCATAACCTATAAAATATCAATTTTTAGTTGCTACGAAATTCGATAAACGTAACGAGTAACGCTTAGCTTGATAATTGGCGCGATTAATGTTGATTAACTCACAAATCAAGATTTGGGTCGTTACAGAAAAATAGAAATATATTAGATCTGATAAGTTACAAATGAGAACACTGAGTGCCGGGTTGATAGAAAGAACTCCCTATAGCAACTTATACTACATCGTGCTCACAACAATGCTATCACATTACATAACTAAACGTGCTAGACATAGGGAAATGACTAAAAAAATTCAGGCCCCACATCATATCTAGTTTTGCACCCCAAATCACAGCATCTCTCTCGTCAGCTGTCTTCTCAACGACTAGATTAATTGTCAACTTCTTCTACGGAGACTCATACTTAGACACCTCCGACACCTAATTCCCAGTTGTCTTGCTATTCCCAGCTCCCAATGGTGGGGTCTCCTCCTGCGTCCCTCTTTTTTTTCTGCAAAGCAGAGAGGGGATGATCAATTTTGATCCTCTTGCACCAAGTGGAGATGATCTATCTAAACGTCTCTCGCTACCTTCAGCAAGCGACAATGCCCCATCTGGGTGCACCGCGGTAGTGCTCCGCAGAGATGATCCAATTGTCTGCGACGCCGCCCCTTTTTCATGCGTCGCACAGTCATGATAATGGGTTTCTGAGCCTTAGGAGTGGGCCCTGTAGCCTTTTGGGCCATAGTGCTCACTCCAGACAGGCCTGACACTGGTACACCATCTGTAACTGTAACATGAGAAAAGATAGAAGATGTCAGTGGGTCCCCCTAAAAAAGAAGATTAACCTGCATGCTGGACATGTGTCCTTGGCTGGGGTTCCCATCCTCCTGCATGTGTGCCACATGGCCGACATATACTGCAGCATGCGGTGGTGGTTCACTAGCCAAGGTCATCACCACATCGGGCTCCTACTCCACCACAGTAGGTTGCGTCGACATGCTCACCGCTGGCCCCGATTCAAAACCCGGAGGTGACCGTGTACCTTTCGCCGCCTCCTTCTTTGCCCTATGCTTCGTTCGGGCTTAGTCCACAATACAACATGCAGTGCTATGCAAAAACAACCCACAAAGAGGGCAAAATTCCTTCACATCCGGGTATTCAAAGCTTACCAGCTGGACATAGGCCGGAGAAAACTAGATCTTACGGCGGACCACCACCTTATGGCTAAGGTCAATCTTCACCTTGACCTTCACCATACTGTCAGCTAGTAGGGCAAGGTCGTGTTGCAGGTACTTTCCGAAATAGTTCCCGAGCTGCTCCGCCCATTCATGGGTCAGGACAGGCCTCAGAACATTGTGGGACCACACCCAGGGCTGTGTCACCGCCGCTGGAACCGCCGTCAAATTTGAAAATTTGTCAAATTCCTGCACCACTACCATTTGGCCCTTAAATAACCACGGGCCATGTGTAGTACACCGGAGAGCCACCTGATCAGTGAACCTGCAGAAGAATCTATTGGAATCATGTCAGAACCATGCCGGTGGATGACGACATGATTCGGACTTAGCGGCCCGTGCCATAGCCGAGTCATGGTGACCTTGAACGATGGGTCTAGGACCTCCGAAAAAGCTACCGGCCTAAAGACCTTCGCGACCCCATAACTAGTGATCGTCGTCGCCACTCCTGTTTGGTCGTTTATTGCCACCTCAGTCGGCGGGATAAGGTTGTCAATGCCAAACACATCGTCATCATCATCTGAGAAAATCTGTCCCTCTTAAACTGGTCGACAACATCATCCTCCTTGGTAGCCATCAAATGATGCCGATTTGGATATTTAGGGAAGAGATGAGGAATAGAGAACTTGTAGATCAGTCTAGAGGGGGGAGAGATCGAGAGGAGAGAGCTACTATTTAGAGAAAGCAAGGACAGAGCAAGATCAAGCGGAGAAAATGGTATGGTGGGTGGCGAGGCCGCTAGGGTTTTCACAGAGAGATAGAGGGAGCAATGCTACAACACAACAACTCAAAACTGAACAGCTTGTGAAGGAAAAAACCACCCCCAAACTTTTCAATTATCCTATTATAGTTAATTACCCATATTTACCTTCTTTTTCTTAAAATTTGTTCCAGATATCAAGATCACACTCATAGAGTGTGCACTTTTTCTAGTAATAATTCAAAGAATACTTTAATTGTATGGGTATGCCTTAAGTCGCCTAACTACTAATCAAGATCGATCTACAATATGAATCGCAATCACGACTATTGCAAGAGGTTGATATACACTTTGTCACGATGATTTTAATTTTGCATTAATGTATGCTTCTGATATAGGTCATGATCGATAAGGATGATGAGTACATTGGTGGATGTGATTTATTGTCGTCTTGTCCAACACTTGCATATCTTGAAGTCGAATACATATATGGTGCGGAGGTTTAAAATATATTTCAATATGTTGAAGAAGAATGTATGTGATAATTGAAAATTATAATTCTTTTATTGATAGAATATCATATATAAGCTGATAAAATTTGTAACAATAATTTTCTCTATATAACAAGAATTCTCTGTATTTCTATTTAGACTAATCCGTATCTAATTAGGACAAGACACACATCGGAAGTTACAGAGAATAAATCTTCTTAAACACCCTTGTGTCAATGGCCTAATGAATGATCCATAATATGTTGCCTCACTAAAAAACCTTGTCAAGCAACAAAAACCTCAAGGGTAAAACAAAAACTTGGTTTAAGGGAAAAAGTGTGCAACACATCAACTAGAAAAGCTAATACATGTGATGTAGACTCCCCCTGATGTCACAGAAATGTAACCCTCCATGACTGTCAACTCAGTCATGGATTTCAGATAACCTGCACATATCATTGCGTCTCATATGTTTCACAAAATGTAGATTTGGGTAATGACTTAGTAAATAAGTCCGCAGCATTATCCACCGAACCAACCTAGTTCACATGGATAATTAATAAACGTTGTTATTGCTGATTGTAGGAGTACTTTGGTGAATTGAGTTAAGTATGACACCCTTAATGTAACCCAACTTCATTTGTTCAATGCAAACCGCATTATCCTCAAAGATGCAAGTTGACGTTGTCGTAGTAGATGACAATCCACTAGACCCTCGAATAGGTGTTATTACCATCCTAAATCAGACACACTCATCAACTGCTTCATACAAAACTTTAATCTTAGAATAGTTCAAGGAAGTAGTAACAAGGGTTTACTTTGTTGTTCTCCAAGAAAAATCGATATGTTCCCCATAGTGAATACATAACCTATTTGGGAACGTTCTTTATTTGAGTCAGAGAGGTACTTAGCATCAATAAATCCGACCAACACATCAACCAGTGTTTTGAAATAGGGCACATCAGTAAAACTACTCACAACAGGGGAGAAATTCGATGGGTCGAAGTCCTCGCTCGATAGGTCGAACAAATGCTCATGTTCGATCTAGGGTACCAATTTCGATGGGTTGAAACCATTTCCCGATTGGTCGAAGGACACCTCTGGGTTATCACAGTTCACTGCCTTCAACGGGTCGAGAGATCTACTAAATGGGTTAAAGAGCTCAGAACCTGCATGTTGCGATTCAACCATCCATTTTCTGAGAATTTCAAGCTTCTCTCTGTTTTCTTTGTAGGGAAAGAACAAGCTGAAGTCAATGGTTATCTTCAAGTGCCAGAATGTGTACTATACTCCATTCCAATGACTTTGCGTTGACACATACCGAAAGGGCGATGTCTAGACGTGTGTACCAAGCTCTAACCACACCAAGATATAGAATATCAGCTCCAAAAGATCTTTACCATCATCTTCCGTTGAAATTGATCCTTTTGGGTTTCAAACTGCAAATAACCATTGTGTACTAATAGGGTGTACTTTGTCTATTGCCTGATTTAGCCATAAGTAGATTGGTGAATAAGAACTCAGCCAACTCGATGTTCCACCTCTAAACCGAGACATATCAATTCCTACCAAGGTCTATCATCTCAAACAACTTGTTCATCTACTAAACACGCATGGGCATAACTTTTTATTCTTGTAGCCCTTCCCAATCAAGTAATCACTAAGTGTGTATACCACAACCTACCGGATTGTTTCAATCTATATAGTGAGCGTCTCAATCTAATTACATGAGCACTCTGTGGTTTAAAGTTATTTGAATTAGGTAGAACCATGTCAGCCGGCACTCTCATGTATATCTCTAAATTAAGATCTCCATAGCTCTGTTAGTAAGTTCACGAATTATTCGAGAACTGACGAATTTTTGAAAAAAAACGTTAATTTTCCGAATGAAAAATTATATTCACATACTCCTAATTGTTAAATACGCACCTCTTTTTTGTAAATTTCAAAATTCTTGTTTTATCAAAATTTTGAATTACATAATCACAACAATACCTACAGACACTGTCGTACGAGTACATGGGAGTTGCGTACTTTTGGTTTTGGTAACAGAAGAGCACGTACGTACGTGCACCACCTTTGTTCATAGGCTCATAGCTTTGATCTATTTAACATGTCAGTACTGTATGTCTTATATTTGATCGAAGTAGTTTAAGAGTTTGGTGCATTGTATAACAAAATGGTCTCCATGCCTAGCCACTTCTCTCACACATTTTTCTACCGGTAAAGTTCCCACCTTTCTCCTTATCCGGTGATCCGAACCCCACCCAAATGGAGCAAGAGCCACTACTCCCTTTACTTGCGAAGATAGTTCTCGTCTTTCTCAACCTTTTGGCCTCCCGGTTTGCGACGAAGTCTTTTTTCCCTTACCTATCCCGTCGTTCCCAACTTGTGACGTCCTCTCTCTCAATTCCCTGAGGCCCATTCATCCTTTTCTCTTTCAATTGAACCCACCGTGCCAAATGGATATCCGCTGACAACACATCATGGTTGGGAAAAGAAAGAAGAAAGATGAGGTTGTGGGAATTGTAGAACGGCTTGGAAGAGAGAACGGGAGAGATTATGATGAAGAATAATGAGGGGTAATATTGGAAACAAAAGAGGAAAATGTCAAAACAAAAAATGATGGGTGTGTATTAAGATTAGTGAGATGTGTGAATAAAATCACCATTTTTAAATTATTCGAAAGATTCAGCAAAAAAAATATGTTTTTTTAACCGGTCGAATTATCCGTGAATTTTACGTTTTTTTTAATAAAAAAAATAATGTTTTATTGAAGTTCCCTAGCACTCTTCCTCTAAAATAATTTTAAAAAAAAATTATGGCTGAACTTTTAAGAATTTTATTCATATAAAACTACCGAATTATACATGTACATATTTTTGAGGTATAATTTCACGTACTATTTTTTACTAACTATGCTCCATGGAGATATATATCCACATTCATTAGCTGCATACTTAGTTTTTCGGACACTACCACACTGATAAGGTAATGGAAAGTAATGACGTCCATAACCAAAGAATCCATCTTCTCATAATTAATCCTAGGGCGTTGAGAAAATCTATACGCCATAAGTCTAGCTTTATACCACATGACTTCATTCTTCTCAATACACTTTTGAATAAAGACTAATTTGTGTCGAACCAGCTTACTATTCGATGGTTATAACACTACCATATCGAAAACTTGCCATTTGTAAGAGAGTCTAGTTCAACCTAGATTGCAACTTTTCATATCGGTCAATTTGCTCTACATTAACCGTTGACAATCCGCAATAGAGCAATGTTCCACTTCATCATCGTCAATTCCAGAGCGATGGAATAAACAAAGGCATCATCAACGAACATGGAAGAACCATCCATAATCGCAAACATTTGTTTAACTTAGTGAGATTTCTTTGTTTATTGACATCGTCATTGACTTTGAGGCGTCCCCTGTTCGAAGATTTTGTACCTCTTACACTTAATGAACTATTAACTAACTCATAAATGCAAAGAATTCTTCACCCGCAAGTATACGGGGCAAGTTATAGTATTTCTAAGGTAGTTGATTATTGAACCCACGGGGATTAGTCATTACAACTCCTTAACTCGAATGATTAACGCTTAGACTATGGGCACAACTAGACACTAACTTGACACTAAATAAAAAGTAAAATGTGAATGAGTGTATCTCACACTACCAAATCCCTTAGAGACTTAGCATCGCAAGAGGTGATTGATTTACGGTGAGTGATTAAACGATGGTTGGTTGATTGGTTTGATGATTACACTAAATGCGCAAACACGAAGATAACAACAAATTCAATAAGGAAAGATGGTCGACTAGGAAAATCCCCGCTAGCTATATGATGCATCAAACAATGTCCCAGTTTATGTACTAGATTAAAGTCCATTCACACAAGTTTATGTCCAACTTGTGACTTTGTGAGCCACGGTTGGCTTTGAGCCTAAGTTGATAGGTCATTTCAGATACTAGACGACTCAAACCCAACATTGAAGTATCTTGTGAATAGAAACCAAGACCCAAGCCATTTCGGGCTTGCATCTCAATCGTATGTCACGTTGTGAAGTCAACAAGAATATCGTGTAATAAATGTGGAAGGTTTCCTTAAATCTCTATTAGGGAGTCCGAGAGAAAGTCTAGATGAATCCCCTAACTAAAAAACCTAGTGAGTTACGAGTCAAGAGATTCTACGATTTGACACAATAATCTTTTCGATTCAACGTATGCTTGACTAGAGTCCTTCAAGTCTATTGAGACTCAAAAAAGCTCTAATCCATGCTTGGTGCTAAGGAAACCAAGTCTTGAGGTAAACCTTTTAGAATATACCCTAATCATGTTTACATGCTCATCTAGCCTTAAGTGAGTAGCTAATTCAATTAAGGTCTATTTTTAGTCTCTTTACACATACATTAACTTAGCTAAAGTCAACACATGCATGAGTGAAACAAGACATGAAGCTCAAGAACAATAAACATCCACAATCATACAATTGCTCATTCACAACACACAACCACACAACATACACTAAAACCATAAAGTATACATAATCCAAGACATCATTTGTTCATCACATGGCTGAGGTTCTAACCCTAGCATCCCAAATGAGACTACTCACTACACATAGCTACAATAGAGTCTAAATACATAGATGAGAGATAATAGGTACAAGAAATAACCAAAGCATCCCTTAAGCAATCTTCCAAGCTCTTCAAGCTCCTTCTCCACTTCTTGCTCCCTTCTTGCTTTTATGCTCCATAAAATTGATGAACCTACTTTAGTCTAGGATAAAGATGGTGGAGATGAGAGTCTGATGGTGGCGATAGAGGTTCCTAGGCCATTTGGTGGTGTTAGAGTGATTTTTAGAGGTGGAGGAGAATGCTAGAGGGTTTGGGTATGGAAGAAGCTATCTAGAAAGAGTAAAACTATGAAAAATGCAAAAGTGGAGTGAGATATGTGTGTGGGAGAGGGGGAGCTTGAATTTGGGCTGATTAGGAAGGCTAATTTGCACCCTTAGATGATAGTAAATAGTGAGATTGAAGATCTAAATGTTAGCTTTGAATTAGGGAGACCATGATCCAATTATTTAGGCTTTATAAGGCTAAAGTCCTAAATAAGTGACATCATGTGATCCAACTTCTTCTCTTTCTCTCTAAATTAGATTGATCAGCACAAATGGGTTGATTGGGCCTCAATTGGACTGGACTCCATGTGATTAGGCCGACAAGGGTGGTCCGACCCACCATGGTGAATTCCGATGACTTCCGGTAAGGCTATTTTGTCATTTTTCTAAAGTTGCTCCAAATTTTCTCGTGACCTCGAAAATATATACGTCTTCTCTAATAAGTGTCTAATTATTCATCTTTAATGCATTTCTGAGCCAACTCCACTTTTCCTAGCAAAACAAGAAAATGTATCAAAAATGATGCTTTATTCCAAGAAAACAAGCATTAAGCATAGGGTTAGGCGCATAATTAGAACGTAATTATAACATCCCCCAGTGTTTGTCAATGTCGACTTTTAAACATAATTGCAGTCAGAAACAATCTCATATGTTGATGATGAACGATTGTGCCTTGATGACTTACTTTTTCACTGGCAACTCATTAGTGGATTTTGATCAACGCTACACCCCCACTATGAGCAAGAGAAATGCTACCAATCTCGTCACTTGGATTTTGCCCGGGTGTTGCGTTAACTTGCCAATTCCGAGGGCTTTCAACCTTGCAGGATTTGTAGCACGTATAACCAATCTCATCACTTTCATGATATCAGTAAACGAGTCAGACATCGAATCTGATACTTTCTGAAGATCAAGAATGCATTGCACTTCAATCTCAAACTGAGATGTGCGGGGATCATGATGAGACATAGTGCAGACATACCACGTCAATTTCTGACGTTTAACCAGAATGAAACCATTACTATCTCCCCCTAACAGCATGAAGTATATGTGTCTCATCACAGTGACTATCTGCAAAACTAGAAGTAAAGAGATCTCTTGTCAAAGTTTATAAAGAGTGAACAATCGTTGGGGAATCATAACCAATAGAAATGCATAATTATCTTTGATGACCCATTTTTGTATGCAGTGGAAGCATAGTAAGCACATGTACCACCCAACCAGGGATGCGTATGTGTGAGATATCAGGCTCATATCCAGTTACCAACTGGTACGCACTTTAGCATTTATGGGTATCAAGTGAATAAGCATAGCAGCATGTACCATTGCATATCCCTAAGCAGATACTGGTAAATTAATATGCATTATCATTGTGTTGGCCACAAGTTATAACCGCTTGATTTATGCCCCGCTAAACCGTTATATGAATGAACATGGGGAACCGGGATGTTCAACTTCAATCTCAATCAACATGCAATAATCAACAAAGTATTATGATGTAAACTCTCTTGTATTATCCAATCTAATTGACCTGATTGGGTTGTCCGGGTGGTGAGCCCGAAGCTTAATAATATGGACTAGGAGTTTTGCAAATGCAGCGTACCATGTGAATTGCAAAGATGTGTGACCTATGTGTCAATACAACAATCAAAACCATATACAAACAATCTGCATACCGGTTTGATTGATCCACAAATATATTCTTGGAATCTGTGAAGGAATGGAAGTTGTGTCTACAACAAAATACCGTCATGCATGTAAACAGCGATATAGACATAAACAATCTTTGTAAACGAGCGATATGCATTAGATTTTGTCATAAGGACATCTGGTGGGATAACACACGATGTCACGACAGTACTTTGTTGGGATTGTGTTGCATTCATCTTGGAAACTGAGCCAGGAATGAGAGGAGTAGTCTCATCCTCCCCATCTAAACTGATAGATTTAGGTATTCTCACATGCTTCTTCGCTCTGAAGAACTTGATGGCCATGTGAATTTCTCAATATCTTGATCATCATAATGGAAAAGCTCATATGAGGCCAAATCACACATAGTAATATAAGTGGCTACATTGGATTCAATGATCCAAACCGTAGTAAGATATAATTAAACACTACAAATCCTCATAAACCTCTCCAGATTCTGCCGTTGGCAGCATTCTATGGAGATTAATTGGACGCAAAACTCTGTTCCATTCTCACAATATTATTCCAAGTGAAAACCGCAAATGCTGTCAAAACTTAGCAAGGTTTGAATGGCCATTAGACGTGTATAACACTCAATCTCGCTATCATATATCAACAAAATAATGTCAATCAATCCATCTTTGAAACCATGATAGGGCGAACACTTTAAATGAATACTTAAAGATTTCAAAGGGTGTAACCCTTATAAAGTGCTGATATAGTTTGACAATAGCTAAAAAAACAGATGTATAACAACATCTGACCGGTCGAAATGACCTTTGTAGATTAAGTTTCATAGCATGACAAAAATCGATGTAAAACCACATTTGGTGCAGAATTCCAGAAATTTTTTTAAACATTTATTTCTCGATAAAACTTATGTAAAACACATCAAAAACACCACAATCCGGGTATAACCTTCGATGGGTCCAAAGAAATTCTCTATGGATCAAAGGAAACCCAAAATAGAATTATGATTTTTCGATACCAAGCTTCGATGGATCGAAGAACTTGACCCTCGGCACTTTTTCAATGGATCGAGAAAGTTTCTCGATGGATCCAAAATGTAAAATGGGGACCTGAGGATCACCTTCGATGGATCAAAGGTATTTTGTGTATAAATTTTCGATAGATCAAAAATTACAGAAACCGACCCGAGGGTGACCTTCGATAGATTGAATGAAATCTTCGATGGATCGAAGGTTCCTCGACATCAACAACATCTTATTCTTTGTGTTTCGTTTTTACTGTATCTTTGTGTCATTATTCCATATGTTAATGTAAACATCGAACCATATACTAAATTGGTAGTAAAATAACATTCTTAACACTTTTATTTACCGAAAAATAGAGAAAATTTCATTACTCGCCAACTTTAAAAAATTACATCATAGATGTCTTATACCATAACCGATTAAAACAACGTCTCAAACCATGACTAAAACAAAGTCAAAAAGAAAACTAAACTTGATTACATAGCAAAGACATGAGCCTAATACATAGACTACTCAAAAACTGTTGTCTCCAGACTTGCTTATGTATTGTCTGCTATTATAAGATTGGCTTCACTGCAATCTTCCATCACATAGTCTTAAGTGAAGTTAGTCTCATGTGCCATGTATCGTGTGTAATTTTTGTAGGCATTTTGAATATCCTTGGAATCACGGCATTGCTTGTGCATGTGCTTGGTAGAACCACACCTATAACAAGGTGACAAACGATTAAAAGAAGCATAATTTGAAGAATTTTCATTATTCCTTGGACCAAAAGTTGATGGATTCTTGTTGGAGTTGTTATGGTCATTGTCTTGGTGAGTCCAAGTCAGGTTTCGACTATATCCTCTATCACGATCTCTGCCACGTCTTCATCTTCCACCATGGTTATTGTCATGTTCAGAACAACCGTTCCTCCTATCCTTACGTGCCTTCTCACCAATGTTGTAACACTCATGGATATTTTTAATACCGGCTGACCTAGCATAATTGTTGAGAAGAATATCGCGATGCCGCTCTTTCTTGGTCAACACAATTATGAGATCACTGAATGATCTAAGTTGTCCTTGAGCATAATCCATGCGATATTAGTGCGCAAGGTTGTCTATGGAGGTAGAAAAGGTACTTAAAGACTTCTCGATCATAGCCCGATCGGTCTTTACAATGCCACAAACACTCAACTCTGATCGAAGCTATAACATAGCTTGATTAAAAGCATTAATACTTAGATAATCCAATAACTTGATCGAATCTCATCTTTCTTGTAGTTCTGGAAGTTGTGCATTATCTACATTGTTGAACCTGTCTTGTAAAGACACCCACAAAACCGCGGGGTCATTCTTTAGAAAATATCACATGAGGGCTTGAGCTTTGCGCGCTAGAGTTGGTGGCTCAATACCAGGTGGAGGTGGTGGTTGGATTGTATCCATTAGATTCATATCGAGAAGCCCGTTCTCAATATCTGACACCCAACGTTAGTATTATGCTCCTTGAGGATCAAGGATATCAAATTCAGGTCGTTCCTGCTCAATTGATGTCATCTTCAAGAGAGACAATAGATGTAATTAGTTTACCGATCGAAAAATCATGATCACTAATATCAAGTTTAGAGAATAAGAACCGTGATCAATGATATTTGGTCACAAAAATTGATTATCAATAAACGGTTACTCAAAACCACACCCAGAAATCGTGATGAACCATCACATAATATCGATTTTCCTTTCTTTTTCTAAACTGTGACTCCCCTAGGATCGTCACTTATACTCTATGAATATAGGTCCATAGAAACTAAGGCACATATATGCAATAATCACAATATCACAATCCTAAGATCTAGTATTTTGCAGGAAGTAAGTTTTATTCCTAGATCTAAAGATTGATGGTTTAGGAAATTTACCTCGAAGGTGTTATGCTCGGTATGAAAACTTTGTTGAAATGAAGTTTGAAGCGAAAAACAAAATTCTACGAAAATCGGCGGCGTAGAATTCCGGCGAGAACGGTGGTGATTCTGTCTAGAGAAGGAGGCCAACTGTGGAGGCTTTTTTGTGTTTAGGGGTTTAAGGTATTTGTCTGTTTAGGATTTGGGTTGAGGGTTATCAACTCAAGAGCTGTTGATAACATGTTGAAGGAGAATGTATGTGATAACTAAAAATTATAACTCTTTCATTGATAGAACGCCTTATATATAGGCTGATACAATCAGTTACAATAACTATCCCTATATAACAGGTTGTCTCTGTATCTCTATCTAGACTAATATGTATCTAATTAGTACAAGACACACATCAGAAGTTCCGAAGAATAAATCTCTTTAAACACAATATAATGTAACAAACAATAAAACGTTCTCCTAAAGTCTAGGACATTTAATCCAATTTTTGAAGGGAAGATGGAGTAGTTGCTCTATTAACATCGACAAGTCTCTAGTCTTATCGTCAATTGTCACTAGCGACACTATACTTTATATTTATTCTCGACCTCGTATTTAATGACACCAAGTCTGAACTCAAATTAAGGGTTAGTACATGCCTGCCTCAGGTATCAAAATTCTGGATGCCCCAAAAAAATTTCGATATATTGTCACACCTTGACCCAAAAAAATAGTCAATAATTTTGAGTTGTTTTGATTTGCAAGTCCGAATGTGGCGGTTTGAAAAGTAAAATAAATAAACGAAACGAATAACATTGTGGTCGAATTATAATTACAAATTCGTTACAAAACATACAACAAATAATAATACATATATTGTTCTAACTACAATTAAACGTCTGTATTGCTTATTTCCTCCGTTACTTTGTCACCTGGACAATAATCATAAGGGGTGAGTTACGCTCAGTATGGCTTTCAACATTGTGCACATTTGATATAATAAAATGCATATAAGATATTGACTCTAATCATCATTTGTGGATCACCCTCACTCAATATTTCTTATTTGTTAATACTCTTCAACTATTCTCGGTCGCCAGTGTTATGTGCCATAATTAGATCATTTTATCAACATTTAGTTGACAAAACTTCTCTCCTCATTCATATATATACTTTTAAGCCAGCAAAATTGGTCTTTTACGAGCATAACCTCAACTACATAAATAGATCATTTCTCTCAAATTCACTATTTGTTCTAGTATGCATACCCCAAACTTCTTCCAATGTATGCATATGATTAATTCAACATATATAAATACAACCCTAATACACATTCTTTCTACTTTAAAAGAAAACATATATGAATATACATAATCATAACAACATATATAAAAAGGTTTCCTCAAAAATTTCAACCGTAAATTCTTGATGTACATATGTACCGAGTAACTATTAAATCAATATTTGAACATGAGTTTTCCTAACTAATCAATAAGACTCCTCAAATATTAATAACTCTCCATTTGAACTTTATGTTCAACTTGATTAAGTATAAAAACAACTACTAAAACTAAACGTCTCTATAAACATGAATACTTTCATACCCCACTCTCTCTCACCCATCCCTCACGTCTCTCATTCACTCATTTTCTTCTCTTTTACTTCTTTCGCTAAGAGCACTACTCTATAATTATAATATCTCTATATACCATACCTCATCTACTTCACATCTCCACTCTCTGTACGTTTTTTTCTCTGTGAGAGCCATGCCCTCTATTTATAGTGGAGGCAAACTTGATCTCAAAGAGTGAGAAACTTAGCTTAATTATATTATATTATATTATATGATCATATATCTAATTGTAACTTGGTGAGCAAGTTCGTATATAGCAGGAGGTGTCAATGTTTTGTATAATTGCACAGCTCATGCATGCTTAATGTATGAACCAAACTTGAGGACCAAGTTTTGAGAGTTGACAGGGAAGATAATCACGAACTGAAAAGTGTAGCCACCTCGTACTTGGGATTGAGCTACGTACGTCCTTATATAGTCTACCCACGTGTAAAATGTACATATCTTTGTGACAATCCGAACCAGAATTGGTATAGTAATCGGCTTAATCCGCGAGTTTCACATGTAATTGAGGTTTATCATAATTAATCGGATATGCAACTTTATTCACGACTTAATTTTCGGACACGAATTAAATTTGGGTTTGATCGTGAGAAATGTAGAGAATCTGATTTCGAGTCCGTAGGAGCTTTCCGAGGATTTTTCAGATAATCGAGGAATATAAAAAGAATATTTGAAATTATCTTCGAGTTAGTCATATTTATCCGTTTGAGTTTGAGTTATCCGAATTGTGGATAGAGTTGATTCGCGACGTATAAATTGCCGAATAGTCGTAAAGTTATCGAAAAGTTTGAAAAATGGGTTGTTTGACCGAGTGGACTAATTCTGTCCGAGTTGACCGAGTCAACCCGTGTTGACTCACTGAGCCGTGACTCGCCGTCGTGGTGGTTTCCAGAAAATGGCACGGTTGCTGGAAATATAGGTATGGTTTTGAAGCTTGGGATCTATGCTTTCGATTGATATATGTTTGATGTGTTTTAGTTGTGATTTGGTTGCTGAAATTTGAAGGTGAAAATGGCCAGAATCGGGTTTAATGGAAGGTGGCGTTCCGGCGACTTTTCGGTTGGTTTTTGGGGTGGAACAGACTGGGCTCGAGCCAAGGGTGAAAACCCATTTGGTTTGAGGCGTTTTGGTGGCGTGTCGGTGTCGGAATCGGCGGGGAAAGTTTTCTGGCGATTCTTGGCCGTGGATCTTTCGGGGCGGTTTTGGAGGGGTTTCCAGTGGAATTGAAGGTTGGTGAAGAAGAGTTTTAGTCTTAGATTGAGGGGAAGAAGCTGTGGCGGTCTTGGTCGCCGGAAAATCTCTCTAGTGATGGCGCGCCGCCGCCGGCGGCGGCGTTCAACGACCGAGCTCCGGCGACACGTTGACTTTTTGGATTTTGTCAAATTTTATACCGTTTTGCTCGTAATCGCGCCCCGATCGTCGCCTTGAGGTTTTCGAGTTGATTTGGGTGGTGGATTTTATGTCGAGGGTTTATGTGGAGTATTTTGGGATTTTCGGCGATTCTCTTGTTATCCGATTTATATATTTCTGGAAATGGTTGATTTCCGAGGTGTGGTTCAGAGTATTGAATTGTGATTTTGATCAGTGATATTTTGTGATTATTCAGGAGATCGAGATCGTACGCATGGCGAGGGATCTTTCCCCGGATCTCGGGATTAGCGCGTTTGCGCGCTGTGCTTGTCTATGAGTGGACACCTTCCTTTTCACTGATTGGTTGCGAGTCTTTATATTACGTTTTACGAGCATGAGCATGCATATGCGATTATGATATATTCGAGCATGTGTTTTACGATTACGCATTTATGAATATGCATCGACGAATATGCTTTTATAATTATATATTATGAATATGCATTTACATTCTGCTTTATACACTTGCATGAAACTATTTATGATTTGGTTTACACAGAGTACAGTCTTAGTATATGTGGTTGTATCGATACACTTAGCATCTCGGGCTGATCCCCGATGATGTTTACAGGGGGGACTGTGACCCCTGACCCGAGGTCTTTACCGGGAGGGGGGGGGGGCAGATACCTTGACCTGAGGCATTTCTGGCTAGAATCACGTATGGGTCTGGGATCCCGTGATTCGGACTGTATTAGCGCGGATGTGTCCATGAGTGACCACGCGGGATCTTCGATGCATGCTCTGTATGCGTGAGGAGTTAGAGTCTCCCTCGTGTACCATATTATTTCCATGCATTTGGACTCGCATATGTTTTTATAACATATATTATTCGGCGAAAGACATTTATTTCGTCCATTCACTCTAACGGTTTATATGTCTTTCCCTGGGCTCTTTGTTTTCAATGCCCAGTTTGCAGTTCGGATTCTGGTGTCGCATGTCACAGTTGGAGGCTTAGTATTCGAGCTATTTTTTTTTTCTCAGTAGGTTTCTTGTTTAGCTTACTGCTGTATATTTATGTATATATATACTAGAGGTC
Source organism: Geum urbanum (assembly GCA_946800695.1). Taxonomy (NCBI): domain Eukaryota; kingdom Viridiplantae; phylum Streptophyta; class Magnoliopsida; order Rosales; family Rosaceae; genus Geum; species Geum urbanum. The sequence goes on from OX327002.1 coordinate 60,020,220, forward strand.
GCTCTGAATACTCTAATGTTTATATTTTCATATGATTTTCTCGGATTTCTGTAAAGTTACAGTTTTGCTTATTGTTTTATATTATGATATGTTTTTGAGAAATTCGGATGGGATTGGTGCATACGGTTTGGCTTTTGTGGCATAAGATGAAGTGTATTTTCGGGTGCAGGTTAATGGTAATTTCGCGATATAGTGAAACTCTGCCGAAATTTCGATGGTTTTTGAAAGTTCGTGTTTTCATAAGGGGTTTGATTCCGGTTTAGGAAATTAAATTGGGATTGGGTCCTTTCAATCTTACTCTGTAACTATTGGAAATATGTATACTAGTTTTCATAATAAAACCCGTCAAGACAAATATGCATGTAATAGAAATAGTTTTCAAGTAAGATGTGAACTTCATGAACCTTATTGACTTTTCAATGAACATTATTTCAAACTTGAAATTCATGCTCTCACATACATATACATATATAAATTAAAAAAAAATTATGTATATAAAAAATATTTTCAAAAATTGTGAGACATAAATATTTAAATAATTTTGTGATGTCATTTTTTAAAAGAAGAAGTTATGACTAATAATTTTCTTATTTTTATTAATATCGTTATGAATGTCAATTTTTTTTATGTACCGTATTGTAATGTCGTTAATTTTTTTTTTTTTTATGTACTATATTGAAACATTAATTTATATTAGTCTATGTTAAATGTACTTAGTTTGAGATATTTTAGTCTTTTGCTTCTTTACATATCATATCGTATCGTATATCCTTTAGCTAGCTAGGTCGACCAAATGTATCTACAACTATATATGGTACTATGGTAGGGGTGGTAGGTAAATAGTTTCATGTACCTCGCTTTCATAATGCATTATTTACATTTATAATTTATTTTTATGATTAATCAAGCTAGGAAGCAACCAAAGTTGTTTAGGATACTGAAAGATACTGAAGACCACCGTGTATAATGTGTTTTAGTCGTATGAGAGCAAAATTTGGAGGTAATAGAAGCTTGGAAGGTTATTGAAATCTCATTCTTCTTCACGTAAGTTAGCCAAATTCCTCCCATATGTTTACTCCCTCAATCAGAATCAGCAAGGTGCTGGATTACTAGTTAGACTCGGATCATTTCTAGTCGAGGACCGTTCTCCTTCTAGCTACGTACCAAACTGCACTTGGTCCCAAAATAAAAGGCAAGCATTCAAACTGAGTGCACAACATTCAGTATCTTAAAGATAAGATATAATTTCTCATTATGGTCAATGGCAGAATTCAATGTCAATGAAACGAGGAGGAGATCTGTTTGAACAAAAGAATATAAAGAGGAGCTACACAATCAATCAATCAAACAGAAAAATACCCAAATTAAACTAAATCCATAATCTCCACTACGTACTCATTAATTAATCCATAGTTCCAAATATAAACAGAATCCCATAGGACCATATATACTACTGGTCTTAATAAAGTTAAAACATGATGTAATTCCCCTCTTCCTCTCCCTCGTCTCTCAGAACATTGGTGAAGACATGGTTGACGAGCCGCTCGTGGATTTGCTGCCAGAGTTTTGTCGTTGCCGCCTGCCTTGCGAGCTCAGCTCCCTCCCCTCAAATCCCACATCTTTAGCCACGCTCTCTCGCCGCAGCTGTTCACTAAACAAACGGACCAAAAATGGCTCCAGCAGAGGCCTCACGGGCGAAACCCTCATTAGGGTCCCTCCTTCAGACTCGTACTAGAGAGAGGCAAAATAGGCGGTCGTCTCAGGCACCAAATTTTTAGATATCTTATGTTTTTTTTAATAAATTATAAAAATATGTCAAATAAAATTACGGGATGATACATTTTAAGTAATTTTGTGATGTCTTTGAGTAAATAAGTGATGACCTGAAGATTATTTTTTATTTATTTATTAATATCGTTATAAACATCGGTTTTCTTTTTGTGTAACATGTTGGAATATTGGTAGTTTTTATTAAAAAAAAATTGTTGAAACATTAGTTTATATTTGTTTGATTAATTTATAAGTAATTGATTATAGTTTTGTATTTAGCTTGTGATTAACAAATGAAATATAAATGTTGGCGTACATATGGTTTGAATTTATACTTACGTTTACTACTTTACTTAAATTGATAAATACGAGAACGACGTGAGAGTTTATTGGTTTGAATATTTGTGTGACATAAATTTGTGATGCTTTTAAGAAAAGAAATTATGAAGATCTTTTGCTAGTCATGTGGTAAGGTATTAAGTGCCTTGTTAAGAGGTCTAAAGTTGGATCCTCAAACTACTCAAAAAAATTTCGATGTTTTTACTAGACTGTATTATACAATGTTTTTACTCTCAATGCTGCAGTTCTGATTGGATGCTGTTTGCAGTTGTGTGGTGGTAAAATTTCCGAGGGGGTATTTGTTGGCGTGTTCCTTTCTATGTCTTCAACAGCAGTGGTAAACTAACTGCACCCTGCTTCATGCCATGTTTATTGATTGCATATTTATTCTCATTTAAGTTCCTTCGACTTCAGGTGCTAAAATTTTTGATGGAGAAGAACTCCACTAATGCGCTTCATGGTCAAGTCACCATTGGCACCCTTATTCTGCAGGTTTGTTGGTTTTACATATTCAGTCTGTGGACTCAGATTTCCTATGTGAATATTATGTTGCTTCTATTTACCTACTGACTTATCAGTTACCACGCTATTGATATTCCTTGCAGGATTGTGTTGTTGGCTTGCTTTTAATTTGCTTTGCTTCCAGTCCTACGCGGAACTTCTGGAATTTTTCGAGGAGTAATGTCTATGGCTAAACTGTGAGTTATTTGTCTCTGTTCTATTAGGTGTCTTTGACTAAGCCCTCATGGAACAGTATTACAACTCAGAATCATGTATTTATTTGATACAAGTGGTATTTTATATGGTACACAATGCCTTACACTGTAACTTACTTTCAAATTAAATTTCTTGAGGCACAAAATGAATCTTGTTGTTTCATCACCTTAAAAAAGTAAACATTAAGTTGGTAACTAACTATTTGTAGAGATATTTGCAGTCACCTGTTGTTCTCTTTAAAATTTGAAATTGTGACCATGAGTTAATGACATCCTCTTTGTTAATTTAATCAGGATGGCGATGTTGGTTACATTTTTGGCTATTCTTTCTATAGCATCTCGGACCTGTGTTCCCTGGTTACTTAAACTTATGATAAGTTTATCATCACCGGTACCATTTTCTTTTCTTTGTTCTAGAAGCTTGCTGAATGGCTGCAAGCTACATTTAGTTCGTTTATGACTTTAATTGTAACATCATATTTGCAGACCAATGAACTCTACCAGTTGGCATCAGTCGCATTCTGCTTGCTTGTAGCCTGGGTATGCATTCTCTCCTGATATACTAATTTGGGTTTATTCCTCCGCTCATCATATCTTTAATTTGATATGAATAGGTCCCCAATATCTTGTTAATAATGTCATGCATGGTGCTTGTCCTAAATGATTTTACAATTTAAGTGTAGTGACAAGCTGGGACTAAGTCTAGAACTGGGTTCCTTCGCCGCAGGAGTTATGATTTCAACAACTGATCTTGGTCAGCATACACTAGAACAAGTAATGTTCTGTACTCTGCTATATACATTTGATCTTCTTTGATGTATGCACCTTCTTGCAGCTCAAGAAGCATGCATACAACCAACCATGAATAGCATACGATGTTTATATTTCTGTACTTACATTGAAACTTATGCAATAAAACTTTGGAACTTTGCTGGTTTTCGCCTTTTTACTTAATTCTACATGGGATTTGTAAACCAAGCAAGCTATTGATAAGTATACAATAGTGTCCCAAAAAATTCTCAACATATCAATTCCTGTCTCTATTGCTTCCATCTACTTTTCTGCATAATAGATTATTATTATTATTTTGCTGTAGCAACATTATAGCAGTACTCAAGCTTGTTGCTTTTGCAGATCGAACCCATTCGGAACCTTTTTGCTGCGCTTTTCCTTGCTAGCATTGGGATGCTGATCCATGTTCAATTTCTCTGGAATCATGTTGATATATTACTAGCATCAGTAATCCTGGTTATCATCATAAAAACGATTATAATTACCATGGTTGTTAAGGGATTTAGTTACAACAGCAAAACGTCATTCCTTGTAAGTTGTATTTGTAGCTGTGTCGATTAAATTTTTTCTAGCTATTCAATGGTTGACAAGTTTGGACTGTTTTTTTTTAAATATAGGTTGGAATATCTCTAGCACAGATAGGCGAATTTGCTTTTGTTCTTTTAAGTCGTGCCTCAAATCTCCATCTAGTTGAGGTTAGTGCTTTCCAGGATTATTACTTATGGCCATTGTAGATATTTGATCTTTCAGGCCTCCTCCTTGTAAGTTGTAACATATAAGTCTGATAATTGTGAGTTGGTTTAGTGCTGAAACTTTGACTGTTTACAGGGGAAATTATATCTTCTGCTTCTTGGAACCACAGCACCGAGTCTGGTATGATATAATCTTCATTTGTGGTCTGTGCTTTTTCTGATATGTGTACTGCTTTCCGTGATCATTTTCTGACTTAACAGTTTCTGAAAACTTTTGCAGGTGACCACTCCGTTTCTATTCAAGCTAATCCCTGGTTTAGTGCATCTAGGTGTACTTTTGAGGTGGTTTCCCCCGGACAGTGCTGTTGAGGTAAATGCTATTTTTCCCATTGAAATAAGGAAAGGTTTCCTTGCTACCTGTAATCCCATCCTTGGCTTGAGTATCTTACATATGGTCTGTTGACTTCAGATTGGATTTAAGGGAGACAACCTTCGCTCAGATAGTGGTAAACAGCGTGTTATTTTAATGGTCCGGGAATCACATGATTCATGATCCCTATGTATAAAAGAAACTGTAAAGGCGATCTCCGGCTTACCCCAAATCTTTTACTCCAGCCACATTTGGGAGTGGTGCTAGTGGCATTGATAAAAGGAGTTGCTATTTTCTCTACTTCTCACACAAAGCTATTCTGGAGTAAGATCTGTTTAACATTACCGGCCTAATGGACAGTTCAAATCAAACCTCGTACTGGAAGAACAGGAAAAGAGACCATCTAACTGCTGAAAGAAATAACACATGATACTTTACCTATTATATCCATCCACCACACACCCCCCCCCCCCCCCCCCTCCCATTCTTTGCCACTGTTACTTAATTCTTTGGAGTTGTATCATAGTTTTCCGTCTTGTAATCTGAACTGACATTTGTAATTCATCTTGAATGTTTTTGCCCGGAAAGTGTAGAATTTTGAAATAGAAATCAAGTAATGACTTGGTAGTCTTGTACCATACCTCCTCCTTTACTTTGCTTTGTCATGGCCCCATAAATTGTAAATGTTCTGCACCTTCATTTCGTCACCGGTGAGATTTTATGATAGTGTTTACTGCTCTGAACTGAGACGGTTCAATAGTGGTCAGAGTCTCACAGGGATGCATTAAATTGAAACAGATACAGACAACAACTTCTGGAAGCATGTACACTGTAATGCCAAGTCTCCTAAATGATTTTATTTGTGATGCCATCGGTAAGAGTTATACGAGATAATGAAACGATGTTTCTAAATGGTCATTGTATTCGGTTTACCAGCGGTCCAGTACAGAAGTTGGCGGGAGAAATCAGCTCAACACATTTAACCTGCCTTTAACGTTGTTATCTCTGACCCGTGTTCGCAGTTCTCAGCCTCTAGCTTCCTTGTCATGGATCGGAAAAAAGAACACAAATCCAACCTGCCAACATCTGTTTTCCTTGCCAAATCCTCCTAAAAACCCAAAATATCTATGAGATGATTTCTTGCTGGGTTATAGAGGATTGGTTGGGATTCGTGATTGAACCTGGAAAGAGATATAAGTGATTGAATCTGAAAATTTAGAATCTTGTTTAAGCTAATTTGTTTTCTCTTGCATACATAGAACACTTGTAGTCCTCGATGTTGTGTTAAACATGTGCACCATGATCAATCTTCTTTATCATTTCAAAGAACTAAAGTAATTGGAGGAACTATCTAGCTGTTGAACTTGTTCTCAATTCCTAGATAGATGATTATATATTCCAAATCACCTTTAAACTCAAAACACCCGAATTGTTTTTTTTTTTCTCTTCGTTTTTAATTCAAGAACTCAATCTAATTGTTTTCAACCCAGTGCACTATTCAATGGTGTAGTGGTTAATCTTGCACGTTAGTTGTGACTCATAGCTGAGATAGAAAATTCTTTGTATTATTGTGGTGGTGATTTGACATTAATTGACTTTATATTTGTGTATTTCACTACCAGAATAAACATTTTAGCCGACGAAATTAATAAAAACAGGCCGACGATATTTTTTTTCGTCAGCTATACTATACTTTAGCCGAAGAAGAAAAGTTATCGTCGGCTAAAGTATATATTCGTCGGCTAAAGTTTTTAAGGCGAGGGGAAAAAAAATGTCGTCGACTTTAGTTGAAAAAAATCGTCTGCTAAAGTGCGACTTTAGCCAATGAAATTTTGTAACTTTAGCCAACGATTGGGACACGTGTCGTCGGCTATAGTCATCGAATTTTTATCCCAGATCCGCCCAGACCCCCCTCCCCCCCTCCGAAAATTAGCCCTAATTTCCAGACCGCCCTCTCCTCTCTCTCTCTCTCTCTCTCTGCCCAGATCTCCGCTGCCACTGCCCACTGCCAGACCGCTGGCCCTCGCGACCGCAGATGAGCCCAGACCGCCACCTCTTTCTCGCTCGATCTCAGATTAGGTTTTAATCATATTAGGTTTTGATTTTTACGATTGTTGGGAATGATTATTGTTGATTAATGGTAATTGGTAATGGATTGTTGGTAAGGAAGGATTAGGAATGAGATTTGAGATTTGTTTTAGAATTTAGGGTTTAGGTGAAAGTGTGTTTATTAATGAAAATGTGTTTTGTTTTCATTTTAGCTGTTGTTGGCTATTGTGGAATTGTGGAAAACTGCAGATTCAGATTCTGGATTTCTATTCCCAGAATCTAGGTTCTGGGAATATAAATCCAGAATCTACATTTTTTTCTTCTTCAGAAATCTGCAGACTTTAGCTGACAAGTTTCAAACATTCGCCGATGACAAAGTCGTCGGCTTAAAGTCCACACTTTTGCCAACGACTTATTTTGTCGTCGGTTAAAGTCCATACTTTAGCCGACGACTGGCATTTCTATCGTCGGCTAAAGTATGGCCGACGACACTATAGTCGACGAATGTTCATCGGCTATACCTTTAGCCGATGAAAATATCTAACAGGCCAACGATTTTTTTTCGTCGGCTATAGTACTTTTTTTTGTAGTGTTTTGTTTCCGCTATGCAATTTATTGACTATTTGATTTGAATTCGTAAACAAATAGAATGTAATATATTATTCAATTATTTGAATCTTTATTGACATTATTTGGCTTGGGGTTTTAGACCTTTCAAGATATATAAAAAAAAATCCAGATATTTTGAGTGAATTTTTCACGTTCTGAGTTTTGATTTGTTTATAGTAAAATGTAAACTAAAATTTGAGGCGTAGCAGTTATTTAGATGAGAGAAGCATCATTAGAGTCTGATGAACCCTAGAATCACAGAGAGTGAAACCACCTTTAAATCTGAATTGAGCATTAAACCTTTGCCGTTTCAAATGTTTTGATTTGTTTATAGTAAAATGTAAACTAATATTTGAGGCGTAGCAATTATTTAGATGAGAGAAGCATCATTAGAGTCTGATGAACCCTAGAATCACAGAGAAAGAAACTACCTTTAAATCTGAATTGAGCATTAAACCTTTGCTGTTTCAAATTGAAATTTTCAATTTTTCCTCTGCGCCCCCCCCCAAAGAATGAATTCATGTTCATTGACAGGCATTTTGCATCGACAATAGTGAAGGAGTTCCAGAAGAAAAGGAGGAAATTAGAGTGTCGACATGTTGAGTTCTAATGTTGAATTTGGTGACTTAAGGGGGTTTTGATGTTGAGTTCTCATGTTGAATTAGGTGCCTAATAATTCCTCTAAAGGCCAATCACCTGGTATTTTGCTGATCAGTAAAAAATTAACACTTTTGGCAAAAATTAATAGGGAGACAGGAAAAGGGAATAGAATAAGGGTAATGGCTGGAGCACTGAATCAGAAAAATATGACTGTTGTTTTTGACATTTAATATGCATCGAGAATCCGCTGTACCCTACCCTAGCCAAGCCAGGTCTTTGTCTTTTCTTCTTCTTTGTAATATATGTATGAATTTAATTCAAATCTTGTTCGGTACAGGAAACCCAGCAAAAACATGTACCTAGCCATTTACGAAACAAGCAAAAGAAAAAAAGAAAAGAAAAGGAAACGAAATAAAGTTGCTCTTATTTAGCCAAGCTAGGGATGGCTTCGTCCGCTGATCATCCATCTAACGGTCAGCACTCGGCATCTTACGCAAGTTTAAGTTCTAAATCCAGTCCTCCTTCTCCTGCTGTTGCTGTTGCTGCTGCCGCCGACTGGAGGAGAGGCGTTGAACAATCTACGGATGGCCAGCCCTTATATGGATTGTTTTCAAATGATTCACTATAGGGATAGTAATTAATGTCAATATGAACCAGTTCAGGAGCTGAGACTAACTCATCTTTACCGACCTGCAAGCATATACGTTGAAATCCATCAATCAAAATTAAGATAATTAACTACTAATTAATTGGAAGATGAAATGAGTTGATGAGCTAGTACTATCGGAAATTACATCGAAGAGGCTGCAACGTCGGCCTCGGTTGTTGATGGTGGCGGCAGTGGTACGTTGAAGTCTGAGAAAATACTTTTGAGCATGACTGGCGATCTGGCTGGGGGATCTTGTTTTGACGTAGTGTTTAGAAATGCCCTTCCAGTCACCCCTACCCAGCTTTTCAATTCCTTCTAGAAACCTCCGGTGCTCCTCCTCACTCCACAACATTCCTACCACGTACAGCAAATCACCAACATATTAATCAAAACTGATCGATATACTCCTAGCTAGCTACAATTATAAGGTAATTAGTTAAAATGAATAAACGATATCTACACCAAAACAGGTGCCTGAAAGAAAGAAAATGCTTTATAATTCTATATTATCACAAAAAAATCATAGATGCGCGCACCATATAAATATGAATGGTTTGATCGATCGAGCAACATGAGACGAACTCACCCTTGTTGTAATTTGTGTCTAGGAGGCTACCATTATGGATACGGTCGCCGCAAGGGATCCGGTCATGAGACCTATCAATACAGATGTTAGCGTCGACATATCTCGATAAGGAAAAACGGGTGAATTGTGGAGAAGATGATGACGAGCTGTTGCAGTTGTCCATGCTCCAACTTTGTCTCTTCATCTTGTACCTTGAAATTGCAGAGGAGGAGTATGGAGAAGAAAGGTCGTGATGATCCACCTGAACTCCAAGGAGCCTGATAGTGCTGCTCTCTTTCGAATTCGGCTTATTATTCAGCAGCTGCGTCCAGTAGTACTGATTGGTGCTTCTGCAAGTCCTTGAATTGTGACCTATGTTCCCGCATTTCGAGCATGACCTCGGCATCGATCTATCTTGATACAGTACTGGAGCTCACTGACCAGTGACCACTCGCTCAGGCACTCACCAGTCACACACACACATATATTTGATTTGTTCTGTCCTAATAATTCGACGGTAGAACGGTTAAAATGTGATCATAGAACAGTTAAAATGTGATCAAAAAGTTATTGTAGTGACTGCTCTATGCCTCAAAATAGACAAAAAAAAAAGATATACGAGCGAGGATGGCATATCATATATACCATTGTAATTTGTAACTGCGTACTATTTAATTAATAGACTAGCTAACATATATATGGACGAAAAGAGGCAGACAAGAAAACCATCTATGTATGTGGGATGAATACATATATGGGATTGATTGGTCTAAGTTCTATGGTTTAATTTGTTTCAATATATAATCGAGTGTTGTCAATTTTGCTGCCGGTTAACTTATCAACAATGCTAGTAAAATAAGTCTGCATGCTCGAAGAATACCTACGGCAGTGGAGAGAGTTAAATATCTAGGGCAACGGCGACCATTTTCTTCCTTTCCTCTCCCATGTCCGGCGGCGGGATGTTGGGGCAGGCCATGTCTTAGTTTTGGTTTGCTGCTGGATGGGAAGTCAAGGCCCAGGCGACTCCGTAAAGTTTTGGTCGGGTTGCTGGTTTTTTTGCAGATTCTTCTCCGATATTTTGGGTGGCGGTGTGGTACCTCTTATGGCCACCATTGTGCGGCGAGGGTGTTTTGGTTTCGACATCAGTTTGGTGTCGTGTCTAGATCGACTTTGCCAGTAGGAGAATGGTTTATTTGGTGGTGACTGTGGTGCAGTGTTTGGTGTTGCATCTTGTTGTAGGAGTGATGTGGTATCGCAGCACCGTACGCAATGGGGATGGTGGTTGTGGTGGCGGATGTTCTTGGTGGTTGTGTGCAGTAGCGATGCTCTGTTTGCAGGCGAGAGGGTTTTGTTTATGGGCCAGCAATTTGGGCCAATCCTTGGGCTGCCATGTTTTAATTGAGCTTTCATTATTCTAGATTTTTAGCGGTAGCTAATTACGTTATTAGGGACCCTAGAGTCGGGTACTGTTGGTAACAAAGCTTATTTACATCCTTTTGGGACTGCGTAATTTATGAGAATGATATACCTATCATAATTGCGTGCTTAGGGGTATATTCATCGCTTTTAGCGTGTCTTTCATTTGTCCTTAATTTAAGGATGTAAGTAAGCTTGACTATGTTCGAGTTTAGCTTTTTAATGAATAGTATTTTCTCTGATTAATTTCTGTTCTCTTGATTAGAGGTTGGGTTGCTAATCAGCTGTATATGTCCTATTCTGTCTGACAAATTTAATAAATTCTTCTTTTTTCAAAAAATAAAAAAACAATCTTAATAAAACATAAAGTACGTTTCTTCTCGATCTAATGAATTCTCTGAGTGTCGTCGAATTTGATCATTCCGTTTTATTTCTTTCACGAAATTAACAGCATTAGAGTGTTGTACGTACTGATATTTATTTTGATCGACAATAGACAAGCCAAAGATAATTGGGAATCATATTATTTAGTAAACCTAAACTCTTAGGTAGGTATCATTCATTTGCAAGAAAAATACATGGTATATATGGAATTAATTGGTTTCTCAGCGACTAAAGGTAAAGTTGAAATGAAATATTAATTCCTGTAAAAAAAAAAGTTAATACATAGTGGACCTGTTGCACTTTATCATCATTCAGGCATAGAACCGAAATGCGTACGGGCAAGTAATGTCCGGGTACGTAATACAGTATTATCATATTCTCTGCCAGACTGATTGATACTAGCTAGTTGATTTTTTTTTTTTTTTTGCTGAGAGTACTAGTTAGTTGATGCAACTTCAACTCTTCAAGGCTTTAAGCCATTCTTCGACAATCATGGATCCATGAATACGTACGTAATTACGTATAACCTAAAACCTAACTTGGTTGAGAAGATCGATGGAGTTGCATGCTAGACAATATATAGCTCAGCTTTTTGGTTGTTGGGGGCCTAATTAAACATGCAACCATATATACCCAACCATATATGCAGATTCATTCCAGTTTTTTTAGGAAATAAATGGCTGCAGTAAATATGCCAAAAAATTGATTTTCAGTTCTCAAAGTTACACTACCACATTCGATACCATTGCCTGCGACTTTAAGTCGCCGGCCTTGTTTTTTTTTCCGCCGGAAATGACATTACCGGCGACAAGTCGCCGGTAATGATGTCGCAGGAAATTGGCCGCCGGAGATAGCATTGCCGGCGACCTATTTCACGTCGCCGGCAATGAGAGAGACATTACCGGCGACTCACGTCGCCGGCAATGTTTGCGCCGCCGTGGCCGGAAAATGAGGTCATTGCCGGCGACTTTGGTCCAAGTCGCCGGCAATGGTTGTAAAATTTGTAAAAAAAAAAGCCTGTTCTGGATTGGGCCCAATTCCAGAACCTGCATTGAAAGACATAAATCGTACAAATAGAACTTCAACAGTACACACATAATTGTCCAACGTACAGTACAAATAGCAACGATACGAAAATAAACTACAACTACACGTCAGGGTCGAGGAACTTGCGGGTCAGGGTCGAAGAAATCCATGTAGTCATTTGAACTCCGGTGGCTACCCTAGTCTTGCTGTGGCGGTGACTGGTGAGGTGGTGGTGGTGGATAACTGGGGAACACAGGGACCGAGGGAGGTGTGGGGAGCGGTTGTCCGGTAGTCTGAGCCGCGTACATCGTCTGCATCCATGTGAACATTTGTGTCTGCTGCTGGACCATGAGTCGGTGTTGCTCGATCATCCCCCGGTACTCGGCATCTCTGGCTGCCTGCTGCTCGGCCATCTGCCTCATCTCCTCCATCTGCCTCCTTTGCTCCTCCAACTCCCTCTGCGTCCTCTGAAGCTCCGCTGCGAGGTTATGACTAGAAGTTGAACTTCTTGACCCGGTAGAGTATTTTGAAGTGTTCTTCAATACTCCTTCGCCCGCCGAGCCCATTCCCCTACAGTAGTAGGTATTCTTTCCAGTCCCGCACGCTTTTGCCATGATCTGAGCCGCTATAGGGCGATCAAGCGGATCGATCTGAGAGGCATACTGGGTCACTTCTTCCTCGGAGCAGTCAGGATGGTTGTTCCGAGCTATATTCATGGTCACTTCTGTGGTCGCCTCCTCCACTCTCGCCTAATTGAAAAGCGAATATGAATAACGTATTATTTAACAAAATAAATTAATATCGAAAAATAGTTTTATTAACACATGCATATGTGAAGTACAAAATACAGAGGCGAAAGACTTACCGCTTCTTCAGGGCACTGCGGATAGAACTTCTGATGAATATACACCAACGGGTTCACTTCTTGTTGTTGATGCGCCTTACTCGACCAACCCAAATAGTTGAGTGAACCTGCATGATGGGCCCTGGTGTTTTTCAATCTATTCGCCCAGTTCGTCTTCGAAATCGCCTTGTTTGATAAACATATGTAAAAAAATTAGTAACTAACTATTTCAATGTGATACGATACATTAGGCTTGTAAGATATATTCAGGATGCATACGTTCACTTTGGGGTGCTCGAAGTGGGCTATCAGCCACAGCCACTCGTACTCCTTAAACCGGAATTCGCTAGGGGTAGAACATCGGCCTAGCTCCTTGTATACAGTGTAATGTGAAGAAAACTCATTCTTCCACTCTTTATACCTATATTAACACCAGGAAAAAAAAGTTAGAGATATTAAAACACTTGATAAACAAAAATCTAACTCGATATATACTCAAATAACTCGAAGCACATCACCTCATATGTAGTTGACGCTCTACCCACGTGTGAATAAGGCATTCATCCACGTCAAACCACACCTGCAATATGAATATATAAACGGTAAAATTATATATTTATTCGGACTTAATTAATAAATGTAAAATTTACGTAATGAAAATACGATTTAACTCACACTCAATGCATTATGCACTTGCATCTTCACGTAGATAGGCACAGATTCCCAATCTGGCCAAAGCATTGGGACCTTGTCCCCCACGATCGCCCCAACCATGCTGACATATTTTCGCGTGGTGTCAAATGCCTCGATCACCTCGCCATCCTCATTGGCCCTAATGAGCGTTTTCCTTCCCCCGGTGGCCTGCTCAAGTCTCTTCCCGGTGTAGGTGCCTCTAGCCCCTTTCCGTTTTCCAGTGCCATTAACGAAATTGCCTAATAATACAATGTCAACAAATTGATATCATTAATTGAACCTATCGTAAGTCTTAAGTAATAATTAAGTAATCAATCTTGTTAAATAAAATTTACCTGCATCGTCCGTTTGCTGGTTTGTACACCTCACACTCCAAAGATACACGGGGTCGAACGGGATGAAGTTGTACGCTTCCTCCACGCTCAGGAACTCCGGCCGTCCTTCAACATAAATAGGCATCCCTCTATCATCAAATTCAGGGATCACAGGAATCTCGTCGGGCAGGAAGAGACCGGACGGCGGAGATAGACGAGGCCTGAACGATGAGGCGCCAGCACCATCTGCCTCAGATGATTCCCGTGAAACGGGAGTAGGCACCGGGCCAATAAGGGGCATTCGGATGGAGGGAGTTTCTGATGCCCCCGTTGACTGTCGCTCGTCTGAGGGTCTGCTGACTGAGGGTCTGCTGACTGAGCGTCTGCTGACTGAGGCTCGAGGCTGGACTGGGGTTGCACGGCTCCGGATCGTGCAGCTTCCTCCTCTTCTCACGCAGCTAGCAACATTTGTGTGCGAGCATTCATCATTGGCCCACTCCGCGTGTTGCTGACTGCGGCTGAGGAAGCTTGACTACTGCTCCCTCCACTATTTCTAGTCCCTCTCCGTTTGATGCCTCCAAGCCAATTTGCCGCAAAACCTCCTGGACATCCAACAATTAGTCCTGGATTCGGTTTTACAACAAATTGGAACCGGAACCGTTTGGAACCGGAACCACTTGAACCCGGAACCGTTCGGTTTCAAACGGTTCCGGTTACAAACAGTTCCGGTTCCAAACGGTTCCGGTTCCGATTTGTTCCGGTTCCTACACCCTAAATTATACCTTAAATTAACAACTATATCACCTTAATCCAAATCACCTTACTTTACCCAACACCCTAAATTACCTTAAATTACCTATATCAATGAATCCAAACCGTAAATTAATTTGCCCATGCCAATTAATCCACCCATGCCAAATCCCCTTAAATTACCTAAATATTTTCCACATATATACATCACCTTAAATTATCAAAACTTATACCTATATACATGCATATACAACATATATACATACATCATTTCCGACTAGAATTTTCCACATATATATATACATCACGTACATCATCTTAATTAAATTTTCGACATATATCAATTAATCACATATATATACATCATCTGGAATTAAATTTAATTTTCACATATATATATACATCACATATTAATCCAAATCACCCTAATTAAATTTTCAAAATATTTTGCACATACGTACATACATCACAACAAATCTATACATCACCGGTAAATTTTCCACATACGTACATACGTATATATATATATGCATAAAAATAAATAAAAATTGAGAGAGAGAGAGAGGGAGAGAGAGTGAGCTTGCATGCACCTGCCATGGTGGAGCTCGAGTTGATTTTTCGGCGACGGAGGAGGTAGAGGAGGAGGGGAGGAGGAGTTTTGAGATTTGAATAGGAGTTTTTTAGTGTGGAGAGAGGATAAGGGAGAGGAGGTGAGGGGAGGGGAGAGGGGAGGAGAGGAAGAGAGATTTGAGGAGAGGGAGGCGGCCGGAACTGTTTGGGAGGAGGAGAGGATGAGTTTTAGGGTTTGAGATAGTGAAGAAATGAGGGGGAGCTCGAGCTGGGTTTACATATTCAGTGACCATTGCCGGCGAGTTAGTTGCAACTCGTTGGTAATGTCATTACCCACGAGTTGAGTCGTGGGTAATGTCATTACCAACGAGTTGCTTACCAACTCGTTGGTAATGTCATTATTTCCCGAAGAATATCCGATCAATTTCCGACCATAATTTCCGACCAATTTCCGGCTATATAATTTCCGACCATATATAATTTCCGACTATAATTTCCGACTATAATTTCCGACTACAATTTCCGACTACAATTTCCGACTATAATTTTCGACTACAATTTCCGACTACAATTTCCGACTACAATTTCCGACTACGATTTCCGACTACGATTTCCGACTAGAATTTCCGACTACAATTTCCGACTACAATTTCCGACTACAATTTCCGACTACAATTTCCGACTACAATTTCCGACTACGATTTCCGACTAGAATTTCCGACTACAATTTCCGACTACAATTTCCGACTACAATTTCCGACTACGATTTCCGACTAGAATTTCCGACTACAATTTTCGACTAGAATTTCCGACTAGAATTTCCGACTATAATGAAAATACGTACATCATTAACTAACTAAGGATGATAATCGTAATCATCTTCATCACTTGAGTCTGACTCGGTTTCATAGGTAACCTCTGGCAATATGTGCCGCTCCTCATCATCTGAATCAGCATCAACTTCATATAGATTAACATCGAGAAGTTCTGCTCCAGTAATTCGAACCACACTCCCAGATCTCACATTATTAAGGCGAATTGTAGATGATTCCGGAATGTCAAAAGCGTTCGGCTCTTGGTATGCAGTAACTTCCTCATCATCTGCGGTCTCACCAAGTGTGGCAGCACTGTATATGTTTCTATGAGCAACATGGTTAACCACCTTCCACGGGACTTTGTTCAGAAGATCGTCAAGGTAAAATACTTGTTTTACTGATGAGGCAAGAACGAAAGGGTCTTCTTCATACCAGCTAGTAGCAGTATTCACCGAAAATGTTCCGTACCGATCGGTCCTTGTGTTGTCCGGGCTAGTATCAAACCATCTACACTTGAACAAGTGCACTTTCATGCGATTCCCATAAATTAGTTCAACAACTGAATGAAGGACACCGTAATAGTCAACGCCATCCTGCCCACCATGGACCATCACCCCACAATTCTGTGTTTTCAATCGGTCGTCTCAATTTTCACATATAAATTTTACGCCATTGACCTGACACATCGAGTAAACTTTTGAAGCTATCGGTTTCATCGCCAGGACCCTCAATTCATTTGACCACTCTGGGCAACCATCATTTGCTACATGGTTCATCTGAAAACGATAAGAAACCAGGTACACCATAAATTATGAACATAGAAAAAGAAAACCACGTACACACATGCTATATAAGGATATAAAAAATATATATACACATATACCCTTACCCATTGACCAAAGTAGTTTGCAAACGTCCTGTTGTGGTAATCAACATTTCCGGCAATAGCAGGGCAGTGAAGATGATAGTTTTTCCAATATTGTACTTCTGGACAGTTAATCAGTACCGACCAGTGGGCAATGGCTACCTCATTTCCATCCAACTTGTATGACTTTGGCAAGCTTCCATGTACTACCACGTCATTGGAGATGATAGAAAGGTTGAACTGGGGTTCATCTATGGGCATCTGTTGTTGGGGGTCCTCAAGCGCTCCCAAATACACTTTGGTGTACATTACACACTCGTGCGCAATATATGCTTCAGCGATACACCCTTCAGGTGAATCTTTATTCTTCACATAGACCTTGTAGGCTCCCAATTGTCTACAAGTTAACAAGTGCATGTTATGATACTTAAAAAATTCACATTTACATGTAAAAACAGAGGCAAACCAAATGTATGAATCATTTGTACCTTTCCATGGGATACATCCAAGTGTAGTGTACGAGATCGGTAAGCAACAATTGTACGGGAAGATGGATCATCAGGTGAGGCATGATGTCGAAAAAATTTGGGGGAAATATCCTCTCAAGCTTGCACATGATAAAAATGATGTCATCTTGCATCTCCCTGAGATCTGATTTTTTAACTTCCCTGGTGCATAACTTCTGAAAGAATCTTGACAAGGCCACCAACGGCTCCACGACCTCTTTGGGCAGGTACTCTCGAATGAAAATAGGGAAAAGGCGTTGAAGCAGTACATGGCAGTCATGACTCTTTAATCCGTACATCTTATTGTCCCGGAAGTTAACACACCTGCTTATATTTCCTGCATAGCCATAACGATACCTGCATATATATATATAGCCATGGGCAACAATTATATTTCTCGCATATAACCATGTTCCCATAAAAATTTAAGGCCAATTTCCTGCATAACCATAAGAATATATACCTGACATTACTCAGCCACCCAAAAATTTCATGCTTATGCTTCGGCTTTACGGTGTAAGGAGCTTGCGGCATTTTTCTCTTACCATCTCTTAACCACAAATGTTTCCGCAGTCTCATAGCTTTCAGATCAATGCGTGCCTTAGGCATGTCTTTTGTTTTCCCCTCCAAGTTAAGAACTGTGCCCACCACACTTTCACACACATTCTTCTCTATGTGCATGACATGTAGGTAGTGTCTGATAGGCAACCTGGGCCAGTAGGGGAGTTCCCAGAATATGCTCTTGTGTGTCCAAAACTTATACCTTTCGGGCTTGTCTGGAATTGACGCCACTATCTCAGGATCATTGCTCAGCTAGCCAAAATCATATTCATTCAACACTTCCAAAATTTCTTCCCCTGTCCATCGCCTGGGTACCATACCTGTTTCCACAGTCCCATCAAACGCGTCTGGATCCTGCCTAAATGGGTGATCATATGGAAGCCAACAACGGTGACGCATCTGAACTATTTTACTGCAATGAGGACTGCAACAATCAACTGTCATGCACTCTGAACAAGCCCTGTAACCCCTGGTAACGTTGCCCGACAACATACCGCGGGCAGGAAAATCACTGATGGTGCCAACAAGCATGGCATGCATCTGGAACATCTCATTTTTGAACCTATCGTAAGTGGGGTGGCCACACTCACTCAAGTACTTAAGCTCCTCAATCAAAGGCCTCAAATACACATCGAGACACTTTCCTGGATAACCCGGGCCCGGACTTAACAGAGTGAGCATATTATATTCCTTCTTCATGCACATCCATGGTGGAAGGTTGTACGGTACCAAAATAACTGGCCATATACTGTATTGAAGACTCATGTTGCCAAAAGGGTTGAATCCGTCAGATGAGAGCCCTAACCAAACATTTCGGACCTCTGCTGCAAAATGATCAAACTCCCTGACCATGTGCTTCCAAGCCTCTCCGTCGGAAGGGTGTATAAGGGTGTCATCGTCAGGCAAATTCCTCTCAGCCCACCATCTCATAGCTTCGACCGTCAAAGCACACATGAACAACCGCTCCAGTCTATCAATAAGCGGGAAATATCAAAGTATCTTCACAGCTTTCTTGTTGCATGCAGAAGTCAACTTATACCTTTCTGTAAAACATACCGGGCACGCTTCAAGGTCTTCAAGATCTTTTCCCCAGAAGAGAATACAATCATATCTGCATGCATGGATTTTGATGTAGGAAAGCCCAAGATCTTTCAGGATATGTCGCACCTTATGATGAGTGGTAGGAAGACGATGACCGGGTGGCAGTAGCGAAGCAGTCCACTTCAGCCAAGAATCAACAGCTTTGACTGGCATTTTGTTCTCCATTTTGAGCTGCATCACTCCCATGACACTTTCAAGAACAGTCTTACTACAACCGTCGTACAACGGAGTCTGTTGCAATGCAATCAGGTTGTTGTACTTGTCCATACCGCTTGTGTTGACATGAGCTCCAGGTAATGGCTCGACTGGCTCAATATGGGGGAAACCCTCAACGACGGGAGGGACATTTGGTGCTTCATCAGCAAATACTCTCATGAGGAAACATATCATTGATTAACATCGATGTTAGATCATAGGATGGACTGCCCCTCTGAGCAAAATGTCCATGATCATAGCGTGGACTAGCCCTCTCACCAAATTGTCCATGATCATGCGGACCCGCTAACGATGTTTCACCGTGATAAATCCAACAAGTGTACTTATCCCAAAACCCGTATTTACTCAGGTACTTCTGGACTTTATCAATGGGAAAACGAAATTGATCGTTGCGACACTTACATTCTTTACACGGGCAATAATGAAGTGTAGTGTCTCCACAATTAGCCTTCACAAAATTCACAAAACTCCTAATTCCCTGGTGATATCTGACATCCCATTTTTCGAGGCTCATCCAACTCTTGTCCATCCTGAAAATTCTAACAATATTACGTACTATATATATACACACACACATTCACTACTAATTATAAAATAAATCATCATTAATTACATTCGAATTCATCCGATTAATTAACAAAAGTCGACCCATGCATGCATATAAATTAAAAATATAGCCACTCTATTTGCGTATCAAACCAATAATCGACGCGATATCTCAACTCTAAATCAACACATGCATATATATATATATATCGATCTAATTAAATCGATCAACACACACATATATATATATACATACACATATACGTATATATGTACCTATATATATAGCTTCCCGAGTGATCGAGTTTTCGACGCCTTTTGACAAAACCAAAGGATTTCAGAGCGTTTTCCTTCTTTCAAGCGATTTCACTGGATTTTTTTCTATCCAAATGAATGAGCTTCTGCGATCTGCATCTGATATAAGAGGCATTGCCGGCGATTCATTAAATCGCCGAAAATGGAGTCATTGCCGGCGAAATTCCGGCGAAAAGTCGCCGAAAATGTGTCAAAACATTGCCGCCGACCTATTCCGTCGCCGGCAATGATTGGCCAACCATTGCCGGCGATTTTCCGGCCGGAATTTCGCCGACAATGGTTGCCCACTCATTGCCGGCGACGGAATAGGTCGCCGACAATGTTTTGACACATTACCGGCGACTTTTGGACACATTACCGGCGACGGAGTAAGTCGCCGGCAATGATGATCATTACCGGCGACTTTCCCGGTCGCTGGCCTTGTTTTTTCAAAAATCGCCGGTAATGAGCTCGAATGTGGTAGTGTTATGACAGTACGTAGTACCAAGAAAGGAGTGATGGAGCTAGGATTTACATTAGAGGTGAAAATAATTCAATGTGTAATATTTAATAATTAATTACTTAAGATTATGAATGATATTATGAAAATTTTATTATTATATATAAGATTAGTTCGAGTTAAGTAAATAAATTAGGAAGAAAAATACAAGTTTAATGATGAATAACTCAAAATTTTCAACTAATATAAATATTCTATATACAGTGAAATCTTGATAAATGAATATTCAATAAATTAATAATCGTGCTAAAGTAATAATTTTTTACGGTCCCGACTCTAGACCAGTTCATATTACTAGCAACCTCGCTAAATGCATAAGTTAATAATTTTTCCTTAATTCCTTTAGGTCCTTATGAATATATAATATAATAATTTAAATAAAAACATAAAAATATGTATTAAAATTTATAAAAATACATAAAAATTAAATTTTTAACTGAAAATTTCTATTTTCTCGATCACTAAAGCTATTTCTTGACAAAAAGACTATTATAACACAGATGAGCATCGTCCTCAAGTTCCTCGAGTCGATGGCCATGCGACCTCCATCGTAGTGCCATCCCCTCCCCCCACTCTTAGGCACGATGATGATGACGATGCGAGCAGCGGCGAAGAAATTTGCGGGATGTTTACCCCGGGTTTCGGTGTAGTTTCGTAGTTTTGTTTATGTATATTTCGATTGATGTACGTACACTTTTTATTTACACTTTTTATATTTAATGAATACTTTATTAATATTTTAAATTTAATTTGTATTCGAAAACCAAAAAAAAATTAAAATTGAACTTAGACGACGAAACAAGTGAGTGAACCTAGACAATGAACGACAAATCTTCGTCTAAGGGACACACTCAAACGACGAACTGTTGTTCATTGTCTAAGTCTTACTACTTAGACGGAAAAAAATCATTATCTTAGTGTTAATACTTGGATGACTAATACCATTATTCGTCGTCTAAGATGCATCTAAGACGATGGACACTTTCGTTGTTTAAAGGTACAATTTTCGACATCTAAGTACAAAGGTAACAAAATATGTTTTGTCGCCTAAGTACTTAGACTACAATTGTTAGACGATGAACGAAAGCCTAAGTACTTAAGCGATATAAAACGCCACTTAGGCGCCACTTGCCAGATGTCTCTGTTATTGAGCCATCCAGACAGATTTTTTTTGTGAAGAATCTTTTATACTGTCCGAGTTATCTGCAAAATGATACAATTAATTATTTGACGAATAATAGAAACACAAAAATATATATAAATGATGAAAACTGTTATAATTAATTATACATTTCTTGAGGATACATCCAATTGTAGTGGAGCAGACCAGAAAGCAGCACTTGTTCGGGAAGGTGGATCATGATGTCAAAGAAAGCAAGGGAAAAAATCCTCTCTAATTTGCAAAGGATGTGGATAATTTCATATTATAGTTTGCAAAGGATGTGGACATAAAATTTGCGCCCTTTAAAAAAAACATACAATTAGTTTAATCTAACAATTTTCAACTAATCAATTAAACATACAATTAGCTTAACCTATATAATTAGCTTAACAATTAAACAATTAATTAATGCAATATGTATCCAAACATGGTCGTCGGATACTATATATTTATTCACCGGAATATTTCACCAGAGAACTCCATCATCATACGTTATTACGTACGTAATTAAATTCAAAAAAAATTAATCGACATAAACGAGTTAATACCTTCACCGATAAAGAGATAAGTGGGTAAACTAAAACTCCGGAAGTTGAAAACCGATGAAATTGAAATTGTGGCCGAAGGTGGGTGTTGAGTGAGAGAGAGAGACGTTGAGAAATGACCGATCTAAAAATGGAATCTGATCTAAATAATTGAGTTTTCTTAGACGACGAAATAATTCGTCGTCTAAGTTATCCCTTAGAGGACAAATTATGTAATTTGTCTATTTCTTAGACGACGAATATCATGTTTCACCGTCTAAGTCCAACTTAGACGATGAAAAAAAAATTGAGAGACTAAAAAAAATTATCGTATTTAGCCGACAAAATTTTAAAAGTTTCATCGCCTAAATACGTTTCCGTGAGTTCGAGACCTAACACACTAACTTTTAATCACCGTGTCAAATGGAAACACATGATTTTAGAGAGTGGTGGAGCCACTGACTCCAACTATCCAAGTACATCTCAACTTATGGAAAAATTCTGAAGTACATACCCGAGAGAACATATATATTTAATTGGGTATCACGATTTTGTGGTTATCATTGTAACTTGAATTTTTATTTGTATAATTAATTTTAGTTGTTTTTGAGATAATTAGTTGTAGTCTGCAGTAACGTTTCCGTCGAGTGTATCTAGAGTTAACTAATTTACACAAGTTGAATACTTGGTCACATCTAAACTAGTCGGTGTGCAGCTTATGATCATGTATAATTCTTCTATCCCAGCTCATGATCGATCTGGACTATAGTTTTTCCCTGGCCTGTCTATTTTATGTACTTTTAGAATAATAGTCCTCTAGTTTTGATCCTGCAATCCTGCATGCATTCTAGCTATATTGCCTACGCTTCCCTTATTCGACCACTCAGAGAGCTGAAAAAGATTTCGAAGCATGGATTGGAATTGAAAATAATAACAACCCTAATAATTCAGGCTGGAGATGATCACCAACAAACACGGTGACATATATAAGATTTGAAACTGAGAAATTCAACGGCGCCGTACGTATGTATATTGGTATATGTTATTAATTATATACACCCATTTCGATCAATCTACGTATATACAGCTAGCCATCTAAGCCTTACAGTACTAGGTAGTTAGAGATCTGATATCATCGCGCTGTATATTAATTATCTGTTTCTTGCTTCTCTTTTCTCTCGAGTTCGCATGAAATAAAGACCCAGATCGATCGATATGCAGGACCTACCCGAACTAAGCTATCTATCTTCAACTGTTAGCCAATCTTTTCATTATTCTCAGTAGTTGCAGCAGTTGCAGCAGTTGCACTTGAGTTTGAATATGATGATAATTAAAGTAGTTGATGGATGAATAACAATATCACCGTACCCTCACGTATATGGTATAGCTTTTCGGAATGAACCACACCCAGAACCACACGACTGTATTATAACTCCAGACCACACAACAGGATTATCTTAGGGCATCTTTAATGGGGGGATCTAAATCCTAAAAATCTAAACCCTAAACTCAAAAGGGCTCTTCAATGGTGCATTTTTGGGGTTCTAAACCCTAAAAATATAGGGTAAGGTCTTATGGGGGGATCTAAGATAGAACCTGAGATAGATCCCGTCCTAAAATCCAGCCCAGCACGTTCGTGGGCCCCAGCTGACGCAGACAGAGGAGAGAGGGGATGGAGTGACGCGCCTTGGATGGCGATGGGAGACCACGCGAGCAACTGGAGGATGGTGAGCTGCAGGTGACGCGCCACGCTCCTGACATGGAGCGAGAGTAGCCGACAAGCCGCTCAGCACTGGGACCCGCCTGCTGCTCCTCGCCAGTTACCGTTGCCCTTCAACGTTCGAAATTTGAACGGCCTGATTTCAATGCAATTTGAAATCAACGGCCAGATCTGCATATCTCAGTTTTTTTTTAATTTCTGATTCTGATCCAACGGCCAAGAATATATTCCGAAATCAATCCAACGATTAATATTTAATCAAACTCTAATTTTCCACACAATAGTCAGAAACAAATAAAAAAAAATTTATTAAATTTTGGGAATATAAGATCATGATATACCATTTCGAAATTTTGAAATTATCCTTGAAAAATGCATATATCGGTGTCAAATTAAAATGGAGAGTCGTTGAATAATCCATGTATCGGTCAAAAAGTATCATAATTAATATTTATTAAACATAATAATATTGTACGAACAGTAAATTAATCATTAACAATAACATAAAATAAAGATATTTACAATATATGACTTCACCATTGGAGATAATGAAGTCCTAAATCATAAGTCCTAAATTGAGGTCCTAAATTTAGATCTAGGACCCCATTTTAGGACTTGCCATTGGAGATACCCTTAGAGGCAGAAAGCAAGTGTGTCGTCCTTGTCCTCAGATGCAACGAACTACTGAATATTCACCGTAGTTTTATTTCACATCAATCACGTAATTGAAATATGAGCCATCTGAGAGTTGAGTTAGTTTCCAGGGATTAGATATCGATCATATGGTCCATATATAAAAAGAAAAATATTATTGTCGAAGTTTGAACTTTTCAAGTGATATTAAATTGGTGTCCAAACTCTAAAAATTATTAAAAAGATGCCCAGACTTTAAAAACAGCCTCAAAGTGATGCCTCCGTCCATTTCTCGGCTCGACTCGGCTCAGCTTAATGACGTGGCATTGACCCGTGAGCAAATGTACCAATATACCCCTGGTAAGTTTTGTCCCGCTAATACCCGACTTTGTTATTATTATTTTTTTGCGCCAAAAATGGTTATTGACTCTTTTGCCCCTCTATGTTAGTCAAATACCCCAAAATGTGAAACCCATTTCCCAGACCTGGATTTTGGGATAGAAATTGAGAAAGAGAGAGAGAGAGAGAGAGATGTTGTGCCCAACCTTAACCCCTGGTAATTATTGCATATGCGAGAGGAGAGTTGTAATGTTTAAGTATTATGGGTTGGAAGAAAATTTTGGAAGGCGATATTGGGGTTGTCATGACAAAGGAAGAGAGGTATGAATTTTCTTATTGATTTTTGAATCACTAATTTAGATGAGTTGTGATATATCATGTGATTTTTTGTAGGGGGGTTGTGGAGTTCTATTATGAGTTGATCCTTCGCACAATAAAGAAACCCAGAAAGTGATCTTGGATTTGCTAGGGGAAAATGTCAGATTGGAGGAGAAATGTCGAAGAATAACAAAAGAGGAGGAGCTTAAGACGAAGGAAATGAACATAAAATTCGTGGCAGTTTTCACCCTGCTGTGGCTCCAACATATGAGGTATGAGGAAGAGGTTAAGGATACTGCTGGATTGACTGCCTTGTTAGAATTTGAAACTGATGTGGGTAATAAGAGGCTCCACGAAGCTGAGATGGTGGTCAATGAGAAAAAATCAAGAGAGAAACAGATTTATCTTGCTATGTTTGTTATCTTAAGATTGTTAGTTGTTGTTGTAGTGGTTAAGGTGTAGTTAAGCTGTAGTTAGTAAGGGGGGTTAATGTTGTAAGGATCCTGCAATAATCCCTGAATGAAATCGGAAAAAATGGATTTGGGCCTTAATCTGTGCAGTAAATGGTATATGGGCGTCACTTTCAATATGTTTACAGAAACCAAGCATCTCTTTTATCCATTGGCAAACTTTTAGGCCCAACAATGAACCTCGAAGGACGACATGCATTTATGTACAACAGGTAATTGTTGTGTCGTGTGGCACGCTTGGCGTCATTTTACAATAGCGCGTGATGTTGCTTCATTTTACTGTGCCTCCATCATCATTACACCGGTTAACGAAGGTTTGATTCCCTTTTTATGTACCACACAAAAACGTTACTTTCGATACAGCCTTTCACTCTCATTTTCTAACTTCCTAGGGATTTTGAAGCAAAATGGTAGACAAGAACCAGAAGAAGATGATCGAGCAACTCACCCCTGTTCGCTGATCTCCTCGACTAAATCCTAGCACTCCCGTGACGACGACCTCGAGGCGTTCGAGTTGCTTGAACCCGAATCGGAGTATGGTCGGAGTTTCTCACTTTTCAGACGGTCCATCTCCTCGGTCTGGAAACCCTAGGCTTAGGGGTTAGAGCTCAGCACCACCGCATCGTTGCCAGCATTTTGTTCATTGGCGCCTCGGGCAGATGGAAGTGCGCTTATTCAACAGGGTGGAGGCGAAGGAGAGTCGGCTAAAGACTCAAGGCCTTAACATCGAGTATAGCATTCATATGCTTTGTCAGAGGATTCAAGCGCTCTCGGCTTGTCTCACCGACTTCATGCATGCCTCTGCCAATGTCCATGCCCCAGCCAATGGAGGCGGGGGTGCGGGGCAAGCTGGGCTAGGTGGAGAAGAAGGTGCAGGGATGGAAGTGGAAGTCGTGGAGGTTGTGTCTACTGATTCGGATTCGGATGATGATGAGGTTCTGTCTACTGATTCTGATTCGGATGATGATGATGAGTAATGCTGGTTTTGTGATGTTGCTTTATGATTTGTAATTATCTGTTTTTTGCTTTTCTGTTTTTCATTTGAACTGGTTTCATTATGATTTGTGGTGTTTTGGATTTGGGATAATCTTACTGGACAACTTCCTCTTGAAACTTTGTATACAGATGCAGTCCAGGAAGATTTTAGGGTGCACTTTGTGCATGTTTCCTGTGATCCCATTGTTGCAGTATATGTTGTGTATTAGTAATGAAGTTAATTATCGTTTACTTATTGTTATGGATGTGTTATTGATCTGAAAATACATGGAAATGACCCTAAATTGGTTGGGGTTGAAGGCACTTTTTGGATTGTTCTGTGCAGCTTTTGCATGATCGCATTAAATGCATGCATGAGGTCTTTCACTTTCGTAACTGGACACTTTTTGGATTATCTTTTCAAAGTTTGGACAGCTCGCTTATATGTTGTTCCAACTTTGGGCATCTCTTTGATATTGTTTACAAATGTTTGGGCACCTCTTTGATTTATGTTGCAACGTTTGGGCATGTCTTTGATATATTTGAAATTGAAGATAATAAAACTGTTTCATGTCGCACAGACATGCCAATCACAAAACTACATATCCAATAACCAACATGTACCGCCATAACACATTGCAATAACAAACTACAATTGTTCACAACCATCAATAGTGAGATGTTCAAGAGTACAATAATAAGGCCTAAGAAAGAGGTGAATCTAAAGTGCTTACCCACAAAAAATATCATCAACAACAATGTGTTTTCAAATTATCCAACATACAAAAAAAATCATCTTAGTGCTGTAGTAGGGGTTTGGCTGCTTTGAGTTGGTGCATTCTGTGTAGGGGCTTCATTTTGGCTTGTGTTATCCATGGCATTATTGTTCTCCATTGCAGCCTTGTATCTTTTCAGGGAGGTAATAGACCTCACTATGATTGGGGTTGTTTCTGGACCTAGTTTAGGAATTGATTTCCTCTTCTGTCTCACATATAGTTCTGATGGTCTTTCTCCCTGTGTTGATCAATAATACAAATAACATGAGGATTAAGTTAAATAGCTAAATTATAATGCAATAAGTCATTATCATAAAGAGAAGCCACTTACTACTGCAACTTTTTCTGCCTTTGTAATTAGACATCCCCTCTTGTTATTCCCTTGCTTAAAGCACCTCTGACATGTTATCTTCATATAGACCCTTGACAATTTATCTGCTTCCCCTAGTGATGGTACTACCCTCTTTCCATGTTCTAATATTCTCTTCTTTTGGGGTCTCTCTGCCTATTTTTTGAAAGGTCGGTGAGCTATTAGGTAATCAACAACTTCATAATCCTCTTGCCCATTTATTGGATGGATCACAGGGCTGTATGCAGCCTCATAGGCTGAGGGCTTGAAGCAATCATCACAGAAATTCAAGGGATCCAGGTTTATATCCCTGATAGCAGCCACAGCATGAGCACAGACAATACCATTCAACTGCCACCTATTGCATGTACAGATATACTGGCCCAAATTCACAACATGTACACTACCTTGTTCCCCAAAACCAATCACTTGAAATTCAAATCTTCCTGCTTCAAAGGCTATGTAACCAGATGACCTCTTAATAGACTTGTTAACTAACTTCATTGGTTTTGGTCCAATTGGGTGCTTCCACTTATGAACTACCACCCTCATGTTAGTATGTCTTTTCATCATGTCCATCTTCAGCTTCTCCAGCAATGTGATAATTGGCTTATCCCTTGCTTCCTTCAACACATCATTGCAGTACTCACATAAGTTGTTAAGCAGTAAATCACACTTCACCTTCTCATTAAAGTAAGCCCTTGACTAGTGACTAGGGTGTCTATGCTCTTGCTTAAACTAATTAAAGGCTTCCTGGTCTTACATCTTCATCTCATTCATATGCTTATCATAACAAACCTTTGAAGTGGATCTAGCTGCTGCCCACATACACTGTTTGAGTCCCTCTCCTGGATGCTTGCCTTTAAAGTTGTTGTAGAAGTGTCTTACACAATGTCTATGTTCAGCCCCAGGAAAGTGATGCAGCACTGCATTGCCTAAGCCATTTTGCTTGTCTGATATGAAAGCATAACTTTCAGGCCTCTCAATTTTCAAATCAAACTTTAGCAGCTCTATGAACCACATGCAAGGTTCTTCATTCTCAATCTCTACCACTACATATGCAATAGGATACATATCATTGTTTGCATCAATACCAACAACAGTTAGTAATTGACCTTTATGCAACTTGTTTGTGAGATGAGTACCATCAAAACCAATTATATGCCTGCAACCACTCATCCATCCCTCATTTGTTGCTGCAAAACAGACATATATCCTCTGAAATCTTCTAATGTCTCCATCCATTTTTGTTCTGATTTCCACTGTGCTGCCTAGATTACTTCTCAGAAGCTCTTTCCTGTACCTCATGAGGTTGTTGTATTAAGAAATGTAGTGAGCCTCATTCATCCTCCTAGCCTTGTTTCTCCTTTTGGCCATTGTTTTTATACCAACTGTCAGATTATAATAACTCTTGATGTTGCTCTATATGCCCATAGGCCTCCAACCATCATCAACTGCCAAAGCATCCTTAACCTCCTCACAAATTTTGTTGTAGTTGAACCAATGACACTTAAGGATTGGGTTGCAGTTATGATCAGGACACAGTGTCTTTATGAAAATAGTGTCTCCACAACCATCAATCTTTGTACCATATAGCCAAAAAGGGCACCCAGGCTGACACCTAATCTCCACCTTCTTCTTGTTGTTTCTTTGAAAATAGAGTCATTTTTGATTTCTAATGGCAAACTCTCTGATAGATTCTTTCAAATACTCAGAGTTGGGAAATGCATGTCCTAGCTTGAAGATGGGATTCTTCATATCTCTCTCTCTAATCTAAGGAATAGGCTGAAAACCTCTCTTTACCCTATGCACTCCCACAAAATTTCCCTCCACATCTTCTTTTATGTCATAACCTATAAGACTCTCAAAATCATCTTCATCTACAACATCATCTGAACAATGACCATCATACCCCATTTCTTGGAACTCCTCCACATTTGCAGGATTACTGACATTTTCCTCAAATACTCTATCATCATTTGAGGCATTGATCTCATAGTCTCCATCTTCATAAAATGGATCTTGTTAGCCATCAATTTCAGACCCATCCTCCTCTACTTCTTCATTCACACCACGTTCTTGACTATGTCTCCTACTCTTTCTGGTCTAGTATCTAGGCTCCTCCTCTCCCTCTCCCCTATTCTATGATGGCACATCTGCAACTTTAACCTTTACATTGTCAATTTCAGTAGGAGAAGGTCTTTTTCCACATTGCTTCCTCAAGGCCTCTAAAGCAGCAGCATTTCTCTTCTTCAAGTTTTCATTAACCTCAGCAGCACTTTTCTTGAAGTTTTCTTGTTGTTCTAATTCAGCAGCCTTGGAATCCTCCTCTCTTTGTTTAGCAACAGTTAGCTCTCTCTCTCTCTTTAGCAGCAGCCTCCTCCTCCTCCTCCCTTTGAATTTCTTGTTAGGCTCAGGCAATTGGACTATTGAGCATCTTGTGTATAACTCTAGCCCCAACTGTGCTTTTACCCACACTAAACCTATTAAACTCTCCTTGGTCCACAATTATTGGAGCATAACCATATTGATTCACCACATCAACCCATTCAACATCATCATCCAACTCTGCAGCCATATCATCCTCCACATCAGCATCCATAGCCACATCAGCAGCCACATCATCATCCTCTTCTGCTTCTGCTTCTGCCTCTCTCTCCATTTGTTGGGTCTGTGTAAAAATGTCAGGCAATATGTCATCTAAGCCAGCAAATATAGACTGGCTCGTATGAGGCACTCTAACCGTCCTTGGATGAGGCATATACTCCACTCCCACTGGTCGTTTAGATGCACTTATTCCTTCAGTAACCTCTTCTCCAGTATACCTTTGTGATGTAACTAGGTTTGCATCATCAAAACAAGTGGCTCTCTCATCAGGAGTTACATTTATGAGAGGATTATTACCAGCTGCTGGTTTGACAACATCATCTAACTCTGCAGCTTCCTTGTTTCTTTTACCTCCTCTAGTTATGTACAATACAACTTGCCTCTTCCTGCCCAAGTACTTAGGAATCTCTCTAACATCCCTATCATTGGCCACAAGAATCCAGCCCTTGTCAGCCAATGTCTTAGGCTGCTTGAAGTGGAATGCAATCGGTTTCTACCACTAACCAAGGTCCCACGCAATGTTGTGCAGTTCAATCCAAGAAATTTTTTCAAGATCTAAGACATCTATAAAAACTCTCTCTGTCAAATGCTTCCTCCACTTAGGCAGCTTATACTTCATAGAACCATTAAGCTGTTTTTCAAACCATTCTCCATGGTGTATTTTCAGTGTATAGAGATCTTTGGGCACTGCAAAAATGGCATCAAGAACAGTAAAATAATCAATTTGGGGCTCAACACTTGCTACTATAAACTAATCTAAAGTAATCTTTGATCTCATTATAAATTTCTTCATTGTGCCCAAAGCCGTATCAAAACAAGTTTAAGAACTTAAACAAATAACTTCAAGACGATAATAAGATTCGAATGCAGAGTACCCATGTGCTTTTACAGTAATTCCAGAACATAAAGAGACGACAACGACTTACTTTCGGGTCGAGGTGATCCCAATCGATACATCCTCCAGTACTATGCCATCGTTCCTCTTCTGCTACAAGAAATCAGGCAAAAGGAATGTATTGTCTGCTATTATAAGATTGGCTTCACTGCAATCTTCCATCGCATGGTCTTTAGTGAAGTTAGTCTCATGTGCCAAGTATCGTGTGTAATTTTTGTAGGCGTTTTGAATATCCTTGGAATCACGGCATTGCTTGTGCATGTGCTTGGTAGAACCACACCTATAACAAGGTGACAATCGATTAAAAGAAGCAGAATTTGAAGAATTTTCATTATTCCTTGGACCAAAAGTTGATGGATTTTTGTTGGAGTTGTTATGGTCATTGTCTTGGTGAATCCAAGTCAAGTTTCGACTATATCCTCTATCACGATCTCTGCCACGTCTTCATCTTCCACTATGGTTATTGTCAGGCTCAAAATGACCGTTCCTCCTATCCTTACGTTCCTTCCCACCAGTGTTGTACGACTCATGGATATTTTTAATACCGGCTGACCTAGCATAATTGTTGAGAAGAATATCGCGATGCCGCTCTTTCTTGGTCAACACAATTATGAGATCACTGAATGATCTAAGTTGTCCTTGAGCATAATCCATGCAATATTGGTGTGCAAGGTTGTCTATGGAGGTAGAAAAAACTTCTCGATCATAGCCCGATTGGTCTTTACAATGCCACAAACACTCAACTCTGATCGAAGCTATAACATAGCTTGATTAAAAGCATTAATACTTGGATAATCCAAAAACTTGATTGAATCCCATCATTCTTGTAGTTCTGGAAGTTGTGCATTATCCACATTCTTGAACTTGTCTTGTAAAGACACCCACAAAACCGCGGGGTCATTCTTTAGAAAATATCACATGAGGGCTTGAGCTTTGCACGCTAAAGTTGGTGGCTTAATACCAGGTGGTGGTGGTGGTTGGATTGTATCCGTTAGATTCATATCAAGAGGCTCGTTCTCAATATCTGACACCTAACGATAGTATTATGCTCCTTAAGGATCAAGGATATCAAATTCAGGTCGTTCCTGCTCAATTGATGTCATCTTCAAGAGAGACAATAGATGTAATTAGTTTACCGATCGAAAAACCACGATCACTAATATCAAGTTTAGGGAATAAGAACCATGATCAATGATATTTGGTCACACAAATCGATTATCAATAAACGGTTGCTCAAAACCACACCCAGAAACCGTGATGAACCATCATATAATATCGATTTTCCTTTCTTTTTCTAAACTGTGACTCCCCTAGGATCGTCACTTATACTCTATGAATATAGGTCCATAGAAACTAAGACACATATATGCAATAATCACAATATCACAATCCTAAGATCTAGTATTTTGCAGGAAGTAAGTTTTATTCCTAGATCTAAGGATTGATGGTTTAGAAAATTTACCTCGAGGGTGTTATGCTCGGTATGAAAACTTCGTTGAAATGAAGTTTGAAGCGAAAACCAAAATTCTACGAAAACCGGCGGCGTAGAATTCCGGCGAGAACGGTGGTGATTCTGTCTAGGGAAGGAGGCCGACTGTGGTGGCTTTTTTGTGTTTAGGGGTTTAAGGTATTTGTCTGTTTAGGGTTTGGGTTCAGGGTTATCAATTCAAGAGCTGTTGATAACATGTTGAAGGAGAATGTATGTGATAACTAAAAACTATAACTCTTTCATTGATAGAACGTCTTGTATATAGGCTGATACAATCAATTACAATAACTATCCTTATATAACAGGTTGTCTCTGTATCTCTATCTAGACTAATCTGTATCTAATTAGGACAAGACACACATCAGAAGTTCCGAAGAATAAATCTCCTTAAATACAATATAATGTAACAAACAATAAAACGTTTTCCTAAAGTCTAGGACATTTAATCCGATTTTTGAAGGGAAGATGGAGTAGTTGCTCTATTAACATCGACAAGTCTCTAGTCTTATCGTCAATTGTCACTAGCGACATTATACTTTATATTTATTCTTGACCTCGTATTTAATGACACCAAGTCTGAACTCAAATTAAGGGTTAGTACATGCCCGCCTCAGGTATCAAAATTCTGGATGCCCCAAAAAAATTTAGATATATTGTCACACCTTGACCCGAAAAAATAGTCAGTAATTTTGAGTTGTTTGATTCGCAAGTCCGAATGTGGCGGTTTGAAAAGTAAAATAAATAAATGAAACAAATAACATTGTGGTCAAATTATAATTACAAATTCGTTACAAAACATACAACAAATAATAATACATATATTGTTCTAACTACAATTAAACGTCTTTATTGCTTCTTTCCTCCGTTACTTTGTCACCTGAACAATAATCATAAGAGGTGAGTTACGCCCAGTATAGCTTTCAACATTGTGCACATTTGATATAATAAAATGCATATAAGATGTTGACTCTAATCATCATATGTGGATCACCCTCACTCAATATTTCTTATTTGTTAGTACTCTTAAACTATTCTCGGTCGCCAGTGTCATCTGCCATAATTAGATCATTTTATCAACATTTAGTTGACAAAGCTTCTCTCCTCATTCGTATATATACTTTTAAGCCAACAAAACTGGTCGTTTACGAGCATAGTCTCAACTACATAAATAGATCATTTCTCTCAAATTCACTATATATTTGTTCTAATATGCATACCCCAAACTTCTTCCAATGTATGCATATGATTAATTCAACATATATAAATACAACCAGAATAGATTGGTATACATGTGACATTATTTATATAATCGTTGATTTTTTTATGGTATTTTTTTATCAAATAATAGAGGGCACTTGACACTAATTTTTATTCTCTTCTCATGTCTTAAATTCTCAAATCCAATTATGGATTAATATACGTAACAACAAAAGTGATTCCGCATTGCAGTGTAGTTGATGGACTTATAAGAGTTTCATTTGGATAGTCAATTAATTTAGTGGTTAGGTTTTTCTTTTGATATGAATTTGGTTAGTTGATAAATCGGAGTTCTCTTCTCTGAGTTCTGTCACTTCAGTCAGTTCTGTCACTTCTCTTATTTGTAGCTTGCTTGCTTCTTGGATTTGGGCTTTTTCAAATGAAGTTTTGAGTTTCGACTGTTGTTAACCCAAGCCCATTTAATAATTCTTCGTTCATTGTTTTCACTTTACAGATCTGAAATAGATATTTTCCAGCCCAAACAAGCCCAGACCACGATTTTCATAGTTTAACTAAGGACACGTGCCAGCACGATCTCTTATCGCCATCCACTCGTCGTCAGTTTTGGCGCCTTCAAAAAACCACCGTACAGATCGCGCCAAACTTTCGATCCCTCAACCGTCCGATCAGTCTCACTCTCGCAACGTGCCTCCAACGGCGCTTATTAGTTTATATCATCCGATTTTTATTCTTTACCCACCACCAAATATGAGACACCGAGTCGTATCGATATGGTCCGAATATTCGACCCGGAATATAAAACCGGTCATTGTCGTCGTAGTCCTCACCTTCGCCGCCACCGTTAAACTCTCTCACTCTCTCTTCTTCTCACGCTACAAACTCCGCCGCTCACGACTTCGCTCCGGAACGATGTCGTCCGCTGCTCCGTCATCAGAAAACGACACAGAATCTCAGCGTCGTTGTCGTATTCTCTCCAGCGAGCTCTACTTCGACATCCCAAGCTCCAAGGTAAACAAGTAAAGTTTCGAAATTCGTCTCTGCTTTGAAATTTGACATTTCTGAATCTGAAATCTTCCGTCGATCAGGTGCCGTTGATTTACTCTCCGGCGTATGATATCGCATTTCTCGGCATCGAGAAAATGTAAGAGTGATTTAGGTGCCTTTTTTATTTATTTATTTTTTTAAATTCGAATTTGAGTTGTTTGGATAATTTACTTGGATTCCGATACAGGCACCCGTTCGATTCTGCTAAATGGGGTCGGATATGTAGATTTCTATGTATGGAAAATGTTGTGGACAAAAATTGCATTGTGGAGCCCAAGGAAGCTTCAAAAAATGACCTGCTTGTGGTATTTACTCTGAGTTTACTTTGTGATTATTGTGTGGATGGTTGTCTGTAACTTAAAAGCTAGGATATTTACTATGGGTAACTTTGAGCAGGTGCATTCAGAAGCATACCTGAATAGTCTGAAGAAAAGTGCCGAGGTTGCTATGATCATTGAGGTATATTTGTTTTCAAAATGGACACTATGGTTTATCATTCTCACTTCGTGGTGAGTTTGTTAGTTTCTAACTACACTAAGAAGAACATCACCTATTTAAATATGTCAACTTCTGTGATCAAGGTACCTCCTGTTGCCCTCTTTCCAAATTGTCTTGTGCAGCAGAAAGTTCTTGGTCCATTTCGCAACCAGGTAGTTCCTATTGTTCGTGTGGTGTGTACTTTGATTAGTCTTTTTACTAATGAGGGAAAAGAACAAAAATGATTTTCATATTATATACTCTGCAGGTGGGGGGAACTATCTTAGCGGCAAAGCTTGCAAGGGAGCGGGGATGGGCAATCAATGTGGGAGGAGGGTTTCATCATTGTTGTGGGGGGAAAGGAGGTGGATTCTGTGCTTATGCAGATATTTCTCTTTGCATACACTTTGCGTTTGTGCAGTTGAACATATCAAGGTACCAACTATTCTAACTCAGATGACCAAATTGTAGTATACATTAGGTTTCAATTGCTGAATAAAGGATAAAGAAGCTGACTCTCACTTGTTATCTGCATATACAGGGTGATGATCATTGATCTTGATGCACATCAAGGAAATGGCCATGAAACAGATTTTGCCAATGACAGTATGTTTACTTTCTTGTAATCAAACCATTGTTTAACTTGATTGCTGGGTTGTATGGAGTATTTAACTATTTTATATCACAGGTCGAGTCTATGTCCTGGATATGTACAACCCTGGAATATATCCATTTGTAAGTTTTCTGCTTCAACATCTTGCGATGGGTTTCCCCAATAAACTTTCCACTTTATTCTATTTTATGTGGGGATGCAAATTAGTTACAGCTGATTAATTAGCTTGTTCTGCAGCCGGTATATGAGGACAAATCCTTTTAGACATAGTAGTAGGAAGAAAACAAACTTTCCCTCTTGTCTCCTATTGTTGCCCTTCCTCTTCTTATTCACTTCTTGCTCTCTTTGATTGATCAGCCCCAATATTTTGTGTCTCCTTTCTGAGGTTTCTAATAATGCTGTTGGTCTGATGAACACCCTATATTCTCTTTCTTTAGGATTACGAAGCAAGAAGATTTATTGATCTGAGTGTTAAAGTACCGGTGAGCCTTTATTATCCCCATCATCATATCAAAATGTCTTTGTTTCTGTACGGCCTTCTGTAACATAAGCCCCCTTTTTATTTTTATTTGAATAGAGTGGCACTACAACGGCCGAGTACTTGAGGAAGTTGGATGAAGCGCTTGAGGTATATACTTGTGCTGCCATTTTCTATTTGAAAATCGTTAGCAGCAATTTTTCTTCCAGAACAAAACTGTGAAATTGTTTGACCGATTCCTTTAGAAGTACATCCATGTGAACTGAAGAACTTAAATGAATATTAGGTTGCTGCTCAAAATTTTGATCCTGAGTTGATAGTCTACAACGCTGGAACTGATATTCTAGATGGAGATCCTCTGGGAAGATTGAAAGTAACATGTTTCTCTGATCTTTTCAGTCTTGAAGAATGTGTATATCCGTTGCACTTCATAATTATTCTCTATAAATTGCAACTGGAGGCATTTACCAGTTCTTTTGATCTGTGTTTATATGCTTTGCTTATGTAGATCAGTCCTGATGGGATAACCAATAGGGATGAAAAAGTTTTCAGGTTTGCTCGTGAGAAGAATGTGCCCATTGTCATGCTGACATCAGGTGTGGTTATGTGTCATACTATACCAGCCAGTCAACTATGATAACTCACACTTTACAACGCTATAGCTATAGTAAAATAGGTTGCTTCATTTCTTTGTTTCCTTTAATACCCGACTTTTATGTATCAGGTGGTTACATGAAGTCTAGTGCCCGAGTCATTGCAGACTCGATAGCCAATCTCTCAAATAAATCTCTGATTGATACAGGGAGAAACACGACTTTGACATGAAATGTCCCTCGATGTCTCATATGGTTACCCTAGAGTCCATGCCGCCCAAGAGTCTGTCGTGGACTTGTTGGCTTCATATGTGCCAGCATCTGAAATGGGATATCCTTACAGCTTCTGGTTGTAACTGATGTTGTACGAATGTATGATAGTAGATGTATCATTAGCAACGAATGTGTACTAACTGCATGAAGCAGACAAGAGATTCAACATTCTGCAGCCTGTGGGATGCTTCTGTTTGTAATGTACTCGGGGCAACGGGAGAGTGGAACTGTACATTTAACTCACTCATCAATGACTTAAGTTCGAGGTAGCTCAGAGTCAGAGGTACATGTAACCAATCCTCACAATGAAGTGACCGGTGGAAATGCCACAAATGATGAAGCATAGAGTTCAGATGTTGAGGCAGTGTATGTATGTGAGACTATCTCCGTTTACTATGAGATGAGAACGACTAGAGAAACAACAATGACTGGGTACAGAGTGTCGAGCATCTCAGTCGAGAAATACCGACTTCTGTTTGGAGAAGTGTAAACCGTGCTGAATATCCCACGCATGTTGTACTTGTGTTTCTGTTGGTGAACATATAGTTTTGATGCTATCATACGACTACACACGCGTACAAAAGAAAAACAGACAGATTATAGGGGGTGGCCGGGTGGATTCTCATGGTCGACCACCAATTCCAAATGCAACCTTCATTATCATAACATAAGGTATCTCACCCTCAGCTTTAATGTAATTTCTAATACTCAGAGTGGCCGGGGAAGACCATTTCTTACCAAATCTGTTTGTTTTTCTTTTGTACGTGTGTGTAGTCGTATGATAGCATCAAACTTGATTGTAGTAGTATCACCCCAAACGGAAGAGTTAAGTTTGACGGGATCTCTCATCTCCTCCTTTCGTGGTTGTCATGGCTGTTGTCATCGCCTTCTCCTTTTCGAGTAATAGTGGTTCTGCTAGCAAAGTCGCGTTCCGATCAATCTCAACTCATAAAAGAGTTAGAGAGAGAATAGGTGTGTAGGTCATTGTCGGATGACAATTAGGCCTAGGCCATGACTTGTTGATATTATTGATATCATAGACAAATGACCCTTGCTCTGAAAATTCCGTTTGCATTTTCAACTTCATCCGGCACCATCGTTCACTATCATTCGCTCTATTTCAACGTCGCCGGCGCTCTAAGGACAAAAAGTAAATGTAACTTGGCCTGTTTCCTCATGTAGAATCAAATGGTAAATTTTATGATGATTTTAATGACATAAGCTAATTAGGTTCCTCATGAGTAAAAGCGAAAGGACAACCGTACTGAACACTTGGTCTGGTCTCTCACCAATAAGCCTTTAAAACAGTAAAAATGGCCTTTCAGTCGTTACTATCCCGCCGGTTACCGGTTTCCACCGACTTCCTTCCGAATTCCGACGGAATCCAGCACATAACATATGATTTCGTTTTCGTGTTTTGTTTAATCCGCTGCTTATGATTAACGAGACTGTTTTGTATGACTAAGTTGACCACACTGTCCCTCTAACTCTTTGAGTTAGTTTCACTCTCCCTCCCCTCACTCTTCTTCTTCTTCATCTCCACCACCGCAGTTCGACGCCGCCGCCCGTGAAATGTTGAGAAGACGAACGAGCTCGCCGTTCGCGATTCTGATCCTTCTTTTCAGCTCCGATTTGGTTCTTTCGGTCTCGCTCGCCGCCGACTCAGATCCCTTCCTCCTCCTGGGCGCCAACGCCACCGAGTCCAATGTCTCGCTCTCTAAGCCCAAAGAAGGAAGCTTCGCCGATATGATCGACAAGGCTCTCGAGAACGAGTTCAAAGAGAACGATCAGAACGAAGGTTCGTTATTAGATCCAAACTAAGCTCCTCTCTTTCCTTATCTGCGTTTAGCTCCGCGTAGGATTTTGAGTTGAATTCAAATTTACAGAATTTAATTTCACTGTCATTTCAGTTCAAGCTGTTCGATGCAATTTACAGTCGTAGTAGTTGTACTTCTTCTATGTGTTCACGTATTACTTGCTCATACTTGCAGCTACTGATCCTGGAAGCTTCAACAACAGTGTAGCTGGCCAGCAGGTCGGTGTTAATTGTTAAATTTCGTTTAATTTTACATTTATAGCTCAAATTGGAGATCTAATTCACTTTGATTTAGCTTCATTTACCAAGTTACGAGATTTATTTGTTAAGATCTTTTTACTAGACTCAATGCAGTTAAATCTGTTTCGGCCTTAGATTTCATTGCTAGAAAGTAGAAACTCTTCCGGCTTGAATAGTTTTTAAATGAATCTGTGTGACCTTTTGTCTGGAACAGGCTACGCTAGAAACAGTTGCCAGAGTTAAGTCGAAGAAAAATGAGACCGAAGAGGAAAAGTACGTGCTTTTTCACACTTGACTTTGCCCATGCAATTCAGTTTATGGTACCGTCTTTTTCGTTTATCTAAACCGTTGTCTGGGCTGATTCTCATGTAGCCAAAATAGGTCGTTTCAAATACATGATGTATTTAATCTGGATAATGATAATGGAGAAGAGACCCCAACGTTGATTGATCGCAAGGTAACACTGCTTCATTGAAAATATTAACTGCTGTGTGTATCTTTGATTATGATTATTGAGTTAAGTTGCTAAATTGTTTTTCCTTTTCAGGACAATGTCTTTATAATATCGAATTTTAAATCAAAATATCCAGTTCTGCAGCTAGACCTGAGGTAAACTTACCTTTTTTCTTACAAATTCATTAACTTCTTTCAAGTTTCATTAAGTTCATTGGTCATTCATTATGTTGGATTGCAGACTGATATCAGATTTGGTCGTTGTTATTGTATTTGCAACCTGTGGTGGCATTGCTTTTGCTTGTGCTGGACAACCGGTATGTACAGTTTAATAACGAATATATATATATATATATATAATGTGGCTATAATACTTAATGTTGTTAGTATGTGTTTCCTTGATACTATAAATTTGCAGGTTATTTCTGGATATTTGCTAGCTGGATCTGTTATTGGACCTGGAGGATTCAACTTCGTCAGTGAAATGGTTCAAGTATGTTTACCATTCATTTCTACTCCATTCACATCATTTAAATTTCCTATCTATATTCACACTGGTCTCTGGATGCAGGTTGAAACTGTAGCTCAGTTTGGGGTGATCTTTCTTCTTTTTGCTTTGGGTTTGGAGTTCTCCACAGCTAAGGTATAATCAGTCAGTTTGAATGTTCTTATTACCAAGTACATTCAGTCAACTTTGTTCCTGATAACAACTTCGTCCTTCATATTGTAGCTTCGAGTTGTTCGAGCAGTTGCTGTTCCAGGAGGTCTGCTGCAAATTTTCTTATTTATGTGCCTGTGCGGTATTACTGCCTCAGTATGTTTGCTGACACTTTACAGGACTACCTTTGAAGCTTGTGCTTGCTTCTATTTGCTTCTAGTTTCATCCCATTGCTTCATTTGTATTTAGTTTTATACATTTGGTTGGTAGACTGGTGTAGTTTCGATAAGGTTTCTTGGCATTAAGTGGGAGCCATAGTGTTTGTTAATTTAGACTGTATTATACAATGTTTTTACTCTCAATGCTGCAGTTCTGATTGGATGCTGTTTGCAGTTGTGTGGTGGTAAAATTTCCGAGGGGGTATTTGTTGGCGTGTTCCTTTCTATGTCTTCAACAGCAGTGGTAAACTAACTGCACCCTGCTTCATGCCATGTTAGTTCCACACAAATTTGCACCCACACATATCTATTTATTTTATTGATTGCATATTATTCTCATTTAAGTTCCTCCGACTTCAGGTGCTAAAATTTTTGATGGAGAAGAACTCCACTAATGCGCTTCATGGTCAAGTCACCATTGGCACCCTTATTCTGCAGGTTTGTTGGTTTTACATATTCATTCTGTGGACTCAGATTTCCTATGTGAATATTATGTTGCTGCTATTTACCTACTGACTTATCAGTTACCACGCTATTGAATATTCCTTGCAGGATTGTGCTGTTGGCTTGCTTTTTGCTTTGCTTCCAGTCCTTCGCGGAACTTCTGGAATTTTTCGAGGAGTAATGTCTATGGCTAAACTGTGAGTTATTTGTCTCTGTTCTATTAGGTGTCTTTGACTAAGCCCTCATGGAACAGTATTACAACTCAGAATCATGTATTTATTTGATACAAGTGGTATTTTATATGGTACACAATGCCTTACACTGTAACTTACTTTCAAATTAAATTTCTTGAGGCACAAAATGAATCTTGTTGTTTCATCACCTTAAAAAAGTAAACATTAAGTTGGTAACTAACTATTTGTAGAGATATTTGCAGTCACCTGTTGTTCTCTTTAAAATTTGAAATTGTGACCATGAGTTAATGACATCCTCTTTGTTAATTTAATCAGGATGGCGATGTTGGTTACATTTTTGGCTATTCTTTCTATAGCATCTCGGACCTGTGTTCCCTGGTTACTTAAACTTATGATAAGTTTATCATCACCGGTACCATTTTCTTTTCTTTGTTCTAGAAGCTTGCTGAATGGCTGCAAGCTACATTTAGTTCGTTTATGACTTTAATTGTAACATCATATTTGCAGACCAATGAACTCTACCAGTTGGCATCAGTCGCATTCTGCTTGCTTGTAGCCTGGGTATGCATTCTCTCCTGATATACTAATTTGGGTTTATTCCTCCGCTCATCATATCTTTAATTTGATATGAATAGGTCCCCAATATCTTGTTAATAATGTCATGCATGGTGCTTGTCCTAAATGATTTTACAATTTAAGTGTAGTGACAAGCTGGGACTAAGTCTAGAACTGGGTTCCTTCGCCGCAGGAGTTATGATTTCAACAACTGATCTTGGTCAGCATACACTAGAACAAGTAATGTTCTGTACTCTGCTATATACATTTGATCTTCTTTGATGTATGCACCTTCTTGCAGCTCAAGAAGCATGCATACAACCAACCATGAATAGCATACGATGTTTATATTTCTGTACTTACATTGAAACTTATGCAATAAAACTTTGGAACTTTGCTGGTTTTCGCCTTTTTACTTAATTCTACATGGGATTTGTAAACCAAGCAAGCTATTGATAAGTATACAATAGTGTCCCAAAAAATTCTCAACATATCAATTCCTGTCTCTATTGCTTCCATCTACTTTTCTGCATAATAGATTATTATTATTATTTTGCTGTAGCAACATTATAGCAGTACTCAAGCTTGTTGCTTTTGCAGATCGAACCCATTCGGAACCTTTTTGCTGCGCTTTTCCTTGCTAGCATTGGGATGCTGATCCATGTTCAATTTCTCTGGAATCATGTTGATATATTACTAGCATCAGTAATCCTGGTTATCATCATAAAAACGATTATAATTACCATGGTTGTTAAGGGATTTAGTTACAACAGCAAAACGTCATTCCTTGTAAGTTGTATTTGTAGCTGTGTCGATTAAATTTTTTCTAGCTATTCAATGGTTGACAAGTTTGGACTGTTTTTTTTTAAATATAGGTTGGAATATCTCTAGCACAGATAGGCGAATTTGCTTTTGTTCTTTTAAGTCGTGCCTCAAATCTCCATCTAGTTGAGGTTAGTGCTTTCCAGGATTATTACTTATGGCCATTGTAGATATTTGATCTTTCAGGCCTCCTCCTTGTAAGTTGTAACATATAAGTCTGATAATTGTGAGTTGGTTTAGTGCTGAAACTTTGACTGTTTACAGGGGAAATTATATCTTCTGCTTCTTGGAACCACAGCACCGAGTCTGGTATGATATAATCTTCATTTGTGGTCTGTGCTTTTTCTGATATGTGTACTGCTTTCCGTGATCATTTTCTGACTTAACAGTTTCTGAAAACTGTGATCATTTTCTAACTTAACAGTTTCTGAAAACTTTTGCAGGTGACCACTCCGTTTCTATTCAAGCTAATCCCTCGTTTAGTGCATCTAGGTGTACTTTTGAGGTGGTTTCCCCCGGACAGTGCTGTTGAGGTAAATGCTATTTTTCCCATTGAAATAAGGAAAGGTTTCCTTGCTACCTGTAATCCCATCCTTGGCTTGAGTATCTTACATATGGTCTGTTGACTTCAGATTGGATTTAAGGGAGACAACC
Source organism: Geum urbanum (assembly GCA_946800695.1). NCBI lineage: Eukaryota > Viridiplantae > Streptophyta > Magnoliopsida > Rosales > Rosaceae > Geum > Geum urbanum. The sequence continues at coordinate 60,063,799 of OX327002.1, forward strand.
TTCGCTCAGACAGTGGTAAACAGCGTGTTATTTTAATGGTCCGGGAATCACATGATTCATGATCCCTATGTATAAAAGAAACTGTAAAGGCGATCTCCGGCTTACCCCAAATCTTTTACTCCAGCCACATTTGGGAGTGGTGCTAGTGGCATTGATAAAAGGAGTTGCTATTTTCTCTACTTCTCACACAAAGCTATTCTGGAGTAAGATCTGTTTAACATTACCGGCCTAATGGACAGTTCAAATCAAACCTCGTACTGGAAGAACAGGAAAAGAGACCATCTAACTGCTGAAAGAAATAACACATGATACTTTACCTATTATATCCATCCACCACACACCCCCCCCCCCCCCTCCCATTCTTTGCCACTGTTACTTAATTCTTTGGAGTTGTATCATAGTTTTCCGTCTTGTAATCTGAACTGACATTTGTAATTCATCTTGTATGTTTTTGCCCGGAAAGTGTAGAATTTTGAAATAGAAATCAAGTAATGACTTGGTAGTCTTGTACCATACCTCCTCCTTTACTTTGCTTTGTCATGGCCCCATAAATTGTAAATGTTCTGCACCTTCATTTCGTCACCGGTGAGATTTTATGATAGTGTTTACTGCTCTGAACTGAGACGGTTCAATAGTGGTCAGAGTCTCACAGGGATGCATTAAATTGAAACAGATACAGACAACAACTTCTGGAAGCATGTACACTGTAATGCCAAGTCTCCTAAATGATTTTATTTGTGATGCCATCGGTAAGAGTTATACGAGATAATGAAACGATGTTTCTAAATGGTCATTGTATTCGGTTTACCAGCGGTCCAGTACAGAAGTTGGCGGGAGAAATCAGCTCAACACATTTAACCTGCCTTTAACGTTGTTATCTCTGACCCGTGTTCGCAGTTCTCAGCCTCTAGCTTCCTTGTCATGGATCGGAAAAAAGAACACAAATCCAACCTGCCAACATCTGTTTTCCTTGCCAAATCCTCCTAAAAACCCAAAATATCTATGAGATGATTTCTTGCTGGGTTATAGAGGATTGGTTGGGATTCGTGATTGAACCTGGAAAGAGATATAAGTGATTGAATCTGAAAATTTAGAATCTTGTTTAAGCTAATTTGTTTTCTCTTGCATACATAGAACACTTGTAGTCCTCGATGCTGAGTTAAACATGTGCACCATGATCAATCTTCTTTATCATTTCAAAGAACTAAAATAATTGGAGGAACTATCTAGCTGTTGAACTTGTTCTTCAATTCCTAGATAGATGATTATATATTCCAAATCACCTTTAAACTCAAAACACCCAAATTGTTTTTTTTTCTCTTCGTTTTTAATTCAAGAACTCAATCTAATTGTTTTCAACCCAGTGCATTATTCAATGGTGGAGTGGTTAATCTTGCACGTTAGTTGTGACTCATAGCAAAAATAGAAACTTCTTTGTTAAAGGTCCTGGGGGGGGGGTATATAGGTCTTTCCCACTTTTTCGTTCAAACTGTTCTCAGGATAACAATATAGAGATCTATCCCAAAATACAGAAACGAGTACTGAAATGTAAGACAGTAAGTAAAGAGTGACACAAGATGTTTTTGATAACGCAGAAATCCTACAACCAGGATTAAAACTGCGTGCCCCTAACCCTTGAGGGACAAACCTTTCCACTAACTGGTAACACACACAATTACAAGTTTCTGGCACTCTGGGGATACATAACCCGTATGCTATCCTGACTAGTCTACCCACCAGTACAAACAGAGCTACACTACTTTAATCTATGTGTTTACACTTTGGAAATTATACAGAAGTATCAACTCAGATCTTAACTACACTTAAGTTAAATCTTTTTGATCAACTTCTTGGGTTGGGCATCTCCATACTTTATCTCAATGGAATGCACAATGCAATGATGCATATGAGTTTTGAAAAATAGTTTTTATGCTTTAAGAATCCATGTCTATTATGCACTTAAACAGAGCAACCAGAAGACATGGAAGGGGAAGAGAAGATAGAAGAGAAACTACACTCGAAAGTGCTCTCAAAGAATACCAAAACAAAATAACCAAACCCCCCAAAGTTTTCACTCAACCAACCAAGGATCCAAGATAGCTTGGGACTCCTTAAATAGGCAAGGTTATTCAGTAGTCAAAGACAGTCACCTAGGCACGTCAAACACAGCAACACACAAGCCTAAATGCAGACCTAAACACTGTCCTAATGCAGACCTATATGAGCAGCTACCGAAGGGACACAGCAAGCTAAATAGTGAGCAAAGCCAAGGCAGATTTTAGGTCTTACCTTAATGAGCTAAGGTTGTCTAAACAAGGCAAAAGGTTCCTATGCATTTGTACAAGAATAGCAATTGCAGTGTTCAAGGAAGAAGCACGTTTTATGACAGCAGAGGAAGAACCAGGAAAACCAGTGCCAAAAGCACTTTGACAAACAGAAAAAGACAAACAGATTTCAAGAAATCACATGTGAGCTTTAGTCAACTTTCCTAGGGATCTTCATTAACTAAGTCAGTTTTTCATGGTCAAAGATCAACCAGATTAATCACAAGTAAACTGGATTTTTAGAAGTGATTAAAGCTATGAAATATCACATCAGAAAAACGTTCCAGAATGTCTGGGATACATGCTCAGTGTTCTATCCTAAATGGAAAACATGATATGCAATGAATGTTATACCTATTTTCCAATGAGATAAAGTAGAGTGTCATTTAGCTTTGATGATCCTTCATTGCTGTGTTTTGTCATAGCACAAGAAATAGCCAACAGTAAGTGTATGCCTTCAATCTCCCCCTTTGGCATTTCTTGACAAAACACAGTTCTACGAGAGTACTTGCAACACAGTTGTAACACATACAAACATATGCAGCAACAAAGATATCTATATCATATAGTATCCTGCCCATAAAGAGATAACCAGTTCAAACAATACTCCCCCTAAGCATATGCAGGGGTCAGGATACATATGTCCCATAATATCCTTTCAAAATAATAACTGGTTCTCCCCAAACGAATACCTGCTGCATAGTTAGAAACACAACCAAACAGGTATGCCTTCAATCTCCCCAACATATAATTCACATCACAATCATAGCAGCAATAATACCACAAGAGTAACCACATGCATACCATCACACAATAATTAACCGGTTCTCCCCCTTTTTGTCAATAAAAGACAAAGGGTTCAAACAAAAATTAACCATCATAAAAATTGTTTGCCATAAGCCACAAAACCATACGATTGTTCAACATAAAACCAAAAGGAAAGAAAACGAAAGAGACAAGATTTAGAACAACCACGGAATAACTTCAGACTGCATAGCCAGACCCATCGTACGCTACATCCTCATCGTCTGCTCCCATTGCTCCGAGATGAATAATGTCTCCCGAGTCAGAAGGAGTAGCACCGTCTTGCTTGTCCGAGGGAGGGGAGGACACCATTGGCTCCTGAGCAGGGGCAGACCCAGCTTGACTAGATAGCAGAAGTGAGAGCTCGGCCTTGAATGCAGTGAACTGCTCCTTGAGGTGAACCTTGATCTGCTGAACAGCATCGGTTATCATTGACTTAACAGCTGCTTTCAAGAATTTCTGATCCATAGGCTCGACGTACTCATTTGAATGATGCACAGATCGGGTAATGGTGATGGCATCAATCGGAATGAGCTCAGGACCAAGGACATCTCCCTGTGTCAGAGGCACACCAGCATCACCACAGAGTTTGGTGACGAGGCAAGGAAAAACAAGAGCCTTACCCAGAGCATTCCGGTGGGAAACTCCAGCAGTACGGATAGCTTGATACATAAAATACTCAGCAGGGATGATAGGACGGATATGGTCATGACTAAGATACGCCATTAGGACAGCTTGTTTGTGGGGAATTTTGCTGGTCTGAGTGGCAGGATGGAAAAGGGAACGAACCAGAAAGCCCAAGGCTTTGAACCATTCGGTCATAAACTTACTCAAGAGAAAAGTACCTAGAACTGGTTCTGGAGGAGGAGATGAGTAGAGACGCAAGGCAAGATCTTGGATTGTGAGAGAAGTAGAGTATTCAGAGTAGGATTTCAGGACACCATCAGCAGTGAGTGGGAGAGACAGGGCTTGACGAATCCTGGAGGGTGAGAAGTTCACAGGAACGCCACAAACGGTGACACAAATTTGCTGTTTGGAGCGTAGACGGACCTCAGCAGAAAGATCAGAGGGGAAGTTCGCATAGAATTCCTGGACCAGGGTGCGATTATAGCGAGGCAGGGAGGCCAAAGCAATAACCCATCCCAAAGAGGACACCAAAGAGAACAAAGCAGGGTGCAGGGAAGCAAAATCAAAAGGACGCTCAGAGACAATTGGACGGTGCATGGTGATATACCCAAACAGACTGAAAGAATCTGCAGAGATGAAGTGAGAGCGAGGAGGGAACGAGGAGGTTTCACCAGAACGTTTGGAGATGGTGGAGGTAGAGGCTTTCAGTGTGGACTTCACTTGAGGAGAGGCAGAGGGTTTGAGTGCTTTCTTGACTGGAGGAGAGGGTAGTTCAGAGTCAGCCACATCTCGTGGAGGTGAGATGGTAGGAGAGGCAACAGAGGCAGAAGTACTCTGTTTCTTCTTCTTTGAAGCCGTCTTCTTGGCTCCAGTGGACTTGGAGATCGCCTTCTTGCGTAAGGAGGTCGAACGAACAGCAGGAGGCTGAGATTTCTCAGCAGGAGCAGGAGAGACGATAGGGCTTGGATTCTTTGGAGAATGAGGAGGTGATTTTTGTGGTGGAGCAGGAAGCAAGATGACTTCTTCAGGGATGAATGGGTCAGGGAGAGCCATTAGAGGATGAAAGAAGAAGATTTGTTTAGGAGGGAGGAAAGTTCTTCGGTTTCTGATTCGAGTCATGAAGCAGAGAGAGATTTAAGGGAACCAGTTGGAAGTTGAAGTGAAACGCCTAAGGTAAGAGAGTGGAAGCGAATGCAGTGGAATCGAAATCGACGAAGACCAAGGGGGCTTCTCCTATTTCTAAGCGCAATCATCATAAATTCACATCAATTCCTTGGAATCATGCACCAAGACCATTCAAGCACGTAAAGGAAACTGAAACAAACCAGCAGACTTTCAGTCTCGTGTAGTCACTTCAATGCAGAAAGTGCTACAGTGAGCTATCCCTAGGATACCACGTATGCAGCCTACACGGGATACTTCAACTAAACAACCAATGACCAAACACACAAGAGACCATGCAATATCCACTGGGATATGAGAAACAGTCCAGAATAATAGGGAGTATCAATGTACCTACCATCAAACAAATAGCTCCCCCTCACGTGATGCAACAACAAAATTTTGAAATTCAAACAGATTTTCAAACTTGTTCAGCAGAAACCCTGGGATAGAAACAGTCTATAGAATCCCAGACCACAGAAGAAATTTAAGCATGACTTACAAGAATGTGACAACTAATTTCCATATGTCTTGAAGGCTCAAATTTTTCACATGGGTATATGACTAAAAGGCAACATCAATGCAATGTTCTTACAAATCAGACCTTGGAACCTTAAGAGTGTGTGTGTGAAAAGGTTCATCTAAGGGAGTATAAGTTTGGAGCATCAAATGATATGAGGACATCAAGAGTAATCAAGTGACTTTGTCACTACCTTTTTAGAGTTCTGGAAATTCAGCATATCATGGACTTTGTCCCGACTTGGCCTTTGGCCGTTCTCATTTAAGTTCAAAGCAATTTCTCAATTTCCTTTAATCTTTTGTCCAAGAGCTCATCTGAGAAATATGTCCTCATAGGTTCATGTAACAGAGTAGTTACCATTATGTTCTGAGCGCAATGCTCGAAAGAATAATGTGTGTTTCAAGGACACTCAGTGGGTAACTAGTCCAAACCAATCCAAGGATAGATAACATCTCAGGGATCCCCACTGGTTCCGGTTAAGGTGCACCCAGCAAAAGACTAGCCCATTCCTTTACTTTAATCATTTAACAATAAGCACCAGAATATCACAATTGTTCTTTAGTAACTAGTTCAACTCACTCAATTTTCTAGCTCAAACTTTGTACACCCCACAACAGTAACCTTTGTGCTCAAGAATTCTTTCTAGTTCCAAGAGTGACTTAGACCACATGCACTAACATTCTTAAAGACATAGATGCATATACACAAGAGAAAGATGCAGCAATTGTCTATCAAGAAACATGAAATAAAAACACAACATTCTAGATCAAGTTCAGAAATATTTCCAGGGATGCATGCACAGACTCGTATCCCAGAGTAAGCCAACACTTATTTTCAGAAAATTATTTCATAAAGTAAAATGCTGAAAAGTAAATTGAGATCAGTGAGGGAGATATCTCAAATGATGGTGCATACACCAATGGCCTTCCTAAGACTTTCAAATCTCATATTGTCCAAAGGCTTAGTGAATAGATCAGCCCATTGTTGTTCAGTTGGAATAAACGTCATTTCAAGTTGATTCTCTTCTACCAAGTTTCTAATGAAATGATATCTGATTTCTATATGCTTGGTCCTAGAATGCAACACTGGATTCTTTGAGATATTGATGGCAGAAGTATTATCACAGAACAGGGATAGAATACCTTGCTCAAATCCGTAGTCGCTTAGCATGTGCTTCATCCAGAGGAGTTGTGTGCAGCAACTTCCAGCAGTTATGTATTCTGCTTGTGCAGTGGACAAGGATACGCAGTTCTGCTTCTTACTATGCCATGACACCAGGTTGTTCCCAACAAAGAAGCAACCACCCGAAGTGCTCTTCCTATCCGTGGCATCTCCAGCCCAATCCGAGTCCGAATACCCTGCAATCTCAGTGTTAGTATCTGTTGTGTATAGGATTCCAAAAGCACACGTACCTGAGACATATCGGATGATACGCTTGATTGCCTTCACATGAGATTCCTTGGGGTTGGCTTGATACCGAGCACAAACACCCACACTGAAGGAGATGTCAGGTCTGCTGGCTGTGAGATAGAGCAAGCTTCCAATCATGCTTCTGTAGAGAGTTTGATCAGCATTGATGCCCTCCAAATCGGCACTGATTCTGCATGAGGTTCCCATTGGGTTACGGATGGGAGAGGCTCCTTCCATCCCAAACTTCTTCACAAGTTCCTTCGCATACTTTTCCTGCGAGATGAACAAACCATATTTCCTTTGTTGAACTTGTAGTCCAAGGAAGAAGTTTAGCTTACCACACAAGCTCATTTCAAATTCTTGTTTCATTAGAGTGACAAACTCCTCAACAAGTTTTTGAGAGGTAGAACCAAATACAACATCATCCACATAGATTTGAGCAATTATCATATGATGTGACACATTTTTAACAAACATGGTTTTATCAATGGAACCTCGTACATACCCATGGTCAATCAAGTGTGTAGACAATTTTTCATATCAAGCTCTAGGAGCTTGCTTCAAACCATAAAGGGCTTTGTCTAATCTGTACACATGATCGGGATAGCAAGAGCTCTGAAATCCCGAAGGCTGTTCCACATAAACTTCTTCTTTCAAAATTCCATTTAGAAATGCACTTTTCACATCCATTTGAAAGAGATCAAATTTCAGAAAACAAGCAATGGCTAAGAGTAACCTAACGGACTCAAGTCTAGCTACGGGGGCGAAGGTTTCATCAAAGTCTAGGCCTTCTATTTGTGAATAACCTTGCACAACCAATCTAGCTTTGTTTCTCGTAATAATTCCATTCTCATCCATTTTGTTTTTGAACACCCATTTTGTTCCAATCACATTCTTATCCTTAGGTCTAAGAACTAAGTGCCAAACATTGCTCTTTTCAAACTGATTTAATTCCTCTTGCATAGCCATAATCCATTCTGAATCCTTTAAAGCATCTTTAACATTCTTAGGCTCAACACTAGAAACAAAACCATAGCAAGCAATTCGATTGATAGCTAACCTATGCAAAGTAAGAAAACTTTTGAGGCTAATGAGATTACTTACAAGCACCTTGGACTTACTTCGGGTCTGCCTTAGTTCATTAACCATGCCAATCACATCCGAGGGAGAGTGATCTTTTTGAACTTGACGTTTCCCAACACGATGAGACTTTTGGATAGTCAGGGTCTGATCTATCCCGGCTCCTTCAGTATCAGATTCTGTATCCTGGGATACATCATCAGGTATAGGGTTCTGCTCATCAATAGGGGTCTCAGCAGCTTCGGGAGATGTCTCAGTGCTTACATCCTCAACCTGCACATCTCTTGAAGAATGGTTGTGAGAGCATACAAGAGAGTCATTGATGGCTACATTCACCGTTTCTACAACTTTACAAGTTCTCTTGTTATAGACACGATAAGCACGGCTGTTCAAGGCATAACCTAGAAAGACACCTCTATCACATTTAGCATCGAATTTGGTCAAATACTCACGATCTCTATAGATAAAACAGGGACTACCAAATGCTTTTAGATGTGAGATATTTGGCTTCTTGCCTTTCCAAAGTTCATAAGGTGTTTTACTAGTACCTGGTCTAAAGATCACACGGTTAAGAGTGTAACAAGCATTAAAGATTGCTTCGGCTCAAAACATGTGAGGTAAGTGAAGCAGTTCTAAAGCATTAGAGGTTGGCCTAGCATTTAAAACAGGATGAGAGGTTCGGGATAGCTTACCCATTTTGTAGTCTCCACACATACCTGCAGCTCTCCCGGACAGTTTGGGCAGACCACGAGCTCCATCCTTAGAGGACAGCTTTACCACATCTTGATGGTTGAGATGGCACATCCTCTTATGCCATAGATCTAGCACGCTTTCTTGTGTCAAGGATCGGAAGCACATTTCAGGTTCTAACCTTTTATTAGCACGGACACAGTAGCAATGATCTCTGGACCTCTCGCCTTTCATCACACATCTTCCTTTCCCATCAAGGACTGTGCACTGAGATGTGTCAAACGTCACAGTCTCATATTCGTCGACAATCTGACTTACACTGAGTAAGCAGACTTCCAAACCCGCCACCAACAGAACATTCTTCAGGGCTGGGAGACCAGGAGTGTCAACTGTCCCGCTTCCAATTATCTCTGCTTTGGCACCATCACCAAACATGACATCACCAACTGGATGAGTGTCATCCATGGAAGCAAACCATTTTCGTTCTCCGGTCATGTGCTTCGAGCAGCCGCTGTCCATGTACCAAGAATCGGATTTCCTGGTGGAAAGAGTAGTCAAGGCAACGTTGCAAACAGCTACAACTTCTCTTGCAGCAATGGGTGAGGTCTTCACTCTTGAAAGAAAGCAAATAACTTCTTCTTGTTTCTTCTTGACACCAGGTTCTTTGGGAGGCATGACACTTCTGGTATCCCTGGTTCCACGAACAGATTTTCTGACCCAGTTTGAGGAAACTGGCTTCTTCTTCTGCTTCGGGATGGCAAGAGACTGAGCAATCCTGGTCAGTTCATTAAGAGATTTCTGAAAGTGAGCAAGCAGATTGTTGCTTTGTGGGATCTTTGCTGATGCAGAATTCCTTCTCCGCTTGTAGCAGTTCCGCCGAATATGTCCACTGTTCCCACAGTGAAAACACTTGATTTGCGGGTTTTTCTTGAGGATGGGTACTTTGGAAATTTCAGGGGCATCAATCTTCAGTTGAGGTGGAGGCTTTCCCAACACCGAGCTGGTGCTTTTTACAAACGCAGTCTTCCCCGAGCCTTTGGGTTTGTCATCATCCTCGAACCCCAAGCCTCTCTTGCTGCCATCCAGCCTTCCCATCCCACAGATTTGGGATAGCTTCTCCGAGCCAATGGAGAATTTTGCGAATTGGTTCCGGGCGTCCAGCAAGGATTCTTCGAGTGTCAGCTTCTCAGCAGTCAGCAAGCTTATGGCAGAAGACTGACGGTCCAGCTCTCCTTTGAGGATACTCACTTGTTCTTCTAGTTGAGTTCTGGTTGAATCCCATTCTGCTTTCTGGGATAGAAACTCTCCTTGTATCCTGGAATGTGTCTCCTTACTCAATGAAAACTCATTAGATAGAGCTTCATTTTTAGCAAGCATAGACTTAGAGGCTTTACATAAACGCACATACATGTCATGTCCTTCATCATCAGAATCATTGTCTTCAAGAGACTCATCTAATGTGATATGGGAGACAAAAGCAACCTTTTCGTCTTCATCAAGATCGGTTTCAGAATTTTCATTAGACTCGCTATCACTCCAAGTTGCTTTTAACACTTTATGAGACTTATTTCTCCTGTTAGCACAGTCTACAGCTTTATGTCCTACTCCATTGCATTCAAAACATTTCATGTCCACTTTCGGGATAGAGGAGGATCTGGTATCCCGACTTTTCTGTGCAACCTTATTTCTAAAAGGCTTAGAGCTAGATCCTTTAGAAAAGTTCCGGTTAGAGTTGAAAGATTTCCTTTTCCTTAAGAATTTCTCAAATTGTTTAGTTAAAAAGGCACATTCATCATTATCATCTTCTTCATCATCAAGCACTTTTTCAACATCAATTTTAACCGAACTTAAAGCAATAGATTTTTCATGCATAGGCCTTTTCTTGAGTGTCTCATAAGTTTTCAAATTTCCAACAAACTCCTCTAAAGGATAAGTGTCTAGATCATGAGCCTCTTCTATAGCATTCATTTTCGAGTCAAAGAAAGGAGGTAACGCGTTTAAAAACTTCCTAACAATTTTCTTTGATTCTATGGCATCGCCTAAGCTACGACATTGATTTGTGATATTTAGCACACGACCATAGAAATCATCAATAGACTCTTTGTTACTCATGCTCAGACCTTCAAACTCATAAATAAGATGTTGAAGTTTTTGTTGCTTAACACGAGAGTTACCTTCATGAGTGTTGATGAGCACTTCCCATGCCTCCTTAGCAGTAGAGCAATGGATGATCCTTTGACGCTCTGCTTCGGATACAACATTGAATAGACAACTTAGAGCTTTGATGTTTGCTCTAGCCAAATCCTTGTCGGCTTTCTCCCATTCTGACCTCGGCTTTGAAACCCTTTCGGTTGATTCAGCGCCTCTTGGTTTTGTGGGATGTGTCCAGCCTTCCTCTACAATTTGACACAGCATACCATCATCTTGGTAGGAGAGGAAGGCGCTCATCATGATTTTCCATTGAGAAAAATCATGTCCATCGAAAAAAGGTGGAACATTTATGGAAGAACCTTTTTCCCGATCCATAACAGACCCATCAGAGGATCTCACTAGCAAAGGCTAGTGGCCGCTCTGATACCACTTAAAGGTCCTAGAGGGGGGGTGAATAGGCCTTTCCCACTTTTTCGTTTAAATTGTTCTCGGGATAGCAAGATAGAGATCTATCCCAAAACACAGAAACGAGTACTGAAATGTAAGACAGTAAGTAAAGAGTGACACAAGATGTTTTTGATAACGTAGAAATCCTACAACCAGGATTAAAACTGCGTGCCCCTAACCCTTGAGGGACAAACCTTTCCACTAACTGGTAACACACACAATTACAAGTTTCTGGCACTTTGGGGATACATAACCCGTATGCTATCCTGACTAGTCTACCCACCAGTACAAACAAAGCTACACTACTTTAATCTATGTGTTTACACTTTGGAAATTATACAGAAGTATCAACTCAGATCTTAACTACACTTAAGTTAAATCTTCTTGATCAACTTCTTGGGTTGGGCATCTCCATACTTTATCTCAATGGAATGCACAATGCAATGATGCATATGAGTTTTGAAAAACAGTTTTTATGCTTTAAGAATCCATGTATATTATGCACTTAAATTGAGCAACCAGAAGACATGGAAGGGGAAGAGAAGACAGAAGAGAAACTACACTCGAAAGTGCTCTCAAAGAATACCAAAACAGAATAACCAAAACCCCCAAAGTTTTCACTCAACCAACCAAGGATCCAAGACAGCTTGTGACTCCTTAAATAGGCAAGGTTATTCAGTAGTCAAAGACAGTCACCTAGGCAAGTCAAACACAGCAGCACACAAGCCTAAATGCAGACCTAAACACTGTCCTAATGCAGACCTATATGAGCAGCTACCGAAGGGACACAGCAAGCTAAATAGTGAGCAAAGCCAAGGCAGATTTTAGGTCTTACCTTAATGAGCTAAGGTTGTCTAAACAAGGCAAAAGGTTCCTATGCACTTGTACAAGAATAGCAATTGCAGTGTTCAAGGAAGAAGCACGTTTTATGACAGCAGAGGAAGAACCAGGAAAACCAGTGCCAAAAGCACTTTGACAAACAGAAAAAGACAAACAGATTTCAAGAAATCACATGTGAGCTTTAGTCAACTTTCCTAGGGATCTTCATTAACTAAGTCAGTTTTTCATGGTCAAAGATCAACCAGATTAATCACAAGTAAACTGGATTTTTAGAAGTGATTAAAGTTATGAAATATCACACCAGAAAAACGTTCCAGAATGTCTGGGATACATGCTCAGTGTTCTATCCTAGATGGAAAACATGATATGCAATGAATGTTATACCTGTTTTCCAATGAGATAAAGTAGAGTGTCATTTAGCTTTGATGATCCTTCATTGCTGTGTTTTGTCATAGCATAAGAAATAGCCAACAGTAAGTGTATGCCTTCATTTGTATTGTTGTGGTGGTTATTTGACATTAATTGACTTTATATTTGTGTATTTCATTACCATAATAAACATTTTAGCCGACGAAATTAATAAAAACAGGCCGACGATTTTTTTTTCGTCGGCTATATTATACTTTAGCCGAAGAAGAAAAATTATCGTCGGCTAAAGTATATAGTCGTCGGATAAAGTTTTTAAGGCGACGGAAAAAAAAATATCGTTGGCTTTAGTTGAAAAAAATCATCTGCTAAAGTGCGACTTTAGCCAACGAAATTTTGTAACTTTAGCCAACGACTGGGACACATGTCGTCGGCTATAGTCATCGTATTTTAATCTCAGATTGGCCCAGACCGTCCCCCCTCCGAAAATTAGCCTTAATTTCCAGACCGCCCCCTCCTCTCTCTGCCCAGATCTTCGCCGCCGCTGCCCACTGCCAGACCGCCGCCCCTCGCAACCGCCGACGAGCCCAGATTGCCGCCTCTCTCTCGCTCTCAGATTAGGTTTTAATCAGATTAGGTTGTGATTTTTACGATTGTTGGGAATGAATATTGTTGATTAATGGTAATTGGTAATGGATTGATGGTTAGGAATGAGATTTGAGATTTGTTTTAGAATTTAGGGTTTAAGTGAAAGTGTGTTTGTTAATGAAAATGTGTTTTGTTTTCATTTTAACTGTTGTTAGTTATATATTGTGGAATTATGAAAAAAAAGCATATTCTAAATTTCTATTCCCAGAATCTAGGTTGACATGTTGAGTTCTAATGTTGAATCAGGTGACTTATGGGGGTTTTGATGTTGAGTTCTCATGTTGAATTAGGTGCCTAATAATTCCTCTAAAGGCCAATTACCTGGTATTTTGCTGATCAGTAAAAAATTAACACTTTTGGCAAAAATTAATAGGGAGACAGGAAAAGGGAATAGAATAAGGGTAATGGCTGTAGCACTGAATCAGAAAAATATGACTGTTGTTTTTGACATTTAATATGCATCGAGAATCCGCTGTACCCTACCCTAGCCAAGTCAGGTCTTTGTCTTTTCTTCTTCTTTGTAATATATGTATGAATTTAATTCAAATCTTGTTCGGTACAGGAAACCCAGCAAAAACATGTACCTAGCCATTTACGAAACAAGCAAAAGAAAAAAAGAAAAGAAAAGGAAACGAAATAAAGTTGCTCTTATTTAGCCAAGCTAGGGATGGCTTCGTCCGCTGATCATCCATCTAACGGTCAGCACTCGGCATCTTACGCAAGTTTAAGTTCTAAATCCAGTCCTCCTTCTCCTGCTGTTGCTGTTGCTGCTGCCGCCGACCGGAGGAGAGGCGTTGAACAATCTACGGATGGCCAGCCCTTATATGGATTGTTTTCAAATGATTCACTATAGGGATAGTAATTAATGTCAATATGAACCAGTTCAGGAGCTGAGACTAACTCATCTTTACCGACCTGCAAGCATATACGTTGAAATCCATCAATCAAAATTAAGATAATTAACTACTAATTAATTGGAAGATGAAATGAGTTGATGAGCTAGTACTATCGGAAATTACATCGAAGAGGCTGCAACGTCGGCCTCGGTTGTTGATGGTGGCGGCAGTGGTACGTTGAAGTCTGAGAAAATACTTTTGAGCATGACTGGCGATCTGGCTGGGGGATCTTGTTTTGACGTAGTGTTTAGAAATGCCCTTCCAGTCACCCCTACCCAGCTTTTCAATTCCTTCTAGAAACCTCCGGTGCTCCTCCTCACTCCACAACATTCCTACCACGTACAGCAAATCACCAACATATTAATCAAAACTGATCGATATACTCCTAGCTAGCTACAATTATAAGGTAATTAGTTAAAATGAATAAACGATATCTACACCAAAACAGGTGCCTGAAAGAAAGAAAATGCTTTATAATTCTATATTATCACAAAAAAATCATAGATGCGCGCACCATATAAATATGAATGGTTTGATCGATCGAGCAACATGAGACGAACTCACCCTTGTTGTAATTTGTGTCTAGGAGGCTACCATTATGGATACGGTCGCCGCAAGGGATCCGGTCATGAGACCTATCAATACAGATGTTAGCGTCGACATATCTCGATAAGGAAAAACGGGTGAATTGTGGAGAAGATGATGACGAGCTGTTGCAGTTGTCCATGCTCCAACTTTGTCTCTTCATCTTGTACCTTGAAATTGCAGAGGAGGAGTATGGAGAAGAAAGGTCGTGATGATCCACCTGAACTCCAAGGAGCCTGATAGTGCTGCTCTCTTTCGAATTCGGCTTATTATTCAGCAGCTGCGTCCAGTAGTACTGATTGGTGCTTCTGCAAGTCCTTGAATTGTGACCTATGTTCCCGCATTTCGAGCATGACCTCGGCATCGATCTATCTTGATACAGTACTGGAGCTCACTGACCAGTGACCACTCGCTCAGGCACTCACCAGTCACACACACACATATATTTGATTTGTTCTGTCCTAATAATTCGACGGTAGAACGGTTAAAATGTGATCATAGAACAGTTAAAATGTGATCAAAAAGTTATTGTAGTGACTGCTCTATGCCTCAAAATAGACAAAAAAAAAAGATATACGAGCGAGGATGGCATATCATATATACCATTGTAATTTGTAACTGCGTACTATTTAATTAATAGACTAGCTAACATATATATGGACGAAAAGAGGCAGACAAGAAAACCATCTATGTATGTGGGATGAATACATATATGGGATTGATTGGTCTAAGTTCTATGGTTTAATTTGTTTCAATATATAATCGAGTGTTGTCAATTTTGCTGCCGGTTAACTTATCAACAATGCTAGTAAAATAAGTCTGCATGCTCGAAGAATACCTACGGCAGTGGAGAGAGTTAAATATCTAGGGCAACGGCGACCATTTTCTTCCTTTCCTCTCCCATGTCCGGCGGCGGGATGTTGGGGCAGGCCATGTCTTAGTTTTGGTTTGCTGCTGGATGGGAAGTCAAGGCCCAGGCGACTCCGTAAAGTTTTGGTCGGGTTGCTGGTTTTTTTGCAGATTCTTCTCCGATATTTTGGGTGGCGGTGTGGTACCTCTTATGGCCACCATTGTGCGGCGAGGGTGTTTTGGTTTCGACATCAGTTTGGTGTCGTGTCTAGATCGACTTTGCCAGTAGGAGAATGGTTTATTTGGTGGTGACTGTGGTGCAGTGTTTGGTGTTGCATCTTGTTGTAGGAGTGATGTGGTATCGCAGCACCGTACGCAATGGGGATGGTGGTTGTGGTGGCGGATGTTCTTGGTGGTTGTGTGCAGTAGCGATGCTCTGTTTGCAGGCGAGAGGGTTTTGTTTATGGGCCAGCAATTTGGGCCAATCCTTGGGCTGCCATGTTTTAATTGAGCTTTCATTATTCTAGATTTTTAGCGGTAGCTAATTACGTTATTAGGGACCCTAGAGTCGGGTACTGTTGGTAACAAAGCTTATTTACATCCTTTTGGGACTGCGTAATTTATGAGAATGATATACCTATCATAATTGCGTGCTTAGGGGTATATTCATCGCTTTTAGTGACAAAATTTCTATTTTCTCGATCACTAAAGCTATTTCTTGACAAAAAGACTATTATAACACAGATGAGCATCGTCCTCAAGTTCCTCGAGTCGATGGCCATGCGACCTCCATCGTAGTGCCATCCCCTCCCCCCACTCTTAGGCACGATGATGATGACGATGCGAGCAGCGGCGAAGAAATTTGCGGGATGTTTACCCCGGGTTTCGGTGTAGTTTCGTAGTTTTGTTTATGTATATTTCGATTGATGTACGTACACTTTTTATTTACACTTTTTATATTTAATGAATACTTTATTAATATTTTAAATTTAATTTGTATTCGAAAACCAAAAAAAAATTAAAATTGAACTTAGACGACGAAACAAGTGAGTGAACCTAGACAATGAACGACAAATCTTCGTCTAAGGGACACACTCAAACGACGAACTGTTGTTCATTGTCTAAGTCTTACTACTTAGACGGAAAAAAATCATTATCTTAGTGTTAATACTTGGATGACTAATACCATTATTCGTCGTCTAAGATGCATCTAAGACGATGGACACTTTCGTTGTTTAAAGGTACAATTTTCGACATCTAAGTACAAAGGTAACAAAATATGTTTTGTCGCCTAAGTACTTAGACTACAATTGTTAGACGATGAACGAAAGCCTAAGTACTTAAGCGATATAAAACGCCACTTAGGCGCCACTTGCCAGATGTCTCTGTTATTGAGCCATCCAGACAGATTTTTTTTGTGAAGAATCTTTTATACTGTCCGAGTTATCTGCAAAATGATACAATTAATTATTTGACGAATAATAGAAACACAAAAATATATATAAATGATGAAAACTGTTATAATTAATTATACATTTCTTGAGGATACATCCAATTGTAGTGGAGCAGACCAGAAAGCAGCACTTGTTCGGGAAGGTGGATCATGATGTCAAAGAAAGCAAGGGAAAAAATCCTCTCTAATTTGCAAAGGATGTGGATAATTTCATATTATAGTTTGCAAAGGATGTGGACATAAAATTTGCGCCCTTTAAAAAAAACATACAATTAGTTTAATCTAACAATTTTCAACTAATCAATTAAACATACAATTAGCTTAACCTATATAATTAGCTTAACAATTAAACAATTAATTAATGCAATATGTATCCAAACATGGTCGTCGGATACTATATATTTATTCACCGGAATATTTCACCAGAGAACTCCATCATCATACGTTATTACGTACGTAATTAAATTCAAAAAAAATTAATCGACATAAACGAGTTAATACCTTCACCGATAAAGAGATAAGTGGGTAAACTAAAACTCCGGAAGTTGAAAACCGATGAAATTGAAATTGTGGCCGAAGGTGGGTGTTGAGTGAGAGAGAGAGACGTTGAGAAATGACCGATCTAAAAATGGAATCTGATCTAAATAATTGAGTTTTCTTAGACGACGAAATAATTCGTCGTCTAAGTTATCCCTTAGAGGACAAATTATGTAATTTGTCTATTTCTTAGACGACGAATATCATGTTTCACCGTCTAAGTCCAACTTAGACGATGAAAAAAAAATTGAGAGACTAAAAAAAATTATCGTATTTAGCCGACAAAATTTTAAAAGTTTCATCGCCTAAATACGTTTCCGTGAGTTCGAGACCTAACACACTAACTTTTAATCACCGTGTCAAATGGAAACACATGATTTTAGAGAGTGGTGGAGCCACTGACTCCAACTATCCAAGTACATCTCAACTTATGGAAAAATTCTGAAGTACATACCCGAGAGAACATATATATTTAATTGGGTATCACGATTTTGTGGTTATCATTGTAACTTGAATTTTTATTTGTATAATTAATTTTAGTTGTTTTTGAGATAATTAGTTGTAGTCTGCAGTAACGTTTCCGTCGAGTGTATCTAGAGTTAACTAATTTACACAAGTTGAATACTTGGTCACATCTAAACTAGTCGGTGTGCAGCTTATGATCATGTATAATTCTTCTATCCCAGCTCATGATCGATCTGGACTATAGTTTTTCCCTGGCCTGTCTATTTTATGTACTTTTAGAATAATAGTCCTCTAGTTTTGATCCTGCAATCCTGCATGCATTCTAGCTATATTGCCTACGCTTCCCTTATTCGACCACTCAGAGAGCTGAAAAAGATTTCGAAGCATGGATTGGAATTGAAAATAATAACAACCCTAATAATTCAGGCTGGAGATGATCACCAACAAACACGGTGACATATATAAGATTTGAAACTGAGAAATTCAACGGCGCCGTACGTATGTATATTGGTATATGTTATTAATTATATACACCCATTTCGATCAATCTACGTATATACAGCTAGCCATCTAAGCCTTAGAGTACTAGGTAGTTAGAGATCTGATATCATCGCGCTGTATATTAATTATCTGTTTCTTGCTTCTCTTTTCTCTCGAGTTCGCATGAAATAAAGACCCAGATCGATCGATATGCAGGACCTACCCGAACTAAGCTATCTATCTTCAACTGTTAGCCAATCTTTTCATTATTCTCAGTAGTTGCAGCAGTTGCAGCAGTTGCACTTGAGTTTGAATATGATGATAATTAAAGTAGTTGATGGATGAATAACAATATCACCGTACCCTCACGTATATGGTATAGCTTTTCGGAATGAACCACACCCAGAACCACACGACTGTATTATAACTCCAGACCACACAACAGGATTATCTTAGAGGCAGAAAGCAAGTGTGTCGTCCTTGTCCTCAAATGCAACTAACTACTGAATATTCACCGTGTTTTATTTCACATCAATCACGTAATTGAATGATGAGCCATCTGAGAGTTGAGTTAGTTTCCGGGGATTAGATATCGATCATATGGTCCATATATAAAAAGAAAAATATTATTGTCGAAGTTTGAACTTTTCAAGTGATATTAAATTGGTGTCCAAACTCTAAAAATTATTAAAAAGATGCCCAGACTTTAATAACAGCATCAAAGTGATGCCTCCGTCCATTTCTCGGCTCGACTCGGCTCAGCTTGATGACGTGGCATTGACCCGTGAGCAAATATACCAATATACCCTTGGTAAGTTTTGTCCCGCTAATACTCGACTTTGTTATTGTTTTTTTTTTGTGCCAAAAATTGTTATTGACTCTTTTGCCCTTCTATGTTAGTCAAATACCCCAAAATGTGAAACCCATTTCGCAGACCTGGATTTTGGGATAGAAATTGAGAAAGAGAGAGAGAGAGAGAGAGAGATGTTGTGCCCAACCTTAACCCCTGGTAATTATTGCATATGCGAGAGGAGAGTTGTAATGTTTAAGTATTATGGGTTGGACGAAAATTTTGGAAGGCGATATTGGGGTTGTCGTGACAAAGGAAGAGAGGTATGAATTTTCTTATTGATTTTTGAATCACTAATTTAGATGAATTGTGATATATCATGTGATTTTTTGTAGGGGGGTTGTGGAGTTCTATTATGGGTTGATCCTCCGCAAAATAAAGAAACCCAGAAAGTGATCTTGGATTTGCTAGGGGAAAATGTCAGATTGGAGGAGAAATGTCGAAGAATAACAAAAGAGGAGGAGCTTAAGACGAAGGAAATGAACCTAAAATTCGTGGCGGTTTTCACCCTGCTGTGGCTCCAACATATGAGGTATGAGGAAGAGGTTAAGGATATTGCTGGATTGATTGCCTTGTTAGAATTTGAAATTGATGTGGGCAATAAAAGGCTCCACGAAGCTAAGATGGTGGTCAATGAGAAAAAATCAAGAGAGAAACAGATTTATCTTGCTATGTTTGTTATCTTGAGATTGTTAGTTACTGTTGTAGTGGTTAAGGTGTAGTTAAGCTGTAGTTAGTAATGGGGGTTAATGTTGTAAGGATCCTGCAATAATCCCTGAATGAAATCGGAAAAAATGGATTTAGGCCTTAATCTGTGCAGTAAATGATGTATAGGCCTCACTTTGAATATGTTTTTACAGAAACCAAGCATCCCTTTTATCCGTTGGCAAGCTTTTAGGCCCAACAATGAACCTCGAAGGACGACATGCATTTATGTACGACAAGTAATTTTTGTGTCATGTGGCACGCTTGGCGTCATTTTACGATAGCGTGTGACGTCGCTTCATTTTACTGTGCCTCCATCATCATTACACCGGTTAACGAAGGTTTGATTCCCTCTTTATGTACCACACAAAAACGTTACTTTCAATACAGCCTTTCATTCTCATTTTCTAACTTCCTAGTGATTTTGAAGCAAAATGGTAGACACGAACCAGAAGAAGATGACCGAGCCACTCACCCCTGTTTCCTGATCTCCTCGACTAAATCCAAGCACTCCCGTGACGACGACCTCGAGGCGTTCGAGTTGCTTGAACCCGAATCGGAGTATGGTCGGAGTTTCTCACTCTTCAGTCGGTCCATCTCCTCGGTCTGGAAACCTTAGGCGTAGGGGTTAGAGCTCAGCACCACCGCATCGTTGCCAGAATTTTGTTCACTGGCGCCTCGGGCAGATGGAAGTGCGCTTATTCAACAGGGTGGAGGCGGAGGAGAGTCGGCTGAAGACTCAAGGCCTTAACATCGAGTATAGCATTCATATGCTTTGTTAGAGGATTCAAGAGCTCTCGGCTTGTCTCACCGACTTCATGCATGCGTCTACCAATGTCCATGCCCCAGCCAATGGAGGCGGGGGTGCGGGGCAAGCTGGGCTAGGTGGAGAAGAAGGTGCAGGGATGAAGGTGGAAGTCGTGGAGGTTGTTTCTACTGATTCGGATTCGGATGATGATGAGGTTCTGTCCACTGATTCTGATTCGGATGATGATGAGTAGTGCTGGTTTTGTGATGTTGCTTTACAATTTGTAATTATCTGTTTTTTGGTTTTCTGTTTTTCATTTGAATTGGTTTCATTATGATTTGTGGTGTTTTGGATTTGGGATAATCTTACTGGACAACTTCCTCTTGAAACTTTGTATACAGATGCAATCCAGGAGGATTTTAGGGTGCACTTTGTGCATGTTTCCTGTGATCCCATTGTTGCAGTATATGTTGTGTATTAGTAATGAAGTTAATTATCATTTACTTATTGTTATGGATGTGTTATTGATCTGAAAATACATGGAAATGACCCTAAATTGGTTGGGGCTGACGGCACTTTTTCGATTGGTATGTGCTGCTTTTGCATGATCGCATTAAATGCATGCATGAGCTCTTTCACTTTCGTAACTGGACACTTTTTGGATTATCTTTTCAAAGTTTGGACAACTCGCTTATATGTTGTTCCAACTTTGGGCATCTCTTTGATATTGTTTACAAATGTTTGGGCACCTCTTTGATATATGTTGCAACGTTTGGGCATGTCTTTGATACATTTGAAATTGAAGATAATAAAACTGTTTAATGTCGCACAGACATGCCAATCACAAACCTACATATCCAATAACCAACATGTACTGCCATAACACATTGCAATAAATATCTACAATTGTTCACAACCATCAATAGTGAGATGTTCAAGAGTACAATAATAAGGCCTAAGAAAGAGGTGAATCTGAAGTGCTTACCCACAAAAAATATCATCAACAGCAATGTGTTTTCAAATTATCCAACATACAAAAAAATCCATCTTAGTGCTGTAGTAGGGGTTTGGCTGCTTTGAGTTGGTGCATTCTGTGTAGGAACTTCATTTTGGCTTGTGTTATCCATGGCATTATTGTTCTCCATTGTAGCCTTGTATCTTTTCAGGGAGGTAATAGACCTCACTATGATTGGGCTTGTTTCTGGACCTAGTTTAGGAATTGATTTCCTCTTCTGTCTCACATATGGTTCTGATGGTCCTTCTCCCTGTGTTGATCAATAATACAAATAACATGAGGATCAAGTTAAATAGCTAAATTATAATGAAATAAGTCATTATCATAAAGAGAAGCCACTTACTACTGCAGCTTTTTCTGCCTTTGTAGTTGGACATTCCCTCTTGTTATTCCCTTGCTTGAAGCACCTCTGACATGTCATCTTCATATAGACCCTTAACAATTTATCTGCTTCCCCTAGTGGTGGTACTACCATCTCTCCATGTTCTAATATTCTCTTCTTTTGAGGTCTCTCTGCCTATTTTTTGAAAGGTAGGTGATCTATTGGGTAATCAACAACTTCACAATCCTCTTGCCCCTTTATTGGATGGATCACAGGGCTGTATGCAGCCTCATAGGTTGAGGGCTTGAAGCAATCATCACAGAAATTCAAGGGTTCCAAGTTTTTATCCCTAATAGCAGCCACAGCATGAGCACAGACAATACCATTCAACTGCCACCAATTGCATGTACAGATATACTGGCCCAAATTCACAGCATGTACACTACCTTGTTCTCCAGAACCAATCACCTGAAATTCAAATCTTCCTGCTTCAAAGGCTATGTAACCAGATGTCATCTTAATAGACTTGTTAACTAACTTCACTGGTCTTGGTCCAATTGGGTGCTTCCACTTATAAACTGCCACCCTCATGTTAGTATGTCTTTTCATCATGTCCATCTTCAGCTTCTCCAGCAATGTGATAATTGGTTTATCCCTTTCTTCCTTCAACACATCATTCCAGTACTCACATAAGTTGTTAAGCAGTAAATCACACTTCACCTTCTCATTAAAGTAAGCCTTTGACCAGTGACTAGGGTGTCTATGCTCTTGCTGAAACCAATTAAAGGCTTCTTGGTCTTGCATCTTCATCTCATTCATATGCTTATCATACCAAACCTTTGAAGTGGATCTAGCTGCTGCCCATATACACTGTTTGAGTCCCTCTCTTGGATACTTGCCTTTGAAGTTGTTGTAGATGTGTCTTACACAATGTCTATGTTCAGCCCCAGGAAAGTGATGCAGCACTGCATTACCTAAGCCATTTTGCTTGTCTGATATGAAAGCATAACTTTCAGGCCTCTCAATTTTCAAATCAAACTTTAGCAGCTCCATGAACCACATGCAAGGTTCTTCATTCTCAATCTCTACCACTACATATGCAATAGGATACATACCATTGTTTGCATCAATACCAACAACAGTTAGTAATTAACCTTTATGCAGCTTGTTTGTGAGATGAGTACCATCAAAACCAATTATATGCCTGCAACCACTCATCCATCCTTCCTTTGTTGCTGCAAAACAGACATATATCCTCTGAAATCTTCTAATGTCTCCATCCATTTTTGTTCTGATTTCCACTGTGCTGCCTAGATTACTTCTCAGAATCTTTTTCCTGTACCCCATGAGGTTGTTGTATTAAGAAATGTAGTGAGCCTCATTCATCCTCCTAGCCTTGTTTCTCCTTCTGGCCATTGTTTTTATACCAACTGTCAGATTATAATAACTCTTGATGTTGCTCTATATGCCTATAGGCCTCCAACCATCTCAACTGCCAAAGCATCCTTAACCTCCTCACAAATTTTGTTGTAGTTGAACCAATGACACTTAAGGATTGGGTTGCAGTTATGATCAGGACACAGTGTCTTTATGAAAATAGTGTCTCCACAGCTATCAATCTCTGTACCATATAGCCAAAAAGGGCACCCAGGCTGACACCTAATCTCCACATTCTTCTTGTTGTTTCTTTGAAAATAGAGTCCTTTCTGATTTCTAATGGCAAACTCTCTGATAGATTCTTTCAAATGCTCAGAGTTGGGAAATGCATGTCCTAGCTTGAAGATGGGATTCTCATATCTCTCTCTCTAATCCAAGGAATGGGCTGAAAACCTCTCTTTACCCTATACACTCCCACAAAATTTCCCTCCATATCTTCTTCTATGTCATAACCTGTAAGACTCTCAAAATCATCTTCATCTACAACATCATCTAAACAATGACCATCATACCCCATTTCTTGGAACTCCTCCACATTTGCAGGATTACTGACATTTTCCTCAAATACTCTATCATCATTTGAGGCATTGATCTCATAGTCTCTGTCTTCATAAAATGGATCTTGTTGGCCATCAATTTCAGACACATCCTCCTCTACTTCTTCATTCACACCACTTTCTTGACTATGTCTTCTACTCTTTCTGGTCTAGTATCTAGGCTCATCCTCTCCCTCTCCCTTATTCTATGATGGCACATCTGCAACTTTAACCTTTACATTGTCAATTGCAGTAGGAGAATGTCTTTTTCCACATTGCTTCCTCAAGGCCTCTAAAGCAACAGCATTTCTCTTCTTCAAGTTTTCATTAACCTCAGTAGCTCTTTTCTTGAAGTTTTCTTGTTGTTCTAATTCAGCAGCCTTGGAAGCCTCATCTCTTTGTTTAGCAGCAGTTAGCTCTCTCTCTTTAGCAGCAGCCTCCTCTCTCTCTTTTGCAGCAGCCTCCTCCTCATCCTCCCTTTCAATTTCTTGTTAAGCTTAGGCAATTGGACTATTGAGCATCTTGTGTATAACTCTAGCCCCGACTGTGCTTTTACCCACACTAAACCTATTAAACTCTCCCTGGTCCACAATTATTAGAGCATAACCATATTGATTCACCACATCAACCCCTTCAACATCATCATCCAACACTGCAGCCACATCATCCTCCATATCAGCATCCATAGCCACATCAGCAGCCACATCATCATCCTCTTCTGCTTCTGCTTCTGCCTCTCTCTCCATTTGTTGGGTCTGTATAAAAATGTCAGGCAATATGTCATCTAAGCCAGCAAATATAGACTGGCTCGTATGAGGCACTCTAACCGTCCTTGGATGAGGCATATCCTCCACTCCCACTGGTCGTTTAGATGCACTTATTCCTTCAGTAACCTCTTCTTCAGTATACCTTTGTGATGCAACTAGGTTTGCATCATCAAAACAAGTGGCTCTTTCTTCAGGAGTCACATTTATGAAAGAATTATTACCAGCTGCTGGTTTGACAACATCTAACTCTGCAGCTTCCTTGTTTCTTTTACCTCCTCTAGTTATGTACAATACAACTTGCCTCTTCCTGCCCAAGTACTTAGGAATCTCTCTAGCATCCCCATCATTGGCCACAAGAATCCAGCCCTTGTCAGCCAATGTCTTAGGCTGCTTGAAGTGGAATGCAATCGGTCTCTACCTTTGTCCCAGTTCGCTGATCGAGATAATCAGCTACAACCGAGTGTTGACAAGCTTTGCAGTGAGCATTGGGGACCTGATTACGAGTTAGTACCGGTTCTTATCCTCAGATTGGTGGGCGATCTTTAAGGACTATTCAGACCTTGGAGGGCATATTGTGTACCTCGGTATTACAATTCCGGAGGATTTGGGACCAGCAGTTTCAATTGTTCGAGATTTCATGCAGTACCGGTTTGTTGACCATTATGGTTTTGATGTTGCGTGTTATCGTTTGAGGACGATGTTGTACTTCATTGTGTTGGAGCGAGTTCGATGTGAGTTGACGTTTGATTCTGATTTTGTGGAATGTGCTACCCCAGACTGTCAGATTAGCGGAAATGAGATGATAATTGCTTGAGTTCGATGTTTGAGTTATGTTGATGTGTGTAGACTGAGTTGTGAATTGCCATGATGTTTTGATCCGTATGTGGTCATTGGCGAGTTTGTGTTGTGCCGTATAGTTCGGCGTCGCCTATATCGTTGGCTTTTATGTGTGTTGTGTTCCGTGTTGCGGAACAATGTTTCAGGTTTGTTACGTGTTGTGTACCCTATTTGTTCCTTATGCAGGAACACTTGGCTGTTGTATGGAGCCAGTTCAGATTCGTGATTTGAGGGAATAGGGATTTCAGCACAGAGCTATCTCCTATTGAGGAGTTTATTATCAGAGTTGTTCCATTGTCGTAGCCACTGAAAAATCGTTCAGTTGTGGTTGCCACTTGTGAGTTGAGCAGTATGCAGAGGCAGTGCTCCTACTTTTAGTCGGCAGACTCGGAAATTTCGAGGTCGAAATTTTTTAAGGGGGGTGGATTTGTGACGACCCGGACCAGAATCAGCAGTGTGATCAGCTATATTCATGGGTTGCTGCGTAATCGCAGATTTTCGACGGTTTTTTGAATCGTCAGGTTTGATAACGACTAAATTATTGGCCGAGAATTGGAGCTGGGTCTCTTCTCAAGAGTCGTTGTACGTGTGATTTTGAGTTCGTGGGCAGTTCCGGATTGTTATTTGGACGACCGAGGAATAAATTATGAATATTTGAAGTTTCGACGGAATCGGTTTTATATGTCGGATTTCTTAGCGACTTAATTACCGGACGAGAATTTGGTTTCGGCCTCTTCACGGAAATTGTTGAGAATTTAATTTCGAGCTTGTAGGAACTTTTGGAGTATTATTCCGAGTTACGAAGATTAAGTTGTGAATATTTCCGATTGTTGATTATTTAGTCGGTTTAAATATGTGTTGGTTTGAACAGTTGTCTTTTTGTCGGTTTGGTCGATGTGTTTGACTTCGGGTGATAATTGAAGAACATGTTGAGTCGAGTTTGTTGCCGCGAGAATTATCGGAATCGGAATTACGACGAGAAAGTTACGGATATTCGAAGTTTGTCGAAAAGATAATTACGAAGTTTCCATTTTGGGAAAAGCTATAAATAGTGGGTTGCCAAAAAGGGAAAGTCAACATTCTCATTAATTAGTTTGACCGAGTTGACCGAGTCAACTCGGGAGAGGAATGCGACGGCTCACGGCGAGCTTCACGGTGGCTCACCGTCCGGCCACCCCATGGTGTCGGACTTGTCCCGTTCGGTGCGCCTCGGTGCCCTTATCTCCATGCTGGCCTCCTCTCACGGTGGAGCTCACGGTGGAGAGAGAAAGTTTGGGTGAATTCGGGTTGCTTGAATTCGATCGAATTGAGCTAAAATTTGGACTGGGTTTTGTAGCCCTCATCACCATGAAGCTACCATGTAAGTTTGGTAATCCAATTCATCTTGTGCTTGGAGAATTTTGGATTTGAAATTTTGGGAACAATTCAGTTTTGCTTGAAATTGACATGGTTAGAGTGAGAATTGGCCTTTGTTGCAGTTGACAAAGTTGCTCAGTGGATGATTTTGAGTGGAATAAAGGCTGCTCCGCCGAGAAATTTTCAGGTTGGTGGCGGCGCCACCGTGGACGGCGGTCAACGGTCAACGGCGGTCAAAGTTTGACTTTTTGAGATTTTCGAAAAGTTGCATGTCATTTCACTCGAAATCGCGCCCCGATCGCAGTGGGGAGGTACGTTTCTCGATTTGAGCATCCGAACTTACAGCGAGGTATTGAGGTGTGATTTCCGGATTTCCGACAGTTTGTCGTAATCGGATTACGTGTTTCCGAGAACGGTGGTTTCTCGTGATTTGTTTTGAATTGTCGAGTTATGACTTTGAGTAATGGATTTTATGAATATTCAGGGGTTCGTGATCGTTCGTTTGGCGAGGGACTTTCCGCCGGATCACGGGTTAATGCGAACTGCGTTACGCTAGTCTGTGAGTGGACAATTTCTTTTCACGGATTGTTTGCGAGTCTTTTTATATGATTTTCAAACTTGAGCATGCGTACGAGATTACGATTTATACGAGCATGTGTTAGACGATTATGCTTATATCATTATATATTACGTATATGCATTTATATGCTGTTTATTGCATTTGCATCGAACTGTTCATGATTTGGTTTACACAGAGTACAGTTTATATATGATGTTGTATCGATACACTCGCATCCCGGCTGATCTCCGAGGATGTGTGCCAGGGGAGGCTGTGACTCCTGACCCGAGGCCTTTACCGGGGGGAGGCAGACCTCTGACCTGAGGCCTTTCTGGCTAGAGTCACGTGTGGGTCTGGGATCCCGTGATTCGGACTATACTAGCATGGAGGTGTCCATGAGTGACTCCGTGGGATTTTACTTGCATGCTCAGTACGCTGGAGGAGTATGAGTTTACCTCGCGTATTTTATTATATTTATTCATTCGACTCGCATATGTTTTTATAACATATATATCAACTGGTGAAAGACATTTATTTTCGTCCACTCACTCTAACGATTTTCATGTCTTTCCCCTGGGCTTTTCGGTTTCCGTGCCCAGTTTACAGTTCGGACTCTGGTGTCGCACATCGTAGTCGGAGGCATAGTGCTCGAGCTACCTTGTTTCTTCCAGTAGGTTTATTGTTCTACCTACTGTGGTATACGTATATGATTATACATGAGAGGTCGCTCTGAGTATTCTGATGTAAATGTTTATACGATTTTACACCGGATTTCAGTAAAGTAGTGATATATTTATTGTTTTACTTTACTGTTAATATATTGAGAAATCCGGATGGGATTGGTGCCCACGGTTTGATTTTTGTGGCATAGGATGAAGTGTATTTTCCGCGTGCAGGTAATGGTAATTCCACGTTAGTAACGAAACTCTGCCGAAATTTTGTTGGTTTTTGTTGGTTCGTGTTTTCGAAAGGATTTGATTCCGGTTTAGGGAGCTAAATCAGGGTTGGGTCCTTTCAGCTGTTTTTCAAACTATCCTCCATGGTGTATTTCCAGTGTATAGAGATCTTTGGGCACTGCAAAAATGGCATCAAGAATAGTAAAATAATCAATTTGGGGCTCAACACTTGCTACTATAAACTAATCTAAAGTAATCTTTGATCTCATTATAAATTTCTTCATCGTCCCCAAAGCCGCATCAAAACAAGTTTAAGAACTTAAACAAATGACTTCTAGACGATAATAAGATTCAAATGCAGAGTGCCCATGTGTTTTTACAGTAATTCCATAACATAAAGAGACGACAATGACTTACTTTCGGGTCGGGGTGATCCCAATCGAAACATCCTCCAGTACTCTGCCATTGTTCCTCTTCTGCTACAAGAAATCAAGCAAAAATAATGTCAAATGCGATGTCAAGTAGGTGATCTTTCAATGCAAACCTAACACTACCAGAAATGGAGACATTACCGGCGACCTGCCGTCGCCGGCCTTGTCTTTTTTTTTTGCCGGAATTGTCATTACCGGCGACAAGTCGCCGGAAATTCCCCGCCAGTGTTAAAATTAATGGCAGCGCCGCCGTGGCCGAAATGTGAGACATTGCCGGTGACTGAGGTCCATGTCGCCGGCAATGTGTGGAAAAATTTTGAAAAAAAAAACGCGGTTCTGGATTGTGCCCAATTCCAGAACCTGCATTGAAAGACATAAACCGTACAATCATACAAGTTCAACAGTACACATAAATGTCCAACGTACAGTACAAATAGCAACGACGATACGAAAATTAACTACAACTACAGGTCAGGGTCCAGGAACTTGCGGGTCAGGGTCGAAGTAATCCATGTACTCATTTGAATTCCGGTGGCTACCTTGGTCTTGCTCTGGCGTTGACTGGTGCGGTGGTGGTGGTGGATAGCTAGGGAAGGGAGGGACCGGGGGATGTGTGGGGAACGGTTGTCCGGTAGTCTGAGCCTCATACATCGTCCGCATCCATGTGTACATCTGAGCCTGCATCTGTGTCTGCTGATTGACCATGTTTTGGTACTCGGCCATCTGCCTCTTTTGCTCCTCCAACTCCCTCTGCGTCCTCTGAAGCTCCGCTGCGAGGTTACGACTAGAATTTGAACTTCTTGACCCGGTAGAGTATTGTGAAGTGTTTTTCAATACTCTTTCGCCCGCCGAGCCCATTCCCCTACAGTAGTAGGTATTCTTTCCAGTCCCGCACGCTTTTGCCATGATCTGAGCCGCTATCGGGGGATCAAGCGGATCGATATGAGAGGCATACTGGGTGACTTCTTCCTCGGAGCAGTCAGGATGGTTAGTCCGAGCTATACTCATGGTCACTTCTGCGGTTGCTTCCTCCACTCTCGCCTAATTGAAAAGCGAAAATGAACAACCTATTAACTAACAAAATCTATTAATATCGAAAAATAGTTTTATTAACACATGGAGAGGTGAAAGACTTACCGCTTCGTCAGGGCACTGCGGATAGAACTTCTGATGAATATACACCAAGGGGTTCACTTCTTGTTGTTGTTGCGCCTTAGTCGACCAACCCATGTAGTTGAGTGAACCTGCATGATGGGCCCTGGTGTTTTTCAATCTATTCGCCCGGTTCGTCTTCGAAATCGCCTTGTTTGATAAACATATGGAAAAAAATTAGTAACTAACTATTTCAATCTGATACGATACATTAGGCTTGTAAGATATATTAAGGATGCATACCTGAGCTTTGGGGTGCTCGAAGTGGGCTATCAGCCACATCCACTCGTACTCCCTAAACCGGAATTCGCTAGGGGTAGAACCTCGGCCTAGCTCCTTGTATACAGTGTAATGGGAAGAAAGCTCGTTCTTCCACTCTTTATACCTATATTAAAACAAGGAAAAAAAGTTAGAGATATTAAAACACTTGATAAACAAAAATCTAACTCGATATATATTCAAATAAGTCGAAGCACATCACCTCATATGTAGTTGACGCTCTACCCACGTGTGAATAAGAACTTCATCCACGTCAAACCACACCTGCAATATGAATATATAAAAGGTAAAATTATATATTTATTCGGACTTAATTAATAAATGTAAAATTTACGTAATGAAAATACGATTTTACTCACACTGAGTGCATTATGCACTTGCATCTTCACGTAGATAGGCACAGATTCTCAATCTGGCCAAAGCATTGGGACCTTGTCCCGCACGATCGCACCGGCCATGCTGACATATTTGCGCGTGGTGTCGAATGCCTCGATCACCTCGCCATCCTCATTGGCCCTTATGGGCGTTTTCCTTCCGCCGGTGGCCTGCTCAAGTCTCTTCCCGGTGTAGGTGCCTCTAGCCCCTTTCCGTTTTCCAGTCCCATTAACAAAATTGCCTAATAATACAATGTCAACAAATTGATATAATTAATTGAACCTATCGCAAGTCTTAAGTAATAATTAAGTAATCAATCTGATGTTAAATAAAATTTACCTGCATCGTCCGTTTGTTGGTTGGTGCACCTCACACTCCAAAGATACACGGGGTCGAACGGGAGGAAGTTATACACTTCCTCCACGGTCAGGAACTCCGGCCGTCCTTCAACATAAACAGGTATCCCCCTATCATCGAATTCAGGGATGACAGAAATCTCGTCGGGTAGGAAGAGACCGGACGGCGGAGATAGATGAGGCCTGGACGATGAGGCGCCAGAACCACCATGTGTCTCAGATGATTCCCATGAAATGGGAGTAGGCACCGGGCGAATATGGGGCATTCGGATTGAGGAAGTTTCTGATGCCCCTGTTGACTGTCGCTCGTCTGAGGCTCTGCCACTGGAGGGACGTCTGCTGATTGAGCGTCTGGAGACTGAGGCTCGAGCCTCGACTTCCGGTTGCACGGCTCTTGATTGTGCAGCTTCCTCCTCAGCTCGCGCCTCTAGCAAGGCTCTCGTGCGAGCAGTCATCATTGGCCCACTGGGCGTGTTGCTAACTGCGGGCGAGGAGGAAGCTTGACTACTGTTCCCTCCACTATTTCGGGAATCTCTCCGAAGCCAATTAGCCGCAAAACCTCCTGGACACCGTAATAGTCATGGATTCGGTTCTATAACAAATCGGAACTGGAACGGTTTGGAACCGGAACCGTTTGAACCTGGAACCGTTATATTACAAACGGTTCCGGTTACAAACAGTTCTTGTTCCAAACCGTTCCGGTTCCAAACCGTTTCGGTTCTATAACAAATCGAAACCGGAACCGTTTGAAACCAGAACTGTTTGTAACCGGAACCGTTTGTAACATAACGGTTCCGGTTACAAACAGTTCCGGTTCCAAACGGTTCCGGTTCCAACGTACTAAGGTTCTATAACAAATCGGAACCGGAACGGTTTGAAACCGGAACTGTTTGTAACCGGAACCGTTATGTTACAAACGGTTCCGGTTACAAACAGTTCCGGTTCCAACGGTTCCGGTTACAACGGTTCCGGTTACAAACAGTTCCGGAAAATCGCCGGAAATGTTCGGCTTGACATTGCCGGCGACGGTTGGAGTCGCCGGTAATGTTTTGAAACATTACCGGCGATTTTCCGGCGACATTACCGGCGACGGAGTAAGTCGCCGGTAATGATGAACATTACCGGCGACTTTTCCGGTCGCCGGCCTTGTCTCCGGTGATCTCGCCGGTAATGATGCCATATGTGGTAGTGTAATCTGGGAGAATAATTCGGGTTTCACAAAGGAATATCGGGTTCATTTCGAGTCAGAGGTGGGTTTGCTCCACGATTGAAATTTTGATCAGATTTGGTGAAATGAAATGGATTTGGGGTAAAGCCAGGGTTAAGAGGGTGAAGTAGCATAAATGACCTTAATACCCCCAGAGTTGCTCACGGGTCAATGCTAAGTCTTCAAGCTGAGTCGAGTCGAGCCGAGAAATGGACGGAGGCATCACTTTGGGGTTGTTTTTAAAGTCTGGGCATCTCTTTGATAATTTTTAGAATTCGGACACCAATTTGATACCACTTGAAAAGTTCAGACCCCGATTTTTCTTATATAAAATGTATATGTCTTATTCACGCGGGAGTTTTTTAGATTTGTCACATGAATCATCCACGAATACAACTCCAGCTTTTCAACGATTGATTGCAATGATCAATAGAGCCCCACCCCACCCCCCATTTTACTCCTTCCTTTTATGCTTTCGCTCATTCACATTTTCAAACTGTCCGGAGTGTCCGCCCCTCTCTAAAACCCTCTCTTCTATCATCATAATAATCAATTAATCTTCACTAATCAGTAAGTAATGCTAGCTGTGTCGTGGTGACGAATGAGTTTTTTCCGGAAATAGGATTAGATATAGACCACAATAAGATGGGGATTAGATAAAGACAACAATAAGATGAATTATCCATGCATTACAAAGGATTTAGGATTGAGCAACGTTATAGGCCTTAAAGAAAGTCGAATTTTGTGGCCTTAATCTTTCGAAAAAGAAAACAATACATTTATGTATTTTTATATAATTATTTTTTACATTACTATTTGAGATTGAAAAATTCAGAACATCATAGGAACTCTGAATCCTACATTCAACCCTATTAGGAAAAGAGAAACTCAGAAAAATTTCAAAATGCTGCATTGCAAAGAAAAAAAAATCTATGTACGATAGTAATCTATACATACATAGCAGATACACAACCTCTTTAATTTCCTTTTGTTCTTCTTTGCGTTCTAACAACAAGAGAGATCATAAGCTAATTTCTCTTCTTCTCCCAATTCCCAAACTTTTCAAACTTTTGGAAGATACAATTCAGTTTCCCTATTTTATTAGGGCATCTCCAATGGAAGGTGCTAAGTGCTATTTTTCTAGCTTTGAAGTTGGAATGAGCTCTCTAATGATTGAAATCTGGGGTACTAAACCCTAAGGATATAGCTTGGGATGTTAAACCAAGTCCTAAAATAGGACTTCGTTTAAGACGCATCCTACACGAGTTGACATGGTACCCAGGCTAACAGAGGAGAGAGAGAGAGTTGTTGAGAGGCACTGGAGACATTGTTGGCTGGGCAATGGTGCTAGAGGACAAATTGGAGAAGAAGATGGAATGCGCAACACGTGAGAGAGGTGGGAAGGTGAGGAGCAAGGTGGGACCTGCCCACATGATCCCATTTTTGCAATATTCATATCAATTATGCCCCAACAGTAAAAAGTAGACGACCTCAATTGATTTCAAATTGAAATCAACGGCATGTTCAAATTTTTTTTTTATTACTAATTCTGATCCAACCGTAAAGGATATATCTTGAAATCAATCCAACGATTATTATTCAATCCAACACTTATTTTTCATATAATGGTCAAATTTAAATAACGATTATTATCTTAATTTTTTTACAAATAAATTTAAATATTATTTATCATGTACAATAATATTTTATAAAGTTTAAATTATTATTAAAAATATAAAAAATAAAGATATCTAAATATATAAAATTAGAACTTTGAGATAGAACCTTAACCATTGGAGATGATTGAAGTTCTAAATTAATATTGTCAAAATGAGATCCTAAAAATAAGTTTTAACACCCCATATAGAACTTTGTCATTACAGTTGCCCTTAGGGTTCCTTGTTTATTCGCACAATCGTTATTGCTAATAATCGATCTCCCAAGTCAAATATTGATTTATTGTGGTTCTAGTAGCATGAATCCAACGAAAATAACTTCTTCATTTTATTTGGAAGTGAAATATTTGATAACTAAATGGAAATTGTTCATCGAGTTGTACTCGGGAGTTTCATAGGTATATTCATCATCTGGGTCCAGTCTTGAATTTGTAAGGGTTGCAGAGATTTTTCTCCACTGTTAACCATGAAAGATGATAAATACATATTTTATTTATTGGTTGATTAAACCTTTAAACAATTGGATTGAAAAAGGTTAAGATAGTTATTGACTAGAAACTAAATTACAGTAAAATTTTGATAATTTAATATTCGATTAATTAATAATCTCGTTAAAATAATATTTTTTGTCGATCTCAACTTAGGGACTTGAGTATTAATTTAATACTCGATTAATTAATAACTTCGTTAAATTAATAAATTTTATCAATTTCGAAATTATTAATTTATCTAAATTTTACTGTATATGACATAATAATTACCAACAAATATTATACTAACACATAAGAATAAGGTCACAAAATTTAAACATTCCTTAAGGTTCCAAATTATTTTTCTTTAGGATAGATGTGCTGGAGTAATGTTTCTCGTTCTCATTCCCCATTTTACTAAATCATTTCTACTTGGCCCAAATAAGAAATCGTCGATATTAGTTAGTGATCGTACTTAAGTTGGAGTTCCAACCACACACAACCACGCATAAATTCTTGTGTGCATTTCTTATCCATCTGTAACATAAAACAATCATACATACCTCAAATGTATAAGCTTGGACTTTATTCTTTAATCCCCCATTGATTAGTTTACAATTTTCCTATTGTGGTCAACTTAAATGGGAAAGTATTGTTCTAACTACTTTTGCTGAAATATTTGATCACCCATTTTCAAATAAACAAAAAACAATCCCTCACGAAAGCACCACCTCACGTTCATCACTTCTTTGTGACATCCAGTTTTGGCCTCTGCGTTTTGCCTTTGTACCATTCCCACAACAAGAATTGAGCTAAAGGATGAAGACCTTTAATTTCCCAATATAGTTACGATCGGCCCCTCCACCACCCCTAATTCTCTCAACATGGAACTAATTAAATACAATTTTTATGCAAAGTGACAATAACATATTGGTAGTTAGTGGCAATAGTACTTTATTAATCCTCCTTTCTTTTAAGAAAAAAAAAAAGACAATCTTGTACAATAAAATATGTCCCGAGGACATGTCCGTCCCATTAAAAATAAGTCCTCCGAAGATAGCAACCTCATTGTGCTCATTCGATTCATATATAGCACGAATACTATCTATCTACTTGACTGCTTCATTGAACAACACCCCCGAACTTAAATTTTTCTTCTTTTAATTTAATCTTTCTCTTTGCTCTTGTTCTAGTTTTTTTTTTTTTTTTTATGGACTCGAGCCAAAGAGAAGTTCCTCAGGGACTAACCATGGAGGAACTATCGGAGCTCGAACCTCTCATTGGAACCTACCACAAATTCGAACCGAGACCAAACACATGCACGTCCCTAATCACGCAACGAATCGAAGCTCCGACGGGCCACGTATGGCCCTTGGTTCGGAACTTCGACAACCCTCAAAAATACAAACACTTCATCAAGAGCTGCAACATGAGCGGCGACGGCGGCGTTGGCAGCATAAGAGAGGTCACGGTGGTCTCGGGCCTCCCGGCGTCCACGAGCACAGAGAGGCTGGAGATATTAGACGACGAGAAGCATGTGCTGAGCTTCAGGGTGGTTGGAGGCGAACACAGGCTCAATAACTACAAGTCGGTTACATCCGTGAACGAGTTTGAGAGAGACGGCAAGGTTTACTCGGTGGTTTTGGAGTCGTACGTGGTTGACATCCCGGAAGGGAATACCGGAGAGGATACGAAGATGTTCGTTGACACTGTAATCAAGTTGAACCTGCAGAAGCTTGCGGTGGTGGCCATGACGAATCTGCATGGCGGTGGACATGAATAATAAAATGGTGGTCAACTATATATTATTAGTGGTTAGCATGCCTTGTTTGTTTCTTGCAAGTTGGATTCCTTCTCGATCATCTTGTTTTTAATTCACTTGATGCAATTGGGGATTGATTTTAATGTACATTTTAATTGGATCGTTTAGTAATGGGTGGGGTACGGTGTTGTTTCAATTTTAAATATTGCTGTTATTGAGCATTATTTTTATCTGTTGTCATCCATTTTTTCTCTTCAATAAACAACATAGCAAAGGCATCCCTTTGGTTTCATATCATATCCCTTCTTGGGCCTTCAATTTTGCATTGCCGTTGAAAACAACGTCCCTAATTAAGTTTCAAAATAGAGTATACTTGGCTATACTTATTTGTTAACTTGCACTTCATTCTATGTTTGAACTTTGAAGTCATTTTTTAATTTCCTTTTGATCGAAAGCTTGAAATCGAGAAATATAGTTCACTAATCAATTTCATTGTCCGTAATGATATGACACTAGTAATTGATAGACCACAATGCCTCGTTTGGTTGGAAGAATTGAGGGAGAAGGGAAAGGAAACTCAGAGTTTCCAGCGTTTGAAATTATTCAAAAAATGAATCTGAAAAAAAAATTATTCCTGAAATGAGAGAAAATTGAAAGAAAAATTGTTTTCACTACCCACTCTCCTCGGATTCATTTTTCCAAAAAAGAGAAGAAAAAGAAAATATTTTTTTTCCCCATCCCACCAACCAAACAAGGCCCAAAAGTTTATCACAACTAAGTAATTAAAAAGATCTATTGTGAAATTTTACTAGTATATACTGGCATTATCATGAAAGGGGCCGCATCATCCATTAAATGTTGTCCAAATCACGAAATATATCCATGTGACTGTTAAAAAAGGAAATATATCCACGTGACTCCTTCAACCAGAGAAGCGCGCTCATTGCTATAAAGTTAGGAACAAAATTAATTATCAAACAGTTTTCGTGCACGTACTCTAGTAATTAATATGCACAGATAGTATGTGTACGTTCGTGCTCACTGTGGAGCAGCTCAATTCTGGCGAATCAATTGATAGGTTTCTACCTTCTGGCTTCTGTCCAGGATCTGCATGCAGAAATATAGAAGAAAAGGAGAGGCTCAAAGACTACTGGATAGCTAAAAGGAGAGGCCGATCAAACTGGATGGTGATCGAGTTGGTGGTGGTTTTTTCTTGTGGCTAAGATGTCAACCCTGAATAAAACGGCAATGACGCTAGAAAATTAAACGGATCTTTTCTTCACGGTGATAGCTAGCTAGGTCGACTTGTCAAGAAATCTAACTAAGGGCACATGTGATCGACTTGTTTGATCGTTATGAACCGGACCAAACAATATTGAAGGGCTCTTGCGGTACACTAGTTGCAAAACAATGACCACGTACGTACACTGACATAAAATTTCCCATGACTTATAACAAAGAATGAGATGCATGGACGTAGTGTGAAAACTGAAAACTAATCGGATCCAAAATTACTAGAGAGAAAATATGTTTCTCAACAAAATTGCAAAGATAACGTACATTAAGGTTTTAATTTCTTAAATAGACTAATCTTAACATTAAGGTTTTTTATACTATCTTGATTGGAGCATACTTGTCTACACCAAGTCTATTTCTCCACCAAATTTTAGAAGTGACATGACAAGTGTTGATTGAATAAAAGAGAATATATTAGGAATATTCTACAAACTGAAGGAGATGGAAAATGTATCTATAAAAATTGGAGTAATTTATTTACCGGTTAAAACATTAAACTATGTAGTAATAAAATTTATTTACCAAACATTAAACTATGTAAAAATGTAAATTTTGTTATTACTGTTTTTATACTTTAAATATATACATTTTTACAGTGATAATTTCTCACTATAAATAGTTTTACACTGTAAACTTGGTTTTTACACTAGTTTTGAGCTGACTTCATCATCGCTTTCTTCTCCGACGAACCAAAGTCGTGGTCTCTCTCTCTCTCTCTCTCTCTCTCTCTCTCTCATCGTGTTTTCTTGTCTCTCTTCTATCAAACAAACAAACCCGATTTGCTGTGCAAATTGGGCGCTGGAGAGATCATGAATCGACAACATAACCGCAATCAGAAGTCATTAAATCGATGAATTACTTTGCATGGGCGTTGTGGCTTCTCGCTTTGAATTATTTCAATTCGTTACTCATGGCATTTTCCAGGGAACCTTACCTAATATGTCAAGTACAGGTCCTCGGTTCCCTTCTTTGCCTCAGGTAATTTCAGATTTTTCAAAAAATGTTAGCCTTATCCAATTGCTTGTCAAATATATTGATATAAGGTATGTAAATTTTGCAGACTGTATTGGACAATGAGCTCCAAGGCCTTCTCCACAGTGGCGGATCCAGACAAAAGTTTAAGGTTGGGCAAGATTAAAATAAAAAGAGTGCATATAATATTATAATAAAAACAACAAAACCAATAATCCAAATGCAAAATCAATAATTAACTCCAAAATGTAAATTCTTGAAAATTTGATCACAGTACTAAAAAAAGAAAAGAATTAGAACTATCATTCTCCATTTATCTACGAGATGGTAACTGTTCACGTCGCGTCTTCATATTTTGAAAACGTTGCATAATAGCATCATTACTGATGCTATTAAATATGTCTTTCTCAATATATACCAACAAACTATCACTCATCCATTGATCTCCTATTCTATTACGTCGTGGACTCTTCACAATATTCATTGCTGAAAACACTCTCTCCACTGAAGCAGTCGCAATTGGTAAAACTAAAGCCAAAGTTAACAGCTTGTAAACTGATGAATAAACTTTATGTTTTCCTGTCTTCACCAACTTTTTTGCAAGATTACCAAGTCCTTTCAGCTGACAGAATTCATTGTTGAACCCCATTTCACTCAGATAAATATCAAGTTTGTTCTCAAGTGATAAGAGATCTCGTTCAGAGAAATCTCTTGGATAAAATTTGGCAAGACGAAGTAACTTTTGCTTGTCAAAGGCTAAAAAAGAATCATCTGGACTTAAACTTGAAATACAAAGAAGAAGCTCAGAGTTTACCTCATTAAAACGATCATTTAACTCTGAAAGTTGTCTATCAATCACAGTACAAAACACCTCAACTCGATAATGATGAAGGTTTGTTACCTTTTCAGCTTTACGTTGCGGTTTTCCTTTGGCAACAAAAATATCAGCCATATCGGGAATACTAATATCATGCTTGCTGCAAAAGCTATACACTTTGTCAAGAAACTCATCCCATTCGCATTCATCCTCCCTCATTGTTTACAGTTGTTGCTTACATACTTTGACCAAATCAATAGCATTAACAATGTCTTGATCTTTTCTCTGCAGTGCTTAAGATAAATCGTTTGTGACTCCTAATACTTGTCTCATTAAAAAAACATAAAATATGAAGTCAAAAGATTGCATTTGTGAAACCAGAAGATCACATTCGCCTCGATTATCAGTAGACGTGCCATCATCAATAATCATCTCAATCACTTTAATAATGGAAGAAAACATAGTGATGATACTCAATAAAGTGCCATAATGGGAACCCCAACGTGTATCACTAGGACATTTGATACTAGTTTCTTGATTCAACCCTCTTCCACTATGGAGCTCATCATCTTGAAGAATTTTCATCACCTCAATTTGTTGTTGTTCTCTTAGAAGATCACGACGCTTACAGGAGGATCCAACAATGTTAATAACTCTTGTTACTAAGAAAAAGAAGGTAGCAACTGGAACACAATTTTTAGCCAAAGAAACAAGGGCAAGTTGAAGCTGATGTGCAAAACAATGAACATAGAAAGCACAATCATTCTCCTTCAAGATAAGAGCTTTGAGACCGTTAAACTCACCTCGCATATTGCTAGCCCCATCATAGCCTTGATCTCGAAGATTTGAGATACTCAACTTATTTCTAGAAAATAATTCATCAATTGTAACCTTTAATGAATGGGCATCGGTACCTGTGACATGTTCAATACCAACAAATCGTTCAATTACTTGTCCTTTGGTATCTACAAATCGAATAACAACCGCCATTTGCTCTTTTATTGAATTATCTCTCGCTTCATCAACCAAAATAGAGAACAGTGAATCGCCAATTTTAGATATGATTGCATTCAAAGTTTCAACTGCAGCTGCATTTATAATATCTTTTTATATAACAGGAGATGTTAACTGAAGGTTTCCAGGAGCTTTTTCAAAGGCAACAGCTTTCACACTATCATTGTGGTCAGCAATAAATTCAAGAAGCTCAAGAAAATTTCCTCTATATATTGCCAGAAGATTCTGATTCATCATGCCCACGAAAGGCAAGACCTTGACGCAACAAGAAATGAATGCAGTCAATCGAGGCATTCAATAAAGTATAATAATTATGCTTCACAGATTCCACCTGACGACTGATAACAGATTCAAGATGTTGTTTCTGATTCATTAGAGCTTCACATTTCTGTGAAGCTTGATGGTGTGCACTACCAACAAATCCAACATGATCTTCCAATCCTTTTTTATTCTTCCAATTATCAAAACCTTTCCCGATAAATTTATCATCGCCTCCTTGATCACCGTGATCTGGTTTGAAGAAATAACAATATAAACAAAATAAGGCATCTCTGTCTATACTATATTCCAACCAAGGATGACCATCAAACCAAGCAGGAACAAAACGCCGTTTTACTCCATATATACTCTTCTGAGGAAAGTCATGAGTTTCAAGTTGACAAGCACCCTGAAGTAAATAATGTCTTCGAACTTGATCACGAATATTTGGATTGTAATCCATAATACGAGGTCGAAGTGCAGGATCTGAAGGAAGATTTTTTAAGTCAAGCTCATCTTTATTAGAAGATGAAACTTCCTCTGGATTTGGCAATGGTTTGAAATATCTTTTCAATGATGAATTCTTCATTGATGAACTGATAAATCACTAATGAACATAGAAAAAAAAATTTAGACGAATATGAAACTAAGAATCAATCCAAAAGTAAACAAAAAAAATCGACTAAACCTAATCAGAATCGTCTATATAAAAAATATCGGCTTGAAACTAATCAAGATTGAACAATTTTATAACTGAATCAAACTAAAAAACCTATTCTATTGGGCTTGCTAGCAGGCTCCAGCAGCCCCTACTCTAATCTATAATCCATTATACTAATCTATTATATATTTTAATCATATCAATCATACCTTGAAGCTTGATTATAAATTGCAAAGCACCAACTCAGCAAGCAAGTGGTGGTCTGTGGTCACTGGTCAGTCTTGTTTTGCAAAAGTGGACGCCAGAGAGACAGCTGCTTGCTTTGCAAAAGGACAGAGCCACAGGTCATGCACTGACGCCGTCAGAGTTTCTTTTGCAAAGAGAGAGAGAAAAGATAAAAGTTTGGACTGTTTAATCTAGGGCAGATTGCACAAACGATGTCGTTTTCTTTAAAGAGAAACGATGTCGTTTTCTTGGTTAACATAATAACATTTATTTGTTACTGTTCATCGTCTTCTTCCCCGAATTTGTCATTTTTTCTGTGAATTTTGTCTTTTTTTTTCTTTAGTTTTACACTACAAGCATATACTTGAAAAGTAAATATTAAAATCTCAGTTTCCCAACCTCGCCCATATGTAAATCCGCCCCTGCTTCCTCGCCCATATGTAAATCCCCCCCCTGCTTCTCCATATGGGTTTTTATTCGAG
The DNA here is from genome assembly GCA_946800695.1 of Geum urbanum. Taxonomy (NCBI): domain Eukaryota; kingdom Viridiplantae; phylum Streptophyta; class Magnoliopsida; order Rosales; family Rosaceae; genus Geum; species Geum urbanum. The sequence continues at coordinate 60,105,593 of OX327002.1, forward strand.
TTCGAATATTGACAACTTGGGACAAAATGGTAAGTGACTGAAATTCGTGTTTGTGAGCACTTCGGAGTTGTTGGAAGGCTTAACCTTAGGTTGTTTTTCATGTGCTGCAAGCCGTTTGAAGCCGGAGCTATAATGTCTGAGCAAATATTGGGGGTGTGCTCCTCCCAACAAGCATTCAATTTTCGTTAACTGTATTTGACTCAGTTTGAGAAAAGAAAGAGACAGTTCTTCAGCTGTATATGCTCCCCGTCCCTAATTGTTTGTTCTTCAAATTTTTAGCAGAAGAAGATGACTTGTTATATCCCGAAATGTGTATAATCAGGCAAGAAAGCAAGAGTTTGATTGGCGAAGAAGACTATTTGTTATTGGTGTTGTAGATCAGGATTATGCATGATGCTTTCGGAAGAATTGTTTTTTTGTAGAGTGCACCATGATAAGCAAATAGATGGAGTAACACAGATTGGTTTGATTTTCATGTAAAAAATGTCTCAATTCTGTTGCAATAGATTATAACTTGTATTTATCCAAGTGACACTGGTTGTTTGATCTTCTCTGTTCTATTTTCATTTCTTTTCTCCGTATGCATAAGACTACAGCATCTCTAAGATGTAGTTAAATGCATTTGCTTTATTCGCATTATAAAATATATAAACTACAGGACCGCCTTTCGGAACCGGCTTGATCTTCTTGAACCGGATCCAGAAGCATCCCAGGCAGAGAATAAGCCTATCCAAGCTCTGAACCATGAACAGTATACACGCATTGGCCAGAAACTGATGCGGCGGAGCCAAATACTCGACCCGAATCAAAACCCACTTAGAATATACCCAATCAAACGCGCCTTTGACGCCGACGACATCGAACTCCATCTCCCACAAGTACCGAAGCTGCAAGTGCGGAGCTCCGAAATGCCACCCTTTAAAATACGCCGCGACTTCGAAACCCAGAAGTAAAAGGGAGAGCATCAGAAAGAGCTTGAGGCAGAGATAGAACCGCGGCGACTTTACAGATAAGCGGGGGCCACCGCGGCGAGTCTGGTCGGTGTCGGCGTCGGTTCTCCCGGCGGCGGATAGCGGAGGCAAGGCCGAGAATTGCGGAGCCGAGGGAGGTGAGGCAACCCGCGGCGTGGTGGGCCTTGAGGAGTATGACCCACGCGTCCCGGTGACTCATCCACGGCGGCGTTTAGGAAGTCTTCCTCGGTGGGGCCTTCCAGTTTGGATTCTAAGACAAGATACCTAGAAATTTGATCAAATATAGCAAGTGAAAGCCTGAACCAGGCCCTAAAAAAGACATCAATGACCCTGCCACCATTCACTTACCGAGCAGTCCTCATTAGTCGCAACACCTTTTCTTCCGGTTTCTCTCACCTGATTAATTGCATAATTTGGAGTGATCAGGAACTTGCAGTATTCCGTATTCGAATATCATTTCGTTGGGCTATTTTGGTAGTTTTGTGAGAAATTACATACGCAGTGAAAGAACAAATTTTTACTGTAACCTAAACCCTACAACCTAACCCTAAACCCCAACCCCTATACCCTATACCCCATATCATCTTCGTTTCCAGAATTGGGGAATAATTGAGCTTCCCTCAAACCCCCCAACGAATTCGACTTGCTTTATCTTAATTTTTCTAACGAACTCCGAAATTGGAAACCTATTACACAACGAAGACAGAAGACAGAGAGAGTGGAAGAGGACGCCCTCCAAGAGCTCGACGACGCCCGCTTCTTCTAATCATTTAAGAGTCTCCCCGTTTGGTTGCTAGGGTCGCTCTACATAGAGACGTTGTTCAACCATCTATTCATCACTACCGAATACACAGTGAGTGTTAATCTGTGTTTGTTGTTTTCGGAGTTTCAAGGTTTCCGATTATGGAATTGATCCTCATTTTCTCTCATTGATTCTGTTCGATTTGATGCCATATAAAACTGTATGAAATACTCATTGTGCATTTTGATTGCGACCATGTAAGCTACAAGAGCAAGAAGATTGAATCTGAAAATGAGTTTTACGAGTGTGTATGAGTGTGTGAATGTAATGAGCTTGCATATTTTGGTTTGGAGCTAAAGTTAAAATGCTTGCTTGCTTTAGTTTATGTTAATTTTGGATGTTAGGGTTGTCGGCGTGTTTGGTATCAGAGTACGGGGATAAGCTATCCTCTCCTCTTAAGCAATACGTCCAAAATCTCCTCAAGGTAGCAGTTTGTACGTATTGATATCAGTTTGCTTCCTCTTGGTATTTTTCGAGTTTAGGTCACTACAAGAAAAATGCACTTAGACCACGGACCATTTCCGTCGTCTAAGTGCAGTTTTTCGTCTTCTAAGTACTTGGACGACGGAAACTCCGTCGTCCAAGGTCCGTGCTCCAAGTGCTGTCGTCCAAGCACCTGGACGACGGAGACTTAGTGTTTCCGTCGTCCAAGTGAACTTGGACCTCGGACATTATCCGTGGCCCAGGTGTTCACCTGGACGACGGAGACTTAGTGTTTCCGTCGTCCAGGTGAACACCTGGGCCACGGATAATGGTAGCAATGTCCGTGGCCCAGGTGTTCACCTGGACGACGGAAACACTAAGTCTCCGTCGTCCAGGTGAACACCTGGGCCACGGAGAACAACAGGGTTTAGGGGTTAGGGGTTAGGGGTTAGGGTTTAGGGTTTGTGCACCTGGACGACGGAGAACATAATCTCCGTCGTCCAAGTGAGTATTTAATTTTTTAAAAAAAATAAATTGAAATTAAATATTATTAATTTAATTTATTATTATTTTAATTTAAATAATGAAAAATGCTAATATTAAATAAATAAACTAAATTTTGAATATTAAAATTAATAACTTATATATATAATTATTAAATAATCAAAGTAAATTAATTTGTACATACGAAAAAACCCATAAATTAAAAATTAAAATATTGTTCGGAATGCGTAAAGAAACGAGATAATATACTACGTGCTAGCTAATACACTGGAGGAGCAGATGCGGGGCCGAGTCCTCCGCCTCCAGCCGGGTCGTTGTCGTCGGGGTGTGGGTTCGGAGGAGGTTGACATACTTCTCGATTTTGGTTCATGAGCGCGATGAGTTGGGCTATTTGTGCTTGTTGTTCGTCAAGTCTTTGCCGCATTGACTCATTCTGCTCTTGTGTCCGTCGATTCTCCTCTCGTGCCAGTCGAGCCTCTTGAATGGCTGCTTCGACAGCCGCAGCCTGACTCATTCTCCGCTGCCTCGAACCTCCCGTAGATGATGAGCCGGAGGTCGTCGACAAATCTCGTACCACCCTAGGCCCAAAGTGCCTAACCTCCTTGCCAGCTCTACGACCGTAGACCTCATCCGCGATTGCAATTTGGCTCTCTAAGGATAGAGGAGGCAGGTCTTCCGGCGGCACATCTGGGAACGCAAGCTGAGTGTTGGCCAACTCTTCATGCGCACGCTCTATCGCCCTTGCCTACAAAATTATAATTAATTTATTATAATTTTGTAATCATATTTAAATAATAATTACTATAATTAAAAACACATATATATATACATATCACTTATATCACTTACCCCGCATTGACTCGCTTCATTATCGAGCCCTGGCGTCACGTACGCGCTTACGCTTGCATCAATAAAAGGGTGTTTGGAACCCTTATCCTTGTGCTCCTTGGCAATTTGAATGAACTGCTTGGCGCCGGTAGTATGGTGTTTCTCCTTCTTCCCCCGGTTGGCTTTGTTGACACCGGAGAATTTCTGTTACACAATATAATTAAATCATTAAAAAATGAATAACTACAATTTAAATAATTCAATTATTTTAATTGAAATAAAAAAATTAAATTAATACCTTAAATTGTTCATCGGCAAAGTGGTTACGCAACCACTCCCACTCATCTTCTCTCTCCCCTTGCAGCTCTACCGGGGGAGGCACGGGACCGACATCTTTGAAGTACTTATGGAGCCTGTACTTCCAATCTTTGTAGATGGAGTTGGCGGATTGATTGATATGCCTCAACATAGCCGGTGTCGGATCCACGTCAAATTGTTCCTATGAAAAATAAATAGAAAATTATAATCGTATATATTATGAAATTTTAGGCCGAGATTAACAATATTATATAATAACTAAATTGAACGTATTACGTACCGAAAGATCTTTGAAGACTTTCGCCTTCTCATGATCCGGCGCCTCCTTCCAAGTAGGGGCAGTGATACGAACCCGGTTACGGATGATTGACCATATCCCATGCGCCGAGAGACTTGCTAGTTGAGCTGTGGGAGGGCCACCGGTGAATTCGTCGTACGGCAAGTCGATCTTTTTACCGGTCGCCTTGCAAATACGCTCCGCTTTCCCCCCTTTAACGAGACCCCGAGTCCTTTTCGGTTCCGGGTCAGTGGGGGCCCTCCTTTGCCTACGGCGGGCGCTGTACATGATTGATTCGGCGGTGGAGGACGCCTGAGTACTTCCCGTTGAATGGGTACCGGGCGTCGGAGATTGGAAGGGGTCGACGTCATCACCGCTCGAGATGAATGGGGGAGCGGGAATTTCCCCAGAGGGCGCTACGGACGGACCAGATGATCCGTCCGGATTGAGAGCGTCGTTGCCCTCCGGTGGTAATTCCCAACCGACTTGGTCCGCCAAGCGGCGGAGCATGGCATCTTCTGCCTCTTGTAGGGCTTTCTTCTTGCCGGATGTCGTCTTTGGCGGAGCCATTTAAACCTAAGAGTACGGGGTTATAATACCTACTTACCATAATAATTACAATGTCCAAAATTTACGCTAATTAATTAAGTACGTTTAAGATTTAAATAGAGTACACTAGCTTGGCATTTTCAGTCGTTCAATGGACGTGCGACCCGCGCGATAAAGTGTAAATTTTCAATTAATCAGCCTTGGTTAAATCGAAAAACATGGCCAGTTAGGGATAGAGATAACGCGAGAGGCAGGACTAATTTCGACAAAAGTCTTTCTTAGTCCAAATCCTGTCACCAGTCATAACCCGTTTCTAGACACCATGTCCGACATTCGGCCAATTTTTCGAAAATTTACACTCCCTCAAGTCCTTTGCAAACTCCGCCCTCAACCTCGTGTCCATAACTTCACTTAGGTTATGGTGTGCGGTGATGAAATCCACACATCACGAAGGGTTAAGGAGATAAGCAAGGAAAAGAGGCGCCATCTATTTCAAAGAGTGCGACTTAATTACACCAAGCCTATGTACTAAATTTAAATCGAACACGTACTACTAATTTATTTACTAAAAAATACACGTAATTACATGCAATAATTTATTTTCCATTTAGCATGCAATAATTAACCATTTAATTAATTAATAACAATAATTATTTATTTAATTAATTAATAACAATAATTATTTATTTAATAACAACAAATTTACAATTATTCATTTAATTAGGAAACAATAACAATAATTATGATTTAATTAATAAATAACAACAATTAATCATTTATTAAATATTTAAAATTAATTACTAAATTAATTTCTACTAATTAATTATATTTAGAATTAAATTAATTAATAAAATGAAAATTATTTATATAAGGGAAAAATAGAAATGTACCGAAGCGGAGTTTACGGGAATTTCGCCGGACTTGAGTCGTCGGAGAGGAGGAACCACGCCGGAAAAAATGTCGTCGGAGCGTCGCCGGAGGAGGATCGCCGGAGGAGAGGAGGAATGATGAGAAAATGAGGGGGGGTGCAACTCTATTTATAGAGTTTCACTTAGACGACGGAGCACTATTCTCCGTCGTCTAAGTCCACCTGGACGACGGAAATAGTGTTTTCCGTCGTCTAGGTGGCGGTTTAAAAATTTTCAATCGGCGCGTAATTAATCGGCGGGACGTTTTGAACCGCCATTGAATTGGACTTAGACGACGGAGAATGAATTCTCCGTCGTCTAAGTGAAAATTCAAGCGGTGCCGAAAACGGAAGCGGTAAATTGAACCGCCATAATTTTGGACTTGGACGACGGAGATGGTCAGTTTCCGTCGTCCAAGTGAAAATTACATGAAAAAAATTAACAAAAATAAATTTGAACCGCCATGGTTTTTGAACCTGGACGACGGAAAATGACCATCTCCGTCGTCCAGGTTCAAATTACGTAAAAAAAAATTTAAAAAAAAATTCGCTAGGAATTTAGCGATCTGTCATTCGAGTGAAATAGTCGTACAATATCGATGAACGCATCGTGTATATAAACAGTTAAATTTGAACCGACGATTAATTTTACGTATTGAAACATGTTAAGTATCGACTAATCTTTACGACTTAAGTGTTCATGAGTAGACGCTCATTTGCAGCAGAGTATTAACGAAATTGAATTTGGACAAAACAACCGTTGGATATGTTCGTCGTAACATAATATATAATTGTCTTCAAAGGATCATAAAATAATAAGTTCGGGAAGGGTTTGATCGGCACAGTCAACCGCAAAACCGATAATTTCACAAACCGGAAACGTGGATACTAGGCATTTCGTAACTCCGATTTTCGAACCGTCGAAGCTCACACACCAAGAATTGTTTACTCTAAAGTCTTGATGAAAAGACTTTGCATTGGAAGAAGGTCTAGATGGTCGTTGTCTTAGAAAAAATTACGATATCTGCACCTGGACGACGGAAACACTCATTTCCGTCGTCCAAGTCAGAACTTGGACGACGGATAACTTCATTTCCGTCGTCCAAGTCAGAACCTGGACGACGGAAACACTCATTTCCGTCGTCCAGGTGTATAGACCCTGAATTCAGGGGTTAGGGCCTTACTGTTTAGGGTTTAGGGTTTGTGAACTTGGACGACGGAAAATGACCATCTCCGTCGTCCAGGTGTAAAAACCTCGAATTCAGGGGTTAGGGCCTTAGGGTTTACGGTTTAGGTCGTCCCCGGTCATTTGTGTGTGCGTTCAATTATTCTGATTCAAAAATATAATTAAAAAATTGATCGATCGATCCGAACTGCTAGATTTATGGTCCAAGATTTAGCTAGGGTTTTATATGAGATTGAGATTTGGCGCCAAAGGTGAATCTGCAATTAATTTCTCCGTTGTCCAGGATATATAATTCGGATTAATTTCTTACCGTAAACCAGCATCGATCATATATATATATATTACAATAATTACAGTAATTAATTACCAATTAATCTCCCTCGTCGTATGACCGTACTCTTCGTCATAATCATCATCGTCCTATTGTGTACCTGGACGACGGAGAATGACCATCTCCGTCGTCCTAGTGTGTACCTGGACGACGGAGAATGACCATCTCCGTCGTCCAGGTGTAAAAACCCCGAATTCAGGGGTTAGGGCCTTAGGGTTTACGGTTTAGGTCGTCCCCGGTCATTTGTGTGTGCGTTCAATTATTCTGATTCAAAAATATAATTAAAAAATTGATCGATCGATCCGATCTGCTAGGTTTTGGGTCCAAGATTTAGGGTTTTATATGGGTTTAGGGTGAATATGGCGGGGGACCTAATATAAACGTGGACAGAATTCAGGTGTCCGTTAAATTATTTTGAATGACCATAAAAAAATTAAAGAAATGATGGATCGATCCGATTTGCTAGATTTAGGGTCGAGGATTTAGCTAGGGTACATTTTATATGAGATTGAGATTTGGCGCCAATATTTATTAATTTCTCCGTTGGCCAGGATATATATATAATTCAGATTAATTTCTTACCGTAATCCGGCATCGATCATATATATATATATATATATTACAATAATTACAGTAATTAATTACCAATTAATCTCCCTCGTCGTATGACCGTACTCTTCGTCATAATCATCATCGTCCTCATCCCCGTTAGTCGACGGCTCATCCTCGTCATCGTACTCAACATCGTCCGACGAATAACCTGAGTCCTCGTCCGCGTCCTCTTCCTGCTCGTCTTCTTCATCTACCTCATGGATAATCTCATCTTCAGTTAGATCTGTACAACCATCAGGCATGGGTAACCGTTCACCATCTTGAACCAGGTCCATTATATCGGAGCGGACCATAGAAATATTAGGCTCTTGATAGGCAGGAATGTCTCTTTCTGGTTCAGCAGCATCTTCAGTCGTCGCCGGTGTCCCTTCAATTCTCTCTGTATTCCATATTCCTCGGTGAGAGATATGGTTCACTATTTTCCACCCTTCACCGGCTTTCGGATCGTCGAGATAGAACACCTGCCGAACTAAGGTGGCGAGAGCGAAAGGCTCATCCTCATACCAGTGCGAGTTTGTATCGACAGATAATAGTCTCAGGTCTTCCTTTGTACGCTTGAACCATCTGCACTTGAATAGGAAAACGTTGACATCATTCCCGTAACATAGCTGAACCACGTATACAATAGCCCCGTAATATAGATCATTGTCTTTCCCAACGGCTACCCCACTGTTTTGTGTTCTTCTTCCTTCGTCTCGGGCCAATGAATGGAACTTTACACCGTTCACAAAACATCCGGGATAAATATAGTGTTTAACCGGCTTCCCTGCTAGCAAGTGCTTTGGCCATGACCACCACCCTCCGTGGTTATCAGATTTTTGCAGATCAATCATCTGCGAAAAAGGCCAAATTAATATAATGGTTTACTTTCTACAAACATGAGCAATATGTATTTAAATAATTAATACCGAGTCGTACGTACGTACCCATTGGAAGAAATAATCAGGAAACTTCTTCTTAACCATTTTGTCAATCCACGCCGAACTCTTGTTTTGATTTAACGCCTGAAGCCTCTCCCTGTATGACATCATGTACGGCTCAACTTCATCACAGTCTCGCAACACTACCCAATGTGCCTCAATAAGTTCTTCCCGTGTTAACGATTCCTTTAATACTCCTCTAAACGGTCGGACGACATTGGTGACGACAGAAAGATTGATGCGGGCACTGCGATCGGAGGCAGTGCTGGGAGGGGGTGGATCTTTGAGGTACCTGTTGCAGTAAGTAACACACTCATGCATTAGGTATGTCTCTGCTATGGAGCCATCCGGGGCCGACCTGTTTTTGACGAATGACTTATACTGTCCAAGCTGTCTACAAAATCAAACGTACACATTACATAAGTACATATAGCTAGCTGGCTAGTATATATATAATCTCCAGTGGAACAAATTAATTAATTAGTTGTACGTACCTTTCTTGAGGATACATCCAAGTGTACTGGACCGGACCAGAAATGAGCACCTGCTCGGGCAGGTGGATCATTAGGTGAATCATGATGTCAAAGAAAGCAGGGGGGAAAATCCTCTCTAGTTTGCAAATGATGTGCACAATTTGTTGTTGCAATTCCACCACATCTGACTTCTTTAATTCTCTGGCGCATAACCTCTGCCACCACCTGCACAATGCCACTATTGGTTCTACGACGTCCCGAGGCAAGTATGGTCGAATTACCACTGGAATCAGACGTTGCAGCATAACGTGATAGTCATGTGTCTTTAGACCAACAAACTTGTGTTGCACCTCGTCCACTGCTCCAGTTATAGTAGCTGCATACGTAGCCGGATAACGAACGCCCTTAAACCAGTGAAATACAGAACGTCTAAGCGTCGGCTTCACTGTGTAAGGTGCATCTGGCATCTTGTTGTACACTCCTTTCCTATCCCTCCTCAACCACAAGGGACGACGTAGATTCATTGATTCCAGATCTTTGCGCGCTTTGGGAGTATCTTTAGTCTTGAACTTAATACCGAGAATTGTTCCCACCACGCTGTCGCACACATTCTTTTCTATGTGCATCGCGTCCAAGTTGTTCCTCAGCTTCAACTTCGACCAGTAAGGGAGTTCAAAGAATATACTCTTGTGATCCCAATAGCTCAGATCATGTGGAGGAATTGGATTGCATTTCTTTACATCCGCGTCATTGCTCAACACACCAAAGTCGAAATAGCTCAACCTCTCTAAAATCTCTTCGCCCGACCAACTACGGGGTTTAGGATTGTTCTCTACCGTACCGTCGAAATGAGCTTCATCCTGTCGCCACGGGTGGTCGTGAGGAAGCCATCTACGGTGACCCAAGTAACACACCTTCCCCGCGTGCCAACTAGAGTTCACGTCGTCCAAACATATAGGACATCCATTATATCCTTTTGTCCTGCAGGCTGCCAACATCCCATAAGCTGGAAAATCGCTGATCGTCCACATAACCGCAGCCCTCATCGTGAACATCGTGTCAGTGAATTTGTCATAAGTTGGGACTCCATTTTCCCATCACAGTTTCAGCTCGTCGATCAAAGGTCTGAGGTAGACATCTAAGCACTTCGATGGAGATTTAGGACCTGGAATTAGTACGGTAAGGAAATTAAATTCCTTGTTCATGCACATCCACGGAGGCAAGTTGTACGGCATCAGAATAACTGGCCAAGTGCTGACGGCGGAGCTATTACTTCCCCAAGGATTGAATCCGTCTGTAGATAGGCCGAGTCTAACATTTCTAACCTCTGAAGCAAAGTCTCCAAATTCTCTGTCGAAATGTTTGAAACCCTCCCCATCCGCGACGTGTCGCAGGACATCGTCATCTATTCGCTTTTCTGCGTACCATCGCATCGCCTCTGCTGTGTGTAGCGACATGTACAGGCGCTGCAATCTGGGAATCAAGGGAAAATATCGAACAACTTTCACAGGAATTCTCTTTTTCGAACTCTTCCTATTCAACTGGAATCTGCACTGGCCACATACGGGACAATAGTCCAACTCTTTATACTCTTTGTAAAATAGCACACAATCATTCGGACATGCGTCAATTATCCTGTACTTTAGGCCGAGGCTGCTCAGGATATTTCTAACCTTATAATGAGATTTAGGAAGATTGTGATCATCAGGAAGCAACTTACATATTTGCTCCTGAATTTCGTCAAAAGCACTCACTGACATTTTGTGCTTCACTTTTATCTTCATTTGCTCCATCACATATTGCAACACATTCTCTCGACATCCAGGGAACACCGGGGTCTGCGCTTCAAGTAGCATCCGGTTGTACTTTTCCATCTCACTGGTGTCAGTGGCCAAGCTAGCTGCGGGGAATGTGTCATCATGCTCATTGGTGGTACTGTAACCTCCGTCTTGGTGTTGGTGTCTGCCATGACTACATCCCGGAAACGCATCATGGACCAAATCTGCAGTTGGGTTGCAAGCTGGGGGTCCGGCACCACTGTCGCTGGATGAGGCACCATGGTAACTGTACCCTGAGCTGAAGTCTACTGCGCTGAACTCTACTGCTTCACCATGCTCGCTCCATGTAGTGTAACTCCACATCATACCATTTTCGTACAAGTGTTGCACCATAACATTAACCTCCGCATACTGACAATTAAGACATTTCTGACACGGACACCTGAAACGTTTCTTTCCCTGACCATGTTCTATCGCAAAATTCACAAATTCGCTAATTCCATCCATATACCGGACATCACATCTATTCTTCAACTTCATCCAACTCTTGTCCATACTGCTACAAAATATTATACTTAATTAATTATTACATATATATATATTTGTCCATTAATTTACGCTTAATTATACGTACTCGATCTACATATCGATCCATCAATTACGTGCGTATGTACGTAATTTAATCGATCTGTACATATATATATATATATATATATAGCTAACATCAGCTAACATCCTTGCATGTATATATATATGTACATACGTTTTCACTAAATACATATTAATTAAGCAAATTTTAACTGCGTACATACGTACCTGCTGGCCTTCTCGATATCTTTACGTTAATTAAGCTAACTAGCGTGTCAGCGGAGATCCCGGCCTTATCGATCCTGATTCTTCTCGGCCTAGCTAGCTTCTAGCTACCTAGCTCGATCGAGCTCCCTAGCTTCTAGCTACCTAGCTCGATCGAGCTCCCTAGCTTCTCCTTCTCCCTTCTCCTTCAATTATTCTTCAAATGGAATCGATCATGAAGAGATCGAGGCTAGCTAGGAATGAATTCGATCAGTACGTTTGGCCGGCAGTGGGCTTATATAATGCTTCACTTAGACGACGGAGGTGTCGGTACGTCGTCTAAGTGGAAGTACGTTTTGTGAACTCGGACGACGGCGTGTCGGTCCGTCCTCCAGGTAATCACCTGGACGACGGAGAATACCATCTCCGTCGTCCAAGTGGTCACCTGGAGGACGGAGAAGACTCCGAGGTCCAGGTGGTCACCTGGACGACGGAGAATACCATCTCCGTCGTCCAGGTGGTCACCTGGAGGACGGAGAAGACTCCGAGGTCCAGGTGACCACTTGGACGACGGAGAATACCATCTCCGTCGTCCAGGTGGTACTTGGACCACAGAGTCTTTTCCGTCGTCTAAGTGTCACTTGGACGACGGAGAATTAGTGTTTCCGTGGTCTAAGTGCTGTTTTCTTGTAGTGGGTAGTTATGTTGTGTGAAATGTACAGGCTAATATGGAAGGGCCCTTCGGAACTGAGTGGCCTGCTCTTCAAATCATTACTTTCCGAAATGCCCCCTACTAAGCAGCCGCTCGCAAAATCAAACAACAACGCCAAACTGGTACTCAACGACGACGGCGACCGTATGACCAGACACGACCAACAGTTAGGGTCCATTACATATGGCTTTTTCGGGACCGTAGTACGGCTTGAGCGGCTCAGGTTTAGGCTGATTATTAACCTGTTCCAGCCTAAACTCGTTCTTCTTGGAGGCCGACTCTATTAATACATTGTGTAACATTGTGCTTACAGACTATTCTACAGAAAACTATAAGAAAAGAAATTGCAGACTGCAGTAATAACAGTTGCACATAGGATACCAGACTGTGATGGACTGCACTAAGGGGCTTGCTATGAGTGATGGTAAGAACTTTAAAATTAAGAATGAACTGAACAACTTGGGTCTATTGATGTTAAAAACTTTGTCAAATTTGCATCGACAAGGCTATTAGTAGAGTACGATGCGTCAGTTAAGCTGAACAACAATGAGGGGTCATTATTCGGGCAGCTTGTCAAGTAGTACTGGTCTCGCTCAACAAATGATGGCATCCATCCAGAAGATTGATCGTGAAAATTCATTGACTTGTTCTTGGGCACAGTTATCCAGCTTTAAATTTTGAAGATGTCATTGAAGTTCTACATCTTTTTGCTGCTTCGTGGTATCATTAAGCTAGTTAAAACTGAATAAGCTATTGTAGCATCCAAATCTGTAGATCTTTTCTCCTATTATCATCTTGGCTTATACCTTCTTGACTGAAAAGAAGTGCGTTTGATCATTATACTTGATTTTGTCAAAGCTGGCTAATGTCTCCTCCATGTTATTGACTAGTAGTTGTTCTGGAATTTAGTAGTTGTATGTGAATATGTTTGAGCAAGATTCTACAACCTGAATTACTAGAAATGTTAACAATATATGTGTTTGGGCCTAAATAAAGAATTTCATTTTGGGCTTGGATGGCCGAGGTCTACGCGAGCAGCCCATTATATTAATGGTGCTTGGCGAAGAGTCAAGTGAGATAACGTTTTGCGAGCATTCGCTAGAAGAAGACTTTGAGTTCTATTAGAACTATGTCTTATTAGCTGGTTTTATGCGGCTATGATTCTGTCATAACTAGTTTCGTTTTAGATAGAACTCTTAGAAGAGTTATGATAGTAATTGAAGATCTATGAGTGGTACGACACGTATGCTGGTGTTGGATTCAGACTATGACTACAAGAGCAGAAGAAATTTGAAATAGAATGGATGAATGTTATTAGGCGAGTATATAAGGAGAGCAAGGATCTTATGAGAAGCCCCCCCCAATCAATCAAACAGTCTTGCTATACGCAAACAAACCTAGACGGACATCTCGTCCTCGAGATTCCTATCTTCTTGCAACCAGAAAGTCTAAGTGCTTGTCACCTATCGAGTGAGAGTATTACGACTGTAAGGAAGCAATTGTAACCGGAAAGTTGAAGAGCTTGTCACTTGTATGTTGAGAGCTTGAATACTCAAAGGGAGCGAGTGTTCTCAATACTCTGTTACGAGATTGCTCTGCTTTGCACGAGAAAGGACGTGTGGAGTATTGATTTCAAGACTTAGCGAGAGATTCACATATCAAAGTCCTAGGTTTCTAGGCGAAAAGGACCTATTCGAGCAGGGTTGATGTTCTCCCTGTTCTAATCGCTTAATATAGAAGTCAGGCGGCTGTAATCAGTCCATATTCCGTCAAGAGACAGTGGTACGTCAGCATACGAAGCACAAACAGGATAGACCAGCTCACGCGGTTAAAACATCCGAGATAAAAGAGACTGCTTCGCGAGAAGGATCTCTTCGCGAGAGATATTTTTGCATCGAACAATATGCACTCATGTTATGCCACAACAGCCTGGATAGTCTGAAGCAAATGAAACACGTTGGAGAGACTTGCTCCAAAATTGTAAGTTCTGGAGCAACACAAATGAACAGTCCATCAATTATGTCACCTTCTTAACAACTGACTAAGCTACAAATGAGATGTTCTCATGACTCCATGTAACAGAATGTATCAGTTGAGGTACTTCAAGTTGCCAACATTAAGGCATTTACCTTAACCTGAAATCATATTCCTTCTGCATCATATATATATAGAGAACCTTTGAGCATTTGATCAATAATGTAGAGTATCAATCAAGCATTTTGTTCATCCTCCAACATATCAACTTAAACAAAACTCTCAAGCTTGAATTCAAAAGTCTAAATATCCTTGATCCCCAAAATAGAATAGTCATAGCAGATGATAACATCATATACATGATAAAATGGACAAAATGGACAAAGGCAAAATGGAGACCGTAACCTAGTGAGTATAAATATAGTTCATTGGAGGGAGGGGAAATATTAAACATATGTGAGTATAAATAAAATGAGAATATGATTCTATAATGACATTAGTTTAGCCACTTAGAATAGGAAGTGCAAAAAATCTACTCTTGTAGACCATTACAAAGCTGAATTGATGGCCATCGTCCAACCCATTACACAGCATGAAATAATGTAACCCCTCAAAATTCAAGTGTGTTGGGGAGGATTACAACATAAACGTTGTACTCTTTCAAATTTGGATCCACAATAACGACATTCCAACTTTCATCTCCATTTAGGTACGCTTGACGAAATACTTGAGGCACCATCTACAGTCAACAAGTACAGATATTTACACGTTGCGTACTTGAGGTATAACAGCAGCGCCATTTGCATATAGTCGGACCCTTCCAATTCTGCGCACATCACCGTGCTTCCTTCCTTTAAAGCATCCAGAGCATCGGCTTATTGTGCACAAATATAAACAGAACACTAATAATGTAAGCTTGACTTTACAAAATTCAGCAGTCGAAACTGATTCAAAGTAAAACTGTGGACAACTTGAATTTGCAAAGCAAGTATTAGCGCCACATAAATTAAACTGCAAACGAACGAGTAAAATTCTAAAACCAACTGCCATAGCAAGATTAACCTCTTCCACACACACCTATCCGTCCACCAATCACACCACCACAACAACATAATTGTATCTAACAAAGCTCAATCGCACTAATGACTACATAACTTTACTAACATAAGATCAATTTCAACATGTTTTAGCAATCAAACCTATCTACATTAGCAACAATCACAACACAAACCCCAAATTTGACATTTGACAGTAAAAGTAGAACTCTTATAAGAATGAGCAACGTATCGTGTTCTGTCCAAGAGGAGTCCTTAGAGCCAACTGGTAAAAAGTCGAGCATTCTCCACCGGCTTTCTTAATGCGAGCCCTAGCCCTCTCAGTGAATCTGAGCGCAGTGACCTTAGAGCCGGAACCTCGTTGAGCGGAATCATCAACAATGATGGATAACGAAACGAAAAAACGATCAGATATGAGACTCAGCTGGATTGGCCAAGGCTCTGATTTCAAGCAAGCCAGACTGAACTGAGTTGGCAGAACCTGATCATAGCTGTTCCTGAAAAATTCAAAATCCTGCCATCAATTCAATCAATCAACTAAAATCGGCACCGTTTCTTAAACTCAAAAACGAATCGCGGAACCCAAATACCAGCATAGATTACACAAATTCCCACCCTCTGTGCAGCCATAATCTTAGTTTAAATTGTTTCGACTGCGATACTTGTTAGATCTCCATCACTGGGTATCCCGTGGTTCCATTACCTATGACTCGAACTCAAACTATAAATCAGTCATCTAGGTTCGAATCCTCAATTAAAACCAGTTTAACGAACGGCCAGATTCAATTACAATAGCGATGAACTGAAATACATAACCAAGGGCTTACCTTCGTCATCAGTGGCCGAATTGGACGACGCCCTCCATCGCTCTGCGGCGGGATTGACGCGCTCGTTTTCACATCCTCCGAATCAATCAGTGGTCGCGCGCCTCTGCTTCATCTCTCTCGGTAGAGGTTTGAGGGAGTCCGAGATCGTGGCTGGGTGAATTTATCCAAACTACTGTTGTTCAATCTACCTAGGATGAATTCAAGCTGGGTAATTAGTTTTGCGCATGGTCCCACCTCCTCTTACGGTCAACGTTAGTCTTCTGAAATGTAGATTATCAGGTAATCTAGCGTGCACCGCTCTGATACTTTAATAAAGTATTACGGATCGAGTTCACAGACTAGGAATCACTAGACGTTGCGCCAAAGGGGAATCAGTAGATAACATTACAAAGTTTTGGGCGGATAAACCTAGGAATAAACTCTCTACACTCTACGGACACACGCCATTGAGATGGTGGCTTGTACATTATGATGGCATGGCCTTCAACCGGTCATCATGTCGTCACTGGCTTCCTCCTCTGCAGTTGTGCAGTTAGATTTGCCAAGCTACTCGAGCATTTCTTGCTTCTCGCGTCTATTCATCACTTCCGATCAAAAGGGCCAGTGCAGGCAGTCTCAGAATTCCACATTATATATATTTTTTCCATAAGAAAAAGAAAAAAATTAAGAAGAGAAAATACAGAATTATTGCACACATGTTTGCAGATCGAGGAAGCCAAAGACCCCCACATGGTTGCTCACTTCCAGTGGCTGGCTGGCTGGCTGGCTGGATAGGATTCATGTACGTATTTATTTCCCGGCCAAACCAATGTGCCACTAACAAACAAAATCTGCAAAATAAAGGCTTTGCATGTACAGTCCCATCAGCAGGCAGCAGCAACCAAATTATTTTGCTTCAGAGTTGAGAACTTGAGATCAATACATCTGTGACTCTCACTGAGACCATATCTAGTTATCTACACAAACAGTATTTAATTTAATTGATGTGAAGATATCATTGATCCCAAGAATTATACTCATAACAAGATCTTCTTAGTAGATAGCATCTGCCTTCATCATTACATTATTCTCAGCTCAGGGTGAGGTGAGGTGATCTAGTCTATAATCTCTTAGGCTTGTGTGGTGGATGGGAGGTTACTTAATGGCTCTCCCTCTCTCTCTCTCAAGATCTTTCCCACTAGATTTCTTCTCTCTCTCAAGATCTTTCCCACTAGATTTTCTGAATCAAATTTTTGGGGCTTTGCTTGCATCATTGTCTCCATCTGCTGCAACAGTGTTCTATCTTTTCACCTTTCAATTTCAGTTACCATTTGTAGTTCTGATGAGAAAAAGGTTGAGGCCTCATTGCCAAATTTACCACCCCATGTTCGATCTTTCTCTGTCAAGTTAGCTAATTAGGTCCAAAATAGCTAAAAAGCAAGTGTCTTTTTACACTGTTTGCATAATTGCATGGCTCTCTGAGAAAAACAGAAAAAGAAGAGAAAAATGGCGTTGAAGGGACCTGGCGGGAACAGTGGCTTGAACAGTTTAGAGAATCCAGATATTTTGATTACAGAGATTGAAGAGCAGATAATGGAGAGGAGGTCAGGAAGAGGAGGACAAAAGAGATCAGAGAAAAAATTAATGGGCCCTCAAAAGCCTGCAAACGAAATGAGTGCCACACTCTTGCTCTGCGCCATTCCTGCAGTGTGTTTTCTTCTCTCTCTCTCTCTCTCTCGTTCTTTTTCTCTGTGAGAGTGTGTGTGTGGTTCTTCTTGAGCTCTTTCTCTATCTCTTGGAATTTAATCTAAAGGGTCCGGTTCAAATATCATGCATCTTCATCTCTGTGACATAAAGTTTTGATTTTTATCCCCTTGTTATTTGAGTTTTAATTCCCGCAGTCTCTTTCTACCCTTTATTGGGTTCTCTGATAATGGAGTCCTTTTATCTTTCAGACCCATTTATGTTTCGTCCCATTAAGCTTGTGTGTGGCTGGTAGCCAGAAGAAAGAAAGAAAGAGAGAGTAAAATGATGAAATCTGATGGGTCCCCATTGCTGTAGCTCTGAATCTCAGTTTCTTGGGGTTTGGTTTTTTGAAAAAACCCAACCTTTTGTGCTCATTTCTTCATAAAAGAACGCACTTTGTGTGTTTGCTTTAGTTTCTCGTGGTGTGAGAAAAGTAGGGGAGGTTACTATTAGGATGGATGCCTTCCTCGTTGTGTTTAGCTTTTCCTCCTTGTTGTTTTTGTGAAACAAGGAACCAATCTACCACTGCATTCTGCCTTGACTGTGCTGCTCCTTTTAATCTCAAGGACAAATAAACGAGTCATAGAGCTTGTGAGCTTTCACTTCATTGGCTTGTTTCTGTGGGGAGATATACATATAGGGGTCAATCATTAACATAGGTACCAAAAAACTTGGTCTTTCATCTCAATGGAAACTTTGAAGTCTGATTTGGGGAATTCCCATGTTTTCTAATACCATTTATTTTCTGCAGACAGAATTTTGGTTGTAAAAACTTGCTGCATTCTCAGTGGAAGTGGTCTCTAGTGGATGATAGATCCTATTCAAGGTGGAAACAGGTTTGTCACTGTTACCATTTGCTTAGTATTGATTGTGTAAACTCACATTTCTGTTGAATTTTACCTTTGTCATCTCCATGTTTTATCTGGGTGTTATATGCTTCAATATTGATGACTAGCTAGATAGGATCAAGTTAGCTATCATTACTTCCAGAAATTTGAAAGCTTCAGGATATTTTATTTTGTCTATGATATCCAGATTTGTTAACTTAAGTTTGGAATTACTCCAGGATAAGAAACTCACTCTGTTAATTTCCTCTGGTTTCGAATGCAATTTGGTTCCTCTTGTTGATGCCAGATGCTATCTGAGATTTGTTGTCCTAAGTTATGATGGATGATCAAATGCTCAATGTCCTCAAGGACCGAAATTCTGTTGCTTTGGATGGGATTGGACCACATTCAACGATGAACTCTTTTGTCCAGTCCTATCCATTAGATTTTCTCAATCACCAAAACCGTTTCATCTCTGTACTTCCAATGCTTCCCACCTTTGATGGAGAGTCTGTCACTAATGGCCAGTATGATCATCTCCAAGACACGAATGCCGCTTTTGTTGAATCAAATGCATTTGTTACATCTCAACGAAGGAACTTTCTGAGGGAACCCCCATTTGGCAGCTCAAGCTTCAGTGATCATTCTTTGTTTCAAGGCACGCTTAATCCTGCTGCTTCATTTTCTACTCTTTTTGCTGCAAGTGGTAATCTTCAAGAAGATCTCAACAACTTGGCAATTACATCGACTCCCTTGCATTCTTCAGAAATTTATGTTTCTAATGCTTGCTCTGACATCCCTAATTCTCTGTTGGAAACCACTGTGAATTATGGATATGATGAGATGCTTGGGGGCTTAAATAGTCAACAATGGGAGGTTAGTAAGTATGCACCAGCTCCCTCAGAGCTTGATAGAACTTCAGTGAGAACAACAGGGCTTCAACCATATTCATCACCCATAGGCAATGTGGATCCAATTGGATGGCCATCATCAAATGATTCAGAATGTCAGATCACATATCAGTCTAACAGTTCCCCTAAATCATGCAACGAGCTCGCGCTAACTCTTGCGACATCCATGCCTTCTATGGTTAATGGAATGGAAAACCAGGATCATTGCTCAGACATTGGTTCTGGAATTGTTCAGACTTGTTTTTTTCAAACAAGGTTTGGCTCAGATCAGAAGGCTTCTTGCAGCAGTGAGGAGGCTCCTCAAACTTTTGGTTCTTGCAAAACACCCCAATTATCCCAAGGAATATTTGGATCAAGATACTTTGATGTGATTCAGGAAACACTTGCACAAATTGCAAGCTATTCACTAGAAAATCTTGACCAATCTAGCTATTCGTCCGTCGGGGCCATGTCAACAATGGATGCTGCTGTAGTAAGTAGATTGGAGGGACAAGAGGATCCTGCATTGCAAAGACAGGAATTCGAAACAAAGAAAGCCAAACTGCTGGCCTTATTGCAAATGGTATGCTGTCTTTTGATGCTACTATTTGTCTTATCTGCTTTGGTCCTATACTCCTAGTTAATGTTATGTTGCATACTGTCTGTGAATAGATATACTTTCCAATATGTGTAGAAACTAATGTCTGATGTATTGGGTACTATGTAGCTTGATGACTGCTACAACCAATGCCTGGATGAGATTCATACAGTTGTGTCTGCATTTCATGCTGCTACCGATACAGATACTTCTATACATGCTCGTTTTGCTCTTAAAACAGTCTCCATGTTCTATAAGAACTTGAGGGAAAGAATCAGCACCTATTGCCTTTCAATGACTGAAAATTTCAACCCTGCAAGTCCTGGTGAGAGTGAAACATCTTTCGATGAAATGCAAAAGCAGTTGGCCATTCAGCATATGAAAAGGAAAGAACATCAAACTTGGAGACCTCAGAGAGGCTTGCCAGAAAAATCAGTCTCTGTATTAAGGGCCTGGATGTTTCAAAACTTCCTTCATCCGTAAGCGCTCTCGGACTCGCATTAATTGCCTTGTTTTAAGGTTTAATATATATGCTTGTGGATTGAGATATTCAAGACTGTATTTTCCATTTGATGGGTTTCAGGTACCCTAAAGATGCTGAGAAACATATCCTTGCAGTAAAAAGTGGATTAACAAGAAGCCAGGTATTGGATCACTAATTTTATACCCTCAATTTGATCTGTATGCCCACGACTAGCTTCAAAAGTAATTACTCCTACTCATTCATCTGTGTATACTAGGTATCAAATTGGTTCATAAATGCTAGGGTCCGGCTATGGAAACCAATGATTGAGGAGATGTATGCGGATATGAACAGAAGAAAGGTTCGTCATCAAAATGACAACACCGAAAGGAACCATAGAAGCCTTCACCACATTAGTATCAACAATCACAAGTTTCTGGATTGAAGGTTTGGAGAGGTACATATCAAATGGAACTAAGCATTTCTGGATGATTGTGTAGGAAAACAATCCACGTACTTCATCCAAGACATTGTTAAGCTGTATAGAGTACTTTACAAGCTCGTATGTAAAGTTTAAGTTGCAGAGATAATGTGGGTGGTACCTTCCTGTGATTACCTTGCATCAGTGTCTACGTCTTTTGGCAAAACCAGAATTGATAATTGTGGTAAATGGAAACTATGTTGCTTGTAGCCACTATTGACTATTGCGGCCACTATATTGTACTTGATCCTCTTCAATATTTATTGAATGTGTGAGACCAGTACGTCAGACCACTATTGAGGCTATTTCTCTCGGATACAACGGCAGGCTGGTCCGTCACTATTGATATTGATACAACGGAACTTTTCGCCCTACGATTTGGTATCAGTCACTTAATTTGTCTATAGAGATCGACGTTCTGATCGATCAGAGTCTTATCTTAGAAGACAGGATACCTAAGACAACAAATTAAAAAAAACCGTCGCCATTCTTCGCTTGGTGGGTGAATGGACATGAAGAAATTGCCTACTTTTGGGACAGTGCATTTGTGATTGGCTTGGCTAATATTGGGCAAGGATTGCTTCGTTAGGCTTTCACGGGATTATATTAGACTCGTCTCAGCCCACTTCTTAGCTCAGCTTTTAGAATAAACTGTGTAGTACAGTCCAGTTAGCTTTCATATATATATTTTGTATCTTTCTGATGACATGAAATGTAACCTGAAGCACTTTATCAATTATGTCATCTTTACTTTCTTTATCTTACATTTTTCAGTAGTTTCTTGCTATTTTGTGATTTTTCATTTTCAGTAGCCGCATATTGTAGTCGTAACATATTTGGTATCTAGAGTCAATCACCATGCTTATGCGTGGTATTCATACTCAATTCTCCTCTCATACCACAGTAGCTCAATCTTCTCATTCCACTTTATCTTCCATCCCCAACAACCTTTCACCTCCAATTCCCCAACCGGATCTACGCACCTCAGTGGAGTTCCTCCATGGCAGGAACGACGAGCTACAAAATTCCATCGATGCGATGTTTCATAGAACAAAAGCAAGTCAGCAGAGCAACGAAGCATTTCAGGCCCATGTGGTGGCACAGTTGGCAGCTCTCACCACCAACAACACTCAACAATCATCCAGCTCAGTGGGTTTCTCATCCCCATCAGCACAGTCCGGCTCGGCACCTACTTTGGCTCCGCCAATGATATCTTGGACACGTATGAGTCGTGCTCCATCTCCCCATAGCTCTCTGAATCATGCAGCTTCACCATCAGTTTGGTGTCTCGCACCACCACAAACACCTACTCCACCGTTACCACAAATTTCCCAAACCCACCCGCCACCACCCATCGCAAATTTATCACCCTTATACAATCAACCCTACCTGCGTGTTCATGGTGTTCTCTTACACATACGTGTTGCAACAGTGGCAGCAAACGTTGGTCTTGATGCGTGCATCTAGATGAACTCCTTGGAGCAAAGACAACAGTTCATCACTTGGGAGAGGTTTGTAGCTGCTTTTCTAGAACACTTTGGCTCCGGCAGTGCCGTGACCCTCTCCCATCTTCAACAAACAGGCTCGGTAAGGGACTACATCTCTGACTGGTCCGAGATGGACCTCCTGCCCATTTTTATTGGTGGGTTACGATCGAAAATTCATCATGATGTCCAAGTAGTAGATCCCCAATCACTGTCACAAGCTCAACGCATTGCCCGGCGAATTGAGGCAAAAATCGTTGACCGGCATGTTGCTCGATCTCAGCAAAATGCAACGTGGTCCCCCACATCACGACCACCTCCGCCGTCTTCCTCAACAGCTGATCCGCCACCTACAACCACTACCCACAAAGCACCAAACACTCAGGGACCACGATAAAAGTCCTTTCTACAGAGGAACAGAGAGAAAGCCCTGAAAAGGGTCTTTGCTACCACTGTCCTGACTTGTGGTCGCCTACTCATTCATAATTGTCGTGAGGAAGTCCTAGCTATTTTGGAGCCGTTTTAAAGCAGTAACGAATACGACAACAGTACAGAAGTGGCAGACGGTGCAGTGAATGCTGCCTCCTGTCCGATTTGTGCCATTACTAACACTAAGGTGGGGAAAATAATGAGATTTTTGGGCCAAATTAATTGTGAGCCTGTTAAAGTCTTTGTGGACTGTGGATCCATACGAAGTTTCCTAAATCCCAATGTGGCCAAGCAGTTGGGCTTATCTCACGAGGCCCATTCCAATTTGTATTTTAAATCTGCTTCTAGGCATGGCATTAAACCCTTTTGCAGAGCCTGCAATGTAACAGTCAAAATACAAGACTATGAGTTCACTAACGCTATTATGTTGCTCCCTATTGATAATTGTGAATTGCTCTTGGGTGCTGATCGGTTAAACACTCTTGGTTTCATAGGGTGGCATTTCTTTGATAATGTCATGATCTTTAAGGCAACAGGAAGATACCATATGTTACAAGGGATAACAACCAGACCTCAATCTAATGATCCTCAATCTCTGGCCTTAATGCTTAAAGAGACAGTAGAGAGTCCCAACGTAGCAACCCAACTAACATCTATTGTAATTGAGCCTGCTATACAGACCTTAATTGCCAACTATGAGGTGTTGTTTCAAAAGCTCTCTGACTTGCCTCCTCGGAGAGTAATTGACCACAAGATTGTGTTGCAAAATGGAGCAGGCCCTGTTAATGTCCGACCATATAGATATACAAACTCACAGAAGTGTGAGATTGAAAAACAAGTGGCTGAGATGTTACAAACGGGGAAAATTCGTTTGAGTACAAGTGGTTTCTCTTCGCTGGTATTATTAGTGTGCAAGAAAGAAGCCACGTGGCACTTTTATATGGATTTGTGTGCCCTCAACAACGTAACAATTGAGGATCGATTTTCGATTCCAATTATGGATGAGCTTCTTGATGAGCTTCATGGTGCACGGTTTTTTACCAAGTTGGATTTGTGTTCTAGCTATCATCAAATCCAGATGCACGAGGCAGACATTCACAAGACGGCATTTCGTACACATGAAGACCACTACGAGTTTGTCGTAATGCCTTTTGGATTATCCAATGCTCCATCCACCTTCCAATCCTTGATGAACTAAGTTTTTCGGCCTTTATTACGTAAGTTTGTACTCGTTTTTTTTTACGACATTCTTATTTATAGTGTTGATTTTCAGTCACATCTCAAGCATTTGGAAGAAGTGTTCAAAATGTTAGTCACGCATGAGCTACGAGTGAAACTATCCAAGTGTGACTTTGGCAAATAGGAGATACACT
Source organism: Geum urbanum (assembly GCA_946800695.1). Lineage (NCBI taxonomy): Eukaryota > Viridiplantae > Streptophyta > Magnoliopsida > Rosales > Rosaceae > Geum > Geum urbanum. The sequence goes on from OX327002.1 coordinate 60,130,102, forward strand.
AATTGGGCCACATGATTTCTTCTCAAGGGGTCTCTGTTGATCCATCAAAAATTCAGTGTGTGAAAGATTGGCCCATACCCAATACAATTAAGGGACTCCAAGGATTCTTAAGGCTTACCGGGTATTATCGTCGATTTGTTCGTAATTACGGCTTGGTCGCTAAACCCCTGACAGAGATGTTGCGCGCCGGTCAATTCCAATGGACACCAGCCGCAATTGAGACATTCACCAATCTGATAATGGCAGTCACGACAGCCCTGGTGCTCTCCCTCCCCGACTTCATAAATCCCTTTTTCGTGGAGACAGATGCAAGCGGTTTAGGGATAGGTGTCGTGCTTTCACAAGAGAAACATCCAATTGTGTATTTGAGTAAGGCTCTCTTTACTGCAAATCATGCCCTTTCAACTTATGACAAGGAAATGTTTGCTATCTTGTATTCAGTGGAGAAATAGCGTCACTATTTATTGGGCAATTCTTTCACCATCGTGACTGACCATCAACCACTCAAGCATTTGATAGACCAGAGGATATCAACTTCAGCACAACAAAAATGGCTTTCGAAGCTTATAGGTTATGATCATCGGATTGTATACAAGGAGGGTAAGAACAATATTGTCCCTAATGTATTATCTCGATAGTTGGAGTTGTGCTCAATTCAATCTATCTCTGGTCCACTCTTCGAAGGCATCCAGTAAATTGTAGCAGTGTGTGAGAAAGATGCTCAGGCGCAAAAGATTATAAAGGCCCTTCAAACAAGTGCACACACTAAAGTTGGTTTCTCATTAGAGAATGGTAGACTCGTGTATAAGCAAAAGATCTTTGTTCCTATTACCTCTGAGTGGAGGCATAAGCTCTTATTTGAATTCCACTCATCAATTCAAGCGAGTCACTCCAGCTATCTTCGGACTTTGATTAGGCTCAACCGTAACTTCAGTTGGCCTGAATGAGAGCTGATGTCAAAGCCTATATCGCTGCTTGTGATCAATATCAACGCCAAGCATATGAGGCCATCCACCCTCCAGGTTTGCTCCAACCTTTATCTATTCCAGAAGATATTTGGTTTGATGTATCTATGGACTTTGTTAAGGGTCTTCCGAAATCAAGAGAAAAAAATGCCATTTTTGTTGTTGTAGACAGACTATCGAAATATGACCATCTCATCCCCATCACCCACCCTTATAGTGCTACTGAAATTGCGGAGATCTTTATGAAAGGAAATTTTTTGACTCCGTGGGATGCCCCGTTTAATTGTGTCGGACCGTGATCCTATCTTCTTGAGTAACTTTTGGAAGGAGTTCCACAGGTTATAGGATACAACTTTATGTCACAGCTCATCGTACCACCCACAGTCTGATGGCCAAACAGAGGTAGTCAACAGATCCTTGGAGCACTTTTTGCGATATTTTTTGTATGACGAACCAATATCATGGAGCACGCCTATCCATTGGGCAAAATTGTGGTATAATACCCCCCCCCCCCCATTCTACAATTCAAATGACTCCATATGAAGCAATTTATGGTAAACCACCTCAACAGATTATGCGCTACATTCCTGGAGGAACCAATGTCCATGCAGTTGATAAGAAATTGCGTTCAAGGGACCAACTACTCCAATCTCTCAAACAACACATGCAGTTAATTAGCTCAAAATCGGATGAAACAGTTTGCGGATAAGCACCGCACAGAGCTCTCATTTGGCCGTAGGTGATTATGTCTTTCTAAAACTTCAACCATATAGGCAAAAATCCATACTGCCCCGCGTTGTCCACAAGCTATCTCCTCGCTACTACGGCCCATTTCATATCACTCAAAAGGTTGGAACAGTAGCTTATCGCTTGGCATTGCCCGTTCATTCCAAGTTGCATGATGTCTTTCATGTCTCACTTCTGAAGAAACGAGTTGGGGAAGGAACACCGTTGCTTCAAACGCTGCCAGAATTTACCACTGATAATGCTTCCATATGACGTCCAGAGGAAATTTTAGACATGGGAGCTGATAGGAAGAAAGGACGCACCATAACCAAATGACTCATTAAATGGTAAGGACTTCCAACAGATTTGGGAGCCCGCGGACGGGTCTCCTCTTAGGGGGGAGGACTTGTTAGACTCGTCTCAGTCCACTTCTTAGCCCAGCTCTTAAAATAGACCATGTAGTACAACCCAGTTAGCTTTCATATATATATATATATATATATATATATATATATAGAGCTTTGTATTGTGATGGCATGAAATGAAACCTGAAACACTATCAATTATGTTATCTTTACTCCTTATCTTACATTTCCCAGTAGTTTCTTGCTATTCTATGATTTTCTAGTTCATTTTCAGTAACCGCAGATTGTAGTCCTGACAGATTAATAGGTACCCTCGTTTTTTGCATCAACCCCAAGATTTTAGAAGAAACTAGAACGAATGATCCTATAGTGCATCTCGAATATACTAATGCCTGGAATGGCCTAATATAGTCCTAACTCCTAAATACTCGAGGTTTAGAGCATTTCAAAACCTAATTACTAATTACAACTGTCACCAAGTAAACGGGTGACGAATATTCCTTTCCCGGTACCGAATATAATAAGAGTTAGTTGTTCAACGTACGACGCAAGTCACACAAATCAAATCGTTTCCAAGCTCTTCTCCTCGGTGCTTGCTACGCTGTAATCAATTCGCCACCACAAAAACCCTATAAATATTTAGCCACAGGCCTTGATTCTTCCTCTGAGAAACAGCTTTGAATCGATGGCGGGCAGCTTGGTCGTCATTTTCGACTTCGACAAGACGATCATCGATTGTGACAGCGACAACTGGGTTGTGGACGAGTTGGGTATCGACCACTTGTTTTCTCAGCTCCTCCAAACCTTGCCATGGAACTCTCTTATGGTCAGTCCCTCCTCCTCAACTACTTCAATTAATACTTTGGTTTGTTTCGATTAGGTTTTCATTATGTCTCTAATGCATGTGTATATGTATTTCACGTTATTTTACAGGATAAGATGATGACAGAGCTTTATAACATGGGAAAGACGACGGAGGACATTGAAGAGTGTCTGAAGAAGGTGCCACTACACCCCAGCATAGCCACTGCAATCAAATCAGCCTATGCTTATGGGTAAACACATCTCTCATCCGATCCTTATACAGCTAGGGTTCTGTGATCACTGTATGTTAGATGTGGTTCTGATCACATGTATAATGATGTCTTGTATTTATACAGGTGTGATTTGAGGATTGTTAGCGATGCAAATGTGTTTTTCATAGAGACCATCTTGAAACATCATGGGCTACTGGATTGCTTCTCTGAAATCAACACCAACCCTAGCCTTATCGATGAACAAGGCAGACTCAGAATCTTGCCCTACCATGATTTCAACTCATCCTCTCATGGATGCAATATCTGCCCTCCCAACATGTGCAAGGTACGAAATATCTGACCATAAGAAAACGTTACTTATATTTGGGTCTTAATATGTTTTCTTACAGGGTCTAGTGATGGAGAAGATTCAAGCTTCTGTTGCAGCGGATGGGAAGAAGCAGTTGGTCTATGTTGGGGATGGAGCCCCTGATTTTTGTGCAGGCTTGAAGCTTGAAGAAGGAGATGTTCTGATGCCCAGGAAGAACTTTCCTATCTGTGATTTGATATCTGCCAACCCATTGCTTACCAAGGCCATAATTCTTGAATGGAGTGATTGGGAGGAGCTTGGGGATCACTTGCTCCGAACTGTGAACACTTCATTCCTAAAAGATGCGTCCAGTACTGTGAGAACCGATAAATTGATTCCAGTCGACTGCAAATACCAAAACAGTTCCATATCCTCCTCTGTCCCCCTTCCAAAAGCTCTTCCTGTTTCACCTCCCCACTAGTAGTACTGATTATGTTGGCGCAATAACATCGCCCCGTTCTCATTAGCTAAAATTAGGGTGTTCTCATCGTTGCTGCTCAGACTTATAGTAACACCTGTTGTTATGTACTATGCTGAATGTGACACTAATGCGTTCTACCACCTTATCATGCGAGCCATGCCAGGCTCCACAAAGTCTAACCTTTCAACTAGATTGGTGTCCAAGTGCCAAGTGCAAACATCCATTCAACTAGATTGGTGTCCATCATCATCATCATCAACCAAAGAAGTGAAAAACAATAAAGAAAAGGGTATCATTTTCACCTGGCTTCAATCCCATTTGAGTAACCACCCACCATCACAGCTGACACATGAGCCACCATGAAAGTTGAAAAGCGTCTTACATCAGCAGCAAACTCATAAACCAAAGTCACAGACAGGTGATATTTTGGAAACAGGGGGAACGCACTAGTAGATCATCCAAATTATATCTTTATTGCTATCATCCATTGTTTCTGAAGATATACAGACTACCAACTCTCCCTCACTTCCCTCAACTAACATTACAGACCACAATTGAAAGAATCATATCTCTTGCTTTCCTTGTGAACTTTTATCACTTGTATCTTTCTCTTTCTATATCTACAGAACCGCTAATGATGCCACTCTCTACTCCCCCAACCAATCAAGAGAAAATTTCAAACTCATCTAGTAGATTACAAAAGGCGATTTTGACAAACCCTTTTTCAGCTTCTATCATGAGAAATCCGAGTCTTTATTGGTTTCAACTTCAAGCCCATGCTTTCTGGTGAAAGAAGTTCTGGTGCGATGCAGGACGGACTCAAGGGGCTTCTTGGGCTAACATTTGACTGGGAAGGCCTGTATAGGCCATAACCCATAAGGAAGTACTCCAATGGTATCAACATTGCATGAGGCTGCTCCTCTGTCACCATTGACCCGCATGCTTGAACCTGCAGGCACCACCAGTGATGAGGAGGATTCGTAATGATAGAAAGATGCAACTAATACATAATCATATGTACTAGACTATACCTCAACCAAGGCACTGTATCGTCTATCTAGTTTTGATGTCATGTGGAGAGCTTCTGAGTGAAATGGAGAGTTCTCCCCCACGAATATTAGTGAGCGACATTGTAGCTTCCGCAACTCTTCAGAAATGTCAGGTCTCCTGCTTGAAAATAAAAACACTGTTAATACCATGCACCAAAATAGGTCATATATGCTGCCTGATGTATATGTAAATGGACACTGGTGATAAATAGGAAAGTGGAATTAATATTGAAAAGTGAAAGCAAGATTTACCCATTAATTGCTTCAAGAAATCGCCAAACATTTGAACTCCGCCTTTCATCAAGCGACTGTCATAGCATGGACAAGATTGAAAACAGACATGTAAGCCACATCATTTTGGAAAATAAGGAGATTTGTAGACAGTATTCTAGAGGCCAGAAAACTAACTCTTCTGCATGCCTGAACTATATCTGATTCTGCTACTTGAGCACCACCACGAACTTCCTGCCACCACCAAATCACAAGGTTTTACACTTAAACCAGAACATATCTAAAAAAATATACATGTATTCGAGTTAAACTGGAATAATGGCAGACCTTGCTAAAGTAGCGCTTAAGCAATACCTCCTTTACTACCCCACACATGCCATAGAAGTACAGTAAATTTGATATCACCTGAAAAGGACAATAAAGTTTAATCTTCTTGACCCATTTGCAAGATATTCCCAACAGAACAGTTATGAGGTCCAGGAATGTGAAAAGTACCTTATTATACAACCATTCTGTCCAGCAGGGTGCTTTACATATTGGAGAAACGAGTATCAAGCCCATGACACGGGATCTATATTTCATCTGTTGCCAAGGTTGGAGAAAAACCAGACCATACAATAAGTTTCTTATTTAGAAAAAATAATAACACAAAACAGTGACGCAGTGTGGATAGAGATCTTACAGCAAATTGAGTAAGTATGTAAGCACCGGCTGTAACTCCCATGCACATCACTGCACCTAGTCTACGTAGAGAGAGAAACCTGATCAGGTACTTCCCTCATGTCTTTATCTAAATAAATAAATAAAGAATAATGATGTATTGAAGAGCATGAAGACTTCATAGAGCTTTGGGATACCATGTATTAGTTGAGAGTTGACTGAGGTTCTGAGAATTATTAATCACATCACTTCTTATCATTTGATTGGAAACTCTAAACTAAGCTCCTGTTTAGCATAAAATTAAAGCGTCATACAAAATTCATTACCCAAAATAGTTGAGAACCTGGGCAATCTGATCTACTAATTCATCAATGGTATACACAGGATCATCAAGGCTCATCGCAGAAGCTCCAAACTGAAATAGTTCTTGAAAAGCGGACGACATAAGACTCGATATGATAGCAGTAGTGGTACAAAGACCGGCCAGAAGAAAAAAATGTAGTTAAGTTTTACAATTACAAACCTCATGGCCAGGAGGACTAATATGGTATATGCAGAAGTTGTGGAGAAACAAGGAACATGCTTCCGGACAAAAGAATAATCCTTGAAAGCAGGACATGTCTGATGAATTGTGTAAGAAGACAAGTGAATTAGAACTTGGAACTAAATGGCACCAAATTAAAGCAATAAATCAAATCTCTCTATTATATTAGACAGTCGTTTTCCCTACAACATACCAAGTCGCATTGAACTATTTTCTGATGATTAATATTGTAGATACTTATTATGGGAGTTTTAGAAATTCAATTGGATGCAATTGCATCTAACCAACAGTCGAGAATTCTCATACGAGAGTTCTAAAAGTAAGTAACTTTAGTATTTTTAACTTCAAAACTCAAAAGGCAATAGATATACAAACCAGAATTGCAAGTTTGCAACCAAGTGAAAAGTAGTTATGAGAGTCTAAATTTTGTTTTACTCACGATTTAAAGCTAAATCCGGATAGGTGACAAGAGCTGGTTTGTCCTGATCTCCCAACACGGAGACAGACACATAACCGTAACGGGTTTGTACAAGATGCTCCTGCAAACAAATTCCACAATAGGATTCAACTTAGACCACCACGTCAGTAAAATCAAATTAAGAAACCAAAATTAGTCGTTCCAAAAGACAGAATAGTAACTATAACAATGCACTGTAAACTTGAACCAGCTCAGAACACAAATACTACCTAACAGGTTAACATACATAGTACCAGACCAAACTACACCTCAAGTAAAAAAAAAAAGAAGGTAAAAAACCAAACCATTTTTCTGCTACTATGCAGTATGTATGCACACAACAACTTAGCCCAATAGTAACAAGTGATCTAGACTAGAAATTCATAGTGTTTAACTAAGCGAATCGAAGCAGAAACAGAACCTGCATTCACCGGAAAGCTAATGCTGCTATTAAAAGTCAATACAATTCAATACAAGTATATTTCAGAATATCCAAAAATCAAAATGGAACAAGCAATCAGAATATAAATAAAAATTGTAAGGTTATTTGAAGAGTGTACCTTGGCGGAGAGAGAAACGCCGTCCATATCGACCGAGACTGAATCGCTGGAATCCGCCATTGGAGTGAGTGTGTATTTGAAACTCTTCAGAAGTCTCAAATGACAGAGGAGAAGGTTTCCATGGGTGCGTGTTTATATATACAAAGAAATGCGGTGTGTGTGTGGGGCTTGGTGTCCCTGTCCGTCTTTTTTTTTTTAAAAAGAAGAAGTTTGCCTCGTCTGAGTGAACTCGCACGAGTGCGAAACCGAGTCACCGACGGAGCGAGGAGGAGGGGCCTCACTAGCGGCCCGTATATACGAACGGGGGGAGCTGTTAGAGTCAAACCACGGATGATGGTTGAGTTTTAACCAGGGTTAAGGCGCAAAGAGAGGCCGACAGTTTTCGCAGTTTTACTTAAATGACCTTGTTTTTTATGAAAGAGTTTAACCCTGCGCATGTAACACGCATAGACATGGTCCAAAATTGTTTATCTTAGAAAAAAGTCTAAACTTGGAAGTTGGAACGTCATTCATCAAAGAACTTTATCATAAGAACAACAACAAAAACAATTTTTTTATGGGTTATATGTATTTTCACAGAATATTCTCTAGAGTGTGATTTTTTTAGAACGTAGCCAAAGGATGTGAATGTAAATTCGCCATGAAGTTGACCATTGATATATCAGGTCAATTATGAACGGACCAAACAAAAGAGTTGTCAAAGGTGAAGTATGCCATAAATAATCCAATTATTTGTAAGATGGCATTCTTGGATCTAGAATCTATCATAAATACACATTTCCCGATACTAGTTTAAGAGCTAATCAAAAATTTCAAAGATTTAGTTTGAAATCTTCATATATAACTTCTTTCTAATCACAACCTCGTCCATTTTTTATATAGTAAAAGACTTGAGACCCAAAAGTTTATGGAAGTTGTTTTATGATAAATAAAAGTAAAAACGAATATGCGACTTTCAGACATCTTAGGTTAAAGTCATTTTAGTTCTTGTACCGATATCAGCTTAAGGTCGAATAACCCTAGCTCTAAAATTACTTTTTAGTTTTATTTTTATAATAATTATAAAATTCAGCTCAAGCTACGTAATTTCAGCTCAAGCTACGTAATTTCAGGTTCTAGTATTTCCCTAACTAAACTTTAAGCTTAAGTTCTGAGGCAATGCAAACCATATGGGGAGTGAGTGCTTCAATTTTGAGTTTCTTTTGTGATAGTTTTTTGGGCAAATTTCTTTTTACTCATTTGTGGCTTGTCATTACCATTATTTTACTACTCGACTTTTTTAATTTGATCATTTCACTACATGTAGTTTGCCATCAACTTGAGTTTATTACCTAACTTTTCATTTTTAATTATTGTACTACCTTAATTTTTTCGTTTGTAAACAGTTTACTACTTCTAACTTAATATTTTTCTTCACTTTTAACATCCTTTTAGTTTATGTGTTTTGTTTAAAATTGAAAAGTCAGGTAGTAAAATGATCAATTTTGAGAAGTTTAATTAGATAGTGAAATTATCAATCTTAACAAGTTGAGGTAGTGAAATTATCAATTTCAACAAGTGAAATAATAAAATGATGCTTGACTCGAATCATAGATAATAAAATTATGAAATTTAAAAAGTAAAATAATAAACTCATATTTGATCCAAACCACTGATAGGTAAACAAAAATTTGCACTAATTTTTTCTTCTGGCTATGGCATCGATGCTATCATGTACATGTAAAATCAAGTAGTGATGTTGTACTAATATAATCAAACTATAAATAAGTTGATAGCCAACAAATAAAACGAAAAAAAAACTAATCATAAATAAAAATAAGTAGGAAATATCAAGAGCTTAAATTTTATTCATGGATTCTAAGTCGATCATATGCATGGATTTTGTAGGTCATATGGAAAGATATACACACATCTGGGAAACAATTTTTTGTTATTTTTGATTTGCATGGTAGACTTTCATGCTATCAAATAGAAGATTCTGTTGTTGAAACATCAGGTTTGATAACTTATAATTAGTGCAACGTGCACACATATTTATACAAGCTAAGGGAGCTATTATGTTTACGGTGGTAACTCAGTATCTGTCGCTAGCACTCACCGATAGATCCTACGCGTGTTCTCAAAGACGAAGGCTCACATGTGCCTTTGTACTAAGGAGTAAAATATCGGGTATCGAGAATATATCGACAGTCCAAAATTTAGATATATCGACGAAATATCGATCCACTGAAAATTCTGACGGAAATGACGGAAACTAATAAAAATATATAAAAATTTGTAATGAAACTTTTGGAGGTTGTTATATGATCAATTACCTACCTTATGTGAAAATAAAATATTGATCAAACATCAAAACATATGAATTTGCTATATTACTATATGAATTAGTACGTGTTAAGTGCTGATAACTATTAAAATATAATTTAATAGTTCTATTTTTATTTTTTTGATGGCTAAACTTTAATGGGAGCTAGGCTAGACCATCACATTTTTGTACAATATGTTACACATCACACATTACAAAATCAAATATATAAATACTTCAAAACCACACAGAGGACCTATGAGGTTCGAAATTCACATTATTTTCCTCATCTCTCTGTGCAGAATCATGTATGTATTGTGAAGAGTACTCATTAAATGATTGCTCTCCCATGTAATTCTGCACGTATTGACTTACATGCCAACCATATGGGTCAGAGGGCGGTCTTTGAAGATTTTGGAGCTCGTAGTATGAACCAGACATTGCTCAACTTTCTTCATTGCTATCATCATTTGAGGCATTTGTTTGTGATTGTAACGATGAGTTATCACTTGTTGGAAGACCATAAGACATGATATATGAAGGATAAGGCATTGCAAAATTTTGACCATAATAATAGGGTTGGTAAATATCGGAAAATTTCGGTAAATATCGGAAAATATCGGGGATATATCGGAGATATCGGAAAATTTCGGAAAATTTCGGAAAGTTTGAAGATATATTCACGGATTTTTCAGGTAAGTTCAAAAAACCGAAATATCGGCGAAATATCGCCGATAATTTCGCCGATAATTTCGATTTTGCATTCCTACTCTATACGCAGACGACGTCGCTAGTATGGGAAGATAAACCCTATCAGTTAATTAGCTAGTGCACATAATATGAAACCATTTAAATTTTCCTCATCTTTTGTTTCCCTCTCACTGGCGTTCACTGCTTATATTCTGCTACCTGCTTCATCTCCATGCATACAAACACGTACTCTATCTGTATCTATGCAACACCAGTCACTCTTATTAATTGATTAATGGTTGCTGAAAACATGAAAACGAAGCTCTTGTGAAATGACAACATCTATTGGCCGTCTGCGTGACATTTACCAACTTCATAATCTGCTTGTCTTCAATAGCATGCCCATGCTTAAATTACACTCTTGGAGGGTTTAGCTAACCCAGAATCTATGATCAGTAACCCTAAACACGTACTACATAAGTTCCCACATCCCATCATCAAGATAACCACCAAACCACGGTTGCATATATACTAATTTGCAACCATCCCTGTTTAGGTGATCATAAGTATCAGTACGTATCTTTGAATCAAAATACAATGATAGCTAAAGCAAAGTCACAAGGCATGCAATTATGAATTTATATATAGCAAATCAGCGAAGTTTCTCATTAAAAAATTTCGGTCCGAAGTTTAATTTTATATAAAATCGATAAAATAATTTGATCATTGGAATCAATCACCTTTCAAATACAAATGAAGGAATTGTATCTACAAAATTTTAGCTCAATTAGAGATGTTTTTACTATTTGATCACACATTCAAAATTTGAGCTAAATCGGATAATCTATGTGCATTGTTAAACAATGCGACGACCAAGTAGTTAAAACATCTCCGATTAAGCTGAAATTTCACAAACACAATCCTTGCATATGTATCTTAAAGATGATTGACTTCAATTATCGAATCACATTGTCGATTTGTGTAAAATGCAACTTCACACAGAAATTTTAGTGCGAAGCTTCGCACTTAATAGGGACTATATATATGTATGTATATATATAGCTGTGGATACATAAATTATACTTGGATAATATTAAAAGCAACCGATAATATCAGAGTAACTTCTCCCAACTTTCCTTCAACTGTTCTATCACTCTCTGACCAATTAAAATCAAGCTTCGAGGCTTCTTCAAGTTAGCTGTAAAATCAACTACTACTTGTAAACTCTATAAATAGGAAAATGTAAAAGTGAAAAGAGGAGGGAGTTCATTTTACTCTGCGATAATAATCCACTTACAAAGTGTATCATAAGCTCGATCGAAGAAATTTTCATATAAAATAGAATGACACCTATCACAAAAATTAAAATTCAATTTTTTTTAAAGAAAATTCGAGAACATTTATTGCGGTGAAATTTGTTACCACAATAGCTGCCACGTATTATATATTTGAAGCACCGACACTTCAGACGTTGATCTCCCGGCAGAGCTCTTTCGTGAACCAGATGATATGTCGGTCAGGGGGTCACCTCCTACCTTCATTCTCAAAACTCCGTACGTGTATGGCCACGTACAAAACAATATCTTGATATGTCTAATTAAGCGTTTAATTAGGTATGGCATGGAGTGCCTAAATGTATACGTACTATCCAGATATATGAACTAGCTAGCTACGGAAATTAAAGGTTTGGTTGGTGTGGTTTTATAATCGGTGGGTTCACGTCAAAATTATGATGCCCGTCTCACTCAATCTCACGATGCTTAATTTGTCGTTTTGGGTGCTCTTTTTCTTGTGCTTAGTCAAGAATAATGTTTTTTTCATCGACGTTGATCGTGACATAGAGTTATGCATATGCAAAGCAAAATGTTCAGATTACTTATATACAGGTGAAGAAGAAGATGTGATCTTAAGATTGCTAATACAAGATTTGTTAATGATGACCGTGACATTCTCAATAATATAAAAAAGTTACAAAAATAATTTTACGTTCATTACTCTAGTATATATGATTGTTAATTGGAGTTTAAGTTGGTGTTTTAATTGATCACTTACTATGACTATGATTATGCAAGGTATTATGCTGTAGAGGATCGGAAACATTTTTTGAATCTGTTGGCATCCCTTTAAATGCAAGAAAAGCTGGACTACATGGTAGACTTGTGAGGCTGGTTAATTATCCTTCTTCCTTGATCTTGGATCAGGAACCCAACAGCATATATTACACGTGACAAATTTAAGTGTGAACAACAAAGAGAAGAAGTCCCTCCACATACTGATAGTCTTTTATCCATGGTTCTTGTCACTCCTCTGTCGCTCAATCATTCATAGAGTCATAGAGAAGAGCTACATATACTAGATACGAAGAAAAATGATGAGCTAGTTAGCTAGCTAGATATGTTTTTCTAGATGATAGTCATCGAGGAGTCATAAAGGGAATGGTCAGATAGCGTAGATTTGTTTTGAGCAGGATGCTATTCGATTTCGGGCCGGCCCATGTATCAATGCCATGCCTATGATTTTGGTGTATATTGTGCCCAAGCCAGAGCCCTGATATCGTGTGTAGTTATGGGCCTCGTAACAAAGACACTGAGTTGTATCGGGACTGGCTGTTGATTTGGGGGGGGGGGGGGGTTAATTTTTTCGCTTAAATCTGTGTAGGGTTTAGGGTTTACGGCTGTATTGAATTGGGTTGAGCGTATTGAACTGGGTTGAGCGTCAACCCAGATTTTTTCTTCACAAAGGGAGAGCTCGTGCTACTCAACAAGGGGTGAGGGTATTATTTGTACCGGGTTTGAGCTGGGTTCACGTTCAACCCAATTCACCCGAAAATCTTCGCTATAGCCCCCGTAAGTTTGTTGACTTTGATCTATGACTTGTACGAAGTTCTAGTTTTATATTCTTCAGTGTACTCAATAGTTTTATTAATCAAGACTTGAACTCTTGAAGATCGTAATATCATATTTAAAAAAGAAGAAGAAGATAAAGTATGCAAAATGATGTCCGTTTAATTAATTAAAGCAAATATTATCTTCCAACAAATTTATGAAGTCCGATGTATACACTCTATCTCAATCTTCAAGTCAGTCTCGATTAATGAAACTGAGGTTGAACGTATTTATCACCATATATTATAAGGTAGAACCATCCTATATGAATTACATTTGTAGTATAAGAACATGTGCAACGGCCGGAATTGCTCGAGCAAGGAGAAGGAAACCGTGCAGCGCAGCCTGAGGTGGTCGGCAACCGGTCGTTGACCGAACTCGCGAGCTCCTGCTCGAGCAGCGTCTGCTCATTGCCGAGGACGTGCAGCCTGACGGAGCCCACGCACGTGGGTGACGCCAGGTTGCCTGAATTTTTTTTTACGTACGACGCGTGTTATACACGCGCCAGTAAAAAGTATATATTTTTTACAATGCGATGCTGGCCAATCAGGACGTGACACGTGGCCAACATTTAATTCAAACCAATCTCAACGGCCAAATGATCTGAACCGTCCATTTCAAATACAAAATTGAATCTGACGGCTCAGATTCAAAGGCAACGGCTACTTCAAATTTTTTTTCCTCCACCGGCTCTTTTTTAACGGGCATTCCATTTTTTGCCCAAAAGTCTTCTAATTTTTTAAAAAAAATTATAAACATTACCCTACAATGGAAGATCGGACCCAAATGGTCATTTCATCTCGTTTTACTAAGTTGAAGCCGGTTTTCAATCTTTGGGGCGACGCTCTTAGTTATGCACGAAAGAATCCACCACCATCCGGCACCTCGATCTCCATAAGATCAAGTAAGTTCTAGAAATTTTTTCATGTCTATTATTTTGATTTTATGAACTAAATGTTGTCATCTCCATTAAACATAAATAAATTGTGACATAGAAATTTGTTAATTTTTATAGTTAAGAAAAGCTCAAATGTGGTTTGTGTCGAAGACAAAGAAAGAGTTTTCGAAGTTTGAATGCTGGGAAGTGGTGAAGACTTATCCTTTCTTTAGGGAAACCACGGCTACTACTCCATGTATTTACAACTACGAAGCTACTACTCCTACCGTTAGCCAAATGCCTCCCACCGTCAATTTGGATGATGATGAGGTGATTGCAACACTAATGAGTAACCACGAAGGTCCTTCGAGTCCTCCTAGATCACCGGGAGTGAAGGCGGCAAAAGAAGCAACAAAAAAGGAAAAAAAAAATCATGACTCCTACAAGTGAGCTACGAGATGAGACTTTGAAGACCATTGTGACCAATCAAGCCATTTGGGCCGCCGCTCAAAAAATAAGTGAGGATAACGATTTTGCTTTACACAAAGCGCAACTATTCCTTCAAGAGAAAGACTTCAAATTGAGAGCTCTACAAGAAGAAACAAGGATCATGACAATGAATATGGAGCAAATGACTCCAAATTCAAAGTGGTATTTCACGAAGAGGAAAGCGGAAATCCTTAAACAAGGAGAAGGAGACGACAGCGAACAACAAGATAGCGAGGGAACCTTTTCAAATTGTTATCGCTCACTTTTTTAATAGTTTGACTTTCGTAATAAATCTAGGCTTGGCTTATCATTATGTAATTTAAATTTTCAAGAAATAAAAATGCACTTTTTATTTAGAGATACGTTATTAAATAACATTACATGAAATCCAAATTTAAATACACCAAATTCAAATACGCCAAATTCAATACACTAAATTTAAATACACCAAATTGAAATACACCAAATTGAAACAAACATAATGCAAAAACATATAATTCAAACAACATTTTTAGATATGTTCACCGGTCTCTAGAAACTAGTTGTGCTTCACCAAGTCCTTCTGAAGCTCTCCATGGATATAAGAAGACTGAAGATCAACAACACAGTCACGAAACCGTTGTTCATCCAGTTCATCCCTTCCAACTGGCTCCAAAGGAATCCGATTACCTTGTTCATCCACTGGCCCATCATAATTTGCGAAAGCACTTGATGAGTTTTGTAGATCTTCTTCTTCATTCTCCTCAAATTCTACCTCATCAAACTCTTCCTCAACTATCATGTTATGCATAATGATGCAAGCCAACATAATACTTTTTATTACCCCTGTGTGGTGAGACCGAGTTGCATGACGAATTATTGCCCAACGAGATTGTAAAATGCCGAAGCACCTCTCCACATGTTTGCGGTATGCCTCTTGTTTCTTTGAAAACAACTTCTGTGGTAGAGTATGAGGATTGGAAATAGTTTTCACAAATGACGAGTACCTTGGATAAATTCCGTCAGCCAGATAGTAAGTGTTGTTGTATGTCATATCGTTGACTTTAAAACTCTTTTGCGAGCTACTTCCGACAAGGAGCGAATCGAAGATATTCGATTGGTGAAGAACGTTGATATCATTATGTGCTCCAGGTACCCCAAAGAAGCTGTGACATATCCACGTGTCATATGAGGCCACCGCTTCCAAGATAATAGTGGGACGCTTAGAACGGCCGGAGTATGCCCATTGCCAAGCTGTTGAACAGTTCTTCCATTCCTAGTGCATGCAGTCGATGCTTCCGATCATACCTGGAAATCTCCAATGTCTGGCCCTCCTTAGAATTCGAGTGATGTCAGCTGCATTTGGACTACGGAGGTAAATGTCACCGTAAAGCTCATGCACTTGGGTGCACAACTTCTTCATGCATTCTAGTGTGGTTGATTCACCCATCCTTGTGTATTCAGCACACTGATCTGCGGCTGCGCCGTATGCCAACATTCGGAGAGCACCGGTCATCTTCTGTTGTGGAAGAAGTCCTTGCATTCTAATGGCATATTCTTTTTGATGCCAAAATGGATCGTTGTTGCAGAGATCCGTGCAAATACGGTTGAATAAGTTCGAACTCATTCGATACCTCTGACGAAATGCTTGCTCGTTGAAGACCGGGCGTTCGATGAAGTAATCTTCCATAAGATTTTGTCTCCTTTGCACCCTCAACCTTTCTTGGTTTGGACGGCGACGAGGTGGTTCATCATCGAACGTTGTAGCTACCACGACCGCTTCGGTGACGAAGGCATTAACTATTTCTGCATTTTACCGATGTTGTTGTCGTCTCCTCGTGAAAAAGTGTTTAAACTAAAAGGATCCATCTTACTGATGCTGGAATGTGAATAAATGTTGAAGAAATAGCAAGAAAGTTATAGATGGTGTGAGAATATATGAAGCATGATGATCCTTTTATAGCCGATTTTAGGTTATCAAAAAATTTGATGATGACGACACGTGACATCACTTGACTGGTCGGAAATCTCACCGAAAATCTTCGGCAATTATTCACACGACAATGGCACATGAAAGTGCCACGTGTCGCCAAGTGATTGATTAGGAATCTTATCGAAATTTTTGTATAATTATTTGTAAGATAACGTTTTGTCGGTGTGACACGTGTCAACTCGTCATTGGTCGGAAATCTTACCCGAAATCTTATTCAATTATTCATACTACAATGACACGTGTTGTCTATGTATTGGTTGAAAAATAATTTTTTAAAATTTTTAAATTTTAAATTAATTTATAAACAGTAATAAGAGGTGCTTTTTTTTTGCACCGCTGCGCGAAAAACAAGAACTGCATCTCCTATTTGATGAATAGTGTTACTCCACCTCAAATAGTGCATGTTCCTCCTCAAATAGGAGGAGCAAAGCCATCACATGAGTGGATATGCTCTAAGGGATGTCTGTTCAATTCAGAATTTAGATGTAACACAAACGTCGATTTATCTTCGAAAGTCACACAATTCCAATTTTCAGTGTTGCAGAGTCTATGCTTTGCTGTAATAATTTCCCATATGGTTAAAACAAAAGTCACATGTCTTCCTATTCCTCCTGGCACCGTCAATTTCTTGACCAGTAGAAAATGTTAAGCAAGCAACCAACGTCGGATCAAGGAGAACAGTGACCCCTTTGTGATCTACGCCGCTGAGCACTCGACCTCTTCCTTAAAGCCGAGTGATGAAAATTACACAAAACGCATCTTAATAATTTATAATAATTGAGGTCCTTTCGGTAGTTATCACATCCAAAATTCTAACATATCACCACCACCTTTCCTTCATAATATTATTCTTTTTTGCCCAAACCAGCAGGGAGGGAGAGGATCTGCTGTCCCGACTTCTTCTGTCTCAAGTCTGTCCCAAGTACTAGGTTTCGACACCTGTCATTTCTGTTATCTCTGTTAAGTTCTTCATAATTTATCTACCTTTATAAAATCTAATAATTGACAATTGAATTTTGTAAATTAATCGAAAAAGAAGAAGCTGCTCTACCTAGTTCACACTTCGGTCACTTTCTAATTCTCACTTTGCTTCTTCTTGTCAACTATGAAAGGGGTTTGAGGACATAGTGATTTAGCGATTCTCCATCTAGGAGGGGGTTGTTGAATTTTAATCTTGCTATTTTTGAGAGAGAGAGGACCAAATCGATTCGATCAGTCGCAAAGAAGTCCTTACCCCTCTTCATCCTGTTCTTCCAATCCCTTCTTCGTCTTCTTCATAACTCGTCAACAGTGAACCACTTCGTTGTCGTATGTCGGCGAACCTGAAGATCCCAGTAAAACAATCACAACGTTCTCTACAAGATTAATTACTCTACACTCTGTAGTCAAATGTATGGGCTGATTTAGATTCATATATACATGTTTACATTCATGTATTACTATATAATTCAACACATATAATTCACTTTTGTTCTTCAAAATTTATTCTTGCTTGGTTGAGTTTCATACTATTTTTTATGTTCGATCTTATCGGTGTATATCAGTTGTATGCTAGATTAAAAAAATCTCGCTCTAAATTAAAAATCTACATCCTAAAGAAAACCACCATATCTCAAATAAGGAGTTTTACTGGAGTTCGCTTCGGGGAAGAAGAAAGCAAGTGCTGGAAATTCTTACTATGCTGGAGTTGCTTACTTTTATTTTTATATTTTTTATTAAACATATATTAGCTAAAAAGATGGTTAATGGAGGTAAGGAACTGTTAAGTAAAAGAGAGGTGTCACGATGTGAGGCAAGGGACAAACTTGGGACAGGCTTTTCGGGACAGCTGATCTCGTCCCGAACCAGCAATACTGCCTCTCCATTTATACACACAAAAATAAATATAAAAAGTAATAAAGTAAAAAAATAAATAATGATCATAAGCCCATAATTCGAACCTTCACGACAAAACGAGCTAAAAAGTTGCGTCCCACTGCGTCATTCTCCTCCCCTCTATTTTCAGCAACCAAAAAAAAAAAGAAGAAAAAGAAAAAGAAAAGAGAGAGAGAGTGAGAGAGAGAGATCAGAGACACAGAGAGAGTGGAGATTCCAATCCGTACGCCAGGGCTTGCTTGGGAATGGAATGAAGAAACAAGGAGAAGAAGAGACAGTGCATTCATTTTCCGACGAAGATTGTTTTCCCTTAATCCGTGAGATTCACGCAGATCGAACGACGCATGTCCTAGATTGATTGTTTTTTTCGATTTCTGATTGTGATTTAGAGAGAGAAAGCAATGAACGGTAGCGGAGAGGGGCTCGCGGCTCCGGCGGTGGCGACATCTGGACCGTCGACAGCAGCGCCGCTTGACTGGAAGTTCTCTCAGGTCTTCGGAGAACGGACCGCCGGCGAAGAAGTTCAGGAAGGTAAACTCATTTTTGCTCATTTTGTTTTCGATAGAGTTAGGGATTCAGTGTTGCTTGTAAATTGAACGAACGTTCCGATTTTTCGTTGGTTGGATAAGTAGTCACAAATTGATTATGATAGGCTGAATGATAAGAATCGTAACACTCAGATGGAAGTTAAGATTGGATTGGGGAGGGGTTTAGTGTAAGGATAGACCACTCGAGCTCTGTAGTTAGTTGACATGTGGACTTTGTATTGGATAACTGGTGTTGCACTAGTGAAGCCAACAGTTTTTTTTTTCTTCATTATTTGCGGCTATTTAGTGATGAACGTTTGTGTGTGTGTGTTCGTTTTCGGGTTATAGAAACAGACAAGCACTACATTAGTATGTTTGATTGATAAGTACACTTACCATGATACTTAAAGTCTCTCGATTCATGGTAAAGTTATAGATTTATTGTGCGTAGTTGAAGCAATAGTAGTTTTTGATTTTGGGAGATAAGACTTTAGCTGTTGAAAGTACTGGAATGTGCTTTGCTGGAATTTTTAGTACACTATAACTTACATTGCTTACGATCCGACTGTTTTTGCAGTTGATATAATATCTGCTATAGAATTTGATAGAACTGGGGACCACCTTGCCACTGGAGATCGTGGAGGGCGGGTTGTATTATTTGAAAGAACTGATGCCAAGGATGTGAGTTGGTTAACATCATTTACTTTGGGAATGTGGATGAATGAGTGTATTGTTTATAATTGTCTGCTACTTATGTTTCCTCGTAACACTGTGATTCTGTTCAACTTACATGGTTTGGACTTATGTACATAGCATGGCGGACATCGTAAAGATCTGGAGAGGATGGATTATTCTGTCAGTAGGCATCCTGAGTTTCGATACAAGACTGAGTTTCAGAGTCATGAACCTGAGGTATCACGATATTTGTATTTACCTACTATTAGTGTGGGATTTGTTAATGAACATATGAAATTTTCCTCTATCATGGCTTCTGGATGTTGCTTTACTCTTTTCTTGGTTATTCTCAGTTTGACTATCTAAAGAGCTTGGAAATCGAGGAAAAAATAAACAAGATTCGATGGTGTCAGACAGCTAATGGTGCACTGTTTCTTCTCTCAACTAATGACAAAACCATCAAATTTTGGAAGGTAGTAGAACCATTTCCAGATGAACTTTTCCTTGATTTTCTTCCAGATATCCTCGATTTCTTTTATGGGACATTGAGAGTTGCCTTTCAAACTTTTTGATTGTTCCTAATGAACTATGACGAGTGCCCCTACCATTACACTTTCATACATCACTCTTAGTGATTTCTATTCACTGTGTATGTGTGTGTTCAGTGTAGTAAAATATTCATCATATATTCAATTAGATGTACAGCTTGAAATATATATTAGACTGTTCATTACTGAAGGAAACTTTCTAATCCTGCTCTACTACTGAGCAGGTCCAAGAGAAGAAGGTAAAAAAACTATCCGAGATGAATGTGGATCAGTCTAAATCTTTGGGAAATGGTCCAGTTGCTGTTAGTATGCCAGCCATCTCCCAGCCGTATGTTGCAAATGGAGTATGTAAAGAGTCACCCATTGGTTCTTCAAGCAACGATAATATATTTACACCTGGGGGTTCACTATCCCTGCACTTGCCTAAGGTAGTTGTACTCAACCAATATGTTTGTATTCTGAAAAAATAAGGTTTTACTACTAAGAAATAGTATGTTTAATTCTCTTGTTGCGCATATAAAATCAGCAGTTACAGTAGCTAACGTTCTGGCAAAGGGGTTTAGTATTGCTGCACTCTAACAGTTAGAAATTTGTGGCATTCAGGTGACTAGTTCTGAGACAAGTCTTGTTGCGAGGTGTCGAAGAGTATATGCACATGCGCATGACTATCATATTAATTCTATTTCAAATAACAGGTGCTTGTTTTTTACTTACTTTTCTCAAACTGTAGGCTTGCACATTGTCACTTAATTTTGAAGCATATATTGGAATAGTTTCTATTAAATACACTTTGGTATAGTTTTTGAGCTAGTTTCTAGCCGGTCTATAAGCTATCCACTAATGTACCTTTCTTTTCTTTGTCTTGTAGTGATGGTGAAACTTTTATATCAGCCGATGACCTGCGAATTAACCTATGGAACTTAGAGATTAGCAGTCAAAGTTTTAATATTGTTGATGTGAAGCCTACAAACATGGAGGATCTAACTGGTATGACTCAGCACTATATTGAGAATATATTGCTTGTCTGATTTCAATAGTTTTGATTTTATGGCTAGAGTGAAGATTTTCATCAAAAGTTATACATGAATTTGTGTCCAAAATTGGGATTGTGTTCACTCTAATCCTGGTCGATCTTTCCACTAAAGAAAGATGCTGTTATATCTTTCTACCTTCCCTTAACAAAGCATTAGCTTTGCTGTTTCTCTTTTGTGTTGCTTGAACCTTTCTTTTTGTGTTTTGTGTTTACATTTGCAGAGGTGATAACTTCAGCAGAATTCCACCCTACGCACTGTAACACATTGGCATACAGTAGCTCTAAAGGCTCAATACGTCTTATTGATCTGCGGCAGTCAGCTTTATGTGACAATCATAGCAAATTGTAAGTTATTAGCCTCTAGTGTTAGTTGTTTCTTGAACTTTTTTGACCTGTCAAAGATAATTTACAGTATGGAACCGTATAAAAGAATTCTTTTATCAATTAGCCGTGCTTCCTGACCTTACTTTTTTTATATACACACTTCCCCCCTCTAATTATGCTTCAAAATGGTACAGGTTTGAAGAACCAGAAGCTCCCGGTTCAAGATCTTTTTTCACTGAGATAATAGCATCAGTTTCTGATATTAAGTTTGCTAAGAATGGAAGACATATACTCAGCCGTGATTACATGACTCTTAAGGTTTGTATATTCAATCTTCTTAATACTTTTAGCTCATTAAGACCTATATTCTCACACGCAAACCTTATGATATCCTAGTTATACGAACATAACTATCAATACTTAAAGCCCCATTTCTGAGGAAGTATGCTCTCTCACATGTTTTGTATATGGGTTTTCAGCTATGGGACATCAATATGGATTCTGGTCCTGTTGCAACTTTCCAGGTTCATGAATATCTAAGACCTAAGGTGATATATTCTTCCGTTAAGCCTGTTTGATTCAGTTGATTCTGAACAAAGATGATTTCATTAGTGTAATACCATAACATGCAATTTACTTTAGTATGTTTCCTGTCTCAGCTGTGTGATTTATATGAAAATGATTCCATCTTCGATAAATTTGAGTGCTGTCTGAGTGGAGATGGAGCTCGAGTGGCAACAGGTTCTTACAGGTTAGTGCTCATTCTTTGTTGGTATAACAGTTCAATCTCTGACCTATTTGTGTGGCTAAAAATGTAAATAATTCTATACATTTCACTATGGTGCCAGCAATCTGTTTCGAGTGTTTGGTTGTACTGAGGGAAACACAGAAGCAACAACATTGGAGGCCAGCAAGAATCCCATGAGGTATTTATGTGTATATAGTATATACTTCTATAGGTGTGCAATCTTTTAAATGATGCTTACTACTCTAAGAAACTATCATGTTTATTAATATCTCTACAAACATGCATAATCATTTCTCATGGAATTCTAGGAGACAAATCCAAACACCATCAAGGCCTTCTAGATCGTTGGGAAATCTTCCTCGTGTTCTAAGGCGAGGTATGTATTTGCCTACATGTGATTGTTGTGTATAGATTTCTAAGTCTAAATAATTTGAGTGGATGAGATTTCACTTCCACGATTGAGATTTAATGACCACATATTTTGGTTTGAACTTAGTCTGAATATTTTCTTCCTCTATAGATATTGAAGCTGTATTTGATACATGAGAATGCTCTCTTCCCTAGTTAGTTTAATTATATGAAGGTTTGCTTTATTCAATGGTCTGATTATTCATGTAAGTGGGCATACTGTTTGTTGGAGGTAACTGATCTACCAGTAAGACTAACCAAAAACTGTGCAATATTGAAATGTATTGACTCTTGGACAATTTGACAAGTGTTAATAGGTATCCATGTTTTCATTGTCTATTTGACTAACTACTGTGTCTTATAAATTTAAAAGGCGCAGATAACTCTGGAGCTGATACAAACGGAAATGCATTTGATTTCACGACAAAGTTACTACATCTTGCATGGCATCCTACTGAGAATTCCCTTGCCTGTGCTGCTTCAAATAGCCTCTACATGTATTATGCGTAAGAATGGTCTGGGAAGTTGTGTATTACTAGCAGGCAAGGCTCTTCTGATTGCTAATGACAAAGGTTGACAAAGGCTGCTTTGCCTTCCTCGCCATCTAGTGATGTGAAGCTGCACCTCTAATTATGAACTCTGCAACCCATTACCTAACTTTGCAACATCAGGAACCTATCTGCTGATATCAACACCTCCAAGAAGTTGGTCTCTGAGATTCAGGTGGGACATTGCTGTTATATATTAAGCGGGTGGTTTGTCCAAATTGTGTATTGTTAGTTGAAGAGATGCAATATTAGCTCATCTGCCTACCATGAAAGAGAACCGGGTTATTATTGCTGCTACAGAGGAAAGAGAATGAGATCCTTTCCTGAAGATCAGAGAAACTGTGTTGTTGCATCAATTCTCATTGATACCTGGGCCTCCAACCTTGTATTATTTGAAATAGAGTTAAAGAGGGCTTGTGATATTCTTCACCGTTGTTTTTCCTTCTAACCATTCTTTCCCCCTTCCAGAATCTGCTGATTTTCTAAGATCTTTAGCAAAGTATTCGTATCTTTGGATTGAAGGCCCCCTCGCAAGACGTTTTTTTTTCTCAACAGTTTCATTTGGAATCACGGTTTTGTGGGTCTCAATTTGTGTTTTAGTATTTAGCTCATGTATCTTGTGTACTCAACTGATCATATCCATGAAACAGAGATCGTATAATATAGAAGCCATGGACTACTACTTTGTTGGACAAGGTACTTGTTTAGATTGTGTTCTAAGTAGTGCTTCCCTTGTGGCTAGGACCTATTAACATTTTTCCCATTTACTATTTTATGAAATTCCATTTAGTAACTACGTCTCTTATCGTTTGATTCGTTCCCATGGTTGTGATTTCATTGGACCCCTATCTGCTGCCTAAGAAGGCTTTGATTGCAGCATAGATTGTGTGCATGGAGGATGGACCTCATAATTTCTTCTAATGGTCTTAGTTTTGCCACATTGTGTTTGTAGAAAAGTGAGAGATAACAGGACACAATACCCCCTCGGAGTAGGTTTCACAAGACACCTTTTTCATTTTTGTATTATTTTAAAAAAAAAAAAAATCATCCGGAAAACGATTTTATGAGAAATCGCAAGACACCTCTTTCATTTATACATTAACAAAAACTTCATTGGTACTCAAATTTCAGAGTCGAAAAGATTGCTTTATTCGATTTTCGACCAATTACATATGGTTTTCTATTCATAACAAAAAAGAAATCCCGAAATCCCATACGTGAGGAAAAACCAAGTAAGATTTTACAGTAGCGATTTAAACAGCCTCTTCAGGCCATTTAAGAAGATCTCGCTCGCTCGTTCGTTGTTGTTGAAACCCGTCTCTTCGTTTTTGAGCCATGGCTCTGCTGACTCGAGTCCCGCGCGTTCCTCTCCAGCTCGGTGCCCAGCGCGCGCTGGCCGGCCTCCACACGACGACCCCATCTCTCTACTCCTCCGCCACGTCATCTTCATCTCCCGCCACCTACGAGCGGTCTCTTCCGCCGACCTCGTCGTCCCCGGCCGGGCTCTCCAAGGCGGCGGAGTTCGTGATCTCCAAGGTCGACGATCTGATGAACTGGGCCCGCCGCGGCTCCATCTGGCCCATGACCTTCGGCCTGGCCTGCTGTGCCGTCGAGATGATGCACACCGGCGCTGCTCGTTACGATTTGGACCGATTCGGCATCATTTTCCGGCCCAGCCCTAGGCAGTCTGACTGTATGATCGTCGCCGGGACCCTCACCAATAAGATGGCTCCAGCTCTCCGCAAGTAAGTCTTCTCCGTCTCCTTCTCTCTCAGAATTGGTTCAATTTTTTATATTAGGGTTTTGGATTGAATCCCGGAATCTGTGTATGCCATTTGTGTGTGATTTGATGGACCATTTTGCATCTGATTTATGAGTCCAATTAAGTGGGAATATCATTTCCATTGCACCTGCTTCGATTTTGTTATCTGCTAATACAACTTTAAATTTATAAATAGATAGTTGTTTATACAATCAATATCAAGATGTTCAGGCCTGTCTTCGGATGGTAGTTGAATGCATTTATCCACGGTTGTTATCGGAAGCTCTTAGCTAGGTGGCTTTGTGTCTCGTGCTGGCTGAACATCGGCAATGTTGTTTTAGATTGATTATTGATCTGTAGGGGTGAAGCTTACTTGCATTCCTGCCTTTATGATGGTATGCGAGCTCGTGTAAGGTCAGCCAAATTAAGCTGCACTAGACTGAATTTGTTGGACTTCATAGAACCCCATTGATTATAAGTGCATGTTTCTGGTTATGCTGATAGTACACCCTAGGATGTTGGCTGCAGTTAAGATTAGCTCATGATTGTGAATTCTAGATTGTTTCAATGCCTGCCTTTTTAATGGTGTTTGGATGTTTGTTTACATTGAAAATTGGGCGTAGAAGTTCCTGGGATTTGGGACCGAGTCAAATTGTTTGGAATTTGGAGAATTGCTCGAGTCTTGAACTTTTTTAATTCTCATGTTAAATTGCAGTTTGTTGCAATTCCTCTATTTCTCGACTACTTTTAGTTCTTTTGTTATATAGTTCACCATGGGTATAATAAGCGAATAGTGGTTTTAATCTTCGTACTGAACTTTCTTGCAGGGTTTATGACCAAATGCCCGAGCCTAGATGGGTCATCTCCATGGGTAGCTGTGCAAATGGGGGTGGCTACTACCATTACTCTTATTCTGTTGTCAGGGGTTGTGACAGGATTGTCCCTGTTGATATTTACGTTCCGGGCTGTCCTCCCACTGCTGAGGCACTACTGTATGGGCTTCTCCAGCTGCAAAAGAAGATCAACCGGCGCAAAGATTTCCTCCTTTGGTGGACCAAGTGAGGGAACTCATCTCATGTGTTGGGCAGCTTTGGTTATATCCTATCCAATAAAAAGTCAATCTGGGGTGGTTTGCCCTGCCTAAAGCACCATGTAAAGGGAGACATTGCATTGGCATATTATAAGTTTTTTTGATCTCAGGATGTCCTGTGTTGTGCTTTGCTCTTTCTTCTGTTGTTTTTGAGCTATAAAAGTAGCCACAGATTCTGTAAAACCTCTTTCCTTTTTTCTTTCTTTCTAAATTTGTTGCTTCAGTTATCTGCCATTGTTCACCTGCTTTGATTGTTGAAGCTGCTTTAAGTTAATTGTTTAAGCTTGGATCAAGTATGCTTGAATTTGTAAGTGCTTTCATTTATAAGTTGCCTTGTTTTGTATTCTTGTTGCTTGTTATAGATTCTTATAATGCCTACATTTTAGATTATACAAGTGCAGGCAGTAGCTGTACCCGCTTTGAGATATGTTGTTCAAGTCTGTCACTCAAATATTCCTTACTATTTGACTCTGCAGTCTGCATGTAAGACCTAAAATAGTACCCAATACCCAAATTAAAGTTTATCATGCTCTTTTCTTTACTAGCCTATACCTGTAACCGTTTATGTGATATGGATGATTGAATTTGATGCTGGTTTAAATGACTTACATAACCATGTTTGTTTGGCTTTGATTTTTCTCTAGTTAGGTTGCTGCGAATGGAGATGTCGTAAACTGTCTATTTTGGATCCGCGGTTGTAGATGTGTTGTATGCGAGGCATGCCACTGCCGTTGACAGAATGTTGTTGTATTGTGCGCTGCATAGTCTCTGTTTCTTGTCAAGCGATTGGAGCGAGGAGAGCATCAATCTCGCTCGTTGAGTCCTACTTGTCTTAATGGTACGTAAGACGTAAGTTTCGTGTCACTCTGCTAAGCCACAAAGAATCGATACTTTACACCCTCGAGCAAGTATAAAGCAGAGCAATCTTAAGGACAAAGTGTTGAGAACACTGGATAGGGTGACTTCGTAGATCTTTAGAATCCCCACGCTCTGTCGGGTGGCCTAGACTCCTCCGATTTCCGTCATCTAGCTCGAGTGAATCTTCGAATCTCTACACTTTGTCGGGTGGCCTAGATCTTGAATTTGTTGTTGCCGGTTGGTTAGCTTGAGTGAACCTTCGAATCCCTACGCTCTGTCGGGTGGCTTAGATCCTGAGCTCGCTGTTCGCTGGTTGTTTACTCGCAGTGGAGTAAAATTTGCTTGTACACAAATTGTGTGTGTAGAGGTCCTACAATCTTGTTTGATTATTCAATTTATAGAGGTTGACACTCTGATTTTCCTGGCTTGACAAGGTAACATTATTGACTAGAAAAGAAAGGAATATTATCTTGCCTCTAGATTCCCCTAAATCTTTTAAGAATCACATAGATATATCCTTTCCCGATTCGCAGCTCCAATTAGGCCGCATGTGGTTGGTCCGTTTTATCTCTGAGGTTTAAAAGTATTAAAATAAATGTAATGTTTATTTTGGGCCCAAACATTTTTCCTCAAACCTCGAGATTAACCCATGGGCAATCGAAGGGGTCTTTTTAGCAGCATTCGAATGTGACATGTCGCTTCCTGGATAGTAGCGTGAAATAGCCTCGCATAGGCTACTCAACTGTTTTTTTTTCAAAAGTCGCACCGTCTATCTTTAACCTTTTTATACTTCTTCAGCCATCTTTGTCCCCTTTCACTTTCTTTCAGTAGTTTCGCAATCCAAGATTTTGAATTTTCAATCACTCTTCAAGATTACTACTTTCATTTCCCTCTTCCTTTCGCAAATGGCCTCTTATCAACTGTTCTGCCCAGACGTTTCTGAGAATGATGTGAAAGCATTCCGCGCTCATATGGACCGTCGTCTTCATCAAGATCAGGACCTTCCGTATGCGTGGCTTGATCTTCCGAGGGGAGATGATGTTATATTGGGTCCAACCATTAATACCACTAAGGCCTATTCTGTGCTTGATTTGGCTATACGTCGTCCTCCATTGGTCGTGCGAGGCGAAGCCGCTGCTCATCTCCAGTGGGATCAGAAGGAACTTGAAGTAAAATTGGGGAAATGACCCAACACCAGAGCCGATGAACTTCAATGGTACCAGGAACGGAAGTCCCTTGATGAGGAATTTTGGCAGCAGGTTGATATTTCGCACTCTCTAGATTTATGTTTCTATCTTCCCCAATGTGGGAATTGTGCTACCGCCGTTGCTGCTTTGTGCTATTGGGAAACCAGTAACAATAGTTTTGTTCTTCCATTCGGTTATTTAGGAATTACTTTACTTAACGTTGTCACTATTACCGATTTACCCACTGCGGATAAGTCATTCCTTCCCAATGTTTTGGATGGTAATGTCTTCTTTTTCTTAACGGATCCTGCGCGCTTAATTGTTAGCACCGCTTACTCCAATTGGTGTAAGCACTATAATACGGAGGAGTTTCAGGCTATTCCTGCCACTAACGATCAGCGGGTAAAGAATACTTGTGGTGGCATGGCTTTCTTAGAATTCTGACTCTGTCGCTATGTATTTTGCGTTGCTGCGGACAAGATCACCAATAATTTTGCTAAGGCAGTTGAAGCGCTGTATAATGACCATTTTCTTGGCCTTGCTCAACTTGCATTGGGTGCATTATATCATGGGCTTGAGTGGATTTAGCTGAATCCATTCAAGTTGAAGTTCGCAGGTCCTGTTTGGATTTTAATCTTTGTGGCTGCAAGTCTATTTTCCTGAATTCCGCAGTCCCCACCACAATAAATTTATATCTGAGGAGCTGTTGGGGAGGTCCTTGGCTCTTGTCAGGGAAACAGATGCTTTGAGCTACTCGCAATGTTTCAATTATCTCTGGAGTTAGAAGCTGTTCCCCAAGGATATGGCTGAATTTGTAGTAACGAGAAGAATCCCTGCCGAGTTGTCTACTAGATTCGCAGTGACTCCCTACCAGGCCCCTGCTCTGATGAAACTTTTTGCTCAATGTGTCACTTGCACAAACATCATTGTTCTTGATGCGGTCCTGTGGGTTGAACTGTAAGCTCCTAATCACTTCGCTCGTCAGCTTGGGTGCAAACAAGGTCTTCCATGCCCTTTGATGGAATCTCGTAACAGCTATACATCATGGATGACTTGTGTAGAGAAGCCTTCTGCAGCGATTCTTTAAGACATTGTTACTCCAACTTTTCCCTTGCTGGACTTATCAGAGTTCCGTCGGTGCGTGCATAACCTACTCTACTGTTGATGATTATGATGAGTGGAATAAGTGTCATTATGGTGATACTTGGGAGCAATCCATATTCAGAGTTTTCCGCACCATCTTTCTAGCCTCTTTCCTTGATTATTTCAAGAGAACTATGGATAGGCAGGCTGTGGGCCCTAAGGTCCAAAAGGAGACAGGCCAGAAAAAGAAGCTGTGAGAGATCAGTACTTCTCCTGCTTCTGTCTCAAAGCGTAACAAGCTGATGGGTGCGAGTTTCGCTGCTGTCTCTCCTGCTGCGAGAGATGCTGCAAAGGCTGTTGCTGCTAAGAAGAAGAAGAATAATATTGTTGAAGCCTGGGATCATGAGAACGGAGACTCCAATGACGAGTTTCCTCGGTTGGTTAACTTGAGTGAACCTTCGAATCCTCACGCTCTGTTGGGTGACCTAGATCCTGAGCTTGTTGTTCGCTGGTTGTTTACTCGCAGCGGAGTAAGATTTGCTTGTGCGCAAATTGTGTGTATGTGTAGAGATCCCAAAATCTTCTTTAATTATTCTATTTATAGATGTTGGCACTTTGATTTTTTTGGCTTGACAATGTAACATTATTGACTAGAAAAGAAAAGAATATTATTTTGCCTCTAGATTCCCCTAAATCTTTTAAGAATTGCATAGATATATCATTTCCCGATTCGCATCTCTAATCAGGTTGCATGTGATCGGCCTGTTTTATCTTTGACGTTCAAATTTTTTAAAATAAATGTAATGTTTAGTTTAGACTCAAACACATGTTTATGGCATTCATGAGCTGGACAATACTGATAGTAAAGATTGGTCGTGATAGAAAAAAATTTAAACAAAAAAAAAGAGGAAAAAAGAAAAGAAAAGTAAACACGCTTCAACTCCATTCTCATGTGCGAGAACAAAAATCTGTTTCAACTTTTACTGTAAGCCGCGGTATAAAAGCCCAGCCAGCCGTGCCTCGTTTGCACGCACACTTGTTCCCTATCTCTCATCTCTCTAGGGTTTTTCTTTCTTCGTCCTCTGAAGCTACGATAATGGCCGACGAAGCTCAGTACTCCTCCGGCCCCGATTCCGGTAGCAACAAGCGCAAATATGAGGAGCAAACAGCTCCGACTACTCGCAGAGTGACCGGCTTCTCCGCCCCCATCCTCCCTTCCTCGTCCCCCGACTCCGTGCCGACGTCATACAGCAGCGTTCCTCCGCCCGTCGACGAAATCCAGCTGGCAAAGCAGAAGGCGCAGGAGATCGCAGCTCGTATTTACCACGCCAGTAGCGGCGTCGTTGCTGCTGCTGCCTCTGGCCTCGACACTAAGCGCCCTAGAGTTGAGAACGGCGGCGGTTACGATTCCGGTGACAGAGGATATAGCTCTATTCCATCTGGTTCGTCTTTTTAATTACTCGATCTGAGCTAAGATATTGAATCTTTTACTTTAGTGTTTTAAGTTAAATCTCATATGGTGTGTGTGGTTTGATAATAGTTAGGGTTTTAAGTGTTAAATCTTGGATGCAGATGCCAAGTCGTACTCAGATCCGTCGTCGATCCCAGTGTCCTATGGAAGCTTTCAAGGAGGTAGCAAAAAGATTGATGTTCCGAATGGCAGGGTTGGTGTGATAATTGGTAAACAGGGTGAGACGATCAAATATCTTCAAGCTCAGTCCGGCGGAGCGAAGATTCAAGTTACTCGAGATGCTGATGCTGACCCCAATTGTCCAACTAGGGAGGTGGAGATCATGGGTACTCCTGATCAAATCGCCAAGGCCGAGCATTTGATAAATGAAGTACTTGCTGAGGTACTGTTTTGCCCTGTTAGTGATATATTTGAGATAGTGATGTCGGACTCGGAGCTTATCAGTAATATCAGGCTCCAAGTTCTCTTACATAGCATCTTATGTTATGTTTGTAACAGGCTGAATCAGGAGGTCCAGCCATAGTTTCTCGAAGGCTAACTGGACAAGCTGGAGCTGACCAGTTTGTGATGAAAGTTCCTAACAACAAGGTTCACGAGGTTTTCTGCATTCGTTAAAATTGTTTCTAATGATTTGGTTTGGAAGTATATGACCGAGTAATTACAGGTTGGTCTCGTAATTGGTAAACGAGGGGAAACAATTAAGAATATGCAAGCTACTACTGGAGCTCGTATTCAGGTTTTTTTGAACTCTGGCTCCTTTCCCGATAATATGATTGATTACAAGGCACTGAATTGGAGAAATTAATGAGCTTAAATGGTTTTTTTGATTCGGGTATCCTTTTCCATGCAGGTGATTCCTTTGCATCTTCCCCCTGGTGACACCTCAACTGAAAGGACAGTACAGATTGATGGCACTAGCGAACAAATTGAAGCTGCTAAACTATTGGTGAATGACGTTATTAGTGAGGTATGTTTAATTAGTAGTATATCTGGAAATTCGGGTACTCTGTGCTCTGTTTTTTTCGATAGTGTGAAGATGTTGCATGAAAATCATAGATGTGCTTCCAAAATTAGATGTTTCAATGCATATAGTCCTTTTTCCCTTTCTTAATTCATACACGTAACTGCCAACTTTATGCTTGTAGTCACTCTTTGATTTTGTTTGTCTTCTGATTGGTGCATTCATATTTAGTTTATACTGTTTCCATATTTTCTATATATGCATGGTATCTGCGTCAATAAGTTGATAAGAAAATTTCCTCCTCAAGCTTATGATGTGGTTTTACTTTTCCAAATATAGAATCTTGTATGCGTTTCTTGCTCCTTTGTGCTCTGTACATCCGAAGCTGTAGTATTCATTTTCAATTGAGCTACAGTTTCTCTTTACTGTGTTTCTGTTTGGAGTCGAGTGTTATGTGGTTATGAAAGGTTGGACAAGTTCACATCTCCAAGCCTCTGTGATCCAGAAGTATTGCTTTCTGCCAATGTTGTTTCTCAATGTGTGTGGCTGAAAATTCAAGTCTATTGTGCTAAGTTAACACTGGATGGAGCTGCGTTGAATTTCAATTTGATATACCGTATTCTCAATGAGGAACTCGAGGACGGTAATCCCTGCCAAAAATCCAGTTGGATCTTTTTGGATGAGCTCTAAATGCATACGTAGAAACTGCAGGGACTTTGCAATGTTGTATACGTAGATATGTTATATGCTTGCAATAAGCTTTTTTGATGCCGATAGATAGTGGTTAACTTAACTTTAAGATTGGGTCAGTGGTTGGGTTTAGCTGTGTGAACTTCCCCAATATTATTGAATTATTGAGGAATGCTATCACCGTAAGCTCTTGCTCATTGAAAATCTAACCTGTTGGTGGGGGTGATGTATGTGGGTCTAGGTTATTCAGTCATAAAGAGCTCCTCAAGACCATGGATGTTAACCATTACAATTATTGGCTGTTCAGTGATCAAACAATATTGGGATAGCAGCTTGTTCTGCCATCAAATATGCTTATTACTCTTGTACCATGTGACTGATATCTTTATTGGGACTATTGTAGGGTTAGATTTGTATTGGACCATTGGTGACACCAACATGGAATCATAATGTTGGTGTTTCCTCAGCATCACTCTGGTATGGTTCTAAATCCCATTATCTGGTATCTAGTGATGATATTCCGAGAGAAGCTAAATATAGTATTCAAGGCTAATGGTGTTAACTTGAGGAAATTTGGGTCATTTTTGTTGTATTACACACCAGCTCTGTTTTACATCAACGTGACTGTTTAAACTGCAGATCTCTAGTGATTTCTATTATATATACTACATTGTGTCACTCATATTGAATCTTGTATCAGTTATTTGGATCTTCTTGATATTGTTTTAAAGTGATTCAACTGTTCATTACTACTGGGATTTAGGTTCTCTAGATTTGATTAATGCAAGTCTTCACATTACTTTTTTGTGATAATATCGTCCAGTTGGGATCAGATTTTATTATCTCATTGCTGAATTGTCGGTGCGATCTTGCTCTTTTTCATCTTTTTTCCTTCCAACTATTTGTTTCTAAATGAGCCAGGTTGTCTAAAAAATACTGTAGTATAAAGTTTTCTGGTCGTGTAATAGTGATTTGACACCTGTTCTCTGTTCCGTTCTTTACCCTTCTTATAGAGACGGTTATAAACATCTAAATTTGGCGTGTCCAGTTGGTGATTTCTTTATAGTGACCATAACTTGAATACCTTCTGCTGAATTGTTCAATATGACATGCGCAGGCTTTTCTTTTAATAGGTTTTGGTTCTAATCTAATGCTTCAATAAACTTCGTTCATCTCTGTTGGAGATATTAAAAACATAGGATATATATGCTCATACTACTAACTTGTGGATTGCACTTAGAATGGAACATTATTACCATTGCTGTTCCCAAAGTATAGGTTCCATATTTCTTTGCTTTGGTTATATCTTCATTAGTATTGTGTTTATATCCTTCCCTTCAATTGGGAGCGTGGGCTTCTTCTGGAGAAACTCAACCACCAGTACAGTATGTAGGTATTTAGCTGAAGTAGGTTGTCTGCACTATATAAACAAATTGCTATCGCCTCTTGTGTTAATTAGGATGTGTATGCTTGTTTACTTCTGTCAAAACCTCTATAGTATTGTGGTTTTCTGTACCTATTCACTTCAAATAGGGAGAGGGTGCTTCTGCTGGAGTAACTCAATTAATACAACCACCAGTACGGTATGTAGGCATTTACCCCTCTTCCTAATACAATCTAAAACATGCTGATCACGGTATGGATATAGTTTCTTTATACCTGTTATGTGCTACATTCATTCTTTGAGTTCTCCATTATTTGTTCTTTCCTATGTTTGCTCTTGTACATCCTGTGCATTTTTGTTTTCCTCCGTATCCCGACATCATGGAAAGTTCGCCATGGTTATTTGTGAGAATAATTGTCTTGCAGAATCGTGCTAGAAATCCAGCAATGGCTGGAGGATATTCACAGCAAGGTTATCAAGCACGTCCTGCCAGTGGCTGGGCTCCTGGTGGTCCTCCAATGCAGCAACCAGGTTATGGTTATGGACAGTCTGGAGCATATTCTGGCCCGACGCCACCGTATAACTCATCTCAGCCTTCTTATCCTGGCTATCCTCAATCAGCATCTGGTGGATATCCCTCCAACTGGGACCAGTCTGCTGTAGCTCCAACTCAGCAGACTTCTCAAGCAGGCGGTTATGATTACTATTCCCAACAACCATCACACCAGCAGCAAAACCCTGGTGGTCCTCCTGCACCAGCAGATAATGCTAGTTACAATTATGGCCAACCACCTGTTTCAGGCTATAATCAGCAGGGGCAAGGTTATCCTCAAGATGGCTACAGCGGATATCAGGCACCACCTCAATCCGGGTATGGTCAGCCACCGGCTTATGATCAGCATGGTTATCCTGTGGCCAGCTATGGTGGCGTGAGCAATCCAGCTCCAGATGCCCATACGTCCTCGTATGGATCTCAGGGGGAATCAGCCCAAGCACCTCCTGTGCAACCCGCTCCAGTGGGCCAGCAAGGGTACAATGCCAGTCAGCAGCCTAGCCCGAATCCTGCAAGCTACCCACCTCAGGTGTCCACTCAGCCAGGTTATGGAATGCCCCCAACTTCTCAAGCTGGTTATGGTACTCAACCACCTGCTCAGGCCGCATATGGAGCTGGGTATGGAGCACCTCCAACGCAAAAACCTCCTGCCCAGTCACCCACCACTCCTACGGGCTATGGTCAGCCCCCAGCTGTACATCCAGGCTATCCACATTCCCAGCCTCCACCTTCTGGTTATGCTCAACCTGATTCTGGTGCACGGGCACCACCACCATCTGGTTATGGTTCTGCAGCAGCTCAGGCAGGCTATGGGCCTCCATCTTATGGTGCACCGCCATCTGGTCAGCCAGGTTATGGACAGGCACCACCCTACAATGCATCATATGGTTCTGCTGGGTACACACAGCCCCCACCTGCATATTCTGCTGAAGGAGTGAATGGGAACACCCGCGGGGCATATGACGCTACTGCTGCTCCAGCATCACAGGCTACTCCTCAAAGTGGAGTTGCGAAGACTTCCCCCCAGAGTTGATTTCTGGGTTTTCAGATTTGGCTATAGATGAATGTGTTTTATTGTGTTATTTTGTAGGACTACTAGGTTAGGTCTTTTATGGGACAATGTATTGTTCTTATTCTGCCATGTATCTTGACGATAATTTGTTAGATCTTTGTTTTGTATGCTTGATATTTCTTTCTTATGCTATTAGACCCATCTCGTTTTCTGGCTTAGTATCTGTGAGCAAAATTGACACGGTGAAGGTTATGTTTAGAAATCTATGCACTAATTTGCTGATTTCAAAGCATTTGGGATGTACTGATGTAGTGGTGATCTGTGGTTGGACCCTGCTACACCCCGATGCAAACGGGTTTTTGCTCTTTACAATAGGAGTAGTAGTTTGTTAGATTGGAGAATTAAGTTAAAACGGATAGACTTCACCGTAAAATGGTTGGAATTTCTTGGTGGGTACTCCACCACTGAAGCTTTAAAACCCTTCGCTTAAGACTAAACGCTGATAGTCTAGTCGGAATACAACTAGCTGCATCAAGGTAATGTTTTTCTCAGGACTACTCCACATCCATATCGATTCCAGCTCCATTAATTGAAGTTATACTAAGGGTTTAGAGTTTTGTACAGGCTCTTTTACATAAGTGAGGGGTTCAATGGCGTCGGCTAAGTTCATTCAGTTTGGAAGCAAGGTTTCCGAAGCTTCGTAACTTGCGGCCAAAGTATGGATCTGAGTACTGGAAAAACATGGATGTTGCTAAGGATCAGAGTATTGGAAAAACATGAATCTGACCATGAGTGGATCTGACTATTATAAGCAGCTACTTGAGAAGAACAAACATTACATTCACGAGCCAGCAACTGCTGAACAGTGTAATCTTATGGCCAAGAAGTTGCGTTATACCCGGCTTGCAAGGTCAGTGACTTAAACGATTCCTATTTCAGAAATTTCAGGCCAACTTATGATATGTAGATTATACATCCAATTTAACATTCAATTAGCAGATAATTCTCAGCTACATTATTAGTATAAATTGGTATGCATGGGTTATGTCCATATTTGTTAGAGCCCTCTTTTTCACCTATATTGGTTTGGTATTGGTTATGTCCATATTCGTAAAATATCACACCACTAATCTCTATCAATTTATTTACTATATAATAATTCTGAAGCATTCTTGGTACTGTTCAAATCTCTGTTCATTTGCGGAACAGGATTCAAGTGTGCAAAGCGTGTGAAACACTGACCTGGATAAGAGTGAAACAAAAGTCCCGATCATTTTGTTTATAGATAGCATTTGTGTTCATAGATATCATGTTAGTAGAGATTAGTAGAATTAAAGGCACTTGCCCTTCTGTATTCGTTGTTCCAATTATGTTTCTGTGTTGTCTGTAAATCTGTAATGCCTATGATTGTAAATAACACCCATCCACTTTGTTTACTTCGTAGTTCTATTACTCCGGAATTTCATGCAAGGTGTTTCTACCGGATTACACGCGGGACGTAATCTAGCAGAAGCAAGTATGAGTACTCCTTCTCCTTCTTGTACGTCCGAACGTTGGGGCTGTTCGGGTGGTCGGGCGCTTCCTCTCTCCTCGGGTGTGTGGGTACGCGTGCTCGGGTACGGCTGTTAGAAGAATACAACGACAAACAGACAGTCAGGGGTTGAGACAGGGGTGGCCTGCCTTCAACGCTCCGATGCCTAAGTTAGAAGATGTATTGGATATAACAGTCAAGCGAACGTGCGTGAAAGTAGGTTGGAGTGTTTAATGCTTGGATTAGAATTGAATGCGTTGGGTTGAATGAATGCGATGCCGTTACCTGTAATAAATACCTTGCATATATAGGTGGTTGAGTTTGGTGCTTGATGATGTTCTTCGATGTGGGACTGGTCTGGTTCTGTTGGTGTGTGATTCACACATTCGGGTATGCGCCCCACGGGCGTGTGCGCGCTCGGATGGGGTCGGTCTTGTGAACGAAGTTGTAGCCTTGCTGGTGGTCTTTCGGGCGGTCGGGTAGGTGTTGATTGTCTGCTTAAGTGGATAAGTATATTTAATCGGACAACTAATGATGCTATACTAACAAGTCTCCTAAGTCCCCAAGTCAAAGAGAACTTTCTTGACTGGGGAGTTGAAAAAGGGTTCGTGCGATTAACAAGAATACTTATCCGATTGAGCAGTGGTGTATGATCCTGTAACCCCCAAGTCCCCCAACTCTCCGGTCAAGGAAGGGCTCGCATGACGGAGTGGGTACCTGCGCGTTTGATGGTGTATCTGTGCCTGTATTCTGGGCCCGGCCTCCAAACGGGTCTTGCTAGTTTGGAGCCGCGCGCCCGTGGGGTGTTGCCTGGTAAACATAAATAAGTACAACATAGATATATAGGTGTGCAAATGTGTGAATGTATGGTATGATGCGTGAATGTATGATATGGTGTGAATGTATGCAAATATTTGTCGTAACGCCAACGCTGGGATGCCGTTGCGTACGTCGCACGTCAACGGGGATGCCGTTGCGTACGTTGTATCGTCAACGGTGGGATCAAGACCGCGACGTACAATTGTTGCGGCGCGCACGAACGCGTACCCGTGCCGCCCCTCGGACTTAGTGCGCGCAGAGGCCTCTGCCGCCTAAACCGGGAAGATTTCGCGCACGGAGAGGACGAACCCCACACCCGGAACGCTCATCAGTCTCAGAACATACAAGGAGAGGACGGACCCCACACCCCTGCCGGCTGAGTCGGCGAGTCGATCGTTAACGTTACGCACACGGAGGGGAAGAACCCCACGCCCGTGCCGCCCATCGGCTTAGCGCGCCCAGAGAGGAGTCGGCCCCATGCCTCTGTCACCACAGCCGGCTTGTATTTTTCGCGCACGGAGAGGACGGACCCCACACCCTTGCCGGCTGAGTCGGCGAGTCGATCGTTAACGTTGCGCGTACGGAGAGGACGGACTCCACACCTGTACCACCCATCGGGCTTAGCGCGCGCAAAGAGGGGACGGACCCCATGCCTGTGCCGCCTAATCCGGCTTGCTGGTTCTTACCGGTATGCGCACGGAGGGGAGATGCCCCATGCCCGTGGCGGTGATCGCTGTGTTTTAGCGGTTGCGGGCGTTTTGTCGTTCGTTGGTCGTGCGGGTGGTGTATGCGCCAGTACGAATGGCGGGAGACGTGTCGTGTCTTGCCTTGGGTGGGGTGATGCTCTGACGAGGCGCTTGAGGTGACATTCCTTTAGAGTGCTCCTTGGGAACCGTTGTGTAATAAATGCTAGCCGTCGTAATTAATGCTAGCGTGCCCTGGGCATTAAATGCTAATGACGTAGTAACTGCTCGAAGCTCATGCGTCAGGCGCGTGGGTGCATGTGGCGTTGCATGGGTGACACGTGTCGAGCCGTGGGAGACCGTGCTAAGGTTTTAAACCGAGGCGGGAAGCTGAAGAGGAGCGTGGTTACTTAGGCGGGCAGGTGAACCGCCTCAGGGCCACGTGTCGTGATCTGACGGTGGATGCGCGAAAATGGACGGCTGGCGTTCATTGGCGTGCACCGTGCGATCAGTATAAATAGGGGTTCTGGTGTCGTCTTCCTCACCACTTTCACAATTTACCGAAACGCTGCAGAAATTACTTCGCATACTGTTCCTCTCTGATCTCTGTGTTCCTTGCTCTTTGCCGGAATCCTTCATCGACGTTCATCCTCTCTACCTTCAATCTCGATTTGGTGAGGCTCTTTTACTTGTTTTTGCTTTTTTCCATTTGGGTTTGTCTTTGTTTTTGGTTTTTCTGGTTTTTGTTTGTTTTTGCTCTGTCACAGTTTCTGGGTTTTTGGCCTTTTCTGGGTTTGCATCTCAAGAACAAGGCGTGTTCTTGAGGTGTGCCAGGTTTGATGTTGTTTGGGGTAGGAATTTTGGGTTTTTGGTGATTCTGGTAGTTTGCTTTTTTTTTTTTGCTAAGTGTGGGTGTCGTGTGCGTGCGTCTAGGAATGGAGCCAATAGAAATATCGAGCGGGCAATCGCGTGAGCGTATATACGTACCGGGGGTGGGGTGGTTAAGTTGTAGTTCGAGCGGGTCGAGCACATCGTCGTGCGAGTCCGTGATGAGTGTGACGCCCCTGCGATTCATCCCTAACGCTTCTCCTGTGGTGCAGCAAATGGATCCCCAACAAGCGCACGCTGCCGCAGGGTTAGGGGAATCGTCGGGCGGATCCTCGTCGTCCAGACCATGGGGTGAGGAGCGCGTGTGACAAGATCAGCCCGTGACCTAGTTTCCAGAGGGCGGGCGAGTTAACTGGGTGCTCCCCGACGGAGTACCCGTGCAAGAGCCCGAGCGGGCGCCGAGCGTCAAGGAGATGGCGCGATGGGCAAGGGACTACCACATTCCTTCGTCCATCAGGCTGAAGATTCCGGGGAGGGAAGAATCGTTCACCCGACCGCCTGCTGGCCACGTATGCGTCAGTGAGTTCCACCTGAAGGCGGGGATAAAGCTGCCTTTCCACCCGTTCTTCCAATACATCCTGGCGCTCCTCAGGATCTCGCTCGGTCAGTGTGGGCCTACACTGACCCGAACGTTGGTGGCGTTTTTCAACATCTTTCGTTCGAGCGGGTTGGACCACCCCACACGGGCAGAATTTCTTCACTTCTTCCGTCTGAAGTACTCCTCCCGTCGGCGAGATTCGGGCACCTTCACCGTGGAGCCAAGGGTGAAGTGGTGGCTGATCGATCCTCCCAGTTCCTCCACCAGCTGGCGTACGATCAACTGCCTGGTCGGAGGTGACTGGGAGTTTGTAATGTATGCGTAGTGTAATCTTGATCGACTGTTGCTAACCTGTACGTTCTCTGTTTTGTAGTGAAAATGTCCAAGTCCAAGGCGAGCGACCGGGATGCTGAACAGCTGCGCCGGCTGAACATGCTGCTGGAGGGCGCGGACACCGTACGCCGTGTCATGCTGGATCGCTCGGGCGGAATGCGCGTGGGCGAGGAAGTTCAGCCCACCATGCGTGCGCCAGTAGTGAGTGCACATGCCTCCCCCGTTCGCCAGCAGCCGTCGGGCACTGGCCCATCTGTTTCCGCTGCTGCTAACGTCGAGCAGCCAGCGTCCACCCCTCTTCCTCCTCCTCCTCCTTCTCACTCGGCCAATCGGGGCTCCAGTAGGGCTGAGCGGGACAGCCGCC
Organism: Geum urbanum; assembly: GCA_946800695.1. Lineage (NCBI taxonomy): Eukaryota > Viridiplantae > Streptophyta > Magnoliopsida > Rosales > Rosaceae > Geum > Geum urbanum. The sequence continues at coordinate 60,170,577 of OX327002.1, forward strand.
ACCGCGAGAAGGAGCAACGTCAGGTGGATCAGGATCAGCGCCGGTCCGACCGGGTGGAGCAGAAGGACAGGCGTGACACTGCTCGCACGCCTTAGTCTTTAGGTCCACCTTCAAGTCCTCCACGAGCGCCTGAGCAGGGGGAAGGTGAGGAGCGTGCGCAGAAGCGCCCCCGGACTGAAGACTCCTCTCCCGGCCCCACACCTGGGTCGAATGCTGATACCGTTGATGCCCTGCGCCGTGCGCTGGTGGATGGTGCCGCCTCTCTCGGGCCCCTGCTGCAGCCGCTGGACAATGCCGCCCCCGACGGGCTGGACGCGACCTTCATGGCGGGCGCCCGGCTGCAGCACCAGCTCTTTCGTGTCCGCTCGCAGGAGAATCTGGAACTTGCACGCCTCAGGGCCGACGCGCTGAAGCTCCGGAAGGTGGTGGAGGGGATGGTGGCCAGCCTGGATAAGGCCAATGACCTGGCCCAGCGGTACACCGCTTGTGCAGAGGAGGCGAATGCCCGGTCTGCTGAAGCTGCTGCCCGTGAAGCTCTAGCGAGGACGGAGCGGGATAAGGCCATGGCCGAGGTGGAGCGGATGCGCGTTCGTGCTGAAGCAGCCGCCCGGGAGGCACTGTCGGAGTCCCGGTTGAAGGAGGCGGATCGCGTTGCTCGCATGGATGCTGTGGCGACGTTCAAGGAGTCTGACGAGCTCCGCGAACTGGTCAGAGCCGAAGTGGATGAGCAGGTGGCTGCCTTCCAAGAAGCGGTGACTCCCTTCATCAAGCTGGAGGAGTACCAGGCGTTCGTGCGGTCTGAAACTGAGAGACTGGCGGGCGCTCAGGCTCCTGCGCCTGAGGGAGAGGTGGGGCCTTCCGGGGAAGCTGGCGGGGCGGAGCTGGAGCCTGTGATCGTGCAGGTGGATCCGGGCGAGCAGGTGGAGGCGGTGGGGGCGGTGTCGTCGGAGGAAGCGGAGGAGCTGGAGGTGGATACGAGGGCTTAGTGTAGGATTTTTTTTTTTGTAATAGGGTAGGGTTTTTTTGTAATCGGGCCTTGTGCCTTCCGTACGTGTGCCTTGTCTTAATTTTTTTTTTTGGCATCTTTTGAATGACTTGCGCTAACGTGCGCCCCCTCTCTGCTTTTGAATGGAATTCAACCAAGCGTTACATTCGTGCGAACAGCCTATTCCCAGTCCCCCGAGTACTGGGCGGGCGGGGTAAGGACAAACGAACGCAATAACTTGAAAGATGAAAAAAGTACAACATAACAAATTTTAATGAAAGTACTTCCTCAAATGTTGGATGTTCCATGGGTGCCGTAGTCGTTGGCCCTGCATATCCCGAAGGTAGAAAGTGCTAGCGCTTATCACCTCATCGACGACGTACGGGCCTTCCCATAACGGACGGAGTGTCTTCACCTTTTTCTGGATTGCCTTCATCACCCAGTCCCCCAGTTGGATTGGTCAAGCCCGAATGCGCTGGTTGAACAATCGGGCGATCCTTTGCTTGTTCGCGGCGTTGTGGAGATGCGCCGTGTCCCTCCGTTCTTCCAGCAGATCGTTGCCGAGGCGTAGCCCCTCGCTGTTCGTACGTGGATCGTACCCCTCGATCCGTGGGCTTTGATGGGTGATTTCCAGGGGTAGCACAGCTTCCGCTCCGAACGTCAGGCTGAACGGGGTTTCGCCCGTGGCTGCATTGGCGGTCGTTCGGATGGACCACAGAATCTCCGGGACGACCTCGGGCCAGCACCCGTATCCCGCATCCCCGGGTTCGATGTCTTCGATTTTCTTCTTGATGCCAGCCTTGATGATTTTTTTGGCTGCCTCCACTTGCCCGTTTGTCTGAGGGTGCGCTGGTGATGCGAACACGAGGTCCGTTCCTTGTCGTTTGCAGAAAGCTATGAGTCGGGGGTTGTTGAATTGTGGCCCATTGTCTGTTATGATGCTGATCGGCGTCCCGTAGCGACAGAAAAGGAAACGCCAGAGGAAGCGCTCCACCTTCTCCGTGGTGATCTTCGCCATTGGTTGGGCCTCGATGAATTTGGTGTGGTAGTCAATGATGACGATCAGATATCTGTATTGCCCCTTCGACTTTGGGAGCTCTCCGATCAGGTCCAGTTCCCACTGTGCGAACGGAACGGGCAACAGGAGGATGGTCAGTGGGACGGCGGGCGTGTGGTGGTGATGTGCGTGCAGCTGGCACTGGTGGCATTTGCTTGTTAGCGCCGTAGCGTCCGCATGGATGGTGGGTCACCAGAATCCATACCGAAGGGCCTTGTGTGCGATTGATCTGGCGCTCGCATGATGGCTGCACGTGCCCGAATGGATTTCCTTCAGGATCGAGTTGCTTTTTATTGGAGTGACGCATTTGAGGCTCGCCCAAGTCCTCCCCCGTCGATACAATGCTCCATCCCGTACGCTGAAGTTGGCCGCCCGTGCGACAATGGTTCTGGCCTCTCGCTTGTCATCTGGTAGCTCTCCCCTTGCCTTGTAAGCGATGAGCACGTCCATGTAGCTGTGCTCGTGCGGTTCGATTGTCAAAACCTGCTCTGCTCCCGAGATGCTCGGTCATCGCAATACCTCGACGATCTGCTGTCCTGGTCCCGTGTGCACGGGTGCCGTGGCCAATCGGGCGAGCCTATCCGCCTTCGCGTTGAACCCTCTGTGTATATGGTTGATGTTGACGTATTTGAATCCACTGATCAGTACCTTCACGTACTTCAGATAGGCGATCATGGATTCCCCCTTTGCTTGGAATTCTCCTTCGACCTGGCTCACCACCAACTGGGAGTCACTGAACACATTGAGGTCGGGCGCCTCCAAGTTTATGGCCAGCTGTAGCCCCGCAATGAGCGCCTCGTACTCGGCCTCGTTGTTGGTTGTCTTGAATTCGAACTTGAGGGCGTACTCCGCGTTTACCCCTCCTGGCCCGGTCAGGATGATCCCGGCGCCGCTCACCTTCTTCGTGCACGAACCGTCGACGTAGAGGTTCCACTCCGACAATGGTCCTTCCCTGACCTCTGGTTTGTCGGACGCCTCAACCGTCGGGCCGTCGGATGCGCCGACCGGCGTCGCCTCTGCTTCCGTGTATTCGGCGATAAAGTCCGCCACTGCCTGCCCCTTGATTGCCGTTCGAGGCTTGTATTGGAGATCGAATTTGCTTAACTCAACTGCCCACTGCGCTAGGCGACCACTGTGATCGGGCGATTGGAGTATCTGGCGCAGGGGCACGTTGGTGAGAACATGGATGCTGTGCGCTTGGAAGTATGGCCTCAAACGTCGGCCGGCGGTGACGAGCGCGAGTGCCATCTTCTCGATCGTCGGATATCGGGTCTCAGCGCCCGTCATGCCCTTTCCTGAGAAGAAAACGGGCAACTTCGTGCAGTCCTCCCTGCGGACGAGAGCAGAACTAACGGCGGTGAGCGAGGCAGCCATGTAAATGTACAATATTTCCCCCCGGATGGGTCTGGAGAGGAGTGGGATGGACGCCAAGTATTCCTTGATCTGAAGGAAAGACGCCTCGCACTCTGGCGTCCACGCGACCTCTCGCTTGTTCGTTGTTCGGAGAGCTTTGAAGAATGGTGCACATCTGTCCGAATATCGGGAGATGAACCAGTTCAGCGATGCGAGTTTGCCCGTGAGGCTCTGCAGGTCTGCCTTCTTTACTGGTGGCTTCATGTCGATGATTGCTTTTACCTTGGCGGGCGCGGCTTCGATTCCCCGCTGGCTGACGATATATCCAAGGAATTTGCTGTTGGTGACCCCGAACGTGCACTTGGCCGGGTTTAGCCTCATGCCGTTCCCGATGAGGACGTCGAGCACGGTTCCCAAGTTCTGGACGTGGTCGACAGCCTGAACGCTCTTCACCAAGATGTCGTCCACGTATATGTCCACAATGTTACCAATCAGGCCATGAAACATCGCGTTCATGAGCCTCTGGTACGTGGAGCCGGCGTTCTTCAACCCGAACGGCATGACGACGTAGCAATATAACCCCTTGTCCGTGACAAACGTTGTGGCCTCCTGGTCCTCGGGGTCCATGAAAATTTGGTTGTAGCCCGAATATGCGTCCATCATGGATAGGAGCTCGTGCCCAGCTGTCGCGTCCACCAAATGATCGATCCTTGGTAGAGGGAAGCTGTCCTTGGGGCACGCCTTGTTAAGATCACTGTAATCGATGCACATCATCCACTTCTTGTTGCTTTTCTGCACCATCACAGCGTTGGAGATCCACTTTGGATAGTCCACCTTGCAGATGAACCCGATGCCCAGCAGTCGGTCCACCTCCTCGTGCATCGCCGCATAGTGCTCCGCTTTGTATGCCCGCCTCTTCTGTTTTACCGCTCGGGCGCCGGTGCCGACGCTCAGCTTGTGAGATATGATGCTTGTGTCGATCCCGGGCATGTCTTTGTACGACCATGCGAACACCTCCTGCTTCTCCTTCAGCAGCGCAATCAGCCGTTCGACTATCGTGGGAGCCAACGATGCTCCAATTTGGACCGTCCTCCCTGGGTGCTCAGAGGACAGTTGAATCGTCCTCAGCTCCTCGCGCTCGGGAACGGGTGACACCGCCATCAGCCCGTCACGCGGATCGTCCGGTACTTCTGTTCCTGGTGTAGGTTCCAAGGCGAGGACCTCCTGCCTATTCCGGGGTTTCGTGGCTTCCTCGTAGTTGTATCCCCGAACGTACCCGACCCCATGCTCGGTTGGGAATCGTCCCAAGAGCAAGTGTCCCGCGATGATCATCTTTAGCCAATCTGTCACACCCCCAAATCCGGAGCCAGTATTATACTGAAATATGGTGTAAGGATTTGTGATGTGAACAAGAAACCCAAATAATTTCAAAAATCAAGGTGTTTGAATAGTACATTTATTGAAAAGAGAAAGTGCTAATATTACAATACCGAAGTTTTTGAAAATAAAAGTCATTACATTTATTCAATTTAAAATACAAGTAGAAAATAATTCGTTTATTTAGTAGGCGACGTATCCCATTTTCCCCAAGCATTCTACTTATCACCTGAAAATGATAAAGATGTAGTACCATGAGTCACACTGACCCAGTAAGTACAGCTTACAAGCATATACTAAATCATTTCTAAGAAACATCAAACTGAACAACCAATTCAAAAAGGTGAAATATTGAAACCGGTTATTCTTCCATACTTATACCTGTGTCTTTGTAATATATACAATTAGGTACATAATATATATATACACATACTTATATAACTTCACATCTACACTTAAACAGGCCAAAACTTCCGAAGTGAATTCTTTTAGATTAACTGGTAATTACTCAAAAGAAATCATGTGCTTAGTCTCATAACACCAATACACATATAAAGCCACATCATTCTAAGGCCACCTGCCCAAGCATGTATACTCCCGGTTTGACACAATTCATTCCTTAGAGTATAATAGTGCACTATCTGTAAGGGACTAGGGCCCTTGGCTAACTCCCACAATAACAAAACAATTTACCAGCAATTCACTTAAGCACGAGTTAATTCGTACTATACACCCGACTTCACACTTCAACCATAACGATCACAACAAGTCTTTAATTAAGATTATGTATATAGATCATAGAGTATATATTTACATCATAATTTTGTAATGAGTATATACGTAATAGAATTTGTAAAGGAAGAAAGATCAAACTTAAACGTATTTCATTAATTAACAATTTTGGTCCAAACGTTTCATTCGGCGGTAGTCCGCTCGAAATCCTCCATTTGTTCCAAATTATATTTGAGAGTAAATAGATAGAGCGATTAAGTAGATAAACTTGAAATAAAAATTAGTTATCATTGGTTCAAAAGTTTCATTCGGCGGTAGTCCGTCCGAAATCCTCCATTAGTCCCAAATCAAACTTAAGAAGTAAATTATGCGAGTAAGTAAATAAAAATAAAGTACAAATGCAGAAAATAAATTTATTAATCCTTGGACCAAAAGTATCATTCGGCGGTAGTCCGTCCGAAATCCTCCATTTGATCCGTTTTATAATTAATCCATATTATGTCCAAATCAAAGAAGTGAGTATACCATCTCGAAGTGTTTTTCGAGAGGAAACCAATGGTAATAATCACAAAGTTTGGTAGGGAGTTCTCAAGTCCAGAAACAAAAATGTTTAGCAACTGTCCAGAAATGGTTACACTCGCTATTAAGCTCATTTGCATGAATTAATTAGTTATTAAGTATTAATCAATGCCTTTCAAACTTTCCAGATTGATAGTTGAACTCCTAAACTTCGTTTTGATATAAAGAACACTAAATTTGGTTAAGAAATGAGTGAGATATGAATATTTCAAGTTAAGAGCACATTAAGAGGTTTCGAACATGATTAAGGAAAAGATTAGCAAAACTTGTTTTAGCCATAACTTTCTCATTACTTAACCTTTTTAAGTGATTCAAAAGCCAAAGTTGAATAACTTTTTGTGTAGAATCTGAATATGTAAAAATATTTGACTAATTAAAACTTTAACAGAAACGAAAATATTAAATTTACACTAAGGCTCATTATTTCTCTTTTATTCTTAGCCATGCACTTTGATGTAATCTTAAAGATAAAGAAGTATAGGAATGTACTCATGTACTTACTCAAGAATTTCAGTAGGTGATGGAGGTATTTCATTAACTCAAGTGACCTTCTTGAAGCAAATGAATTAACTACTAAAGCACTTGGAAGAGATGTAGTTTGGTGTGGGATTTTAGGGGAGTTGCATTGAAACTTTTGGGAGGACTTCAAATCAGTACGTAAGGGGAATATTGAAGTGGTGCAAAAATCAGATTGAACTCAAGGGTGATTTATATAGACATGGGAGGAGACATGGGAAATAAATTCATAACTATTTTTGTAGACGTTTGTAGACAAGTTGACAATGGAATAGTTGGGCTACTAATTCTAGGGTTAAAATGCACTTGTAAAAACAATAGTAATGTGGTTGGAAATCTGATTGAAATGTTGAAATGTGATTATGTATGCATGTGAATGTAATATGTAATGTGATGTGTGAAAATGTATGGTTTTACTAATAAAGTGTAGTGTAATGTAATATATATATATCAACCAATAATAATTAGCACCAAATTTATATATGAGCATGACCTCTAAAAGTATGAATTGCAATCTTAAAATACAAAGTTCGATTCGGAGAAGAGATTCGAATAAGGAAAATTTGGTCGTTTTGCTAAAATTCCATTTCCGAAAAATCGGCTAGTTAGAATTAGAGTTTCTTACCGTTTCTAACTGGAATAAAAATATTTTTATTATTTTTACTAACCTATAAAATGGAATGTTTCACGATTCCAGCTCGTGGCCTCGAACCCAAGACCATGGAGTACCTGACTTGAACTTGAGTATCCACTGGACCATTTGCCCCACTCCGTTAATATTTCTCTAAACCTCGTTTTTATACATTGTCTTCGCCGGACAATTATTTTATCGAATTTCTAAAACCTCTAAGGTCAAACTAAATTATGGTCATTTCTAAGTTTAATGAGTCATACGATAATCTAAACTATTAAATTAATTTTCGGGGTATTACATTATTGATCCCCGGCCTCCCGAGAATGGCGTTGTACGGGGAGGGGGTGTCCATGATAATGAAGTCTGTCCGGACCTCGCTGTGCGGGGAGTCGGATGCACCGATTCCGACCCGGATATTGTCACTCCCGATTGGGTACGACGTTTCGCCCGTGAAGCTGGCGACGCACTCATGATCCTGTGTCATTTTACGGGCGGGCTTGCTGAGCGCTGTGTACGCGTCTAGGTAGATCACGTTTATGGACGCCCCACTGTCCACCAGCACCCTCTTCACGAGGAAACGATCGATGATCGCATCGATCACGAACGGTAGGGTGCTGTCATTCGGGCTACCTTCCTCATCTTCCGCCGTGAAGCTAATGGCGGATGTCTCCCGTTTTCCTTCCTTCTGCGCTCACCCCGCCCCGATCGTCAGCACCTCCCTGCCTGAGCGATCGGGCGACGAGGTGCCCTCCTTGCGCTTTCCCCCCAGATATGGTGCTGATAGTCCCCCGGGTCTCGATGCTTGCTTCGTGCTGTTGCTCGCCCGCCCCGGGAGGGATGACCCGTCCGTCCTTCTGTATATCCGCGAGGGCCTTCGTTAGCATTATGCAGTCGTTGGTCTGGTGAGTGGTGGCGTTGTGGTACTCGCACCAGACGTTCGGGATTCGTCCGACCGGGATCTTCGCCTTTGATATGTTGTTTGGTGGTAGGATCTGGTGTTGGTATTGGCGGACAGGTGCTCGTTCGACTGTCGGTTGATCGCGTATATCCCCTGGACCGCCGGTCGGTATTGTGGCGCTGGTGGTAGACGGGCCTTCTGCTGTGCTGGTCCCCTCGTCTGGTTGTAGCGGTTGTTGTGGTAGCGGGAGGGTAGCCTCTGGTGATTCTGTCTTTGCGTGTCCCAGCTTCTCTTATAGCCCCCGATTGGCTTCTCGTCGTCTGCTAACTGTCGTGGTTGGGCGCTCGTCGCCTCTGGTCTGTTGGTGCTAGATTCGGAGGTGGACCCGTACACTCGCGTTTCCACCAACGCCTTCTGTACAATCAGGTCCATAATCTCATCGTAGTCGAGATATTCCTTCCTCACCAGCTTCTCCACGAACGGCGTGGCGAGCATGTTATCCATCAGGGCCACCTTGGCCACTCGCTTGTCAAGGTCCCTGCACGTGCTCGCAAGCGTCCTCCATATGTTAATGTAACTGGACAAGCTCTCGTCCCTCCCCTGGCGGACCTTGAGGAGGATGTCCGTGGTGTTGTACTTGCCCTGGAGCCTATACCGCTTCTGGAAGCTCTCCGCCAGCTCGAGAAATGAATGGATGGAGCTTGGCGGAATCTCATAAAACCAGCTCCTGGCCTCCCTAGTCAGCGTTTCCTGGAACAGAAAACATAGGGTTGGGTCCGAATACCTGGTCCCGTCCGTGGTGGACCGGAACTCGTCGATGTGTGTGCGGGGGTCCCCGCTCCCGTCGAACCGGGTGATCTTCAATGTCTTCGCGTGGAGGTCTCTTCCCCTCTCCAGTATGTGCGCCGAGAATGGGCTGATCCGGGGGGTGAACGTCCCACCCTGCCCGGCAAGCTTGTCTTTCCGTAGGCGCAAAACTTCTTCCGCCAATTCTTCCATCCTCCGGAGGATCCGGGCATTATCCGTCGGAGGTAGCGACTCCCCTCTTGGCGTGGGCGAGCGGGCTCTCCGGGCATTTGCTCCGCCGAACGGATGTAGCTCTTCGTCGGTGGTGTCCTCGGTCCGTTCGCGTTGCCCCTTCGGCGGGCCGACGAGTGCGTCCAGCCTTTCCTCCAGCCTCTTCCGGGTCTGGCGCTCCTGCTCTCTGTCGAACGCTGCCTCCCGCAGCTCTCGGAGCAAGCCATCGACGCGTTCTTCGCTGCCGCTCGTCCCTGGTTCTGTTTGTCGCACCAGTGCGCTCGCGGGTGTTTCCTCGAATGGTGTACTGCTGACATTAGTCTCCTGGATAGGCATGTGGGCTTCTGGTTAGTGGTGTTTATACGAGGTTTGCAATTTGTAAGTTTCCCACAGACGGCGCCAACTGTTTCTACCGGATTACGCGTGCGACGTAATCTAGCAGAAGCAAGTACGAGTACTCCTTCTCCTTCTTATACGTCCGAACGTTGGGGTTGTTCGGGTGGTCGGGAGCTTCCTCTCTCCTCGGGTGTGTGGGTACGCGTGCTCGGGTACGGCTGTTAGAAGAATACAACGACAAACAGAGAGTCAGGGGTCGAGACAGGGGTGGCCTGCCTTCAACGCTCCGATGCCTAAGTTAGAAGATGTATTGGATATAACAGTCAAGCGAACGTGCGTGAAAGTAGGTTGGAGTGTTTAATGCTTGGATCAGAATTGAATGCGTTGGGTTGAATGAATGCGATGCCGTTACCTGTAATAAATACCTTGCATATATAGGTGGTTGAGTTTGGTGCTTGATGGTGTTCTTCGATGTGGGACTGGTCTGGTTCTGTTGGTGTGTGATTCGCACATTCGGGTATGCGCCCCACGGGCGCGTGCGCGCTCGGATGGGGTCGGTCTTGTGAACGAAGTTGTAGCCTTGCTGGTGGTCTTTCGGGTGGTCGGGTAGGTGTTGATTGCCTGCTTAAGTGGATAAGTATATTTAATCGGACAACTAATGATGCTATACTAACACAAGGCTTCAGAACAAGTTGATGTTATACAATCCTAAGATGTTTGGGTAGTTTCTGCGTTGTTGGTATTGCAAGGAGTTGAGTGCCTGCTATGGAGTGCTCATTTCAATTTCTCAAGCTATGTCATTTCGAAACCCAGGGACGGCTTTTAGTTCTTGGTGTAGTGGCTGTTACCTTGGTAAGTCTCTTTGAGTATTCAGTTCACAATCCAATACTAATAAAGCTGATGATCACTCACGAATATTCCACTTCCCCTTTTGCTAAACTCCTTTTCTAGATTTGCCGAACTCGCACAATTTCGGTGATTCCAAAAACACATCAGCAAGCAAGCTTTGAGTTCGAAAAGGTTGGTTCTTGGTTCAACTGGGGTACCGGCGAGCTTTGATCTTTTGTTCAAAAAGGTTGGTTCTTGGTCCATCTAAGTACTTGATCTTCCCAACAACAGGATCCATCACAGCCTCAGCAAGTGCAACAGGTTATAATTCCTTTTATCAATAATAATGTTTCTAATTAGTCGAATTGGTAGAACTTAAAGAGTCAATAAAGGTCGTCCCAAGTAATAAAGAGATTGAATTTCTTATAACAGATATGATAGAAGGCAACTGTTAAACCTATATTCTCTGAGCATATACATGAACTTATTACGTAGTAAGAACAGTATTAATATTCCGTACTAAGTACTAAGATAAAATATAAGATGCTGAATGGTTTATTTGACACATACCAAAATGACCGCAAAAGGAAAAGGCTTTCATCCTCTGGAGCCGTTAATAGTACTGGTACAGGAAATAAAATTTGGCCTCTGCAATCCAATCTCTAATAAGATTTTTTTATACATGTATAGTTCCAGAAGTTCATAATTTTGCATTCAAGTTTTTGTTTTCAAACTTTAATTTGTTGTTCAGGAGTATTATTCTTTCTGTCGATCCATTCTATGTTGACTATATACCATGGTCAAGGTATGGGTTCCAAGAGAAGCAGAGCAGCAGAAGTGCATAATTTATCAGAAAGGGTGAGGAAAGCTAGGCATTAAGAGCATTCATAACACATAACAATGATATCATGATATATCCATGTCAATGTGCTGTTTTAAAGATTATTGCATCTGACTGCTCGATTTGGAATGTAAACAGAGACGAAGAGATTGAATAAATGAAAAGATGCATGCGCTATAAGAACTCATACCAAATTGCAATAAGGTGGGTACACTTTTGCTCTTTATGTTGCTGGATTTAGTCTTGCCAAGTCGTCATAGATATTTATGATATCTGATTGGTTTGTATGTTGAGTGTTAAATCGAGGATCTGATATAGTCTATTTTGGGACTGAAATTTTTGAACTAGCATATGTTATGTCTGCAAAAGCCTATACATAAGTATCTGAAACTAACTAATGTTATATCTGTGTTTAAGACATTCTTGCAAGACTATATCCGCAATCTGGAAAATCTGACCGTATCATATTGACTTTAACATCGGTAGCTCATAATCTCTAATATGTAATAAACTGGGTATTACTTCTTTTGGGTTTGTGATTTAGTTGTTTGGTAGCTGAGATGAGATGATTGATCAGATTGGCGGATTTCAGTTTCTATAAGCATGATTGCCAATTTGGGAAGTCTAATTATTAGATAGAGGTTACAAAAGCTTAATTGCAGGTTGTAAGAAGATTGTAGTTGTGTTGATGGATGATCTGAAGTTTGGCTTTGTGGCGTTTGGTAAGTGTTTTGATAATGAATCGTGAAATATATCAATTAAAATAGCAATCGGTCAGAGAAACCAGAGACCTAACATCGTACTGAAATAAGCAGATTAAATGAATATGGTGGTTAAATGAAATAACCAGAGACCAAATCCATGTGTTATCAATTAAAATACCTTTGTCTAGCGTATGGGTTTGTAAGTAAGTTTGAGGATGTTGGTTTTTGTTTATTTTAATTTTTTATCATATTTTTTTCGTATAATTCTCAATGTTGTGCTTATGTCTTGATTTGTAGATAGTGGATTTTTGGCATATGAGTACCGGTCAAGGATCATATAGATGAGGTATGGTTATGGCATTTATTTTTGTAGGATGATGCATCTGTCATTTTGATTTGTTTAGGATTTGAGACTGATTGTTTCTGTTATTGAATGTTTTGTTGATTAGGATTTGAGGTGTTTTTGTTTTGGTAAGTTTCACTTTTATTTGAGATAAAAAAATACTACATTAAGTTCTTGCTGTTTTGAATGGTTTTTGATATTGCATCTTTGGTCTTACGAATGTTTTCTGGTGGCATTATTCCCATCCCCACTTTGCTTCCTGTTTTAACCTTTTGTTTTATCTTATTAGTATGTTACTATCTCTGGGTTAACTCACTGTGTCATTTTGATCTTGATTGTATTTCTCTTCATTTTTTTTTTGCTCTGCCCATCTGCTGCCATTATAAAGCTTTCATCTATTATAGTTATGATAAATGGCTTTCAATATATCTAATGAGTGAATTTTTGTATTTGTCTTTTGTTGAATCGGTTGTGCTTCCTTTTGTACTTCATTATATTTTCAATTCTATATTTTACTTATTCAAGTATCTTTGTATTTTATTTTATTTTTGCATAAAAGTTATTTGCAGATGCTATGGGCCTGGAAGCGTGAATTAACTTTTCAAGTTTAAATGCAGGAGTTGTTATTGTGCTTTTAAAGAATGGCAGGGGTAAAGAAGAAGCGAAGAATGAACTGAATGTTTTTTTGGGGGATGATGGTGATGTTTTTGTTTCTTGATAATAAATTCTTTGTCCTCTTACCAAAGTTGATTTTTTTTGAAGTAAACAAGTTTTACTTCAATGACTCTACCTCAAGGTTCTCTCTTTTTTTCCTTCACGAACAAAACTAGAAACACAAATTTAAAGAACGAAGAACAGAGCCAATCGGCAGAGTTAGAAAAAATCATCATGGAGGGAAAGACCATACTTCAATTCTCGCTGTTTCAGAGCTCAGTTGACGAGGGCTTCTAGCACAGATTGTCTTCCTTGAAGCTCAACAAGTTGGGCATCGACGATTCTCAATTCCCATAACTGGTTCAGACCCTTTTTACCTTTTTTCATTAATTTTTTTCCGCATAATTTGATCATGGAAGCAAGAAAGAACGAATCTTTCAAGCTGATTAGATTGTGAGTTCTTAAAACTTTTAATCTTTGGTGGAGTTTATGGTATTGTTAGTTAATTCTACTATTTTTAGGTGCTCTTTGGTCATGTATGAAACAAATGTGACATTTTGATTTAGAAAGAAGCAGCAAAGATTAAATCTTTATGGGTCGAATAGAATGTTTACTACTGGGTTATAGGTCTGATCAGTTGAAACAGTTGAAGCTCTGGCTTAGAGATGAATGCTATGCCAGAATTTCAAGTTAAACTGCTTTAATGGATGTTGTGATTTGAGATATAGACTGAATCTGTCGTACGTTTCTATGCGCCTTGCTCACATTCTCAATTATCGAATCATTTGACTCTCCTAGCTGAGTCATTGCCTTCGGAGTCGAGTGAAGAATTGTATGATTATGTGTTTTGATAAGTTATTGATTGAATTGTATGTTATACATATTGAAGTCCTCTCAATGGCCAGGTCAACTTTTCCTTCTCTATTATAACTGATGGTAATTTGATCCCATAGAGGGTTCCGTCTTTGGAAATTGGATTCTGTTCCTAGGTAATGTGTGAAGTGCTCAAATAATTTATAACAGGAATGGTCATGCAATTCTTGGTCTCTTCAATACATAATACAATTTCTACAACTTATAAATCACTGCTTGGCTCTATAGGATCTAGCAAGCATAACAAATATGCATATCATAACATTACAATTGACAACTGTCTGTCTACTTCACCAAAGGTCCTTCGTATTCAAATTTTGATCATCATCAACATGACAGCGAAGACAAAATAGTCGAATATTGTAACTTATCAACATCTAAATGTCGTTTATATGTAGATAAAATTATTTCGGCAAACCGCTTCAGCCAAGCATATTAAGGATTGTCTATTAATTATTCTGCTATACTTCTCATATCAGTCTTTCATTGTTATATTAAACTTGCTGAAAAATTTGTGGATAAATGCTGTAGATATTTGTGGAACAAATATGTAATATTCCAATTACTTTCCCTACTTAATTATATGGCATAACAGGTCTTGCCTTTTCTTCTTTTTCATTTTCATATGTAATCAGACAAATGGAAAATCTCTACTGCAGCATTGTATAAAATGTAGGTTTCATATATATCTTTCTTTTCGTCAATGTATTGAGTAATTATCCTTGAATTTAGAGAATACAAAATGAATACAGTTATGGACTTATGAGATTGTTACCTCTTATGACTTTTTAAATTATCGTTTAATAAACTATTCCGCTTTCGTCCTGTACCCTTCTGTCCAACCGCGCTGTAGCGCAGTGTTCATACCTAGTATATCTGAATTCTGGTACAGTTTACCAGAGCGTTATGAATCCATGTGGGAGGAGTTTAATCACGTCAAGCATCTGGTGAAGAACAGGAATGAGCTGACGACGACGGATGCTGGAATTGCTACCCTATTTGCCACTGAATGCTTGTTCAATTTTAAGGCTGGGGAGATTATAGGCAGAGGTACACTGACTGGTCACCATGTCTGAGTGCTAGAGAGGATGACTGTTTACCATTTCCATTTTCCATCTGATAATTAAACAGCTTTGGTGAGAGATGAAACTCTGACCAAGTATTTTCATTGGCAATGCATGGATAGCATGCCATAGTAAGCTCTAGTCTAGCTAACTAAGTAGTTTCTTCTTGTCTTGAATTTGATTTCTAGTTAAGTAGCTAAGGAAACAGAATCGAATTGTGTTTTTCCTCGTACGTTAATTTATATGGTTTATATAAGTGATGTTCAAAGCGGTCTGCAACTATAAACAGTGTGCACCGGAAGTAATTAGTAAATCTCAGGCCATCATCCAACACTCTCATCTCGTCTTAGAATCTTCCAATAATTTTCTTGTATAATTCGCAATACAGAGCCAAATACCAGACAGATATCACATATTTGAATATTGTCCACGTACGAATTCCCTCAAAAATAAGGCCAGATCCCAATCACTATATTCTCTGGAGCACCATGTACCAAAACCAGTCTTAAAGAAAATTACGCTTCTGAAAGGTTTAAACTTCCAAGACTCATGCCAGCAGCTTCTTCCGTGTGCGAGGGTCAATCGAAAAATGAGTATTCTTCCTAGTGTATCACCATCCATCCTATTGTTACCCGGGTGAGCAGCTTCTGTGCCACTTCATAGTAAATCATTGTAATGTTCCCTTAAATCAGGTGGTTCCTGAATGCCATTAGCACCTTTGGGGAAAAGAACAAAAAGAAGGCTAGAAATGAACCAAAGAACATTTTGATAGCCCATCTGATAGGTTCGTGATCAACTGCAGAGGTAGTCTGTGGGGTTGCAGTGGCTTCTGCTAGAGGTAGAGCTTCTATAACTGCATCTGCCAGGTCTGTTATGAATGAAGGGGTAAGGCCAAGGGCAGGGACTCGGCCCCAATTCTCTATACCAGATTCAAGAGCCAACTCTTTGTACTCCATATCAATCTCTTCAAGAGTCTCTATGTGCTCACTGACAAAGCTGGTTTGGAAAGAAATATAAAGACCATTCAGAATTGTACAAGTAAATGCGGTTTTCCATACTGGCTCAGAACTTACTATTTATTTGAATATCATGATGGAGTGAAATACCTGACTGGAACAGCTAGAAGACTTTTTACACCTTTCTGGCCGAGCTCAACAAGAACTTCATCAGTGTATGGCTTCAACCATTGCACGGGACCAACTCGGCTCTGATCACCAACCAACAGAAATGGTTTAAGAGTTACAAAAGTTGGAGCAATAAATTTTAGATAGCAATCGAAGTTGGTTACAGGATCCAAGGTCATAACTACAACCCAGAAAGAGTAGTTTTAACTAACCTGGTAAGCAAGAGTATGTTCATTATTGATTCCTCTAGCTTTCAACTCTTTCATTATCAAGAAGATACACTCCTCCATTTGATCTTTGTATGGATCTCCAGAATCCTTCACGTAACTGAGTGGTACCCCGTGGGCACTGAAGAATATCATGACCTAATGTGCATACAAAATGTATAGTTTAAATTGTGTTTACCATACCAACAATTTCAGACTGTACATGTTATGCAACCAACCATGAAGAACTAACTGAAATAAAACTAGCCATTACAAATAATGAAACTCACCTCTGCAGGTTCTGAAAAGCTTGCTAGCTCTCTTGAGATCAAGTCAGCCATTGACTTGAGATAACCTTCACGTTGATACCATGAGTTAATAACTGAAACGGGCAACCTTGATAGATATGGATCAGTCCTGCAAGGTGGCCTCACTTTCAGAATAACTGACATATGTAACCAAAACATATGCATTTACATGAACTCACAACAAAGTGTAACCTGAAAATATTCTGGAGCACACGAACACTAGATCCAGTTGTAGAGATAGAGAACTGAGGATATAGAGGCAGGACAACAAGCCTAGTTATTCCGTCCCTTTTAATCTGGCAAACAATTGAGAAAAATAAATAAAATCAATAATTTGAATCATAGACACACTAGTTCACTAGCTACACATTGTTTCTATAAGAACTGTAGAAAACTCACTTGCTGAACTGCTTCCTCAGTGAATGGGAACCAGTATCTCATCCCCACATAGACATGTGCAGGCAAGTCCTTTGATTCCAAAGCCACTTTGAGTGCATCTGCCTGTATTACATAACAAACCAACCTTTTAGCATAAAATTTCAAGCACACTCACACTACCGTCTAAAATAATTAGATTCATTAATGTAAAACACAAGAGACAACGCAAACAAAAGCTAAACAAACAATTCCACAAAGAAATTATCCATATTTCCTCTACCTGCTCATCGGTTATTTTACGCAAAGGTGAACCTCCTCCTATAGAAGCATACCCTTCCTTGCTCTTGGGAGCTCGAACAACAGATATCAACTTGGCCAAGGGCTTCTGAAGAAACCGAAACAGCCTCGGAAGCCTTATAATATCCTATCACACAGCAGCATTGCAATTCATCTATCATTAAAACTACACGAAACTATCAAAACAAAGATACTCATCGAAAGACCAAGACTAGAACGAAACAAAACATACAGGATCAGCAAATAGATTAAACAGAAAAGGCTGAACATCATCAAGCGTCTCCGGTCCTCCCAGATTCAGAAGCAGCACTCCAACTTTCTCTTCCGCACTGTGAGAGTGATGATGCGACTCCTCCAAAGCAGTCCCACCGTAAGTGGTGCATACACCCGCCGCAGCAGCACACAATCTTTCCCCCGAAACGACCGGGATTCTCTTCTTCTCACAATGCGAGGCCCCAAACATGATGTCACCATCGTTGGACGACGAAGCAGAACACAAAGGCCTAAGCTGCTTTTTCGGCACAATTCTCAGTTCTCTTAATGATTTGCAGGAGACGGACCCAATCGACTTAGCGTAACACCTACCTCTAACAACTCCAAAAAAAATCAAAATCCGAGCTCAAAATTTCAATGCAGAAAATCATAAAAAGAGTCAACCTTTACAAAATTACAATAAAAGAGTCAACTTTTTTTATTTTGATCGGAGGGAGAGATGCTTACATGGTGAATTTATGATCGGAGCCGCGGAGCTTCATCTGAGGAATGACGCCGGCGTCCATGGTTTTTGGAATCGAATCTCAGCTCTTGGTTGTGAAAAGAAGGCGTTGTGTTCAGTAATATTATTCAACAACTATGAGAAAGACAGAGGGGGTTAGGCGGAAGGAACCTAACAACGACTAGCTTAGTAATGCTGAATCTTCTTCTATTCTATTCTATTCTATTTTGCTGAAACGAAACGAAACGAAAGGAAAGGAAAGCGAATACGTGTTTGAACAATTCAATGTTTACGGTTGCCTTTGTTTACCAACTTTTCCGGCGGAGGTTAACAGTCACGTGGTGGCACGTGCGATATGGTTTTTGGGCTTCAGAGTGCGTTTGTCTGTAGCCTAAGCTTTGTGGACTCGGCCCAAAACAAAAAATCTACACTTTCATTCAACAATAGAGTGTCATAGTCTATGCTGCAGTAGCAAGCAGCAGCAACCTGTCAATCACATTATGTTAAGACATGGCCCTTGCATCACTGCCAGTTTGGAAAAAATTCACTCATTTTGCTTCCCTTGTGCCTAAACTAGTACTGGATCATGATAATCATCACCAACAAATCTTCCCCAAACTCTTTAGGCTTCCAAAATTCTATTTAAAGTACAGAACTACAGATCTTGAATTATAGAGGGGAACGAAGCATTTAGATTTATAAGCTTACAACAATTGAAAATGCCTACACTTGTACATATGAGCAAGCGCATTCCCATTGAGTTGCAGGTAACCTTAGAAGCAACATGAGCAATCAAATGGACAGAGCGGTGTGCTTCCAGCATCGGCTTTGTTGATACCCAACTCGTCTTCTGTGTAGATAGCAAGGCCATCACTTGTTCTCTTTTTTGGCCCTGAAGTTTGATCCACAAATGCACCATTTTCAAAGCCTAAATCTCTCTTCTTTTTTCTCTTTGTCTTGTTGGTTTTTTCGGCCGCCTCATCACTTTGCTTTTTTGCCTTATCGGCTTCGATTTTCTTCCTCTTTTTCCCTGCGAATATCTCATCAATCACAGAAGCCGGAGCAGGCTTTTTGGCAGAAGATGTAGGTTTTTCTTCTTCCACAACAAGAGTATTTTCAACACTAGTTTTTCCTTGAACCTCTTTAGCAACTTTTGATTTACTCTTTTTGCCCATCTTATGGATTCCAAATCTGGATTTGCACACAACATTACTCAGACTTGTAAGAAGTAACATTGTAAACTAAGAGTAGGATTCAAAGATTCAGCACATGACTAAAAAAACTGGACCCAAATCAGCATAGTCAGTTCATTCGAGCTTGTTACAAATATAAAAGCAATATATATGCCATTGATATTTGACCTGAGCTGGATTTACAGGTAATAAAATTTAAAACAGAGCACATGAATCGATTTCTATTGCAAAGGGTCCCGATTTCACCAAGTCTCGACTTCAATAGCTTCACTACTGGAGCACTCTCTGGTTATAAAATCTGAAACGAAAACAAAAGATGAAAGAGAATTAGGGTTCCAAAGAGCTAACCTTTAGATTGGGTTGCAGACTGCTGCCGAAGATCCAAGTGCGAGTCGCTCGCTTAAACCCTACCTAAATGCGTTTGCAGAGATTAGTCTGAGGAGGACTGTGTACTTATGAAGTTAGGGTCGGGTATTGTTTTCTCTTTCGGGTCAAGTTTATAGGTTGTAGAAAACAAATATTTTCTGACTACTCAAAACAGTGTTGTTATGCCTTGTCTTGATACGGAACTCTCACGTCTTGTGTTTGAATACTGACGGCATCAAAATGTGTCTGCTGAATTATAAACGTGGCAAGATACTGTGCTGCAATACACAGTTAGACTATTTCACATAAGCCGAGAGATTAGTTAACCGAAAGACATCACCAGAACAATTCTGCAAGACATTTGGCATCTGTGCTCTATATTTGGCAAGAGGCGAATTTGGTGGCAGACGGCTATTGCTAAAGTTGGACACTCAGGAATTCCTCAGGCTTGGGTTTTCCCTATAGTTTTCTGTAGTTTCTTTGCCTTGCGAAAAAAAAAAAACTCAAAACAGTGTCGCTTTGCAATAAGTTTCTTTTGTGTTTTGTCTCCCATTTTCAAATAATTGAGTCATCAGTGTCATGCAAGAGATTAAAGCATGAAGCCAAAATGGCTACACCACCTGAGTAGTAACAATTACACACCAGACAGACACGAGACACACTGATCGAACAATACAAGCTCTTATAAAGCAAACATCCATCTTAACACTTGTATGTACGTTTAAGCAGAACTGTCCAACCATAAAATGAAACTACGGAACACTGCTGCCACAATCACAAATAAAAGGATTGTGGCACCGATTAGAAGAGTTTCCTCTCATGTTTGTATTCCCAATACATATGCATCTCAAGTATTTCAGTTCTCAACAAGCTCTGAAGGTCACGATAAGCATGCCATGTTCTTTCCGCACCTCCAGCCTTGAACTTGCTAGCATCACCTTCTCATTCCACATGTGACAGACCACCACCTTCCGCCTTTGTCCTACAAACAAGCAGAATTGACAAGCAGCACAGACATCAAACATACATATTTTACATCACTTGCTTTCAACATTAGGCAATTTTACCATTCCACTAGGATAAAGAAAATGTACTTGTGATCAGAAGGATTTGGCCTGATTTCGTAAACAATGGTTGCGACGACATCCCTCTTCAACTGTTCATGATCACAAAAGTAAATGGATTAATGACACAACTATGGCAGCAAGTTCTACTATTATATGTGAAATTACCTGAGTAGCTTCGCCTTTGAAGCCAATGTATTCGATCTTGGTTATATCACCACCAAAGCTATCAGGAAAATGCAATGTGATACTGCCCACGTTTTGAAATTTTGCATACCTGATTGTATGAAGGAAAGTAATACCAGAACAAGGTTAACGGATGGTGAAATGAAACCAGAGAAAAGAAATTCAGATCTTAATTCAAGGCAATCAAACTGATGTACACTATAGCCACAAGGAAAAGTGATTCATTAGTGATCACCTAGCTGCTCTCCTCTTTCATTTCTGATTACACGGATTTCATGTCTAAAAATTCTAAGCAACACAAATGGTAGTAGTATGGAAGGAATCAAGGAAGAAATAGGTACCTTGTTTGGTACTCCAACACTCCTTGATTATTCTCAACCAAATCCCACTCCTTAAAACAACAAGAACACATGTTTCAAAATGGAAATTTGAATTCGTCAACTAACTCCCTGACAGGTTTAGTGCAGAAACCTAACCTGAATGGCTTGCATTCCTTGAGCATCTGAAAAGTCGATTCCTTCTCGGTTGATGAACCTAAAGTAAGCAATGTAGTTGTGTTATTACATTTGGACAAATGACATGAAGTGAACAGTGAAAACTAAGGAGATCAAATAAAACAGACTAGGTTATGACCACAACGACAAGAACAGACTTTATTGTATTCCTAGAGCTTCTTGCCACACTTTTTAACTCCACCAACAAAGAGGATATCAAATGTCAAACTTACGCCCTCATCTTGGAAGGACTCGTTCCATCAGCAGCACCAATGATTGATATGCTCTTAATCTTCACATCGGAGGTGAATCTATCAAAAGCAAATCAACAAAATATAACTACTCACCTCACACTATCCTCTACTCACATATTAACTGAAAAATCAGCCCAATTGAATATGAAGTTGAAAGACTGGAAAAGTAAGGAAAATCTACTATGCTCATGTCTTACGGAATGAAAATAAGTAACTCAGGATCACCCTCGTTGCTCTCCAAGTGTCCCTGTTACAGAGAAGAATACTAAATAAGACTCATAGGCTTGCGCGCTTATCAACTGAAGCATTGCTACAATAACAACATTTGGTAAAACAAGGCATTCTGCTCTTCAGTAACTCTATGAAATTAGTGCTCCTCAGAATTTTAATTCTATTCTACTGCGAATGTATGTATAAGGAAAATAAGTCTTAGAAGAGAGTAGATTACCCCAGATGAATTCAGGCGTTCCTCCCAAGCTTTAAACACGGACTTGACGCTTCCCGGAACTGCCTCATTCAAAGCAGAAACCTAAACACAGAATAAAACAACATCAGAACAATCATCGCGTAAAGCACAAACTACTACGACTTATAAAGCAACCCAGAACCAAATGATGAATCCCAAGCTTCACATCTATCAACAACACTGAGAAAAAGAGAGGACCTTGGGTAGGTCTATATGCTTGTAGAGAGACCAGTCAGATGAACAATCATGATCTTCGCAGCTATGGTCATGCAAGCAAGCCATCCTCAGATATTCCCAAATTTTCTCGCTTCAGAAAAAGAAAGGAAAACCCAAAACCAGAAGAATTTAGGGAGGTAACGTACGAACCTAAAATGACCAAAACGGCCCCTAGTTATATTAAAACGCAGCGTTTCGACTCGTCTCTTCTGGTTTCTAGCTGCGAGTTAATCAGTGTGAGTTTTGTGAGAAATCGGAGAATCAGAGATGAAGGGAGTGGGCGGAGAGGACGTGTTGTTCTTCGTGGATGTCGACCCGGAGTGTTTGTCGGAGATGAAACCCGGCCCGAATGGGCCTTGACCCGATTGGACTCCATCCAGCAAGCTATCCTTCTCTTCATCAACGCCAAGCTCACCATCAACCCTGATCATCGCTTCGAATTCTCCGTTCTCGGAAAGTCCGTCTCTTGGGTCACTTCTCTCTTTTTTATATTTACTGCTAGATTTAATTTCTGATTGAAATTTTCAGTCATACTGTTCTTGGTGGAAATGTAAACTAATCACAATGTCTCAAAGATTTTATCTTTAATCAAGCCGTCGTTAACTGCTTAAAAAACTTATACTGGTACATTAATTTGATCATATAGGCTAAGCATTTTCTTACTTGCACACTCTTTTTTGTAATGGTGTACTTGTGCATGAAATACAACATCAGATATGAGTATTTGTAGGTTTTGATCTTCATTGTCCTCTTTGTGTGTTTGAATTGAATAATGAGTTTGTTTTGGATTTTTTGTTATGATGTGGAACTTGTTGGTTTCTGTGCTTGTAGGTTAGGAAGGAGTTTAGCAGTGATGTCGAGTCTGCTAAGGCTGTGTGTCGGTCGCATCATCTGGGACTGCAGATCTTACTTCTCTGTTTCGGTTGGCAGCTCATGAAGCGAAGAAGTCTCGTGCTCAGAAAAGAATTTTGAGGGTGGTGAGTAGTACTAGTGGTTGGCTTGACTTCTATGCATTGTTGTTACATGTTTTTCATTGAGACCTGTACGCTGACAATGATTATGTTGTTGGTTTCATGACATTCGAGGTTCTTTTTCTGTGATTGTGAGTCCTGACGTGCTTCCTTTTCAGATTCTTATCTACTGCAGATCATCGTGACTGCCAGAACATCAGTGGCCCGTAAACCAGAAGATCTTCACTATGGATGTGGTTTACCTTCATGACAAGCCTGGACCTGACAACTGCCCCCAGCTGGTGTATGATAGACTTGTGGAAGCCCTTGAGCATGTCACTGAATTTGAGGGGTACATCTTGGAGAGCGGTCAGGGGTTTACACGAACGCTTTTCCGTCACATGTGTATGCTTCTGTGTCACCCTCAGCAGCGCTGCCAACAAGATTACCTGGACATACCAAAGTCTCTGGCAAAGAGATTGCCAGCAGAAGACAATAATAGACTTCAGAATTTAGGATTCTGCGTCTGGATGCTCTCGAAGTTAGAAGTCTTGTGTGTATGCAGTTGTACTGAAGTTAAGTTTTGATGTATGCAGCTGTAATTAAGTTTTTAACTTTCTTGTTGACTGAGAATGAGTATCCCGTTTGATCTTAACCCCATCTTTGTACAAATGGTGGATTATTTTATTGTGACATTTTATTTGCTATGAATCACAATGCTTATTGTAGCATTTCTTTCTCAGTCTGGTTTGACATCATAGATCATCACGTGAGACTCAAGCTGTAGTCTTTACCTTCTCAGTAGTTCTGTGTTTCATTGAATTCTGAGTTTTGTTATCTTAGACTTGTTGGTAAACAAATCCTAACACCAATTCTTGATATGCCGCAATATGCCTTTACCTAAAATGAAAGATAGAAAGCTCAACTGCTATTTCGGAGTATTTCCTATTATCAGCATGTGACACGTGTCCACAAAACGTAAGCTCCTCCCATTTTGGAATGCTACAAGAATACCAAGCCAGCCAAGGAGAGGAGGAAATTAGTTGATGACAGTGTAGTATATCATTAGACGATGGTTTTTCTTTGTCAAATGATACAAGTTTAGAAGCTCCCATCAGCAAGCAAGGCCTGTCCTTTGGAGTGTGGCTAAAGTTCATTCTTTATAAAACAAATCGCTGGATTACTATTTGCCACCTCCCTTATCAAATCAGATAACGATTGCTGCCAATGTAGGGGATGGGATTGGAGTCAGCAAATTGGAAATCCCAAACACCTTAAAATTAATATTGATTCGCCAATATAAATGTAGGGCAAAATCCTTTAAAGCTTAAGCAGAATTCAAATCCATCATAGGTGTATGAATGTTACATATTTCAATTGCCTAATATATTCTTCTCTTCGAAGAAATTGTACATAAATAGAAGTCAACTTATATGAAAGATCCCAATCATCCAATTTTAAATTCTCTCTCTTCTGAGTAATGTACACAAGTAGAAGTCAACTTATATGTAGGATCCCTATCATCCAATTTTAATTTCATTATCTCCAGAATTTGTTTTGTGTCAATATTATTATCTGTATAATTATTGCCATATCGATAACTAACTCTTCAGCTCAAAAATTCTGCCAGCACGATGTGTCGTGGATCCACTTGTGCATCCTTGAACAATCTTAAACAATAAATCGTGATTCCAATTTGATTCAATCAGCTTCCATGCTTAACTAATCGTTTGTTGTCTTCTTTGTTAAGTTTGGCCCCCAACTGTCTTCATCATTTACTGTTGCTAAATTTAATTTCTTTGATTTGTATGGTGGTACTTGGTTGCCCCCTAGAGCAGGTCTATTGTGTAGTAAAAGGTCGTCATCATCTTTCCACAAAGTTGATCGAGTTTATCAAGAGTCGACTGGATCTCGAGATTAATTTGCTTATACGAATTGCGTTTTACAATTCATTTAAAAAAATTTAAAAACCGGATACTCTTAAAAGATTTGAAATTTCCAAATAACTCTTTCACAACCTAAGGAGAAAGCTAAAACTAAAGTAATGTATAACTAACTAGTGTACAACGTACTATCTCGTTCTCCTCTTTGGATGAGTCACTTATAAGAGCATAAGCAGCGGATGTGCGAATAGCACGAGCAGCCAGCGAGAAGTAGTGGCCCCCGCCGGCGACTGCTTGTTGACCGAGCTAAAAAGCTCTTGAACGAGCCAGAATTGCTCGTCGAAGAGCACGAGCAGCCTGCACGAGCTGCTTCCGGTGCAGATGCCGTAAGACCACGTATTAGAGATGTGATGTAGGAAACTTGATGACAAAAAGCAACCATTAAACTACAGTTGGTAGTTATTCCTTGAATCTCCTTTCGGGTTCTCTTAGAGACAGTTTGAATATGCTCCACTTTTATAATAATAGTCATTATTATTTTGCTTAACATGCTCACTTTCTAAGCCTTTATATTCATAACGAAACCAGGCATTCGCATAATCTCTCGATTAATATAAGCTAGCTCAAGGAATAAGAGATCCCCATTTCCAATTTTCAATGGGAATCTGCATCTCCTGTTCGGCTTCGGCTCCCAAGATTCAAGATGGCGATGAAAATGCCATGATCTTTGAAAATAACACTAGTTTCTCCGGGGATCAGAGCGTTGGTTCTCTTCATTCTAAAGTAGGAAGCAAAGGACTAAACCAAGACAGTGCCATTCTCTACCAGGTTTGATCCTTATTCTACCTTAGACTAAACCAACACTAGTTTCAGTTCTGATATGGCTATTTTAATGTAACATGTAATCTTACACTTGTCTTTTTGATTTCATTAGGACTTTGGAGTTGGAAGTGGAGCTTTCTGTGGAGCCTTTGATGGCCATGGGATAAATGGTCATGTAGTGAGTGAGATGGTGAAGAATCTCCTCCCAGCACTCTTCCTGAGCGAAATGGAGGCTCTTGAACTTGTCACTTTAGTGTCAGAAAATCCCGAAACAGACGATGAAATCATAGATGGTATCGAAACAGAGACCAAATCGAGGCAAAGCAAGAACTTCAAGAAGTGGGAAGAGGCGCTTGTTAATGCCTTCAAAGTCATGGACAAGGAGATTAAGCTCCAAGCAAATTTGGACTCCTCTACCAGTGGCACCTCTGCTGTTGTTGTAATAAGACAGGTAAAAAGAAATCTACGATCCAAACAAACTACAATTCTTTCTTTCTATTTTTTCTTGGTGATATTGATTTGATGTTTCATACAGGAGGAGGATCTCTATATAGCTAATCTGGGCGACTCGAGAGCAACCCTAGGAACAAGGACTGATAATGGAATTGAAGGAATTCAGCTAACCACCGACTTAAAGCCTGATTTACCAAGTAAGTAGTTTGAAGTAATTCGTGTTCTTTTCATGTTTGAAGTGATTGTGTGACTAATAAATCTTTCTGATGCAGAGGAAGCAGAACGTATAAGGGCGTGCAATGGTAGAGTGTTTGCACTGGAGAATGAACAACACATCCAGAGAGTTTGGTTGCCAAATGAGTTAGCTCCGGGGCTAGCCATGTCGCGAGCTTTCGGAGACTTTATACTTAAAGATCATGGCATCATTGCAGACCCTGAGGTCTCTCATCACCGCCTGAGATCCGAGGATCAGTTCCTCGTTCTTGCTACTGATGGGGTGTGGGATGTGCTTAGTAACAATGAAGTTGCATCTATTGTGTGGGAAGCCAAGAGTGCAGAAGCAGCTGCCAGGGCGGTAACAGAGACAGCTACAGCCGCATGGAAAACGAGGTTTCCTGCAGCCAAGATAGATGACATAACTGTAGTTTGCCTGTTTTTCAATTAATGTAGAGCCCGTACAAAATTTGAGCATATGGCCCTTCTCAATTCCAGTTGAGCAATGTCAGATCTCTTCCATCTATATATACATATTATACAGGTACATTTCAATAAAACAATCTCCATTAAAATTCTTGTCGACAAGAATTCCTAATAAAATGCAGAGATGCTCGGCATGAGAGCAATATATATGCACATTAACGTTTTGAATAATTCAGATCACGATCCACTATAACCCAAAAGTGACGTTTCACATGAAAATGTAGTAGATTTGTCAAAGTGGCAAAAAGTACCTACAGATTAATTGGACATTTTTGTTCAGTGAAACTAAAAACTGATATACTCCAGTGAAACTAAAAACAACCAAAACAGTTGCACTGGAAAACACTAACCCCATCTGCATGTAAACTCGATTCCAACCCTCTTAGGAACAAAAAATAAGTACTAGCAATCATATTGCATCATCTTTAGGTTCCCCTTCCCCTGCAAGCAGGTCATCCTCATATGAAACAGGTACCCTTAGCCTATCATGAACAGAAACGCGTTTACTTGGGGGATTATCTTTAGTCTTCATTTCAGGCACATACTGCATGTCAATTGAAACATTAGCTGGAGCACCACCATCTGATAAATTGACAAGTACTTGTGATGATTCTTCTGTCCTTTGGTATGTTTCAGGTTGTCTATTATATGGTTGCCTGAATTGCTTCTGCAGGAGGACATAAATTTGAGAAAGACTAAGTTTGGGCAATAATGATACCAGATAAAACAATATTGAGTACGACTAGAGCAATTCTGTAATTCAACTACAGCATGCTAGAAACCAGAATACATTGTTTTAGGACAGAAAAGATTTAGAAGTACCTCGAATTCCCTTGCTTTCTTCATGATCTCTTTGTAGGCTTTTGGCTCTCGAGCTTTGATTATATTCCACAGCAGCCCTCCACCAGTGCGCAAACGTCTCCCATTAGCAGTCATCTGACCTCCACACGCCTGGATTGCATTCACCTGAAAAATTACACCATTTCATTATAGATGTTCCTAGTTCATAACAAGAAGTCATTTTCTAAATAGTAAATACCATCTCCTCTGGACTACAAGTAATAAATAATCTCAAATATTAGACATAAACGAAACACCTATGACAATCACAAACTAAAATATTCAGATAGTAATAAGGGAGAAGAACGTTCAAGCAAGCCCATAGATGTTATATCATAGAAGTTTCAATATAGAGCTAATGACAATTGGATATCCAAAAAGCCTGGGAAAGCAAACATGAGTCAGTTTTTATGTTACAATCTGGCCATAGTTTTAATTCTCGCTATTATGTGTCTTTTAGCTACTTATTACTCGTGAGACGAGAGAGGTATCAACCTCTATATGCCTCAGCTAAACTATGTTTCAGCGAGAGACATCAGAGTTTAAAGGACATCATTGGAGAAACAAATTTCTCCTCCAAGGATAGGGAAACTTCCTTGAAACAGAAATATGGGAGTATCTATTGCCATATATAGTGGACAAGCAATGTTAGCTCTAGGCCATCCAATAACGCCACCCATGATCCAGTTAGAGCTTTATTTCGAAGGGAACCGAATATGAGACAGGCTTGGGAGGTCAAGACAACATTAAGAGTAGCCACAAAGAAGTTCCAGGTACATAACATGCAACTCATTCCCCAATCAGTGAAGACTCAGCCATAAGTGCTACACATTTTTAAGACGCAAGGTTAGATCATCTGGAATATTTAAGGTGAAGGGGACTATAGACGTGACAGATGTCTTA
The DNA here is from genome assembly GCA_946800695.1 of Geum urbanum. NCBI lineage: Eukaryota > Viridiplantae > Streptophyta > Magnoliopsida > Rosales > Rosaceae > Geum > Geum urbanum. The sequence continues at coordinate 60,199,185 of OX327002.1, forward strand.
GTAGGTAAAAGCAACCTTAAGAGCAACCATAGACCACTTCAAGGAGCATAACCCATTCACCTGATAACAGGATTCCCATTAGCAAAAAAATTCAAAGAGTAGTCAAGAAGGTACAGAATAGAATTGTATCACATACATTATAGATGATCTTCAATTGAGAAAATCACTGATTCCAGCTCAAAGGTATTGAGTGCAAAGTGCATCTTAACACTAGCAGCAAGGTCGGATCATCTCACAATAAGGCACATTAATGATAAAAATGTACCAAATCTACGACCAGTTGCTAATGGTATCTGTCAAGGAGGAAGATGATTACAATGCAGTGTAACAGATAACAAGCCTAAATTGCATAATCCATTTCCTCATTCCACAAAACAATATTAACAGTAGTAATTTCTATGAATGATGTAAATTACCTCTTTGATGAGATCACACAATGCAGAAACACCCAGACATCCAACAGCAGTATATACCATATACGACTTCTTCTCTCCCAAACTCCAACAAGTCTTCGAAACAAACCTGCCAAAGTCAAAAAAATCAAAACAATGTTAGAAACCACAAGAAAGCTCTACAATCCATATAAATTCAATTTTCTTCATTCGTAACAGAGCAGAACTTAACCTGTCTATGTCAAACACATCAGTACGCGGGCCACCGGTGTTCTTTCTCTTATTCCTCTTCTTCTTTTTCTTATTCTTGCTGGGGTTCTTGCTCTGATGTTCTTGATTTGCTTCACTGGCATTCCCAACACTGCCCTGTACCGAGCCATTAAGCAATTCATGCTCCACGAGCTCTCCTTCTTCGACATCAACCATTTCAACGTCATCACCATCTTCAAAGTTATCGTCATATAATGAGTCTAATATGCTGTCTTCCCCGTCCATTATCCACTTAAATTTTTTACAGCTACCTACAAAAACCAAAACCAAACACAAATCACTATATTCGCTGATAAATTTGATACAACACTCAACACTGTAAACCCTAGAATTTGAATCAAAGCTATGATTGAACCCTAAGTAACAAAGGAAGAAAATATTGGGAGGCACGAGTGAAAGAAGAGAGACAGTAAGCGAAGTTATTGGATTGTGTTTCGCTGATTAAGAACTTACCAATGCAATAAGGGAGTGGCGCCGATTCTAGGGCTCCTGGAACCTCCTGTAGCCCAGGGGTTCGAGGACGACGATTGAGAAACTAATATGAAACGGTGATGCGTTCGGCGTTTTCCTTTTTTATAGTTGTGGCTGTAATAAGCGCGGCATGGTGTCTCGCTTTCCCTTTATAGAGCCCAAGGCCCATAAAGATTCAGGATAATTTGTTTTAAAGCCCAATTTATAAGCCCAATGCACGTCACCAAAAGCAGGTGAGAAAATATCAAGTTCCATATTGATGTGTAAGTGTTGCGTCTACAATTTGGGAGCAAGAATTATTTAAGACTACAGATCCAAAACCTCATTATCAGATGCTGATTGCGTATGAAAAGCATCACGTATACAAGACGCAATTGTACATTATGGTCTCGTATTGATAATAATCCTAATGAATTGCTTTCCATGTATCTATCACTCAATTTGCCTCTCGGTCATCATCTCGTGGTAATGGTTGAATATTTAAATGCATCGTAATTTCAGATCTAAGTTTCAAATCACTCGCAATCTACTAGACCTCATCACATATACTGTAAAAAAAAAAAAAAAACTTTCAACTCTACCGCATTTTAAGTGTGTAAATAGTGAACACCGGCTGATCACCTTGATATTACTTTCATATATCGAAGACTTAGGGGTTTAATTCCCCGTAAAACTGATTTCTCGGCCGAAAGGGATTTTTTTTTAAAACTGTAAATTGTGAAAACAAGAGTTTCCCGTTACAAAGGGGATTCCCATTTGGTCTAATATCCAGGTAGAGCAGTCGTAACTCCAGACATATTTACAGTTGTTAGTTACAGAAATATAGCGCGGGACACGATCGGGAGCTAACGTGTACGCTCCAGATTCGACGACGAACACCAGTGTCCTATAACAAGGCCCCACAAGTTATCACGAAAGTCACCTCGGAATATAAAATCCACGTGATCCATCACCAATCCGAACCTTCATAGATACACACAGACACAGATCCGCCAACCAATCAAAACAAAAACGATCCCCGGCCCCTACTTCACCGGAATCCGCCATGACTCTGCTGCCCACCGTCGCCGTCCTTCTCATCTCCCTATTCTCCCTCTCTTCCTCCGCCGCCAGTAGCCGCAACCTCGTCGGAGACGACGTCCTGCGCTTGCCCTCGGAAGCTTCCAGATTCTTCCGGCGCGGCGGCGACGATCAGCAGCAGGATGACGACGCCGTCGGGACTCGGTGGGCCGTTTTGATCGCCGGCTCCAATGGATACTGGAATTACAGGCATCAGGTGTGCGATTCATTTGACCTTTATCTTCGTCTTCGTACTTTGTTAATCTCGTTTTTTAATATCTCTGCGTAAAATTGGGGCTTGAAGCATTTGTTGACTTAATTTTTTACAGGCTGATATATGCCATGCCTATCAATTATTGAAGAAAGGTGGACTGAAAGATGAAAATATTGTTGTATTTATGTATGATGATATTGCTTTTAACGAAGAGAACCCTAGGCAGGGAGTGATCATCAATAGTCCTCACGGTGACGATGTTTACAAAGAAGTCCCCAAGGTCTGTGATCTTCTTCCGCTTTAGGATGATATTGACTTGATTTGGAATTTTTGGTTTCGTGGTTTTCCTTATGGAGCTGATTTGATGGTGACAGGATTATACTGGGGATGAAGTTACTGTTCATAATTTCTTTGCTGCTATTCTTGGAAACAAATCTGCTATTACTGGGGGTAGTGGTAAGGTTGTGGACAGTGGTCCGAATGATCACATCTTCATATACTATTCCGATCACGGTGGTCCTGGAGTACTCGGTGAGTAGCTATTCATTAGCAATTTCCGTTGATTGATATGTAATGTTTTGGTTGTTGTGTGAGGTCTGGATTCGTTGACCGTGTTTGCTTATTTGAGTAGAGCTAATGTTCCGAATGATTGTATTTCTATAGTTCTATGATTGTAAATAGGTGTTAAACTGAAGCACTGAACTTGCCATTAGATTGAAAACCGGGTGCGGATATATGTGTTGTTTGTGAACTTAGATATCAACTCTGCATGTGACAACATTGAAAGCTTTTGCCTAAACCTCCAGTAATTTTCTCAGGGATGCCTACCAGTCCTTATATATATGCAGACAGTCTCATAGATGTTCTAAAGAAGAAGCATGCTGCAGGAACATATAAAAGCTTGGTAAGATTGTAGTTTGATTATGAACAGATTCCTTCATAGACCAATGGAGTGGGGCTAAATTGTAAAGTGCAGGTATTTTATCTTGAAGCATGTGAATCCGGCAGTATCTTTGAGGGACTTCTTCCTGAAGGGTTGAATATCTTTGCAACCACAGCATCAAATGCAGAAGAGAGCAGTTGGGGAACTTACTGCCCAGGAGAGTACCCTAGTCCTCCTGCAGAATATGAAACCTGCTTGGGTGACTTGTATAGTGTTGCTTGGATGGAAGACAGGTATGCATAGTATTTCTTAGAATAATATTGGCTACCTTCAAATGTACTACTCCTTGATTTGATTTTCATGACAAGATTCCTGCCCAAATAGAAGAATATTTAAGTAAATATTTGAAAAATGATTTACATCTGGAAGAGCTGGATTTCTCCATTATTTCAATGACAAGTATTCTGTATGATTTTAATGCCACTTCCTTTTTTTCTTTTTTGTTTCTTGTTCTGCTTCTGGGAGTGTTTGGATTGGCTCTAATCTTTAAGATATCATTTTGATTCAGTTTCAGTCTCTCAAGTTGAAGAGCAAAACTGATGAGTATTTTTGTGTATTAATGTGACAGTGACATACACAACTTGAGGTCTGAAACTTTGCATCAGCAGTATGAATTGGTAAGAACCTGTCCCTGCCACTTTGTTATTGAAAAAGTAAAGAACACATTTTATTAAAGAAAATAATCAATGAGGTTGAGTAGATGTTTATTATTGTATGTTTAAGTAAATCACAAAGGCTTTTTGTGCTTAAATATATATCTAAATGTCCTGTTAGTCTCTAATGACAAACAAATAATGTTATCTCATTATTCTGGTACAGGTCAAATCAAGGACGGCAAGTGATAATTCTGCTTATGGTTCTCATGTCATGCAATATGGTGATATAGCGCTTAGCAAGAACAACCTCTTCGTGTATATGGGGACAAATCCTGCAAATGATAACTTCACTTTTGTGGGTATGAACTCCTTGAGGCCATCTTCAAAAGCTGTCAACCAGAGGGATGCTGATCTTGTTCATTTCTGGGATAAGGTTTATATCTCATACCTCCCTTTTCCATAATAATCTCGTTTTAGTTCTAAATTGTCTTTAGTCATCTTTTCAAGTGCTTATTGCTGGAAGGTTTTCATGATATTTAGACGTTTTGAATATTTTATTGATGTGATTAAGAGTTTAAAAGTCAGAGAATTGTCTACAATATTGATGAAGGAAAGCTTGAACTCTGTATGTATACTGTGTACTGTGTGTAGTATATATCATTAATGGTACGAAATTTTAACTACTATGGTCAGTATTGTAGTTTTGTAACCATTCCCAGAGGTCCCTGCTATCCCGTGAACATGGGGTGGCCTGGTAACTGGGAAGAGTGTGTAGTCTTATTAAAGTTTCTTTGGAACATACTAAGGAGTAACCTGATTTTAATAGAATATTTAAAATAGCCTTTCCTGCTATGAGAGGTTAGTGCTGAATTTCTCCTGCTGTAAAATCCTTTTCAATGTACGCTGTTAGCTGGAGAATCTAAGCGGTTCTTCACTTTTGGTACAGTTCCGCAAGGCTCCTGAAGGCTCACCAAGGAAAGCTCAAGCCCAAAGAGAATTTCTCGAAGCAATGTCTCACAGAATGCATATTGATGAAAGCGTGAAACTTGTCGGTAAACTCCTGTTTGGAATTGAAAAAGGTCCAGAGGTGCTGAGCACCGTTCGACCTGCAGGGCAGCCACTTGTTGATGACTGGGACTGCCTTAAGACAATGGTAATCCTCTTGTCCAATATGTCCTTGTTTAGTTTAAACCTTCCTAATTCTGTTTTGTAGATGATATTGACTTTAATTCTTTCTCAAGATATCTGGAACTCCCAGAGATTTTTTGACTGGTTGATCAATGGTACAGGTGAGGAGTTTTGAGACATACTGTGGATCCCTATCTCAGTACGGGATGAAACACATGCGCTCCCTTGCTAACATCTGCAACGCCGGAAAGACAAAGGAGCAGATGGCTGCCGCTTCCGCACAAGCCTGCGTCAATGTTCCTTCTGGTCGATGGAGCTCTCTGCACAGGGGATTCAGTGCCTAAACAATTACTGGTATCCGTATTACCAGAATCTTCTATCTTCAGTGGATTTGTATACCAATCATGTCCTGTGATGCATTTCCGTGATTGTGATTCTGATTGCATTAGCGAAAATCTCTGTAAATAGAATTCGATTCCTGTACTAGGCTTTGTATATGTCTAAGCTGTCTGATATCAGAACTCTGGTTGTGTTATAAATATGTACCTGTTTGCAACAACAGAAGGTGTGTGGATGTATATACCTCTCGTCTTTGGTCATAGTAGTTTTGGCTGTTTATTCATGTTTCAGAATCATCAAGGTCAGGATAAGGTGCTTGAATTTTATTCTATTGTCTGCATTATTTCTTGCCTTTGTTTACTTGCAAATGGAGTAAGCAACGGCTGTGGGTCCACTATAACCTTACAAAATGGATCATATAATATAAACTCATGATACGCGTTACCAATAATTGATTGTATCTAACCAATATAAGATTGTCTATGATACTAGTTTCAAACTTTCGTTAAAAACAATTTTGATTCAAAATGTGTGATTAAGCAGGTTAGCAGGTAAATACGTATGATTGAGGGTGTTGTCATTGTACATTCCCTGTGACATACAAATATATTATAGGTCGAAATTTTCTTTCAAAAGTGATTAAAATATAGAGTTTCACCAGATCACTCGGCCTGATAAATTGAAACTCCTAATGTAATGCAATATTAAGGCAGTTCAAACTTATAAACCTAGACAAACAAACCAGAATAGCGCGAAAACTATCAAAAAATTCAAAATGCACCGTTACTGAGTTGTTTAGGCATCATCTACTATTGTGTTGCATTCTGGCGTATTCCTTTGGTTGTCATATCTGGGGGAAGGAGAACCACTCTCTTCTGTGGTGATTCTCTCTTGGTCACTGATCCTACCAAGCCAAGTCTGGATTTGGCCTTCTTGTCCACCGATATACGACGCTTGCCGCTCATATCCATTGACAAACTAGGAGGCTCATCCCCAACTTGCTAAGATCCTCCCTCAGCAACTTCCATAGATTCTACTAGCTCCCGACTTGCTGGTATCAGTGTGCCTTGACCCAATTCCGCTTCCTTGAACCTCTTTGGCAGCTCAAGAACCGAAACCGAAACGGACCTAAGTAGTAACAAGACCATAGTTGTGTTGGTGATTGATATATGACTCGGTCATATAATTTCCAAATGTAGCGCCAAGCTTAATTACAAAATAGTGCATGTAACTTCAACTACCAAATTTTTGATAGGTGGATACCAAGAATGTTTGAGAGCAACTCGGTAAAGTAAGGTTTATAGATAGATTCTAATTAAATTTGGCCCGAATAATACAAATAAAGATGACACTAGTCATAATTTATCAGTATTCTTATCATTATTCTTTACGATCACCAAGCTCAAACACAAACAAAGTCGATGAATAGAAGAATGTTGATGGACAGAAGAATCACACTATATTCGGGTAGTAATCTTACAAATGATAACCAAAGTTAACTCTCAATTTATTCCAAGTGATCAGAAGAAGAAGAAAAGAAAAAGTGCACCGATACACTGCTTGCTTGACACGGACGAATAGTCGTTTTAAGACTCGATAAAAAAAAAAGTTTACATGTCAATATGGTTTTTGTGAGCCACTTGGATCAATTTTTCGACCATAGAGTAATAATGGCACGGCTAATAAAGTTCTAACCAAGAGGAGTCTAATGCTGATTTAAAAAATATTGGATCAGCACTCCAAAAATATGCACTAATTTTTTTAGTCTGACACGTGTCACAATTCAAGTGATTGGTTTTTTCAACTTTCTTTAAGCTCGAGTAGGCTTATAATAAACTCAATGTATGTGATTGCACTCATTGCCCGGCACCCAAACCTCTTCGTCAAATTTTGCAAGGTTTTGACCGTTGCTCCCAGCTCTTTCCCCAGCAACGGAATCTCTGTCTCACCCAAATAATAAGCTTGACAATCGCTCCCGATCTCGAAGACTTTGGTGAAGGTTTTGAAATGGAACGACAATAAGATCAAAGTCGCAACTAGTTTTCGATCTGCTCCGTCGCCGTCGGTGCTCGGAGCACTCGGACGACGATTTGGCTTCTTTCTCAAATCCCATTCTTTTTGTTTGTTGTTGTGATTTTTGTCATGTATGTATGTATCCCAATTGATAAACGAAAATGGTGAGGATCGAAAACAAGAAGTGGGTGTGTTAGATTGAGTAAATTGGAAAGGGGCCGTGGAGTCGTTTCGGACGCTACCCGAGTGGAGGAGGAGAGAGGGCGAGGGCGTGCGGGAGAGGGAGAGATAGAGACAGGGTGGCGGCGGCAATTTCTCGGCGATGTAGGTGGTTTCACGACAGTGGTTTTCTGGGCAAGAATGGATCTGAACTTGCAATCAACTCGGTCAAACTTTAAAAATGTTGGCAAAATAAACCAATAAAATTGTAACATATATCACGTTTAGAAATTAGCCTCCAGTGATTAACCTTGGGTCCTTCGGGTGCATTCCAAAAGTTTCCAAAAATAACTTGGGTTAAGCCTGTGCTCTCAAGAATTTCCAGAGGAGTTCTCTCTGTGGTATAACAAATTAAAAAATTGAAGATTAAATCAATTTTTGGTTCCTTAAAAGAAAAAAGTCAAATTTAGACTTTTTTTTTCTTTAAAAATCTAGCATAAGTTTTTCATCTCAAAAATGTCTATTATAAGTTTGTAACAGATCAGAGTTTTCGTTAGTTTTCGTCAAACTGAAAATCGCATATATATGTCGTATTACTTCTCGCCGTCGTTTTTTTTGCGTCTCGTCGAGCTGTTCGTTCTCTCCGTTGTCTTCACAGTCTTCGTAGACGTTCATATTGTTCTTTATAAGTATGGAAATCTCTATTCAGAAACCCTAAATTTTTGTTTTTCTCTGTTATAAGCAGTTTCCATGATCCTTTTCGTGGTTCGTATCCATGCTTTCTTTATTTTCGGTTGTTGTTAACGTTTTTCTATGGTTTTCAGTTTGATTTTTGATAATTTTTCACTTTTTTCATGATTTTTTTTAATAGAATGTATGTGATGTAATGTGTTCAAAAGACTATTTTTTTGTTGTATTAGTTGTTGTTTCTGTTGTGTTTGTGATAGAAGTCATTTTTTGGAAGTATTTGAAGTATTTGTTTTGAGTATCTGTCTGTATATCTAGTGAATTATCTGTCTTGATATCCTTTCAAATTTTTTGAAATGAATGTTGTTGTTATTGACATTTTTCTAAAGTTTTCGGTTTGATTTTTGGTTGTTGTACTAGTTTGCTACTGTTGTTGTACTAGTTTGATTTTTAAGTATCTATCTGAGTATCTGTCTGTGTATCTGTTGTTTATTATCTGTCTTGATATCATTTCAATTTTTTTGAAATGAATGTTGTTGTTGTTGACATTTTTCTAAGGTTTTCAGTTTAATTTTTGGTTGTTGTACTAGTTTGCTGCTGCTGTTGTACTAATTTGATTTTTAAGTATCTGTCTGGGTATCTAACTCTATTTGTGTTGATCATTTGCAGTTATTCTATATTTAATGGGGAAACATAGTAGATCACACCAAGATTCAGACATTGAATCTGAAAGAAGATCATCTAGGAAGAGATCAAAAAAGTACTTTGAAAAGTATGTTAAATCTTCAGAATTTGATGGTCTTGCTTCTTCATCTTCTTCTTCTTTTGGGGATGAGCAGGTTGTTTATAAAAAAGGAGCAAGGAAAGAAGAGTAGCTTCTTCTTCATCTTGTCTTGCTATTTTCGATAAGACGTGAAGATTATCAGGGAAACTCTAAAGAAGGAAGAAGAAGAAGAAGAAGAAGAAGAAGAAGAAGAAGAGGAAGACTAAGGGTATCAAGAGGCAGGATATGAAGGTCAAGGGCAAGAAGAAAGTTAAGTCTTCTGAATCAACTTCTGATAGTGATTCATAGAGTAATAGTGATGACGAAGTACCTGTTAGACGACACCATCAAGTAGTGGATGAGCCGGAAGTTGTTCAGGTGGTGGAACGGATCTGGAAGTGTCAGTTCCGATGTTATTTGCACTATTTCCAGAAGTTCATTGTTAAAAATTAGAATAAAATCAGCGATGATGTAAAGAAGAGGCTAAAGGATACACCCTTCAATGAGCTAATTTGTGCATTCATTGACTGTGATATTGATCAACGAGACTGCTTGAAGTCAGATGATTCTATTGCTATTATGGCTGACGCATACAGGAAGGAGAATAGGGAGTTTCAGTTCGATCTGACGCGTGCTCACCATATCACTCCTGCTTTTGTTGGATCTTTATTGTGTTTGAGCACGATTGGAAAACCAATTCTATTGAACGATAAGAATGTGAAAATACATAGTGGCTGTATGGCTTGTTTGGGGATGTTTCAATCAACAAAAATCATATCAGCAGTATGTTGGAGAAAAATACTTGGTGACAAAGATAGGGTTGACGACTATGTTCGTCTATTAGTTTTTCTTCTTCTGGCCTCTGTTATGTTTCCTAATTCCAAAGAAACTTTGGCGCTTGGCTTTGCAAACTGCGTGTCCAGTATTGAAGGAATGGAGCAATATGCTTAGGAAACTGTTGTCTATCACGACCTGTTCTATGCTTTGGACATTTATGCAAAGAACTTTGTTCCAGAAGTTGCCATAAAGAAGGAGGAAGCAAAGAAGCTGAAGAAGAAGAAGGCAGAGAAGATGAAGGAGCAGAAGGCGGTGAATGATGATGATAAGGATGAGAAAAAGTCTGATAGAAGCAATGCGATCAATATTGGTGATTGCACCATTATTATTCCGGTAATTTTTTTTGAGTTTCTATTTGTATTTTTGTCAGAGTATCTGTCTTTTTATTTGTCCCTTATTGTTTCATTATTATTTTTTGTATTAGTTTTATCTTGCTTCAATCCTTAACATTGTAAAACCAAGAGCTAGCAAGGAGGATTCAAAGATTGGCATGGTCAAGTGCAGCCTCGGTGATATTATGGATCATTTTTGAAATATCTTAACCTTGGAAATACTGAGGGTGAGTATCTAACTGTTGTTGTTGTTGTTGTTGTTGTTGTTGTTGTTGTTGTTGTTGTTGTTGTTGTTGTTGTTGTTGTTGTTGTTGTTGTTGTTGTTAATAGATGTCTTATGGTTATGTCTAAATAGTTGTTTATGTATCTTTCTAAATAGTTGTCTGGGTATTTGTCTAAATAGCCGTCTGAATCTCTTTTTCATAGGCCAATTATTTTTTGCATTCGAGGACCAAGAAAACTAAAGCTGATGGTGGTATAGTTCCTGTCCTGGCAAGTATCAATGATATGGCCCAAAATGACTATGCCAAGTTTGAAGCCGAGTTGCATGCCAAGGATGTTCAGTTGAAGGAGAGTGAAGAATTTGGTGAGTTGTTGCAAGAAATTATCATACAGAATGATCAACAGATCTCAATGAAGGATTCTCAATATGAGGAATTGTAGAAAGCCAAAGTAATCCTTAGGCATGTAGTTATTGTTTTGAAGAAAGATTTCATTTCTTTGAAGCAAGAAAATGCGGACTCGAAAGTAAATCAATCTGCTTCCAACAGTAAGGAACTTGTTAAGCTGTGAATGGAGCTTGCTGGTCAAAAGAAGGATAAGGAATACGTTGAGTTTAGATTGAGAGTTGTGGAACGAGAGAATAAGTCTCTGGACCTGGAGAATAAGTCTCTTAAGAATCAATTATCAACTACTGATGATTCTACGGATGTGATGACATTATTGAAGGCAGAGAATGTGGATGCCCAGAACAAACTTGTTGCAGTTGTGCAAGAGAAAAATGTTCTTGAGACAAGATTAATAGAGATGAAAGAGGTTGCTGAAGCTGCTGCTTGAGTTGTTTCTGGCAAAAATATGATGTTAAAGAAGAAATTGAAGGAAACACAATTGCAACTCAAGGAAGCTCAAGGATAGATACAAATTGTTGTTGAAGAAATAGTAAGTTGCAGAAGCAAGTTGAAGATGGTGCTGCTAAAGCTGCAGTTGGAGAGATTTCACTGTTGAAGAAGCAACTCAATGAAGCACAACTTCAACTTACTATTCCAGGGAAGATACAAATTGCTCCTGAAGAAAATAGTAAGTTGCAAAAGCAATTTAAAGATGGTGCTCAAGCACTTAAATCGTCTCAAGCAACGAATGAGGAGCTTCAGAGGAGATTGGATGCTTTGCAAAGTCAAAAGGAGGAGCTTGAGAAGGAAAAGAAAGAAGTTGAAGATGCAAAGCAGAAACTTGAGATCATCAATTAGCAGCTTGTTGAAGACAATCAGAAGATGAAGAATGTTGTTGCATTTACAAAAGCATTAGCTGCTACCGATTCTGAAATTTGAAAAGAATAGATCTCTGTCATTTTATTTTGTCTAATTTGCCTAATTTTAAGTAACAGAACACAAGCCCCTACTGAAATATCTATCTATCTGTCTAAGTATCTGTCTTATTATGAATCTATGTATCCGTGTCTTTCTGGGTATCTGTCTTGAATATTTTTGTGTTTTTCTCTGCACATTTAGTGTGATCTATATTTTTTCTTTCATTGAATCCTTTTTTCTTTTAATCTCTATTAGGAAATTTGTCGAAAACAAAGAAGAGATTCCAATGGGGGGAGTATGCACCATCTTTCAATATAGGAATGACCTTCTTCTAGTCTAGTGGAATTTCCTGTTACTACATTTTTCTCTCCAGAGAGGAAACCCTAGTGACTCATCCTCCTTCTGGTGGTGATTCATCTCCTTCGTCAATCCGCACGGATTTGATTTTGAAGAAACTTCTTGATCCTGGTGTGAGATTCAACAGAGAAAATATTTATCTCTGCTCGTATACTAAGAGTTCAAATGATAAGTCCAGGAAGCCCTTGAAGAGGGACGAGATATACTGGTGTCCTCCATATGATGAAGTCAAGGGAAAGCGTCAGACTAGAAGAGGGAACAAAAATTTTGACGTGGCGGAGGTAATGCCAAATGGAGATTTTCTATTGTCGAAGTATCTTCACCCTTGATAGTGAAATCGCTCAAGAAAAACAGGGGCGAGCCGAGAAAAATCTGTGTGAGTTTGACTAATGAGCATAAGCTGGCTGTACTGTTTCTTGAATGTGATGTTTTCCAGTACATGGGATATCGTTATCAGAGTGAGTTGGTGAGGCACTAGACGAAAAATAAATGGTGTGTATCTATTTGGGTATCTGTTAGTTTATAGTAATGTTTCAGTTTTTAATTGTGCCCAGCTGTTGTTTTAGACAACGATTTATTTTGGAATGGTATTCATTCTTTCTAGTTCTTTGGTCGTGATGATTTGGTTTGGATTATTGATGACTAACAGATATCGAACTCTGTTTTAGATTGTTATTCCAGTATTCTTGGTGAATTAACAGATGATTTAAAAGATCAAAGTCCCTATGTTTTCCACACATTGGTTCATGTAATCCTTCTATTATTTTTTAGCCTTTGTGTGTTTAATTTTTGTGTGTCTCCACAGTGTGTTTTTTTTAGCCCATGTGTAATTTTTTGTGTGTGCTGCTTTTGACAGGTTTTTGGGTTAGATCTGAAAATAAAGATGATGCATGAACTTCTTTTTGAGAAGTTGTTCAAGGTTTTGGGCATCAGTGGTAAGTTGTTGTTCCTGATCCTTTCCCATAGACATTTCCACCTTGTGGTCTTTGATAAAAGTATGTCATGCGGCACTTTGATTCACTCAGAAAAATCTCACAACGAACAATCAATGACTCGTACTCTTGGAAGATCATTAAAGAAATCTCGCTCCGGCACTTCAACCTCATCCTCTGCCCCAATCGAAGAGCCATCATCTCCGCCATGGGCACCCACTATGGCTGAAGAGTTTGATCATATAAAGGAGATTCTTGAGGTGAACTTTAAAACAATTTTGCAAGAAATTCGTCATCTGGGATAGAGAGTTGACGGGATGATGAGGAAGATGGATAAGATTGCAGAGACAATTGGGAAGATTGACGAGGCGATGGCGATGATCAAGGATGTAGAGGAAAAGATCGAAGGGATTATAGATATTGTGCTCAAGATGAAAGAAATGGAGGAGAATTGATGAGTTTTTATGTGTTTATATCTATGTTTTAGTATGTGCATGTTAGGGTTTGTTATTTTTAGTTAGGTTTCAATGTTTAGAGGTTTGGGATTCATTTTGCTTACTAGAAAATGTCCATTTTTGTGTTGTTGGTTATGGATATTTTTGGAGGAAGACTATGGGAAAGAATATTTTGTAATGACCTTGTTAATGGATGTGTGATCCTAGAATTATGGATCTCAAACTATGATTCGATTGGTGATAAAGAAAAAGAATTCTTGGTTCAGTTCTCCACCTTAACCACAGAAAAAAGGATTGATGAAATTCTATTGAGTTTGACTTTTGTGTATCTAAAAGTTGTTCCTTATTAAAAGACTATCTGACTGAGTATCTACTTGAGTATCTGCGTGTGTATCTGTTTGGATATCTGTCTGCGTAATACTATTTTGTGTAGCTCTTGAATTTTCGAATCAGAGAACCAATTTATTAAGCCTATGAACTAAAGTGTTTAATTTGCACTCTCTGATCCATTTTACAACACAAAACATACTAAAATTCGTGTGTATGCTTGGTATTGAAATGCAGCAGTCATAAATCAACCAACTGACATATACTTAGATAGAAAATTAGACAGATACCTATTGTGTTTAGAAACGACGAATTTTCTGTCGCATCTGTTCATTTTGAACCAACTTACAGATACTTAGGCAGATACTCTCACAGATACCTGAACAGGTACTCTTACAGATACTTTAGCCGATAAACTTTGAAAATGACAGAATTGATGCTAAAGTAGATTCATTGATAATATGGAAAAAAATACAATAGTAGAAATTATAAAAATACATAATATACTAGAATTCTTCCTCTTCAAAGCTTCGTCTTCTTGCTGCTGCTTGGTCCATCAAATCCTGACAGTGAAGGAGGCAGTATCTTGAAAATTTGGCGAAGAAGTTGAAAGATTACCTCATCATTCTCCTTGATGAGTTTCTATTTTTCCTTGAGATCCTTGAGGCCATCCTCAAGGTCGATCATCCTAGTGGATAACTGTTGCAGCATATTTAGAGGTGGAGAAGTTTCTTCTTGATTGCGACGGTAGCAGCGGTTATTTTCCTTGCCTTCCCAGACCATTTCTTCTATCATCTCTTTAACAGAGTCTTCAGGTTCATTATTTGATTTTTTGGACTTGTAGTTTTGAACAGCAACAAATGAGAGCATGAAGAGAAATGCTTTTGTTTTTGTGAATGAGTTATGTTCAGTGCGTTTTTATTTATAGAGCATGAAAGGTTATGTTGAGTGAGTGGTTGCGTCTTTTCTTTCTTTGATGAAGGGTTGCATATTAATGTTGTTCAATGCGGTTATGCACGCTTGTTGGGAGGAGAGAGAGATAGATAGATAGAGAGAGAGAGTGGAAGCGTCTTTTCGTTAAAAGAGAAGGAAAAATAAAAAGACGCGGGAAGAAACCGTTTGAGCCAGAAAAGACATAGTGGTTCGTTCTCTATAAATAGGATTGGCTTCCCATATTCTGCATAACGTTTTTGTGTTTTATTATCAACTCTTTCTGCTTGAGTCTTCTTCTTCTCTTTAAGTCTTATCTACAGACAATACTATAGCACCAAGGAAGAAAAACCCAAATAACTTAGATACCTCTGGTCATTCAACAAACGTTGATTTTGATCCATCAAAGTCCAAGTCCTCTTCCTCTTCCTCCTCATCCTCCTCTTCCTTAGACTCTGTATCTGGCCCTCCTCCCCCTGCTGCTAGACCTCTTGTAGGTCTTGTTCCTGATTGTCCTCTTAAACCTTTGGTGAAGAATATTGGTCGTATAAAGCGTCGTATGGATACGATGAAGGAGGAAATGGATTTTTTCCTTGCCGAACAGGACTAGATACTTAATTTGCTTATGGGCATCACATTTCATCTTCCCGCAGGTTTTGGAGGGGAAGCAGCAAGAAGGCCAAGATGTGAAGCATTTGATTTTCTTGTGTTTGCTATTAGTTGTTGTTTTTTGTTGTTTGTAATTGAACCTATATTATTAAAGAAGTTTATGTTTATGTATCTCTGTTCTTCATTATATATTTTTGGCAATGAATTTGATGAATGAATATATGTATGAAGTGATTGAAATCATCAGCCAAGTCCAAACAACTACATAGACAGATAGCCAGACAGCGATCTATGAATTTTTGTGAATCAATTCATTAATCTATGTAATACTATTTCTGTATCTTTTTGTTATTCAGTTTTATATTTTGAAATAAAATTTATGAATAAATATATGAAGTCACTAAATGATACAACATTATTAGACTGGTCCAGTCATATACTCAGACACATACTCAGACAACTATCCTTGAATTTTATTAAATCAATGCATTAAACTATGCAATAAAATGTTTGTTTTTTCCTTTTTTACGATGCAGTATAAAATACAAAAACAACCTCAATTTTGTGTTTGTATTTGCAACTTACAAATTATAGATCTGAAATTCGTATATAGATATCCAAATAGATACTTAAACAGATATCCAGACAGACATTCAAACTTTTAGAAAATTATTCTAACAACATCTTTAATAATACACATAGACTTGTATATTCAATCAATAGGGTTGTTGCAGGTTCTTCCGTTTTTACCAGTTTGGTGACATCTTGAGCACTCTATCGGCATTGTTTGTTTTTCTCCCTTCTTCCTCATTCTCTTTTTATTTGGTCTTCCCGATTGTTTCTTTTTTAATGGAGGCCTGACGTTTGGTCCGTATTGTGATAAGTCCTGGAGCGATTTCTCAATGTTTGTCATTGGATTGAGTGTGAATTAGTAGACTTGTCTATAATACTGAACTTTGTACAAGGTGTCCACGTAATCGTAAGGTTCTTTTCCTATCTCTTGAATGACAACAAGGGCATGGGAGTAGGAAAACCTCAGCAACTGCCACTATCCACATGAGCAGGTCCATGTCTCTATGTTGACTGCACTACTGTATTTGTCAGCCTAAACTTCGTAGACAAGACCATTGAAGTTCATCACTCTCCAATGCCTTCCTATATTAAGTATCTCAATTAGTTTTTCTTCCATCCTCAGTCTCATTATAGTGTGTCATCTTTCAGATTCTTCTTTTTTGGTTGTAATCATTTCCATCACCTTTCTCCTGGAAGAAGAGTAACAGAAAAAAAGGAATCAAACAGTGTAATATACAGGTATCCTAGAATTAATAAAATTAATCTGGTTGTGATGTAACAATAAACAAATATCAAGATAGCTACGCAGTCAGATACTTAGACAGCTACCCATGAAATAATAGAATGAATTAGTTTGTAATGAATGACCTGATTTCATCAGCAAGATAGAAGATAGGTAGTGTACGAAGATGTACTATCCAGTTGTTGAAGCACTCTGAGATGTTGTTTGTCATTTCACCATACTTATCTCTTCCGAAGAATGCAGCACACCATTTTTCCTTTGGGAGATGCTTGAAGAATTCAATTATCTCTATATATTCACCTTCTAGCTTAACCTAGTTAAAAAGGAAGTCATATTGCCTTTTGCTTCTAGCATATGCACGTTGCACGAAGAGTTCAGAAATTATATCCTTTAAGTGCACTTTGTAGTTGTCTTTGATGTTAACAACCAAGTGCCAAAAATAGTAGTCGTGCTCATCATTGGGGGACACCTCTGGAAGAGAACTCATGATTCCATTACCACAATATGAGAGGAATGTTATTTTTCTCCGAATATTAGTTTCTTGGTTTATGTTGTGTCTATCTATTTCATCTCTTAGGTTGATCAAGAACCACATATAGTTGCTGTCATTTTTGGCATTAACTATGGAAAATACAATTAGATAAAGTCCTGAAAAAGAACCAAAAAGGTGAGGTTTCTAGTTGTATAGTAAATACTGAAGTGCAATTTATAAACAAAAAACATATATGCAGACAGATACCCAATCAACTACCCAGATAACTACTCATATAATCATTTCTTTCATATGTCTACATTACCTTGATTTGCATCTTTTGCAGAGCCCCCCATGATTTGTCCTTTGTATTTGTTTTTGAGGAAAGTTGAATCAACAAAAATCATTGGTTTGCAGTATTGGATTCCTTGCATGCAAGCACATAATGACACAAAAAGGCGGTGAAACCTGTGTGATTCCGAATCAATATTGACAACGACTATAGAGCCAGGATTTATTTTCATAAATTCGTCTGGAACCATAGAAGGTTTGTGTAGGTTTCGTCTTCGTTTCCATGCAGTGAATTTATTGCTAATTCCTTGTCGTACCACACCATCTTCTAAGGGACTTTCAGGCCAAAATTGTCTCTGATTGCTGTCTGTAAGGCCTTAACTCCTTTATTAGGATCAGTGCGCAGTTTGTCCTTAACGATTGAGCTGAGTATTGAATAAATAATAAGTTTCAAGCAATGAAGAACTCTTTAGACATATATTTCACCAGCTAGTGTTGTTAGAAAAATGTCTCATACCTGATAATAGAATATCTCATCATCTCACTAGTTTGTTTCCGAACCTTTTCTTTATATGTATGCTTGTTGTTGATTTCAGTGATGTAAAATGATCCATTCGTCTGGTATAGTCTTGCCTTCACAAACCAGTTGCATTTATCACGTCATTTGTATCTACAATGTACACTTACGCGTGTTGGCTCATTCTTCTCATATGTAAACTTGTCCACTTCAATTGAGTACTTTCTGAGTTTCAGCCTGAATTCAGTCACACTGCCTAAGAATTTTTGCAATTTTTCTTATATCAGTTTAGCCCATGGTTTTGTCAAGTAATCATTTATCTCCTCTTCTTGAAAGCATCCAAAACCTACATTAGCAACATTACTTATTTCCATGTAGCCACCCATCTGCACATCCATCCCCGAGTTTTCATTTTGCGTGCTACGAATTGCAAATTGGTTGGAACTGATATTTGTTGTTTGCTGGAAAGAGGAAACGTATACATGTTTAGCATGACATAATACGGTAACAGATACTCAAACAGATATGCAAACAAATATTCAAATGAGTTTTTGGATGTTCTACCTCATTCGTGTCAGTGGTTCTTATCTAAATATATTTTGAATTGAGTATTTATGGAGAAAGCATCATCAAAAACATGCCACGATCAATTTCCAAAAAATGTGTTCATCCTCTGGTGGGATACAGTATTTGCATGTCAAGATTGAGTTGTTGATTATTTTGAATCGTTGACATACAATATCCACTATGTCAGTAAATGTGATATCAACATTTAAAATATCCATCACACTATCTCGCTCCGTGAATATATTTCACAATGATTGGAGATGATGTTGTTGCCATTGAATCTACTGCAGACAGAACATAGATAAACAGATACTGAGACGGATACCCTAACAAAGAGTCAAACAAATACTCTAACAAAAAGTCAAACAGATACTCAGACAGATACATAGACAAATACATTAACAGATATGGAAACAAATCTTCAGAACCAAAATCAGATCCAGACCTAATCAAGTAGACAATACTATCATGAAATCAAATAATACAATTACGAACGGAAACAGTTTCATGCAACATCAATTCAAATCATCTATCATATACAAAACAGAGTGACATTGGATGAGAGAGAGAGAGAGAGAGAGAGAGAGAGAGAGAGAGAGAGAGAGAGAGAGAGAGAGAGAGAGAGAGAGAGAGATTCTCTTTTCGTTCCCTGCAAAAACTGAGGAGGGAAGAGAGAGTTATTTCTCTTAAAGAGGACAGTTAGAATTCAAATTAGGAAATAAAGACAAAATCGGTAGAAAAAAGTGGGTTTTATAACTTATTGGACATTTTTGGGAGAAAATGATGTCAGCTGTGTTTTTAAGATGTTATAAATTATAACTCATAGAGACAAATTAAAATATTAATCGACTCAAACAATAGTGTTTTATATGGAACTTTTTATTTAGTTTTTTAAAAAGTTAGTTTTTATGCATTATGTAAAAAACTGAAAGAAACCCAAAAAGTCCAAAAAATAACTCTAACCAAACTAAACTGAATAGTCGCAATTTTTCTTTTAAAAAAATAAAAATTTGAATCGAACCAAATAAAACTAAAAAATATATTACGATTTAATTTTAATTTTTACAAAAAAAATCGAACTAAGCAGCTCAAATCCCATCCCTACAAATAATAAACCAAATAAAAAAAAACAACTCAATAACGCAAATAATTGAACTTAACGGCGTAGAAGATTCTGTTCGATCTATCAACGGAGACGACACCTTAAGACGTCGTGACGGGGATTAAAAGTGACGGAGCTGACAGTTAAATTTAGGACGTCTGATGGCGTTGGATCTATTTAGTGATCAGAGGCGGAGAATGCTCAGTGTTGGACGGTTAGAAGTGACGGAGAGTAGGAGAGATGGTATAAAGCCTGGGTTTGAAAGGCGAGAGTGCATTTCGTTCCATTAGAAACAACAAACAAGAAGAAGAAAGAAGAAGGAGAAAGCTCTCTCTCTCTCACTGTAGTTTTTGGCCTTTCCTTCTCTCTCTCTTTCTCTCTCTATTTCTTTGAGGCCTTAACGAATTCTCTTCTGCTCTGTTTGCTTTCTGGAATTGAAAAGCCGAAATTGGTTTTAGATTCTTAGAGCTTTTTGTCTCTGTGTAATGTCAAGGATCTAAATCAACTCTTCGTCTCTGTGGTGTTTCCTGTGAAGACTAAAAAGGTCGGAGAGGTTCGCAATATAGAACAGAGCTTGATTTGTATTGTCTTCAATCTTATTGAAATCTGTTGAATTGACCTGTGTTTCGGTTTTGCAGATACATTCGTGAAAACCGAAGTGGAATCAGTTAAGATTTACTTTGTTGGTTTCGAAATCCGATCTCATTTGACTGAAATTTACAGAGAGGTGGTCAAGAATTTCAAGCTTATAGGTGAGAGGCGAGGGTAGTTGGATTTGCTGTGTTTTGTGAAGGATGTGTTTACCGGTGTGTTAATTCATCGTTTTGTTTGATGTTTTGTTTTACAGGAGAGATGAATCTGTAGTGAGTCTCATTGATGAGCGTGCTCTAAATTACAATTACATCATTGAATTTTGGGGATAAATTTACAATCTGCATAGTTCTGGAGACCGAGCGGAGTTAGATTTTGGAAGAAGCTGAAGCTAAAGTTTCGTTCTGCGAGTGGAATCCAAGTATTACAGGTGATGATTTTGACTCGCAGATCAACCAAACCAAGTATTTTTTTTTGGTTTTTCAAATTTCAGTTCATCACATCTTTTAACGCCATTTTTGGTCCGGAAAGGGCTCAACTTTGTTCCTATTTTTGTATGTTTTTGGTATCCGAGAGCTTCCCGACTCAATCTGTTTCTTCTTCTTCTGGTGTTCAATGTCGATTTTGAAGGCAGCCAAAAAAGTCTCTCTTTTTGTATAACCCGTAATGCACCGGTAGCTTCACTCTTCTCTCAGGCGGCCCAGCATTTGGATCCATATATTGTACAGATTCTCATCTGCAATTTTGCTTCTCACCCAGAAATTTTCAGTTTTGAAAACCAGTTCTTCACGTTGTGGAAGCTTCTCTTTTGTTCTTGGTCTTCTGTCCTATTCCGTGTTGATTTTCTAAATCGTTTTTGGGCCCAGCAGCATTGGAAGTCTGAGTTTCTTCTATGCTTGGAGCTGTTTCCTGCAATTGAAGTTTCCAGTGAAAAGTAGAGACCTTCTTTCGGTTTCGTCTGGCTTTTGATTCATTGCAGAAGTCAAAGACATCAAAATTTTCAGTTGTCAATCTTCATCTTTATCCTCCATTCGGATAGAAGTTTCTTTGTTCTGTTCGAATTTTCGATGGTGGCGACTTGGAGTTGCAGAGAGACCCACAATCTATTTTCCCAGATTCTCGCCTTCTTCTTTCTTCTTTCTTCTTTCTTCTTCTCGAGTGTTTATTCTTTTTTCTTACTTTTACTTGGTGGAGTTGCTAATCTGGGATAAAATGTGAAAACTGGTTTTTTAACCAACAACTGCTTTTGCTGTTGATTTATGGTGGACAGGTGGAGAGAGAGGAGAGATGGAAAGAGACTGTGTGTCTAGGCACGCCACTAACATTAGCGACACCAAGAATTCTAGAGGAGGCGATAATAATAATAATAGCAATAGCTCCTCATTGCTGTTAAGATCGAGCCCTTCTGCTGATGGCTTAGCAGCTAAAACAACTACGTCCGAGTTCGTTTTGCAGTGGGGGAACCGCAAGCGCCTCCGGTGCATGAAGATCCAGGTCAGGGACGACTCCAGTGGGGTCCCCGTTACCAGGACCACGGTTCGGGTCGACCGCCGGGTCTTCAGACCCGATAAGCACTCTACCGCCAATAATACTAGTAACGGAAACGGCTATTTGAATCTCCGTCAACGTCCGTCATCGCCGCCACCTCCGCGCCTTCTCAGGTTACCTCTCGCTCTTTTTCCCCTTTTGTTTTTTATCTATTGTTCTTTCTTACGCGATATGTGGGCGTCTGGGATTGACGCGCCGCTTAGTTGGTGGTCATTGGTGCGTCGCTTCTACTTTTTTCAAGTGTTTTTTTTCATGATGGTGGCGCTTGTGTTTAGACGAGTGGCGCGTGGGTTAGCTGCGTGGCTGTGTTTGTGTGCAGAGATAATGAATGATATTGAGTTGAGATATAAAGTACACATATTTGATGGAGATAACAAAAGGAGATGTTGTCTTTTTTTGGAGTAAAAGGAAACGCGAATTTGTTAGGGGGGGGAGTGCTTTGTTGCTCTATTTTTATCTTAATTGTTTTTGGGCCTAATACTGGATGCGATGTATTTTGGTCCAAAAGAGTTGGTTGCATAATTGAGGTAGGTTTTAAGTAAAAGCATACCAACGGTGAAATTTCTTGAGCTAATAACCATGTATGATCGGAAGCTCTTGAGGGCTAGTACAATCATGTAATCCTTGGCTTGGTTGCGCAATACAAAAGACACACATAATATACAACTAGACGAGTCAGAGTCTAACTTTAGAAATTAGGCTATTTAGTAGTGCTGTTAATGCTATAGATTCACTGTCACATAGTTGTTTACCTTCTGTTATCTGTTATTACTGCTGGATATATACTCGATTCATAGAAGCGGACTCAACTTGAAGCCTTGTACTATCTCATCAATCTCATGACACATAACAGGCTCATGTTTGCCTATCCACACTTGATCGAAGCTTCTTCTGTGCAGCATCTGATCCTTAACAACCCAATGCACCCTGAATTCTATGCGCTCATTGGAACATGGAAGTGGTTCCACGTGTCCACTTAAAATCCTCTCTCTAGTCTCAGCCGTCTGATGCCTGATCCCCCAGATCAGACCGTACCGCCTCTCAAGTCTCAACACGTAACCTCAAAAGCCACCCTTGATCAGACGGTCCAAAAGAGGCCGAACTGCCAGCTGTGCACGTGATAAAGTACATCACAATCACATCATAACATCCCTCTACTCTTTAATATCTTTTCATTAAAGAAAAGAAATTAACAAACTTTTTTCTTCCCTCTCCTTAAAAAGCAGAGAGAGATTACAGAGGCCCCCCAAAGAAGCCAAAAACCTCGCTCATTTTCTTCGCAGAGCCCCCTAGTGTGTAACCACAAAGCTCTCTCTTCTCAATCTCTCTCACCGATCTAGATCTTCCCGAGGTCAATCCTGTACTTTCCACACCACTCCGAAACTTTATTCCCCAGTAAAATAAAAATAAAATAAAATAAAAGTATAATGGGTTTATTCTAGATTTGATATTATTTTTGATCATATGTATATCTGTGTATCTTCCTCATCTATCTATCTATCTGTGTGTTTGTTATTATTGCTGTGCAGAAACTCTGAGACTACTAGTTGTAGTGGTGTTGTTGCCATGAGAGGAGGCCAGAGCAACAACGGAGCAGCAGCAACGCGGGGAATTGTCTCACCCGATAAGAAAGGTACAAGTAACAACAACAACCATCACAATCACAACAGTAGTAATGATAATCATCATCATCACAACCACAAGTCCGCCGCGTCATCGGAGACTGCAGGGCACGATAGCAAAAAAGGCGGGGGCTCGTCCTCCGGTAGCGGCGAGGCAGCAGTAGCTCCACCGCCGATGGTGTGGCCTCCGAAGTTCGTGATTGCGCTGACCAACAAGGAGAAGGAAGAGGATTTCATGGCCATTAAGGGATCCAAGCTCCCTCAGAGACCCAAAAAGAGAGCAAAGTTCATCCAACGCACACTCAATGTAAGCTCCCCCCCCCCGTCCCACAGATTTTATTTACCTTTCCCTTTCCCTTTTCGTAATTTACTATTGAATTTAAAAAAGGTCAAGATGGATCTGAAAAATATTGCTTCCATGTGGTGTGACTGGATTGTAGCTAAGCAATTGTTGTTGTCACGAAATGTGACTGGAAAATCAGAAAGAGAGTTTTAAAATGGGAGCTTTTTTTTGGTGAAAAAAAAAATGTGTGCTTAGCTTGGGGTTAAAGTAGATTAGCTTGGATTGGAGTAGGTGGTGGGTGGAAATTAGAATAAGCATAGAATTTGATATTTTGGGCTATTTATTTTTTATTTCTGTAAGCTTATTTATTAGGCCAAAGAAGTGAGTTACAGTGACAGCAAGGCCCAGCCTGACCGACACGTATTGCGCACCTAATTCGCTGTCTAGACCGAACGACATCGGTTTGGTCGCCGTGGGCCATTATGTGGCTACCCGACAGAAAAGCGCATATAAGGGCCGACCTATTATCGTTGTCATTTCTTTTTTATTTCAAAACCGTTGTGTAAGAACTGTTCTAACCTGGAGGGGTAGTTTGGGGCATTTGACTAGACGATAATGTTTGGTTGGCTGCGTGAGCCTGACTGGTTTCCGGCTTGGACCGCACTGCCAACTAGATATGACGAAAAAAGCGCATGCCCATATTCTCATTATTGCGCGCCACGTATATCAATTCTTAATTTTAGATTTTCTTTCTCAATTTCCATAGAGAATATAGTGAGCTTTCTATGGCTAGTCTAAAAGTAAAAGCTACGATTTTTTTTTCTTGTCTTTCAATGTTTTGTCTTCCTTTAATTGCAACTTTACAAGTTTGACGTTCAAAATGTGGGTATGTGAGTAAATTGACTGATGTAACATGTTGATCGCAGTTGGTGAGCCCAGGCGCATGGCTGTGTGATTTGACCTTGGAACGATATGAGGTCAGAGAGAAGAAGATTTCTAAGAAGGTAATGACTGTTTGAAAAACTGGTTTGTATGTTTCTACTGCTTATATTGATATGCTAGAGGTTTTTTTAAGTGTTTGTATGATGCAGAGACCGAGAGGGTTAAAGGCAATGGGGACGATGGTGGAGTCAGACTCTGAATAGAGATCACGATTAGTGAAAGAAGAGGGTTATATATATAGCATATTATAGGACTGTGTTGTTGAAGATCTACTGATCTGATGAATGTAGCTTTGTTTAGGGGTTTATATGATCGGGAAATTGTAGAAGTGTGTACATTTTTTCCTTTGACCATCAAAATAATTAATGAGCGGATTCATTTCCGGTCTTGTATACGTTTTGCTGTTCCTAGTGTTGCCTAATCAGAACCATACAAAAAGAGCTTCATTTTGGTCTGCGAGCCCTTGACATTCAATTGGAATAATCGAAAATTGTACATTCCCCGGACACTATATTTAACTTTAATTTTAAAATAGCAATCATTAAAGTAAAAATATGAAGAGATTATATCTAGCTTTTTTAGTTAATCATAGCTATAGCTTTATCGATGCTCCAACACACCATTTGTGATCATCTAGTTGTTCGGGAAGGGATAGAGCTTAAACACCAAGACGATCGAGTCAAGCAGTTTAACACAAACATTAGTGTAATGATCCGAACCAAAATTAGTGAGATTTGTTAATTGTATTAATTAATGAGCTAAGCATATTATGTCGAGTTTATTGAGATTCGTCGCGACTAAAAATTGACTTTTTATAAATTTTGATTTTGGATTCCCTTCCTTCACGAAAGTTATAGAGCATATTATTACAAATTTGTGTGTATTTTTATCAATTATTTAGAAATTCGAGCTAATTTTTGCGAATTTTAAAAATTTAAGGTAAAAAGTAGGTAAGATGGAAAACTACCATTGGTTAAATTTTGGGAACTGTTTGATCTTCTCTACATTCAATCTGGGCCGTCCATTTGATGGTAATAATCTTGAAATCTACCTGGCACAGGGGAGGACCAACTCGTGCGAGTTGTTTTTCCTCACCGAGGAGAACCGTGACGGAGAAGTTGCCGGTTCGTTTTTCCCGCGACAAGCGACCTCTAGTCACGGTTTTGGTTGAGTTTCGAAGCCCATGCTTCCATCTTCTATTCTATACCCCCAGTAGCAACCCTAAATCCCTGTGGAGAGAGAATCAGAGCCGAGAAGATTAGGGGTTCGGGTTAATTTCGCCGTCGTCGTCGGTGGCGGCGATGCAGGTCCCCACGTGCCGCCGCACCATAGGGGTGTTGTAGCCCGCTTCTCCATGAGTCGAACCCGACCAGTTTCGGGTCACGCCGTGGCCTGACGTCGCAGGTTAGTCGACATGAAAATCTGGCAAGCGATTCGACTTTTAACGGTAAAATTCAATTCTTTCTGGCTAGTTTCTTACTTCGAGCTATACTATAAAATTTTTGGGCATGTGGTGATGTTTAAATTGGTATGCCGATTGATGACTTTGGTGCATGTCGGTTCCGTCCGCCACCTGTGGTGGTGCGTGGGCCGTACGCGCCGCCGTTTATGGCAGAACTTTGATGTCTAGAAGGGTGAAATTTTCACGAAGTTTCCAAAGCATTTCCATTCTTTTTTTCATGTAGTTTCGTATCTTTCGACAATTGTGGTAATTTTTTAGGCTATGCATAGGAAGTGGGGCGACTCGACCAATTGTCGCGTGCCGAGTCGAAGCGTAACCTTGATCGAGTACAAGTTTTGGCGTGCGACTCATCGAATACGAGAATATTTTGATTAGTGTCTCACGATTATCATAATTGGAATGTGAGTCTCCGATAAACATAGTATCTCAGAATCCTCTCTTTATCTTAGTTGTACGAACGAGCCATCTTATAAATTAATTTAGGTTTTTGGTTTGAAGTTAGGAATGCCGAGTACGATTTTCGAGTTAGTTGATCGACAACTACTTCTATGGCGAACTAGGTGAGTGGACACTTTGTTTTTCACTTAATGTAGGGAGTCTAGGAATATGATTATGCATTTATTTTCTTAAAGTTTTATGATTTATGATTTCAGGATTACATTTATGTTCATACAAGGAGGCACTTATGTTATGTTTTAAGATTAACGCGCACATTATGTCTATGATAATGCATCAATGCATAGGTCATACGGCTGATCACTGAGAGCGGCCTCCGGTGGGACACTCACGTTCCTAGATCCGGTTACGAGTACGATATGAAGGCTAGAGATATCACACTCTAGTCAGCCTCCACACGCATGCTATTTCTATCTCTTAGACTTGTTGTGTTTTTATTGTCTTTTGTTTCAGTTGAAAGTGTATTTTTTTATTTTTTTTATCCACTCACTCTAACAGTTCCCATGTTTTTATTATGTCTTTCTCATGAGCCATTTGCTTTCAACTGCCTAGTTTGCAGGATTTTTGTTGAGGTCAGGGTGCGCACAAATGTCGAAGCATAGCAATATCCTCCGTAGGATCCAAGGTTGGTCCTACGAGTATCCATTCTAGTTAGCTGAGTTAGTGAGACGATTAAGTTGTTTTGATGTCATAACTAGTTTTCCACCTTCACTACTCTGCTCCGATTTATGTTCATCAAATAAGTTTATTGGATTGACAACTTTGAATTATTTGAGTTCTTTTGATTTTCAAACCATATGGTTAGAAACTACATGAGTGAGGTCGTTAGGACTTAATCTCAGTTTAGGCAACTAAATCAGGGTCAGATCTTTCAGTTAATATCAAAGCTTTATGTTATAGGTTTTGTTGACTGTACTAGGTTGCTTTCACCTTCGTGTTCGATTATGCTCAACATCTCCTGAGTGATTGGCCGACCGGCTGGCAGATCCCCATCGAATACTCAAGGTGTTGAACGTCGTCAAATACGTGGCGAATGTGACTAAGTACTAACCCCATTATGTGAGTCATTGTACTTCATTTGCCATGCCTTGTGTGCGCTGACCTCAAATCCGTATTCCAAGATTAAAATTTTTTAAGAAGGTTAGTAGTACCCTTAGAAAGAGTAAGATGTGTATCTAAGTAAGCATAATTTTAAGCACAACAGGGTATGTGGTATCTAAGTGAGCATAATTTGGTTCTTTAGATTTTCCCTTGCTATGTGGAAATTTGGTGGATTACGTCTCTACGATAGATAAGAGTAAGATGTGTAACGGTTTCGTTGGGTAAAACGTGTTTAGTATGACGGTTTGTAGATTTTCGAGTGCATTATTAATACGCTAGTTGAAATTTACGCAAATTATATATGTAGAAACTATTGCGACATTTGAATTTTCTCATGGGGAATTCCAAATTGAGTTGAGTCGGGAAGCAGAATATAAGTCATTGCCAGTCAGGGTGCTTGAGTTGTCTCGTTATGTTGATCGTCAACGGACTTTGACGATCGTATTAATGGTCTGATTGGCACATTTCCGATTAGGATTAAACCATACCTTTTTTTATAACTCTCTAGATGTTTATGATGTATGAATTTTATGTGTTTTAAGTTATGAGAAATCCGGGTGAGCGACGGTGGCTCCCGGTTTGTTTGTGGGATTTGTCATATTTGAAGTGTGGATCTTCCAGTAGGTTTTGGTTAATCTTGTATTTGCAGGGAGGTTATGCCGAATTTCTTTTATAAATTCTATGTGTTATGATTAAGTCAGCATTATTAGGATCATCATGGCTAGACCAGTAGCAATTAGCCATTGCATCGATACCTCTTGAGCCATGGAGTAACGTCGAGCTACTAAATTACTAGCTATGTCAATGAAACAAGTGCGTAAATTTCTTTCCTTTCGCCATGTTTAATTTTGCAACCTCCTAAATCATGTTCAGCAAAAAGATAAAAGGGTCTTGTTTAGCTTTCCAGCTTTCCATTTCATGTTTAGTCTCCCATCTTCATTCTTTATGTTCAGTTACCTTATGTGGGTTGAAAAATATACTGGACGAGGAACTATATGGATTACATCGTTGATTGTGGCGTCCCTTCGGGGCCATCCGATAAAATTGGAACAATACAGAGAAGATTAGCATGGTCCCTTGAATAGGGATGGAATGTATAAGTCCAAAGTTGGTTTTAGGGTATGAATCATGTGATGGACGTATAATTGAGTGTAATTCTGTCGATGACTAGAGAAACTTTTGGCATGTCGTGCATTTTCTTTCAGTAAAGGTGATTTGCTTCAATGTTCCCTTTCAATTTGTTCTGTGTCATTTCATTATGTCCCATTATGTTACGTGCTTGAAAATATGCGTTAAGAAGATAGATTGCCAACCTTACGGACTAAGAATATTATCAATGATAATGATGCCAAGATTTACAGTCGGTTCATCCCAACTACATCGAGACTCGGGAATAACTTGGGGAACGTCGCACACAAATTATCTAACGAAGTCATCGAGTATAGCGTTGGCCAACTTCATTCTACTTTGTTTGATGTTTTTCACTTCATTCATTAGTTTCAATTTTCTTCTTCAGTTTGGTTCCGTAACATTTCCCGATATCGTCGATAAGGTTGTTCATCTGTCTTAATTGGAATGCATATTCTCAACTTTTGTCATTTCGATTTTGCATAAACTTTCAGTGAAAATGAAGTCTTCTCGATCTTGGATTTACAAAGAGTAGCAAAGTCACATATAATTTTTTTATGATCCACTGTCACCGAGGTTGTTGTTCCTAGTTTTAATCGTTTTCAAATTTCATCTAATGGTTGTTGCATACCTATATTTCGTTGTGTAGTCAGCGTTTCATCTTTCAGTTAACTCGGCTGATGGGCAGCAAACCAATTATCCATTTTGAGGGTGGTTTGACATTCGAGTTTAGGTCTAGGATAATTCATCATTAATGAATTTATGAGCATGATAATTTGATAAGCGGTGTCAGCTTTTAGCAACTGATTGTGATCATTAATATTGGACTCGTCATATTCCGGAATTGTGTGGAAAATCATGTACGATTTTGCTTTGCTATTTGTGGAGGTTCGGTGTATTGGTTAAGGGTGTCAGATTTGCACGTTTTGGGTTCGACTATAAACGAATGGGTCATGCCGAATTTTTTGTAGGAATTCTTTTTATTTATGGTCATTGAAATTACTTCTTTATTCGATCATCAATTAGTAAACCAACTTGCACGATTTTGCTTTGCTATTTGTGGAGGTTCGATGTATTGGTTAAGGGTGTCAGATTTGCACGTTTTGGGTTCAACTATAAATGAATGGGTCATGCCAAATTTTTTGTAGGAATTCTTTTGATTTATGGTCATTGAAATTACCTCTTTCTTCGATCATCAATTAGTAAACCAACTTGTACGAGATTTGTAATTCGGTTTGAGAGAGTTATGCTTAAGTATGTTCTCTAAGATTATGCACGGATCTTCATGATGTCCAATGAAGCAAGATGTATTTTGAATGCATTTTTGCAAGCTGTACTAATGAAAATTTCCAGTACATGATATTTCTCTTGCGTGTTTGTAAGGCTCGGGATACCAACGTCTTGAGGAGTTATATTGACTATTGTCTAAGTGCGTTCTAAATTTGGTATTTCAATGTCTACTGATACGGTGATTTTATATTTTGAATTGTGTTAAGCTGGCCGAATTTATGTGTACTCGATATCTTGTGTAACCATCTCGGATCCATGATTGAGAAAATACGAGCTATAAGACAAGAGATATGATGTATAATTATTCACACTCTTCTTTCAAAGTTATCAGGTTATGTACCATTCTTGAAAGTTATCAAGACAAGTGAAGTTATTTATATAAGCTCACGTGTTTGATATGGGGATCTCTTTTCATTTAAGACTAAACGCCTTCGATTCTCGAGTCATAGCGGTACTTTGAATACGCGATCAAATTATTTTCACGGGTTAGCACGGACGATAGTACTATTGTGAATGATGATGCAAGGGTATAATTGCACGGAAAGAAAACTCTTCAGGCAGTAGTGGTTTAGTGTTTTGATGCGAATGCTAGATTTCTAGAATTGTTGAAAGTTTATAAAAAATTTGCGGTGACCATTTAATATCGGCGATTCTCAAGTCATGGGGGCATTTTGAATACGTGATCAGATTATTTTCACAGGTTAGCACAAACGATAGAACTATTGTGAATGATGATGCAAGGGTATAGTTGAACAGAAAGAAAACTGTTCGGGCAGTAGTGGTTTGGTGTTTTGATTTGAATGTTAAGATCTCTAGAAGTGTTGAAAATTTATGAAAATTCTACGGTGACCAAGAAATATTGGTATATCGATCATAAGTCGGGACTTAGGAAAGTTTTGGAGCTATTTTGAGCGTGATGAGTTGTTATGTCGAGATATCGGTGTTAACTCCTTGCTACCTATCACACAGAAATTGTCACTGAAATTAAATAAATATAGTATATCAAGAGT
The DNA here is from genome assembly GCA_946800695.1 of Geum urbanum. Classification (NCBI taxonomy): domain Eukaryota; kingdom Viridiplantae; phylum Streptophyta; class Magnoliopsida; order Rosales; family Rosaceae; genus Geum; species Geum urbanum. Next base: position 60,230,221 of record OX327002.1, read on the forward strand.
CTTGGGATGAACTTTCAAGCATCAATTATGGCATTGCGTTCTCACTACGTTGACTTTTTGTAATATAAATTTTGTTCTCGAAATTTTTCTTAGAGGTGTTGATTGCAACGACTCGAACCAAGATTAGTGAGTTAATCATAGTTAGTTGCGCTAATTAACAAAATAAGCATCTTACGTCTCTTTTATCGAGATTCGTTGCAACTAAAAATTGATTTTTTATTAGTTTTGATTTTGGATTTGCATGCTTCACGAAAGTTGTAGAGCATATTATTATGAGTTCGTGCATATTTTTATCGATTATTTGGAAATTCGAGCTAATTTTTACGAATTTTAGAAGTTTTAGGGTAAAAAGAAGGTAAGATGGAAAACTGACATTGGTTAAATTTTGGAACCGTTTGATCTTCTCTACATTCAATCTGAGCCATCCATTTGATGGTAATAATCTTGAAATCTACTTGGCACATGGGAGGCCCAATTCGTGCGAATCGTTTTTCCTCATCGAGGAGAATCGCGACGGAGAAGTCGCTGGTTCGTTTTTTCTGCGACAGGCGACCTCCGGTCACAATTTTAGTTGGGTTTCAAGGCCCACACTTCCATGTCCTCTTCTATAACCTTAGTAGTAACCCTAAAACCTTGTGGAGAGAGAATCAGAGCCGAGAAGATTAGGGGTTTGGGTTGATTTCGCCGTCGTCGATGGCAGTGCTGCAGGTCCTAACGTGTCACGGCACCATGGGGTGTTGTAGTCCGCTTCTCCACAAGTCTAACCCGACCAGTTTTGCATCACGCTGTGGCCTGAAGTCCCCGGTCGATCGACATGAAAATTTGGCAAGGGTTTCAACTGTTAACGGTAAATTTCTATTATTTCCGACTAGTTTTTGACTTCGAGCTATACTACAAAGTTGTTGGGCTTGTTGTGATGTTTAAATTGGTATGTCGATTGATGATCTTGGTGATACGTTCCAAACCGAAATTACGCACTCATCGAATTATATTAAGCTTTATCGCAGATTAGTAGCGTCAAGTGAGTTGTTAGCGACTTTTTCACCGGGCGAGAATTTGATTTGAGTTTTTTCATGAAAGTTGTAGACCATTTAATTTTAAGGTCATAGAAATTTTTGGGAAATTTTATACCGTAGGAGTTACCACTGTTGATGGTGGTGCTTTGGCAAGTATTAGGGGTCGAGGGTTTAGGGCTTTTGAAGCTCTCCCTCTCTTGAGTCTATCTGGGTAGGTGGTGAAGTCCGACGAAGATCCACGGCAGAGCTTCGATGCCATGACATTTTTTGGTAGATTTCGTCCATGAGGTTTAAGGGCCGATTATGGCCACGTGAGGGCAAGTTGGAGCGATTGAGCTTAGGGATTAGGTTGGGCTCGAAGAGAGTAAGGTTTCGAGGGGTTAATCTCCGTCGTTGGTGGCTGTCGTGAAAAATGAGTTTTCCGACCTGTTTACGCAAACTACAGCCAAACGTCATCGATTTGGACCTCAGCCTAGTTACAAAAATTGTAGGGCTTGGTAAGAGTTTTCCAACAAGGGGTCAAAGGCTCCCATCGGAGAAGGTTCATCGGAGGCGTGTGTAACCCACACGCCGCTGCCCACGGCGGAGTTCCGGTGAGACAGCTTGTAGAATTCATCTCCAGGACTTTCGAGGTTATTTTTGGGGATGATTTTCATAGTTTTACCCATATTCTGATATCATATTTGATCTGTATTAATAGAACATCATGATCGCGACCCTAGTAGCAAAGGAAATTCAGCTGGACTTCAGCAGTAGTCGCAAACTAGTGAGCTAACCTTTATTTTCACTGTTAATAGCGAGTTCATATTTTTGTGCATTACGCTTTATGATATATTTTCAGATCATTTATTTAGAGGTTTACTTTGTAATGGTTTATTTAGTAGCATCGATTCCCTAGCTATTTTGTTGATCACCGAATAGGCAGTCGGACCGGGCTAGGACAAACTCCCTGCTCGACCTAGATTGTCTCTGGTTAGGACAAATACCCTAGATGATCCCATTACCTTATTTTTTATACATACAGTCATTCCGGGTTAGAACAAATACCCTGAACGACCACCTCTATTGTATGTCAGTTTATTATATTTGAACTCGCATTATTTCAGGGAAATCAGCGAAAATGCATGATAGTACAGTTTTATCGTTTTACGCAGATTATGTTATTTTGTCCACTCACTCAAACATTTAATATTTTTTTAAATTCCTTTTTCCTTGCCCCTTTCGGTTTCCATTGCCCATGCTGCAGTGTAAATCCTGAGTTTGCATGGTATCGTCGAAGGCTTTGAGTCCACCTGTCAGCTCTTCATTCAGCAGGTTCTAGTCTACTGTCAGACTTTTTCATATGTATCATATGTTTATAAAAATCGCTCTGAATATCAGTTGTATTTTGTTATTTTTAGTTACTCGAGTGGTAGTCGAGTTTACTTTTCATTGTATTCAAAACTAGCACCTTGTAAATATATTTTTTTTAAATTTCTGAGTTGAATTATTGGTTATTGTTTATGACATTTGATGAGAAATCCGGATGGACAATCGGTGATTCATGATTTGTTTTTGGGAATTTGTTTTAGGAGTGTTATCTTCTTGCAGGTTTTTGGGTTGTCAATTTTTCAAGGGGAATTATGTCAAAAATTTTGTAGAATTTCTCAGAGTTTAGTTAGTCATTAGGAATTAATTCTAGTTTATTGGCTAAACTAGGGTTGGGTCCTTTCCGTTTGTTATCAGAGCATTAGGTCACAGATTATGTAGACTCTTTGGTCATGTCAATACACTTATTTGATAGTGTACAACATTCTCGGAAGGATGACCCGACCGGTCGGCGGATCCCCATCACAGCTTCAAGTGTTGTGTATTGTTAAGTGTCTAGAGTCACCTAGTTGAGCCATTTCTCTTAGTCTTTGGCCCAACTTATGTTTGAATTAATTACACGCATGATGCCAGCACCACGTGAAGGTCATGATGATTTAGTTACCAAAGCCAAATTGGCGGGAGTATATCCCTTTGCAGGATCTCATGACCCTGAGGCATATGAGAACTGGCTTATAGAGATTGGTTGAGTATGCGACCGCCTACGCCCCCAGATGACTTCATAGTAGAGAACAAAGATAGTTGTGGGTCTGTTGCAAGATCATGTTTACCGTTGATGGGAGATCACTGAGAAAAATGCAACCACCACCCCGTGGGTAAAGTTCAGGGAGTTGTCTTCTTCGGCAATGAGACTTATCGGTGATGGAGTATCGGGATCGTTTCACCCGCTTAACTTGATTTGCACCAAATTCTGTCAGGTTAGTGAAGGAGAGAAGTTGGAGGTTTGAGCAAGGTTTGCGGGCTGAGATTGCCCCATACATGTCAAGTGTGCCACACACTGATTTTGACGAGTTTGGTAGTGTCATTGTGAGATGTAAAGATAGGCTTCGATCTTAGTGGGGATAGACTTGACGATTCGAGGAAGGTGGCTCCAGCCAGGGTCTTTCAAAAAGGCGAGGGCCCAGCGCATCTGGTTCCACATCATTTTTTGGTGAAGGATCTCAGACCTTTAGCACACGTCATCCGAGTTATTTTTTTGAGATGGAGGCAGAGTCGATCATATAGGCAAAAGTCTGGGGGGGGAGGGTTCTAGTAGATCTAGTAGGTCTCTATTACTTTATTAGAACCCAGAGATTTCCCTCTATGCAATAGATGTCACAAACACTATATCTGACAGTGTCAGTTTGGGACTTCAGCTTGCTACCGTTGTCGCCAGATGGGCCACTTTGCGAGGGAGTGTCCACAGAGGGACCTTAGACGTATTTCCGACGCAGAGTTCTGGTGGTGATCAGGGAGCCACATCAGGGGTTAGAACCGTACCGCCACCTAAATAACCAGCTTATCAAGACCAGAGCCAGAGAGGGCGACCGACTAGATAGACTGGACAGGACCGACTTCATTGGATGACTCTATAGGAGAGCAGAACGTCTTCGGAGGTGATCATTGGTACATTACATGTTTATGATTATGCTGTTATACTTTAATAGATTCGAAGCGACACATTCTTTCATATCCGTGAGATTAGCGTCAATACTTAGCGTACCTGCCACTCCCTTATCAAAAATGTGGCGAGTGATTTATCCCTCTGGCAAGGTAATTTTAGTTGGGCTAATGTATCAAGACTATAGCGTTATGGTTGGAGGTTTTGGATTGTCTGCCGATCTGATACCTCTTGACATCGCAGATTTTGATTTAATTTTAGGCATGGGCTTTCTGAGCAATCATCAGTTTTTGGTTGATTTTCATCGAAAAGAGGTAGTATTTAGAAGTCCCGGATTATCTAAGATTTTATTTTGCGGGGAAAGAAATATTCTTTCATCATGCCTCATTTCAGCAGTGAAGGCTAAGAAGATGTGCAGAAATGGTGTACCGCATATCTTGCACATGTAGTGAATACATGTATTTCCACCCCTAACCTTGAGCAGATTAAGGTGATTAAGAATTATCCTGATGTATTTCCTGAGGAATTACCAGGTCTTCCTCCCGTAAGGAAAATAGATTTCACGATTAAGCTACTTTCGGGTATAGGCCTCATAGCTCAAGCTTCATATAGGATGGCTCCTGCTGAGTTGAGAGAATTACAGATCCAGCCTCAGGAACTAATTGATATGGCTTTCATCTGTCCTAACATATCACATTGGGGAGCTCCAGTTGTATTTGTGAAAAAAAAGATGGATCTATGAGATTATACATCGACTATCGGAAGCTGAATCAGGTTACAGTGAAGAACAAATATCCTCTGCCTCAGATTGATGATTTCTTTGATCAGCTAAAGGGAGCTAAAGTGTTCTCTAAGATCGTTTTGGATCGGAATATCATCAATTGCAGATTAGAGAGTCAGATGTCTCTAAGACCACGTTCTGATCTCGATATGGCACTATGAGTTCCTAGTTATGCCGTTTGGTCTGACAAATGCACAAGCTGCCTTTATGGATTTGATTAATCGAGTATTTCGGGCATATCTTGACAAATTCGTCATTGTATTTATTGACGATATTCTGATTTATTGTACAGATGCGAGGTAACATGCAAGACATTTTCATATTATTTTGATGGCCTTGAGAGAATCTTTGTTACATGCCAAGTTCAATAAGTGTGAGTTCTAGTTGGACAGAGTTAAGTTTCCTGGTCATGTGACTTTACCAGATGGAGTTAGTGTTGATCCTATCAAGGTAGATACGGTGTTAAATTGGAGCAGACCTGCAAGTGTAGCTGATATCAGGTGTTTTCTGGGTTTAGCTGGTTACTATCGTCGGTTTGTGCAAGACTTTTCACGTATTGCTGCACCTCTTACCCGACTTATAAGGAAGGGAGTCGGATTTTAATGGTCAGAGGCTTGTGAGGAAGTTTTCAGACTTTAAAGACAAGGTTGACTACTGCCCCAATGTTGACTTTACCAGATGATAGTGGGGAGTTTACCGTTTTCAATGACTTCCAAGTTAGGCTTGGGATGTGTGTTGATGCAACAAGGAAAATTTGTCACTTATGGTTCCCAAAAACTAAAACCCGATGAAGTGAATTACCCCACTCTTGACTTGGTGTTAGCAATGATTATTTTCACGTTGAAGATTTGGAGACACTACTTATATGGTGCCGGGAGTTTTACTTGCCAACTTTCAAGTTCGACTTGTTCTTATTGACAGAGTTCGTGAATTACAAGATTCTGATGCCTCATTGCTAAAATTAAAGGAAGCAGTACATGGCGATGGACAACCAGACTTTACATTATGGAGAGACGGGTTAGTAGTGATCAAAGGTGGACTTTGTGTTCCGAATAATTAGGAGTTGAAACGAGAAATACTTGATGAAGCTCATTGGTCAGCATATGCAATGCATCCCAGTAGTATGAAGATGTATTGAACTCTTAAGGAGTATTATTAGTGGCCTAATATGAAGAGAGAATTAGCAGCATGTCTGATCCAATGTCCTATTTGTCAACAAGTGAAGGTGGAGCGGAAGAAACCTTCAGGCTTAATGCATCATCTATAAATCCCGGTTTGGAGATAGGAGCATGTTACTATGGATTTTGTATATAAGCGACCTCATACATCCAAAGTTCATACAAGTATTTGGGTAGTTGTGGATCGCTTCACGAAGTCTACACATTTTATACCGGTTATAGAGAAACTTTCTGTGAGTAAGCTAGCTCAGTTGTAAATGCAAAATATTGTGAAATTCCATGGCATTCCAGTTTCTATTATCACGGAACGAGATTCCCTTTTCACTTCATAGTACTGGAGAGCTTTACAAGAAGTTATAGGAACTAAGTTATAATTCAATACAGCTTTTCACCCTTAGACAGACGACCAATCTGAGAAAACAATTTTCAGAAGCTGGAGGATATGCTAAAATCCTGCGTATTGCAATTTTCGAGAAAATGGAATAAGTACATGCATTTGATGGAATTTTCTTATAATAACAGTTTCCACTCTAGCATTGGAATGTCACCATATGAAGCCTTATACGGGAAACTGTGTAAGACCCCACTGTGTTGGAATAAGATAGGAAAGAGAAACCTTATTGGTCCAGATATTGTGCAAGAAACGATAGAGAAAGTGCAGATCATTCGAGATAGTTTAAAGGCTGCTCAATATCGACAAAAGAGTTATGCAGATGTTAGGAGAAAAAATCTAGAGTTCGAAGTCGGTGACTGGGTATTTTTGAAATTGTCGCCATGGAAGGGTGTTATGCGATTTGGAAAGCGTGGCAAGCTTCGGCCATGATACATCAAACCCTATGAGATTATTGAACGTGTTGATGGTGTTGCTTATCGTTTGGAGTTACCATCAGAACTAGCACATGTTTATGATGTATTCCATGTGTCCTTTGTTCGAAAATACATCTCTGACCCTTCTCATGTTATTGTGCCTCAATAGATCCCATTACGTGAGGACTTGGTCTATCTTGAGGAACCAGTGGAGATTCTTGACCGTAGGAAGCAGATTCTCCTGAACAGGACCATTCCTTCAGTGAAAGTTTTGTGGAGGAATCATGCAGTGGAAGAAGCCACCTGGGAACCAGAGCAGCATATAAGGCAGCAGTACCCTCATCTTTTCTAGCAGGTATGTAAATTTTAAGGACAAATTTTTTGTAAGGGGGGTAGATTGTTACGACCCGAACCAAAATTACGCACTTATCGAATCAATTAAGTTTTCTCGCGGATTAGTAGCGTCAAGTGAGTCGTTAACGAATTTTTTCCCTGGCAAGAATTTAATTTGACTTTCTTCATGAAAATTGTTGAGTATTTAATTTCGAGTTCGTAGGAATTTTCAGAATTTTTTTTAAATAAGCGAGCTATTTCTTATGTTGATCGGAAGTCGGCTTGAGATATTATTAAAAAAGAATTTATTTTTAGTCGGTTAAATTTCGACCATTTGATCGCATTAAGATCAAATCTAGGCCGTTGACCATTTGAGGAGATTAGGGATATAAATAGGTAATTTTTGAATTTTAATGCAGACAAATGAGAAATTTTCCATCGAGCTCTCGACCCGCGAAATTCGACCCGACCCAAACCGTTGTTTTCAGCTACCTCCGGCGACAAAAAAGGTAGGGAAACGAAGCTTGAAGCTTTGTCTATTGATTGATGTGTTTATTTTTGGGAATTATACAGGTTTTAGGGTAACCCGAATCAGGTTTATATTGTAGGAGTCGTCGTCGGTGGTGGTGCTCAAGCAAGTATTGAGGGTTGAGGGTGGGGGCATTTTGAAGATCTCTCCCTTCTGAGTTTATCAGAGTAGGTGGTGAAGTCCGACGAAGCTCCATGACGGAGCTTCGATGCCACGACATTTTCCAGCCAATTTGGGCAGTGAGGTTTAAGGGCCAATTTTGGCCACGTGAGGGTAAGTCGGAGCATGTGAACTTAGGGATTTGGTTGGGCTCGAGGAGAGAAAGATTTTGAGGGGTTAATCGCTGTCGTTGGTGGCGGTCACCGGAAGTGGGTTTTCCGGCTTGTTTACACAGACTTCGGCTAAACTTCGTCGATTTGGACCTCAGCCTAGTTACAAAATTTGTAGTAATTGATAAAAGCTTTCCAACAAGGGGTCAAACACCCCCATCAGAGAATGTTCACCAGAGGCGCGTATAATCCACGCATCGCCGCCCACGATAGAGTTCCACGGCGAGACTTTCGAGGTTATTTTTAGAACCAATTATCATAGTTTTACGCATATTCTAATATCGTATGTGTATTAATAGGACATCGTGATCGCAACCCTAGCAGCGGAGGAAATTTTGCTGGACCCCAACAGTAGTCGCAGACTTGTGAGTGGACATTTATTTCCTCAGTCGATAACGAGTTCATGTTTTTATGCATTACGCTTTACGGTATATTTTTAGAGTATTTATTTGGAGTTTTACTTTGTGATGATTTATTTAGTAGCATCGATGCCCTAGCTATTCGGCTGATCACCAAATAGCTAGTCCGACCGGGTTAGGACAAACTCCCTGCTCAACCCAAATTATCTCGGGTTAGGAGAAATGCCATATACGATCCCATCACCTTACTTTTTATACATACAGTCATTCCGAGATAGAACAAACACCATGAACGGCCACCTCCATTGTATTTCAGTTTATTATATTTGAACTCGCATTATTTCACGGAAATCAGTGAAAATATATGATAGTACAGTTTTATCATTTTACGTAGATTATATTATTTTTTCCACTCATTCTAACATTCTATATTTTTTTAAATGCGTTTCTCTGGGCCTTTCAATTTCCGTTGCCCATGCTGCAGTGTAAATCCTGAGCTTGCGTGGAATCGTCGAACGCTTTGAGTCCACATGTCAACTCTTCATTCAATTGGTTGCGGTCCAATGTCATACTTTTTCATATGTATCATATGTTTATAAAATTCGTTCTGAATATCAGTTGTATTATGTTGTTTTTCAATTACTCGAGTAGTAGTCGAGTTTACTTTCCTTTGTATTCAGAACCAGCACCTTGTAAATATGTTTTTTAAATTCCTAAGTTGAATTTTTTGATCTTGTTTATGACATTTTTTGAGAAATTCGGATGGACAATCGATGGTCCATGGTTCATTTTTGGTAATTTGGTTTAAGAGTGTTATCTTTTTGCAGGTTTTTGGGTTGTCCAATTTTCAAGAGGAATTATGTCTAAATTTTCGTAGAATTTCTCATATTTTAGTTAGTCGTTAGGACTTAATTCTAGTTCACTAGCTAAACTAGGGTTGGGTCCTTTCATTTGGTGCAAGTCGATTTCGGCCGCCGCCTGTGGTGGAGAATGGGCCGCACGCGCTGCCGTTTGCGGCGGAGATTCAACGACTAGAAGGGTGAAATTTTGACAAAGTTTCCTAAGCCTTTCCATTCTCATTTTCATGTAGTTTTGTATCCTTTGACAATTGTGGTAATGTTTTTGGATATGCACAAGAAGCGTGGCGACTCGACCATTTGTCGTGTGCCGAGTCGAAGAGTAACCTTGATCGAGTACAAGCTTTACAAGTTTTGGCGTGTGACTCATTGAGTACGAGAATATTTTGATTAGTGTCTCGCGATAATCAAAATTGGAATGTGAGTCTCTGATAGACATAATATCTCAAAATCCTCTCTTTATCTTAGTTGTATGAACAAGCCATCTTATAAATTAATTTAGGTTTTTGGTTTGGAGTTTCGAATACCGAGTACGATTTCTTAGTTAGTGGATCAACAACTACTTCTATGGCGAACTAAGTGAGTTGGCACTTTATTATTCACTGATTGTAGCGCGTCTAGGAATATGATTATGCATTTATTTTCGTAAACTTTTATGATTTATGATTTTATGATTACGTTTATGTTCATGCACGGAGGCACTTATGCTATGTTTTGCGATTAACACGCACGTTACGTCTATGATAATGCATCGATGGATAGGCCATCCGGCTGATCACCGAGTGTGACCTCCAGTGGGACGCTCACGTTCTTAGATCACGTTACGAGTATGAGTTCGATATGATGGCTACAGAGATCACACTCTAGTCAGCCTCAACACATATGCTATTTCTATCTCTAAGACTCATTGTGTTTTTATTGATCTTTATTTCGGAGAAAGGCACAAATACTTTGTTTTATGTTATTACAATACTATTTTTTTCATCCACTCACTCTAACAGCTTTCATGTTTTTATTATGTCTTTCTCTTGGGCCATTTGGTTTCAACTACCCAGGTTGCAGAGTTTTGGCTGAGGTCAGGTTGCCCACAAATGTTAAAGCATAGCAATATCCTCTGTAGGATCCGAGATTGATCCTATGAATATCCATTCTAGCTAGTTGAGTTAGTTAGATGATTAAGTTGTCCTAAAGTCATAACTAGTTTGTCACCTTCACTGCTCAACTCTAATCTATGTTCATCAAATAAGTTTATTGGATTCACAACTTTGAATTTTTTGAGTTCTTTTGATTTTCAAACCATATGGTTAGAAACTACATTGGAAAGGCTATTAAGACCTAATCTCAGTTTAGACAACTAAATCGAGGTCGGGTCCTTTCAGTTTGTATAAGAACTTTATGTTATGGGTTTTGTAGACCGTACTAGGTTGCTTTCGCATTCGTGTTCGATTATGCAAATTGGTATACACCATTTTGATTCTTAGCAACAGAATTCTGTTACAAATGTAAACCAATTTCCAAAAAAAAAGGAGAAGCCAAATCGTGGAGCTAATCTTGTGAGGATCGGCTCGGCTCTTAAAAAGTTACTGAATGCATTATAAAACCACCATATCACAAAGAATGAGAGTAAATACCAAAATTTACCAATACATATCCATAATAAGCTCTGAAGCTATTGATATACTACACTAATTTTTAAGAATAACTTGATGACTAATGATATACAACAGTCCACTTCCAGTGCATTGTTGACCTGAATTAGAGACAGAGAAGCATATATCATTATCCCATATTGTTGGAGTTAGCTACAAAAAACTTGCGCCAAAAACAGATAAAGTACAACTTGATGGCTTGATATCCAAATCTGGTGACTGGCTAACCTGAATTTTTATAAGGATACGCTGAACTTGACGATGTGTATCAAATTGAAACCTGAAAAAGATTGATACAGAAGATATAAGGGAAGAGGTAGAAAAGTAATGAACAACCAAATGCTGATTTTTCCTGTTCTTCATATACTTAGAACTAACTATGGACTGCCCAAAATAATTCAAAATCCAAGTTGGGCACATCATAACATTGTTATTCAATCTATTTATTCGAACATCCATATCAAGAATTCATACACCAAATCATTTGTTCCATAATTGAAGTGTTCTGCGTAGCCAGAATAAACCATTATCAAGAATACATCAACCAATTCATCTTCTAACATAGTACACCTAAACTAAGTAACAGAAAGTGCTTTATTACTTGAAGTAAAATGCATTTAGAGGAACGTACCATGAGCCGAACATAAGTTCCTGCCAACACCTAGAACAGGAACGATGTGATGATGCTTTGCAGCCAATTTGCTAGCATTGAAGTAGACCTCCAAATCTGCAGACCAAGTCGATCACCGTTTTTGATAGACTGAATGTAGAAATAATAGAAACAAGTAAAACGCTATAATATATGTCAAAAATGTACAATATGTACACATGAAATTCAATAGACATCAATCAATTTAGTAAAATATAACAATACAACCAAAAGCACGGCTTTGTGGAGCTTAGAGAAGCCTACCTGAGCTTCAAGAAAATTAATAGGTAGTCGAGTTCATTTAGTGATCATTATCTTTCCTCAGCAGCAGCAAATTTCGCCTCTCATATGCTTTATGTAGAGGCATGAAAGATAAATACCACATTTTCGAGTCTGAAACTATGACTTGCTACAACACTCTACAAACCTGTAGTCGAGAGTTCAGTGACCTCTTAACAGCTGCATAAGCTTCTCTGCCCTTCTTGAAGTTGTTTACTGTAACCAAAAAAGCAAATAAAATTGAACTTCCAACTCCCTACACTTGAGACAAGTGAGCCAAGACAGTAAGACCAAAACCAAAAGTGCATCATTGCCAATTATAAGCGAAACCTAAGCTCCCGTACGTTTAACCTATTAAGTAATGGAATCTCATCGACTCCCTTGGAAAAAAAATTTAAAAGCTAGAAGCTAGCTGAAGCCTGCGAGAAAAGAAAAAACATTGAAAGAGCCCGTTAAGACTTCGTACATGAACCCTTAAGATTAAGCCAAAAACTTACATATAAGCTATAATTAGATCTAAGCGCAACAACTAGCATACAATATGGGGATACGCATTATCCACAAATCAAAACAAAGCACATTATGATGGAGATCATAAGATCGCAAATTGAAAAATAAAGTGACATCAGTGAACTTGGTGCGAAGAGGAAGGACAAGAGGCGAGGTTCTTCAAATCTTAAATTGAAGACTCGACCAAGACCGGGGAAAGGAAGTGGACGTCGTCACCTCGGTTTTTCTCCATAATAGTCGACGTCGAGGTAGGAGGAGATGCCAATGGGTTTAGGCGGTGGAATCCTCGGAGCAGTACGAGAGGGATTGAGACAAAGGCTGCCAAGGTCCGCGTCGGTGGTAGGCTACAGTGTGAAACTTTGGATCAAAATCAAATTGCAGTGTGCAAGTGTGACACTAGGTCTAGAGATAGAAAAGTGGGTTTGGGTGAAGTCGACTAAACTAATCCACCAAATGGTCACGGATAGAATTTTCAATGCTCTTTAACACCACCGTATTTAAGAAGTGGTAATGGATTGGTAATACGTTGCTACATTGATACATATGCTATACTAAGGGGGGTGTATTGTATTTAGATTTTTTAGATGTTTTATGTATTTTTAAAGTTGTTAAAAGTTTAAGGATATTGAATCAGGATTTATTAAAAAATTTAAAAAGTTCATGAAAATCATGAAGTATTCAATTTAGATTTCTAGATAGAGATTTTAAGTCCATGAAAATCTTAGGGTTTTCAAAAACTCTACGAATTCTATGGAATTATTAAATACTGGATTCTTCTGGTTTTTTAGCTTCAATTATAACTACAAAATCCTAATATAAATCTGACCTCCAAACCAAAGTTTTTCAGAATACTTTCATTTTCTCTCATCTTTTTTTGTTGCAACTTGATTCTTGATAAAATTAATTTGCTTCTTCACTATAAACATCATGAAATGTTTTTTAAAAAAACTCAACTTTATATCATGCATCATAATTAAGCTCTATATTTGTGAACTATTCTTTTGTTAGTGGAAACCAATTGACCTTGACATTCACCGATCATGAATGATTTTTTTATGTTGTCCTTTTTTTTTTACAATAAAATTTTCAGTTTGGTAGCCTTAGCAACAACACACAAGCATATCAACCATATTTCGTCACCATCAGTATTAGATTCTAGTTCGTCCTCACATTTTCAACATTTGTAAATATAGAATAAGAAAGCCAATGGAATAATATAAACTTTTTTTTTCCACCTATTCATTTGAATTTTGGCATGTTTAAACATAGGTTTATGTCATTATGATATAAAAATAAAGTCTATCAAAGTCTAGCAAAATGCTTGGAAAAGTTTTTGAAACTCTTTCAATTTTTTTTGAAAAACTAGCTCACGAAATCCATAGATTTTTGATATTTTTGAAAATCCTATACAATCCACACATATTTTAAAAATCCTTGAAAAAAGTACACACAAATTCAAATACAATACATGCACCCTCCTTGAAATTGTCACGGATAGTGTTTTGTTGCTTTTTAACATCATATATTAATACTAATATGGTCACAGATAATATTTTTGTGGCTCTTCAACACCATCCTAGATACAAAGTGGTACCAGATGGGTCAATCGTTACTACATCGATGCATGTGCTAATACTAATATTGTCACGGATAAGGTTTTCATTGCTTTAACACCATATGTTAATACAATATGGTCATGGATTAAGTTTTCGTTGCTCTTTAGCACCTTAGTTGATACAGGTGGCAATGGAATGCATGTCCGTTTCTAATTAAAGCCTTCCTAAATACAAAATTCTCAACTAACAACATATTTTCGTTGCTTTATGGTTTATTTTTGTAACGGAATACATTCCGTTACAAATTTGGTACACTAAATGCATTATAGAAGTAAATACTGATCCGTTGCCAATAACCTAGTAGCTATTACCAATTTTTCTAGTAGTGTAATTAGTTCGACATTCACCACTATGTTGTGCACCTCTCATACTGGTATCAAACGTGCCGTAAATCTTGTAATTTGTTAAGTCAGTTTTGCCCGGTATCAATTCGGTTTTGACTTTGCCACATAGCTTTAGCTATGGAAGAACGTTTAAATTTGTTAGTTTCATCAAAGATAATAACTTTTAGAAGCGATCGATGTTAAAAGGTGAAATGTTCTCTCGTCAACCCCACAAGAGAATCAAGCAATATTATGGAAGCTTTGGGTTTGTTTAGTAAGATTTGATACCACGAGCAAAATATATAAATACCTGTTCGATCACATCAAGGTATTCTCTGTTATGAGAGATACACAGAGGAAAAAACATGATCAATTCAAATGAATACGTTATTTATTGGAAGTAAAACATGATCAAAATCACGTAAAGCAGTACCAAGGCCATTATATATAGTATCATTAATTAAGCAGCCATTAAAACTCAAATCCTGAGAGCAGATCCGAAGACAAGAACAGCCGCGGCAGCGATGCAACCAGAAATGAACGACGGGGAAATGGAGGCGGCTGGATTAGCTGCAGGAGCATGAGCAGGAGCATGTTCATGTCCTTCGTGGGCTTGTGCAGCGCTGGCCAGAGAGATGACGAGGACGATCACCGCCACGAGATTCGACATCACTGAAGCTCTTGTTCCTGCCATCCTATGGAATATGACTGTAGAGGCAGACTGATCGAGATTCACAAATGCTCGAGCTCGAGGTGATGCATGTGAAATGAACACACTACTGATGATATTTATATATAGAGAGCTAGTTTGAGGTTGGTCAAGGATCGGAATGGAGCTGCCCGCGTCTACAGACTGGCCAATGCAGCTTCATTTTAATTATCGAGGTAGGTACTCAACGTGTCTTGTTCGAAGACTTTGATCAGGTCCGCTTGTGATGAACTGAAATCACTACGTGATAAATTAAAAGTCGTCTTTGCGAAATGACTTCCTCAATAGCTCAAGAGCCGTACGTAGACTCTCCGGGTTTAAGACTTTAGGTTTACTGTACGTTTAGGAATCAAGTACAGTAGTACACAATCGATCTTCTGTACTTCAAATGGCGAGAATCATATATCATGCTTTGATGGCCGGCCAGCATGATGATTGCATTGAGAATTAATTAGTGGACAACAACGAATTGAAACAATTGCAACCTTAGTGGGAATCCCATTCTAATATGTAGGTGGAAACTGAAAACTACTAGCTTTCTTGACACCTTAATTCAGACTCATCTCTTTTAACGGAAAAAACAAACCAGGACTCACCTTTAGCTGACAACCCTCCACGTCTCTGTTAGTCACCTTCATCTACACGTTCGTTCGCGTGGCGATTTGTTTTTGTGTTTAACCTCAATCCGGCTCTAAAGATAACGACAATTAAGATCACCCAAGTGAAAAATCAAATTTCATCAAACCCCGGCCGGCCCCTCAGTAATTTGAGAATGCTACGGACCAGTAACTCTTCTTTTATGTTAATGTTGTTCATCCGACGTCATTGCGGACGTCCATTACATGGGAACGTTACATGGCGCCAACTTACGGAATAGAGTATTGCAAATAAGTGCGGCGGATAACAAAAAACAAAGAAATGAGAATGAATATATAGTATAAATAACTATAACATGTGGGATTTCAAATCACAAACTCCATGATTCATCGTCATTTTGACATTTTAACGTGCAATCTAATCATAATCTATCAATCCCTTTAGAAAAAGCATGCTAATTACAAGGCTCCAGATAATAAAACACATTTCAAAGTCTCTTAGGTGAGAGACTATGACATACGATCCTTCCCGTTACTTCTCAAAATCAATAAATATCTTCAACTGATAGAACCGACCCACTTTATGGCCCTAGTCACCCCGAATGAACAGAACTTATGTCAGATATGTGCAGTGCAAATCTAAATGATAAAAGAAGACTTGGCAAAAATAAAAAAATAATAAAAATAAAAATGATAAAAGATGGTATCCAATCGATTTTCCAAACGCTACACCATATTCTGTTATAGTGGGCACATAAATTGTAATCCAATTGAAGTTCCAGAATTCCTCCTGTGAAGACGGCATGACTCAAATATCGTTGGCCCCATAATGAGCCAACAACTTATACCAGAACCATGTGACATGCTTTCACAAGCATGGTTAACAAAAAGATCACAAACTCAAACCAACAAATTCTAAAATGCACTTGCACTCGAAAATAGACTACGGGCAAATGCGTGTTCGGAACTCCCATGCAGTTTGTCGGTTATAATTAGCATTATAGGCCAACCACTCCACTTGATGCGTTACATTTTGCGAAATATTAATTCTTTTTGCCGGATTAAATAAATAAAGGCCAACTTAGATACGCCGCCACATCGGAGAAATGGTGTGGATTTCCGACAAATAAATCCATAAGAACTGAGATTCGGATAGTAAAATTTGAAGATTTGCAAGCCGAACATGATTTGATTCTCAGAAGCAATATCGATCATCAAAATTAGAACAAGATCGAAGAAGAAGCACGACCGATTAATTAAAATGAATGAATTATTTACTCATAATAATAGCAACCATAAAGTCAATAGTAAACCAAGTGCATTCATTTTACATAGACTCTATGCACCGCAGAAACCGATAAACCCTCTCAATAAGTCTCAAATCCCCATAGATCCACCACATACCACCCACAACGTACATCTAAAATCAAACGCTCTACTAATTAAATATAAAAAACAATCGAAAAAGAAAAAACCCAAACCCCTCTACACCACCCCATCAGCATAGAACCAGCCAAGAGAGCTGGCTCAGACCCTGAGAGCAGATCCGAAGACGAGAGCGACGGCGGCGGCGACGAGACCAGACACGAACGACGGCGAGATGGCGGAGCCGGGAGAAACTGGGCTGGGAGCAGGTGCCTCAGCTGCCTGAGCCACACAGACCGCGACGGCGAACACGGCGATGACAGCCATCATTTTTGAGCCGGCCATTGTCTTTTTGGTAGGGTTTGGTGCTGTAAATCTGAGCTAGGGTTTTTTGATTGAAGAAGGCTTAAAGAGACACTGAGATTCACAAATGATGTGTGAAGTGGGCGTAATGATGGTATTTATAGCCCAGCCCGGGGAAGGGTTTTTGGGGCAGAACGGGCAGCTGCCCGAGCTCACAGGCTGGCTAGCCCGTTGACAGCTCACAGGCTGGTGGTCCACCTTTTATAGTGGTAACAAATCTCGCGTGAAGCGACTGAATTACTGGAATATTGTTAAACGACGCCGTTACGTCGACATGGATTTGCTGTTTTTGCGCACTGGGAGAACGAAGAAAGTATTATTCCGCGGGAATCTAGTCCACAACGCGCTGAAACATTACGCGCGCATATCGGACACTCTTAACTTCCTTGAAACGACGCCGTTTAGATAGGACGTTATGAACACGCGGGAGGGTTTGGCGAATTTGTTTTCTCTCTTTTAAAAAAGTGGGAAATAAAAGACCCGCCCACAATGGCGATTACAGCGCACCGAAACCCAGCGAGGTTGCGTAAGTTTTTTCCTGATGAAGAGACTCTATTGGCCCAGCGGGCAGTCGACAAGTGGAGGTTGGCGAAAAGGACAGGCTGTTTAATTAGAAATTTGCAAACTAAAACAGATATGACAGGTGTAGGGCGGGATTTGATTCTGTTTGTTTATGATGATATTTGTTTTTCCTGAACATTCGCTGTGGCATCTTTTCGTCGCTGGTCTTCGTCACAAGGACATGAGTTTTTTTTTGACTTGAAACCAATCAAGGCAAGCAAAAAGGAACAAATTAACCACCACCATCATCATGTGACACAAGGACAGGCCTTGAGTAATGAATATATGCATATCATCTAAGAGAACCGAAGAGGGCGGAAGGGGGGGCGCACATGTATTTTCAAAGTGACTATACGGCCCCTTCTGGGGCGTGGTTATTACATTGATTGCCTGTGAGCTTCTGCCTTCTGGGATGCCGTAAACGATAAATAGAGCAGACAGTGAAAACAGAGAAGCAAAAGGTTACACTCGAGATAATCTGATGATGTATTATTCCAACTTTGGTACAAAATTGTGAAGCTTTCAGTAATCAGTACAGTTCTAAATTGGGTACTATTTCTCTGTATATATATAAATACTGTTCTGGGCAGTGAAATTTTCCAAATGCATATATATGCGTACGAAAGTGAAACCCAAGTGGTAAATATAACAGGAGGGTGAATTTATGATAAGAATGAATGCAAGCTTCTTCACACCTGAGCTTGAGAAGTTGATTTTGGAGGTGGATAGATTTGTTAGAATCCCAAATACTTTGGTGCCAAGTGTAGGAGAGGTTCCACGGTACTGGGAGCAAATTTCCTTGCAAACAGAAAGCACATTGTAGAGTTGCGGTTATTGTAAGTGCATCGATGACTCCCAAGCATCCGCTTCATGAATTCCTCGGTGATGTCTGCCCTGCCAAAGGTTGCAGGGTGAGGACCGCCCCTTGACCAATCCACCCAAGTGATGCTTCTGTTTGCTATAAGGTTCCCGGCTTGAATGGTTAGCATGGTGGGGAAGTAGTGTTCGTCCACATAACATGCAGGTCGGCAAAACTCTTCAAATTTTGGGTAATATGTCGTGTCTTCAACAATGGTGATGGCAAGCTTCCGGTTTACTTCAAACCACTGAGATCCCTTACGCCACTGGGAAATATTCACTTGAGGTGCCATGTTATCGTTGTAGCGTCCTCTGCCAAATGGGCCGTGGTCATCAAATGCACCCATGTAGCTGTGCTTGGATTTCCTGATGTAGTTGTAAATGACGGTGAAGTTGTAGAGAGGAATGCATGATTCAGAGAGAAGAACGAACCATTCGTTGGATACATCCAGCAATGCATTAGCAAGAAGTCTTCTCTCAGCATCACACATACTCATCCTTCCCCATTCAGCAATCTGCAAACGAGAAATAGTTCAAATGGTCACATATATATTACAGCTATAGCATACTCGAAGGATATGAGCAACAAAGCTTTTAAATTGTTGTCAAAGACAGCATGAAAAAGTTCAAACAAAATCGATTGCTTCTGAAACTCTTCTTAGCGTTAATATCACATTACAAAGCCACAAGAACAGCATTTGCTCAGGCTACTCTCCATAGTTAAAGTTGTTATAAAAAAACGTCACAGTTGCTCTGTAATTCCAGAAGACCAAGAAAAATGAAGCAAAAATTCAAAACAAGCAGAAAATAGTCGGAGCCTGATGCATCTGAAAGATATTACATATCGGTATAATGTTCAAAACATTTTGTTTCCCTACAAGCTTAAGCTCTATCATCCAACATCATTCACATGAACAACTATAATCATTCTTCCTAAAAACCTGAAAGCATATTCACATATCATTCTGACTCAAACTGAAATCTTTAACATTTAAAACTATGGAAGTTGCTGATCATGAACAGATCTACTAGGACCCTGAGGTAAGGTGATTTATCAGAATTTGACTAGAGATAAATCAAGATGTAGGGAAAGACTTTTAATATGTTAACTGGTGCTTTTCATTAGCTGTTAAAACATGGACTATAGTACCGGCCGTATGCATTTAGGTATCAATACTTGTTTGGTTATAGACAATTCTCGTAAAATTGTTAGGCCAATACTCTCGAAAACAAAAGGTATGCAGCAAAATGGAGAGGGCTTGGTAAGTATTTGACCACGATCAACTTCACATATACTAAAGTCAACTCTGGTGCTTCAGTTGAGTTTGCCCTTTATGTAAAACTCCATTGTTATGATAAAGCTCTTGCCTCCCTTTAACTGATACTATTCTACATTTCTACGTCACTATAATCTCAGAACTGAACTCTAACATTAAGTAGTTTAAAACTTTAAATGCTCCTTTCCACCCAAAATATACAATTCTAGAATCTTGAAATACATGGTCACTCAATTCGACCAACTCTTGAAAATGAAGAATACTAGTGGACTAGTTTGATATTCATCTATGTGTGCTAAGTACAAAAATGCAATTTCATAAGAGAATCGAGTATGACTTAGACTGAAACATACCTGACTAGGAATATGCCTCCCATGAAAAACCGACGAAGGCGGGAAATGGGATTGAAACGAAGGCAGTGAATGAACATAGACCGAATAAAGACCTTGATGCCCTTTCAGAAACCTCTCCCAAATTGGTGCCAATGGCAACGGCCCTTTAGTCAAGAACATAAGCGCAATCTTGGGAACTCTCTCGAAAGGGTATTTCTTCCTCTTAGACATCAAAGAAGCCCTCCACAACAACTCTTCATCATTCATAGTGTGCATCAGATTCGACGGCGGCTTGATCCATCTATCCAACCCATTCGGCTCATCGAAACACGGCTGCTGCTGCTGGATTGAGGACGTGACTGAAGTCATGACGCTACTAATCCCAAAATGGCGAACTGTGTATATGCTAATCGCAGAGAAAGTAATACAGAAAGCAAGAAACATGACAAATAACTGAAGCAGGCGAATCGGCAATGCTTTGCTCTGGTTGTTTGTCCTGCTGCTACTAGTAACTCCAGGGTCCTTGCCTTCCTCTGACGGCACAACTCTTGACTGCATCACTTGCATCTTCAACTCAACTGAAACACAAAACCGACGAAAACACCCGAGTCCTAATTTCTAGTTCCAATTCTCACAAGTCACAACTGTGGTGGACAAGTAGGTGAAGAAGGAGTTGACTTGGATTCAACCATGTCCGAAGAATCTGAATCACTTGGTTTACTAGTAAAAAACAGATCTGAGACTCATAAATACTAGAGCAGACCAAATCTAGTTTCTGAGGCTGAAAGCTGAAGTGATCGAGATTTGATCCGAGCGGCAACAAATACAAAGAGGGGGAAAAGGAAGAAGGTGCGTGACGATAAACCTCAAATGATGAAGATGATTGGATATCGATGTTTGAATTTGGAGAGAGCGAGGAGTCTGTGACGAGTATAAGATTTACATGTGGGAGTTGAATATTGATTTGTGGGATCTGAGAGATGTTTGCTTGCTTTTCAGTTGCTTCCGCTCGCTCGGAGTGAGCAAGGCCAGCCCAGGCAAGGTCGGTAAAATTGAAATTCATAACCGCGCGGGTATTTACTGCGTGGACCTCTTCTCTTTTTTAATGATATGGATTAAATTCACCCGTCGTATTATACTAAAAAATGTCTCCAACTTTAAAACTTATCAGAATAGTAGGGGTGGACGCAGATTAAATCGGTGTAGTTTGAAATTCAAACCGCAACAAGCGGTTTGCTAAAAATGTATACCACAACCGCTTTATTTATTTGGTGCACCCATATTTCGATGCAGAGCGATACGGTTTCGGTATTTAACTCATATTTAGTATTTTAAAATAACAAGTAAATTTAATTTTTTAAATATTACATAATCAATGTCTAAAAATATCTACAATTTAAATATTACATAATCACTAACTTAGTCGTGGTGAAAATTGAGAAGTGAGTATAACGTCTTTTATATTTATTTTTTAAACCCTAAAACTATGAAGAAAACTAGTGACTAAAGAATTTAATAGTTCCCATATTTATATACTATTAGAATTTTTGATCAAATTTGTCATATTCTCACTTTTAAATAGTTAAAATCAAAATTAGATAGATGTAGATCTCTATTAAATATATAAACAAAATATAAACATAATAAAAAATTATATTATATATAAAAAAATTAAATGTGGTGCAGTGCGGTATATAAGGTAGCGGTGTGGTTCGTCGGTGAACTTACACCCACATTATTCTGTGCGGTTCCCGTTTTGTTTTTTCGGATCGGTGCAGTGTAGTTCCCACTTATAAAACACGGTTTTTGCCCAGCCCTACATAATAGTACTCAAACTTTAAAATCATATTACCGTAGTACCTACGTCAATTTTTTGTCAATTCATCGTCTGATGTACCAATTTTTTTTTGGTAAACAATGAATATATTAGTTGATTTATGTCTATTAACTTGATGAATATTAACATAATACCTAAATTTTAGTTACAATGTCAATAATATATACAATTTTTTAACATGATACCCAACTTATCAAAAAGTATTGAGTGCACAAATACACTTGCACCACCTACGCGGCATGTTTCTATTGGCCCAAGGTTAAATTGAAAGAAAAAAAATTGCATTAGAAATTAAAAGAAAATGGTTGTTTTCCAGTTTTGTCCTCATCCCCAACTCAGTTAGCTGCATTTCCAATTGTCGATGTAAATCTCGGCGCCGGTGAGGTTCGATGGCTGCGGCGTCATTGTAGAAAATCAGAGTCCGTTGCGTCGTCCTTGGCGTCATTTCTGCCACTTCGGGTCGACTTCCGACGAGAAAGTCAAGTTCGGATTAACCACGATTCAAAAAGAACATAAAGGTGGGATTATGTCTTCTTCGATATTGGGTTCTTCGTTGGCAATTGGGTTTATGACGTGGAATTTGGAGATGGGTATCTGGTCATCGGTCATGTTAGGTAGGTGTGTAATCAAATAAATATAATCTGGGATTTGAACTTTGTCGACATCTAATTCATTTGGTTTTGTTTATCATGGTTTGAAAAATTGGTTCCATCTATTTTGATCTTGTTCTTGATTTAAAGGTGCTCGACATGAATGGAATACTCAATCTGAGCAACAAGGGATTCTTCTTGGTCTTGTTTACGATCTTGGTTACGGTTCTTCGTCGGCGGTATCATCAGTCGCAGCTTGTTCACCGTCGATTCGTTTTCACCTCCTTGTTATTTCTAAGCTGAGCTGGACCAAGTAGGTATGCTTGACGGCTTTCAGTTCTTGCATTTCCACATTGGCTCCCAGATCCCTATGACTGCTTTGCTCCCCGACGGCGTCTCCGAGGAGGCGTAGATCTATGGTAATTGGTCCGACTCGGTGCTCACATGAAGGTCATAGACATCAGAAGTGTCTCGGTATCGATTACAACGGTTCCAAGTCCAGTGACTATGGACTTAAAGAGTACGCCATGGCGGTTGTTCGAGATAGTCCGCAATTCACAAGATTCGATCCGAGTCCTCGACGGCGCTGTCGACATTGGTGAGTACAGTGGCACGTGAACTCTCATGCGCCATGTTGCCCGACGCTCCGTGGAGATGATTTTTAATCGGGTCACAGAATCGATCGGGTGAGGACGTGGAATTCCCACCCGGAGCGTCGCTCTGCGTCGAGCTTGGTGGGGCGGAGGGCTTTGGGGCTTTGTCAAAGACTCTGAGAGAGAAGGGGAAATTGGCTGACGGGTCGAATTTCGGGTCGTGGACTAAGGCGCCCTTGCTGAGGACTCGGATGGTTTTGAGGTTGTCGAGGTTGAGCTCCGACGAGAAATTCGTTGGCGAAGGAATATTCTCGTCTAAGAGAGAGAAAACAAAAAATTAAAAAAAGGGTATTAAGGTCGTTTTATCCTTCAATTTCAAAATCTCAGTTGTCACGTTATCAATTTTGACGGCTCATTGACGAAAAAACGCTCTATGTACTATGATAATACGATTTTAAATTTTGAGTACCACTCTAATGGGTTTTAAAGTTCGGGACTCTTTTTGGTATAACACTAAAAGTGTGGGTACCACGGCTGAATTTAATCCTAACGATAATATACACTTTTATTAAACATTTTGAGAATGACAAGTCCGTTGTGAATAGAGATTGTTTAACAATTCATACTAGAGTATTATAACGTTTACGGCAAATCCAACTTCCATCATTAGTTTTTTTTTTTTGAATGCTAAGCGAGAGGCATTATATTGATAAAATGTAAATAATGTTACACAGAAAACGCTCATAAGGCTCGAGAGAATTGACTACTGCTAAGCTAATATAGGAAGCATAAACTAGCCCACAAACAAATGTTCTAGAAATGAAACACCAAGTAACCGGGATATGCCTTACAAGCCAAAGGCGAACACCAATACGGATAGACCAAGGTAATGTTCGCTTAAAAAGCAGGTAAAAACCTGTTGTTGAGATGCCACAGAATTCGGCACCTCCTTACTTGAACTCCAAGCACCGAGGTCCCAGGTCCTGATCCAAATTAAACTAAAATCCATGATCAAACCCAAAAACAAACCCATCCCAACTCCTAAAAGATAGAAGTTGGATCAAATCCATCTTGGGTTGGTCAAATGAGCATGGGCCCAAACAACTTCACTAGGCCCATCACCACAGTTGTCATCTGCCATCATGGACACTTCAGTCGTTCTGCCACCACACCAAGACGCAGCCGGCAACAACGCTGTCATCTTGGGTCGTCCGTTCAAAGAGAGACGTTGATCCTGACTTCACATCCCACAAACTGACTTGAGGAAGACGTTGATGCCACACCTTCCTTGTCGGAAGCGTCGACCTCAGCCTCCACCCATCAAAAGCATCGCTACCTATGCCAAAAACCTCCTTGGCTGCCACAGCTCATGCCGCAAAATTTTAAGACGGGCACAAGCTGTGCGACCATCACCGCAACCCTCATCTTCCCCAACCATGTAGCTGTAGCAACGCCAAACACTAATGGAGGTAGCACACAAAGAGCCGCATGAAAGAGCGCACAGAGGAGGCCAACGATAAGAGGGCCTAGATGCCACACCGGAGAGTGACAGAGAGGTGCTGCTAGATGTGAGGCTTATAAAGAGGAGCTCACATCAAGACCATAGAGGTGATATCACCGCCACCCAAGCCCTAGTGGGAGGCAGAGCAGAGGGAGGGAAACTGAAGGCGAGAGACATTTTTATCTTCCATCATTAATTAGTTCAATATAAAATTCCTCCTGAAAAAGCTAAGTATAACCTAGAGTCATTTTCGAAGAAAACCCTTTTGCTTTCGTTTCTCCTATTCCCCATCTACCACTGTCGTCCTCAATCCAATCTGATCCTACCAAATCTTCTAAAATCCTACTTCAGACTAGGCTCTCCCTCTCCCCTTACCTCTTGCATTTGATATAAGATCGATTTGGTTCTATCTTGTTCCTATTGTTTCACGAATTCAAGATTTTTTGAAACCCTAGTTGTTTTCAAAACCCTAAACTTCTGTCCTCTTGGTTCATGACGTCATCGTGGCCAGTTGAGATCGACCTTTCTTATGGTGCCGAGGAGGAGGAATATGATTTTTCCTTTGCGATGATCCGTATATTTTTTCCTAAAGTTCTCTTAGCATAGAGATTGAAGTCTCTCAAGCATTGGTTGTTACGTCTTTGGTATGGCAAGGTTGGTACTAGTTCAACTAGTATAATTCTTTACTCCCAAGATCGTCTGGTTGGTAGATTTAGCAACAAGGATGTTCTTCGTTGCGCGATCTCGCGCAGTCCCTGGTTCTTTGATAACGCAACCATTGTGGTGGAGCAGTTTGATGGATTCGCTCGAGTGCATTTGGTTCATGCGGCTATTACGCGTGCTTGGGTGCGAGTGCATGTGGTTGGTGGTGATCTGACGGGTCCTATCACTGACTCCAACTGGTGAGTTACCCTAGGCAGTTGTCTAGATAAGTATGTGGACTACGACAAATATAATTTCTATGAGTATGCAAATATTCGTTTGTTTGTGGAGGTTGACCTTAGAGGGACGTTAAAAATCAGGGTTAGATTGTGTCTGGGACCTTGGGGTTGGATTGATTGTGAAATTGAGTATCTAAACTTGAAGGGCTATTGTGGCGGTTGTGGTAGCTATGACCACTTTATCACCGATTGCATGGTTTACTGAGCTACCTTGGCGAAATAAGTCGAAGTGGCTTATCAAGCCCAAATGAAGTTTGACACATGGGGTATCAGTAGAGGGATTTCGCCTCTTGCATGTATTGAAGGTGGCATGGGCTCTCGAGAGGAAGAGGTGGCTGACATCTAGTTAGCACCGATTATAGGGGAGGTGAAAAACATCATGCTTCCTGTGACTGTGGACGACCATTCAGGAAGGGTTTCGGAAGCCGACTATGAGGTAGTACAAGCTTGTAGAAAGAGGAGGAAAGTGGGAGCCTGCATAATTGTGAGAGGTCCTAGAAATAAGGACCTGAAGGTTCAATCGAGTTTATGTTGGCTTGTTCATGGCGTGCACAGATCAAGGTACATGGGCGGCATTCGTGGGCGTTGTCCAATGTCGGTGTGTGGTGGAAGCTTCCGGGCTCGAGACTGTTCAGGTGATGGAGCTGCTTATGGTCTACCATAGAAGAAGGCGGTGATTCTCCCTGCAGGGATGACTGTCGAGGATTTTCGACAGTCAGCTTCCCAATAGATATGGTGTCCGGATAACTAAGGAGTGGTATCTCAAATTTTTTTAGTCTCTTATTACTCTGGTTTGTTATTTCGAGATATTATGGACTCTAACGTTGTAGTATTGTAGTGCTTAAGAAGTTTCAATTTGTCTGAAAATCTGATGGAACTATGTACTACAGTCATTGATTATAAATTTTTGTCGTATCAAAAAAAAAAAATCCTCCCGAACTAACACCTTCGCCACCTACCGTATCTCTCTCTTGATCTCAAGACGGTAAAACTAGCATGGAGGTCAGAAACCATATACAGTTGGGTGATTTCCCATCTCACCGCATTCAAAAAAAATTCCCCATCCGACATGTCAACATTGTCGAAAGTTCTCGCAGGCAGCTGACACGTTCAGTTCACACAAGAAACACAGATCGATTAAGTTGATGTTGTAACAGATTATGCATTGGCATCAAGAATGCCATCTAGCATTGATGAAGCATACAATATACTACAAACAATGAAATAGATGAGCAACTGGAGTCCTAGGTAAGACCTAATACATATTTGAAAACCTTGCCAAGCAAGAAAACAATCCCAGATCAGAACGAGAAAACAACGACGAAATTTATATGAGCTCGGAATGGATGTCAAATTATAACGGTGTAGAAAAGTGAAATATCTTTGGACATTCGCTGAAGACCTATTAGGCTCAGTATTGCCATTTGCTTGGTCAAAATTCTTTCACAATTACGTTTCATTCTGACTCGAGGCATTTATCAGTTTGATAGGGATGACCTTTGTAATCACCCTCTGAACAGTGAAGACAAGAACATCAAATCTTGAAGCAGCGTATTATATTGCAAATAGGACATAGTTCATTGGTCTTTAAATCAAACCGAACATGTCATAAACAACGAGGACAGCAAAGAAACAGTAAAGACAAGCAAGCCAGTCTCCAAATACCAATTCCAATTCTATGGATGATGCAGTTAGTAGTTACTACACAACATTTTTGAAGAATTCAATCCATCGTGACATGAAGATACATTCGCACAGAATCATTTCAACCATGTGACATGAAAACATCAATAAATACATTCTATGGAAAAGTACCATGATTTCAAAGTTGCTACAGAAATGCTTCCACCTGAGTACATAGAACTTTGAAAGGTTTGCATGATTCTATCTTATGCACATGAGACCAGCTAACTCTGCGCATACTCTTGTTTTTATACGCACTCTTTAAGACTTTAGCACCACGAATCTAGAAGAATGCTTGGAGATCATTACTGGGCACTCCCCCTTCTCATCATATTCAGTAAACTCCTCCTCCGACAGGTCGACATCTTCAAATTTTGTTCCAGCCAACTATAGATACAAATAACATAATACAGCGAGGAAGATGGTTAGAAGTTAAACTTCCTATTCAAAGTATCTCCTAGTTTTTTCAAACCCCACACTATATGTCAATATGTACTCTTTAAGTTCATAAATCCATAGACTGAGGGCTAATTATTTTCATATGCTTGTTTTACTAGCTTTCATTCACAAACCAAAATTCCTAATCTAATTTCTATGTGACGGAGCAGAAAGGAAGAATGTGCAGCATGTCTCCAAGTTAATATCACATTGGTGGCACCTTTGTTGGTCCAGTCAAGAAGATATCTGTTAATCAATCTATTATACATGAGGGATGTTTTACAACAAAAATGATGTAGAGAGAGATATCATCACTATTTTCTGGAATTCCAACATCTTCTCGTACATGCTAGACTAATCGCATGGTAGGTGTTGACCTCAAGGTTATAATAACAGATAGACATCGGTGAACAACTATATACTTCCTCAAGGTTATAGTTTTCATATCAAAACTAAAATAAACAAGATCTAAATAACTTTTAATAGTTATCTAAGACGCATAATGCATTACAAACAAGGACGATGGATGAAAAGAGAGGAGAAGGACAGCAATAATCTAATGCATGTGCTGAAGCTCATGGTAGGGTCAAAGTAAAAGGTCATCTGTCAGCCATAGGTGAGATGAAGTGTTCAAAATTTCAAAAGTGTAGTGCCTTGTTAATAAAAGAAACTTACAGATTGAACTTTCCACCCGCCACCAAAAATGTATTCCACAGGCTCATAACCTCTGCATTCAAACACCATCAAGGGGGAAAATTTCCCTGCTTCACTTAACTCCTGAGTCAATGGACGACCACGACCAGGCACCATTGTTACGGTTCCTTCCCTGCTACAAAACTTGCACTGCAAGTAGAAAATATGAAAATCACCACACAACTACTGAAAATGCTACATACAGAAATTGAAGAAAAAAACTGATACACTGATTACTGATATACGCACACGCAACTATCGATATTGTAAATTCAGAATCTGGTTCAATCCTCACCACTAAACAACAGTAAATTATACTCCTTCAACTAAACCGTGGTGGTCTGGAAGCTAATGAACCTAGTGATATACTAAACCAAGCAAAGCAGCTGACAACAAGGAAATCGGCAAAAAATAACATCTCAGGAACACTAACATCATCTCTTCAAGTAAAATCGGATGGAGGTTTCAATAAGCACAGTAAGAGAATAAAAGGATTTACCTTCTGAATGAGATTAGTGGTTCCCTTGCCCACTGGAGAACCAAGTTTATTAATACTCGGCTTCTTCTTTCTGGGCCTTGCCGGGCCGGACTATTTTCACGATTTTATTATGCTGTGAATCCAACTGCATAGAACCACTTTTGGTCTATGCCTGGTGTTATGTCGTTTTGGTCTAAACGGTGATTAACAGTTCTGATATAATTTTCGTGTCGCTGTTGGACACGTGGAGGGTAGCGAGTGATCATCTTAGTTTACCCGCGTAGCTCTGTATATATATTGTTCTCTTGCATCTAATGAAGCAGCAAGTTAGTGGAGCATACCTCAAAGCCACCATTCGAGAGTACCAACACCAACAAAGCTCCATGACATAAGATGACAGAAGCAGAATTTGAGTATCGTAGGAAGAATAACCTTTGTTACGCTTGCAAGGGACCTTTTAGACGTGGTCATAGCTGTAAGAAGGTCAAATTGATGATTCTTGAGGGATATGTCCAAGAATATGACATTGAAGAGGAGGCCAATGCTGAGATACAACAAATGTTGTTGGAAGGGACTGAAGAGAAGCCATTGATACAGTTAAATTCACTTGATGAAAAAGATAATTTGGAAACTATGCAAGTGAAGACTACAATGGCTGGTTACAAGACGCAACTCCACACTCTTATTGACTCTGGTGCCACACATAATTTTGTGCATCCCAGAGTCATCAAGAAGTGCTTGCTTCCATTATCCACCAAGGAGAAGTGAATTGTCAAAGTAGCTAATGGTGGAAAGATGAGCATTTTAGGCAGTGTATTTCCAGTTCATGTTACAGTTCAAGGGTACTCTTTCACTACTAATTTCCTTGTTTTACCAATTACTAGAAGTGATGTCATTTTGGGGGTCAAATGACTGAAGTCACTAGGCAAAGTTTTGTGGGATTTAGAGGAGAAAACCATGGAATTCCAGAATAAAGGGCAAGAGTACAAGCTGACTGGGTGTACCCAAACAAACATGAAGGAAGTGTCATGCATCACCATCATCAAGCATATACATGAGGAAAATGAAGTTATCTTGTTACAGATTTAGAAAAATGATGAGCAGACACACGAGGAGGAAAATATTGTTGATATTGCACAGGTGCTGTATGTTTTTCTTGATATTTTTGCAGCTCCCACTGGTTTACCACCATCAAGAGCTCATGATCACAAGGTAATCTTAGCTCCTGGCACACCCCCAGTGAGTGTGAGACCCTATATGTATGCACACTATCAGAAAGAAGAAATAGAGAAGATAGTGCAAAACTTGTTGAAGGATGGTACCATCAGACCTAGCCACAATCCAAACAATTCTCCAGTATTGTTGGTGAAGAAGAAAGAAGGTACATGAAGAATGTGTGTGGATTATAGGGCCTTGAACAATTTCACAGTGAAGGATTAGTTTCCTATTCTAATCATTGATGAGTTGTTGGATGAATTACATGGGTCTGTGATATTTCTAAAGTTGGATTTGAGGTCAAGAAATCACCAAATCGGAATGAGACCTGAAGATGTTGAGAAAACTGCCTTTAGAACTCATGAAGGCCATTATGAAATTTTGATAATGCCCTTTGGCCTCACCAATGCTCTTTCAACTTTCCAATCATTGATGAATGAAGTGTTTAGAGATTATGTGAGGAAGTTTGTGCTAGTGTTCTTTGATGATATTCTCATCTACAACAAGTAACTCTCTGACCACTTGGAGCATCTTAACCTGGTTTTTCTTAAACTACAACAACATTAGTTGAAGCTCAAGGCTTTAAAGTGTAGTTTTGGTACTCCAAGTATAGAGTATTTGAGGCACATAATATCCCAGCAAGGGGTGACAGTGGACCCTAGCAAGATCAAGTGTGTCTCTGAATGGGAAAAACCAAAGACCATAAAGGGATTGAGAGGGTTCATGGGTTAGCAGGTTATTACAAAAAAATTTCAAAAGGGTTTAGTGTTATTGCCAAACATTTGACTGACATGCTCAAAAAGAACAACTTCCAGTAGACTCCAGCTTCTGAGATAGCATTTGAGAAGTTGAAGATGGCGCTAACAACCACTACAGTCCTAGCTCTCCTTGATTTTACTAAGGAGTTTGTGGTGGAGACAGATGCTTCTAGGCAAGGGATTGGAGCAGTGATATTCCAAGAAGGTCATCCCATCTCCTTTTTTAGTAAGGTACTATCCCTCAGGTACCTTTCTTATTCAGTTTACGATAAAGAAATGATTGCGATGGTGTATGTTGAACAAACATGGAGACCATACCTATTGGGACATCACTTTAAGATTGTGTCTAATCATAAAACCATCCAGCATTTCCTTAACCAAAGGATTACGACACCACTACAATATAAGTGATTAGTGAAACTAATTGGTTGTGATTATTCAATCCAATATAGAGCATGAGTGATGACAAGACATGCCTTAGATTATCGTAATAATCCAGAGTAAATCTTGCGGGACCCGTAGTAGAGTATCTAGTACCGCTTATTCAGTAACAGCTACTCTAACACGAGCAACCCTAAACTTCAACTGAGAACCTACAGAGAAAACAGAAGTTGTGGACTGTCATGTCTCGTACTCTGGACGGTCACGACTTCAGCTGGCAAACCTGAAAACTGGAAAAATTAAAACAAAGGGCCCAGGTAAAGGCATAAAAACAAAAAACGTTAGAGTGAGTGGACAAAAAATAATAATAAACTATGTACATATGTAAAACTATAACTATATCCTTTTCCGCTGATCTCTGTGAAATAATGCGAGTTCAAGTATCATAAACTGAACTACAAATGGAGGTGGTCACTCAGGAGTTTTTGTTCTAACCCAAAACGACTGTATGTATGAAAAGTATGGTGATAAGATTGTCTAGGGTGTTTTTCCTAACTCAAGATAATCTGGATCAAGCAGGGTGTTCTTCCTAACCCGGTTCGACCGGCTATCCGGTGATCAGCCGAATAGCTAGAGCATCGATGCAACCAAATAAAACCATCACAAAGTAGACCTCCAAAAATAAATTGTTCTAAAATATACTGTAAATTAAATTGAAATACTGAAATATTGAAAATTGAACTCACTACGACTGTGAAAATAAAGAGGGTCATCTTACAGTACTGTGTCGTGATTCCCATCCAGCCAAAGCCTGTCTATTGACGTTTCTAAACATCTATCACTGGTTGCTAATACATCGTCCTGAAACAACGATTATTATTTAATAACTAATTATTGAAAATCATAATGAATAACTAAACTCGTATACCAACGAGCATTATCGTCGAGAACCTCATATTCTTGAACAACGTGCTTCCTGAACTAATGACGAGCTAATCAAATTCCAAATTCAAATTCTTGAATCATTTTTATAGTTGCAACATATTCCTTAAAGGTTACGCGACTTGAAGTCGAATCGACAATCAATTCAACAATTTAATAATATCGTAAATTATTTAATTAATATTTGATTAATCACAAGTTTTAATCATCAATTTTCAAATCAATTTAATAACCTCTTCATTACATTCGGTACGTAATTACAAGCAAACAACATATAATTTTTGCCAAAAATCCCCTTGCCGGAGCATCGCCGTGGACTGCTGTCGGCGGCGGCACCGGTGACTTTTTCCGGTGACCTGAGACTTATTCTGCTCCAAATCACGCAAAAAACAACTTCTTTAACTACAACAAAGTCTAATTCATGCTCTAACTAGTCCAATTTAACTTGAAACCGAAATCCCCAAAAAAACTTCAATCCTTCGATTCTCCTTGCTCCGGTCGAATTGAGATGTGTTCTTGGTGTCATTAACTTTATGTTGAGGAGAGATTCAAAGCCCAGTAGGTCTCACCATCAATTCGAGCTCAAAATTGTCACCCCAAAAGTTTAGGGTTTTGGTTCGCCGACGGCTCTTCTCCTCCACACCACGGTTACATCTTTGAGAGATGAGGGTTGAGATCTTAGGGGTTTGAAAGAGGAGAGGGAGACGAAGCGTTTGACACCAGCCTCGCCGGTTTTGGTGGCCATACCGGCAAGCTCCGTCGCTGGAGAGCTCACGGGCCATGAGAGAGGAGAGAGACGCGTGGGAGAGGAGAGAGAAAAAGGAGAAAAAAAATGTTGACTGAATGGAAAGTTTGACTTTCCATTTTTGGAAAGTCATATTTATACTCGCAAGTTGCGACTAATTTAAATTCGTAAAATCGTACAAAATTTTTGTTGACTATAACTTCTTCATTGTAACTCCGATTTTAACATTTGACGTGACCATGAACTCATCTCGATAAACTCTACGAATTTTCTCAAAGAAATACCTCGAAAAAATTAATCGATAAATTTTTGATGAAACGCCAGCGATAGTTACTGACAGTAAAAACTAATTATCATCGACGATTAACGTTTAATCAAAATAACAAGGTAAATCTTGGGTCGGGATGTTACAAGTGAACAACAGTGTACCTTATGTTTTGTCAAGAAAGATGGAGTTATTAACCATACAAGCAATTTCTGCTCCTATGATTACTTATGTAGAGGAAATCTAAACTGATTGTGCTGAAAATGAGGACAAAGTCTGTCTAGAAGGGGGTGTTCCCCAATTCCAGATTTGAATTGTGCAATGGTGTGTTGTAGTATAAGAATGGATTTTTTGTGTCAGAATGTAATAATTGGAATCATAAAATACCAAAGGAATTTCATGGTGGAGTGGAAGGAGGCCATGCCGGGTTCTTAAGAAGTTACAAAAGAATCTCTAGAAATTTCAATTCGTCTGGCATAAAGAAGAAGATCAAGAAATTTGTAGCTGAGTGCCCTGTCTGTCAGAAGACTCAACATGAGGCCATTCATCCCCCAGGCCTCTTGTAACCACTTCCCATTCTTAAGATAGCTTGGTCTGAGATATCCATAGATTTTATTGAAAGTCTCCTCTCTCATGAGGGAAAAACTATGATCCTGGTGGTAGTGGAAAGACTAACCAAGTTTGCACACTTTATGTCACTCAAACATCAATACACAGCTAAAGTGGTAACAGAAACCTTCATCCAAAATGTGTACAGACTCCATGGAGTGCCATAAAAGATAGTAAGTGACAGAGATCCTGTGTTATTGAGCATCTTTTGGGATCACTTCTGGAAAATGCAAGGGACCAAATTATGCGAAAGTACAGCTTACCATCCTCAAAGTGAAGGGCAAACGAATTATCTGAACAAGATCCTAGAACAGTATTTGAGGTGTATAGTTTGTGAAAGCAACAAGAAGTGGATATAACTTTTGCCATATGGGCTGAGTTTTGGTACAACACATAATATCATCCTGCTATTAAGATGAGTCCATTTGAAGCTTTGTATGGCTATGCCTCTCCAAGGATTCAAGCTTACCTACCCATTCCACAACAGCCAATGATGTAAACCAGGCCCTCATTGATAGAGATGAACACTTGAAGGTGCTGAAGAGGAACTCGTTGGCAACTCAATCTAGAACGAAGGCTTATGATGACAAGTCCAGAAGAAAAAGAGATTTTATTGTAGAATACATGGTGTATTTAAAGGTGCAACCATATAGGCAGCAAAGTCAGAGTGTGGAGAAGAGGGGGTCTCACGAGCTATCTACAAGGTACCATATGCCCTTTGAAGTTTTGGAAAGAATTGGTAATGTGGCTTACAGGCTGAAGCTTCCCCCATCAACAAAGATACACCCAATTTTCCATGTATCATTGCTTAAAAAGAAAATTGGCAGTGTTGTTGAATCTTAACCTCACCTTCCTCCTGTGATGGATCCAAATTACCCCAGATAGAACCCCTTCAAGATTCTAGACAGAACCACAATCAAGAAAAATAACAAAGCTTAGGTTAGGTGGTTGATTCAGTGGATTGGAGCTTTAGAGGAAGATGCCACCTGGGAGAGTGTTGATGAAATCAGAACAAGGTACTCTAAGTGTTTCCACCGATTTACGCGCGGGGGCGTAAAGGGGCGAAAGCAACACGAATAAGCTTCCACGAACTCCTTCCTCCTCCTCCTGGTGCGTCCGAACGGTGGGGCTGTTCGGATGGGCGGGTGCACCCTCTCTTCGTGCGTGCGGGCTCTCCTTGCGGGTGCTTCCTCCTCTCCTCTCGGGCGTTCGGTTGCAGCTGTTAGAAGAATACAACAATGAAGCAGGCGGTCAGGGGTCAAGACGGGGTGGCCCGCCTTCAACGCTCTGATGCCTAAGTCAGAAAATGTATCGAATATAACAGTCAAGCGAACGTGCGAGCAGATATGTTGAGATGTCTGTGAATAAGTCCGTGAATGAGTGTGTTGGAATGTGAATGAGTTGGATTCGTTAAGATGGAACGAATGGGATGATCTTACCTGTAATAAATACCTGATATATGTAGGTGGTTGAGTTTGGGACCTGGTGGTGTTCTTCGATGTGGGACTTGGTGTACTTGCTGGTGTGTGATTCGTATGTTCGGGCGCGCCTCCTCTGGGCGCGTGCGCGCTCGGACGGGGTGGGTTTGGTGAGTGAAGTTGGAGCCTCCTTGGTGATCTTGCGTGTGGTGTAGTAGGTGTTGCTAATCTGCTTAAGTGGATAAGTATGTTAATCGTACAACTAATGATACAATACTAACAAGTCCCCCAAGTCCCCAAGTCAAAGAGCACTTTCTTGACTGGGGAATTGAAAAAGGGTGTGCGATTAACAAGAATACTTATCCAGTTGAGCAGTGGTCATGATCCTGTGACCCCCCAAGTCCCCCAACTCTCCGGTCAAGAAAGGGGCTCGTATGATGGAGCGGGACCTGGGTGTCCGAGCGTGTACCTGTTCGGTCGGTGGTGTACCTGTTCGTGTTCTGGGCCCGGCGTCCAAACTGGTCTTGCTAGTGAGGACCCGCGCGTCCGGAGGGTGGTAGGTTCGTGCGTTGGTGTACCTATGGGCTCGGCCTCCAAGCACGACTTATATATGCTTGGGAGCCGCGCGCCCGGATGGTGTGGGTTTTTGGAGACATTCATGGTGTAACAGATATACAAACACACGGGCAAATAGGTAAATAGGTAAGTAAATATATAGATATATAGATAAATAGGTATATAGATATATAGATATATAGATGTATATGCATGGTATGATGCGTGAATGTATGGCATGAGGTGTGTGTATGCAAAAAATGTTGTCCGTACGCCAGTTATGGGATACACTGCGCACGCCGTACGTCAACGGGGATGCCGTCGCGCACGCTGTAGCGTCAACGGGTCGATCAGAACCGCGACCTACAAGTGTTGCGGCGCCCACGATCACGTACTCATGCCGCCCATCGGCCTTAGCGCGCGCAGCGGCCTCTGCCGCCTAACCCGGGAAAATTTCGCGCCCGGAGAGGGCGGACCTCACACCCGGTCTACGCTCATCGGTCTCGGGCCCTTAGGAGGAGAGGACGGACCCCACACCCCCCAGCCGGAACCCGAGTCGGAGAATC
Source organism: Geum urbanum (assembly GCA_946800695.1). NCBI lineage: Eukaryota > Viridiplantae > Streptophyta > Magnoliopsida > Rosales > Rosaceae > Geum > Geum urbanum. The sequence continues at coordinate 60,266,673 of OX327002.1, forward strand.
GATCGTTAACGTTACGCCCACGGAGGGGAAGAACCCCACACCCGTGCCGCCCATCGAGCTTAGCCCCGCTAATTCGGCTTGTATTTTGCGATCGTCGAGGAGGGGCGCACCCCACACCCGCGTCGTGTCCGTGGCCTATAGGGGGGGCGAACCTCACGTCCCTACTAGGGCTTAGGTAGGCGTACGGAGGGGAAGAACCCCACGCCTGTGGTCGCCTATCGTGTTTAGCACGCAAAGAGGGGACGAACCCCATGCCTGTTGTCGTGTAAACCGATGTTGTTTCGTCAGGAGAGGGAACGTATCCCATGCCTCTGCTAGGAATGAGCCGTCGCATGGAGGAGAAGAACCCCACACCCGTGGCGCCCATCGAGCTGTGGAACCGCCAGAGAGGGGACGAACCCCATGCCTCTGCATTGGAATATGGCGACGTACGGAGGGGAAGAACCCCACGCCCGTGCCGCCTATGGCGCGCGCAAGAGAGGGGACGGACCCCATGCCTGTTGCCGCCCATCGATTGTTTGGGACATCCAGAGAGAGGGTAAACCTCATGCCTCTGATTTTGGGATGAGCTGGTGAACGGAGGGGAAGAACCCCACGCCCGTGTCACCCTTGGCACGCGCAAGAGAGGGGACGGACCCCATGCCTGTTGCCGCCCATCATTTGTTTGGGACATCCAGAGAGAGGGTGAACCTCATGCCTCTGACGCTTGATCCGACCTGCACTTGTGCGAATGGAGGGGACGTACCCCACACCCGTCGCCCGTTAGTTCCAGGGACTGCAAGGGGAGGACGGGCCCCTTGCCTTTTCATATAGGCAACCGTTAGTCTCAGCGCCTGCAACCTGCCAGGGCCGAGCTAGTGTGTACGGGGAGAACCCAACGCCAGTGACGCTCATCGAATTTTTACGCGCCAGGCCTGTTGCCGCGTAAACCGTGTTGCCCGTTCTTACAGATGGGTGCACGATGGTGTTTTACCTTGTTTGGTCGAGCGCGGGAGGTGTGACTTGCCTTGGGTTTGTTGGTGAAATAAATGCTAGCTGTCATGTTTAATGCCGGCGTGGGCCAGGCATCAAATGCTGATGTTGTGATGATTTCCTGGGAGGGCAGACGTCGCGCGCGTGGGCGCATGGGAGCGGTGCATGGGTGCCACGTGTCGAACCGTTGGAGGCTGTGCTAGGGTTGATTTAAGGCGGGAAGATGGTGGGTTGGTACGTTTACTGAGATGGGTAAGTGGACCGGGTTGTGCCACACGTCCCAATCCGACGGTGGGTGTGATAGGATGGACGGCTGGCGATGGCTGGCTGACGTCGGTCGATTAGTATAAATAGGGGTGTGGTTTGCCTTTTCCAGTACTTCCATGATTTACAAAAAACTCTGTCGAAATCACTTGCGATCTGCTTCCTCAAGTTTTGATGTATTTGTATCCTCCGTTGCCGGAAACCGTGCTTGGTGCTTGTATCCCGGTGTGCCCTTTCACCGTGGTAAGGCCTTCGGCCTTGGTGTGACTGCGTTTCTTCCCCTGCTTGGTGTTCTGTATTTCTGGGCTGTTTGGGTTTTTCTGGGTTTTTGTTTGTTTTTCGTAAGAACATGGCTTGTTTTTGAGGTGGGGTGGGTTTGATCTGTGTTGGGTGGTGTGTGGTGGGTTTCTGGTGTTTCTGGTGTTTCTTGCTGCTGTAAAGTGTTGCGTTCTTCGTCCGTGAGTGTATACGGGCGAAAGTCCCCCAGGCCGTGCGCGCTTGGCACGGGCGAGTGCCCAGTGGGCGTGAGCGTGCCAGTAGTGTAGTGTCCAACAAGTAGGAATAGAAGAATTGTTTGAAGTGTTGTATCTGTTCGCTAACCTTTCTGCGCATGCGTTTGCAGCGAAGAAGATGGATGAAAAGGCTAGGCGTCGAATGCTCAGACTGCGGAGTGTTGGGAAGAAGGCTCTCGGTGTGGCGGATGATGGTGGTGGGCCACCTGCTGTAGGGGATGAGGCCCAACATGCGCCGCCAGTGGGCGATGTGGGTGCCCCTCTTCTACCTGTCCAAGTGCCACAAGCGGATGTTCCTCTCCTGCCGGCAGGCGATGTTGCTGGAGCCGAGACGCAGGTTCAGGCAGAACGTGAGCAACATCTGGTCGTGCGGGAAGGTGGTGCGGACAAGCGGGAGGTTGTTCTTGCGCTTTCGCCGTCGAGGCGTGTGCTTGATGTGGTGCCGTCTCCAAGTCGGGCGATTGTTTCAAGTCGACCTCCAAGTACCCAACAATACTCTTGCTTTCCAGATCCTCCTCCTCTGGGCTTGGGTGTGCCAAAGTCTCCCCCGCACGGGAAAAGTGGGGAACGTGCGCGAAAGAGGGCGCAGACGGAAGACTCTTCTCCCGGTCCTGCTCCTGGGTCGGGTGACGATGTTGTGGATGAGGTGCGCCGATCGCTGGCGGATGATGCTGCCGCGCTTGCGGCCGCGCTGCCTCCGGTGGAGGAGGCCCCTGCTGATGGGCTGGATGGGGTCTTTGGTTCCTGCGCTCGTTTGATGCAGCAGGTCTTCCGTTACCGCTCGCGGGAGATTGCGGAACTGGCACGCCTCAGGGCTGGCGCGCTGGAGCACCAGAGGGTGGTGGAGGGGTTGGTGGCCAGGGCGGATAAGGCTAATGACCTGGCGCGTCGGTACGTCGCTCGTGTGGACGAGGCGAACCTCCGGGCGGAAGAGGTTGCTGCCTGTGAAACTCTGGCCAAGATTGACAGGGACAAGGCCGTGGCCGAGGCGGAGTGTCTGTGCGGTGAGCTAAAGCGCGTGCGCGCTGAAGCAGCCGCCCAAGAGGCGTTCCTGGAGTCTGAAGTTGAGAGGCTGATGGGCGCCGAGGTTCCTGCGTACGAGAGGGTGGCGGGGTTTTCCAGGGAACGTGCCGAGGCAGAGCTGGACCCGGTGGTCATGCGGGTGGAGCCGGGCGAGCAGGCGAAAGCTGAGGTGGCGGCGTCATCGGGTGAGGGGGAGGAGCTGGATGTAGATATGGGGGCGGAGTAGAGTAGCTTTTCCTTGTTGTAATAGAGTAGGTCTTGTAATTTTGGACAATTGAATGAAACTTCCCTTTCTTCCGTTTGTGTGCCTTGATTGATTTTTTTTTTGGCATCTTTTTTTTTTTTGAATAGCTCGTGCCAACGTGCGCGCGTCCATTCCCCTGCTTTGAATGGCTGTGGGTTTCAACCAAGTGTTACATTTACGCGAGTAGCCCATCCCCAGTCCCCCGAGTGTATGGGCGGGTCAAGGGCAAACGGGCGTACGAACGTGAACTAACGGAGAGAGTTTGATAAGAGTACAATATAATCAATATAATAAGTAACAAGTACTTCCCCAAATGTTGGACGCTCCATGGGCGGGGTGTCCCATTCCGTTAGATTGTTTCCCAATCCCCCCAGTTGGATAGTTTGGGATTTGAATGTGCTGAAGTGTGGTCCTGCGCCGCCAGTGTGTGGATCGCGCCCGTCGATCCGTGGGTCCCAAGGTGAGAACCTCCTGCCTGCCCCGAGTCTCCGTGGCTTCCTCGTGATCGTATCCCCGAACGTGCCCGATCCCATGCTCGGTTGGGAATCTTCCCAAGAGCAGGTGCCCCGTGATGATCAACTTTAGTTTGCAGATCCCTGGCCTCCCGAGTATGGCGTTGTAGGGGGAGGGGGTGTCCATGATGATGAAGTCTGCTCGGATCTCGCTGTGCGGGGAGTCGGGTGCGCCAATCTCGACCCGCAGGCTGTCGCTCCTGATGGGATATGAGGTCTCGCCCGTGAAGCTGGCGATGCCCTCATGGTCCTGCGTCATCTTTCGTGCGGGCCTTCCGAGCGCCCTGTACGCGCCGAAGTAGATTATGTTGACGGACGCCCCACCGTCGACCAGCACCCTCCTCACAAGGAATTGGTCGATGATTGCGTCGATTACGAACGGTAGGGTGCTACCCTTTGGTTTCTCTTCCTCGTCCTTTGCTGTGAAGCTGATGGTGGGCGCTTCCTTCCTTCCTGCCTTGGGCGCTCTCCATGCCCCGATCGTCAACATTTCCCTGCCCGCGCGGTCGGGCAATGGTGCTCTTTCCTTGCGCTTGCCCCCGGATATCGTGTTGATAGTCCCACGGGTCCTGGCGCCCGTCTGGCGCTGTTGTCCTTCCACCCTGGGAGGGGTTGTCCTTTCGTCCTTCATGTCTTCGAGGGCCTTCTTCAGCATAATGCAGCTGTTGGTATGGTGGGTGGCGGCGTTGTGGAATTCGCACCATACGTCCGGGAGCTGGCCAGTTGGAACCCCCGCTTTCGTCATGTTGTTTGGTGGCGGTATTCGGTGTCGATGCAGGCGAAGCAGGTGCTCGGGTGACTGCCCGTCGATCGTGAAGACTTCCTGCACCGCCGGCCGGTAACGTGGTGCTTGCCCTCGCGCCTGGTTGTAGTTGCCCTGATGTTCACGGAAGAAAGGCCTCTGGTAGTTCTGCCTGTATGTGTCCCGGTTCCTCTTGAAGCCCCCGGTTGGCCTTTCGTCGTCCGCCAGCTGTCGCGGCTGAGCGCCTGTTGCCTCAGGTCTGGTGAAGCTAGGTTCGGAGGCGGCTCCGTACACCCGTGTCTCCACCAACTCCTTGTGCACAACCAGATCCATAATCTCGTCGTAGTCGAGATGCTCCTTCCCCACAAGTTTCTCTACGAATGGAGTGGCGAGCAGGTTGTCCATCAGGGCGACCTTGGCCACTCGCTTGTCAAAGTCCCTGCATGTGCTTGCGAGCGTCCTCCATCGGTTGATGTAGCTCGACAGGCTCTCGTCCATCCCCTGGCGGACCTTGAGGAGGATGCCCGTGGTGTTGTACTTCCCCTGGAGCCGATAGCGCCTCTGGAAACTCTCCGCCAGCTCGAGGAACGAGTGGATGGATCCTGGCGGGATCTCGTAGAACCAGCATCGTGCCTCATCCGCCAGTGTTTCCTGGAACAGGAAACACAAGGTTGGGTCCGAATATCGGGTCCCGTCCGTGGTGGACCGAAACTCGTCCACGTGCGCTCGTGGATCCCCGCTTCCGTCGAACCGAGCAATCTTCGTTATCTTGGCGTGGGGATCCCTTCCCTTCTCCAGTATGTGCGCCGAGAATGGGCTGACCCGGGGGGCGAACGTCCCGCCCTGACCGGCCAGCTTGTCCTTGCGCAAGCGCGAGACTTCTTCTGCCAGCTTCTCCATCCTCTGCAGGATCAGATCGTTGTTCGTCGGGGGTGCCGACTCCTCCTCAGGTGAGGGCGCTCGGGCGTTGGTCCTGCCGATTGGGTGTCGCTCCTCGCTGGCGGTCTCCTGGGTTTCCTCATGCTGCTCCATCTGCTGGTTAATGAGCGCTTCCAGTCGTTCCTCCATCCTCCGGCGGATTTGGCGCTCATCTGCTCTCTCGAGCGCCGCCTCCCGCAATTCCTGGACCATGCTGCTGATGCGCCTATTGTCGTCGTTCTCGTCGGTCGCCTGTACATTCCGCTCCTGCGAGTCCGGCGGGGTCTCCCCGTCGGGCGTGTTGCTGCCGTTAGTCACCGGGTTGAGCATGTGGACCTTTGGTTTTGGTGGTGTTTATACGAGGTTTGCAATTTGTAAGGTTCCCACAGACGGCGCCAGATGTTTCCGCCGATTTACGCGCGGGGGCGTAAAGGGGCGGAAGCAACACGAATAAGCTTCCACGAACTCCTTCCTCCTCCTCCTGGTGCGTCCGAACGGTGGGGCTGTTCGGATGGGCGGGTGCACCCTCTCTTCGTGCGTGCGGGCTCTCCTTGCGGGTGCTTCCTCCTCTCCTCTCGGGCGTTCGGTTGCAGCTATTAGAAGAATACAACAATGAAGCAGGCGGTCAGGGGTCAAGACGGGGTGGCCCGCCTTCAACGCTCCGATGCCTAAGTCAGAAAATGTATCGAATATAACAGTCAAGCGAACGTGCGAGCAGATATGTTGAGATGTCTGTGAATGAGTCTGTGAATGAGTGTGTTGGAATGTGAATGAGTTGGATTCGTTAAGATGGAACGAATGAGATGATCTTACCTGTAATAAATACCTGATATATGTAGGTGGTTGAGTTTGGGACCTGGTGGTGTTCTTCGATGTGGGACTTGGTGTACTTGCTGGTGTGTGATTCGTATGTTCGGGCGCGCCTCCTCTGGGCGCGTGCGCGCTCGGACGGGGTGGGTCTGGTGAGTGAAGTTGGAGCCTCCTTGGTGATCTTGCGTGTGGTGTAGTAGGTGTTGCTAATCTGCTTAAGTGGATAAATATGTTAATCGTACAGCTAATGATACAATACTAACACTAAGTTTGAAGCAAATCAAGAGAAGGAGCTAACTACATCTGCAAGGATCATTTTCAAGCAAGGTGGAGTTGTTGTGAACCCAACTGCATAGGACCACTGTTGGTTTTGCATTTTATGCCTAGTGTTATGTCAATTTGGTCTAAACAGTGATTAGCGGTTTTGATGTAACTTTCATGTCGCTGTTGGACACGTGGAGGGTAGCGAGTGATCATCTTGGTTTACTATCGTAGCTCTGTAAATATAATGTTCTCTTGCATCTAATGAGGCCGTTGATGATTGTTCTCTCATTTCCTTATCTTGTTTCATTCTCTTTACAATTTTTATTTTGTCTTTTAGCTTAAAATTCTAGTTCACTGCATATTAATGTTCTCTGTCCACCCAACGGCGTCGTTTTTGTTCTTAGATAAATGGTGGCGATGGTTTTATCTTGCAATCATTGAGGAGGTGATTTCCAAATATGTTTTTGTGCAAGATAATCATTTCTATGTTTGGTATTCAATAATCCAAATATGTTGTTTTAGAAAATATTAAGGGTGGGATTCGGGCAGTTTGGTTCGGTTTTTGGTAAAAATCAATACCAAATCATAATTTTTTTTCTTCAGTTTGATTCAGTTTGGTTTTTCATTTTCTAAAAAAAAAACTGCGACTATTCGGTCCGGGTTTCTTTCAATTTTTTACATAATGCATAAAAACTAACTTTTAAAAAAATTAAATAAAAATTTCCTTATAAAAACACTATTTTTGTCGCCTAATATTATATAAATTTGTCTCTACAAGAGGATTTTATTTTGCATATATTTATATAATATATTACAAAATATCCAAAATGATGTCGTTTTTTGCATACTTCGGTTCAGATTAGTTTTTATAAATAAAAACTGAAACCGAACCAAATGTTTCAGTTTTTTTGTTTTGGTTTTTTTTTTCGGTTTGGTTTGCATTGGGTTTTATTTTTTTGGTCGCAGATCAGTTTCGGCTCAAGTTTTTTTCTTTTCGATTTTCGGTTACAATGTCCCATCCCTAGCAAATACAACCTGAAATGTATGTAGTCGATGTTCATGGGATTAGTGGATGAGGATTATTTATTTATTTTGATGAGATGTGGATGAGCATTGTGTACTAATGATAACCCGTTTTTTATTTACCATACTATTTAAGGAGATTTATTCTTCGTAACTTCTGGTGTTTTGTCCTTATTAGATACAGATTAGTATAGACAAGATACAAAGAATCCTTGTTATATCAAGACATTTATTGTAACAGATTGTATCAGCCTATATTTAAGGCATTCTATCAATGAAATAGTTACAGTTTCCTGTCTTTCATATTTTTTCTCCTAAAACACGTTATCAGGCACGCTTTGAGTTAATAGCCAGCTATCACCACAGAAAGAAAAAAACATCTAACCCTAAAACTAAGCCTCTCACCACCGGCCATCATCTCACCACCGTCGATCTTCATACTCGGCCTCCATCACTGACGATCATCATCATCTCGACTTCCAACAATCTTCCTCCTTAGTCAAGATTGCTCAACTTCCAAGAAACCTCTACAGACGAGCTCTTCCTCAACGTCATCCAACTTTTGTACCGAGCTTATCACCAATCAAGATATTGTGATATTGTTTGTGATTATTGAATATCTATACCCTAGTTCCTATGGACTTGTATCCATAGAATATGAGTGATGATCCTGGGGGAGTCACGGTTTAGAAAAGAAAAGAAAGAAAGAGAAATTGATTCTATATGATGGTTAATCACGGTTTCTGGGTGTGGTTTTTGAGCCACCGTTTATTGATGATCGATTTTGTGGCCATACATCATGGATCACTTTCTTATTCATTAAAATTTGATGTTAATGATCATGGTTTTTCGATTAATACTAATAAAATCTCTTTGTATTTTGCAGTTTGAGCGTGAATGAGCCGGTCAGGCCAGAGTTCGACCTCCTTGATCTTCCAGGAAATGAATACCATTGATGAGTCTCCGATGTGGTTAACACATTCATCGATAAGAGACTCAGCAACACCATTTAACCCGCTGGGCCAAACGTGATTCCACCATCAGCATAATCGAAAGCTCAAGCCCTCGTGTTTTTGAGGCGTCATATCCATTCAACTCTAAAGAAGTAGTATCTAAAGAAAACTGATCCCCTGGATTTGTGGGATGTTTTGAAGCAACGTTTCGACAATGTGCATGATGCACAACTTTCTAAGTTCACTGCAAAATGGGAAGCCCTCAGGCTTCTGGATTTTTCAAACATCTAAGATTTTAATCAAGTGGCTTTGGATTTGCAGTTTGATTTGAACTGCTGTGGGGTGGACAAGTCAAAGAAAGACATGATTGAAAAGGCTCTGATTACCTTCCCAATCTCTATAAGCGCTTATGCTCATTAGTACTAGATCGAGTACGAACAGAGGAGGATTGTTACCCTCAGTGATCTCATCAATATCCTAGCTAAAAAAGAAAGTCATCATGAGATCACCCTCAATAATAGCGCAAGACTGGCTGGTACTAAAAAGCCTGAGAGTTATCAAACTGGAGAGAATGCCCGTAAGAACAAAAAAAAGTCATTCGGAACCTTACAATTGTGGTGGACAAGCTCTACGTGGCGGGAGAGGAGGGCATGAGGGTGGCTGAGGCCGAGGCCGCAGCCAAAATCTGACTTCGCATAGAGAGCAGAACGCCAAATCTAACAAGAACCAATCTGGGTTGGGGTAATGATGGGCAAAGGCATTCTAGTTCTGGGACATTCACCTATTATCAGTGTGGTCCAACAAAGCATATGCACAAGAAGTGTCATGCTAGCAAAGAAATCAAGAACATCTACAAGAGGCATAAGCAATACTTGGCTCAAGAGTCCAACTTTGTTGGAGATTTTGAGATGGATGCAGATACCAATCTCGTGATTGTAGAGGACAAGGAGATGACAATTGTTACTCCGGATTTTGAATAGCCTATGTAAAAGGCGTTATCTCTGTAATAAATTCAAGTTTTTGGTTTATTTTTGGCTTGTTTAAACTCCATTTTTCTTAGACTACTATCTTGGTTTTGATTTGATTTTTGCATAAGAACATCTATGATGTAATCTTTAATTGTTGGCGAGTAATGAATTTTTTTCTATTTTTTGGTATATGAAAGTGTTTAGAATGTTATTTTATACCAATTCAGTGTATGGTTCGATGTTTACATAAAAGTGTTTAGAATGTTATTTTATACCAATTCAGTGTATGGTTTGATTTTTACATGAACATATGAGAAAATGACACAACAATACAGTCAAAAACGAGACATAAAGGAGAGGATGTTGTTCTGATCTTAGGGAGCCTTCGATCCATCAAAGACTTGTTCTTCGATCCATCGAAACTACCCCTTAGGTTCAGTTTCTGAGATTTTCGATCCATAAAAAATTTGTACTTCGATCCTTCAAAAGGTCATCCTCGGGTCCTAAAACTTCCATTTTTGATTCATCGAGGATTTCTTCTTCGATCCATCGAAGGCATGTCTCGGATCAAGCTTCGATCCATCGTAGTCGAACTCTTCAATCCGTAAAAAATCAGTATCATAAAATCAAGTTTTATTTTGGATTTCTTCGATCCATCGAGGGATTGTTCTTCGATTCATCAAAGGAATCCCTCAGGTTTAGTTTGTGAAGTTTTTCGATCTATCGAAATGGTGTACTTCGATCCATCAAAGGTGCTACCTAGATTGTGATGTTTTTGACATATTTTACATCGGTTTCTGTCATGTCATATCAGCACTCAACAAGGGTCACATCCATATTCAAATCTTTAAGTGTTTACTTAAAGTGTTCGCCTGGTCTTTTCGAAGACTCATTTATTTACATTGTTTTTATAGATCTCTCAAAGAGAGATTGAGTGTCTTATAGATAGTGTTACTACCCATACCATTCTGCAAAATAGGCAATTGTTTGTGGATCTTTTCTCATACAAATCCTCAGTGACTACCATCATAGGTGCATCGTTGGTTATTCAAGGGCGTAGTTTAGCAGAATTTCTGCTACTTTATGGTACAAGATTGACTATAACTGATGTATTATATGTGCCAAAGGCCAATCGAACCTTGCTAAGTTTCAAGGATATTCGCGCCAACAATTTCCACTTGGAAACATATTGTCAGAATGGACAAGAATTATTGAGTACCACCTCTGTTGAATGCACTCTAGAGAAGTTTCACGTTATTCGTAATGGTCTATATCTAACAATAGCTCGGATCATTGAATCCAATGCCCTGACTCACACGACTTCGTGTGACTCGGGATCATACAATCTTTAGTATTTTCAATTGGGACATTCAGGTCGTGATATGATGATCAAAATATTGAAAAATACTCATGGTCATCCATCTTCAGAGTGGAGAAGCATGAGGGAATACCTAAATCCATCGGTTTAGATGGGACGGATGAGACTACTCCTCTCAATCCTAGCTCGGTCTCCAAGATGAGTGCAACACAATCTCGGCAAAGTATCGATGTGGTGCCGTGCGTTATCCCACCAGATTCATATGTTACAATCTCTTATTCATATCACTCGTTTTTCAAAGTTTACTCTTTAGCAAAGTTACAAGTACGTCCTTCTTTTACTATTGATAAAACCAAAAATATTCCATTCTTACAAAAAATCCAAGGTGATATTTGTGGACCTATCAAGTCGGAATGAGGATCATTTAAATATTTCATGGTTTTTGTAAATGCATCAACGTGATGGTCACACGTTGCTTTGCTATCCACAAGGAATGTTGCGTTTGCAAAACTTCTGGCACAAATTATTAAGCTCCGGTTCATCACCCGGATAATCCAATTAGGTCTATTAGATTGGAAAACGCAGGAGACTTTACATCAAGATCTTTTAATGATCACTACATGTATGTTGGGGTTAAAGTTGAACATCTTATTCCTCATATTCATTCTCAGAACAGTTTAGCAGATGCTCACATCAAGTGGTTATAGCTTGTGTCTCGCGCGTTGGTAATATATACAAACTTACCGGTATCCGCGTGGGGTTATGCAGTGTTACAAGCAGCTATGCTTCTTCGTTTTCTACTCGTAGGATGCCAAACATTTACTGCGCACCAGTTGATAACTGGATATGAGCCTGACAATTCATACCTACGCATTTTCGGTTGTATGGTATATGTGCCTACTGCGCCTCCACAACGCACCAAAATGGGTCATCAATAAAGATTAGACATTTATGTTGGCTATGAAGCTCCAATGATAATCCGCTATCTTGAACCTTCGAAAGAGATCTATTTACTGCAAGATTTACAGATTGTCACTTCGATGAGACATACTTCTCGAGGTTAGGTGGAGGAAGGAATGTATCTATTGCGGTTCAACGTCAAGAATTGACGTGGTCTAATATCACTATGTCTCATCAAGATTCCCGCACATCTCATAGTGAGATTGAAGTGCAAAGAATACTTGATCTTCAGAAAGTAGTAGACTCTATGCTTAACTCTTTTACTGATATCGCTAAAGTGACGAGATCGGATATACATGCTGCAAACGTTTCTGCAAGGTTGGAAATCCGAAAATAGGGATTAGTTAGTACTAACACCGGGCAAGGAAACGTTCCTCCTGCCCATGTGGAAGGTGTTGCGTCGGCCTCGGCTCCCACCAGGAAAATGGGGAGACCAAGAAAATCTACTGATGAGCTGCCGGGTAAAATGCAGGTCATCGAGGCACAAAATGCTCCATTCATCATCAACATTGTGAATCCTTCACACGAGATTGTCTCTGACTACAGTTATGTCCTTGAATCACAATTGACATGTCTGGGGGACGCCTCAAAACCTCTTATGATGTCAGAAAACAAAGAAATCTCACTTAGAACAAATGATGTGTGCGTTCTTATGGATAGATCTTCCATATTGGTTGATGATGTATTTTCTTATTCCGTCGCTCAGGAGATCATAGACGACGATGAAGTGGAACCTCACTCTGTGGTGGATTTCCAACAAAGAGCAGATTGGCTGAAATGGAAGATAGTAATCTAGGCCGAACTAGACTGTTTGAATAAAATGCAGGTTTTCGGTTCGGCAATGTTATGTCCCCAAATGCTAAGCCGGTAGGACATTAATGGGTCTTTGTTCAGAAGCGTAATGAGAAGAATGAGGTCTTGCGCTATAAATCTAGATTGGTGGTGCAAGTTAAGGTTTCTCTCAACGCTCTGGGATTGATTATGAGGAGACGTATTCTCGGGTCATGGACATCATCACCTTCCGTTACCTGATAAGTTTGGTAGTGTCCGAGAAACTAAACATGCAGTTCATGGATGTGGTTACTTCATATCTCTATGGGAATCTTGATTTAGAGATATACATGAGAATGTCGGATGACATTGCTTTACCCAAATCAAGTAACTCTAAACCGCGAAGTGCTTATGTAATCAGATTGAGACGTTTACTATATGAATTGAAACAATCTGGTAGGATGTGGTACACACGTCTTAGTGACTAATTGATTCGGAAGTGATACAACAATGATGATTTATGCCCTTGCGTGTTCATTAAAAGGACAAGTTCAGAATTTGCTATAGTAGCTATCTATGTAAGATTATATGAATATCATCGGGCCTCTTAATGAGATCAATGAGATGGTAGGCTACTTGAAATTTGAATTTGAGATGAAAGACCTTGGTAGGACTCGATTTTATCTCGGATTAGAGTTGGAACATCGAGTTGGTGGAATCCTTATTCACCAGTTTGCTTATGTCCAAAATATGCTCAGGCGATTTGACATGAACAAAGCACACCCTGTTAGCACGTCAATGATTATTCACAGTCTGGACCCTAAGAAAGATCCATTTCGTCCGGTAGATGATGATAATGAGATCTTAAGAGCTGAAATTTCATATCTTAGTGCTATTGGATATTTGTTGTATCTAGCTCAGTGCACACGTCCAAATATTTCCTTCTCAATGAACTTGTTGGCTAGATTTAGCTCTGCGTCTGCGCAACGTCATTGGAATGGAGTAAAACAAATCTTCAGATACTTGAAGGCTTCCATTGACTTGGGTTTATTTTCCCCCTACAAAGAGCACAGAGAGGAGCTTGAAAGTCCTGAAAAAGGATTGTTGAATCACAGCATGCAGATTTTGGAGCCTTCGATCCACCGAAGGAATTATTCTTCGATCCATCGAAGGATGCTCTCGGGTCAGACCAGAGCCATGCCTTCGATCCATCGAAGGAGTTGTTCTTCGATCCATCAAAGACTAAACCTGCTGCGAGCAGCTTTACTGTTGTCCCCTATTTCGAAACATCAGTTGATGTGTTGGTTAGATTTGCTAATGTTGGGTACCTCTCTGACCCACACAAAGGTCATTCACAGACTGGTTATGTTTTCACTATGGGAAACACGGCGATTTCTTAGAGATCAACTAAGAAAACCTTTGTTGCTACTTCTGTTTCTACCAAACTCCGTAGGAATTCCAGTAGAAGTGCGGATGAGGTCAATACGGGTGGTTCGAGCTGCTACGCGTATATCGTCATTTACATGCTGTTAAGAGTAATACACTAAACGGTCGTTAGAAGCCTTGACGGGTTGTTCCCGCCTTCGACTCTCCGACGCTCAAATTAGTGTATGAAGCGTAACAATAGTATTGGTTGAGTAACGGGCGTACCTTGTAACTGTCATAAATGTGTTGTATATATTGGCGGTTGAGTATGGGGTCTTTTGTTATTCTTTGATGTGGGATCCTGCTTGTTTGTTCATGTTCTGTCCTGGTACCTTCCGTTTGTTGTTCCGAGCGCGTGGGCTTTCAGATGGTGTTGCTTCCTTGTTTAAAGTTGAAGCCTGTATTGTTGTCTTGCGTTTGGTCTGAGATGTGTTGACCCGTTTGGAGTGACTAAGTGTGCGACATCTATGTGTTTACGGGATCACGTACTAACAAGTCCCCCAAGTCAAGGGAATCAGCTCTTGATTGGGGAGTTGCAAGGCTTTGTCCAGATTTTGCACACGTGGTCACTCGAGAAATGGGGGGGGCACCCTAATAACCCCGAGTCCCTCAAATCTCCGATAAAGAGCTGATTTTGAGGTTAAAAGTCGAAGTGTCGTGCCGTGGGGCTTCGTTCCGCGATGGCGCAGTCGTTTGTTGTTGTTCCGCTATTGGGGTAGACTCCGAAACTTGATGTTGCTGTTTAGAGCCGCTTATATGGCGACAAGTGATGTTGCTACTCGTCCGACGATAGCGTGAACGTTGGTGTTGTTCGGCTATCGAGTTGGACTTCGAAACCTGATGTTGCTGTTTGGAGCCGCTTATGTGGTGACCAGTGATGTTGCTACTCGTCCGACGATAGTGCGAACGTTGTTGCTATTCGACTATCGGGTTGGACTCCGAAACATGATGTTGCTGTTTGGAGCCGCTTATGTGGCGACAAGTAATGTTGCTACTCGTCCGACGATAGCGCGAACGTTGTTGCTATTCGGCTATCAGGTTGGACTCCGAAACCTGATGTTGCTACTCGTCCGACGATAGCGCGAACGTTGTTGTTGTTCGGCTATTAGGTTGGACTCTGAAACCTGATGTTACTGTTTGGAGCCGCTTATGTGGCGACAAGTGATATTACTACTCGTCCGATGATAGCGCGAACGTTGTTGCTATTCGGCTATCGGGTTGGACTCTGAAACCTGATGTTGCTGTTTGGAGCCGCTTATATGTTGGGTATTGCTCTGTCGGGTGGATGCGTAACGGGAGGTCCCAGACCTCAGTCCATTAGCCCCGAACGATGGCGCAGGTTATGATGGTATCAACCGTGCCCATGATAGCGCAAACATAACTGCCACATGAATATTGGGTGGATGCGCAACGGGAGGTCCCAGACCTCAGTCCGTTAGCCCCGAACGATGGCGCAGATCATGATGGTATCAATCGTACCCATGATAGCGCAAGCATAATTGCCACTTGCCTATCGGATGGACTACGAAATGGTATTGCCGTTTCTGAAGTGGGCCCCTCTTGTCTTTTCGTATTCCAACCTTTTCGTCTTCGTAACGGTTATCTGTCGCTTGAGGTGATCGTGTGTCAGACAGTTTATTTCAGTTGTTTGCTGCATGCGTGACGCGTGGAGCGCCGAATTCGAAGCGGTAGGATAATTAATTTTGGCGGGAGCGCGTGAGACACATGTCGTAATCCTGTGGTTGGAAGCGCTAAAAATAAACTGTAGGCGTTTGCTTAGGGTTAGAATTGTTGCCTATAAATAGTGGTGTTTTCACTTTCACCTTTTTACACTTTGCTTGCTTGAACTGAAACTCTGCGTAAACGTGCTCTCGGATTTGCTTGCTTATCAATCTTGGAATGTTGCCTGCTATCTCGTGAATCTTCATCTCATCTCTTCAAAGGTAGTGTCTTTGTTCTTGTTGCTTTTCGAAAAGTGTTTTGTGGTGTATTGCTTTTGTACTTGTTTTGAGTACTGTTTTTAGGGTAAATTTCTGAGTTTGTGTTGGAATGTAAAGAGAATTTCTTGGCTTTTCTGGGTATTGGGAAGAACAGTTTCAAGTTCTTGGGGTTTTTGTTGGTTTTTGGTTGTTTGATCGATTTTTGGGTATTGGGAAGTGTTGGTACTTGTTTTTGCTGGGGGATTGGGGATGCGACAGTCTACACGTTTGTCGTTTGGCTTATCGCATGTTTGCTTTTCTCTTAGGATCATGGAATTGGTAGCTCTATCCAGTGATGAGTCACCTCCGGCAACCCCTAGGTTCTGTATAGGGACCCGGGTTTCGTCCCATAGTGTTTCGGACTCTTCGTCTGATAGCGTATTGAGCGTCTCCCAAGTGTCCGTTAACGCTAGTAGTGCTTTGCATAGGTCGTCAGTGCCGAACATGGAGCAACCTGGGTCAAGTGTGCCGAACGTTGACTCGTCCTCTTCTTCCGGGGGATCTGATGGATACGTCGTACTCCCACCCGGTGAGCGGGCGTCTGGGGCTACCCTTCCCGTGCTTCCTCAGGGCGGGCTCGTATTGTGGCGATTGGCGGACGACCAAGTGGTGTAGGAGCCTGAGGGGTCCCCGTTGATGAGGGAGATTGAGCGGTGGTACCGGGACTACCACATCCCACGTACGGTGAAGCTGAGGGCACTCCATCAGGGTGAGTCGTTCACACGCCCTCCGCACGGCTACGTGTGCGTGAGCGAGTTCCAGCTGAAGGTCGGGCTGAAGCTTCCCCTCAATCCGTTCTTCCAGTACGCGCTCGCTCTTTTCAACATCACGTTAGGCCAATGCGGGCCAACGTTGAAGCGCGTACTGATTGCCTTCCACAATATCTGAAAGCTAAGTGGGCTGTAGTTCCCCACACGGGCGGAGATCGGGCACTTCTTCCGTTTGAAGTATTCTCCTCGTATGGAGGATAAGGGTACGATGACCGTCGAGCCCCTAACGAAGTGGTGGCTAACGGATCCCCCTTCCTCTTCCACAGCTTGGCGCTGGTATCACTGCCTTGTCGGAGGTGAGTGGGAATTTGACAAGCCGGATGGTGGTCTATCGCGCGAACGCGATCAGATACACCGAGTCCCCGAGTCTGTTCAACCGCTAGGTGTGATATTGTAGTGTCGACTAATGGCGTTTTCTTTGTTTAAATTTTGTATCCGTACTGGCTAATACGTTTGTGCTTTTGCAGACCAAAGTTCGTATCCCCTCACCCGTTTGGAGGAGAAGTGGTTGGCACGGATCAAGTTTGCTTTCAACCCCCACCCAGACGCACCAAATTTCTAGGCAGCCAATCACTGGGAGCTTGTCGAACGTTGTGGTCTCTCACGCCCTCCTGGTACGTATCCTTCCTGTTCATGGCGTTTGATTACTCCATTTGTGTAGGTTTTCGGGATGACCCTTGTGTGTACTTTTTGTTGTAGCTAAGATGAAGAAGTCCAGATCCTCTACCAAGGAGGATGTTACCCACCAACACATGTTGGTGCTCATGGAGAGGGCCCGACAGGCCCGCATGGTCGTCGAGGACGCGAGCGGCCAGCTAGTGCAGGGCGACACTCCTCAGGATGTGATGTATCCCCCCAACTGCAACGAGTACCTGAACCCGATACCGGAGGGAGATGAGGACGTCCAAGCTGTGGGCGCGGCTGTCGGAGCCCCAACCGTCATCCCCGAGGGCCGGGCTGAAGAAGTTACCCCCGATGCTCAAAGGGGAGAGAGCGAGCAAGCCCGAAGGAAGCATCTCCGACAGGAGAAGGAGACGCGCAGCAGGGAGCACGGCAAGCGTCGCGTTGAACGCGTGGACAGGCGCGTCAGCCAGGGCAAGTCTCCCTCCACCTACATGGGCTCCTCGAGGAGTTCGTTCGAGATCTCCCCCATCCGCCAGCCTGGAGAGGTGGATGGTCGCCGGTCCCAGACCTCGGCTAGGAGGCCAGATAGCCAAGGCACCTCCAGCCGCCCGTTGAAGCGCTCTCGGGGTCCGTCTAACGAGGCCTCCCCTGCCGTTACTGTTGCGGTGGCGGGCGAAACAGCGCTTTTATCAGAGTTCATTGCTCGTATCCAGAGCTCCATGGGTGCGGGCATTGAATCCCTCCAGAAGTGGCGTTAGCTGGGCGCCGACTAGAGCAAATCTCTCAGTGCAGCGTTTGATACTTGCACGCAGCTCCAGCATCAGCTCTTCCTCATCAAGGGGCTCGAGGGGTCGATGTTGAAAACCACCATGCTGTCGAAGGCGAAGGCCGAAAACATGAAGCTTCAGGCTGACATGGGCAAGCTGCAGCAAGCTCTGACCAAGTCCACTGACATAGCCAATCGGAAGATTGCATGAGTAAACGAGCTTATACATGAGGTCGACGAGCTAAGGATTGCGAATGAGGCAGTGGCCTAGTACAAGGCCTCTTCTGAGTTTGAGAAGGCCAGGGCTGACGCGGTCCAGGCTTTCAAGGATTCGAAGGAGTTCGAGGACTTGGTTGCTGCTGAGGCTAACGTCCAGTGTGAGGACTTCTCCTCACTCGTGCTGTCGTTCGTTAAGGTGGACGAGTTTGAGTCATGGCAAGCCGCTGAGGCTGAGAAGCTGAAGCGCTCGCTCGAAGAGCCGAATGTCGAGGAGCCTGCCGGGGGTGACGGGCCAGTGCCGGGGGAGGGTGGGGCTGATGCTGCTGCTCGGGCCAGCTAGTCTATCTTGTACTTTTGCTTCTTCTTTTTTCCTCTTGCTTTGTACTCTCGCTCCTGTGTGCGTTTAATGAATGATCTGTGTACAACTTTTGGAAAATATATCTAAGTACCTTTTGTTTCGTTTATATTGCTTGTTTGAGTGCATTTGATGTATACTTATATTGCTACTGGCACACAACAAAACGTACATATGCAAAAGTTTACAATCACTAGATTAACGTGCGTTTAGATTACAAAACGTGCTCAAACGAAGGTAGATGGGCACTTAGTGAAAATACTTCCTTAGCTACTGTGTATTCCAGGGGTTGCCTATCCTTCTTCCGAACATGTTTTTGATGTAAAACATACCCGGACTTGCGACTGCGTCGATGATGTATGGACCTTACCATGACGGGCGTAATCCCTTGGGCTTCGTTTGAATTTCTTTCATGACCCAGTCCCCCAGTTGGAGTGGGCACTCCTTCACACGCTGGTTGAATAGTCGAGCGACTCGCTGCTTGTTCACGGTATTGTGAAGGTGTGTCATGTCGGGCCTTTCTTCGAGGAGGTCGTTGTCGAGTCTGAGTCCTTCACCATTGGTGGTGGGGTTGTAGCTTTCGATTCTTGGGCTTTGGTACATGAGCTCGAGTAGTAGTACGGCCTCCGTTCCGAATGTGAGGCTGAACAAGGTTTCTCCTGTTGCTGCCGTTGCCGTGATTCGGATTGACCATAGTATTTCAGGGAGTAAAGTGGGCCATCGTCCATACCAAACGTCTCCTTTCTCGATGAGTTCAATCTTCTTCTTGATTCCTTCCTTGATGATTTTGTTTGTTGCTTCTACCTGTCCGTTTGTTTGTGGGTGTGCTGGCGATGCGAATATCAAATTGGTACCTTACCTTTTGCAGAATGTCTTGAGCTCGTCGTTGTGGAATTGCGGCCCATTATCGGTGATGATGTTGAGCGGGTTGCCGTAGCGACAGTAGAGGAAACGCCATAGGAATCTCTTCACCTTTTCGGTTGTGATCTTGACCATTGGTTTTGCCTCGATAAACTTGGTGTGGTAGTCAATGATCACTATAATGTATCAATATTGGCCCTTGGATTTCGGAAGCTCTCCGATGAGATCGAGTCCCCACTGTGCAAACAGAACATGAGAGGTGAGAATCGATAGGGGAACCGCGGGCGCGTGATTCCTGTGTGCGTAGAGTTGGCACTGATGGCAGGTCGTAGTGATTGCGGTTGCATCCACGTGGATGGTGAGCCACCAGAATCCGCAACGGAGTGCTTTTTATGCGATGGATCGTGCTCCCGCGTGGTGGTCGCATACGCCCGAATGGATTTCCCTGAGTATCTTGTCGCCTTGTTCCGGTTTAACGCATTTGAGGTTGTCCCACGTCTTCCCTTGTCTGTATAGGCTGTCGTGTCGGATGCTGAAGTTGACTGCTCGGGCTATGATGTTTCGCGCTTGGGCCCGGTCTGCTGGTAGTTCGCCCCTTATCTTGTATTTGATGATCGGGTCCATCCAGCTAGCTGTGTGTGGTTCGATCGTGAAGATCTCTTCTGGCGTTTTCGTGATGCTTAGCCTCTTCAGCACTTCCACTACTCGTTACCCTGGCTCCGTATGTACGAGCGATGTTGCTAAACGGGCAAGTGCGTCTGCCTTGGTATTTCTTCCCCTTGAGATGTGGTTGATGTTGAAGTACTTGAGCTTGCTTAACATTGTGATACGTGGTCATGGTATGTCGTCATTGTATCACCATTTATCTTGAAGTCATCCTGGATTTGGTTGACGACTAGCTGTGAATTGCTGAATATGTTGATGCTCGGGGCTTCTGAGTTTCGGGCCAGCTGTAGACCAGCGATAAGAGCTTCGTATTCGGCCTCGTTGTTTGTTGCTTTGAATTCGAATCTTAGCGCGTATGCCCCCTGCCCTGGTGAGGATGATCCCAGCCCCACTGGTGTTCTTGGTGCATGACCCGTCCACGTAAAGGTTCCATGACGATTCGGGTGTTGGGGGTTCTTCCTTGGGAGGCACCGTGCTAATGGGTGGCGTCTCGAGGACAGGCTGTGTCGCTATTGGCCCTTCAGCCTCCGTGTACTCGGTTATGAAGTCTGCGATATCCTGACCCTTTATTGCTGTTCAGAGCGCGTAGTGGATGTCATATTCACTTAGCTCGACGACCCACTTTGCCAGACGACCACTGTGGTCGAGCGATTGCAATACCTATCGCAATGGGACATTGGTGAAGACGTGGATGCTGTGGGCCTGGAAGTATGGCCTGAGTCGCATTGCTGCTAAGACGAGTGCAAGTGTCACCTTCTCGATTGTAGGGTAACAGGTCTCTGGGGGTGTCATGCCCTTTCCTGTAAAGAAGACTGGCAATTCAGAATTCGTTTCTCTTTGGACCAGGGCCGAACTGACGGCCGTTAGGGAAGCATATAGGTACAGGTAGAGGGCTTCTCCCTTCACGGGTCTGGACAAGAGGGGGATTGAGGCGAGGTACTGCTTGATTGATGCAAACGCTGCTTCACAGTCAGTTGTCCAGACGACACTTCGTTTGTTTGTCGTTTAGAGGGCTTTGAAGAACGGTGCACACTTGTCGGAATAACGGGAGATGAAGCGATTGAGGGATGTCAGTTTTTCCGTGAGGCTTTGGAGTTCGGCCTTGGTCATAGGGGGTTGTATTTCTAGTATTTCCTTGATCTTTGTTGCTGAGGCCTCAATGCCCCCCTTGTTGATGATGTATCCAAGAAACTTGCTTGTTGTTACGCCGAACGTGCATTTGGCTGGGTTCAATCGCATGCCGTTCTTTATTAGGAGTTCGAGCACGGTTCGTAGGTGTTCGGGGTGATCTGTTGCCTTGGTACTCTTGACCAGTATGTCATCGATGTAGACTTCTACAATTTCGCCCGTCAGCCCGTCAAATATGATGTTCATCAATCTTTGGTACGTGGAGCCCGCATTCTTCAGGCCAAATGGCATGACTGCGTAACAGTAGAGCCCCTTGTCTGTTGTGAAGCACGTGGCCTCCTGGTCTTTGAGATTCATGAGGATTTGGTTGTATCCCGAGTATGCGTCCATCATGGAAAGTAGTTCGTGCCCGGCAGTGGCGTCTATGAGCTGATCGATCCGGGGTAACGAGAAACTATCTTTCGGACAGGTCTTGTTCAAATTGTTGTAATCTATGCACATGTGCCAAGATCCATTTTGCTTCTTGACCATAACGGTGTTGGAGATCCATTTCGGGTAGTCAACTTTTCGGATGAAACCGATTTTCTGCAGTCTGTCGACATCTGCGTGCATAGCCGCATATCGTTCTTGGTCATATGCCCGCCGTTTCTGCTTTATCGGCTTTGCAAGATGATGCTGAGTTTGTGGGAGATGATGCTTAGGGCGATTCCAGGCATGTCCTTGTAGGACCATGCAAATACCTGTTGGTAGTCCGTCAGGACCTGGGTTCGCCGAGCCGCCATATCGGGCTCTAATTGCGCACCGATGTGGATCGTGCGCTCCGGGTGTTCACAGGATAGTTGTATCGTGTGTTGCCCCTCCCGTTCTTCAGCAGGCCGGATAGTGTTCAATCTGTCACGCGGGTCATCAGGTTGGTGCTCTTCAGGGGAACACTCTGCCACTGCGAGTACTTCCAATCGCGTGTTGTCTTTGTCTGGTCGAACAGTTTTTTCCATGAAATCATACCCTCTGATCGTGCCGATTCCTTAGTCTGTCGGGAACTTTGCCATAAGCATGTGGCCTGCGATGATCAACCTCAGCTTCGAGATACCCAGTCGTTCGAGGATCATGTTGTAGGACGTGTGGAGGTCTATGATAATGAAGTCTGTTCTGATTTCTCTCTGGGTGCACCGATGCCGAATCGCATGTAGTCGCTACCGAGGGGGTAAGTGGTCTCACCTGAGAAGCTGGCAATGCTCTCGTGGTCCTGCGTCATCTTGCATTTCGGGCGCTTGAGGCCTTCGTATGCCTCTCGAAAGATGATGTTGACAGAAGCTCCATTATCGATCAGGATGCGCCTGACTAAGTATCGATCCACCATTTCGTCGATGACGAACATGAGCGTGCTGTTTTGGTTGCCATCTTCCTCGTAGGTGAAGGTGATTGGGGGCCAATCCTTCTTGACAGCCTTCGATGGATTTCCGGGATGTACCGCAAATACGTCCTTATGTCAGTGTTCTTCCCGTTCCCGTGAGCATTCGGCCTTCCGCTTCCCGCCCATGATGTTGTTGATGGTGCCCCTTGTTCGTATATTCGTCGCCGGGCGTTCCGCGTTCGTTGCTCGGAAGATCAGCGTTCCCTCCATGTGCAATCGTTCGATTTCCTTGGCTAAGATTTTGCAATCATTAGTGTTGTGGTTATTCGAATCATGATACATGCACCACGTTCCCCTGTTGTTCCGCATAGGGGCGATGTTGGGCGCCCTAGGCATGGGCGGGCGGATTTGCCATTTGTTCTACTTGAGCACTTCCTCATTTGTGCCCTGGGTGATGGAGAAGACTGCGCGTCGCTGGTGTGGATATCTGGGTGATGGGTTTCGCAGTGGTGAGCACTCGCGATGCGTTTGCTGATACTGCTTGTGGTTCCTGTGTTCGCGATAGTGGTCTTCGCGCTTGCGGGACGCGGTGAGCTGTGCTTTCGGTGGCAGATTCTTGGCTGTATGGGGGAATGACGGGCGATCTTGTGAGTAGCCGTGTGTCTTCGAGGTCTGCGTCGTGCTTGGACCTTGTGCTCCATACACGTGGGTTTCCACCAGTGCCTTCTGGACGATTAGGTCGATGATCTCGTCGTACCCGAGGTGGTCCTTTCTGACCATCTTCTCCGCGAACGGGGTTCCCGTCAGGTTTTCTAGTAACGTCGTTTTTGCTACGTTCTTGTCGAGGTTTCTGCACGTGTTTGCAAGGGCCATCCACCGGTTGATGAAGCCGGATGGATTTTCATTGTCCCCCTGACGGACCTTTAGTAGCGTGCTGGCGGTGTTGTACTTGCCCTATAGCCGGTATCGCTTGAGGAAACATTCCGTGAGTTCATCGAACGAGTGGATGGATCCCGTCGGCACCTCGTAGAACCAGTTTCATGCTTCTTCCGCCAGTGTCTCCTGGAACAGGAAACAGAGTGTTGCATCCGAGTACCGGGTACCTGCGGTGGCGGATTGATACTCGTCAATGTGTGTTCGCGGGTCTCCCTTCCCGTTGAACCTACTAATATTGACGGTTTTGGAATACGGATCTCTGCCCTGCACCAGGATATCGTCCGATAAGGGGCTCACACGGGGAGTGTACATTCCTTTTGGCCCGGTGTGCGTGCTTTTCTCGAGTGACGTGATTTCGGCCTCCATCTCCGCCATTCTCCGGAGCATGGGGTTCCCAACTGTCGTGGTAGGTTCCTCGTCATCGTACCCCCGTATCCTTTCGGGCGGCGGTGGAGGTCTTGGGAGCCGGTTGTTTCGTTGTCCCCACGGTGGGTCTACCTTGATGGCTTGCCCGCTCGTTCCTGGCTCCTCCGTTGGTCCAGATTCTTCTCGTTAGGTCTCTTGGCTTCGGATGAACACGTCAAGCCGGTCCTCCAAGCGCTGTCGGGCTTGGCATTCCTGGTCTCTCTCGGTTCGGGCCATTTGGAGTTCTTTCACGAGGTGGGCTGCTGCTTCGTCCTCCATTAGGTCGTTAATGCTGCTGATCACGTCGACGGGCGCGTCTCTCGTCTTTCGGCTTTCAGGTGTAACATGGTCTGTTGCCATCTTTGATGTTACGGTTTCGGGTGGTTTACTACTTCTCGTTTCCCACAGACGGCGCCAATTGTTTCTACCAAACTCCGTAGGAATTCCAGTAGAAGTGCGGATGAGGTCAATACGGGTGGTTCGAGCTGCTGCCCGTATATCGTCATTTACATGTTATTAAGAGTAATACACCAAACAGTCGTTAGGAGCCTTGACGGGTTATTCCCGCCTTCGACTCTTCGACGCTCAAATTAGTGTATGAAGCGTAACAATAGTATTGGTTGAGTAACGGGCGTACCTTGTAACTGTCATAAGTGTGTTGTATATATTGGCGGTTGAGTATGGGGTCTTTTGTTGTTCTTCAATGTGGGATCCTGCTTGTTTGTTCATGTTCTGTCCTGGTACCTTTCGTTTGTTGTTCCGAGCGCGTGGACTTTCGGATGGTGTTGCTTCCTTGTTTAAAGTTGAAGCCTGTATTGCTGTCTTGCATTTAGTCTGAGTTGTGTTGACCCGTTTGGAGTGACTAAGTGTGTGACATCTATGTGTTTACGGGATCACGTACTAACAACTTCCTCAAATCATTCAAAGATCATTGTTTTGCATGAAGCAGTTAGAGAATGTGTCTGACTTAGGTCAGTCATACATCATATTCGAGGGTCTAGTGGATTATCATGTACTATGACATCTCTCACTTGCATCTTTGAGGATAATGCGGCATGCATTGAATAGATGAAGTTGAGTTACATTAAGGGTGATAATACAAAGCATATATCACCGAAATTCTTCTTCAATCAGCAACAACAACAACTGTTGAATATCCATATGAACCAGGTTGGTTCGGCGGATAATGTTGCGGACTTGTTTACCAAGTCACTACTTAAATCTACATTTGTGAAACATGTGAGACAGTTTAGTATGCACAGGTTATCTGAAGTCCATGGCTGAGTTCACAGTCAGGGGGAGTTACATTTCTGTAAACATCAGGAGGAGTCTATGTCGCATGTAGTAGCGTTTGTAGTTGATGTGTTGTACTCTTTTTCCCTTAGATGAAGCTTTTTTGTTTTACTAATGATGTTTTTGTTTGCTTGGCGAGGTTTTCAGTGAGGCAACAAGTTATGCATCATTCATTAGGTTATTGACACAAAGGGGAGTGTTTAAGGAGATTTATTCTCCATAACTTCTTGTGTGCGTTTTGTCCTAATTAAATACGGATTAGTATAGATTAGATACAGAGAATCTCTGTTATATCGGGATATTTATTGTAACAGATTGTATCAACTTATATTTAAGACATTATATCAATAAAAAAATTACAATTTTCAGTCTATCATATTTTTTTCTCCTAAAACACATACGAGATTTGCAATAAATAGTAGAAGAAACTTACAAGGAGAATTGTAGACCAGTCAAGCCAGCAGTGTGAAATACATGAACTGAAACTGGGATAATAGTCAATAACATTCTCTGCTATTAATAAATGATAAGGATTCCATAAGAACCAAATGTCATGCATGGACTTGAAATTAAGCTGACATGTAATAAAGGGCAGACGACCAAGACGTTATATAAGAGACAATGTGTAATCATCTTTTCTTCACCTTCATTCGGTTTCGATATTTTTAGTTCTAGATTGTCAGAGAGAAAGAAAAAAATAGATCTAAGGAGATGGGAAGAAGGTACGCAATGCTTTTGTTAGCATTGTTGGGTTCGATTGTGTTCAGTGGTAGTGAAGCAGTTGATGTGCACGTGAATGGTAGAGCTAAGAAATTTTCTTTGGACATAGATAACAAGTTAAAGCTGCTTAACAGGCCCGGAATAAAGAGTATTAAGGTTTGAAATATCTGTCTCATATTTTGATAACTAAGCCTCTGTTTGATTTACATTGTCGATTCATTCTCTAAATGTTTATGCTTTTGGTGGTCTCTGACTTTGATCTTTCCTTTGTAGAGCGAGAATGGAGAAATTGTTGACTGTGTTGACATCTACAAACAACCAGCTTTTGATCATCCGGCATTGCAAAACCACAAAATTCAGGTCTAGTGCAAACCCTTTTGTATTTTAATTTATTGTTACATCAGTAGAAAACAGAACTGATAATTTCTTATGCACTGCTCCAGAGTCTTTGAGTAATACTTGTGCTCTTGATATGCAGATGAGACCTAGTTTTCAATTTGCATCACAGGCTCCTAGTTCGGGTCCTAGCCACAGTCCCATTCCTAGTCCTAGCAGGAGTCCTGTACAAAATGATAATATTTCATCTCAGATAGTCTCTCAAAATTGGCAAAGAAATGGAAGTTGTCCGGATGGAACAATTCCCATTCGAAGAATCCGAAAGCAAGACTTATTAAGAGCCACTTCACTTGATCACTTTGGGAAGAAACCCCCAACACCAAAATCCTACTCGACCAATGATGCCAAAGGGACTGTGAACATTAACGGAACCATAATCGATCAAGGACCTCAAATCAATCGTTCTGTAAGCAATTCAATCATCATCACTGTCAAAGTTTTGAATTTGATATTGATTCTCCAAGTACATCTGCAATTTCTTATGTTTGCTACATAAACTTTCTAGGCTGCAGTCCTAGTGACAACCGGATACAGTTACATAGGAGCTCAGGGAGACATCAATATTTGGAATCCGAGAGTCGAGTCACCGGATGAGTATACTAGTGCTCAAATCTGGCTGAGGAATGGACCTGGAGATAACTTTGAGACCGTTGAGTCGGGCTGGATGGTCAACCCAAAGTTGTATGGTGATACAGCTACTCGACTTTTCGTGTACTGGACTGTAAGTACTAGAAGAGTAAATATATATATGTCACATTGAGAATGTCAAGTCTTAATCTTCACACCCTTGAAATTACATTTCTGTTGTCGATCAGGTGGACTCGTACAAATCAACAGGTTGCTTTGATCTAACTTGCTCAGGATTTGTGCAAACTAACAAAGACATAGCCCTTGGTATGCCCCTAACACCTCTATCAGTTGAAAGAGGACCGCAATATCAAGCCACTTTTAGCATCAACAAGGTTTTGGACACTATGCTTCAGTTTTGGTCTATATATACATGCATTTTCTTGGCATTGGGAAGCTGACTGATTGATGCTTCTTTATAGGATACAAACACCGGCAACTGGTGGTTACGAGTGGGAGAAAATGTGCCGGTAGGGTATTGGCCGCCGAGTCTCTTCTCCTACATGAAACGAGGTCCTGCAATATTGGTTGAATGGGGTGGGGAAGTGTATAGCTCTAAGGTGAAGCATCATCGACCACACACAGCGACAGCTATGGGAAGTGGCGACTTTGCTTCAGGGAAAGATGGAAATGCTTGTTACATCAAGAAACCGAGAATTGTGGACTATTCACTGCAGCTCAGGTACCCAGAATGGGTAGGCATCTTGACTGATGAAGCCGATTGCTACTCTGCACTCAACTATGCTCGGTCACTAGCTGAAGAACCTACATTTTACTTCGGAGGACCTGGTCGAAATCCTTATTATTGTCCCTAAAAGATGAAAGGGATGAATGCTCTAATTTCTCTTGTCATGTATTCTTTTGAAAATAATGTTCAATGCAGCTCCATCTAGTTGATTACTCACTGCTATGATCTTTTATCATATTCTTAGTTAAACAACAGTAAGATTCAGTAGCGAGTCTATGCGGAGAACCTGGTGGAAGTAATATCATACATTCAGGTTACACTGGTCTGGTTGTACGTTGTGCCTATCCAGAGTTTATCTTTACATATGAGATACAATTTCACAAGATCAAAAAATATGAAAGAACAGAACAGGTTACACGATACCTCCAAAAGGGTATACGGGGAAATGAGAAGCCCGTATATGAGACCGATGCACAACCACTGAGAAACACGATGAGCTAGTCGTACTGTTTTCTCTCTTCTTGTATAGATTGGAAGATCCAAGCAGCTGATGCAGTAGCAGATCTGGGATTATGCGGGACAACTCTGATCACTCGTGTTGGCTGGATTGTATCATGAGCTTGAGGATTTCGCTCAGGAATTGCTGGAGCAGTAGGAATGAGTGGAAGAGCATCACTTTCATCAGCATTTTGATCTGTCATAACTGGCACTTGATCTGTCATTACTGTTGTTCTGGCACGAGGAGGACTATTTGTTGTACTTCCTTGTAGCTCAGTGGGATTTGATGCTACAGACTTCATGGCATGAGTTACAGCTCCATCCTTTGTTTTTGGCATATTACATGAGCTCTGATGCTGCAAATTAGAGTTTCCTGAATACTGATCGACTGAACCATGCAAACCAGGTCCAGCAAACCAATTCATTTGTTCAACAGCCGAGTTTGACATTGTTGGATTCATGACAGACAGGCCATAGGGAGGGAAGTACGAAGGATGAGGGACAGGAAACACCCCCATTCCTTCTTGATGGGATCCTGGAACACCATACCCTGGCTTCATGAAGTTACCCGTCATTGGACTTGAGCCATAAGGTCCACATCCTCCACAGCCTGCTCCAACAAATCCAGGCCCATGATATGGCTTGTATACAAGTCCTTCAGAAGGAGACATTATGGGAATCAAATACTGATGTCCAGGTGGTTGATGGAAGCACCAAGGAGCTGCTTTATTGCCAGCAGCCACAGGTGGTGGAGGGGGCTGATTGCCCACATATGGCCCATAATGTGAAGGCTGACTGCCAACTTTTACAGAAGGAATAGAAACTTTCCCAACTGCATTTTCAGCTGAGCATTCCAATTTGTTACTTGGCTTCTCAGACTCATGCTTACGCTTTAGTAGTAGTGGCTTTACAACATAGTCTGTCGGAAGTTTCTTTGCTGGAGAGCCCCTCAAAGACGTGCCTAGGAAAGCACTATCTTCAAGCAGAAGATGTGGAGAACCAGCAATCAGCTTCTGGACCTGTTTACAAGAAAAGAAAATTGAGCTTAGATGTTTCAATCTATATCATTACAGGGCTGAGGAAAGGGATAAATTCAGTGACCAAAACACATCAGATTCTCACCTTTATGAGTCTATGCAACTCAAATACTTGAACTGCAAACAATCTTTGCTGACTGTAACGAGTAACAAGAGTTCAATCAAAATCAAACTTATAGAAAACATATTTTATGAAGCTCTGAGAAAAACAAAATCAGATACAAATTATGAGCAAAATGAAGCTCATAAAAGAAGGTAAGATTCCAAACATTGAAAGTACACATAAAGGAATCATTACGAAGCTAATCCTCATTTCCCCAAATGTACAGATTGCAATCACTGAACAGATCTTTTCTTTACGGAATAAGACAATATATCACACATTTGATAAAAGAAAATCCAATATGTACTGATTACAAGCTGTACATACGGGAAATTGTCATACTCTATAAAGCACATGTAAACAAAATAAACCATCCCAATCCCAGCAAAATACTATATATGAGATGCAACCTCCTCACCACCATGTCCACCACCACTA
Organism: Geum urbanum; assembly: GCA_946800695.1. Classification (NCBI taxonomy): domain Eukaryota; kingdom Viridiplantae; phylum Streptophyta; class Magnoliopsida; order Rosales; family Rosaceae; genus Geum; species Geum urbanum. Next base: position 60,296,215 of record OX327002.1, read on the forward strand.
CAAGATGTGAACTATCCTCCAAGATCCACCCAATGTAGTCCCAAGGATAATCCGCCATCTCCTGGTCCCCTTCTTGCTCTCAGAACCCTCAAATGCCATGTAAAGAAAACTTCCCCAGAGATTAGGGGAGACCCCAAGCATTACCAATCCAAGACAGGATTACACCAGAAAGGTAGATACAAAAGGACTATGATCGAATAATGAGATGGTACGTGTCTCGGAGGTCGCCTTGCACAAGATATTCTAATAAGACCCGATGTATATTTCCCTGCTGTAAGATGATCCATATCCACCGTTAAAATGTTATTGAGGGCCTTTGACCAAAAAAAAAATCCAACTACGGAAGGGTTCCCGGGACTACACACTTTTCTTTTCTTAAGGAAGTCAAAATACCATCTTAGAAACCAAAACACAAATAACTCAAGAAGAAGAGAAGTCTTACATGCTTCACAGAATCGCAAAGGAGCAATTGAATTGAGCAGACATTTAAATAAACAGTGACTTACTTGACAATTGCTTTTCTTGCCTTCCAGAAATGTTTCTGACCTATTATTCCTACTACATCATCAGGAGAGATATCCACGCCTGATATAGAATCCACCATGGAGCTTTCTGAGACATCATCACCTTTGTCTGCATTTTCCATTTGTTGTGAAATACACGTTCTGTCCGCACGGTATTCATTATCACTATCATGCTCATTGGGACTGCTAGGATTCCCCCCATACCTAGAAACACTTCTGGCCTGTGAAACAGTTCCCTTCTCGGCATCCCTAATGGACTCAATGACGCCATCACCTTGTCCACTGTTGTTCCGTTGGGACCCAGATCTAGACTCTTGTTGTAAGCAAGTATCACTATCAGAAGACCTGTTGAAAATAGGAACAGGATGGTCTTCGAAGACTTTATTTAGAGAAACATTCACTCTTCCAGAAACATCAACCTTTTCTCGAGTTGACACACTTGTGGCAGCTTTAACTGATTGGTCTCTAGCCAGGCTACATCCATTGAGATCATCTTCTCTCTCGCTTCTACATTCACGTCGTGAATTAAAACTGAGGGGGCTAACTTGTTTTGGATCCTTCCTAGAAGCACTCTTGAGTTTTACTGCACGATCCAAATGAGGCTGGCTGAAGGAAGTAAGTTTCGCCTTTGCACCGCCATTTTGAGCTTTGCTTTGAGACTGACCCATTACAGGAACCGTAAAATCTTCATTTCCTGCCCTCTTTCTTCGCTGGGGTTGCACCGACGAAATGTTTGCATTTACACGATCAAACTGGCCAGAGTGATGAGTAGGTGTAGCCGGACGTGCATGAATTGGAAACGGCACATTACTCTCGGGGCCACTCCCCTGCAAGCACAAATTACTCCCAAATCAGATATATGAAAACCATTTTTTCTCTATCCCTACACAAAACTGGCCATACTACTCATGACTAAACCATCATTTTCCCCATCATAATTCCAACACAGTATCAGTATATATTGGAATTAAAAACAACAAACTAACATAGTTATATCCGAAGCCACTAAACTACTATAACAACATATATCCACAAGAGAAGATCGACAAACTACTAGAAGCTTAATTGAATAAAACTTGAAAGCGATTCAGACAATTAACCATAACCAACAAAACAGAAAAAGAATTCAGTGACTTTAAAATTACCTGGTCGTTTTGATTTTGATTGTGTGGCATGAGCCCAGGGCTGAACCTCTGAGAGGGTATACTAAGCTGTTCATAAAGGGCCATCTTGTTCCTTGGAGGAGCTCTTGGGCCTCCTCCTTTTTCTGCATCATTCACATGGAGCCTTGGAAACATAGGCCCCATAACCTTGTCATCCTCTTGACCACCACCTCCTCCTCCTCTCTTCATCTTTCAACAATAACAACAACAACAACCCAAGTGCTGCTCCTCACCTAAAATTCACCGGCATCATTACCCAAAAGGGATCGAAGAAATTGATACCCAGATAACTAAAAGAGAGCTCTGCTTGAAGAAGAAGATACCAGATCAAGCTCGGAACCCACGAAGTCAAAAACCGAATCTTTAAAGGGAAAGATTGAAGCTTTCGAGAGCTGAAACTGATTGGGGCAAGTAATAAGTGAATAAAAATAGCAATTTGGAGAAGAAGAGAGAGATTGGACAATGAGAGAGAGGAGGAAAGAGATGAGAGGGTGAGACTTCCTTCAGGGATTCTGGCTCCGCAAAGAGATGGTCGTCTTTAGATGGATAGAAAAAATGGGGAAAGGGCAAAAGTGCGGAGAAGGGCCCTCCTCTTTCTTCTTCTTCTTTCTTCTTTTTTCTCTTTTTCCTATTAATCAAATCCTAGATTGCACGGGGACGAGTAGTAGAGGTACATGGAAGTGAAGCGTTAAAAAATGCGGAAACATGTGAAAGTGAAATATTAAAAAATATGGAAGCGTAAATTTTAAAAAATAATTGAAAATAAATATGCGAAAGAAGCGTTAAATAAAATAATATATAATTTTATTTCAAATTTTAAATATGATATTAAATAAAATAAAACAAAAATAAGAAACATAGAGCAAATAATCTATTTTAACTCAATATTCTCACAAAATAAATAAATAAAAACTCAATATTCTTACCACATGATCCGAGTCATCCATTTAGATGTGGCTTTAGTTTGACATTTCTTATTTTCCTACACCAACATGTAGATGATTGGCCCTTCTCTCCTCCCTTATCTTTTTCTTTCGTTCTCTGGTATTCGCTAGTAAAGCAAAGAACAACTTCAATTTACTTTGGATTCAATATGGTCAGATTAGTAATTTTAGTCGATTCAGAGGGTGGCTTGAAGGTATCCCCGATAAAACGCGTTGTAATCGCCTCCGTTATCGGTGCATACGTCTCTGACTTTAAATCGATACTTTGTTCTGATCATCATCATCGTCCTTGTCCTTGTCACCTATTTTCTGATCTTTATTCATCATTGGTTGATCCAATTAGAATATCCAAAATTTGTTGGGCTCTACTCTGTTATATGAATTCGTAAAACTTGCTGTAGTGTTTATTGTTGTATAAGGAAATGGAAGTCTGGAACATGGCGATGGGTTCTCTCCTTCATAGTTGAGAGTTGAGATAAACTCACCGTGACCGCGATTCCATATTTCGATCACGCGTTCCCGTTTCGGAAGCTAACGATTCTGCAATGCTTCCAAAATCAAACTTTTCTAGAACCACGTTTCTTTGCACAGAACGCAACATTTTCCAAGCTTCCGTGCTTCTTAGATCAAATCACCTGGCCTTGCTGGCCATTGCCAACTTGGTAATATCTTCCCCGTGTCTTTATCTAAGGGTCACCATTTGGCCCATAAGCCCAAAAAGTCCTTGGGCGGCCCAAGACCCATTAAACCCAAGCCTGGTTCGACTAGAATTTAGGCCCGAAAAAGCCCGGCCCAATGGACATAAGGCTAGGCTTAGGCCGAGGTCCCAAAGCCCATAGGCCCAAAAAAAGCCTGGTTCGTCAAAAGCCCGCCAAGGCCGGCCCAGCCCAACAAGCCTATGAACAAATACATTATATATGAATCATTTGTTATATATACAATTATAAATTATATAGTCACACACTACAACAACAACAACAATAAGAGGCAAAAACCACACAGTAATGATTTATATATCACCAAACTAAACACTCAAGAATTCATAATTAATTAATTATAGTCTAATAGTCTTAGAATTAACTAAGTATAGTGATATTTAATTAACTAATTATAGTGTTAGTATTACAATAGAAATTTTAGTCTTATAGTATTTATTTTTTCTCCTTACAGTACGTTCTATCTTATTTCCTAATTGCTCCAAAAAGTCTATTAATTCTTAGAGTAGCAATAAAGTCTCATTTAAATAGTTCTTTTATCGTAATCTCACTTGAAGAATTGAAGAAAAAAATTCTACTTTTTTTTAATTTTCATGTTTTTATATTATTAAATATAAAATGCCCAATAGATCCGACCCTATGGGCTTAGCCCGGCCCGACCCAAAAAGTCCGTCAAGGCCCAGCCCACGGACTTGATAATTTTGGAAAAGCTCAGCCCACATTTTAGTGAAATAGTGTTCAAACCCAGCCCGGTCCGTTGTCGACTCTTATCTTTATCATTTCTAAACGAGGTATTACATTTTTGTCCTAATAATTTTAAATTTTTGTTGTTACAATTTTTTCTTTTAACTTTGTCCCATTTTCTAGACTGAGGTCACAGTTATGAGGAAATCAGGTGAATAGAGTAGGATCAATTTTCTCTACTGATTTTATCATTATCATTAATTTTACGGCGAAACAAAAAAAATTATATCAACGACTTTTAATTTTATTTCAAGATCACATAAGAACACAAAGCAAATTCGTTCAGTTTATTTTTTCAACATATTATTATTGACATCATTTGCATCTTTTTAGTGTGGTCTAAATTTTGCATCCATATAATATTCATTCATTTGCCCATGTTGCTATTAGATTTTCATTATCTTGGGACCTGGCCATTTATGTTCCAACCTTACACTTTTTTAGCCTGCGGTGTGCATGCTGATAGCACCCACGTGGCATTCCAGTAAAAATAGCAAAGATGGTGCACAGCACAACAAGCAACACAGAGAGAGTATGGATTCCGTAAATTCGCAGTCGTCACAGCTCACTTCGATCATTCCCCACGACTCCATTTCCGGTCTAGACATTTTACAGAGCAGCAGAAAAGATAGGTTTAACCGTCAATTTATTATCTTAAGATTTATATCAATGTCAATTTGTTATTTTATAATTTATATTGCTGATTTATCATTTAAGATTTCTAATTAACTGATTTGCTACTTAAAATCAACTTCCGTTAATTTTTTCATCCAAATATTAGGCACCTGAGGGCATCTTCAGCATTTCAATTCTATTTTTGGTAAAATCCGACAGTTGTCACACTTAGGGTCGGTCTTGAGTATAGGATTTATAGTCCCCATCAAGAAGAAACTTTAAAATTGGACTAAAGTATGCACAATATATGTATTCGACTCCTATATTTATATCTAGTCTAGAGCTCATAATTTTTTTGACATTTTAGGGCCGGCCCTGGTCACACTTCACTACTTTTTCCAGCAGTCTCACTATGATTTTCCGGTCTAAACATTTTTATAGACCCCAACAGAAAAACAGCCAATAGAATATTGTAATAGGGATGTGAAATTGTGAAGAAAGGGTTATGATTTGTAAGGGCATCTCCAATGGTGAAGTCCTATATGGAGTCCTATACCTATATTTAGGACTTCAATTTATGATTTTTCATTTAGGACTTCAATCATTTCCAATGATAAAGTCCTATATTCTCAAAAAATTCTTGTTTTATGTTACATTTCCTCTCTCCTCTATCACTGGGACCCACTCCGATCAGTATAGGACAAGTGCTAAACAAGGATCTAGTTTAACACTTCTTATAACACCCAGACCTATATTTATAGGGTTTAGCACCTCTGATTTCAACCATTGGAGATGGCATTTTATCACTAAAGCTATTTATCTAGCTTTTAGCACCTCCCATCCAAGATGTCCTGAGAAAATGGTACCAATTTCACTGCACAGTAATACTGTAATACTTTGACAGAGACAGAGAGTCCACGTCAATGACATCATAGATACTTGCTAGCTTTTTACAGCTGAAAGCCCTAAAATTCAGAGCTACTGTCTAGTGTCTACCCCGAGTACCGACCGCGGAAAACAACTCCACCCAACTCGGGTCAAATAGTCCAAACGAATTCTCGATTTTACCCTAAAAGGATAAAACCAAATAATAAATTGGTAAAACCAACTATGCAATTATCGGATAAAAACCAAAAATAGAAGAGAGAAAACAAAAACAAAAAAATAGACTCGATTGCAGAGAGAGAGAGGAGAGCGTGGATGGTCCGATCACATGGCTTCTTTACCTCCTCCTCCTCCTCCTCCTCTTCCCTATCAGACGCCGGACCCAGGTCGGTTCCTTCTCTCTAACCCGATCCGGGTCACTCTCTCTCTCATAAATTTCGAGTCTTTTAGATTTTTGGGTAATTCGATTTTTGGGTTGCAATGGTGATATGAGATTGTAAGTTGGTATCTTTTGTGTGTATGTGTGTAGGTGAACGAGGAATGATTCATGAAGCTGAGTTTCCATGGGTTCCTATTCAGATAGTGACTCAAGCGAGTGAGCTGCCTGCTGAGTTTCTAGAGCCATCAGCTGAGAGGCCATTGCTCATTGGGTTTGACTGTGAGGGAGTTGACCTCTGTCGAAATGGAACACTTTGTATCATGCAGGTATTCTACTACTACTTTTTTTAACCTACTGTTTACTATTTGTTACAACCTACCTCATTTTATCAGCGATGCTACTACAATACGAAAGAATTACTACTAAGAAAGGCAGTAAATTTCTATTCCTTCCCGAATTAGGTGTTTTTTTTGCCTCTACCTTTTTCTTGTATGTATTTAGGTTTATTGTTTAGTATGGTTTCTTCGTCGTCTTGCTTTGTTTGTTGATTAACTGAAGTATTGTGTTATGGTTTTGTGCCAGCTGGCATTTCCAGATGTTATATATCTGGTAGATGCTATTCAGGGAGGGGAGATGCTTATCAAAGCCTGTAAGCCTGCACTTGAGTCTAGCCATGTCACTAAAGTTATTCACGATTGCAAGCGAGATAGTGAGGTCTTTTTTTGCATCCCAGCATGTAACTTATTTGTAGTGAAAAACTTTCATTGCTGTTATTGAGTTGTTTGTCCTGTTTACGTAGGCCTTGTACTTTCAATTCGGCATCAAGTTGAACAATGTTGTAGATACCCAGGTGAGCACTTTTTACAATGTGCAAAGGCTTTTGAATAGACTGTTGACAGTATATGACAATTCATATTAAGGGTGCCTCATTGGTTTATTCATATTGGAGGGTGCTTCGTTGGTTTATTGTGCTGAAAATTATTTTGATTTTTGTTGGATCCCAACTATAGCCTCATTTACAAGTGATTTGAAATTGGCATTGGCATGCAGATTGCTTATTCCTTGATAGAGGAGCAAGAAGGTCGGAAAAGATTACCAGATGATTATATATCATTTGTTGGCCTCCTTGCTGATCCACGCTACTGTGGTACTATTTATTTCGTGGTATCTATTTTATTTTTCTGTTTTGATCTTATTGCATTTTGTTTTAAATTTTAATTTATTAAATGGAACTTGATGTTTATTTTAAGAGTTCCAACTTAAATCCTTAGAACAGTTGTTTTTGAAATTTTTTGCGTCCTAGTAGTAAGAAGTACTATGCAAAAGTTTTCTAGATTACTTATCAGATAAAGTACTTACATTGTACTATTGTGTCTGAGTTTCCCCATGGCTTCAATTTTCACTTTGAGAATTTGATTGTAGGAATATCTTATCTTGAGAAAGAAGAAGTCCGTTTCCTTCTTAGGCAGGTTAGTTTATCTTCTGATTTTACTTATTGAATGAGTTGCTACTTCACTTGTTATTTTTAGATGCTGATACTGTACTAGTAGTGTTGGAAACTGGTATGAGCTTACAGCATGAACAAAAACGGATTACGATTCCGTTTTTGTGATTTTGTACTTTCACGATTATCAACAGATTAACCATATGATTTTAAAGCTTTGATATTTTTTTGACACATGTATGCCTTACACCCATCTTAATGGAATTAGAAAAAGTTGCATCCAGATATTTATATTCCCATTGCAGACTGGACTAATACTTCTGTCAAATGACATTTACTATATCTGTACCAAGCAGGACCCCAACTTCTGGACATATAGACCCTTATCTGAACAGATGGTTCGTGCAGCTGCAGATGATGTCCGTTTTCTTCCTTATATCTATCACAGGATGATGGGGAAACTGAATCAACAGTCATTATGGTATCTGGCAGTTCGTGGTGCACTTTATTGTCGATGTTTTTGCATCAACAATAATGACTTTTCTGAATGGCCACCTCTGCCTACTATTCCAGGTCTTGGATCCTCTCTGACTTATCATAGCATCCTAAGACTTGAAAGGGAGATTGAATGGTTTGCAACTTTACATAAATACATATGACCTTAAGGTGATATATATATATATACATACATATATAGAGATGGTAATGCTATACTTTCTGAGCTCATATACATACTTCTAGTCAGCCATCACTTCTCAAGGCAAATAATTAACAGAAAAAAATAATCCAAACTACGCTGCCAACCTTATTGCATCATCTGGTTCTGCCTGCTAGACCTTATTGCACATTTTAAATGTCATTCATCCATTAATTACCCAACTAGCTTTTTGAGCACTTTAGAATCCGATGGTTTTTTCTTTTTCATGCAGATAACCTATCAGAGGATGGCAGTGTGCCTGAGGAAGAAATACTTTCAGTTCTTGATGTTCCTCCAGGAAAAATGGGGCGTGTTATTGGGAAAAGAGGGACTTCCATTCTGTCAATAAAAGAATCGTGCAAGTATATCTCTCTTTCTCTATATTTATTTTTGTGTCCAAATGTGTTTACTTCATTTCTGGTTGGTTAAGTTCCTTCCTTGCTCACTTACGATTTGTGAATAATAATACAGTGCGGAAATCCTCATGGGAGGTGATAAGGGCCCCCCGGACAAGGTATTTGCAATTTCACAGTAGAAGCTTATAATTCACCAAAGTTAGTGGGATTATAATGGAGCTTAAATTTGGTTTTGATGTAGGTGTTCATCATAGGACCAGTGAAGCAGGTGAGGAAAGCGGAAGCCATGTTACGGGGAAGGATGCTGGACATGTACTAAGAAAAAAAAAACAATCAGTCGTTGTCCTGATTAACCTTTTCGTCAAAATAAGTAATTCAAAATTTGAGAATTTCTGATGGCAATTCTTTCATGTTTTTTTTTTTTGAGAAAGTTACGAAATTGCATTATACACAATTGAGATGATTACATCGATTACAAGTACTGTAGTTAACCACAATGGTTAACTACAATCTAAAAAAAATGCAAGAAAGAAAAGCGCCTTGTTAACTATAGTATGAGCTACTTGATTACATTTCTTAGAAACAAAATATATAACTAAAGTAGCTCGACAAAAGTATGAGCTACTTGATTACATTTTTTAGAAATAAAATATAAGTAATTGATGAGAAGAAATGAAAAAAAATTTCCCTTCAGATAAAATGGCTCTGCTGTTCAAACTGTCATCAATAGAGCGTCCTCTTCATGTATGAGAAAGTTGGAAGGTAGGCAGAATGGTGATATGCTATTCTTCAACAGAATGTTGATGTGCTGTTTTTCCATGTACGAGAAAGTCAGAAGGTAGTGTGGGTAGTGTGGTCCTTCAAGAAGATAAACCTTTGCGAAATGTCGATAACGGCAACCGATGTGTAGGTGAAGATAACCAGGTATTTTGGTTATTTCCACCAAGGCACTAACCACAGTTGAGTGATTGCACACTTGCAGCTGCAATTTGATCCGGAACATCAAAGCTCAAGCATGTGGACTTAAACAGCCCCAGGTAATGATAAGGTTTGTAAAGTTCTTCTGGCAAGGCATGTATCGATAGACAGATGGTTATAACCGTACCCCTTTATTAAGAGATCCATTGAAAATGAATGAGGCTACTAGTGATCAAACAGCTTTACCCAATGATCGGGACTACCAAGGACCTTGTCTTTGGCTAGCAGTGTCCTTCAAAGTAACTGAAGCATCAGCAGCGGACCAGACAACAAAGCTTTGCTGCAGACTCTGATCATTTTATTTTAATGCTCTTTAGTGGAAATGAATGGAAGAATCCAAAAGCAAAAGGCTGCAGAGAACAAACGAAACCAATGCTGTGAAGCATGAATAATATTGGAGGCAATCTCTAATATAAAATCATCAAATACCCCTCCAATGATATTATACTGTAGATTTAGTGCAGCGATCATGAGATTGGTGATCCCATCACAATCTCACAAATTCAATATCCCAAGCCGAGAGGACTAGGACTACCAACAAATTAATCCTCAAACACATCTTGAGCCGAGGTAGCACAACAAAGACCAGGTCTCGTTAAGTTTCTGAAGTCTCTTACTGTGCAGTATGGTTTTAGCAAGCAGTAGTATAAGTGTATAACTCCAAATTAAAGATAGCTTGAGTAGAAAAGAAACATGATGAAATTCTGTACATACTTCACTTGTCCCGTAACATGATGACTCGTCTTCTTTCGGCTCCTTTAAGCAACAAACATACAAGGAATAAAATATCGGATATCGATGATATATCGACGGTCTAAAATTTTTATATATCAACGGAAATATCGATGAAATATCGATCCAGTGAAAATTCTGAAAAGTTTTTGAAAGTTTTTTAAAAATTTCAGAAAATTCGGAAAATTTCGGAAAATATTGAAAAATATTGGCGATATATCAGAAATATCGATAAAAATCGAAAAATTTCGGGAGATTGAGAGATATAATAGAGGATTATTCAGGTGATTCAAAATAACCAAAATATTGCCGAAAATATCGATTTTGCATTCTTGATAAGAACAGACGCTATCTCTTCATAAGAATAGTGATCCGATGACCAACCGATTGGATTTTCCTGTGAATGGGTTGAATCTCATCCAAGAGAGAGGAGGGATCTGATTCAATGATGCGTGGGAGAGAAACTCTTGATTCCAGTTAAGATGCTCATTCTCTCTGTGCGTCTCTTGATGAATTATATGAAGTATTGACCTTCTTCTTCTTCATTTTTTTAAAGAAGGGTCTGGTCAAAATTGATCTACCTTGGGTATGATTCTATTAGAATGAACCAACATAAAGAAATAATCAAGATGATCAACTAAAATAGTATGACGTCAAGATTTTCTTCTGGTTGGGATATCCAGTTACTCGCAGTATGCAGCCCTCTGGAATTTATAAAAACGAAGCTGCATCGTTATTCTCGGTTAATACATTCCTCAAATAACAATATCCGTTGATATGGTATAAACACAGCACACACACTCAAAAGACCAGACTTTGAATATTTTAGGCTTCTTAACCAATCGAGCGAGATAATAAGGTACAAAAAATGTGCAAGACTACTTTTGGAAACCACCATATGGATACTGTTGACCACCACTGAGACTTGAGAAAAAATCATCATCTCCAGCTCCCTGGTATCCAGATTTTCCAAGGCCTGTCCCTGATCCCATTGCTGTGCCCATGTAAAATGAAGTTGGGGGTCCTTTCTCCCTTTCATCTGATCCATCATTCAATCCACCCACAATCCCCACACCGGCCAGATTCACCTTTTTGGCTGCATGAACAGTGAGGAAAGGAATTACAAGAGCAGTTTAACAGCATGACAAACGAACTTATAAAATTTAGGCTGTGGACAGTAATAAGTTGATTTGGATATACTTACGACCAGTTATATTAAGATCAATCAGTCCACGGCTAAGTGAATCAGCCCAAATGCCAGATTTCACCTGGAAGCTATCCTTCTTGGGTGGAGTCTTTGAGTCGGCTGACGATTTTCTATCCAAAGTACTGTGGCTGGCATCATTTGCAATACTGTGGGTAGGTTCTGAAGATGTTGAACCAGAGTGAGAGGTGAAACCTTCCAAGAAATCAGATCCATCAAAACTGTTGAGTGGAACAGCAGCAAAGGGATCAACAAGGTTGGTGTTTGTTGGGGCAGGACTAGTAGACTTGGTTTGTGGCTGCATAACTGGAACAGGGCCCGAAAAAAGGTCAACCGGTGACGAAGCTGATTGAGAAATAGTTGGTTGGGAAGCAAATAGATCGACACCACTCTGTAGAAAGGATAATAATAGATGTATGTTAGCACAAAAATTATAAGAAACACACATTTTGAAACAAAACCTCTGAAATCAGATGCTAACAAAATCTCAAGATCTCAAGATCAAACTAAAACCTTCTCAGGGGCTGGCTGGGCTTCATCCTTTACCCATACACATACCCATCCCTGTTATTGTTTTGTAACTAGCTCAAAGTTTAAAATAGTCTGAACTCTATTAGCCTGATGGTAGAATTTCCAATATAAATCATGAGATTACATAAATGTCATTCATACTTTTAGTATCCAACTACCTTTGATGGCTACAAATTTCCAACGATGGAGTATAGAACTGATTAAAGAATACAAGGACAATATAACAGCTTACTAGTCACTTTTGTACACGAGTTATATTCTGAAAATTGAACTGTAAAAGAAATTAACCTGAGAACTTACTCCAGTTACTGAATGAGGTGGTGCTGATACAAAAGCATCTGCAAATCCTCCGGTTTCTGCCTGGGATGGTGCTGATACAAAAGTAGCATCTGCAAATGCTCCAGCATCTGCCTGTGGTGGTGCTGATACAAAATTTGCATCTGCAAACAGATCAACCTCTGATGAACCATTAGTTGTGCCAAACTTATCTTCGGGAACAGATGTTGGAGCATCCATGAGATCACCAATCAAACTATGTCCAAACAAATCCACTTGGTTTGAGTTTCCACCAGGAGCCTCTGTTAAAAATATATTGCAAATTGAAACGTTTAATTAGATGTTAAACTTTTAATTCATAGCCTAAAAGCAGAAACAGGAGCAACAAATTAAAACAATCAGATTGATGTAACTATAGATGCTCGAGTTACATCTTTTCTTATAATTTGCTTTGTACAGAGTGCCAAAAGATTGATAAATCATATATCAAACAGCCAAATGACACCGAATTAATCGTAGCTGCAAGGTACAGAATTAAAACCAAACATGAAACAGCTTTTACCAATTTATACCTCAAGCTTCAATCTAACTTGTACTGAACTAACAAGTCAATTTACATATACGTACTAGTAGTAGAAATCCCTCGTGGGTCAAAATCATCCTCATAATCATCAGAAGGAACACTCGCAGCTTGACTGGGTTTTGAACTGTACTTATCAGAAGACATATTATCTTGATCCTTCCTACACGACAAACACTCATAATCAATAAATAGGGTATTGAAGTCTGAGGATTTGCCTATCATGAACAGAAGTAAATAAATACCTGCTGCCATAGTTCTTCTTTGAGGAGCTCTCTCGACTCTCCCGGCGGGACCTAGAGCTTTTCTTCTCATATTTGTCTTCATCATGTTGATCTCTGTCTTTATAGTTATCCCTGAATCTATCGCCAGATCCTGTACCACCCATGCCTCCATAGCGGTCACTACTCTGATAGCTTCCACCACTGTACGACAATGATGTAGCTGAACCTGACTTGTAGGTAATCCCAGTAGATGAAAGTCCAACATACCTAAGTTGGCAAAGTGCTAATAGTTTATAAGATGACAAACAGATCAAAAAAATTCAACAGGTTACAGAAAGCTTGAAAATTTAGTCACGAAAAATAAACATACTTGTTCTGATTTGCAGCAGCTTTATTTCTGACTTCTTGTATTTTATCCTTATTATTCAAAAGGGCCACAATGGTTTCTGCTTTTTTCCTCACATTTATACCCAAATCCTTCCCACTTGGCTCAACATATTCAAAACTTGTGAGGGACTTCACAAGCAAAAGCCAAAGAAGAAAATGAAACGTATGAGCACACTCAAACATATTCTTGACTTAGTATTTACAAAAGTATGCAGAGGAAAGAGACAAGTCCTTACTGAAATTTGGAAAGTATGTTCTATAATATCATCAACGGCACGCTCAGATCCATGTGACACCAGATATTCAATGACAGCCAATGCCTGAAACAGTAACGATTTCAATGGAAAGAAGAATAGGTCCCCTTCTCCCAACAGAACCAGAGTACATATCTTATATACCTCTATAAGCGCCATATGTGAGCAGTAAGAATCAATTTCTTACCTTATATACATAACGCCAGTCCTTTCCAGTCTCACCCAATCTTGTCCATAAGACATTCATAACCATCTGACATTCTGAACTGAAAGAGATGACAAACTCAGTAAGTCTCAATACTGTAAGTCATCTCTAGATTAAAATAAAAACAAACAAAAATGTATAGAGCGGATAGTTACAATTTCTTTGTGGCCTTTGCAATCTCTGCCATATCAGAGCCATGAGGACCCCAAGGTTCATTGTCCGTAGCATCCAACACCTGCATTGTGTCAGAAAATGATACAAGTTCACATGAGCAAGATTAGAAATTCACATATCGTCAGCAGTCCATTAACACTAAGCAAACAGAAAAACACAAACATATTCCTCATCAGCAGCTCAGCTAGTATATGCAAAGTAAAGACAATAACGATAAAGCAATTAGTATCTTTCAGGCTACAAAAGTGAAACACTACAATAGTTATATAAAGCAATTCAAAATCGGATCTATAACAATCTTATCTAAAAGCAAATTCCGATTGAAAAGCATATATTGAAGGTGAGAGCTATACCTTCTGTTCCATCTCTGGAACCTTCAAAACCTTCAAATTCACCTCCCTCTTTCTGCAGATTGAGAAAAATAAGCACAAGCAGGATCGTCAGATTCAACACTAGCTTTAACGAATCAAATGATTTCGTAAACTGCAAAATGGTAGAGTGATAGGAAGCTAACATTTCGCGGACAGTTTGATCGAAGACCTTCATGAAATCCATGGTGATCGAATCTGCACAAGGAGAATTGGAAATGCGTGATGGATCTGATATTGAATTGTGAAATTGAAGTAGGTAAAGGAAGAAGAAGAAGCACCTTAGAGATCTTGATCGCCGTGCGCAACACAGGAGAGGAGATGGATATGGACGGAATCAGGTGTTAATTTTGTGGCTTTAAATCCCTGTATTACAGATTTACGGGTAGAGAGGCCGGGTTAAACCGGTAAAGCCAACCAGGCTCCTCCATTTATTTATTTATTTATTTTAATGTTCAAGATAAAATGCCTAAAATCAATGAGTCCTCTATTTATTAATTCATTTTTTATTAATTCTAGTTAAATTGATTTATTTTCCTATATTTCTATTTTTAAAGTCAAGTTCTGGTTTCTTTTATTTTAACTAAACTCGTTATCAAAATTTGAAAATGGCTCCCCTAGGGTTTACCAAAATCACTCTGGCGGCTACAATTCTCTGACCTCACCGCGAAATCTTTGTGATGTGTGATCTCTTTGTTGCCTCAATGGCGTTCTCCAGTCCCGTCGTACCAGGGGTTTCTTCCCTTGGGATTGTCGATCTTGAGTTATGGAGGGGCTGGGTTGCATTTGGATCGCGGCTCTTGGCTTCAGGAGCAAGCGAGTCGAGTTGTGATGGGGTCGGCTGGCTTTCCCAGTCGAAACGTGCTCGCCTGAAGGTGACGAGGTTTGTTCCTCAACTCAAGAGATGGAAGACGTTAGGATGGTGTGGGTCAGGATCCGAGATCGGATATGTGGTCGCGACTTGGCGCTTCTATCGGACTTGGCTCTTCTATCGCACGACTGCAGATTTGGCAACGGCGTCTAGGCTTGTGACTTGGGACCCATGTGGTCTATTCTCCTGGCCCATTGTTTATGATGAGTTGGTAACTTTGTTGGGCTTATTTTCATTTCTTCTAGATTGCAGGTTTCATTAGGATTATTATACATATCACAATTACGTGCTTAAGAGTATTTTTAACTCTATTTATCATTGATTCTCGTGTTTCTGATAAGATGAAAGTAAGATTACATTTGTTGAGATTTATGAGATTGAAGTCTAGTGCTAGTATCTGTAATAGTGTAGCACCTCATGTCATTCATCAAGAATGATTCAACTCCGCTCCAGAGATTGTTCTGGATACCCTACATTACGACTCTAGTTGTATTATTTAATGAAATTACTTTTTAGCTCCTCCAAGAGGTCGTTTTCCTCGAAAAAATAAAAATAAAGCCATACCCTTTTTTGGTGTCATCAACCTCTCTGAAATATGAACTTCCAAAAATATCCATGACAAAAAATTAGTTGGTCCTAATTTTCATAAATAAATAAAAGAATAAAAAATTCAGAAACTTAAAAATAGCTACTATAAACATATTTTTACCCTTTCAGATCATGTTTCTGTTGTTCCGCACACAACGAGTGCAACCTATTTCCGTTATTCCGCACACAATGAGTGCGGCCAATTTCCGTTGTTTCGCACACAACGATTGCGGCCTACTTCCGTTGTTCCGCACACAACGAGTGCAGGTATTTTCTAATTTCTTTAAAAGAGACTAGAGGCAAAACACATTCTATGGGAGTGTAAAAAAAAATCTGAAAACATTTTTTTTTCCAACATATTATTCTTAAGGCAGTTTTGTTTAGAGAAAACTACTTGGAGCAGATTTCTTTCACGTTTTATACTGCAAATAACTATTTCTTTTTTCTCTTTCTTTTTGTGTATTTGATATTATCAAATTACCCTGAAATAATTAACCAACACCTAATTTAAAAAGTAAAAAAAGTTAATTATGATTGACAACATGAATTTTTTAATATATAGTATAGATAAACAAAAATGTACTAACGCATTTGAGAATATATTTTTACAAACAAATTATGTCATTATACTTGTTGTCATTAAAAATAATAACACGTCCAGCTACTTGAGCATGAGTCATTGTCGAGTAAAAACTACGAGTATGCCTCGAGAAAAATTAGTAGAATGTGATTCAATCTTAAATCTCTTTTTAAAATTGTCGACAGATTGATTTTTTGATTTACCGTAAACTTTATCCACTAGATAAATATACAAAAAAATACATGGAACCTAGAAGAAGAAAGACGGTGGATGGACATTTTGCTGCCGGAGCTCTACAGGTCAGGTGGTACAAGCAGATTGGGAATGCTCTAGGAGGCTATCAAAATCATGACCGGCACTTGCTCACTCATAGATCGGAGATGAAGCTTCGAATAGATCTCGACTTTTGGCGGCTTCTAGTGGTAAGGACTACTTTTCACCTTACCAAACTTATTCAGTGGAAGTGTTGGTGGAGTATGAGAAGTTGAAGGACTTTTGTGGTGATTGTGGGGTTTTTAAGCATGAGATTGAGGGTTGTTTGCAACTTACTCGAGTTTCAGGGCCGGGTGAGGGTGGTTTGAGGGGTTCAGATGGGAAATCGGGTGATGGTGTGCCTAGGAACTCAGTGGTAGCATCATGACCGAGGTAGGATGCGGGATCAGTGCAATACCTAGGGCTTTGATGAGTGGTTTATTGAGCTCCGAAAAGGAGGGTGTGGTGAAGAAAGGAGGTATATTGGGTGCACAACTGCCTAGTGATAATGGAGGAGAAGCAGAAGGTCTTTGATGTACCACCGTCTCGTTTCATGTCCCCTAACATGAAATGTTTGTGGATCCCCAGACAGTTCAAAAGGATAGGGAGGCACTGGTCGTCGTCCCAACAACAAGATAGACATATTCAGCCTTGGCCCCTATTCGATGGCACGTGAGAAAGTGTCCCCTAAAAAGACTACAGTTTTACTTCTGGTGGATATAGATGTCGAAGGGTTATGTATCGTAATGCAACTCAATAAAGGAGGTGTCTAACGAGTTAATGAGTGGTGCATATTAAAGTTTGTCGGTGCTATTGTGCTTTGTCAGTTTATGGTTTTATGTTTTCCCTTGATTCTAGTATAGTGATGCGATAAGACTTCTCTTTGTTGTACCGGATAATTCAGTAAAATTATGTATTACTATCATATTTTTCTAGTATATTTTGATAACCTCCCTAATATATATATATATATATATATATATATATATATTCCAAGTCTTACCAGTTCAACTTTCCTCATTTCCGATACAACACAAAACGCTCCTCCGATACTGAAATCGAAATCCCCAGGCAAGCCCTTTGACTGCTTATTCTATTTCGCCGCCTACACGGCTTCGGGTCAAAGTCGCTGATCAACAACTGTTTGATTTCTTCTGCAGGTTTTTGTTTTGTTTTAAGTGTTGTGCTTTTCTTGTTTTGATATCAAAATCGAGCGAAAATGTTTCGCAAAGTGTTTGGGAAGACCAAGCAGGAAGCTAATGCTGCGCTTCCAACCTTGCACAAATTAAATGAGGTATAATAAATTTCTGCTGTTTCTTTTTTCTTTTTTAATCTGTAGATACTTGATTGAGTTGAGGATTGTGAGTAGCTATAAAAATTGTTTTTTTTTATTTGAGAAGCGTATTATATATACTTGTAAGGAATTGATCAAAGTCCTGCACTTTTGAGACAGAAATTGTCTTAATTGACTGATGTTGTCACTAATCTAATTTATTTTTTTATCTGCTGAGTTTGTGATTGTTTGATGGTGTAGACACTTGAAATGTTGGAGAAGAAGGAGAAGCTGCTTGGGAAGAAAGCAGCTGCAGAAGTTGAGAAGGCTAAACAATATACTCAGGCGAAAAACCGAAGTTGTAAGACCCCTAATTGTGTGTGCTCATTGTTTCAGCTTACGAAATTAATCATGATCTTGACAATATGGGGATATATTAGCTTATTCGGTTTTTAAGAAAGATTTTACTTGTTTTAGTGATATCCGCGAAGTGCATTGCATGTTGTTCGGTATAAAAAAGTTACTGTTTAAGACTTGTGTCTTTCTGTTTTTGCTGGAGGGATCATGATCAGGCAGTTCTCTGAATCAAGTTTTGTAGGTTAAACTGTTAAAGAAACAAATGAAGTCTTAGGTCTAATTTTAATTTTACGCCTTGTAACAAATATACAGCTGCAATAAAGTGTTTGAAGAGGAAGAAGCTGTATGAACAGCAAATTGAACAACTTGGAAATTTCCAGCTGCGTGTTCATGATCAGGTACCTTTGCAATGCTTTGAATTTTGTTGAGTTTTTATGTTGAGAGTTTAGCATGAAAACTTATATTGTAATGGGGTTGTAGATGATAATGCTGGAAAGTGCAAATGCTACGGTAGATACGGTTGATGCATTGAGAAGTGGAACAGCTGTAATGAAGGCCATGAACAAGAAAACGTACGTTAAATTTGATCTCCCTTATATTGGATATATAGGTTATGTGATTCATCAGTTCATCAGTTCCATAACATTCCACAAATATTGAATACAACATGTTATCATTTAACTTTCAGATGAAGCATTGCATTTAGAATTGCTTTGTTCTGTCTCTCATTTTTGTCTCGTATCTACAGAAACATTGATGATTTGGAGCGAACAATGGATGAGATCAATGACCAAACTGAAAGCATGAAACAGATTCAGGAGGCACTGTCAGCGCCTGTTGGTGCTGCAGCTGATTTTGATGAGGTATTGCATTCGGATAATCTTAGTCTTTGCTTTGATTCTATGCATTTCTTCAATCTGATAGTCCAACACTAATCAATTTTACTTTGCAGGATGAATTGGAAGCTGAGCTTGAAGAATTGGAAGAAGCTGAATTGGAGGACGAGCTTTTCCAACCAACCACAACTGCTCCTGCTACTTCAGTTAGTGTAAATGTCTCAGTCAGGCAGCCAACCAAACCAGCTCCTCAGAAAAATAACCGTGAGGAAGATGAGCTCGCTGCATTACAGGCAGAGATGGCCATTTGAGAGGTTATATGATATCTAGGTGATCATTTCTCTTGACATGAAACCTGTGTATATATTCATTCAACTAACTGATGCACTCAATAATATTAAAGTTTCATGAACTTTAAATGCTTGGATCTTTTTCAACTGTTGTTGAATTGGTTTAGTTGTTTGCCAGTCATTATTTGTCTGCATTTTGACTACCAATCTTTGTTCAAGTTGATCACGGATTGAGTTTAACCAACCTTGACTCGGTGTTGGTATTCAGATCTTACTGTTTGTACTTGTAATGTTGGGAACTACTGAGAATGCTCTTCTTGTTATGCTATCCCATTCGATCTGATGTGCTCTGTTTCTTTACATTCTTGTTATGCAGTATTAGCATATGGTGGGAAACATTAATAAACCGAGTTCCTGAGGATGATGATGTACTACTCCCCCAACTGACTAGGCAAAATTTTATTACTACATTACTTTATGGTCAGAACACTTTGTATAGATAACACTTAACCTGTTGAGTTATATTTCTGTGTACTTGTAATTTGCTCGGTCAATTAGTGCTCGATGACCAGTTTACTGTATACCCTTTGTGACTTGATCTCTGCTTCTCTGAACATTAGTATTCAAATGTAGGAGCCTGTGGATCCTTAACATTTCCGATTTTTAATATACATGCATGGTGTAGTAGTAGTATTATTATTAACGTTTTCATTATCATCTAGTCAAGGAACCCATGCAAATATTCAAATCGTATTATATCGACGCATATGAACGTAAATGTCTTGTGGAATAGTTGAATAGGCAATGGAGCCATCCTTGACCGGGTAGCATGCACACAAGCAAGTTCATGAGTGCACACGCGGGTGTGATATCATAAGGTTATCATGTATTGAAGGAATCAATGTCAAAGCTGGAAACAGTATTGAAAACTTGTTGTTTGTGTATGTCATGGTGAAAGCATAAGAGGTGTGTGAAGTTGTGAAACCATGCTAGGTTGCAAATCGTCAATATGCTCTACTTTAATAGAGCAGACCGTGAAAAGGCAGAGAGGGACCTCGGTCTAGCTACATTTGAGTATACTAGGAAAAACATTCTGAATAAGTATTTTGGAACAATTTTTCTTTGGTATTTCAAGCAGGTTTACTGATTTTAGTTTTTACTTTTTGACAAACAAAAGAGCTTATTCATAAGGTTTAATTATCTCTTTCTTTGACTGGGAGTAACTCCTGCCTGTTTTAAACTCATAACAAAAACCTGAAAGTGATGCTTGCTTAGTAAAATGGGAATTATTTCTCAATAGAAGAAACGAAGAAGAGAATTGTTTTTCTTTCGGTTCCTTTTCCGATAGGAAATTAACGGCTAGCTATCTCAATGTTTTCTCTCTCTGAAGTGGAAATGAAAAAGAGAAGGGAACCTCTGGTTTGGAAAGCCAAAGGCTATAGCTCTTAGACCTTGACCTTTCCTATTAATGCATAATGCTACATCAGTGTGAAGCAGTGTATAATCTCACATTAGACGTGACACTTGACTAAGAATATATCCTTAATTGGGTCAATGCTAGCTCGTTAGCCTCATACTTTAAAATAATTTATGAGTTATGACTATCTCTAAGTACGTTCATGGCAAGCTATTGCCATAATACAAATTGTTCTCAAGGCTTGTGAGCTCAAATAATTAAAGAATTTGTGGTTATGAGCTCAATGAATAACAGAGTCTTACATAGTTAGACCTAAAAAAATGGATACAGAGTATTTTAAAGTCGATAACAATAATGAGTTATCTTGACTATAAGCCCATCCTTAATTGGAGTAATTAGTCCTCGTTATAGATATAATCTAGCTATTAAGCTATACGCAAACCGATTTTAATATGGTTCACGATTATTAAACGGACAGAGTTCTGGTCAAGAGAGGGGCAGCGTACTTGTCCGTACAAAATGTTCCTAGGGTTTGTGTTTGTAGCAGCAGTCAAACAGTGGACATTTGACCACAAGCACAGTTCCATGGGACTTTTTGTTAAAACTTAAAAGTCTCACAAACGCGTTTTGTTTGCTTAAGGAACACATGAGGATGAAAGTTACCACGTTGTTTCCAAATATGACTCTGTTCTGTTCTTGGCTTCTTGCAGGTTGCTATTATATAAGTATATACAGAAATGGGTTTTAGATAATAGCGATGAATGTGACCTGTAGGGTTATAATGCAGTGATGGATGATGAACTCAAACTTTGAAATGGTGTAGAAATGGGGAAGAGAATCTTTTATGGTTATTATTTGAGAGGGACAGTTTCAAGTGCTTTGAACTCTTCCATGAAACTTTCATGACCTCTGTGAAGCTGTGTCCCATGGAGAAAAAGGCAAACATGCTGAGGACATCTGCACCCCACAAATCCCACAAGTATGATCACGTTCATAATTGCTTGTTTCAAGATCAAATATACCAAATATCCGAGAACCCAAAAATGGGAATCATTTGAAGGAGCACTTGTTCATAATCACAATAGTAGTACTACTAGTCATTCACTGGAATATGATTTACATAATATGTTCTAAAATGTGAAGACAGTTGAAGAAAACTAACTAGAACAAAATGATAAGTAAGATCTTCCTAGCTAGCTACTGATTAGCATATACTTCCCATTAATCTTTCTTCACTGTTAATTTGCTTGAAAGCCAATTACTTTGATTCAGTCTTCTGTGCCTGGAATAGTGTCAGTAGTAATAAAAACCTGCAGCCTCTATGCTTGTAGAGCAAGTTGGATGAGCAACATCACTGGCTTTTTCTTCAAACCACATCTGATTGAAACCATCATAAGGCAAACCTCCAAAACCAAAGTCCATTGAAATACCAGCATCTTCACCAAAGAAACCATTTCCATGTACTGTAGCAATCGACGAGGAATCCGAAATGCTTGAACCATCCTGAGACATTGTAACAGAACTTGCACCATATTGTGACAGACCATTGAACTTGGAGTTGCCTAATGGATTTGTGTCTAGTCTCAAGCTTGGACTACATGCACTCAGTCCAGAGTTGACATCAGACAGCATATGCAATGTGGCTGGACTTTGGGTCTCAACTTTGGGAACACTAGGCAGCTGTGTAAGTGACGAGCCATTTGTGTTTTTGGTCTCATTAGCTGTGAGGCTAAATTTCTGAGGCTGAAAAAACCTTTTCTTAAGTCTGGTGTTCCAATAGTTCTTCACATCATTGTCAGTCCTTCCAGGCATCTTAGAAGCTATGATTGACCATCTAAAACACACACGTACGATTCAATCTCAGAAACTAAAGGTTGGGACTTTAAGCCATAAAATTTAACACCGATTTCTAAACTCACCTGCTTCCCAATTGGGTATAGAGACTACAGATAATGTTGTCCTCCTTTTCAGTAAAGCCTCCATGTTTGATGTTTGGCCTCAAATAGTTCAGCCACCGCAAACGGCAGCTCTTCCCACATCTCCTCAGCCCTACATAAATTTCGAAATTTTGGGACTAAATTTTCAGGCCAAAACTCTCGACAAAATGAAATGAAAACCAAATGACAAAAACAAGCAAAACCCATCAGAAAAGTTACCAGCTTTTTGAGGCAAATGAATCCAATTTCCAACACTTCCATGAGTCTCGAGATAAGTCTTGAGAATTTCATCTTCCTCAGGAGACCATTGCCCTTTCTTCACATTAACTTTGTCACAGCATGGTGCTCTTCCCATGGTTAACTCCTCACTCTCACACACAGAGCTCAGAAAGCAAAGAAGACCTGAAAGACAGAAGAAGAGGACCGAAGAAAATGCAAACACGCAGAAATGGTGCTCCGGAAATTAAAGCAGTGCAGTAGCTTATGGTGGAGGATCGGAGGGAGGTTTATAAAGAGTGTGACAGACTCATAGACCTTAGAATTAAAAAAAAAATTAAAAATAGAATTGACCTTTGTACGGTATGTTCCATTCATTCAATTTCCATTCTTTTTTTTTGTTTCTGTCTGAAGCTTTGTTTCTCGTGTTGTAAGATAATGCCTGGTCAACGTTTAAGACATTGACTGTGCTCTTTCTTTCTTTTTCTTTTTGAAATTTGAACGTACAAGACTTAATTTGCTCTTACTCGGGTGCTAAACTTCTAATGATTTTTACTACTTTTCCTTGCGTGGTCAGAGACTTGCAGGTAAAATTAACTGCTCAATGAACGTCAGAATTGGGAATTATATATTTTTGATACATGGGGAATTATATTGATTTTGTCATCTGCTAGCTGCTTCTCCTACTACGTCAAAAATGTGCGACTTGTTCCACTGTAGTGGATATGGTAATTAGTTTTGAGAAGTCACTGCACTAAAACATAATTCATATATAAAATTGTGTTTCTTACTTCATTTCATTTTATTTTTTTTTGGAATAAAGGCGGTGCCACAACACTTCATTTCATTTTGATGTACGACTTTTTATATAAATATCTTATATTTGTCACCTTGTAACTATACATTAAAAGTTGTGTTACATTTATTAAAGAATACGTGTGAATATCTACATTTAACCCCTCACGCTAATATATATATATATATGCTAGTTCGCAATTGTCAAACGAATGTGGATTCTTATTATTGAAAAGAAAGGAAGATAGAAAAGACGGTGGGAGTGGAGTGAATGGATGTAGCTGGGTGATCGGGCGCTTCTCATCGTCTTCTCGGTTCAAGCGTTGCCGATGACGTAGGTTACTACTTTGCGGCCTAGAGTTTGTCGACAAAAGGGTTGGACGACTCGGCTGTGTTTGGTACGTGTGCTAATCAGATCGAGTAACCGAGGGATGGTCGCTGATCATCAAGAGGTGTGACCTCACTTTGATTTGGCCTGTGGAACTCGACTGTGATTGGGCGATGAGAATGGCGGAGGTGTGAGGAAAGGAGAAAGGAAATTGGTTGTTATTCCTGACTTGAATATAGGTTGGGCTGCTTCTCTTTTGGTTGGTGGGCTTCAAAAATGGGCCTGGATTGATAACATAGGTTTGGTATATGTTTATGTTAATTATTTAAATTCAGTTATGTTTTATTTTATGTTATTAGTAGTTAAGTTGAAAATAAACTACCTGTGTAAGGTAAGCAAAAGTGGATTTTGTGCTGGAATGTGCACTTTTGGTACCTTGTCTGTTTTACGTCGGGTTTGGTTCTTTAAGTAGGCGCACCCTCCTAGTGGCAGAATGAGATGTAATGCCAACAAAAGTTTCATTTGGCAACATAGTTGGGAAGCTATTCATAGTGAATTAATGCATGTCGTTATCGCGTTATCTTCCCGTTATTGTGTCGCTTTAAGTGTAAAGTAATTGGAGTAGCCATTGATGCACTATTCGCTAAATGGTGTAGTTCAGGATACAATGTTTTAGTTGAGTCCCCTTATATTATTTCAGATGTTTCTCTTCTTATGGGGTATAAGTTTTATGTCTCTCTCCCCTTGTATTCTACCATATAATTAATCAAGACTTAAGAATTGTCGCAAATTCTTACTTAAAAAAATACACTCTTCTTATAAAGATATATAAATTGTGAGATGGTACAACTTAATGGTTTAAATTAAGGATCAGACTATCAAGTTTTACTTGTTACTTGATAGGAATGATAGCTATTCAAACTAACATTTAACCATAAAGGGTAAGCTTTCACGGAATCCATGTATGCTTTCTCTCGACAGAATATTTTCTCTGCTTACTTTACTCTGGAGAAACATGTCACGGGATCAACATTTCTTTCTCAACCCCATTTACATTTTGCTGTCACAACTCACAGTGAAGGTTTTACTCCAATATTAGACACACATGAACATCATAATCCTTCTCAGGGCCTGCCGGCCCAATGGGCCTCATATCGGCTCATGTGCTAAGCTATAGTCCAACCCAATGTATTTGTAATTCTAATTCCAAAATCACCCAAAAGAAATCAAACGTGGAATATAATTTGTTACAACCAAAATAAAAGTAAACAGCGATTTGAACAAGAAATTAGTAAATTTTATTTTTCGATTTAACAAAGAAAGAAATTTATTTAGAGCCGGGAATTTGGTCCCGGAAATCCCGATCAGACCCGATTTTGAACCATTCTGCATAAGGACGGTATGGGTTTATATTTTTAGAATAGAAAGTCCGTCTCATACTAACCCGTTTGAATAAAATGGGATGAAATTTAGGTTTATTTTTTAGGGTAAATAGTATCCCGTTCCGGTCCAAATATTATACCAACATAATTAAACTCTATATATTAGTGTTTTACAGTATTACTATCTCGCTTTCTTCCCAGTTTCCAACGTTATTTTCTACCTCTTTCATTGTTTCACGTACGACTTTGATCAACTCAACTTCGTAGAGGTTCTCATTGATTATTGTTCAGTGGTGAAGCCAGGAATAAATTGTTACCCAGGCTAATTGTAATTCGGTAATACTGTGCAGCACACAATTTTTTTTTCCGATGGTTATCGTTACTTTACTAGATAGTTGAATTTTAAAATAGTAAATTGAAAAAAAAAATGGAACTTCACAAACACAATTCACCAAAGTTTTAAGCTTTAAACTTGAAAAGCAAGAGGGAGTAGAGCAAACACCAAAATCAGGATCAAAATCAAAGAAGTATTGTATAAGTATTAAATCATTAAGTTCGCAAAAAGCTCGTGTAATTTTTGTGAGGAAGCACAAAGAGGTGGTCACTGTGTGAGTGTGGTGTCACAAAGAGGTAAAATACGTGCATGAATAGAAGAGAAAAAAAATTATCACATGAAGTACGTAATTTTTGAAATAGGATATTACGTATATGATATGATGCCACATCCTTGCTAGTTTTGGTTGAAATAAAGAGCGATATTTAATTTGGTATCAAAAATTCGACGTAGAAATATATACATAAATTTTTTTTAGAGGTCAAACATACTAATTTATTTCTACCCAAAAATCTTACTGGGGTTTAAGCCTGGAGGAGCCAGTGGCTGGCTCTGCCACTTCTATTGTTTCCTTAGTTTGTAAATGAAAAACAGTCATGCGATTGGATCGTTGAAAATATGATTACTTCTATGTCGATCAGTATTTATATATACATTTGAATATTTATTTATGCAACTGAGTATCTATATATGCAATTGGGTATTTAATTACTACTATATCATAACATCATAAACTTACTAAGATGTTTCTATTTAATCATTTTGGAACTTTTAGATATACTTTTGCATTATTTTTCTTATCAAAAAAGAACATAAGGATCCTAAAAAGAATTTGTACCGAACCAATTTTGTTTCGGTTCGTATCTTCTTGGGATTTTTTTTTAAAATAGTAAATCTCATACCGATCCGTTCCGTTAAAAAATTATGAAATTATCATAATTTTTGTCCCAAACCAATCTATTCCGATCCATGTCCAGCTCTAAATTTATTCAAAAAGAAAAATGAAGAAATTTGTAGTTTGTTTTTGTTTGTTGTTTTTTCTCTTCATTCCCTTCTCTGTTTTTGTTTTAATTAGTATGATGCATAAATCTTATAAGAAAAAAAATCTGAAAGTGACGTACAATAGCTAGCTACTTACAAAGATCTTATGTTTATAATCTACTTACTCGTCGATTACAAACGGGTCAAGTTTTTTCTTTTATTTTTTGAAAGGGACGAGTCAAAATCTTTAGTACTTAGAAAAATGATGAAAATTATCTGATCATATACTTTGCTACTAGCTCTTAAGCATTATGATTGGTTAATGGTTTGATTCAAGATGTATACAGCTGCCGGCCACTTCACTTCACGTATTATAACATAAATCTGCGCGTCATGTATTCGAATGATGGAGTGTTTAATGCATTCACATGATATTTATGATAAAAGAGAGATTATGTAATGTCTTGTTAGCCATGCATACTCTCAACTGGTTGACGTTTGATACTACTATTTGATCCTAAAAAGCAGGCAAAAATATAACAAAATGATTTAATAAGCTCGAATCACAGAAAATTAATTTTATAGCCATTCAAATTTCTGGTATTCTTTCTAAAAATAATATTCGGTGACCACTACGATAAAATACGAAATACTTAATCAGATCAACGGCCAATACTCGATATCACTTTTCTTTTTCATACTCAATATTTTCACACCCTTCGATTATAAATGTTTTAGACGCTAATAAGATAGTAAGAGAGGTCGGCAACATAAGCTTTTTCGTCACGTCTCTAAAATTCGGGCTGGGCCGATTTATTTTTTTAAAAAAATTTAAAACTCATGGACCGCCCATGGGCTTTAGGCCCTGGACATTATGGGCATTTTTGGGTCGGGTTAGACTAAATCTATAAGGTCGTGTCGGGTTTTTTTTCGTACTAAATAAAAAAAATTAAAAATTAAGGGAGATGAAATTGGCACCCCCTTTTTATAATTTACATCTCCCATTTTCATCTTTTTCATCCAAAAGTATATTCAAAATACACACAAAAAGTAACAAGGGGATGTGGTTTGTAAAAAAAGTGTGTCAATTTCACCTTAAAATTATTAGTGTTCAACTATCAAATATATCAATAATTAAAGACACTAAATAATATATAAGCCTAAAAAAATTGGTATTTATTATATGAATGAATTATATTAAGGTGAAATTATAGAGTTTTGAGATTTATATTGTTGACATAATAAATCTATAATATATATATATAATTGATGGATTTAGCCTTACAGGCTGGACCAAATTTTTTTGAACTCATGTATTTTGGGATCTCGATCTGAGTCCGACCTTATGCCCATAAAGTCGAATTTTTTTAGGCCGACTCGAGTTCGTACTTTTCGAGTTTCGAGCTGCTTATAAGTTTTTTGAACCAATTTGCTAAATGATGACCATAGTAATATATGTGTGTGTGTGTCGACTAATGTTGTTTATGATTACTTTGATGATCTTGATCTGTGGCAGAGTTTATCCAAACCCAAGCCACCAAACTTTTCTTGTTTCGTATTTATAAAGTTCACAGCTGTAGATAACCATGTTATACGTGATAGCTGGTCCAACTTGTTCACATCGCTTTCGCTTTCGCTTTCGCTTTCATTTTGTGCTGCAATGCTTCCTCATCGTTAGCTCGCCAAGAGCGTTAACAACAACTAATACAAAATTGTCCGAAAGAGAGGGAGCAGAAGTGGTGCTGCTAAAGATCGGCATATAATTGCATGTGTAGCGAACAACAATTGCGACAATATTTTGTTTCATCGTTTGAGGAAGACTTTCGGGTCCGATTAAGATGTTCACCTGACTAACCTTTCATAATATCTAGTCCTATGCGTTACACACTATTGAGCGTACATTCTTAAGATAAATGAACAAGATTATTACATATTTGTAGCAATAAAATACTGTACATTATTAGTGTAGTGTGGTTATATTTAGACATTAATTACTTCCTAAGCACTCAAAATAATTAGACACATTGAAAAATTCGTACCACACTATAATTCGAAGAATAATGAAAAGGATCTCAATGGAATGCTAAACTTTTCGTGTCCTCATTTACGTAGAATTAACATCCCTCAAATTAGCATATGACGAAGCATTATTTGTTAGTTGATAGTAAATTGGTAATATTAGACGCATACCCACCATCGAGGATGAGCACGCCACTACCAGATTATTCCTGCCTCCCCCATCACAGTAGAGTTCCAAGACGACAACAAACTCAACCAAACCTTTGTAACCATCGTCCATTTTGTCCCCCAATGTCATTGCTCTATTGATTGGAATCCGAATTCTGCACTATCTCAAATTTCTGAATCTCAAATACAAGCTTTGAAGATTTTATTGGTTAAAGGGATATATGAAGGAAAAAAGTAGATAAGAAAGATTGAAGTTATATTTTATTTATTAATAGATGACCATTAAATATGCGTTATAATGTGATATAATAAATTTTTCGATAAATTATAGATTGAGAGAATCTCTATATTTACTGTAACTAGAACAAGACACACACTGAGATACCATTAATATAATTCTCTTAAACACTTCCTCTTGTGTTGCGATCCTAATGTATGATGCACAACATGTTGCTTCACTAAAAATCTTGTCAAGCAAATAAAAACCTTTTGGGTAAAATAAAACCTTGGTCGAAGGAGAAAAGAGTATGACGCATCAATTACAAAACGACTACATGTGATGTAGACTCCCTTTGATGTCTACGAAATGAACTCTTCCTTATCAGTAACTGAATCTTGGAGTTCAGACAATCTTCTCATACCAATGCGTCTCACATGCTTAGCAAATGTAGATTTGATTAACGACTTGGTGACCAAGTCTGCAACATTATCGGCCGAACAAACTTGATTCACATGAATGTTCAATTGTTGCTACTGTTGCTGATTGCAGAAAAACTTCAGCGATATATGCTCAGTATGATCACCCTTCACGTATCCCAACTTCATTTGTTCAATGCAAGCCGCATTGTCCTCAAAGGTACAAGTTGGTGTTATAGTAGTGGAAGGTATTCCACTAGTTTCTCGAATGTGGTGCATGATTGACCTAAGCCAAACACACTCCTTAACAGCTTCACGTAAAGCAATGATCTCAGAATGATTCGAGGAAGTAATAACCCAAGTCTGTTTCGTTGATCTATAAGAAATCGTTGTGGTCCCCATGGTAAACATATAACCGGTTTGTGAACGTTCTTTGTGTGGGTCAGAGAGATATCCAACACCAGTAAAACATCCCAAGACATCATAAGGTGTTTCTGAATAGGGGACTGCACTGAATGTAGGAACAGTGCTTGTAGTCTGACCAATGTTTGATGGGTCGAAGGTATGGTTCTAAATTGTCCAGGGTGCAACTTTCGAAGGGTCGAGAGCCTTGGAATCAGCATGCTGCGTTTCAACCATCTCTTTTTCGGAAATTTCATGCTTCTCTTTGTATTATTTATAGGGAAAGAACAAGTCAAAGTCTATGGAACCCTTAAAGTACCTGAAGATGTGTTTTATACCATTTCAATAACATTGTGTAGGCGCATAACTAAACCGAACTAACAAGTTCACAGATAATGCAATGTCTGATCTTGTGCATTGAGCTAAATACAACAAAGCTCCAATAACACTAAGGTATGGTACCTCAACTCCCAATAACTCTTCATCATCCTATTTTGGACGGTACAGATCTTTACTGGGTTCCAGAATGCGTACGACCATTGATGTGCTAAGAGGGTGTGTTATATCCATGTTAAATCGCATGAGCATCTTTTGGAGATAAGTAGACCGGTGAATAAGTATTCCACCAACTAGATGTTCTAATTACCAACCAAGACAAAATCGAGTCTTACCAAGGTCTTTCGTCTCAAACTCGGATTTCAGGTAGCTAATCGTCTTATTGATTTCATCAAGAAACTCAATGATACTCATATCATCAATATAGATCGCTATAATATAAAATTATGAAATTGTTCTCTTAATGAACACACATGAGCATATATCATCGTTCTTGTATCCCTTCCCAATCAAGTAGTCACTGAAAATTGTGTACCACATTCTACCGGATTGTTTCAATCCATACAGTGAACGCTTCAATCTAATCACATGAGCACTCTGTGGTGTAGAGTTACTTAAATTGGGTATCACCACGCCTTCCGGAACTTTCATGTATATCTTGGAGTGCATGCTCAGTTTTTCGGATACTACTAAATTGACAAGGTAGCGGAAAGTAATGATGTCCATAACCGGAGAGTATGTCTCCTCATAATCAATGCCAGGGCGTTGAAATAATCTTTGTACCATAAGTATAGATTTATACCGCATGACTTCATTGTTCTCATTATGCTTCCGAACAAAGACTTATTTATGTATAACCGGCTTCACATTTGATGGGTATAACACTATCAGACCAAATACCTGTCTTTCTGTAGAGAGTTTAGTTTGGCCTGCATTGCTTCTTTCTATTTCGGCCATTCTGCTCTCCACTGAAATTCAACAACCGAGTGAGGTTCCACTTCGTCATCGTCAATGATATCCTTAGCGACGGAATAAGCAAAAGCATCATCAACTACCTTAGATGTTCTATCCATTATAATGCGTGCATCACTGTATTTTTGTGGGATTTCATCATTCTCTGACATCACATATGAGTCTAAAACGTCCTTCAAAGATGCCATTTTTTTATTCTAGAACATAACTGTAGTCAGAAACAATCCCATGTGTGGGATTCACGATGTTGATGATGAAATGATCATTTTATGACTTGATGGCCTGCTTTTCGCCAGCAACTCATCTGCGGATTTTTTTGGTCTCCCTCTCTTTTTGGTGGGAGCCGAGGCCGATGCTACTCCATCTTCCTGGGTAAGAGGCACATTACTCTGTCTTGGAGTTGCTTTAAACCTCCACTTGAGGACTTCCAACCTTGCAGGAACATTTGCAGCAGGAATGTGTGATCTCATCACCTTAGCAATATCAGTGAAGGAGTCAGGCATCAAATCTGCTACCTTCTGAATATCAAGTCTTCGTCGCACTTCAATCTCACGTCAACATAGTGGGATGAGATTTCCACGTCAATTCCTGACGTTTAACCGAAATGAAGTCATTCATCTATCTCCCCCTAACGTCGGGAAGTATGTTTAACCGAAATGAAGTCATTCATCTATCTCCCCCTAAACAGATCTCATGTCGAAGGTTCTAAGTAACAGATAATTATTAGAGATTCATAATTAACATATATGTCTAATCGACGTTGATGACCCATTTTAGTGCGATGTGGTGGCGCAATTGGCAAATACACTGCACAACCAAATATGCGTAGAAAAGATATGTCATGCTCATATCTAGTTACCAACTTGTGCACACTGAATAGTTGATGTGCTATAGGTCTCAAGCGAAGAAGCATTGTTGCATGTAATACTACATATTCCCAAAAAGATACCAGTAAATTGATATGCATAACCATTGCTCTGGCCACAAGCTGTAACCGCTTGATTTGTGTCTATGCTAAACGTTATGAGAATGAACCTGAGGGACGAGATGTTCAACGTCTATCTCAATCGACATACAGTAGTCATCAAAAGTCTTTGATGTGAATTCTCCTGCATTGTCCAATCAAATTGACTTGATTGGATTGTCCGAGTAGTGTTATCAACCGCAAAGGAGGGTTTTGCCTGCAACTTTTCCAATGAGCAGACTTTGCAAAAAAAGTGAGGAGCATTAGAGATTACCATAAAAGAATCTTGTGGAATAACACTAGATGTTGAAACCGGATGGAGATCATTGGTGTCATCCATTCCATCAAATCCGATGATTTTGGGGATTTCCACATGCTTCTTGCTTTTGAAAAATAGATGATCATGAGAGTTTTTCAATATTTTGATCATCATGTCACGACCTGGGTGTCCCAGTCGAAAATGATCGAAAATGACAAAGCTTGTATGAGGCCGTGTCACATACAGTAGTTATTGTGACAACATTGGATTAAATTATCCGAACCATAGTAATATATATTCCACTACGAATCGCCCCTAACTTGTTCAAGGTGTGCTGATATCGTATTGAAGGAGAAAATTAGAGAAGATACGCAATTGACTGAAACTATATTTTATTCATTGATATATGACTTTTAAATAGACATTACAATTTGATACAATAAATCTCTCGATAAATCAGAGATTGAGAAAATTTCTATATCTATTTTAATTAAGACAAGACACGTCGACATAACAGAAATATAATTTTCTCAAAGAGATAATTTATATTTTTAATTTCATTTATCTAACATGAATTAATGATTAATTCCTTGGTTCACAAATTTTTCCAAAGCATGGGTATAAATGGTATGATATAGATTGAGTGATTTGAGTCGGCATTGACCTGCCTGACCATGATATGTCTCAGTAAAAGTAAAACCTTCACATCATAGACATTGATTTTTCCGGAGTGAACCCTTTAGTCAAACACAAGTTGCAGAAATGGGATAAATTTAAATATTTCCAATCCAATGGATAAGGACTGGCTTTTCAGCTCCAATAGCCACGTCATGACTTATCTAATCCCCTCCCCTGGTTTCATTACGTTACTGTGGAAGCTTGCTTAAGCAGAATGTGGATGGAGGATTGAATTGTTTAATTATCATGCTTCCCACTTGAATTATCATTTCAGATTCACTCTCTTCATGACAAATCTTGTCGAAAACTGAAGCACCGAAGCTGAATAAGATTATTACATTTCATTTTCATATAGAAAAACAAAAATAAGCTCTGAGGATAATTCGGTAAGAAGTTTCAGGTGTAGAACACTCCGAATCAAGCTTCCAGACAATATAAACACTACTATTTTAGGAATCCATGGAATTTTCCAGACTGAGCATAAAAATTTCCTTAACTGGAAACAAGACCACGCAATTCGAATCTCCACAGCCATGCCTATAACAAAAGATAAGCTTCGCAATTATTAGATTAATGAAGGCCAAATACATAGAAATAAGAACAAAGCAAATACAAATTCATGAGACATCATACTACTACTACTACTACTGGTTCATGAAAAGAACGAAAGCAACCGCTAACAATTCACCGGCAGCCCCAACAAATCCTTCTTCTTTGTTTATCTGTACAAAACACAAAATTTCTAATCTTTTTCTTTTCTGGGGTTTCTTCTTTCCTTCCTTCTCCTTCGCAGTTTGGTTGGTTCACATCGACTATTTACAGCATGAACCACCGGACTCCCACAAAGTCAGAAGAATCAAAAGACCGCCGATTTCAAATAAACCCGCATCAGCCAAAAAGTTGAATCAACAGCAGCAAAATACGACACACAAATCGGGTTCGCCTCAGGTCTCACTCAGTAGGTCCGACACCCAATCCACATTAGGACCCGATCCGGAGGCCATTGAGTTCTCCTTGCTCAGCTTCGCGTACATTCTCGCACGCAGGTCCCTCCCAGACTCCACCCTCTCCATTACCGGCTCTTCAGCCAGCGAGTGTTCCCAGAGATCGAACGGGCCGGGCCCGCACCGACCCGAAGTGCGAGTCGGGGTGGAGGGCAGGCTGCAGAAAGCGGGTCGGATCGGAGCCCCGCGAGGCGACGACCCGAACCCGGATCCTCCTCCCACCCATGCATGAGGAGGTGTGGTGCTCATTTGCATCTTGGCCAGCTGCAAGTTCCGCATGAGCTCGCTCACAGAGTTGAGTGATCCAACCCGCAGCTGCGGGCTGGTGGGCGGCGAGTCCGACGGGGAGTCGGAGTCGAAGTGACCTGGCCCGGTAAGAGCTCTGGGGCTGTGGTGGCCGCCGGGGAGGAGACGGAGCTGCTCGGCAGTGTGGGCGAAGAAGCAGACGCGGCGGTGGCAAGCGAGGCCGTCTTTGCAGGGCTGAGTGCGGTAACGGGCAGGGTGGAGCCAGCACTCGAAGACTCCATGGGCCAAGTCGCATGAGTCGCCTTTAGGGCAGTTACCTTTGCGGAAGTCCGGGCAGGCCGAACCCGAATAGTGGTACTTCCTCGGGTCGCGGCGGCGGGCCTTCTCGCCCGGGTGGGCGTAAGGGCACTCAGTCCAGTCGTGGGACCTGCCACGCGCGCACCGTCGCACCTTGAACTCGAACATGCGGAACTGGTCGCAAGAAATGAGAGGCATGTCGAGATCGGAGTCGCAGTCGTTGTTGGAAGGGAGGAAGCGGTGGAGTGCCGAGAGCGAGTCAAGGAAGAAGTCGCCGCCGGCGCCGGCATTGGCGGAGGAAGGGCTACGGGAAGAGAAAGGGGAGCCGATCGGGTCGTCGAATGGATCCCACGTCGCGACCTTCAGGGTCGGTTCTCCGAGCATCATTTTGAACAAACAGGGTTACTCACTCTTGTTGAACTGATGAGATAGAAGAGAGAGAGTTGAAATGCAAGCAAGGATTGAGTGGGAGTCTCCGATATATAAACTGGTTTTAGGAAGAGAGAGAGAGAGTAAGTGCCAAGTAGGCCACATAGTCAGATAGTGGGGTTGGGATTTAACCGTGGTGGAGTTAATAATACAGTAACTGCGATTAATTAACTCTACTTGAATGTCTCTATCAACCAAAGAAAAAGAAGATCAGATCAAAACACAAAGAAAGCAACAAGGGCGCTTTTTTCTTTTCTGTTTTTACGAAAGGGGTGGTGGATCGATCTATACGTACAAACTATACACAGTAAACAAAACATGTCTAATAATTGTAAGTGTGAGTATGTGACACCCGTAGGGGAGGCAGTTGGCTAAATTGATTCTCACTCTAGCCCAAAGAATTTCAAGAGTTGTACAACGGTTGCTTCTAAGCAAACAAACTAGCTGCTAGTAGATAATCGACCCATTAAAACGATTTAATCATTATAGGTTGTGCCTGTGAGCTTAAATAGGGAGTATAAATATCAGCCTCTCTCTTTTCTTTATTTTATAAAAAAAGTCTTTAGTGAATCGAACGGTGAAGTCTTACAAATAAAATGGAATTAAAAAACGATTTTTTAAAATACTCAGCAAATGATTCTCGATTAAAAGAATAAACTGAAAAAAGAAGAAGCAGAAGGCACTGATGATAAAATGAGTCTCAACCAAGGAATGCAAAATCGATATTATCGGCGATATTTCGCCGATATTTCGGTTTTTTGAACTTACCTGAAAAATCCGTGAATATATCTCCAAATTTTTCGAAATTTTTCGATATTTCCGATATATCCCCGATATTTCCGATATTTTCCGATATTTACCGAAATTTTTGAAATTTTCAGTAACTTTTTTAATTTAACAAAATTAAAAGCTTGTCAAAATTTTGCAATGCCTTATCCTTCATATATCATGCCTTATGGTCTTCCGACAAGTGATAACTCATCGTTACAATCACAAACAAATGCCTCAAATGATGATAGCAATGAAGAAAGTCGAGCAATGCCTGGTTCATACTACGAGCTCCAAAATCTTCAAAGACCGCCCCCTGACCCATATGGTTGGCATGTAAGTCAATACGTGCAGAATTACATGGGAGAACAATCATTTAATGAGTACTCTTCACAATACACACATGATTCTGCACAGAGAGATGAGGAAAATAGTGTGAATTTCGAACCTCATAGGTCCTCTATGTGGTTTTGAAGTATTTATATATTTGATTTTATAATGTGTGATGTGTAACATATTGTGCAAAAATGTGATGGTCTAGCCTCCCATTAAAGTTTAGCCATCAAAAAAATAAAAATAGAACTATTAAATTATATTTTAATAGTTATCAGCACTTAACACATACTAATTCATATAGTAATATAGCAAATTCATATGTTTTGATGTTTGATCAATATTTTCTTCTTACATAAGGTAGGTAATTGATCATATAACAACCTCCAAAAGTTTCATTACAAATTTCCATATATTTTTATTAGTTTCCGTCATTTCCGTCATTTCCGTCAGAATTTTCAGTTGATCGATATTTCGTCGATATTTCCGTCGATATATCCAAATTTTGGACTGTCGATATATCCTCGATACCCGATATTTTACTCCTTGGTCTCAACCATTCCCCAAGTTAGTAGGTCTCACAAGCTGAAGCCTGTAGGCAGTGATGATGAACCGAAAGAAGGATAAGAACAAAGTAACGAATTCATGTAACGTTTGAACGAATTTCGACTACGACTTTATACATTGTACAATCTATATAACACACTGCACACCTCCATACTCTCTTTATTAACTCACTGTTGTAACGGGGGGTTGGTCCCGGAAATTCCGGTTCGATTTGATCCGGTTCTGAACCATCCCGTGTAAGGACGATACGGATTTAGATTTTCGAAATGAAAAACCTTTCCCATTCCAGCGTTTGAATAAAATGGGATAAGATTTGAGTTTATTTTTTAGTGTAAGTGGGATCCCGGTCCATCCCGAATAATATTACACACAACACAATACACCTATCAACTATATATTACGTATTTAGTTTTATCGATCTCAAGTCATCTCACTTTCTTCCCTGCGGCGTTTCACGGTTTAACGTATGACATCAACTCTACTTCTTCGATATCCAGGTCAATAATTATTCTAACTAAATTATTTATTGTTCTTATTGCATTGACTATTATTTTTGTTCGATGTAAAAATATTTCCCGCGGAAGAATTAAGCCTTTTCAAAACTTGTTCAAATGGAACTAGCCTCATTTATAGGCTCAAACCGCTCGCTTGCTCTGATTGTCCAACATTAAATAGAATTTAATTCCATGCTTGGAATCCGTATCGCGTCAAACAATCAAATCTTCAAAATACGTTTTACCTGCCCAAAAATCTTTCATTCATCATGCTCTCCTTTGGGGTAGATAAACTGTAACTTGGCCCAATTCCAATTAGACGCGTGTCCTCTATTAACGGGTGTAATTACTCTCGCGAAGCCTTACTGCTGTGACTCCTTTCTATAAAAGGTTTCCTCTTCTTTGTATTGTGAACAAACTTCCAAACTTCCTTGCGAGAATGAACTCCCCTTTTGTGTTTTTGCTTTGGTTCTCCTACCCAAAAAAACCTCCAGATAAAACCTTTTGTTCGTGTTCTTTAGATAGCAATATTCACGTCCAAACCTGGACTAGATAGCAATATCTACGTCCAGGCGTTGCCTTGGTTGTCCCAACTTGTGCTTGCATAAGAAGGAAAAGCCACAATCCCGAGGTTGAAACCCCCTCGTCTTCCTCCTGTGCACCCGGTCAGTTTCAATATGCATGGAGGCTGCAGGCCCTATGGACCTGGCCACACAGAAGGGGAAAGACAGAGACTTCAACCGGGGAAAAAGGCAACAAACGCCAAGTCTAGTGTAAAAGGTCTTCTGATCTGATGAACTAACTTCCTTAGCGTTTCAAATCTTCTCCATCTCACCGCTTGAGGTCGATCTCTCTTTTCCATGTATCCATATTTGATACATCGATCCAAGGGCTGGCTATCAACTATTGGAGGATTTGGAAAAACAAACTGTATTTTATCTTTCTGTTCTATTGCTGATTTGTAGTTTGTTTCTCATATGGTATCAGAGCTTGAGGCCGCAAAGCCTTTGTATTCTTCTAAATGATGAATGTAAAATTTTCGTTTGAAGCAAAGAGTTCCTTATGTAAATTTATATTGATAAACTCAGATGTAGTTTGTACATAACCTTGGCCACAGTAATTGGTTAACATGAACTCTCTTGACTTAGAAGAAATACAAGAATTTAAATTTAAATTTGGCCTCAAATATAGGCCATAACTAAGGATTCAGCCCCAAGTATATGTTACTATGATGTACATAATCCCTGTGTGTTGCCCCTGCAGTTTACTCATGCGAGTGAAATAGGATGAGCATGAATAAACTGGATTAAACCACAATTGGAGGATCTTCATACTCTCAGACTGGTTGTATGCACTTCTTAAGGAAACGACCATTTATAGGATTAGCATGAATGGT
The DNA here is from genome assembly GCA_946800695.1 of Geum urbanum. Lineage (NCBI taxonomy): Eukaryota > Viridiplantae > Streptophyta > Magnoliopsida > Rosales > Rosaceae > Geum > Geum urbanum. The sequence goes on from OX327002.1 coordinate 60,335,000, forward strand.
GCCATCTCGATCTCGTAAACGAACTACTCCTTTACCCAAAAGTTGATCGACGATGTATGGTCCTTCCCATTTTTCTGACCATTTTCCTCGTCCTTCAGTCTTCTCGCCAATAGGCAAAAAATGACTCGCCATACTAGTTCTCCTTCTGCAAAATTCATGCCTTTAGTACATCGGTCGTAGGCACGAGCCATCTTTCATTTTTCAGCACATAGACTATCATAAACTTTTATCCTCTTCTCATCCAAGTCTTCAGGCTCTTGCCACATTGCTTGTACATAATCTTCACCGATCAGGCTATGTTGTTCCATCACCCGTAAAGATTGAATGTTGATTTCTAAAGGCAAGACCGTATCATGGCCGAACATTAATCCATAAGGAGTGGTAGCTGTGGGTGTCCTTTTACTTGTTCTATAAGCCCACAGAGTATTAAATAATTCTTCATGCCACAATCTGACATTTCTCGCAAGCATCCGTTTAAGGATATGGATAATGATTTTATTGCTTGCTTCAGCTTGACCATTGGATTTGGCATAATATGGAGAAGAGTGTAGAAAATGTATTCCAAAATCCTTCATAAGCTCATCTACATCTCCAAACATGAATGCTGCCCCACGGTCTGAAACAAAACTCTCAGGAATGCCAAACCTACAAATGATATCCTCAAATAAGAACTGGCGGATGGCCATTGCTGATGATACCCTGAGAGGCCGAGCTTCAACCCATTTTATTAAGAAATCAGTAGCCACTATGATAAACTTGTGCCCATCAGATGAATGAGGATGAATCATTCCAATTAAGTCCAAAGCCTATCCTTGAGCTGGCCAAGGCTTGACTATAGGCTGTAATGGTATTCTGGGCGTATGGCTGATTGGACCATGTTTTTGGCATTCTTCACAACCTTTAGCGAACGTGATGCAATCTCTGAGCATTCCTGGCCAATAAAAGCCATGTCTTCTTATTAACCATCTCATCTTAGGACCGGCCTGGTGTGCCCCTGCTATCCCAAGATGGACTTCCCTCATTAATCGTTTAGCTTCACGTCCAACGACACAACGTAAGAGTATGCATTCCTCTCCTCTTCTATACAACTCATTATCTTTGAGTACATAGTTAGGCGCTAAAAAATGAATCCGCTTCTCTACCGAATTATTAGGATTCTGGAGGTAGGAAATAATATCCTGTCTCCAGTCCACATCAATGTGATCAAGTGTAGCAACGTACCACTCATTTTTATCTTCTTGGCGAGCAAAGAAAGATGGAAGGGTCCTTCATTCAACCTTTAATATACGTTCACGTACTCCATCTTGCAAGCTCACCCCTGTTGCTAGTTGAGCCAACTCGTTTGCTGCATAATTCCTCTCGCGAGGGATGTAGCTCAACTCCACCTCAATAAACAACTTCAGTAAATCACTGGCTCGCTTAGCATATGGTTCTAGTATTGGTCCACCCTTATACTTGGTTTCAAGTTGTCGGATCACGAGTTGGGAGTCTCCAAATACATGCACATCCATGATCTACATATCTAATAAAAGTTCCAATCCAACGATCAAAGCTTCATACTCTGCTTGGTTATTTGTGCATTTGAAGTCTAACCTGAAAGAATAAGAAAAAGTTTGGCCGCGTGGAGAAACTAAAGCAACTCCTGCCCCAGCCATAGTACTCATACTTGACCCATCAAAGTATAAACATCAATGGGTCAAATCAATACGAGTGAGTTCCAGTTCTTGCCCCTCACGAACATCCTTCATTGGATGATGGGCCAAAAAGTCGGCCACTGCTTGGCCTTTAACCGCCTTTTGGGGAACTTACTGTAAAGAGAATTCTGACAAAGCCAAAATTCACTTTCCAATCCGTCCCCGGAGAATGGGTCTGGAAAGCATGTACTTCACCAAATCCGTTTGTGCTATGACACACGTGGTGAAGGAAAGCATGTAGTGCCTCAATTTGCACCATGAAAAATACAGAGCTAGGCACAATTTTTCCATTTAAGAGTATCTCATTTCATACTCATTCAAGGTACGACTGAGATAGAAAATAGCACGTTCAGTTCCTGATGTGTCGTCCTGAGCCAATAAACTCCCAATAGAAAGGTTTGTAGCTGATATATACAGCTTAAAAGGAACCCCTGGCCTTGAAGGAACCAAGACTGGCGGGTTCATTAGATATGCTCTGATGGTCTCAAACGCCTCTTGATGGATAGGCTCTCATACAAAGTCTTTTTGGTTCTGAAGCTTGAGCAAAGTTGAGAATGGTTGTGTTTTCCCAGCAGCATTGGCAATGAACAGTCGTAAGAAATTGATCTTTCCTAATAGGAGTTGTAGCTCATTCTTACTCTTTGGTGGGATTGCACCAAGAACTGCTTGTTTCTTGTCGTCCGGTATCTCAATTCCACGTTGATGAACCAAAAATTGCAGGAAGTCTCCTGCTTGTACTCCAAATACACATTTGGCTGGATTCATCTTCAGTCGATGTTGCCTCATTCTGAGAAACACTTGCAGCAAGTCTTCAATATGATCACTTTTGCACTTCGTTTTAACTACCACATCATCTATATAGACTTCCATAGTCTTACCAATAAGATCATGGAAGATTAATTTCATTGCTCGTTGGTAGGTTGCCCCTACATTCTTGAGTCCAAATGGCATGTCCACGTACTCAAAAAATCTTGCAAATCCTGAGCACCGAAATGCAGTTTTATGTCTATCTGATTTTGCCACTGGGATTTGATGGTAACCAGCAGTGCCATCCATGAATGTTAACATCTCATGAAGAGCCACTGAGTCCACCAAAAAATCCGCTACTGGCATTGGGTATGCATCTTTTGGAGTTGCAATTTTCAAGTCTCTATAGTCAACACACACTCGCATTTTTCTATCCTTTTTCTTGACTGGGACTACGTTGGATAGCCACTCATTATACTTGGCTACTCGTATGATCCTTGACTTGAGCATTTTCTCGACCTCTTCCTTGACCAGAATTGCTGTTTCTGTATTCATCTGACGCATCTCTTGTTTCACGGGTTTCTTTCCCTCTATGATGGGTAAGTTGTGACAAACCAAATTTGGTGAAAGTCCTGGCATGTCGTCATACTTTTCTGCAAAACAATCAGCGTATTCTAGTAGCAACTCAATGAGCTTCAGTCGTTCTTCAGGCTCTAGGAAGGTACTAATGGCCACAGAGATTGGCTCTTCATTTGTCCCAAGATTGATCTTTTCAATGGGATCCTTGACTTTAGGAGGTAAATCATCTAAAGCTGCTGGAGCTAATTTGATTTCTTCCTCCTCTTCCGAGTCATGTAATACATCTTCATCCACATATTCCAATGCTGCAATCATTAGAGCCTTCTCATAGGCTTGACTCTCCAACAGAAAATTGTGAAAGCGCTCGTGTAAAAAGTAACAAGCCTCAGTCTCTATGCTTGATAGAGACCCGATCATTGAGAACGTTTGGATGGTAGCTCAATGGTGTAGGGTCTGCTACTATCTTGATTTACTTGAATTATACCCACTGAGCTAGTTCAGAGGCCGTAATACCAACTAGGCGGCCTTTGTTATCAACGCCACATACCTCCAATGGCCTAAGGTCACTGTGGTAATAGCTGGCTTCTAACGAGTTAGCAGAAACATAATAAGGATGAAGATCAACATTAACAATTTCTGCTTCACCAGACTCCATATTCCAGAGTAACATCTACTGATGGAGGGACGAAGGTACACAATAGCTCATATGGATCCAGTCACGCCCCAGAATTTCACTGTATGGAGCTGTGCACTCTGCTACAAAGATTGTGTAAGTACCGGTGGCTGGACCGATGTGTACCTACAAAAAGACAATGCCCAAAGTCTTGAAAATGCTACCCTGAAAATTTCTAACGTTTAGTGTGGTCTCTTGGATAACAGACTTGGGAACGCTTAATAAGGCAATTGCTTTAACTGTGATGATATTCACCGCTGACCCTGAGTCCACTAAGAGTTTGTTGACTTGAATTCCCTGGACACTCCCTGTTACATATAACGGCCGCATGTGCATGGCCATGTCTACAGTAGGCTTGGCGAACATCAGTTGTCCCTTTGTTGATGATGAGTCAATCTTTGGTGTCTTGGCGAGTGCTAAATTATCTTTTAATATTGGTTCATCTTCTGGCACTACCAAGTTATTGACGCTTCCGCTCGTGATTGATTCATCTATTGAAACTGGTGGTGGTAAAGCATATTTGGAAGACAGAATAAACACCATGTTAACAATGGTATTCACCTCCTCGACATTTTCCTCAGCTTCTTCATCTTCACCTTCACCGTAATCAAGCAACTGCTCATCATCTTCACAGTCGTTGCCCTCAGTATGTTGTTCCTCAGAATCCAGAGTTGTAGTGACCTCGAGAGTAGCAACCTGTTGTAATTGGTCCTCAGGTGTAGGATCTATGGATGCTGGCATGAGTAGTACTGGATCTTGCTCCTTGGGACGTGAAACAGGTTGTCGTACCTTCTTTTGTTCTTCTACAATTAAAGGCCTCGGTCTCCATTGTAAGACCTTGGTCTCGCTTGGAATATTTTGCTTTGGATTAAGTTTCCCCTCCTTTGGAGGAGTATGTAGCCCCATTGTTTCCATCGCTTCATCATCAAAAGTGAGGCGTCTTCTCACTGGCTTTTGTTTCATGACTTCACGATGATCCTCATGAATAGGCTCGGGTTGTTTGTCCTTGGACCATAGCTCTGGGTTACGGTCAAAGATGTTTGGTTGTTGTGCTCTCATTTTGGGCTTGCGAGACTTTTTCCCGAAAACCACTAAGGGATTTACTGCAAGGGCATTCACTTGCCTTTGCAATGCTTCTGGAGAACACACAAGTTCTTCTTAAAGCAGGCCTGCTTCATAAGCCTCTAATGCTCTTTTGGCTTCTCCAAAGCGTCGCTGAAGATTTCTTCTTCTACTTCGAGTTACCTCAATGGTTTTCCCCTTCTCCTTCACGTACCATACATTCTCCTTTGTGATATTTCTTGAAGCTGGAGGAACATATGGCTTCGCGAGCATGTCAACAATCTCTGGTTCATATTTCTTGGCTTTACTGACCTTTTCTGTTGCTCGTGAGCGCTTGGGAGCTGGGGAATCCCTTTGTTTTGCTCGCTGTGTGTTATGGGGCTGATGATCTGTTTGTGAAAATAACTCTGGGAAGAACTTAGTTGCTTCAGCCAATTCTTCATACGAAATCTTCAATCCGCTTTTGAGTTTTCAATGAGCACAAAGGGCTACTGGCGACTATGCTTTTGGATCCACTTTCTCTTTTCCTTTATCTGATTTTATCGTTTGTTTGCTTTGTGGACCATCGCCAGTAGTTTGATAATTGTTGGTTTGTTTCCGTTTATTTGATTTGTCTCTTGTTAGCTCCAACATCTCAACTGTCAAAGATATATCGGTCGCCAAGCTTGGCGAGGGCTCCTGTTCTATCATTATTACTCCCTCGTCAATCCACTGCTGAATCCTGAATTTCAAATCACGACAAGCACTCGTGGAATGGTGAGCTGACCCCTGACATCCTTAGGATGTGGGTCCGGTGTCCCCCAGTTGTCGGGTACTACAGCTATCCCTGCTTGGACTAGCTCTTCAAATATTTCCTCTCGCCTAGATGCATCATAAGTAATTTCAGCCCGCTTAGGTCGGACAAATGCAATATTACGTCTAAGCCTCCGCCTTGACCTCTTCCTTTTATAGATTGGTTCTGACTTATTGCAGTTGGAAGATGTGTCAATGGAAGGAAATGGTGTGTCGGGAGGAGGTGATGCTCTATGAGGGTAACGTGGATGCCATTCCACCACTCCCTTGTAGTCGATTTCAATCACTTCCCAGTTGATCAAGCCTTGAATCTTATCTCTCAAGGTCGAACAGTTTGCTGTTTGATAACCAAACTGGTTATGAAATCTACAGAAATGTTGAGCCGGACCTTCATATCGTAATTGTCTGAGTTCAAGTACCGGGTAGTAGAAGATCAAGCCCATGTCTCGTAGCCTATCAAGGATCTCTTCCAACTTGTCACAGTTGAAAGAATATGCCAAAAAGACAGATTAATTCCAGTCTTCCACACCTCCAATGCAATTATTGGGTGATGACCACTCGGCATCAATCATATTAACGTGAGGCGGTGGGAAGGGTGTAGAATCAACTAATGTTGTTGTCTTGGATGCTCCCTCCAGCTCTAACCTTCCTTCATTGATCCATTTCTGGATCTGATCTTTGAGCTTGATGCAGTCCTTTGTAATATGGTTCCATGCTCCATGAAACTTGCGGTATTTTTACCTTTCAACTCTTCAGCTGTAGGGAGAGATCCAAAATCTGTTTTGACATCCCGCATGTTATATAGCTCGTCCAAAATCTCATGATCCATATTGGCATCATAAGTGTATGTTTTGAACTCTGGCTTAGTAAAAACCACTATCGAAAGCTTGATGGGACCCTTGTTCTTCTGAAGTTTGCAGGGCTTTAAAACTTTGTTTGTCGATAAATACACAGCTCCCTCTTGCTCGCCATCAGAGTCCGACTCTTGGTCGCCTATATATTCTATATAAGCCATAGTTTATGGCTTTAGTCTATCGTAAGATTTAGCATTATACGTTCCCTTAGACGTATTCCTTTTATTATCTCTTTCTTGCATGGTACTGTAAGCTTTAGTTACAGCCGTGATAAGCTCGTTTAAGTAAAAGTACTTGCTATTTAAGAACAGTTGATGGTACGTGTCCTCCAAACCGTTCTTCGCCATCTCTACCACCTCTTCTTTACCGAGTAGAGTTTTGCATAGATTATACTCTGATCGAAAACGGTGTAGGAAGGTGACTGGACTTTCTGTCGCTGATTGGCTCAAGGAAGCCAGCTTTCCAACACTGTTTTCAGGTCTTGCCGTTCCAAAGTGGTCTATGAATAAAGCCTCCATATCCTTCCACTCGTTGACCAAACCTTTTTCTAATCCCGTATACCATACGAGGGCCGATCCTAACAAGGATGATCCAAAGACTCTTAATTTGGGTCCCTCGTTATCAGCAAACTGCCCCAATTGCAGCGTGAAGTATGCTAAGTGTGTTGCTGCGTTAGAATCATCGTCGCCAGAGAAAGTCTGGAAGGTCTGATGCCGGTAGAACTTTGGCCATTGCCAAGCATCAGGATCATCCTTCTGCAAAGGAGGAAACAGTGTCTCATATGTATCATACATCTTGGCCAGATGTATGTTGCAATTGTTTATGAACCTGTTTAACCGTTGCTCCCAAGCAGGAGGGAAAAACTTTACTTGTCTAGTCTTTCTAGCTAGGTTAGATACGGATTTAGTTAGAGACGCTATGTCCCTGTCTGCCCTTTGAGACAGTGTCGCCGCATGCGGCGGTGTTCATCCAAACTTGTTCCCAAGTGTTGTATGACGTCTATCCGTAGTTTAGCCTGACCTTCCATAAGACTTGCTACTTGGGCTCATGTTGCCTCTCTCTCCTCTTGATCTCTATTGAGTTCTACCCGTAACGCTCGGATTTCAGCTATTGATGCGTCTATGCTATTGCCTTGAGTAGTGAGAAGAGTCGCTTGTTGTTCGATTCTTTCATCGAGAGCCGTATAGTAACTAGTCTGGTGGTTATCGCGCCTAGCCTCGTAGGCTAGGTACTCTTGGAACGTAAGTTCCGCCATCTCCGCATCACTTAAAGATTTAAACGACATAGTATTAAAGTCTTTAGCGAAGATAGTGTTAACCGCTTGATTACTCAATGAACGACATCAAGTAGATGTATGTTCACGGTAAACTGGTTGTGGGTGTTTACGACACTAAGGGTAATTTCTTCGATAAGGATCCCCTATTGTCACTTAGAGACACAAAGATAGTCCCACAGGGCATGCCAAAATGTTCGATGCAAAAATATCTCCCGCAGAGAGATCCTTACGCGAAGCAGTCTCTTTTATTGGTTTCGGATAGTTTGACCGCATGTATCGGTTTATCCTGTATGTGCTTCGTATATTGGCGTGCCACCGTTCTTCAACGAAATATAGAATATAAAACTGTCTGACTTCTTGATAAGCAATTAAGACAAGGAGAGGACCAACCCTGTCTGAATAGGTCCTTCTCGCCTAGTAACCTAGGACTTTTGATATGTGTCACTTGCAGAGCCTTCGAAATCGATACTTCACACTCCCTTATCAGTGCAAAGCAGAGCAATCTCTCTGATGGTGTGTTGAGAACACTGCTTCCTTTGGATATCCAAACTCTCACTCGATAGGTGACAAGCCCTTCAATCATCCAGTCGCTATTGCTTCATTCTGATCGCAATACTCTCACTCGATAGGTGACAAGCACTTTGATCTGCTGGTTGCAAAGAAGATAGAATCTCTTGATGAGATGTCTGTCTAGGTGTACTTACGTATAGCAAATGTATGTATTTGATCGGGGACCTTTTCCACAAAGCTCCTACTTTCCTTATATAATGCTCAGTAGTTGTCTTTCAATTACTTTGAACTCCTTCTGCTATTTGAATCTCAATATAACTCCGACACTAGCATATGAGTTTTAATGCTTATAGAACTCCAATGCTATCACAGCTCTTCTATTAAAGAAACCTATCTGAAATAGAAAATGTATGATAGATATCCAAGCCACATGGAATTAGCTAATTCATGAATTACAGTTCTAATCGAACTCTATCTCTCACACTCGGCTGCTCGCCAAGATCTTATAAAATATGGGCCGCTCGCCAAGACTTCAGCCATTCAAGCCTAATATGAAATATTTATTTCAGACCCAAATAGTTTTCTTAATTTTTAAAGGCAAAGAACGATATCTATATATGTGATTGGATATCTATATATGCAACTTATGCAACTGGGTATGTATGTATATAATTGGGTGGCTATATAAGCAACTAGATATATGATTACTATTATGTATGTATGCATCTATAGGTACATCATAGATGATTATCCACTTAACGTGTGAAGTACTTGAACTAGGTTGTTATCATTTCGATTTATTCTAGTATATGAGTGTATCAATTAAGTTAGTGTCACGTGATATACTTATAACTTCATAAACTATGCATTTTATATATCATGAAAGCTCTACTTCATCTGCTTGTAGTATAACACGTCCACCACCAGTTTCTGATCCAAAAGCAAGGGGCAAAGTTATTATTGATGTGTGAAAGCTGGGAATAAGTTGATTAAGTGATTAACTTTCAATTTTTTTTTATGGAAAGCTTATTAGCTTTTGGTTGATTTGGGTTGTTTCTATTTTCATACTTTTTTTGGGGGTATATATTGAAGCTAATTTTGGATTGTTCATCGATATGATGAACAACATAAACTTACTGAAATGTTTTTTTTTTTGTGATTTTGGGACTTTTAAATATACTCTTACATTATTTTTGTTATCGAAAAAGAACATAAAGATCCCGAAATAAACTCATCCCGATTCCGTTTGAGTTTGAGACTTCTTGGGATTCATTTTTAGAATAATAAATCCTATCTCAATCTGTTCTATTTAAAAGTTATAAAATTATCATAATTTTTATTCCCAACTAATCTATCTTGTCCCGTGCCCGGCTCTAGTTGTAACCAGTATTGTTGCGATCGTAGATTTGGGTCCATAAGCTGAATCCGATTTGATTTCGTTTTCGGGTGATATCCAATCTGGCCAATCCAATTAAGGAAAACCCTGACAAGTAGGCAAAGGTGGCCCCCATCATTAATGGTTACGTGTAATGAATCTACAGCATCTGTACGGACAGCACGTGCGTAGACGCGTTCGAGTGAGTGAAGACAATTTTGGGGGTACCACGTGGTGGTGGTTGCTGGTCGTATCATCGAGGTGGCGAGCTAACAATGCTTTTACCGAAAGTCCATGACAACAGGTGGTGCACTGCGTGGCACCTGAACATGTGCTCCCGGGAGATCCTCCATGTTCGTATGTTCGCGCTGATGGAGTTTCCCAATTCCCATGCATCCTCAGTACCTCACTCTTTTAAACCGGTAGTTTTATGGGTGTGTTTGATATTTCATACTTGATGGAGTTGATGGTACGTATCACTGGCCGAGCCAGCCACGGGGTCCCTGGGTTGGATCCCGGTAAGATTATGAGCATTGAAAAAATTACTACATTGATGCGAGCCTATTTGCATACATGTTATGTGATGTTATGTGTATATATAATACTTGCACAATTAGGGTATGCAGAGATGCCACAAGATCACTTAGTATACACTAAAACAAATTTCAAACCGGATCACTTAATGGACTGCAACAAACACAAGTTATGCAGCATCGTGCTATAGAGGAAGAGGAAGGTCGGCATTATGGTGCGATAATACCAATCCGGGGAGTAAAAGATACGGTGATATACATACAAGAGCATCTACCAAACTATGAGTCTCATCACTCTGTTGTTGCCTGCATATATACTTATATAATCCAAACGTAGTCTTCAGAATTAGATTCTCCCAAGCATATAGCATGATGAAGTTGTGTAGTCTTGTTTGAATCGTATTTTTGTTGGTGGTCTTGTTTGAATCGTATTGTTTTGTGTAAAAACTAATTGTATACAAGTATGTTCGAGGAGTACAGTTCACTGCGTTAGTATGTTCTCCGTCTAGGAATATCTCATTTACATATTAAAATTTCTCTTATATATATCGTCAAAAATAGTAGATAAATTTTTCGTAACAATTAGCCCGGACAACAATATGATCTGGCTCTACCACCATAAGGTATCAAGGTTTAATATACCAAATATCTTATCTCACATTCAATTATCTGATGTTTAATGGTATCGGTACATTATAGAATGTCACATTTAGATAATTTTTTCCGATGAATCACGTTTAAGTAGTTCTTAACTTGAATGGAGTTTGAAGTGTTTTAAGCTGTTTAGTAATACATTCAAAATGTTTTGTAAACAATCAAAAGAGTGTATAATCGAGAGTTATTTAGGGTCTCTAAACGGCAGTATGATATACTCGAGCTCAAAAGATTTTGTTCAAAGTTGTACCGTTGTTGTAGCACTAACACGTACCATACCCACAAGGTCACAACTCACAACATACAGCTAGAGACACTTTCGTGGTTACTAATGTTCGACCACTAGCTGGTTATTTTGATATGTAATTAACATGTGTAAATAGTACGTTAAATTTTTTGTGTTATTAGTCATATTCACAATGGAAGATACTTGATTACAAATACTTTGTATCAACAACTACTATACAATAAAGTTTACAATATTGTGGTTTGTGTGAAATGTATGTTAAAATACTATTATCTAGAATATCTTTATGAAGCACCACAAAACACTCGAGTGGTTTTAGTTTACTTAATTTGGGATCAAGTCACATTGATCCCATTATCCATTGTTTCATTCATTGAATAAGTGGAAAAGGCCATGCTTTCGGAACTAGTGATGTTTACTTGCATGAGGAAGAAGCAAAAGTGGATAATCATTTCCTTAATCTCATTTTTTTTGGTGCAAGTGGCAACTAAGATACTATATTTGGAGGGTTAGTACTACTAGATAAATGTGATTTTAATGGAGTTTATTAGTGACAAATCTCATCGGGCCGTGGTTTAGGGCCTCTTGTTTAGTTGGTGTCACCTTTTTATGAAGCACAATCTTCTATTTAACTCGGAAAGATACACCTAATTAGATTGAAAACTTCATCTAGTCACCGAAAGCCTCATCCCAATCGTGGTTTTGTTTTGTAACTCTGTTAAGTCTGTTTGTTACGTGTAAAGGCAAGATCATTTAGAAAGCTTGAAGCTTTGATTTAAATATCTAACATTATAAAGACTTTCATCACAACTTAGTAAAATCTTAAGAGAACAAAAGGTTGTCATAAATCATTGGTGTAGTATAAATGTGTAATGTTTTGGTGTATTTTTTCTGGAACTTTCATATTGGGCCTCTATAAAGAGAAAGAGATATGATGGGCTGAACTCGGTAGGTATTGGATAAAGAGCGAACAAGCCCAAACTGTATCTTTTTCCGAAGCAACTCTGCCGAGATATTTACCGGCAAAATTGGTTTCAGAGCTTCCTCGACTCATTCCCTCGTGTATTTGTAGGACAAAATTCAAAGCTGGTTTGGCACCTTGGGTACTGAAAAAGTCCGAAAGCCCAGTCTCACTTAATTCCCCAAAGGATCCAATAACATGTTTTGTCTTGTAATCAAAGTCTACAAAGCAAGGAATCATTAACTAACTTCTGCAGCGTCCATTCCAATTCAAGCATCTACAAATCTGCAACACAAAGCCTTGTCGTTCTCCCACTTCCCCAGAAATATAGGGGAGAGAGCCGCAAAGACAAACATTCAGTCTGTTTTGATCTCGGGAGTGGTTTTTTTTGTTTGCTTTTAAGGTTTCACACAAAGGCTTTGGTTTGATTGGTTGGTCTGGTTGGTTGGTTGGTCCGAGCTTTCCGTAGACTTGACTCTTAAAATTCAGGTCAAGTTGCGTTTTTAAGTGATCGTGTATGGTGGCGCATATAAATGTGGAGGCTGTTAGCTTGGTGTTGCAGACGCCGAGTACCTCTAGAACAAAAACAAAAGCATACCCAGGTACTATCATTCACTTCTGTAATTTCTGCTATGAAGTAAAATGCAGCTACCCGTTTGTATTTATTTGATCAGTTATAGTGTTAGATTAACATTTTGATTTGGTTTTTATAGAGATCGGAAGAAGGCATGGATAACAAGAAGATGGACAGTGAAAAGGTTGGTTATTGCGTTTTCTTGTAGATTGGGTTTTACTCATTTTCTTAACTTTCGAGTTGGGTAAGTTGTATGTGGAGAATTGGATGATGAGAATGGTTTTTGGCTAGTGGGCTTTTTGAGACTGAGCAGTTGTAACCGAGTGTTGAACTTGATGCCTTAAAGTTTTAGTTTTTGCTTACTTGGATTTGGGGAACTTGAAATGATGATGATGGGTTTTAGTGAAGCAACTTGACTTGAAATTTTCAAGACATCGTTTAACTTTTGATATCTCTTTCAGATGATGAATTCAAGTAGCAATGATGCTACAAATATCATAGTGAATCATGATTTCAGTCAAGGGATGCACTCTTGGCACCCGAATTTATGTGAGGGCTTTGTAGTTCCTGTGGTTCCAGCTAATTCTGGGCACCCACAAGCCAAGTCTGCTGGCAATTACGCGGTTGTTACCAACCGGAAAGAGTGCTGGCAAGGGTTGGAGCAGGATATCACTTGTAGAGTTTCCCCTGGTTCCACTTATGTGGTTTCGGCTTCTGTTGGAGTCTCGGGGCCTCTCAAGGGATGTGTTGATGTCCTGGCAACATTGAAATTGGAATACCAAGGTTCAGAAACTAAATACTCCATGGTTGGGAGGTAAAATGTGTTTTTTCTTCAGCTACTGGATTTTGTTTTCTTTATGAAAGACGAAACATGTTTTGACAGTAGTAATCACTTGCAGATGTTCTGTGTCTAATGGGAAGTGGGAGAAGTTGGAAGGCAAGTTCTCACTATCAACATTGCCTAATAGAGTTGTGTTTTACTTGGAAGGGCCATCTCCTGGAGTTGACCTGCTTATACAATCAGTAGTGGTCTCTCCTTCCACTTCAAGAGGATGCCAGGTACTAATTCCACTTCTTTATATTTTCCCTTCCAATGAATTTGGTGCATTGGATCATAATGTAAGAGAAGTCAGTAGCCACTGCTGCTTTGTAGTTTTACACTTTTACTCATACGCAATTATGGTCTTCTTTGTCTCTGCTCATATCACGCTTTATATTTTGTATATCGTAAGAATGGAAACCCCGATACTGGAAATGAAGATACTGTCCTAAACCCAAGATTTGAGGATGGCTTGAATAATTGGACTGGAAGAGGGTGCAAAGTTGTTCTACACGACTCAATGGGAGATGGGAAAATTGTCCCTCAGTCCGGTAAAGTTTTTGCTGCTGCAACAGAACGCACACAGAGCTGGAATGGCATTCAACAGGATATTACAGGTAGAGTGCAGAGAAAGCTAGCTTATGAGGCCACTGGTGTTGTCCGGATCACTGGTAACAATGTCACGAGTTCTGATGTACGGGCTACCTTGTGGGTGCAATCACCAAATGGTCGTGAACAGTATATTGGCATTTCCAAGTAATTGTCTTTCTCAAAATCTCTTTCGGATCAAATCCAAATATATTGTTTTTCGTATGAATATTGTCCTCTTGATACTATGTTAAGTCGTACTTGTTTCATTATGAAAATACATATCCCTTCCCTTACCAGAAGTTGGTTTGCTCTGAAGTGTACAGGCAACAGACAAGGATTGGGCACAGTTGAAGGGGAAATTCCTATTAAACGGATCTCCATCTAAAGTAGTCGTTTATTTAGAAGGTCCACCAGCCGGAACCGATATCCTTGTCAACAGTTTCGTTGTCAAGCATGCAGAGAAAGTCCCACCTTCTTCACCACCAGATATTCAGGTAAGTCGAATAACTTAGTTTTCCTCTAGTATTTCAAGCATGTTTATCGGAGCTTAGTATGTATGAAAATAGCATTGAACATATGATTTTGTTCATGTAGGATGCAGCGTTCGGTATAAATGTAATTGAGAATAGTAATCTACATAATGGCACCAATGGATGGTTTCCTCTTGGTAATTGCACTATGAGTGTGGGAACTGGTTCACCACATATACTTCCTCCAATGGCGAGAGATAGCCTTGGCCCTCATGAACCTTTGAGTGGTCGCTACATCCTTGTAACCAATCGCACACAGACTTGGATGGGTCCTGCCCAGATGATCGGCGATAGATTGAAACTATTTTTGACGTATCAAGTATCTGCTTGGGTTCGACTAGGTTCTGGAGCAACTAGTACGCAGAATGTAAACATTGCACTTGGTGTGGACAATCAGTGGGTGAATGGAGGGCAAGCTGAGGTGGGTGACAACAGATGGCATGAAATAGGTGGTTCCTTTAGAATTGAGAAGCGGCCATCTAAAGTTATGGTGTATATCCAAGGGCCTGCCGCAGGAGTGGATTTAATGGTTGCTGGACTACAGATATTCCCTGTTGACAGACAAGCAAGATTTAGACACTTGAAGAAGCAGACTGAGAAGGTAAATGGATTCTTGTCTCATTTGTTCTGTAGTCATCATATGAGTTGTGGCAACCTACCATTATAACAAGTATGGTTGACCTTTTAGGTATTAACACTTCAAAAAAAAAATCCCTTATAATCTCTGATTTATCTCATTTTGGTTGTAATGCAGATCCGTAAGCGCGATGTAATCCTGAAGTTTTCAGGATTGGACTCAAGCAGCGCATTTGGCAGCTTTGTCAAAATTAAACAATCGCAGAACAGCTTTTCATTTGGGACGTGCATAAGCCGAACAAACATCGACAATGAAGACTTTGTAGATTTCTTCGTGAAAAACTTCAACTGGTCTGTATTTGGAAATGAACTGAAGTGGTATTGGACTGAACCTCAAAAAGGAAATTTCAACTACAAGGACGCTGATGAGATGGTGGACTTGTGCCAGAGTCACAACATAGATATGCGAGGTCACTGTATCTACTGGGAAGTGGTGGACACAGTCCAGCAATGGATCCGTTCGTTGAGCCAAAATGACTTGTCAACTGCTGTCCAAAGTCGAGTAACAGACCTTCTCACCCGCTACAAAGGGAAGTTCAGACACTATGATGTCAATAATGAGATGCTGCATGGTTCATTCTATCAAGACAAATTGGGTAAAGATATCAGAGCCAACATGTTCAAGATGGCAAACCAATTAGATCCATCTGCACTCCTATTTGTGAATGATTATCACATAGAGGATGGATGCGATACCAGATCAGCACCAGAAAAGTACATTGAACAGATCCTTGATTTGCAACTACAAGGTGCTCCAGTGGGTGGCATTGGAATCCAAGGGCATATAGACAGTCCAGTGGGGCCAATTGTTTGTTCTGCTCTTGATAAATTGGGTATACTTGGCCTTCCAATCTGGTTCACAGAGCTAGATGTCTCGTCGATCAACGAATATGTTCGTGCTGATGATTTGGAAGTGATGCTTAGAGAAGCATTTGCCAATCCTGCAGTAGAAGGCATAGTGCTATGGGGATTCTGGGAGTTGTTTATGAGTCGTGAAAACTCGCATCTAGTAAATGCAGAAGGGGATATTAACGAAGCGGGAAAACGTTACTTGAATCTCAAGCAAGAGTGGTTGTCCCATGCTCATGGGCACATTGATGAAGAGGGACAGTTCAAGTTTAGAGGCTTCCATGGAACATACAACATAGATATTTCTACTGGTTCAAAGAAATTTCTAAAGACATTTGTTGTTGACAAGGATGATGACTCCCCATTTGAGATTTCCATTGCACTATAAATCTGCTGCACGTACAACTCCAGAAAGAGGATCATAATTTCCTGTCTAATACATTGTTCATCAAGTTTGTGTCATACTTCTCAATGTTCTATACGAAAATGACATGTGTGTTGTAGTTCTATGGCCATTGAAATAAATATATGATATTTGTTCCTTCAGTTGCGAATGCTGAGTTCTTTGCTTCTTATACTTGGTTTTTCGGAAAGTTCTCGTATGAACCAGGTTCAAAACAAATATTTGCAAGTAGCTAAAAGCCTAGAATCATATATCAAGTTCACCCGAATTGTACCCTGGTTTTTCTTACTAACATCCTTAGAAAGAATTTGACACCCTCCATTTAAGGCTTGTTTGGCGCATAAAACCAAGCGTCGGATCAACATAATATGGATTACACTAAACAACACTAGAATAAAGCGCACGGTGTATCAATTAATAAATTAATAAATTAAAATGAAATGATAAATACAAACTATTACTAAAAAAAACAGTTAACTTCCTTACCCTTTTTTTTAAAAGTTATTTTGTTTAATCTGTTTTTTTAAGTGATAGAATATATTGATAATTTCAAACAATGCTGATTGATAAAATATATTGATAATTTCAAACAATACAATCAGCAAGCAACTTTTTTTGTAGGAATGGAGGTGTTGAGGCAAACGTTGTAGGGACATTCACGAGATGCAAAGCCCATCTAGAAAGCTTATGCGTCACCTCATTTGTCTCTCTCCCTAAGAGCATGTTTACTAAATGGGAATGTGAATCAAATCCTTGGAAATGATTCCGAGATGAGAGAGTTCCAGCGTTTACTTACACATTTGGGAATCAGAATTGAGGGAGGGTCCCACCTCCTAACCATTCCCGAATAAACTTGGAATTGCATTCCCAAGGGGGGAGGTGGGTTTGTGAAACATTCCTCCCACAATCAACTTTTGTACCAATAATACCCTTGGGTATATTTTTTTTTTAAAACCTTATGTATTATTAAATGACTCATTTCTTTAGACATGACATTTTACTTTATTTTCTAAATTACTATCACGAATGGTTATATTTTAATTTTTTCTAAATGTATTATGATTATTATTTTGTTGAATTTGAAGTTTTGTCTAGCTATAGAGTTTGTTAGATTTGATATTTGGTTTTTGTTTTTTGGTATTTAGATAGTTCATATGATTTTTCTTATGTCAGTATCGTTTTAATCATTTTTCCAATAAACTTTGCTCTAATTCATAAAAAGAAAAAAATATATTGAATATAAAAATATAGCTATTGTTTTGTAGAGATATTCCAGTAATTAAACTAGTTTTGATTCCGATTCCTGTTATGATTTCAAATGGTAAGTAAACATTTCAATAGAAATGACATATTCCTATTCTGATTCCTTGTGATTCCGATTTCAGTTGATTTTGATTCCTGGTGATTCTGATTCCAAGCAAGTAAGCGTTCCCTAAGTGTGCAAATGTGGAATTTGAAAACTGTCTAAGACTATCAGAAAGGTCTTGACAAATGTCACGGAACATGGTCGTCGAGGTAGCAGGGTTAGCTATACCCTGGACTGCCTGTAGTGAGTCCGAACTAAATCGAACTGGGTGGAAGCCCCGCTCCATAGCAATCCTCAATGCCTCTCCAGTTGCAACCAACTCCACTATCATAGAGGAGAAAACCCCATCAACGCGACCGGCTAATCCCAATACAAACTATCCAACCCAATCTCTGACAACAATACCAATCTCTCCTCTATGTCTAGTGCCATCATAAGCACCATCCATACAAACAATACAAAAAAAGTACTGACCCAATGGGGGCCTACTCCAAGTCTGTAACACCCTGGCTAGGCGGTCCGCAGTCTTGTTAAGAGTCACAAAGTGATATTTTTAATCCCCTACCATCACCCGTAGGGCATAGCCATCAAAAGTCTTCCTGTTCCATAAGTCATCATTTCAGCCCTTCCATACCAACCAGATAAACACCATTAACCTAGCCATGTCCTCAACCAAAATAGTCTGGGGACAGATCTCTAACTACTCCTGACATGTATCAGCATGCATCCCAATACCCTGTGCAACTGAATGGTAGTACCGCTAGATAGTCCCAAAAAAGATGCACCTCTGTCCCTGAGCTCTGCTGGCACAATAAGCAAGCATTATCGACATCCGCCCTCTGAATCTGTAAGTGAGGTTCTGTAGGGAGATATCCCTTACAAGTCTTCCATATACACATCTTGGCTGCTGGTGGCGCCTTGAATCCCCACAACCGCCTCCACAAAAGCGTCAGATTGTGCTGGTCTTCCATCTGAGGAAGAACCAACACATCTCGTGCCACTGTGTACCAACTCCTCTAAACTTAGGAACAACTCTAATCTCTGCCAATTCCATGTTCACTTTGGGGTAGTAAATTCATAAACCCACCGAAATGTAGTAGATGTCATCAGCTACTGTTGAGGCTGAAACTGTGCTGGACTAGGTAACTAGTTGTCTTGCAAAATTCAACATGATCCCCTCTACCAATATGCCAACGACTCTCATGCTCCAAAATATCCTGAGTCTCAATCAAACTCCGCCACATATAGGACGGCCTAGGACCCAACTGGCCCTTCATAAAGATGCCCTGACCATAGTATATATCCCAGTATAGCTGCCCTACAATAGACTCTGGCTGTTGAACTAACCTCCATGCTTGTTTTGCCAATAAGGCAAGGTTAAAAGCATAAAGATTGCGAAATCCCAGTCCCCCCTCCTTTTTCGGCTAAGTCAGTTGATTCCAGGTAGTCCAGTGTATCTTTCTTTTGTCTGTTCTATCTCCCTAGAATAAATTCACATACAACTGTTGAAACTCTTCACAAAAGGCTTTAGGCAACAAGAAGACATTCATAGCATAGCAAGGCTGAGATTGAGCTACTACCTGCACCAGCAATTCTCTACCAGCAGTACTCAGAAGAGAGTATTTTCACCCCTTCAGCCTATCTCGCAACTTGTCTTTTATGAAAGAAAAGGCTACATTCTTCCTCTTTTCGATCTGAGTTGGCAACCTGAGATACTGCTCATGATAAAGCACCCACTTTATCTGCAGCAAAATAAACATACTCTCCATGTTCCTCCTCCACCAGATTCTGACTGAAACATACATGACTCTTAGCATAATTTATTGACTGCCCCAAAGCCTCTTCATATGTCTGCAAAATTTCCTTGATATTGTAGCAATCATATACTATAGCCTGAGAAAAAAAAGGATTGTCATATGCAAACAAGAGGTGAGATAAAATAGGAGCCTGTGGATAAATCTAGATGCCAAGTAGAGCCCCAGTTTCTTTGGAGCTCCATAATAAGACCAAAAGAATAGACATGGGGAGAGAGGATCCCCCTGTCGAAGCTCATGGGTAGGTGTCACATAACCTCTAAGCGAGCCATTTACCAGGAATGCATAACAGACTGAGGTTACATATGTCATTACATTATCAATCCAAGGTCCAAAGAATCCTATCTTCACCATAACTGCTCTCAAATAGTCTCACTCCACCCGATCATATGCCTTATTAACATGCAGTTTCAGAGCCATATCTCCCTCTATGCCATTCCTCTTCGTCCACGAATAATGTGGTACTTCATTTGCCACTAATTTGTTATTCGTAATGAGTCAACTAGGTATGAAAGCACTCTGATAGAAATCAATAATTTGACTCAGCATAGACTTCAACCTATTTGCAACCACCTTAGCAGCAACCTTGTATACCATATTACATAATGTAATCGGCCTATAATCCATAACCCTCTTCGGATTTTGGATTTTCGCTATCGACCTCACATGTATAAAGTTTAATGATGATAATACCTATTCGAAACTCAGTAAATCTACCACTGCAGTCACAACATCCACATCAACAATATCCCAATAACGCTGAAAAAATAAAGGAGGCATACAGTCAGGACCCAAGGCCTTCGTGGGATGCATCTGAAACATAGTCACTCTCACATTCTTAGTTGTATAAGGCGCCAATAAAATCTCCCCCATAGCTGGAGTCACAATCGGCTTAATTTCAGCCACCACCGACTGAATTTGATCATTTGATGTACATGTCAATGTGAAGAGATCACTATAATAATCAATAATCACATATTCTATACCTTCTAGGGATTCCTGCCACACTCCCTGGCAATCAAACAACCCAACAATATTGTTCTTCCGGCGTAGTGGCCCTTTAATGATTATACTTTATGTTCTTATCACCAAACCTCGTCCATAAGCTTTTGGATCTATGACTCTTGTATGTCGCTTCCTCTGTAAGAAGCTCCTGCAATCTCGTTGTCAACCTTTGCCTCTCCAGAAAATTTGCCACATCAAAATCTCGGCTCTGATAGTCCTCCAACTGGTGTTGGACTTCCACCATCTCGGCTTTCCTGCTTCCATACTCCACCTTTGCCCAATCATGCAAGCCAAACCGAGTATGCCGAATGCGCGTTATCATCTGATATTGAGATGTTTCAGATTCCTTAGTTGGTGCCAGTTGCCATGCTTCTGCCACCACCTCCTTACTCTTCTCATTCATAGCTTCAAATCTGGAAAAAATTCGGCGACCAGGAAAGTAAGTCATCCAAGTCTCTATCATGGTGATCAACAATGGAATATGGTCTGAACCACAGGAGGGAGATGCACTATTTCTGTTGCCAAGAACCTCTGTCTCCATTCAGTAGTGGCAACCTCTTAGTCAAGCTTACACTGGGTAAGTGAGTTATGCCACGTAAAGGGAATCCCAGTATAACCAATGTCAACTAGCTGACATTGGTGTAAACATGCCGCCATGTCATCCATCTGCCAATTTGCTCAGTCATCCCCACCAAATTTCTCCGTTGTCCGGAGAATTTCATTAAAGTCCCCAAACATTATCCAGGCTGATGGTCCTGCCTCGGCAGCCAAATACCAAAGCAAATCCCATTCCTGCTTCCTATATCGAGGTGCCGGTTCTCCATATAAACCAGTGATCTGAAACCAATCTCCTGACCCCGCCAGAACCCTAACCTTCGCGACAATGAAGTTATTTCCTTGATCAGGGATATGATCATGGAGATGAAGGTCAAAATCCTTCGACCAGAACACCATCAAACCCCCTCCACCTCTAGATGAACAAAGGCGCATCACACCTTCATCAAACCCTAAACTCCTCCTCCATCAATCAAAACGTGTTTCATCCACCGTCTTCGTCTCCATCAAAAACATGATTGATGGCTTTTTGGTAATAACCATCAACCTCACAGCGGACAACTTTGCAATCTCTTCTGTACCCCCAAATGTTCCTGGAAAGGACCTCTATAGTCGCTCAGTCCCTTCCCGTTTCCTCTCAACACCGTGATCCCTCCCTACCCGAACCGTCTCAACACCAAGAAACAGCGACGCCACTTCAAAATCTTCCCCTCGCGCCGTTAGGATTTCCAGGATCCTCCGGAAAACTCGGTGCTAGGTTACCTAATTTCTTAATGTTTTAATCTGTTGTCTTTAGCATTTTATTTAATATGTTATTGAGTCATACGTCGAAGTGAGAAAGGAAAACATAGAAGGTCGCTGAAAATTGGGGAGAGGAAGAAAAAAAGCTCTCTTTTTTTATAGTAAAATATTATTTGTTAATTACAATTATAACCTTAATTTATTTTACTATACTAATGATAAAAAGGTAAAATATGAAGAATAAGCCAATTTGGGAAAACAACCGGATTTTTTTATATAAAAATAGTAGAAATACGCGAATAGACACAGATAGGGAGTTGATTTCGCCACATTTCTAACAATCATTTGGGATTCTAAATTATCGTTAGGGCCCAAACCCAAACTGCCTCTGCGGAAGAAATGGATCGCAGGCCCACCACAATCACATCGCGATCTGATAGACTCCCACCATTTGCTGCTTGTACTATTTTCTGCAATGAAGCAATAGCTATAACTACTACTACTTCAACTACTTGGAATTTTTCTTTTCTTTTCTTTTCTTTCATTTCAATTTCTTTTTTATCTTCTTCACTATGATTATGCTGATAATAGAACCGGAAGGTCCCAAACAGAGTCCCATCCCTGTCTCTAAATACCTGGGTAATCTGGACCCTATAAGTCTATAACGCACATGGGAGCACAACAAGTCATTCCCGTGGTGCAAATTAGGCGGTGCCCTTATGCTCTCTAGTCTCTAACACCATCTTGGCTAAGAACTACGCATCCCGTGCTTCCTTGGTGTGACAATCTGAGTCAATGTTTCTCCAATCACATACCTTTATTTGAAAGTATGAGAACTTAATAAAGAAACGTCATTTCCTTATTCTAAAAATGCCATTTTATTGTGTTCATATATATTCTAGTAATTCTACGCAACTCCGTACACCGTTGTAAACAACAAATAATTACCCCAAATTGTTTCCCTATTCTATATCTTTGATGATGTTTAAGCATCATATCAACTAATCAAAATGTTATTATTACGCTTAGAATCAAAATAAAACATAGAATCCATCGGAAGGAAACGGAGACGTATGCATGCACACTAATTAATTTTTCTATATATGAGAGCTAGTTACCTTAACATGACTTCAAATAAGCCAGTCAAAGGCTCAAGTCCTCTTACTCTCAGATCAGAACAGAGGGATATGGTGTCAGCATCACTGGAGTTAACGTTTGATATGATGGGGGCGGGGTACCCGCAGCCGGAGTGGGTCGCAGGCAGACGTATCAGAAAAGTTGACAGGAATTTATTTTTTATTTCTCTCTCTCTTTCTCCGGGCCATGAGAAAATAGAGAAGGTGAAGAATGAAATGAATGATGGAGTGAAGTGAGTGAGGGGAGAGAGAATGAGAAGAGAAAGGGGTGGGACAGTTTTATAAAGAGGTGTTATGATGTCTCCTCTGCTCTACACTACTGCATTGGGAAACAGCTCCCGCGCTGTTTTCGCGCGCCTTCTCCCAAACGACAGCGTTTGCAGGCCCCCCACTCCCTCCCATGGCCATGCTCATCATGCACCCAACTCAGATTATCAAAACTACTCTGATCCGATGAGCGAGGGCTAGTCACTAGTGAATTGAAGCACTGAAGTGAGAGGGAGAGAGAGAGAGCCCCGCCCGATACACTCGTCCTGTCTGTCATTACCCAACACCCAAAAACTAGCTACTCTCTCTGTTTCTCTTTTTCTTTAATTCAATTTCTCTACAGTTTGATTCACTGCTACCTTGCTCACGGAGCTTGGCAAATTTACAGTTGTGTTTTTTAGCTGTTCATTTCTGAATCCATGGTGCCTTGAAGTGACCGATCAAACTAGCTAGCGACCCTTTCTCCATTTATACACACCAATGACACCATTAATTAATATTTATAACTAGCTTCCAAGAACAAAAATCCTCCTACCGATTTTTAATTAGTATGACCGTAAGCTGTCTTGTCAATTACCTACCAAGCAAATAGTAATGCACTTATGATCACAGCTAATTAATATAACCTTGTATTAGAGGTTAGAACTCGCCATAGCCCAGAGCCACTAGTCAGATTTGAAGGAACTTTCTGAGGTACGCTGTACCCTTATTTACAACATAAGAACTAAATATAAGACAAATATTAGCACAATAATTATAATTTTAAAAATTATTTATAATATTTATAATTAATTCAATCAAATTTATAAATTTAAGAATAATTTATTTAAAAGCTGTACATAAATTTTTAAATTAAATAATTAGCTAAAATACAACTAAGATTATACAAATAAGAACTCAAATTATACTTATAACCACAAAATTTATTCTCAATTAATAAATATTATCCATAAATACTTAAGAATTATCCTAAATTTGAATACGTCAGCTAGATTTTCCATTTTTACTTAGTCTTCGGTCTGTTGAAGTCGCCAGGCATCAGCATCTAGATCGAATTATACATCAGGAGCAGTATGTGTGGAAACAAGATTTGATGACTGTCATGTATTAAATCTATCTCTGTATGATAGATTGAGATGTGAAAACTACTCGACCGGCTTATCAGCTCGAAGAAAGTTCATTCTTTCAAAACCTATGATTAATTCTAGGGCAATAGCTAGTGTTTGTTCATCACCGAATATGTGTATACGTACTTCTGTATTCAATGTAAAATTCTATTCTGCTACGTGTTTTTTACTTCTATAAATTAGCGTTGGTCCAGAGGCTAATACCTCTGTTATAGAGGTCGACTCGGTCCCAAGATTTGATTTTTAGACACCAACTAATAATCAAAATTGAAGATATAATTTTTTATTTAATATATTTGAAATTGATAAAAATATATAAGAATTGGTGTTATCGGTTAACCTAATATCGGTTCGGTTTCGGTGCGATTTCAGTTACAAAATCGACTATGTTTTATATATTTCACACTTAACCA
This sequence comes from Geum urbanum, assembly GCA_946800695.1. NCBI lineage: Eukaryota > Viridiplantae > Streptophyta > Magnoliopsida > Rosales > Rosaceae > Geum > Geum urbanum. The sequence goes on from OX327002.1 coordinate 60,359,724, forward strand.
AATAGTATAAAAAATAAAAATATCAAAGTTGTAAACTATCAATACTTCAAATAAGTTACTTGAATGAGTTCAAACAATTAATTGTTAGGAAAAGAAAAAATAAAGTTGATACATCATTCATTTGAAACCTCTAATATTGATATTTTAAAAAAGGAAGACTACGTGAGTACATAAGAGGCTAGACTTAAACACTTAAAAATATGATCATATTTGTGGAAAAATACTATTTGTAACTCATAATTAATAAGAACATGACATGTAAATATTAATATGTAAATGAATATATGTCGGTTTGGTTTGATTTAATCGATTTTTAAGAAGTACAGAACCGAAAAGTACAATTATACTAGTCGATTTGTGCAAATTTCAAAATCGAGTGTCTCGGTTATATTTAATTTTGATTATTCAATATCAATTCGGTATGATTACGACTTTTTTTGTGTGCCCTAAAAGTCCACCCCTACCTCTGTGGACTCCATCGAGTACGTAACATAATTTGTTATACAAAAGAAAACTTTTAGTATAATTTGAAAGAAAAAAAATAAAAACTTTTTCACGTGACTATTTATGTATGATTCATTTACTCGCTCCTCCTAAAATAAAAACACCTATACGGTCATCTTCTAATAGACGAGGCATACATAGAAAGTCGCCCCTAGAAAGAAAAAGGTCCGTGTATCAACAGATTCATACCAATCAGCAATAGAATGCAAGATTTGATTGGAATTAAATATAATAAATATCAGAAGTGATTCCGTTCCACTGAAAATCCGAAAATGCAAAAGGTGAAGTGATAACGTTTCTTTTAATTTAAAAACTTTTGTGTTTACGCTAATTTCCATTCTCCTTCTCCCGACATCAATCAAATCCAACTCTTAACAGCTTAATTTAATCATAAACATAATTCTTTATTCTTTAAGTTTAGTCAAACGCCTTCATGCACTTCTAGCTTAGTGCTCGTTGCTGTGCGATTGAAACATCCATATAAACTAAGTTTCCCTTACAATAAGAAAACAATTTGATTGCAATAAAAATAATTAGAGACGTGTCTTTCAGTTAGACAAGAATCTAAGCACACTAGTCAGGAGAAAGGAGAAAAAAAGACAATCCGATCATTGAGTTTGCTCGTGACTATTCAACCGATCAATCTTTACCTACATAATTGTAATTATACAGAAAGAAGAAAAGTGGAATAATTTGCTTAGCTTTCTAGCTATCTAATAATGCAAATGATAATTGTGCTTACTGTGCTTTTGTTATCACATTATGCTAAGCAGCTGGGTGGGGACTAATTAACCTCGATATATACCACTAATTAAAACTTAGTACGGTGTGGACAATATAGTTCCACCACTTCCACGTACAGCTCGTTATTTTGAAATCTCAGCCAAAACTCGCGTGTATCATTTGGATGCTCTGCAAAGAGTTCAATTGGCTGTTTAATTAGGGAAGTGTATCATTGGTATCTTTCAAATTACTGAGATGTCTCGCAAGATTGATTAGGGTGGTTTTACTGCGGGTGTATCTAAATGTGGCTAAATTATAAAAGCAAGCTCGCAAATGAAAACACTGGACTTTTATTACTTCTGCTGCATAACAATTTAGGGTTGTGACTTTGTGAGTACGTACATTATTTATTGGTGGGGGGCCGCCGAAAATTCATTACCTGACTGGTAATTAAACTTCACGAGTAGGATTTTTTTGGTTCCTATTTTTGTTTTGAATAAGAGGTATAGCTTACAAATTGTTGTTAATTGCTGTAATATTTATATTGGGAGCTCTTCTATTCAAACTTGTGGTTGAGTTGACAGGAACAGCTCATTCATATGATGATGAGAAGATGGCGATGTGATAGGAAAAAGGCAGGCACCAATAATAGACAGCTGAACGTACGTACTGTGCAACCAAATGCTAATGCGAATCTAATATAATTTTGTTAACATTAGTATTTAATAATCTCACTGATATGAGTGTTATCCGAGTATTTTAGGACAACCACAAATCTTTTATTTCTATATATTAAAAAAAAAAAAAACCAATCCGGGCAATGGTACAAGTCCACAGAGTCGCAGAGACCGAGAAATGCATGTAAATGGTGGTTTTGGTGGTGTTAGGATGAGAACTTGCCACGACGTTACTGATTAGACAGCAAATATATATATAGATTATATTATAGTCCAAGAGTGGAGTGTTACTAATTTATAATTAGTCATCCACTTGGACTCTAACGATATATTACGGATTCCATTGTTCACAAGTGCATGCATTATTGCTCGATCTGAGAATATGAACATGCAGCTAGGAGATAAGATGAAGAAATGAAGAACAAGCTAGTTAGCTAGCTGCATACATAGTCAAAATTGTCGTTCAGGAGCGGTTGAGTATGTGAGAGTGCGAGTACTGCTGCACGAGGAAGAAGCAGTAAGCGAGTGAGTGAGACTGTGAGTGACAATTGCGTAACAGTAACAGTGAAATAGTACTACTCTGAAAAACTGGTAGTAATCTACAGTCTCTTTCTGTGTCTCTATTGTTGGAAACGTCCAATCCCAGATTCAGAGTTATCTGGGGGGGGGGGGAGTAAAGTAAAAGGAGCAAAGGGCAGGAGGACACCTAAGTGTAAATATGGCCCCCGGAGTACTAGTAGCGCGCATCTTTCGGGGGTGTATTCTTACCTAATAGAAAAGTCCAGTGCTCCAGTGGCAGTGGTGTTTTAGCGTTCACTCTGCTCAGTTTGGCTTTAAAGTCTCTCGGTGCGTGCGTCGTGCAGCTCATTTGAGCATGCTTGTGGAGCTGGTACGGTGGTCATCGTCGCCGCCAGCTACCTCCTCACTCTCTCTCCCAGAACTTGTATATAATTAAATAGCTAGGTTAAATTGTGATTCGGTCGATCAGTCATATTGCACACACGTGGTAGTCCCATACATCACGGATTCACAGTACAGTACCAGTAGTACACCGTACTGGCCACCTCCTACAACTGATTCCGGTGTATCTTTTACTGGACCATTACCCGTTAAACTAACTCCGGCAGCAACCAGTTACTGTTTACAGTCCGGCGAACGTAAAGCAGCTCCCTGATAAGCTTGTATCCTATCCGGGTTAATGAGAAAAAACTCCACACCTCTTATTTTATAAGAGATGATCCACTGTAATATTTTTTATTAGTAAAAGGATCAAAATTAATAGGAATTAATATTATATCATCACATACAAGAATTAAGATAAAAAATATCACAATCTAAGAATATATTTATATTTATTTAACCTGACATTATATACAATATTCGTTCTTTCCTTTTTATTTGAGAATCATTCAAAATATTTGGTGTATAATTGTTGAGGAATCGTGCATTGGTCTCTAACCAATTATTTCAGTTTTGCTACTTTGTATGCTTGTTGTTTATTTCAAGTAAATGTTAAACTGGTATATTGTAAGAAATTTTAGTTCAACAATTAAATTGGGTATATGAACTACATTTATCAAAACATAACACTTTCAAATCTATTTGCGATTTAATTTTTCTTTGCAGGTAAATTGATATGTTCATTGTTTGTAGGTAAATCTTGTTTGGCAGTGAGTCAATTAATGTTTAGTCAGGTTTATTGTTTGATTGTAGGTTGCCAACAGTAGGTAAATTGTAGATTAGGTAAATTCTTTGTTATAGGTAAATTATAGAGTAAAGATTGCACCGAGCATGTTTTGCAAGTAAAACATCATAATAAAGGGTAATATTGGTATACCCAAAATTTGTAGGTTTAGGTTTAGTTTAAAAATGGAAAATTTATTTATTGATTAATGATATAGGGAGTAAATTTATCAATAATAATGTACTTAAATTTTTTTCTAAAATATCAAATATAGAGAAAGTTTTCCCCAATTTCTCTTATTCGGGTAAATTAAAAAGTTAAGCCACTATATATTTTATTTTTTTCAGTATTGAATTGATGGATGTTACTTATATTTGGAAGGTTTGAGAAAGATGAAATTCCTTCTCGTCTGCTAGTTTATGCTTGATTCCTAAATTGATAGTTATGCGACAAAATGTCAATCAGAGGTCTTTTCGCTATAAATTGTTTTGAAGTCGTGTCGATTTCTTACAAGAGTTGTCTAGCTCACTCGTAGCTGCTGAAATTTCTAGCTGGCCGGGATTTGTTCCTTGCTTTCCTCGGATTAAACTCAAAGGATACAGACATAGAGTTCATGTGCATGCATTTCAACTCTGCCCTAAATCTGGGTCGTGTCCTCTGTATTTTGGTCTTCTACGACACATCCATCCCATGACATTTATTAATTAGTTTTACCTAGTTTCTTAATTGGGATATTAGCTTCTTGCGAGATTAATAAATCGAGTTAGGAATAAGGGGAAATGTGCCCGGACGTAGCTAGAAATTTAGCATACCCGTGTCAAAAATTAATTTTTAGCTTAGTTAATTATATCAAAAGTTTATTATGGAGGTTTTTTTGTTTAAAAAATGATCTCCAAGGAGGAACATTTTATTGATTAACTACAATCAAATTTGTAAACAATGGTATCCAATATGAAATCTAGATTGAAGGAACGAAACCACTTCTCTCCACTACTAGTGGAGCTTTACAACGTAAGTGTAAGTAACGGACTGATTCTGGCCCTCAATTTCGATGAATTTTTTTCTTGACCGAGATGTGGATGGTCAATATTGGTTTAAAGGTCGATGTTATCCCGGACGCGTCCTACTCGAAGGATAAGAATCGATTTGTGATCTCCTCCACCAACACTTGCTCGATCACTTGAACCGGCCTCCGACCATCTTAATCGGGCATGACCCGAGTGCTTGCATATGGGTTTTAACGGTGTCAACGGGGAACATGGCCATGTCTTCCACCATGCCGGCGATTGAACCGGCGATCATGAACTGCCAGAAGCGGAGATCATCGTGTGATGACGATGGTGTGGCGGTGGCGGCGAGGTTTGGCGGCGTAATGGCCGGAAGTCGGGGTTTTGGAACTTGGGCTTTGCGTCGGTGGGCATTTGGGGAAAAGGGTACGAGGAAAGGTTGGGTTTTCAGATGAATTGTAGTCAAAGATTGGGGTTTTTGTGCTGGCTCTTGGTGATCATCGTTGGAGACCAATACGAAATGAAAATCTAAATCAACAATCTTGTTCATCTGGTTCACGCAATGACAAAAATGTACAACCCGGCTCACTTACAAAAATGAGGGCAAATGAGAAAATTTGCTGACAGTGAAGTGTTACTTCCGATGCAGGTAAGCCTCTCCAATGAAGGAAACAAACATCACAAGAATATATGACCGTATCAGCAATACATACATAAAAAATAATGCGCTGAAGTGTATGATCCACTTCACCTTCAGATGTTTATTCATTGATATTCATAAATCATTCTAATAAAAACATAATATCAAGATGTAGATGTAATTATCACTTGATAGTAAATTGATTATATTCAAAATTAAATTCCGGATAACTTTAATGAGAGGTGTCATTTTACTAGTAATTTTTATATATCATTTAAAAAGTCAAACATTCTTAATGAATTGTACGCAGTAATAGTGTTCAACAGTGTCATTTTACGCCCCTCAATAGTATATAGCTGAGCCGGTACGCCCTTATTGTGGTATGTTTAATGATTAACAATAGGGTTAGCGATGCATTTAGTAAGCCAATGATATGTTTTCAATAATTGGGATTTGGGAACGTGGTCTTGCACTCTTTACCATCCATATGGTTGGATAAAGTTGCTAATTTGATACTAATCACTAATTAGGACACAGTAAAAGATTTGATCTTACCAAAATGGTTATTTCAATAATCCAATCCTTAATTTGCGCTTGCATTAGTGTGGTTTAGTTAATGAGACAAATTTGAGGGGGTCTACTTTGAACTAATGACATGTGCATGCGTCCATATATTAATCTCATTCCTTGACGGATGCCTATTGGAACTGAGCAATGTTTTATCCTAATGACTACAGGAGTTTGTTGTTAAACGTAGAGTACATAGCTAGATAGATGTTTCGAGTTGGCAAGAACGGTTTAAAAAGGTCCTACGCAGAATTAAACAGTGAAGCTATTGTCCAGCATCTAACGGCCTAGATGAATATTAATTAAATTTTAGGTAGTAATTAGGTAGATTATTAATTTTTAATTAATTTATAAAAAAGAACAGACAAAAAACATGTTATTCTCTCATTTCTCAACCTTCACAGTAACATACTAAGTTCACCATCACATTCTATAATCGACTGATTGATCTCCACCTATCCTTGGCATTTTTAATTAAGCCATAACAGAACAGTAACATATCAATAATCATGCTCACTATTATCTAAACAACATAACATAACCAATAATACATTTATGAAGGCATTAATTAAATCATGGATAGTTTGATATTGTTAATCAAAACCAAATAATCAAACCGATTCAAAGTTTCAAACCCATAACCCCATTTAGATGATAATCAAACTATTCAAATTCATTAATCAAATCAGTCGAGTTGTTAAAGATTGAATCAGTCGAGTTGTTGAAGATTGAAGAACTGACCTATATATAGCTATAGAGCGACGAGCAACGGCAGTTGACGGGCGACGGCGAGCGACAGTTGACGGGCAACTGTGAGCAGCGATGGGCGGCGAGCGACAACGAGACTATGAGAGAGAAAGGCAACTATGCGTTATGGTTTATGATTTTTAGGTTTCCCGAATTTCAATTTTGGGAGATTTTGATTGAAACAAAAAGCCTAAGCGCTGTTTAAATGTTAGGCAGAGCGTTTTTTTCTCTGATTAGGCCGTCACCGACCAATTAGTCCGCCCAACCCTAAAACTTAACATTTTCGGTGATTTTTTAGCTTAATTAGGCGGACCAGGCGTCTGTTTTTTTTGAACAGTGACAAGAACCAAATTTCAGAAACATTATTTCAACATTAGGTATTAAATGTCGGCTATCTCTACTGGTCGGTTAGCAGGAACTATGTTCATACTAAATTACTAGTGGCTTTAACAAAAATGAAATAGGAGCACGACCTCTATCAAAGTGAACAAATAAAAGAGATTGCACTCATGTCATAACAATTTTTTATATAAAATAAGGTGTAATTAATATGTGGAACACAAATGTATATAAATGTACAAGGAAGTAATTTAAGATATAATTTTTTTCATGTATTATTCATTTAATTATAACATGATTAAAATTGTGATAAATATTTCGAGCATTATAAATCCACTCTTAAAATGAGGCACTGTGTCGTATTAATCATCGACTCGCTTACAGATTACAGAGTACAGACACTAAAGCTCACAGTCATCCCTCCAAATCATCGACATATCCTAGGCATCCTCATAGTTGATAATTAAAAATATGTAACCGCTCATTAATTAAAAAAACATCAACAACTTCTTGAGACTTTAATATTAACCAGTGTAAAAGTATCTTCTTCTTTTTTGGAATGGGTAAAAGTATCTCTCTGTTTTTTTTATATTCTCTTTAATTCAGCCAAAAAGGGTAATCATCGATTTTTGTTTTTTGGTGACCATGTTTTAGGATTTTTGAACAAATGCGGATATGTTAAACCAAATCAAATAAACAAATGTAAGGATAGACGGGTAACAAAGTTAAAAACGTGTCGGAGTTTCTATATACATGGAATAAGAGAAAGAAAGAAAAAGGATAACATATTGAATTGAGAAATGAAAAAGGCAGCAAAGCAAATAAGAGTCAATAAATCGAAGGGTCCGGGAAGCAAAGGTTAAAATCAAACACTAGCAGAGAATAGAGAAACATGGAAGAAAAATCTCCAATATAAACTGATCTATGTGTTGCTCTTCGTTAGGTCTTCTTTGGCGAGCGTCACAGCTATCTAGCTTTCCACCATTTTCAAATACTTCTTTTCCTCGACAAAAGAAAGCTACTCTTTTTTCCAGCCACAACTCCACCCCAGCAAACGGTGGCGTCGCTGGATATCTCGGCTAGGCTACCGTGTCCGTCCGTCCCCCCATCATATCCTTGTCCTCCTCATCAACATGTCAAACAAATAGTATCGTAGTAACAAATCCCGAACAAATAGTATCGTAGTAACAAATCCCTTATTCCTCCATCGAGTCTCGATCATCTCACCTCTTTAAGTCCATGTATGCTTTAATTCTTCATTATCTTTGGTTAGTTCCTATCCTCCTCATACAGTCATACCTCATAAAAACAACTTGCAGGCCATGCTTTGGAACTTAGGGTTTCGATTTCTTCCTCTATTCAGTTCTTAAGTCGGTCATTTTGATCTGCTTAGGGTTTTGGGTGCTAATATCTTAGCTGATTAAAGAAATTTTTTGGTGGGCTAGTTGAAAATGGAGGAATACAATAACAGTAGCGAGATGGATCATGAGAGTTCAGGCACTCCTAGAAGAAACTTTGTCTACGCATCTCCAAATCTTGGAGGTAATTACGGTCGAGCTGCTGCTGCTACTGCTTCTTCAAGTGATCATAATCAACAGATCAACGCCTTTCATCTCCAATCAAGCGGCGGCGGTGAGAGTTTTCCGTCAACACAGCCAACCGTGAAGACTGAGTCAGCTGCCGGTAGCACCTCCCAACATGCTCATCCCGACCACCACAAATTTCATCATCATCCTCAGTTTCCACCACATTCATTAATATTTCCGAGAGGCCAGAACGATCAGCTGCCAGGTCAGCAACAGCACATAGAAAACGAGAGTGAAGTTGAAGCTATAAAGGCTAAGATCATCGCCCATCCTCACTATTCTAACCTCTTGCAAGCTTACATGGATTGCCAAAGGGTATATACAACAATACTAATTGACTCTAGTACTAAATCCTCCTCTTCTGAAAGTCCAGATTAATATCTCAGGCTGGAATATATAATTAGTTTTGTAATAATCTAGGTGGGAGCGCCATCTGAAGTTGTAGCTCGTCTCTCAGCTGCTCGGCAGGAGTTTGAAGCACGACAGCGATCTTCAGTCAGCGCTAGAGACGCTTCTCCGAAAGATCCAGAACTCGATCAGTTCATGGTGATTGATGATGATATGATCCTCATGTTCTTTTCTTACTCAAATAAAAAGACTTGGATAACTAAATTTTGTTAAAACAGGAAGCTTACTATGATATGCTTGTTAAGTATCGGGAGGAGCTAACAAGGCCCATACAAGAAGCGATGGATTTCATGAGGAAGATCGAAACTCAGCTCAACATGCTTGGCAACAACAGTAGCTCTACTCCTCTGCGCATCTTCTCTGCATCTACTCAAGGTGATTTAGTACTTAATTACTCATGAGAGTGAATCGAATGCATCGTTAATCTTAATCATTCTCTTGGTACTTCTGGGATTTGTTTGGTCTTCGATTCTTGGAATGGTGGTAGTCTAGTCCGACGGTTGTTTTCTCTTTTTGAGGTAAATTAAACTGAAACCTGTCAGATTTTCTCTTTCATGTCCGACTTGGTCCTGGAACCAAACTTTGACTGAGTTCCATATGTTGAAGAACAAGTTACGATGAGGAAGAAGATGAAGATCAAAGAAGCGCGCAACAGCAACCAGTAGTACTAGTACCTCACTCACCTGTTTCTCGAGCGACTTAATTAACATACATACGTAGTCACCTTCGTACGATAAGCACGAGCCCAATAGTATGATTAGTTTAATTAAGACTTTAAGCATAATTGATTATCTTAAAGAATCAGATCATTACAATATTTAATATATCTCCTCATTGGGAAGGGAAAGAGGAACAGTTTAAGACAAAATTCACTTGAATCGAGTAGGTGCTATATACATTATGTATAGTTAGATTCGATCATGGAACTAGTGTCTGACAAATTCTCAGGTCATTCTTATTTCTCTTATTAGGGTTTGTTTATGTAGGTTTGTTATTATATAAACCATGTCTGCCTAGAGATGGAAATAGCACAACTGCAGCACAAGCACTGTCTTCATTCCCATTCCCATTCCCATTTTCTAACGAATTTATTTATTTATTTTTTAAAAATGTCTATCATTTATCGATCTAGTTCATCATACTAAATCTACTAAAATTGTTGCTCTTAGAATACTTCCAGTTCCTTTGGTCAGATATTCTCTACACTACCAATGTATAAACTGCATCTTGTATTCCTATATATCGATTATGAAACCAAGTAACCAACTAACAAGCATTCCAAGCAAAACATGTCTAGGCCTTTGCGACATGTCAGCATTCATATGTGACACCATGCACCTTCTGTTATGCATGTCCATGCCATACTAAGTGCCAGATTTAAAATCTCTCCAAACCCAAAATAGAAACAAAAATAAAAATTGAGAACTTGACATTGCATGTTAGCAATCTGCGAGGAATTTGTAGTCTCAAATAGATCCTCTTACCGCTTGCATTGGATATGCATATGCATATAAGCATATTACGTACCAATTTCTTGATACTATGTCTTCCTTCTTCTAAACGATCCAATTGTCCATTTTATTTTCCTGTGATCTAGTCATCATGCTGCTGGCCAGTACAGATGGCCATTTGTTGGCTTGTTTTATACTGAATTCTGTGATGTATAATTGGGAAATAAATCAGATAACATGGGCTCTTGTTGCAAATTAGAAGTGGGTGCTTGGCCTCTGCCAGACTGCCATTAAAAAAATTCATTCTTTAATGGGTTTACAAAGAGAGGAAAACTGATCTCAGGGAGCATAGCACATGTACTTACAGGGATGAACTTCAATTTCCGAGATCTTCTGAGACTGAATTCAGTCTTTCAATAAGTAATTGACTTCTTTGTCCCAGCTAGCTAGCTACTTTTCTCTGATAAAACTTATCTTAGATTCTTTTATTGTTGCTTTTCTGTCTTTCCTTTGCATGCTTTTCGGTCCTCAGTTTGATTTGGATGAAACCTTTCACTGTTTCTTGTTGCACACATGCATAGTCAAGAGTCTCACTGATGAGTCTTTGTAGCTCTACTTAATAGAACAGATATTTAGCGTCTGACAAATACGTATGCAGATGACAAGGGTGATGACTCATCTGAAGAGGACCAGGACAACAATAGCGGTGGAGAAACTGAAGTAGCCGAGATTGATCCCAGAGCCGAAGACAGAGAGCTTAAGAACCACCTGTTGAGAAAGTACAGTGGCTACTTAAGTAGCCTCAAGCAAGAACTCTCCAAGAAAAAGAAGAAAGGCAAACTGCCTAAAGATGCTAGACAGAAGCTTCTCAGTTGGTGGGAGTTGCATTACAAGTGGCCATACCCTTCGGTAACTACCCTACTCGAGTATACTTAATATCATGCCCTTGTACCTATATTATCATCATAATGTTAGTTACTATCTCCGAACAATGCAGGAGTCGGAGAAGGTGGCATTGGCCGAGTCGACAGGTTTGGATCAGAAGCAAATAAACAACTGGTTCATTAACCAAAGGAAGAGGCACTGGAAACCATCGGAGGACATGCAATTCATGGTGATGGATGGCTTGCATTCTCAAAATGCAGCTGCCCTCTATATGGACGGACACTACATTGGTGATGGCCATTACCGTCTCGGTCCCTAGCCATTCCTTCGCATTAAGGAATTAATAATTAAGTTAATGTGGCATCGCTGGTTGTATTTGCTCAATTTTCCGTGTGATTTCATGCTCAAGTAGTACGTGAAATTACTCGGGCGAGCTAATATATATAGTTTGGTATCCTAGGAGTCTAATACGACGAAGCAAACTGCAAAGTCTGCTAGTCTTAACTTGTGATGATTGCTATAGCTACAATTGGGTGGGTAATGTTCTACATGCATTGCCATTCTGAGATATGTATATTTCTCTACTCTCCTTTTTTGAAAAGATGTATATTTCTCTTTTGATCGAGTCATTTCAGTTCACGTTATTATGTCTACATATCGATGTTGCAGGGTGATGATCCCTTTAAGCTGTATGCATGATTGTGATTAAGCTCTCAATCTAGTATTTACTATCTAATTATCCATCCTTCTTGTTCTCACTTTTAGAAGAAGAAAAAATCTTAACAAAAGAACGTGAGAATACGAAGACCGGTGGCATGGCAACTGGTAAGCCATTGTCGAAATTTAAGATGTTCAGGACTGAATTCTCGGTACGGCTAGATTTTTTTAATTTTTTTTTTAGGATTAACCTACCTCTAAGTTGCATCACTACCCCTACTTATCTAAATAATCAAGTAAGACAATCTTAACTCCGAGTACCTAAATTATATAAAGCTGAGAAAAGAATAGAGAGAACGTAACGTACCAGTGGCGTAGCGGCACTCCCCAAGCACATATTTTTACTTAGTTATTAGAAATTTAATATAATAGATATTAATTTGACATCGTTAAATATTTAAAAAATAAAATAAAATATTTAATTTTTTTTAGCCAATTTAATATATTGGTAAACTTTTTACGAGAAAAGAGACTGCTATATATTTGAATCAAATCAATCAATGAATTTATAACATTAGAATTTTATAACTTTTACTATTTGATGAGTTACTATAAAGTTATCGTTTCGATTTATCAATATGTTTTGTAAATCCGAACAAAATTAAAATATTTTTCTATATTAAGTTCGGGTTATGAATTCTCAATTTTTTTTACTCATGAATGACTTACGAAAAATAAGATTGTCGTACATCTTAATAAAAATTGACACGGTTGAGCAAGAATTCTGACTACGCCACTGTAATGTACAATTTTAAATAGTTACCGCAAATAAAAAAAAACGTATTTGAAGTTGGCTCACAAGTTATATAGTAGTCACGAACTCCCGTCAAAGCATACTGTACAACCTGCAAGTGGAAAGAATGAGGAATTATAAATAATAATCTAAGTTGGGTTATATTTTTTTTTTATCTCAAATAACAAGTAGTAATATTTTTCACCCTAAAAGCCATGGTAAGCCAGTAGGATCGGATACGCCCCTTTTCATGATAGACATTTATGCATGGGCAGTGATTTAGTACAGATCTGTTTCCTAAGGGATATACACAGATAATAGTATCAATAATTCCATTTTTCATAAATGGGATCGATCCATCTCTGGTCATGACAATTTAATATTTAGATTCTTATCTTTTCAAGTTCTAGTATTGCCAATGCACTGATTTTTCTGCTTTAGAAGAGCAATACAAATAGAAAATTTCTACAATGCAGCTTAAGGCTATTTCTCTTGAGGTCTAAAATTAAAAGTGTCACGTGTTATAATTTGAATGGTTATTTTAGTTATTTTTTTTAGAGTTGATCAAGCTTATGTTAAAGCTCACTGCAGAGGACCTCCTCGTTGCTAAGAAAATCAGCGACATCAAACACCTGCGTCACTAGAATTATCAATTTATCACCAACGTCCACCGCAAAACCTCCTATGACCCGGCGTATGTGGCAAGATTTTATGTGAGAGAGAGAGAGAGAGAGAGGTTGCTTGTCATGATTAATACAAGTCGAGGGCCTGAAGTGAAATCCAATTTGACAAATTGGACTCCAAGCAAAACGGCGATACGTCTAGTGTCGCGCCGATGAGGATGAGATGGAGATTGATACCTGATTTGTGGTTAAGATCGAGATCGAGATTCAGATTAGAGGCCAAGATGAACTCAATACACAAAAGCTTGAAAACCCAATTCAAAAAAAATTCTAAACAACAAACTGAAACCATATGCCCGAGAAAAAAACACAACCAATGATGATTGGCATGGATAGAATGATCGAAATGAACTGAGCAGTGAGTTTAGTTTAGCTAATCTCAAGTCGTCGTGGTAGTAGTAGAGACAAGAGTTTCTTTATTTTGTTTATGTAATTCAAATAGATTAAACAGGAATTTAGTATCAAAGTTTAATAAATATGAGTTGGGTTATTTGGTTCTTAGCTTTACGAACTAAAGTAAAAAACAATGACAAGGAGAGGGGGGACGGCGAGCTGGATTTCGGAGGAAGGGAGAGAGAGATATTTTGTTTTCATAACTTGAATTTATCATAAATTTAGTCAAAATTGATAAAATTGAAACATTAGAAGGCTAATATTGTGCCACATGTCAAATTAGAATAAAATGTCTATTAAATGTTTAGACCGGAGGTGCATTCCAACCTGATGAATACAAATATACAATGTCCCGATAAATTAGAACTACATGGAACAGTGTTCAGCGGGAACACCTATTTTTTCTTAGTTAAAATTGGAGGACCCCCGCAAGAGAAGATGCAGACCCCTCCCTTTATTGTGTGGTAAAGAACTTTCGGTATGTCAGAACTAACAAGCAAGTTATTAAGATGGTGATAATGTGTGCATGAACAGAACTAGACCGAACGGGCCAACATGCATTGGGTCCGTCACATGAGACCTAATCCAAATCAATTCCATAGTCCATACAATCACAGTGGCAGATAAACGTCCAACTTCACTATGCAAAAATTGGAAATTCGCGTTGCAGGAAGCTCGATCATGATAAAATATTTTCAAATTTCCGTTGTGAAGTTGAAACTTGACATGCACATTATTCTTTATTTATTTTTGGATAGGTGACATGCGCACTAGTTTAAGTTATTTTTGGATAGGTGACATGACTGCATGAGTGGTTCGTCGGTCGCGTAGTCGTGTCCCAGTCTCCTAGATACCTATTATTTGGCACCAAAATCTCTTAGAGTTGGCGAGAGGTTTTCAAACTGTCTATTTTATCGATCATGTGGTTATATCTGTTTGGCGTGCCACTGTTATAAGATGGAATGTTAAATGTAGTCTGTCGCTGGCTGACTTCTAAGAAGCGACTGAGACAGAGAGAGCACCAACCCCGCTTGATGGATTCTTCTCGCCTAAGTGAGTTAGGACTTTTATGGTTTTCGTGTCTCTCGCAGAACTACGAAGATCGATATCTCACAACTCATTCGGTGTGAAGCAGAGCAGTCTCTTTGACAGTGTTAAAAACACAGGTTGTTGCGTCCGTAGATCGCAAGATACTCACTCATTCGAGTGATGATCTCTTGATCGCTGGTTGTATGGTTTGCGTTCTTGAACCGCAAGATACTCACACTCGTTCGGGTGAAGATCTCTTGATTACAAGTTGCAAAGTTTTCTCGAGATGAGAAAGTAGTTTTGTCGAGAGCAAAGTATGTATGTGATCGTAAGATCCTTTCTTCAACGCCGATCTCCTTTATATATAGGAGACAATTACTTGTTAATGTATATCTAAAACTCTTCATAATTAGACTCACTAAACAACTCTAACTGTTAAGAATCTTACTTCCTAGGTTTTATAATCAAAGTCTTAG
Source organism: Geum urbanum (assembly GCA_946800695.1). Classification (NCBI taxonomy): domain Eukaryota; kingdom Viridiplantae; phylum Streptophyta; class Magnoliopsida; order Rosales; family Rosaceae; genus Geum; species Geum urbanum. Next base: position 60,374,973 of record OX327002.1, read on the forward strand.
ACCTTAATGATAAACTCGCAAAGAAATCCCTCCCTCACAAGAAAAGGTAACAATTATCCAATATGGGCCGTAGGTACTGGCCTCATAACTTATCCTAATCCAACCCAAACGTTATAGACTATCCTTCCAGGCTGCCTAGTCCAGCCCTCAAAACCTAACAACAAGATATTTTATCTTGGGCCCAACCATTGCCCCTCAAGCCTCGAAATTAAAGTCCAAATGTGATTGAAGTGGTTTGTTTCCTAACGACATACCGTTTATTCCAAAGGGTAACTTTCCATTCGTAACGCCACCTCAGCTAACTCTTCTGAAAAGGCGTGCCATTATAGATGACATCATATAAAAAATGCATCTCCCATCAGAGTCCATACTTCAACACACTCCTTCTGCTTCCATCTTCCTAGCTTTCTAAACCTCTTTCTGAAGCCAGATTTTCTCCGTCATTGACTACTTTTTCTGATCTAAAGAATGCCACCTCACCTTACCAAAGAGAACACCGAACTCTTTTTCAAGTTTGTTCAAACCACCGCTAAACGGCAAAAACCAGGTCCGACCACCACGCTGAAACTCTCTAACGCCGCCACCGGTTGTTTAGGCCCTTTCCTAAAAACACCCATCAACCCAGCACTTTACCAAGTTCTCCATGACAGCTCCTGCAACTCTGCCTTAATCTTCAGGTGAGACAAGCAAGCTGACCCGGCTGGGTGGACAAACAAAGACACCCTCTGCTTAATCAAAAAATGATCGACCACCTCCGATAACGAACAAACGTGGTACAAGGCTCGTCGAAAAGCAGACCTAGTCCTTTGGCAAGCAGTCGGTATTGTCTACCTCATAGACCTCTGCTTCTCACTACTCAGCAGAGGGAATCGCGCACCATTCACCGCCGCCATGTGTTTCTGGGATGCTGCCTGCAATTTCTTCCGCCTCCCCTGCAGTGATGTAAACATGACTCTGCTGGACCTCCTTACCATCTTCAGAGTACCTGTAGCAGACCCCATTTGGAAACAAGAAGACCCTATTAACACCGCCGATAGAGCAAGTCTCGACCGGGCCCCTTCTTACATCGTCTGGGTTACCCGCTTTATGAAAGACAAATCCCCTCAAAGAGGTATAGCTTTCCTTAAGTTTTGGTTGTCAAAATATATTTTTTGTGTTTCTTCCTAGAAATTCAACAAATGCTGGGTTCACCTCGTCGGGTGCTTGTTTGAGAGCACTAAAGTAGGACTTGCGTAGCCCATCCTCACTTACCTCTATCGCAACCTAGGATGGATTTCACTGTCCCCGCTACAGCTCAACAAATCTGGTCCATTAGGGATGGTACACCTCTGGCTCCAGGTCTACTTTCCTGTCTTCCGGTACCCACATGTGCCGCCTTTTCAAGAAAATGAGCTCCTTGGACAAACTCTCGCAGCCCCTAGCCTTCGAAGGGCTTACCTATCAGACGTGCTTCACTACCTTCTGCTCCCATAACCAACTTTCCTCTATCCCAGTCCATCTGATCTTAGACCATCACTTCTCGCCAGAGTTAGAGACTAGTTTCTTACCTTCGCCTACCCAAAGTGATCAGGCGAAGCTCATGTTTCTCCAGAGCAATACTTGTGGAGACTTGTTGGTTCCTGATCCTATCAAATCTGCTATGAATTGTACGCTCCCAACCACTTCATCAGATAACTTGGGCTAACCCAACGTGCCCCTATGCCACTGGTTAGTTCCGTCAATCACTATACTACATGTCGAGCAACTTCTCATCCCATGGAGACCGACACAGCAAACCCTCACTTCGGCTTTCCCATCGTGATGCTTCCCAAGGAGGAACTTACTGTAACTTTCATATCTTCAACGGGAGTAACGGTACACTACCAAGTCTGGCGAGCACAATTTTGGTATGGACTTCAGTCTACACAACCACTGTCTCTCGTTGCGGCCATCTTTAAGGACTTTGAAAGTAATTCGGTCAACTCCTTTGACCGAAAAGCGTTAAACTTCGTCCCTAAACATCTAGACGAAGACACACCTTGGCCCACAATAAGCATCCTTATTACATTATGCCATAGATATTGGGCTTTAACTATGCACACTTACTCTTTCCGGTTTGAACACTCACAGTTCGATGAACGAGCTGATGCCTCCGACTCTGAAAACGAACAAGATGCTGGAGACGAAGAACCAAAACTTTCTCAATTTGTGAGTAATTATGAATCTCCACTAGGATGTGACTTAACATCTTCAATTCCTTACTACGTTATTTCTAGAGACCACACAAACGACACCGAAATGCCTCCCATGCTGGAACTTCTGGCAAGAAGAAGCGACGCCGCCCTCGCAAGTCCGGCTCTGTAGATACCCCCAACAAACAACCTGGAGGGCCTTGTTCTGCCACCCCTCTCTCGCCATCGAACAATTCTGGTCTCTCTTCTGGCAATGAGCGGCCCAAGATGATCGTACCTACTCCTCCTTCCCCTCATGAGGTAAAAATATAGCCTCGAGGTATGATTGAACACACTTCCATAGATGGAAAATTTTGTCTTCTAATGCTAAACTTTCTTTTTACTCTAAGGATGTGTTCCATATTGAGGTTAACCCTGAAGAGAACCTCTCAGCCAATGCTACGCCTGAAGGGAGCACCATTGCTAGCAATGGGACGTTGGCGCCACAAATGTGGATGTCGACATTACTGATTCGTTAACGACAACGTTCCTTACAATGCCCAAAATTCATATGAGAGTCTCCATGAGAGAAATGATAGTGACAAATTCCAATTTCGTTTTGAGGATGCTCCTTTTTTAATAAACCTCCGAGTTTTTCTTAGTTTGTAATCAAGTTTGTATTTCCTTGGTATCAGAACTTAAGGCCGCAAAGCCTTTGTAAACTTATAATAACCATTGATTCCATGTACCTTGAATGTATTTCATTGTAAATGTAACCCAGTCTCCAGCCACCAATATTGGCTTTTGTAAAATAACAAAAATGTTACTTAAAGTTAAAGCCATAGAAATTGGCAGAAAAACAAGTAAAATTTTAAAATATTTTAACCACATGGATTGACTTACATTAACATGTTATAGGTTAACACTAACATGTTTCTGGCTTACATTAACATATGATAAGGTTGCCCCTTGAGTTTGGTCACGCGAGCAGAAGCATGCGAGCGTGAATAAAGTCAATTATTTTGCACCAGGCGGGTTGTCATACTCCCAGACCGGTTGAATGTACTTTTTAAGGAAATGGCCATTGATTGGATTTGCATGAACTGTATCATCTCGATCGCGAATATGAACTTCTCCTCGTCCTAGTATATGGTCGATTATGTACGACCCTTCCCATTTACCAGACAATTTGCCTCGTCCTTCTATTTTCTCGCCAATGGGTAACACGGCCTTCCACACCAACTCTCCTTATGCAAAACTCTTGCCCCTAGTACACTTATCATAAGCCCGAGCTACTCTTCGTTTTTCAGCACATAAGTGTTCATATGCTTCAAGCCACTTCTCGTCTAAGTCTTCGTGTTCCTGTTATATTGCCTGCACATAGTCCTCGCCAATCAGATCGTGTCATTCCATAACTTATAAGGACTGAACATTGAGTTTCAAAGGTAAGATAACATCATGTTTGAACATCAACGCATAAGGAGTTGTCTCTGTTGGATTTCGTTTATTTGTCCGATATGCCCAAAGTGTATTGAACAAGTCACTATGCCACAAGCAGGGATTGCTGGCGAGCATTCGTCTGAGAATGTATAGAATCAACTTATTACTTGCCTCCGCCTGACTGTTGGATTGAGCATAATGAGTAGAATGCAGAAAATAAATGCCCAGGTCTTGCATGAGCGTTTTCACTTCACCAGACATAAACGCTGCCCCTCTATCTGAGACAAAACATTCTGGTATACCAAAATGACAAATAATATCTTCAAATAAGAATTGAAAAATGGTACCAGTAGAAGCCACTTTTAAAGGCCAAGCTTCTACCCATTTGGTGAAGAAGTCTGTATCTACGATGATGAACTTATGTCCTTCTGACGAATGAGGATGAATCAACCCAAGTAAATCTAAAGCTCAACCTTGGGCAGGCCAAGGCTTAATGATTGGTTGCAAAGAGATATTAGGCAAATGGCTAATTAGACCATGTGCTTGACAATCTTCATAACCCTTAGCAAAAGTATTACAATTCTTAAGCATTCCTGACCAATAATATTCATGACGTCGTAGTAACCATCTCATCTTTGGACCAACCTGGGGTGCCCCTGTTTTCCCTAAGTGTACTTCTCTCATTATTCATTTAGCATCATGGCCGTACACACAACGCAGTAGCATACCATCTTCTCCTCTCTTGTATAACTCATTATCCTTGAGCACAAAATTAGGAGTCAGAAACCGGATTTGCTTGTCTACTGGTGCATTGGACTCTTGTAGATAAGAGATAATGAGTTAATGCCAATCTAGATGTGATCAAGTGTTGCCACATACCATTCATTGTTTTCTTGTTGACGAGCAAAGAAAGAAGGCAGAGTGTTAGTACTTGATCTTGTAAGCACATAGATGTCGCACACTTAGTCACTCCAAACGGGTCAACACAGCTCAGACCAAACGCAAGACAACAATATAGGCTTCAACTTTTAACAAGGAAACAACACCATCTAAAAGCCCACGCGCTCGGAACAACAAACGAAAGGTACCAGGACATATCATGAACAAACAAGCAGGATCCCACATCGAAGAGCAAGAAAAGACTCCACACTCAACCACCAATATATATAACACATTTATGACAGTTACAAGGTACGCCCGTTACTCAACCAATACTATTTTTACGCTTCATACACTAACTTGAGTGTCGGAGAGTCGAAGGTGGGAACAACCCGTCAAGGCTTCTAACGACCGTTTGGTGTATTACTCTTAACAGGAGGTTAAGGACGACATACGCGTGGCAGCTCAGATCATCCGAATTGACCTCATCCGCACTTTTACTGGAATTCCTACGGAGTTTGGTAGAAACAATTGGCGCCGTCTGTGGGAAACGAGAAATTGTAAGCCAACCGAAACCATAGCAGCAAAGATGGCAACATACCATGTTACACCCGAAAGCCGAAAGACGAGAGACGCGCCCGTCGACGCGATCAGCAGCATCAACGACCTAACGGAGGACGAAGCAGCAGCCCACCTCGTGAAGGAACTCCAAACGGCCAGAACCGAAAAAGACCAGGAACGCCAAGCCCGAGAGCGCTTGGAGGATCGGCTTGACGTGTTCATCCAGAGCCAGGAGACCCAACGAGAGGAATCAGGATCAACGGAGGAGCCAGGAACAAGTAGGCAAACCTTCAGGATAGACCCATCATGGGGACAGCGAAACAACCGGCTCCCAGGACCTCTACTACCGCCCGAAAGGTTACGGGAGTATGACGATAAGGAACCTACCACGACAGTTGGGAAAGCCATGCTCTGGCGAATGGCAGAGATGGAGGCCGAAATCATGTCACTCAAGAAAAGCACGCACACCGGGCCAGAAGGAATGTACACTCCCCGTGTGAGCCCCTTATTGGATGATATTCTGGCGCAGGGCAGAGATCTGTATTCCAAAACTGTCAAGATCAGTAGGTTCATCGGGAAGGGAGACCCGCGAACACACATTGACGAGTATCAATCCGCCACCGCAGGTACCCGGTACTCGGAAGCAACCCTATGTTTCCTATTCCAAGAGACGTTGGCAGAAGAAGCACGAAACTGGTTCTACGAGGTGCCTACGGGATCCATCCACTCGTTCGATGAGATCACGGAGTGTTTCCTCAAGCGATACCGGCTACAGGACAAGTACAACACCGCCAGACGCTCCTAAAGATCCGTCATGGGGACAATGAAAACCTATCCGGCTTCATCAACCGGTGGAGGGACTTTACGAACACGTGCAGGAACCTCGACATGAACGTAGAAAAAACGGCGCTACTAGAAAACCTGACGGGAACCCCGTTTGCGGAGAAGATGGTCAGAAAGGACAACCTTGGATACGACGAAATCATCGACCTAATCGTCCAAAAGGCACTGGTGGAAACCCACGTGTACGGAGCGCAAGGTCCAAGCACGACAACGACCTCGAAGACACACGGCTACACACAAGATCGCCCATCATCCCCCCATACAGACAAGAATCCGCCACTGAAAGCACAGCCCACCGCGTCCCGCAAACGCGAAGACCACTATCGCGAACATAGGAATCACAAACAGTATTAGCAAACGCATCGCGAGCGTTCACCACCGCGAAACTCACCACCCAGAGATCCCCACCAACGACGCCCAGTCTTCTCTATTACCAAGGGCACAAATGAAGAAGTGCTCAAACAGAATAAACGACAAATCCGCCTGCCCATGCCTAGGGCGCCCGGCATCTCCCCTATGCGGAACAACAGGGGAACGTGGTGCAAGTATCATGATTCGAATACCCACAAGACTAATGATTGCGAAATCATAGCTAAGGAAATTGAACGATTGCACACGGAGGGAACACTGGTCTTCTGAGCAACGAACGCGGAACGCCCGGCCACAAATATACGAACAAGGGGCACCATTAATAACATCACGGGTGAGAAGCGGAAGGACGAATGCCCACGGGACCGGGAAGAACCCAGACCTAGGGACGTATTTGCGGTACATCCAGGAAATCCACTGAAGGCGGTCAAGAAGTATTGGCCCTCAATCACCTTCACCTACGAGGAAGAAGGCAGCCAGAACAGCACGCTCTCGTTCGTCATCGACGGAATGGTGGACCGATACTTAGTCAAGCGCATCTTCATCGATAACGGAGCTTCCGTCAACATCATCTTTCGAGAGGCGTGCGAAGGCCTCAAGCGCCCGAAAGGCAAGATGACACAGGACCATGAGAGCATCGCCAGCTTCTCAGGTGAGACCTTTTACCCCCTCGGTAGCGACTACATGTGATTCGACATCGGTGCACCAGGAACCCCCCAGAGCGAGATCAGAACAGACTTCGTTATCATAGACCTCCACACATCCTACAACATAATCCTCAGACGACCACGTATCTCGAAGCTGAGGTTGATCATTGCAGACTATATGCTCATGGAAAAATTCCCGACATACTACGGAATCGGCACGGTCAGAGGGTATGATTTCGTGGAAAAAAATGTTCGACCAGACAAAGACAACACGCGAATGGAAGTACTCGCAGTGGCGGAGTGTTCCCCTGAAGAGTAGCAACCTGATGACCCGCGTGACGGACTGAACACTATCCGGCCCGCCGAAGAACGGGAGGGGTAACGAACGATACAACTATCCCATGAACACGCAGAGTGCACGATCCGCATCGGTGCGCAATTAGAGCCTGACATGTCGGCCCGGCTAACCCAGGTCCTAACAGACTGCCAACAGGTATTTGCATGGTCTTACACGGACATGCCCGGAATCGCCCCAAGCATCATCTCCCACAAACTCAGCATTAGCTCACTTGCAAAGCCGATAGAGCAGAAACGGCGGGCGTATGACCAAGAACGATATGCGGCTATGCATGCGGAGGTTGATAGACTGCAGAAAATTGGTTTCATCCGAAAAGTCGACTACCCGAAATGGATCTCCAACGCCGTTATGATCAAGAAGAAAAAAGGATCTTGGCGCATGTGCATAGATTACAGTAATTTGAACAAGGCCTGCCCGAAAGATATTTTCCCGTTACCCCGGATCGATCAGCTCGTAGACGCCACTGCCGGGTACGAACTGCTGTCCATGATGGAGGCATACTCAGGGTACAACCAGATCCTCCTGAACCCCAAAGACCAGGAAGCCACGTGCTTCACAACGTAAAATGGGCTCTATTGTTACGTAGTCATGCCGTTTGGCCTGAAGAATGCAGGCTCCATATACCAAAGATTGATGAACATCATATTCGACGGGCTGACGGGCGAAATTGTAGAAGTCTACATCGATGACATACTAGTCAAGAGCACCAAGGCAACGGATCACCCCGAGCACCTACGAACCATGCTCGAACTCTTGATCAAGAACGGCATGCGATTGAACCCGGCCAAATGCACGTTCGGAGTGACAACAAGCAAGTTTTTAGGATACATCATCAGCAAGGGGGGCATCGAGGCCTTAGCAACAAAGGTCAAGGCAATACTAGACATGCAACCCCCCACGACCAAGGCCGAACTCCAAAGCCTAACGGGAAAACTGGCAACCCTCAATCGCTTCATCTCCCGCTACTCCGACAAGTGTGCACCGTTCTTCAAAGCCCTCCGAACGACAAACAAGTGAAGCGTCGTTTGGACGACTGACTGTGAAGCCGCGTTCACATCAATCAAGCAGTACCTCGCCTTAATCCCTCTCTTGTCCAGACCCGTAAAGGGAGAAGCTCTATATCTATACTTATCCGCTTCCTTAACGGCCGTCAGTTCGGCCCTGGTCCGAAGAGAAACAAATTCTGGATTGCCAGTCTTCTTTATCGGAAAGGGCATGACACATCTTGAGACCCGTTACCCTACAATCGAGAAGGTGACACTTGCACTCGTCTCAGCAGCAAGGCGACTCAGGCCATACTTCCAGGCTCACAGCATCCACGTCCTCACCAATGTCCCATTGCGACAGGTATTGCAATCGCCCGACCACAGTGGTCGTCTGGCGAAATGGGCCGTCGAGCTAAGTGAATACGACATCCACTACGTGCCCCGAACAGCAATAAAGGGCCAGGCCATCGCATACTTCATAGCCGAGTACACGGAGGCCGAAGAGGCGACACAGCCCGCCCTCGACACGCCACCCGTAAGCATGGAGCCTCCCAAGGAAGAACCCCCAAAACCCGAATCACCATGGAACCTTTACGTGGACAGGTCATGCACCAAGAACACCAGTGGGGCTGGGATCATCCTCACCGGGCCCGGGGGCGTACGAGCCGAGGACGCGCTAAGATTCGAATTCAAAGTAACAAAAAACGAGGCCGAATACGAAGCTCTTATTGCTGGCCTACAACTGGCCCGATACTCAGAAGCTCCGAGCATCAACATCTTCAGCGATTCACAGTTAGTCGTCAACCAAATCCGGGGCGACTTCAAGACGAATGGTGATACGATGACGACATACCATGACCACGTATGCACAATGTTAAGCAAGCTCAAGTACTTCAACATCAACCACATCCCAAGGGGAAGAAACACCAAGGAAGACACACTTGCCCGTTTAGCGGCATCTCCCATACATACGGAGCCAGGGCAACGAGTAGTGGAAGTTCTAAAAAAGCCAAGCATCACGAAAACACCAGAAGTAATCTTCACGGTCGAACCACACATAGCTAGCTGGATGGACCCGATCATCAAATACAAGACAAGAGGCGAACAACCAGCAGACCGGGCCCAAGCGCGAAACATCATAGCCCGAGCAGTCAACTTCAGCATCCGACACGACAGCCTATACAAACAAGGGAAGACGTGGGCCAAACTCAAATGCGTTATACCGGAGCAAGGCGACAAGATACTCAGGGAAATCCATTCGAGCGTATGGGGCCACCACGTGGGAGCACGATCCATCGATCTCATCGGAGAGCTTCCAAAATCAAAGGGCCAATATCGATACATCATAGTAATCATTGACTACCACATAAAGTTTATCGAGGCAGAACCAATGGTCAAGATCACAACCGAAAAGGTGAAGAGATTCTTATGGCATTTTTCTCTACTGTCGCTATGGCACCCCGCTCAACATCATCACCGATAATGGGCCGCAATTCCACAACGACGAGCTCAAAGCATTATGAAAAAGGCAAGGTACCAATCTGATATTCGCATCGCCAGCACATCCACAAACAAACGGACAGGTAGAGGCAGCAAACAAAATCATCAAGGAAGGAATCAAGAAGAAGATCGAACTCATCGAAAAAGGAGATGTTTGGTACGGACGATGGCCCACACTACTCCCCGAAATACTATGGTCAATCCGAACTACGGCAACGGGAGCGATAGGAGAAACCCCATTCAGCCTCACATTCGGAACGGAGGTCGTACTACCACTCGAGCTCACGTACAGAATCCCAAGAATCGAAAGCTACGATCCCACCACCAATAGCGAAGGACTCATACTCGACAACGACCTCCTTGAAGAAAGGCGCGACATGGCACACCTTCACAACACCGCAAACAAGCAGCGAGTCGCTCAACTATTTAACCAGCGTGTGAAGGAGCGCCCGCTTCAACTGGGGGACTGGGTCATGAAAGCAATTCAAACGAAGACCAGGGACTACGCCGGTCATAGGAAGGTCCATACGTCATTGACGCAGTCGCAAGTCTGGGTACATTTTACATCAAAGACATGTTCGGAAGGAGAATAGGCAATCCTTGGAACACACAACACCTAAGGAAGTATTTATCTACCGGCGTTTGAGCACGATCGTACGTTTTGTAATCTAAAAGCATGTTAATCTAGTGATTGTAAACGTTTGCATATGTACGTTTTGTTGTATGCCAATAGCAATATAAGTATACATTAAGCGCACTCAGACAAGCAATGTAAACAAAACAAAAGATAGATATATTTCCCAAAAGCTGTACATACCATTCATTAAACGCAAGCAGACACAGGAGTACAAAGTAAAAGAAAAAAAGAAGAAGCAAAAATACAAGATAAACTAGCTGGCCCCAGCAGCATCAGCCTTGCCCTCCCCCAGCACTGGCCCGTCACCCTCAGCTGGCGCCTCGACATCCGGCTCCTCCAATGAGCGCTTCAGCTTCTCAGCCTCAGCGGCTTTCCATTCCTCAAACTTGTCCACCTTCACGAATGGCAGCACGAGCGAGGAGAAGCCCTCACACTGGAAGTTGGCCTCAGTAGAAACCAAGTCCTCGAACTCCTCCAAATCCTTAAAAGGCTGGACCGCATCAGCTCTGACCTTCTCAAGCAAAAGATGCCTTGTACTCAGCCACCGCCTCTTCCGTAATCCTCTGACGGACTTCCTCCGTCACGGCATGAGCTCGGGCCTCCGCCAGCTCGCGCTCCAGCTCCGCTATGCGCGCACCGCTGGACGACCGGAGGGTGGCTAGGTCGGTCTCCAAGATGGCAACCCCGGAATGCGCTTCCCCCAGGTCTTTCCTCAGCTCATTGGCCTCACGCACAAGCTCGTTTACTCTTGCGATCTTTCGATTGGCTATGTCAGTGGACTTGGTCAGAGCCTGCTGCAGCTTGCCCACGTCAGCCTGTAGCTTCTGGTTTTCGACCTTCGCATTCGAAAGCATGGTGGTCTGCAGCATCGACCCCTTAAGCCCTTTGATGAGGAAGAGCTGATGCTGGAGTTGCGTACATGTGTTAAATGCTACACTCAGGGATTCGCTCGGATCGACGCCCAGCTGAAGCCACTTCTAAAGGGATTCAATGCCGACATCCATGAAGCTCTGGATACGAGCGATGAACTCCGAGGAGAGCGCCGTCTTGCCCGCCACAGCAACAGTAACGGCAAGGGAAGCCTCGCTTGATGGACCTCGGGAGCGCTTCAACGGACGGCTAGAGGTGGCTTGGCTATCCGGCCTCCTTGCCGAAGTGTGGGACTGGTGCGCATCCGCTCCTCCAGGCTGGCGGATGGGGGAGATCTCGAACAAACTCCTCGAGGAGCCCGTGTGGACGGAGGGAGACTTGCCCTGGCTAATGCGCCTGTCCACACGTTCAACAAGATGCTCGCCACGCTCCTTGCTGCGCGTCTCCTTTTCCTGTCGGAGACGCTCCCTTTGGGCCTACTCGCCCTCTCCCCTTTGTGCATCAGGGGCCACCTCTTCAGCCCGCCCCTCAGGGATAACTGCTGGGGCTCCGATAGCCGCGCCCACGGCTTGGACCTCCTCATCTCCCTCTGGTATCGGGTCTAGGTACTCATTGCAGTTGGGATGATGCATCACACCCTGAGGAGTGTCGCCCTGCACCAGTTGGCCGCTCGTGTCCTCGACAACCATTTGGGCCTACCAGGCCCTCTCCATGAGCACCAACATGCGTTGGTGGGCAGCGACTTACTTGGTAGAGGATCTGGACTTCTTCATCTTAGCTGCAACAAAAAAATATATACAAGGGTTAGCCCGACAACCCACACAAACGGAATAATCAAACGCACTGAACAGGAAAGATACATACCAGGAGGGCATGAGAGACCGCAGCGTTCGACAAGCTCCCAGTGGTTGGCTGCCCAGAAATTTCGCGTGTCTGGGTGGGGGTCGAAAGCAAACTTGATACGCGCCAACCTCTTCTCCTCCAAACGGGTGAGGGGATATGAACTTTGGTCTGCAAAAGCACAAACATATTAGCAAGCACGAATACGAACTTCAAACAAAGCAAACGCCGTTAGTCGACACTACAAAATCACACCTAGCGGTTGAAAAGACTCAGGGACTCGGTGTATCTGCTCGCATCCGCGCGATAGAGCATCATCCGGCTTGTCGAACTCCCACTCGCCTCCGACAAGACAGTGATACCTGCGCCAGGCTGTGGAAGAGGAAGGGGGCTCCGTTAGCCACCACTTCGTTCGGGGCTCGACCTTCATCGTACACTTATCCTTCATACGAGGAGAATACTTCAAACGGAAGAAGTGCCCGATCTCCACCCGTGTGGGAAATTCCAGGCCACTTAGCTTCTAGATATTGTGGAAGGCAATCAGTACACGCATCAACGTCGGCCCACATTGGCCTAACGTGATGTTGAACAGCGCGAGCGCATATTGGAAGAACGGATGGAAGGGAAGTTTCAACCCTGCCTTCAGCTGGAACTCGCTCACGCATACGTAGCCGTGCGGAGGGCGTATGAACGACTCAACCTGACGGAGGGCCCTCAGCTTCATCGTATGGGGGATATGGTAGTCCCGGTACCACCGCTCAATCTCGCGCACCGTCGGGGACCCCTCCGGCTCCTACACCACTTGGTCATCCGCCAATCGCCACAAAATGGACCCCCCCTGAGGAAGCACAGGAATGGCAGCCCCAGACGCCCGCTCACCGCGTAGGAGCACCACGTATCCATCTGACCCCCCGGAAGAAGAGGATGCTTCACCACTCGGCACGATCGGCTCCATGTTCGGCACTGACGACCTACGCAAAGCATTACTGGCATTAACGGACAGTGGGGAGACGTTCAGTATGCTATTGGACAAAGAGTCTGAAACACCATGGGATGAAACCCGGGACCCTACACGGAACCTAGGGGCGACTTATCATTGGATACAGCTACCTATTCCATGATCCTAAGAGAAAAGCAAACGGGCCATAAGCCAAACGGCAAACGTGTAGACTATTGCAACCACAATCCCCCAGCAAAAACATGTACCCACTTTTCGCAATACCCAAAAATCGATCATAAAAACCCAAAAGCAACAAAAACCCCAAGAACTCAAAGTTGTTCTTCCCAATAACCAGAAAAGCCCAGAAATTCCTTTTGGCACCAACACAAAGCAACACAAACCCAAAAATTTACCCCAAAAGAAGTAACCAAAACAAGTACAAACACAACACACCACAAAACAATTTTCGAAAAGCAACAAGAACAAAGAAACTACCTTTGAAGAGATGAGAGGAAGATTCACGAGATAACAAGCAAGAAATACTCCAAGATTGATAGCAAGCAGATTCGAGAACACGTTTACGCAGAGTTTTAGTTTGAACAGCAAAGTGTAAAAAGTGAAAGTGAAAACACCACTATTTATAGGCAGCGAAACTAACCCTAGGCAAACGCCTACCGTTTATTTTCAACGCTTCCAACCGCAGGATTACAACATGTGTCTCACGTGCTCCCGCCAAAATTAATTACCCTATTGCTTCGAATTTGGCGCGCCACGCGTCAAACATGCAGCAAGCAACTAAAATAAACCGTCTGACACACGATCACCTCAAGCGACAGATAACTGTTACGAAGACGAAAATGTCGGAATACGAAAACACAAGAGGGGCCCACTTCGAGAACAGCAATACCGTTTCGGAGTCCACCCGATAGGCAAGTGGCAGTTATGCTTGCGCTATCATGGGCACGGCTGATACCATCATGACCTGTGCCATCGATCGGGGCTAACATACTGAGGTCTAGGACCGCCCGTTACGCATCCACCCGATAGAGCAATACCCGATAGGCAAGTGGCAGTTATGCTTGCGCTATCATGGGCACGGTTGATACCATCAGGACCTGTGCCATCGATCGGGGCTAACAGACTGAGGTCTGGGACTGCCCGTTACGCATCCACCCGATAGAGCTATACCAAATACATAAGCGGCTCCAAATAGCAACATCACGTTTCAGAGTTCAACCCGATAGCCGAACAGCAACAACGTTCGCGTTATCGTGGGATGAGTAACAACATCACTTGTCGCCACATAAGCTGCTCCAAACAGCAACATTAGGTTTCGGAGTCCAACCCGATAGTGGTACAGCAACAAACGCCCGCAACATCATGGGACGAGGCCCCACGGCACGACACTTCGACTTTCGACCTCAAAATCAGCTCTTCATCGGAGAGTTGGGGGACTCGCGGGGTTATCAGGGTGCCCCCCCTCCTCGAGTGACCACGTGTGCAAAATCTGGACAAAGCCTTGCAACTTCCCGATCAAGAGCTGATTCCCTTAAATTGGGGACTTGGGGGACTTGTTAGTACGTGATCCCGTAAACACATAGATGTCGCACACTTAGTCACTCCAAACGGGTCAACACGGCTCAGACCAAACGCAAGACAGCAATACAGGCTTCAACTTTTAACAAGGAAACAACACCATTTGAAAGCCCACGCGCTCGGAACAACAAACGGAAGGTACCAGGATAGATCATGAACAAACAAGCAGGATCCCACATCGAAGAGCAGCAAAAGACTCCACACTCAACCTCCAATATATACAATACATTTATGACAGTTACAAGGTATGTCCGTTACTCAACCAATACTATTGTTACGCTTCATACACTAACTTGAGCGTCGGAGACTCGAAGGCGTGAACAACCCGTCAAGGCTTCTAACGACCGTTTGGTGTATTACTCTTAACAGCAGGTTAAGGACGACATACGCGTGGCAGCTCAAATCATCCGAATTGACCTCATTCACAATTCTACTGGAATTCCTACGGAGTTTGGTAGAAACACAGAGTACGATGCTCAACCTTCAGAATTCGCTCACGGATACCATCTTGTAAACTTACCCCGGTTGCTACTTGTGCCAATTCATTTGTCGTATAGTTTTGCTCGCGAGGAATATGACTCAATTGTACTTTAGTAAATAACTGAAGCAAGTCACGGGATTGTTTAGCATAGGTTTCTAAGAATGGACCAGTCTTATACTTCAACTCCAATCGCCTAATAACAAGTTGAGAATCTCCACATATATGCACTTCAATGATCTCCACATCCGACAAGATTTCTAGGCCGATGATAAGCGCTTCGTATTACACATGGTTATTAGTACAATGGAAATCTAGTCTAAAGGAATAAGAGAAAGTACCCCCATTTGGGTTGACTAGAGCAATCCCGGCCCCAGCCATGGTGTTGGTACTTGAACCATCGAAGCATAAGTACCAAGGAGTGAGTGAGATGTCTCATGCTTGTACACCAAACACACACTTTGCTGAATTCATCCTTAATTGTTGTCTCATATGAAGGAATACCTTCCTCAAATCCTCTATATGATCTGACCTGCATTTCGTCTTAACCACCACATCGTCGATATAAACTTCCATGGATTTCCCTATGAGATCATGGAAGATCAAATTCATAGCACACTGGTATGTTGCCCCTACATTCTTGAGTCCAAATGGCATAACCACATACTCGAAGACACCTGCAAAACTTGGGTATCGAAATGCTGTTTTATGCCTATCGGCTTCTGCCACTAGAATTTGATGGTATCCTGCTGTTCCATCCATGAACGATAACATCTCATGACATGCTATAGAATCCACCAACAAATCTGCTATTGGCATAAGGTACGCATCCTTTGGTGTTACATTATTAAGGTATCAGTAATCAATACAAACTTGCATCTTTATGTTCTTTTTCTTAACCGGGACCACGTTTGAAAGCCACTCGTTGTACTTGGCTACTCTGATGATGCCTAACTTGAACATCTTCTTGACCTCTTCTTTGACTATAATTGTTGTCTCTGTGTTCATACGACACATCTCCTACTTCACGGGCTTTCCCCCCTCTGTAATAGGCAAATTGTGACAAACTAAGTCTGGTGATAGACCGGGCATGTCCTCGTATTTCTCTGCAAAACAGTCTGCATACTCATGTAGCAATTCAATGAGCCTATTTTTTTCTTCAGGCTCTAAAAAAGGTGCTTATAGCCACATTCATTGTCTCTTCTAAAGTCCCGAGATTGATCATCTCAATAGGATCTTTAACTTTAGGTGAAGTGTCGTCTAAAGCTGTTGGGGCCAGCTTAATACCCTCATCCTCATCTGCTTCATGCAGTACATTGTCATCTACGTACTCCAATGTTGTAATCATTAGGACATTCTCGTATGCTTGACTCTCCATTAGGTAATTATGAAGTTGATCATGTAGAGAGAAGCAAGCCTCGACCTCTATACTAGATAGAGGCTCCATCAATGAGATGGTCGAGGAGGTAGCTTAAAGGTATAGGGGGGATGACTATCCTCACCTACTTGGATGATTCCCCATTGAGCTAATTCAGAGGCCGTCACCCCCACAGGGCGGCCTTTGTTGACATCTAACGCACTAGCTGAGACTGAGTATGGACGCGGGTTGGCATTGATGATCTCAACTTCGCTTACTCCATATTCTAGAGTACCATTTACTGGTGGAGAGATGATGGAACACAGTAGCTTCATTGGATCCAATCTCTTCTTAAAATCTCTTCTTGTATGATGTCATACACTCAGCCACGAAGAATGTGTATATTCCAGCTGCTAGTTTAACCTGCACATTGAGAAAAACAATTCGCAAAGTTTTAGATATCCAAATTTTGAACGTTGAGAGCTGTCTCTTAGATAACAGACTTAGAGATGCCCAAGAGAGCCATTTCTTTGACGATGATGATATTCACTGCTGCCCCAAAATCCACCAGCAATTTGTTGATCTGAATCCCTTAAAATTTGTCAGTGACGTACAATGGTCTCATAAGCATCACCATGTTCACCGTTGGCTTTTTGAACAACTTGTATATATGCTTTCCTCAAGGATAGGTCAATCTATGGCTGCTTGGTGAGCAACATCTTCTCTTGTGCATCTTCTGTAGCATTTGTTATTGCCAAGTTGCTGATATTGTTGGGTATGACTTCGGCTTGGGACGACCAATAAGAAACATGGTTTCCTAGCTAAAGAGCTTGCAAATTTTGAAGAAAACACGTATACCATGCTCACGTCCAAGTCGTCATCGTACTCTTCGATATCTGGTTCTTCGTCTTCCCTATAGTCTAACTGCTCTTCGTCGTCTTCCAATTCACCCACATTGTTCTTGGTCCCTGAGCCGTCTGTTCAAGCATTAGCTATCCCCTGGTCAAGGGAGAATATAGGCTCGATAGCTGCCAAAAGTTCATCCTCGATTGTAACCTCAGGTATAGATTCTAGTCCAACTAGTAAGAATGAACCACTACTCTTGCTGGTGGTAGAAGAAGTTGTCTTGGCTGGGGAAACCATTTTCTTTCTCTCCTCCTCAATCAATGGTTTTGGCCTCCACCTAAGTCCTTTCATTTCACTTGATGAAATATTACCTTGGGTGAGTTCACTCGATCGTTAGAGGCTCTTGAGTACCACAAGTTGCTTAGAAATATCAGTACCCCGAGCACATTGTTCATCATTTCTAGACCACTTACGGTTCTAAGGAACCTCATGGATAGGTTATTATGTATTCTCTCTTGTGAGAAATTCTGGGTTGCAGTCAAAGACGCTGGGCCTTGCTGCTCTAACCTTAGGCTCGCAGGATTTCTTGCCAAAGACTACCAAAGGATTAGCTACTAAGACATTTAGTCGTTGCTGCAACTTCTCTGGCGAACAAGTCAACTAGAATAGTTGAATTATCCCTATCTCTAAAGCTTCTAAGGCCCTCTTGGCTTCTCCAAACCATCGTTGCAGATTTTTTCGCATGCTAGGGGTCACTTCAATAGTTTTCCCTTTCTCCTTCACGTACCACACATTCTCTTTAGTGATGTTCCTCGATACTGGGGGAACACATGGCTTAGTGAGCTGATCCACTACGGTATGTTCAATTGTTACTGGTTTCAAGAACTTTTTTGCCTCTCGCCTTCTCTTGAACGCTTGTGAGTCTCCCGGATTAAGCTTCCTCGGGCTGTTAGGTTGATAATGCTCAGTGGAGGACACCAATTCTGGACATGCCTTGACAAATTCCTTCAACTCCTCGTAAGTAATCCTGAGACCACAATGGAATTTGCATCGAGCACATAAGACCACTGGCAACTCTGCCTTCGGGTCCACTTTTCCCTTACCCTTTACGTAGGCTTCAGGCTACTTTTTCTTACTATCTTATCCACTAGTATGTAAGTCCAGGGTATGCTTCCTTTTGTTAGGGTTATTCTTTGTCAACTCCAACATTCCTATACACAAATCCTCGTTAGCTTCTGGATTCGGAGCCGCTTGCTCGATTGCTATCTCTCCTTCATCGATCAGACACTGGATTCTGAATTTCAAGGTCATGCATTGCTCTATGGAGTGCGTTTCCCAGACATGGTGGAAATGGTAGTAAGGTAAGCCCTCAATGTGTTCAGGGTTTGGCGATGGGCCATATGGCACCATGGCGAGATTCGCCTGGATCAAATATTCTAGGATTTCAGCCATTTGAGACACATCGTATGTGATTTTTCTCTTTGGCTTCTTCTTCTTCTTCAAAATTTTCTTCTGTGGTGTTGTGGTAGGAACTAATGCTGCCTCGGATAACTTTTTATGAAATGACGGTAAAGGTCGAGGATCATGGTTCCCCCCATCCCCATAACTGAATCCTACTACTCGATAATCAATTAGGCTTTGCACAGTTTCCTTTAGTCCATAACAAGAAGAAGTCTTATGTCCATACCTATTGTGGTACCTACATAAATGTTTGTCTAGTCCTAGATGGTCCAGGTTTTTCAATTTTCTTACAGGCTAGAAGCTAATAAGTTTATGCTTGAGGAGCTCGTCGAGGAGCTCGTCCCCTATCATGTTTGAAGGTATACCTTAGGTGTTTGGGGGTGTCATAATTGTTGAGACCGACTGGCTCTTCTCTGCCATCCAACTCTACTACGATATTCTCTGTCGACATCATCTCTAATTGTATCATATTAACTTGCGGTTCTAGGAATGGTTGTGAGTCCACTAGCGAGATGGTCTTAGGTGCACTCTCTAAGGCCAGTTTGCCTTCATTGATCCACTTCTGGATCTGGTCCTTGAGCTTAATACAGTCTTTGGTTGAATGATTCTACATACCATGGAATTTACAATACTTCATCCCCTTAAGATATTCAGCACAAGGAATAGGGTCGAAGTCCGTTTTCACCACTTGCTGGTTAGTAAGCTCCTCAAGGATTTCATGAGCCATATTGGCATTGTAGGTATAATATGTCTTGAACTCTGGCTTTGTAAAATCTACTGTCGAGAGCATCAATGGTCTCTTACTTTGCTGTAACTTCTGAGGCTTAAGCACTAACTTGGAAGTAAGCTCTACGATGTGAACCTGGTCTTCTTCTGAATTTGATCCCATTTCTTCAGGATCTTCAATATAAGCCACAGTTCTTGGCTTGTTTCTCTAATATGTGAACCTTGGCGCATACGTTCCCTTCGACGAATTATGCCTATTGCCCCTCTCCTGCATGGTACTATGGGCTTTGGTTACTACAGTAATGAGCTCGTTCAGGATGAGATGTTTATGATTAAAGAATAAACTATGGTATGGATCCTCCAATCTATTGATTGCCATCTCAACGACCGCATCTTTCCCCATAGGTGTTCTGCATAGATTATACTCCGGTCTAAATCAATGGAGGAAAGCTACTGGACTTTCTGAAGGTGCTTGGTTCATGGCCACTAGCTTGCTAATGCTTGTCTATGGCCCTATCGTTCCAAAATGGTCGATGAATAGAGCTTCCATCACTAGCTAATCTGTTATGGACCTCTTCTCCAGAACTGTGTACCAGACGAGTGATGATCCAGACAAAGATAAACCGAAAACTCGTAGTTTAAGTTCTGGATCCTCAGCAAAAGGTCCAAGCTATAAGGTGAAATAGGCCAAATGTGTCACCACGTTTGCATCTTCGTCGCCTATGAAAGTTTGTAAATTGATCGGCTTATAGTTCCTTGAACACTGCCAAGTGTTGGCGATGCCTTTCTGCACAGGCAGGTAGGGAGTTTCATATGGCTCATATGCCCTGGCGATGTGTATATCGCATTCTTCCATGAACCTCTTGAACTGCTCTTCCCAGGCGGACGAAAAATTTTCAGCCTGCCTCGTCTTCCTTGTGAGCTCAGAGATGGACTTGGTGAAATGTCCAATGTCCTTATCAGTTCTCTTGTAAAAGTCTGACACCCCCTTTGCCTGCTGCGCCTGAGCAAGATCTATGGCTTGCAAAAGGTCTTCAAGAAACTTGCCTTGTCCCTCCACAAGGGTTGCAAGTTGTACCTTCTTAGTCACCTGTTCTGTTAGGCCTTTGTTGATCTTAGCCCTTAAAGTGACCACTTTGACTATTGTCGTATCTGTCTTCTCGCCAAAGGTGGCAAGCAACTCTGCTTGCTCTTCAATCCTTCGCTCAATGGAGGTGAAATATTTCCCTAACCGCTCATCACGCGGCGTACGGTCTGTAAGCTTTATACGCTAGTTTGTTGAGCTCTTGTTCAGTCAAGAAGTCGAAGTCCATTGTTGAACAATATGTGACTCTAAAGATAACTTTTGCCGCGTTAACAGAGAGAGAGAAAGCGAAACTCGGTAGATGTATTTTCTCGATAATCTGGTTGAGGGTGTTTACGACACTAAGGGTATCCATTTTTGTAAGGGTTCCCAATTGTCACTTAAAGACACGAAAAGCTGGTCCCATTAGGCGTGCCAAAATGTTTGGCACAAAAATCTCCCAAGGTTTCGAGAGGCTTTTTAACTGTCTCTTTTCTCGATCACGTGTTTATATATGCTTTGCATGCCACTGTCGTAAGACGGAACATTGAACATAGCTTGTCGTTGCCTGACTTCTAAGAAGCAACTGAGATGAGGAGAGGGCCAACCCCGTTTGATGGATCCTTCTCGCCTAAGTGACTTAGGAATTTATGGTATTCGTGTCTTTCGCAGAGCCACGAAGATCGATACCTCACAACTCATTCGGTGTGAGGCAAAACAATCTCCTTGACAGAGTGTTGAGAACACAGGGTGTTACGTCCGTATATCGCAAGATACTCACGCTCCTTCAGGTGATGATCTCTTGATCGATGGTTGCAAGATTTGTATTCTTGAACCGCAAGATACTCACGCTCGTTCGCGTGAAGATCTCTTGATTGCAAGTTGCAAGGTTTTCTCAAAATGAGAAGGTAGTTTTTCCGAGAGCAAAGTATGTATGTGATCGTAGGATCCTTTCTTCAATGTCGATCTTCTCTCTATATAGGAGACAATTACTTGTTAATGTATATCTAAAACTCTTCGCAATTAGACTCACTAAACAGCTCTAATTATTCGGAATCTTACTTCGTAGGTTTTATAATCAAAGTCTAAGACCTTGATGATAAACTCGTCAGGGAATCCCTCTTTCCTTGTGAAAGGTAACGATTATCCAATATGGTACTAGCCTCTTAACTTATCATAATCCAACCCAAACATGATACACTATCTTTCTAGGCCGCTTAGTCCAGCTTTCAAAACCCAACAACAAAATATTTTTTCTTGAAAGCAAACACTTATAACTCGAACATTTTCGTGGTTTGGATTAGCATGCAATCACCTACTACGTATGGGAAACTAATAAGCCACAGCTTATGGCTAGTTAGGTTCAAGCCGCCCAGCTCTCATTAGTCTCATGAGATCGATCATGTTGCAAACAGCAATCCCAGCTCTTTGGACTTGATCCGCTATTCAGGTGAAAAGCCCTGAAAGCTGACAAGTTCTTCTAAACGAACACAAGTCCTATAATCACTTGAACAAAACCCCCGTAATTTCCTACTCCTTAATTAATTAGCTATATCCCGCAGCCGGCAGCCAAGCTAGGATCAAGAATAGGGGCTCCTTTTGGAGTGCGTTAATCATCCGACAATCACTATATACCCATATACCATATATATAATTATATATGGTGCTTAGTTAGTACTTGTATACTTGGTGATCAGCATGCATGCATCCATGTATGTTCTTGAATCTTGATAAGGTAGTCCCATATACATATCACATGCTCTTGTATAAAACTAGCCAGGATATATTATTCTTATACATGTTTTTGTAGACTTCCAGAGAGACAGACAGGAAAAGAAGAATATATCTTTCGCTAGATTACGATTTAAATTATGTCACCTTCTTCCAACCTAACACGGAACAACCCAGGCTAGGAGTCATCGAACTGAACCAGCAATGCAGCTATATCCCATCCCTATTCGATTCCTTCAACCCGGCCAGCACTCATCCTTTTCCGGACCACATCCCATCATTATATAAAATCGTATATGACGCTAGGCCTAACCCAAAATCTAGTGTATACATAGTATATTACCATATTGTTTTGACCAAAAAAAGAAGAATAGTATATGTTAAGTATATTACCATGTCTCAATTGTTCCAAAAGTGTTATACGTGTATAAAGAATATGTCTATCATTACCCATATCGAGTTGGATATTTGATTAAACTTAATTGGCTTGACGGCTACCTAATTACTAATCAACTACTATCGTCGTCGAGTATTCGATCGATCTAAAACCTCAACGTACTCCTTATCCAGCTGATAAATCGGCAAATTAATATGAAAAAGAAAAAGTTAGTAGTGGAAAAACAGCAGACCATGACAATCATGACTCAGTCCATGAGTAAGAGATATATGATAACATTAGCAATGCTAAACGACCTTAAATTGTCCTTGTCATTGTTCACCATTATTAAGCTACCTAGGTCTTCTATTTTTCTCTAGAGCTATCTTAGGTCAGTTTTTTGGAAGTGTCTTAGCTAGGTCCTTCTTACTCATGCTTGTCTAGGCACATTTTGTCATTTTCTGTCGACTTTTATGTATAACTATATATTGTATATAGTAGAGTGCTTCCAAAGACATATCACTGTCACATACTACGGAAAATAAAATAAAAGTCGGTTTGCATTGGAGAGTTAAGCATCACTTTTCTTCTTCCTTCTTTTGTTTTCTTTATTAGAACAGACTAGCTATTTTCTACTCTTTTTAAATTTCATTCTCCTTCTTACATGGAAGATCGAGTAACGTGATAGAACGCTCAAGACGTCAAGAGGATGAAATCGGAGACTTGGAGTGGACTACTCTGGAGCCGATATGGACTATCACATAGCATAGATGATAAATTGATAACCATGAATTCAGTCGATTAATTAACATGCGTGTATATATATAGCTTATTGCACGTAACTCCTCTTTTCCTTTAGAATTATTAATATTGCAAGGTATGCAAGCTAGGTTCTTGTGTTATTGACTCGTATCTATAGAATCCCACAATAAGTGCTTGCAACTTAAGTCAAAATGTGTAGGTACGTGTAACTGTTTTGTCTTTAATTTGATCATGTTTAAACTGAGGAATTTCTCAATTGGCCCATACCCTACATCGTTACGTACATAGCCCTAACTGATTTTCTTTCCCTCAAACGAAGAGCTCTAGGTAATTGTCGATAGTAGTCAGTAGTAGTAAAGACTCGTACCGTGATCAATGATCAATGAGGTCGCGTTCTAATTTCATTAGACATTTTAATTATCATCCAATCTCAAAAATAACCTCTAGGTAATTAATCAAGGCAGATTCATTAAAATCCCTCACATTCTTTTTGCTAAGGAAAGAATCAATTACACAAGAAACGATCCTCTACAAATACCTAAATATATAATTAAAATCCATCACATGATAGTCATTATTAGTGGTTAGATATCGGTCTACAAATACCTAAATAATAATAAAGGCAAAGAGAAAATGATATTATGTATACAAATAAATATGAAGTATACGATCATTAATCTATAGCTAATTGAATTGGGTTCAGCAACTACCCTGTAGATGGATGGGTAAATGGATTGAAAAGGGGCGGTTTCGAAGTCCCATGATGATGATCGCTACTGGTATTACTACTGCTACCGTACGTTATTGGACATTCTCTCACTGCAGGAAGGGCATACGGTGAGGGTGGCCGTCGGAAACTGCAAGTAAAACGGCGCAGTTGGTGTTTGTTTCATATGCTTGAGCTCTTGGAGCTCCTTGTGCAGCCTCATGTTCTCTTCTTTTAAAGTCTCGCAGCAATTCTTTAATAGCTCGCAATCCGCTTCAGTTTGCTTCAACTTAGTCCTACATATATAAACATTTACAATGATATATATACATATAGGTAAGTCCTTCATGCAAAGTCTGGTATGATTACTTAAGGCAATTACATACCTAGCTCTCCTGTTCTGGAACCACACTTCTACTTGTCGCGGCTGTAGGCTTAGCTCTCTTGCCAGGTCTTGCTTTTGTCTCTGATCATTGTTTGGTGAAAAAAGGGAAGAAGAAATTAACTAAGTACGCACTAATTAATATATGTAAATCAAGAAGTAGATCGATCGGTTAAAAGGCTAGGGTAATTATATATGTACGTACTGGATTGAGAGTGGTGTGCTGTTTGAAGCTGTCTTCTAGAGTGGCAGATTGTTCTTTTGTAAGTCTGAGTTTCTTTCTGGGACTTCCAGCTGCCTGATCGACGTCATATATTTCTTCGGTTACTTTCTCGACCTCTGGATCCCCTTCTTCACCAGAAACCAGTAAGTCTCTGTCGACCATCCTCTTGAAACTAGATGAATTAGAAAATGATGGAACGGCGCCGCTCAGAGACGATGAGGAGTTAGTCGACCCTCTTGGTTGAGCTTCATCCGAGGGGCCTAGCGTAAGATCAGACGGCAAAAGCTGGTCGTATTTCAAGTGTGGTTTCTTCTGGTTTTGGTGATGATCACGATCACGAGTAGTAGTGTGATCGGCAGCTGGCTGCTTCTCATGGCAGCCTAGGCTAAGACCAAGCTCAGCGCTAAGGTCGAAACCCATAATCGATATATCTAGCTAGCCAAGGATTTTGAAGAGTACTTGGAAGTAGTAGTAAGCCTTTGGGGGAATGGGAACGATTTATTTAAGCCAAGAAATATACGAGTGACGAGCCATGTAAGTTGGTTTGTGGCAATTATAACAATTATTCTCCCATGTCTCTTTGTCCTCATAGGTTGACTATGTATCCAAATTTCAACAAACAAATCAGCTCTGGTCTATAATACTAGTCGATGCATATGTCTAGCTGATGTCTCTCTACAGCTTGTACCAGAACGTATTGTAAAGCATGCGTGGAACCACATGGAATGTGGGTATACACTATCACGCATAATCAAGAGGATGATTCAGCATTTTGTACCTAGCTCCTTTTTTATTCCACTTTTTTTCCCGGTTGATTCTCAGATTACACATCTATATATACGCAATGTTAATTTCTTAATTAATTCTATGATATCTGAAGAGAACACTTTTGGTATATACGTAAACAAGACTTGGGAAGAAATTAAGTGAATTGCTCTTGCCCTAACTTGAAAATCTAATGATCAAAATCGTCGCGGTTTAGAATTTCGTCTGATGCTTACTGAAACAATACTATATGGCCAGCATGCATGACAGTCACTCATCTTGTTTATCGAATTCTCTTTGCAAAAATTAAGTTTATACATAGAAACTTATCGATGTCACATGCTAAACCGTACGTGAATGGTTGAAACACTAATGTTCTATTCTAGTTTCTTGTATTTTTCTTTATCTTTATCAGCTGATAGTGAGAGACGTGATGAAGCAAAGAAAGGGCGACAACGTTTGTAAAAGTCCAATAAAAATCATTAGGCTGAGCTCCCTCAACGATTCTTCTTCAATAAAGGTCCTATAACTGCTGTTGATCGCTAACTAAACTATAGGAAGACGCTCACACACTTCACTCTTAATCACCTAGCTAGTGACCTTGTTAATTAATTGGACTTTAAGAACTTCAAGAGCATCTTCTGCCAAAGATATATATAAGTCACGAGATATGATATCAATTTGTACGGCTAAATCCACCGACGGATCTATAAGTGCCAACCTATCTTTTGTGCTGTGATGATAAAAAGTTAAACCTCATCATCCCATAGTTTATGGATGAGACAATTAACCGTCAGAATGATGCACTTTTTATCTCACCTTTTTTCTATTTTATTTTTGGATTGAACAGTACGTAGTTTTGTTCTTGAAGACATGGATATCGATGGAGTGATCGAGATGGACATACAAAATAAGGAATCGAATTATGGAAAGGTAGTTAGACACTTAGACAGCATAAAGGCTAGGGTAATAACCAACAATGGATCTTGTACGAGCATCTAAAGCCATCCTTCATTGACAAGTTTTCAAGCTAGTGCGAAAGAGCGGATAGGCAGATAGATGCATATTGACTTCGACACAGTGGGCAACCACTTAACAATCTGGTAGCTAAAAGATGATTGGGAATAATAATTGGGGAATTAGGTTAACAAATTATTCCTTAAATCTGTCACTAAGAATCCTAGTTGGGAAGGAGTTTCCATCATCGTGTCGACGTGTCCACCGTAAGAGGCAGACACGTTAAAAAAGGCCGCAAGAACAAACGATCGACTAGAGCCCACCGATGATTTTGCATGATGAATATTGTTTCAGCTTTAGACGGAACCCCGAGGATTAAGTTGTAGCTAGGGCTCTTTGAAAGAACTGCAGTACGTACTGTTCTGCGTTAAGAACATGCATCCTCAAGTACTCAAGGTTATGGATCTTCTTCTCGATATTAGTATACACGTACGCAATTTCTTGACAATGAATTTTAATTTCATGCACTAGCTAGCTAGATAAATATGCCGTTAATGCAGAAGTGCTGGTATGATAACAAACCCCTAAAGCCACTGTACGAGAATAGAGAAAAGTTGGAGCAATGATGGGGGCTGGGATGGATGGATGAGAGTGAGAGCATAATTGTGAGGAGGGGGTGGTGTTGGAGATAAGGTTTCAGATGTGTTGCTCCCGGGAATTAAGGCCAGCCGACCAGTGAGAGTGTGGGATTGTGCTCTATGTTTGGCTTTTCCACATATCCTTGATCCCTTTTCCTTCATTTTTTTTTTCTTTCTTTTCCATACCAACCATCCATGTCAACGAAGTTAATTTATGTAACCGCTCTCTACTATACCACGTACATTTTACGTAATCGCTCGTTAACTTGATCATGAATAGCCAAAACCTGATATCCGAATATCTATCACTATCCAGATATATTCTGAGCATTACTATATTAGCCGATTAGCATTGTACTAGCTTAATTAATTGGCTGTGTGTGAACAGATGAAATAAGAGTTGATTCCTAACTCGATCCATTTTGGTTAATACGTATGGATACAATCATAAACGAATCAAAAAGTTATAATTAATGTATTGATTAGCAGGTAAATACTACTGTATGTTTTTGTGACTGACTATGAGATATGATCTCTAATATTGATAAACCTCCAATCAAATTGAATAAATTAATTGCTTAGTTACGTACTAGGGGACGTATGTCTCCTAATATGGAAATGTCACATTCGTGGCATGGAGGAGTCAGCAGGCTTTACTGCCTCTATGGCATATATTTGAAGTGGGATGGACGTGACCACAAGAGTCTAGTCATTGCAAGTTTGCAACACAAGCTAATTCATAGACACATATTAGTGAAAATGATCAATCACAAGTTCACAACCGCAGCATCAGAGTACATAGGGCTGAGGGGCCTGAGGCTCGATCAGCAATTATCCAACCGACTTTTCCGAAAGCATAAACATAGCTTACCCCACACGTACTGATCGAGACCGATCGATTGTATATCCGACTCGACCTCCATCGTCGATCATTTAATTTCTGATTTCTCGATCATCTGTATACGGCTATACGCTTTACTGCTTTAGAGTAATCTGTAATGTAACTTTCTGTTGTAGAGTCAGTGCTGCATGTGGCGAAATTAAGATATAAAAAATTAAAATTTGAAATATTTAAACCATATATGCAATTATATATACTATCAATTACAAGAATAATTGTCCTCGTCGAAGTTTCATATTGAATATATTTTATAATAAATTTATCGTCATTAGTAACAGTTATGATTTATCTCAACGTGTAAAGTTGAGAAATCCACTACCACAATAAACATTATAACCGACGAGATCTGTAAAACTATAACCGACGAGATAAAAATCTCGTCAGTTATAGTGGAAAAAATATTTTTAAATTTTTTTTGTTTAAAAAAAATAAAAAACAGACGAGATTTTTTATTTTTTTTAAAAAAAAAATTTTAAAAAATATTTTTTCCACTATAACTGACGAGATTTTTATCTCGTCGGTTATAGTTTTACAGATCTCGTCGGTTATAATGTTTATTGTGGTAGTGATCATTCACTCGTCTTCAATTCTAATGCGCAACAATTTTTATCACAAATTTATCGAATTAAAGATTTTTGATATAAGACGTGCAAAGAAACTAACAATAAGTTATCTATGATTATAAGCTATATCAAAAATAAATAATTATACAAAAGATATTAAATTCTATAATTCTAGACAATTAATGTAAATACATAATATTATACTCTGCATTTTTATTTATTAATAATTAATAATAAGAAAATAATATATATGGGTAATTAAGTCAACCTTATTTTTCTTTACTAAGTAGTTGATTGATTTGATCAATAACTCAACATACCTCATATATATATTGCAATTTATACTCATTCTCAAATGTGAGAGGCCATGACTGAGGCTCGCCCTGTATAGCTCCGTCCTTGAGTCAGAGTGAGCTAGATGGAGATGGTTTTTGAAGGCTACACGACCATATATATACGCACACACAAGCTTTAACATACGGGGAAGACCAAAGTATTGGAAGACAAGAGAGTCCGAGACCCAAAGGCACCCAAGTACGTACGTACGTACTCTGGATTTCTTGCATGGGATTTTTATTTTTATTTTTAGCTAAGCTTGCATGGGAATTTAAGGATTTTAAGGTAGTAGCTAGGGTTAGGGTTTTAAATAAATGGAAGACATGTCGTGTTCAGTTTCGAGACTAATCAATCAAATACATCATACATGTACTGGCTGGGATCCAAATAGAAGCAGGCAGGCATACAACATGCATGTACGTACGTGCCGATGCATATGCATGCCTAGTTGGCAATCTTCGGCCTTATCTTCGTGACACGATTCAGGGACTTTACCTGCGTGAACTGAAATACCACAAGGAAAGTAGAGGAGTTGTATTTGAAAATGTTTTCTTTTGCGATAGAGTTATAGACTGAGAAACGAGAATACAAGAGAGAATAATTGAAGAAACATAAATGAGGGAGAGTATAACTAAAACGACGTTGTTTGATAATTCATATATAACTGAAAGAGACCCATTACTTCAGAAGCTGATTCTGGCGTTTTCTTCCTTCTTTTTGCCATTAACACTGACTTCTCGACCTGGCGACAGTGACTGTGGGGGCGAACTGTACTCTATAAGGATCAAAACGTTGACGATCTCACATCTGAGTGGGGGCGACAACCCCCATTGGGCTTGAATTGGCTCCGCCACTGAGTACATCAATATAATACTAGGTTCTTGGCAAGAGATATATAAAACCATACAAGGCTTCTAGGCATAAAAGTTGTCACATCCACTCTGAAATATGTAATTCTCAACTCAGTCATACAATCATATCCCATATTTATCTACTGTGTGAAACTCTGAAGTGTATTTGGTGATAATGGTCATACGACTTCCCTGTTTCTTCCCCCCTCTACCGATAGCGTTTCTCTCCCTCACGTCTCTTGGAACCCTAACCGCCGCCTTGTCTACCCCTCTCCTCACCGATCTAGAACCTAATCGAACACCTGATACTTCTCTCCTTCTCCTCTATTCGAATCATCCCTTGCTGGTAAGACCCATTCTTACTTTCACTTTTGCAGCCCAAACAGTCACCACACTATCATCGTTACCTCTCTCACTGTTACAATCTAGATCGAGCACCACTACCGTGCTCCTCTCTCCTCCCTCTAATCCAAATCCTTTCCAGCATGTCGCATTTGGGGGAGTTTGAGGGTTCTGGTCCCAATATGAACCCTCTCCCTCTTCATCCTCTTCCGCCTCCACTGGTTCATCTGACCGACCGTGGGTTGCTGGCCCCGCAATTTCTTGCGGCGGCACTCGGCGAGGTCAATCTGGCCAAGGGGAATGATGATGAAGAAGATCAAGTCTGGTTCTTTGTCGTAGCTCGCCTGTTCTCCTTGGTTCCACTTGACGACGATCGGGTCCAGGCGTTCAAGATGTAGATGATTACGCTAGTTATGGCATCATACAACTGTTTTGGGTGTCATTAGTTTTACTTAGATTGACACCGATTGGTTCATCTACAAATTCAGGTCTCTTGCGGATCGTCGCCGAGCTATTACAAGCGGACCTTGGTATTTCTTATCGAATACTGTGGTTCTTCAAGCAATGGGGGAATTTGACGACCCCTTTAGCGATGGCAAAATGTCGGGTCAGAGCTGATTTTTGGGTAACCAAACTTGAACCCGAAATCAATCCGTCTGACCGAACCCAAAATTTTTTAGTTCTGGTTTTCGCCCGACCAGTTTACCAGAATAATATATATATATATGAAAATAGGATTATATATACTATTCTATATAAAATACATTAAAAAATTAGATATAATTATAAAATATAACAAATCATTTTTAAAAAATAGGCGGGTCGGGTTCGGTAGATGCATATCCGTACCCGACCCGAACCCGCCACCATTCGGGTTGGTAAATACTCGATACCCGTTATTTATCTTAAAAATTGGGTTCGGTTGGGTTCGGTTCGGGCGGATACCCGCGGGGTTCGGGTTATTTTGCCTTCCCTAGACCACTTTGAGATTCCGGCAAACCAAGGCCGGGTGTGGGCAGTGGTTCGGCCTAAGCAGGGCTGATTTACGACGGGTGTTCTGCAAGAGAAGTGGTGTCGGCGCATTGGTAATGCGGTCGGCTAGTATGTGGAGTTCAACCGACATGCCCCATTTCACTGCTGAGAGATGAAGATCCGAGTCGAGGTTGACTTCAACAGACCTCTTGTGGTAAACACCCACTTCCGTTTCTCTGAGACTTATGCTATGGATGTTGTGATTCTATATGAGAATACTTGTGGCCACTACGGCGATTATGGTTCCTTTGCGCATGGCGTATAGGGTTGTCTATTAGCTTCAGATACAGGTTCGATTACTGGCGGAGTAGCCATTTTTCCAACTCCTGCTCCTATCCAGTCTAACAGGGGACATGAGTCCTCAATTGTTGGAGCCGGTCAGGGTTGGTCATCTGGTCCAGTCTCGGGTGCGGCAAAGGTTGGTACTGGGATAGACGGGATGCTTGGTAGCCCGTTTCAGATGCCTCCTGGTGACACGGCCTCCATGATGGCTCTTCTGGAATCGGTTTAGCACGGGCTCCAACCCCTCCCTACTGGTTTTGAGCATAGTGAACCATCCTCTGATTTGGCCACAGACAAATTGGACGTGCAGGTTGATGCATCTGTAATGGACCTGCCGAGTGAGAAGTCAACGACTATTATGATGGATAATCCCTTTTATAGGGAAAGTCCAACTAACTAAGTGTTTTTTTTATAGATGGAGTCCTCAGGGTTTCCAATATCCGCCTCTTTCAGTCGAGCCGCTAAGTCAATGGCTCCCCTCGAGGGTGGTCAGGATGTATCCAGTTCTCACGCGACATCGAATGTCGACAAACGAGTTGCGTCTACCAATTCTTAGGTATGCTCTATACCCACTCTGGAGGTGGCTTTGCCTGATATGGGCTTGGGTATAGATCAGAACATGCTTCATGTAGCAAGTCAACAACAACCAGCCTTTGTGGTGGCTACAGATGGAGAGCTGCAGAAAGTGGAAGAGGAGCCTCCTAGTTCATCAGGAGGTAGAGGGAGTTGACGCCGACGACCTAATGAGAAGAAGAAAGAGAAGGCTAAGCCCAACCTTGGTCCAGTTTCCATATTCACTAAGAAGGTCTCTCCGTAGAAGAATGTGGTGCTCCTCGCTGTTGGGATAACCGTCGAAGATCTCCGCCAATTAGTTTCCCAATATATATGGTGCCTGGGTAGCTAAGTAGTGGTATCCTAACTTTTTAGTTTATGCTACTCTAGTTTGTTCGTTTGAGTTATTTTGGATTTCAAGGATTTAGTATTGTAGTACGTTAGCGGTTTTAATTTATCGAGTCAGATATTCTGATAGAACTCTATACTACAGTCACAACTAGGGGTGGACTCGGTCCCAACGGTTCAGTTTTTAGACACTAACCGATAATCGAAACAGAAGATGCGATTTTTTATTTAATAGAATAGAAACCTATAAAAATATATAAGAACCGCTATTGTCAGTTAACCTAACCTCGGTTCGGTTTCGGTGCGAATTCGGTTACAAAATCGACTATGCTTTATATCTTTCACACTTAACCAAATAGCATAAAAAATAAAAATATCAAAGTTGTAAACTATCAATACTTGAAATAAGTTACTCGAATGAGTTTAAACAAGTAATTGTTAGGAAAAGAAAAAATAAAGTTTATACATCATTCATTTGAAACCTCTAATATTGATATAAAAAAAATGAAAGACTACATAAGCACATGAGAGGGAATTATGCTAGACACTTAAAAATATGACCATGTTTGTGAAAATCTACTATTTGTAACTCATAATCAATAAGAACATGACATATAATGTAAAATTCAGTATTAATATGTATATGAATATATGTCGGTTCGGTTCGGTTAATCGGTTTTTAGGAAGCATGGAGCTGAAAACCGAAACCGCACTGGTCAGTTCGTGCAAATTCCAAAATTGAGTGTCTCGGTTATTTTTAATTTTGGTTATTCAGTTTCGGTTCGGTATAGTTTTGACCAATTTCGGTTGTTCGGTGCCTAAAAGTCCACCTCTGGTCACAATTATATATTTTCGCCATATCAAAAAAAAAATTGTAATTCTCAACTCTTAACAAACGGATGGAAAAAAGCAGATGAGTGGTATCGAAAGCTTGTCTTGTCTTGTCTCTCTAGGTTTCCTAGTCTAAATTCTAAACCTAGCCCCCGCATGCAACACCTTTTTCCGTCACGATTTTCATTGTTCTTACCCCTAGGCTTGGCAAACGGTGGATTAGGCAGGTTGTAATGGGGCGGATTTTAAACGGGTTGAAACCCATTTAACCATTTATTTTAACGGGTTATACGAATCAGCCCTATGGATTCGCGAGTTAAACCAACGATACCCATTAAAACTCGTTTATCTCTCTTTCTTCTGAATTTTTTTCCCCCTTTTTTTTATAGATTTTTTTCTGAAATATTTTTTTTATCCTTTTTTATATATATTTTTCTTTATTTTTTTTGTTATCATAGACAATTTTATCCATGATGGCCATCTGTATTTGAACACCATATAATCTAAGTTCACACATCATCAACGCAGTACAAATTAAAGAACTGAAATTCATCAATATTATAGTGAAAAAGAGATACACATTCTCATAAATTTAATCCCAAAAAAGAAAAAATGTTCTAAAAGAAGTCCCTTCTTTCTCCAAAAAGATACAAACTTGTGTACCTTTTGTTAAAAGAAGTCTCACACTACATCGGTGATGAGGAGCAGAATTGTATCGCTCTATCAACTCTTTAATTTAGTGACAACAGACTCATTTACAACAATCAAATAACTGACTTTGAACAACATATTCATTAGCAATTACAACTCAGGAAGAGCAACGTACAGTTTATTTGCATAAAAGCTTCAAACAGAGAAAGTAGAACTATCTAACTAATCTCAAACACACTTGTTCTACTCTTCTGCGAACAACATGGTAATTAACCTTCATCTTCATTAATCTTCGACTCTTTGTCCACTAGACTCATATATGCTGCTGATGTATCACCTAGCTTCAACAGCTGATCCATTTGCAGTCAGATGCATACTCGCTTGTCATATAGAAGCTTATACAAGATTCTGATAGCTTGGTACTAACTACTTTTTAAGCTCTAATAGATCGTGCTGGATATAGCTCTGGAGTCAGGTTTGCTCTGTACTCATCGTTCAAGCTTAGATGTCACACCAGACACCTCAAAATGGACTTTTCTGATTCATCAATCACAGAAGACAGAGTTTACTAAATCAACATTAAAAAAAAATCATAACAAAATTGGATGATGAGAAAGTGGTTAAGTAGTAGATTATTCCTCAGTCTTTCTACATATTTAGCAGAAATACTCCATCATTAGCAAAAATGCACTGATATGAATATAGCATATCAGAGAGTAAGCAATTCACAAAAGTGATATCAAGATCCTTACCACACTGTTTTCCATCACATGTTGATGCTTGATTGGCTTTGACTTACACTTGGTTGTGTTTCATGGCTTCTTTCTTCCGATGACAAGTCAAATACATCGCTTGTAAGGTTTTCCAACATTTGTCGCTCCTTCTCTGAAATTAACAAATAAATTGCTATTAGAGTAATGTTACATAAAGAACATTAAAAAAGCTTGAAATGCAGTTCACATTTGCATTACCTTTTTGACCAAAAATCCAATCGCGTGTGCATAATAAAGATTGCACTGTATCGGGCAGCAAAGAACTCCTATAACTTTCCAAAACTCGTCCACCTATGCTGAAAGCAGACTCAGAAGCTACAGTAGAGATCGGAATTGCAAGGACATCACATGCAAGACAAAAAATAATTGGATATCGGTATTGTTCCACTCTCCACCATGCAAGGATGTCCAATTCTTGCTTCCTGTCAAGCCTGGTATAGTCTAGATATTAAATCAATTCACTTTTCAAATTGGAAGTTGAACTATAGCAATTTTCAAAATCCTACACAAATGGCAAATATCTTCCAGTAAGTGACATATTAAACCAGTGATACATGGAACCAAACGCATAAATAAGCAAAGCCAAATGACCAGCAACAGACTAATCAACCTAAATGGTAAAAACTGGTCTGCATTATGCTGATAGACTTGGATATCTTATATCTTATATCTTATTTCTAAGGCAAGCTGGCAAGTGTATGATGCTCAACACTGACCTGTTCAAGAGGTACAATACACATATATACATATGCATAAGAAATCACTGTGTTATTTAGTTACTCTGAGATAACATTTTACATATGGCCAACGAAATATATATCCAGCAGGTGCATTACAGAAATAGTCATCACTTAATTGGACTTTTTTTGCTTTGTGTAGTTTATATGTTGTTAATTGTTGTCATACCAGAACTGTTGGACTTTTTCTGCTTTTTGTTCTATAAAAGTCTCTAACTATGCATTCAAACCCACACTTCGAATCCACCACGTAATGTGAGTTGGTACTGAAGGATACTTGCTAAGACTTTATACTAGAGCAATCTCTAATTAAACATAATCTTTATATATTAATGAAACTTGTGCAGAGCTAACTCAAACCTAGTCGTAGATCGAATGCTTTGCTGGTAATGAGTGATATCCATGGTAATGATTGCCTATATAACCAGTCCAGCTCAGGTGTTATCTAATATAACTAAGGGAAAGAGAGACACCACACAAATTGATCATGGCACAATTAAATACACAGATTTACTTGAATAATGAAACAGATTTGAGTAAACAGATTAATTTACCTCAAACATGGCATCTCCATTTTCTGTTCTAGAAATTTGGTTCATCGAGTACCCTGAGCAGCCAGGAGTAGACAACTTTTCCACATAAGCTTCAAACAGGGTATTCAGAGTGTGCTTAAAATTCTGGAATTGCCTAGAATTTACACCATAGATCTTCTTGAAAGCCCAATCCAAAAATTGCAACTTATACCTAGGATCAAGCACAACTGCAATTCTTAGAACTATGGAATAATCAGACCAGTATTTATTGAACTTCAATTTCATCTCTAAACCCATTGTTCTAAAAAATTCATCCTCATCCCTAATGGCCAAGTTGATCTTATGTTGGATTATGAACACTTTGGGAAAAAATAGATTCGTTGTAGTGTATTTAGTGTCTGAAAACAAAGTCGTCACCTCATAAAAATACCTCATAAACTTTATTGATCCTCTCAACTTTACTCCACTCCTCTGGTAATGGAAAGCAACCAAAATCCTTGTCAATTAACATCAAATTCATCAAAGCATGCCTATAGTATAGAGCACTATCTAACATGAGATAAGTGCAATTCCACCTTGTAGGCATATCTTGTTTCAAACCCCTTTTGCTCCCTGCCAATCTAACTTGTTGAACACACTCATAGAATCTCAGTTTTCTTGTCATAGAAGCATTTATGTACTTGATGCATTCACGGATCTTTACAATTGACTCATTAATCAATTTTAATTCGTCTTGAACAATAAAATAGAGTATGTGAGCACAACATCTGACGTGAAATAACTTGCCATCCATCACCAGCAGCCCTCTAAAATTCAACTGAGTCTTCCATTTCTCCACAAAAGAATCATTAGCAGATGTATTATCCAATGTGATTGAGAACAATTTATCCTCCACTCCCCCTCATTAATCAAACCACTTAGCTTTTCCGCAAGGGCTGTCCCATTATGCAGAGGCGGCATGTAGCAAAAATTCAAAATCCGTTTTTGCAACTTCCAATCCTTATCAATGAAATGAGCAGTCAAACAAAGATACCCATCACTATCTGCCGAACTCCACAGATCCGAAGTAAGACAGATTCTTCCTTGCACAGAATCTAACAAGTTATGCAGCTTAATCTTTTCTTCTTCAAACATGTTCAAGACATGGTTCTTCATGGTATTTCAACGTGGAAGCGTAAATGCACAAATGTAACGAAAAACCTCACTAATACCTTTATATTCCACAAAGTTAAATGGTAAATTATGTCAGATGATTGCTTTAATTAACAGCTCATAGAACTTATCATATTGAATCTTTCCTTGTCTTGAGACTGACTGTGGTGAGGTGCCATTTTTCGGACAATTTCTATGATGCCGTAACAAAGTTGTAGTACCATATGCAGGTATATACTGATGCAGGCTAAATCGGATGGGAAGAGAGACTAAAGAAGTCGAGGTTTTCACTTTTGAGTTTTGACGTTTTGTTTTGCGAAGAGAGAGAGATTGAGACCTGAGTCTAATGGGTTAAATAGAGGCCTGATGGGAAACCTAAACCCACCCACGAATTTGACGGGCTTTAACGGGTTGCTCATTGATAACCCATCATGTTAACGGGTGGGTTACATGCGGGTTTAATAGGGCGAGTCACGGGCGAATTCATGGGTGCCTGCCCATATTGCCAGGCCTACTTACCCCATTCCAATTCTCTTTCAATTTCTTGTTATCTCCCTTGTTTTAGATCTCTTAGGTTTTATCTAACACCCGATTTTCAAGTTTGGTTTTGTTGGTTACTGACAGTATAATGTCTGTATCGATTCCATTCTCTCTCAATGGCAAAACCAATCGGTTTGGTTTCCTTTGAGGAGTGCGATATCTCTGAAGGTGCGACGGAGGAAAATTCGGACTATGGCTTCGTTGTCATCCGAGTTTTTTTCTCCAAAGATTTTATTTGATACTACTGTGAAGTCTCTCCAGCTATGGATGATTCATCTTTGTCAAGGACTTCTGGGGCTGAGTGAAATTCGAATTTGGCATTACACATATGATCGCTTCATGGGACGCTTTAAGGACTTAGGTGCTCTTTGAAAGGCAGTAGACCAAGGACCCTGGTTCTTTCGTTATATTACTATAGCAGTGGAGGAGTTTGATGGCTTAACCTTGGTGCTTATAGTCCCGGCTACTAAAGTGTGTGTGTGGTCACGGGCTGATGTAATCGGTGGAGATCTTACTGGTGGTGTGGAAGTTGAGCAATGGTGGCAACATCTGAGACTTTGTGTAGGAAAGTTCATTAACTATGATAGAGTTTGGCTGGAAGAATGAAAGGAGATCCGGCTGTTCATGGAGGTAGACCTTTGCCATCCGCTAGAAACGAAGGTAATGTCTAGGCCTTGGGGCTACGGCTTGGGCCATGTTTGATATTAAGTATCTTACCCTCTGATGTTATTGTATGGGTTGTGGTAGTTCTAGTCACACCATGAATAGTTGCCATATCCAATGTGCTAAGTTGGAAGAGACCGAGGAGGTTCGTATGAAAGAAGAGATTTGGGAAAATGAGGAAGCTCAGGGTGAAGCAACTGTTTAGGTCTGGAATCAATAGTCGGTGGTCTTGGTGGTACAACATGTAATCGAGAAGAAGAAGTGGCGGATAACTGGAATTCGGGGACCACGATGGTGGAGATGGGTGAGACATCTCCTGTTGTAGTACAATTGGTGGTGGAGTCTCTTGAGAGACCCAGGAAAAGACCAAACATTTCTATATCTAGGAAAGGGAAACTCCAATACCTTATGGCACGGAATGCATGTAAGGTGGATTCACTTGATAAGCCCAAGCTAAAACCAACAGCTAGGCGTCAACTAGCCGAGAAGGACATGTTGGAACTAGCCCACGAGGTCACTAGAGATCGGGTGGCAAACTTTTTGGAACCACGTAGTTTAGTACAGTGAGATCAAACATAAGCAAGCCTGATTAGGGGGGAATTAAAGCTCCAAACTTGGCAATAAACAGTGAGTAGGGGAGGTGCCTAGCTAATTAAGGGATGGTGCAACTGAAATTTTGACTAAACCCGTGCTATCCTGATTTGCTAGTCTAAGATTTGTGTTAGAACCTGATATCTAGTATAGTAGTGCGTAAATGATTTCGCTTTATCGAACGGAATAATTAATCTGGTGGTGTCTTTATACTATTATCACATTCAATGGAATATTATCGACCTTCTAAAAAAACAAAGTTATAGATACTTTGACACATTTTTTTTAGGGACACTTTTAAGAGAGTGTGATGGACAACTAACTAAATTGATTGAGGATGAATGCATAATTTATCATTTATCCTTCTCAAAATAGGATCACATGAACAAGGCAGATGATCTTTCTTCAAAGTGAACTTGAATTGTTCTATCGTTTCACTTCAGAGAGAGAAAAATAAAATAAACTTGAATTGTGGTGATTAAAACTCTTGACCTCCTAAGAATTAGTATGAATTAGGGACACGTTTACTAATTGAAAATGAGAATCAAAAGTTTGAAAATCATTTTGGGAGGAAAGAATTCTTGAGTTTACTTCCACATTAGGGAATTAGAATGGAAGTGGTCTCACCTGCTTATCAGGAATCATTCCTCAACAAACCCGAACTTTGATTCCCAAGGGGGAAGATGGGTTTGGGAATCATTCCTCCCGCAATCAACTTTTTTTTACCAATAATACTTTTACGTATATTATTTTTTAAGAGACCCTTATGTATATCAAATGATTCCAATTTCTTTAGATTTGATATTTCGATTTATTTACTAAATTGCTACTATGAATGGTTATATTTCAAATTTTTCTATGATTATGTTTTTGTTGAATTTAAAGCTTCGTCTAGCTATAGAGCTTGCTAGATTTGGCATTCAGTTTTTTTATATATATTTAGTTAACTCATTTGATTTGTTCTTATGCCGGTATCATTTTAATCATTTTTTTTTAATAAAATTTGCTCAAATTAATAAAAAAAAAAATTAAATATAAAATATAGCTATTATTTTGTAGGGATATATCAGTAATCAAACTAATTTTGATTCTGATTCCTTATGGTAAGTAAACATTATTAATCGTAATCATTCCGATTTCCATTATGATTTAAAATAATAAATAAACAGTTAAATAAAAATGACATAATTTCATTTTGATTCTCGCTGATTCCGATTCATAATAATTCCAATTTCAAGTAAACGTGTCATAGTATCAGAGGATTATTACATCTTGTATAGACCAAATTACACAATGCGGGCCAAAGTACGAGTCCGTCAACACAACACCCGTGACCCGGCCCATATTTGAACAATGAACTGAAATGTCTCACCTCGTGTCCCTATTTCGGACGCCAGTCAAACCAAACGCATCGGAAGTCTCGACTCTTGTGATCAGTCGTCAAACATGGGTTCCACCTCTGCCGTCGCAGCTGCCTTCTCATTATCTCCGATCAAATTTACTCTCGCCACCGCCAACTCTCTATCGTTTTTCAAGGCATGCATTAAAAAGACAGTAGATGCTCTGATGCTCCATCGATCATAATTAAAGTTTCACTCTTTTGTATCACATTTTGTTTTTGTGCTGTTATATTGCGATGAAGTTTAGTAATTTAATCAGTTCCTTTGATTTGCATGTGTAATTGTAGCCCGGCCCGGGGACTCTGATCATCGCCACCAGCCTACGAACCGTTCACTCTCAAGCTTATGTGTACGCGGTCCTTGGTTCTTATACACCACCTTCATTTACTTGTAATCACATTTTGGTTTAAGAGAATTCTCCATTTTTTTATTTTTGTTTGTTTGGAGTAGCGGCCCAAGTTCGGAATTGCGTGATATAAGCTGGGAGACTGATGGATTCAGCAAACCTATGACTACGGATTATATGTTTACCATGAAATGTTCTGAAGATGGGGACTTTTCAGAAGGTGGGTTGCAACGTTTTGATAGAATCGAGTTGAACCCAGCAGCTTGTGTTTTGAACTATGGCCAGGTTACTGATATTATCATTCAGGATGTGTCTTTTGCAATTTACAATGACTAATGTACTTGTGTGTTTACATTGTTACTTTGTTTAGTAATGAAAGGTAGTATTTTTTTTTCAGGCAGTAATTGAAGATTTGACTGCGTATAAGAATCTGGATAATTCTGTTGTACTGTTTCGCCCCAAGGAAAATGGATTGAGGATGAGAATTGGGGCGGAGCGCTTGTGTATGCGTGCACCAAGTGTAGAGCAGTTTGTGGAAGCTGTGAAACTTACTGTGTTGGCAAATAGACGTTGGGTAAATTACTTTTGAACATTTTGATGGGTAGAAGTAAGAATATGAAGTCATGTTCTATAGCTTGTTGTAGAATGTGGAGTGTACATTAATGATTCTCTGTGCCTCATTCAACACAGATTCCTCCTCCAAATCAGGGCTTTCTACATATCAGACCACTACTCATGGGGAATGGACCTGTTCTTAGTGTTAGACCAGCCCCAGAATTCACCTTTCTCATTTATGTTACTTCGATGGGGAACTATTTCAAGGTAAGTTCTTGCAATTTATGTGCAAGTTGGACTTTTCTATATAATGTGTCTCTTACGACCTGTGTACACGCTATAACATGTTACTATCTCCCCCCTATTGAAAATGACTTGGTGGCAAATGCTAGCTAATACAACTAAAGCAGATATTTCATTTCTCTGATTACAACAGGGAGGACTGGAACCAATCAACTTAGTCATTGGAACTGAAATCCATCGTGCAGTTCGTGGTGGAGCTGGAAGTGTTAATGCAATAGGGAATTATGCTCCGGTAAACTGACATTCACTATGCACTTGTCCTCACTTAAATTTTGCAATATTGGCACTAAGGTCAGTTTGCATCGTGACCATTTTGCAACCTATTGCCATCTGGCTTTACATCATTTTGTGATAGTTTGGTTTGATGGTTTTCATTCTCCACATAAGTATGAAGTTTAATGTGGGCATAGTCACGCTCCGGATTTATGATTTATAGTATAGAGAGGCTTACCTCGTAAAAGACTTGTATGAAATCTATGAACTTCTTTGTAGATTTTGAAGGCACAGGTGGAAGCTAAAGCAAATGGTTTCTCTGATGTTTTGTACCTTGATTCTGTTCACAGTAGATATGTTGAAGGGACTACTACTGCCAACATATTTCTTGTAAAGGTATGGTAGAATTCGTGCATCACTTACCAAGTAATAAATGGTTTGAAGACTTTTGAATTTATATAATCTGTTGGACTATATTAATAGGTAATGATTTGCTTACTATATACTTCTACTAGGATAAGATAATCTCTGCACCAGCTCTGGAAGGGACAATATTGCCTGGCATCTCACGTAAAAGTATAATTGAAATTGCTCGCAGCCAAGGGTACCAGGTAGGTCTCATAGCTTTCTTTTGGTTCAATTTTCAGGTGACAATATTTGCTGAGTGGTTGATTAATCTATTCTAAAAGAACAGTCCACTATGAAGCAATTGTTAGTTTCACTTTCATGCAAAATCTCTTCCTTATAGATAATTTTTGCTGTTTTTCTTTTGTCAGCTGTCCTTGAACTGTATGTCCTTATAGCTATATCAACCTGCACTTATTTTGGTTAGAACCACAGGTTTAATCCACTTAGTAGGATTATTTAAATTGAATGGTTGTATTTAACCAGCATATTGTGTAGACATGTCCTACTTAGTGCCTTTTTCTTGGGGTTAGATATATGAGCAATGTCATTTTTTTCACTTGAAGTGTGACGAATTCATCATTGGCCAATCATAACAACCAACTTAGCTTAACAGCATAAGTATGACCGGTTGGTTTTTTCTTTTCTTTTTGGGACTACCTCTGGTCAAGATTAAAGATATAGATAAAAGAATGATCTCTGTAGTCGATACTGCTTGATTGGTTAATTAATGACAGGAGACCTTTGTCTTTTGATATTGATGTGTCTAATAATTGGAGAA
The DNA here is from genome assembly GCA_946800695.1 of Geum urbanum. Classification (NCBI taxonomy): domain Eukaryota; kingdom Viridiplantae; phylum Streptophyta; class Magnoliopsida; order Rosales; family Rosaceae; genus Geum; species Geum urbanum. The sequence continues at coordinate 60,417,741 of OX327002.1, forward strand.
AAGAATGTTTAATTGCTAATAATGAAGAAGAAGATTAATTAAGTGGAATGCCAACCATGTGCCTCTACCGATAGAAATCCACATTTTAGTTTTACATGGTAGTAAACTAAGTTGGCATCTTTAACTGCTGTTTTAAGTTTTGACTTGCATACATCCACGGCCAGGTTTATGAACGGCCTGTGTCAGTTGAGGAATTGTTGGAAGCTGATGAAGTCTTCTGTACTGGAAATGTCATTTGTTTGTCACCTGTGGGCAGCATAACTTACCTTGAAAAAAGGTGATTTTCTCATATAAGATGAGTAGAACTATAGACAAGATTCGTTCAATTTAAGTTGGGGATCTTATTAGAAGTGCGTCGAGGTCATAGTTTTCACTTAAATTTAGTGAGCATAATTCTAGAATAAAAACATCTCTTTCCTTTTCAGGGTTTCATACCAAGAAACCGGAATCGGTGTAGTTTCTCAGCAACTGTACCAGGCTCTTTCTAATATACAGATTGGTCTTGCAGAAGACAAAATGGGTTGGACAGTAACCTTGAAATAGTATAGAGATCTGAAAAACTGTAAACTGTAAACAGTAAACAAAACTTACATTTGTGAAACTTGACAGATTTGTATATCACTTTAGATGTATTTGTAGTAACAAACACTTGTGGAGTTCTGGATCGCATGTCAATTGATCTCGTGTAATTTGGTAATTAGAAAAAACGTGCCAGTTTGTGCCTTCAAAATTAGCCTGGTGGCTGTGTGACTGTTTGGAATACGTTGTCTTGCTGTTACCATCCCTGCTTCTCCCAAGCTTAAGGAGCCAGATTGGAATGTGTCAACCATTGTCACCACCACGTTTCTATCTCCATGATGGCATGGCAGTGTCAGAACCTATCAGACAGAGCCAAATTGTTCATTTTCATGCTCAACCATCAGTGTGCGTATTCATCGGTGGAAAATTTTCTTATAGTTCTCGGCAATTTCTAGCCATTCCAAACTCCATTTGCCCAAGTTGGCAGAGATAATTTCTCAGATTCATAACTGAACACGTGAACACGAACTAGGAGTCTCTTCCATGTGCCCTGTTCTTTTCTCCTAGTGTGACCTGGCAAACGCATCCTCATAGTTGCAAACTGATCGATGCAGAAATATGCACCTCTATGCTATTTATTAATATGCACATATTTATTTTTTTGTTATTTATTCAGCATTATTTGTTTATTTTATTGTTTTATAGGTATTTTGAGTGAATAAGGAGAAAAAAAGGAAAAAAGACTTTAAGCTTAATTTGAAAAATCTGTCTTTGCAGATCATTCAACTTCGACAGAGACTGGGAGTAGCATAGGAAGAACCAACAAATGATTTTTATATACGTGGAAAGCTACAGATGTCTAGTTTCTATAACTTCTTCCAAAACGTGATTATCATGTCCCTAGAGAAAGTTATGGCCGATTTAGTTCACAGAAGTCAGGCTGCTCGAAAATCTGACTTTGATGAGAAAACTGTGTTTAGAGGCCCAAATCACACCAAGAAGCCCAAGAACGAAGTTGTGGTTTTAAATCCAATTAATTACTTATGTGGCTTATGGAAAAGAAATCAAGAACTAAAAGGATTAAAGAAGTTTGACTTGTCAAAGAAGAGTGGCCAAAACCTATGTGAACAAGGAGACGTCCAATCAAGACTATAAATACTCTTTTTAGGGTTTTTGAAAAGATTAATCAGCTTTGGGGGAGAAGAATAATTTGAGAGGAGAGCAAGGAGCCACAAGGAGGAGTTTCAGATGACGACTTCGACGACGCCAAATTCTCTTCTCCTCTATTTTTTATTACTTTCTTTTCTTATGAACTTTTGTAGTTTAGCTTCCTTGTCTACGAAGGGCTAGTTATTTAGTTAGGGGGCTGATCAAAGTGCTAGACATGGTTACGATTTCGAACCCCTTTTGATTTATTTAACTATTTGAAGGAGTTTTATTTCACTACTTTTACAGTGATGATTTCTATGTTCATGTTACTTTGAGTGTACGCTAAGTTGCATGACTTAGGATCTAGAGTCTAAAATGTGTGATTGACCACTATATCAATGCATATTCAATAGAAATAAAACAGGCTTCTATATGAAATAATTTATTAGTGATGTTAAGGCAACCGCTATATCGATCTTAGAAGGTATGTTGTTTCTCAAACACTCTTAGAACTTAATGACTTTGATTGACTAGATTTGGACGCCGACATGTACCAATCTACCAACTAGGGATCAAGCTAAGACAGTACCGACATTCTGCTTAGTACGACAAGTAAGAGAGTGTAATACAATCGGCGTCCTACCGATATTGGCCCGACTGTGGGATTCAGTCATCCATAGTTATTTAAATTAGATTGTGGTAATCGTAAGGTGTCTAGGGTGGAGATAAGTTCCTAGTTTTTCTTTTCCATTGTTGATTCACTTTTACTTTTCAGCATTTACTTTTCTGCACTTAGTTGTAGTTCTCCGAATAATTTCGGTAATCAAATCAACTTCGAATACCCTTAAATTTTGTGTGGTAGTCCGCCGTTGTGTTTAGTATATTGTGTCTAATTTTAGTAACATTTGAATCTGTTTAGGTTAGGTTCGTAGTGTACTTAGTGTCCTGTGGTCGAGCTGTCAGCTTTCTGACAGTAACGTTTAGTTAGTGTTTTAAGATTTAGTCTCACCAATTTCTTGTGTTCAATAACCCTTATTTATCATTACTATATTGATATATCTTACTTAAAAATATAATATTTTTAAGAGGTGATTTTCCACCTTTATCTTTCCTAGTCAAATGTCATCATCCATTTCTAGTTCCCCCGTTTGTTCTTAAAAATTTTAACCAAGAAAGTCGCTTCAACACCTATCCTTAAATGGTTGTGTGCTCATATTTTCTTCAAGCCACGTTTGTTTGGTTCCTTTCGGTCACTCTTCACAAAAAATACACTAGTATATTTCTTCATCTTTACAATCCATGCTTCCAAAAATACACTACTATATCTTCTCTGCATCTTTGCTACTTGCCTACTCTCTCTCTCTCCACGATTCAGTCTTGCGATTTTATAGATACCTGAGCTACTTCTTCTGAGAGAGATCAAAGAACAGCAACAACAATGTTTCAAAGGACTGCATGTCTGCTTAAGCAGGTTCGATCTGCTCGAGTTGGTTCTTCATCATCTTCGCTGTCTAAGGTGATTGTTCATTCCATTGATGCATGCATGCTTTGATTTCTTCTGTGTTTCCTTTCCTTTTGCTGACATGTTGAACCAACTTCCATTGTTGTACTCTGTTTTCTGTCGATGATGCTATTGAACATTACTAAGCTTTTTCATGTTTTTTTTTCCGAGGATTTCAGCGAGTTTCGGATTTCTGTGAATATTTTATAAAAAATATTACTCAGCCTCATTTGTATATTCTTAAATCTGAAAGATCACGTTGTTTTGGCTTTTCAATCAATATACAAAACTATATGGAAATGGTTGTTGCATGCTTAACTATTTAAACCAGTCTCACCATTATTATATTTTAGCAGAACTGATCTACCTGTCTTGATTAAGCAGATTAAGGATCACCGTCGCTTTGGATCAGCAGCTGCTTCTACCGCAGAACAAGTTTGTGAAGCCTCTGTACAGGTAAACTTAATTGTGTTGAAATAATTTTTAACTATATAAAATAAAAAGAACAAGAAGTTTGTCTGTTGAAAATTAATAGACATGTCCAATAAAAAATAAATAGATACAATTCTTAGTGAAGAGATATGTTCATTGGAAATAAACCAAATAGATGTAACTCTTAATGAAGATGCATGTCTATTGGAAAATAATCAGAAAGATGTAATCTTTCAAGGTGAAAATGTATAATCACTTTTATAAATAGGAGTGATTCTCTGCAGATTAACATAATCAAAAATTTATTATCTTCTCTCAAGTTATCCATCATTCTCTAATTTTTTAAGATAGAAAATTTAGAAATTATTATTTTGCATAAATAATTTCTAATAACCTTGAGTCTCTTGTAAAACTTTTGATTGAGTGTTGGGTTGATCTTCGTTAGTGAAAACCAACGATCAACAAATAGCAAGTTGCTAGACTTCATTGTATCCTAAAAGTTTATTTGATTGTTCTCCCTTGCACTAAGTAGTGGGGCAAATAAAGTTTAAAGGAAATTGTAAACCTTTAAGTGCCTTTGAAGCGTTTTTCCTTCTCTTGGCGTACCCACAAACACAAAATTTTCAACAATTTTTAGACTTTACTTTTGCAATGACAACTTCGAAGGAAAACGAAAGTGAATTTTCTACAATGAAGCTTGATCGATTTGTTGGAGAATATTTTCAAAAATGGCAAAAGAAGACTCACATCGTGTTTACATGCGTAAAGATAGTTTACGTGCTAACAACACCAAGACCCGAAGAAATTGAAGATGAGATCTTATCCATGAAACAAGTACGAAACAAATGGGATTAAGATGACGAACAATGTAAGTACTACATGTACAATTCACTAAGTGATGAATTAGTTTCTCATTTTAAAGACAATGAGACGTCAAAGGAATTATGAGGCGCATTGGAAGAGCAATACATTTCTACAGATCCTAAAAAATGCATGTTAATTATAATTTATGTTAAGTGTATGCTCATATCAAGTTCATATATGTATATCCGACTTATGTATATACATGAGTGATATGATTTTATATATGTGCACTTCGTTGAATCTTTATGCATCATTTTAAATTGAAAATTTAAATGCATATTTAAGTTGGAATATCATTAAGATATTTCAACTACCTAGTTGTTTTTATGAATATCGGAATTCAAGCTTAGTAAAAATTTAATTGCATGATATTCATTATAAAACAGTATCAAGTTTGATGGCGTCTATAGTTTATGGATTATGAAATATTCATATGCATATAATGAGTATTTATATCATCTAGAAGAGATGAGTTTGACGGAATACTAGTTAATATCAAAAGAAAATTAATCCACATGTTACAAAAAATAGACAGATCCTAAGGATAAAGATATGATATTTAGTTCTTTGATAGTCTTAACTATCAAGGGCTTCTTACTAGAGATATAAAGGTAAGAAAGATATATCGGTTTAAGACATAGCTATGTAAGACTATTTAAAGAGACGGTGTGACCCGTTGAACTTTAAAGTTATGGATAATTAACAAAATAACTTGCATATTTTAAATTTGCAAGGATTTGATGGGTGATACATCAAATGGGATGGGGAAATCCAAACTTTTAATCACCAATTATGAGAACTCAACTCAACGCTTGAAACATCTTGTCCTTCAGTTCAATGAGCAAAGTTCATCATATGTAGTGATTGCAAGCACTTAAGTAAAATTAATAAACATATATTTTTATTATATGTTTGTATCCATCCAAAGGTTAAAGTGTTTGGGTACATATAATGAATGGTGGAGGTTGTGTTATAATTAAAACCCTTAATAAGTATGATGAAAAATACTTTAGTTACATGGGTACTACATGCTTACCTATACGAGTGTAGAAGATGGTGTCGTCTTCTATGCGACTTGAGCTAGTCTCTAAAGCACTAGTGAAAAGGATATAGACGCAAGGCTAATCCACGCGTCGGCTTTTAAAACACTCGAAAGAAGTAGAAAACTAGTATGTGAAATGTGTCAAGTTAGATCGCAATAAGATCGCAAGTTCAAAGGCAAATCTACTTAGCCATCTTGATTTAACTTTGATGTGTTCTCACTAAACTAAGGTTCAAGTCCACAAGACACCTTAGTTTATGTGCTAAGTTTTCCGAAAATTTAGTCAAGGATTTTTCAAAACATTTTTAAAGGATTTATCAAACGTTTTCAAAATAGATTTTGTTTTAAAGTATTTTTATATTTTGAAAATGGTAGAGGATTGTTGGAATAATTTTCAAAAATATAAAACAAAGAGAGCAAGAAATTGGTATGTTGGAAATCAACAGACATGTCCAATGGAAAATCAAATGGATACAACTCTTAGTGAAAAGATATGTCCATTGGAAATAAACCAAATAGATACAATTCTTAATGAAGAGGCATGTCCATTGGAAGATAACCAGAAAGATGTAATCTTTCAAGGTGAAAAGGCATGATCACTTCTATAAATATGAGTGATTCTCTGCAGATTAACATAATCAAAAGTTCATTCTCTTCTTTCAAGTTCTCCATCATTCTCTAGTTTTTTAAGATAGAAAATCTAGAAACTATTATTCTACAGAAATAGTTTCTAGTAACCTTGAGTCTCTTGTAAAACCTTCGATTGAGTGTTGGGTTGATCTTCGTTAGTGCAAACCAACGATCAACAAATAGCAAGTTGCTAGGTTTCATTGTATCCTAAAGATTTATTTGATTATTCTCCCTTGTACACTAAGTAGTGGGGCAAATAAAGTTTAAAGGAAAGTGTAACTCTTTATGTGCATTTGAAGCGTTTTTCTTCTCTTGGCATACCCACAAACACAAAATTTTCAACAAATTGGTATTATTTAGATGTAAAAATGGAGAAGATAGTTCTGAGATGTATTAATCAATTAATGTAAGAGCATCTGCACCGGGATGTCGGTTGCTCAAGCAGGTGGCGGGGTCCGCCGGAAAACGATCGAGCAAGTCAAAAAAACTGGATGCAGCGATTTGGAACTGCTCGAGCACTTCGCCGGTCAACGGAGCTCGAGCTCGCTGCTCGATCAGCTGGCGGAGCCCACCTTACGTGGGTAATGTCAGCTGAGGTGATATTTTTTTAACCCTATTACACGCGCCGGTAAAAAAAATAAAAAGAAAGTAACGGCCCACTCACAAGCTGACACGTGGCCTTATCAAACCAGAAAAAAAAAACCAACGGGCCAGTTGATTTGGGCAGTTGATTTTGAACCAAAAATCTGATCCAACGGCAGAATCATAATCCTAATTTAATACGGATTACAATTTAACTGATTAAAGGCATAATCTAACAATTAAAATTGAAACACATCATATTTATTACACATCATATTTTGTCGATATCATTATCCGGAGATGAAACATGTCACAACCTCATTGGTCGGAAATCTCACCTACAATCGACTTCAATTATTTCGTCGATATTGTTATCCGGAAATGACACGTGTCACAACCTCATTGGTCGGAAATCTCACCGACAATCGGCTTCAATTATTTCGTCAATATCGTTAACTGGAGATAACACGTGTCATGCCCTTATTCGGTCATTGAATAGTAACTGCTTGAGCAGTTTGTGAACTGCTGCATTCTGTTTTGGAACTGTTCAAGCAGTTTGGTAATTTCAAACTGCTCAAGCAGTTTAGGGAATTACTTGAGCAATTGCTCAAGCAATGGGTGCATTTGCTCTAAGGTAACTCTTTTTAACTTTGTCAAGGTATATGAGCTTGATATTTACAACCTCATTTTGGTTTTACAGACTTGGCAAAAACATATTTACATTTCACAGTGGTGTATGTTTAGTGTTTCATGTTTTCTGGGTTACTTGTACTGCAGTGAATTAGGTAAGAGTGAGTATGCTGATGTGGATTGGGATAATCTTGGGTTTGGTCTAGTGCCAACTGATTACATGTACAAGATGAAATGTTCCGACAATGGGATATTCGAACAAGGACATATTAATCCTTATGGAAATATTGAACTCAACCCAGCTGCTGGAGTATTGAATTATGGCCAGGTAGAGAGTTAAATACATGCTTAAATATTCCATATCTAACTTGATTACAATAAATTTGAGAAAAAAAAAAGGAAAAAAAACTGAAGTAGCAGAGTAGAAGCTGATGGAAAAATTGATGAGACGTACCTAAATTTCTTTTAATTTTTCCGATGTTGTTTATCCCATCGTCTTGGAACTCGAAGAAACTCACGGTTGGGATAAAACTCTGGACAGGCTATATATGAAGGCATGAAAGCATTCAGGAATGAAAATGGCAATGTCCTTCTCTTTCGTCCAGACCAGAATGCAATGCGAATGAAGATTGGTTCAGAAAGAATGTGCATGCCCTCTCCGTCCCCTGATCAATTTATCGATGCTGTGAAGTTAACTGTTCAAGCTAACAAGTGTTGGGTAATCCTCATTTCCAACTGACATGAAGAACTTCCATTCATGAATTGTTTCATTTCATTCTCTTCCTACCAATCCTATGGTATAGAACAACTTGTGTTCAGGACTCCAGGTAATTAAAATAACTTGCATCTATGTTCCCTGACATAAACAGATTCCTCCTCCAGGAAAGGGGTATTTTGTACATTAGGCCTCTACTTATAGGAAGTGGCCCTTATATTAGGTTTAGGACCATCACCTGAATACACATTCCTTGTATACACTTCACCAGTCCGCAACTATTTCAAGGTTAGCAACACAGTCTCAATTTAAGCTGACTACACCATCGATAAAAAACATAAGAATATATAACATCATTTATGTGCATCTTGTTCTACTAACAGGAGGGTGCACCCTTGAGCATATATGTCGAAGAGGAATATGATCGTTCCTCTTGCGGTGGGGCTGGATGTGTCAAAAGCATCACCAATTATGTCCAGTAAGTAAGAGTTTTCTTTAGAAGGTAGAAGTCTAACTGTCTGTTATAGCATTAACGTGTCCTTCTTGTTTAGGTGTTGAAGGCACTACTCAGAGCAAAGAGCCGAGGATTTTCTGATGTGTTGTATCTAGACTCAGTAAATAGTAAGAACCTGGATGAGGTATCTTCCTGCAACATTTTCATTGTGAAGGTAATCTGGAAAAGTCAAGACCTCGTGTTGTGCATGATATCAAAGACTTAAGTCTTAAAATTGTACTCAAAAATCAAATCTTCCATGGAATTGTTTTTTAATAAAGGGCAACATTATTTCAACTCCTGCGACGGCTGGGACTATACTATCAGGGGTAACTAGAAGAAGCGTCATTGAAATTGCTCGAGACCATGGTTACGAGGTAATATTCTTTGCCTGTAAGTTACACCATTCTTAATTGAAAGTTTGCTGCTTATTTAGTAATTGTGTCAGGTTGATTGAGGAGCGTGCTATCTCGGTGGATGAATTGAGTGAAGCTGAAGAAGTATTCTGCACAGGAACTGCAGTTGGTGTCGCTGCTGTGGGAAACATTACATATAAAGGTAAAAGGTACTGTGCATGCTTTGATTATCCATGTATGATTTATTATGAGAACGGATAGAATTGAGTAACAGTAACTCGAAGACAGATTAATAGATGACTTGGATCAGTCTTCTGTAGGGCAAAGCTCTATCATATTCAGATATTCTTCTACTTAATTTTTGCTCGACACTCCTACTCCTATGTATGCAGGATGGAATACAAAACTGGTGCTCAAACTGTGTGTCCCCAACTATACTCGACCCTCATAGGAATTCAAACGAGTCGTATCGAGGACAAGAAAGGCTGGATTGTTGAAATTGATCGATCTTGTTTTCAGAGTAGAGTGAAATAAGATGTACATAACTGTGTCTATCTATGTACAGTATGTATGGATAGAACTACTACTTATGATCACCATTTCTACAGTTTTTTCCATCTCGTCAAATCTAATTTTAATGAATGATCATTGATCAGTAAGTAAAATCTGAAAGGGATACAAGTGTTATGGCCTGAAAGATCTATACTCATGACTTTCACGAGTAACAAAATAGCAGCAGAAAAAGTAGCATATATGGATTGATTATCGGTGCAAGCGTTTATGCGTACTCCGTTACTCCTTAGAACATCCCCAACATCCCCAAGAGTACAGATAAATTTAAAAGACGTATTTATCTAAAAGTTAAATTTAAAGTCGTATTTATTTAAAAGTTAAATTTATTTGGGTTATTTTTGTAGTTCACTCCAACAGCCTTGCTATTTTGTAGCTATTTTATAAGAGCAACTCCAACAATGTCACGGAAAGTTTGCTTATTTTGTTCAAAAATAAAGCCGAAACCTATTTTAGCTAATCACTTGTATAAATTTACTCCAACAATATCACTTAAAATGTAGTTAGATTTAAACACATACTTAGTTTTGATTGGTTGATAATAAAATATTTATTTATTAATATAATTATTAATTACATTTGCAATCTAGAAGGAAAGTATTAATTACAATATTGAATGTTTCGTTACCTATAATTTATGTTTTCGGTATAAGAATAGGGGATGAAAACATAAAATATAGGGAATCCCTAAACTGACTAATAAGATATGGGAGCTGCTGGAGTGAATTTTAAGAGAAAATATGTATATTTTAGCTAAAAATTATTTATAGGGAATCTGCTGGAGTTGCTCTAAGAAAATTGCAGTTGTAAAATTGGAAGATGGAAGAATTTACGTATGTGTTAATTTCTCTCTTCAAAATTAATAAATATAATTAGCATTTTAACTTCAAGTCAAATATGACTCATATTTTAGTTTATGGTAATTGTTGGATTGAAATTTTTGACTAATTTAATAAAATTTTGAATTTATTTTGTAATAGCGCGCAATGGGATGCTCTTAGACTACCTTTGCCGATGGGTACAAGTCGTCGTAAAAAGATTTTCCGCATCAAATTAAAGCCCAAATAACCGGCCCATAAGGAACCAATTTGAAGTTTTGAAAACTACAAGGCAACATCCACAAAAAGGATATTCTAAAAAGGATTCAGTGTCTAAAAGCCCAAATTGGGGAGCAGAATAAAGACCCAGCCCAAAAGAGTTGCCTTGAGTTTACTGGCTGCACGTAATGATAAGAGCCACGATTAAGATGCATACCATAATGATCGAAGATTGTCAAAAAAACATTGTTCAAACTTCAAACATGCCAGGTCCATTATTGCATGAGAGAGAGAGAGGAGTTACTCTTCGCTCTACGTCCAGTTGGTGCACGTCTAGTTTTGTTTTTAATTTCAGTCGTCGGATATTTTTCCCCTCTCGAACGAACTTATAATGAGCAAAGGTCACAAGATCACTGTCTTGGCCCAACTCACTCCGCCTCTCTCCGCCATCGGAGACTGCGCCCGTCGCTGCTCTCTCTCTTCTCTCTCTCCTCCGGCCTTCTCCTCCCTCTCTCTCGATCAATCCTCAGCCTCTGCTCTAGACACCAGAGCTCGGCCTTCTCCTCCCTCTCCCACGCCGGCGACATAGCCTCGCCACTCTGGCTTGGTAGCGGGAGCAGTAGGCTTAGCTTAGCAAATCGTCAACGACTTACCTGAAACATTGACCCGCCTTAAACTAAAACCCTCGTTCCCAATAACTCTGAAATCTTCAATCCTCAGACTCACTCAATCTCCCAACCCAACACTCAATTTCAGGTACGCTCGTCTCTTTTCTATAGTCAATTTCCGCGTTTCGGTTTCTTAAATATTGGGGTTATATAGATTTGGGTTTGAAAGAGGCTACTGAACCTGCGGATTTCCATTTTCACGGAGATATTTCTACGCCGACCATACATGTGAAGGACACCATTGAGCCAGACGCTTAACCATGATGTGTTAACATTACCATGGTTTATTGAAGAAGAAGCAGTAAAACTGAGAAAAATGAAGAACAGAGGAAAACGGGAGCAAACGTTTGACTACATTGTGACTTTTTAATAATGAACAGTGCAAATACAAGCTTATATAGGAGAACTAACATTTATTCTAATACCCCTTCCTATCATATTCCTAACATTATGGACTTAAGACTGAGCTTCGAGTGGCAGGTGGATGGGTCCGAGATAAGGTTTGCAATGGTGAATTGGTGGTTAGAAGACTGATTTCTGGGGAATTGAGGATTTTGGCTTTGAACATTGTTTGTTTTGGTTATGCAGCTTCTAGGAAAATATTGCAAGGACATTGACATTGCTTTGGAAAACATGATGGGGAGTGAATTTGTTATGAAGGTTTACTTGGGGGAGGAGGTTCAAGGAATTGCTGTGATTCAAAGGTAAGTGGCCTTTATGTCTCTATCCATGCACATCTAAGTTGTAAGTGCGCTCATCTATTGTTCTTTTGTAGCAATCCCGAGCAATCAAAACATTTGGAAACAGCAAGGATGCGCATCTTTGATATATGGGTTGATTTTGTGAACACTTACGTTGTAAAGAGTACAGTGATAATAGCCGCATTCCTACTACGGTAAATTCTTGTGCCTGTGTTTTATAGAACTTCTACAGTTTTGTTTGTCTCTCATCCGTGTTTTAGGACACAAGTCACTTGCGTATGCTGCTGCCTCTGATGAAGTCAAAACTGCTCTATCAGCTAAAATTAGCAGAGAGCGATAGAGCAGTTTTTATCTTTGCTTCCTCACCTTGTACCAAATGGGGATGTAAAACTTGCTGAAGTTGATTTGGGAAGAGAATATGTTGATGTTCTTGTTCTTGTTCTTGTTCTTGTTCTTGTTACTTCAAAAGAATTAAAACTTCCGAGTATTAACAGGTATGATAGATATCAGCAAGTGCATTCAATATGATTACATTGTAAAATCATTACTTTAATATGATTACTTTGTACCAGAATCATTTACCTTCCCTGCTGACTTGTTCTTGGCCGCTTTAATCTTTTCTATTGCCTAACCGATAAAGAAATCTATCGGTATCAATCAAGTATACATGCTACTGGGAAATCTATCCAAGAATGTTTTGCAGTCTTTAAAAAATATCTCAAAAGGTTTAGTAGACAACTTGGGTCTGATATAAATCAAGCAGACAGATTCGCTTTTCTATCTTTCATAATAGTATCCATACGTCATAACAAACACTAGTAGACAACTTGGATCCGGTAATCAGGATCAACACTTTCCATATGATGAAACACCCATGTGATCAACAGAGTACACTAGGAAATAACTTGATGTAGAGATCCCATCAACAGAGTACACTAGAAAATAACTTGACGTGGATGCTTGCGTATGTGTTGATTTTCTGTTAGACTATTTTAATTTCTCATATGCTTGAAAGACACTATAAAATTATTAATGTTTACTTTAATTGTTAGTTAAATGAAAATACAAACTTTGGTGATACTAAATCGCAAATGAAAAATTATTTTGTGAAACCTACCGTAAGATGTGATGATCGGATTAATCTAAGCACGCTGTAAAAAAAATATATTTTTCAACTTGAATTCGATTTTGATCTATGAGTCCAACCGTTTTGACTATAATGCCCTTACGACTAAAATGCAAGTAGCGCTCCCTAAAAAAATAATTTGAGACCAAGTCTCATACACACATTCTCATGGGTTTATATCTACCTCAACATGTCAAAATAGTTGACCAAACAAATCAATTGAGGTACTCCCCCCATAGGAGAATGAACAAAATACATGAATGGGTATTTACGTAATTTTTCAATAAAATGTTTTCCCTCATTGACCGCGGTCTAAACGAACTCTGACAATGCTAATTTTTTCACACAATGCATGTTACAACAAGGTGGATGCATGAGTGTGTGTTGATTTTTCGTTAGACTATTTTAATTTTCTCATTTGTTTGAAAGTCACCATAAGACTACTAATGTTGTTTACTTTGTTTGTTGGTTACATGCAAATGCAAAACTTTGTGATATCAAATCATAAATAAAAAAATATTTTGCGAAACTGGCCGTAGGATGTGACGATCGGATTAATCTAGGCACGTTGTAAAAAAATTAAAAATTTTCGACTTGAATTTGACTTCGATCCATGCGTCCAACCGTTTTGACCCTAATGCCCTTACGACTAAAATGCGAATAGTGCTCCGTAAGAAAAAATAAGTCGAGACAAAGTCTCATACACACATTATCGTGGGGTTTATATCTACCTCACCATGTCAAAATATTTCATTAAAAATATAAACTAAGGTACATCCTCCGTAAGAGAATGAACAAAATTGCTCAAAGGGTATGAAAGTCTTTTACACAACATATTATTTGCTATATGACCGTTGAATAATCACAGATTGGATCATAACTGTTTATTGATTTTTGAAAAGATAATTTTTATTTATTTATATAATATATTTTTACATGCACTACCAGCGTAATCACTATAGCCGACGAATTTTTAAAAACTATAGCCGACGAGTTTTTTTTTTCGTCGGCTATAGTACTATAGCTGACGAAAAAGTTTTTTTTTTTGCCGAAATAAAAAAAGTCGTTGGCTATAGTACTATAATCGACGAAAACGAATAAAAAAACTCGTCGGCTATACTATTACCAACGGATTTTAGCCAACGGACTATAGCCGACGATATTTAGTAAGTCGTCGGCTATAGTCCATTGGGTAAAACCCATTGGTAATAGTATAGCTGACTAGTTTTTTATTCGTTTTCGTCGGCTATAGTACTATAGCTGACGACTTTTTTATTTTGGCAAAAAAAAAAACTTTTTTGTCCGCTATAGTACTATAGCCGACGAAAAAAAAAACTAGTCCGCTATAGTTTTTAAAAATTCGTCGACTATAGTGATTACGCTGGTAGTGATGGTAAATAATCAAAATACTTTAATACAAATTGGGTAAATATTTCAACTTTTATCAAACCCTAACCCTCTACTCCAACCCCTAACCAATAATTAAAAAAAACGCGGTGGAGCATCTCCTCCTCCTCCTCCCAGCACCGTACCACGCATTCACCAACGAAATTCCACGCCCTCTCCGCCAGCACGTGCCCTATCACGTTGAGCATCCAGTTGACGCTGATGTCACTATTCGGCCGTGACAACACTTGATCTACCGTCCCAAACTTCAACTCCAAATCTTCAAGTTCTTTAAATTCTAGCAGACTCAAAGTATTTCATTCACATCCACTTCTCTCCCCCTGAAGGGAAGACTCTGACACTCCCTCTAAGTAAAAAGGTAGAGACTCTCGAAATGAGACATCAAGAGACACATGAGTTTTCTTGGTATAAGGATCATAGAACCGATAACCTTTTCAAAAATCTGCATACCCAATGAAGACACACTTTAGGGCACAGAGATTAAGCTTGCCTCTCAATTGCTTGTTGATATGAACATATACAATGCACCCAAAGAATGTAGGTTCCAAATTAGGAAGAGAAGGGACATTCAGCATCTCATGAAACTTCTGGTATGGAGTCTGAAACTCAATGACACGGGACGGAGTATGGTTGACCAAATAAGCAGTAGAAGTAACAGTTGCACTCCAATAAGAACGAGGGACATTCATGCCAAATAAATAGGCACAAACAACCTTCAACAAATTCTTATTCATACGTTTTGCCATACCATTCTGTTGAGGAGTATAAGTAATAGAAGTTTGATGACGGATCCCATGAGAGCTCAATAAGTAGACATGACGTTGTTAACATACTCACCACCATTGTCAGATTGAAGAACCCAGATATGATGTTGGTATTGAGTTGCCACTATCTTATGAAAGTCAACAAAGCGGGAGAACACCCCACTCTTGTTAGTCATCAAGCAAACTCATGTCATCCGAGTACACTCATCAATAAAAGTAACAAAATAAAAATCTCCAGTAAGTGTGGAAATTCAAGCAGAACCCCAAATATCATAATGAATTTTCATAAAAGGAACTGAGCATTTATTCAAACAGAGAGAATAAGTAACACAGTGGCTCTTAGCCAGTTCACAAACATCACACTTAAACTCAGACTCATCAACACCCGAAAATATATGGGGTTCTAACTTCCTAAGATAACCAAAATAATTAAAGATGACCCAAACGATGATGCCATAACCAGGCGGTCTCCTTGGTTTTATGTAAACTACTAACACTGTTGGCTTGACTCACCTGATGCTCTCCACTGGATGTCAAATCAAGATAGTACAGCTTCCCCCATCTAACACTATAACTAAGAATCTGTCGCATTAGAATATCCTAAAAAACACAATAGTTGGGATAAAACGTAACAGAACAAGAGATAGCCATAATGATTTGAATAACAGATAAATGTTGTGTACTAGAGTGGGGACAACTAAGACAGAATCAATAGTGAGGTTAGGAGAGAGAGTAAAAGAGCCTTCACCAACAATAGAAAAAGGAGAGCCATTTGCAGTAGATACACTAGGTAAGGTAGAGGGGCGAAGAGAGTGAACTAAGCTAGGGGTATTAGTCATATAATCTGATGCACAAGTGTCAATTATCCAAGCATTATTCCCACATAATGTAGCAAGAGAAATCTTACCAGACATACGTGATTGGACAAGATTAGCAAATGCATTGGCGAGGCCCCACCAATATGGATATCCAATTTTGGCAAAGCAGTTGTCTGGGGAGTGACCCTTATCCTTGCACAATGGGCAGATAGAGTTGGCATACGGATTTGGAGGGCAGACAAAACTAGAGGACTCAGAAGAGCAAAAAGTAGAAGAAGACCGTCGTTGAGCCACAACGGCCTGAGCGTCTGGAGCGGGAACCGACGCCGGTGGTGATGGTGTAGAGGTAGTGGTGGTCATGACTACATGATGACTCGGACCAGTAGAATAAGTAAGACTGTCGGTGTGAGCTCGACGAACATGAGCATAAGTCCTATTAAGACTCAACAATTCCTCTCTGCGAAGAATCTCCCCTTGAATTTGATCAAATTCTGGATCTAAACCTCCCAAGAATATATGAACTTGAAGCATAGACTTGTTGTTGTCCTGGACAATTGCAACCACAATATCAGAAAAAGAGGCCACAAGTTGATCCAATTCCTCGTGCCATGCCACCGACTCATTGTAGTAGACAGAAATAAGTCGCATTGCTTGTTTGGCAGTGAAGTAGATGCGGTGCAACTTATAGATCCGGGTAAAATTCTGATCATCATAGTAGGTCATTTGTAAGGCCTTCCAAATTTCAGCAGTAGTCTTGAGACGGAGATAGCGCTGAATGATACCAATAGACATGTTATCGATCAACCAACTCTTCACCTTCTCGTTGTCAGTCGCCCAAGTTGTATGTTCAGGGGTTCCAAGAGGCAGAGAAACCGAGGCACCAGTAAGAAAACCATGCTTGTTCCAGCCTCCAATGCACATCTGCATAGTAGGAGCCCATGTAAAGTAATTGGTGTCATTCAAGAGAATTCCAATGGGAAAATAAGAGTTTTCCTGCTGGTAATGGATGAATGTAGATGTAGGTGGAGGTAGAGGAGAAGATATCACAGTTGCATCGGATCCTTCAGCCATGGCAACAGATTTAAGGTGTAGTGGGTGACAAAAAATAGGGTTTTGTCGGTAGGTCTACAGGATTGGCTCTGATGCCAAGTAGAAAAGTATAGGTAAAAAGTGTTTATGGTAGAATACAATACTTTCATTCATTCCCGAATTGGGTATTTATACAGCTTTACAAGACACATTACTAATAGGAAGGAATATCTACAATAAAGAATGAATCAATTCTAATTATAATAGGAAACTAGAATATCTACAATAATACTTATCAACAGTTTCTACAGCCTTTTGGGCTTGGCAGTGGGGGCGGTTTAAGGAAAGATTTGAGTGGCAATGGTGGAAAGGATTTGGTGATCGTCTGTGTTATCGCCAATCCTTCGTCAAATTTGGTGAACTTCATGGATTCGAGGATGATCGATTTGGGGACAATGGCGTAGATGAGAGAGTCGAAGCCGCAGAGTTTGAACTGCTAGTCTAGGGTGGGGGAGTTGTGGCGGCACGGGAAGGTGTCACTGTTTTTCAAGGCCTCGACGGCGATGGACTGAGTCTGTTATGATAACCCACAAATGTTGGTTTTGCCCGGATTCGAATCTGATATAGGATTCATTGTGCGAATGAAGGAAGATAATGAAGAGACATATCTTGAAGGAGTGTACATGACAGGGGAAGAAGAAGAGCTCTAATTGTGGCGAAGCTGCTTGGCTTCGGAAACCAAGTGCTTCACAACGGCCTGGTTCGCTAATTGGCGAGCGCGCTCCACTGAGAGAATTAGTGTTTAGAGATATATATATATATATATATATATATATAGAGAGAGAGAGAGAGAGAGAGAGAGAGAGAGAGAGAGATAGAGAGAGTTAAAAAGAAAAGAAAAATAGAAATAGAAAATAAAATTATAGGGGTATTATAGTCTTTTCTTCTTTATTTTTGAACAAAAAATGTCACGTCATCAACATAGACGGTGTTGTGACGGAAATTAAGGGTAGACATCAAGTAGATATAGTTTTGAAAGTTTGGGCATCACTTTGATAGTTTTTAAAGTTCGGGCATCATTTTGATACCACGGTAAAAGTTCAGAACCTGTAAGTGACTTTTTTCCTAAAATAAAACGGTCCAAAAACAAACTAACCAAGGATTCAACGGTACCCAACCTCTATGTACGTACGTATGCAGTCTTCATCCAGCAGGGGACATGGAAGAAATATAGTAGCTGATTAGGTCCAAGTCTCAATCTTGTCTAAGACTCTGAGATTGATTCGTTCTCATATCTTTTTTATCTTCTTAACGCGCTATGGAACTGTCTGAACTCAAAAGTGAATGTGAATCTTTAGTAAGTACTTGATTGGAAAAATGAAAGAGATTAGAGTGAGCACCCAGTCCCACATCAGAAAGACAGAAACAAGATGAAGCACGGGTTGAGCTGCTTACTATATAAACACAGGGGTTTAATATTTGTAATCATGATCCTTCAGGCAGAAACGGGATGTGATGAGTGGTCAATAATCGCGTAATGCGAGATGGGTGTCCGCCCCTGCCTGGTTACGACAATTGGGCATCCTCATCTTTACCATCTGATCCCCACCCCTTTAAATCAAGTTTAAATTTTGTAACAAAGTTTACAACAATCACTCAAAGCCCAAATACAGAATTTAGGAGCCCATTTTGAATATGTTTGTTGCTTGATGGAGAGGCCTTGAGGGGTTGAGGTAGCCAGCTAGTAGTTAGCTACACATTTTCCTCCCTAGTATTGAATTGGATAAGTTGGATCACTAATTCCATATATGGGATGCTAACTCATTTCCTTCACTCTCACATCAGTCACATGGAAGCTAGCTTGGCAAACTGGCAAGGACAGCAACCTTTCACCATTGTGCTTTGCATCCAAATATGACTCCTCAATCGGAAAATGACTTGTTTCAATTACTCTTACTATCTATGGCTTCTTGTCATGGAAATGATATACCTAAACTTAGCTGGAGTCAGAGACAGTATATAAGAACCGCCAATGGTATTATCACTATAATTTGAAGTGTGATCTATTAACAACCTAACCAAAAGTGTCGAGTATTGAAGGAATTGGTTTTGTATATTCTTGGGCCTAATTGGTTTCATTACCTATATATAGATTGAGTGGGGAAGAGTATACGCTTGTTCACATGAGAGGCCTTCTCTTTCACCTTGGACCTTGGTAGCTCCTAGCTTCCATGTTAGGAGCTACGTGAGGAAGTTATACACAATTGAGATGTGCAAAGAAAATGTAAAAGAGGAGACACAAGGATTTACGTGGAAAACCCCAAAAAAGAATCGGGGAAAAACCACGGGCAAGTAGGAGGATTTCACTAGAAGAAAAACGAGATTACAAGGTTGATGACACTTCTCTCTCAATCTAGAGGAGAATACTACACTACTCTAAACACAACTCTCTCACACTTGGAGGAGTTTACTAACACTAGAGTGTATGATATGGTGGACTCTACGTAAGGGAGGCTAGAGGGAAGAGGGGATTAGGCTAGCTTGGTTATGATGCACACCCAAGAGAGGAGCACCAATCCTCTATTTATAGAGGTGTTCCACATCCTCTCTTTCTTCTTGAAGCTTCTTGATTAATCTTCTTCCTTCACCAACTATCCCATCTCTTCTCTTCTTATTTGATTATTCTAGAACCTTCTAGCTTAGCTTGATTAATCAAGCTTATTCTAGATTAGTCTTACATCACCACCGACTCTTCATCTTTCTCAATTCTTCTTGGTCTTTCTAGAGTATTCTAGTTGACCACAAAGTGATCTTTACCTCCAACATTCTCCCACTTAAAGTCACTTTTGTGGGTCCTTTCATCCTTCCTACACTTGCCATTTTCATGCTGCTTACGTTTCTGCTAGGCCAATAGAGGATCGACACCAAATGAACTTGTTCGCGTTGATCGGCTTCGTCAGAGCATCCGCTAGGTTGTCATTCGTATAGATTTTCTGCATATCCACACATCCGTCTTCCACCACCTCACGAACAAAGTGATATTGAACTCGTATGTGTTTGGTTTTCGGATGAAATGCTGGATTCTTTGCAAGGTGCAAAGCGCTCTGACTATCGCAAAACAGAGTAATTTTCTCTTGCTTGCGTTCGAGCTCCTCCAGCAATATTTGTAACCATATTGCCTCTTTGCTGGCTTGTGTAGCTGCAACATATTCTGCTTCTGTCGTAGACGTTGTTACGAGCGGCTGCAGTTTTGAAACCCAGCTTGCAGCACCTCCAGCAAGAGTGAACACATACCCTGTGGTGGATTTACTATTTTCCTGATCACCTGCGTAATCTGAATCAACATAGCCTCTGACGGTAAACTCCGATCCTCCGTAACATAGTGCAGCATCTGAGGTACCCTTGATATATCTCAGGATCCTCTTTACAGTGTTCCAATGCTCCTTGCCAGGATTCGCCATGTACCGACTAACTGCTCCCACTGATTGTGCAATGTCTGGTCGTGTACAAACCATGGCGAACATCAAGCTTCCCACTGCTGATGCATATGGCACTCGAGACATCTCCATCCTCTCCGCTTCATTGCTAGGACACATACTTGAGGATAATTTATAATTAGTAGGAAGAGGGGTAGAGATTGGCTTACAGTCTTGCATGTTGAAGCGGCTCAAGACTTTCTTCAAGTAGTTCCTCTGTGACAGCCAAATCTTCCTACTTTCTCTGTCTCGGTGAATTTGCATCCCTAGAATCTTGTTTGCTGGTCCCTAGTCCTTCATTTCGAACTCCCTAGCCAACTGAGCCTTCAAGTCTTCAATACGATCATGGTTGGGGCCTGCTACCAACATGTCGTCAACGTACAACAACAAGATGATGAAGTCACCATCACCAAATCTCTTGTAGTATGCACAAGGATCTGCATGAAGTCTGTTGTACTCAAGGCTCATGATGAAGGAATCAAATCTCTTATACCAACATCTCGGCGCCTGTTTGAGACCGTATAGAGATTTGTTCAACCTGCAAACCAAGTTCTCCTTGCCTGATTCAGCAAAACCTTCTGGTTGGAGCATATATATCTCTTCTTCAAGCTCTCCATGAAGAAATGCAGTCTTCACATCTAACTGCTCCAGATGTAGGTCGAATGTAGCACACATCGCCAAGATTACTCAGATAGTTGTGAGTCGAACAACAGGAGAGAATATTTCGTTGAAGTCAACACCTTCTTTCTGAGCGAACCCTTTCACCACCAGTCTAGCGCGATACCTCTCCACTTGATCATTGCCATCTCGCTTGATCTTGTAAACCCATTTGTTGCCAATGGCTTTCCTTCCTTGTGGTAGAGGAACAAGATCCCATGTCTTGTTTTTATGTAGAGCTTCAATTTCTTCTTGCATTGCTGTCATCCACAGAGCTGCATCTGAACTGCATTTGGCTTCATGGAAAGTTGACGGCTCTCCATCCTCCGTTAGAAGATAGTATGCAACATTGCTCTCTGTAACATACTCAGACTGCCAAGCTGGTGGCTTCCTCGCGCGGGTAGACCTGCGAACTTCTTGGTCCTCCATCTCAGATGGTTCTTCATTCTCGTGCTCGGGTACTTCAGAAGAAGAACTTGAATTCTCCTCCTCTGGTTTACTATCGACACGTATGACTGCAGTCTTCTCACTTGAACTGCTATCATCACGACCTTCTTGTAGTAGTTGATCTTCTTTAAAAATCACATCCCTGCTGACAATAACCTTGCGGGCAGTGGGATCCCACAGGCGATACCCCTTTACTCCGTCAACATTCCTCAAGAATATACACCTCCGAGATTTAGGATCCAACTTTTTCTTCTTCCTTTCTAGAACGGTGTACATTACATATGCAGGACATCCAAACGAATGTAGATCAGAGTAGTTAGCGGGCTTACCAGTCCACATCTCCATCGGTGTTTTAAGTTCAATTGCCGTTGATGGAGACCGATTTACCACGTGACAAGCGGCCTTGGCTGCTTCCGCCCAGAATGAGTTGGGTAATCCTGCAGTCCTTAGCATGGCTCTCATCTTTTCTACGAGAGTTCTGTTCATCCGCTCCGCAACTCCATTTTGCTGAGGAGTGTACGTGGTTGTGAACTGTCTCTTGATACCTTCTTGCTTGCAAAGTGCAAGAAACTCGCCGTCCATGTACTCTGTCCCATTGTCAGTCCTCATGCACTTGATCTTCTTTCCAGATTCAAGCTCTACCTCTGCTTTGAAGGCCTTGAATACCGAAAATACATCGGACTTATTCTTGATCGGGTACACCCAGCATCTCCTGGAGTAATCATCAATAAAAGACACAAAGTACTTTGCACCTCCTAGGGACACAACCGGTGACTCCCACACATCGGAATGTAGCAAGTCTAGGATGCATTTACTTCTGGAGACCGACCTATCAAACTTCAATCTACTCTGCTTGCTTGTAACACAATGCTCGCAGAAAGGTAAATTTACCTGCTTGAGCCCTGGAAGTAGCTTCCGATCAGAGAGAATCTTCAAACCTCGTTCTGACATGTGACCAAGTTTAAGATGCCACATCATTGTCGATTCTTCTCCATTGTTGGCTGCAGCAGTACATGCGTCAGCTTCCTGATATGTCTCTCCTTGAAGCATCCATAGATTTGCCCCGATCTTCTTCGCCTTCATAACCACAAGTGCACCTTTTGTAGCCTTCATGATCCCATCTTGACTATTCATCTTGTACCCGCTGCCATCTAATTGTCCCCAGGACAATAGATTTTTCTTCAGGCCTTTCACGTGCCGTACCTCCGGAATACTACGAACTGTACCATCAAACATTTTTATTTTGACGGTACTTATCCCAACAATCTCCAAGGCATGGTCGTCTCCCATGTACACTGATCCACCAGAGATAGATTCATATTGATGGAACCAATCTCTCTGGGGAGTCATGTGCCATGTTGCCCCCGAGTCTATAAGCCAGACATCAGTAAATTTTATCCTGCCTTCAAAAGTTGTTGCCTCGCTATATAAAATTTCAGCGTCATCGGAGATACTTACCACATTCCCTTGAGCGTTTGATGACTCAGGGTTTCCACTCTTCTTCAGAAGTCGACAGTCTCTTTTGACGTGTCCCTTCTTGCCACAGTGATAGCACTTGAAATTCTTCTGTGGCCTTGACTTCGATCTACCATGACCTTGGCTCCCACTTAAGCCACGCTCCGTTGATCTTCCTCTCACCATCAAAGCTTCCGCTTGCTGCGAACTTGCCAACCTGTCCTCCTTGTTTCTGCGCCTGCTCTCTTCTTCTAATATAGCAGCTGCAACTTCATCGAAGACTAGGTGGTCCGTGAAGATATTGTTCGTCAGATTGATGATGAGTTGATCATACGAGTCAGGTAAACTCTGGAGTAGAATCTCTGCCCGTTCACTTGAATCTATTTTCTGCCCCATGTTTGTGAGCTGTGAAAGTAGAGTATTCAAAGTGTTGATGTGCTCGGTCACTGATGTAGATTCTGCCATACGACGAGTGTAAAGCCTTCTCTTTAAGAAAATCTTGTTGTGCAGCGACTTCGCCTCGTACAGCTTTGTAAGCGTATCCCATATCTCCTTTGCCGTCTTCTTCTCCTCCACGCTTGATAACACCTCATTGGCTAATGCAAGGTGAAGATCCGCCATGGCGAGGGCGTCCATCTCATCCCACTTTGCATCATCCGTGAGGTCTGCGGGCCTTGTCCCAATTGCGGCTAAGCAATTGTCCTTTTCAATAGTGCTCTCATCTTCATTTTCCATAACGAGAAGTTAGTCCCGTTAAACTTCTCGATATCGAACTTCGTCGCCATCTCGAACTGAATGACTTTCCTCTAGAACCAGCTCTCTATATGATCGCACAACCAGTGCTCTGATACCACTGTTAGGAGCTACGCGAGGAAGTTAGTACACAATCAAGATACGGAATGAAAATATAAAGAGGAGACACAAGGATTTACGTGGAAAACCCCAAAAAAGAATCGGGGAAAAACCACGGGCAAGTAGGAGGATTTCACTAGAAGAAAAACGAGATTACAAGGTTGATGACACTTCTCTCTCAATCTAGAGGAGAATACTACACTACTCTAAACACAACTCTCTCACACTTGAAGGAGTTTACTAACACTAGAGTGTATGATATGGTGGACTCTACGTAAGGGAGGCTAGAGGGAAGAGGGGATTAGACTAGCTTGGTTATGATGCACACCCAAGAGAGGAGCACCAATCCTCTATTTATAGAGGTGTTCCACATCCTCTCTTTCTTCTTGAAGCTTCTTGATTAATCTTCTTCCTTCACCAACTATCTCATCTCTTCTCTTCTTATTTGATTATTCTAGAACCTTCTAGCTTAACTTGATTAATCAAGCTTATTCTAGATTAGTCTTACATCACCACCGACTCTTCATCTTTCTCAATTCTTCTTGGTCTTTCTAGAGTATTCTAGTTGACCACAAAGTGATCTTTACCTCCAACATTCCAGTAATTGTTTGAAAACGATGCATTATTCCTTGCCTTGAGAGCATGGACAGCTTTGCCCACACGTTTTGACAAAGTTCAAAACCGTGTGGATGAGATACATGAATCTTTTCTTCTTCTTTTTTTCAAATAATCACCACCTTCATATATCAGCTACTTGTTACTTGTAAGTTAGAAACACTCACCATTCAATTCCGCTATGGCTAAGCTCTGAAACGTATTCTTTCTAAACAATATTTCGGCTTACTGTTTCGCAGTACAGTACTTAGGCATATTACTGACTAATGGTCCATCTTTGCTTTACGCTGTTGCATGACTTGCATCTTCTTTTTTCCCAACTATCCTTGTGGACTTGGGAGATAGCCGAATGAGCGTCCTGTCGTTCTACTGCTGATTAGCAATGTTTATGCTTAGCTAGGATTCTCAGTTAGGTCAATTCGAGAGGATTTAGTTCTACAATGAACAATGAATGTAACATATGTTCAATTAATTATATTAAGAATATAAAAAGTAAAAATTGCCCCCTTAAAGGACCCGCCCGTGCACTATTTATTAATTAATGTATGAAATTACTGAAATTTAACTTATTAGCTTCTGGTCAATCAGAATTATGCATTTCATCAACTTTTACATACTAGACTTCGTTTTATTTTTTTGGTTGTACCCCGATTTTTAGGGTTGAGACTGGTTCTACGAAGAATTGGAGAATCGGACCGAATTGAACCGAAATCGCTAGGTTCGGTTCGGTTCTTTGAATTTTATAAAATAATATTGATGATTCGGTTTCAAGTGCAAATGTTCCGGTTCCGATTCCTAAGTTACAAAATTTTAAGCAACCGAAAAGAACCGGTAATATGAAAATAACATATGTTTATATATTATTGGTAGTCTTGTAAAGTCTATATTATGTACTATAGACATGGGTATAGAGGATTATTCATTTCTAACTATTAAGTATATGAAAAAAAAAACTCTCAAAACGTTAAATATAGTTAATCTACATAGTCGACAACCCTCATACTCTCAACAAAAAACCCTCACGCTTAAAAAAAATGCGGATGATGCAAGGGCAACAAAAGTTACCAAAAATTAGTTTGTTAAATAGAATGCAACTTTGAAGTACATATGTAGTCTTTGGTTCAAAAAATTTTGTGGACTATAGTTGCTGCATTTAGTTGTTCTATTCAACAAGAAATTCAAAGACTTGTTTGACGTAACTTATTTAGCTTGCAATTTGTAATATATTTGAACTAAAAGGACTCGATGATTGTTGGATACTTGTGGATCGAGTGATTTGTGGATGTATTTAATTTCTCATTTTGTAGTTTTTCGTTCTTTTTCTTCTAGATTACGCTATTTATTGATTTTTCTTTATGTATTTAGGAACCGTTAGAACAGTAGAACCGAACCGGGTTGTTGTGGTTTGGTTCCATACAAGTTCTTCCAAAGAAATACAAAGAACCGAACTGTATGTACATTGAACAGTTCCGATTCCGATTCCTGAAAATAATGGATGGAACCGAACCGGTCCCAACCCTACCGATTTCTATTAAATCTGGTCTTGATATTAACTTACCTTCATAGCATGGATGTTATATCTGATTACTCTTTATTTATCCAAAATTGATGTATTAACAAGACTAACGTACGTCTCTAGTCAAAAGCATACCATCCAATTCAACTGTTTCATATGTTCATGGTCTTAATCTGTAAAGAAACTCCACGTACATGTAATTTTACAGCCTGTAATCCTTTATTATATATGTTGTAGTACCATCTTAATTTGTTTTAGATGCTTATAACTACGTACTACAGTTCGTAGTAAATAGTTAATTAATTTCCATGGTAACAACGCATGCATCCCTAACCATTTACCTACTGTTTGACACAAAAATCTTCCCAAAGGGTTCCAGAGATATTACAAACTGTCTATTTTTCTCGATTGTGCTTCGTGCCCTGGCGTGCCACTGTCTCGCAACGGAATGCAGAATTTGTAGGCTAGCGGCTACTGACTTCTTAACAAGTAATTTAGACGAGGAAAGCACCAACCTCGCCTGAATGGATCCTTCTTTCCTAGTGGCATAAGACTTGCTATTTTCGTGTCTCTAGCTGAACCACAGAAATCGATACTCTACACTCCTCCTGGTGTAAAGCAGAACAATCTCCTTGACGCAGTGTTGGCCCACCTTCGCCCATGTAATCGGACACTGCTTCTTGAAGTTGCCGACCCAAGCATAAGGAGAGTGTGGCCCACCATGGAAGGTAAGGTGAAGAAGTGGATGCCACAGATGGCGTGGCAGTAATCCTACATGGTGACATCGTTGATGGTGAGGATGAGGTAGATGCCGTGCTTGTGGTCGACTAGGAAAGGTGCGGATCTGACGGCATACGTTGGCTATGACTTGCTAGACAGAGAGGCCCGTGAGGACTTTGCCGAGGGAGTAAATGAGGTCAGCGTTCTCGCCGGCGAAGATTAGGAAGCTAAATACAAGAATTTTCCCTCCAACTATATCATCATCACCGAGGTTTAATTAAATGAGTTGGATGAGTGAATGAATGCATGAGTTGGAATGTTGGATCTTAATCATTGAGAAGATGGAGTTTGTTTAATTGATGTGGTGTGATAGCAGCTTGTGCGATTGGAAGAAAGCATTTCGTATGCTCTAACATTACTACATTATCTTCTGCATAGTTATTTTTTAAGTTCAACAGAGTATTACTGAATTGTTGGATTGTTGAAATTACATTATCTGTGTTCCAACCCAGTTTCATGCCCGGTAACAATGTATCACCGGGGTAATCGAATCTTTGCCACAAATATTCCTCATTCTCTAGATCAGTATTGTCACTGACATCCTTCACAACAAGGTTTCCTGAATCTAAGAGCTGTGCTACTAGATGATCATATGCACTTGTTGATGTGTTTTTGGAGGACCAGACTGTTGTCATGTTCTGATTGACAAGGACAAGAATTCCAGGGCTAGTGATTTTAAGAATACCTGATGAATCAGTGAGGGGATTGTCTCTGTTGGCAACCCATACAACGGTCTTAGATGAAATCTTCTTGTACCATATGCCTACGTATCGATTACCAGAAGCGCCTAGAGGAGTGAAAAATCCAAGCTCAAATATTCCATGTGTTGAAACTATGGTCTCGCCATCTTTGATGGAATGAAATGTACTTGTGCTGTGGCAAAAATTATAGCAGTGACGAGTAAGAAAGAATAGAAAAGGAGCTGCAAGCAAATCATATTAGGACAGTTTGACTTCAGTGCATGCTTAATTGGAGGGAACTGAAGAGCTTTATTGTCACATTACAAGTCTCTTTCTTTATAGTACACTTGAACATGCACTAAAAACATCTGAGAATATTCCAAAGCATCTTCTCCATAGTACACTTGCATTACAACAATACATGTCAACGAACGCGTTTAAAACCTACGTACCTGAATCATATATACTTATTAGTATGAGATTGCTCAACAATCGATCAAGTCGCCACCAAAATGGAATGAAGGAGGAGTTGTTGTCTGCCACATTGACAACAGTTGCCCTATATTTCCATTTTAATCCGACATGTGTGCCCCAAATTAGAGACAATATATCCCATCTATAATACAGAATGTGCTCATGTGGATTTCTAGCGAGTAACATAATCGTGAACTTAGATTCTTCAAAGTACTGAGTACTAAGTAAACATTAATTTCTATAAAAGAAAACACTAAACAAGCTTGTGAAATCAATAATGAACCAAACGGATTCAAAGAAATAATTTGTTCTAGGCCAACATATAACATCAACAAACACATGCATAATCCAGTTGGCTACTTTTAGTAGGAGAAGATGCCGAGAGCGTCTACATACACTTTTTCTAAAGAATGATGAAAGCATGGACATTCACATTAGTTGTTTAGGCAATTTAGACATACGTTGAATTATGACTAAGCAATGAGAATCACTGAGATATTGTTGTTCCATGTAATCAGTAAACAGTATATACATGTTCACTGATATTAGGAATCTATCCTTAAGAATAGATATGATCTCACATCTTTCCTTTTTACGATTGAGTGCAATAAGGAAACCTTTATGAGCAAGGACTTATTGCAACTCTCTATATATGTGAGCATTGGTCCCTGTTCTCTGCACGCGTAAGCATCAGAACTTATTCCCATCAAGGTGCTTAGAGAACTAGAGAACAAAAGACCTAAGTTATTACATTGGCTACATCGATAAATGCTGCAGGTAATCTTCTGAACAACTACAGTTATGTGTTGATTGTGTTTACATGTATTGATTGAACTACAAATTATGCTTTCAATTGGTATCAGAGCTTTGGCTCAAAAATCATGCATGTAAATCAATTTAGAAAATCGACACAAAAAGGGGGGGGCAATAGGAAACGGGCCAACCATTCTGGCTAACCCATTTAGAACAGCCCATACCTGGGACTGTGAGTTGCGTGACCCGGCCCACAACTCGTTAAGAAATCAAACTGGTCCAAGTCATATATTGACTGACCGTTGAGGATAGAGTTTGAAAAACTGGGTTTTCATTGAAGGCTGAGGAAGAACACGCTCGGGTTCGTATCATGAACTCGCAAGGATTCTATCCTTTGGGCTCACTAAATCAGGTATGTTTAGGAAATGTATAGAGAACACTAGAGCATATCCCGGTGTGCACATAAGTTAGGATATAATTGGGATTGTGCCTTGATTGACCGGATGGAACTTACGATTCTGTTATTGTTGTGTGTTTTTGATTGATTGAATGAATTTTTATGCTGCATATTGTGTAAATTCCGCTAACAGTGCAGCGCTGTGAGCAGAGGCTAATGTATGTTGATTGCATGATTATTTGAGTGATTGATCTGTTTTAACGACTCTGCTGAATCTGTAGAATTCTTCTAAAATGGACAGAATAATTGGTTAAAGTAATCAAGTTAAACAACTTAAAAAAAAAAAATCATGATCCATGAATTTTACAGCATGGAACACGTTTTTCTCATACAGTTTTAGTAGAAGGACATTCCAATCAAACTCTGAATTTCTAAACAACTGTATCAGTATATTGCACATAGCGAAACTTTTCCACGTTTTTTAGAGATTCATTCAGCATTAAAGAGTTTTGAAAACTTGTGTTACTGAGTTTAAAAATATGTACATCTTGTCTTCCATAGAAGTGTTGGTACATCGTTTTAGAGTCAGTACAGCTGCACACATAATTCTAAATCTCATATTTAGATATGATAGGAGTTCTTCTTCTGCCATTAGGTGATGATTTCTCCTCTTATATAACATGAGTTTAACAGTTATGGTGTGTGGATACAAAATTCAGTGTGTTTAATCTACTGCTATATAAGTGTAGTTAGACATGTATTTTGGGAATATATTGGTATTGAAACATGTTTTGTTTGCCTCTGTATAAAATCTTTATTCAGTAATCAAAGGATTTTCATAACAAAACCTTGAAACCACCTATAGTAGACAAGAACTAATTAAGTTTTCTCCTTGATTTGCTCCTTAGGTGTCCAAGTTGTCACTCTCAACCAAATTGAACTGTTGACTGGTTCCAATTATAAATCCTGGAGAAGACAAGTTGATATGTACTTCTCACTCAACAATGACCTCGATAATTGCCTTATAGATCCCATTCCTGATCATGTGGAAGCAGATGATAGAGAGACCAATAAGGCAGGATAGGATTATCAGCAAAACTGGTTTAGGAAAAACAGCACATGCAAAAATATCATTAGGGCCACCATGACAGAAACCATAGCTGGAACCATCTCTGAGTTAGAATATGCTTATGATCTTCTGGAATTTATTCATGAAAAATTCAAGAAGACTGATAAGTCTGAAGCTGCCATCCTATCAAATCAACTCAATTCCCTTAAGTATAACGGAGTTGGGGGAGTCGGAGATCACATCCTCAAGATAGAAAACATCACACTTCAGATGAAGAGACTGAATATGAGTCTCCCTGATGAATATGTGGTACATACTGCACTCCATTCTCTCCCTCAAAGCTTCAGTCAACTTAAGACAAGCTACAACACGCAGAAGGATAAATGGGATCTGAATGATCTTATTGCTATTGCTACTGAGGAAGAAAATAGGATTAAGGCAGATGATCCAGGTTATGGGGTTATACAACCAGCAAAGGAAGCAACTGTCAACATGGTGGGTAAAAACAAGTGGAAAAAGAAACTTAACACCAAGAAGACCACCAATTTTAAGAATTCAGTGAAGTCAGCAGGACAATCCAGTAACCAACCCTTCAAGTTCAAATGTTATTTCTGTAAGAAACCAGGACATGTTAAGAAAGATTGTTCAGGGTTCAAAGCCTGGATGATCAAGAAGGGTAAGTGTCCTATAAAACCTGTCTGTTTCCCATCTCTTTTCTTTTTAGAAGTAGATTTGATAAACGAGAACCAAATACTTTTTGGCTTGATTCAGGATCTCCCTTACATATAGTAAATTCCTTGCAGGGCTTCATAAAGAAGAGGAAACCATAAATTGAGGAAACACATATCAGAGTTGGCAATGGCATGAGAGTTTCTGTCAAAGCTATAGGCTGCCTTAGTCTAGATTTGGGATTAGGAAATCTTCTTTTTCTGGATAACGTTTACTATGTACCCTCAATGAAGAGAAATTTAATCTCTTGGGATCTTTTGATAGAACATGGATGTAGTTTTCAGTATGATTTTAATGGAATAAATTTTTTCAAAAATTCATTATATATTGGTTCAGCTATACGTTTGAATGGCTACCTACAGATCAAATGTAAGGTTTCCAGTAAATCTGTGTTTGCCATTGAGCAACCAACAGAAACTACAAATACTTCAGATTCAAACATTAGCATAGGCATCAAAAGAACCTTATTTAATGAAAAGTCTGCATCCCTGTGGCATAGGAGACTAGGCCATATATCCAAAGAGAGATTAAAAACACTCATCAAAAAACAAAATGTTACTAGAATTAGATTTCTCTGATCTATCTGATTGTGTGGAATGCTGTAAAGGGAAAATGACTAACAAATCATGCAAAGGTGCATACAGGTCCAGCAATTTATTAGAACTGATCCATACTGATATTTGTGGACCATTCAGAACTCAAACCATATGTGGAAACATCTACTTTATTACATTCATAGATGATTTCTCACGGTTCTGCCATATTCAATTAATGTCAGAAAAATCTCAATCTTTAGATGCTTTTAAAATCTTCAAAACTGAAGTAGAATTACAACTTGAGAAGAAGATTAAAACAGTGAGATCCGACAGGGGAGGGGAATTTTATGGAAAATATACTGAAAGTGGTCAGCACATGGGACCATTTGCCTTGTTTCTTCAAGAACAAGGCATTACAACATAGTATACAACTCCCTACACACCCCAACAAAATGGAGTGGCAGAAAGGAAGAATAGAACTCTTCTAGGTATGGTTGGTTAGGAGCATGATGTGCACATCTGGTGTACCTAGGTTTCTGTGGGGAGAAGCCTTAAGGACTGCAAATTACATTTGCAATAGAGCACCAAGTAAATCAGTTGTGAAAACTCCTTATGAACTGTGGCATGGTAAACAACCAAGCCTGCATCACATGCATGTTTGGGGTTGTAAAGCTGAGGCTAAGCTGTACAATCCTAACTTAGGAAAACTTGACATCAAGTTTGTTAGTTGTAATTTTATAGGCTACTGTGAAAAATCTAAAGGGTATAAACTTTATTCTGGAAAACATTCTCCTAGAATTTTCGAAACTCATCAAGTTAAATTTTTAGGAGAAGCAACCTGCAACACAGATTTTGTTGATCTTTCAACAGAATTTGAGGAAGTTGAAGGAGACCCTGAACAATCACAGAACCTACAAAATATATTTGTTCTACCATTAATTTCAGATGACACTACTATATCTAAAAATGTATCTGATAATATTGGTATAAGGGAAGAAACAAATAGACAACCTACAATTCAATGCCAAACTGAAATCTTGAAACCTGTACAGCCTGAGGATAATTCAAAATTTTCTGTATCTACAGAAAATTCAGAAACTCTAGCCTCTCAACCTGATCCAGTCCCTGAACCTAGAAGGTCAACAGGGGAAAGAATTCCTACCTATGGAACTAAGAGTGATTATCTTGTGTTTTCTCAAGAAAGTGAGGAAGCATTAGATGAGGACACTGATCCTGCCACTTTTAATGAAGCCATAAACAGTGAAGACTCAATAAAATGGCATGAGGCCATGGATGCAGAAATTGAGTCAATAAAGAACAATGAAGTATGGGACTTGGTTGAAGCTAGTGATAAACAGAAACCAATAGGTTGCAAATGGGTTTTTAAGACTAAAAGAGACTCTAAGGGAAACATTGACAGATTTAAAGCAAGATTGGTGGCTAAAGGGTTTACACAGAAATAAGGAATTGACTTTACAGAAACATTTTCTCCTGTATCCACTAAAGATTCATTTAGAATAATCATGGCATTAGTAGCTCATTTTGATATGGAGTTACATCAAATGGATGTCAAAACAGCATTTCTAAATGGTGAACTAGAAGAAACAATTTTCATGAAACAACCTGAAGGTTTCTTGGTTAAAGGAAAGGAAAACATGGTCTGTAGACTTAAGAAGTCAATCTATGGATTAAAACAGGCCTCTAGACAGTGGTACAGAAAATTTGATTCAGTAATATCAACCTTTGGATTTATAGAAAACATTGTAGATGAATGTGTTTATCTTAAAACAGTGGGAAATGGTTTCATTTTCTTAATACTGTATGTTGATGATATCCTTTTGGCAAGCAGCAATATGAAATTGCTCAAAGATACGAAAATATTTCTGTCAAAACACTTTGACATGAAAGATTTGGGGGAAGCATCTTTTGTCTTAGGGATTGAGATAAAATGAGACAGAAAACATGTTTTATTAGGTCTGTCACAAGCAGGATACATTTCCAAAGTTCTTAAAAGATTTGGAATGGAATCCTGTGCTCCAGGAGAAGTTCCAATGTCCAAAGGTGATAAACTAACCAAAAACAAGTCCTTTCTGTCTGAAGCACAGAGAGAAAACATGCAGTCAAAGCCTTATGCTAGGTTAGTTGGAAGTCTAATGTATGTTCAGGTATGCAATAGGCCAGACTTAGCATTTTCAGTAGGCATACTCTCTAGGTTTCAAAGCAGTCTAGAGATACAACACTGGAATGCAGGTAAGAAGGTACTTAGATACCTTCAGAGGACAAAACACCACATGCTTGTTTACAGAAAAGTAAAAACCCTAAGTTTAGAAGGATATACTGATTCTGATTTTGCTGGAAATTATCCAACCTCCAACAAGTCCACTTGTGGATATGTTTTCATGCTAGCTGGTGGTGCAGTGGCATGGAAAACAGCAAAACAATCTCTCACAACAACTTCAACGATGCAAGCAGAAGTGATTGCTCTTTATGAAGGTGTTTGTGAAGGATTGTGGATCAGAAATTTTCTAAGGGAAACCAAAGTGCTAAGCCAATTCATTCCTGAGCTATTAATCCTATACTGTGATAATGAGGCAGCTGTTTTCTTCTGTAAAAAAAGCAAAAGATCAATTCATTCGAAACACATTGATCTGAAATACTACAGCATGAAGAAGAGAGTCAAAGACGGTGAGATTCAAGTCATGAACATTGACACAGCTCATCAACTGGCAGACCCTTTTACAAAACCTTTAGCCGTTAGTATTTTCAAAGAACATTGTAAAAATATGGGAGTACTGGATAGCCTGGATTCATGAGTTTAGTGGGAGTAATCGAGAATTAGCTAGAATCAGCATCAGTTTGCATATATATTTCTTGTAATTTTATTTTCTGTATTGTTCTTGCAAAACTTGATTCTTGTTATCAATAATATGAAGAATTTCACTTCAGTTTCTGTTGCAACAGTGCGAATCATGATCAAGTTTTCATTTAAGTCAGATGGATGGTTATATGCAGAGTTGTTCTGTATATATATATATATATACATATGTATATAGTTGCCCTTGAGTAGACAAACACAATTCCATTAGTGCTTTCAGTTATGTGTCTTGTGTTTTGGAGTTTTCTGTGTAAAATCATTAAGTGGACTTTGAGATTTTATGACAAATGCAGATCAAATTAATGTATATGTATATAGTCATTAGCTCAATTAATCATATCTAAGTTCATGTGTTCTGTGAGGTTTATTATAGTGGTTCTTAAACAGCAAGTGTTGTTGCACTTGTGAAGTTTTGTATCCTATAATGTGCTGAGCAGATGACAGAACTGGTTTTAGATTTTCAGCAAAATCAGTGATTTCTGCATGCCTTCATTTCATTGCTTAGTAGAAGAAATTCAGTTGTCAATAACATAACAAATGTGTTGTCCAGTTGGAGATTGAAAGCATGGACATTCACATTAGTTGTTTAGGCAATTTAGACATATGTTGAATTATGACTAAGCAATGAGAATCACTGAGATATTGTTGTTCCATGTAATCAGTAAACAGTATATACATGTTCACTGATGTTAGGAATCTATCCTTAAGAATAGATATGATCTCACATCTTTCCTTTTTACGATTGAGTGCAATAAGGAAACCTTTATGGGTAAGGACTTATTGCAACTCTCTATATATGTGAGCATTGGTCCCTGTTCTCTACACGCGTAAGCATTCAGAACCTATTCCTATCAAGGTGCTTGGAGAACTAGAGAACAAAAGACCAAAGCTATTACAATGGCTATATCGATCAATGCTGCAGGTAATCTTCTGAACAACTACAGTTATGTGTTGATTGTGTTTACATGTATTGATTCAACTACAGTTTATGCTTTCAAATGATCGATCCACCAGCTAGCGTTCTGCTACAGACAATGAAGCAAGCAATGTGATCAACTAGCTGATATTGTCTGAGACTACTCTGCATTTGAAGCTGACGCTGCTCGAGAAGGACGGACTACCATCTCCACATGTCGTCCTTTTCAATCGATTTCTAGAACCCTCGTTATCTGCAACCGTCCTCTATCGACCTCCGCTGCCCTCCACCGTTGTCGAGGCTGCCAATCAGAAAATAAGGGAGAGAGGGAGACGTCAACGTCGGAAGGAGAGAGGAAGATTGACCGAGCACCCTGAGGCCCTGGGTTTCCAGAGCAGAAGCCAACGACGACGGAGGAGAAAGGGAAAAGAAAGAGGGAAAAAAAAGAGCGGTGGAGAGACTTTCCGGCGGAGAGACTATGGGCCAAGGTAGTTACATGGTGCCCTCAACTCATCCTCAACTCATTAACTACAGATTTTTTAAACCAATAATACGAGAACACGTGTAAAAAATGAAAATTTCTCGTGGACTAGCTGGGCATGGAGAGAAGCCTAACTCGAGAGAGAGCGCAATATATGATTCGGTGAGATCTATCTATGTATCTAAACTGTTTCATGGAATACCTAGCTTGCTTACTGTTTAATGTTGATGGCTGCGGCATTTGTGCTGGAGTGTCAACAGTCAACTGTCAAGCACTAACGAATCACAGATCGAGAGAAGAGAAAGCAAAGGTGTGACCGCAAAAATTTGATAGTGATGTCACAATTTTTACTTTAATTTCGCTACCAACTAATATTAATTCGTACTAATTAATACAAGTATACAACCAAGGTCGTCAATGAGTTCATTATGTTATCAAAATCGATCGATCGGTAGCGAAAGATTGAAAACTAAATAGCATACAATTTGAATTACTTCTTTCCTGTATGCTTTGTTTCATGGCACTTGATGGCATGGCCATCGAAGAAGCTAGCTAGCTAGACATCGATACAGACCATTAGAATGGTAATGTACGTACGTATTTCATTCTTCAATTCGATATTCTCCTGGTGGTCACCTACCAATAAGGATCCGTAGACTAATAATTTCCACTAACGGCTTGTCATTAGTGAACTCTCCTATGTACATACGTACAAATATAGATCAACATATATACAGTATATATGTGCATCGATCAGTCCATGATTTGCGTGTACCAATTTTTTTTATGTATTCGACATGTTTCATGTAAATGAATCAAATTTCGATCTCATATATATGGTATGATGATCTCTAGACTATAACAAAATGATTAATTATAAAAATACCTCGAATTATATGATCACTTTTATTTTAGTACTCAAGTATCAAAAATTTACAGTAGAGTACCTAACATTACGACCGTTTAACACTTTAGTACCTCCGTCTTTCACCCCGTCAAATTGCTCTATCTCTCACCCCATTCAATTGCTCTGTCTTTTGCTGACGTGGCGTCTCTATGTCACCCAAACGTCATATCCCACTGAAATATCAGGGGTAGTTTTGTCACCCCACTGTGCTTCTCTCCATCTCTATCATTTTAAGTTTTCTGGGCTTGTTAGTATATTTTGGTTTCTCTTCCCTCACTATTTGTTAACATATTTTTTCAATAAAATTGGATCTTGTCTATGGGTCACTGATCTTCACACTTTAACCAAGATAAGTACCAAGCAAATATCAAACCCAACCATGACATGTTTGATATGGAGCAAAACAAATCAAAGGTCAAGGACAAGGAAATGGTGTTGTTGGAAATCAACAAAGGCCTAGTAATCGGTGAAAATTTCAATCAACCCCTATTCTCTTTCCCATATAATAAAAATACCCAGAAATATCGAGACAACTACATAGAAGGTTAGATCGAAGAGATCGGCATGATATGAGAAAAGACGACCTCGAGTTTCGTTTTACAGACTGGGATTTCATATCCAATCGAGGGCAATGATTTGTCTCTTCAGACTCATTCTTAGGCAGTGATTACAAAATAGATCTCATCACAACATTCATGTGTTTGATGCTGGGGATTTCGATGGCGACGATGATGTACGTGTGGGCATTGTTCATGTTGGTTATAGCCAGGGTTCTTCTTGATGTCGTGGGTACTATGGTTGGAACTTGGATATGGTGTTTTATGTGACCGGAATGGTCTCAAGTTAGTGTCAATTCTTTGATGTGCTCCGGTGAAGACGACGATATGGGCACAAAAGGGAAAGAGGAGTGGGGTGACAAAACTACACCTGAGATTTCAGTGGAGATCTGTCGTTTGGCTGACACAGAGATGCCACCTCAGCAAAAGACAGAGCAATTTGACGGGGTGAGAGATGAATGTACTAAATTGTTAAACAGTCGTAACGTTAGGTACTCTAATATAAATTTTTGATACTTAGGTACTAAAATGAAAGTGATCCCATAGTTCGAGAGTCTTTTATAATTAATCATATAACAAATACTCGTGTAAATCTATATATAAAGCCTCGCATGCGTGAAAACACTAACCTAGGTCCATCCGATGTGTAAGTATGTCGACTTGCATCTTATGTTTCTCTCAGTCCTACTCTCATGGCACATGTACACCCGTTTTCAAATTTTGAACTGACTTTCAGCGATATAGGCTTACCGGCCATGTTGTATAAACTGTTTGATCAATAATGTTGTATAAACTGTAAATTATTAGATATTGAGGCCAGATTAAAAGACACGCATATGTCTTATTCGTAAATTATATAGTCATGTTAAATGTAATGTCCAAATTATTGAAGTATGCATGCCTAGATGGATGGATGGTGGGATGATCGAGCTCGTTAGACTTGTAGTTCCAAGAACAGAAAAATTAATAATCAGCTGGTAGCAGCCCCTGAATATATATATATATATATATATATATATATATATCTGATGGTATAAATGAAAAGTGATATTATTCTACAGTAAGAAAGACAAGAAGAAAATCCTTAGCTTCCCCCATTCAGCCATTCTGGCACACTCCTTTTCTCCCATTTTTCTATTATTCAAAACACACAAATTTCTCTTCTTCCTACCACACCCTTTTAAATTAAATTCCATTTGGCCTCATTCTGGGAACCATGTTTATCCCCCTTTATTTGATCACCATTTTGTACTCTCTCTCTCCCTCATTATTTCCCTCATAAGTTCATAATAGTTCTTGAGCTGTTGCTAAGTCTCGATCGAGCTTGAACTCTCGCTTCGATTCGAAGAAATCAAAGATGGGGAGAGCTCCGTGTTGTGACAAAGCGAACGTGAAGAGAGGACCGTGGTCACCTGAAGAAGATTCCAAGCTCAAGTCCTATATTGAAGAACATGGTACCGGTGGTAATTGGATCGCTTTGCCTCTAAAGATCGGTATGTCATAGCTGCTATTTTCTTCGATCTCAGTCTAGATGATCGAAAAGCAAGTAATTAATTAAGTATCTGTGTTTCTGTGAATTAGGGCTTAAGAGATGTGGGAAGAGCTGCCGCCTGAGATGGTTAAACTATCTGCGGCCAAACATTAAGCATGGAGGGTTTTCTGAAGAAGAAGACAACTTAATTTGCAGTCTCTATATAAGTATTGGGAGCAGGTACAAATTAAAATTACAAAACTTCCTATTAATTTGCTAGCCCTAATTAGCCAGTTCACACACACACACACACACACACACACACACACACATATATGTATATATACCTCATCTGTAACTAAATGGCATGATGACTAGCTTTTTAATTGATCTTTGCTTGTGTATTTGGTATATATATAGGTGGTCTATTATTGCAGCACAACTGCCAGGGAGAACAGATAATGATATAAAGAACTACTGGAACACAAGGCTGAAGAAGAAGCTTCTAGGAAAGCACCGCAAGGAGCACCAGGCTGCTGCTCGTAGATCCATTGCAGTTCAAAAACAGCAAGAGATTATCAAAAAAGGCTTCATCGTCAGTAGTACAAGTGGGAACAATAATCTTATGATGAATCCTATTGCAGGAGATAGCCAAAACCCTTACTGGCCGGAGCTGCCGGTGCTCCAAGTACCATCCATACCTAGTAATTACTCATCTTCTTCACTAAGCCATGAAGTAGTAGTACCTTCTTTCAATGATCACACATCTATCCGAAAGTTGCTTATCAAGCTTGGAGGAAAGTTTCATTCAGATCATCACGACATTAATGTTGGCCAGCCTAACATCCAAGATGTATACTCATCAAATGCCAACACTCAACTCCCCGTTGATCAATTTTCTAGCTCTAAGCAGAAGATGATGCATCAGGAGTATACAGCCAATGTCAGCAACGATATCAGCAGCCCTGACCAATTTTCCCAAATAAACCATCACAACAACAACAACTCAGATCACGCCGAAGATGGTGCTACTATGCAAATGTCTCAAGGACAAAGTAGTAACTATATGCTGACAGAGGAACTGAAGGACATGGTGTACAATATAGACCCAGAAAAGTTGGACGGGCTGGAGTTCTTATACGGTGATGACACCATGATCATGGTGAATGAGAGGTCAATTAGTAGTACTACTAGTTGTAATACCAGTAGTAATTATGGTGATCAAAGTACTATTATTGGATGGGGTGGTGATCAGATGATGCAGGTCTATCCTCAATTAGATGCCTCAGTCGTCGTCTCAGACTACCATGAAGGCATGCAGAGTATGATAACGGCGCCCCAAGATCAATCTGCAGATTTTAACGGCTTGATGAGTTGTTACCCTGGGGATGCTGGGGTACAATAAAGTCGATCATGATGATATATCGATCGATGTAAATTTATTATTGTAATAATAGATTTGGTAGCAGACTAAAAGTAGTAGTCCCAAGTAAAACCGTAATTCGATCTCATGTTTAATTTGTTAGTTTTCATGTCTACTTAGGGTTACTACTTTGTGTCTCCAGCGCTTGCATTGAGCTATTTAATATCTTTGCTTTTTTGTAATCAAATTTCTGAATGAAGGAAACTTTTCTCGTTAATAGTGTATTTGGGAATTTACAGCTTGAAGGTGTTGCTTAAAAGGGTGAGTACGTGTTGATCGATCTTGAAGCAAGTGATCGATGTACAAGAAAGAAAAGAGCATATATGCGTTTTTCTTTCAAAGCATATATGTATGTTTTAGTTGGTGATGATTAAATTGTTCATTAATTCTAAACCTTCCGGTAGAATGATATTGGCACATAGCTCGTTAACTTCTTGGCATTAGCATGTTCTCTG
The DNA here is from genome assembly GCA_946800695.1 of Geum urbanum. NCBI lineage: Eukaryota > Viridiplantae > Streptophyta > Magnoliopsida > Rosales > Rosaceae > Geum > Geum urbanum. The sequence goes on from OX327002.1 coordinate 60,458,295, forward strand.
AGTAATATGCTTTCAAGGTTAATTATATATATATCTGGAACATGCACTTATGCACAATTAATAATCGTTGTAGCTTACAGGAGTACTATATGTAGTATACTCAGTGTCATCAGTTTGATTTGAAGAGAGAGACAGAGTAAAAAGAGGATTAATTAGCTTTTGGAGACTAATTTCACGCCAGTGTGGATAATATAATTATGTATATGTTTCGTACAAGCATGTGTAGCGACTTTAATTAAGCTCTAGTTTCACACATGTAATGGTACTTTAATTAGTGTTTCATATATATTCAACCTTCATGTACATGCTTCATTAATTTAGTCTATAATTAAATAGCATATCCCAGTTAGAGTTTTTAGCTCACTTGGTAAATATTCTGACTAAACAATCCAGGATGCGTGATAGAGGATTCAAATAATGAAGATTATTCTCTGCCTCATCTGCGTCAGGCAAACAATATATATGGGAGTCGATCAGCTGTAGAACCCTAGCTAGCTGTATACACTAGTACACTAGCTAGCAAGCTTAATTGGAAGTACATATATAGCAAGACACCCTTCAGCAGAGTCCTTGTTTCCTTGAAAAACTTTCGAAAAAGATTGTTACTTAACAAAGCTCAATAAAATTAAGTACGTGCAATAACCATCACTTCAATCAATCGACGGAGTTGCTTGCTTGTGCTTTTGCAGTATATGGAGGTCAAGTACGTGCGTGTTTTGTCTTGGCTTCAATCAATATCCAACCCACAGTAAATTCTTTTCTTACATGAATTAGGACAGCAGCTTGCAATTTCTGGATCCAGAAGCTAGCATATACACTTATATCACGATATATATATATATATATAGGTTTATCTGCCAGCTTAGTTTAATAATTATTACCAGTTCAGATGCAGCTAGCTAGCTCTTCTTAACCTTCCTAAACCCTAATCGAAGCGACTTCGATATTCCTACTTAAGAGCAAGCATGATTGGTTGCTTATGCTAGTGGTTATCTTATGCGCGCACTCATTTATCTTTCGGTTGACTATAATTAAGTATATATATCGATCAGTCATTTATGTTAACAGTTGATTCTGTTGACATTATTGCAAACTTGCTAGTAATGTTTGGTAAGTTATGAACATGATTTGTTAGAGTAGATTGACCTATATATAATTAATGAAGTTGGTAGCTAGCTAGCTACCTGCTTCATCAAGGTTAGAACTTAAGATTCAAGTCAAAAATGTTAATCTGAAACAATTGGCAGCGTTTGATCGATCTGTACTCACAACAATGGTCAAAGCTGGAACTATTTAGTTACTGATATTCGATTTTTAATTAACAAAACAGAACGAAACATCTTCAGGTTCACAACAGATATTGGAAGGGAATTACGTTGTGAGATTAATTATAGATATTGAAGTCTATATATTTACATATATGATCACATATACGACCTAGCTGCCAAACTCGATCGATCGAAACTCCCTCCTAAATGTGACTCTAATGACATCATTTCTGAGAATAATGTACACCGGATTAAGGAACGTTGATATATTTGTAAACTATTGCTTAAACTACTTTATGTTGGTAATTTACAAACCCCGAAAAACCTCAAAGATCTATATGTCCATCTGGTGCTTGATCGATGGTTGGAGCTGATTAAACTGAATATATATATATATATATATCAGTCCGTCTCAGGTGCGGACGTCCGCACGGTGAACAGTACGTACGGATTTGGATTTTCCGGCCACTTTCCGGCCGAATTTGGGTAAACTTCCTTCTAGACATATGTAAATACACCTGTGTAGATCATTTGTCTAGAAGAAACTTTTGGCTAATTCGATCTCTAAGGCCCTCAAAATCTCGTTTCAAAAAAACTGAACATAAACCGGTCCGATTTATGTCCAGTTTTTTTGAAACGCGATTTTGAGGGCCTTAGAGATCGAATTAGCCAAAAGTTTCTTCTAGACAAATGATCTACACAGGTGTATTTACATATGTCTAGAAGGAAGTTTACCCAAATTCGGCCGGGAAGTGGCCGGAAAAGCCAAATTCGTACGTACTGTTCACCGTGCGGACGTCCGCACCTGAGACGGACTGATATACGGGGCTTTTCAAATGCGGACGTCCGCATGTACTGTTCACCGTGCGGATTTGGCTTTTCCGGCCACTTCCCGGCCTAATTTGGGTAAACTTCCTTCTAGACATATGTACATACACCTGTGTAGATCATTTGTCTAGAAGAAACTTTTGGCTAATTCGATCTCTAAGGCCCTCAAAATCGCGTTTCAAAAAAACGGTGAACAGTACATGCGGACGTCCGCATTTGAAAAGCCCCGTATATATATATATATATATATATATATATATATATATATATATATATATATATATATATATATATATATATATCCTAAGCGCTAGCTTAGCTCATCAGTGAGATATGTATAAAACATAGTCATCTGCAAGATGCTGATAATATAGTCACGGCATATATATAGTGGACATACAGAAACGTACTCCAGCAAAAAAATATACAGGGGAGACATTACCTGTAGTACTTCTGAAGTTCTGGGTCATATATTGGAAAAATAAGGTAGCTAGAATCGTTGTATATATGTCCATCGAATTCTTCCTGTAAAGTTAACAGGAATATCCCAAACTAAGAACAATCAGCACAGAAAAGTCCCCGAAGAAAAACCAAGATATCAAATTTGACCTGTTGTGCCACATAATCATCTATGTCATTTCTATAGATAATTGCCGTCAACTTGATGACGATTATTATATAAACACCAGAAAAATTCCGTGATTAAGGCTCAAGACAAGAACCAAATGACGACTTGTGTTCCAAACGTTTCCATTCTATAATCCATTCATCGACCCCTCCACATATATTCAAACAGACAAAAACATATGTCGAAGATTCACAGTGATCTGAAACTAGATTTTTTTTTTCAAAAAAACCTTGTGCTGATTTAAAATATTATGTATTTAGAATGATAATGACACTCACTAACATGAAATTCTTGCTAGTTTGTCGTGCTGTTGTTGAGCCTGAATAAAGTGGTGCTCGATCTCTGTAGACACAAATAATGAAATGAGCTAGCTAGCTTCAGAGAATGGAATAATCAATATGTACCGAAACTGTAGAAGCTAATTACGAGGTGGAGTTGGAATGGAGGCCAGAGGATCGATGCTATTGACATACTTCCAAGAATTCCAACCTGATATAGGAGGTAGTTTAACTAGGGTTTACATTATCCTACTTGAGAAGAAAATAAAACTTCGATCCAATACTAATAATATGTTGAGGCCCAATAAAGTGTTGGGCTAAATTGCAACCCAGCCCATCAAAACCCAAACTCCATTTTAATTTATTTTTTTCGATGTAGTGCTGTCGTGCAGCTAAACCCTACCTCAGGATGAGGAAAACGCAGGTGACAAAAGGGAGAGCAAAACCAGACGGTATCAATGGCGTTTCCGGCAGCTCTTTGGTCTCCTCCGTCTTCTTCATCAGCCAAATTTCCGGTACCCTTCTTCACCTCCGCTCCAATTTCAGTTACCAAATTGTTTTTCCGTTGATGATTAATTCATCGGTCTCTTAACTTTCTTCGTTGTTATTTTTGTTTCAGATTAATCTCACTACACTCAGACCCTCTCAACCCCAAATATGCCTAATCTTAAGTGCTGGTCATAAACCCTTTCGTATCAGAGTAGTACCAATGTCCCAATTTGGGGAACGGGAACCCAATAAGACGACCAATAAGCCGAGTCTGCAGATAGCTCTGGTGAAGGAGAAGCTTCTGGAAGCCATACCTGTCCCAGTTAAAGAGCTACCATGGAAGAAAGCAGCAGGCATTGCTCTCAAGCAATTCCTTCTCCTTGGCTACAAGGCACTCAAACTGTCCCTCATTGCTTACTGTGTGCTGAGCTTCTTTTCGGATATCGGATTTTCTATATCCAGAAACAGAGAATTGGCAATACCCTTTGGTCTGCTAGTTGGGTGCTTGCTGACTGACGTTTTGAAGGAGACATTGCGAGAAGTGCTTCCCATTTCGGATGAGAAGGATTCCGAAGAGCACCTTATCGGAATCGGCTGCCTATTTACTTCTGTTAAGTTCATTTCTGGTGGTTTCCCAATTCAGGCGCAGGTGTTTCTTCTTAATGTTGCGAATGGGGGGTTTCTGCAAGTTTTGTGGCTCTGGAGAGGTTTGTTGAACAAAGGTGGAGAGGAGAAAATTGATGTTGATAATAGTACTGATGCTTCTTCATTGGCAATGGATGTGAAAATGTGATTTGCTTTTGCTGATAAAGTGCTCATCCTAGCTAAAGAGTTCGTTTTTCAATTTTGTTCTTGGCTTGGTTTGTAACATCTGTGCCATTTGCAAAACCGAATGGATTTCGGGGCTGCATAAGTGTCTATGTAATTTAGGCTGTTGCTCAGAGGATCAAATGATCATGCTTGCATCAACATATGGAGTTTATACCGAAGAAATCACTATTATTATTATTATTATTATTATTATTATTATTGATTCAATATCCTATGAACAACACAATGCTATACCCACTATCTATATAAGATTTTCTTTTCTCCTTTTGGAACTGAGTACAAAACCAGAAATCCTGCAGCCCCGCGTAAACCCCCCTCCAAACTATCTTTAATTATCACTAGAACAAAACTCAGAACTGTACAAAGTAAGAATAAGAATTCTTTTTGGAAATCTAGCAATAAATCAAAGAGAGAGCCTGGCTGTACGTTTGTTGAACTCTGCATTTCGTAAGGTACTCTCACAGTTTCCCTTTTTTGTATCTAGTCTGTACAACTCTTTTTCTCCATGCAAGCATTTCATCCCAGCTGTGCCATCAACAACTCGAATTTGCATAAATGCACCGGCGGAACTCAATTTATTTTAGCTCTGTGGCACCAAAAGTGCTAGCAATGGACCATGATCCACTTACTTGGCTGGGTTCCTTCTCTGGAAAAGAGAAAGAAAAAAGAACATGAAACCGAAGAGTTAGTTATGTGATAGTTACAGGATAGCTGATAAGTGTCAAAAAGTGTTTGATGAATCAAACCTGACATCCCATTCTCTGGATCGTCAATGTTATCCTCTTCTTCAGCATGATGTGACCCCGCCATACTCGAGTCAGGATAAGGAGAAGGGGACTGGCAATAGGCTGCGTGCAACTGTTGATAGATCTCCTCAGTCCTCCCACATTTCTCATCTTCCCTATCCATGCCAATAAGAATCTGCAAACAACCCCGCTCACTAATATTTTAGAAAATAAATAAATACAGTGACATAGTGACAGACAGAAAGTTCACTTTGAAAAGTACCTCTGCAACATGGTTCTTGAATACTGGATGAAATCGCTGCCGACAGTACTCATTAAACAAAATAGTGAAAAGAACCAATGGAATAGTGAAACCTGATGCAATTGGTGATTTTCTTAATCCAAAGACGCCGAGAGCTATTATTTGCATCATAACCAATGAGAAAATTACGGTATTGTGAACCAAAGGCCAGAAGTGTCCCCCGGTTTGATATTTTGTTATATACACATTGACAATCTGAAACAGAAATTTTATTGAATCCATCATTGATGCCCAAAAAAAGAGAGGAAAAAGAATAAACAAATGAAATGTGGAAATAACTCGATGACAAAAAGAAAAGAAAAAAGGGTAAAAAGAAAGTAAATACAGCACATAATGACCAAAACCCTGCAACGTAAGGAATGATACAACACTGCTAGAGACTATATATATGTCTGGTACAAGATACCAAATCTATATCATTTGCGTAAGCTACGTCTAATCATGAAGAGCAACTGCAACTATTCATGTAATGCACAAAGTTATAAAGAGCATGATCGGAGGATTCCTCACCTGGTTTCGATATATGAAGTAAGCAAGTGTAAAGTAGATCAGCAAGAATGGCAATATTAGGGGAACCAAGATTGAGCACGTGAAGCCAATGAACCCAAACAGAAGCAGTCTGGGAATTTCTGTATGATACGGAAAAGACATTACGTCAATAGCCCAATGTTTCATTCTGAATATATATCTTCGGATAGAGTTGCAAATGAGAGGATAAAGTTGCATGAGTTCACATGCTAAGCTCGCCCAACCAGATGATAGAACATAAGTCATGAAGAATTTAGCCTGGAAGAAAAACAGTAGGCACATGGAAAAGTCAAGACAGGTTAGCAAAACTAGATCAAGAATAATATAATCCATTAAAAGGTGAACAATCAAAGACATATCTATCACCTGTGCTGGAATTGCGCTGGCAAGTTGGGCAGGTAGGTCTTTCACACTATCAAGTTTTCTAAATATACGGAATTGGTCGATAACAGTTCCGGCAAAAACATTCATAACAAACACATTCCAGATAGTGAAGTATAAGATTTTGAAGCAAGCACTTTTTTTCCTCCCACTTCGGGAGATAGAACCCTCCATTGCTGAAATAAGCATCATAATTGGTGGAACTGTATAGAAAGCCACAATTAAAACTACACTTGGTAGGTAACCCGTCATCAGCCGGCTTATAAATTTCCTGCAGATGAGCATTATATAAGTGTTCTTGCTAAATGTGTAAGGTTCTTTGGGTATCTAAAGCTGGACAAGTCTTTCTTTAATTCTGAAGACAAGAACTATACCCATGCAGAAAGAAAATACAGAGCATTAACCAACAAACTTTAGTGTATATGTATGTATGCATGTGTGTGTGTGTGTATATATATATAGTCCAACTGAACCTTAGTTACCATTGCACTCTCAAAAGCTGCCCATCCAGTGTTTATATTCTCTCTTTTTATGTCCTCTCTGTTTTTCCCTACGAGATACAGTATGTCTACATGTATAGCATATAGGCTGCATATATATGAGTGTGTGTATATTATGCACTAGTTTGTGCATAGAAATATTCATAAAATCAGCCTAGTCTTGCAGAATTCTGATCCTTGGACCCACAACATGCTGATTCATGCGTATGATCCAAATAAAAACAAAAATTGCAATTAACACATAGTATTGTTCTAATCTAACTTACTTCTCAAGAGGTCCTTTCAGAAATGGTAGCGCTTTTTGTAGCTTATCTGCATGAGTCATTCCTTGAACCAGTGTGACAGGAAGAAGAAACACAAGCATAAAGGCAGTAGCAGCTAGAAGTGTAGCTAGCTTACGGATCCATAGTTGTCCATATGGTATCCAAAGGTTTGACCAATAAACATCTTGTGGCTCTGGTGCCAACTGTGTCACCCATAACATGGGATTGGATGAGTGAAGAACCTCTGAAGTCACTACAGCAGCATAGCGAGTCTTGAAAAAGACAAAAGCAGCAGCACAAACCTGTATTGAGTGACCCAACATAATTTAGGTTTCATAACTATTGTTTGTTTATCCTCGTATGAAAACATTCATATCTATGTGAGGAAAACAAAGTAACAATGATGATCAATATCAAGATATGAACAATGAAAAAGAATTTTACCACACAACGAAATGGGTGTGTGAAGAACAGAGAGCCCCGTTCAAAACCCCAAAAAACCAATGACTACCATAGAAAAAAAAACATCTCTTGTAATCCTGTCATCATTTCAAGTCCACTTAGCTAGCCTTTTTGGTTGAGGTAGCAATATACCTTTAAAAAGAAATTGATAAATTCTTATGCATATGCTTCTATCACAACTCAAACACAATGATGCTTAACATAAGAAAAGTAAACATTTCACTTAAAGATACCAAATATAGCAAGTTCCATAGATTGGAGGTAAATCAGAAATCATGTCCCACCTCCTCTAAAGGGTTACAGAGACTAATATGTTGGTCATCCAAAACATAGAGCATCAACACCACATTTTCTTCAATTCATTGCCCAACCATTCTCCCCACACCATCATAAAGAAAAACAAACAAAAAGTTCTCTAATCATTCTTCATGATTGGTACTAGACTATGCAGATCTATGTTAATACAAAGAGAATGGAATTTACCACAGAGCAACTGGGAGAGCTGGTCATATACAATGGACTAGATACAAGAAGAATGGCATAAGACTAACATTAATAGAAAAAAAGGGAGTGTGTTTGTGTGTGTTTGTATCACATCAGGTGAAGGTCGTAAGTTTACTTACATACAATTGACAATCCAATTCAATGGCACTACCACATATGCACACAAAAAGAAGCAATGATCCCATAGAGCTTTTGTTGTATATGCATGATAGGAACCAAAGACTAGTTCAAATGGACTAGAGCTTCTGACCTTTTTATTTCTTTCACCCAAGGCATTTTCAATAAGCAAGGACTTCCCTCTAACACTCTCTGTTTCATGTGAGAGAATCTTAAAAGAATCATCTTTCACTCCACAAAAGCCACAATGATACAAACCTGGTTTATGGTTATGATCAACAGAAACATCCATCAAGATATTGCACATCTTTCCGGCATTGCTCTGTGAAATTATCATTGACACCGTTAACAATATCCAAGAAAAAGTGTCAAGTCGTGCTTGTGGTGACATTATAAGGCAATAATAAAGTGAGTAGAAGAGTTTTATGTATAAAACATTAACAGAAAATTATAATTCAAAGAAATTACATACCATCAATTTCTGAACTTTACCAGTTCGATACACCATTTGGTGAGACAAGTAGCTTGACTCATGATACTTCATAAAGAATTTTCTCACTGAATCGCTGTATGACTCTTCTGGAGACCAAGGAATAGCACGAACAACAACTGTAAAATGGCTTGGATTTAAAGAAGATCCAGTAATATGTGCCAGTCGCATTTCAGTGATGCTCTTATACTCCTACAGAAACACCAAAACATCAGTACTATATGTTTATAGGAATCAGATGGAACAAAATAAAATACAGTATACAGCAATACAGAAGATGGGTAGATCCTTACGAAGTAAAGAAGAATACAAGCTGAAGAGGTAATGATGTACAGTGTGAGACAATGGGTCCAGAGCCTGCCATAAATTAGATCAAAGAGAAGTAACCAATCAAATATACAATTCTGATATGTGTAGCCAAAACCAAATAAACCAATAATTTAACTGTAGAAGTAAGAGGAACATATCAGAAATATTGTTTTGTAGTTCAGTTGCATATATAGAGTATACAAGTCTTAAATAAAGGCAAAGAAGGTATGTTGCACAAAATTTGAGTCTATGAAACATATGCGTACCCAAAAATATCAAAACCTTCATATGCACATATTAAAATTCAATATAAGAAATTGTTTTCCTTTCTAATAATTGACATATCCCTACCACTTTGAACCCTCTTGAACATTCAAGATGGTAAATACTTCCAAGGATTCATAAGGGATTTCCTTGTGTCCCATCATATTTCCATGATAATTCACTGGCAGCACTACAAAAACGCATGTGACAGTAGCAATGGAAAAGATCCGAAGACTGTCAATAGAGAAAAGACAAGGCCAAAGTAAGAGATCATAAATATGATGGGGAGGATAGTTATTCTTGTCAATTGAGCTAAAATTAAAATGACGGAGACACAAATCATAAATTAAGAAGGAGGTCAGGTACTTCGTAGTCATTCATCTAATCCAGACTCAGGTCAGGTACTATGTAGTCATTTATGTAACTTGCTTCCCTTATATTTGTTCTCAAGAAAACAACCCCTCGTGATATGAAAAGAAAAAGGGAAATGCTATACAACATAACACTTCCATGATAAAAGAAAAGGTTCTAGTGCAGTGACTCATACCCCTAAAAGCAACAAGTAGAACTATAATGTCCAACACAAGGTTCACCCTATAAAATTTTAAGGCCTAATTCCTCGTCTACAAAAATGTAAGCAGGGTTCACTTACCTGAAGACTATTATCCTCACGAAAACGACAGCATCCAAGCCACCATCAGCCAATATATCTTCTTCTGTTGTTTTCCAGACTTTCACTAACCAACTAGCAGATGGAACAAATCTATCCAAACACAAGGAACTATGCTTTTTCGCGGATACTGAAAGCTTTCGCCCAAAGTAGACAGTAGCATTGCTCGGCTGCTTTCTCAATATGGAATACAGCGAAAACAGCACAACACACACACCTATATTAATTCCAGCAGAAGTCCACAGAGCTGCGAGATCCATCTTCAAGCTTCAGGTATCTCATCGCCCAAACAAACCAGTCATCAAAACAACTCAGCTCCGCGGTTCGTCTACCTATTTTGATTCCATATCAGCACAAATATCTCAACTACTTTATTCGTCACTAATTCAACAAATATTGATTATAATGATGATGTTACAGTATCCAACATTTCACAAGGTTGATGAAGTTACACGTCACAAAATCCCAATTCTCGGCTTACAGTAATTCACAGACTAATAATAGATCAACAATATTCCAATCTACTCTATTTTCTTCGAACTGAAAAACATATAAAACATCGGCGACTATGAAAATTTACAAAGAAAGCAGAATTGAGTAGGTGTACCTGAACCAATTCGAGTAATAATAAGTTATGAAACTCGGATTGATATTCCAGGCGAGTCTTGTACAGAAAACGACGCCGGATTGCGAGGCGAGTGGGATTAAAGCTTGTACGCCACCACCGGCATTGCCATTGCGGTTTTGCCGCGCGCTTTGCTTCGACTCCAACTCAAACAGATGAAAATTTACAGAGGAGAACAAACAAACAAAAACAAAAAATGAAAAAGAAAAGAAAAGAAAAGAAAACCCTAGAAATTCAAACAGAAAGAAGGAGAGGTAGTTGGTTTTTTCTGTTTCTGTTTTCGGGGGAGAACAAGCTTTTGATTGGGTGAAGAGGAAAGCGAAGAACGAAAACGAACCAACTTTATATTTGTTTTTTTTGTGTGTGAAAATGGGTCAAATTTGAGTCGCACTGAGATATATGTATTAGCGGGGAGTACGGTGTGACACGTGGAGGACAGCAAAGAGTCGGTCCAACTGTCCAACTGATTTTAAAAGGGGAAGGCGCTCAATCATGTCATCCAAGTTAACTGTCTACATATTCTCTTTCTTTTCTTCTTTTTTAAGGCGGCTCGGATTGGTCTTCTGTCACTATAGTTGGTGGGCTAGTTTTTATAGAGGGCCTTCTACGAGGATTGAGTTATAGGCTTCTAGGATGGGCCTTGAGATACGTCTGGGCTCTCGGATCAAATAGTGACATATGGTTCGACTTCTATCACAATCTTAAAACATGTTAATGATGTTAAGCCTCGTTGATGGAGCAAGATGCCCGTTGCCATTTGGCAACTCACACAATTACGATGTTCTTTCTCGAACTTTAATAAAATACGAAGTGTGTACGTAGAGTTCTGATCTTGACATTTGACTCGAAGGGTTGTAATCACTAACGAGAAAAATTGAAAAGTGAATGAACAGTTACTAAATATTGAAAAGTATTCGGCAAATGAACTATCTATGTGGCGCATATCTATTAGTTCTTACCGAAGTGAGAAAGAATCTTCTTTCCTGTTTTGCCCTCACAAGCTCGCTCTTCTCATCTTCGATCCCCGCCGACAGTGATCGTTTCTCCGGGAATTTAAACACCACGAGCGGCGGCGAGTACTCGAGCAACAACTTCTCCAAATCCTCCACCGTTTCCTTCGTCACTTCATCACCGGTCCCTCCAGTCTTTTCTCCCTTAGAACCCCGTCATCTACGACGTGTTAGAGTTTGCCTGCCCCACCTCCAACTTCCTTGTCGCCCGCTGCCTCTCTTCCTTGTGGCGTTGCTCCATCTACAGCAAAGACGTTGTCGTTTTCCAGCGCAAGTCCCGCCTCGTCGACCCTAACCTCGACGGCCTCCACCAATCCCTCTCCCTTATCTCCCGGTCCCACTAAAGTAGCCTCGTCAAGCTCCTCGGCGCCGCCCTCTTCGGCATCCACATCTACCTCGCATACAAATCCACGTCGCTAACCTCGCCGAAAGCATCCGCAACACAAACAACCCAAGCTTCACCGTCCTCTCCAAGTGGCTTTCTCGCCTCTGAATTGTCATTGACCTCACGCTTGACTACATCCACCACTGCTCTGGGCTCAGTGACGGCTGTGACGCTTTCGTCCACAACCTCCCCATCAACTACATCCACCACTAGATTCTTGTCGTCAACCTCCAACGTCAACAAGGCCCGGGCGAGATCTGGATTAGACGTGAAGGGCAAAATTAGAAAATTGTATTTTGGGTTTGACTCTCAATTAGTTACTAACCAATAAATAGATGACACATGTGTCAGTGCACTTGACTACTGTGTTTGGAATAATTTTCCCACTAACCTAGCCTCAGAGACCTTGATATAATGACCTGAGAGAAAGTCCACTAAATATTGTCTAACCTAGTTGTCCCGTCAATTATATCCAAATAAAAGTAGAGTTTTTCTATTGGATCTTTATTTGCTCACCATCTTTCTCAACATTTTCCCTTTAAACTCTCAACTATAGCCTTGATTTTTTCCTTTTAAGAGAACAAAGAAAAATAATAATCTTGATAAATTTTAAATTTCTTCTGATTTTGGGTTTGAATGTTCATTGCCTTGTTGTGGTAATTGATAGGTAATTGTATTGCTGGAAACATAAGCTGATCAATTACTCTAAATTTATTTTGTCATTTATGCTGATGTTACTGGATCGAAAGAGCTACTCTTTGTATTGTATGTACTCATATTTGACATCATAGCACTGCCTCCTTTTAATATCGAAATGCTTACACTGACACCCAATCCTGCACTTTTGGTTTCTAACTCGATCATCAAAAAATGACTATTCAATTATAGGCCAAACTCTTGAACTCCAAGAAATCATAGTTGAATTTTTCTAGATGATATATACGTGTGTTTATGTTTTTTTTCATATATATATATATATATATTTAATTTTAGAAGAGTAGACCTGACTTTTAGAACAAGAGTTGGTCAAATGAAATTTTTTGGAGTTTCAAATAGAAATACTCATAAATGATCACTATCTACAAAAATAGTTAACGTAGTCTAAAAGTGACCTTGGTCACTCTTTGAAGCAATAATCGAGCTTGCATTGTGACTCGATTACCATGTGCATGGCAACTTTGAAAATCGTCATGTTCCTCTTTTAACTTTAAATAAAAGTAATAAATAATAATATGAATCGGGGGTTGGGTTGGAACAATTAATAATAAGAACGAAAATCTTGGACATAATGCCTTAAAGTTCCGGAGATCTGAGGATAAATTTGTGTAACGGGTGGAATTGCAATAAAAAAGTATTAACAATATTTGGAAAACCAATTCATCAATAAGTAAGCTAAAATAACATGTCATTGATAAGCATATACATATTAACATTTACGGTCATGTTCTGGTGGTGAATGGCTTTGTGGTCAGTTGTGATCAATTACCGTTAGAACTGTACCCAACGAATGATATTAATTTGTCTTCTAACTGTATTTTAATTAATTATCGTTAGATGTAGATCTAATGGTGATTAACCACGATTAATCACAAAATTCATTGACCACCAGACGAGACTCATAACATTTAACATGTACAAAATGTTTGGCTTGATTTTCTCAAGTCAAGTCGATGTGATTAAGATGATCACAAACTGTCTCTTTTAGTTACGTTGTTCGTGCTTGGCGTGCCACTGCCGATGGCAGAATGTAGTTTTTGTGATTTATGCCGCGATGTCTTTGCTTCTTTACAAACGATTGGAGCGAGGAGAGCACCAACTTCGCTCGTTGAGTTCTACTGGCCTAAGTTGTTTCAAGACTTAGGTTTTATGTCTCTTCGCTGAGCCACAACTGATCGATACTTTACACGCAATGAGAGTATAAAACAGAGCAATCTTTTAAGGTGAGTGTTGAGAACACTGGATATGGTGACTTCTTGAATCCTTGGAATTTCCACGCTCTGTCGAGTGAACCAGACTCCTCCGATCGTCGTCGTCGGTTTAGTAGCTAAAGTGAACCTTCGAATCTCCATGCTTAGTCCGGTGAACAATATCCTGAGTTTGCTGTCGTTGAGTTGGGTGATCTTGTAAACCTCTAGAATCTCCACGCTCTGTCGAGTGAACCAGACTCATTTGATCGTTGTTTTCGTTGTTTACTCGTTGAGAGTAATGAATTGCTTGTATGCAGATTCGTGTATGTGTGTGTGTCAATCTGCTTGGATTGTTCTATTTATAGAGATTAGTGCTCTTCTCCTCCGATCGCTCAAGGAAACAATTCGGACTAGGAAAATAAGGATGTGAATCTTCCTAGCTTGATTAGAAATCTCGTATTGATTTTTAATATTTTCAAATTCGCAACTATACTTTGTGAGCTGCAGAGGTCGGCCTGTATTTTTCTTGGCTCATAGTCTGTAATAAAATGTTTAAGTATATTTTGGGCCCAAATATTGCCCCACAGACCACGTGATTAACTCATAGGCAATTGAAGGGGTCTTTGTTATGATGTGTCGTTCCCAACGGTTCAATAGTCTCGCTTAAGCTACTCGAGTACCTCTTTGGAAAGTTGCGCCCAACGTTTAAAAACCCTCATATACTTACTTGTGTTTCTCTCTCTTCTCAAAAGCCTCTTCTCTACGCTTTGCACTTTCTGAAATTCATGTCGCCATTTCGATCCTCCTTACTACGGTCATAGCACCATACTAAAAGTTTTGCCCAAAATCCTCCCAATTGAATGTTGAAAGCTTCTATGCCCATATGCTCCCGCGCCTCTATCGAGATCAGGGGTTTCCATATGAAAGGCTTGATATTAGAAAGGGTGATGAAGTCATATTGGGTCCAACAGTTGATACTACAAGGCCTTTTCTCCTCTTAGCTAGGAAGTTCGTCATCCTCCGCTTATTGATCGTGTCGAGGCTGTTAATCCCATTCAGTGGGATGGTAAGGATTTTGATGTCAAGTTGGGAAAATGGACCAGCAATAGGGAGGAAGACCTCTAGTGGTACATGGATCATAAATCCTTGGATGAAGAATTCTGGGTACATGCTGGAATCTCCCAGGCCTGGGATTTATGTTTCTGTCTTCCTTCAGAAGATGCTCGTGCTCCAGTGGCTGTTGTGCTATGCTTCTAGGAGATGAGCAGTAACACCTTCGTGTTCCCTTGTGAAAATATGAGTGTTAGTCTACTGGATTTGGTCACTATTACTGGGCTTCCTACTGCGGCTTGATCATATATTCCTGGTACCCTCGATGATCAGGTATATTCGTTTCATGCAGACCCCCAACATCCTACTGGTGCCGCGTACTCCACTTGGCAGAAATGTTACAGCGATGAGTCATTTCAGGCCACTGCTGAACTTGGTCCTAGTTTTGATGCATAGCGAACAAAAAAATGCCTATGGAGGTATTGCCTTTTTAGAGTATTGGTTGTGTCGCTATGTCTTTTGTGTTGTTGCAAATAAGATGATAGGTACATTTACTAAGGTTGTCGAAGCACTCTATAGTGGTCAAAGGCTCGACCTAGCTCAACCTGCTTTGGGTGTCCTCTATCGTAGTTTTGGGTGAATTTCTCTGAACCCGTTCAAACTTAAGTTTGTTGGCCCCATTTGGATTTTACACCTCTGGCTTCAGGTGTACTTCATTTTGCTTCGCAACCTGGCTCACAAGAATTTTGAGCCCGATGAACTCTTGGGAAGAACTCTAGTCCGTGCTGGTGAGACTGATCCTCTGAGTTATGTTCAATGCTTCAATCAATTTTGGATCCTGAGGTAATTTCCCAAGGAAATAGTGGAACTAGTGGTCACTCATAGATATCCGTCTGAGCTGGCGACTGGCTTTATAGTTTCTTCGACCCAAACCATTGCTGCGAATGAGGTATTCATTCAGTGTGTCTCCTGCTCTGACATTGTCATTCCTGATTCAGTGGTATAGATCAACCTGTATGCTGCCAATCATTTTGCATGCCAGTTTGGTTTGACCCAAGATCTACCTTGTCCATTGATTGAATCATTTAACGGCTTTACTTCTTGGAGGACCTATCTGGATAAACCTGTTGTGAGTACACTGCAGAATTACAAAACTCCTACCTTTCCTCTTGTGCATCTTGAAGAAATTCGTCGTCGTACCATCCGTGCTACGTATTCTGCTGTTAGCGCCTATCCAGACTAGTGTGAGCGGGACTATGGTCATAGCTAGAGGAAAAGAAAGACTGACATGTTTCATCGGATCTTTCTAGAATCTTTTCTTCCCTTCTTCAAACTTCAAGTAGATAAGAAGACATTGGGCCATTCACAGGCCCCTTCTCAAGGTGATAGGGAGAAAAAGAGTGAGAAAAAAGAAAGCAGTGTGTCGCCTGTTTCCGCTGTAAAACGTACCAAGCTTCTTTCGGCTAGTATGGCCGCTGCGAATCCTACAGCGAGAGCCTCTGCGAAGGCTACTGCAAAGAAAAAGAAGACTATCTCCCCTTCCCTAGTTCCCTCGTGGCTGAAAATTGGAATCAAGAAGATGAGGATTCATCTGAGCATGTGCCACTGGTAAGTTTCTTTGGCCTCTATACTATCGACTCTTGTTATGTTTAGTGCCTTTTTGCCTTATCTGCAGATGTTGATTGCAGAAACAACTCCGTTATTCTAAACAGAGCTCTAGAGTGGAACCTCTTGGGAAAGGACCTGGAAGAGATGTAAGTCCAGACTCTATCTCCATAGTCTCGCTTAACACTACCAGTGAAGATAGTGACCCATTGGAAATTAATGCCGCGAGGAGCAAAGGGAAGAGAGTTCAAAATGTTGTTCCTACAGACTCTTCTTCATCTTCAACTGGAAAGTCTTCTCATGAGGTTTTTCCCAACCAGCACCAAAATGAGGGCCCATCTGCTACCTTATATCACACTCTTCCCTTTCCCCAAGAAAATATTATCCTTATTGAGCAGGTCTATCAACAACCCTTCCATGAATTGATAGCTAATCTTGTTGACGTGGAAGTCCAAACTCAAGAGGTCCAAGAACCTGACTCATCTCTAAGGGAGAGAAGGGAAGCTGAACATGATGAAGGTTCCACATTACCAGGAAACACTGCAGTCCCTGAGTTGGGTTAATCATAAACACACTAAGTTTGTTTGAGCTGTCCTCAAATATCTTAACCACTGTTTTGGTTTATCCAGTCGTATGTTGCTGCCAAGTTGCAGCCAGAGACTATCCTTTTGCCAATGGATGAGGAAACTGAGCTTGTATAACCCATGGACCCTGTAGAGCAAATTTTTGTTCTTAAAACTAACCCTGCTTCTACAATAGCTATTGTGGTTACTGAGATAGGCCTTTCAACAGAGGTAAACTCTTTTTGCTTTGATGTTCCTTTATTTGTGAACATACTCTGACTCAAGACTCTTTCAGCCTCTCGCTCACGACCCTATGTCTCCCTTGAATACTAATCTATACAATGCCTCCACTCCACCACTGCTGCCTCAGGTATGCTTTATTCTCTTTATGACCTCTATTTGTAACTGATGGCAAGCAACTCTTAATGCTAACCTTCTCTGTGCAGGTTTTCTCTCATAAAGACCTCAACTCGGAAGAGCTTTCTCTTGATATGGGAAGTCACGCACTTGGGCACTTTGCGAATGTCATTCGAGGCTATGATGAAGGTGCTGCTAACCACGCTGCAATTTCTGCAATACCCTCTCCTAGTCCTTCTCCTGGCCTTTCTGAAGATGGAGACTTCATGGTTAATACTTTAGAGGAGGCCCACAAGCTCTTTGAAAAGTTGGTTTTTCTTGAACAAGAGCTCCCATAGATACAGATCGTTGTTGCCATTCTTCGTGACCTCTGGGTTCTAGACCTTGAGAGTGATGAGGTTCGAAATACAATCCTGGAGAACATTCATATTGCTCTTTGTGCCAAAGATGTTGCTGATCCCTGCACGCTGTGATTGATAGAAGCGTTGCTATTCCAGCTCCCCGAGCTACAAAAGACTGTATCTACTGCAAATTCTGAGAAGGAGAAAGTTGTTTCCCTTCATAAAGAGCATAATCGTAAGTGGAAGCAACAACATGCCAATATTGCATCTCTTGCCAAGGACTACTATGGTGAGTGGGAGAAGATTCAAAATAAACGGGCTGAAAACTCTTTTGTAAGTAGAGTTGTGAGTGATAGAAACCAACTTTAATGGGAGAAAGTAGCTAGCAGCGGAAATCCTTGCAACTGAAAAAGCCTCGCTACAGAATGTGACTGAAATTCGGACTTTCGTAGCTGACGCTGAGGCCAAATGGTCAACTGCTAATGCCAACTATCTGCAGGCAAAGATCACTCCGCCAGAACTAAGTAGCTTCGTTGCCCATCTTCTTGAGAATTTTTGTACTGATTATAGACCAAGCCACAATTAATGGGCTTTAATTTTTATTTGTAATATTTATTTATTCAACTCTTCTAGCCCAAAGCCCTTAATTCCTTTCTAAGTATCTCTACTTAGTCTTTAATTCTGCCCCCAAAGATCACGCCGAATGCAGAATAACTATCCGCTTTGAATGCTTCATTAATTTATTTCTTGAAACGGCCAATCTTCAGTCTTCAAGAGATATGCAAATCGTTGGGGAGCGTGGACCTCCTTAATTATTGTATTGAATCGATGCAACAATTCCCACTCCGCTCGTTAAAGCCTCTAGGGTTAGGTCACTATATATAGCATGTTACTTCTACCTTCATCTTCACAAAACACTTTTCCATCATCCAGAAAGATCATGTTTCCCATGTGTGACTTCTTTTTTTTCTTCTTTAAGGCAATCCCTCTAGATTCTTTGTTCTGCTAATGCTCATCTTTGTTGAAGTACCCAAGCTAAATCTTATCTTAGGTAGAAGTACCTAAGCTCAGGCTCTTCGCTTGCATTCTTGTTCTGAATACTTTGAGAATTAGCTGGAAGCTGTGCAGGTTGTCCCTCACTAACTCCATCCCTGAAGACCTCTGTTCCAGTCATTCACATGCTCTAACCCACTCCCTGGAAGCTTCTATTACATGTAAGGGTACAGTGTCGAAGATTAGGTTTGATGAAGGGAAGGCCTGTTGGGATTTATTGGGGGAAAACTCCGAGCTACCAGAGCCTAATGCAAGCGGAGATAGATCTAGCCCTTGGTCAGTGCCCTCCCACCTGGTGTTTGTTGCGACTAAGAGCTAGATCAACCACTTTCACCCTTTTGGCTACTATGTTTGGCCATTTTGCTATAGAGTTTCCATCACTCGATGAGTGGTATCAGAGCTAGAGGCCGCAAAGCCTCAAAAAATGTATTTTCCCTTCATCAAAGGAAAGACTTACTTTACTGCTTTGTATATATCTTGTTTCTGCAGCAAAAATAGTTTCTATAACAATGGTAAACTACTAGAGCTGGTTTTGAATACAAATGTAAAAAGAATCCCTTTAATAGGTTTAGAATCAAATGGAAAACCAAAGTTGTAAAAAATTTGAGATTTTGGCCATGGAAGTTGTCCTAGATGTATACTGGTTGCTCTCCTAGTTTTACCAGAAGAGCGAGCCTCATTTATAGGCTACGAGAAAGTGCAAAACTAAGTGGTTGTCTCTGCGGGTGCTTCATATTCCCAGATCAGCTTTCTATACTTCTTTAGAAATCAATCATTGATAGGGTTACGATGCACTGTTCCATCTATATCTCGCAGTTGGACAATCTTTTTACCTTTGATTTTGTCAATGACAAAAGGTCATTCTCACTTTGTAGACCATTTACCCCTTCCATCTAGTTTTTCACCAAGAGGGAGAACTGCCTTCTATACTAACTCTTCTTCTGTGAAGCTTAGTCCTCTGCTGCGATGATCGTAAATGTGAGCCACATTTTTCTTCTCAGATATTAGGTTGTTCAAATCCTTGGTGTGTTTTTCATCCAAGTCTTCGAGCCCTTGCCACATTGCCTGAACATAATGTTCACCAATTAACTGATGTTGGTCCATGATTCACAGAGACTGTACATTGATTTCCAGAGGTAAAACTGCATCATGACCAAACATTACGACATATGGGGTAGTGCATGTTGGGTTGCGCTTCGAAGTCCTGTAGGCCCAAAGTGTACTGAATAATTCTCCATGCCATAATCGTGGGTTATCTGTAAGCATCCTCTTTAATATATGTGGATCATCTTGTTGCTTGCTTCAACTTAGCTATTGGACTGTGCTTAATATGGTGAAGAGTGCAAAAACTGGATCCCAAAGTGTGTCATCAACTCCTATATTTCTCCATAAATGAACGCCTGTCTGAGACAAAATATTCCGGAATACCAAACCGGCATACGACCTCTTCATATAGGAACTGTCTGATCACAGCAGCCGAAGCAAATTTTATTGGCTTTGATTCCACCCATTTGGTGAAGAAGTCGGTAGCCACAACGATGAACTTATGTTGCATAGATGAATGGGGATGAATCATTCCAATTAAGTCCAAAACTTATCCTCGTGCAAGCCATGAGTTAATGATTGGCTGCATAAGAATATTTGGAATATGACTAACTGGTCCGTGAGCTTGACAATCTTCACATCCTTTGGAAAAAGAAATGCAATCTTTCAGAATAGAGGGCCAAAAATAACCACGTCGTCGCAGCAACCATCTCATCATAGGTCATGATTGGTGAGCACCACAAACCCCTAGATGGACCTCTCGTAGCAACATTTTGGTCTCGTTCCCATATACACAAAGAAGGTTAACACCATTGCCTCCTCTTCTGAGCAGCTCATCATTTCATAGAAGGTAATTAGGAGCTAAATTCCTGGTGTTTTTGTCTACAGGAGTACTGGGATCCTTCAAGTAGGCAATAAGTGGCTGCCTCCAATCTTCATCAATGGAATTTAAAGCAGCTACATACCATTCATCATTTTCTTCTTTCCTTACCATAAAGGAAGGAAGCATTATGTGTTCAACCTGTAAGATATGCTCTTGTACACCATCTGCAAGTTCGATCCCAGTAGCAAGTTGTGCGACTTCATTTGTTGCATGATTTTCTTCTCTGAGAATGTGTATTAATTCCACATCAGTGAAATGCTCCAACAATTCACTTTCTCTATTCACGTATGGTTCCAACGCTACACCAATCTTGAATGTTTCCTCAAGCTGTCGTATTACTAGCAACGAGTCACCCATATTTATGCATCCTTGACCTCTAAGTCAATTAGCAGTTCCAATCCAATGATCAATGCTTCATACTCTACTGCGTTATTTGAGCAATGATTGTCCAGTCTAAAGGAGAAGAAAAAGTTTCCCTACGAGGACTTACTAATGCAATCCCTACTTCAGTGAAAGCACTCGTACTGGATCCATCGAAGTATTACTTCCACGGAGTTAAGGAGATGTGAGATAGTTCTAACTCCTTGAGCTCTGGAATATCCACCATTGGATGATGTGCTAAAAAATGGCCACTGCTTGGCCTTTTACTGCCTTCTTCGGAACATATTGCAGTGAAAACTCAAACAGTACGAGAATCCACTTTCTAATCCGTTCTCTAAGTATAGGTTGGGATAACATGTATCATACCAAATTTGTCTAAGCGATGACACACGTGGTGAAAGATAATATGTAATGTTTTAACTTACAGCCAGAAAAGTATAGAGTGAGGCACAACTTCTTCATTGGTTTATACCTGCTTTCACAGTACGTTAGTATTCTTCTTAGGTAGAAAATTACTCACTCTGCCTAGGCCTCATCATCTTGTGCTAACAAGCTTCCAATCGAGAACTCAGTTGCTGAGAAATAAAGTTTCAAAGACCTGCATGGCTTTAGTGGTACTAAGACTGGTGGATTGACTAAGTATTTCTTGATATTATCAAACACATCTTGGTGGATTGGCTACCAAACAAACTCTTTCTCTCCCTGTAACTTTAGTAATGGAGTGAAATGATTGGTCTTCCCTGCAGCGTTGGCAACAAATCTTCTTAGGAAGTTAATCTTTCCCAGAAGCTACTGCAACTCTCGCTTGTTCTTTGGTGGTAATGCTCTAATTACAGCTTCCTTCTTATCATCTGGGACCATTATGCCTCATTGGTGTACTAGAAATCCTAAGAAATCCCCTGCTTGTACCCCAAACACACTCTTGGCAGGATTCATCTTCAGCTGATGCTGTCTCATTTGTTTGAATACCTACCTTAGGTCACCAACATGATCAGACATCTTTCTGGATTTAACCACTATATCATCAATGTATACTCCCATGGTGTTCCCTGGAAAAATCATGAAAGATGTAGTGCATGGCTCGCTAATACGTGGCTCCTACGTTCTTCATCCCAAATGACATATTGACATACTCAAATACCCCTAGTACTCCTAGGCATCGAAATGCAGTTGTGTTGGTCTACCTCAGCAAATGGGATCTGATGGTAGCCCGCTTTATCATCCATGAAAGATAATATCTCATGTCTTGCCACTGAATCCACTAATAGGTCTACCATTGGCATAGGATACGTGTTTTTAGGAGTAGCATGATTCAAATTCATGTAGTCAATACAAACTCGTATCTTGCCATTCTTTATCGTACTGAAACTATGTTGGATATCCACTATGTGTATTTAGCCACCTAGATGACCCTAGACTGCAGCATCTTCTCTATTTCTTATTTTACTAGCAACACTGTTTCTGCGTTCATCCTCCGCATTTGTTGCTGAGCTGGCTTCTTCCCTTCCATTATCGGTAATTTGTGTACCACTAATTCTAGAGAAAGTCCTGGCATATCCTCAAACTTTTCTGCAAAGAAATCTTTATATTCTAGTAATAACTCAATGACCCTCTTTCTTTCCATAGGTTCCAAAAAGTACTAATGGCCACTTCTCTTGGCTCATTCGTTGTTCCCAGGTTAATCTTCTTGGTGGGATCTTTTACTTTAGATGCAATATCGTCTAAACATGCTGGAGCTAGCTGGATGATCTCTTCCTCTTCATCGTTTCCTTATTGTTCATCTTCATATATGCATTCTGCTAATGCGACTATGGGCAAACAATCGTAGGCCTTCTTCTCTATCATATACGTTTGTAACCTTTTGTATAGAGAAGTGCAAGCCTCTGCTTTTGATTCCTTAGAAGGTTGTATTGTCATTGATGGTTGGGAGAGGTTAGCTCAAGGGAACATGGACGTGCTTTATCATCTTTTGCTTACACTATTCCCCATTTAGCTAGTTCAGATGCCGTTACGCCAATCGATCGGCCTTTGTTATCAACACCACATACCTCCAATAGTCTCAATGTTCCATTGTAGTAATTGGCATCCAAAACATTCACAGAAATGGAGTATCACTACCACATTTGACACCATTGCCGGCGACTTTAAGTTGCCGGCCTTGTGTTTTTTTCTCGCCGGAAATGACATTACCGGCGACAAGTCGCCGGTAATGTTGTCGCCGGAAATTGGCCGCCGGTGAAAGCATTACCGGCGACTTCTTTTTCATGTCGCCGGTAATGTCCTTCCTCATTGCCGGCGACTCAATGTTCAATCATCACCGGCGACTCAAGTCGCCGGAAATGGTTGAGCATTGCCGGCGACTCAAGTCACCGGCAATGAGGAAGGACATTACCGGCGACTTGAGTCACCGGCAATGATTGCTCCGCCGTGGCCGGAAAATGAGGGCCATTGCCGGCGACTTTGGTTCAAGTCGCCGGCAATGGTTGGAGAAATTTGTCAAAAAAAAGCCGGTTCTGGATTGGGCCCAATTCCAGAACCTATATTGAAAAACATAAACCGTACAAATATAAGTTCAACAGTACACACATAACTGTCCAACGTACAGTACAAATAGCAACAATACGAAAATAAACTACAACTACACGTCAAGGTCGAGGAACTCTCGGGTCAGGGTCGAAGAAATCCATGTATTCATTTGAACTCCGGTGGCTACCCTGGTCTTGCTGTGGCGGTGACTGCTGCGGTGGTGGATAATTGTGGAACACAGGGACCGGGGGAGGTGTGGGGAGCGGTTGTCCGGTAGTCTGAGCCGCGTACATCGTCTGCATCCAGGTGAACATTTGTGTCTGCTGCTGGACCATGAGTCGGTGTTGCTCGATCATCCCCCGGTACTTGGCATCTCTGACTGCCTGCTGCTCGACCATCTGCCTCATCTCCTCCATCTGCCTCATTTGCTCCTCAAACTCCCTCTGCGTCCTCTGAAGCTCCGCTGCGAGGTTACGACTAGAAGTTGAAGTTCTTGACCCGGTAGAGTATTCTGAAGTGTTCTTCAATACTCCTTCGCCTGCCGAGCCTATTCCCCTGCAGTAGTAGGTATTCTTTCCAGTCCCGCACGCTTTTGCAAGAATCTGAGCCACTATAGGGCGATCAAGCGGATCGATCTGAGAGGCATACTGGGTCACTTCTTCCTCCGAGTAGTCAGGATGGTTGTTCCGAGCTATATTCATGGTCACTTCTGTGGTCGCCTCCTCCACTCTCGCCTAATTGAAAAACGAATATGAATAATTTATTATTTAACAAAATAAATTAATATCGAAAAATAGTTTTATTAACACATGCATATGTGAAGTACAAAATACAGAGGCGAAAGACTTACTGCTTCTTCAGGGCACTACGGATAGAACTTCTGATGAATATATACCAACGGGTTGACTTCTTGTTGTTGCTGCGCCTTACTCGACCAACCCAAATAGTTGAGTGAACCTGCATGATGGACCCTGGTGTTTTTCAATCTATTCTCCCGGTTCGTCTTGGAAATCGCCTTGTTTGATAAACATATGTAAAAAAATTAGTAACTAACTATTTCAATGTGATACGATACATTAGGGTTGTAAGATATATTCAGGATGCATACCTTCGCTTTGGGGTGCTCGAAGTGGGCTACCAGCCACAGCCACTCGTACTCCCTAAACCGGAATTCGCTAGGGGTAGAACATCGGCCTAGCTCCTTGTACTGTGTGCAATGTGAAGAAAGCTCGTTCTTCCACTCTTTATACCTATATTAACACCAGAAAAAAAAGTTAGAGATATTAAAACACTTGATAAACAAAAATCTAATTCGATATATACTCAAATAACTCGAATCACATCACCTGATATGTAGTTGACACTCTACCCACGTGTGAATTAGGTATTCATCCACGTCAAACCACACCTGAAAGATGAATATATAAACGGTAAAATTATATATTTATTCGGACTTAATTAATAAATGAAAAATTTACGTAATGAAAATACGATTTAACTCACACTCAGTGCATTATGCACTTGCATCTTCACGTAGAGAGGCACAGATTCCCAATCTGGCCAAAGCATTGGGACCTTATCCCGCATGATGGCCCCGGCCATGCTGGTATACTTTCTCGTGGTGTCAAATGCCTCGATCACCTCGCCATGCTCATTGGCCCTAATGAGCGTTTTCCTTCCCCCGGTGGCCTGCTCAAGTCTCTTCCCGGTGCAGGTGCCTCTAGCCCCTCTCCGTTTTCCAGTGACATTAACGAAATTGCCTAATAATACAATGTTAACAAATTGATATCATTAATTGAACCTATCGTAAGTCTTAAGTAATAATGAAGTAATCAATCTTGTTAAATAAAATTTACTTGCATCGTCCGTTTGCTGGTTGGTGCACCTCGCACTCCAAAGATACACGGGGTCGAACGGGATAAATATGTCTCCCCCTATTATCGAATTCAGGGATCACAGGAATCTCGTCGGGCAGAAAGAGACCGGACGGCGGAGATAGATGAGGCGCCAGCACCATCTGCCTCAGATGATTCCCGTGAAACGGGAGTAGGCACCGGACCAATAGGGGGCATTCGGATGGAGGGAGTTTCTGATGCCCCCGTTGACTGTCGCTCGTCTGAGGGTCTGCTGACTGAGCGTCTGCTGACTGAGGCTCGAGGCTGGACTGGGGGTTGCACGGATCAGGATCGTGCAACTTCCTCCTCTTCTTGCGCAGCTAGCAACATTTGTGTGCGAGCATTCATCATTGGCCCACTGCGCGTGTTGCTGACTGCGGCTGAGGAAGCTTGACTACTGCTCCCTCCACTATTTCTAGAACCTCTTCGTTTGATGCCTCCAAGCCAATTTGCAGCAAAACCTCCTGCACATCCAACAATTAGTCCTGGATTCGGTTCTATGAAAATTAAGGATGGGACCGGTTGGAACCGGAACCGTTTGGAACCGGAACCGGAACCGTTTGAACCCGTAACCGTTTGGAGCCGGAATTGTTCGGTTTCAAACGGTTCCGGTTACAAACAGTTCCGGTTCCAAACGGTTCCAGTTCCAAACGATTCCGATTACAAACAGTTCCGGTTCCAAACGATTCCATTTCCAAACGGTTCCGATTTCAAACCGTTCTGGTTCCAAACAGTTATCGGTTCCAACAATGAGTCATGGATTCGGTTCTATGACAAATCGGAATCGGAACCGTTTGGAACCGGAAAGGTTTGAACCGGGAACCGTTCGGTTTCAAACGGTTCCGGTCACAAACAGTTCCGGTTCCAAACGGTTCCGATTTCAACGGTTCCGGTTCCAAACAGTTATCGGTTCCAACAATGAGTCATGGATTCGGTTCTATGACAAATCGGAACTGGAACCGTTTGGAACCGGAACGGTTTGAACCGGGAACCGTTTGGAACCGGAACCGTTCGGTTTCAAACGGTTCCGGTCACAAACAGTTCCGGTTCCAAACGGTTCCGATTTCAAACGGTTCCGGTTCCAAACAGTTATCGGTTCCAACAATGAGTCATGGATTCGGTTCTATGACAAATCGGAACCGGAACCGTTCGGTTTCAAACGGTTCCTGTTCTAAACAGTTCCGGTTCCAAACGGTTCCGATTCCAAACGGTTACGATTCCAAACGGTTCCGGTTCCAAACAGTTCCGGTTCCAAACGGTTCCGATTCCGGTTCTCAAGCTTGCACATGATAAAAATGATGTCATCTTGCATCTCCCTGAGATCTGATTTTTTAACTTCCCTGGTACATAACTTCTGAAAGAATCTTGACAAGGCCACCAACGGTTCCCCCACCTCTTTGGGCAGGTACCCTTGAATGAAAATAGGGAAAAGGCGTTGAAGCAGTACATGGCAGTCATGACTCTTTAATCCGTACATCTTATTGTCTCGGAAGTTAACACACCTGCTTATATTTCCTGCATAGCCATAAGGATACCTGCATATATATATAGCCATAGGCAACAATTATATTTCTCGCATATAACCATATATAAGTAAAAATTTAAGGCCAATTTCCTGCATAGCCATAAGAATATATACCTGACATTACTCAGCCATCCAAAAATTTCATGCTTATGCTTCGGCTTGACGGTGTAAGGAGCTTGACGGTGTAAGAAGCTTGCGGCATTTTTCTCTTACCATCTCTTAACCACAAATGTTTCCGCAGTCCCATAGCTTTCAGATCAATGCGTGCCTTAGGGATTTCTTTTGTTTTCCCCTCCAAGTTAAGAACTGTGCCCCCCACACTTTCGCACACATTCTTCTCTATGTGCATAACATCTAGGTAGTGTCTGATAGGCAACCTGGGCCAGTAGGGGAGTTCCCAGAATAAGCTCTTGTGTGTCCAAAACTTATACCTTTAATTCAACACTTGTCTGGAATTGACGCCACTATCTCAGGATGATTGCTCAGCTGGCCAAAATCATATTCATTCAACACTTCCAAAATTTCTTCCCCTGTCCATCGCCTGGGTGCCACACCTGTTTTCACAGTCCCATCAAACGCGTCTGGATTCTGCCTAAATGGGTGATCATATGGAAGCCAACAATGGTGACGCATCTGAACAATTTTACTGCAATGAGGACTGCAACAATCAACCGTCATGCACTCTGAACAAGCCCTGTAACCCCTTGTAACGTTGCCCGACAACATACCTCGGGCAGGAAAATCACTGATGGTGCCAACAAGCATGGCATGCATCTGGAACATCTCATTTTTGAACCTATCGTAAGTGGGGTGGCCACACTCACTCAGGTACTTAAGCTCATCAATCAAAGGCCTCAAATACACATCGAGACACTTTCCTGGATAACCCGGGCCTGGAATTAACAGAGTGAGCATATTGTATTCCTTCTTCATGCACATCCATGGTGGAAGGTTATACGGTACCAAAATAACTGGCCATATACTGTATTGAAGACTCATGTTGCCAAAATGGTTGAATCCATCAGATGAGAGCCCTAGCCAAACATTTTGGACCTCTGCTGCAAAATGATCAAACTCCCTGACCATGTGCTTCCAAGCCTCTCCGTCAGAAGGGTGTATAAGGGTGTCATCGTCAGGAAAATTCCTCTCAGCCCACCATTTCATAGCTTCGGCCGTGAAAGCGCATATGAACAACCGCTCCAGCCTATCAATAAGCGGGAAATATAGAAGTATCTTCACAGCTTTCTTGTTCCCTGCAGGAGTCAACTTATACCTTTCTGTAAAACATACCGGGCAGGCTTCAAGGTCTTCAAGATCTTTTCCCCAGAAGAGAATACAATCATATATGCATGCATGGATTTTGATGTAGGAAAGCCCAAGATCTTTCAGGATATGTCGCACCTTATTATGTTATGTAATTCCATTGCCATATACATTTGAAGTTATGTAATTCCATTGCCATATACATTAAGAAATTTTTGAGACAAATTGTGCTAAGGGCTTAGAAGTTGTTTTTATTTATTTGAGTCCATGGAATTTGTTCAACGTGAAGGCTAGCTCTAACGTTGGTTTTATATTTTTAGTCTTTCTTTTATTTAGTTTTTGCTAGGGACTAGCAAAGTCTAAGTGTGGGGGAATTTGATCTACGTATTTTATGCTTGATTCTTAACGTCTTTCTCTTTACATTTAGCTTTGTTTTGACCTTAGTACTATCATTTCTTACTTACTTTATGCTTTTAGGTAGAAATAAAGGAGAAAATAATAAAGGAGGCGTTTTGGAGCTAAAAGCGGGCTAAGGAGAAAAGTTCTCAATTCCGGAGAAGAAATGGTCCGAGGAATGGTCTTCAAATGGTTACTAAAATGCTTTCCCACATGGTGTCAAGAATTGAAGACCAAATGCCAAAAGAAATGGATACCAAAATGGTGGACAAAAAGATGAAGACATTTCTCCTGCGCGACCCAGGAAAGAGCAAATATGGCGGAATATATGGAGCATATAATGGACGAATTTTGGAGGATATTCCATGAAGATAAATACCTGATTTGAGGGCCAAAATATTTTAAAATATATGGTATATTCGGCCAAGGAAACTTAGAGGAAAAGGAATGCAAAATTTGAAGATATCAAGATTTCCTACTCCTTGTAGAAGAAGAAAATCTGGGCTGCCAGGTCACCCAACTTCAAAGGATCACCGAATATCCAAATCAACTCCGAATTTAATGATCAGATATGATATTTTATAGCCCTTGAAGTCTTCTTTCCAACGAATCAAGAATCGTAATTTTCTGATCTCTACAGCTCCGGGAAAACGCGTTTGAAGTTATACTGTCAGATTTGCCCGGGTACATAAGGAAAGTCTTGTTTTGGTAGGAAAAACCCTACTCTTCTCCTATATAAAGGGGAGCTCGACTCTTTCATTCTCATGAATCATTCTAGACGCCAAAGCTCTGCCTCTAAACACCTCCACACGTCCAAAATCTCTCCAAGAAATACCAAGAAGCCGTTCACACCAAAATCCATCATCTACCTTCCTCCATCGAGACTTTCATGGCAATCCTAACTGTCTCCTCCATTCATTGAAGGCGTGGCTTACATCAAGTAGACTAGGGCAATCCCGACATCAAAAAGTGTAACCACGACTTCTACTCTTTACTTCTTGTATTATTTCTTGGTTTATATGGACAAATTTGTGGAAGTGTTTTTGGTTTGTAATTTTATCAAGTTCACGTGAACCTTCCACGTTTTAGTCTTTGGTTTTCATGCTATATTTTGTGCTTAACGCTTTGATTTATTGCATGGCAATCCTACCTCAAATCAATGGAAGTGTCAGGGCAATCCCTACAATTTACTTTCGAGAGATATGCATGAAATTAGTCGCTAAAGACTTAGAACTAATAGGTTGCATGTAATTTGGTAAGTTCTAAAGAGTTAGGTGAAAGATGAGTCGATCCTTGTAAATATATTAGCTTAGGACGTTTTACCTTAAAATTTGTAGGAACTTAGACAACAAACTTTGCACCCCCCATACTTTTTATTTTATGTTTACAAACGTTGTCATGCATTAGTACTCTCAATCCCCGGTTAAGAACGATCCCTACTTATCAATGCTACATCTACAAAGAAGGGTTTTAAATTGCATACTTGTGAGATATGTGTTGAGTGTCTACTTTGTGTTAATATTTGATGCATGTTTTACGCGTTATCAACTGCTTATCATCGTTGTCCTCTGCTACCTTATTCGTGGCTGATATGCCTGCTGCACATTCTGACTCATCTGCTATGATAAGCTCTTGGACCTCGGATTTAGGTCATTCAGACTTCTGATTGGATAATACCCATATCTCTTTCTTGGATTCAATACTTGAATAGAGGATTTTCTTCTTCTCTTCCTCAATGACCAAGGGCTTGGAACGCCATCTAAGCATTGGCCTTTTGCTAGCTTCAACTATTGTATGGGTCTTCTTTTGAATTCGCTCCAAGGCTGATCTTTGTACTAGTTTTTCCTTTATCTCGATTACTTTTCTTTGTCTTTTTGGCGTTTGCTGCCTTTCAAAGATCACTTCAGTCTCACTGATTCTAGAGAAAACACTTGGATGAGATGTTCTGACTTTTGGTCTGTCATAATTATTGCCAAAAGTGATTACCAGGTTAGCTGCAAGTCTGTTCATTCTCTTTTTGATCTGTTTCGGAGATTCCACCAGCTAGTCTGGCTTTATTAATCTTTTTCCAAAGCTTCCAAAGTCCTTTTTGCTGAGCCAAACTGTCTCTGCAGCTTTTGCTTCCTTGTAGGAGTAATTTTCATGGTCTTTCCTCCTGTCTTCATGTATCAGACATTCTCTTTGATGATGGATTTGCTTGCGGGTGGGACGTAAGGTTTGAAGTCCTCCTTTGAGACTCGCTGCACACCTTTGGCTAACTCAGACTTCTTTTCTTCTATTCATAACCTTTTGTATAAATTTGAGTCCTTTGGAGCTCCCTTTATTGCCTTCGGGCTGGATAGTTGAAATTTTGCAGGAGGAGAGCTAATTTGTGGACTTGCTCATACAACCTCTATAAACTCATCATAAGTCATCTTCAATCCACACTCTGCTTTGCATCGTGTGCAAAGGACAACGGGAGTTGCTTTAGGGATGACGTCTTTCTGTTTCCCCTTTAAGTCTTCTATCTTTTTGTTGTCAGATGCAGCTGCTTCGATAGTACCCCTAAGGTCCAGATTTTGTTTTCTTTTTGCTCTACCTCTCCATGACACCTCCAAGGTTTCTGCCATGAATGTACCGGTGCTGAAATCCTCCTCGTATGCATCTGGCACTACGATTTTTCCTTCATCAATCCACTGTTGAATCTGCTTGTGAAGTTCTTGGCATTGATCTGTGTCATGTGTCCAATCATGGTGGAATATGCAATATGAGTTGCTAGTTTCCCCTCACCTATCTGGTGCTAGGCCAAAATGTACTGCTACAATTCCCTTACATATGAGGTCATCCAAGAAATCTGCCGCTTTGTTTCCGCGGAAGGTATTTGCTGTGCTTGATTGGAACAACTCAATAGTGCTTACTGAATTTTCAGTAAACGGTTGATGATCTGGTAGGGCAATCTGAGGTGCTGCATCTATTACGATTCTTCCCTCATTGATCCACTTTTGGATCTGGTCTTTCAACTTCACACAATCCTTATTTGTGTGGTTGTTCCACATGTTATGGAATTTGCAATATTTCTTACCCTTTAGCTGCTCCGCTGTTGGATATGCACCAAAGTCTGTCTTGACTGATTTCTTATCTAACAAGTCATCCAGAATTTTGTGTGTTGCATTCGCATCGTAAGTATATGTTTCAAATTCTGGTTTGGTGAATGCGCTTGTTAATACTCGCACCGATCCCTTGGTAAGTGTTACTTTCTTATACTTGACTGGATACTTGGTTGTTAACTCTACTCCGGCCACTGTTGTATCTTTATCTTCAGACTCATCAGACTCCTCTTCTAGGTAAGTCACAGTGACTGTCTTATGTTTTTCTCCATGATATAGAGCGTTTGCATGATAGGTACCTCTAGATGCATTGCGTTTGTTGTTGGCCTCTAGGTACACTGCATGAGTTTGAGCTACTGCCTCTATGAGTGCATTCAAGGAAGTAAACCTCATATCCACATACTTGATATGCAACCGTTCTTCCAGGTCCCCTACTGCAATATCCACCAACTCCTCTATAGTGCATGAAGTTTTGCTCTTAGTGTACGCCATTCTAAACCTGTGTAGGTATGCCACTGGGGATTCGCTAGGCATCTGAGCCATTTGGCATAGCTTTCCAAGCTTAATTGTAGGTTCCGCTCCATCGAAATGCTTAGTGAACAATCTTTCCATTATATCCCAATTGAGCACTGAAGCCTGTGGTAAGTTAGTGTATCGATGTAACGAAGCTCCCGAAAATGAAGACGCAAATACCTTGAGTTTGAATTCACCAAGAGTTCCCCATGGGCCGCATTGAGCTCTGAATTGCGTCATGCGGGTGGATGCTACCTATGATCCTTCCCCACTGAACTGAGTAAAGGAAATAGGTATAACCCTTTGCCCACTTCTAATCACGCGGTTGTGGAACCAGATGATCGTTGTATGTATCAACCACTCTGGCAGTAGGAGGCAACCTTTGTACAATTATTCTGTTGATCGGCTCTTCTAGTTCGAGCTCTGGTAGCGGAAGAGGAGGTTCTGGATGTTGAAATTCTTCTTCATCCTTTGGCTCTTCATTCTCCATTTGCTCCTCTTCACGGTTATGTATAACTGACATAATGTTCAATTTTGTTTTTATAGCGGTTAAGCTCTCAGTCATTATTTCTGTTAGAGCAGGGATTGAGTTTGATAGACTATCAAACTTTGCACTATATACTTGTCGGTCCCCTTGCATGGAAGCCCGCATATCCTCCACCTTTGCTGTGAATCGTGCGACTGATTGGTCACTTTCGCTGATTGCTTGGAGGATATGGTCTAGTTGACCATTTATGTGCTGATTTATTTTCATGACGTAGTCACGATATGCTGCTGAATTAAAAGCTTTAATATCTGTTGCTGATTTGTTTTTGAAGGCCATTGCTGCCCCAAATCGTTGTATGACTTCTTCGCTGCTTACACCCCGGCAACTAGCCGAGTTATGTTCCTAAAATTTAGGTGATGGGTGCCTACGACAGCTAGAAAACTTTCTTCTATACCGATTCTCAATGATTGCTGTTGAAAGACACTAAACCTAAGTCCCACTGGGCGTGCCAAAATGTTTGGTTTTCTCCAGTCAGGTCGATGTGATGAAGAAGATCACAAACTATCTCTTTTAGTTGCGTTGGGCGTGCTTGGTGTGTCACTGCCGAGGGCAGAATATAGTTGTTGTGATTTGTTCCGCGATGTCTTTGCTTCTTTACAAACGATTGGAGCGAGGATAACACCAGCATCGATTGTTGAGTTCTACTTGCCTAAGTTGTTTCAAGACTTAGGTTTCGTGTCTCTTCACTGAGCCACAAATGATCGATACTTTACACACAGTGCGAGTATAAAACAAAGCAATATTTTAAGGCGAGTGTTGAGAACACTGGATATGATGACTTCTTGAATCCTTGGAATCTCTACGCTCTGTCGAGTGAACCAGACTCATTTGATCGCCGTTTTTATTATTTACTCGTTAAGAGTAATGAATTGCTTGTATGCAGATTCTGTATATGTGTATGTGTGTCAATCTGCTTGTGTTGGTCTATTTATAACGATTTGTGCTTTTCTTCTCCGATCGCTCAAGGAAACAATTCAGACTAAGAAAATAAGGATGTAAATCTTTCTAACTTGCTTAGGAATCTCGTATGTGATTTTTAATATTTCGATATTCGCAGCAATCCTTCGTGGGCCGCAGAGATCGGCCTATATTCTTCTTGGCCCATAATCTATAATAAAATATTTAATTTTATTTTGAGTCCAAATACAAAATACAAACATACATTAATTGATACGTACATTGATACAATTGTAACATAGAGAGTTTATATGGCAATATATCTTACATTATTTTTATTACATAGTTCCGTGGACCATGATCATACATAAGCTAGAATCTTCAAAAGTACCACACCGACAAAGAATATAGTTAACCAGAAAAAAAAATAGTTATAATAATGAACAAATTGTAGTACCGTTCGACTCTAAAGCTAACTCGATCTCTGGATCGAGGAGTTTTTAACGGTCTGGTCCACGATTGAATCGAGCCAACTGTGAAACCCACTTTGGCGTTGACCTCGTCAATTTAACCGCGCGTACGGCAGTACTCCTGGAGTGGTGCTGATCAACAAGCTTGACCTTAATGCGGTTCACTGCAACCCTAAGAGCTTCATCAGACATGTTAGCAAAGCAAACTCTGAACCAACCGGGTTCGGTGCAGTGACAAGATTTCCCCGGCGAGATGTTCAACCCAACTTCACGAATAACTTTCTCCCACAGCTCCTTCTCCGCTTCAAAAGTGTTGGACTTTAGAAGGTGGCTCATGTCAACCCAACAGAACAACCCGGCATTGCTCTCCAAGCAAGGGATGCCGCAGCTTTTCAACCCCGAAACGAGCATTTCCTTCCTCTTCAAGAGCCTCTTCTTGTTCACGCTCATGTACTTTGTGATAAACTTCTTGTTGGAAAGCACTTTGGAGAGTAAGTACTGAGTTTGTGAAGAGACGAGTCCGAAGCTCGACATTTTAGTAGAAGCTGAAACAACCAATGGATTGTTGGAGTATATCATCCCAACTCGGAATCCGGGAAGGCCGAAGTCCTTAGAAAGAGAGTACACGATGTGTATGCGGTTCCACAGTTCGGTTTTTTCTAGGTTTCGCAGCATGACAGCTTCTAGAATGCTCACGAAGCTTGGAGAGTCGAAAACAGTGCCCGAGTATATCTCGTCGCTTATTATGTGAATGTTTTTCTCGACCACGAAGTCAATGAGGTGGTTGAGCTCGGCCACGGTCATGGTTGTGCCTAGAGGGTTTGAGGGATTGGTGATCAATACTCCTTTAACTTTTAGGTTGAATTTTTGGGCTCGTTCATACGCATCTTCAAGTGCGGAGGCAGTGATTTTGAAGCCGTTTGAGCTTGTGCATTGTATAGGAACTATTTTGGCTCCGGTGCGCCACTTTAGATCTCTATCAAACCTGAAGCAACAAAAAAAGTTCATAAATCTTGTGCGCGCACTTAAAAATCAACTACTTCATATACATAAAAATAAAATAAAAATTCTGAAAATTAAACTTATAATATATACGTACCCTGGGTAGTATGGGGTGGGAAGAAGTAAGGCCTCGCCGGGATCGGCAATGCAAAAGATAAGAGTCTCGTTGGCGGCGGTTGCACCGGCGGTGAGAACAAGTTTGTTAGCCTCCAACTTCACTTTGTTCCCTCTTAGTTTTGTCATCATTTCTACCAACACCTATATATATTGAAATACTGCGTTAGTGAATACTCTTCAACTATTACCACGTACGTACAACGTAACACATATGCATATATCAGAACGAGTAAATATATATATAGTCTGTAGTCAGTATATACTTTTTTGAAAGCAGGCAAGCCACGATAGTCTTGGAAGAGGGCGAGCTTTCTGAATATGGACTTCCCGTCTTCCTTTAGGGCCACCGCTTTTGAGTTGCGTTTAATCCATGAATCGAGTAGGTCAAACGAAAGCTGCAACAAAGAGTGTTCATGATCATCAGCACAGTCTGGAAGTACGTCAAGTTCCTTATAGTTAAGAAATTAATACTAATTATACGAGACGACCATGCACACGGACGCAACTAATAGTGAGGAAGTGACTGGCTAACTTAAACCCCACGTCATTTCTTACTAGCTTCATGTAGTTTGTTTATTTCATTTTCATCGCTGTACGTGATGATAGTGAGAATAACTAAAAATGCTGCTAGCTAGCTACGTACCTGATTCTCTGCAAGTCCCATCTGGATGATTCCGTTGGGATTATGAACTTGGTTGTAAGGGTTCTTCTCGTATTCTTCCCAGCCGAGGAAATAGGAGGAGTCTTGTCCATGTGAGGCGCAGCTAGCTTTCTTTGACAACATTTTCAGGCCAACAGATCGCTTCGGGGCTGGCTTCTGTTTCAAAAGAGGTGGAAATCGAGCTCGAGATAGAGATAATGAAGAAGGATTGAGAGGGGTGTAGATAAGGCAAGCAGCTGTTTGAATTGTGGAAAATGTAGGTAGGGTTGGATGGGTATAAATAGGCATGTTGGTAGTAGGTACTGATCGATGCTTCAAGTCTCCAAGTTCGCTCGTGGAATGAACATCATCACTCCGTATATAAGAAATGCCGGTGCTCTCTGGTTCGTTTGACCCCGGGAGCTGAAACAAATACATGAGTTGGACCTCATCCAATTAGTTGATATTAATTTCTCTAATAATTAAGTTCTGCATATGCTTTCAAATTAAGAATTGAGTACTTACTACTTAGTTGTCTTTCGAGATATCGTCATTGTTAAATTAAAGTTTAATTTGCACGTACGTACGTGCCCTACATCTAACTAGCTAGATAGTATCAGCTAGGATACTTCCCTAGTTCCCATCCATAAGTTAATTATAGATATGTCTGCATAAGTCGTTTTATGTACAACTGGATAGACGCATCATGCGCATATATACAAGTGTTGCTTCCAAGATATAGACATAGAAATACGATGCATATATTGTATGCATTTTATTAGTAGCTATTCAGCATTTGGTCCATTTTTAGGGAATTTTACTTATGTCTTATTCTCCATCGTATTATTGGATCTTAATCCAATAAAAGTTTAACATAATTTGGACCATGGACAAAGTTAATTCACTACTAAAACACTAAATAATATGTATATTGTTTGATCCGATAACAAAGCTAATTAATAAGTGAAGATGAAACTATAGATAGTTTCTTATAATTTCAAATATATCTTTCATTTTGATATTAGCAGAAACATTTATATATACTTAAGAAAATATGTTATTTGAACAATAATATTCTGACGGTCAGTGATATATGTGGTCAGTTGTAGTTAATTTCTGTTTGATATACATTGATTTTAACGATACATAATTAAAAAAAACAGATAAATATAATTTGATATTATCTGTTAAAATACCGATTTAATGATAAATTATAAGTCATTGACCACCAAATTTTGAAAGAGTAAACAGATCCATCCACATATGATTACAAATTCATCTATCCCTTACATCAGCATTTGGACAAATTTTGTTATGTAATTAGACTCATTAGTCTACTTCACTACGCCATTTCAGTTCCTGGCCGGAGACGGATAGCTAGGATGATATATATACATATTGGATGTATGAGAAAAGGCACTGAATATTTTTGACGTCCATTTGAGCACCGACAATCTAACGTCATTGATCAAAACTTCTAGCTGCATCAGTAAATAACTCTCTCATACGGCCATGCATGCATGATGCATGCATTCCAAATTGACTATTTAATTAGCAACATTTTACGCAAATATATATGGCAAGGCACTTTTTATTTATAAGTACAGAGACCAAATGAACTTCTTCTGATATAATCCTGATTTTATTTTCTCATGTTTTCAATTCAAATGTAACTTCTTTCCATCAAGATAATTGAAATGTAGTTTCATGCATGTAATAGAAAAAAAATGACCACTAAAAAAATGAACGACTTTCTATTCGATCGATTATTGAGTTACAAACGTCATGTCGATCCGAAAGCTGAGATAGTGGCATCTTCTTGTTGGAGAACGCTTTAAATGGTGTAGCAGTCGATCATGGAAACCAGGAGTTCTGCCAATGCAGAATGACCTCAAATCAGGTAACCCATTTGGGGTACATCTCAGGACTTGCTTGTGATCGAACTCATTCTTCTTTGTCTTTACTAACTCGAAAGAGCTAGCTCGATGTTCCGGGTCATCTCGACGTACACTACCATTACATATATATTATCCAGAGAGATCGAGCTCCATTTCTACATATAAATCCAGAGTTAGGTTTAGCTAGGGTGGTCCATGGACGTCCGCAAACCATGCTTGGCCTGCAAGGCTGCAAGATCGTCAGTTTGCACTATAAGGAGGAATCAATTCAAGTTTCTGGTTGTGGCCGGTTGCACCACGTGTCGACTCCCAACCAAGACCCTGGCTGGGGGTCCATTAATGCTTATGTTGAACTTGAATTGAGCAAACTACTGCAGAAAGTTAATTAGAGAAAATCCAACTGACATTGGGTCCCTTTTTAACGCTCATTTCCTGTCGACCATTTTCTCACTCTTTTACCTCAATCATTTTCTCTATTGGGTCCTCAATCCTCATCAAGATCAGTTTTTTTTTAAATGAAGTTTTTATATTGACGAAAATATAAAAATGCTTAAGCATCTGGTGTATATGAGTTTCGGGGAACCTAAATCAGATAGTCAGATGGAGAATCCCAGCTACACGTGCCCGATTAGTATAATTAATTAGGATGGATGTTCGAAGTAAGCTAGCTAGGCAGTGACGGAAAGGAGTTGGTGTGAAGCTTTTTCCTACTAAAGCACAATCCTTGTCTTGTTTAGCATAATCACACGCGTTATTAGAGTGAGGTACAGCTCGATTGGCAAAGATTTGTTCTTGATTCTCCCTCCAGCAACCATCAAACTGCGATTCATTATTTTCCATATCCATTTGTGCGTGCTATCTCTAGAAAAGTAATTGAATCTGGAACTTCAACTGGGTGCTCAATTATTTTTTGGCAATAGTAACCATCATGATGAGCTGCCTGAAAATGAGTGTTACATCATGGTTTAACGCGGTTTTGTAATAGAGGCAAAATCCCATTTTCTGCTTACTAGTAGCTCGGGTGGGTATGTGCCTCTGTGGGAGTTATGCTAATTAATTAGTTTTGATCGGATATGTTATTTGATTTTGGAGTAAGGTTAGTTAATTAGGTCTAATTTTCTTAAATCTCGAATCACTGAAATCTGTTTATGGTGATTCCAACTTGGAAGTTTTCTTTGAAAATAATATCGGGTGACTACCATAGACAAAAAAAGTATATTGGTGTGGAATATAATCACAATATTACCGTGCAATTAATATGATGATTGTAATGTATGTGGTGTGTTTGTGACGTGCTTGTGGTATGTTATATTCACCCCAACATAGGGTATATATAGAAGAATACTAACTAGGAAAGGTATCCCCAACAAAAACTAAGTTGAATATTAAACAATTACGGAATCTTGGTGTGTGGGGCAATGTAACATCTTCTCAAGAGTTCGGTGTGGGTGTGCAGAGCCAACGTAACATCTTTTTGAAGACTCATGCGGTGTGATATGAGGAGCTAATAATGTTGATGTTGTTTCTGGTGTAAGTGTGTGTGTGTGTGTTGAAGAATGGGGTGCATGCGCGCCATCGTCTGCCATAATGCCGAGAAGAAGGTGTGCATGTGCATGTGCATGTGCATGTGCATGTGCATGTGTGTGCGCGTGTGCATGTATTAGAACCTGGGTGTGCTGTACGTGTGGGTGTGTCATCATCTTCCGTATGTCGAGGATGTAAATTTGTAGCGAAATTTGTAATTTGGGATGTGGTGATATGCGTGCAACACCCACACCTCTCATTTCGAAGGAGGCGTGGGTGTGGTGTGCAGATCTCATTATTTGCTCTGATACCAACTAAAAAAGTATATTGGTGTGGAATATAATCACAATATTTATATGCAATATGATGCTTGTAATGTATGTGGTATGTTTGTGGTGTGCTTGTGGTGGATTTCATTCACTCCAACATAGGATATATATATAGAAGAATACAAAGCAATTCCTAACTAAGAACACTACTGGATGAGAGGTTTGGAGCGACGAAGTTACGTTCTTCGTCGCTCCAAACTAAATGAAGCGACGAAGAATTGAATGGTAGCCTCAGAAATTAGTTACGTCGCTTCAACTGACTGAGGCGACGAATATTGATCTTGGTCGCTTCAATACCATGAGGCGACCACTTTTTTCATTCCAAGCGACGAAGATAGTCTTGGTCGCCTCGTTTAAATCTGAATCTGCTCTCATTCTTAAAGTCAAACCCTTCATAAAGTTGAAATTTTAGGAAAATAGTTCATTCGCGTTCTGGAGCTGTTCTTGTGCGATTTTGGGAGAAATTTGAAGAAATTGAGAAAAAATGTTGTTCTTGCCATTCATTTGATTCTTAAGTAAGGTTAGTTTGATTTGTATCTCTTTAACCCTCTTTATGACCATAATACATGTTAATTTAGAAGTGAAAATGAAGTTTATGTGAAATTTTTGAAGTTGAATTGGATTTGGTTTTATGTTGTGGTTTTAGTGTTTGAATCATTGAATTGTGATAAATCATGTTATGGGTTCATGAATAATGTTTGAAGTTTGGTTAAATTTAGTGAAATTTTTTATGATTAGTGTAGATTAGGTGTATTGGTCTCAATTAGTAGTGTTATTAGGGTTAATCATGAAATTGAGTGTATGATTAAATATAATTGTGGTGTTTATCAACTTAGAACTCCCGTTTGAGAATCAACAACTCACCTAGTTGATCAAGTTGAGTTGTTGATTCTCGAATTGTCCCATTTTTGGACACTTTAGGTGAACGTGACTTTGTTGATCCTTTTGCTATTCATGTGATTTCAGTTTCAGTTTTGGGATATGGTTTCGACAGTGTCTCCTTTCAATGTTCCCCGAGTGCAAATTAGGTTGTTTAGATATGTGTGCACTGGGGGAACTGTAGGGAGATGCTGCCGAAATTTCCCTAAACTGGAGCTGAAACGCATGGGTGCAAGAGGGTTGACAAATTTCGTGTTCCCCTAAAGGGGATAGGACCCAACCCAGAGGCATAAGCCGAAGAAGTGTGGGGTTTTGGTTGAATCGTAACTGTGGCGTGGTAACTTTGTTCATATTGATTGTTTATGTTGACAGGAAACATGGAAGGACACCCAGACAAAACTTGGATGACATATCATCATGCTGATCCAAGGTACATCACAGGCATATTCGAGTTTATGAATTTTGCCCGGCGACATAGTAACGGAGCCGATTATCACTTCTGCCCGTGCAAACGTTGTAAGAACGGTCTGTTCAAGGTTACTATAGATACCATGTATCATCACTTGTCACACAGTGGTTTGAGTCCGGATTATACTGTCTGGCACCTTCACAGGGAAGTTTCTAGTGAACCGGCAATACTCAGTCAACGAAGACAGTGGCTTCAAGACAGAGTCGGTCCTTCTAGTGGTGTCGGTTCTTTAGTGAACCCGCAGTTGGAGATTCTACATGATGCATATCCGTATTATCCTGGATACCATGCAGATGCACCCCAACAATTAGTGGAAGATAATTCTCGCATGAACTTCAATGGCATGGTAGACGATGATTATGAAAAGTACGATAGATTATTGAAGGAGTCACAGACCCCGTTATATGAAGGCAGTGAGGAAACTGTTTTGAGTGCCATATTAGATGCAATGGAAATGAAAAATGAAAATGGATGGTCAAACACAAGTGTTGACTCTTTATGTATTTACATTAATAAACTTCTTCCTAAAGGGCACACATTCCCCTGTTCATACTCGAGAATTAAAAAAATCTTGAGTGATCTTTCACTCGGTTATGAAAGAATTGATGCGTGTGAGTTTAACTGTGTGTTGTTCAGGGAGGCGCTTGTAAACGAGAGGATTTGTCCAGTGTGTAATTCTGAAAGATATAAGCCATATACAAATGATATTCCCAAAAAAATGATTCGTAACTTCCCTCTAACACCAAGGTTGAAGCGTTTGTTTATGTCCCTACACACTGCCAAGCATATGCGATGGCTGGGGGAGCGAATATGCGTGGCTGGTAGCCTCAGCCACCCAGCTGATGGAGAAGCGTTTCAACATTTCGACAAAACTTTTCTAGTTTCGCACGGGACTGCAGGAATGTGCGCCTTGGAGTTGCAACAGACGGTTTCAATCCATTCGGAACAATGAGAACTTTGCATAGTACATGGCCATTTGTTGTGATGCCGTACAATCTACCACCGTTAATGTGCATGAAGAAGGAATATAACATGTTATCAGTGTTGATTCCAGACCCTAAATCTCCCGGAAAGTGCCTTAGTGTACTCATTGAGCCAATGATCGAGGAGCTAATACATTTATGGGTCGTTGGAGTCCATACTTTTGATCGAGTAGACAATGAGGTATTCTTGATGAAGGCAGCGGTGATGTGGACTATCAGCGACTTTCCTGGTTTAGGGATGCTTGCGGGGTCAACGGTGAAAGGGTACAAGACATGTCCAATTTGTCTAGATGAGCTAACTTCAGAGCATATATGTGGGAGGATAGTTTATAAAGGTCATCGAAAATGACTCCACCAAGACCACCATTGGCGGGAAGGTGGAGTTTGGTGGAAGACCCTATCAGAAGAGTGGAGATGAAATTTTGGAGGACATTAGGTCACACGTTTATCCTATTCTTAGCCACCATGACGACTTGAAGGTGCCGTACAATCCGAATAACAGACAGTGTTGGACTCACGAAAGCATATTTTGGAAGCTGCCTTATTGGTCATCATTGAAGATCAGACATTGCTTAAATGTCATGCACATTGAAAAAAATGTATGTGACAACATCCTTGGAACCATTTTTGCGATTGATAAGAAGTTTAAGGATGGTCCAAAAGCTCGCGCTGCTTTGAAGAAGAGAAATGTGCGAAAAAACCAGTGGCAAAGAGAGGGTGACGAGGGGAGGGCGAAGGTTCCTCATGCACCTTTTTTAGTTAAAAATGATGCTCTAGAAGATGTGTTCCAGTGCTTCAGGGATGTTAAGTATCCTCTTGGTTATGCAGGTAGTTTGAGAAGTAAGGTGAAAGTAAGTTCCCCGTCACAGTTTTATGGATTGAAGACGCATGATTGCCATGTATTGCTTCAACGTCTTCTTCCGGTGGTTATCAGAGGGTTCCTACCAGAAAACGTTGTGAAGCCATTGATAGCACTATCAAATTGGTTTCGTCAACTATGCAGTAGGGAGCTTAAGAAGGAGGTTGTGCGTGACATGGAAACTGAGATTGTGATGATTCTCTGCAATTTGAAGCTCATTTTTCCTCCACATTTTTTTACATCTATGGTTCATCTCATGGTTCATCTGTCCAAACAAGTATTCCTTACAGGTCCAGTACACTATACAGGTCGAAGTATTATATGCAGGCCGTATGCCAGTGGTGTTGTTTAAGTGCACATGGCACAACTCCGACGACGAGGAAGATCTTGACACCGTTATAACAGACCATGGACTAATATCAGTGGATACAAACAACAGTTACTATAAGGATTCACCCTTCATAATTACAACCAAAGCAAAACAAGTATTCTACATAGATGATCCAAAGGCCAGTGGTACTTGGAAGGTAGTACAAGAAATGTCGCACCGCAATGTCTACAGCGCTGAAGTACTTGCTATAGATGAAAACATATCGCGTACAGGAGATCATATATTCGAGCCTTACCAAGAGGACACTCCCACGGTGATACAATTTTACCAAGATTTTCAACTACTTTTGGATGAAGAAGGAGACGAGGACGAGGACGATGAAGAGGACGAGGACGAGGACGAGGACGAGGAGGACTCGTACGAGGACGAGAATGAGGAGGACTCGTACGAGGACGAGGACGAGGACTAAACTAATATTATTATGAATTTGAAAACTAGACATTGTATTTTCTTTAAAGCATACATTATGTATTTGAAAAGTTTCAAAATGGTGAATTTGTAAAAATAACACAAAATGAGGCGACCAAGATATCAAAGTTCGTCGCCTCGGTTAGTCAATGAGGCGACCAATATTGAAAACTTCGTCGCTTCGATTAGAGTTAATAGTCAATGAGGCGACCAAGTATGGAACCCAAAGGTAACCCTGTGAATACAATATTGGTCACATCAATCCATTGAAGCGACGAAGAATGAATTTTCGTCGCTCCAGTACATTGAAGCGACCAATATTTCATTCTTCGTCGCTTCAATGGATTTATGCGACCAATATTCGAGTCTTCGTCGCTTCAATGGA
Organism: Geum urbanum; assembly: GCA_946800695.1. Classification (NCBI taxonomy): domain Eukaryota; kingdom Viridiplantae; phylum Streptophyta; class Magnoliopsida; order Rosales; family Rosaceae; genus Geum; species Geum urbanum. The sequence goes on from OX327002.1 coordinate 60,502,358, forward strand.
TTGATGCGACCAATATTGAAATTTTGGTCGCTTCATGTGTTCCGGGCGACCTAGATTAGTTCTTCGTCGCTTCATTGGTCCAGGTGACGAAGAAATCAATCTTCGTCGCCTCATCGTGATTATAATTCCAGAGCTAGGTTCAATTTTTCTTTCTTCCTCACTTTATCTCACTTTTGCGTTTCTCCTCCGCCTCCCCCCCCCCCAAAAAAAATCTCGATTTCAACTTGAATCCCTAAATCCCCTCCCTTAACGTCATCATCGTCGATTAACTTCCTCTCTCCTGAAGCTTTCCTCCGCCCCCATCATCATCATCGTCGTTTCTCCTCCAATCTTCCATCGATTCTCAGAACAGGTCATCATTCTCCTTCATCATGGATTGTATTGAGTGTTGGGTTTTATCTCTAGTTAGTCCCATGCTGATTCAATTGTTGTTTTGTTTCAATTAGTTAGGGTTTTAATTTCCGTCAATGTCGTTTCATTGTTTGGCTCCGAAAAATGCATTTTGTGCGGTTTGTGGAGGTAAAGGGGAATGAGACTCTACTCTAGTCTCGCTGTTGAATACTTCGTGTACGTACCTATTGGTAATTATTGTTTGGACCCTATAGCTATGAAAATGTTGAAACTGTGTGGGCTTATGTAACTGTGAGTGACATATTTTGTTGGCTAATGGTAGTGTTTGTAGCTGTAATGGTAGATATATATTTTGTTTAGTTGCTTGAAACTTCTGTCAGTAGTTAAATAATATAAGGTTATTTTGAGCAAAGCTATTTTGAGCTCTGTACTGGCAAGCTATATATGGCTCGTAAGATTTGAGTTGTATTTACTTTGGCAGAGGTTTGCTTGCTCTAGCGAATGTGAGAATTTCTCTCAACTTACTTTTGAAAGCTTCAGTTTTTTACTTTACATTATATACAGGCAAGACTAGTGTTTTAATTGCTTTTATTTTGTGTCAAATGAAACAGGTTTTTTTGTTAACTGGAGTGGCCCTTTTATAGGTTTATTTTATGACAAATGAAACAGGTTTTTTCCCACTGAATTATAGTAAATTTCAAGGAGCTCACTTAGCTTCTTGGGAGATTCTGATTTGAGCCAAAACCATCCGTTTCTTATCGAAACGTCGCACTCCGAAGGCAACCAATCTGTCCCTGCTGAATCTCCAGTGTTGAGATAGCTGCATTCATTAATTTGGATAAAGAATTTGATTAGGTGTTTGCATGGACATCATTTCCTTCTTTAATTAGCAGCACCAATCACCACTCATCATCTTCTTTACAAGTTAAGCTAACTGATGATACATAATTCATTAGTACAAGTAGTTCCCAGCCAGAAAAGAATTTAGCTTTGGCCGAAAGATACTTCGGTGGAACTTGTTGGAAGAGCTATGAAAATTAACAAAATACTAGACAAGCATATACTGATTTTCATGTGGTAAAAGTTAAGGAAAAACATTTGAGTACCTAATTTTGGCGTTGAAACATGTCATGCAATGATCTTTTGTTTATTTGGTTCTCGTAGGACCTTATTGCTTATATTGCTGGGTTTGATTGGATTTTAGAGTTTGTTTATTCATACGTTTTGGATTTTTTAATGTTTTAACAGAATGGCTCCCAAAAGTACAAGTCACCAAAAGAGGAAAGCGGCGCTCCAGCGTCGTGAAGCGGCGGAGGCGTCGGGGCAAGCATTGAGCGGAGCGGGTCCTTCCGCCTCGGGCTGCCCCACGGGACAATCCAGGGCCCCCTCGGGACATCATACAGAGGGTTTTGGGGCTTTCACAACGGCTCCAATGCTTGAGGACACCATTCCATTAGTGGAAAACAGTAACGCCACTACTCCTTCAGAGCGCCCTCCCGCCCTCAGCATCCGATGTAAGAAGACCAAACTCCCAGATATGGTGGACATGGCAACCGGAAACGCGACGACGGCTCAGCGCGGGGTCGTTGTCGGGACAAAGACTGAGTATCTCGTCCGGATGAATAACAATAAGCGACTAAAGGTGGAATACTCTACAAGGGATCGGGGGCCTGCGACAAGAGAGTTTAGGAGTCTGATGTCTCGAGACATTGGTAGCATCATACGCAGCAAAGTTTCAATGGTTGCGCCCACCTTTTTGTCACTTAGCGATCTGCAACACGACGTCGTCAATACCGGTATTGAGGTATACTTACTGCGTTTAGCTTAGTTTGTTACTTTACGGTTTATGTAATTATAACTTTTAATTAACACGATTTAAATTTTTTTGCTAGAGGAACTATGACATCCCGGCGACCGATGTGGAGATGTGGAACTTTATTGATGCGACGGCGCAAACAATCTACAAGGATTGGAAGCATGATTGCCATCAGCATTATCTCCACGTCAGCCAGGAGACTCTTGCCTAGTTTCTAGGGAGGGAAGAAGAATGGGCGTGGTTAAAAGGCCACTTCGAAGACCCTGCTTACCTGGTAAGCTTCATAAACTATCCGCACAGTTTTTCGCCAACGATTTAAAATTTACATGTTTATCTATGCTTATTTTTAAATGATTATTTTGTGTGCCAGAAACTGTGCGAACAGAATCGAGGAAACCGAAACAAGAACAAGGAGCAGCAGCTTAACCACCATTCGGGATCCCTCGCCCTCTCATATCGAAGCGAGGTGTTGGAAAAGGGGGGTCATAGAGCGCCAGCCGTCCAGACTTGGATTGACGTATACCAGCCGGACAAGAATGCGGCTGAGAAAGTGGTGAGCGAAAATATGTTACGTTACATTATTATAATTATTTTTTATTACCATATTGTAATATTATTTAATTAATATATTTTAATTGAGCAGGCGGCAGTGAAGCGAAGGCTCGACGAAGTCTTGTCGCAACAAGATAGTGTAGCGGGTGACGTTGACGACGATGTGGTTTCCCAAGACCATCCTCTTCCTCTTGATACACAAAAAAATATCATAGAGGAAGAGGTGGGTTCAAGGTATGGGACTTCTATAAGAGGTAATACTATAAAGTCTGTGCTCGTTTATCTCGATTTACCTTTTGCTCGCTTTTTGTGTACTATTCAAACATATTTATTTGTTCTTGTTCGACGTGACAGGGGTGGGGCGCGCACTCACACGCGACCCCAAACCCAAAGGAGGGGCCCGGGTGACCGGCAATGTAGAGGAAACCCAATCCTTGAAAAGGAAGGTCGCTGAAGCCAAAGAGGAGGCGCGCAAATCTAGAGAGGATTATAATGCGCTCGCTGAAAGGGTGCAACAAATGGAGGCCTTCATGCGATCGTTCCAAGCTGGGAGTCAACAAGCTCCAGTTCCTCCATCTGGCAATGCCGTCCCCGACCATGACTCGGATTTGTGAACAATAGTATTTAGGGTTTGTATAAACTGTGTACGTTTTGATTTATGGTATATTTTTCTATATGACTTGATTTGTGGTTGAATGAGTTCGTTTATCATATATTGTGCTTTGAAATTGTGAACTGTCGTAACTTGGTACGTTAATATTTAATTTTTTTTTTCCTGTCGCCCAATCTAAGCGACGAAGATTGGTCAATCTTCGTCACTCCATTTATTCTGAAGCGACGAAGATTGACCAATATTCGTCGCTCCATTTAAACTTAAGCGACGAAGATTGAGCAATCTTCGTCGCTTCGATTGTTGCCCTTGGTCGCCCCACTTTCACCAATGTTGGTCGCTCAAAAAGAGGAGCGACAACTCCTATCTTCGCGGCACAAATTCGAAGCGACGAAGAATGTTTTTGTCGCGTGAGTCCAAATGAAGCGACGAAGTTTTTCAATCTTCGTCGCTCCAATAGTGAAGGGACAAATCTGAAGCGACGTGGAGTTGGCGACGAAGACTTGGTCACATCTCATCGAGGCGACCAAAAAATGATCCGAGGCGACCATAAAGCTTCGTCGCCTTGGATCTCTTCCCCAATAGTGGAAATGTATCCTTAACAAAGATTAAGTTAAATTTTAAACAATTACGACTATATATTAACCATAATTATTTATATTCCAACACATATCAATGGTAAGTAGTGCTAGCTAGGTTTTATTTGATCGAATCGCCTCTCACTAGTCACCCAAAAACAAAAACAATCGGTCGTTCTAGTAAGTTTTCTTCTTAATAAATAAATAATTATAACAATATTACTTTCTCTACAATAGCCGATTTGGGGATTAATCTTGGAGCTCGTATATGGGTGATTGCATCTAGTAAGTTGTTGATTGTGTTTCAGAAATGAGTACATATTAATTAGAATGACTACTTACTTATCTTATCAAAGGTTTTGGTTCAGCGTGAACTAGGTGAATTTTACACATAAAATATGTGGCCTATATTTTTTCCTCTGCGCGATCTCTCCTGTTTGTGTGTAAAATTAACTTGATTCACTTTGAACGAAGCTAACATGAGCCGTATCAGCCGACTACTTATACTGTATTTCATCGCAAAGTTACTCTTTTCGATCTCCTTCTAATATTTTTTTCTCACTTAACCCTACAATTTTTTTTGATGTTAGGCCGGTACTTGCGTGAGTATTTTTTTTTTTCCGTAAATTAATGGTATCTCTTGAAAATACTTCCCTTATGATCGAGTTTTAACGTTTCGTAGCCTGTAAGTATAGTTTGGTATCTTTGTCAAGGCGGAAACCAATTAATTTTTGTTCGTTCTTTTGAGGTTTCGTGATAGTTGCATAAATGTGCAACTTTCTTGTGTATAATTGTGTGGAAATACTTTGTTTAATTATTTGTTTTCAGTATTTATTTATGTATTTGTTTATGCAGGTCATTAGGAGAAATTTACGAAAGGAGCAATAAAAGGAAAATTATATTGTCAATTGGATTAAGGATTTGTAATCTCATATGAAACGAAGTCCAAACCTTGTTTAGAGAAGAAAAGGCCCAAGAGTCCATCCCTATATAAAAGAATTTTCATGAAATAACCAGGGTTGGAGATTTTAGAGAGAAAAACACACAAAAGAGAGAGAGACGCACAACCTTTGGAGGAAGAAGCAGGCAGACGAATTCGATGGGTCGAGCCATAGGTCTCAATGGGTCGAATTCCATATGCCGAGTTTTCTAGGGTTCTTGGTTCTTCTTCTCTTTTCCATCATGTTTTACTATTGTGTAATTTCGACTATGAGTAGCTAAACTCCCTTAGTTAGTGGCTGATCGAAGCCCTAGATATGCTTACGATTTTGAACCCCTTTTGATTCTATTAACTACTTGGATGAGTTTTGTTTCACTGTTCTTCTTATCGATGATTTCTATGTTTATTTTTCTTTGAGTGCACGCTTAGATACATGGCTTAGGATCTAGAGTATTGATTATGTATATGACCACCTTATCATTGCATATTCATTAGAGACAAACATATACTTGTGTGAAACGTTCCTTAGTGATGTAAGAGTGACCACCGAATCAATGCTTAAAGCTTTGTTATTCTTCAAACATTCTTAAACCATAATTACTTTAGTTTTCTAGGCTTACATCACCATATGTATAAGTCGGTTAATTGGGGATCAAGATAGAACGGATTGTAACTCCATCTTTCATGCCAAGTAAGAGAGTGTAATATGCAAGATGACTTAACCATAGCTCTTGTATGGGGAATATTCATCCATGGTTAGCTCAATTAAATTGGGGGATCGTAAGTAGTCCAGGGTGGAGAGAAGTCCTTAACATTTATCTCTCATTGCTTTCTTCAACTATTTACTTTGTGGAATTTACATATTTCTGCAGTAGTTATAGCTTAGCCAATTTAATTTGGTACCCAAAACATCTCCAAATACTCTAAAATTTTGTGTGGTAGTCTACCACTGTGTCTAGATTATTGTGTTAAAATTTCGTGTCATTTGAGTCTTTCTAGAGTATAGTCGTAGTGTCTTTAGTGTCCTATGGTCGAGTCTGTCAACATTGTGATTTAGTGTTAGGATTTAGTTTCACAAATTCCTTGTGTTCGATAACCCCTATAATTTATTATTACAATGATATATCTTAGTTCAGAATAGGGTATCTTTGAGAGGTGGTTCTCCACTCATAAAATTTTGGCGTCGTTGCCGTGGAGTTGCTTAATTCTAAGTCCTAATAGAGTCTTTAGATTTCAGTTTTGTTTAGTTTAGTTTTCTTTTTCCTTTGAGTCTTATTGTTTCTATTGTGTGCAGAAAAATGTGTATGCATACTGGGCACACCACAAGTGAGGAGCCATTATTACTTGATCTAGAAATTGAACGCTTGGTAAGGCAGAACAGAAGACAACAGTCGATGAGTGTGAACAATAGTGGTGGTGAGCGACCTGAACTTTAAAAGCAGTCTGATACAGAATCTGAATTTGAGGAGCAGGAAGAACAATACATACCATCACCACTGTCGTCACCCTTGGCTAACCACCTTCGACTTAGAGAGTCTTTTATACCAGGCACAGATGCTGATAATTCACCCGTCATGTTACCAGCCAATTTGGGAAACCATGTCATTCCCCCTTCACTCATCTCAAATCTGCCACATTTCAGAGGCACTCCTTCTAAAGACCCTCAAGATCATCTCAATGAGTTTGCACCCCTGTGCAGAATTCAGAGGTCCACAAATATGGATGCAGATACTATGAAGCTCATTCTGTTTTCCTTTTCGTTGTAGGAGCAAGCAAAATAATTCTCTAGCTCCTCAATCGATGGATACTTGGGAAAAGATGAGTGATGCTTTTATGAAGGAATTTTACTCAGCTTCTAGAACCAAGAACTTGAAGAAGCAGATTAGTACATTCAGACAGAAGGATGAGAATGAATTACATTAGGCATGGAGTCAATTCAAGAGTCTGCTTAGAAAATGTCATCGCCACAAGTTTAAGTTGAATGCTCAAATGGAGTTCTTCTGTGAAGGACTTGATTCTTTCAACAAGTCTAAACTTGATTCATCTTGTGGGAGAAATTGGTAGAATAGGACTGGACTTCAGCAAATGAGATCATTGAAAATTAACCTGAAATTCAAGGCAGTTTCAGTCTAGAGATAGAACATTGGGAGCCAGCAAAAGATCTATGAATGGTATTACTATTGATGGAGCCATGGAGAAGAGATTGAGTTCCATAGAGAATAATATTGCCTTGATTTCTAGTAATATGAAGGTTGCCAAGAAGACAACAGTTGTTGCAGTTCAAGTTGTGTGCACTCTATGTTCAGCAACAGATCATCTAGTAGAAGAATGCCCTCAATATAGAGCAGGCAAGGTGGTTAATCAAGAAGAGGAAGAAAATTACTTCCACGGGCAGCCCAACACATATGGTGGGAACATGGATTATCCACTTTTGAGTTACAAAAGCAATAATGTGCTCAATCTCCCAATGGTTCCACCTAGTTTTTAGCAAAGACAAACTACCGAGGAGGGGCAACAATTTAGTCAAAGGTGTGTGCCTCACCAACAACAACCTTCATCTCAAACATGAGCTGGGAATTCTACCTTGGAAGCTATGATTCAGAAAATGATGTTTGAAAATAAGAAGTATAGAGATGAGATAAGCACATTCCGTCAAGAAATCAAGGTCACACAGTAGCAGCAAGGGAAGACAATTGACTTGCTAGAGCGACAAATGAGCCAAGTTCAGCAAACATTTTCTCAAGTTAACCCAAGAGGTATCCTTAGAAACACTTTTACCAACCCCAAGAGACAATATGAGGCACATGCTATGATTTTGAAGAATGAGAATGTGTTAAAAGAAGTTCCTAAGTCAAAAAGCCATAAAAGAAAATGGTAAGAACCAGTGACTGAACTGGCAGCATCAAGAGAACTATCGAAGGATAGCCCAGGAACCCCAATTCGACAAGTCAAAAATGCACCTGAGACTAACTCCTTGACAAAGTCTAATGAAGGCCAGGTACCCTCTACTCGCTCTCCTTCAATTATTCCTAATATGCATTTTCCTAGCAGGCTGAAGAAGCAGGTGAAAGTTGACAAAGAGAAGGAGATTCTGGAGGTATTCAAGAAAGTAGGAGTGAACATCCTTTTGTTGGATGTGATCGAGTAGATACCACAATATGAAAAGTTCCTCAAAGATTTGTGTACTACAAAGAGAAAGTTCTATGGAACTGAGACTATAACTTTAGGAGAAAGAGTATTGGTAGTTCTTCAAAGAAAACTTCCACCTAAGTTAGCCGATACATGACATTTCACGATCCCATGTACTATTGGTGATCACAGGTTTACAGGTGCCCTACTTGATTTAGGTGCATCCATAAAGTTAATGCCATACACTGTTTATGACAGGTTGAAAATGGGAGCACTTATCCCCACGGGTGTCACCATTAAACTTGTTGACTGGTCTAACTGTTACCCTCGAGGTATTATTGAGGATGTCTTAGTGCAGGTGGGAAACTTGATATTCTCAGCAGATTTCTTTGTGCTGGAGATGAAGGATGAGCCAATACCGTCAGAAATACGATTGATTCTTGGAAAACCATTCCCGAGAACAGCGCGCACAAAGATTGATTGTTATGATGGATAATTGAGCATGGAAGTAGCTGAGGAGAAATTCCACTTTAATATTTATAAAGCTCTCAAACACCCAAATAGTGATGATGCTTATTCATGTTGTTCAATTGACACTTTTGAGAGTTCTGTGCAGGAGTTCATTCAATACTCATTGGAGGAGGATCCTCTACAGAAAGTCATTGAAGTGGTTAGCAAAAAATGTTTTTTAGGTCTGAGCATTCAACCCATCGAGTCGATGCCTCGACCCGTCGAGGATCACTCTTGGGAACAGACGGTGGCATACATTCGACCCATTGAGTACCTTTTCCAGGACGAGCTCATTTAAGATAGTAGCTTCCATTCGATCTGTCGAGAATTTTCTCGACCCGTCGAATGTGAGCCTGTGTTTGAGATTGCTTCAGCTGAAGACCTTGAGATGGATGATGAGTATTATGCTATGGAAGAAGCATTTGAATCCCTACCCAACATGAAAGGTAAGCCTTACAAACCTATTCTTCTTTCGGTTTCTGATGATATTCTTGTTCCATTTATTCAGGCAGCACCTACATTAGAGCCGAAAATTCTACCCGAGCATTTGAAGTATGCTTTTCTAGAGAAGAATGATACACTATCAGACATTATCTCTTCAAAGCTTTCAACAACACAAGAGGAGAAGTTGCTGAGTGTACTTAAGGAGTACAAAGCTACCATTGGATGGGCATTGGCCAACATTAAGGGGATCTGCCAAACACTGTGTACTCACAGGATACATCTAGAGGAGGGAACTAAGCCAACAAGAGAAGCTCAACGTCGACTCAATCCTCTCATGATGGAAGTTGTCAAGAAATAAGTCATCAAGCTTCGTGATGCAGGTATTATTTATGCTATTTTTGACAACAAATGGATGAGTCATGTGCAGGTAGTTCCCAAATGTTTGGGCATCACAGTGGTAAAAAACGATGAGAATGTGATGGTTCCCTAGTGAGTGCAAACGGAATGGAGAGTGTACATTGATTATCACAGGTTAAATTCCATGACACGGAAGTGTCCCTTTCTATTCCCGTTCATTGATCAAATGTTAGAATGATTGGCCGGACATGAGTATTATTATTTCCTGGATGGCTACTCCGGGTACAATCAAATAGCCAATTACAAGGATGATCAAGAGAAGACCACCTTCACCTGTCCATATGACACTTTTGCATATCGGAGGATGCTCTTTGGTCTATGCAACACTCCAGCAACATTTCAGAGATGTATGGTGAGTATTTTCTCAGACATGGTTGAAAAGATCATTAAGGTATTTATGGATGACTTTTCTTTGTTTGGTGATTCTTTTGACTTATGACTTCATCATCTAGCTATGATTTTAGAGCGTTGTGTAGAGACTAACTTTGTGCTTAACTGCGAGAAATGCCACTTTATGGTGGAACAGGGTATAGTTTTGGGACATGTCATATTAGCTAGAGGCATTGAAGTAAACAAAGTTAAAGTTGATACTGTGTAGACCTTACCACCTCCTTCTACTGTGAAGGAGGTAAAATATTTTCTTGGACATGCAGGTTTTTGGAGCCTTCCCTTTGAGCTCATGTGTGACACTTCAGATTATGTTGTTGGAGTCGTTCTAGGCCAATGCCTAGAGAGGTTGCCTCATGTCATCTACTATGCCTCTAGAACCTTAAACGATGCACAGTTGAATTACTCAACTACATAAAAGGAGCTCTTAGCAGTGGTTTTTGCTCTTGAAAAGTTTAGATCTTACTTGTTAGGAACAAAAGTTATCATATTTTCTGACCATGCTGCTTTCAGATATTTGATGACTAAGCAAGGATGTTTCCCAGGTTGATTCGATGGATGCTCTTACTTCAAGATTTTGATATTGAGATCAAGGACAAGAAGGGTACTGAGAATGTGGTGACAGACCACTTAAGTAGACTCACCATGGGTCTCATGCCGAAGAGAACAACTCTTTGTTGTTGAAGATGTGGTGCCATATATGGTATGCTGATATTGTCAATTACAAGGTCAGTAAGTACATCCCACCTGACATCACCAGAGCGCAAAATGACAAACTTGTCAATGTAGCTAAGTATGACCTGTGGGACGAGCCATATCTTTGGAAGCATTGCCCAAATCTACTGATAAGAAGGTGTGTACTTGAAACAAAATTTCATTCTATTCTATCTTTTTGTCACTCACATGTAGAAGGAGGTCATTTTGCTGGAAAGAATACTGCAATCAAAGTGCTAGAGAGTGGTTTCTTCTGGTCAACACAGTTCGGAGATGCACATGAGTTTTATAAATCATGTGATAGATATCAACTGGTAGGTAATATAGGTCCTAAAGAACAAATGACCCAGCACCCAATTTTAGTGGTTGAGATTTTTGATGTGTGAGGTATTGACTTTATGAGTTATTTCCCTAGCTCTCAGCAAAATAATTACATTCTACTTGCAGTGGATTATGTTTCAAAGTGGGTGTAGGCAATGGTCACTCGTACTAACGATGCTGTTGTTGTTTTGAAGTTTTTGAAATCACTATATGTGAGATTTGACACTCACAGGTACATAATAAGTTATGGATGGTCCCACTTCTGCAACAAGTCTTTTGCAGCGCTGCTCAAGAAATTTCATGTGTATTATAAAGTGGCAACACCTTATCATCTTCAGACGAACGGGCAAGTAGAAGTATCTAACCGGCAGATCAAGCAAATTTTAGAGAAGACTGTCGAACCCATAAGGAAGGATTAGAGCCAACGCTCGAATGAAGCATTGTGGGCATATAGAACAGCTTTTAAAACACCGATTCAGATGTCTCCTTATCGGATGGTTTATGAGAAATGATGTCACCTTCCAGTGGAGCTTAAACACAAGGCATACTGGGCAGTAAAATAGTTTAATTTTGATATTGATGATGCAGGTGTTCACAGGAAGTTGTAGTTAAATGAGCTTGCAGAGATTTGAAACAATGCTTATGAATCTAGTTGCATTTACAAGGAGAAGACAAAGATGTTCCATGAAAAGATGATCAATGGGAAGTCTTTTGTCATTGGACAAAATGTGTTGTTATTCAACTCACGGCTGAAGTTATTTCCAGGTAAGGTTCGATCTAGATGGATTGGTCCGTATGTTGTTCGTAATGTGTTTGATCACGGTGCAGTGGAATTTATGAACCCAAGAGACGGCAACACATTCAACGTGAACGAATATAGACTCAAGCCATTTATGAGCAATCTCAAGTGAGAGAATTCAAAGGGATACATCTTCAGGATCCTACACCGGAGGAATGAACCTGGTATTCACCGTCTGGCTGAAGACGTTAAACTTAGCGCTAATTGGGAGGCAACCCATGTTGATGGAGAAGCTTGGAAACCATATTTGCTTTCTTAACCCTTTTTCTTTAGTATTTTTCTTCATGTTTAATGTAATTTGTGATATGTTATGTATTCAATTCCATACTTTTTTAATGTATTGCATGTTTTAGTTTTGTTTTACATTGAGGACAATACAAAATTTAAGTGTAGGGTGGGGTTTATATCATATCCATAGTGTCTATGTATAAATTTTTCGTTTTTGAGTCTAAATTTTGGAGTCGTTTATGGCATTACCTGTAGTCTGTCTTCGACCCGTCGAAAATTATTTTAGGTTTTTTTTTATTTATCGATGATGGGTTTTTGCCCATCGAGCCAATTCCTCGACCCGTCAAATTTTAGTTAGTTTCTAGACAGTAGGTTACTGTCGACCCGTCAAATGATGATGAAGTCTTTTTCGACAACTAGTTCATCATGGAAGGGTTTCTACGCCAATTTTTTGAATTTTTGAGTCTTTTCTTAGTTTTTCTTCTGTGTTTTAGTGTCTTATATAAAAAATAAAATAAAAAAATAAATAGTGTCAAGAAAAATACCAAAAAGAAGAGTCCTATGAGCCCTTAACAAGTCAATGATGTACTTATATCTTTCATTTTGTGACTAAGAGATGATTTTGTGACTCGAGTTTCTTTGGATAATTTTAATGTTTGATGCATATGCGAATATGTAGTGGATGTAGAAACGAGTTAACATAGTACAGATTTTGAGCATGCATGAACCTTATTGAGATTCACTTAACCTGTGAGTTTTTGAGCCATTATGTGAAATACATGCTTTCTTTGATTGAGTGTCAATTGCTTGCCACATATTAAGTTAATGGACTCTAGAGATTACAAGAACTTGCTCTTGCACTATGCAAAGCTTATAGTCAATACATGTTCTGATTGAGGAAGTGATAAAGGTATTTAGAGGACACCACCATTGCCATACGAGTCTGTGTCCTGATTCTGTGTACACAAGATGTGCACTCCGTAGTTAACCACTTTGAGCCTACATGTGTTAAACTTTGTGTTATCACTCACATATCTCTGACCTCGTACATTAGAATAGCTATATATTTGCCCTTGTTCTAGGACTTGGTAGAGCTATACATGAGACAAGTATGTGAAGACGGCGACAGTGTCGAAAGGTGATAACAAGAGATAAATGTTGGGTATCAAGCTAGTGTATAAAAAAATGATAAAAAAGGAATTTAGAAAAGAAAAAAAGAGAAAAGGTTGTGATATCTAGCTTGATACCCGTATTAACTGTTGATGAAAAGAATGCTGTGAAGGCCCAACAAGATAAAATCTGGCCACAATAGTGAAAAGTTCATGGTTGTAAAGTTGAAGGAGTCTCTTATTTGGTGCTCTACTAGGTTTTAGAATTGTGTTTGCAATCTATACTCATTTATTCTTTAACCAATGAGATGAGCCAAGCCCCATTGCAATCCATGAAGTTTTTTTTATCCTGAAGATGACAACCTTTGATCTGTGGAGTATAGTCACAAGAGTGAGCATATGGTTTTGTCCATTTGACAAGCAATTGAATTGAATGATACCTTAGATATATTATGAGAGAAACACTTTTGAGAGCATATCTATGTGAGGTTGAATCTTGGTTGGTCTTGTGCCTGTTCTAGCTCATTTTTCACCTTGATTATATATATGTCCTACGTGTTACATGTGTGTTATATGTTGGAGTTATCTTTGGAAACTATGTAGGTACATATGAATCTTGGTGTTACATTTTTGTGGAAGATTGCTGAGGAAAATTGTTGTGGGCATTAGAGTTTGTTTGTAAAGTTTGTTGAGTCTTTTTAGAGTCTTAGTTTATTGTTTAGCTCGAGGACTAGCAAAAGCTAAGTGTTGGATATTTTGATAGTTGCATAAATGTGCAACTTTCTTGTGTATAATTGTGTGGAAATACTTGGCTTAATTATTTAGTTTTTGGTATTTATTTATGTATTTGTTTATGCTAGTTATTTGGAGAAATTTATGAAAATGAGCAATAAAAGAGAAATTATATTGGCAATTGGATTAAGGATTTGGATGCCCCAATGGAAAGAAGTCCAAGCCTTGTTTGGAGAGGAAAAGGTCCAAGAGTCCATCCTTATATAAAAGAATTTCAGGAAATAATCAGGGTTGGAGATTTTAGAGAGAAAAACACACAAAAGAGAGAGAGAGACGCAACCTTTAAAGGAAGAAGCAGTTAGATGAATTCGACGAGTCGAGCCATAGGTCTCGACGAGTCGAATTCCCTCTACCGAGTTTTCTAGGTTTCTTGGTTCTTCTTCTCTTTTCTATCATGTTTTGCTATTGTGTAATTTTGACTATGAGTAGCTAAACTCTCTTAGTTAGAGGTTGATCGAAGCTTTAGATATGCTTACGATTTTGAACCCATTTTGATTCTATTAACTATTTGGATAAGTTTTATTTTACTGTTCTTCTCATCGATGAATTCTATGTTTATGTTTCTTTGAGTGCACGCTTAGATACATGGCTTAGGATTTAGAGTCTTGATTATGTACACGACCACCTTATTATTTCATATTCATTAGAGACAAACATGTACTTGTGTGAAACATTCCTTAGTGACGTAAGAGTGACCACCAAATCAACCCTTGAAGCTTTGTTGTTCTTCAAACATTCTTAAACCATAATGACATCAGTTTTCTATGCTTACATCACCATATGTATGAGTCGGTTAATTGGGAATCAAGATTGAACGGATTGTAACCCTCTCTTTCATGTTAAGTAAGAGAGTGTAATATGCAAGATGACTTAACCATAGCTTTTGTATGAGGAATATTCATCCATGGTTAGTTCAATTAAATTGGGGGATCGTAAGTAGTCTTGGGTGGAGAGAAGTCCTTAACATTCATCTCTCATTGTTTTCTTCAACTATTTACTTTATGGAATTTACATATTTCTACAGTAGCTGTAGCTTAGTCGATTTAATTTGGTACCCAAAACATTTCCGAATATCCTCAAATTTTGTGTGGTAGTCCACCACTGTGTTTAGATTACTGTGTTAAAATTTCGTGTCATTTGAGTCCGTCTAGAGTATGGTCGTAGTGTCGTTAGTGTCCTATGGTCAAGTCTATCAATATTGTGATTTAGTGTGAGATTTAGTTTCATCAATTTCTTGTATTCGATAATCCCTATAATTAATTATTATAATAACATATTTTAATTGAGAATAAGATATCTTGAAAGGAATTCTGCACTCATCATTTTGAACTTTTGACGATATGATTAAAGCTAGAAAAAGTTACGAGGTCATTTAATTTGTGCAACTTAAGTCATGAAAATCAGAAAAGAAAAAAACACAGTACAAGATGATCGATATGATGTTAGGTCAGGTGGGAGCGCACACTCGCTCGATCAGTTTAGTGCCATGTGGAATCATGATTGATCAGGATGAGGTAACTCTCCCCCTGATTCTTTGAGTATAGTATGACTTAATTTAGAGAGCCTGCTGGAAAAGACTCCAACACATATATACTGGCAACTGTCTCATTTCGCTAGCTAGAAGTCTACAAGCTAAGTATAACAGTACTCTGTAAATGCATGAGATTGTATAATTGCAAGTTTGAATCATGTGAAACATCTCCAATTGGTTATTCATTATTTTGTTCCCGAATTAGCCAGAGATGAATTAAGTTAGATGGATCACGTACTCTAAATTAAGAGCGAGAGCGCGCTGTAACTTTCCGGACGGTGATTTAGAGTGAGTACAGATCGTGCAGCTATTCTTCCGATCCCAAAGTAGATGGAAGAAAAGGTTTGTCTATGGCGTAGGTGATGCCGGGATGGCCTTTAAGCTTACGGCTTCTTCTGGCCTTTTCTTTGATTTTTACAAAAAGAGTTTGGGCAACTTTTATACTCTTCATCAGCTTATCTCTTCTCTGAATGCATCTTTCCCATTTTAGCAGATGTCGTGAAGTAAACGAAGCATATATCTCTCTTGGATCAAATATGATAACACATTAGCACGTACATAATGACAAACCCTAGCTAAACAATGACAGCACAATCAATCGTATGAATCTAAGAACAAGTTTGTCCTGTGATTGATTTATATGGTGTTTATCCAAACACTGCTCGATCGATCAATTCTTAGAACTTATCTGTTTCTACCAAATTTCGTTAGGGATCAAGTAGAAGCACATACGGGTGAAGTTTTGTGGTGGTAAAGTATCTTGGTCTGATCACCTCTCCGTTAGCCATTGTTACAGGCATTAGAGGTCTTGATGGGTTCGGCACGCCTTCAACATTTTGATGTTTAAGTCAGAAAATGTATCAAGTATAACAATGTTAGCTAGTGAGTATGAATGAATAGATTACCTTAGAGCAACTCCAGCAGATCCTCTATAAGTCACTTATAGTTAAAATATAAATATTTTATCTTAAAATTCACTCTAGCAGTTTCCCTATCTTATTAGCCAGTTTAGAGATTCCTTATATTTCATATTTTCATCCCTTATTTCTATACCGAAAACATGAATTATACCTAACGAAACATGCAATACTATAATTAATTATTTTCTATTAGATTGCAAATGTAATCAATAACTAAATTAATAAATAAATATTTTATTATCATCCAATCAAAAACTAAACATTTATTCAAATTTTCAAAAACAAAAAAAAACATTTATTCAGATTTAACTACATTTTAAATGATGTTATTGGAGTAAATTTACATAAGTGATTAGCTAAAATAAGTTTCAGTTTTTTTTTTAACAAAATAAGAAAACTTTATGTGACATTGTTAGAATTGTTCTTACTTAGTCATAAATAAGACCTTTATAAAGGTAGTTGAGAAAGCTCTCTTGCTTTCGTTTTCGACGTGAGACTTTCTTCTCCTTGAAGCCGTTTATTGTTTGCGCCTTTGAGGACGCGTCGCTGCTCTTTTTGGGTTGAGTCCGTCAGCAAATTAAGTTGTAGCCCTTGCTGATGTCGTTCGCTTGGCCTTGACAGTGTCATCCCGGTTAGTAACTAAGTACCCGTATTAAGCTGCCTAGTTATATATACTAACACTACGGTAAAACGTTAGCTCATTCTGGACATCCTCTACAACATATATTCAAAAACGACATATATACGTACATGTAGATATGTACGTAGTGCAACCCTTGTTTCTCATTAATGATCAAACATAGCATGGCGTTGTTTCCGTGCGTAGAAGAAAGGGATGGTAATAATACTTGGGGTTTGGTTTCAACTGGGGTGCAGGCGAGAGCCACTTGCTACTGTTTCTAGCACAAGCTGGTCTGCTGGTATGTGGGAGTAGACCAGATGAGTGACATGTGGAAACCACACCACAGTGTAGTGACAATCAGTGCATGATAGGCATTTAAAAGCTCGTATATATAATGTGGTGTCGTGATGGCGATGGTGGCATATATATGTGGTTGCTGTTGGTGTTCTCTGCAAACAATCAAGTGATAAACGTACTAAACCAGCTGGCTGGGCTAGGCTTCTCTGACTGATGAAGACTTTTGAACTTTTGAAGTACATAATTAAGCTTTTGACCAACGAGTACCGATAGAAAACTAAAACTTTGCAGATGCCACAATTGAAATTTGAATATGATCACCATACGTAGTAAGTTACTCTAAGATTCAGCACAGGCGCGGCTGCACAGTGGTAGTACCGTAGTTACTAGCAGGTAACCAATTCAAACGTTGTTGTAGACTTGTAGCTATAGCTAGTTAGCTCTCCCCATCAAGTCAAGCATTTGTTCAGTAATGGACGCATACCTCTAATAATGCTCACAAGGAAATGCATGTAATCCTTCGATATATAGCTCAATTCCTTGGCTAAATGAGTTAAGGATGAAGAACTTGTTTTTCAAAGGTACACCTGTCGTGCACCGAAAAATAGACGCTCAATGTCAGCACATCGATCAAGGTGTTAGATATGTTTAACCATCTCCATGCCAGGACATGGTTGAAAACCACCTACTTGATCGAATTGAATGAAGACCAATTTTAAGGCGACACGTAACTAAGAGCACCTGCAGCGGTTGGGACGGCGAGGACGTCCGACAGGGGGGCCCAGTTTTTGAGGACGTCCGGCAGTGCGAATCGGTGCAGCGAGAGGAAAACAAAAGGGAGACCGGACGTTGACCGGAAGGTCGTCCTCCCCGGCATCCCCTGTTGAGCACGAAGGCGAGAACGTCTGCCTGGTGGGCCCCACGCACGTGGGTGACGCCATGCTGACGTTTTTTTTTTAAAACCCCGGTAAAAAGTATAAAAAAAAGTAACGGACCAATTGGAACGCGACACGTGGCACGCCTTGGGCCACAGACAGATCAACGACTAAGTTGATCTGGGCCGTCCATTTCAAACAGATCTAAGCAATCCGACAGTTGAGAAAAATTGATCATTTGTAATATTTTAAATAAATTATTTACTCTGAAACTTAAAAAAAATCATAATAAATAGCTCGGACTTCCGAAAAATTCAATAAAAATACAGACAAGTTCATATTAATGTCCTCTATGACTTTCGTGAAGAAAATGAGTCAAAAATCATACAGCGAGACCCCCGTATGCTACCGGCATACAAAATTGATTCAAAGCATATTAATGCGCGTCTAAATAGAACTTCCTATTACTTGAAAATTGGTTGAAAATATTACCCGAAAATAAAAAATTAAAATTTTAACTAATAATGAATAGTAATAGGAAGTCCTATTTTTAGCACCGCTGCACGAAAAACAGGAATAAGACTTCTTATTGAAAAGGAATTTTTCAAATGGGTGAAGAATTCCTCAAAATAGGACTTCCTCTCCATTTCATAGGTGCGAATGCTCTAAGCCCGAGCATGTCGTTGGTAATGTATATCTTAGAGTGTAGAGACCCCTCCATGTTCCCACTGAAACTGGCATGCAGCAAGTACCTTATCCAGTTATCATCATCGATCAGCCTAGATCGATGTAACTGTTGAAGCCTTCTTTTTCTTGCTCAGTACGTTCTATGGAGCCTCGGTCTGCATGAGCTTCCTTGGTCCTCATCTTAACGTACATCATCGATAATGCGATGTGTACGTTTATCCTTATCCTAATCGATCATTTGAATCACATACAGTGATGATGCAGGCCATTAGCCTCTTGCATTGAGCTCTTATATGTGGCAGTGGCTTCCAACCCGACGCATTAGTACTATCGATCATTTCTATTCACAAACTGCCGAGAAAACAGAAATTACGTACCCAAAGGTATTGGTAACTGCTGGGAACAAGAAAAGATAATAGGATTAGAGAAACTGATAGCATTAGCAATTAGCAAAGACTACATGAACCAACTTGTGTACCATCGAATACAGCTAACTTCTACGTACTGAGATATATATAATTTCAGGGTTCTTCAATCTTCAGTATGTGTTGTTCAACCAATAAGAATTGAAAAGTTGTGAAAAAGAATTTACAGTGAAAGCCCGAACGGAATAGCAAAAGAAAAGTCCTTAAGTTATGAACTTGTGGTGGTTTACATCATAAATTACAGCTGGATACTCTTATTAAATTCACAACGCTTCCTAGATAAATGATCGCAGTCACACCACAAGCAACAAAGTTGAGATATATACGTTGTACATCTGTAAAATAGTTGAAGAATATATTACATAAGCCTATGCATGCATAGAAGCATGTTCTTCAAACACACAATCCTCCATCACTACCTGTAAGTATCAAAAATTATTCCCGTATAATACAATATTACAAACTCACTTTCGAGCTCTTACTGTAAATGCGACGCGAAAATTATTCTACTTTTCCAAAGTTGTGTGTTCTTTTTTCTTTTCACCTATTAAGGTAACGAAATCGCTGGCAGTTCTCTGCTGATAATTCATAACGCAGCTAATTTAAAGATCATAGGTTGCCTCTCTCTTTCTTTATGGCTTCGTAGGACACCATTACTTCTTTAAACTTGGCCTCAGCAGCCTCTGCAAATAAAAAATAATTAAAAAAATCACAAGCAGTAACCTTTAGATAAGCCAATACAAAGTAATGCGCACACTTGCGAGAATTGAGTTTAAAGCCAATGATGCACCACCTTTATTGTCTTGGTTTTGGTCTGGGTGAAATTGCTTTGCCTTGGTCCTAAATGCTGTCTGCAAGCATTATTGTAGATATGGGATAAAGCTTGGAAACAATGAAATAACTCTCTATCTACATGAATAAGAAGCTCTTCTATGGCATATAAGTGTTGGAATTACTAGCATAACAGATTCTCAAGAAAATAAAATGACATGAGGAAGCCAACGGCAAACTATCAAACATAAAAGATAGTTCAAGCACTCAAATAAGGTACAGAACAAATAAGAAGATGAAATTAGCCAGTACTATGCTGAAGTGCAGGAGTACCTTAACTTCAGCATCCGTGTAAGGTGCCTTTCTAAACCTGTTGGAAAACAAAACTGAAAGCATCAAGCTTAATGCCATTGATGATATTAAGTAATAATGAAAATGCATGACCAATAGCTCTAGACTTCTGTACATGGGGACAAAAATGTAAAGTGAAACCATAATGATCATATAACTGGTTAACTAAAAGAATCCAGTATTAACAATGATAAGTTCATGTGATAGTAGCTCAATTTGGTACATGAACCAAGTATGAACTATTAAAACCAAAAAATACATTTGTGCCCTACTATACGAAGTGAAACATCTTCTATAGGAAAAAGCTGCTTGACGATATTTCCCATTCATTTCTGTAAAGGATTATGTAAAAAAAAATTTACCTGTCAAGGCCTAGAATTGAGTAGTGCTGTGATAATAAGTAGTTGGGATTTTCTCTAGGAGTTTCCCTATAATTATGCCTTCGGTCTCTGAAGGATGTCTCAGTCTTCCAATACCAATCCTCTCTTTGGAAATGTTGATGATACTGACCTTGAGCCTGACCATTTTCCCTCCAGCTCTCATAGCTCCTTTTGTATTTATTCCTCTCTCTATTAAACACATTCTGCATACGCCTAATACGCTCCTACATAAATCAAAGTAATGGTAAACAAATATCCATTCAAGTTACTTTAGATTTTGTAGGATCAATTTGATGAGGAAATGACTGCAAGCATAGTAAGTTGCTTAAAAGAAAAGAGAGAACTCTCATAGTTCAAAATTACGAGAGGACCCAGTATCATTGCATTTTAACGTAATGAATGACAATTTCAATCATATACCATTGTCACTGCTAAAACAAACCTAAACTAAGCAGAATCTAACAAGAACACGAAAAAAATGGTACAAACTGAGAAACTCACCACTCTCTCCAATTCTTCCTCATACTCCTCTTGCATGCGCCGATTATACCTTCTCCATGCTTCCTCCTGAAACGCAGTGCGGTTCCTACCACTTGCTCCTCTCCATGAGGATTGTGATCTGAACAGCTTCAGTATTTCAATCACAAATAAACATGATCAGCTACAGTATCAATTCTAGTAAAAGCAAATTGATTTCAAGTAAATTCCAATTAGCTAAATTAACTATAAAAATTTCAACTTTAACTTCATCAAGTGAAACCTTCTGACTTCGAATACAATCACAAATCACAGTTGTACACATATCTCTACCTGAGTATAGACCCAATCAACAGTCCTACGAAGCTGAAAAACCTGTCAAATTCCCACACGATTCTTAAAATCCCCCAAAACTATAGCAGATTGTATTCACATTCACGATGCACAAGTAAATTTGGAGAGAGAAATAGAGCAAAATGAGCGAGCTTACGGCGAGTGTAGTGGCGGTGGCGCCGATGAAACCGAAGACGAGAATCCCCCAAGGCTTCATGTCTTCCTCGTTGTTCCCATAGGGTGGTGGTCTCTCCCGATTCGGCGGCCATGGCCTACTGCTCCGATTCCGATTACCTTCATCGTTGCCGCTCATTTTTTCCGGCGAAATATCGAAGCTTCAATACTTCCAATTTCGGCGATTCTTCCTCTTAGCAGATAGTAAATGCACAACAAACCCAGCTCGCATCGTTAGGGTTTCCAAAACCTCTCACGACTTTTGATTTTGACGTGTTTATGTTAACACCGCTCCTCTTTGATTTTGATATGTTTATGAGACTCCTACAACAGCAAGTTGGGCTCTTTTTGTTAGGCCTTTTAAAAAGTAAATGGCCAATAACTATGGGCCGGAAAAAATAATACTGTTAAGCCCATCATCACTCCGAGCAACCATCGTCTTCAACCTCCGAAACTCATAACAGACTTTGGGTCACTCTCGCTCACCATCACCAGACAATACAAATCAACCACTTAGATCCATTGCGGGTTCTCTCATCCGGGTAATTCTCTCAAACTTTTACTAATTTCAACGTAAACTTAGTACAGTAATATATCGATTTGGTTTGATTTTGTACTAGCAGAATTCGTATACGTATTAGATAGATATACAGAAAAGGCTAGAGTATGTCGAGGAGGCAAGGAAATACAAACCTGTCTCGGAGATTAGGGGATAAAGGTGGCGGTTTACTCTCCGGTCTGTCTTATTCTAAATCAAAGTCATCTCCGATCTTATATGTCTCTCTCATTGCCCTGGTACGAAATTAACACTCATTTTCATTCATTTCAGTTTTGCTTATTTATTTGGGTTGAGAAAAATTTCTTGGTTTATCAGTGAGTAACTGAGTATTACGTTTCAGGGAGCATTGTTTCTTCTTGCGTATTCACACAGTGGAAAAGGTTTGTACTTTATTTACAGGATTGTTTTTCTCTTTGTTTCAGATGTTGTGTATTCAATTGGATTGGTTTTGCTTTTTGTGATGGGTGGAAAATTGACTTTGAGATTGAATGTAGGTGGATTTGGTAGTATCAGCAGGGTTCAAGGTAAGTTATATTATCTGCTTTGTGAATGTAGTTGTTTGTGAAACTAATCCCCCCCCCCCCTTTGTACTTTCGGGAATGCTAATTGAACAGTATTTATGGAGGGAACGTGGTGCCATTTGGCTTATGTGATCAAAATGTGTGGTCTTTGATATAAAGAGTTTTACTTGCAGGTGATTACTCATGTACAGCAGAGGTCCAGCTAGCAATTCCTGTACTGAAGAAAGCATATGGTGATGGCATGCATAAGGTTTTGCATGTCGGCCCTGATACATGTACAGTGGTTTCTAAATTGTCGAGTGAGGAAGAAACTGAAGCCTGGGGTGTGGAACCATACGACGTAGAGGATGCTGATAGAAGTTGCAAAGCTCTTGTACGCAAAGGCATAGTCCGTGTTGATGATATCAAGTATTCGCTTCCATACAGACCGAAATCATTTTCTGTTGTAATTGTTTCGGATTCCCTTGATTATTTGTCTGAGAAGTACCTCAACAAGACCCTCCCAGATCTGGCAAGGGTGTCAGTTGATGGTCTTGTAATCTTCACAGGTAAGATCTTAGATCAACCTTGTAAAATGCATTTACCTTTGCTGCTTCTACCTATTATGTGATATCTCTCTATTATGTTTTCTTTTGTTGAACCTTGTTTTCCCTCTATTATCTTATATCTGTATTTATTATTATTATTCGTTCTCATGATCCTTGAAGTTAATGCTACTTACATGCCGTTACATCATTCTTAATTTTATCTGAACGACTAAATAATTATGCTATAACCCCTCTTTCCTATGTTTCTGCAACTGTCATCTTATCATCTTACTCCATAGGCCATGATTTGAACTTGGAAACCTGTCCAAAATGATGATTATTCTTTTGTATCTCTTCTTCGGATTAGGAACCTGTTTGACTGCCATTATGATCCATCCCCTGGTCTTGCCTCTTGCAAGTGTAGAATTATATCTGCTTCTATGAGTAGATATAATATTTTAACTGAGTCAGTTACAGGACCAGATCTATAGTTGTCACAAATGCAGCTGACTGTCAGGTCTTTGTGGTTGTTCGTATAGGTTCACCTGGCCAGCAGAGAGCTAAAGCAGCTGAGGTGTCCAAATTTGGTAGGGCGGTAAGTAACTGCTTCTGATAAGGTCCTCCTAGCTTCCTATTGTACAATTCTTCACAAACCTTGAATATGCAGTAATTAGGTGTTCAGTATTTATCCTTCAGATTGTCTATGTTTTTTAGTGTATGCATTTGGTAGTCTTTTCTGGATGGAACTAAGGAATAGAGCATAAATATGGTTTTCCTTCGTTGGAGGGAGGACTAAACAGTGATACACACTACACAGATAAATAGTAGAAACGTAGAAACATTTGTCAATCCTACCATTTGAGTTTTCAGCTTATCTTAATCTATAATAAAGGTCTGTACAAATGGTAATTATTTGCTGAAAATGCAAGACTAAATCAATTTCTTTTTCAAGGCTAAATTGAGGAACACATCCTGGTGGACGAAGTTTTTTGGGCAGGTTAGCTTAGAAGAGAACGAAGGTGCCAGCAAGAAGTTTAATACTGCAGCAACAAAGATGGCATTTGTCTCAAGCTGCCAAATTTTTCACCTTAAGTCATTCAATTGACATCTTCACCCATGAGTCCTCCACATATTTGTCCCTGCCTTGGAGCTGCTCGGCTCAGTAAATTTCCCACGATCTATCTTATCAACCTTATTCTTTTTATCTGTTTATTCTTTGATTGAAATTGTTTTAGAACTGAAGCATAATATAGTATGGCGACTCCCGATCTCTAAGATGTGTCTGCTAACTTAGGCCTTCGAATTCATTGGTGTAATTTGTGATGGTGGTTTGTATACTCTTGGTTCTTGTTTCTCCGAAGATGAGCCAAACTACGATTTCATCTGCTAGTGTCAAAGATGAACGGAAACATGACATTCAGGCCATACTATTGCTCAGATTTCAGTATTATGCTTCGCTCCTTTAGTAATCACTAGTTAGTAATATTTTTAAGGGAACTAATTAGTAATATAGGGAAACAGTGAAGCTTGCCATAATAAACACTCGAAGTCTATGGTTCACCTATGTTTTCAAATTTGGGATGCAATTAGAGTTATTGGTCAAAAAGCAATGTCTCTTGCGTATGCTACATGTATCAGGTTCGGGAAAATATCAGCATAGGCTTGTCACAAGCTTGATTACAAATATCTATCTCTATTCTAGTAAATGGAAGTGTTGAACGTTTTAATGTCATCAGACATATTAAATTTCAAGTTTTCAAAATTATCCTACATAATATTAAAAATAAATCACTAATAAAAGATAATAAAAATGAATGTACTGTAAATTCATAAAAAAAAGGTAAAAAACAAAAAGATTAGTATTACTGTCACTCCGGTATTTTACTCGTATAGTAAGGCTAGGAATTTTTCTAGTACTATTATAAAGGGAACATACGTTGTTCTCCCTTTTTACAATTTCTTCCACTTATACCATTTTAAATTTGGTACAGTAAAATAATTCAAAGTTATTACTGTAATTTATAAATAAATTTATATTTTATTTTTCTCTTTCTCCCTTACCTCGAAGTTTCTTTTGTTGCTTTAGTATTTCCTACTTTCATGGTGAACTATATGTAACTCATTCCAGTATTCTTATCAAAAAAAAAAAACTGACGCCACTAATAATAAAAAAAACTAACTACAATGTTTACACTTATTATATTTTTTATCTGTTTGAAAAAAAAAATCATTTTCATCAAATCAAACACACACAAAATGTGTGTGCCTCCCCTAGTAATACATGATGTCGACCGATATAATTTGATCTTCTAAAACAATCCGACTACTTTTGTCATTAGTTAGTAATTATTCGAACAAATTTTAATTTACCTACTTGTGGTTTGCTTCAAACATTATTTCACTATCTGTAGTTTCAAGATCATCAGTTTACTTTAAGGTTACAAAATCTCATCAGTTTACTACATCGACACAATCTGAATGAAGCATAAAAATCTTGCTTTTCTCCTCCACCTTGGTTCCAATCACGCATTCCCTTCTATCCTCATATCTCAACTAATCTCTATGTGTTTTTATTGAATTACAAAATGATACTTAAATGATTTTTGGGATGGATTTCACAAACTGATGAGATATTGCAACATTAGGTAGTAAACTGATGATCTTGAAACTATAGGTAGTGAAATGATGTTTGAAGCGAACCACATATAGGTAAAGTGAATTGTTAAAGGAGAAATAAAGATACACGAGAGATAGATTTGAACTGTCATTTATTCATTAATATATGACCTTAAATAGGGATTACAATTTGTTACAATCAATATCCCTATAAATCAGGGATTGAGAGAATATCTATTTCTACTCTAATTAGGACAAGACACACACCGAGATACCGAAAATTTTATTTTCTTAAATACTCCCATTTGTGTTTCGATCCTAATGGATGGTGCATAACCTGTTGCCTTACTAAAAACTTTGCCAAGAAAACAAAAAATCTCTTGGGTAAAAATAAAAGCTTGGTCTAAGAAAAAAAGAGTAAAATGCATCAACTAGAAAAGTGACCACATGGTGTAGACTCCCCTTGATGTCTACGAAATGAAATCCCCCTAATCAATAACTCAATCTTGGAGTTCAGACAATCTTCGCATACTAATGTGTTTCACATACTTGCAAATGTAGATTTTGGCAATGACTTGGTAAACAAATCTGCAACATTATCAGCCGAACATACTTGATTCACATGAATGTTCAATAGTTGTTATTGTTATTGATTGAAGAAAAACTTCGACAATATGTGTTTGGTATGATCACCCTTGATGTGTCTCAACTTGATTTGTTTAATACAAGCCGCATTGTACTCTAAGATACAAGTTGGTATCGTAATAGTAGATGATAATCCACTAGATCCTCAAATATGATGTATGATTGACCTAAGCCAAACACACTCCTTAATCGCTTCATATAAAGCTATAATCTCAGAATAATTCGAGGAAGTAGCAACAAATGTCTACTTAGTTGATCTCCAAGAAATCGCTGTGTTCTCCATGGTGAATACATAACCTGTCTGGGAACATCTTTTGTGTGGGTCAGAGAGGTACCCAACATCAGCATAATTAACCAAGACATCACAAGGTGTCTCTAAATAGGAGACTGCACCAAATTGAGGAATAGTGCTTACAGCTGGATCAATGTTCGATGGGTCGAACAATTCCTTCGACGGGTTGAAGGTATGGTTCTGGTCAGTCCAGGGTGAAACCTTCGATGGGTCGAGTAATTCACTCGACAGGTCAAAGACCCTGGAACCTGCATGTTGTGATTCAACCATCCATTTTTTGGGAATTTCAAGCTTCTCTCTATATTCTTTGCAGGGAAACAGCAAGCTCAAGTCTATGGAACCCTTCAAGTACCTGAAGATGTGTTTTATACCATTCCAATGACGTTGTGTAAGAGCAGAACTAAACCGAGCTAACAAGTTCACAAAGAATGTAATGTCTGGTCTTATGCATTGATCTATATACAATAAAACTCCAATAACACTAAGGTATGGTACATCAGCTCCCAATAATTCCTCATGATCATCTTTCAGACGGTACGAATCCTTATTGGGTTTTAGACTACCGTATGACCATTTTTGTGCTAAGAGAGTGTGTTTTGTCCATATTGAATCACCCGAGCATCTTTTGGACATAAGCAGGCTGGTGAATAAGTATTCCACCAACTCAATGTTCTAATTCCAAACCAAGACAAAATCGAGTTCTACCAATGTCTTTCATCTCAAACTCGGATTTCAAGTAGCTAACCATCTCATTGATTTCATCAAAAGACCCAATGATATTCATATCATCAACATAGACCACTACAATGACAAATCCTGCACTTATTCTCTTAATAAATACACATGGGCATAAATCATCGTTCTTGTATCTCTTCCCAATCAAATAGTCACTTAGACGTGTGTACCACATTCTACCAGATTATTTCAATCCATATAGTTAACATTCATATAATGAACGTTTCAACCTAATCATATAGGCACTCTGTGGTGTAGAGTTACTTGAATTGGGTAAAATCCTAGCACAAATTATTAAGCTTCGGACTCAGCACCCGAACAACCTAATCAAGTCAATTAGATTGGATAATACAGAAAAATTCACATCAAAGACTTTTGATGATTACGATATGTCGATTGAGATTGAAGTTGAACATCATGTCTCTCATGTTCATTCACATAACGTTTTAACAGAGGCACAGCTTGTGGCCAGAGTAATGGTTATGCATACTAATTTTTCGGTATCTTCTTAGGGATATGCAGTATTAAATGCAGCAATGCTTCTTCGCTCGAGACCTGTAGCACATCAACCATTCAGTGCATACCAGTTGGTAATTGAATATTAGCATGATATTTCACACTTACGCATATTTGGTTGTGTAGTGTATGTTCCAATTAGCCTCCACAAGCGCACTAAAATGAGTCTTCAATGTCGATTAGGCATATATGTTGGTTATGAATATCCAACGATTGTCTGTTACTTAGAACCTTCAACACGAGATCTCTTTCCTGCAAGATTTGAAGATTGTTACTTTAAAGAAACATACATCCGGACGTTAGGGGGAGATATGAATGTCTCCATTCTGGTTGAATGTTAGGAATTGACGTGGAAAGCTCCTCCCACGTACTATGTTTCAAAAAGATCCACGCACATCTCAAAGTGAGATTGAAATGTGACGAATCCTTGATCTTCATAAGATAGAAGACTTGATGTCTGACTCTTTTACTGATATTGTCAAAGTGACAAGATTAGACATCCCTACTGCAAATGTTCCTACAAGGTTGGAAGTCCCCAAGAAGATGCGGTATAATGCAACTTCAGAGCAGAGTAACGTGCCTCTTGCTCATGTGGATGAAGTAGCGTCGGCCTCGGCTCCCACCAGGAATAGAAGGATACCAAGAAAATCTACAGATGAGCTGCTAACGAAAAGGCAAGCCATTCAGGCACAAAATGATCATTTCATCGCATGACGAGGAGGAATATTGGATTTCGACAAGGACCAGATGGTGGAATTGGCATTGTCTTCGGTAGAATACTAAAATGCCATTTTCTTGATTGAAGTGAAAGAGAATGATGATGATCAGAATTTCGACTCGAACCTGACAATGAAGCTGGAGCTTTCATTAGAACACCAAACTTCGAATTAGTTGAGGATGAGGATGAGGATGGTTTGAGCACGAGGCCAAGCACAGAAGCAAACAGCACACATGAAAACTTGCCAAAGGAAATCGCCATACTAAATATGCTTATTATGTCAACTCTTCTGGTCTTTCACGCTGTGTCTTTGTACAAATTTTTATGGCCGGGGGATTGTATGTATGATGTGCAGGTTAGAAGGGTATGATGTGCAATCATATTCTTCGATGTTTTAAGGTCAAACAATCATTAAAGTGGCATAGAGGAAAAAAATGAGGAAAAATATCATACAAGGAATACCAGAAGACTGCTAGACTTGTGGGGAAATAAATCTCTTGACCAGAGTTTTCCAATAAAATAAAAAAATCTCTTGACCAGAATAAATGCTCATAAGAACATTTTAGGGAGCAAAAAGCCCATTTCCAATTCCATAACAAACCCAAGGCCCAAGTTATATTCCAGAAACGCAAAAGAATAAAATAAAGCGGGTAGCAAACCCGGAAGACGGCGAGGCTAAACGGTTATGGAATTCGACTGCTCTACTCTCACTCTCTGGAGAGAAGCCCTCTCCTCCTATTCCTCTCGCATCGAATCTCTCAACAGTAAAAAACCCAATTTGATCTCTCTCGACGACTTTTACCGCAACCGGCTCCCTCCTCTCCTCCGCCGCCGGAACCCTAACCCTTACATCACCACCTCCGAGCTCTCCGATCTCATGCGCTGGAAGCTCACACGTGGCAAGTGGCGGTACCTCTCTCTCTCTCTCTCTCTCTCTCTTGTTGTTTGTGTGTATGTGAATATTAGTATGTGGAAATGTGAATTTTAACAGGCCGCGGCTTTTGAATTTTGTTGCGGCGTTGGATGAGTCGGCGGTGAAATTGGCCTCCGAGAAGGCTTTTCGGTCGCTTCCGGATATCTTCAAAGCCGTGACTGAGCTCACCGTGCTCAAAGGGGTGGGTCCCGCCACGGCCTCGGCGGTTCTGGCAGCTTATGCGCCGGATGTGGCGCCGTTCATGTCCGACGAGGTGAGTGTAATGGTTTGTTGTGGTGGTTTTGTTTTCATTTCTTGTGTTGGATGTTGAGGTTTTGTGTTTGTTGGTGATTGATGAAAGGCTATGGAGGCAGCTCTTGGTAATAGCAAGGACTATTCGCTGAAGCAGTATCTGTTGTTTGCAGACAAGTTACAGAAGAAAGCAAAGGTCAGTAGCGAGTCATGACTGTTAGCCAATTAGGGATGAACTATCATTGTGAAACCAGACATTTCTTGATGAGGTTATCTTTGTAGTCTTAGATCTACCATGTTTGTCTATGTGAAAGCAGATGTCAGTTACATTACTGCTTCTATAATCGAGTGCATTGCTTCTATGAGAAATGAATCTCATCCAAGCACTCAAATCCGTAATCAAGCTTATAAATCTTAGGATGGTCTGCTTTGCATCTGATCGGATGGAGAATTGTGTGCAGGAATTGAGTGCAGAAGGGGAAACCTTCACACCATCAGATGTAGAAAGGGCTTTATGGAGTTGTGCTATAGAGGCCAAACTGTCATCTTCACAGTCAGATCCAGGCCCGAAAGCTACTGACAAAACTAAAAACCCCAAGAGGAAAAGAAAACGTTGAAATTAACAGGTTAGTCCAAGACAATGTGTTGTAACCACTTTGTATTCTCGAAAGTATGAAGTTTTTTGTGACCCCTAGAATTTACTTGACAAATGGTGCATGTGACCAGTTGTGCTTCAACTGTTGAAACACAAATTCCTAAACTGGAATTTAACTGCATCTTGCATTATCAACTTAGTGGTCTTTTGTCCTAGCAGATTATATTATTTATGTTTAGTGTACTATAGGGACTTTTTGTTGGGTTTTGCAATAAGTTAGAATTGCTGGTTACTGAAGTGATGGGAAAATGAAAACCGCAGTAGAAAATGAAAGTGATTTTGCTGAGATGAGTCTTCCACAGACATCCGTGAAAAGAATTGAAGTGAATCAAATATAGTGAATGGTAATAAAACCAAATTCATGAAAGTGTTTTTTTGTTGTTGTTGCAAAACTGTAATCTAATTTGTTAGATCTCATTGATTTTGAAAATCAGAAGATACACTGAAGTGTCACCTAAAATCAGACACGGTAAAATGTGAGCCAATTATGAGGGACGGGGAATCAATCATCCTAAGAAACAATCATGGGTTGGTTCGCAGGAGATGTGTCAATCTTTGCTTGTGATGTTCCTCCTGACTATCTGTTATCAGGAAATTACACGTTAACATCAGTAATGAGTTGTTTGGTGCAACTCCCTCCAATCTCACCCTTCATTGTATAGCACGGCCACAGGGTAACGATCTTGGTGGTCAGTGATCCTATATGAAACATACTTCGACTATGTTTCTGAAACAAGTATCTGACCATGGGTGAAAACCAGACTGGACTCACTCGAAACCTGGAGTGGGGTGGCAAATGGGGTTTACAGGTCTACTCATAAGGGGTTATGAAACCATACCAAGTAAATTGAACTTTTTCAGTGCCTCTTAAAGTTTATTTAATTTCGAAATCTAGTTTGTCAAAAGTGAAATCATACACAATTAACTGTGAGGATTCAAATAAGACGTTATAAAATGCGACCAAGGGATAACCAGACATTGCGACACAGATATTCCAACTGAAAAACAAACAAACTTGGGTTTGCTTGCAAGAACTGTATTAGTGCCATTCCTGCTTGCATTGTTCCCAACTATGTGCCATGCGTCTACAAATGCAGAAGTTCACGTTAATATCATTAACGATCTGTCTCCAGATCCCAGTGGAGCTCCTGCTAGTTCAAACCTTCATTGCAGAACTAAAAGGCGTGATTATATCGGCCAGGTGATTCCCCATGGATCAAGCTTTGGGTTTGTTTTCTCAGAACGCACTGACTGGCCTTGGAGTACCAAAATGTCCTGCCGTACCGAATGGTCTCACCGGGTTTACAGCTTTACTGCAGACAAACAAGGAACCTGGAAAATGGAAATTGTTTGTGGAAGATAAGGCGTACTCAACTGTGTGCTTTCAACAGCGAACGAGGAGATTTCGATTGCGCTCAATGGCCGGTGCCACCATCTTGAATTCTCTGTATGTTCTTTATCAGTTTAGCTTTGAATAAAAAGAAAACTGGATCGTTCCCCCTTTAATCAAAAAAGAACAGAGAGAAAAATCTGTGTAGTATGGGGGTTGCAGATTAATAGGAAATGAGATCTCATCAGTCATCACTTATTTAATCATTTTACATTAGGGCTAAGATCCTTATTTACTTGTATTATTCTCATGGAAAGATATTCTCAATTATTCCGTCCGTGTTGGCTTTAGATTTCACATAACGGCCAACGATCGGCGACCCCAGAGAGTAATCCCAATTCTAAAATGACGAAAACGCCCAAATCAAAAGGGCACACTTGCGTGTAGACACGTTATTCGCCATTCGATGGGTTCCACGTCTAACAGACCAAAAACAAATAAAAAGCCGTCGGCAAACTCCGAGCTTTGCTTCGACCACATCCCCCAATCCCCCCTCAATGGTTTTTCCCCATCGGAAAAACCGATATCCCATGACGATTCCGACATCCGACAAAAGCGCAACGACAATAAGCCCTCCGCGGAGCCCGGCTTCGACGGCGCGTTGTTCTCCGGCGCCTTCTTCAACCTCTCCACCACGGTCGTCGGCGTTCCGGCCGCCGTGAAGCAATTGGGACTTGTCCCCGGTCTCATCATGATCGTATTGGGCGCGTTGCTCACGGAGTCGTCCATCGACATGATCCTCCGATTCACCCGCGCTTCCAAGACATCCTCGTACTCCGGTCTTGTCTCCGACTCCAGCCGTAACTTCCTCCAGGGTTGCATCGTCGTCAACAACCTCGGCATGTTTCTAACCAATGTGACATTTGATACCAATTTCATTCTCTCCTTAACATGGCAATTGAATCAACTTAGTGAGTATCTTTCACTCTTCCTTGGATGGCTCAATGCATCCATGTATCTTCTTTTATCAAGCTGATGAATTTCATGATGTACTTAATTGCAGTTCATCCGATTGAGAATGAGCTGATAGACCCTACCGAGATGAAGTCAATAGTACGGACATCACTTACATTTTGCTCATCTGTTTACGTTGCAACCAGCTTCTTTGGTTTTCTGATGAAACAATGGATGATGTACTGGCAAACTTTGATGGTGATCTCGGAATTCCGTACAGCTCATTTCTTGATGATATTGTCAGAGTGAGCTACGGCCTCCACTTGATGCTTGTTTTCCCTTCGCCTCAATTTGGATGGGCGTCTCTTTCCATATGCCATTCCCTTTGTATATGACAATCGAAGATTCTACTCCGTAACAGCAGCTCTTATGTGTTTTATCTTTTTGGGAGCCAATATTGTGCCTAGCATCTGGGATGCCTTTCAATTTACAGGTGCCACCGCTGCCATCTCCGTTGGTTTCATATTTCCCGCTGCCATTACGCTGAGGTAAGCCAGATGGTAACTGTAGTCTGTCAAGTTTTTAAGGTGCGTGTTATGTAATGTGTTGACAAACTGCTAAATTAGGAAGCTGCAGTGTTTCAATCTATGATTCTATGAACATCTCCAATTATAAATGATGTACGTTATACGCAATGCTGGGACACTCATGGAATTGCAACGAAGAAGGACAGCCTAGTATCATGGGTGATGATCCTTCTAGCAGTCTCTTCCAGTACAGTGGCCATCTCAAGTGACATTTACAGCTTTTTCTGTAGTGACAAAGTAGCAGCTCGAAGCTGACATACAACTATCAATTTCTTTTGTTGTTTTACTAACCCGGGAAGATAGTACTCATCATCACATCGAAATAGTCAAATAGAGTAGAGTGTAGTTTTGTTATCTTATTACTTCAATTTTCCAAGCACCAGATTCTACTGATAGCTGATTATTTGAAAGACAAATTTGTGTACTTGACGCATTATCTCATTACACGTCCTTGTGATAAGCGATTCCCCTCTTCTCTCTCGTTCTCTCCTGTTCAATACCTGCAAACACCAAACCCTAAACACCGCCGCTTCCTCCATCTTTCACCCTCACCGATCCTCCATCTCCTTAGTTGACTGGGATTGTCCTCCTACTTGTCTTTGGCTTGCATTCTACAATACCATTGATCAATTGTCTCTAGTTTCACTGCTTGATCGATCGATTCTCTCCCACACTCTTTCCTTCAAAACCCTAAAACCTATCAAACCTAAAATCCTAAAACTTACCGAACCCTAAAAAACCCTAAAACCTTTTACATCGCTTTCTACACTCCTCCCTCCTGATATCATCCCTCCTATTTACCCGCCTATTTCTTCGATGTCGTCTCAAGCCCCGATAGAGATTGATATCTCTTACAACGCCACCGAGGAGGAGGACGACATGTCTTTTGCGGTCATTCAAATTTTTGGCCCTAATCGGTTCTCATGGGAGGGTTTGAAGTCCCTCAAGCATTCACTACTAAGGCTTTGGTGTGGCGTGAATGGCACCAGCTAAACAAGTATCGACTATCATTCCCTGTATCAAATGGTGGCTCGATTTAGAAACAAAGATATCTTTTGGCGCGCGATTTTTCGCAGTCTATGGCATTATGGGACTTCGACTATTGTGGTGGAGCCATATGATGGTTTTGCGTCGATCCATTTTGTGGTGGCCGCTGTGACAAGGGCCTGGGCTCGGATCCATGTCATCCGCGGTGACATGTCGGAGCCTATAATGGTCCCGAAATGGTAGGTTACCCATTTCTTTAGTGAAAGTGTTGTGGAGGAATCATGCAGTGGAATAAGCCACTTGGGAACCAGAATAACACATGAGAGAGCAATACGCTCATCTTTTCTAGCAGGTATGTAATTTTCAAGGACGAAATTTTTGTAAGGGGGGGGGGGGTAGATTGTTAAGACCCGAACCGAAATTACGCGCTTATCAAGTTATATTAGGCTTTATCGCGGATTAGTCGCATTAATGAGGGTGTTAACGAATTTTTCATCGGGCGAGATTTTGATTTAACTTTCTTTATGAAAGTTGTAGAGTATTTAATTTCGTGCTCGTAAGAATTTTTGGAGAATTTTTTGGATAAGCGAGTCATTTCTTAGGCTTATCGAAAGTTCGTGCGAGAAATAAATAAAAAGAAAATAATTTTTAGTCGGGTAATTCTCGACCGTTCGATCGTGATAAGATTTATTTTGGGTCGTCGATCTGTCGAGGAGCTTGGGATATAAATAATATAATTTTGAAAATTAAAATCAGAAAATTAGAAAATACCCACGGTGCTGACCCGTTTTGCTCACAGCGACCCGTTTCGGACGACCCGACCCGTTTCACCGATTTCGGCGACGAAAAAGGTAGGACAAGGACCTTGATGCTTCCTTGTTGATGTGTTGTATGATTTTTGGGAATATTTGCAGGTTTTAGGATAACCAGAATCGGGTTTAGAACCGTCATATCACCGTCGTCGGTCGCGGTGCTCCGACATGTTGTGGAGTTTGGGAGTTGAGGGGAATTGATCCTATCCTCCCCCTGAGTCTATCTGGGTTGGTTAGGAGGTCTGACGAAGCTCCACGACAGAGATTCAACGTCGAGAAATGTCGGTCAGTATTGGGCCGTGAATTTTTGAGGGATTTTCTAGCCACGTGGTGCCGAGTTGGTGCGCGTGGAGTTAGGGGATAGGTTGGGCTGGTTGAGAGGAACTTTTTAAGGGGTTATTCTCCTCTATTAGTGGCGGTTGCCGGAATTAGATTTCTGGTCTGTTTCAGCAATTTTCGTCCAAACTCCGGTGAATTGGACTTTGGTCTAGTTATGAAAGTGGAAGGGATCGCCGAGAGCTTTCCAACGAAAGGTTAACCACCCCCATTGGAGTAATTTTACCAGAGGCGCGTGGAGCACATGCGCCACCACCTGTGGAGGTGCGTGAGGGCCACGGGTCGCCACCCACGGCGGTGCTCCGACGAGACAATTTGTCAAAATTATCGGCGGAACCTTTGGGGTTGTTTTTAGGGTTGATTTCTATAGTTTTACACATATTTTGATATCATATGATCCGTATTTACAGGACATCAAGATCGCGACACTCGCAACGAAGAAAATTTTGCTGTACCCCAGCAGTAGTCGCAGACTTGTGAGTAGACCCTTTTTATTTTCACAGTCATAGCGAGTTCAATTTTCAGTAATCAAGTATTTGGATTTAATTTACAATATATTTTAGACCAGATTAAATTTAGAGATTTTTCTTGTGATGACATTTAGTTAGTTGCATCGATGCACTCACTATTCGGCTGATCACTGGATAGTCCAGTCAGGGGAGGTCAGGTTGCTTCGTTTGGCCCATCACCTATATTTTTTCATACAATTTTTTGACTCAAATTAGGGAAAAACTTCTGAGCAACTACCTCCATCAGAATTCAGATTTATACTTGAACTCGTTTTATTTTACAAAAATAAGAGAAAAGGCATTAAAGCATATTTTATTATTTACACAGATTATTATGAGATTTTGTCCATTCACGCTAATGTTTTATATATTTTTTTAATGTATTTCCTTGGGCTTTTCGGTTTCTATCTCCCGGGTTTCTGTATAATTCCTAAGTTTGCGTGGTGTCATTAAGGCTTTGAGTCCACTAGTCATCTCCTCATTCGGTAGGTTCCAGTCTACTGTCAAACCCTATTTATCTGTATCTTATGTTCATAGAAGTCACTCTGAATTCCAGTTGTTTAAGTTATTTTCAGTTACTCGAATAGTAGTCGAGTGTGTTCTCTTTGTATTCAAAACCAACATGTTGTAAATAGGTTTTAAATTTCTAAGTTAAATTTCTGGTTCATGTTTATATTATTTCTTGAGAAATTCGGATGGACAATCGGTGGTCCATGGTTTGTTTGTGGGAATATGGTTAAAAATGTTCTCTTCTTGCAAGTTTTTGGGTTGTTCAGTTTTCAGAGGAAATTATGTCAAAATTTTCGTAGAATTTCTTAGAGTTAGTTATTTGTTTGGATTTAATTCTAGTTTATTAGCTAAATTAGGGTTGTGTCCTTTTAGCTTGGTACCAAAGCATTAGTTTACTGATTATGTAGACTCTTAGTCATTTCAGTACAGGCATTTGATAGTGTACAACACTCTCAAGAGAATGGCCCGACCGGCCGACGGATCCCCATCATAGGTCTAAGTGTTGTACATTGTTAACTGTTTAGAGTCTCTAAATTGAGCCATTTTTCTTGGTCTCTTTGAATGAGATAAATATCTTTTTGTGAACTCTTAGGTCATTATGCCTCGACAACTAGCTCGATAGGATGAAGCGTAGTCTTTGGCACAACAGATGCGTGAGTTAATTTCACGCATAATGTCAGCGCCACGTGAGGATCATGGCGATTTAATCACCAAAGCTAAATTAACAGGACCAATTTCCTTTGCAGGATCCCATGACCCTGAGACTGTTGAGAACTAACTTATAGAGATTGGCCGAGTATGTGACCGCTTGCATCCTCAGTTGACTTCAAAACAGTGAACAACGATGGTTGTACGTCTATTGCAGGGTCATGCTTACCGTTGGTAGGAGAGCACTGAGAATTGAAACCATCACCCCGTAGGCAGAACTCTGGGACGTTTTTATGAGTCACATCTTCAGTGAAGCAACAAAGCAGAGGAAGTATGAGGATTTTATGAATCTCAGGCAGGGAGACTTGTTTGTGATGGAATATCGGGATCGTTTCACCCGTCTATCCTAATTTGCACCAAATTTCATCAGGTTAGTAAAGGAAAGATGTTGGAGGTTTGGGCAAGGTTTGCGACATGACATTGCTCCATACATGTTAGGTGTACCACACACTAATTTTGATGAGTTTTTCAATGCTGCTGTGAGATGTGAAGATAGGCTTCAATCAGAAAATTAGAAAATACCCACGGTGCTGACCCATTTTGCTCACCGCGACCTATTTCGGACGACCCAACCCGTTTCACCGATTTCGGCCACCTCCAGCGACCAAAATGTAGGAAAAGGGTCTTTAATGCTTCCTTGTTATTGTATTGTGTGATTTTTAGGAAGATTTGTAGGTTTTAAGACAACTCGAATCAGATTTAGAACCGTCGAATCGCCGCCGTCAGTGGCGGTGCTCCGACGTGTTGAGGAGGTCGGGAGTTGAGGGGAATTGATCCTCTCCTCCCCCTGAGTCGATCTAGGTTGGTTAGGAGGTCCGATGAAGTTCCACGACAGAGCTTCGACGTTGAGAAATTCCGACCGATTTTGGGCAGTGAATTTTTGAGGGGTTTTCCGGCCACGTAGTGGCGAGTTGGTGTGCGTGGAGTTAGAGGATAGGTTGGGCTGGTTGAGAGGAACGTTTTAAGGGGTTATTCTCCTCCATTGGTGGCGGTTGCTGGAATTAGGTTTCAGGTCTGTTTCAGCAATTTTTGGTCCAAACGTCAGTGAATTGGACTTCGGTTCAGTTATGAAAGTGAAAGTGCTCGCCGAGAGCTTTCCAACGAGGGATCAACAACCCCCATTGGAGTAATTTCACTAGAGGCGCGTCGGCCACTTGCCTGCCGCTTATGGAGGCGCGTGAGGGCCACACGCTGGCACCCACGGTGGTGCTTCGACGAGACAGTTTGTCAAAGTTATCGGTGGGACTTTCGGAGTTGTTTTTATGGTCAATTTCTATAGTTTTACGCATATTCAGATATCATTTGATCCGTATTTACAGGACATCAAGATCGCGATACTAGCAGCAAAGAAAGTTTCGCTGGACCCCAGTAGTAATCTTAGACTTGTGAGTAAACCCTTTTTATTTTCATAGTCGTAGTGAGTTCAATTTTCAGTAATCAAGTATTTCAATTTAATTTACAATATTTTTTAGACCAGATTAAATTTGCCGGTTTTTCTTGTGATAGCATTTAGTTAGTTGCATCGATGCACTCACTATTCGGCTGATTACCGAATAGTCCAGTCAAGGGAGGTCAGGTTGCCTTGTCTGGCCCATCACCTATATTTTTTCATACAATTTGTCGAATCAGGTTAGGGAAAAACTCCCGTGCAACCACCTCTATCAGAATTTAGATGTATACTTGAACTCGCTTTATTTTACAGAAATCATAGGAAATGCATTAAAGCATATTTTATCATTTACACAAATTGTTATGAGATTTTTTTCACTCGTGCTAATGTGTTATATTTTTTTTAAATGCTCTTCCCTGAGCTTTTCGGTTTCCGTTGCCCAGGTTGTAGTATAAATCCTGAGTTTGCGTGGTGTTGTCAAGGCTTTTAGTCCACCAGTCAGCTTTTCATTCGGTAGGTTTCAGTCTATTGTCAGACCTGTTTATATTATATCTTATGTTCATAGAAGTCGCTCTGAATTTCAGTTGTTTATGTTATTTTCAGTTACTCGAATAGTAGTCGAGTGTGTTCTCTTTATATTCAAAACCAACATGTTGTAAATACGTTTTAAATTTTTGAGTTAAATTCCTGGTTTATGTTTATGTTATTTGTTGAGAAATTCGGATGGACAATCGGTGGTCCACGGTTTGTTTGTGGGAATCTGGTTAGAATTGTTCTCTTCTTGCAGGTTTTTGGGTTGTTTAGTTTTCAGAGGAAATTATGTTATTTTCAGTTGTTTAGGTTATTTTCAGTTACTCGAATAGTAGTCGAGTGTGTTCTCTTTGTATTCAAAACCAACATGTTGTAAATATGTTTTAAATTTTTGAGTTAAATTCCTGGTTTATGTTTATGTTATATGTTGAGAATTCTGGATGGACAATCGGTGGTCTATGGTTTATTTGTGGGAATCTAGTTAGAATTGTTCTCTTCTTGCAGGTTTTTGGGTTGTTTAGTTTTCAGAGGAAATTATGTCAAAAATATTTGTAGAATTTCTCAGAGTTAGTTATTCGTTGGGATTTAATTCTAGTTTACTTGCTAAACTAGGGTTAGGTCCTTTTAGGTGGTACTGGTACTTGTTTGGAGGTAGTGATGGAGAATACGGCCAT
Organism: Geum urbanum; assembly: GCA_946800695.1. Classification (NCBI taxonomy): domain Eukaryota; kingdom Viridiplantae; phylum Streptophyta; class Magnoliopsida; order Rosales; family Rosaceae; genus Geum; species Geum urbanum. The sequence goes on from OX327002.1 coordinate 60,542,175, forward strand.
ACTGAAAGTGTCGACCACGAATCCTCCCACATCTCTGGTGGAGGCTACTGGAGGAGCTTTTATTTTGTTGGCCAAGAAGACTGCCGAGGAGGATGTGGGAGACATTTTACTCCCAGTGGAGATCATTACTGGCACAGGTAGGATGCCAGAAGCTGATTTTGAGGTACTACAAGAACGTAGGAAGAGGAGAAAGTTGGGAGCCCATATTACTTTTTGGGGACCAGGGCCAAAAGGCCAGAGGACTAAGCGAGTGGGTCTAATGCTAACGATGACTGCTTTGGTTCGGCACCAGTTAGTGAATTGGAGTTCTTGTTTGAGTGTTATTAAGCGAGCTCTCCCTGCGGGAAGCGGTGTGGAAACTGGGTCGGAGGATGCGGAACGCACTATGACGACCCCTTGATTTGGGGTAGAATCTCGACTTCATCATTGTCATCACTTCCATTACCATCACTAGCCATGGCTATGCTGGTTTCATCACAGAGGAAATAGGTGTTTCTTCCTGCGGGGAGAACTATTGGGGATCTTCGACAGTCAGCTCCTAAATAGATATGATGCCCGGATAACTAAGGAATGGTATCTTAAAAAAAAATTAGTCTCTTACTACTCTGGTTTGTTATTTCGGGATATTATGGACTCCAACGATGTAGTATTGTAATGCTTAAGGAGTTTCAACTTGACGAGCCGGGAATCCGGTGAAACTCTATACTACTTTCATTGATTATAAATTTTCGCCGTATAAAAAAAGCATTATCTAATTACTTCATGTCATGTTTATTCCACTCCATCACAAAGAAAAATCTCCCAATGAGTACAAGTTGTTGCAAATCTCCAACGATATAGTATTGTAGTGCTTAAGGAGTTTCAATTTGACGAGCCGGGAATCCGGTGAAACTCTATACTACTTTCATTGATTATAAATTTTCGCCGTATAAAAAAAGCATTATCTAATTACTCCATGTCATGTTTATTCCACTCCATTACGAAGAAAAATCCCCCAATGAGTACAAGTTGTTGCAAATCTCTTATCTAAACTTAGGTACAAGAGGGCAAACCTGAGGCCGTGGTATACACAATTGATACACATTGGAAATGCTCCTACTGATCGAGACTCAACGCCGTTTCTTTCGTACAGTTCGTTTATATACTAGTCCCTGCGCGCTGTTACACTCCATGATCTTGCAAATTAAGGAGAAGAAGAAAGAGGTGATGCTAGAGGATGCGAAATTTGGCAATTAAGCGCTTTACTGGAGCTTGCTCTTGACCACGAGGGAGCATGGCAGCATCACCAGCATGTGATGAAGCGTTCAAGTTTCAAGAGTACGTGTTGGTAAAATAATTGTACTGTACTGTATATAGAGCTTGCCTTTACGGCCAACAAGACTATTTGCTCACTTCTTACATTTAGGGCTTGACGTGTCTAGTGAGATACTATATATGGGCTTATTCTCTATAGTTTGATCAATCATACCTTTCGCTATTAAATAGCCCACTCCTACAAAAAGTCTATTATTACAGGCACGATGAGCCCGCTTCAAGAATCAAGCTGGTCATCTTTCTCGTTAGGTTGCATTACAACAAATTTACAAGCTTCGATAAAACTTTCTCTGAAAAAACAGACAAACAAACAAACGTCGGCCTTCCGGAGAGAATACGTCGATGAGGACTTGTAGCTAGCTAGATGAGAACATTAACATTATTATGATGTTGGCAGAACATGTTACAGATGTTAGCTAGAGTTTGAGCTCGATCGATCAATCGGTGATATCCATCACTCCATGAGACCATGACGAATGATTTTAATGGTAGAGACAGTACGTAGACTGGTAGGGTGTAGTTGTCTCGCTCGTTCTCTCGTTTTCTTGACGTACCAAACCTGGCTAGCTAGCTAGCTAACACCGACACTCATGCAAGCAAACAAAAAAGAACCATGCAAACAAGAAAGAGAAGAGCCCACGGCTAGCTAGCTCATCATATACATGTTGTCAAGTTCGATATGATATACTGTATGTAGATGGATCTGTATGTATCATGTTATTCGTGTATATATTCGCGTATCCTCTATCATTACTCATTAGCATCGATCATTGTCGTCTATGCAATATCTTTTCATCATTTGATGGATGCAAGAGACTATACTCCGAGCAAGCCTCCCATTTGCTATCAACAATTGTAAATCTAACACTACTGGAGGAAGGAATCGGGGCGACGTAGTTACATTTCTACGTCGCTCCGATTTTCAACTAGGCGACGTAAAATGCCTTTGATAAAAAGTACGTCGCTTCAAAAAATTGAGGCGACGTAGATTGAAGTACGTCGCTTCAAAAAACTGAGGCGACTAGTTTTTCTTTCGAAGCGACCAAACTAATCTACGTCGCTTCGAATTAAAACTAGGCGACGTAGATTGATCAATCTACGTCGCCTAGTTTTGAATCTAAGCGACGTAGATTAGTTTGGTCGCTTCGAAAGAAAACGAGGCGACGTAGATTGATCAATCTACGTCGCCTAGTTTTTTTTAAATCTGGATCTACTCTTCTTCTTAAAGTCAACCCGTTCATAAAGTGAGAAGTTTAGAAAAACAGTTTCATTTCGTTCTGCAGCTGTTTTGGGCGATTTTGGGGAGAAATTAGAGGAAATTGAGAAAGAAGGTTGTTCTTGCCATTGATTTGATTCTTGAGTAAGGTTAGTTTGATTTGTATCTCTTTAACCCTCTTTATGACCATAATATGTTAAATTAGAAGTGAAATTGAAATTTTGGTGAAATGTTTGAAGTTGAATTGAATTTGGTGTTATGTTGTAGTTTTAGTGTTTGAATCATTGAATTGTGTTATGGGTTCATGAATAATGTTTGAAATTTGGTTAAGTTTAGTGAAATTTATTGATGATTAGAAGTGAAATTGAAGTTTTGGTGAAATGTTTGAAGTTGAATTGAATTTGGTGTTATGTTGTAGTTTTAGTGTGTTAAGCATTGAATTGTGATAAATCATGTTATGGGTTCATGATTAATGTTTGAAATTTGGTTAAATTTAGTGAAATTAATTGATGATTAGTGTAGATTATGTGTATTCGAGCCTTAATTAGTAGTGTTATTAGTATTATGGCTATATATAATTGTGGTGTTTATCAACTTAGAACTCCCGTTTGAGAATCAACAACTCATCTAGTTGATCGAGTTGAGTTGTTGATTCTCGAATTGTCCCATTTTTGGACACTTTAGGTGAACATGACTTTGTTGATCCTTTTGCTATTCGTGTGATTTCAGTTTCAGTTTTGGGATATGGTTTCGACAGTGTCTCCTTTAACTGTTCCCCGAGTGCAAATTAGGTTGTTTAGATATGTGTGCACTCGGGGAACTGTAGGGAGATGCTGCCGAAATTTCCCTAAACTGGAGCTGAAACGCATGGGTGCAAAAGCGTTGACAAATGTCGTGTTCCCCTGAAGGGGATAGGACCCAACCCGGAGGCATAAGGCGAAGAAGTGTGGGGTTTTGGTTGAATCGCAACTGTGGCGTGGTAACTTTGTTCATATTGATTGTTTATGTTGACAGGAAACATGGACGGACTCCCAGACAAAACTTGGATGACATATCATCGTGCTGATCCAAGGTACATCAACGGCATATTCGAGTTCATGAATTTTTCCCGGCTACATAGTAACGGAGCCGATTATCACTTCTGCCCGTGCAAACGTTGTAAGAACGGTCCGTTCAAGGTTACTATGGATGTCATGTATCATCACTTATCACACAGTGGTATGAGTCCTACTTATACAGTCTGGCACCTTCACAGGGAAGTTTCTGGTGAACCGGCAATGCTCAGTCAACGAAGACAGTGGCTTCAAGACAGACTCGGTCCTTCTAGTGGTGCCGGTCCTTCAGTGAACCCGCAGTTGGAGATTCTACATGATGCATATCCCTATTATCCTGGATACCATGCAGATGCACCCCAACAATTTGTGGAAGATAATTCGGGCATGAACTTCAATGACATGGTAGACGATGATTATGAAAAGTACGATAGATTATTGAAGGAGTCACAGACCCCATTATATGAAGGCAGTGAGGAAACTGTTTTGAGTGCCATATTAGATGCAATGGAAATGAAAAATGAAAATGGATGGTCGGACACAAGTGTTGACTCTTTATGTATTTACATTAATAAACTTCTTCCTAAAGGGCACACATTCCCCTGTTCATACTCGAGAATAAAAAAAATCTTGAGTGATCTTTCACTGGGTTACGAAAGAATTGATGCGTGTGAGTTTAACTGTGTGTTGTTCAGGGGGCGCTTGTAAACGAGAGGATTTGTCCAGTGTGTTATTCAGAAAGATATAAGCCAAATACGAATGATATTCCCAAAAAAATAATTCGTAACTTCCCTCTAACACCAAGGTTGAAGCGCTTGTTTATGTCCCCACACACTGCCAAGCATATGCGATGGCTGGGGGAGCGGATATGCGTGGCTGGTAGCCTCAGCCACCCAGCTGACGGAGAAGCGTTTCAACATTTTGACAGAACTTTTCCAGGTTTTGCACGGGACTGCAGGAATGTGCGCCTTGGAGTAGCAACAGACGGTTTCAATCCATTCGGAACAATGGGAACTTTGCATAGTACATGGCCCATTGTTGTGATGCCGTACAATCTACCACCATCAATGTGCATGAAGAAGGAATATAACATGTTATCAGTGTTGATTCCAGGCCCTAAATCTCCCGGAAAGTGCCTTAGTGTACTCATTGAGCCGATGATCGAGGAGCTAATACATTTATGGGTCGTTGGAGTCCATACTTTTGATCGAGTAGACAATGAGGTATTCTTGATGAAGGTAGCGGTAATGTGGACTATTAGCGACTTTCCAGGTTTAGGGATGCTTGCGGGGTCAACTGTGAAAGGGTACAAGGCATGTCCAATCTGTCTAGATGAGCTAACTTCAGAGCATATATGTGGGAGGATAGTTTATGAAGGTCATCGAAAATGGCTCCACCAGGATCACCCTTGGAGATTGAGCAAGGCATTTAACGGGAAGGAGGAGTTTGGCGGAAGACCCTATCGTAAGAGTGGAGATGAAATTTTGGAGGACGTTAGGTCAAACGTTTACCCTATTCTTAGCCAACATGAAGACTTGAAGGTGCCGTACAATCCGAATAACAGACAGTGTTGGACTCACGAAAGCATATTTTGGAAGCTGCCGTATTGGTCATCATTGAAGATCAGACATTGCCTAGATGTCATGCACATTGAAAAAAATGTCTGTGACAACATCCTTGGAACCATTTTTTCGATTGAATCGAAGTCTAAGGATGGTCCAAAAGCTCGCGCTGCTTTGAAGAAGAGGAATGTGCGAAAAAACCAGTGGCAAAGAGCGGGTGACTTGGCTACGGGGAAAGTTCCTCATGCACCTTTTTTAGTTAAAAAGGATGATCTAGAAGATGTGTTCCAGTGGTTCAGGGATGTTAAGTATCCTCTTGGTTATGCAGGTAGTTTGAGAAGTAAGGTGAAAATAAGTTCCCAGTCACAGTTTTATGGATTGAAGACGCATGATTGCCATGTCTTGCTTCAACGTCTTCTGCCTGTGGTTATAAGAGGGTTCCTGCCAGAAAACGTTGTCAAGCCATTGATAGCACTGTCAAATTGGTTTCGTCAACTATGCAGTAGGGAGCTTAAGAAGGAGGTTGTGCGTGACATGGAAACTGAGATAGTGATGATTCTCTGCAATTTGGAGCTCATATTTCCTCCACATTTTTTTACATCTATGGTTCATCTCATGGTTCATCTGCCCGAACAAGTATTCCTTACAGGTCCAGTACACTATACATGGATGTATCCAATTGAAAGGTAAAATGTTTTGTTATTGCTAATATTAGGAAAATATGTTTGTACTAATATTGATTCCTACTAATCTTGTGTAATATGTCGGCAATTATGAAAATATTGTACTAATCTTGAGTGGTGTTTTTGCAGGCAATTAGGAAAATATAAAAAGTCAATGAGGAATACACGTTACCCGGAAGGTAGTATTGCTGAACAGTACCTCGTACATGAGTCGGTGACGTATTGTAAGGCTTATCTCAGACGGATGAACAACGAAGATATCGACACTTCCATATCTGGGTGGAATGTCAGCTGTGTTTCACTCTTAGTAAGACCAGATATTATCGAGACTCGTCGCCAGTTCAGGTTGACTGAGTCAGAGACTGCTGAGGCTCACTGGCAAGTCTTGGTGGAAACAGACGAAGTCAAACCTTACCTAGAAGAACATCTCAGAAGGTTCGATGCTAAAAATGGTGAAGATTTCGACGACCATCAGCGGAGGAGGAGTTTTCTTCGATGGTTCTTAACATGGGTACATATGCCTATTAATTCTTGTAAGGTTCTTTGCAGGTTTTATAACACTTATCTTTAACTCCTCTTAACACTTATCTCTCAGGTGTCCCTTAAAGAAAAAAACTCGGACCCGAGCTTGGTTGCAGGAATAAAGTCATTAGCTCAAGGACCTCAGCAATGTCGGGTTTATAAGTCGTGTTATGTGAACGGTGTCAAGTTCACATCGTTTGATAGAGATCAAAGAACCGTGACTCAAAACAGCGGTGTCATGATAGACATGGGTTCATCCAAGTTCTACGGCCATGTTAACTACGTGGTCGAAGTATTATATGCAGGCCGTATGCCAGTGGTGTTGTTTAAGTGCACATGGCACAACTCCGAGGACCCTGAAGATCTTGACACCCTTATAAAAGATCATGGACTGATATCAGTGAATACAAACAACAGTTACTATGAGGATTCACCCTTCATAATTGCAACCAAAGCAAAACAGGTATTCTACATAGACGATCCAAAGGCTGGTGGTACTTGGAAGGTAGTACAAGAGATGTCGCACCGCAATGTCTACAGCGCCGAAGTTCTGGCCATAGATGAAAACATATCGCGTACAGGAGATCATATCTTCGAGCCTTACCAAGAGGACACTCCCACGGTGATACAATTTTACCCAGATTTTCAACTACTTTTGGACGAAGAAGGAGACGAGGACGAGGAGGAGGAGGAGGACGAGGACGAGGACGAGGACGAGGACGAAGAGGAGGAGGACGAGGACGAGGACGAAGACGAGGACGAGGAGGAGGAGGACGAGGAAGAGGAGGAGGACGAAGAGGAGGACTAAACTAATATTATTACATTCTTGAAACCTAAATTCGTATTTTCTTTAAAGCATAATGTATGTATACGATCAAATATTACTAACTTTATAATTATAAACTTCATTTATTAAAAAAAAACCAAAATAAACAAAAAACAAAATAAACAATTAAATAGAACTAAACTTCATTGATCAATATACGTCGCCGAATTTATTCAAAAACAAAAAAATAAAAATAAATACAAAGAAGCGACGTAGATTAATCAATCTACGTCGCCGAATTTATTCAAAAAAAAAACAAAATAAACAATTAAATTGAACTAAGCGACGTAGATTGATCAATCTACGTCGCCTCATTTATTAAAAAAACAAAATAAACAATTAAATAGAACACTATGTCCATAGACCATGTATAGGTACGTACATATTGGTACATATTGGTGCTTCCCAAAACCCCAAATCGTCTTGCTCAATCTACGTCGCCTGAACATTTATTAAAAAAAACAAAATTCTAAATTAAATAGAAGGAAGCGACGTAGATTATCAATCTACGTCGCCTCATTTATTAAAAAAAACAAAAAAAAACAATTAAATAGAAGGAAGCGACGTAGATTGAGCAATCTACGTCGCCTCATTAATTCAAAAAAACAAAATTAAAAAACTAATCCAAGCGACGTATATTGATTCTTACGTCGCCGAGTTTATTAAAAAAATTAAAAATTACAAATTATGAAGCGACGTAGATTTCAATGTACGTCGCGTAGATTAATTAAATGAAACGAAGCGACGTAGAATGCAATCTACGTCGCCTAGTTTCCTTTATATTCCCAGAATCACAGATTGCTTTCTTCTTCTCACTTCTTCTTCTTCCTCGTTTTGTATCGCCCCCAAATCCCTAACCCACAAATCCCTAATCTAAACTCCTCCATCTCAACCCTCCATCTCAACCCTCCTCCCTAATTAATACCAACATCCCGAAACCATCTTCTTCCTCCCTAATCTCAATCTTCACAGGTTCGTCTCTCTCTCTCTCTCTCTCTCTCTCTCTCTCTCTCTCTCTCTCTCTCTCTCTCTCTCTCTCTCTCTCTCTCTCTCTCTCTTTAATCGAATCTTGTTTTCTTCTTGTGTGCGTTTAGCGTTCCCGAGGCAGCCCCTTTCACCGCCGTGCTCAAATTCGCCGCCGAAGAATTCAAAGTGCCTCCTCAGACCAGCGCCATCATCACCAAGGTAAAAATGTGTTTGATAGACCCTGTGAATACTGTAATGAATGAATTGGATTGGATTAGACCCTGTGAATTCAGAAAGCTGTAGTCTTTGATTGGATTGGATTAGACCCTGTTGTTTAGTTGTTTGATCATGTTTGTGTTTGATATCGGCTCTTGTTTTGATGGACTTTGACCCTAATGCTCTAGGTTTAGTTTAAATTGTTGATCGAAGAAAGAAACCAGAGGATCTTTAACTGTTAATTGAGTACATGTACTACCTTTGGTGAAAGGCTATTTGTGTGTGTGTGTGTGCGTATTTATCCTAGTACATTTTGATGCGGTGGAATCAGGGGCGTTCTTGGCCAGTTTTGTATCGCAGCTTAGCCAACTCAAGAAGGTATGCTGCGACGAGGAAGATATACTGTGTTTTAATTTCATATTGATTGTTTAGTTGCTTAATGTTCATGTTTAGTTGCTTTGTGAATGTGATGATGCTTTGTGCGAATGCGATAAGCTATATGTGTTTTGTGTGTTGTGTATTGTGTTTTGTGTTCGAGGGATTCAATTCCTTCGATTGTGATGATAAGGAGTCTTGAGGATTGATTGCTTTTATGCGATAAATGAATGTGATTCTTCCTGTGCCAATGCGATAAGCTATATGTGTTTTGTGTGTTGTGTTTTGTGATGATAAGGTATATGTGATGATAAGCTATATGTGATGGTACTTCGGTTCAATCTACTCTTCTTCATTGAAATCTGTTTTGGTAATTTGTTTTGAATGTGTTTCCAAATGTCGTACAAATTTGCTAATAGCTAATCTGTTTTCAAGCAGCATATCAATTGCATCAACTGTTCTGTTCAACATGTTTAGGTTAATGAATTACAGAATAATAATCCATCCCTTTTTTGTCATGGTTTGTTTTGACTAATTCAATTTTGAACTGCAAATGGTAAATAGATGTGGATGGAACTTCAATTCGAAATCATTACTAATCTATCAATACTTGTGATTTCAGAAAGAAGAAGCATTCCGGGTCCGTGTAGCTAAAGCAAACGATCTGAGTCTATCAATCGAGAAGGTAAGGTGCGACATTCCGTGTAATCTATCAACGTGTCCATGTGTAGTTGCTGTCCATGTGTAGAAGTTGCTGTCCATCTATCATTTTGATTGTTTAGTTGCTGAATGTTCATGTTTAGTTGCTTTTCATGTTTAGGCTTTCATGTCTATAATCATTTTAGAGAGTTTATCCCATATCTAGTTGCTGTTCATGTGTAGTTGATAAGCTATATGCGATAAATGACGAGTATGTAGAAGTTGCTATATGCGTTTTGTGTGTTGATAAGCTATATTGCTTTGTGTTTTATACTGTGCCGAATGTGTATTGTGATAATGATTCCGAATGTGTTTTCAATCTAGCTTCATGTAAGTATTGTGTTTTGTGATGATGATGATTTCGAATGTGTTTTGTGATAATGAAAACATATGCGTAATGATTGAATGAAAACATATGCGTAATGATTGAATGCGTAAGGGTTTGGTTAAATGAAAACATATGCGTAATGATTAAGGGTTTGGTTAAATGAAAACATATGCGTAATGATTGTAGTATTCTCGGGATTAAGGATTAAGGGTGATGATAAGCATGAATGTTTATATGTGATGATAAGCATTATAGAAGTACAAACGAGTTTAACATCTAATTAAAAATAACAGTTTAGTAATAAAAGAATGGCTCCCGGAGATACTGCATACAAGAGGAGGAAAGCGTTGATGCAGCGTTGTGAAGCGGAAGCGGCGGCCGCGGCGGCAGCTGCGGAGGCGGCGGAGGCGGGGTTGCGAGCATTCAGCCGAGATGGGGCTTCCGGGTCTAGTTGCCCCACGGGACAATCGGCGACCCCGTCGATTGCAGAAGCTCCCATTTTAACGCCCGCCCCTCCACTTGAGGATGCGATTCCGCAAGGAGCGGATGACAGCAGCGACGCCACTACGGCGTCACAGCACCCTCCCGCCCTCAGCATCCGGTGCAAGAAGACCAAACTCCCCGACATGGTCGACATGGCAACCGGAGACCCGACGACGGAACAGCGCGGAGTCGTTGTCGGGACGAAGACGGAGTACCTCGTCCGGATGAACAACAATAGGCGACTACAAGTCGCTTACTCTACGAGGCATGCGGGGCCGGCGACGAGGGAAATGCGGAGTCTGATGTGCCGAGACATCGGTAGCATCATCCGCGGAAAAGTTCCAATGCTTGCATCTAGCTTCTTGGGACTTAGCGATTTGCATCGCGATATCGTCGGCCGGAGTCTTGAGGTATACTTGCTGGACTCCGAGCTTACTTACATACCTGTAGTAAATGTAAATATAATTTTTACATAACGGAATTTAAATGTGTTGTGCTAGACGAACTACGACATCCCGGCGACTGATGTGGAGATGTGGAACTTCATTGATAGGACGGCGCAAACAATCTATAAGGATTGGAAGTACGATTGCCATCAACATTATCTCCACGTCAGCCAGGAGACTCCGGCCGAGTTTCTCGGGAGGGAAGACCAATGGGCGTGGTTAAAAGCCCACTTCGAAGACCCTGCTTACTTGGTGAGTTTCATAAACGAACCTACAGTTTTGGTCAAACGTTCGAACAATATGCATGTTTATCTGTTCTTATTTTAAAATGATTTTTGTGTGTGTGTGGCAGCGATTGTGCGAACGGAACCGAGGGAACCGAAACAAGAACAAGGAGCAGCAGATCAACCACCATTCGGGATCCCTCGCCCTCTCGTACCGAAGCGAGGTGTTGGAGAAGGAGGGTCATCCAGCGCCCGCCGTCCAGACGTGGATTAACGTATACCAGCCGGAGAGGAATGCGGCTGAGAAAGTGGTAAGCTCAAATAGGTTCACGTTACGTTATTTCAATTATTGTTGTCTACTAAATTGTAATATTATTTATTTTATCTATTTTAATTGAGCAGGCGGCAGTGAAGCGTCGACTCGATGAAGTCTTGTCGCAACAAGATAGTGCTGCGGGCCCAGTTGACGGCGAAGAGGTTTCCCAACCCCAGTCTCTTCCTCTTGATACACAAATAAATATCATAGAGGAAGAGGTAGGTTCAAGGCACGGGACCTCTATAAGAGGTAATAAATCTCCAAAACGATTCCGTCGATGCATATCTCGATTTACGTTTTGCTTCATTTTGGTTTACGATATAGTTTACTAATATTTGTTCTTGTTCGACGTTACAGGGGTGGGGCGCGCTCTCACACGCGACCCCAAACCGAGAGGAGGGGCCCGGGTAAACCAGGAACGCCAAATTCAAATGCAAAAGGAGATCGATGAAGCCAAAGAGGCGGCGCGCAGATCGAGCGAGGTGGCACAGAAGGCTATAGCGGAAGCGAGTGCGATCGCCCAAAGGATGCAAGAAATGGAGGCCATGATGCGATCATTCCAGGCTGCGAATCAACAACCGCAAGCTCCTCCACCACCTCCCGGCTCGTAAACTGTATATAGGATTTGTATAAACTTGATTTGTGTAAACTTGATTTGTATAAACTTTTAACGTTTTGATTTGTGATTGAATGCGTTTTTTTGGTTGAATGCGTATCTGCAATTTGAATGCGTTTTTGTGTTTGTAAATTGCGATAGGTCGTGACTTGGTACAATAATATTTATTTTTTATTTTTTTTCATTTTTTAATACATGAGGCGACGTAGATTGGTCTATCTACGTCGCCTCATTTATTTAAAAAATAAAAAAAATAAATATTAAATAAATTGAGGCGACGTACATTGATCAATGTACGTCGCCTCATTTATTAAAAAATAAAATAAAATAAATTATTAAATAAATTGAGGCGACGTACATTGATCAATATACGTCGCCTCATTTATTAAAAAATAAAATAAAATAAATTTTTAATAAATGAGGCGACGTACATTAATCAATCTACGTCGCCTCATTTATTAAAAAATAAATAAATAAATATTAAATAAATTGAGGCGACGTACATTGATTAATATACGTCGCCTAATTTATTAAAAAATAAAATAAAATAAATTATTAAATAAATTGAGGCGACGTACATTGATCAATGTACGTCGCCTAATTTATTAAAAAATAAAATAAAATAAATTGAGGCGACGTACATTGATCAATGTACGTCGCCTTAATGGATTAAAAAAAGAAAAATAAATTAAAAATAAATAAAATTAAGCGACGTAGATTGATCAATCTACGTCGCGTCAGTGAAAGCGACGTGATCAATCTACGTCGCTTCAATTGAAGCGACGTAACATTATTTACGTCACGTGAAATGAAACGAAGCGACGTATATTGTATCTACGTCGCCCCAATGGTGGCGTGATGAATCTGAAGCGACAAGACGAGGCGACGTCGTTTTGGTCACAAGAAATCGAGGCGACGTAAAATTCATACGAGGCGACCACCTTTCTACGTCGCCCCGATTTCCTCCTCCAGTAGTGTAACTTCATTTACGATTTAACATTCTAACTAGCTAGCTGATCCATTAATTAGTACGTATTTATCTGTTCAACCTATACCATGCTAGCTATTTATCTTTTCTAATTTGATCTAGCTTCTATACATTTTATCGACAACTCCATTTTATATTGTATGACGATAGTTATACAATTCTCCACTCATGCGTCAACTATTGATACATACATACATATATATATATATATGTATGCTTATTTGGACGACGATAGTGTACATAGAAAAGCCGTCAAAGTATCAATTTGTAGCCTTTGTAAGAAATAAAAGGACGTAAATTAAAGGAACTAGATATTATTATTCATATTAGTAATGTTTAATTAGTTGCACCTATTTCAATTAGCTCAATTGATTTATTTGTTTCTGTAGTACATACTCGAAGTTACACCTTCTAGCTAGTTTGAACTGAATATGTAGAGTGAGAATGTGTGTGTGTGTGATTCAGGTCGATGGATATCGTATTGTGGTCGGCGAGATTATATATATAACATGATTTGTTTATTGGTTATTATTCATCTCTGATGTGATTGTATTAGGGGAACTACGTAGGTACAAATTAACATGTCATATTCAAGAAACTAACCAAACTGGTAAATCACAATGGATCATTTGGATTCATACCCTAATTCTATATGCAGTAATTAGTAGAGTATATATGCATAGAGAATAGGTACGGTCTTACTCTATTGCATGGTTACTAGATCCGGTTAAAAGTCAAATGCAGCCACACATGCAAGAACATGGTGTTCGTACATATATGTTCGAATGTTCGATGTGCATGCATGGTTACCACACAACAACAGAGAAATGGTCCTTGTGAGGACGAAGACGATCGACCTCTGATGGAAACATTGTATTCAACATTGGACGACAAAGTCGTATAAAAGATGCAATGTAAATAGAAAAATATAGTAGAGATTTTTACAAATTGATCGATGCTTTGTGACCGCGTACGCCAATTACTCCAATTAGTCCCTACTTGTCCACATTTGAGTTCACAGCTTAAACCTAGCCGTTGAATCATCTGTTATCTAATCTACTGATCAATTTGTGGGGGATTATTTCAAATTAGAGGACCCTTCCTATTATTTAGACGAACTTACGCATGCGTACGTGAATAGTTTTTTCTCGACCACAGGTCCATAACCTTATATATATGTTGATCGACGTCTATGTGCCATGACTCGTATTGCGTAATTAAGTCGTAGGCGAAAAATAAAGTGGACTCTGGCTGTTTAATTGGTTCAATCGCATAGAATATGTTCTTCATATATAGCTGTTTAATTTGTGCTTATAGACATTTTGAATAACAAATTAACAAAAATTTATACAAGACTAAATATTAACTACACAATACTGCGATGGAGAGCTGAAGACCCGAACCACATAATTGTAACTAATCAATGAACATGCACGTATATGCAAATAAACATAAGTAGTTGGTCAAATTCTATATACAAGACTCCAACTAAAACGATGGACAGTGAACTTAAACGGTTTGAACCTACCGAAGGCCGGGTCACAAGTCGCAACTAAACAGAAAAGAGAAAAGAGGACGGAGAATGATAGAGAATGATAAGACATGGACAGCATCAATACAAACCCAAATGAGAAAATGTACACGTTTACAATTCATATATGTCATAATGTAGGTTTGAATGTTTTGATTGCGAGCCACCGAGACATGGTCAATTCGTGACCAAACTCCATCCCATATTTTAAAAGCCAAAAGTCCACAACTCATTTCATCAATTTTCACCCCCTTTTTTTTCAAGATAAAGCAGGAGTTTAGTTACTCAATACTCACTGCTCAAATTTGAATTTATTGAAAAGAAAAGTAAAACATAAAGAGGATCAGGTACATTTAAAATGCATCACGGTATGAATAATTTCATTTTAAAATGACGTTACAATAGCTCTCTTGTGAACATTGATAAAATTGTGCTGAAATACATAACACGTACTCGATATCACATTAAACATAAACATAATATCTTGAATAATAACAAAACAATTCCTAACTCATATAAAGTAATAGAACACACACCAATTAGCCCATAATTAATGGGCGGGACATCGACTACTTTAAATGATGTAGACTATTAGAACGATAACACTATATTTAAATATAAATATCAAATTGACGCAACATAATTGGATACCCTTAAAGATGACTAACGTTTAATATGATTTATTATTTGACAATCCAATGATCAAGATTTGAACAGTGATCTAACCTTGTCACATATGTAGTGAACATTTGTAAATTGATATTGCTGATTTTGATTTCAGTAGTAAATAAATTAGATGACAGAGAAAACGGTGTATGAGCTATTTTTGGTGGATCATTTTACTCATTGAAGAATACGCATATACACGCAGTGGCGGATTCACGTATAGACGAGGGTGGACAACTGCCCAACCTGAGATTTAGAGATTGGCTTAAGTTTCATAGGCCATGTATTATAAATTTGGGCAAAAAGATCACAAAATCCAGGTAGAAATGGTAGAAACAGGGGAAAGAGAGGATGAATAATGCCCTCAGACAAACATCACAAAGAAGCAATGTCATTTAGATTGATTATCTTAATTGGAACGATGTTGTTTCAATCGATCAAATATAAAACTTTTTTTATAACAAGCGTGTCTCCTAAAATGTTGTACTACCCCTTCTGGTCGACTGTTTTTAGATTTATTTTTCTTTTCTATCACATTTTTCATTGTTGGGTAAATAATTTGTTCCTTATTTGACATTGCTCCTCTTTTTTTGTTTCATTTTTTCTTAATAACTCTTTTATGCCTCGTCAAAAAAATAATTCTTTTAGACTTTAAGTCTACCAATTATTATATAGGGAAACTAGAAACTCCTAAAAAATTTGTGTTTTATTTTCGATGAAGACTCTACTAACTTTTTATAATGTATTACCTAACATTCTAGTAATATAAGTTTTATTTCTTTTGAAAATTAAAGTACATAGAGTCTTGCCCAACCTGAATTTTTTTCCTGGATTCGCCACTGTATGCACTCTAATATTTCAAATGCAATAGAGCGATTATGTATCAATGTCAATGTTCGTCAAAAAGGATAAAAGAATGTCAAAGCATTCATGTCAATAATGAATGTTAACAATTTTTTTTGCAAATATATATATAGAAACAACGGCCTTTTGTGTTTCACGTACAATATAAACACTTTTAAGCAATTTTGAGAATTGGGGTGAATAATTGTATAGACACGACTAATTTGAAACATTGATATGATCTCGTAATTATTTTTGTCATATTTTTCATAAAATGTGAAGTATGCATGGTTAAATGATGGTATGATATAATAAATTACCGATAATTGTCTAAATATCATTTTTAGAAAAATGAAATGTACCAATTTAGAACGAGTCTCTCAGCTTCCAAAGGTCCACATAACCAATGAAATTGGTCCAAACTCCAAACTAGCTAACAGGTATTTTCTAGCAGTATCCCACTTTTACATCCTAATTAAACCAATAGGTTTCCCTTTCAAAAAAAAAACCAATAGGTTTAATTAAGTAGTGGTACTAATCATATAAGAAATTCTCTTTTCAAAAGGGGCATGCATGTAGTAGTGTCGGTCTGGCGTCTTAGTGCCGAGACACATATGTATGATGTGAAACATATAGAATTGCAAGTTACATATATATAACTAGAGCAATAAGAGCATGATTAATGAATCACTGGTTAACTAGTACGATTAAGTATTCACCAATGTATCAATAAATTGCAATTTAGAGGTCCACTTGGTTCGTGATCACCAAACCCTCGATTAGAGTCTTACTTGAACAATTTGCCAGAATAACAAAGGCCTGCATGTTTAAACAAAGTTGGTAACTTTTTACGTGCTTTGATCTTTGTTTAATTCGCCAAGCCGGATTAGGGATTTAGGGGACTCATATTGGGACTCTGATTAAACAATGGTATACTCCTTGTTGAGGTCAGAAAGGAAAACTATCATTAGAAAGGCACTTAGGGATTAGGAGAGCTGTCATCCACGTACAGAGTTGCTAATTCTTATTGTGAAAAGTAAACCAGTCGCTAATGTCATGCTCACTGACATCGATCTTCCATAAAATTTCTTAATTGTCAACTTATTGTTGTTCGTATTATATCCAATAGCGAGTATCTATTTCATTTGTCACTATTGTTATTTTGTTACACCGATATGTTAAAACGTTGCCATTTATTTCACTTTGCATTACTCGGCTATAAATCAACTAATATGCATTTCGAGAATATGAGGATTTGCTTGAACCGCAGTTCATCCGTGGTTAATAAATTTTAGTGCTGATATTAAATGAATTCGAAAAAAAGTGTGAAAGTATTCTTTAATTCGTTAATACTCTTTCTGATCGTAAATGTAAGTCGTTTTAACAAGTTACACAATAATTAAAAAATTAAATTTGTGACTATTTAACCTTTAATTAAGACTAAAAACTCTTAATTATATTTATTTTTTCCACCATCTTTCTCTTTTCCCCATACCTCTAGCTATTACTCCTACTTTCTCTTCACCAAACTCTTTTCTCACCTTCTTGCAACAAGCAAACTTAAAAATTGAGCCTTCTATTTCAAATCTAAAGAAAAATGTGAGAGAAAAATTTCGACTCAAAACTTTCAAATTTTATATCGAGCCAAAACTAAAATTATGTACTTAGTTTCATTTGTCTATATAAGAAGACAAAACAAAAAGTATAAATTTTACAGGCACACATCCATGGCTTCAAGCAATATGAATCTATCAATTGACCTAAATTTTCCACCTTCAAGAGATGAGGGAGAATTTCTATTTGATCAACATCATGTTTCAAGAGATGAGAGAGAATTTCTATTTGATCAACATCATGCTTCTTTGAGCACCGAAGGTAACACAAATGACGAGTTTGACAATTTCTTTGACGAATTTGGCTCCAACATTCCTCAAGAAGAAACTAATTTGTATGTGAAGGATCCCATTCCAATGATAATCAGATCTTCTTCTACCGGAACCGTAGTAATTGATTTAAATATGGATCCGCATCAAGAGTGTGAGACTCTTTTACTTGAGTTAGATATTGATCAATCGCATGAAGAAGATGAGCACATACCAGAAAGTGAAGAAGATGAGCATACAACAGCTACAGGTACTCCCTTAATTACTTTATGCATGCGTAAGGCTAATTAATAGGGCTAGTTTTGTGATGGGTACATGCATGCATGTGAATTACTCCCTTAATTACTTTATGCATGGAGTAATAGGGCTAGTTTTATGATGGGTTTACTACTCCCTTAATTACTTTATGCATGAATCGAGACCTGATTAGACCATGCATAGAGACTAATTTTAAATTTTCCTTTTCCTTTTTGTATTTTCTTGACTTGTTTTCCACAATTTTTATTGTTTTGGTGTGTTATTTTGGCATATACAGATAATGTTGGCATATCTCAAGTGAGAAAGAGAAAGTTTTTATCAAATGAGTAAAGACGGGCGATCTATAATGCTTTGTTAGAGAAGAGCGTCAACGAAAAACTAAAGAAAAAAAATGACGAAGGAAGTATCAAGATTATTTTCAGTAAATTTACAAATCGTACAACGGATTTGGAAGCAATCAAAAAATACTACAGATGGATGAGTCGTCGATGTGTCACATATGCGAACAAAGAATTGTGGTCGGAAGAGGGTTTATATTGACTTAAACCGAGTCCACAAAATTTCTTTACACCGACGAACGACCTTGAGATCACTTGCCGTAGCTTTGATTGTGAGCTATACAACATTATTCAAACTTGTGAAACAAGGTCTCATCCGCCATCACATCAATGCTATTAAACCATATCTAAATGAGAAACATAAAAGAGCACGTTTGCGATTATATTAGACCCAAGAAGCCCGACTCGTGAGCCAAAGTTTGTTGACATGTACAATGTGATACGCATCGACGAAAAGTGGTTTTATATGACCAAAAAAACTAAGAATTATTATCTACTTCCTGATGAAGATGAACCATTGCGCACATGTCAAAGTAAGAATTTTATCAGGAAGGTGATGTTCTTAGCGGCTATGGATCGTCCAAGATTTGATGCCGAAGGAAATGAAGGTTTTTCGGAGAAAATAGGAATATTTCCTTTTGTCACGGAGAAACCGGCGGAGAGAAGAAGTAGAAATAGAGAGGAGGGGACTATGGAGATAAAGCTGATGACTTCGGTCAAGAGAGAGACCATACGTGCCTACTTGATTGAAAAAATACCCACAATTCAAAGAAACTGGCCAAGAGAGGATTCGAATAGAACTATTTTTATTCAACAAGTTAACACAAGGACATACATCGATCCAAGTGATGAACAATTTCGGATAGCCGATTCACAACATGGTTTTGACATTCGGTTAACATGTTAACCATCAAACTCACCTGACTTAGACATTCTAGACCTTGGATTTTTCAATTCCATTCAAGCATTGCAACAAAAAAAGTGTCCAAGAACAGTAACAGAGCTTATCCGTGCAGTTGAGAAGTCTTTTAATGAATACCCAGCGAAAAAACTGAATCGTGTTTTTGTAACTCTACAACTATGCATGCGAGAGATCATGAAACTTGAGGGTTCGAACAAATACAAAATTCCGCATGTGAATAAAGGTAGATTGGAGAGAGAATGTCGTCTTCCTACACAAGTTAGTTGCGACTATAATCTAGTTCAAGTTGTTAGGAATATGTTAGCATAAGAGAGAAATTATGAATTACATCATCTTATTTTGTTTTGTTATTATCTTATGTGAGCAAAGTATGTAACATCACCCTCTTGACCACCTAATTTGTGCAAAGGAGTAGCCACCAATGTTCGAAAAAAGAAGAAGAAATAATGATTAAACTGACAAGCAAATTTATAAGTAGATATTGTATTCCAAGGCCAGCCACATTCCATGCTAATGAAAAGAACAGAGCATATAGCATCTTCTCAATCTACACAATTTTAGAAAAAATCTAGATACATTACTTTCAACATAGAAAGAATGAGACGATGCATCTCTGGATCGGGATGGAGTTCTCCTTCATCAAAAGGTATCTTGTTCAAATCAAGCGACTTGCTAAAATCCCAAACTAATTTCTTATGCTTCATACCATGCTTCTCCGAATCTTTCTTCTTCATGTTAAACTTTGGTGAAGAGGGAATATGGTTCTTGTCCATGGTAGTTAAATTTTGAAGTGAATGGTCAATATATATGATTTTCTTTAATAAACAACGTTAATGGTAGTGGATGGAAAAGAGAGAGGGAAAGCACCAATTTTGAACGGGAAAGGGAAGCAATAACAATTTGAAGGAAAAAAAAAAGGAAGTAATTTGACCGGGACAAAAAACAAATGGAAACACTAAAATAACATTAATGAAGGAACAATAATTACAATTAGTTGAAAAGATAAATAGCATAATAATTTAGAATTCTTTAATTAATGTCATTTATTTATTATGACTCAAAGATAAAATAGAAAAAACAAGCTAAAACAAACAAAATTACCTTGCAAAAAAAACTTAGGAGGGAGTACTGTATAGAAGCTAGCCGAGTAGATCCCAGTGAAGTTTTCAACAACCAGAAAATAGAACTTGCAATGTACGACAGACATATGACATGTCGTTTTCTATCCGGCACAAACAGAAACCCAACAACGTTTTCCATGAGAGCTGGGCGGGAAGTGAGTTAGATGCACCCGGCCGTCAACCGGAAATCGCGGACAGCAAGCTGTGAGCTCGCCACGTCACAGGCGCCGGCTAATGCTCGCCTGTCTGTTAGTCACACCCAAAGAGGACCACCGCGGCTCCACGCGTCACATCCTGCCGTCGCGGTGGCACATACCTTATTTAAAGAAGAAACCTTGGTCGTCACGTGCGGTCAGTGATGGAAAATGTCAGTTTTACCCCTTATCCATAAGGAATGTGTTGGGAGTTCGTCATGCATGGTGAGTCAGTCGGTCTCACCTTCTAATTTTATATAAGTTTTTTGAATTTTGAAAATATGGAGGACTCTTTTCCGCTCTCTGTTTCCAGAGGACTGGTTCGGGTGCGGCTCATCACCATGGAGCTTTTGGTGCTCACCACCAACAGACCACACCCCTTGACATATTTTGAATTTTTGATATATAAAGTACCAACCCAGCACAGCACCGAATATACCGAAATCATCCTTGTTTATAAGATCACGACCGATGATTGTCGGTGGTAAATATGGACAATTTATAATTACCTATGACGATTGACGAGCGTACTCGCAAGGGAGGCGCGCGACTTCTCCATACTACTTGTCATTCAACAAGCTTCATTTCTAATTATGGCAACCATATTAATCGATCTACATTCATGGAAAAGAAGACCTTTTGTATCTCTCTACGAGAGGCTTCCATCCACCTCCCACGTCACTACACCTGTGGCATAATTCCTTGTGTATCCTTCCCAAGCCTGTTCTGTTCTTCATCTGAAGCATCACTCATATCCATGTATGGTTCATCCACCGGAGGGTCCCATCAAACCCCATTTGCCAGTTCCTTCGTTCATATCCCACTGATTGGTCCATCTTCATTAGATTCCAGCGCTTATGCTTGATCATAAGTTCATAACCATCTCCACTGTTTTGCAAAATTGATCACTCTATCATGCTATGTTGCACGGACACTCATACACGGACGACACGGACACGAAGCGACACGGCGACACGACAAATTAAAAAAATTCATATCTTGACACGGTGTCGATACACCCAATAATTAATATGTTTAAACATTTTTAATACATAAAAGAAATACTAAAAACATGAGAGTAAAGACATAAGCTGTAAAAAATGAAACATTTTAGCATGGAATACTTTATTGTTAGCTGTTAGTTCAGTTTGAAATAAGAAAGTTTTGATATTTTTTCTGTTAATATGTTTATAAATTGAATAGATAATAACTATATATGAAAACACATGAATATTGATTTCTATTAGTTCTATGAGATAAATCGATAAATGGATAACATCCTAGCCACATTATTTCTATGAAATCCAGATCTTATTTAGTTATTATACCGGAGAAATTGTCATTAAAAAATGAAATCATGAGAATTCAGAATTTGTTTGATTTATTTTTAATTATATAAAAATAAAAAATAATGACGTGACGTGTCGTCAAAATGTCGAAAAAGTCAACATTTTCTAACAAACTACGTGACGTGTCGAACACGGTGTCGTGCCGTGTCGGGCCGTATCAAAGTGTCGAGCCGTATCGGAGTGTCGGGATGTATCGGACACTCCGACACTCCAACATAAGAAAGTGTCGGTGCAACAGAGCTATCATGTTGTTGCATTAGAGCCTAATTACTGCTTTTCATTTTTCAATATGTTGTTGCCTGACTTGAGTATAATCAAGCCGAGGTTTTGAACAGCAAGAAGCTGCTCATGAAAATGATCGATATCTAAACAACTACATAATTAAAGAGTTTACCCTTGTACACCTACACCAGATGTATAAACACACTTGATTAAAGTTCAAAACTCAAATAAGAGTTGTGCATAAAGGAAATGCAGATCGAGCAAGCCTTAGAGCTCGAGCTCGACGTCCTTCCGGCCATCGCTCACTACTCTTTCACCTATTCATTTTTGGCCCATCGGTTTTTGCGAAGCCACAGATCTCCGTCGATTCCATTTGTTCCATTACCTACTACTCATACCCACATGGATTGAACCTTAAACTATAGATTAGTTATCTACCGTTCGAATCCTCAATCAAAACCAGTTAACCCAGGGAAATTTCAAATACGATAGACTATGCTACTATGATGAACTGAAATACATAAACAGAGGCTTACATTCACCATCAGTGGCTGAAACAAGTGGAAACCACACAAATGTCTTCACTTTTAGCCTATTCGTCTTCACGACAAAACCACGACCTCCTCCACGAGTTCGTCGAAGGCGGAGAAGAGGCTACGGAGGCCATCGGTAGTGGTGTCCTAGCCGAGCCCGTGAATGGAGACCTCGATCGACGATTCGGCAATGTCGAGGATTTCGGTAATCGCTTGAACAATCTCGAGGACGGTCGGCGAAACGAAAGATGGCGTCGAGGATGAGGTCAATAAGCTGGTCTGGAGTTAACGCTTGATGCTTTTGCGGCGTTCCTCGCAGTCGAGCTTAGGCAGACGGAGGAGAGGGTAAAACTGGGAAGACATAATTTGATCAAATTATGAGCATCAAGAAGTCAACTCAATCAACGATTCTGATTGAGCTGTGCATTACACATGCACAGGTGAATCATCGATAGAGAGAACAGGCTTCGATCTCTCTAGCTTTCAAACATGTAAAAGAGGTTACTACAATGAGCAACAAACCGATTCATTCGGTTATAGCGTTGTGGTGTTGTTTTTATGTTCCTACGAAAGTACGTAAAGAAACACATTATATTGGTTGTTCTCTCATTGAAGCAAAAATTGAGATTATGATTGTTTATAAATATAGTATAGACGCAGCAAATTGTGTAAAACGACGTACCTTTTTTCTTCTTCTCTCTCTCCCGGTTCCTCCCTTCCTCACCTCTTTCTCAAAAACCCTACACTGTCACCACCGATTTCTTCTTCCTCATTGCACCAATCCAAAATCGAATCATATCTCTGTCTTCCTCTCCTCTCCATCTACCCCAAACACCTTTTGCATATCAATTATGGACGGGGATGATGACCTTGATCTGAACCAACCCGTACATCCTATTGCACCTTAGGCCGAACCCGGGCAGCCAGCACCGCAATTTCTTGTGGCGGAGCTCGACGAGGTCAACCTCGCTCACTCGGACGATAATGATGATGACCAAATTTGGTATTTTGTGGTCGCCCGACTCTTTTCTCTCACTCCGCTTGCCGTCGATCGGGTCCAAGTCTTCAAGATGCGGGTGATTGGTTTGTGGCATCATGCAACCGACATAGGTATCATGGGATTTACCTGAATTGATGATGGTCAATTCATATGCAAATTTCGGTCACTTGCTGATCGTCGTCATGCAATTGTGAATGGCCTTTGATATTTTCATTCTACCACTGTTGTTGTCCAGGCTATGGAAAAATTTGATTACCCCTTTGAGATCCCTGCAAACCGAGGTCGGGTTTGAGTTGTGGTTCGGCCAAGACAAGGCCGATTTACGGCTGGGGTCCTGCAAGAGAAATGGTGTCATCGGACCGGTCATGCTATAGGCCATTATGTGGAGTTTCATCGGCAAGATCTGGATTGAAAGTAATTTCAACAAGCCTCTGGTGGTAAGAACCCGATTTCGATTCTCTGAGGCTTATACTATGGATGTTTTGTTGCTGTATGAAAACATCAGAGGTTATTACGGATATTGTGGATCATTCGTGCATGGTGCGAAGGATTGTCTTTTTGTTTCGAGTACAAGATCTGACACCGTGGCAAATGCTATGATGCTGACTCCGGCCATTCAGAATTTTGAGTAGTCAGTAGCGGTAGCCGGTCATGGTTGGAATTCGGGTCTTGTTTCCGGCGCTCCAAGGGATATTACAGGTATTGGAGGAGTTATTAGGAATCCTTCTCAGTTACAGGTTGTTGAGGGCAGTGCTCAGTCCTCATCTATGATGGCACTCCTAGAGTCAGTGCAGGGGGCTCCAAAGCCTTCTACTTCAGTGTTCATTTAGGGTGAGACGTCTTCTGTTCCGGTCCCTGTTTGTGGGGCTAGTGGTGACCATAAGGCCTCCAAGATCTCTCCGTTGGAAGAATCAGTGGCAACTATGATGGACAACCCTCCTTATGGGGAGTGTTTGGCCAACCGTGTTCTCTTTTTACAGATGAAACTCTTAGGTCAGATACCAGCCTTAGAACCTTCTGGCCGAGCCAAGAAGTCGACAGCTCATCGAGAGGTAGTCAAGGATGTGCCTGACTCTACTATCCTGCCAACTGTAGACAAAGTGATTGTGTCTATAGGACCCACTCCTTGGTTTGTGTCCACTTCAGATGTGTCTATGCGAACCCCGGATGTGGTTATAGATCTGGAGCTAATTCCTTTAGCAAGTCAACAACAAACAATATCGATGAAAGCTATTGATGGAGAGCTACAGGTTGCTGAAGAGGAGCCTCCTAGTTCATTAGGGGGCAATAGTGGCAAGGGTCATCGTTCTGATGAGAAGAAAGCTAAGTCCAAGCTTGGATCAGTCATCACATTCACTAAGAAGGTCTCACCGTAGAAGAAGAAAATCCTCCTCCCTGCGGGAATGACCATTGAAGCACTCCACCAATCTCCCGAGTAGTAGAAATGGTGTTCGAATAACTAAGGAGTGGTGCCCCTGGATTTTTTGAAGTTTCCGTGCTACTCTGGTTTATTCGTCTGGGTTTATTCGGTAAAACTGTCTTAGTATTGTAATGCTTAAGAGGTTTCAATTTATCGGGTCGGGTAATCTGGGGAAACTCTGTATTACAATCACATTATCAATATATTTCTCGCCATTTCAAAACAAAAAAAAACATAGATGTGTTGTCCCACGTTTATTGACCATCAACAAGGTAATGCTATCACTGTAATGTATAACAAATTTAAGGACTTTTAACTTCAATTGCTTAATTCTTTGGAAAAAAAACCTTCAATTGCATAATAATTCAAGGGGAGTGATTCTCACACTCGCCTTTTTTCTCTCATTTTTATTCTCACACTCTGCTTTTCTCTCTTCTCCTCATTTTTTTATTTCTTTTTTGTTTACAAAACTATCCTTGAATAAGGAAAGTTAATAAAAGATGATATCATATGAATCCTGAATGGTGGTTAGCGAGAGTTTTTTCTTCCCACGACTCAACCCTAGCTTTCCCTAGGTTGACTGGGTTTTCCTTCTTTTTTCGATTGAATTTGGTAACTTCGTTGTTTCTTTTCCAATTTCTCTACCAATATCGTGTCTCTCCTGTTATTCTTACCCTTCCTTCTTGTTCTCCCCATTTGTTTCTTTTTCTCGTTGGTTTTTTTTTGGGTTTCCATGGCCTCGACTCTACCACATTCTCCTCCTCACTCCTTTGATCTCTCAATCTAGGCTGAGAATGAGATCAACGACTATGGATTTTTGGTGTTAAGGATTTTCTCCCTGAATATCCAATCATCCGAACGGGCTGATTATCTGAAGTTTATAATGATTCGTCTGTGGCGAGGTGTCAAAGGAACGAGTGTGATCTCCATTCAGAGGGAGACTTGTGATCGGCTCCTGCCCAAATTCATAGATGAAGGTTTGTTAAGAAGGGTTGTGCATCGTAGCCCTTGGTTCTTTGAGGTTGTTATGATCATTGTTGAGGAATTTGATGGATTTCAGCCAGTGGAATCGGTCCTAGTAGCCACAACTAGGGTTTGGGCCAAAATTGAGATTACCAATGGTGACTTGCATGAGGATCAAAAGACCACGGGCTGGTATGAAACCCTAGGTAATCACCTGGATGGATATGTGGAATATGACCAAGTTCGCATGGTGGAAGAGTGAGAGGTTTGGCTCTTTATTGAAATGGATCTGGGGAAGGCATTGGTTACGCAGTTGAGGGTTCCCGCCCGTTGGTACTAGGGCATGACTAGAGTGCAAAATGGAATATTTGACACTGAAAAGATATTGCATGGGATGTGGCACCTATGACCATCTTCTGTGTGGTTGCCTCATTCAGTGTGCTAGACTGAAAGCTGAGTAAGAGGCGGAAGGCCAACAACGGGAAAATGAGCGGATGTGGAGGCTTCGAGATGAGATACCGGTGATGATAAGACCGTGAGGAGGAGTAGGAGATTGTAAAGAGAGGGTGGTGGATAACAAGGACAACAAGACGGTTAAGGAGTTCCAGGAAGGGGCAATAAAGTGAAGGAAAGTAGCTAACGAGCCGCGTCCTAGGAAAGCCATTACTACTTGGGAGCAATTGATGTTTGACAACTGGTATACGTTGTATACACTAGTTGGTGCAACCTCGTCTTTTGAAGAGGTGATGCAGGATGAGAAGCTACAAGATAAAGCAACTATTTTGAGACGACGCCTAGCTAATTAAGTAGTGGTACACTTCTTTGATAGTTACTCGTGCTACTATAGTTTGTTAAACTATGATTGTTTATGTGTCACATTGTTATCTTAGTATAGGTATACTTTAGAACTTCTTTTTGTCTGACCGAGTAACCTGCTGGAGTTATGTATTTCTATCACATTTTTCTAGTGAATATAAAATGATCGCCGTCTCAAAAACAAATAATTAAGAGGAGAAAGATGATAGTTTGGTAAACAAAAAAAATTGATAAAAAAATAAGAAAAAAAAATAGAGTGTAAAAATAAAAAAAAGGGAAAAAAAGAAAATGTGAGAATCACTGTCCAAAACCTAAGTCAAATGTTGAAGAGTAAGAGGCAGGGGAAGAAGGACACATAACTGACATAAGTTATTTACAAATATCAACTGAATTCGGTAGGATTGGTCCATGAAAATTAAAGATCATATGATAGTTTATAAGTTATTTATAAAGATCAACTGAATTCGGTAGGATTGATCCATAATGCAGTATCTTTATCCACCACACCTTATATTCAATAAATACCGACAGTGACATAAACTCATCACTTGTTTGCTTTATAGACTCCCTAATTTGGTGTCTATAGCTAGATCTACAGTGTCAAGCACATTTATTTGTGGGAGCTCAATTTATAGCCCTGATCAATTATGTTACAAAATCTTATTTTTTAGTTTTGTTTTTAGTGAGGTTTGAGACCGTACCATGGCAGGAGATTCATCCCTAAAACCTAAATATATTTATTGATTTTTTTTTAAAAAAAATACATGAAGGGGGCTTGAGTGTCTTACTTCTACAAAATAATTAAGATCATAAAAGAGGTCATCCCGCATAACCAGGAAAGTGACATAACCATAAAAGGGTTGTGTCGCCGGCGTCACTCTCTCTTCTCCTTGTGCTCGTTGCCTCCTCGAGGCCGGAGATTGTGCCGACGCCGTTTAGGCTAGACTTTAGACGTGCTAGGCACGACAACGATTCTGATTTCCCCATCAAATTCTCCTCTCGACATCGCTGCATTCCATCTATCTTGATTACGACTCCTAATGGGTGTAGTGGTGGAGGCTTGGATCCCAGAGGTGAAAAAGGCAAACTACGGACGGTCCGACTCTGTTGGGATCCCGATGGACTCCATGGGGGTGCAAATGACAGTCGAAGAACCAAGTCGGGTTGGTTTTTTGGTTTCAACGCTCGAGTTTGGTCAGTGCTACTGCCATGTTTCTGGGTTCGGTTGCAGACAGTGGGTTCGAGAGGACGGCGAGTCGATGTTAGGATTTTTCAGCAACCAGTACAAATTTGCGTGCGTACTTCATAACCCTACCCCCTGGCGGCTACGGGTTACCGAGACCTAATGGGCTGCTCGGGCTGCTGAGGGGTACATGGGCCTTACATCTGGTTTGGGCCATGAGGAAAATTAGGGTTTTCTTCAGGGCTTTGAATCAATTATGGGGCCATGCCCAATTTTTTAGTTTGTCTAGCTGCTTTTATTTTTCTACGTGGGATCCTGATGACCTTGTTGGTTCAACCGTTAATGGTATGACTTACAGAATTTAGATTATGCATATTTCAAATACTGTATTCGTTGCAAGGCTTCTCCTCCCCGTCTGAGATGTACTTTTAGCAGCACGCGATGTGAGATTGACGACCGAAGAGGTAAGTTGTGAAGATGAAACTTCCATGAATGACCGACTACCAAATATAGCATGACTATTGATAAGTCACTGTGTGATTCACGATCCAGAACTGATTTACTCGACAAATGAAGATATTCCAATTATAGTCTTGGCATATCATTGTCAGGATCTAATGTATTCTATGAGTCTTTTTATTTTTGTTAAATTCATTATTCTATTTGTACTTGATTTTTATTTAATAAAAATTTGGGTTCCCCTAAAACAAAATATGAGTGACATATCCACAGTTCATTACTAATTGTCGAGGTTTTTTAGCATGGATTAATGTGGATGACACCCATAAACAAACGGGCAGTTTAAGAAATTTAAAAAAAATTCCCATAAGATTCTTATTATTGTCCAAGATTTTTATTTTTTTAAAAAACAATTTCATTAATAAATTCATAATAATCCAATAATTAGGAAAAAACAAACAGCACAAAATAAAAACAAAATCCACACTACCTTTTCCCACCTTTTGTCGCATCAAGACGCATTTGGTGGTTGTTAGATCGTCACCTTTGTCTTCCCCCTTTGAACCATTATATGCATATTTTTCATATTTCTAATTTTCGTGTAAAACACAGTAAATAAAGAAAAAAAAGGAAAAGAAAAAAGAAATGGCAAAAGCACCTTTCACTGTACACCATTATGAACTTTGAATTCAATTCACACGCGAGGCAGCAGAAGCCCATCACCACCATCGATGGATTTGGAAGGACGACGACGACCACCGAAGCTTCCAGTTTCCACCACGCGCATCATCCCAGTAAATTTCTCGCACCCTTTTGTAAATTCTTGATCGGCGGGGTAAAAATCTGGAAATGGTAAAATTGGTTTGTGTCTGGGAAGGAAGGAAGGAAGGAAGGAAAGAAATTTAAAGGGTAGCTAGGCTAGGGCTTACGTTAATTGCCTTATTGGTGGTTCCCGGATTTATTGTCAATTCAAAAGAGTAGTTGTAAAGAGGAAATATCCAAAACAACAACAACAACAAAAGAGAAAAGGAGAGACCTTGCCCTTTGTGTGCATTCATTTCCAGGATCTGTGAATTTACCTTCCTCAATCTGATCGAGCTGCCTTGGATGGTAATTTTCTTTTTACTGGATTTTGACGTAGAAAGGAACGTGGTTTCTGGATTTTATTAGGGTTTTTTTTTTTTGTCCAATTTCTGAATCAAAATTCAAAGACGTGTTGAGCTGTTACCATCTCTTTCACAAATCATCTCTGCTCTTTTCTTTCCCTTTTTATTTTTAAATTTTCTGTGAGGGTATATTTTTTGCACGTTCTTTCTTCTTCCTTGTTCCTTCTTCCTAATCGCTTCGGAGGCCTAAATTTGCAAGCTGTAATTGAATGGTAGCACATTAGGCCTCAGCCCCCGCACAAAAGTCATAAGCTTTCTTCTTCTTCTTCTTCTTCTTCTTCCTCGTTGGCCCTATACCTCACAGACACTTCTCTTCTCTTCTCTCTCTCTCTCTCTCTCTCTCTCTCAACGAATGTCACAAATGAATTAGAGACCTTCGTTCTCCCCCACGCGTCCGTTTGTATTCTGACAATGAGATCAAAGTGTTAGCCTTTTATCGTCTTACCTATTCTCTCTGCTCTCCTCCATTGTTGTTGTTCTCTTCGAGATCCGACCTCGCGTTCGTTTTAAAATGGCGCCGTTCTGGTGGTCGAGAGACGAAGGCCACCGAGGCACGCCGGTGGTGGTGAAGATGGAGAATCCAAACTGGTCGATGGTCGAGCTGGAGGGCCCCACCGAGGAAGACTTCCTCAACAACGCCGCTGACGAGTCACCGGGACGCGTGGCCCGCCGGGAGAAATGCCGCGGCAAAAACGCCAAACAGTTCACGTGGGTCCTACTTCTCAAGGCCCACCGCGCCGCCGGTTGCCTCACCTCCCTCGGCTCCGCAATGCTCAACCTCTCCTCCGCCATCCGCCGCCGCATCGCCTCCGGTAGAACCGACGCCGACGCCGACACTGACAACACACGCGGCGGCCCCCGCTTATCTGTAAAGTCGCCGCGGTTCTATCTATGTCTAAAGCTCTTTCTGATGCTCTCCCTTTTCCTTCTGGGTTTCGAAGTCGCGGCTTATTTTAAAGGGTGGCATTTCGGAGCTCCGCATCTTCAGCTTCAGTACTTGTGGGAGGTGGAGTTCGACGTCATCGGCGTCAAAGGCGCGTTCGCTTGGGTATATTCCAAGTGGGTTTTAATTCGGGTCGAGTATTTGGCTCCGCCGCTTCAGTTTTTGGCCAATGCGTGTATAGTGCTGTTCATGGTTCAGAGCTTGGATAGGCTTATTCTCTGCCTGGGATGCTTCTGGATCCGGTTCAAGAAGATTAAACCGGTTCCGAGAGGGGGTCCGTTAGATCTCGAATCCGCCGAGAATGGCTACTTCCCTATGGTTCTAGTTCAGATCCCCATGTGCAATGAGAAAGAGGTATACTTTGTGTAGCTCAATTACTTCACTCTTCAATTTTGCTGCCCCTTAGTTTTTTTTGGTTTTTAACTGTTTGTGAGGTGGAATTCAGGTTTATCAGCAGTCAATTGGGGCGGTGTGCAACTTGGACTGGCCCAAGTCGAAGATGTTGGTTCAGGTACTTGATGATTCCGATGATCCCACGACGCAGTTCATGATCAAGGAGGAGGTGCAGAAATGGCAGAAGGAGGGGGCCAACATATTGTATCGGCACAGAGTGATTCGAGATGGATACAAGGCTGGCAATCTCAAGTCTGCTATGAATTGTAGCTATGTCAAGGACTACCAGTTTGTTGCGATTTTCGACGCTGATTTTCAGCCTGCTCCTGATTTCCTCAAGAGAACAGTGCCTCACTTCAAGGTAACACTCCTTTTTGCAATTGCTACTGGTATGATCTTGGTTGTATTGAAAGTTGAAAGCTCTTGTAATTATCTGTACGAAAAGATAGAGTTAGTTTAGCAGTTAAGATAAGTGTACTGTTTAAATTCGGTTAGTAAAGATGAAAGTTTTCGGTTGCAGGACAATGATGAATTGGCGCTGGTTCAAGCTAGGTGGTCCTTTGTGAACAGGGATGAGAACCTACTCACAAGGTTGCAGAACATTAACTTGACATTCCACTTTGAAGTAGAACAACAAGTAAATAGTGTGTTCATTAATTTCTTCGGGTTCAACGGGACAGCTGGTGTGTGGAGGATAAAGGCACTTGAGGACTCTGGTGGTTGGTTGGAGAGGACCACTGTGGAGGACATGGACATTGCTGTCCGTGCTCATCTTCATGGCTGGAAATTCATCTTCCTCAATGATGTCGAGGTAATATTCCTTTGTCCCCAGTGATCAACTCAATGTAGAATTTTACTCTGTTGTGCTTGTGGACTTTGTGTACTGATGTTTAGTGCCCTCTTTCTCTATGTGTTACTCAGTGCCAGTGTGAAGTACCAGAATCTTACGAAGCTTATAGGAAACAGCAGCACAGATGGCACTCTGGACCTATGCAGTTGTTTCGCCTATGTTTACCCGATATCATCAAATCCAAGGTAAATACTCACTGCACGACTCGTTTCCTGTTTGCTTGAATTGGCTTTGTTTTGCATCTGCGGAGAATTTTGGTGGATAACAGCTCACTAATACATTTCATATATATATGCTTGTGACTTGCAGATCAGCATTTGGAAGAAGTTCAATTTGATCTTTCTCTTCTTTCTGCTCCGAAAGTTAATATTGCCGTTCTATTCGTTCACTCTGTTTTGCATAATTCTTCCCATGACAATGTTCATCCCAGAAGCCGAGCTCCCAGCATGGGTTGTGTGCTATATCCCTGCAACCATGTCATTCCTCAATATTCTCCCGGCTCCAAAAGCGTTCCCCTTCATAGTTCCTTATCTTCTTTTCGAGAACACCATGTCAGTGACCAAGTTCAATGCTATGATCTCCGGCCTATTCCAGCTCGGGAGTGCATATGAGTGGGTTGTCACTAAGAAGTCCGGGCGTTCCTCAGAGGGTGATCTTGTTTCCTTAGTTGAGAAAGAGCCAAAGCATCACAGAGGTGTGTCAGTTCCAGACCTTGATGAAATGAAGGAAGAAATTCGACAGCAGGAGCAAAAGGCTAAGAAGAAGAAGAAGCATAACAGAATATACACAAAGGAGCTAGCATTGGCTTTCCTTCTTCTAACGGCTTCAGCTCGAAGCCTGCTGTCTGCTCAGGGAATCCATTTCTACTTCTTGTTGTTTCAGGGAATATCTTTCCTGCTGGTTGGTTTAGACTTGATCGGTGAGCAGGTTGAGTGAGGGAAGAAGAGAAGATATGTACACACTACAGCCTTTGTAGAGATATAATTATGAATGATGACCTAAGCACAGTTAGCACAGACAACAAGGATGGAAACAACCACGAATAGTCGAATAATTGAGCAGAGAACTCAGAGAAGAGCATCGGGTGAAGATTGTAGAGGGGCGAGACTCCGAAGACTCCCCATTAGGTTCAACCCAGAAGAGAAAACGATATTTGTGCTTGCTGTATTTGGGCAAGTTTGTCAACTTGAAGCAGTATAGGACTAGGCTACTCAGAAGTAGGGAATGTTCTTTAATCTTTTTTTGTCAATGTTTTGCTAAATTCTTTTGTAAGAAAATGATCCTTCAAATGATCAAACACAAGTTCCTTTACATTTCCAGGAAGTAATGTAGATGATGCTTTTACAGCATGCCCAGAGTTCTCTCCATTACAATCATGTAGCACAAGTAAACACAACCAAAGACTAATTACTTCACTTTCTCAGGAAGGTTGATAACTGAAAACCGAGGTGTACGAGATAGTCAAAGAGTTTGAGACTTCTGCGGTATTCTCTTGTTCTGGTTCGATTCACTAGAAATTTATATGAGACTTTTACAGTTCTACACCAAAATTGCTGAAATACACAGCAACAGTTTTGTGAACAAAGGCTTCAAGGACTCTAGCACTGCTCCATCGTGAGATACGAGGATGAAGAAAAGATTGAAACTTTAGTTAACTGACGGGCTACTCCAATAAGATAGATGAGTTCCAAAAGATTCTTACTTTACCTTGAGAGTTAAGAAGTTAAGATCGCAAGTCCACCAGAGATGGCTGCAGCTTGATCGACTAAGTTTCCATATCATCTTTCCAAAGCCCACTATAGTCTGAAACAGAGACAGAGCATGACTTGTCTATCTCTAATTTCTATACACAGGAGGTGCTCTAGTTTGAGCCTTTTGAGTTTTGAGGGTTACAACTGAAAGAGGAGATTGCTTTGCCTTGTCTCAAACAAGTCTCTCTGGGCATTATATACGAGTCTCGGAAGGCGGTTGAGTTTAGATGCCAAAAACAGAAAAAAGCAGCCTAATAATTGGGCTGCAAATTTATATATAATGTAAAATTTTGATAAATTAATAATTTTAAAATTGATAAAATTTATTAATTTAACAAAATTATTAATTAATTAAATATTAAATTAAGACTGATACAAGATAACTTTAACGAAATTATTAATTAATCGAGTATTAAATTATTAAAATTTTACTGTATTATAATGTCAAAAAAATACAAATGCATTTGACTACAACATCTCAGACCTGAAGGTTTTATAAGATAGAGACAAAAAATAAAATAGACCAGAAGGTTTTATAAGACAGAGACACAAAAAATAAAATATACCAGAGAAAATCAACAACCAAAGTCACTTAAATAAAACACAAGTCACAATCTATTGCAACAGAATGGAGACATTTCTTACATGAAAACCAAATCAATCTGTGTTACTCCATCTATTTGCTTATCATGGTGCACCTACAAAAAAAAAACAATTCTTCTAAAAGCATCATGCATAATTCTGATCTACAACACTAATAACAAACAATCTTCTGCACCAATCAAACTCTTGTTTTCTTGCCTGATTATACACATTTCGGGATATAACAAGTCATCTTCTTCTGCTAAAAATTCGAAGAACAAACAATAAGGGACGGGGAAGCCTATACAGCTGAAGAACTGTCTCTTTCTTTTCTCTAACTGAGTCAAGTACAGTTAACGAAAATTGAATGCTTGTTGGGAGGAGCACACCCCCAATAT
The DNA here is from genome assembly GCA_946800695.1 of Geum urbanum. Classification (NCBI taxonomy): domain Eukaryota; kingdom Viridiplantae; phylum Streptophyta; class Magnoliopsida; order Rosales; family Rosaceae; genus Geum; species Geum urbanum. Next base: position 60,576,791 of record OX327002.1, read on the forward strand.
TTGCTCAGACATTATAGCTCTGGTTTCAAACGGCTTCCTGCACGTGAAAAACAACCTAAGGTTAAGCCTTCCAACCACTCTGGAAGTGCTCACAAACGCGAATTTCAGTCACTTACCAGTTTGTCCCAAGTTGTCAATATTTGAACTCGAATCAAAACCCATATGGAAAAGACCTTGGAGCTCATTGTCCAATACAGTCTGCAAAATTTACATACCTTATATCAATATTTTTGACAAGCAATTGGACAAGGCCAACATTTTTTGAAAAATCTGAAATTACCTGAGTCAAAGAAGGGAACTGAGGAACTGTACTTGGCATATTTGGCAAGGATCCCTGGAAAATGCCATGAGGGTATGGGTGAGAAGAGTTCATTCCAGGATTAAACCCGAAAATAGCTCCACTGCCATTCCGTGAACTCATAATCTATACAAAAGGAAAATCATGAGAACTTTATTTGATGAGCAAACCAAATATAAGTTCAGTCAATGGTAACAGAGTGACAATTATTGATTAATCACTAAGTTGAACTTACATCTTTTGACAGCATCCGTTCTATATCAATGTTCACTTCTGGATTCACGGTCGCAAGTTTCATTGACAAAAACTGAAACATAAACAAAGAAAACCACTCGATCACTAAATAATAGAACAGTAGAAGCTATACCGTCATGCACTTAGTCTTAAAGTTCATCTTCAGTCAAGTTATTCTGAATGATTTACAGAAGTTACAGCTCAACTACACAAACTTGCAGGCCTAAATTTCTTTCTTAAATTCCAAATTTTAAACTGACAGCATAGCATACCTCAACTTGCTGTTGCAGAGATTGCACATAGTTGATGATCTCATCAAGCATTACAGCCTTTCCAGTAATCTGAAATAGTAATTGGTACAACACTAATCAGTTTCTTTTATCAGTTTAAAGGATCACTCCGGTGCATTAAACTATCAGAAAATATATACCTTATTGCATCCTGGAACAAGTTCTTGAAGCAACCTCATCCTCTCACTGATCTTTTCTCTTCTTACCTGCAAGCAGAAACTTTTAGCATCCCCGAGAAAGTAATGATAAATAGAATTTCCTTGGAATTATGTAACATAGTGATGAGAACATACCCTTTCTGCAAGGCTATGACTATTTGTAGCCTGGCCCCTTCTAGCCCTCACATGAATGTAACTATCTTTTCCTGCATCTCCACTTTGAGAAGTGTCTTTAGTCTGTTTACCTGTCTGCTTACCACGCAAATTAGCAGCTGCATTTTCTTCGAGTTTGGGAGTTTTCCCATCTTGTTCTTTCATATACTCAGAGCTCTCCCCAGACATATCCTTGCTAAGTTCCCCTTCAACATTCTAACACAGATAAAAAAACAAAAGAAGCAATTAACATCAATGGATCACTGCCTTCAATGAGTACTGCTATTGTTAACATTATAACTGATACAAGAAGCACAGCTCATTGTACCTTGTTGGGACTGGATTCAGGAACCCGCTTCCTCCTTTTGCCATTAGGTGAAGATCCTAAAGCACCATCCTCCGAAATTTGGTGATCATCATGAGATTGAGCACCCATTGTTGAAGTCCTATCAATGCCGGCATCCCTGTTTGGGTTATAGTTGGCAACACAACCAGGGTTAGAAATCCCAGCACACTCAGGCAGGCCAAAAGAGCCCACCATTTCTGAGAAGCTCCCACTTCCATAACACGGAAGCTTCGGAACCATATCGACATAGCTTGAATCAGATGGATACTGAACAAGGTGGGATGTGCTACTCATTCCCTGACTCTCCATTCCTACTTGAGGGTAATGAGGATTGACAAACTCACCCTGGGAAGCAACTGAGGAGCCTCCAAAGTTATCACTTTGACTCATTGAAACAAGAGGATCCCAACCAGAACCAAAGAAAGGATCAGGTGCTGCAGCATTTGAAGGCTTAAACATAGACCCTGATGAACTCATTGCCATTCTTGAAACCTTATCAGACATTATAGGATTGGTGCTCATCCCTGAAGATGGACAAGCCTCACTCCTATGCTGAAACCCCATTTCCTCATTTTCATGACTACCCATCTCAGGATTCTAAAACCTCAAATCTCCAAAACTATGGAGCTCAGCTATAAAGTACTACTCACTCACTCACTCACTCAAGAGCTGAAGCTAGGGAAATGGACGTTAAGGAACTTATGGGAGTAGTAAAGGCAAAGTGTGTGGCTTTGACCAAAATTGACTGGTGATATCTTGCAAACTCAACAAGGACCAAGCAACCTTTGCAGCTTTATAGAAGTGAAGGGGTTATATGCTAAAGTAACAGATGCCTCTGGTTGCTCAGCATCCCATGGACACAAAGTGAAAGGACAAATCCTGTGAATAAGGTGGCATAAATCTGATACTGAGCGCTCTCTCTCTCTCTCTCTCTCTCTCTCTCTCTCAAGGATCAAGCTTACTCTCAATTGCAGTGAAGAAAATAGAAAGAAGATAAAAGGAAGAAGAAATGCCTACCCACAGACAAGAAAAGTGAACCTTTCAGAGCATAAAGTAGACATGGACAAACAGTGACATTAGCTAAGCAACAGCTCACCAGAGGACTAAGAGGAAGAAGAAAAGAAAAAAGCAGATTCCCTTTTCTCTCTTTTGTTTCAGTTTCAGAAGGAGGAGCTCAATTTTCATATCATCCTCTCAACTCAATCAAACATCAAATCTGATAGATGGAAAAGCGGTTTGAATCTATTCAGCTGTGACAACAATTGGGGAGAATCACTCCCCAACTTCAAGCAATGAATAATATATTGAAAATGAGGAGGATGGTAATACCCAGAAAACAAAGAGAAAAGGAAAGTCACAGAGACCCTTTTGAAATATTCCCAGATAGGTGCCCCAAGAAAGACCAAAGGCATCAAATTCTACAAGAATTGAGCAAGAACTGGAAATGGGACAGGGTTTTAGCACAGTCCCTCTGTTTGGGTATTTTGATTGTAACTTCAAGAGAATCAAATGCCCCCAGGATAAAAGCCCTATATATTCACCAGTTAGGTATTTTTGCATAAAACAAACCAAGAAAGTATCTAAATTTACCCAAGTTTTTATAGATCACAGACAATGTAGGGAGCTAGAATAGAGACATAGGGAAGAAAGAGTGAGACTTTACTTACCTGCCCAAGTTATCAGATGACATGTATGATTTTAAAACAAGACTAACTACAGCCAACTGCTCTTGTTGAAATAAAATTATTACAGAACCTAAGCTAAATAATAAAAATCTCTCTCTCTTTCTCCTTTCACTCACTTTTTTTTTTGTTACACCCTTTCACACACTTTACTCTTTACTTTGGAACCCTTTTTTTTTTCCTTCTCTCTACCAAAAATTATCACAAGAGAATATATTAATCCCTATCGCCAGTCTCTTCCCCTGTATTTTTATTTTCCTTCCATTTAAAAATTGGAGATGTGCTTCTCTTGAAGGCCAAGCTTGCTTGCTTCCATCTTTGACATACCTTTATTTTTGTTATTTTTTTTACTGACACATTTGCCAACTATTCTAACAGACCTCTCTTTGCTGTTACACACTCATTTTTTCTCAGTTGCCAACTAACCCCCTTTCCTTTCATTTCTTTTGAGAAAAACCTCATTATGCTCCTAACCTCCATCACCATCATTGCACATCCACTGGGCCCCATCCCCTTCTCCACCCTTGATCTCAGATCTAATCCCCTCAAGGGCCCCCATATGAAAGGTGTATCCCTCTGATGTGGGGGGTGTAGGTCTGTATGGTGTGCCTGCAAAGCAGAGTTACTAGTTTGCTACTTGTTTTAGGTGATTAAATAAGTAGGGGAGAGTACTTATAGTCTTTTTCTTTTTTTTAACTTTGGAGAGGAAACACAAGGAATAATGGAATCTAATCATCAATTTACCTCCTTGTCCTGGTACGGGTTTCCAGCTGTGTTGTTTTGAAGCCAGCCAACCCACCCCACCCCGGTCAAACCAAAATTATCTGGTCAACGCTCTCCTCCTCCTCCTGGGCCTCGTTGTGATCTTGCTGGCTCTACTGGCTACTACTGCTGCTACAAAATTTAACTAATAAAAATAAAAATCCGATATTAACGGGCTAATTTTTCTCCCGAGGTATTAATCCGGTGTGACGCAATGTAGTTAGTGACGTCCGATTTTAAATCTAGGGTTTTACAGAGGAGGGAGGGAGGGACCTAGTGACTACTTGAAAATGTGGAAAACAAAACAAAATAAGGATGGTAGATACGATGATAGAGTCGCTGCACCTAACTGATGGGTGTGGGTACTCACACTGTACCATAGCTCTCGGCTCATTTCAAAGCGTGGTTATGAAGAAGAACAAGATCTTGTCGATCTTGCAATTATTTTTCATTTGGTTTAAGGTTTTGTGTTTTTCGAAATTTTTCACAAGAAAGAATTTAGATTATCACAGTTTGCATTTGAACACTAATATTGATTTGATGTATTTCGATATGTACGTACAGATTAAAATCAAAAAATCGATGTGTTTATTCTTAATTAACTTTCAATTCTAAACCCGTAGAAGATATACAAAAGTCATATCACTATAATCGTGTAGTGGCAGTGATCGAGAACAAATCTGGATCTGTGCTAGTGGCGACTCTGGGTATAGGCACAAATGGTTTGTGCTTAGAGTCATAATTTTAAGGTTCCAAAGTCTATTAATTCGTATATATAAGTTAAAATATAAAAAAAATTGTTGAAGAAAAAATGTACTAGGTATGTAAGCGAGGTAAGTTTTTTTCATAACAAAGAGGATTAGATATGCCCAACAAAAAATCAAGGACTAATCAAACTAAAATATAGAGTCTCAACAAAGTAAACATATCGAAGTCAGAAGAAAACTATCTGTCGATTTGTCGATTCAAATTCGGCAATTCCTTCTTACCGTCTTTCTAAATCTCTTCTTAGCCAGTTTCTTCTTAAATTTATTGTAACCTTGTAACTCTATTTGTATTTTACATATATTTCTTTACCTTAATTCTCAAACTTTAATTATTTAAATTTGCTCTTATTCCTTGCAATTTTCCAATATAGAAGAACTTTTTTATATATATAAGCCCCAATTTTTTTTGGCCTAATCCCCCATAAAACTCGGTGCACTCGAGCTTGTTGCATGTGTGAAGTAACAGCAACAACAGAAATTGTACATAAACGAGCAAACACAAATAATAATAATAATAATAATAATAATAATAATAATAATAATAATAATAATAATAATCGAACAGTTATTTTATATCGATCACAAAGCTAAGCTATACGAGGGAGGAAATTAAAGAGGGACTAACCACGCGTGATCAAGGCATGGTACTTCAGGTGGGTCTTTCTTTAATTTGTTGTTAAATTGTAATCCACAAATTGTGGTCCAACCTTGATTAGCAATGATGGGGTAGCCTTAGACGAATCTCACAAGATTTAGCCCTAATTAACACAATTTAAAACTATACTCTAAATTATTTGCTTTAAATAATTTGCTAATCTTTGCTTTACTTAGTTTACAACCCATGCTTCTCCTCTTTTTGGCGTCCAAATATTTTTACTTTAAAAAAAAGTTGCCATCCCCTTCTTTGATCTAGTTCCAAACAAGCCTCTTCCTCCACACACATATATATGATCAATAGCAGTTAGCACATGACATTCCGAAGATGTGAACCGTTAAATTAGTCTATAGGTTAATCAACAAATACAACATTTTTGATGTGCCAAGTTTCAATATTTTCTGAAGCAAATATATAACATATACATATACGTACGTAAAGTTCATCAAGTGTGTAACCACACATTAAACAAATAGCAGCAGCAACACAATTGTAAATGAGCTCGATAGATCATAATTCTTGGAAGGAAACCTAAAACCAAAGCGTGCGCAGTAATGATCATCCCGCTGGTTTAGATATGATGCAAATTAAACTCATCGAAACCCCTGACGGCTCACGCTCAGAGACCATTACAATCATTTTAGTCGAGTCTGCGAAACACGCACGTATATATATAGCTAACAAAGTTTATCCGTTTCATTTTATTTATTTTTAATTAAGATGCATGAAAGAAAAGAGAACAGATCGAAAACCCAGGAGGCAGGAGCTAGCGCCAAGCATGCATATAGATTGATGAGAATCTTGGCTAGCTAGCTTCGGGTATCGAACATAATGATAGGTGGTCAGAAACTAAGCTGCTGATGGCCTCTGCGCGCGTTGCATATGTATGAATTGGTACGAACTGAGATTATAAGACAAGGCCCAGAAAGACCAGATTTTATTCTCTCTTTTTACGGAAGAAAAGTGACTGGCCGCATGGTCGGTATGAATATGATCGAGTACGTGAGAGACTTGTATGAGTTCTATCTGTATACATATTTTCCGCCAGAATATGCCAGTACGCGCGTCCATAAGAACCTATCAATCTCAGGAGTCAGTAGCTACCTAGAGCTCAGTGTGCATGTCTTCTTCAATCTCATAATTTCAATGCTCGAAAAGTAATACACAGAGGACTATTATTCTCTTTTGCTTGTCTGGGAATGTAGTCATATAGATTGGGCTAGCTACCACATTATTCTCTTTCAAAGTTAGGCCCAAAATGTAAACGTACACCATTTGGAAGGGATCAAAGCGTTTCTCTAACTAAACTGCTCGCCAGGTCCACTGGACTTTCAAAAAAATAAGACCAGATGAAACAGAGAAACCTTACATGGGCTTAATGGTGCCAACCAAATTGGGCCGTGGTTTGTTGTATGCAATCATAAAAGTGATGTTTTTTTGCTTCTGGTTTGTGGGTACATGTCCATGTGAATTGTGCAGTAGAGAACCAGAGATGCATACATATAACTGGATAAGAGTGAGAGGAGACTGAGAGCGCAAAAGAGGCTTTGTTTGCTGAGCAAGTAAAAAGTGCTCGCTCGCAGTGTTTCAGTAAAACTCAGAAGGGAAAGAGAGAGAAAAGCCAAGGGACAAAACAAACTCAATCCAACAAAGTATAAGGGAAGTGATTGTGTGGATATTTTATGACAGTGACAATTCCAACTATTAAATTTCTTGGGTCCCTATATATATATGAAGCACCAGTATTGTAACTGTCTAATACCTATCCTATATATCAGTACATGGTAAAAAGGAACACGGATGCAGTGAAAACCCAGATGGAAGAAATTACAGTGATGTATGATTGTATGTGGTTAGTGACATTAAAGAAATTTTGATAGGTGTGTTTCAGAAGCCTGGGAGGCTCTGAACAGTTGGGGCCAAGATGAAGATAAGGCTGAAGAATTCATCTCATCCCTTAAATTTGAAACAAAGAAGTCAAATACATATATAGCAAGGTGAACTCTATTCCAGTATTCCATAGCTGTATTACAGCCAGGCATATATTTTGATTCAGAAGCATAGTACTAATGAGGGAGTCACATGAGGTACATAGTGAGGGAAAGAAACAAAATTACAGAGGAGGAGAGTGGTCCAGATCAAAAAATGGGTGGTTTTTTTTTTTTCTCATGTAGGTCTCCTTGAGAGAAACAGGAGTCCCCTATAGGGAGCAACGAGAGTGATCAGTATATTGACTATTTTTATACCATGTCAATTATTAGAACAAAGCTAGTTTTAACATAGATCTAGGGGGGAATGGAGGGTCCTTTCTTTCCTTCAGTGTTTTCATGGTGGTTTATTGGATGGATAATCACAGCACCTGAGATAGGTCACCATCTCATTGAGCTGTAAAACCTGCATATATAAGATGCAGTTTGATACCATTCATATCCACTCTTTCTCCAGCTACAAGATTTAGGGACCATTTTTCCTTGGTTACTTTGTGCTTTGGACTTTAGATCGGTGCATCTCAACTAAAATCTCAAATCTAGGGACCGTGCTCGATCTTGTCTTGGATCTCATTTTCTGCAAGTATATCTCACTTTTCCCTTTCTAAAATGACCTTATTTTTCCCGGTACTAATTACGGCCGAGTTTCTTCTTAAACAAGAAAGCTCAGTGACAGAATTTATAAACTGAATGACAGATGCTGAGGACTACCTATTTTTCCTACCAAGTTTATTAATGATAGTGAAGAAAATAGCCAATGGTTGGGTGGAAATTGAATACCAAGTTGCTATAATCCGTAATTTCTTCCTTTTCTCCCTTTCACTGGCTCATATTGAAAACTAGATTCTGCTATAGATCTTGTCCCATTCTTGGAGTGGTTTCAGCCTTGTAGGAGACAAGTTGTTTTAATGTAGAACCTTGTACGAGCTGCACTATGTCCTATTCTTGGTCAGGTACATGATTGTGGCATGGACTTGATCACCTCAAAATCATATATATGCAAACTACCTAGATATGTAGTACCTATCTAACCTGATCCCATATACTCGATGAATCATATGTATCACACATGTGTACATTGTTTTCGATCTACTTCTATATCATAACAAAAGTAACGATACAGAGTGTCCAATTATATTCGTGGTCACTTGTAGTCGACTATAATAAGTTATGTGTAGGTATATCTTCACTCTTTACAGTTTTCATGCTATTTCCAACCTGTACACAACCAGCATTTTAATCATAATTGTTGACTAATCCCAAAGGAAGGGTTGAAGATAATTGGCACAAGTGATAAGATGCTTGCTTTTTCCATTTGTTAATAAGAGGTGCTCTGCTTGCTTTGCATTCCTTGTCCACAAAGACAAATATGCAATCTTTTTGACCAATTGTCATTTCTGTCAACTCTATAGTCTATCTAGGATCCGGCTCCTCTAAAGTGAGAGAGCCGTGAAGTTATATGAAGTTCCTTGAATCTTAGTGTTCCAATAATCTAATGGTTAATCTTGTGCCATATAGGATTAAAATTCAAATTCAATATTTTGGTTCCAAATCCCGTTAACTTTAACCGTCAACTCGCTCAAACGAGTTCTATGTCGCTCTGGTTCGCATTCCCCGGCCTTCGCAGATTGCAACAAGTCAAAGAGAGAGCCAAGTTGATTCATGTATTCTATCAATAATCCGCACTCAACACCAATTTTCTAATTAATCAATTGGTTCCTTTCTCCATCTGGGTTATCTTCTCTTGTTAATTACTTTGCATTAAGTGTCCAGCAGATATTAAAAAAAGAAGAAAAAAAGTATCCAGGCAGATCTACCATTTTACCATTGCTCTTCACAAATCCCAAAATTGAAACTGTTGATATAGAATTTATAATCGATAGTCGCCCATATATGATGCAAAATAAGAACCCTAGCTATAGATCTAAATCATTTCATTGATTAGCTATAAGCCTATAAGAAGACATGAGACAAACTGATCTCACAGTTGTTCATCGATAAAATTGATCTCACAGTTCACGATCCCATCATTCTTTTCTTCCTCCCTCTCAAAATTCCCCAAATCCCCACAACCGACTACGCAATTAATCAGAGCCACATGGATCCTATCAAAACAACATAGCGGAAGTGCACGAATCGAATAACCTGGGTTTAGCAAGACATGCACGAACTGATATCAAAGTTTATTTGTTTCTTTTTCAAGGGGGATAACGTCTGTTAACATATTCAATCGACTAAAATTCCTAAACTGCCATTATTAATGTGGTGGCAGCCCTCTATACAGTGGCCCAGCATTTGCAGTCAGAGGAGGCTAAACTTAAAACTTCATAAATAAAATAAAATATATAATATTCTTGAAAAAAAAATTACTATTATTACAAAAATTGGAACAACTATATATTTGTCAATGTAAAATATCAAATAATCATTCATTAACTCGTCGTCCATTAACTGTGTAAACGATTCTTCACAATATTTATTGCATAAAATATTTTTTACAAATATTGTTTGTTTTTGATAAAATTAATGATAATGTTTGAAACAAATGACCTAATGTATTTTCCAAACTAACCCATATTTACCAAAGCACTCATAGATTATAGCTAGATTACTTGCAAATATTATAATTGAGGTCCCGATATAGAAAAGTGATGCATATTATCTTGATTCTTAATTGACCCCTATCATATCATAATGGGGGGGATGGAACATCCTCGCCCGTGAATTCCGCCCATGCCTCTATACCATTTGAGTATTTGGAGTACTGAGATTCAAGGAACTTCACATAACTTTACGGCTCTCTCACTTTAGAGTAGCCGGATCCGTCTATACAATGCTGCTGTGGGCTGTTTTCCTCTTCATATTCTTCTGTCATGGATTTTCTACTGTAAATAATGAAAATTCTATCTTCGGTTCATATACGAAACTATAATCTGAAGCACTCAGATAATTAATTTTAGGTAAGTAAAAAATGGCTTACATAGATGAGATAATGGAAAATGAGGTAACCCCAACACAGCTTCCAGCTTTCCCGGCAGAAATTCCTCATAACACCACAAGTCAATATTGCACTTGAGCTCACACGTGAATGGCAAGCACTTGGAAGTAGAAGTGTGATAGAGAATGATTTTTAGTTGAGCAAAAATTTTCCTAAATAATCCAAACCAGGACATGGAATAGCTTTTAAGACCACCATATATGTCTTTCGATTAGAATTACGCAAAAGCTAAAGAAATTTGTAATCACAGCAGACACAAGTGCTTATCAGTAGTGATAATCATTTTAAAAGCCAGACTGAAAGGATCTGGCTTTTGAATGAGAAGGAATAAATGTTTGTTGCTTTGAGGAAAGCTCAAACGAGAAAGGGGGAAGGAATAGGATTGGCAATGATGGTGTTCTGCAGATTGAGTGAGGAACATTGGATGAGATCGGTGTACTAGTCAAAGCAAAGAGTTGTATTGCATTGCATGCACACTTTAGGTTATTGCATTATTGGGAGGCATTGAGCTGGTTTTGTACTTGGGCAAGGACCTTAGTAAAAAGCTTTGAAAAGAAAATTCAATTATGAAAGGGCTACTTGTATATTAATAGCCAAAAAACATCATTTCATAGAATTTAATCATTAAGGCCTCCTTTTAATTCCCTCAATATTGCAAAATCTTGGTAATATTTTGCTGATACGAGCCAAAAGGTTAGGTTTGAAAAAAGTTTTCGTGCACTTTGGTTACAGACAGATAACTGGACCACCTTTGCCTTTTGATTAATTCCTAATCTCCACTAAAACCTTGAATTAACATAGAGATGAACTGCATCGTTCTAATTTTCTACCCCATCAATAACTAAAAACCACCGATTTTTCCTTGTTCATGCTAAACCTTTAGACATTTGGAACAAAATAGTCTAAAGAGGAGAGCTTTTTAGGTGTCACTCCAAGCAGCGAACAGAGGCAAGTGAGACATGGATATGGCAGGTGCAGGCCTCAACTGAGCTGATGGGAACCAAGAGCTAACAGCAGCAGCAGTAGTAGTTGGACTTATGAACTTTGATGCCATTGGAGGTTTTGCAAACAGCATTGTGGAGCTTGACTTTTCCGGGCTATCTTCTCTGGAGCTGCTCAGGCTGGTCACCAACGAGGAAGGATTAGAAAAATGGGCACCGGCTTTAGCGGCTGATTCATCCATCAGTTGCTGCCTAGAGTTCACTGATTCAACCCGAATGAGGTCCTGCAATGCCATTGAGAAAGATGCAGCACTTCTGTAATTCCCTGAAGCCATTGCTTTTTGGTCAAGTGTTTGAACACAAGTAGCAGCAGCAGCAGTTGCTTCTTGTTGTTGCTGAGCAGCTTGGTACAAAGCCATTTTCCAATCCGAACCATTTCCATGGCTGTTTTCGGGTTCATTGGCTTCCACATTGTTCGGTGCCGGAGGGCTATACTCACTGACATGATTTTTAGGTTCAACAGCCTTGTTACGCCTAGCAAAGTCCCCAGAAAGCAGGGTATTGCTGGCCATGATTTTTTCAACATCATATCTGGTAATGTCAAAGTTGGTGACTGCATTTACCCCACGGAACTTGATTGCAGCTATGTCATAAGCTTCTGCTGCTTCCTCTTGGGTGCCTGAAAGTTCAATTATTATTAACATTACAGTCAAGTTATGTACAAAACTACATCGATCAATAAGGTTTGCAAGAGAACAACAACAAAACTTTACTACAAAATTGTATTTTAGCTGGGAAGTGTTTGTTGGTCCTCTTTATTCTCTACAACAGCCTTAAAAAGCTTCATTTATACAGTGCCAAAGCAGAAGGCATCAGCCTTCAAGAAAGTGTTACAAAAAGAAGTCCTTTAACTTTGAAAAAGCAATCAATCACAGTAACATTTCCTCATGTAGTTAAGAACATGACCTAAAATTGAATGCAATAATGGAAAGAGATAAATATGTTTTAACGTGTAAATACTTACCAAATGTACCAAGATACAGGTCTTTGTTTCCTGCAACCCTGCCAATCCGAGCTTGCCATCTCCCATGTTGGTGATGCCTGCAGAAAACCAAGGAGATGATTAGTCTGATTACTTGAACCATAAGGACTGGTATTTGAGATTCTATGAAAATGAAAAACGAGCTAAACCTTGTAACTCCTCGATAAATTGAAGCTCCCCTTGAAAATCCACTGCTTTTCCTGAAAGAACAAGTTGAAGAACTCATGAAACACTATTCTGGTAACTTATAACCACAAGGAAAAACACATGTCTAAGAAAAATTAGAAGCTGTACCTCCTGAGATGTGCAACATATTCTTGACGGTTCATATTCTCCATTTCATCAAGTTGTGTTGTGTAATCACTCAACTGCCATATATAGACCAACACAATCAAAATCATCCAAAATTGATATATCATATAAGCTCCATCCAACGGTTAAACCAAATTCACATACCGGGAAGTTAATATGAGTTGAAGAGCCCCAGTACTTAAGAGCAGCAAGATCATACGCTCTTGCAGCCTTTTCTTCCATATCATATCCTCCTGTAGTTAGTTTTCAAGTGAGAAAATTAATCATTGACAATGAGCGCGCTTATTGAAACGAAATTCTTGACTATCATGCACAAAAAGCCTTACCAAGATAAACTGCATTATTTGATTGGAACGGAATCCAGCAGCAGCACAAACATGACAGGTAAGAATTAAATAGCCCGAGTCAGATCACAACAGACCAAGTAGGGACCAAAATTTCCCAGTAAAACTCAAACAACACAAATACTTCCAAACATATATACTATGAGTGGTATTTCCATGTTTTTGATTGACCAACCTTGCCTTCCTTTTCTGGTTTGCCCCTCCTTCTTGCAACTATTGTCCCATAGATGAGCTTCATATCGACCAGTCCATCTGTGCCTGGTTATCAATGGAATCAAACAAAGAGTCACTTAAACATTCACAACATATAAGAACCAGAGCAAACACAGTAAAAAGTCAAGAAATTTAAGGACTTTAGGACTAAAGTTTGAACCTTGTAACTCCTCTGTACTGTGAAGTCCTCTGCCCAAATGTGTCGATGGACTTCCTGTGCACTGGTTGCTTTGTTTGACTGATTTTACCAGAACCTCTCTTCTTGGTTTCAACAGCTAAACACTCTGTTTCAGTTGGTGAGATCTGCCTTGGAGCTGTGACACAGCTGGACTGAGATCCAGGGCTCATGGATAGAGTCAGAGACTGCAAATCTCCACTGTGCATTCCACCACTAATAGACCCAGAAGCTCCATTGACCATCATGCTCTGTTGTTGGTTGTTAAAAGCTTGATGAGCATCAGCACAGTACTGCCTAGTCACCCAGGTTTGTGTCATCTGGGGACTAATAGAGCCAACAATGTGGGTTTGCCTAGGAGATTCCTGCTGCTCCATTTGTGTTTGGTAAGCAGAAGAAGCAGCAGGGAAAGGGATGCCAGAGTAGTAGTGTTGCTCTGCCTCTGCTGCTGCATTTTCACTGTAGTACATTCTGTCCAAGCTTAAAGCCATTGCCTCTCTCTGTTGGTTACCATAGTCATGGGCTCCCATGCTTGCTCCACCTAGAAAGTCTTCGAGTTTTGGGGACGACGAGTTCGATACCATTCCTATACAAAGTTACTTGCACTTAGTGAAATGAGGCACAGAAGTTGAAAATGCTAAATGTGTCCTAGTTTTTTGAACCAAAATATGTTACCTTCTTGTGAACGTGTGAGAGCTTCCATGATGCAAAGAGATCCGTCTGACTTGAGTGGCATTACAGTGAGGGGAGAGTGAAAGCCACCATTTTCATAGCAGATATTGTAGAAGCCACTCGAGAGCTGAGCAGAAGCAGAAGCAGAGGAGGCCAGAGCTTGCTGAAGATGGTGATGATTGTAATGGTGATTGGGGTCAGAGGAAGTAACCTCCATTTTCATGTGGGGTGCTGAGAGTGAAAACCCCAACCAGTTGTTATTATTATTGTGGCTTCCATTGTTGTTATGATGATGATCATTTATGGACTTCATCTTCTTCCTTATTCTCTCTCTCTCTCTCTCTCTCTCTCGATCTCTCTCGAATTACTACTCACTTCTTCTCTGCAAGCAACTCAATGATCGAGAGAAAATAAACAAAGTAAAGAAAAGAAAAAAATTGGGCTATTTTTGTTGTCTAGCTTCTGAAGATGTTCATGGAACACATACAAGACTCTAAATTCCTTCTCCCTCTCACAATTCTCTCTCTCTCTCTCTCTCTCTCTCTCTCTCTCTCTCTAAAGACAACAAAGCTTGTGGTCTCTTAAAACTGAACAAAAAGAATGAATATATATCGCCTACAAGGCAAGGAAGGAAAGCAATGCTGGAGAGCACCCCAGCACATATCCCATAGGGATCCGTGTACATGAGAAAGACCTTAGCTTTATTTAGTTTTTTCCTCTCTCTTAAACCCTACTAAAACCCAACATCCAAGTTTAAGTCTTTCTCATTACCCAGTAACGATAAATTATAAATATTTATGGTGAATCGCTCTCTCTCTCTCTCTCTCTCTGGTTGTTTCTTGTTCATTCATTGACACTAGTCAGTGACTGTGTTGAGCTAGTGGGTATGAATGAGCCAATGGGGTTGAGAGAGAGAGAGAGAGAGAGAGAGAGAGAGAGAGAGAGAGAGAGAGAGAGATGGTCAGATATCCAAAACTGGGTCTGAAATTGCTTTACTTTTTTTACAGTAACAGAGGCTAACATCTACCTATCTGCCCCATCCAGTCACTTCACCTCAGTACTACACAGCTTTTGTGCCCTCCCCATCCCTCAGAGTATCTTCAATTCAATTCTCACAATCTAACGCCTTCCCCTTTCAAACTTTCAGTACTGGTCCAATTCGGTTCACACTCTTCAATTCCTTTTCTTCATTCCAGTAACCAAAGTTCGCGAGGAGACTCTAATTATAACAATATATTGAAAGTTGTATCAAATTTTCGAAAAATATTAGTGTTCTACTGGAAAAACAAAATGTTAGTTATCTAAATGGTAGAGGCTGGATAAAGATGGAGCTAGTGCCACATGTGATCAGACTTGGTGAGATCAGCTAACCTCTGACTTTGTTCATCACTTTACTGAATTTTGGTCTGAGGGACATTGACTAATTGGTGTGATCAGAACGGGATCCAAGCTAGATTTTCTTTTATTTATTGGTTCTATTTGGCCTGGCACAGCATAATGGTCCTATCATTGGAGACTAAAAGATGATAACTGTATTCTGTTGAGTGTTGACAAAGTTTTGTACATGTGGAAATAAGTTTCTTGTTACAGGACTAGTAATTTGGATTTGAACAGGTATAGAATCAGAATCAAGTAATCTTTTCTTAATGCAGATGAAGCCATTAAGGTAAACTTTAGCAAAAAATGTGGAAAGGATAGTTCTAGCTAGACTTCTGGTTTATTATCGAGTATAGTCTAATTTTTATTCAGTAGAACAATGCTAGTTTGCCTAGTTTAGGAACTTACTAATATTCCCCAGGAAGGCAACTTAACAAAATCCCGAAAGTTGCACTAAAAAAAAACATATCAACAATATCCATCACATCTTCTCTGTTTTAGAAGAACAGAAACTCCAATTAGCCAAGTGCTTTAACGTAGCAACTCAAGTGCTTAGTCAACACCTGCTTCCAACCAAAGTAAACAAAAGAAGTGGGTCTTGAAAAATATTCCAGAAATGATGAGCAAGGCCCCCCATTAAAGACTAGCTTTTTCCCAAAGTTGCATTTATAATTCTTATTAGATCATCTTTTAGGTTTGATTCTCTGTTTAAGTTTTTGTCCTGCTATTCATTCATGCAGAAAATTCTTACCCGTGCTGTTTCATCACATGCATATTTACTTTGTGAGAATTTTTTTTTAAAGGATTGTGTCAAAATTTTCTTTCTTTACATTAGTTACCTATAGATCTTTCGCTGAAAATGGCAGTGCGTTGTCTCAGTGATGGAGGGTTCTCTTTTTGAGTGGGGAATGTTATGTTAAATGGATCAAAAACTTTACATGGAGAGACAGATATTCAAATGTGAATGATTTTGTTTTGAACCTTGAATCAATTTTGGAGGGAGATTTGGTTGCAGATAGAGATAAAATAGTCAATTTCAGGCTCTGATTTTTCTACATTTTCCAGCTCGCTCTTTTACGGTGCCAAATTTGAGCAGAGGTGGTAACTAGGGTCTGGTGGGTGATGTTTCTTCTTCTCTGTCATTAAGTGCAACCGTTATCAAAAATGGCCAAAACAGTCTGAACAAAACTAGAGAGAAGGGGCGGGAAATGGTTTTGTATGGTTTGAAATAATTTGTAGGGTCTCACTTGGATGCATCCTAGTTTTGACATACACTTGAAACAAACACAAAGATCACTGCTTTTGAATCACATGCCTGAGTAACTTATTATAGTGTTCCTAGATCACTAGATGGGTACTCAATACAGGTCATGGAGTACTGAAATTAGCAATAACCATGTACTGCGTACTAACTACGCAGCGGATCTTGAGTTTGAATTTGGTGGCATGGGAAACCTCCAAGCTAGGTCATTTTGTTTTTGAACTGGTTTTGATTTGAAGCTCTGGCTACTAGCTCAGCTCTAAAAAGTATACTACTGAAGGGTCGAAGCTTAATTAGGTTAGAGAAAGGCAGAGAACCAGAGCGTAGACACTAGGCAGTGAAGGAAATTAAATGGAATTCAGGAGTTAATGAGAATCACGGGAGACATATCAGTACAGAATATCTAAAACAAATCTAAGGAGCTGCTGCATGCCCACATAAGCCAAGCCAAGCCAATCCAAAGAGAATACAAGACAGTTAGAAAATCTGGGATTAATATGCGTGAGAGAGACTCTCTCTCTCTCTCTGGACAACTTCAATACATAGACCTATTAGCTGTGAGCCTGTGACTCTAGTCTGTCTCATCATTTCTAGTCCTTCTCCTACAGTTTTTCTCACTTAATTCAGAAACCCATTTTGCTTATATCACCATGCATCTAGATCAGTCTCTCTCTCTCTGGAAATCAATGAGGGCTAGCAAGCTAGCTGATAAACTCGCATTTGCGTTCTGCATGCAGCTGGAGGGTGACATGTCGACATCTAAGGCTACCTGTCACGTCAAAATCACCCTGTGATTCTCTTCCAGCAAATGCTTAGCTTCACTCTAGCTCCCTGAAGCCTGAACCGCTCTCTTTAATTCTCCAGCCTTCTTTTTTCTTGTACACTACACACACAGCAGAAGCCAGAAGATGATCGATCGAAGAAGAAGCTAAGATAACGAGTAAACCCCTAGCTGCTAGCAGAGATGAGAGACACAGGCAGAGACAGAGACAAAACAGTGTGCATGTGATTTACCTAGCTAGCTCCTGAGTCCTGATTACAAACAAAGGAACCTAAAAAAACTAACAAGGGATAGTTAACCTAGTTGATTAGTGTGTACGTATTGATGAATAATATACGCTTGCTTACGGACGTTATTATACGTATGTATATACATATATTTACTAGGAGAAATTAGGGAAAATTCTCTCGCACGTTTAAATTTTAGAAAAAAATGTAGTTATATTTATATTCATAATATAGTTAATAAATTTTTCTTTTTAAGCTTGATGACTCAGTTCTACGAATTTATATTCTTCTTATAATACCATTTTGCTTAATTTGTTTGGAACACACAATTTTATTTTTCTTTCAAAGATTTCAATTTAATATTAAATATCAAACAATTAAATTTCATGATTTACTCTATTTTTTTAATATTTGTAATCTTTTCTATATATATAGTTTGTGAGTGTAAATGAATATTCTAGTCATTTTGTTGATTTTGATTTGCTCGCACATGTGGGTTCCTTCTTTCATTTGTTATATTGTTTGATTCATATTCTAAGGTAAGTATTCTACTATTGAGTTTTAATTTTGTTTATCTATTACTTTGCTCGTAATGATTTTCTGGTTTTATATGTAATTATTTTACTTAGCTACCATACTAGCTTGGTTGCTTGTAAGAAATTGAGGATATGTTGCATATATGGTTTAGTTTTACCGTAAATTACAAACAATTTCATGACTATTAATTTACCTACAATTTTATTTATGATCAATTTACCTACATAAAGTTTATAAGAAATTACCAACATAAAGTTAGTTATATAATCAATTTACCTATATTAGAAATTACCTACAATATTTATTTACCTATTTTATAATTAGGTAAATTATCTATAGGCTCCAACAAAATACCTACTATATTACTATGATTAGGTAAATATTAAATATCTATAGGCTCCAACAAGTAATCAATTATTAGAAATTACCTACATTATTTATTTACCTATTTTATAATTAGGTAAATTATGTGTTAGCATTTAAAACAACTTTATTGCTGTCTTAATTGTATGAAATTTATTTAAATGTAAATTTTGTATAAAATGTTACAAGAGAATGACATTTGTGTTAATAGTTGAAAAGAAATGGTTCAAAAGGTATCTAATGAGGCATAAGTAATTGCTATTGGACTAAATCTGGTAAGCAAAATGTTAATGGACTAAAACTTGTAAAATAAATGTGGGAGGGAGTTTTAACTGATTCTTTCCTATTTACTATCTGAAAACAATTACGTGCAGACAAGAATGTAAATTTACTTTTCCTATGCAGATCATTTATATATCCAATACCTAACCATTTCACTTTCATAATTATACAGACGTTCTGATCGATGCTAGCTCATACGTAATGAAGTAGATGATGGGTAAAGGCTAGTTTCTATGGTTCCTCAAGTTCCAAAGACAAAAGAGAGCCATATGATATGCACGTAATATTCAAAGTGGAGATCGATGTATGTCTGGCACTCTGGCCGGTTGGCTTTGCTGGTTTGATGCTGCATATTTCCACAAATGCACATTGATTTGATTTTTCTTACTTGCTTCCAATTGCTGTTTAAAAAGGAACATGTATACGAAGAAAGGATGTTTCTTTTTATGGTATTTCTGGCTTTGTTATTAAATGAAAAACTTCAAACATTTTCTGACCTCCTCCCATGCCTATCACTCTACACCCAGGAATTTTGGTGAAAAAGAAAGCCATGACCACGCCTATCATCTTCTTCTCTTCTTCACGTGATGTACAATTAATTTATCCCAGCTTTCGCCAGTGAATTCCTAAGGGCAGAACTCAGCTCCTTTCTTTTTGCATCGGGTCCTGGAGATTGATAGCAGGGTACTACTTGGTAATTTCTTGTGTTTTCTATTTGTTTTAATATGAGTACGTACAGCGGCAACTCTTTAGAGTGAAAAAAAAATTATTACTTGTATTTATTTGAGGTAAAGGAAATATAACTAATTTATTTAACCTATGAATTCTAATTATTCTTTATTCTTTCTATTCTATTTATGAGTCATATAATATATTATTATGCTACGAATTCGTGACTATTATATGACTTAGAGATTCAATCTCAAATACATTCTCTTCGACTTGCAATTACTATAGATCTAAAGTTTTACGTTCTCTCCGTAGCAAGTTACACGATATGTATCATAGTTTTCAATTTATAACTGAAATCAAAAACTCAATTCTTATATGTATTCAAATTTGAAATGATGATCTAAATATTATAGAGGTTAATCCTAAAAAAAAGCTCTCGTACCTCCAAATTTATTTAGTTCTACCAATAATTTATTTCTAAATTCACCATTGAGTACCTAACAAATAAATTAGAGTCGAAGTACTCTAAAGAATTCAGATAAACTTCTCCAAAACCCAGGTGTTTCTATCTCTAGTGTATTGATACAAGATCATTCAGTTTGACATAACATCAAAGAAGAAAAAGTTGCTGTACCTGTCATTTCGTGACCGCATAACATGCACATCAAAAAATATACCATTGAGACAGAGAAAAGCTCTAAAAACCTAGGTTTTGGGTGCATTACAAGATCACTGATCGAGTTAACTGGAATTAACAAGGTAATATTAGTCAACTGGAATTAACGATGGGAAGAGGAAAAAATGGAACGAAAGGGTTGAGAAGTAGTTGGTGGTTGGCAGATTCTGTGGGATGGGACGTCTTAGGCAGCTCAAAGACGTTCAAGTGTTACAAGAGAACGGCTACAGCAGCAGCCTCTAGCACACTCTTAACAACATTACACAAATACAGTCCAAGTGAGTAGTAACTACTCACTCCCAGCCCCAGCCCCAGCCCAGATAGCTTTGTCTTTACTCTTTTAAGACTTTACCACATTCACAGAGACATGTCAAATCCTTCTTTATTTTCTATCATTCTTTCGTCTTCATTGTTAGAGTAATTTTATTCACACCTACCATTTTTATCAATTCACAACCCACATTTTCATATTTTTTAATTTCTATTTTACTCCCTTATATTAACAAAACTTAAATCTCATACTTGCTGGGTGAGAGTACGTGGGAGACTGCCTTGTCTATATCGATGATTGAGGTGGAGTACGACTGGATTTAAAGGTCGGAGAGGTGACAATATAATCTAGCTAGAGAACACGTTAAGAGGCGTATAGAGAATTAGGGGCAGCAATAACAATACAGCCATGTATGCTTCTCCAATTCTCCATTGTTGAGAACGTTATGTTACCTTGTACCCAATTAGAAGCTCCATTCACAAGGAGAGGTTATTCAATCAAAAATAAAATGATATATTAACGATCGAGTTGGGTAATAATCAAAGTCACCAAACTAATTGCAAATGCTAGATGATAAGATTAGTTTGTTACCAAAAGATCACACTGTACTGGTCTATTGGATTAGAAAGAGACAAACGAATAGGAGGAGAGTGAGAAAGAGAAGGGCATATTAGGCAGAACAGAGAAAAAAAGTGGCAAATAAATTTTAAGGGGTGTGTATCTATTAGATAGGAATGTGTAAATAAAATCTCCCTTGTTGTTATTCTGTTTTTTCTGCTCATCTATTTGCTTGCTTTGCTTACATTTATAACCCACTTCCAAACCAAGCTGGTATTAAATGTAAAAAGAACGAGTCTCATTTGAGATTAAAAAAAAAACAGAAGCTTTGATCCCATTTTGTTTTTTTTTTAAGTTTATACCCCTAGAGGTTATTGTAACACGGAAGCATTAAGATTAAGATTAGTACCTCTATTGTTTTGGACTTTTGGGTGACCATCATTTTTGTAATTTTGTTAAAGTCTCGGGCACTATCTTTACAGGATAAAAGATTGGAATCATGTGATGTAAACAATATTGTTGGAGTATTGCGGTTCTTAGTTACTCGAATCTACAAACATATTAGTGGAAGACAACTGAATTAGCTAAGATAATTCTACAGTATAAGCTACCAGCTTAAGGTTTGAGATGAAAACAACAAAACACAGAACATGCACAGTTCAAGTAAATTCTGAAACATGAACAATGACAAACCTGGTGGTCAAGAGTTGAAGCCACATCACAACAATCTTCTGAGTTCTGACCCTTTCAAGCATCGTTTCAACTTCCACAGTAGATCATCACATTTCCTCAGCATGATGAACTCGAAGAACCAGACCCAAAACACCATGAGCCCAATCAATATCATCAGGCGAGCCCAATGCGAGACCTTGCAAGGAACAGTACGTGGCCTTAAAATACACCAAGAATACGGCAGTAAGTGTACAACCATCTGTATCGAACAGCTCCAAGTTGAAGATTGCTATAATCCAAATATCCGTAAGTTTGCCAATGCCGGCCAAACTAAGTAGTTCCAAGTGCGGCATAATCCTCAAATGTGAGAACCCGATATCAGTCATGTAAGTACCCTTCTTCAGGGTTTTGAGATGCAAGACACATCGATCATTTACTAAAAATCCCCCAATATTTCCCTTGACCTAATCCATTTGTCATTTGACCAGGCACACAGCTAGTAATCCTGAATTATTGGGGTTGATGATTTTTTTTAAAAAGAGAATAGCGCTTTCTGGATACCTACGTCTCTGGCCGAATGATATGCTGTGCAAGTTTCTGGCCCATTTATCCACAAGTCCCTGACAGCCCTTCGACGGACTTGTATTTTTCTTTAGTTCAGCTATCGAAATTTCTAAGATCACAGTACCCATATCTGAGGTTTGAAACTGGTTTTGCATACTGTATTATGCTTTTACCGGAATTTCCATTCAAGGGGTTAACCGTTCAAATCTTCAAACCATTCTCAAACAGTTCAAAACAACTCTCATTTCTTTTCCTGATACTAGAAAATACCCGCACTCGTTGTGTGCAGAACAACAGAAATAGTGTCTAGGAGATTAAAAACATGTTTATAGCGATTATTTTTATTTTTCTGAGATTTTTAATAAAAATTAGGACCAAACATGGGTATTTTTTTTGAAGAGAAATATGGACATTTTTTGAAGTTGATATTTTAGTGAGACCCATGACACCAAAGAGGGGCTTGACTTTATTAATAGAGATAGAGATATCTTATATTCGTAAACATGAAACCAAGCAAAATATCCTCCATCAAAAATCACCTTCTTGGCAAAATGATATGGATTACGATGAATGTTAAAACTCTGCCAAGGAGTGCACACAAAGCAATTTCTTAGAGAGTCAAATGACTAATCTATTCTCTTTGCTTTGCATACACCAACTTAAGCATCAGATGTGCCTGATGTCACAATCAGTAATTGCAATATGGTACAGGGAGATTCAATGATATCATCACCATCTTCTTACTAGTGATGTGAGCAACTGCAGCAAACATAAACAGTCACTAATTAGGAACAACGGAGTGAGAAAACTGTTCTATGAGAAATGTAACCAAAAAAAAAAAAAAACATTGAAAGAGCAATAGAAAATAAGAGTAATGTGTTGTTGCTTGTGTCTAGTTAGTTTATGTCATATCTATTATAAGCATTCAACAAAGATTTACATTACACAGGAATGCAGGATAGGGACACAGAGGCAAAAAAATGTTCTCACTCTAAAGGGAGTTCATCGAATATTTGCATCCCAAGCCCTCCATCATTTCAGGGCATTAAACAAGTGGTAAGAGGAAGATCACAGGTATCATCATTTTCAAGTCTTACAATGTCTACAGCAGGTTCAAGTTTAAACTAGTCAACTAAGATTGAACCGAACATTTAAGTAGAGGATGAATCCATACCTCAAACAATTCAAATGGGTTACCACGGCGATACACATCACTCTTCTTGCTCTTATCAGCAGGAAGGAACTTATACAACAAAGTCCGCCATCCCAGAAGTAGAACAGCAGTGCTCCCCATCGACACTATCATAAAGCTGTACGAGGGAATGTGGCCAGCTGTTGTCGCCCTTATGGCTATCCCAAGCTGCCAACAAAGCAAATTGGAAATACAAAGTCTCAACACATGAACAAAGTGTGTACAAATAGATAGCACAGTTACTTCATATTGATGCATTCCAAATGAGCAGAACTGGACAGGCCATGTTAGAGACTACTAAAATGACATTGAAACTAACATGTGGGAACTTACGGGAATTCCAAGGGCCCATGACTTCGCGGAAGCAGTAACACCCTTGGAGAGACCATTGATTCCACGTCCGTCTTGGCCAAAGCCTCCGAGGAAATAAGCACTTAAAAACCAACCTAGTCGACCACATAGCATTTTTACTAACGTAAACACCAAACTCTGAGGCCTCAATAACTTGAACAACAAGTATCAAAAGGATTACCAGCAATAAAAGGGTCAGCTGTTCGCAGTGTTTCGAAATCGAAAACAGAAAATCCATGGCTAAATCTCCCAATGGCAGCAAACGTCAGCAAAGCCAGAACATCCCCACCAGCGAGCAGCGCCACCTTACTGAAACACAGCCACCTCAAACTCTCCAAAACCTAAATCAGGGCTTATCAAAATTGATGATAATTACTTATTAAAGTTTTAATTACCCCCATTTTCTGATACGAGGAGCGGAGCTGGGCCTGTCGAACTGGATGACGCCTTCCAAGGGCATGTTCTCGCCGCCGACGAACACGGGCTCTTCATTGCTGGCCGAAGACGACGGAGGAGGAGCGGCGGAGGTTGGATTGGGGAAGGGCGGTTTGGAACCGGAGGAATCGTCGAGGGCCTTTGGGCGAGTGAGGTTGAGGGAGTTGGGTTTCGGCTTGAGGAATCTGGGCTTTCGGGTGGTGGTGAAGATAGGCGGCGGGTTCGGGTTTGAGAATTTGAGAGGGGGCTTGGATGAACAGCTGGCTGATAAGGCTCCGCTGGGAGCTTGGCTTAGAATTAGCATCCTTGTCCTTCCTCCTCTGCTAAATCCCACCACCACTTTTGTATTAGCCTATTACCATGCACGAGCGCTGCACGTGATCCCCGAAATAGAGGCACCCTCGAGTATTTAATTTATGAAAGAGCTCATTGCATATTTATGTTCATTTACGCAGAGATCTCTGTGCGTGGCGGGGCTTCCAGTATTGGATGCCTTCACTATTAATGAAATGATCTCCGGCGCTTCATGTGGGATGTTTGTTTGTGTTAATCATAACAGCACTTATAGGAACAAGAAAGGAATATTTACATTGACAAGAGACAGAAAAGCGAAATGAGTAGATAGATTTTTACAAAACCACCAAATCCTGAAAACGCTCTTTAGTTCCAAAGCTAAAGATCCATGAATGCAATTATGTTACAAAATGTCATAATCCTGTACCCTTGAATTGGTTAGGCTAACGTCATCTGTCAGGACCCTAATCAATTCTACCTCGTCAAGCAACAGCTTCAACATTATGTTTCTCCCCTTCAGCCCCCGATGACTTCACCTCCGCGGCTGGTACATGCTGAGATAAAACCACACTGATTCAAGGCTTGCCCAGACAGTCCGTTGGAGATGTTATACCCGCCTGCAGCCACCACCCGGCCCCTGTCACTCATGTAGGCAGGATAAAAAGAGTTGCCATACGGAAACATCCATGCCCGAGGAGCAAACGGGGCAATGCCATAAGGAACCCCAGCATATCCACCCGATGGATACCAACCACCATAAATACCGGTTCCACCAACATCATTGTAGAGTGGAGGACTAGGTAGAACTCCATATGTAGCAGGACTAGCAGTATAACGAGGACGATTGCCCGGCAGATGAACCCTGCCATTTTTGCTGTAATTCCCCTCCCTCGGCACAGCCCTCTTCACCTCCACAGTCTTACCACTCAACTCATGAAAGGTGCTTCTCTGACTTCCATTGCTATTCCCCATGACATTGTCAACCGACTCCTCCGAATCAAAGGTGATAAAACCAAATCCCCGAGGTCGGAGAGTCGCACCGTCCATCATCACCACTACATCAGTCACCCTACCAAACTGTTCAAAGTACTTCTTAAACTCCAACTCCGTTACACTCGACGGCAAACCCCCTACGAAAACCTTCCTTGTTCTGAACTCGTTAGAGTCACTAATGTCATAACTACTGGTGTACATGTGCTGCTGTGATAACATTGCTAGTTGGTTTCTTGGTTGTGGCCAGACTCTTCTTGGTTTTGCCTTTTTCACATATACCTATGAACGACAATGCTAACTCAATTATACACTCCATTTAAAAGCATGTATATTTTGATTATTTTCCGATTTCAATTAAATTTTTTTAAAAAATGTTATCGAAACTGAAAGTGAAAGTGATAATGAAATACCGTTCTTCCGAGAATAACATGAGTGTCTTCTAGGGCTTTGTCGGCTGAAGAGGGTTCAGTGAACCAGACGAAGCCAAAACCTCGAAGCTCGCCAGTGACGCGGTCCTTGCTAACTGTCGAGCCCGAAACGACACCGTATCTCTCGAAGTGGTCTTTCAATGTAGCATCGGTCGTCTCTTTCGAGAAACCGCCCACGAACAGCTTCGAATTATCGTACTCCATTAGAGAATCAAAAGCCCCAAACTGAAGCAAGCCACTGCACAGAAACTCTAAAACCCTAAATTTCCAACAGGGATCTCATGAAAACAGAGCGCAATTGACAACTGATAAAAGGTAAAAATTAGAGAATAAAATTCAATGAAAAAGAATTTGATTTTTTAAAGAGTTGGAATTGGAAGGGAATGAAAAAATTTACCTACGAAACTAACCTGAAATGAGAGAGGACAGGACAGTTTACTGTGAGACTGTTGAAAATAGTAAACAGATGAATATGAACAAGAAGCCACAATTATCTCAATACTATTACGAGTCCAGACTGTACAAGAAAAAGAAACAGACCACTGCGCCTTTTTGGGCTCTCAATTGGGCTTCATGGTATTTACCCCAAACCAATATTAATTCTTTCTTGAAGTTCATTTTTCTCTTCGTTTTTTATTTCCTTTTATTTTTATAACAATAGTTACGTAATGATAATTCCAAAAATAATTAGTAGAACGGGTCGGTATGAGATTTGTTATTTTAAAAATAAATCTCAAGAAGACCCAAACCTAAACGGAATCGATTCGGTACGGATTCATTTCGAGATTCCTATGTTCTTTTTTGTTAAGAAAATAATGCAAGAGTATATCTAAAAGTTCCAAAATGATTAAATAAAAGCATCTCAGTAACTTCATGATGTTCTCATATGGTAGTAATCATATACCCAGTTGCATATATAGATACCCAGTTGCATAAATAAATATCTAATTGCATATATAGATACTGATCGATATGGAAGTAATTATATTTCCACCGATCCAATTGCATAACTATTTTACATTTACAAACTAAGAAAACAATAGTCAATGAGAACCTCTACGAAGTTGAGTTGTTCAAAGTCGTATGTGAAACAATGAAATAGGTAAGAAACAACGATGGGAAGTGAGAAGAAAGTGAGATAGTAATACTGTAATACACGAATATATATGGTTTAATTATGTTTGTATAATATTAGGGCTAGGAAAGGATACCATTTACACTTAAATATAAATTCAAATATCATCCCATTTTATTCAAACAGACCGGGATGGGATGAAGTTTCTATTCTAAAAATATAAACCTGTACCGTCCTTATGCGGGTCGGTTCGGAACTGGGTCGGATGAGAATTTTCAGGACCAAGTGCCCAGCCCCTAACAATAGTATTACCAATGGAGGGAGCATTTCTATTGAGGACCGCTATAGTGAGGACTTGACGAGGACTTTCTATATAATAGCTTATAAATCTCAATTTTTTGATCATATTTTGACATGTCAATCTTTAGACATTTAGCTATATATGAGTAGATCATTCTTGTAAATTTTCAACCAAATTGAAAATCGTTAAGAGATTCAAAATCATAATTATTCAATTATAAACATGAACGGTTCAAATTTGATAAATTTGGAACGTTCATATATTTCATCTTGTTCGACACCTTAACGATCTTCAAATTTTATGAAAATTTATACAAATGATCTACATATATATAGCTAGATATACAACGGTTGATTTTTCAAAATATTATTAGAAAATATGATTTCTAAAAATGTACTCACCAAGTCCTCACCAAAAAGAACATCTATAAAGAATTTCCCTACCGATGGAAGCTTCTCTATTATTGACCATTGCCCCTCGGCCCTATCATTCTGTTCGCTCCGGCATGGTATGTAGTCAAAGAATCTTCGTCATTTTCGTAAAGATTTTTAATTATTTTTCAATTTTTTTATGAGGCTGATTCACTTTGCATGTGTAGATTCATCGTCTATGAGCTTAGCACTCTATTACCAATAAATCATATCTAACTAGCACTACAAAGAAAATAGCATTTCACGACACGCAATGTGCGTCGTAAATATACATTTACGACACATATTTTTGTGTAGTGAAAGTCCGTGTCGTAAAAGGGTTACTCTTATTTATGACATGATTTTTGTGTCGTTAAAAAGTGTCATTCACAGCACAAATACACATCGTAAAAGACTTCAATGCATGTTGTAAAAGGCAAATACATTTACAGCACACATCCAATGCATGCTGTAAAAGAGTCCATACACGACGCAAAAGCACGCCGTAAAAGACATGTCATTTACGGCATACATTTGATATGTACCGTAAATGCTATTCTACAAATAAAAAAATATATAATATATATAATGATCCCCTATACAAATCCACAAATCTCACACTGAATTTACAATACAAATCGAGACAAATGCCCTCAAATCAATGACTAAAGATATGAATTATAGGGCAACAATGTCATAAAAAGAAAAAATATTGAGCAACAGTATCTCTAGCTTGACAATAGTAGCAAAATCAGCAAGAGCAGCTGCCTTGACAGTTATCATTGTTGTACTCAGTCTGGGTAACACTGATCCTAAAAAGATGAGGAACTCGTTTAATATTGAATTGTTCTTATTTATTATGTTGAACATGAAAAACACAAAGAATAGAGATGCATGGTAGAATAGAAAACCTTGACTGAAAGAATTCGAGGGGCTGGAAACCACAATTCACCCAGCTTTTTAGCCAACATTCTGCAAGCTGCTAAAGCAGCTGCGATTTTTCCTTAATCAAAAGCTAGTTCAGCACCCTGTATACACCATTTAGAAGAAAATAAGAACTAAATGAGAGTCCATGTACTGAATAGGGATAAAGCATATCAATGATAATTCTGAACAGACAAAAGACCACATAACGAAAAGAAACCGATACTATGAGTTAAGAAATTGAAGAGTGCTCTTAATGATACCAAAATAGAGGTAAAGAAGTCAACATTTCATACTTGTTGTAGTTTAAGGCTACCATAAAACTTATAACATACGAAGACTTAAATATGCAGCTATATAAGCATACAGAAGATACTAAATATGCATAAATGAAGTACCTAGGAAACATAGAAGAAAACAATCCATAGTTTCATTAAACTGGATGATACTAGGCTAGAATGTCCGCTTTCGAAATAGTATGATTGGCTCATTTGATGAAGACTTATCTCTTCAACCTACACATCAACAACATCAAGTAGTAAGTAATTGTGCCGGAGTCATTCTACCATTTGTTAAAATGGTATAGAAATTAGTTGAAGTTAAATTGAACTAATCTCTGTCATAACATGGATATAGAAATGCAGAGAATATATAATCACCATAATCCAATTCCATCAACGAGAATACTTAAATGATAGTTCAAATTAAATTCAATTCAGCGAAGACCTGAGCATTAACCACGTATTGCGTCTCCTCGTGTCAATTCCATAGAATCTGCACCCAAAGCATGACATCAACCCAAGATCAGTATTCATGACAAAAACATATAGGTGCACATTTTAGTGCTAGTTATTTGATCATGGTGATGTAATCAATAAAGTTCAAACCTTTAGTTAACCTGATGGTAGCATTATGTGTTAGCATACAAAAATCAACACGAAATTGCATGAACATAACTGGATTTCATGGTAAGAAAAAAAGATGCAAAAACTGAAGGGATAGAAGAAAGAGTAGTATCATATTGAAGTAAGTGTAAATACGCGATGTTGAAACTCCAGACCTACACAAGAGAAAACAGATAAGAAATTTCCACATTTCTACAGTTTGATATCTACTTCAGACCAATTTTCGTCTAAACACAATATGCGCCAGGTGATGCTGAATTGCTAATCAAGTAATCTAGACAACGAAAGACAATATACTCACCCTGATCCCAGAAGTGAACCACATGGACTCCATGCACAAGCAAAAACCTGTCAGAATTCCAACACAAGTCTGAGTGTCTACAGAAATCAATATATCTATTTGAATTTGAAAATAATTAACAAGTGCATTCTGACAAAGACTAGTTTCTTGCTACCATCCAGGGAAGACATATCTTATATGCTTATGCTAATCCACATCAAATTTTCATACACCATTCATCGCTTTTTTTCAGATAGAATCAAGATAGAAAGATCAATTTTTAGATCTAATCCTTTAAGCCAACATATCAAGAACAATCATTGCCTTCTCCTCTAAATTAATAACTTCAGAAGCCAATAGCTTGGAACATTCATCAGCTGCATTACACTCTAGCTGGGCATTTACATATTCATTTCTAAAAGACTTAAGTTTCACCTATTAAGAGCAAGATATCCAAGATAGAGATCAAAATTAAAGGTGAATACACCATCTTGTGAAATCAATTGACTACGAATCCAGATGCAAAAATTCCAGAGCTCATTTACTAGTGTTTCACGTCTTTTCAATCAATATGAACAACTGGCAAGGTTTTAAAGTTGCCAAAGGCCATGAGGCTTTCACAGTCGCATTACACATCTAGAAATATTAGGTGAACCATAGAAGATGACATATAGCATTGTTCAACACAACCATTTCTAGAACAATTTCACCAAAAGTAGACAGATTCAATGACAATCAAACTAGCCACAACCTATGTCTTTACAGGTCATAGAGAGCATGAAACTGAAGGTTCAGGAAGTACATTTGAATTCAGACTGATAAAGCTAGCTAAAATTGTAGACTCTATCACTAAACTCAAACCATGATCTGCACTAGTTCCTGCTCAATTAGTGCTCTATGTGCAAATCTAAACATTGCATTACTAATTCTATAAAAACGATCAGGTAGATATGATCGATACTATTCTAATTCAGTCTCTCAGAGACAAAGTTGAATTTGATTTCAAAACCGAGCTAACCTTCGAAGATTCATGTATCACACCCAACCAGTTTGATGCTTCGATGATGTTTGAAATTAAAGCTACTGTGAATTGATGTGAAGCTGCTGACCTCACTCGTCAGTACTTCCATCTCCGCCTTCGGCTCGCCCAACACCAACGCCGTCATAGCTTCAAACGCGGTCCTTGATTCCACACTAAGCTACTAGAAGAAACCAATTTAATATCCTTGAGCTTTGCGATTCGAAATTGGAAATTAACTGATTCTAATTGAGATGGACTCAGAATTCGGAACCGCGGAACTTATCAGTCACCGAAGAATTGGAGGAGAGGCACTTGATTTTTCCGGTGGTGCGGTGGCAGTGACCATAAACGTCGTCATCGACGATGAGGGAAATCTAGGGTTTAGAGAGAGCTCGTTCTATTTGATTTGGGTGAGAATATAATCTATTGTCAAACAATTCAAAAGAATACCTAGGCTTAAGTAGAGAAGTTTAATTATGTGCGCTAAGGGTTGACTGGCGGGACAAATAATCACGCAATACAACCCTAGAGTATGCCAATGCTTTTGTGAAACTACCCTCTTACCACTCGCCACAGAAATACGCTGTATTTGTTTTT
This sequence comes from Geum urbanum, assembly GCA_946800695.1. Lineage (NCBI taxonomy): Eukaryota > Viridiplantae > Streptophyta > Magnoliopsida > Rosales > Rosaceae > Geum > Geum urbanum. Next base: position 60,608,268 of record OX327002.1, read on the forward strand.
ATTTACGACGTGTTTTTGTACCATGTCATAAATTGTTTATTATAAATAGTTATTTATGGCATGTTTTGAATGTATATCGTAAAATAGTGTTTTAAATTTATCATTTAAAGCATGCATTTTGAATGTGCCATAAAAAAAAATAGTGACTAAGGACGTGCTTTGATGCGTGTCATAAACAAGATCATTTACGGCATGTTTTAAATGTGCGTACGTTGCAAAAGAGGATAATCATTCATGACATGTTTTTAATGTGTGTCGTATATAGGATCATTTACGGAGTGATTTCAATGTGTATCGTAAAAGAGGATAGTCATTCATGACATACACTCAACGTGTGCCGTAATAAATATATCTTTTACGGCATTCACTTAAAATAAGTCATAAATGTATATAAATTACACATACTTTAAAGTGTGTCGTAAATTTCGCGCCATAAAAGATGACTTTTCTCATAGTATAGTAAACTTTTTTCATTACCATTATGACTCAAGTTCTTTATATTTACACGTAATTGAGAAAGTTTTAATGATAATGCAAATATAATCAAACCCTTAAGGTCCAAAATTATCTCATTTTTACCACTTACGATTCGTGATTTCAAATTTGAGACCACTCATTCTATAGATTATTAGTTGAAGATCAACTCTACAAAAAATGAATCAAAATGAAGATCATTTGGGTATCCGATCTTGTGAAACAAATGAACGATTATAGTGAATTTTAATATTACAATAACAACCGTTCATTTGTTTTTCAATATCAGATACCCAAATGATCTCTATTTTGATTCATTTTTTGTAGAGTGGATCTTCAACTAATAATTTATAGAATGAGTAGTCTTAAATTTGAAATCACGAATCTTAAGTGGTAAAAATGAGATGACTTTAGAGCTTGGGTTCCAACTTTGGATCCAAGTATTGTCCCTAAATTAATGATAAAATAAGTTGTTCAAAAATGTTGCTCCGTAGCTGTAGGAAGTCTTTTTGAAAACCCTAAACCTCGTCCTTCCCGGCGCCGGCATGGTGGCTGTAACTACTTCCTTGCCGGATTCTACAACCTTTCCTCAACCCTCTAAACCTTCTTCTGCCTCTTTTTTCAAACCTACGCAGTAGATTGAGTTTGCTCTAGATGATCTCCCAGCCCCTTTCCTGGATAATGGTATCCCCGCGATTCCAGTTTCGGAGGATGCGTACCAACGCGGGTTGGATTGTTGCCGGACCAATCTCGTTGCACGTTTTGTTCTTCCGCGTGGTTCTACAGTGCCTCAATCTCACGAGTTAGGGATACGACTCCGCACACTTCTGCCATGAAAAGAAGAATGGACTATTCTTCCTCTAGGTCGAGGATTTTTCATGCTACGATTTGCTACGATCGATGACATCCAGCGGGAATGGTCAATTGGTTCAATCAATTTGTCGCCTGGTGTGATCCGCTTCATCAAGTGGACTCCAGAGTTCTCGCCGGCGACGTATCGTAATACTTTTGCACAGGTGTGGATACGGTTTTGGGTCTCAGTTTTGACTATTGGGATCCTCAAACTTTGTACGAGATCGCAGCCAATATTGGCAACCCAGTGAGGCCGGATAAACGTACTATGGATCAGACAGTGGGACTCTGCTCGGTTCCTCATTGATGTTGATTTTTCCCGGCCATATCAGGACAAGCTTCGTGTATTCAAGAAGGATGGGAGTTTTGTCACCGTTCGTGTTGAAGTTGAATCACACCATGAGTTTTGTTCTTGATGCAGTATCCTTCACCATGTTGCCAGTCAATGTAAGCGTGGTTCAACAACGACGCAAGCTCCACCAGTGGAAATTCGGTCGGCGGACGGAGTTCGCCGTCGACAGAGAAGGAAGAAAAATGCCCGATCTGCTGATTCTAAGCAGCAAGACGTGCCTGAATTGGTGGACTCTGAGGCGAGGAGTTCACATCCAGTTCAGCATGTTAACGAAGCTACCGATGTCGCAGTTGTTTCTACACTAGAGGCTCCTAAAGTGGCTGTGCTAGAGCCACAAGTTGATCAGGTGTACTCTAACTCGCAAATTGTAGTTTTTCAGGCTGCTATGGCTGTTACAGAGGTTGTGGCTAGTCAACAGGTTGTTAATGATTCAGAGCCAGAGCGTTTTGATGATATGTGTCAAGAGAATGTTGTTGTTCTGGAGAACGGTGTAATTGTGGAGCTTGGGAGAACAAAGGAGGTTCCTGCACAATCAGGTTCCTCATGTAGTGCGCCGCCGGGTTTTCCTGACAAATATGTCTTAAAGGATAGAACTGAGTTACAAACTCCTTGTTTTAATAGGCTGGATATAGAGGAAGAGTCCAGCGTGAGTGGGACTGCGAATGATGACACTCAACGAGCTTTTAAAGATATGGGTTCTTCGACATCGTCCTTTGTTTGTTTGCATTTCAGAGCCATTTATTCGCCTTGAGTCTATTCCTTGTTCATTATGGAGGTCGGTGGGTTTGTCTATTGTATCTACAAATGACCAGGGTGAACAAGCACCAAATATGTGGCTTCTTTGTCAATCAAGTATGGTTCATAACGTGGTCTGTGCTTCTCCACAACAAATAACAATTAGAAGTTGCATGAAAGGGGTTGATTGTGTTCTTACTTTAGTTTATGCTCATACTACAGTTTTGAGAAGGAGAGATTCGTGGCGTGAGTTATGTCATATAAAGAATACATTTGTCCAGGGACTACTGTTGACATTTTACTCACGGGTATTATTTCATTTTTAATATGAACGGGCGGGCAAAAACTTATTTTACATTGTAAACGGGTATCTTAAAATATTCAATGATTGATATGGACGGGTATGGGTATACCCGTGGGTATTTTTTTCTTCTCTTTTTCTCTCTTCCTCGTCGGAGCTCCTGCGAAGGAGCTCGTTGTCCGGCCACCAAAATCTTTGAGTAAGGTATCAAAATGATCACATCGACGCCCTCTTCCCTTCTCCCTAAACTCTCAACTCTATTTTGCACCATAAAGAGCTCAAACTTACAAAAAAAATCTGAATGAAAATATCTAAAACCTTAGAAATTTGGGGTTTATATTTCGAGAACAAATTGGCTAAAGAGGCCATTTGGGCTTTGTAGCCCTTATCACCACGAAACTAACCATACCTTGTTTGTTTCCCAATTCAATTGAAGTCGGTAGAATTGAAGAAATTGAGAATTTTGTGTTTAAAATAAAATTTGTTGAGTTTTGTTTATAATTTGATGTTGTTTCTTTGGAAAAAATTGTTGGGTTGATTTGGAACAAGTTGGGCTTTTGGTCGCCAAAATCGGAGGTAGTGCCGCCGTCGCCGATAGTGATTCTCCGACGGGACAGGAAAAAAAACAAAAATTGAACAGGTACGCATGGGTTACTGAAAATTAGATCGGGCCGGTATGAGATTACCCGTTTATCATTTTATGGATAACGGGTATTAACAGGTTTTACCCCTTCAGTACTGGATATTCAATTCAACGGACGGGTACCCGCCCGTTTACCCATATTACCAATACTACCAGGGACCATGGCTTGTAATGGATGACTTTAACTGTGTTCTTAGTTCGCATGAAAAGCAAGGAGGTCCTCCTCCTGGTACATCTTCTTGTTTTGATTTTCAAACAATGTGTACTACTAGACATTCTGACAAAAGGGCTGCAGTTTACGTTGAGTAATGGACGTACAGAGGAACGCTTGGATCGTTCTTTGGGGAACCTTGCATGAATGGGTGCATGGGCGCTTATGGAGTGTTGTACGTTGACAAAGGTGATGTCGGATCATTGTCCGATATTGGTATCTTTTTCAAAGTTGGTTGTGTTTGTAAAGTCCTCTTTTAAGTTCAAAAGTTGTTGGCTGCAACATGTGGGGTTCTCTGAGTTGGTCCATGAGTTTATACATGCTTATGGTTGCCCATAATACATTTTAGCTACCAAGTTAAAGGCTCTCAAGGGGAAGCTAAAGAGTTGGAATCATTCTTCTTTTGGTAACATGCATGACCGTGTTCAGATTTCTAAAGGAGCTTTGGATGTTGTACAGTTAGAGATTTCTGATTTAGGCTAGACAGAGGAGAGGTCTAGTAGGGAGGCTGAGGCTGAGGCTCGGTATATCACTGATTTGGGTCTTCAAGAGGTTTTCTTACGTGACAAAAACAAGAGTTAAATGGTTGCGAGACGGAGACCGCAACACTGGTTTTTTCCATACTATGATCAAAATCAGGAAGCTTAACAACTCTATTTCTTCTTTAGAGATAGAAAATCAGGGACGACTTACTACTTACTACTCGATAAAAGATTTCTTCTTATATTGTGCATCATTATGAGAGACTTTTTGAGCAGGATTGCTCTCTTATTAACACTGGTCTGGTGGAAAGGGTGAATCCAATCTTAGTCAATGAGAATGAGAATTCTATGCTAACAGCTTTTCCTTTGGCTGAAGAAGTCAAATCTGCAGTTTTTTCTTTCGATGATTCAAGTGCTCCGGGGCTAGACAACTTTGGTGGGTGTTTCTTTCAGCATTGCTAGGACATAATTTCAACAGAGGTGGTGTATGTGGTTCAGAGTTTATTTACTCAAGGTTACTTGTTGCCTAATTTTAACTCAAATATCCTTATTCTTATACTGAAGAAAGGGGAAACAGAGTCGGTGGGGACTATCACCCGATTACTTTCGCTAATTTTGGTTTCAAGAATATTACTAAAATTTTGGCTATAAGGTTGGGTAAGTTAGGACCATTGTACCCTATTATTTGACGTCAGAATGTGTGAATCTCCTTGATCATAAAAGTAAGAAGGGAGGTGTTGGGATAAAGCTTGATATCCACAAAGCATTTGATACTTTAAATTGGAACTTCCTTATTCGAGTTCTTAAAGCTTTCGGTTTCTCGGATTTGTTTGAAAAGTATGTTCTCAGTATTCTTTAGTCTGCCAGATTGTCGATAAATGTTAATGGGGAATCTTGTGGCTTCTTTAGTTGTTCCTGTGTGCGTCAAGGTAACCCTCTTTCACGTTTGTTATTTTGTATTTCTGAAGAGGTTTTAAGCAGAGGTTTGAGTCTTTTAGTTGAGCAAAGAAAGACTAAATGCTTACTAGCGCCTCAAGGAGTGGTCCATCCATCTTATGTTTTGTTTGCCGATTATGGTTTTCTGTCAAGGAGATGCGCGTTCATTGCCTGAGCTAGCTGATTTTCTTGATGAGTATGAGTTGAACTCAGGGCAGGTAGTGAATAAAACAAAGTTAAATCTCTTCTAAGGAAAATTTGCAGTCCCGCATCTTGATCAGATTAAGAGAATTCTTAGGATACATATGGGCACTTTTCCTTTTATTTACCTTGGTGTTCCCATTTTTGTGAGGTGCCCAAAAGCGGAGTATTTCTTACCTATTGCAGATAAAATATGTGAGAAGTTAAGTTCATGGAAGGGTGGTTTTTTGTCACAAGCAGGTCGTCTTCAACTTATTGAATCTGTAATTCAAGGTAAATTGATTCATAGCTTTCAAGTTTACGAATGGCCAAAATCTTTGTTGTTTCGTGTTCAAGGTTGGATTCGTAACTTTTTTTGGAATGGGGATCCGATTAAAGAAGGTAATGCTTTGGTGGCTTGGAATAAATGTTGTCGGCCTAAGCTGGAAGGGAGTTTGGGTCTAAAGAACATTTTTACTTTGCATAAGTCATTGCTATTAAAGAGGGGTTGGGAGGTTGCTTCGAGTAGTTCTCCCGCAACAAAAATGATTCACAGTCGTTTTGTGTTGGAAGGTTTGGTTCCCATATTGTCATACTAAGGGTCTTCTGTATGATTGGGTGTGAAAAAATAATTGCCTATGATTCTACAGAATGTGAAATGGATTTTGGGAGATGGGAAAACTATTTATTTTTGGAAGGATTTGTGGTTACGTACGACTATCTTTGCTTCTGCTGGAATTGATATGCATGCATGGCCTTATTTAAATGACAAGGTGCAATGCTTCATACAAAATGGTCAATAGGCTTTACCAGCTAGCTTTGTTCGTTTATATTCTAATTTGGCAGAGAAAATAAAGAAGCAGCCTATTTTTATTGATAATGGTCCTGATCAAATGGTCTGGGTTCCATCCTCTATGGGTACTTTGACTGCACATGAAGTTTATGAAGCTTTAGTTACACCGATACCTAGTTTGGATTGGTGTAGAAATATTTGGCATAAAGCATTGCAACCAAGGAAAAGTCTTTTAGTTTGGAAGGTCTTACATGGAAGGCTTCCTACTGATGATTTATTACAACGTCGAGGAGTGTCTTTATGCTCAAGATGCGTAATATGTGGTGCAGAAGAAGAGTCTTTTAGTTTGGAAGGTCTTCATTTGTTTCGGTAATGTCACATGGTAGCGGCAATTTGGGCATGGTTGTTTCCTATGTTTCGTCGATCTGTGAACTTTGACATTTCATTTCAAGACCTTCTTGGTGTTGATGTAGCCAGGTTTTCTTCTCATGCCCTCAAGATTCTTTCATGTTTGGCGATTTGCAATTTATTGTGGTGTTTATGGTCTGAACGTAATCGACTAAAGCATAATGGTGGGGTGTTCAATGAGCTTTCTTTTAGAGTCTCTTCTTTGCGAAATTTGGCGTCAATAGTCTTTGCAACTTCAACAGAGAGGTACACAACTTACCCTATTTTTTCTTTTCTTGGTTTTTCCCAGCTACGCCCTAAGGCCCCGAGATTCATCAATGTCACTTGGCTTCCTCATCCAATGAATTGGATTAAATTTAACATTGATGGTTCATTTTTATCTTCATTAAATGTTGGTTATGGTGGTATTTGTCGAAATGAAAATGTTTTGTATTTGGGTGTTTTTGTAGTTGTGGTAAGCAATGTCTTAAAAGCCTAGATGTTGGCGGTAGTAGAGGCTGTAAAGATTGCTCGGGTTCGTGGCTAGCATAATTTGTGGATTGAGACTGACTCTGCTCTTGTGGTTAGTTTTTTTACCCCTTCTTTGAAGGTTCTCTGGTGTTTGTGGTTGAATGGCGTAATTGTCTTAGTGAAATCAAAGACATGAATTTATGGGTCTCTCATATCCTTCGGGAAGGTAACAGTGCAGTTGATGTAATTGCTAATTACGGAGTCTCTCATTATGGGTTTGTGTGGTGGGAAGAGACTCCTCTATTCCCTAAAACTCACTATGTGCATGATTTTTCAACGGTGGTTCATTATCAAGTTCAGTTACAGATTATCTATAGACAATTTAGTTCTTGGTTCAAGTGTCCTTTCTTTTCTAGGTTATGTTCACATGGGTATGCCCTTGAATATTTCTTATGTTTCTTTTTACAATTCTATCTTATTTGAAGTTGGTTGGATATTATGTCCCCCAACTTTGTATTAGTTGATTTATTAATAATATTTTCGTACCGGGACGATGAATTAGTCTCGTTACGTTTTCTAAAAATAAAAAAAAGTGGTTCAAACACACAAATACGATTTCCATAATTTAAACATTATTAAATATGAGTTGTTCAGCACTTCAGCTTACATTTCAAAAAAAATTTATGAATAATATGCAATATGAATATAAGATGTTCAACATACAGTAAAATAAATTTGAACACGAACTTAGAGCATCCGCACCGGTGGGAGGGCATTGCTCCTCCTATTTGAAGAGGAGCATGCACTATTTGAGATGGAGCAAACACTAATCATCAAATAGGAGATGCAGTTCCTATTTTTCGTGCAGCGATACACAAAAATAGCACATTCTATTACTGTTCATAAATGATTTTTTTTAATTCTTAATAAATTTCTACTCCAATAAGACCATCTCCAACAATGAACGTTCTATACCTCATAATAGAACCTTGTCAAATCACTATTCACTATAGGACATTTTCATCTCCAACAATGAAGGTTATATACCTCATAATAAGACTCATCTTCTCCTCTCCAACTATGAGTCATATACCTTATACCTTAAAACTCTAATCTTTATTATAGAATTCTTTTAATATTAAAATATACATGTTATATTATATAATAATTTCCCAATCTATTTTAATTTAAAATAATCAATTATTGAATTTTTTTAATTAAAAAATTATTAACTAGTGCCATGTGACCTTATCCTTATTTCGGATGTGATTTTATTGGCCACATGTCGATCCATATGAGCATAATCAGAATGTCGTAGATATGATATCTAACTGATAATTGAGATGTGATTTTTGGTGCCACACGTCATAATATAATTGGTCGTCGGGATTGCACCGTATATCTTATCTGCTACATGTCGATTACTGAACCATCTCCTCTTCCTTTATAAACGGAGCTCTCATTCATTCATCCTCACCAATTCACAAATACTCCTCCTCCACAATCAAAATTGTGCTTTCTAAGTTTTATACTCATACTTTGAGTTTGTTTCAACTATGTTGATTAGGTTCAAGAAACTACTGAAGAAGGATGAAGAAGATAGCGGCTCGAGAAATCATGAGGATGATCTCATGATGACTTCAACTGCCTCACACTTGCAAGGGATGAATGAAGAAAACTCACAGTGGGGTGGTTCTTCTGAAGGTCAAGTGTACATTGAAAGAGAACGAGAAGTTATGGATCGGCGATTAAAGGATCTATACTTCAATCCTGTGTGTAGGTTTGATGGAAACCATTTTCGTACGCGGTATCGAATGAAACCTGAGCTGTTCGAAGAAATAATGCATGATGTGGCCAACTACGATCCATATTTTGTTCAGACACTGGATGTTTCCGGTAGAGTCAGCTTCTCAACTGAACAGAAGCTAACATGTGTTATGAGGATGCTCGCTTACGGTTTGTCAGCCGACTTGTGTGATGAGTTCCTTGATGTTGCTGAATCCACCACTCTCGAGATTTTGGATCACATAACAAAAGCTATCTGAAATATTTATCAAAAGAAGTATCTTCATCGACCAGAGAGAGCAAATCTCATAAGGTTACTAAAAAAAGCTGACAATCGTGGATTTCCGAGTATGGTAGGGAGCCTTGATTGTATACACTGGCAATAGAAAAACTGTCATAATGCTTGGCACGGGCAATATCAAGGCTACAAAGGTAAACCTACTATTATCTTATAAGCGGTGGCTTCATATGATACATGGATATGGCATGCATATTTTGGACTTCCAGGATCTCTGAATGATTTAAATTTCTTGGGGATGTCTCCCTTGTTCGACGAGGTGTGCCAAGGTAAAGCTCCTCGGGTGAAATACAAGGTGGGTGAAAATACGTATCATCAAATCCATTACCTGGTAGATGGCATCTACCCCAACTAGGAGACTTTAATCAAAGCAATTCCAAATTCTACCACGCCAGAGACAAAACATTTTACGAAGATGCAAGAGGCTTATAGAAAAGACATGGAGAGAGCATTTGTTATTTTGCAAGCACATTTTGCTATCGTGAGGGGGCCTGCTCGCCTTTGGAGTAGAGAAAGTCTCCAGTACATCATGATGACGTGCATAATCTTGCATAACATAATAGTAAAGGATGAGTACGAGGAGGATGAGCCTTTTGACATTGATGAAATCCCAACTCGTTCGAGGCGCGCAGAGGTATATGATAGGGCAGATAATGATCAGGAAGTACACCGTAATCCTCGACGAGTGCGAGAATATATGCAACGTTACGACGACACTCGATGTCCAGTGATCCATGATTCACTAAGAGACAATCTAGTGAGGTATGGTTGGATCAAACACTCGGAAAGTCTACATAATAATGGATGTTTAATTAACTTTTTTTCCATTATGCTTTTAAGTGGTGTGTTCTTGTTTGTTTTTAATTTGGTGTTTTGTTGTGTGTTTTTAATTTGGGGTGTTGTTGTGAGATTTTAATTTGGTGTGTTGTTGTGAGCTTTAATTTTGTGTGCTATTAATAAAAGTTGTATCAATTATGCATTTAAGTGAGTGTATACTAAATAAAAGTTTAATCCATTATAAGAAAACAACAACATATTCTTTATTAAAACTTAGAACAAATTACAACATCACATTAATTAAGAAACGCAACACATTAATTAAAATAAGCAACAACACACTAAAAGCAACAATACATTAATTAAAATTTAACCAAATGACTCTTCAACATTATTTCATAACCATGGTGTATCTTGAACCGGTGTGTAGATGGACAAATTTGTGTCATTTCCATCATTGCTTGAAGATGATTGAGGATGATTTGGTTGGGTAGTAAGACGATCATTGACCATTTTCTCCTCGTCGAGTATCTTTTTTTGCCTTCTCTCCCAATAAACTCTTTTGTTAGGAAAGTATATACTCGGATCCACCGTCATTGTGCGATCATCGGCTTCAAGTTTCTCCGCCGCCTTAGCCTCTTGAAGGAGTTGTTGCTTATGTGCAAACTCACACTCACGCAAGTCGTTCAATCTTTTCATTTGAGCGTGAATGCTCTCTTCGAGATCTTCACTCTTCTTCTTTTTTGCCGCCTTATCCGCTTTATTTCCCATTGGGCAAGATTTTTTAGGTCGAGCTTCCTTAGTTGGTGCACTTGGAGTTGCTCCATCGTTGGGTGTGTTGTCGTCATCATCCAAGTCGATGGGTGGATCAAAATCGGAACTAAAATCCATTTCGGGAGGATTCATTAATTTTTGATGCATCTTCAATATCTCCCAACAATGGAAAAAAGAGAATGTCTCCCATTTTGACAATTTGTGATATTCTTTTTTAGCGGTTAAAAGCTACATAATCAATCAAAAAAATAGTGGTTAATAACTTCTAAGCACTTGAAAATTTAGTAACTATATTTATATGCACAATTTAATAATTTCTAAGCACAACTTAAATGTATACTTACTTCGTCGGCTTCGTTTTCACCATTACCATGAGCTTTGATTGCACGGTTGAGAGATGAACGCCATCGCATACATGTGGGGAAAATCTTTTTCCAACGAGCCATACAACTCATTCCGGATTGAGAACATGCTCCAGTTGGCTTCGTGGCTTTATACGCCGCACTAATACGCTCCCACAATATTTTTTCGGCTTGATTAGTACCCGTGATTGGATCCTCACTAATATTCATAGTGGATTGGCACAACACTTCTTCTTCATCTTTTTTTTAATTTGTTTGCCTTGGATCCCTAGGCACCTTTGGTAGCATGATGCTACAAAAAATAAATCAAAATCTAGAGGAAGATAAGTTTATGGAAAAAATTTGCTCTTGAGAAGAAGTAGCAAATATTGGTGTAGAAACAATGAGTTTTAGTGCTGTTATTTATACAAATGCACAATATTATTGTTGCAACGAACATATTGTTTTATATATATTTTTTTCAGTATTTTTTTTTATTTAAGGAAGAAAAGTCATTTAATTTAGGAGAGTATTAAAAATAGGAGTGTTGAAAGAGGAAAAAATTAGTTGGGCTCGATCCAGAATAAGAGCCGTTGGGCTCAATTAAGGAGAAATAATTGTTGGGCTATGGATCGACAGATGAGTCAGCGGTGAATCACGCATCTGCAACAGATGTCGACTCCAACTCCCCCCTCGTCGCCACTCACCAGCACGCGCTCCAAGCTTCTCTCTCCAGCTCTCCCTCTCACAAGCCTCCATGCGTGCAACATTTTTTTTTTCAATCAGTTCAGCATTTTGCAGGCTTTTGGGCTCACTAATTTCCCCAATGTCCTATACCTCATATCAGGTTCTATTTTAGAACCTAGAATATGGTATGAGACTGAGTTTTAGGGTATAGGATTGAAATTTTGGTGGGTTGGAGATGAAATTTTTCATGAAGGTTCTATTATGAGGTATAGAACCTCCATTGTTAGAGATGGTCTAAAACGACACATATTTGTCAATTTCGTCGTTATGCAATTAGTGATAATGACAAATTTGTCGTAAATACAAGTTTTTAAAATCAACTATTTTTCAAAAATGAATATGACTATACTTTGGTCGTGAGAGTTGTAAAGTATTTTATTGCGAGCTCACTGAAATTTTCGTATAATTTTTTGGACACTCAAACTATTAATTATGAATTTCAGATGTTTATTTTTCAATTTCAATTTTAAACAAAAATATATATTTGGTTTAATCTGGGCCGTCCAATCGAATTTTAGATTCAAAATGGACGGTCCAGATCTTCTTGACCATTGGATGTAAATCCAAGTCGGTAAGTCCACGTGACGCGCGACGTGATTGGAAGTTAATTTTTTAAAATATTACTTTTACTGGCACGTATATTACACGCGTCGGACATAAAAAAAAATTGGAGTAGCCTGGTGTCACCCACATGCATGGGCTTCACCAGGCAGCTCGTGTTCCAGCACGAGCAGAGCTTGCTCGAGCAACTGCTCGGCGAGCAGGTCAACGTCCGGTCGCCAGAGAGCTCCATCGCCGTTGCACGTCCCTTTTCAGCTTACTCGTGCTACAGGCCGCCGGCTCTACCAATTTTCGCCATGTTCGTGCTGAAAAGCAGCACCGCAACACGAGCAATAGCTGCTCGAGTAGCAGCTTGCCGAGCTTGTCAACGAGCGGTCGTCGATTCTGCACGCACCGCTGCACATCATTTTCAGCACTACTCGTGCTATTCGCCGATCAGGCCTGCCTCCCCTCCTCTATGCTCGTCACCAACATGCGTGGCCCTAGCAAACTACTCGTGTGAGCTCGTCAACAAGCAGTCACCTCATGATTTGGCAGGTCCTGTGTGCTGCTCGTGCTGAAAAACAGCCCCGGTGCAAATACTCTTATAGCTAGAGATAAGAAAGGGAACTAGAGATTCTAGTTTGATCAATCCGTAGAAATGTAGAGATCGAGTGGATAGAAAACTTGTTGCAAATTTTGCAAGAGGAAAAGGGGCGGGAGTCAATCCCAAGATCTTCTCACATGCTAAAGTGTCACACACTAATTAAATTAATAAATATTATTAGTCCTTTCAAAAAAATAAGTATTATTTGTAGTTATAAATAGTATTCGTCTACACATGTTGCTTCCGTGCAAATATTCTCAAATCGTGACAAGATTTTTTCATTTTTAGTGTATGTAAATTGGGTTGTTCTACAGTATTTCGGAGTATCAAAACTTCCAAAATTAAAGTGTTAGATCACTTCATTTCTTCAAAAATAGATACTGCATAAGTGATCAAACGTTTCAAAACTGGAAAAAAATTTGTACTCTAAAGTACTATAAAATTTTGGTATGTAAACCTAATATAAGAATAGATTATCCAACTATCAAATCAATCCTTGTGTACATTTGCATGTGGTATAGTGTTTGCGGAAGTCATGTTGTTGTGTGTGAGTTTCGGACGATTTTGAGATCATAAATCCGTTTTACATAGAACAAAATATTATTTAGAGATCAATATATAGTGCATATAAAAATAATATTAAGCTTTAAGAAAGATCATATTTTTGTACCATGACATGTCATTATACGGCTAAATGTATATATTTAAGTATTAACACATCATTATTGTCAAAAATTTATAATACAATTATATGATCCAATGGCTAAAAACCACAGTCTATATAAAAATCAATTTTTTCAATCTTGAATCCAGAAAAATATCACTAGTAATAGGGATTCTTCTCATATATTATTAGATTCAAATTTACGGTTTTTCATAAAACTTGCAATTTAGAGTTCTCATATTTATAAAGGCATTAGGTTCAGTTCGTCATCCTACTCGATCCATCGATCATCAATTTTCTTCTAGTTGCAGACACATGTGATATATAATGGTAAACACATTCGATCCGGAAAAAAAATACAAGAAGAAGAAGAAGAAGATCGTAGATCGAATAAATATATAACGAAGATCAAGAAATAGGAGAATAAAACGCAAAAAAGAAAAAAATTAAACTAGATCTAATGATGATGATGGCGCAAAGGAAGCAAAGAAGATGCCCAGAAACACAAGAACCCAGCAATTCATCAGAAAAAAAAAACAGCAATTAAATATAGCAAAATATTTTATTATGAGATCAAAATAAAAAGAGAAAAAGGAGAAAAGGATAGGATTGATATATAAATATGATATGTAGTGACACGTAATGTCATGCAGATTTTAAGATCATAAAATTAGGCCATGCTTGAGGCCCATTACATTGCTCATAGTACTTGAGAGAAAGATTTTGACACTCGTTCTGGCACACTCTTAGTCTAATTAAGCAGCTGGTTTCCGTAACCTAATCTACTTTCTCTGTCAGGAGTTGCAGGACGCAGTTCAATTCAACTAACATATGCATGATGCATTTGCTTACACGAGTACGTACGTACCTTAATGGCAAATGCACGAATATGAGGATGACAGTATAGTCGAGTGCTTAACAAAATGAAATGCCAAGGGAGAGGGAAGGCACGCTGCACGCTGCACGCTTCACGCATGTAAAAATTAAGATCAATTAAACAAAGTGATAGATGACGCGTGAAGATAGGATCGATGTTAATACACGAGAGATTAAGTGTTGTTTAAGATAGCATATTCAGTGCACTGAGTGTACTTGCATCAGTCATGTGTAATACAATCTTAATTGGTGATGGAGCCAAAATCAAAACTCAGGGCGGACACAAAATTAAAAATTAAAAAATGCATATATATAAATAAAAGAGAAAAATATTGATAAGTAATACATATACAATGAAAAGAAGGGAAGAAAAAAATTACTAATTGAATGAATTGTAGTATATAAATAGATATTATAGTATAAAAATATATAATAAAAGTGAAAAAGATTAAGTGGGAATCAAACTCAGTACTACCTTGTCTAAAACATGGAACATTTCCACTCCACTACATAAGATTATATGCAATTTAGATAAACTAAATAACATATATTCAATTTTCGGGAGAGGAGGGGGAAGCCTTGACTTGTCTTCAAGTGGCTCCATCTCTGATTTTAATAATTTATTTGATCTAACTATTTATATGACATTAACACTAATATTATATTAAAATAATAAATAATTAAAATTATATCTTATAAATTAATATACTTACACGTCGTGCACTGCCGAAGAATTTTCCGTTGTTGAGTGGCCTCCTGCATTTGGCTTTTGGCTTATGTTTGTCCTCTTGTCGTTGCCAAAAACATGACATATAATACCCAAACCTCGAGCTCTTTGTTCATAAAAACTCGCGCATGTATTAGTTAGGGTTCTGGGTCGAGTCAAGTGGATGCCATGAGTGCAACCAAACTTGCAATTTAGTTTAAACTAACAACTTCGACGTTGTTGGAGTTTGATCCACGACACTCTGGGTTTGGCTTAGCTCCACCATCACCAAAGTCACCAACCCATATGGCTCGAGGCTGGAGGGGTTTAATAGTACTTTGAGATGGATGTGTGTGGCGTGGCGATGACCTTGAGCCATGTGGTCTCCAAGCTCATTTCTCCTCCCACAGCATGCATGGCATGAATTTTTAATCTGGAAAAATCTTTATTAACATATGGGGCTGAGATATTGATTGACCAGGAAGTATGAAATGTTTGAATTGATCACGTTTCACACTTCGGAAATAGAAGTGTTGTAAGCGAGACAAAAGTATTTGGAAGTTTTTGGAACCGCAATTTTAATTTTTTTGATTTTAGAAGTGTGTGAGAAGCGCAAGTTTTTATTTTTAAAAGCGTAATTCTAATAATATATTTTTCTGTAAGTATTTTGGAAGCGTGAAATTAAAAATAAAGAGTAATTTTGAGGAAAATAAAACATTTTGTTAGTTATGTATTGAATTTTCTCTATATTTTTTTAACATTTATAAACGTTTGTGTTCATAAACAATCAAATCAGAAGTAAAATCTTATATTTTAGATACTTAATTTTTTATATATTATTATATATCTATATAATTAATTTTTATTATTTTATTACACAAAGCCTCTCTTAATTTTTTTTTTAAAAATCGCTTTGGCCTACCACATTCATTTCCATGCAACCTAGTGATTGACCATAGAACACGAGGAAAGACAAGCCTGGGAAATAGAAGCCCTTCCTCCTAGCTTCTTTCCTAGCTATAGGAGTCGACCAAGAGACCTTGGTTATATAATGCCTCAAACTTTGGGATTACACTTCACCTTTGGACTTGTTAAAAGCCCTTCAAAAGATAGACTAATTTATGTTTCTTTTATGCTACCCGTAGCTTGGTTATTTTTCTTGTCTCAATACACGATGAATATAGTAATCTCCGACCAAGATAAGTAATGGAGATGAAAAAATATAGAGGGAGCTTTCCCAATGCAGGACATTTGTGACCCACTAACGAAGTGCCTAACTAACCCAATCGATATCTCTATTATATGTTTTTCTTTTTGGCTGCCTTAGCTCTGCTTTCCAATGCATTGTGTTCCATATATTGGAAAACCACACTACACTACTACCTACTCTGTTTCATAAAATTCAGCATAGAGAAATGTTTTGCCAGAAGTTCTTAGAGAAATGCAACAAAGTGACTGTAGTAGGCAACGGGTACTCCTGAAACATACATGTTCAACATTTAAAATTATGAAAAATTAACTTTAATAAAGATATTAATATGATATTTAAATTTTAAAAATTATTAAAATTATGTTTAATGTCCCAAAAAATGTATTAAACGTAGGACTGGGCAGAATCCTACCCGAGCGGCTCAAACCGACCGACCCGCCCATGTTTTTCAGGTCGGAAGCCGACCCGTTTGAGAGTGACAAAACCAAATCGGCCCAAGTGGACCGAACTGAATCAATCCGGCCCGGTCGCAGGTTGGAGTTTACAACCGACCGGAAGGAACCCGACCCGACTGATTTGGTTGGTGATCAGCAGAGCTGCATATGCACTGCAGCACTGATTCAGGCAATCATGCTCATTCGTTGCCTCAAATTGATTGCTCATTTGCTCTCTCGATTCTGTTCTCCAGTTTCTCTTCAAATTTATGTCAATCATTATTATACAGCCTCTCCCTCTTCATCACCATCAATTCTGCATCGATTCATTAATCCCTTCCATTTTCCAACCCAAGAAAACTCTAGTTTCAATCCATATAAATACTAAGAGATGAAACCCAAATTCTACAGCCCCAATTCAAGTTTGCAGCAGGCTATTCGGTGCATCCTACATATTCGATTATGGGTTTTAAGAGGTATTCATGTTATTTATAGTCTGAATGGCTCAATTCACTTTTTTAGATTTGAAGTTTTGAACTAATTTTCTGATCATCTTGTGGTATTCACTTTTTTAGATTTGAAATCCACAATCTAGACGCTCTCATTATGTTTGCAGATGCATTTGGAGCTTTGCGTTTAAGGTATTTATTGGTACCAACTAGTCTGTTCTTCACTTTGTTCTGGGCAAACTAAATTTAGTTCATTGTTATCTATTGGTAGGGAAGCATGCATCAGTTTCAGGGAATTACACAAGAAAAAGCACTCTAATGGGTACCGCAAGAAGTTTATGCATTATAAAAATTATATGAGGTACCGCAAGATGTTAAATGTCAAGGTATATGACAATACTTTGTACTCGTGTAGGTGAAGAAGGAGAAGGCCATTCACCACACTCTTAATATGCTTAGCCTCGATGTAACCAAGAAATGTCTTGTAGCTGAGGGGTGGAGTCCTATTTTTGCATCAAAGCAGGTATCCGTTGGTTTCAAAAATTGATAACTAAATGATATATTCTGCATGAGGATGAGTCTGGTGCCTAATTTGGATTAAAACGTTCTCATTTAGGAGACATATTTTGATATGTTATGGAGATTCATTCTTCAGATTGATCGTTGCAGATCCAGGATGCATTGCAGCGAGCAGCTTTTGACTCCAACTCTAAAGTTAGAGCTATTTTGCAGGTTCTGCATACAAAGGAGGCGCCACCAACATATTTCCGAACAAGCAAGTTCACTTCTTCATTTCAAGATATTGTTGATGCATATGGGTGAGTTCCACGCCAGTTTTGTACTCTATGTCGTATGCTCTTTTTTGTGTGTGTGTGGATATTAGAAAAGAGACATTGAGTAAATATTGGTGCACTCCATGGAACTTGTGACGTGGTAGATATATAGCCACCTCTTATTTGGATTTTCCTACATTTCAATACTAGTGGTCCTATCTTCGAGCAGTTGCTTTGGTCCTCATCTACTGCATCATAAACTAGTAGATATAAGATATATATATCCTTAACCATAGTCATTTTGGAACATTCGTAAGGCATATTGTGTCATATACTGAAAATTGGATCCACATGAGCTATTTTTTTGCTTTGTCAGTGCTTTACTCTCTCATCTCCCTGTGGCCATTACCCCTATCAATATTTCATGGTGACTAGTTTAAAACTTTCGTGAGGCATACACATTGAAATTGGATTTGCATCAACTATATGTATGTTTTGTTAGTGCATTACTCTCGCAAGTCCCTATGTTAATCACTTTTATTAATCTTTTGTGGTGACAAGAGCATTACTGCATTAGTTTGTTTTGCATTTCCTCGACCATAATCTACCAAGTAGAGGGTTAAAAAGGGATTCTTAAAAGTCCAGTATTTATATTACTCCTTGCAGTGTGAGCAACAAGATGTACTAATGCAGTCTACAAAAATAAAGATGGCAAGCTCTTCAGTCTTCACTGTAGGGGTGGTCAATGGGCAATGGATTTATGCCTTCATTGGAGTTTTTATTTTTACTTTCAGACTTCTAAATGTGAGACTGTTATTATCATGTAATGGAATTGGTTTATGAGTATTGGTTTATGATTCACTAGATTCAGTTTGACAGTTTCTTTTTCCATTTGAATGATTATGAATTTATGAGATTGTGTTGATGAGTTGATATGTTGTTGATGTTGTTATGCCTTGATGAGTTTACTTGTTGTGTTGAACTGTTGATCTGTTTATGAAGTTGGCAGATTGCAATAAGTGCAATTTTATGAGATTGCTGATTTGGTGATGCTGGTTACTAGCTGGTATGTTGCTACTACAGCAAAAAAATAAAAATCAGAGAGGTCAATAAAGGAATAAGGGCAGTAACTAGCTGGTATGTTGCTTATAGGACTGGGCACGGGTCAGTAGCAACTTGCTGAGGTTTTGTGCTACTTTGTATTTTCGGCCCAAGCCGACTTCCTATGTCTGACCCGCAACCGAACTGACCCATACCGAAATAATTGATAAACAGAATTTTCAGCCCAAAAAAAAGAAATAATCAGTTGCAGTTTAGATTTTTGACAACCCGATGATGCGGGTCGGGTTACGGGTTGGGCCTCAAACCGAACTGCCCCGACCCGTGCCCAGTCCTAATTAAACGTGATGCATACTGTGATTTCTGTCACTGTCACCATCTCTACTTACGATGGGTCACTTTCTTTAAAAGGGCACCTTTTTTTTTCTTCCAAAAAAACCAAAATGATAAGGGCACCCAAAAATTGATGTGTACACCCCACAAATTTTACGCCAATCTTCTCGATGTCATGCCGTCCAAACACACCACCACCCACTTCATCGACCTCTCCTCCTCCTCTATGTCCTCCGACCAGCCTCCTCTCTCTCTCTCTCTCTTTCTCTCTCTCTCTCATACAGAGACTTAGGCAGATATGGGATTGGCACCCATTGTCCGCAACACGACCTCGCTGACACCGTCCGCCGAAACACGATATGGGATTAGCTAGCACGTAACTGCTTCCAACTTGAAAACTAACGGGTCTTCCATGGGAGAGAGAAATGAGTCAACTCAGTGTGGTGTTGCAAGAATCAGTGCAAAGAGGAAGAGAGGAGGCGAGGAAAATACTGGAGGTTTTGACGGACTAGATGGACGAAAGAGATGCGGCCACGGCGGGAAGGAGGAGCTTCAAGCAACGTCTGAGATTGGCCGAAATCGGCTGTTGCGGTGCGGCGTGGCGATTCTAAAGAATGGCGACGATCAGCGTCATAGATGATAATGATGATGGCGAAAAACATGAAAGGTAGCAAATTATCGTAGTTTCTTATTCTGGAGTCGGGCCAAGATTTTTCGGGCCCGACTCCGGGTCGGGTATGAATCTAGCGGTGGCGCTTGTGGTGTAGAGACATTTTCGGGTGGCGGACGATGTAGTTGCGACGCGATCCCAAGCGGACTCCAAGAAGTCGTCGACTGTTTTTTTTCGATAGAGAGAGTAGAGAAAAAGGAAAATAGAAAAATAAAATAACCGTAAGGTATGAAAGTCTTTTCACCTCATTTTTTGAAGAAAAAAGATATCGCGTCATCAATATATATTGTGTTGTGACGAAAAATGACATTAGGCATCACGTAAATATAATTTTGAAGGTCTATGTACCACTTTGATAGTTTTTAAAATTCGGGCATCATATTGATTCCCCACGAAAATTCAAATCCTAATAATAAATTTTCTCCTTGAAACTATAAATAAAACACTTGAGAAAAAAAAGAAGGTATTATGCTAAAATATACGAGATGGTCATTGTTTGTGCCCAAAATAAACATAACTTTTATTTTAATACTTTTGGGCCCTGAAGATAAAGCGGGCCGATCACATGCGGCCTGATTAAAGCTGCGAATCGGGAAGAATATATCTATGCAATTCCTAGATAATGTAGGGGAATCTAGAGGCAAGATATTAATCCTAATCGATAATGTTACATCGTCAAGCAAAGGAAGTTAAAGTGCTAACAACTATAAATAGAAGAAGTAAAGAAGAATTTTGGATCTCTTCACACATACACAATTTGCGCACCAGCAAATCTTACTCTGTTGCGAGTAAACAACCAGCGAACAGCGAGCTCAGGATCTATGCCACCGAATAGAGCGTGGGGATTCGAAGATTCACTCAAGCTAAACAACCAGCAATGGCGAATTTAGGATCTAGGCCACCCGACAGAGCGTGGGGATCCTAAAGATTTACAAAATTACCCTATCCAGTATTCTCAATACTACGTCCTTAGGATTGCTCTGCTTTATACTTGCTCGAGAGTGTAAAGTATCGATTCTTTGTGGCTCGGCAGAGAGACACGAAGCTTACGTCTTGCATACTATCAAGACAAGTAGGACTCAACGAGCGAGGTTGGTGCTCTCCTTGCTCTAATCGCTTGAAAAGAAGCAGAGACTACGCGGCGTACAAAATAACGACATTCTTCCCTAGGCAGTGGCACGCCTCGCACACAGCCCACCAACAACAGCGGATCCAAAAGAGACAATTTGTGACTACTCCATTCGCAGCGACCTGATTGGAGAAAATCGAAGCCAAATATTTTGGAACGCCTAGTGGTACTCAGGTTTAGTGTCTTACAATCATTGATCCGTATCTCAAAATTTTCATGAGTTGCCTTAAACATCCAACACCTACGTTCTGAGAACACAACTCAGCCGCTTGTAGAGGTTTAAGCAACGAGGAAGTACGAGAGAGGTTCGGCGCAACGATAACTAAGGGTCATTTATCATCATCATCGTTAGAACCTAGGAAAATTAAAGAAATAAGGGTCATGGAATTTAAGGCCTACAGAGATTACTCGCTCGAGCAAAAGCAACGGCGAGACACTAATATTGAACGGATGCTGAACAACATGGAGACCAGCCACATGATGGTGTCTAAAGTTTATAACAGGCTCGACAGCCTTTACGAGGGATCTTGTGGAGTAAATGAGAAGTGACAAGCTATTTATAGGCCTAAAAACTCTAAGGGGCTTTGAATAAAAGAACCCGGAGCGTTGTATCGATTCAGCACAGCAGTTAAGGGGGTTCAACATTCAATAACTGATTTGCATATCTCTTAAAAAGCTTAAAACTTACCATTTCGAGATACAGAGTTATGAGCCATTAAAGACATACAGTTACTCCAAGGATCGGCGTAACTTTACGAGGCGCGAAGTTATTCAATGACGGAGGTACACAGCAGGTGATTTAAGGCTATGGGCCATAAAACATAAACTAATAAAGAGTTCATACAAAATAAATTAGGAAGCCCAAAATTGGGGCTTAGTACACAGGATAATAACAAGTTTAAAACTTCACAACGGAGCTACTGAGAGCTCGGAGATTAGTTTTTACTTGAAGTTATCGGGTCTATGCAGTGGCCCAAACTCTTTCAACATTTGCAGCTGCAACGCGAGTTTGTTGAAAACTTTCGGAGAGAGTCTTCCAGACATTAAGAAGAGCGATAGCAGCCTGCTCCTTTCCAAAAAAATCTTCCTCCTTTTGACGCAGCTTAGCCTGAAGCTTTGCAATCTCCACACGCATGGCCAGAATGTCTACTCACTTACCTTCGTAGTTCTTCCCCATTGTCGTATTTTTTTTCTAAATCACGTTTCCACCTACGGTTATGGTCTACGCGATGGGAGATGACTTTGTTTCGTTCATGGTTGGCAGAGACTACGATGTCATAAAGGGTGGGAATTTCTCGCAGTAGTTCCTCCATTTGGTCCAGAATAGCATGATCTACTCCCTCCACAGCACGACGAGTCGTTTGAATATGGGCAGCTAGCTCTTAACGAACAGACTCGTTCTGAAAATTCAAAGTCCATATATCACGAAGGTATGCGATGGTGAGTTGGACTTCTGGAGGATCTTTTTCAGAAAGAGCCAAGTACTTTTAGATTTGCACCGCTTCTAGCAGGGTTTTAGCCATTCCCTCACTACCCTTAGTAGGAGTCGGAAGGGCTGGAGTTGCAGACTAGGAGGCAACAGTCTCGCTGCAATTATGGATAACGTTAGAGAAATCTCCAAGCCTCCGTTGTTGGTAAGAGACATCTCTTGAGTACCTGGATCTTTCTACATAAAAACTTATACATAGGGAGTTTAGTTATGAGATACCCAAAAGACTTACACGAAGAAATCTTATACGAGCAAAGTCAGAATATACCTGAGATAGATGAGGGGGAGATTGATCATCATACAGGGCAGTGTTGGTATAAGAAGGGGAAGACACATCAGCAGCAAACTGCGAAGAACAAGTAAAAGTTAAAGTCCAATTAAAAGAAAAAGTTCAACCAAATTTAGCAGGATCAAGTGCAGTACGGTAGCTTCCATATGGCCAGTTTCAGCGGCCAGAATGATGGTGGGAGCATCCAAAACACGAGGCTATTCTCTACTCGCAGTTATGGGAGCCACATCCGCAGTAGCGAAAGCATGAAGCTGTGTTTCTTGAGTAGTTTCCTGGGACCCCGTAACCAAAGACAGTGGTTAGAAAAACACAGTATTTCCAGGTAATAGCATGAGAGCATAACACATACCTCAATAGCAGAAGTAGTCTGTATAGCAGCAATGTCATGAGCCTCAATACCTCCTTAGGCCACAACAGCCTTTTTCAGAGGCTCTTCATCAACCGCGGAGGTAGCTATCTCCTCCATAGTGGCGGTCGCAGCAGCGGAGACTAGTTAATCAAAGGGGTTGAGCTTCTTCATTTGCAGCACTGGAAGGACTTACAACCAGAGATTTAGGAAGAGGGGGTTCCCCAAACGCACTCGCAACACTGGAAAAGGACTTAGGAGTGGCGAATGGTTGTGTACACTTCCCCTTGCTCCGTGTACCCCGAAAGAGTAAGTCTTCCACTGAAGGATCGCTATCAGGCATTAGCTCAATGGAGGGAGAATTATCACTCGACTCATCTTCCAATAGCCGCCCGCGTTCCTTGACGGCACTACGATGGGAGCAGCGAGACTGAACCATAAAAGAATAGGGTTAAAGTCAGAAGGAAAAAGTTTTTAAGAAGAAAAAAAACTAAGAATCTTGGGACAAATGAAAGCCATACCAGAGGAATCTCCTTATTGGAATCTCCATCCTCATGGTCTCATGCTTCAACGGTATCCTTCTTCTTCTTCTTCTTGGCAGCAGCTATCTTCGCAACATTCTTCGCAGCAGGAGAGGCAGCAGCAAAAATTGCACCCATAAGCTTATTATGCTTTAAGATAGAAGTAGGAGAAGTATTAATCTCTCGCTGCTTCCTTTTCTAGCCCGCCTCCTTTTGGACATCGGGCCCCACAACCTTCCTATCTACAATTCTCTTGAAATAATCAAGGAAATAGGCTGGAAAGATGGTGCGAAAGACTTTGGATTTGGACTGCACCCAAATATCACCATAATGGCGCTTATTCCACTCATCATAGTCTTCAACAGCAGAGTAGGCTACACAAAAGGAGCGCCAACGGAACTCTGAGAGGTCTAGCAAGGGGAAGGTTAGAGTAGCAAGGTCTTGAAGAATCGCTGCAGAAGGCTTCTCTGAACAAGTCCTCCACGAAGTGTAGCTGTTGCAGGATTCTATCATAGGGCAGGGAAGACCTTCTTTACACCCAAGTTGACGAGCGAAATGGTTGGAGGCATACAGCTCAATCCACAAAACTGCATCGGGAATGATGATGTCTGCACATGCGATACATTGTGCAAAGAGCTTCCTCACAGGAGGTGCCTGACGAGGAGTCACTGTAAATCCAGTAGACAACTCGGCAGGAAATATTCTCATCACTACGAATTCAGCCATGTTCATGGGGAACAGCTTCTAACCCCAGAGATAATTGAAGCATTACGAGTAACTCAAATGTTCCATTTCCCCGAAAATAGCCAAGGACTTCCCCAGCACCTCCTCAAAGGTAAATTCCTTGTGGTGAAAACTGCGAAATTTAGGGAAATAGACCTGCAGCCACAGAGATAAAAATCCAAACAGGACCTGCAAACTTCAACTTGAATGGGTTTAATGAAATCCACCCAAACCCACGGTATGAAGCACCTAAGGCGGACTGCACAAGGCCAAGGCAGTGGCTACTGTATAACGCTTTAGCCGCCTTAGTGAAGGTATTGGTGATCATGTCCGCAACAACGTAAAATACATAGCGACAGAGCCACAATTCTAGAAAGGCAATGCCACCGTAGACATTCTTTACCCGCTGATCATCAGAGGCAGGGGTAGCTTGAAACTCCTCTGTGTTGTAGTGCTTACGCCAATTGGAGTAAGCGATGCTGATAGTCGAGCGTGCGGGATCCGTAGAAAAATTGAAGTCCTTACTATCCAAAGCACTCGGAAGAAAATGCACATCCGTAGCGGGCAAACCAGTAATAGTGGTAACGACAAGTAAAGTAATTTCTAAATGACCGAATGGGAGGATAAAACGATTACTACTGGTTTCCCAATAGCATAAGGCAGCAACGACGGCGGCACGATTCCTTCCTTGGAAAAGATGGAAACATAAATCTAGAGCGTGCGAAATACTAACCTGTTGCCAAATTTCTTCATCAAGCGACTTCCGCTCTTGGTACCATTGAAGTTCCTCAACTCTGGTACTAGGCCATTTCCCCAATTTTACTTTAAACTCCTTCTAATCCCACTGATGAGGAGCGGCAGCTTCACCTCGCGCGACCAATGGAGGACAGCGCACAGTAGAATCAAGAATGGAAGAGGCCCTAGTAGTATTGGTGGTCGGACCCAGTATAACCTCATCTCTCTTTGTTAGATCGATCCACGAATAGGGAAGGTCTTGATCTCGATGGAGGCGCTAGTCCATATAAACGCGGAAGGCTTCCACATCTTTCTCATAAATGTTTGGGCAGAACCTTTGATAAGGGCATTTTCAGGGAGGAAGAAAAAGGAAGATAGGGACTTGGAGAGTGATCGAAAATTCAAAATCTTGAGTTGCGGAAGCTTAAGAGAGAAAGTTAAAAGGGAGGAAACGACTGAAGAAGCTTAAAAGAGTTGAAAATAGACGGCGCGATTTTTGTAGAAAAACACTTGAGTAGCCTAGTGCGAGGCTATTTCAAACCGTTGTCCATAAAGCGACATGTCACTGCTAAAAAGACCCCTTCGATTGTCCATGGGTTAATCTCGAGGTCTGGGGGCAATGTCTGTGCCCAAATTAAACATAACTTTTATTTTAATACTTTTGGGCCTTAAAAATAAAGCGGGTCGATCACATGCGGCCTGATTGAAGCTGCGAATCGGGAAGAATATATCTATGAGATTTCTAGATAATCTAGAGGAATCTAGAGGCAAGATATTATTCCTAATCGATAATGTTACCTTGTCAAGCGAAGGAAGTCAGAGTGCTAATCTCTATAAATAGAAGAAGCAAAGAAGAATTTTGGATATCTTCACACATACACAATTTGCACACTAGCAAATCTTACTCCGTTGCGAGTAGACAACCAGCGAACAACGAACTCAGGATCTATGCCACCCGATAGAGCGTGGAGATTTGAATGTTCACTTAAGCTAACCGACCGACAACAGCGAATTCAGGATGTAGGTCACCCGACAAAGCGTGGGGATTAAAGATCTACGAAGTCACCATATCCAGTGTTCTAAACACTACGTTCTTAGGATTGCTCTGCTTTATACTTGCTCGAGGGTGTTAAGTATCGATTATTTGTGACTCGGCAGAGAGACACGAAATTTACGTCTTGCGTACTATTAAGACAAGTAGGACTCAACAAGCGAAGTTGGTGCTCTCTGACAAGAAGTAGAGACTACGCGGCGCACAACATAACGACATTCTGCCCTCGACAGTGGCACGCCTCGCAAACAGCACATTAATAACAGCAGATCCAAAAGAAACAGTTTGCGACAACTCCATTCGCAGCGACCTGACTGGAGAAAAACAAAACCAAACAATCATATGATGGTCCCACCGTTTACCATCATATGAACCGTTTAAGAGCGAGATTTAATCCTCATGGTGTATATAATTTTAATTATTTATTGTATAAGAAAAAACGAGAGACGTGAATTTCGGCTATTTATTGATCCATATATGTGTGGTTATTTGGTCAATATGTGGTAACAATATCAGGGACAGCGCAACATCATGGAGTTCATCCTCATCTACTTTGGGTAGAGTCGTAGACGATAGTCGTACGATAGAAAGGATCATACAGCTGGCAAGCAAGCACATGAGCTCTTTCTCAAAGAAAATATCAGCCTCTTTGTGGGGCCCTCTTATTGGGGGGTAAGGAATTGAAACGGTGACGCACAAAATCGGAGAAAGGCCATCGGTGTTAAGGGTAGAGCCCATCTCAAAAGCTGTCGGCATAGAGGAGGCGAACTTAGTCTCGTCCTTCACCCACCAAACAACGACCCTTTTAACACCGTCGTAATCGTTAAGCTAGCTAAACGACTTTAATTTGTTTCCGGGGTATAATAATGCCCGCGAATACTGTCGTACGTAACAGTAGCCAATAGGGATGGGACTGGGATCGGAGGAGGAGCAGTAATTATATAGAGCGGTGACGTAGCAAGGCGATAAGGTCCGGCCAATAGAAAGTTATATCTTCAAAACTTCATATCTCAATTGTCCTGTAAATATCTTGCAAAAATTCAAAATTATTTTTCATGACCTTTACTATTTGCTGGGTTGTACGAGAACAGTTTGAGGCGGCCTCATCGAAGAACTGCTCTCGGAGGAGCCATGCTTATCTTCGTGTAAGACACAACAACTTTGCCGCCACGTCCGTGTTGACAAGTCAATATCACTTTAAGAGTAAGTTCGCTCATCTAATCTAGTTTAGTTGTCATTAATTTAGTCCTAAAAAATAAAAATTCTCAAAAACATAATTTTCACCCATAATTTTTTGCCTAGACAAGAATTCCTTTAAGTCAATTTTAGTCATTTCTCTTGACCTGATTACAACGTGGCACATTTGAATAATAACTTATTTTATTTTTTCTTCAATTAATTGTAAAAATATTATTTGATTAAAATTTAATATCATTATTATTTATTAAAAATTAATAATAATATATTAATTAATATAAAATAAAATTCTAACCCAAATTCTGACGAAACGGGTAAAAGTAATCATAAAAAAGTGAATGACATGTCACTGATCTAATCCCTTCAAACTCCAATAACCCTAACTTCGTGAGTCGACCGTAACCCAATGAGTAAACTTGCTCTAAATCATTTCCATCACCACATCACTCCCCATTTATCTCTCTCTCATCTCTAAAGAAAATGGAGGGATGAGTTCTATTATTTCCGAATTCCGATACGATTCGATAGAACTAAAAAAAGATTGTGGTGAATCACTATTTAATTTCTTATTTGGCTTCGTCTCAAGTGAATGGGTTAATTTACAATGGGGATGCAAGTATAAATAGCTCGATCAATAACCTCAATTGTTTCTATATAACTTCTCGATCGGCTTATAGTTTAACCATGTTGGCTATCTTCTATGAGTTCAATCCTTTATAATTTTATTATGGTTTTTTAAGTCTTCCATTGCACCTGCCCAAAAAAAAGTCTTCCATTGTTGTCACTCAAATGCTTAACCACTTATTTGGTTGTAATATATATCACGTAAACTAGTCAATGTACATACTATGCATGTTTACGTTTTGAGAAACTTTTAGGGTGGAATGACTCTATCGTAGATTTTATTCATTAATTTTGTTGTTATTATTGTAAAATGAAATAATTTTTTTAGTAATTTCGTTCAATTTTTTGTGAATATTTCAACGAACACATTTTTACAAATTTAAGAACAAATTGTTGTCAATGCTGTATTTTAGTTTAATTGTTTGTAAATGATAAAAGAAATAGTCATTATTTTTTTCTAAATGTAGTAATTTCTAGTTCAAAAAGTTGTAATTTTATTCAACTAATTGTAGATACAAATTTAAGATAGATAACCTATATCATAGCCTTACCCCACTTCTTGAAAGAAAAAAAATTAAAGCAAAAAAGGTGTGTCACTTTAAAGAGAACAATGAACATCAATTTACAATGACCTCCCCCGATGAGCAACGAGCAAATAGTAATCATTCATATACTAGGCATGACTATGTTAAAGATCATAATATTAAACTGTTGTCGCTAACGAAGCGCTCTAGCTAAAAAATAACTATAACATTGCGACTAGAGGCATGGATAGACAAAGACCCTAATCGTTTTTTATTGAGTCTAATGACTCTACTCAAGCCCCAAAACAAAATAGGACCTGACTAATCTAAAACATAGACCACTAAGATCCTAAATCGTAAAACAAAAATGAGGTAGGTCTAA
The DNA here is from genome assembly GCA_946800695.1 of Geum urbanum. NCBI lineage: Eukaryota > Viridiplantae > Streptophyta > Magnoliopsida > Rosales > Rosaceae > Geum > Geum urbanum. The sequence goes on from OX327002.1 coordinate 60,637,138, forward strand.
AAATCCCATTTTCTAAAACCCAAACACTCAGCTAGGGCCCAGAAAGCTTAACCAACCTAGCTAGTGTTGTATGAGCACGAAGCTGGCGCCGACCTTGCATCGTCAAACCACTAATGACCGAACCACCGTTTCGCCGGCCTCAAAACAAGAATTGCTACCTCTACATGAGCCGTGATGCACCTCTCCTAAGACAAAAAGAACCTGAAGTTGCCAGAAGATGGCCATCGTTCCGCAACCAACGCAACGTCGTCCTAATATGAAGTTTCACATAAAGAAGACGTTGCAGTCGCACAACGACAATGATGCCTAGCTAGGGTGAGCCCACACCAGCATTAGTACCAACCTTTTCACCGCCATGAGGGAGAGAATTTTCAAGAAACCGACGAACTACGCTCACCAAATTGGGACCATTGAAATCACAATGACTCTCCTTGCTTTTGAGACGGGCACGCACAGGCCGCAAACCATCGGAGAAGTGCTCGAGCTCAATCTTGACCAGCCCACTCAAGAATAATCCTGGTGCCACGCCCACGAAGAGAGGTGTCAATAGTGCCGAACCCAAAGGAACTGCAGGGTGTTGGGTCGCACGACGAAAGCCAAGAGAAGCCGTCGTCGTGAGAGCCTTCTTATGGTTAGAGAGGAACGCTCGCATAGTCCTTCTGCCCTCTTGACCAAACGATATTTTGTACTTAATAAAAATAATTATTAGAGAGTGTCAATTATCGTATATGGTGAAGAAATTGTAGAAAAAGGAGCCGTTGTTATAACTCTATAGAGAAAGAGGGAAAGATTATAAGAATTCAATAATTGTTTTTTTAAATATTTTTCTAATTACCTATATATCCTTAAAATAATTATACTTTTATAAAGTTAAAATGACAAAATAGGAGAAATGACAAAAATAGCATATGTTTGGGTAATATCTCTATCTCTACTATAATAATTAAAGGAAAACGTTGAAAGTTTTTGTGTCATCAGACACTAAATTTTAGGTTTCCAAAATTTTCTAAAATAATATTAAAAAGTAATAGCAAATAAAAGAATATAAAAATGGTATGTGGCCAAGGTGTTGAACTTATCTACTGACGAGTCAAAGTTCTAATCCTAGTACTCATCTATTCGTAAATTAAAAATTATTGCGGCAGGTAAAATTTAAGGATAATAAGAAAATATTGTATTATTATAGAAATAAATATTAAAAAAATAAAGTTTGAGTACGAGTGAGTCCTAGGGTTTTGGCCACCCGATAGTGTCTTCTTCTTCTTCCTTATGAACGAGTAGATCTCAACTCGTACATGCTCCAAGAATGAGATATGGTTTTTTTGGTGATGACGTGCATCGAGTCCTAGCGCTGCAGGGCCTAGAATTTGGGTTGCCTTGGTACCGGCCTTTTTCGGCAATGGCTATGTGTTTCAGGAGTGAGAGTGGTGATGCAGAAATAGTGGGTTCCGTTGAAAAAGGGCTGCAATATTTATGGAGAGCTGTGGCCAATCAAAAACAACGAGAATCCACTGGGATCTGTGTGACTAAAGAATGGGGTTCTTACTGGAACTTAGTGGCGTAAGGTGGTGCCTGGCGGGTTTTGTTGGGATCCCGGTGGGATTTCAAGTGGTGGAGGATTTCCGGTGGCATATCGGCGGGGGGAGGTCGATCGGTGCCAAAGATTAGAGGTTGCTCAACAAAATACGAACGTCTCTGACGGCTGGTCGCTGGTTTCAATTGGTCTGGGTCCTAGACCTTATGTGGGATATTTGTGGGCCTAGGGTTTGGTATAGTCGGGCTTGCCTTGTCATTTGGGTAATCAGGCAGTTGTCCAATATTTATTTTTGTAGGGTTTGGCTTTGGTGTCTTACGACTTGGAGTTTGGAGTTCATTGCAAGGCTTTTTCACCCCGTCCTATGTGTTATTATTACGGCACATGATGTGTGATTGGCGATCTAAGAGGTATTTCGAGACATTGAAATATTTGTGAATCATAACACGACTATTGACACGTCATTGTGTTATTCATGGCCCAAGTTCTTAGATTTACTCGGCGAATGAAGAAATCTAGTTACTAGTCTTAGAATATCTTTATCAGAATCTAAGTAGCTAGTTCTCTATGTTCTTCTATTGTCTTAATTGTACTTGAATATTATTAATAGAAATTTGTGTTTACCTCAAAATATATATATATATATATATATAATGTGTTGTACTGTAAATTCAGGAAAAAAAATTATAAATTATTATCACTAACTACTTCTGTTTTTTCTCCCACTACTATACTCGCACGGGTGAAGATTTTTCTAGTATATTAAAAGAAATGATGCTTTTACAATTATTTGATCAAACATTGATAATGCCATAAAATCCCCCTAATAATATATAAGTTCAATACAATAGAGTTTTTTTTAAAAAAAAATGATAAAGTAAAATAATATAAACACTCTTACAGAAAAAGAAAGATAAAACTAACGATTTACAATTTTTCATCTCTTAAAGAAAAATGCCCTCCTCCCACATTCATCGGATGTGTCTATCTCTCTAGTAGTTAATATTGATAGATATAGTTATATGAGCACATTTACTTACAAGTTACAACACTTGCAAATGTACGTGGGATAGAAGAAGTCGTCGGTGTACTCTATTGTCTCTAGAGTACGTAGCAAACTAGCTGTTGAGAATAATTGTGCTGCTACCTACGATCTCGAAAACGATGCATCAAGCATGCTTCTCCCGCTCTCGCTTTCGACCCGATAGTGAAAGAAAATTAAAGCGAACTTGCTAAGTTAGGTCGTCTTCATCTTTAGCTAAAAAGAAAAAGAAAAAAGTCGTCTTCGTCTTCCAACACCATACTAGCTAAGCTCGATCATGCATGCCAATGAGATCGAATTAATACGTATGAGTGGTCATACGAGTTATATGATTTGTGATATATATGCAATACTTACTTCTCGTACATCATACGTACTCCGACCAAAATTCGTGAATGGATTTCGGAACGAAGTTGGTTTAAGCTTGGATAGAATGTGGAAGCATTGTCAAAGAGTCCAAGTTAACTGCGCGCAAAGAATATTTATGAGACATGCATGATCGCGATCGACTATATTGTATTCCTTGAGTAGCCAACTGGGCTACAATTTGCCTATTTTTATTTCTGAAGCATGTGCATATCCACGATCACATAAACATGCACGTAGCTAGAGCGTAGAGAAGGAGATCGATAATAATACTATTTACACACAAGTTGATAGAGGCAAAAGAAAAAACAAGATTTAAGCAACAAGCACGTACGTATGTATATATGTTTATGCATACGATCGATGACCAAGAGAACGCTGAGTTTTGACCAGGAATTAGCTAGCAACCCTAATTAAGTAGATCAATAAAGAAATACACAGATCGAGAATAAAAAATGAACAAACATATACTTACAATAAACAATTGCGAACGAATATACGAATCTAAAACGTTATGGACTTATAGGTTCAATTTTCCAACTGCATCAGTAGATAGCAAATGCATAAAATTTACGACTTTACGTGAAGTTAAAGAATAATATAACAAGGAATATACGTGGACTTTTGTGATAAAAAGAAATATACGCAAACTTGATATAGTAAAATTTTGATAAATAAATATTTAATAAATTAATAACTTCGTTAAAGTAATATTTTTTATCGATCACGACTTGAAACTAGTTTATACTACTAACACACTACCACATTTTTAACCATTGCCGGCGAAACGAAAACTAAGGCCGACGATTTTTTTAAATCGTCGGCCTTAGTTAAAAAATCGTCGGCCTTAGTTTTCATTTCGCCGGTAATGGTTAAAAATGTGGTAGTGACAACCTCGCTCAATGCATAAGACAATATTTTTTTATAATTTATTTAGATCCCTACGAATATATAAAGTAATAATGTGATTAAAAATATATATATTAATATTCATAATACATAAAATAAAATTCACAGTTGTGAATTTATATTTTGTCGATTAGTTAAGTTATTTCTTGAAGTTTTTCTTCATTTTATCCTAGGGTCTTTCTTTGAATTATTATTTATATTAAAAAATGAAGAGAGCTCACCTCTTCCTTCTTGCGTAACAGCAAACCCTAGGGTTTTACTTGCGGAGAATCGGCGACATGTTGCACTTCCCTGTCTCCACCTTGCCTTACGTTCGTGTTCCTCCAAGGCGTGTGCACCATGTCGTCCTTGGGTGGTTCTTGGTGGTGGTTTTGTCGACGATGGATCTCAATCTGGTCGCATGCCGACGAATCAGGGTCTGAGGTCAAGGCGTTGGTTTTGGGATCAAGGAAAAAGCAATGGCGTGTGAGCGGTGGTCGAAGGAGGTTGGGCTATGGTGTTCTCTCCTCTAAGGGCGTCAGAGTTCAGGTTCGGGTGCCAGTTTATTATAGTGATGAAGATCAGCCGAAATTGGTTGGCTGATAGTGGTCTTACTATTTTTTGTCGACCCAAACCAAGGTCTAGTAGGGATCACCAGCGGCGATTCTTGGGTGGCCGTTTGCAGCAAGAGTCGATGACAAAGATGGAGGAGTTGCGCAGGTTCACTTGGGCTTGGCCTAGGTTGACTGTCCCTTTGGGCTCCAACCGTAAGGCTTGGTGGGCCTTGGGAGTACATGGGACTAGATCCTCCGAGTTAATTCGCTTGATTTGGGATCCAGGAGATTTGCTATTGGGTCATGCTCCTTGGGCCACGGATGTCTGCAAAGAATTTTAATTTTTACAAAATAAGTTCGAGCGGAATAGGTATTACTTATCATCCCGTTTCGAGCTACATCATGGTTAATAGTTACTTGGTTACATTTTCTTTTTTGAGCTTATTGTTGGTTAGATTATTTGGGATAGTTAGATGACTTTGTTGTGTAGCTAGTCTAGACTGCGGTTTATTGTCTGTCGTTTTCCCTTGTTAAGAGTAGTTGCATGTTGTAATCTGTTCTCATCTTATATTATCAATAAGAACTGACGTCTTACATTTCCTCCCTAAAAAAAGAAGTTATTTCTTGAAGAAAAGAAGACTCCATTGTAGTCAGGTTCTTCTTCGCATCTAACACCGAAATAAACTTTGTTTCTTCATCTTGGGCAATATGTGCACTACATTTGGTAAAAAAAAAACATTTTGTAGAACAAAGATATTCAAGGTACGTAATAACTGTCCCAATTGCCTCTTTTGGAAAAGCTATCTATACAACAAAATATCGCTTGGATCATGATTATGCATATTCATTATCCCTTCAACCAGGGGCGGATCCATCCAGGGGGCTGGTTGGGATGCAGCCCACCCAATTTTTCAGCCAATCAAAAAATCAAAAAATATAGATATATATATATTTATAAAATATTATTAAAAAAATAAAAAGAGAAGTATATTTGTCTATTTTTTCGCATCTCACTCGACTATCACACTTCGATTACTCATCAATTAATCCCTAAACATTAAACATAAAATCTTATACATGCACACTCATTGTCTATATATATATGTTGATAGTATATATTGATAATGATTTAATTTTTGTTGAGATTTAAGTAAGTGGATCTCGCAAAGTGAGATATAGTTAGTTAATATCAATATAATTTTTTTTATTTTTGGGATTTAAGTTTATGTCTCTATATATGTCACTGATGTGTTTCTTATATTACATTATTATAATAATAAATACATATAGATGAGTCTCATAATAAAGATACAAACCTAAAAAAAATTGTGCGTTACGCGCACAATACACGGCCCATACAATTTCTAAATCCTGGATCCGCTCATGCCTTCAACATATAATATTTTTTTCAATAAACAATTCCATCATTGTATTGCTTTCATTATTTTAGAAATATCTCGATAAATTAATAAACTCGCTAAAACAATAATTTTTGTCAATCATGAGGTTATTCATTTATTAACGTTTTACTATACTACAGAAAAAATAAATCAAGTGGTTGTCTGGTTGGCATATTTGCTTACACATCCTTGGCATCTCTTATATTTTAGTTTTACTTAAAGAACTATATTTTGTTGGCAAAATTGTGGAATGTGTGAGATGGATTTCCAAAAACATAAAAGCGATATGGAAGAAATGAATTTGAAAAACAAATTAAGTAGCAGTGGAAGAAATGAGATTGTAAAGACTTCATATAAGACTTAATATGGACAAATCACATGTTATATACATTAACAAATAACAATGCTCAAGTTCTTTTCTTTTGATGGTTATTATATAAGATTTGCCTGATCCAAATAGAATTAATACATGAATTGGTATGTACATTATTAAGGTTAAGTTTTTCTTAGTCTTTGTCAGTTTGCCTTATGAAAGAGTCAACTATTGAACGATGCTAAAGCCAACATTACAGCCTGCGGCGCCGTTATTCAGTGGTCACCAATTCGATTTTCGACTACACTGTTGACTTGGTCGGGTTGTTGCTGCTCGATTTTCAATTGGGATGGGGTTTGTAGGGTGGTGTCGTGGTTGATCCAGGCTTGTGTGCGACAAAGTTTGGACAACGGTGAGTGTCTGTGGTTTGGACGGTGGTGGCGTGGTGGAATGGATCGAACGACGAATTAGTGAGCGGTGACAAAGATGTTTTTGGTTTACTGGTGCAATTGTTGGTTGTTGTTTGGTCGACGGTACCTGTTATGGGCTCTACATTATGCTGGTTTCTTTAGGGAAATGTGGGTTTCTTTGGGTTGAAGTTTTTTACTTCAGGCCAACTCTAGGCAGTTAGTTTGTTCTAATTATGTTTAATGGGTTTGTAGCCTAATTCTAGGTATTTAGTTTGTCTATTTACGTTCATGCTTATTATTGGCTTTTTTTTAGGTGCTTGTGTTAAGGAGTCCGAATAATATATCACAATTGCGTGTTTTGGTGCTTTCGGTCTCTCTGTTATCTTCCTTGTTATTTTTCATAAGATTTTAATAAAGTTGACAATAAGTCGAGTTTAGCAATATTTCAAGGAGTAATATTTGTCTCATCTTTGAGAGTTAAATTTGTAATACAATATATTTATTGCTTTCCACGTAGAGGTTTATTAATGAAACTCTCTTTTTTCTTCTTAAACAAGAGTCAAACTATTGAGAATTGCTAGAGTAGAAGATCCATCTATTGCGTTGTGTCATAGTTTATACGAAATTATATAGTTTTTGTTTCTTAACTTCGTGTTGATGAATCAATCACAGTTCAAATCTTCATTTACATTTCATTCATAATTGATACTCTGGCAAATATATAGATTTTGTTTGCATAAATAAGATCCATATTTAATGACACAGTGGATGAATATAGATTCGACTGATTCGTTTATTTATTCAAAACAAGAAAGTGAAGCTGTAGCTAGTGTAGTAGAGTAGTAGTCCTCAGCTAGAAGAACAGTACACAAATCACAAGGATCAAACTTCCACTAACCGTATTTGGTGATTATTACATGGAAATGTGAGTCAACTAATACAACAAAACAAAAATGCTTTGTCGTTGTGAAGGCAGAAGAAAGATGCCACAATAAATCGAGTCTCTCACCACATCGTTCCTTCCTCCCCTTCTTGCTTCCGCAGCAGTCAGTTTCATCCCCCACCTCTCTTTCTCTGCCTCTTTCTCTCTCCAATATTTTTTATCTATCACAAACAAAAAAATATCAACTTCTCCCAAAACAAAACCATTCTGGTTTCAACTTCACTTTTGAGTTTCAGTTTTCAAGCTTTAAAATGCTCCTTCTTCCTCCACTTCTTAAAGCCCATGTCTTTTTCACTCTAATGCTGCTGCTGCTGCTGCACACAGGGGTCACCACCAAGCTCTAAGCTCGAGTTGGGTTTCTTGTTTCTTTCTTGTCTTTATGGATTTTGGGGTTGTGGGTTTAGATGGGTTTGCTGGTTCATCAGACATTGGCTTTGCTAGCTCAGATCAGCAGCAGCAGCAGGAAGCGAGCAACAATAAACGGTACGGATCTGGGTTCCAGAAGCTGGATGGATCTGGGACCGTTGATCAACAAGACTGCTGGAGAAGCTCGAAACAGGCCAAGAGTAGTGATGATTTTTCGGCACCCAAGACAATGCTGCAGCTTAACACTGGTCTGATGAGGACCAGTTCCAGTCACTTCTCTGTTGATGGGCAGAACTTGCTGAGCTTCTCTAGCTCACCCAAATCGGAAGCTCAAAATGCCACATTGCTGCCTAGTTACTTCCAACAAGCTGTGTCTGCTTACACTAGAAACACAGGTACTTTGAATAGTTTCTTTCAACTTGGTTTTTTTTTTCCTTTCTGTTTGGGATATGATGCATTTGGGCATTTGCATGTGAGCTTTGGTTGATGGGGTTTTGGTTTCTTGTGATTAGAATTTGATTTATGGGTTGGGGGAGAATAAGAGACTATTGTGCTCCCAAATAGAAGGGTTGGGAACTTGGTAGTGTCTTTTCAAGGAAATCAATTGTCTTGGTTTGAAGTCTTGTCAAAACAATTGGAAAGTAACTCTACTCTCCCTATTTGAGAACTATGTCTCCCTGTTTTAAGGGAATATTAATTATTTTTGTGACATTTCAAGCACTGTGTAGTGGGCAAAAAAGGATACAAATTTATGCAACAAGAGTTGCAGGAGAAATGAGAGCTGGTAAAGACATGTTCTTTGATTGATGGCTAGCAAAGACATGTTCTGGTTCCTCTTTCTCTCCTCTTTAACTTTATATTCTGGATGAAAAAAAAAAAAGAGGACAAGAAGTTCATGATTGATGTGTTGTAGCTTCTTCCATAAATGCTGCAGCAAAGTTTTAATCTTTTGGGCTCTCACTGTCAACTCCCTTTTCTGCTCTTTATATTTTGCGCTGAGATATAAGTCAACAACCTGTTATTATTTTTGGGTCATGAAATGGTTGCTTTTCTGATGCTATCCTTACCTGGTTTTATATTTCAGGCAACAACAACAACAACAACAACAACAACAACAGTGGGAGCTTAAATGGTGCTACTGTGCATTGGACAATAGCAGGAGGCAAAGGACCATTCACTCCTTCACAGTGGATGGAGCTAGAACACCAGGCCTTGATCTACAAGTACATAACTGCAAATGTGCCTATACCCTCCAATCTGCTTATTCCAATAAAGAGAGCCTTTGATTCTGCTGGATTGTTTTCAACAGGACTCCTGAGATCCAATACATGTAAGTTAATCTCTCTTAGTTCCATTTGTTTATGTGTAAACAGTAAACAGTATACTGTTTATCTAGTTCTTGATACAATGCTCTTAAAGTTCTGCAGTAGTACACTAGTACTGTTTTTTCATTTATTGTATCAGGAAATGTATGTGATCTGAATGTAACCAAGATGGAGTCCATCCTTTCTCTAGGAGCTTAAATTTTCTGTTACTCTTACTTATTCACTGTGTGCAAAATGTGCAGTGGGATGGGGTTCTATCCATTTGGGATACGGCAACAGCACTGATCCTGAGCCAGGAAGGTGTCGTAGGACGGATGGGAAGAAATGGCGGTGCTGGAGAGATGCTGTTCCTGACCAAAAATATTGTGAGCGGCACATCAACAGGGGCCGCCATCGTTCAAGAAAGCCTGTGGAAGGTCAAGCTGGCCAGTCCGTTGCTGGAACCGCCACGACTATCACCTCAAAAAAAGTTATGCAGGGTGGCGGTGAAACTAGCAGCTTCGGTATTGCCAACCAACAGCTCAAGAGCTTGCAGCCTCATGCTGTTGCATCTAATTCTTCTGCAGCCACTCAGACAAGCAGGTGAATGGTCCTCATTTTCTTATCTTCTCAGCATCTATTCACTTTGAGGGATCGTTCATGAAATCTATATTGGCATAAATGCATAATGGAGTAGTAGACCATGTACTACTTTTACTCTTTTAGAGTTTTCTTTGCAGTGCTGATGGTGACTGATCTTTCACTAGCTTCACTATCAGTTTGGATTAATGTTTAGTGCATTGGTGGTCCTAATTCTTATTGCGAAGTGTCTGATTCATGTTCATGACACTATTAGGTTTTTCCTGCTTACATTTTGATTTCTCTTTGTAGGATGTTCATGAACAAAGAGAGTGTCGGTGAGAGAATGCAACATACACCAGACATGTCCATGTTGTCCAAGGAAAGCACATTCTTGATTCAGAAACAACTACTCGGGTATGAGGAATCATCTAGATCCGAGTTTGGTCTTGTTACCTCTGATGCCCTCCTCAACCCTTCACAGAAAAGAGCGTCTGATTCTGTTATGAGCTGTGGCAGCTTTGGTAGTTCTTCACAGAACCTCACTGAAGGAGGAGGGACAGATTCTCAACATCCCCTTCGACACTTCATCGAAGATTGGCCTAAGACCTCCTCTGATCGCCCATCTGTTGTTACCTGGCCTGACCATCTTGATATGCAATCTGACAGGACTCAGTTATCGATTTCAATCCCCAAGGCTGCTGCTTCCTCAGACTTCATACCATCCACATCATCCACCAACAATGAGAAGGACACTCTGTCGCCCCTCAGAATGTCTCGTGAGCTCGACTCTGTCCCAATGGGATTAGGAGTAAGCAGCAATATAGAACAGAACACTATACAATCATGTTGGATCCCAATCACCTGGGAGCCTTCACTTGGTGGTCCTCTGGGAGAGGTCCTGCACCAGACCCACATCAATGCAGGAGAATGTAAGAAGTCTTCGGTGCTTAACCTCATGACAGAGGGATGGGACAACAATAGCCCTTCCTCAATAAGGTCATCTCCAACCGGGGTCTTGCAGAGAACTGGTTTTGGGTCTGTGTCAAATAGCAGTGCAGGTAGTAGTCCAAGAGCAGAGATTAGAAGTACTCATGAAGGGGCTAGCCAGTGCAATGAGCTTCTTATGTTTCCTGCTTTGTAAGTTTGTAACCTAAGAAGTCATTAGATGAAGAAAGATGGACACATTGATTTTCCCACTTTTTTCAATTTGAACTGCCATGTTGTACTGCCAAGCATATTAGTCAAAGCTTTGGTATTTGCTTGTTTTCGTGAACATTGCAGTGAAATGAGTACTTCAATTTTCACTTCTTTGATATCATGATCTTGTTGGTAATAACCAGAGTCGTCTGCCACCGCCGGTTTGTGATTGTTTCATGGTTCCCGGGTATATGAGATAAACCTCAAACTACGAAGTGTCGCCCATAAACTTTATGCTGACATATATATAGCAGTTAACACTGCCACGGGGAGTTCATGCTTCATACTTTCTAGCTATATTCGTCAGGTTCATCAATTTGATTGTCCCATAGCCTTCTGTTGTTCAGTCACTTGGTTTTACTTTTGCTTCACATTTTGTACTCAAAAGATTAATAAAAGATTTATCATTGTCATAACAATCTTCGTCAAGACTGTTTCATTCTTCGGTACTTTCTGTGCCTGTTCTTGTTCGGTTATTTCTGGGATCTACCAATCAATGACCTAAATGCCGACAGTAGTTACAAAAGTAGATAAGAGGCAAATTGTGGAGGCATGCGTAACCCAAAACTCTGGATCATTTTGTCAGCTAGGGCTTTAAACACCACCATGGTTTCACTTTAAGGAGTTGCAAAACACAGTGCACCATAGCAAAAGATGCTCCATGATTACAAGAGTCAACTCCTTACTCATCTATTTGCATAAAATAGAGACCCAACAAAGAACTAGAAGAGAAACAGAGACATTGCTTATAAAGACTGAAAAAAATGCGAGTGTTGTTGTGTTGCTCATATTCTATGGGTGTAAGGTGTCTGTCATGCCATGGCAATAGCATTCAGAACGAGGAATTTTTATAATCACGGCAACAACAACGTTCAAATCAAACAGAAACTAACTAAAACAAGAAGGGTTTAACAAAAACTGTTTCAAAGATATTGAAAGCATATACAAAAAGAAACTGAAGAGATTCGAATGACTGCGTAACAAGAACAAATGCGTTTGGAAATTATCTCCTGATGATTTGAGCTTAGAACTAAAAGAGCAGAGGGCTGAGCGCCGCTGTGGTATTCTCATGTCTCTCTCGTAGTTTTATAGAGTTCAGAATAAACCCTAATCCAATTCTCTCGCCGCCGCATTATGCGCAATATTGGGTTGGGCTAAACTGAGCATATATGATATGCTGTATCTAATTATCTATACTTCTATATTGGATTGGGCCAGTTTTAGTTTGCTCTGCAGACCAATTGATGAACATATCAGAAGAGGTACTGTTGTGTACTTGTGTTCTTTGACTTGACACTTTTGTTAAGCCCAATGTAATCGGACCTTGCGGCTAGTGAGTACTGGCTAGTGCCCTAGTTCAAATCATGTTTAACTAATTTGTTATTTTTATTGGTGAATTATTGTCTACTGACATTAATTGTGACAATGGTTCGTATACTAAGTCTCAAGATTGACTTCTTTCTACTCTTTGTCGTATTGAATCTTTCTCGTCATATCTTTTGCTTCATGTTCAAACTAGATGAATAAATACAATTTTGTTGTTGCTCTCATTTATTCGAGCTCTTGGCTTAAATTTGAAGTTTTGGAATAGGTTGATGTTCTTCCACATCATTAAAACAAAATAAGACAAGCTCATACAACTCGTTAAGCATCGATTAGCTGGTATGAAAATTGAAGTATAAAGCATGCAAAACATATGCGGAGGTTCGCTTTAACAAAACGGAGTCGAGTTCTGATTTTCATATGATTGAAATAGTTATTTGGTCATTGTAATCAATCATCATATAGATTATTATTGGATGATCATGCTTGCAAAAAAATCAGCTCAATCAGAGATGATTTGGCCATTTGATCATCATATTCAACTTTTGATAAATATAGTTCATCCGATATTGCTTAAAAATTCAATGTAGCAATTAAATGGTCAAATCATTTTCGATTTGACAATTTTTTATAAGCATGATCGACTAATAGTAATCTAAAAAATGTATAGTTTCAATAGACAAACAACTTTGTCAATCTTATGAAAATCGAAACTTCATTCGGTGTTTTCAAAGCGGAGCTCCGCTCTAAATATGGACTATATATATACAGTTTCTATCCAGAGCGGAGCTTTGCTTTGAAAAAATAGAGCGGAATTCTGATTTTCACAAGATTGGAAAAATTATTCGATGATTGAAACTAATCATGATTTAAATTATCACTAGAGGACCACGTTTGCAAAACATTAACCCAATCAGAGATGATTTGGTTATTTGATCATCTTATTCAACTTGTGATGAATACAGTTCATCCGATATAACTTAAAAGTTAGATGTAGCAATCAAATCGTCAAATCATCTCCGATTATGCTGATTTTTTGTAAGCATGATCGTCTAATAGTGATCTAAAGAATGAATGGTTTCAATCATCAAGCAACATTATCAATTTTGTGAAAATCGAAACTTCATTTAAAAAAAAAAAACAAAACTCCGCTATGAATAAATATTATATATACGCATGCAAAATGCCGTTGAATGACTTAAATCTAGCAACAAGATATATTAAATAGCTATGGTGAAGACTATGGATGAAGAATCATTTTCTTTTCACCATAGGACCAATTCCCATATCGATCAGTGCATGTAAAACTAAAGGGAAGACAAATATCTGATACCTAAAAGCCGGCACATTATGATAAATTACATGCATATATCTAAGTGTATAAGACAAATTTATATAGTTTGTTAGCTGATCCAGTTAATTAAACAAATGTTTCGCAGCTCTTTTACGTTTCTTATTCCTTCCTCTTAATTTATAGCTACAATTTATTTTGAAAGCTAACTAGCTAACTGAACTAAATAAAATCTAGTGTACGTATGGTACCAGCTAGCTAGTTCCTTGCATATACTTATATGTATAAGACAAAATTTAGTTTACTCCCTTTAATTTTGAATCAGACATCATATTAGTCCCATTTATTTTAAAATTGAATGTTTTACCCTTAATCTTTTTAATTCCCATCAACTTTACTACTCATTTAATTTTTCATCCAATTTGACCGTTAAAGTGATGAAATAGTAATTATCATGTCAACAAGTGGGTCACATTACTAAAAATAAAATAAAATAAAATATTAATATTTTATTATTATGTGAAATTAATTTTGTTCATTTCTAATATTTAATTTTTCGTCTCAATTTTATTTTTGTCTTTCATCTTTATTTTTTCAGTTTAATCTCTCATAAAAATAATTAAAAATATAAAATAATAAGAAATAATATTTTTTAAAAGACAAGATCGATTGCAATTAGGAGAGAAAAAAAAGACAAGAGGACAATTATTTCTAATTTTAACATTTAAAAAAAAATATATAAATAATTACGATTTTTTTTCCTCGCTCGCTCGCAACCCTGTGACTAATTGCAATCTCGTCTTTTTTTTATACATTTTTTTTATTTATTTATATTTTTCTTCTTTTTATGAGAGATCAAAATGAAAAAAATAAAGATAAAAGACAAAAATAAAAATGAGAAGATCAAAATGAAAATTATATATTAGAAATGAAATAAAAATAATTTAAAAAAATTAAAAATGAACTTATTTTTTGTAATGGGACCTTCTTGCTGACGTGACAATTATCATGTTATCACTTAACGGTTAAATTATATGAAAAATTAATGGAGATGTAAGATTGATGTGAGTTAGAAAGATTAAGAATAAAATATTCAACTTTGAAATAAAATGGACTAACGTGATGTCTGACCCAAAATTAAAGGAGATAAACTGAATTTTGCCAATGTATAAATCACAAAAACCACTTAAGTTTCTAAATTAAACTACACATATTCGATCTGCATGCCATTGCGCGCAGTTTGATCAATGATCCGGCCGAGGAGATCAACCGACGACGTCGTTATGCCGGGGTCCTCTCTTGTGAATGTGCCCTTCTTGTGGGAGAATGATCCCGGGAAGTCGAAGATCAAAACGTCGTCGTCGTCGACTTCAGAGCGTCGTTATAGTTTGGATCATTACTTTGCGACGATGGCGTCGTTGAAGCTGACACCTCCTCCTCGTCTCTCTTCGTCGTCACAACGTTCTAGTCGTACTGCTGCAGGTCATCATCAAAGGCAACAAGGCCGCCGAGGAGGCCATTGTCTATGCTCGAGTGTTGATGTTCATCGGCCGAGTGCTTTTAGAAACTCGTTCGGATTAAATGGTGGAACTAGCCCTCCTACTGTTAAGCTGGATGATGATCCATTTTTTGTAGCTTTCATCAAATGCACCCAAATGCATGGCTCTAGAGTCACTTGCAACGGCCGAAAGTACGGAGCTAATCATCATCATCTTCCTCGCGATCGTCATCATGAAGCTGCTGGGAAGAAGAACAATACTATGTTCTTGATGTTTACTAGTACGTGTAAACATTCCTGTGGAGCTGTAAGGGATAACAGTGCTATAGTTACACTGCCACGCCAATCTCCCGAATAGATCGAGACACATGCAAGTATATATATGAGCGAGTAATTAAGTTGATCGATTTCAAAACGGAACAACGTACACAGAACAATGTAGTGCTGGCCGGTATATATGAGTGGTAAATATCAGTACGTGGTTCGGGGCAGTGCATGTTTCTGGATCGATATATCCCCATGGAGCTAGCACGTGCTTAAAGATGGAGCTCAGGTTAAAACGACGTTTTACGCGCGCGCCGGTATATATATGCCCACTTTTATTAAGGTATATCTATTTTTGGTAATGTTCAAATATAGGGCATTACACAAATTTTTTTATCATATTTTAATATCTTCACCGTCAAATTATTAGGTCTAAATGAGTAGATCATACATGTAAATTTTCAGCCAAAATTGTGATCGTTCAGGTATTGAACTAGGTTAATCAAGGGACGGACCAAATCTGTCAAACCTGAATTTCAATTGCAGTTTTGAATATCTTAACGATCACCATTTTGACTGAAAATTTACAGGCCGGCTTGATCTACACATTAGGACATAAAATCTGAACAGTGAAAATGGTAAAATATGATCGAAAAGTTGGTGTAATGCCCTATACTTAAAATGACCCAAAAAATGTATACATTTAGTGGAAGGATGTTGTATATATAAACCCTAGCCTATATATATATCAGTTCCTATTAAGTGTGAACCTTCACACGGAAACTTTTGTGTGAAGTTACATTTTACACAAAATCGACAATGTGATTCGATAATTAAAGTCAATTAACTTTTAGATACATATGCAACGATCGTGCCTGCGAAATGTTAGCTTAATCGGAGATGTTTTTTAATCATTTGATTGTCGTATTGTTCAACAATACACATGAGTTATCCGATTTAGCTCAAATTTTGAATGTGTGATCAAATGGTCAAAACATCCCCGATTGTGCTAAAATTTTGCAAGAACAATCATTCCATATATACCTAAAAGATGATTAATTCCAATGATCAAATTATTTCGTCAATTTTATGTAAAATGTAATTTCACATAGAAGTTTCAGTGCGAAGCTTCGCACTTGATAGGAACTATATATATATATAAACAAACAGTGGGAAATTCTTCATTGATGACCTCTATGGTGAGGACTTAGTGAGTATCTTCTTATAAGTCATACTTTCCAATAATATTTTAGAAGATCAACTGTTGTATATCTAGCTAATTACATATACGTAGAACATTTTTATAAATTTTCATCCAATTTGAAAATCGTTAAGGTGTCGAATAAGATTAAATAAATTAACGTTTCAAATTTATCAAACTTGAACCGTTCATGTTTATAATTGATAAACCATGATTTTGAATCCTTTAACGATTTTTGTTTTGCTTGAAAATTTACGAGAATGATCTATTCATATATATCTAAATATTTAACGGTTGATATGTCAAGATATGATAAAAAATTAAGTCTTATAAATTATTGTATAAAAAATATTCATCAAATCCTCAACATAAAAGTCCTCACTAGAAAAGCTAAGTATCATAGAACGTCGTTTACAGAATTACATGTACATGTCAGTACTGGAGATACTAAAGATTGCACACAGAGTAATTAGTTATGCTCCTCTAAGCTAGTGAGTGAAAATTAACCTGGCAGAAAAATAAAATAAAATTAAAGACTTCTTCAACTTGGAATTTGAATAGAAGTAGGTAAACAATTTGTATTTTTGCACAGGTAAGCTCCAATTCTTAATTAAACATGTGTATACTGATATACTGATCGAGTCAAATTAAACTCCAAGTTTTGTCTCATGGCACCTTGGATTAATTCATATTCCCATGCCAGTTGTTTAGTATTTCAGTCATCTAGGTTTTGACCCGTGATAATTCAGTCTTCTTCTTTTCATCTTAGTGTTGTTTTCATGTCTCTTTCTCGGTTAGCTACTTGGCTAGCTAGCTCCGTTGTCTTTTCCTCTCAACCTTTTCAATGAGAGAAGTAGCTCCGTGAATTGTTTTGTATATTTGCTCAACGTTTTCACATCAAAGCACACTCGTGTAACTTTTCTGCCGATTTGTTCAATTTTTATTATAAAATCTTTCGTAGTTATATCTGACTCGTTATCAATGAATCTAACTCCTATACGAGAGATCCACTTCACGTTTTATTCACTTGGCCTTATTGCCTTACGCCGTCTCAATATTCAAGTAGAAGAAGTTGACAAACTCTCATTTTCCATCATCCACTGTCCTCATATACATATACATGATGATCATCCTTCACGTATCAATTAATCCTCCATAAACTCCATTTACACACCAGCTAGAAGGCATGCAAAAGCCAAACGAAGCAATTTAATTAAAGCACGTTAATCATGACCACCACCACCACTGCTACTCACACTCGCTGCTGTAGGAGGAAGCACCGGAGTCACTCCAAAGGCACCGTGCCCTTCGCATGGGAAAACAAACCCGGAGTCTCCAAGCTGTCGTCACACACCAAAACCGAGCCGAAGACGGAGTACTACTTTGTCAAAGACGACTACAAGCTACCACCACCACCGCCTAGGGTTACTATCCACGGCCACTATCAGCTCCCACTTCCTCCTCCCCGCAGCTTCCAGCCTCCCGTTTCTAAGAACTCATCCATGAAGGGCTTGATCAGCAACAAATTAGTTCATCATGAAACTGAAGATGATCCTTTTCAAGTGGCCATCCTCGAGTGCACCAAGTCGTCCCACGAGAGTACTGGAGCTGCTGATTCTGCTAAAGTCAATAGTAATACGACGTCGCCGTCACGGTTCTATAAGGGTGGATTTGGATCCGGAGTGAGGGACTTGTTTGAGTCCATGTCGTGTAAATGCTCCAGCGGTGTAAGGGATGATAAATTGGTTAAGGTCTATCGGGTTCCGTATATATCTCACAGATACACGACTCAATAATTATTAACTGATCGAGATATATGGAACCCTCTCTGCAGTAATATATATAGGATAATGATATTAGGCCTCAAGGAAGGTCACAAATTTATAGCCTTAAATCTATTTGACATGTCATATCACTATATTGCATAATTCATATATATATGTATTGCCACATTATATTAGTAAAAATCATATCCTTTTATAATTTATTTTCTTTTTACGTTAGATTAAGAAAAAGAAACAAAAATCAAACAAACAACAAAGAAGGAGAAGATCGCAGCAGGAGAAGAAATTGAAGAAATTAAAAGGGAGAAATCTGGGCTAAAACTAGATGAAAAGAAAAAACTGATTGAAGATGGAAAATGGATCTAGATGAAGAAGAATAAAAGAAGAATGACGGAGAAAAAAACAAGTTGGGTAGAACTTATTGAAGTAAATAAGAATTTGAAGACAAATGAAACGTCAATCTCCTTCGGAGAATCTGTTGGTTAAGTCCACCACCATAGCTTCATAGAAATTAGAAGACAATAGAAAAAAAAGAAAAGAAAAAAGTATCAATGGTAGCAATCGAACATAGCTATATATATAAGTGTAATGGCCATGAATCTTGTTTGTTTTATTGCAAAGTATATGAATAGCTGTAATTCCATGGTTCTTTCGGCCATTGATGTATTTGAAGTTGAAGAGAACACCATAAAAATGGAGACTAAATATCCGAATCGTTAAGTTCATGGAAATCGTATGCAAGAGAATATGCCTATTTCCTAGATGTTCTTTTAAAGTTTATGACTTTTGATCCAATTACAGTTTTTAATTTGTGTTTCATCTAGGTTTATCCTAAGAATTTGAGATCAGTCAATTAATCAGAGGAAAGTTAATGTAAAAATTGATAAATTAAAATTTAAAACAAAATAAGGAGGAATAAGATTAGTGTTGTGAGATTATGACGTGAAATTTTTATATATGTGTATATAAGAATATAATGACATGTAATGCTATCTAGCTAGATTTTATGGTTAAAAACTTGGGCGTTAAGGAAGGCCTCCTATCACCACTCCTATATATCTTTATTACCTTTCAAACTACTTAATTTTGTTTTCATTACGTATAGAGTTTTGAGCATTCATATGCATGTAGCTCCAAAAATTCTATCCAACTAGAATTAAATTAGAACTGAAAATTGATACCCATAGTTTTACAAGCCAAGAGCAAGGCTTCAATCAAGCCATCCTGCCCCCTGAATGGCATGGATGGATGTTACGGCTAATAGAATGAGCCACTTACGGGCGATTTTTTAGGTTTAAATAGGAATTTTGCAAGACAAACACGTATGAACAATTTGTTTAGAATATTTAGACCAGCGCTGGTCTTGTCACATGATCTTCCATGCTTACAAGATGCTCATTTAACAAACACCACCATTCTTTTTCTTATGTCTTAATTATTTAAGTATATATATTTTCAGTGAACATCAAGAATAGTAAGAATGTGGGTGTGCAAAAGAAAAATGGTTGCGAAATTCCCCTCGTTAGAATTTGATCAATAAAAGCTCACTCAAAATGAGAGATAAAAAATAAAATCAATTATTTCCTAAAGCAAAAAATAAAAAGAGAAAAGAAAATAAACAAAACAGCGGGCCGGGCCGGTTTCCAATTGACCAGACCCAGGCAGCTCGGTAATATAACGCAAAGGCGTGTTGGCGCGTGCAAATTCCAAAGTAGCACAAGGGTTATTATCGCGAGAGGCGGTAAATGTTTATTCTCTGCGATTCTTGGTTCACCAAATCCCTTAAACCCTAGAAAACTTGACTAGTGAAGAAGACGCACACAGACAGAAGATCTCTTCGTTCTCTGGCGCTTCAACAGCTACAGGTCACTGATTTCACCCCTGGTGTTATTCAACATGTAGCTATTTCTTCTTCCCCTCAATGTTCGAATTGGTCATTTTTCAATTCTGTTATCTTCTTCATAGTTTTGCTTAGGATTTGAGTGCAACGATCAATCGAATTGACCTATATGCTTACACAACGTATCAATTTTGATCTCGTTTTAGTAAATGTGGACATAGATATGGCAAATCTGTACATAAATAGTGCATTAGGTGCGTTTGAGCTTTTGTTTTCAGCTATGAACCTGTAATCTGCCAATAACATGCTTAATTCGACGTTATTCGCTGGCAGTTGGATTATAGAGGATTGCGTATGCACTGAAATGGCGAATAACCCTCAGTCATCAGCAGCTCAGGTACCTAATACTGGCTAACCAGTTATTAATCATTATGTTCGATTGCTCTTTAGTTAAAATCATGATTAGTTTTTTTTTTGAATGAACGGGATTAGTCTTCTAAATCATGACTTACGAGGAGCCTAGTACTAATCGACGATGTTAGTTTACCTGTACATATCAATTCAACTTTATAATGCATAGGTTCACATCATTTTCGATCGGTAGTCTTATGATCTTTTGTAGTTTGGTTACCTTCATTCTGCTTCTGTTTTGCCCTTTTATACCCCTTTGTGCATTAGCTACTCAAAAGGTTTTGTCCACCTTCATTGATTCTTGTAATTCCTTCTCATGTACACACGTGTTTCTACTTTCTACTATGTTTTTATTAAGTGCTGTATTGTATATCCTTTTTGGTACAGTACCGACCAATGGTACCAACACAACAAGGACAGCATTTTATTCCATCAGGTTCTCAACAATTTCAGCCTGTGGGACAAGGTCAGCCATTGCAATATTCTCAACAGATGCAGCCGTATCCTCCCAGGCCAGGGCAGCCTGCTCATCCTCAACCTTCGTCACAGGCTTTACCCATGCAATACTATCAGCCAAGGCCAGTTGCATCCGTCCCACCACACCCGCAGCAACCTGCTCCACCTTTTAATAATCAGATGCCTGGAATGCCCTATCCTTCATCATATATGGTATGACCTTACCAACGTCAACCATTTATGTTTTCTCTTAAATCAAAAGACTCAAAGCTATCTCTTTTATGTACTATATTTGTCCTAAAGAGCACAGGTTCTCACATGTTTACATGCATCTGAAATGTTTCAGTATCCACAACATTCGTTTGTCCAGCAACAGAATAATGTTAATACGGCATCCCAGTTTCAGCTAATGTCTCATGAACAAGCACATGCTGTACCTGCTGCTGGACAACCTTGGATTTCCTCAAGTAATCATCAGACTGCAACAGTTGTTACCCCACAACAGCAGTCTAGCCAGCAACCTGCAAGCACTCCTTTCCCAGATTCTGTAAGTGCTTTGTTTATTGTAATCGATTACCTATAACACCATTAAGGTTACCGATGTCATATGGTTCTCCTGCAATAAGTGTTAATATATGTCTATGGTTCTTATGAATAAAGCTACCTGCTTTTCAGATGGTTAAGAAAGTTTCATTTTCAGCCATATTTTATTTTATTTTTATAACAAATTTGTGATGATATACACTCCCTCTCAAACATAACACACTCATGTGGATTTCGTCTGTCACTACATTTTTTTATTTTAAGAGATAAAAAATGAGACATTTATAGTCCTTAGAGTAGGAATTAAGTATCATGATCATTATTAGTCGTTGTAGATTTCTTTTTTTCTGATGAGAACTTGTGACAATGATGTCAGGTGGTAGGTCTATAATATCTACTGGGGATTCAGTTGTTCTCAATGTTAAGTCCTCATTATTTTTGTATCCTGATATCATGTACCACTATTTACTTCTTTAAAAATCAATAGAATGCAAGCAATGAGAAGCTTGCGATAGATGTTATAATATTTATATACTTTTGGACGTTTTGTATCTTATCCTTGTTTTGGTATCATGTGGGAGTATACAATGGACTTTGTTAAATCTCTATTCTTCTATTTGCAGGTTTTAACACAGCCGTCCGCTTCTGATTGGCAAGAGCATATTGCATCTGATGGTAGAAGGTAATTGATTATATTCATGTCCTTTTTGTTCCAAAATAAAAAGTTGTTAGCATACCAAATATTCTCTATTATTTACCTTGAGATCATTCTTATTTTTGAATCTTTAAGCCATGTTTAGGCTGACACAATCTTGCTGTGGTTCCATATTTGTGAGAGTGAACGTTCCAGTATAATTTGTTTAGCAGTTCCGCATAACCTTATCTCTTCATTCTTCTTTTGTTTCTTTCTACTAAAGTGATTAATTCTCATTTCTTTACTCAGATATTACTTCAACAAAAGTACTAGACAATCTAGTTGGGAGAAACCCTTAGAATTGATGACGCCGTTGGAGGTGAGTCAAACTTCTTACTGTTTACCTGTAGTTAAATTCACTGTGGTCTCTGACTAGCTGTTCGACATGCATTCTTAATGTTAGATACTATACAAAAGCTTTGTTTGGAGTTATGGATGCTTAAGAGTTTTAGGTTGTAGCCATGCTTAAATTGATCATGATTGTTTCTTTGTTTTGTTTTGCGAATTATCCTTTTATATGCATGTGCTTCAACTGGTTTGTAGATGTCATGGCCTGGAGAAATTTTACGACTGCTCTATAAGCTCACTTTGAAGATGGGGTTTCAGTTTCACAAGACAGGCAATAATTGTTATTTTATATCTTATTTATCTTCTTGTCGGATGTGGTTAGAGAATGCCAACCAATGATTGTTTATTTCTCCCATTATCTATTCTCCTCAGTGGAGTTTAAGGATGAGGCTGCTATTTGCTTATTATCGAGTGAGTTTATGACTTTTGCGGGTTGTTCTGATTTTAGTGTATTCTTGACAAAATGTTCCTCTTTTTATTTTTGTTATGAGAATTGTGTCAAAGTGTCTATGTCTGTTTCCATATTAAAGTAATAACACAAATAGTTGCTGTCTTCTCTGGTTGCATAGTTGTATGCATAATTAACTTGCACATGCATTCTTGTATGTGCTCTTACACACAGCAGGTGTATGCAAATTGGCTGGAATTGAATGGTTCTACAGCTGCTTATCTTTTTACCTGCTATAAGGGTTCAGCATAAATTTATTCATTTACTCTGATTCACCTGTCTGGTGTGTAACTTGGCTACAGCAGGGAAGGACTATATGTTTACTGACCTATATGGATTTGAAATAGATGAGGCTAGTGCCATAATTATTCACCACTGTTTATGCTCATTGCTACTATAAATTGATTTCATGTCCTTTGGTTCTCTTTCATAGTAATTAACTACTATCTTTTACTTAACCATTGTTCTCGCTGTAATAGAAAGCCGATGCATCAACTGTTTGGAAAGAGTATACCTCAGCAGATGGAAAGAAGTACGTTATAGTTATAAGTCCTTTTTTCTTCAAGAATCATTGTTGTTATTGTTACTTGTCTTTATAATGCTGTTTTCATTACTAATGTGCAAGTGGCTTTGCAGGTACTACTACAATAAGGAGACCAAGGAATCTAAATGGACAATTCCAGAGGAGCTAAAGGTTTCTTACCAAGGCCTGTTTTTTATCCATTTCTCTTAACTAGTCATGTTCTCACCCTGTTGTACTTTCTTCTAGCTGGCTCGTGAGCAAGCTCAAAGAGAACATACTCAGGGAACGCAAATAGAAATGAATTTGACTTCTCACGCCACTCTTCCAACTGCTTCAGCTGAGGCTCATGTTGGAGCTAGTTCAGTTGGTCCCATCACACCATCAGCTCAACCTGGGACAGTATCGAGTCCAGTTTCAGTTACTCCGATCTCTACCTTTTCAAATCCTAGTCCAATTACGCCTTCAGGTGTACAGTCCTCCATGGCAATGGGTTCTGCTGTGGTGAGTGTGTCTCCACTTCCCGCTTCTAATTTGGGGAGTACTGGAGGAACTCCAACTCCAGTCAGCACCAGTACAGTGTATAATTCTCTCTCTCTCTCTCTCTCGATTATTGTAGATTTTGGATTATGGTTTCTGATTCAATTGGTCACTTGTGCTTTGATAAACCACAGGAATAAGGAAGGTCAGGCATCTCAAGATATTGCAAATTCAGTTGATGGAGCTTTTAGTCAAGATATTGAGGTAATGCTTACGTTTCATGGTTAATGCAAATGTTCTAAACCGGGCAGAAAGTTCATTTCACCGAAGTGTGGGTGTGTCACGTGGATAACTTTACATGATCTCATTTTGCCATTGCTCCTAGATCTTTCCTCAATCCCATTATAGTTTAGCTAATCCATGTTGCAAATCACTTGCCTGCTTGTATCAGAGTAATGCAATTACCACAATCAAAATGCTTAATTTCTATTTTCTGTGAGTTACATCTACAGGAAGCAAAGAAAGGAATGGCAGTTGCTGGAAAAGTCAATGTGACTTCTTCAGAGGAGAAAGCTCTCGATGATGAACCAATGGTGTATGCCAGTAAGCAGGTAGACATTTAGTTTATCTCTTTATCCAATGTGAATTCAAAATTGTTGTGTTGTCATTTATATTCTGCATACGTAATGATTTCTTTTGTGTTCTGGTAGGAGGCAAAAAATGCATTCAAAGCACTTTTGGAATCTGCAAATGTCCACTCTGATTGGACTTGGGAGCAGGTAGCATGATGACCCTGTTTTATGATCATCATCTTATATTGTAAGAAGTTTGTAACGGTTTTGAAATTTTATGTCAGACAATGAGAGAGATCATCAATGATAAAAGATATGGGGCTTTAAGAACACTAGGCGAGCGGAAACAGGCATTTAATGAGGTATGCATTGTAATGAGTATAAATTGTTAGAGGTATGCATCGTAAAGATTTGGTGCTCTAAGAACACATGTTCTTGGTTTGATTGTGCTGAGTATAGACTAGCTCTATTAGCTGCATGATGTTCAAAATGAAATACAATGCTTGACATTTCGATGTTATCTTTGTTAAATTATGACTTAAATCTATTTTGATCTATTATTTTATAGTACTTGGGACAAAGGAAAAAGCTGGAGAATGAAGAGAGGCGTATAAGGCAGAAGAGGGCTCGGGAAGAATTTACAAAGATGCTGGAAGTATGCTACCTTTAAGTCCTAATTTGCTGTTCCTTTCTTTTTCTTACAAAATACGATCTAACAAAAAATTCACCTTTCGCATTTTTTATTAGGAGTCCAAGGAACTCACATCAACAATTAGATGGAGGTTTACTCCTTCCCGATGTCATAAATAGTTTGATTCAGTCCTATTTATGTAAATTCATAGTTGGAAAGTATTTACATACCCTAATGGATGTATTTGCATGATCAGCAAAGCTGTAACTATGTTTGAAAACGATGAACGGTTCAAGGCTGTTGAGCGAGCTAGAGATCGGGAAGATCTCTATGAGAGCTACATTGTAGAACTTGAGAGGAAGGTAACATTTTCAGTTTCATTTTACATTTCTGACTCATGCACCCTTCCAGATGATCATTTTGTAGATCGGAAGCTTCTAATCACTAATTACTAAACTTCCTAACATATCATTGGGTGTAAGTACATGTATTTCAACACTGGCTAGATGGTAGTGGATATATCAGTTGTTAAAAAGGAGCATAATGTTAATTCCTTTAGCTTGACACATAAGGGACCAGATCGCTGAAGTATGAGCTGCATTTATAACTGTGTGTAAATTGGTTGCCATATGTCTGTATTCTGATGTCGATTGCCCCCTTCTGAGCTGCATTTATGAACGCGGCCTGCTTAAATTACAATACTCATCTGCAGGAAAAAGAAAAGGCTGCTGAAGAGCATAGGAGGAATAGGTCAGAGTACAGGGAATTTCTGGAGTCGTGTGACTTTATCAAGGTATACCTTCTGGAATGAATATATATGTGCAATATTGTGAAGGATTTTGTAGACATCCTGATCTGCATGCACTTTTAGGTGAACAGCCAATGGCGGAAAGTACAAGACCGGCTAGAAGATGATGAGAGATGCTTGCGTCTTGAAAAGCTTGACCGCTTGCTCATTTTCCAGGTAGATCACAAACTTTGTGATCGATTCTATGTGTGTTTAAGAGGATTGCATATCATTGATTCTATAACTATATCATGGACTATCACAGGATTATATTCGCGACCTTGAGAAGGAGGAAGAGGAGCAAAAGAAGATACAAAAGGTATAAATTGCAGAAGGGCATACATTTTTATTACACTTCTTTGTGCTTATATTTGTGTCCGACTATTTAAGGACCAATTGAGGCGTGTTGAGAGGAAAAACCGGGATGAATTTAGGAAGCTTTTGGAAGAACATGTTGCTGACGGTATTATCACAGCTAAAAGTCAGTGGCGCGATTACTGTCCGAAGGTGATACACTTTAATTTGATCTGGTGATAGTATACAAAGTAGATCTATATATTACATTTAAAGGAAATGATATGGGAATTGCTCATGTATCAAAAGTTTGTTCGGTACTTAGAGTTGTTTGGGATTGTAGGTCAAAGATTTGCCACAGTATGAAGCTGTTGCCTCAAATATCTCTGGTTCAACACCAAAAGATTTGTTTGAGGATATTGCTGAAGAATTAGAGAAACAGGTATGTTGCCTGCAATAGTCTGATTCATTTAATATGATTAATAATTAATGCTTTTCTTCTCATGTTTTAAATCATAATGAAATTAAACAGATCATCCTTTTGGGCCCATAAACATATAAAAAATTCTCATTCATTGGAAATTATTGAACGGAACACTGGATTGGCTATATTTTGGCTCTAGATAATCAAACTTACAATGATTGTCAGCTCAAGTTCAATTGTATATATTATACAGTTTGGTGTGAACCTACATTGGAGATAACTCTTCTCACATTTTCCTCTCACCAATTGACAGTTTTCGGAAGATAAATCGCGGGTAAAGGATGTAATGAAACAAGGGCAGGTGAGGACTTGGCATCTTTCAAAAGACTTGAAAGTATCAGGTGGCTTTATCTCGTAGTTTTTTTAATTCTTGTTCTCCACAGATTACAATGGTTTCCACATGGACATTGGAAGAATTTAAGGCTGCTGTTGAGAAAGATATTGGTACCCCACCAATACCAGAGCTTAACTTAAAGGTAGCCATCATAAAATTCACCTTTTATTTTCATTTTAATATTTTCTTTTGCTGAGTGAATCGATCGAATATTGTCATTTGTATACGTGTAAATTTTACAGGTGTACAATTAACTTCCACCGACTGTTATTTATCGGTGTATTCTTATTTTCTTAAATCATTATATTGGTTTTATGTATATGTAAGTTATATAAAAGTCTCTTTGTATTATCTTGTATTTTAAGAATGGTTGCAGTTCACTCCTCTTTGAATCTTATTTTCTGAAAAGATGCATACTCATTCATTGTAAGCAAGTAAAAAATACTTGATTGCACCTGCTTTGGAGGGTTTGCTCATACTTATACTTCTTTAAAGCTAGCATACGAGGATATGTTAGACCGAGTGAAGGAGAAAGAGGAGAAAGAAGCAAAGAAGCGGCAACGACTTGCTGATGACTTCCATGAACTATTGTACACATTTAAGGTCTAGTGGCACTCTAATGTATGAGTATTAACTTATACGAGACGTCATTTATTGAAATGACCTTATTTGTTTTGCTGGCATACAGGAAATTACTGGCTCTTCTAACTGGGAAGATTTCAAACACCTTTTCGAAGACACCCAAGAGTACAGGTCTTTCTGGTCATTCTATGGACTTATACGTTTAGGTTTCTTGAATTACTTTTGTTGGAATCTTTTGTTTCTTTGCCCTTGTTAACATATTCATTGAACGATTTCCAGATCACTTGGAGAAGCGAACACTGGAAAGGAAATTTTTGAGGAATATGTCACAAGTTTACAGGAAAAGGCCAAAGAGAAAGAAAGGAAGCGTGAGGAGGAAAAGGTGTGGCTTATATTCTCTGTTAAGGATGTAGCTATTGTTGAACTTCATGATTTCTTTCATATGACAAATCAGCTAAGACCTAGTGCAACATGCATTTTAAAAGTTGATCCCTAAAGGGATGTGTGGGTCAAAATGTCTCAAGTGTGAATAATTGATGGATTCCCACTTGAAAGATGCTTGTGTGGTTTATACGTTGGTAAAGGTTTTTCATTCTTGTTGTTCCCAATCGTTAGTTCATATATGAATGCAGTATCATATTTCCCATTTGAGGGGACCCATAGAATGAGTTTCTGGTTAGATTTTATTCACCAATAATAAGAAGCAGATCAGTTTGGGTGAATGAAATGGTACTGAAAGGGTTGCAATTGGCTTTGTGGTTAGATATATTATTGCTACTCTCAAGTGGTACTAATTTGGAAGTTTGGAACCTTCTTTTCTCCTTATTCATCGCTTCCCTATTGATACAGTGTGGACCCTTCCGTGTACCTAACTTAGGCTCTTATATAGTTGCTGCCTGATTTGGATCTTTATGTATTCAAGCAAATATGCTTAGTCCATAATGTTTTAAGATGAATAACATTGCTCTGCCCAGTGTTATGTGCTCAAATCTTATGACAATATTCTCAGAACTTGCCTTTGCACCCAATTTTCTCTTATGTGTTTATATCCTTGTGTGTAAGTTTTGGGTGCATTGACTTGATATATACATTATCCAGAATCTGACATTATTGTTCCATTATCCTTTGCAGGTGAAAAAGGAGAAGGAAAGGGAGGAGAAAGAGAAGCGGAAGGATAAGGAGAGAAAGGAGAAGGAGAGAGAACGTGAAAAGGAAAAGGGAAAGGAACGATCTAAGAAGGATGAAACAGATGGTGAAAATGTTGACGTAGCTGATAGTCATGACCACAAAGAAGATAAGAAAAGGGAGAAAGACAAAGACAGAAAGCACCGGAAGCGGCATCAAAGTTCCATTGATGATGTGGGTTCTGATAAGGATGAGAAAGAGGACTCTAAGAAACACAGACATAGTAGTGACCGCAAAAAATCAAGAAAAGTATGTGAAACTTCTTTTGTAACTTTATTGATCAAAACTTGTTTAGCTCTTTATCAAAAAGTAGTGATTATTTGAGTATGTTTTGTCATAGCGTGCATATACTCCTGAATCTGATGGTGAAAATCGACACAGAAGGCATAAGAGAGAGCATCGGGACAGTTCCCGTAAAAGTGGACATGAGGAACTTGAAGATGGGGAAGTTGGTGAAGATGGCGAAATTGAGTAGTCCCTCTGTTTACTGCATACAGATATGGCGATTTTTTTTGGCTTTGTGAGATCCAAGCATTTCATGGTCTAAATATTCCGGAACTAACCAATTTTTTGAAGCAGTTCTCATGGTATTATACATTTGGAAGAGATCATTTTATTTCGGTGTGCTCAAAAGCTGGATTAAAAGTGTAAATCACCCAATACATGCACTATCATTGCAGTTGATCATAATTAGAGTTCCCGTTGTAGTAGTCAAGAGATGTTCATATTTTAGGATGAAACTATTAGAATGATCTGAAGGGATTTATCTCGACTATATACTCTTTTATTTTCTTTTTTCTCTTGTGAACATCTAGTCGTATTTAGAATGAAGATTTATGCAATACGATGTCAGTAATACTGGTTAGTCAACATGTAGATGTGTTCCAAATGCGAGAGTAATGTATGTGACATTTCTGCAAAAAGTATAGCATAAATATGTCCCGGTAATGAAGAGTCATCAATAATGCTACAGCCAACAAATTTGCAATCCAAAATCTGCTGAAAATTTGGTAAGCAAATTTGGTTTGGAAAGTAAACTAAAAACTCAAAAGTAGATGTTAGTGAGTTCACTTTCCAACGACAATTTCTTGGATGATCTCTTCTAAAATGGCATCCCCAATTTGGCAACAAATCTCTTTCTCATCTAATTCATGACGTCTCCAGTCTTCAGCTGAAAATAAATCCGAATCTAACAGGAAATGTATGCTGCTTTCATCTCCGGCTTGCGTATCCCAAATCCTCAGTTTCTCATAGATTAGCTTCCCCAGTTGTTCTGCCTCCAAAAACTTTGTGCACCTTTGCTCGTCCTTAATTTTCTTTGTATGCGTTTCTGTCATCTCTCTTACACAGTCAAATAGGAGCTGACTCGTCTGCTGTAACACCCTTTTCGATTTGTGAGGACATGATCTGATCACCGGCTCTAGCGTTTCTGGAACTCCGGAAGTGCTTCTTGACTTGTCTAATGTTGGCTGGAATAGTAGTTCCCAAAGAGAAGCTGATAGCATGGAGTCCTCCACAACCTTATTGGATACTGTTTAATGAGCCAAAAGAGCAAATTAACAGGTATAAGTTAACATACATGCTACTTTTAAAAAAGAAAAGAAAAAAAAGAACAAAATAAACATAGATGCTCATCTTAGTGTTAAGATATTTGTAGTCAAAGAGAGAGAGGAGGCTGACATTTTGGAAGAGGTAAGCCTGCACGAGAAGAAGCTCTGCCTTCTAGTACTGAGACTGAAGTATGTTGCTTACAAGGCTTCAGCTTCTTCGATGATTCCCCGTTCAGCCGCTCTATCTGTAGCAACCTGTTGGCTTTGTTAGGAATCAAATCAAATCAAATAATTTGTTTAGGATAAAACTAATTACATGAAGATCGACCTACAAGAATTATAAAGTGGGAAAATACTACATAATTCTACCTTTATGTGTTCTTTCACGTTGTAGGGTCTTGAAACTAGAGAAGTCTCTTGTACTGCAAGCAAGGTGTGATCTTCATTCTGCAACATAACTGGTGCCGCAGCTTCATCTTTATCACTATCAACGCATGATTCATACTGTGTTCTGCTGCTGGCAGATGATTCTCTATCTGATTCTCCGATTTCTTTACCATCTCTAGGCAGAGACGTTTCTTCATCATCAAATTTTCCTTCTTCCTTTTCAGAACACTCATTTCTTGAGCCAGCATTTTTGGAAACAAACTTGTTATACACGGATCTAAGTACCTTGGAGAAGCTAAGAGTAACCTTTTTGCTCTTGTTTGGTCCCCAACTAGATGATCTCTTGAAACTTTTGCTTGTATTACTATTGATACTTGAACTCAAACTCTTTCTCAGAAGCCCTCTTTCAACTAGGTAAGTCTCAAGCACAAAGGGTTCTTGTTGCTCTTGGAGGATCTCCCCAAGTTGCTTTGCTGGTTTAGTTGTGCAAACCATTATTAGAAAACTCAATGTTGCATAAAGGGTTGAGGGATGCAGTAGCAAAATGAAGAGATGAGGAAGCTCCTCCTGTGAAGTAGTAAATAAGACAGAGAAATCATATCTGTCAGTTTTAGGGACTAGACAGAAGCAAAGTAGGGAAATGAACAAGATTAGGGTATTTATGAAGGTCAGATAGAGAAAGACAGAGAAATGGCTAGGGCCCCTGGAAAGCGATCACTCCAGACTCTCTAGGTCATATCTGTTTAAATGTTTGAGCAAGGATATGACCAAAAAGGTTAGGTCTGATAATTCAAATTCAATTCCCTCTCTCTCTCTCTCTCTCTCTCTTCCTGTCATTTGGTGCAGCTGTCTTTTCATCGATCAGTCTTCCTCATTCACTGTCTATCACAATGTCAATGTACAAAGCTGTTGATAAAAAGAAAATGGTCCTACAATTTTCTTGTCCCCATTTGCGATGGGTGACCAACTCATGCAGAAGAAGCAGAGGCAAATGGGATGTAATTACTTCTGGGTGGGTGGTTTCACAAGTCATAACGCAGACTCCTTCACCTTTACGGAACTAGCTTGTTCAAGTTTGTTATTTCAAAATTTGTCTGTCGGTTATATGCTCATATAGAAAAAATCAATCATCAACTCTCAACTACGTACGTGCATATTTGAATCCTTCCTAAAGCGAGAATATAACTACTTTATTGTAGTTAATTAGTTAATACATGAACAGTCGACACACTATTTTATATGATTATTTATGAAGAAACCACTGCATTTACACACATATTAAAACCTTCAAGGAGGGTCGAGCATTATTATGACCACCACCTTTCTCATTATTTGAATCGTTTTCATTCCCGGATTTACGCTAAAATTATTTCTGTTTTGTTGTACCTACCAGAAGAGACGCATCCTACACTATTCCATATTGCAAGAGAAAAGTTAGAATATGGATTTCTAGTAGATTGTGATAGCCCTGATGGGGTCGTCTCTGATCCTACAGTTCTATTATCAAAATTTGATTTCTACCATCACAATCTTATCAACGAGAAGGAATAAGATCACGATGAATGATTTAATTAATTGTGCTCTTAAAATGACTCGATGGCCCCGAATGATAGAGCCGCCCCGCAGGAGTGAGAACACAAAATGTGACAGATGAGCAGGATTATGATTCAGTTCATACAAATTCTTGGAGCACTATGGAGAAATGAATTCGAGGCCTTACTGTTGTCTTTCTAACTTATTTCTGATGAGAAAATGAGTAAAACCTCAACAGGAGACCCTAGCACTAGTCAATTTAGTATGTGTCACAAACAAAACCTTCATATATAAATACATAGTCGTTCATAAATATGTGTAGACGAAGTCGACTACAGATTGCTAGTCTTAACTAGATATAGCAGAAAATAAATAAGAAGAGTTGAATGAGGATGTGGAAGAAACAAGCTTTGAGAAGAAGACGTTGGAGTCTACCACCACACTACTGAAGTACCACCACTACACACTCTTAACACCCAGCAGACTTTGGGCTCTCAGGTTCTCAACTTTTGACTTAAACTCACTGTGAAAAGACACAAGTGATGTGTTACGATGGGCAAAAGCAATGCTGAACTGTTTAATTTTCTCTTCAAGATCTTTCCTTCTCTGAAACTCGTCTTTCAAACACTTCACAATATTTTCCTTCTGCTCAGTAACTAGTACTAGTCTCTCAGATGATGCCGAGACCGTTTTAAACAAGGAATCTCTTTCTCCCTTCAAAAGCTTAAACTCAGTTTCCAAGGTATCATATCTTCGTCTAGATTCCTCAAGAAGTTGATTATGATAATCTAGCTCTTTTGCCAGGACATGGTATCTTTCCTTGATAGTTTTCAGTACACTGCTCAGTTTTTCCTTCCAACAGGCAGCTTCTCCTCCCATTGCGCATTCCTTTATCACAACAACTATATCTTAAAAACAATCAAGAAGAACCTAAATTGCTCTATTTTCCTAGATGGATAAATTTGATTATTTCATATGAACCTAATTAAGCATGCCAGAGCCTACATGCCAAGACTCTAATGTGAGACAAGTTCTTGAAATCAAACCAAATATGACTACTGAATACAGAACGAGAACTATTTGTACTCTATATTCATCATTAGTTGACAAAGTTAAGCATATGCTTCAGAAGATCAAAGACAATGAAGAAAATGTATTCAAAGTTCGAAGTAAATATGATATAATCAAGAAAAACTCTAAAAAGCAAAGTCTTAAAAAGGAACCACAGCTTAGATAAATTTTAGCTTTTCATAATGATTTTAAGGTATTACAATCTTGTAGAAATGTAATATCTATCAAAGTGAGTTTCATAACAAACAAAATATCCTTAACAACAGGGCAGAGAATAAAATTATAACTAATGAGTGATATCTTGTCAATTTTGACCAGGCAGATACCTGTGAATTCCTTGCTTGCTCATTCTCGATGTTCAGTGTTTCTGATGATACCAATAATTTAACTGTACTGCTCAACCTCTCAGAGAGCACTTTATGCTGTTCTTGGATCCGAGATGTTTGGTCAGCAATTGGTACTGAGAAATCAGTCTCTAGAGTTGTAAATAAGCTTGAGCCTATTTCAGTTATACTTGAAAGCAATTCTGCCGCAGAAGATTTCTCATCACATATAAAACTCTGTCCAAATCATCAAAGCAATTTGTAAAATACCAAATACTGGTTGAGACTTGAGAGTATAAAACTCTGTCAAAAAAATCAAAGCAATTTGTAAAATACCAAATATTGGTTGAGACTTGAGAGAGCTCAATTGGACAAACAACCATTACCTGAGTTGTTGATAAAACATCCACAAATATATCTTTGCAAGTCGCCGCACATTCACAAAGCCGTTGAGGGATTTCTCTAATGAGCTGTGCCTCTCGTTGGAGCTCACATACTTCACACACTAATAGATTATTCCGTAGAGCTTGTTCCTCATATAACCTGACTTGCTCATCATGCTTCCTCTGCATATGCACATGTACATAAGCCATAAAGGTACGCAGGAATAGCAAACAGTGCGATAAGGAATAATAGAGTACCAGAACCTAACTCCAAACTATTCAGTTCACTCTCACATTCATCAATAGGCCAGTAAAGATACTGACCTTGAGATCATCTCTCTCTTCATTAGCAAGTTCTAATTGCCTCTTCAAATTTTGAACCTCCTGCTCATAATTCTCAGTTGAAATTCCCTGAAATTTTGTATAAATCAAACAAAAGCACTTATAGACCTTAAGTCTCGAAGAATTTAAAAAATCACAGAAAGCAAAATATTATAACTTAAGATGACACAAGAGAAATAGGTTCAGTAAAAAAAAAAATACTCACAGGAGTTGTTTCACTTGGTGGAAAGGATTGAAATTTTCTCGCAGGAGTCATTTGAATGGAATCAAGGTCAGCTATGTAACCTTTGTTCATCTTCATCCATGTGTCTTCATCAACCACATTACTAAAGGCATCTGGAAGGGGGGTAAAACCAGGCAATGGTGAATAATTTGAGCGCTTGGCAACAAAGGCATTGGGAGCTGCCTTGCAAGAGGGGGTCGTAAAGAGATCTGCTTGAGATTTAGTAATGCTGTCATTACAGCCTTCCTTAAGGCTTTGTGTCCCAGAATCCTGTGGCTAGATCAGTAAACACTATCAGAACATGTCCCACTACAAACTAAAAAGCTTACCAAGCCAAAATAAGTTAAACATAAAACTATAGTATGGATCTGACTATTTGATTACATGACATATTACAAGTCTTACGAGTTTTACCTGACTTGAACTTCCGCCAATGTCTGAAAAAGCATCTACACTACCAAGGCTGTTCAATCTTGATTTTCTCTCCTCTTCCAATTCCGTTTCCAGCTTCTCACGCTCTAGTTCATTCTGAAGCATATAAAATTAACAAACACATGCTAAGAGAAAAAGGGTGGTTCACAGAAATCGTTGGTGATCCAGACGGTACTCAGGATTCTTCAAAGGAAGAGAGAACGCACCTGAAGCAAGTCATTTCTCAATTTCAATATCTCCTGCTCCAGCACCTCAGCATGGGATCCCTATTCATTCAAAAAAATGTTGTCTTAGCTAGCTCTTGAATCTTATTTTAAGATAACATAAGATGATTCTCACCTGAAGCTTCTTACGAAGCTCTTCTATCTCTTGTTTTTGCCTCTTCAGTAAGGCTGCTTCTGTCAAAATCTGTGACATAATTGATCGTGGTTAAACTGTGTTGCTATATTCAATGGACAGATAAAAACAGGTGTCAGATATACAATGTTACAAGTTCCACACCTCATTCACTTGAGCACAGTTAGTAATGCACTTAGCTCTGCTAGCAAACTGAAGGGTTCCTTTTGTTTCCTCAACATGTACCTAATTGCATCCATAATAAATGTCATTCAAAACCACCAGTTGAAGTATCATGTGGAGCATCTCAGCAGACATAATACACTACCTCTTCTGGCGCTATAGTGCATATAATTGAAGTCTTTGCATTGCCACCAAGGGCAGGTTGAAGTATACGGGTCAGCTTACTATCACGGTAAGGAATATGACCCCTGCAATGAAAGTCATCATTAGAAGTAAAATTAAAACAAGTTGCATATTCAAGTTAAAATGATTGCTAAACTTAAAAGATACCTGTTTTTCGCACCATCACTAAGTTTGTTGATCACATTACCAAGTATCATTAAGCTCTTGTTTATGTGCTTTCCTTCCTTCAAACGTACTCCCCCAGCACCAGTTTTAGCAATTCGTTCAGAACCAGCCAAGTCTACCAAATTCTACAATAAATGCAGAATTCAAATTAAATATATAGCACGAGAAGAACTACTTTAGTAAGTCAACTTTAAATAACAGCAGAAAGAACACGAACCAGGACTGAGACGCGAATAACATCAGCACTTGAATGAACGTCCTTCTCTTTGCTTTCAATTACCTAAAAGTGTATGATATATGCATAAATAGAAGCCACATCCAGTATTTCAATGAAGCTGTACAAGCATAAATTCAGTATGAAAATACCATTCTAAATATTGTGTGAGATCTGCTACTCCGAGCATTCATATTTGTTTCTCCAAAGTGTCTGTTGACTGTAAAAAACAGTTTTCCAGGCAGGCATAAGCACATACATTCAAGTAAACAGGAGAAATAAACTGCTAAAATACTCATGGGCCGGTTTCAGAGTTCAAACCTTCTCCGGATTCAATGAGCTTTAACACCTGTTCAGCATTACTGACGATTTCCTCTCTGAGGCCAGCAACAAATATTCCACGCTGAACAACAAAGAAATGTGATTTCAGTTCATTTAAACAAGCCAACTAAATCCAAAGTCTCAAAGTGTGGTCAATAACCAACATCCAAACTCTCATGAATCTGCAATTTCTGGTTCTCCACAGAAAGAAGGTCGTTAATCTCTTCGTTATAGATTTCCATGTATGAAACTCGAATCAGAAACTCCCGATGCGACACCTGAGAATACAAAGTAACCATCAAACTCATCACATTCATCAATTGCAACATCATCAACTCTAACATCACAATAAGCTACACAATGAAGCAAAATTTACCATGTTGATTCTCTCAAACACTTCCCGAACAGCTCGGTGAATGATTCCTGGATCTGTCTCGGAACCATTCATAGTGAAAGTCTTGCCACTGCTGGTCTGCCCATAAGCAAATGCAGTTCCTATGTGCACAAAATTCCATCACACACTCTAGTTAAAAACAACAAAACCTAAACCCCAAAGCATTAAACTTTTTTCTTAATTACCATTGAATCCTTCAACGGCGGCGTGGATGATGTCCCTGGTGAGAAGATCATAAACCCTAGAATTGCTACACGTTTCTTCGAACACATGGTCTGCGAAAATCGAAGCAAACAAAATCTGAGCCTACAACATATAAAACAGAAGCATAGAAATTCGACTAAAGATTTGGACTTCACCGAAAGCGTAAAAGATTCCGGAGATAGGAGTTCCGTGAGCCTTGTGGAGAGAGACGCGATTGTTGTCGATCTTCCAGAAGGTTCCGCCGGAGGTATCTCCGGCCACCGGAGGTCTCACTCGAACGGCGACGCAGATCTTCTCCATTTCAGTGCGGCGGTCAGGGTTTCTCCAGAGCAACAACAACAACAACGGTCGGCGATTAGTTGCTCTCGGCTTTTGAAGAAGTTGCTTATTTGAATGTGTGCAGATTCACATTTTTCAGATTCAAAATTTCAATTTCAAACGGTTCTGGGAAAACAAAATGAATTTTAGCGCGTCTGCCCTACCAAAGAAACGGGCTCGATTCCGACAAGCTACAATTTTATTGGGTCAATTATCAACATTGCTCTCCTTCTTCGTAATGGGCTTAGGCCCAGAAGCCAAGAAGTTTTGTTGGAAGTGTAGTCTCTTTTCTCCTCTTCTTCTTCTTCTTCTTCTTCTTCTCCTTCTTTTTTTTTAGAGAAAAATTTCTCCTTTCTCCTTAAGCCAAGTTAAAATTTGAGTACGGATGCTCTTACTTATTTTTTTGAAGGCTAGATGAAGCAACATACTTTATAAGATTTGACGGTGTTGTTTATGAGCTAATTAAGAGACGTGAGCAAGTGCATGCAGTATTATGCATTTTGTTTCCCCATTCATTGTGATGCATTCTGTGCCTTTTAGGCTTCAATCTTGACCAAGTAAATAATTGATGGTCGTCATTGTTGGTCAAGCATACTACCAAAGTTATGTTTTAAGTTTTACTAATTTATTTATTTCCTACTTTGGGAAAGAGAAAAAAGGCAGCGAATAGACGATTGCACATTACTATTACCTTTACCTTTACCATGAAGATATATGATTTGCTCGATGAATTATCCAAACGTGACTTAAAAACAGACTCTGATCTCAGTGATATCTAGTGATATCCAAATGCATAGTAGTCAAAAAGAAAAATTAACATTACTTTTAACAACATTTTTGCTTCCTTCACTTTTGTTTGTAACTAGCTACCGACAATGAACTAGCATAGTTAACATCTACAAACTGTTTTCTTTCATCATTCTTCTTTTTTCATGCGTAAAATCGAAGAACCAACTAGCAGATGATCGATCAAGCTGTAAGCTAGTACTAGTATTGGACACTTCCAGTGCATGCTCAAATACTCGTTCATGTCGATCGGTCTTCATCGTAATCTTCTCTGCTTTTTATTCCTTTTTCTTTCTTTTTCTGTAGTTGAATCACATTAGAAAATCCAACAGATGATGAATTGAATTGATGAAATATACTTGATATATGCCTTTGTTTTATTTCTCTCTTTTGCTTTACTGGTTTTTCTTTATAATTGTCTCTTATCCAACGCCATTGCTTTGGTGATTTGATGGGGACTACAAATCCAAAGTTCCTTGCATCTGGATGTCTCTGGATTGATCGAAAAAAGCCACTTGTCTCCCTATATGCATCCACGTACTATTCTAGTAATTACACGTACAAATTTGAACTAGTCCATGCATGCACATTTTTAATGGTTCTAAACCCTAATTCGCCTAATTCTATTTAACTATCTGATTTCCAACATACGATATGCTCATATGCATGCATGTAAATGGATTTATTGGAATCTAGCTATAGCTACTAGTACGTACTTTCGGTCGTTTGCATGAATAGCTTTCTACTAGAGAATATGTGATCAAATATGAACCCTACAATTTAAATATACGTTAGCGCATCTCTAGCTTGACTACAACATTGTATAAAATTCGGTCATGTTCTATAAATCCTAATAATTAGGTAAACCTCATAATCGATCGGTACTTATACACATCGAGGAAGATAGAAGAACAGCGCACTCCATATTTGGAGATTCAAAGCGCGCTAAAGTAGTGGTCAAAAGATACGGTTGGTATATATGCATGCATATAGATAAATAATAGACCACAGAGATTAGAGAGATCGATCGATCATGTACGTGAAGAAGCTGGGGAGAATCTTCCATGCATGCACGTACGACTCTTGGATAGAATTAGTCGTAGCTAATTGCTTTCTTCATATACGCATCGATCATCTCCTTAATGCTAGCTAGGTAGAGAGAGTTGAAGTGCTTTAACTTGAAATGGACGCGCGTCGACTAAAGTTGGACTTGTCACTGAGCCTTTAGAAACACTAATCGCGTCCATACAAATTGCATGTGTATGTAATTGATGTGGTGGTTGGTACCGGTCTTGCTGATTGATCCCAAATTGTTAAGAGATAAATCGACCAATACCACGTACACATTAACGAAAAGCTAACTAGCTATATGTACACATATATTTGGAGCCAGTTTGGTAGCTAGCTGTAAAGGAGCAGCACCAGAGATTTATAATAGCTATCGACTATCGTTGATTATATCATGTGAACTCCTGCGAGTCCAATATACATACGTGTATAAATGTATATCATAATTTGATTTTATCTCTGGTAAATGCATGACTATATGCACGCACACACATGTTATGATCGATATGCATTTATACACGTGTATATATGTGCGTGCAAACTATATATGCATGAGCATGTGATGCTTGTGTAAGCTTACTTGGTAAGTATCTCTTCCCCTAGCTACGTACGTGCAAGTAATTTTGAGTCGAATATATATAGACTGATAGACTATCAGGTAACTGGGGATATCAGGTTAGGCATCTATATATCATCTCGTACACCTCAAAGAATCAGATGAAGGGAAATTGATTCTTCTCGATCTAATTCCTTCACCAACTAATTACCACAATTTTCACTATGATCGAATTCTTTGCTGTACATGTATAACCCAAATGTTTAACTCATTTTGTAATGAAAATGGTTTCCCGTTCGAAATAATTGCACTCAATTTAGCAGCTCCCGTCAAATTAAAAAATATATACATATACACACACTTAAGAAAGATAGAATTTTGATCTTGATATTTTTCTCATAGCTAAAAAGTAAGCTAGAGGTTCAATTTTTTATAAAATCGATCGGGGGGTGGGGTGGATTAGAAAAAAAGAGGTAGATCGAGTTACGTACACAGCTAATTAATTAGCTAATTCTCTCTCTAATGGGTAGATCTTGTCCACGAAAATGACGAATTGGTTATTGGGATATATATGCACACATTCAAGCTCAAAAGTCATCTGCGCATCTCAAATATATAAAGCTTAATATTGTTTGTCACGCTTAATTAGTAACTTCGTATCACGACAGATGCAGCTATATATATAAGTACATTAATTAAGTGGAGATATATATAGCATACTGATCGAAAATGACGAGCATCAATCTTGTTGGCAAGGAGGCATTTAAAATATAAGCAAAGTCGCATGCAAGACCAAAAAGCTAGCCGCTGACGCTCGAATCTTTACACAGACCAACAACGTGAAACAAACATTCAGATCAATCGAGCAGAGTTAACCTTTTTTTTAAGCTTCAGAGAGAGAGAGAGAGGGAGAGAGAGAGAGAGAGAGAGAGAGAGAGAGAGAGAGCGAGTCATCAAACTGAAATGGTTAGAAGCTTCGAGCTAGATCACTTATCACTTCACCCCATCACATTATTATTATTATTATTATTCTTATTATTATTCCGTCCAAAAAACATATATACACGAGGCAACTCAACCACAGCCCTAGCTCCCATCAAATTCATGATCGAAGCTACTAACGGCCGGATCGATGGCTCCTAACCAAAACCAGCAGCGAAATGTACCCACTCTACTGAACCAAGTCTTGAATATTGGTCTAGCCAGCTTGCTTCTTAATTAACTAATGCACGATCGAGAGGCTGCTCTAACTTATCATTACATATTTTCGTTAGTACGTTTCAGTTGCCATTTTAGATGGTATAAATATTTTGGTATTGTGACTGCGGCTCCTGCATCTGCATGGCGACTAGATACCCGTTCAGATCCGAAAGTCTAGCCCAAAGAGTTACAGATTCGGATTCCAACTGCTCATTTTCTCTCCATGTTACGTGACACTTGTGAGCAACCAAGACCAACCGGTTCTTCAGCTCCCGGTTCTCCATTTTCAACCTATCCGCTTCCTCAGTCAAGTCTTCCAAATGCCTCTTCTTTCTCCACCTGGACCGCCTGGCCGACTCACGGTTTGACGTCATCCGCCTCCGTTTTTTCTCGTCCACCGAGTAGACCCCTCGGTGGACGTTCGAGCCCTCCGAACCAATGGTGGTCGGACTGCCCGAGTTTGAGTTCTCGTTCTCTTCTTGCAGCATGGACGAAAGCAGCTCCTGAATCTCAGAAGAGGAAATGACACCGCCGAGTCCGGCCTCTTGAAACTGGACCGGTTCTTCGGCGCCGGAGAAGAACATAGCGGATGAAGAAGAGGGAGTACATGCACTCATCATCATGATCACAAATTAAGTTGTTGTAAGAAGTGAAGGAGCAGGGGAGGAGAAAAGGGAAGGAACGAAGTGGAGGGGACGGGTATTTATCTTTGAGGAGGAGCGACACGTTGGGTCCACCGGAGCAAAAGATTTGGGAGGAACAGGGTAAATTAGTCCACGAAATGTAACTCTAAGCACTCCACTTCTGAAAAATAATAGTAACATAATGATGGTTAATTTGTTTGTTTAAATTTTGGTTGGTGTAGTGCCTTACGTGCAACTTTTTCTTGCAAAGGTTGGTATGCTAATGTGGCGGGGTCCTCTATTTTGTTGGCTGCTTTACTCGATCGGCTCAGTACCCCCACGGAGGATTAGCTTAGCTTAATCACGAAGAATCAAACAAAAGATCTATACACGACAATTATCTGGAAACGTCGAAGCTTTTTCAACAGTTTGTTGGTTAAGAAAACAGCTGGGTGATAGATTTCCCTGTTGTCGTATGGAATACGTAGCTAAAGGCACTCACAAATGGGAAAACTGAGTTACGGTCGTCAATAACTTACAAGCATTTGTCCCATTGAAGGCCAAGTATGTATAAACAATATCCAATGCGCGCATCCCAGGTCATGTTGATATGGAGTACGTTGCATCACAATATATTCTTGAAAGTTAGAGAGTGACTGTAAATGATCCAAACTATTGTATGTGTTATATCCATCAGCTCATCATCTACTCCGAAATAACTCCTCAATTTTGTATCGCCTGAAGTCCATATACAAAACTAACACATCCAACCTGAAATGCATAAGTGAACCCTTAAATTTATACCTGGTTTGTCGCATATATTACTCTTTTGTTCTTAGCCCTAAACATGGCATCTTAATAAAAAATAGTGCACATACAAAATACATTTCGTGAAAGGAATATTCGTGGACCGTTTTCAGTTAACAAATTTGGTAGTTTTCTTAGTTGGAAGTTTATGAAGGGCTTGGCTCCCATCAGTAAATCCAAAGCAAATTTTAAGTGGAGGCTAACATGCACATGTTCTCATGTTTCCTCTGAAGCTCTTTTAATCCATCTAGGAATTAAAGTGTACATTGTGCCTCAGCTTCATGTCGCCCTTTCAGTCTGCCTCAGAATCCAAAGTAGGCTTCATGTGCAGCGAAGTTTTGTAAAAAGTATGATGCCGCCAACTTTCAACTCCTCTGTGTTTAATATATATGGTCCTGCAACATCTTTGCTGCCCTCGGTTCTCTTCCTCCAGTGACCAACTGCAATGCCCGCAATGCCAACATGATCAGCACCATGTTTCATCGGATTCAACATTAATGAATTGGTATAGTAATGGTCGATGACAAATCGATCCAGTAAACTGAAACAGAAACCAACCGCCCCATGAACTGTTTCTTTTAGATATTAGAAAATGAACAGGTTTCAATACAAAATGCAGCTAATGTCATCCTCGATCACTTTGGATAGAAAGATAACATGGTCATTCCATTTCTGTTTCCTTGGTCTGGATTCGCTTTCCATTTACGATCACAAATCACGTAGTGCATACAAGAAACATTAGCTATGAGCCTACGAGTAACATAACAGGGGAATACAAAGTGCTTCCACTCGCCAATATACAATGTAGAACTTTTAGTCTACCCTGAAGCTGGAATTAAAGTACATAACCAGACCAAGTGCTTTGTCCAGTACCACATGCGCTTCCATTTACAAGTGGTTTCAAATCATTACATGCATCTCCGCTCGTCTCATGTTTTTCCTCTTGGAAGTGCATAACCAGTTCAGATATTGCCACTGAGAAAGTACATATGATGCTGCTTACAAGTTCACTGGAGGAGTTCCCTGAGTTTCATAAACACGGAATAATAGTTAGTACTCTTCAGAAGCATGGCAGAGAGTAGTCAAGTAACAAAGCTTCAGCATCAAGTTTGCAGGATTATATTTTGTTCAGGCAAAGAATAATTATAGAAATGTGTATCTTTTTCATTCATTAGCAATGGGAAATAACCTGACCTTAAAGAGAAGATCATATGCTATATGTTCCCATGGTAATGAAATGGACATCAAGCAGCATTTGAGTGGGATCATTTCATCATCGAAACTATGGGTAGAAGAAGCAGCTGCATAAGCATTCTTGGCTGCCACTGATGCAACTGAGGCTGCCTTACGAACCATT
This sequence comes from Geum urbanum, assembly GCA_946800695.1. NCBI lineage: Eukaryota > Viridiplantae > Streptophyta > Magnoliopsida > Rosales > Rosaceae > Geum > Geum urbanum. Next base: position 60,680,966 of record OX327002.1, read on the forward strand.
GACCCAATATCGAATCCTCTCTTGGATGTTACAGGTGAAAAAGGACCTGAGTCTTGTTGGCTTTGATCTGATAATATAATAGAGACTTTCAGCGACATGAATGTTCACATCATTTGAGAACTGTTTACTCACTTTACTGCAAATAAAACCTTTAGAAAAACACAAGTCATAAGGCAGATTCAATTTTCTACTTCCACAGATGTGAAATTAATGCAGCTTGGAATCCTAATTTGCCATTTATAATTTTCATTTAGCCCTTTGATAGCTGTAAATACACTTGAAAAACATCAATCTGCAACTAAAAAATTGTTCTTGCTCTTTTTGTTTGTTGATCAAAACAACTGAACTATCAATATGAACTCTAAACTAAAATGATATATATATATCTGTTTATTTATTTTACAAACGGGAGAAGACAATTTTGTTTTCCATAGTTGCATTTCATCTGGAACAAAAAACTACGAGAAAAACATTATATTAGTTTCTCTGTGTTCAATTTCATACCTGCAACACCAGAAACAGCTACCTCAACTTCCCCACGGCCTCCAGGACCTTTCATGTAAAGTCTGTCTTGTTTTCCAGGGGAATGAGCAAGTGATAAAAGGTTCCCGAATCGAGATTTTCCAGCTGTGTATATGTGTGAGTGAGAGTGATGAGTGATGAGTGAAAAGAGCCATTTGCTTCCCCCAATACTTGGGGGAAAATCCAACTCAATAAAATGATGCTTCCATAACATAATGAGCGAAACAGAGTTTAATCAGGTGGACACTTGTCTTAAATTGATTATCTGGAATTGGAATACTCTATCAAATGAAGGAGCAGAAGTCCAGTGGATCCATAAACACTTGCTGAAATCTCAGTAAGAGTAAACATGAAATCGAAAATTGTCTGCTTAAGAATTAAAAGCTAAGAAACAGCTTATAGGGCAATAGAGCTCAAAGCAATGAATAAAAGTCATTCAGCAGCAGTTGAAGGGCAAAACAAAACATAAATTAATGGTACAATGAATAAGAAAAAGATCATCCCAAACTGATATGTACCAAATGCAAGTATTTCATAAAGTTAAATGAAGCAAACATACCATCATATGCATCTCGTACCATTTGATAACTGACGAATCCCGAAAATAGAGTCAGCTGCAATCATAGCCAGCAGACAATCAGAATGTTGAAAGAGTAGTCCTTCACTTTACAGGATATGTGTGGCATTTACTTATCTAAACTATACACTAATTCTGTATGTAAATAGAGATAAGACAAGAACCTTGGAACTTTTGGCTTTCACAGAACTAGTATCAACCTTCAGCGAGGAACTATCACTAGAACTGCAATCATTAGGTGCCTTTGCTGTAGGAAATGCTGCCCCATCATGTGCATTGAGTATTACACAATAGCAATGGTCTGCTTCTGTCAATACCTGAAAACACAAAAAACAAAATAGAATCACTTCTGGCAGCATAGATCTTAGAAACACAGCTGAAAGATAATAAGTGCCAACAAACTGACATACACTATTTACATAAGAAAAAGAAATTTAATTGTTTTTCGTTCAGGTAAGTAAGCTAATAAATCGTCAAAACAAGTATTCCAAACTGACTGATAACAACAATGTAGCCAGAAAAAGCATGATTGATGATTTGATATAATCACAAATAAGCTTAGTGATAACAATACAAATCAGTAGTTGTGGACATCACTAGTGTAAGTGATACCATGCGTACAACACATACAAATAGAAGAGGCCTCTTACCACAGCATCAAAAGTGGAATCAAAGTCATCAACTGCAAAACACATATCTGGATAAGCAGGCGTTGTCTCTACTGCCTATATAAAAGATAGTGATATTGTCAGAATGAAGTGGAAGATATAGCATAATTCTGCTTTCACATGAATCAGTTAGTAACTAAACTTGCCTTTTGCGAGTCCAAATGAAAGTTGACACGGCTGGGAGATGCATAAACAGTCTTGACTACCTGCCCACATTTCCATGAGAAAAAAAAAAAAACTTGGTTTCTTTTCAGTTTGAGATTTTTTCTACAGCAGAAATCTGGTTTGCATGATATGGGTACTGAAGTCCCACTTCATGCAAAACAAAACTCATCCCTTCTTTTCTTCATATATACCATAGTTTGGGTGCAATAGTGTAATATTCCATCAAAATGAATTGCATGCGAACACGATGAATCAAACATGTTAAATGTAAGCATTGCCAACCTTGTATATTGGAGATAATGGTTTATCTTGCTCGGCTTGATGATTCCGAAGATCCTGATGACTAAAACAGGAACACTTAATTTAAATTCTACCATTACTTACCTCCAGTGAAAAGCAAAGCCATAATTCTCAATGACCAAAACTATGGCTTGGAAAACAATCATATACACTACATAAGCCTCATCACTATTAATTACTCAAACAAACGAATGAAAAAAGTTACCTGCAAATAGCTACTGTCACAGTAAATGTAGTGTGAGCAATCAAATTCAAATGAAACGAGCGCCTCCAGTCCACTTCCGCAGACTTTTCACCAATCAAGTTATCCAACTGGTTATAATCAAAAGTAAACTACAGTAAAAAACACAACACACCACACACATAATACAGTAACAAAACTGCTTCTTCTTCTTTTTTACCTTAGGTGCCCACCTGCGTACAAAATAAGGCGGAACGTCGTCGCCGAAGCCCTGAGCGCTCTGGCCACAATGTCAAATGGTATCAAATCACCTCAGTAAAAAAAAATTGTAAAAATTGAGCAGTGGTGAAAAAATGGGTACCAATTTTCTGACAAAGAAAACGAGATCATCGTCCTGGCGGCGGCGTGAGTCTTTGCCGCGAATGAAGTAGACATCGAGTACATCGTGCCAGAATCGAGGGTCCATTTCGACATCGGAAGCGTCTCCGTCGATGTCGTCGACTACCGTTTTCCCCAATAAGCTCGAATGCTTCTTCACCATGCTCAGGAGTTCGATTCTGCCGAGTGAAACAAAAACGACGTCGTAATCGGAAATTGGAAATTGTAGGAGAAGCAAAGACAGTTCATTTAATAAAAATGAGTACTTACCTAGAAGGAGTGTCTTCTCCGTCACCGCCGAACATTTTGTGATTCGATCTTTCTAAATTCGCTTTCGGAAGGAAGAGTGTGAGAGAGACTGAGAGAGAAGAATTGAAGGTTCGAGAGGGGTAAAGTGTGGGGGGGAGTTCAGTCGGTGATCTGCGGCTGTTGTAATAGTAACTGCGCTGCGTTCCATCTGGGAGCAACCGTGTGGGACACGGACGCCGAACTGAAATACAATGGACTCGAGCGAATTACAAATCTGTTTATGGTGCCTAAATAGCAACAAGGTCGTTGTAGTATAGTGGTAAGTATTCCCGCCTGTCACGCGGGTGACCCGGGTTCGATCCCCGGCAACGGCGTTCTGTTTTCTTTGTTTTCCACTTTATGGGTTTACATTCGTTTTGGGCCACAACTCCATACGGACTCCTTAACTTTGTACTTTTGTCTTGCATTCTCTTTGGACCAAGGATTAAATATGAGGGCCCAATATTCATTTATCACTTTGAAATTTGAAAATGAAGCGCGGAAGTTATTATATATTAGAAAAATATGTAATAAAAATTAATTATATATACATAAAAAAATATAATTTGACGTAAAAGACGGTTATAATTGAATTTTAATTTGATTATTTTTAAACAAGTATAATCATAATAATATGATTGCAATATAAAAAATACTAAATTTCTCTTGTAATTTTTTGTGAAATACGATTTAGTGCTTCTAATATGAAACATCAAGTTTCTAAAAAGAGTATATTTTTGGAACCATGCTTCCAATTTTTTTTTTTGGAATTGTGCTTCCGGCAAGTTTCCGACAAACTTTCACTTCTAAAGCAGAAAGCGCATTCATTTTGAAGTTTCTATGCAAGTACATACGTACATACCTCATACAAAAGTTAGGTGGACAGTAGTTTAACCCTTTTTGTTTGGGTGGTGGCACCTATAAAGAATAGTAGAAAAGTAGATGATCAATGTCACATTAATTAAATGACACGAATGTTTGAAAAGGCATCCACTTAGGCGGTGCCTAGGCGCTGGTAATAACAAAAGCGCCTAAATTTTGTCCTATGCTCCCTTTGTAGATAATGCTTGGACCATAAAATAATATTTTATTAGGCCGACTTCTGCGACCCATTTAATAAGCCTAGTTTGGGAATAAAATCAAGATCATGTTGTTGTATATCTTGCTGAGCAAGAATGAATAAAATCTAGCGAATTTGGTATTCATAATCCTTCAAGTATTATGATTCCTTACTTTTTTTAGCGAGGGATATGATTGATCAATCACTATAAATAGAGGCTTCATGACCAGATCAAACGACATTTCTACAGTCGTAAACTTCTACAATCACACAAACACAGCTCTCCTAGCGAGAGAACTAGCGATGGCGCATCCAGAATTCTCACCCGAAGGAGCGTGATGGATTCGAAGATCCTCTGTTTTCAGACGACGGCGATCAAAGAAGGCTTTCACCCTGAATGAGCGTGAAGGTTTCCGGCAGTAAAGAAGTCACAAACTAGTGTTCTCAACACTTGCCAAGAAGATTACTCTACCTTGCACCGAAGGAGCTGTGAGGTATCGATTTTCGTGGTTCAGCAGCGAGACACAAAAACCATAAGTCCTAAGTCACTTAGGCAAAAAGAACTCATCGAGCAAGGTTGGTGCTCTCCTCGCTTCATTCGCTTTTTAGAAGTTCAGTAGTGGCGCAACGCATAGCAACATTCTGCCTTAGGAAGTTGTTAGGTCCTTAATCCTGCTTTAATTATGTGCATAACCTTATGCTTAGTGTTTGCCTTCTTTGAATAAAACATCGTTTTTGATACATTTCCTTGTTATGTTAGGAAAGGTGGAGTTGGCTCAGAAATACATTAAAGATGAAGAATTAGACACTTATTCGAGAAGACGTTTACATTTCTGAATTCACGAGAGAATTTGGAGCAACTTTGGAAAAATGACAAAATAGCATCACTGGAAGTCACTAGAAGTTGCCAGGAATTCACCATGACCGGCCGGACCACCCTTGACAGTCCAATCACATTGAGTCCAGTCCAATGGAGGCCCAATCAACCCAATTATGCATACCAATCTGATTTGGAAAGAAAAGGAAGAAGATGGACCACATGATGTCACATATTTAGGACTTTAGCCTTACAAAGTCTAAATTAGTGGATCATGGTTCCCCTAATTCAAAGTTAACTTTTAGATCTTCCATCTCACAATTTCCTATCATCTAAGGGTTGAAATTAGCCTTCCAAATCAGCCAGATTCGAGCTCCCCCTTGCACCCACACATATCTCACTTCATTTTCTCATTTTTCATAGTTTTCGTTACTCTCGCTAGACCTCTTATCTATATCCTAACCCTCTAGCACTCTCTTCTACATCTCCTCCTCCCTTTATAGGCCAAAATACCTTCATAATTACCACCATTAGAGACCTAGTGAAAGGACCCGATCCTGATTTAGTTGTTTAAACCGGAATTAAGCCCTAACGACAACCGAATCTACAAAAAATTTGCCAGAGTTTCCACTGAAATTCAAGAAACCCAAAAACCTGCAAAGAAAACACACTTCTAAAATATCCACAAAAATAAACCGTGGGCAACAAATCTTATCCGGATTTCTCAAATCAACCAAACACTGAATCTACTAGAAATATAATCTGTTTACAGAAGGCGATAAGAAATCCGAAGACTGAATGAGAAAATACAACACAACAGAAGTAAACTCTATATAGTATTCAGAACGATTTTTAATTTACATAATACACAAGACTAGCAGGTTAAGCTAGAAACCTACTAGATGAGTATAGTGACACGAACTCTATGCATCTGTCGCTGACGTGCAATCTCAGAAAAAGTATATAAAATAATAAACTGTTAGAGTGAGTGGACGAAAATAATGTTTCACTTTAAACTGAAAACTATAAATAATATGTCTTTCACTATAAATGTACATGAAATGATGCGAGCCTAAAAATAAACAAGCTCAGGTCAAGTGTTTGTCCTAACCCCTTGGGTACTGTGTAATGTGTGGAGGCAGTAACTTGAGTACATTTTCCTCAAAGTTTCAAGAAGGCCCAGGTCAGGTATTTGTCCTAACCCTCCTGGGAACTCTGTAAATCATGGGTCAGGTGTTTTTCTTATCTCTCTCGGAGCGTCTTGGGGATCAGCCGAGAAACCAGTGCATCGATGCATCAACTGTATTATGCTCTGTATAAAAACAAATCATATGTGCCTCCAAATGCAAATGCATAATTCTAAACTGTATAACTGAAAAATGCATAACTGCAAATGTATAACTATAAACTGGCAAAACAACAGTGAAAATAAAATGTCCACTCACAGTACACAGCTAGCTCTATGGTCCGGCGGAAGTCCCCTCGCCAAAATCTCGATCACGGTCTCTTGAATAAATAGCAGATTCATTTAATACTAGAATTCGATAAAGCGTGCGAAAATTAACTCAGAAACTATCCCGGAAACCCCTTAGTCAATTTTGGATTTTTGCCTCGCCATAGCCCCGCTGTGGACAGTGGAGCGTGGCCCTCATGCGCCTCCACAAGCGGCGGCGCATGAGCCACACGCGCCTCCACAAGCGGCGGCGCGTGAGCCACACGCGCCTCCGATGCAAACTGCTCCAAAAGGAGCATTCGACCCCTCATTAGAAAGATCACAACAAGGCCCACAAATTTTCCAACTGTCCCTAAACCCAACTCGTCGCCATTTGGCCGAAAATCAGCTTGAAAGCCCACAGCCCTGAAAATCGCCGAAAAATGATTCCGGCCGATTTCAACGCTGTCGATGCCCCTCTGTCCCCCCAACCATAGGGGTTCGATTCCTGGGGGAAAACCCTATCGATTCCTCCCCTCTCCATTTCTGGAAAGTGGCCGGAACACTTTCAATGGGTTTTTAGAAGTGTGTTTTCTTTGCAGGTTTTTGGGTTTCTTGAATTTAGTGGAAACTCTGGCAAAATTTTTGTAGAGTCAGGGCTTAATTCTGGTTTAGGAAACTAAATCGGGATCAAGTCCTTTCACCTAGCTCTTTCCTCTCTTGGGTAGAGTCAAACCTCTCCACCACCACACCATCACTTTGGCCTATTTTGGGTGTTCCTCTTCTCAACTTTGCCTCAAGGGTTTTGATTGATTTTTAGAGTTCAAATGAGTGGGAAGTAATCTCTCTTCCCCTTAGCTCGTTGGAATCCTAAGGACTATCCTTACCTCCTCTTGAAGATTTGGTGCTATCTTGGAGTGAAGAAGTGAAGCTAGAAGCCTTGGAGTCATTTGGTGGAGCTTTGGCTAAATGGGCTCTTTGGTTATCTCTTTACTCTTCTAGTTCTAAGCATGTATCCAAACTTTGTTTTCCATCATGATTAGTGAGTAGTTGCCTTTTGGAAGCCCTAGCCAATTTGATTTACATACAACTATGTTTTGAGTTATGGATTTGAATTTGGTTTAGTTTACTACATGTTGTGAATGAGTTTGATAGCTTGTGATGTGATTGTGGTATGTTTGCATGTTTGGGATTGATTCAATGTTTTCATACTCATGTCTTAGCCATGACTAAGTTGAGATATGTTTAAGGAAGCTAAAAATGAACTTAAGTGAATGCCGTGCTTTTGAGTGTTGTCAAGGTCACATTGACGCTACAGAAGAAGGACATGCTAGACATGTTCAAAAGGGCTGACAATGACATAGGACAACTCAAGAAGTCTGTGTCTGATCTCACGAGAGTTCAACGGTAGGTTGCGACCTTCCCAGTCGCCTGGCAGGAGAAGTTTGAGGCATTCATGGACCAATGCAACATACATGTCGCCAAGCCTCATCAACCATATGAAACCCTTTACCCAACACTAGGGGTTATCAATACCACCTGAGAATGGCCCAGGAACTATAAGCCAATCAGCTTCCAAACTTTCAGTTGGGATGGAAGCGGAAGTGCATCAACTCACTTAGCCACTTTCACATTACAGCTTGGGCCATAGGGAGAGGACCCACAACTGAAATTAAGGGTTTTTGGCTCTTCCTTGACTGGCTCAGCCATGATCTGGTACACCAGCCTCGATCTTCAATCCATAAAGGAATGGGCTAACATGGAGAAGCTATTTGTCGATCACTTCGACATAAGTTTGCCAGAAACCAACATCAACAAACTGGTTTCCATGAGCCAGGCGTCATCTGAGAGTCTGGTAACGTTCTTACACCACTTTAGGTCAGAGTATACTTTGTGTAAGACTCCTCTTACAAAGGACACTATCATTGACATGGAGATCAATGGTCTCGAAGACCAGTACCATTGTCTATTACTCAGTAGTAAGCATCCTTCACCGAACGAGTTTATTGTTATGGTTACAGAGGCTTAAAATGCCATACAAGAGAGGGACAACAAACGTAACTCTTCAAAGGGGACTTATCCACCCAGATCATCTTACTCGGAGAGAAATAAGCCAGCAATTGTGGCTGATATTGAAGACTCTGCTGACGAGGAGTACAACTTTGAAGGCGAGCATGTTCGTGCTGTTGAGCTAACTTCTAAATCCGTGCTCAAGCCTCAGAAGCTCCAACAGAGCAAGGGTCCAGTGAAGCTCTCAACAGTGTCTTTTGCCAAGCTGAAGTTCAAGACCTACACATATGATGCCAACCTTGCTTACAAGATCCCAGACGAGTTGATTAGTTCGCGAGTGGCAAAGACAGATTTCAAACCCCTCCCTAATGTTAGGCAGCTCAAAGGAAAAAAATATTGCAAGTTACATGGCATGTGAAACCACTCTACCAAGGATTATGTTAAACTCAAGGACCAAATCCAGAAGTGGATCAATAAGGGCAAGCGTGCCTTAGAATCATCACCCAAGACGGACTAACTAGTTGATTCCCAACCATTTACTGATACATAGATCAACATGGTGGAGATACAAGGATTCCCGGCTAGGTGAGGGGCAGAAAAGGGAGAGATAATGTCAAATGAACCAAGGCGAATGCGACCAACAAAAACACCCAGGCCATCGCGGCGGTGCATTTTCAACCAGGATCACATGAATGAAATCAATGATGAATTAATTATGGAGGATCTAATCAATTATAGGCCTGTAAAGAGGCTTGAAGACCTAGCCTACATGAGGCCAAGTGATTATTTTTGCAGGTACCATAATAAGTTTGGACACACAACTTCTTTATGCTTTGGTTTAAAGAACATTGTCCAAAGGTTTTTAGACTACCGGGTGATTGGTTTCGGCCAGGGAGAAGGATTAAGCATTGATCCCAGACCACTGCCACCTTTTCACAAGAAGCTTAGGTAGGTGTTACCAGCCTCAAAGGCAAAACCTACCAAGAAGCCTAAATCAGCCAAGAAGCCAAACCAGCGGTTCACCTATGATGTTTCGCGAGTGTCAGAAATCCTAGATTACATGATACATGCAAAAATCTTTGAGGTATATAACGAGCCCTTGCCAAACCCCGCAAGTGTGGAAGGACTCTTGTACTACCGTTTCCACCATGTTTGGACTCACACAACTGAGGAATGCATGAGCCTAAAGTTCAAAATTCAACGGTGGATATACGAGGGTGAAATAACCATCGAGCTGCAAGGTGATAACCCATTTTCAGACACCGATACTGGCGAAAGTCTAATTATCGGCATGGTGGAAGTGTAACGGTCTAATTCCAACAAAAGGAAACAGACATTTGATCTCCAAACTAATGGAGAAGTAACTAAGGTAGAAAAGTCGTCACCTTCCGTGAAAGGTAAGGAAAAGGTGAGCCCAATGGCAGAATCCCTAGTAGCAATGTGCTCTAGATGCAAGGTCTGTTATGGGATGAAGATATCTTATGAGGAACTGATGGAGGTAATCAAGGTTTGCCAAGAATTGGTCTCTTCACCTGAGCATTACCAACCTAGTAGCCCTCGAGAATTGAACATAAGGGACTTGCAGATCGCCAACTCCAAATATCCAAGGCATGTTGTGCTCAAAAGTCTTCACATAGCAGCCGAGTCCAGCAAAGCACAAGTATTTGCAAGTGAGATAAAAGGTCTGAGGTGGAGACCCAATCCACTGGTGGAAGAAGAAAGGAAGAAGGCCTTGGATCAAACTCAAACCCAGGCCACCTCTTCCTCAGTAAGTCAGAGCCGTGAATTATTTTCTCTAGCTAGCGTTGAACCTACATTTGAGGTTCCTTTTAAGGACCAGCTAGTAGTAGCTCTAGGAGCCACAAACCCTATCAACCAAGACATAGCAGAAGCTAAACCGCAAGGTATGACTACAAGTGGAGATGAAGAAGTTGTTGATGTCAAGGAGTTAGTCGACTACGATGAAGATGAGGAACTAGAAACCCAGGTTTATGGTGAGGAATACCATGCGAATATGGTCTTCGTCTTACTCTCCAAGTTTACAGGTTCTGTAATGTGGCTACCAAGCTCCACACTTTCTCTCGCCAAGGAAGTAGTTTTGGATAAACTAAATACAGTGAGCAACCTAGTGACGACCACCCAGGAAGGGGAAAATGGAGAGCAACAACTACTCTCGGTGCAACCTAAGATCATTCTATCTCTAAGGAAGACATACATGTTGTTTAACAAGCCAAACTTGAACATGACCATGCACATGGGACCCTTTTACGTCACCGCCAAGGTCCAAGGAATATCCCTTAACAAAATGCTGGTAGATCCAGGAGCAGCTATGAACATCGTCACCGTCAAGGCAATGAGACTATTGGGCATCCCTAAGTCCGCAATTCAAGGAACGGCTCTCAATGTCCAAAATTTCTAAGGTAACATATCTAAAATCCTAGGCATTGTCTTTCTTCACGTGCAGGTTAGACCAACAACTAGGACACATATCTTCTTCGTGGCAAAATGCACGACTCCATATAGCGTTATACTTGGACGAGACTGGATTCACAGGAGCTATTGTGTGCCATCTTCCCTCCACCAGCAGATGGTTTTGTGGGACATGGAGTCAGGCAAAGCAGAAGTCATTTATGCATACCCTCGTCCATATTCAATGTTAGCCAACAACATAGACGCCATCTACTACAATGGAGACCTGAGGCCATTGGAAGTGTGTGGCATCGACCAAAAAGGCCGCCCTATGAGGGTGAAGGCCTCTCAATTAGCTCAATGGGGTATCATACAGACGAGCAAAGACAAACGCCACCCTTCAACCATTGAGATACCGCAAAATGTATCCTAATGTTAGAATCTCTATCAGACATAGAGGCAGAGGCGTGTTATTCTCTCCATGATAGTTTATATGAATACTTGATGGAGAAACAAGCCTACGAGTATGTTCCAATGATTGCAGCCTTAGAATATGTGGATGACGATATGCTGCACAAATCAAAAGATGATGGGACCATCCAACTAGCTCCAGCAGCCTTGGATGATACTCCACCTAAAGTTAAGGATCTCATAGAGAAAATAAATTTTGGGAACCACAACCACAGAAGATCCAGTGACTGTGGCTATTAGTACCTTCTTGGAGCCTGAAGAACGGAAAAGGCTCATTAAATTGCTATACGCAAAGAAATATGAGGATATGCCAGGACTGTTGCCAGACTTGGTATGTCACAACCTTCCAATCATTGAAGGAAAGAAACCAGTGAAACAAGAGATGCGTAGAATGAATACTGAGATGGCAATTCAAGTCAAAGAAGAGATTAAAAAGATGCTCATATCAAGCATCATCAGAGTAGCCAAGTATAATGAGTGACTATCTAACGTCGTCCCAGTCAGGAAGAAGAATGGGAAGATACGAGTTTGTGGCACAACAGGGTACCACCAGATTCCAGTGGCTGAGGCTGACAGGCACAAGACGACATTTAGATGCCCTAATTTTGTTGGTATTTTTGAGTATGTGGACATGTCATTTGGACTCAAGAACGCCGGTGCCACTTACCAACGAGCCATGAATTTAATCTTTCATGAACTCATAGGTAAAATCATAAAGGTTTATATTGATGATGTGGTGGTAAAAACCAAGCATCAGACAGATCATATAGACAACTTGAGGAGAGTGTTCGACTATATAAGGCTTCACCAGTTGAAGATGAACTCCGCCAAGTGCGTCTTTGAGGTCCAAGCAGGAGACTTTTTGGGTTTTTTGGTTCACCAGTGAGGGATTAAAGTGCCTAATGGTATCGCCAAAGCCTGGAGTGCCTCTTAAGCTCTATATATATGCTACTGAACATTTCATTGGGAGTTTTTTAGCATAGGATGATACATTCATACAGAACGAGCCATCTTATACCTTAGTCGCACACTCACTAATTGTGAGACAAGGTACTTGCCCATGGAGAAATTGTGTCTGGCCTTGTATTTTTCAGGATGAAAATTGAGGCACTACATGCTATCCTTTATCACATGTGTCATTGCTCAAACAAATTTGGTAAAGTATATGCTCTCACGGCCTATACTCAGAGGCCGTATTGAGAAGTGGATCTTGGCTCTTTCTGAGTTCTCACTGCAATACGTTCCACAGAAGGCAGTCAAAGGTAAGGCAGTGGCCGACTTTCTAGCTCATCATCCAATGTTAGACACTCATGAAAGAAAAGAATTGAAGTTGTTACATATGGCACTCGCCCCCTGGCTCTTATACTTCTATGGTTCCAGCACCAGTACCATGGCTGAGGCAAGAATAACCTTGGTTAATCCAGATGGGGCACTGTTTCCTACTCTTTCAAGCTGGACTTTCATTGTACCAACAATTAGTCTGAATACGAGGCACTCATCATTGGTTTGGAGATGCTGATAGACCTGGATATCACTAACGTTCATGTCCAAGGGGACTCCTTGCTCATCATACGACAATTGGAGACCAAATATAGAGCTGGTGTCATACTCGAGCCATATGTGAGAAGGGCAACTGAACTGCTGGGGTTATTCACTGAAGTAACGTTAGAACATATCCCTCATGACCAGAACCAGGCAGCTAATGAATTAGCTCAACTTGCTACAAGTGTCAGTCTTCAGGATGGAGTTCGCGAACGAATTTTGAAGGTAGAGCAACGTACGTTACCATCCTTTAGAGCCAAGCAGGAGGATTATAATGAATAGTATGTGGCCACACCAAATCACATTGATACAGATTAGTGACAACCTATCATCTCTTATCTTAAAGACCTAAATGTCCCAGTCGACAAACGTATCCATTTTTTAGCTCCTAATTATGTACTAAGGAACGATGAGTTATAAAGGCGAGCGGAAAAATGAATCCTCATATGTTGTGTGAATGGCTGAGATGCTAAGTGGCTGATGAGACAAGTACACCTAAGGGCAGCAAGGGCACATCAAGTAGACCCCAAGATGCGCTTGCGACGCAATAAACTGGAATCCTTACCGTAAAAACTATCCTAGTTGCTCTAATTAAGCACCCACCACCAGCTTTCCTTGAGCATCATTCATCGGCCTGTCGCGGGTTATCATCTGCAGAGGTCAAGGACAAGTTTGGAATGACGTGAGAAGCTGCAATAGCTTTTATCGTCCAACTTAGTTTTCCTAAGTTCAGAAATAACCTACACTAGAGGCTCGTTTTCTCGCTCACCTAGAAAAACTATGGGGAAATCATATACTGTATTGGACGATACCCATGGTCAAAATTTACAAATTAATATAAGTTTTGATACCAGTCAGTGGTTCGTCATGGCTCAGTGAAACAGGCTGGGGAGCAAAGGAGCTTGGTTGAGTGTCATTTCTCGCTTGAGTGTCTCTCGCCTGAGTGTTTCAAAACATTACAAAGTTTTACTTCAGAGGTCAAGGACAAGTTTGGAATGATGCGAGAAGTTGCAATAACTTTTACTGTCAAACTTAGTTTTTCTAAGTTTGCTAACGACCTACACTAGAGGCTCGTTTTCTATCTCACCTAGCAAAACTAGGGAGGCAACCATATACTGTACTGGCCGGTACATGTGGTCAAAATTTACAATTTAATACAAGTTTTAATACCAGTTAGTGGTTCGCCATGGCTCAGCGAAATAGGCTGGGGGGGGGGCAGAGGAACTTGGTTGAGTGTCATTTCTCGCCTGAGTGTTTCAGAATGTTACAAAGTTTTACCTCAATGGTCTTCAGAAGGGATTCAGGCATTGCCGAAATAGCTTACTCAGCAAGGTTCTCGAGCGTGTTTGCTATCAAACCCTTAGCGACTACGAAGCTTTCCTCGCTTGGGACAAAGTCACATATACTCGCTGGGGAAAAATCAAGCTAAACATTTTGCACTCCCAGTGGGTGATAGTTGCATATTTATGCATCTATTCAATGTTTAATTCATTCTCTATACTTAGTTTATTGTTATATAGTTGAGTAATTTAATTTTGTTTATTTTGTTTATAGGTTATGTGGAGACATAAAGAAAAAGAAAATAAAAGAGGGAATCCTAGCTCAATATGAATTAAAGAAGGAGTTTTGTGCAATTAAAGAAGTATTTTCCAATGTGGACTCTAGAAGATCAATTGAGAGACATATATAAACCTATTTTAGGTTTTTGAAAAGGCTAATCAGAAATTAAGGAGAGAAACTCAAGCAGAGAAGAAGAGCAACCGCAAGGAGCCAGAGTCGGATTCGATCCATCGAAGCATGAGCTTCGACCCAGTCCTTCATCTATTTTCGATCTGTAAACTCTATGCTTGTTTTTGATTCATTTTAACTATGACTTTTAGTAGCTAAACATCTTGTTAAGGGGTTTCCGTACATGAAGTCTTTCTAATTCATACACTTTAATCTAGTTTTGCATATTCAATTTGAATGAGGTTTCTTTTTCTATGTGATTCACCATATGAATTCTTGTATGTTTATTTTGGTGGCCAACTCAGTATGCATGCTAAGATTCTATTATCATGAGTTACGGGCGACTGAAGATAATTTCTTCCACCGGATTCTCTATAGTGATACACCGATTTTATAGTCGGGTGATTAAAATCCTAGGTCTAGCAGGAAATGCCGATAGTGTACCTATGAACCTTGTAGATTCTCAAACCTTCTCTAGAATGTAATGCTTTTTTTTTGTAAACCTTGGGGTCTATGACTATGGGTTCAATAGAGGGATAAATATGGGGGAGGTCCATGACAAACTCACATAGGCATAAGGATTAGGTAATATAATGTGTCGTATCTATCGACCTTCCTGAGAACTTTTATTCATTGGATATGTGCATTAAATATGTGTTGGATAGATGTAATGACAGTGGTGGATTGCATTCCTCTTAACTCATTCATCATATAGTTTAAACTCACTTGCATTCATAATCATATTTACTATTATCATTTACTTTCTGCATTAGCTGTAGCTTAGCCGATTCAGTTCGGTAATCAAATCAACTCCGAATACCCTAATATTTTGTGTGGTAGTCCACCACTGTGTCTAGTTTACTGTATCTAATTTTCGTGTCATTTGAGACTGTCTAGACTAGGGTTATAGTGTCATTAGTGTACTGTAGTCGAGTCTGTCAGTATTGTAGTCTAGTGTTAGGATTTAGTGTCATCAATTCCTTGTGTTTGATAACCTCTATTTATCATACTACATTAATATATCCAAGTTGAGAATAATGTATCTTTTCATAGGTATTTATCCGCCTATCAAATTTTGACGTCGTTGCCGGGGAATTGCTTAATTCTAAGTCTTAATAGAGTCTTTTAATTTCAGTTTTGTTTTGTTTCTTTTTCTTTTGAGTCTTATAGTTTCTTCAGTGTGTAGGAACATATGTACTAGGTACATTAGCAGTGCTAAGCCATTACTACTTGATCCGGGGATTGAACACTCAGCAAAGCAAAACTGAAAGTAGCAAGGACAACGGTCCATGAATGTGAATAGTGGTGGTGGACCATCTGAGCTAGAAAGACATTCAGATTCAAAGTCTGAGTTTGAGGAAGAGGAACATATCCCAACACCACCACCATCACCAAGAAGAATGGCAAATGCAACCAAGTTGAGAGAGTCATTTGTGCTAGGCACAAGTGCAACAGATTCACCGATCGTTCTACCAAAGAATTTGAGGTCTTATTCTATTCCCCCATCCCTTATATCAAATATGCCACACTTCAGAAGAACGCATTCTGGAGACTCTCAGGACCATCTCAATGAATTTATAGCATTGTGCAGAATCCAGAAATCGATAAATGTGGAAGAGGATACTGTCAAGCAAGCAAAAGCTTGGTACAATTCTTTAGCTCCTCTATCTATGGGCACATGGGATAAGATGTGTTCTGCATTTATGAAAGAGTTCTACTCTGCTTCCTGCACCAAGAACTTGAAGAGGCAAATTAGCACATTCAGGCAGAAAGACAATGATGAACTATATGAAGCCTGGAGCCAATTTAAGAGTCTTTTTCGACAATGCCCTCATCATAAATTTGACCCAAACACTCAAATGAAGCTCTTCTATGAAGGACTTGATTCTTTGAACAGGTCAAAGCTCGATTCAGCTTGTGAGGGTAATTGGTGGAATAAGACTGGAGCTGAAGCAAAGGAAATTGTAAAGAACCAAGCAGAAAATTCAAGACAGTTTTAGTCAAGAGATAGAACTATGGGAGCAAGTAAAAGATCTCTCAATGCAGATACAATCGATGGAGCCATGAAAAAAAGATTAAGTTCTATGGAGAAAGATATTGCTTTGATTACTAGTAGTTTGAAAGTGGCCAAGAAGACAACAATTGCAGCAGCTCAAGTTGTGTGCACTCTATGTTCAGCTATAAATCATTTAGCAGAAGATTGTCCCAAGTTCAGAGTAGATGAAGAGGTTGATCAAGAGGAAGAAGCAAATTACCTCCATAGGCAACCCAACACATATGGTGGGAATATGGACCTATTGAACTATAGGAGCAACAATGTGCTCAATCCTCCAATTGTTCCACCAGGTTTTCATCAGAGACAACCTACAGGAGATGGGTAACAATTTGTCTAAAGGCATGTGCCTCAGCAACAACAAGCTTCGGTTCAAGCATCATCAGAGAATTCTATCTTGGAAGCCATAATGCAAAAAATGATGTTTGAAAACAAAAAGGAAAGAGAGGGAAATAGTACTTTTCGCCAAGAATTTAGGGCTGCATCTCAGCAACAAGGGAAGACAATTGACTTGCTGGAGTGACAAATGAGACAAGTTCAGCAAACACTAGCTCAAGTCAAGGAATGAAGTCTTCTTAGCAACACTCTTCCCAATCCCAACACAAAATATGAAGCTCATGCAATGACCTTAAAGAGTGGGAAAGTGTTTAAAGAAGTGCCCAAGTTAGTAAACCCAAGGAGAAAGTGGGAGGAGCCCGTGATTGAATAAAATGTCCCTTAGAAGCCGTTGGACAAGTCGTCAGAAGATTCTGCAGGAACCCCAATTCGAGTAGTCAAAAATGCACCTAAAATAGAAAAACTGACAAATCCAAAATTAGACCAGGTACCCTCTACTCCCTCTCCTTCAATTACTCCTAATGTGCATTTTCCTAGCAGGTTGAAGAAGCATGTGAAGGTTGACAAAGAGAAGGAGATGCTTGATGTGTTTAAATAGGTAGGAGTAAACATCCCATTGTTAGATGTGATTAAGCAAATACCACAGTATGCAAAGTTCTTGAAAGATCTATGCAAAGAGAAAATTCTATGGAACTGGGACTGTGGCCTTGAGAGAGAGAGAGAGAGTATCTGCAGTTCTTCAAAGAAAGCTCCCACCTAAGTTGGGTGATCTAGGACGTTTCACTATCCCATATACTATTGGTGATCACAAGTTTGCGGGTGCTTTCACTTGATTTAGGTGCTTCCATTAATTTAATGCCATACTCTTGAGGTATTATTGAGGATGTTTTGGTATAGGTGGGAGATTTGATATTCCCAGCATATTTCTTTGTGATGGAGATGGAGCATGAGTCAATGCCATCAGAAATACCATGGATTCTTAGGAGATCATTCTTGAGAATAGCACATACAAAGATTGATTATTTTGATGGATCATTGAGCATGGAAATGGCGGAAGAGAAGATCCACTTCAATATTTATGAAGCTCTCAAACATCCAAATAGTGATGATGCCTATTCTCGTTGTTCAATTGACACTTTTGAGAGCTTTGTGCAGGAATTTATTCAGTAATCATTCGATGATGACCCATTGAGAAAAGTCATTGAAAAAGTAGGAGAAAACGACCAATCCAAGGGGTATCTTTCGACCCATCCAAAGGAATCTGCAGGAAGGTCCAGGGAGGTTGCTTCGATGGATTGAGGAGAATACCTTCGACCCATCGAAAATTGTTCCTGTAGTCGAGTGAATGCCTCGATGGATCGAGAAGAAATTCTTCGACCCATCGAAGACCAAGTTTTGATCTATCGAAGTTGAGTCCCAATCCATCGAATTTCAGCCTGTTTTTGAGATTGCTTCTCCCGAAGACCTTGAGATGGAGGAGGAGTATTATACTATGGAAGAGGCACTTGAATCATTGCCAAGTATGAAAGGTAAGTCATAAAAACCTATTCTTCTTCCAGTTTCAGATGATGTTCTTGTTCCATCTATATAGGTGGCATCCACATTAAAGCTGAAACTTCTTCCCGAGCATTTAATGTACGCTTTTTTGGGGGAGAATGATACACTTCCAGTTATCATCTCTTTCAAGCTCTCAACATTAAAAGAGAAGAAGTTGGTGAGTATACTTAAGGAGTACAAATCCGTCATTGGATGGACAGTTGACGATATCAACGGTATCTGCCCAACATTGTATACTCACAGGATACATCTGGAGGAGGGAGCTAAGCCCATAAGAGAAGCTCAATGTCGACTCAATCCTCCAATGATGGAATTTTTCAAGAAAGAAGTCATCAAGCTTCGAGATGCAGGTATTATTTATGCTATTTCTGACAGCAAATGGATTAGTCATGTGCAGGTGGTGCCCAAATATTCAGGAATCACAATGGTAAAGAATGATGAGAACGTGTTGGTGCCTCAAAGAGTCCAAATGGGGTGGAGAGTGTGCATTGATTACTGTAACCTGAATGCCACAACAAGGAATGATTACTTTCCACTCCCGTTCATTGATCAGATGTTAGAAAGATTGGCTGAGCATGGGTATTATTGTTTCTTGGATGACTACTTTGGGTAGAATCAAATAGCCATTCACAAAGATGATCAAGAGAAGACCACCTTCACTTGCCCATATGGTTCTTTTGCATACCAGCGAATGCTCTTTGGTCTATGCAACGCACATGCAACATTTCAGAAGTGTATGGTGAGTATTTTCTTAGACATAGTTGAAAAGATCATTGAGGTTTTTATGGATGACTTCTCTATTTTCGGTGATTCTTTTGACTTGTGTCTACATAATCTATCTATGATTTTAGAGCATGTGTAGAAACTAACCTTGTGCTTAACTAGGAGAAATGCCACTTTATGGTGGAACAAGGTATATTTTTGGGACACGTTATATCAGCTAGGGGGATAGAAGTAGACAAAGTGAAAGTTGATATTGTGCGGACCTTACCCCCTCCTTCTACTGTGAAGGAGGTGAGATCTTTTCTTGGCCATGCAGGTTTTTATCGCAGGTTCATCAGGAATTTTTCCAAGATAGCCAGACCATTATGCACATTGATGCAGAAGAATATTTCATTTGACTTTATAGCTGAGTGTCTTCAAGCTTTCAACAAACTCAAGGAGTTGTTGACGATAGCTCCCATCATTCGAGCACCAATTTGTAGCCTTCCATTTGAGCTCATATGTGACGCTTCATATTATGCTGTTGGAGAAGTTCTAGGCCAACGGCCAGAGAGGTTACCTCATGTCGTCTACTACACTTCCAGGACCTTAAATGATGCACAGTTGAATTATTCAACTACAGAAAAGGAGCTCTTAGCAGTGGTTTTTGCTTTTGAAAAGTTTAGATCTTACTTGTTAGGAACTAAAGTTATTATATATTCTGACCATGTTGCTTTGAGATATTTGATGACCAAACAGGATGCAAAACATAGGTTGATTAGATGGATGATCTTACTTCAGGTGTTTGATATTGTAATCAAAGATAAGAAGGGCACTGAGAATGTGGTAGCTGACCACTTGAGTAGAATCACTCATGGTTCTAACGCAAAAGAGGATAAACTTCCTCTCAATGATAGTTTTTCGGCTGAACATCTCTTTGTTGTTCAAGATGAAACGCCATGGTATGTTGATATTGTAAAATACAAGGTTAGTAAGTACATTTCTTCTGATTTCACAAGAGCACAGAAAGACAAGCTAGTCAAGGAGGCTAGATATTAAATGTGGGACGAACCATATTTGTGGAAACATTGCACTGACACCATCATCCGCATGTGCGTCTCTGAATCTGAATTATATTCCATTCTAGTTTTTTGTCACTCACATACAGGTGGTGGACATTTTGGAGAGAAGAAGACGGCTCTCAAAGTGCTTGAGAGTGGGTTTTATTGGCCCACCTTATTTCATGATGCACAGATTTTCTTTAAATCTTGTGTCAGGTGTCAAATGACAGGTAACATCGGTCCAAAAGATCAAATGCCTCAACACCCCGTTCTTATAGTTGAAATATTTGATGTGTGGGGTATTGATTTCATGGGACCATTCCCAAATTCTAAAGGGTATTTATATATTCTTGTTGCTGTTGATTATGTATCAAAATGGGTAGAGGCTAAAACCACCAGGACTAATGATTCTAAGGTTGTTCACAATTTTCTTAACGAAATATTCAGCAGGTTTGGAACACCTAGATGTATAATCAAAGATGGAGGATGTCACTTCTGTAACAGGACCTTTGATGTCTTGCTTAGGAAGTACAATGTGACACATAAGGTGGCAACACCTTATCATCCTCAGACAAGCGGACAAGTGGAGGTCTCAAATAGAGAGATCAAGCAGATTCTTGATAAGACGGTTGGTCCAACCCGAAAAGACTGGAGTCAACGCCTTGATGATACGTTATGGGCTTACAGGACAGCTTATAAAACACATATTGGGATGTCTTCTTATAGATTGGTGTATGGGAAAACATGCCATCTTCCGGTGGAACTTAAGCATCGAGCGTGTTGGGCTGTGAAAAAGTTCAATTTTGACATGGATGAAGCAGGTCTTCATAGGAAATTGCAACTCAGTGAGTTGGATGAGATCCAACATAATGCATATGAGTCCAGCAGGATATACAAGGAAGGAACCAAAGCTTTTCATGGCCGAAAAAAAAAAGAATTTATAGTTGGTCAGAAAGTTTTGTTGTTTAGTAGTCGTCTACGCTTATTTTCAGGTAAGTTTAAGAGTAAATGGACTGGACCTTTTGTTATTACTAATATTTTTCTTCATGGTGCTATAGACATTATGAGTTCAATAACAGGAAAAACATTCAAGGTAAATGGACAACGACTCAAGCATTTTTATGAGTCGTTTGTGGAGCACGTGTTTGAAGATGCGGACCTTCATGACGCGCCTCCTATAGAGAATTGAGTGAGTCTGCTGTCTGACTGAAGACGTTAAACTTAGCGCTACTTGAGAGGTAACCCATATGGATGGAGAAGCTGGCGACCAGATTTGATTTCTTATCTCTTTTATTTGATTTTTCTCCACATAGTGTGTTTTGTGTGTGATATGTGTTCTGTGTTATACTTGGTTGGTGTATTGTATAGTCTAACTACAGTTTTTACATTGAGGACAATGCAACTTTCAAGTGTGGGGTGAGGCTATATCATATACTTAGCGTCTAGATATAGATTTTTAGTTTGTTTTTGAGCCAGAATTTTTAATTTTTAATGTACTTTGATTTTTCGGACATAGAAAAAGGTCTCAAAAAATTCTGAAATTTTGAGTGCATATTTGTTTATATGTCTAGTATATTCTCGCAAAATTTAAGCCTATTCCGACCTGAGGTTAATTCTTTAGAAATTATGCAAGTGAAAGTCCGCAATCTCTTTAGATTTTCTATTTTGCTTAGAATGTCCAGGGTGTACCTTCGATCCATCGAAAAATCAGTGTCAGTTTTGAGATTTTCTTTGTTTTCTTATGTGGTAAAGTGTTTTATTTGAAAAACAAAATACAAAACAAAATAGACGAAAATATCGATGAAATATCGATTCAATAAAAAATCGATGAAAATTGAGATAAATAAATGAAAATTTGTATTTGAACTTTATGAGAACTTGTAAGTTGTGTTTTGTTGATTATTTATAGAGATTATTTGATTGATCTTTTGAGTTATTAGTGTGAAGGATTTTGTACTTTTGATTTAGTGCAATCAACATATATGTAAAATCAAAATCTCGGATAAATTCAAAAATATCGAGGATTTCGGCGATATATCGGAAAATATCGAATATTTTGAGAAATATCAAACAAAATATATTGATATGTAGGATTGTTATCGGGAAGTCCAAAAAATGAAAATATCGAGGATATTATCGATATTCAATTCCTTGATTATATCTATATATAATACACTAAATAATTATATAATTAATTATAAGTATAAAAATAATAATCTACTTAAAATTTGATTAATCTTCGCTTAGACGTTAGACAGTAACTTTACCGCCTAAATCCGCCTAATACTTTTTTGAATCATAAGCGACACTACAGATTCTGTTAGACGTGACCCTCCCACCATTATAAATTTAGATCATGATCAATTCTTTTTGCTACACTACTTGTCTCCTTAGCTACATATATTGATATCGCTCCAGTATATGTTCTGTCTTTGGATTCCCTGGTCTTCACTCTTCAATGGCTATACTAATTTACAGATTAATATGAACAGAATACAAAAGTAAAAGAAACTTTAGCCTACAAGTGACATCATGCTTGATTTATCATGATTAGAAACGAAGTGACAGCATGATTCATCATCATGCATGCATGTAGGAAAGGAAAGAGAAAACAATTTTCACTATTTCTAAAGTGTCCTAGCTTGGTCCTTACTGCGCCATATTCGGAGGCCGAGGTGTGATACATCCGTCTAAGAGCCCTAAATCGAACGGGATGTCTTCGTTGTTCTTCCAAAAATATTGGCATGTCATTGGAAAGGAGGTGGTGGAGGCTACTGTAAATCTCCTGGAGTTACAGATCCTCCTAGGTCAAGTGAACTTTACGCATGTGTGCCTAATACCAAAGGCTTCGAAACCGAAGAAGATGTATGAGCTAAGACCGATTTCGTTGTGCAACGTGATCTACAAGATTGTTTCTAAAGTAATCGTTAATCGGTTGAAGATGATCTTGGATAAAATCATCTCTCCTTTCCAGAGCGATTTTGTACCCGGAAGACTAATCTTCGACAATACACTAATTGTGAACGAGGTATCTCATTTTATCCATAATATGCATTCGAGCTCTAATGGTTTGTTTTCCTTGAAGCTTAACATGAGCAAGACATATGACTGAATGGAGTGGGGTTTTCTAGAGGCGGTGTTGGGGCATTTAGGCTTTTGTACGAGATGGATACAACTTGTTATACAATGCGTCACAACGGCTAATTATTCATTCTTGATAAGTGGTCAACCTAACGGGTATTTGGTGCCCTCACGGGGCCTATGTCAAGGTGATCCCCTATCTCTGTTTCTGTTTCTTTTAGGCACAAAGGCTTTCTCGACGTTACTAGAGGCTAGAGCGAGCGAAGGTTCATTTCAAGGTATACAAATTTGTGACGGAGCACCAGTGATTAATCATCTATTGTTTGCGGACGATAGTATACTATTTGGGAAGGCTAACCTTGAAGAAGTTCAACAAGTTAAACAAGTGCTCGAGGATTATGAGATAGCCTCGGGCCTAAAAGTCAACTTCGGGAAGAGGAGTATCGTGTTTAGCAAAGGAGTTAAGGAAGATCTTCGTAAGGAGATGGCTGAGGTTCTTGGGGTGGAAATTGAAATCAAACACGATAAATACCTAAGTCTCTCAACCTATGTGGGAAGGAAGAAGGTGAAAACTTTTGCTTTTATTAAAGAACGTTTAAGCAAGAAATTGGAAGGCTGGCAAGGGAAGTTGCTTAGCTCTGTAGGGAAGGACCTCTTAATTAGGGTGGTAACTCAGTCTCTACCTACCCATGCTATGAGTTACTTTCTCCTCCCAAAAGATTTATGTGACTCTCTTCATCAGACATGTGCTAGATTTTGGTAGGGAAATAGTCAAGAAAACAGGAAAATTCATTGGCTTTCTTGGGATAAGTTGTGCTTACCGAAAGATGAGGGTGGGAAGGGTTTCAAAAATTTACATGCACACAACTTTGTTCTTCTAGGCCAGCAAGGATGGCGCATTGCGAAGAACTCGACTTCTCTGATCTCCCGGATATACAAGGAAAAATACTACTCAAATTGCTCTTTTTGGGAAGCTCCCATTCCTACTTCTTCGTCACTTTTCTGGAGAGGGATAATGGAGTCAAGAAAGTTGTTAGAGAAAGAAAAGATTTGGAGTATAGGTGATGGATCAAAAGTTGACGTGTGGTCTGATGCTTGGGTCCCAAGAAATGTATATTTATGTGACAACCCGAACCGGAAATGGTAGTTAATCAGCTTAATTCGCGAGTTTCACGTATAATTGTAGTTAGTCGTAATTAATCGGTTATGCGGTCTTGTTCACGACTTAATTATCGGACACGAATTTGGTTTGGGTTCATTCGTGGAAAATGTAGAGGATTTGATTTCGAGTTCGTAGGAGGTTTCAGAAGATTTTTCGGATAATTAAGAAATATAAAATGGATATTTGAAATTATCGTCGAGTTAGTCGTGTTTATCCGTTTGATTTTGAGTTATCCGAATAGCGGATATGGTCGGTTCGCGACGTATAAATAGCGGAATAGTCGTAAAGTTGTCGCAAAAGTTGAAAATTGGGCTGATTGGCCGAGTTGACCAGCTTTGGACCAAGTTGACCGAGTCAACCCGTGTTGACCCACTGAGTACGTGACTCGCCGTCGAGGTTGTCACCGGAAAACGGCACGGTTGCCAGAGTTTGAGGTATGGATTTGAATCTCTTCCCTTGGGCTTTCGATTGATGTGTATATTGTGTTGTTTGGTATTGATTTGGTTGGAGAATTTTGGATGAGAAGGTGAACGGAATCGGGGTTATCGGAGGAGGGTTTTCTGGCGGTTTTCCGGTGGAGTTTTGGGTTGGAATGGATTGGGTTTGAGCTAAGGAAGGGAACCCCTAAGGTTTGGGGGGCTTTGGTGGAGCGATGACGCCGGAATCGGCCGGAGAAATTTTCCAGAGATTTCGGGCCGTGGGTTTTTGAGGGACTTTTGAGGTGGTTGCCAGCCGATTTGGGTGTTGGTGTAGTGGAGAGTTGGACTAAGCTTGAGGAGAGGAAGCTTTGGGGTTCTTGGTCGCCGGAAAATCTCACCGGTGACGTCACGCCGTCGACGGTTAACGGCGGAGCTCCGGCGAGTTGACTTTTTAAAATTTTGGGAAGTTTTATACCGTTTTACTTGTAATCGCGTCCCAATCGTAGTCTTGAGGTTATTGAGTTGATTTGTGTGGTGGATTTTGTGTCGAGGGATAAGTAGAGTATTTATGAAATTTTCGACGATTTCGTTGATATTTGAGTTATATGTTTCCGAAAATGGTTGGTTTCTGAGGTGTGGTTCAGAGTTTTGAATTGTGATTTTGATCAGTGGTATTTGTGATTATTCAGGAGATCGGGATCGTACGGTCGGCGAGGGATCTTCCGTCAGATCATGGGATTAGCGCGTTTTTGCGTTGTGTTTGTCTGTGAGTGGACATTTCTTTTCACTATTGGTTGCGAGTCTTTTATATACGTTTTACAAGCATGAGCATGCAGTTATGATTACGAACTATACGAGCATGTGTTTTATGATTATGCATTTACGAATATACTTTTATAATTATGCATTACGAGTATGCTTTTACATTACGCTTTATGCATTTGCATGGAAACCTTTATGATTTGGTTTACACAGAGTACAGTCTCAGTAGTAGTTGTATTGATACACTTAGCATCCTGGTTGATCCCCAAGGATGTTTACCGGGGGGGGGGGGGGGGAGCAGATACCCTGACCCGAGGCTCTTTCTGGCTGAAATCACGTGAGGATTAGGTATCCCGTGATTCATACTGTACTAGCGCGGATGTGTCCATGAGTGACCCCGCGGGATTTTCAATGCATGCTTTGTACGCGTTAGGAGTTAGAGTGTCCCTCGTGTACCATTTGATTTTATGCATCTAGACTCGCATATGTTTTATAACATATATATTATTCGGCGAAAGACATTTATTTTCGTCCACTCACTCTAACAGTTTATATGTCTTTCCCTGGGCTCTTTGTTTTCAATTCCCAGTTTGCAGTTTGGATTCAGGTGTCGCACATCAAGGTTGGAAGCTTAGTATTCGAGCTACTTTTCCTTCTCAGTAGGTTTCTAATTTGGCCCACTGTTGTGTATATATGTAAATACTAGAGGTCGCTCTAAATACTTTTATGTTTATATTTTCACATGATTTTCCTGGATTTCTGTAAAGCTACAGTTTTGTTTATTGTTTTACGTTATGATATGTTTTTGAGAAATCCGGATGGGATTAGTGCCCACGGTTTGGCTTTTGTGGCATAAGATGAAGTGTATTTTCCGGTGCAGGTTAATGATAACTACGCGATATAGTGGAACTCTGCCGAAATTTTTATGATTTTTGAAAGTTCATGTATTCGGAAGGGATCTAATTCTGGTTGAAGAAACTAAATTGGGATCGAGTCCTTTCAGTTTAAAGCAATGACAACTCATGTTACTATTCCTATGCAGGTTAACAATTTAATGTTGAAGCCGGGTTACTAGAACGAGGGCTTAGTTCATTCTCTTTTTCTGGATGGGGAGGCCAAGGCAATCTTAGCCATACCCCTGAGCACATCAGGAGGTGAGGATAAGATCGTTTGGTTTGCGGACAAAAAAGGAAGATGCACGACTTCTTCCGCATATCGCCTAGCAACTCAAGATTTGGTTAGCAAGGAGGCTGGAGCTTCGAGTTCCTCTGTGGAACTGAATATTTGGCCCTCAATATGGAAGTTATCAATGCAACCAAAGATTAAGGTGCATGTTTGGAAGCTTTGCAGAGGTATTTTGTTTGTAGCTTTGCAACTACTTTCGAAAAGGGTTGTAATTCCCTCAACGTGTTGCCTCTGTGAAGGAGATGAAGAGTCACTTCTGCATGTGACTAGGGACTGTAGGTATGTGCAACAAGTCATGTCTTTGGCCTCTGCTTTGCGATCTTGCTTGGAAAACACTGAATCCGTGGACTGCCGGACTTGGTTCCATGAATGCTTCTCTAGTCTTCCCATAATGCATCATGGCTATGTTATTTGCTATGGTCAATCTGGAAAGAGAGGAATCGTCGAATTTGGTCAAACAAGGCTCTGTCAGCTCCTAGAGTCTTCCAACAAGCGGCTTTCGGCTTCAATGAATATTTGAATTTATGTCCAGCGTGAAACAAGAACCCTAGGAGACAACCCGTACTGTGGGAGAAGCCCTCTTCTGGGTGGCTAAAGGTGAATGTCGATGGGGCTTGGAAAAATGGTAAGGGAGGTCTGGGAATCGTATGTTAGGTGGTGCTTGCCTAGTGATAAAGAACGTCCGCAATGCTTTGATATCTGAAGCCCTGGCACTTCGGAAAGCGTGTGAGCTCATAGTGGAATATAACTTACATCCAGCTGTTGTGGAGGCTGATTGCCTTCAACTTATTCAAATGGTGTTGCAACCAGAGGAGTGTCACTAGGAGATCCGTGGAGTTGTTCAGGACATTGTGGAGCTTCTCCGTAGTAGTCCGGGATCACAATTAAAACATGTGTTTAGAGAATCCAATTTCACTAGCTCACCATCTTAGTAAGATTGCTTTTAATTTTGATATCATAGTACGTTGGAATGGAGTGGCTCCTGATGTTATACAGGACCATATCCCAAGCTCTGTACTTACTTGATCTCCAGTAATAAAATCTCTCGTCAGTCTTTCAGAAAAAATCGTGTCCTAGCTTGCTACTTTGTTTTCTTGCTGCAAAGTTTCAAGGTTGTTGTGCTAGCCAGTTGGCCCAGTTCTGATCATGCAAATTTAGCATATAAAAATAGAGCAATGCTAGGGCCTTACGTGAGGCCTAATAATTGTGGTCTTAATCCTAAGTGTTATCTCCATGTCATTAACAATATCAAATTTATATATTCATATAATTAGACAAAACCTAGTATACCCTTTGTTTTGTTGAAATTACACAATATCAGAAAGAAAGATTAAACCCGATAAACCCTAATTTATAATCAATATGAATAACACAAATTAATAGATGGCCTTTAGGTTTTATATATCCCTTACTCGTTTTCAGATTTCATATCACCATTTGCTGATTTACTCTAGATGTTATTCGATTTTGTTACCAATTAAGTTGATGTATACATATGTCAAGATTTAAGGAACAACTAACAGAAGCATAGATTAATTCCTCTAGTCGAAGATTGATCTATATGTGGTAATAAAGAGTTGTTCATTATTTATGATATCATGATAGAATTGAACACTTATATGTGGGATAAATTTTCGTTCTAGTTATTGCCTATTTGAGTCTTTTAAATATAAGATTTTTTTTTTGATGAAACATATATAAGAATTTGATAATTGCTCTTCATGAGGAAGATTGTTTTTCTGCAAGTTTTTGGAAACAATAAAATTGATATAAGAAAGACAAGGTTTAGTCTTTGAATATGAATGGGTAAAATAGTCAAATTACAAAACGAAATGATAAATAGTAAATAATTTATTAATGACTTGAAATGCCACATAAAAGTAAGGCCTAAGTTTAAGGCCACAAATTATTTTCTATAAAAATATTTACGCGCTTCAAATATATACGGAAACAAATTAAGCAGTAAATTACTTCAAATTAATTGATTTCATATATCGCTCAAACAAAGGGGGAAAGATGTAAATATCGAGCAAGTAGTTCTCTTGGAACATAAGAATTCACAAACTTAAGTTTCAGGACAGCTCCAAATACTTGACGTACATATGTAAAAATATAAATTATTAATTTATTAGCATGTAGCAATACCATTCTTTCCTTTGCCGGCTCTTCTCCTCTGGCTAGTGGCGGTTTCGTCACCATTATAATTCCCATCATTAAAAATCAACGGCGAGTCGTCGGATGCATCGTCGTCGGTGACGATGTGGATGCAGGAGCACCGCTCTAAGGAAGCAAAGAAAGCAGCGGAAACACTGTTGAGAAGCCACATGCCCACACCATATACCCTGCCTCGACATCCATGGCTCGATGATGCTCTGACCTTGGCCGTAGCACTACTCGACCGGAAGTTGAAGAAGTGAGAGCAATTCGAGGGAGAGGAGGAGGTAGCGGCGGCCATGTATCTGAAATCACGTAGTGTGAGAGAGAGCTGAAGAGGTTGAGAAGGCTACTAGCTAGCTTTAAGCATTTTCTCAAGAGGGCCTAGCTATATTATTATCAAGGCTGGACAATGATGAGTTTAATTAATTTTAGTTGAATTTCGATGTATACCCTTACGAAGGTGTGGGAATTACGAGTGGGGGGATTTTGTGACGAGGCTTTGCGAATTTTGATTCGATCGAGTTGCCGTCATCTGTGGTTGTTGGCGTATTGGGTGGTCCTGATAGAGTAGTAATTAAAGAGTTAAATATCGAATATCAAAAATATATTAACTGTCTAAAATATTGGTATTTTGGCGGAAATATCGATTCAATAAAAAATTGACGGAAATTGAGATTAATACATGAAAATTTGTATTTAAACTTTATGAAACTTTTTTATGATCAATATGTATTATGAAACTTGTAAGTTGTGTTTTGTTAATTATTTATAGAGATTATTTGATTGGGCTTATAAGTTATTAGCGTGAAGAGTTTTGTGTTTTTAATTTAGTGCGATCAATATATATGTAAAGTCAAAATCTCGGATAAATTCGAAAATATCAAGAATTTCGGAGATATATCGGAAAATATCGAATATTTCGGGAAATATCGAATAAAATATATTAATATATATAATTAATATCGGAAAGTCAAAAAAAAAAATATCACAGAAATATCGAGGATATTATCGATATTTAATTCCTTAGTAGTAACTACTAACCACTGACATGTGGACATTTCTGGTTCTTCATTTTTTATTTTTTTTGCTAAGTTCTGGTTCTTCATTAGTTTGCTTATGTTCTAGTACATTAGCTGAGCATTAGCATATGAACCTATTGAGGAAGGGGTACTACTGCGAGGTACCATTATGAATCCACCTTCCCTTTATTCTAAAGTTAACAAAAATTGAAGTAAAGAGGAGCAATTAGTTGCAGACGGTACCATGCATAAATGCTTGAATGAGATACATATTTTACAGCTATTACTCCACCAAATCATATTTTACCGATAGATTATTTGTCTCCAAAATAGATTAGTTTAATTGATTGAGGGTAGGGATCGTTAATGGGTCGGGTCTGGGGCAGGGTCGTCTAAACTCAAACTCAAGCCCGCCGGACTCGGGTCAGAGTTTTTGAAATTTTGAAACCCACGGGCTTTTTATGCCTCGGGTCTTAGCAGGCCTTTCAGGCCGGGCCGGGCTAACCCCACGGGGTAGGGTCGGACCTGGTTTTTTTGTACTAAATAAAATCTTAGAATTTAATAGTGTTTAATCATCTAATATATCAACAAATATATACACTAAATAATGTATATGCCTAAAATTTTTGGTATTTAGTATATGAATAAATAATATTAAGATAAATTTGAGAGTTTATAGGTATATATTGATAAATAATCTATAATATATACAATTGATGGGCTTAACGGGCTTGGCCCTATGGACCAGGCCAAACGGACTTTGACAGGGCGAGCATTTTTAGGCCCACAGGCTTTGAGAGCTCGTCCCAAACCCGACCCTAAGCCCATAATGTCGGACTTTTTGGGCCTATATTTGAATCTAGCCAGACTTGAAATTTTCAGACCTATGGGCTTAGGGTCGAGACCCAAAAAGGCCAGGTCTATGGAATAGACTTACAGGTGCTCCTGAGCTGTAATATACACAAATATAAGTTCAAACCACAATGAGTCTTGTTTTTCTCTGGATGAAAGAGAGAGAGAGATAAAGAGAGGAGTTAGGCTTCTCTCTGCACCCGGTTGGTTTACGCCTAGTTTTTAAAAAAAATTTAGCCGTTAGATTTTCTCTCATCTCGAGCTTACAACGAGCAAAGACCACAAAATCACTGCCTTGGCCCAACTTAATCTACCTGTCTCCGCCACTAGAGACTTCGTCTGTCGCCGGCCGTAACTTCCTCAAGATGATGACGTTTACAGACAAATCGGACGAAGACGACGGTGACAAAATGGTGGAAACCAAAACCAGAAGATTTTCTCTCCTTCACCCGAACGGTCATTGACTTCGCCGGCTTAATTTTTCGACAACGACCACCTCGAGTCATCCCTCCGGTCTGAATCGGATGCTCTCTCCTCCCTTGTCCTATTCATAGAGGAATATAAATCAATCATGGTTGGAGGAGGAAGATTCGACGCTGTGAATATCATGGTTTCGATCGATTTCGCCGGCGCCGTCATCGGCGCTCTAAGCCACCAATACCTTGGGAGATTTGTAGGCCGCTTCTCCACGAGTCTATCTCGACTAGTTTTGGGTCAAGCCATGGCCTGTCGCCGGCGATCGGTAGAGTTAAAAATGTGGCAGAGACGAAGGCGCAGAGGGAGGAGACGAGGCTGGTGGTGGTGAGGTCGAGCAGTAGTAATAGACGAGGTGAGTTCAACGATGAGTTGACGACGACTCAGTGGTGGAACCCTTTTCTTTAACCGGGGCAGTTGCTTTTGTTACCGTTGTCTTCCACCGGTGGCGGTGATGGTGGAGGAGGATGGTTGGGAATGGGCGAGGATCTGGTGGATTGAACTGATCGTAAGCTCATTGATAATAAACTTTATTAACCAATCTAGTGCTGCCATGTGTAACTTTCTAACAAAATTTAAGGTGTGAACCAAATGGACGTGGAGAGAAGCCTAACTAGAGAGAGAGAGAAGAACTTAGAATAGAGAGAAAAGAAAACACACGTTGGCAAGCCATATGTGCGTTTGACAGTTACCTTCATCTTCTTCAAACTTCAAACCCATATTACCAGCCACCAGAGTTCATTTGATTAGTCTCTAGTTCCCTAGCACAGTAGTTGTGCTAGGACCACAGATCAATTATCTGATTTGATTTCAAACCCATCTCAGAAATCCTACTGGGAAATTCAATTGTACATTTCTAAAATCTAAACCACACCACCCCCTTAATTCAATAGAAATTAAGTTTTCTAGACAATGATGAAGGGAAGATGAATCGTGAAAAAATGGGAAATTAAGATGAAAACAAGTTTTTACAAACAAAAAAAAGGCTTCCTAGAATTTGGCCCAAGACTGTTGCCTCGTAGGCCTCTATTCAGGTCTGGGTCTGATATTCTATATTTTTATTTATCACTTAAAAACTAAAATTACAATATATTTCGAATATAAATTTATAATATTTAGAACAAATATTACCACGACGACCACATATTTTTATAACTATTTATGATATTTACACTTTGAGAACAATTTGTTTAAAAATTGTAACTGAATTTTTAAAATAAGTAATTACCTCAAATACAACTAAATTACATAAATAATAACTCATATTATCATAATGACCACCAAATTAAAAATTATCCCTAAATTGAGTTATTCTAATATACTTATTCGTCAAATAGATATAGAGATAATTTAATTTGGACTAATTTATGTTATATCGAACAAAATTGACTAATTTGGCTAGCTAACGTACATTCTTGGAGCAACTCTAACAATTTCCTCATATTGAGTTTTTCTCCATTTTAGAGAATGTTTTGGTTGTTTTGCTCCAACATATTCCCTAAAAACATTCTCTATTTTAGAGAATATGATGAGAGAGAAAATAATATTCCCTATATTTACAGTATTCTCTATATTTTTAGAAAAGAAAATGACGAACACTGATAAAATCTATAAAATAGGGAATCTTTTGAGTTTAAAGCATGAAATGCATTGTAAATTATATTTTTTGCTCCCCTATAATAAAAAAAATATGAAAAAATTATTGGAGATGCTCTTAAAACAATATCTTAAACAATTTTTCTATCTTTTCAAAAAAAGAAACATCTATAATAGATTGATTTCTTTGATTTTAATTTTGACAAAATATAATTAAGATTGTATCTTGGTGCACTATACTTGATGCACCGAAGAATCTTCCGAATAAAATTTAAAAAAATAGCGGATGACAATGATGATAGTGATAGAAGGTGAGAACTGATGATTACAGAAGAAGAGAGTGCCTCTCATCATTTACATGCATGCATTGATGCATAGATGCTACCAATCCCCATGGTCGGTCAATGCTTTTATCATCAGGCTATGAGGCTAACAATGTATACTAGGAAAATTCCCACGGACGTGGAAGTGGGAAAAAACAGAAGTACCAAGTGATAATAATCTTCGATAAAAAAAGGTGATAATAGTCTTTTGTTTTTTTACTTTTATTTCTTAAATTTACGGTACAATCCTTTTAAATTATTTTATGTGTAATTATTTTTTAATATTATTTAAGACAATTTTAGAAATTAAAATTTTGAT
Source organism: Geum urbanum (assembly GCA_946800695.1). Taxonomy (NCBI): domain Eukaryota; kingdom Viridiplantae; phylum Streptophyta; class Magnoliopsida; order Rosales; family Rosaceae; genus Geum; species Geum urbanum. The sequence goes on from OX327002.1 coordinate 60,714,572, forward strand.
ATGTCTTATGGCACCAAAATTTTGGCAACTTTCTTTTATTATAGTAGATATATATATATATATATCTTGGCGACAACGAATCATCCGTGGAGACAGCGTCTGCTCGATTTTTATATATGAAGTGGGTGGGGAGAACGGACTCGGTCTCTCACGGGCTGTGAACATCAATTTGGCAATTGTCATGTTTGTAACGTTAATAGACTTTTATCAATGGTTAATTAAAATGTTATTTTTCGTACATGGGGTTAACAACTCCACTGTAGCCCAACTTGAAAGGATTGTGCAAATCCGGGTTCGACCCCCGGCAGTGGAATTTTTTTTGAAAAATAATCTTTTTCTTTCCCGGGTCTCGTAGTTTTAGGCTTTTAGCAAGTTTATATTGTTATTTTTCTTATAAGTAATCGACAACTCCGCTGTAGCACAACTCAAAAGGATTATGCAAATCCGAGTATGACTCCCGGCAGCGGAAAATCTTTTTTATACTTATTGATTTAGCATATATGTACACTTAATTTTAGCATAATAAACAGAAAGATTTAGCATATATATAATAAACAGAAAGATATCAAGTCAAATCAGAAGTTTGGTAATTTTGTTGCTATATGTATGAAGTCAAAACACTTTCCGTTACACCGATTTTTGGCAATAAATAGTTGAAAATAGGTAAAAAAATCTGCTGAGGAAAGGAAAAGATGGAAAAAGGGTTTGCCAAAAAAAAGGAAGACCGTCATAAACTTGGTGCACGTACGCATGCTGTGTGCTTGGATAGATCAGGATGATGATAATGAAGAACATGATTTGAGTTGATCTAGAATATTATGGGTGCACTAAAATAACTATTGTCAACTGGCTTTGTCTCAACCCTCCGATCCAAACCAACCAAACAAATCATCCGTTGGGTTTGCAGACAACAAATAAGTAACAGATTTCCTCATAGCCCACTATAAATACTCCTCCTATATTCTTCATTTTCTTTCATATATCTTGCATTGCCTCTCATACATTTACAACCAGAAGAAGAAGAAAATGGCCAAGTTTAACACCCTTTTCTCCATAGCAGCCCTCCTCCTCCTCCTCTTTAGCTCCGAATTGGCCTCCGCGATCCGCCATGAGCCTGCTGTCGCCGACAACGTGCTACAAACCGCTCAGCACCAAGTACGTTTCCTTTACATATGTTTATTTGTTACTTTTATTTTGTTAGATATGATTCTGATTAGTGGTTCCCAATATGGGGGATGGAAATGTGTGCTTACAGGATTTGGGAGCAGAAGACGGTGAGGTTAGCTGTGAAGGATTGAAAGAAGATGAGTGCCTGATGCGAAGGACCCTGGTTGCGCATGTGGATTACATCTACACTCAGAAGCACCCTAAGCCTTGATGGATTAGATAGCTATAGCCTACATCTTATTGAAGCTCCTAAATTGTTTTACATATTTGTGTCTGGTGAAAGAAAACTTCATTGTACAATTACTTGACATGATAGTAAAAACCTTAAGCTTTCCTATATTTATCCATCTATATATGCATGATCAATTCATAAGATCTTGATACAAAGATTAAAGTCATAAGAATTCTGAAATATAGAACGTATTCTCCTCCGCCTGTTCACCAAGAACTGGTTGTGATCCAAGTCCTTTTAACTCTAATCAATTTCGGACCAGAATACTATTACGAACTCGTCCACCGGATGTTCCTGCTTGTTGTTAGTCTGCATATTCTGCAAGTCCAGAATTTCAGATTGGTATTTCATGATTTCAATGCAGAAGGTAGCTAACCACCACAAGATCATCTGCTAGTGACATTGGACTTCAGTATAAGTCTGTTGATTTGGTCAACTATAGTCCATCCAAAGCAACCGCAGCATTCAAATTCACACTTGCACAGTAACGTCATGATAACAATGGGGTAGATATATATAACTATTTCAGATTGATAAACAGAGTGTCAAACACGGCTGTGTATCCATTTGAGAAAGTCTCAATCTTGAAATGAATTTTGCTTATAAAACTCCAAGACCTTCATCCTGAATCAATGCATTTGCTACAAACCAACAAACACCACCACCGTTTGACAAAACTACCTTGTATGTGCATCAGGGAAAGCATCTGCATGTGACATTACAATTCAACAAGAAAATACGTAATCAACAACACAATCTTCTGAAAAGCAACTAGACACCATCCGACGTAGTATTACTCTGCTAGGAGGTGATCACAGATTCAATCCCATAACAGCATGCTTTTCATAATCCGTGGGCATTAAGAACCTAATTATCTTCTTACTTAGTGTCCAGCGATGCGAGAAGCAGATACTCAACGTATCACAGAAGAGAAAGGTCTAAATAAGAGATCAAATTGAAAACTTATCAAGTTATCATAAAGTCAGCTTCAGTAATTGGATGGAATTGAACATGCCAAATCCACTCACATTTACAAAGTATATCCACAGCTGCCTTTCATTACTTACTCGTTTCAGGTACGTAACCATGTTCTTGACTGCATTATACCTCTTCAGATAATCAGCTCTTATATACAAATCCTTCCACTTTAACACATCAAAGATTGTTCTCACCCCCTTGGTATCAAATAACAAAGCAAAATGATCATTAAGTAAAATTTCATATTGAATCAAACTGGCCCCTGGATTGAAAACATGCATCTACAAACTTTCTTTATGAAACTGGTAACTGTTTAGTGTTAACAACCGAACGACAGTAGACAGTATTCCACCTCAACTGACTAAAACTTCATTCTTGGAGAACATCGCACGATAACCAAAATGTATCAAATCAACAATATGTAAACTAGAATCTGTCAATATTTCTAATAGTCAATCATCAATCATCACTCATTAAACTCATTATCATTAGTGCTCATCCCTTCCTGGAAATTCCATTTATACCAGCAGCCATAATCTATATCGCATCACTCTCCTACTTAAATGTTATTGATTGAACATTGATTGTTACAAGTTTATTAGGGGAAACAAAAATTGGTGTACTAAGAAGTATAAAAGAACCTGATATACTCAGGCATGCTTAGAAAAGTAGTTCAACAATATAAATTCATGCATTTTTTTAGATTCTTCTGGTTGATAACATTGCATGGAAGGAAGCACTTTCGAAGTCTCTAACTCTCTATATAGCTAGTAACATTCAGAAGTGCATACATGCACTAATAGCAGAGTGTGCAAGTCCTCTTGCAACTATCATTATGCATCTAAATATGTCATAAGTCAAGAAACGGTATTGAATCCTACAGTAGATAGAGATATACATACATAACTTTGCCAAAAGAAGCCATATTTCCAGACGAAAGCTTCCTAATCCAGCAATCTAAGCAGTCAAGAGAACTCTAGTACCTCCGAGAACGTACAAGTGCAACGCAAGACATATGGTAACAATGGCCGAAGACTTTGCACCAAAGAATCTGACAACTTGCAACCCCCTACCCACAATCTCCCCGCGAATCGCATTAAGGCTCCTTTTCAATCCCTCTATTAGTGTCCACAGCATAAGCTCAACAAAAGATCTTACAGTCTCGAATGTCACCCTCCCTGTCACGTCAAGAACGAACTTCCTATTGCTCGGCACAGCCAATGTAGACGACACCTTTCCAAGCCACCCACTACTCTGAATAAGCTTCATTGTGCTTCCCTCATTCGGCGGCTTTGATGGTGCTTCATCATCACCAGAAACCACCACAGCACACGAGATTGAGCTTGAATCCGAGCTAGAACTCGTCAAAACTCTGTGAGATGTCTTCACCGCAGTCTCCACAGCCCCATTACAAACAGAAACCAAAAGCTCCCTCACTTTGTCCTGATGCTTTGGATTCGTCAATCCATCAAACAATTCATCACAGACATTAACTTCCTTTGTCTTCTCAAGATACGCTGCCACCGCACTAGACGCGAACACCTGTATGCAATTCGCAATGAGCTCCTTGCTCCCATCAACCCATCTCCCCACATCACACAAACTCGAATCCTCACCACATTTCTCACCGCCAGAGTAAAAACCCAGAACCAAATTCCTCGCAAAGCTCCCAACCACAACAGAAACAAACCCAGTCCCGGATTTAGACAACACTTTCTCCATAACTCTCTCCGAAAAGCTCGAATCTTTCTCTGATCCGACCTCATTCTCAAACCCTCGGTAAATTCCGATCGTCAGGGACTCTGTAAACCTCTGCAAGGTCACACCGAGCTCATCTGACCTCGCAATCTTGCAAATTTGCTTCAAGCTCCGTGGCATTTCGTCGGAATCAGAGTTGAGAAAGTCCTTCAAGTCTTTCGAGACAATGCCGATGGTCTCGGCCGAATCGGAGACCGACTCAGCCATGGAAACTAGGGCTCCTACGACTTTGATGAGCTTCTTCCTCTTCCGGGTCAAAGACGGGGAATTGTAAACCCTATAAGCGCCGTAGCCGGAGACGCCGAGAGCCGCAAGCACAAAAAGCCATCGCCTTTTTGTTGGGGAGAGACTCAAGCCCTTCGTCACGAGCCCAAGTTCCATCTGGGCTCAAAAACGAAGGTGATTCTCCAATGGGAAATAATATAAAAAGGTTTTGAGCTAGTCTGATTGCGATTCTGGCGAGAAGTGTTGGTATGACGAAATGTTATGGTTAAAGACTTACTGGGGATCGATGTATCTGAAGCTACAGGAATTGAATGGAAATGGAATTAAAACTAGCGCGGCTGAGAAGAAGGAACCTTTTATGTTTATGATGGGGGAAGCTGCGAGGGAGGAGACGCCGGAAGTCGTTGTCCACTTGGCTTTGGCTGTGGCGTTGCAGTCTTTTATTAAATGGCGGTCACTTCTTGGTTCATAATAATAATATTCTTGGGTCCATACAGCGTGTATACCCAAATCACACGAAATGTTACTAATGAAACATTAATATTGTTGTGAGCGTAAATATTGTGGACACATTAATCACGCCTCGCCTCGGTAGGAATGTTGTGTTTCACGTCCAACTTATTTTGTTCAGATATATGATTTTTAAAAGTGTATAATAATTGAATTTATATTCCAAATTCTTGATGTGATATAGATTAAGATATTGAAAAAAAATTATCAAGTATATTTTATTTGAGTTATAAGTACAATCTTCGTCAAATTCTGATTTATCAAGCAGAAGCGGACACAAAATTTCTTTATTAACTACATCTTTACAAAATTTCAATATTATAAAAACCACCACTTAATTACTAGATATGATCAAAAATATCTTCAAAGAACAAGACCAAAACGGTACAGCTAGTTTGCTATTTTAAAGTAAGTAATTCAAATGAGAGATTTTATCAATAGTTTAGCAGAAGAAATTAAGGAAATAGAACATGGATCCAAGAACTAATGATGTTATTACAAAAATATTGAAAACAATACAGTATTCTACAGACATATGGCTAAAACATTTCCGCAATTTTGCCTCCAATATGTACTGGAAAACCCTTGATTTGTTTATGCGCAGCAAAGCCATTCCAAACAGCAACAGCAGCAAAGAGCAGCCAAATTGAGAGACTAATGAATATGCAATATATATCAATATATGATGCATTATTTAGTCAGAGAATGAACATTAGTAAAATCATTCAAACAACGTAAAAGGATGGATAAGAGACATAACTTCCATCCTTCAAAGCATCCACAAGATTGTGGCTGTTGTGGTGGTGGTGCTCGTTGAACAATGACTTGAGGTGGAGAAGGCTGAGGGTAGCCGGATGCCGGTGGCGGATATCCACCGTATCCAGGTGGAGGATAACCTATACAAACCCACTCAAGTTTTTCATGACTAGATTCAGAAAACACCAAACACATTTTGAACAAACATAACATACAAATTTAAGGTCAACAGGTTCTGTGGAAAGAATATACAAAGTAGACAACATACCAGAACTCATGTTCTTCGAGTTAAACAGATCAAATACAACCAATTTCTCCAAAGCAAAGAGTACTAAAGCTTAATAGAATTACTGAAATGGTGACCGAGGAAACTACATTTGAGTTCGATATTTAAAGAACCTTGAAATCATTCGGGCATTGTCATTCATGAGCTGTAACATGAACAAATATGGTATTCCATTAATTGGATCAGAGAATTCCTGGATTCTGCTCTTTAATGATTTCACATTGAAAAATTGGCTTTGATCACCTTTTCAAGTAAAGGCACCTTCACATTTACATTACTGGATTCTGCTTTTCTCCTACTAATTACTTGTAAACGTTTAAGTTTCCATTATTATAGAATCCCTCTCTGGCATTCTCTCATATCCTGATCTTCTAAAAGTAACTTTTCTCTCATATCTAAGACTAAGGTCTTCTTAAAGTGTTGTGTTTTGATTCAAAAATGAAGCGTCTGCATTAGTCATCGTTAAAGACACATTGATGATTTGAAATACCGTGTGATAAATCTCAAGAAATCTCCTTGAAGCATTACTCAGTTGTCTGTCTAAAAGCCAGTGATGTGCACCATATACTGATATACCATGTGTTTAGACCCAAAATAACATTTTATTTGAGCCGATTACCGCGGCCCGCTTAATAGGCCTAGTTTGGGAAAAAAATCAGATTATCACGTTGTATCCCTTGTTGAGCTAGAAAGACTTAATCTAGCGAATCCAATGTTCAGCAAGGATTTAGATTTTTTACTCTTTTCAGCAAGAGATACGCTTGAGCGATCTCTATAAATAGAGGGTCCATGACCAGATCAAAAGACACTTCTACAATCACACAATTTGTGCACGGCAAATTCAACTCTCCCTACGAGAGAAACCGACAACGATGAATCTAGAATTTTCACCAGACAGGGCTTGAAGGATTCGACAATTTTATCTTGTCAATCGGTAGCAACGAACTATGAGTTTTCACTAGACATGACATGACAAAATCGACAGTTTACTTTTGTCAAACGACGACGATCAAAGGAGATTTCACCAGACAAGATGTGAAGGTTCCGGCAGGAGACGAAGTCACAACCAGTGATCTCAACACTCGCCAAGAAAACTCTGCTTTGTACCGGACAGAGTGTATGAAGCATCGATTTTTGTGGCTTTGCAGCGAGACACGAACTCAAGTCCTAACCCGTTAGGCAAAAGTCCTAGGTCACCTAGGCAAAAAGAACTCATCAAGCAAGGTTAATGCTCTCATTGCTTCAATCGCTTGTGTAGAAGCAAGTCCAACGGCGCGATGCAAATTGACATTCTGCCATTGACAGTGACATACCAAGCACGCATAAAAGAGACAGTTTGTGATTACCTTACCACATCTCTGCTGGGAAAAATCGAGCCAAACACCATGGATAGCCTCTTCCAGACTCTCCTCTGCCAAAACATTGAAGGTTGGTTAAGTGACACAGATGCTTAACAAGAAAGGCACAATTGGTTGTACTGATTTCAAAGAATTCCATAGTCAGACATTCGCAATACACAAATTTTCAACGACCAAAAATTTGAGCAAATACTTCTTTCCATCACTGAATCTTCGTATATCGTAGTTACAATCCTATCCAAACCAATCAATCAAAGAAATACTATTCTGTAAAGACTTCCATTTCAGTTTGATTTCAAAATCATGTACAATTTGCTATCAACACGAGCTGGCATCCCAGTGCAGGACAATGCGGCACGGCAGTTTCACAAGTCATTTGGACGAGACCCAGTGCAGTTCAGTAGGGAAAGTAACAAGCAGTGTACAATTCACACTCCTACAGTCCATCAGATGACTAGAAGTTGCATCATTTATCCAATGATCAGAGCCTGTGGATGGTAATTCACATATCTGTCCTCGACGCTTCTAAATCCTTTTGGACAGCCTTCACTTTTGTGGGTGCCTGGAAATCATCATCCTCAAGATCACTGAAAGATATGTCTTCTTCATTTAAATCAGAAATAGCTGTTCTGCAACAACCACCTAATTCAATATCTTCCTCTGGCCAGTCATCATCATCGTCATCCTCTTCATAATTATAAATCGCAGAGGATGGACCAACTGTTACATTCTTTTCCACAGTCTTGATGAACGGCTTTTCTTCAATAACTGATTTATCAATGAATGGCATATCATTACTCTCAACTGGGTGCTTCTCGGTCTCATAAGCTGTGGAAGGCATGGTTGACTCAAAAGGAAATGTCCTATGAAGTGTGTCCTCATAATGAGCGGAACGTGATGAGGCCGGAGAGTAATCTTCATAATCTTCATGTGTTGTATTAGAACTGTCTTTTAAACGTGAGTTGCTTCTTCCAAACCATTCATGTTCTGACAGTTTAGAAACCGATGTAGGAGTCAGACTGTGTAGCTCCTGCATCCACTTTGCTCGTGCTTCCATTACCTACATAATTTTACCAACACATGATATGCTTAGACTTGACAACGGAGTTTTTAATCTCAAAAGTTGTTCTATACTTCAGGAATCATCTCTCTCGTTATTCCAAATTTCCCACATGACACAGGACACAAATTCAGATACATATACAGATGGAAAACTTTGATACTATCCTGAAAGGCATAACAAATGTACTTCAAAAACTTCAAAGAGAGATCAAAAGCAATGATTGATTGGATTCTTCTCTTCTTTTTCTACAGTAAGCTTAGTAAGACCAAGTGTAAGCCAAATAGAATTCAGAAGCTGATCTCCCCCAAAGACTGAATACCAATGTGTCATGAATGAACTATGGCAACTACAAAATAAGGTGATATAGAGGAGTTTAAGTGATTCCTAGCACCCATTATCAACGGACATGTGTATATTGATATACTAAAGCTTGGTCTAGCAAAAGAATAAACATATGGAAGAAGAAGGCCCAGCATTAGCATGAAGCAGCTGTTCACACTCTGACAACTAGACTGCTGAAAGTGATCGCACAAAGGGAATGCTTACCTGATCTGTCGACAAAATCTCAGCATCCGGCTTATTGAGTCTAGAATGCAGAAGAACAAAATAGACTTTCCAGAAGTAACTCTCGCTCATATGACACGGACAAAGTTCAATTCTGAGAGCAGCTAACCTTGGAGCAAGATGTTCAACCATCATAGCATGCTCGTGCTGGGCATCAGACATTTCAAAATCTAGAATAAGAAATGTGCGCACAAATTAGGCACCAAACAACATTTCCACTTGAAACAATTTCAAATTCCTGCAACTGCATTGTTCTCTATACATTCATAATGTATACCAAGTTTAATCAAATTGAAGCTACATTGATAAATCTGAAATGAAATACCATACCTCCCAAGTCCTCTTCTTCATCGAGAGGAAAGTCCAACCACGTCTCTGGATGCATCGCGATGTTTCTAGCGAAAGCCAAGACCTCCTCAGTAATACCAACAACGTACTCCTCCTCCTCCAATTCCTCTTCTTCTTCTTCTCCGTGATCATTGTATTCATTGAAATCCATCGGTCGGTGATCGGCCGGCTCGGATCGGCTGCAATCGGGCATAGCTATTCGATTGTGCGGCAGCGGAGGCGGCGGTGGAGGAGGCGCGAGGAAAGAGGCGACGCCCCAGAATTGGCGGGCGAGGGTTTGTTGAAGTTCCGATAGGTCTTCCTTGACGCCACGCGTTTGAGCCTCGTCTTCGTCGGATTCGATTTCATTTTCATTCTCGTTTTGAGGTTTGGTAGAGGCGGTAGGTGGGACGTCAGCATCGTTGTGGGGTCGTACGACGTCGTCGTTGTTTTCTTCGCCGTCGTCGATCCGGAGGGATTTAGAGAGGGAGTGGGCGAGCCATGACATTTTTTTTTTTTTGGGTTTGGTTTGAATCAGTTTTTGTTTTTTTTTTCTTGGGGGAGGGAGAGAAGAAAGTGACGGATTGAAAAATTGGATCGTTCGAAAATGTTGTACAGTTGCAGTGAAAAAAGTGGGAAGTGCGGGTATGTATCTACTGGTTTCGTGAACCAAACTGTCGAAGTTGGGGGAACCAATAAAGTGAGGCCATGTGTGCATATCAACGGATAAAACAAAATAATTGGAGATCCAATCATAGTCATTGTCCGGCACTACTCAAGTGTTCTTTATAATCATCATTAGTGTTTATTTTTCTCGTGCAGACAAATAGGGTTTATGATCATTCAAACCTCCTCCTTATCTGATGTGGGGATCCTGTATAGTACTTTGATATGTTTCACTTGTAATTTGAAAGTTTAGAAGTCTAAAAAATTACTCTTTACTACGAGATGGACAATACTAAATACACATACAATTTGTATGCAAGAGTTGTTAGCGGTTGATTGTATGTTCTGATTACATATTGTTTACCATAATGTAATCACTTTAGCGACTATAATTTTAAAATTACAAGGGTGCAACATAAAGAGAACATTTTCATGCGGTTTTATCATGAATTAAGATAAAATCTAGAAAAGTAATATTAAGCTCTAGTATTAAGAGCACCACTATTAGGCTATTAAGTTTAGAGTTCGAGTCACGAGGAAGTAAGAGTGAAATTTTATAATTTTTTTAAATAAAAAAAATATTTTTTTTTATATATAATCATCAACCCTTTATATTATATAATCTGAACAATAAAATTGAGGCTAGTTCACCTGTGAACAAAGTTCAACAAATTAAACTTTACAAACTTGTAATTATTTGTGATGTAGTCATGAAAAACCAAGTTTGGAAAGCAACAATGTGGATACCTGTAACGGGCCATAATTAGTCTCCTACTTTTGTCCTATGGTCAAATGTCAGCCTTTTTGGGTAATGGATGTAGCACCTAAACTAAATAGGCTTCACATTTATAGGGCCTCATCAACGCTGAAATTTTAGCAACTGAAAGACACCAAGGGATGGTTTGAAGCCCATGGTATTTATGCTTTGGACAGATCAACAGCCCATGTTGCTAGGGCTCGCTTCAAGTTTTAGCTTAGGGGTAGCTGTGCATTACATCGAGCCCATAGCGACAGTGTAGATGGAGTAGAAAGAGCTCCCATTAAACTTAGTCATTGTACCATTCTCAAGAGACCAATACGTCGTTTCACTCAAACTCTTTTGAAGGCCTCAAATTTTATGTGTATTTTTATAAAGGGAGAATTAGGAGTCTAATTTCCCATTCAAAGAAGCCATGGTAGCTAATGCCACCAAAGAATTTTTTGGTGTTTGTCCCTCTCTCTCCTTTTCAGGTAGACAAAGTTTCAATGCTCTCTTTGTTTTTGCTCACATCTCTTTTCATAGCTTTGGGAGCCATCCATGTGCTTATGTGCGCCCATTCGTGACAACAAAAGTGGATATGAGGGCCCTAACCTTCAAAGTAATACCCAATATCTTTTATAAACATATCCCACCCAAAAAATAAAAATCCTTCGAAGAAAAAGATCATTGGAACTTTGGGAATCAAAAAAGCACAGGGCAAATCTGGTTCATGAATGGAGTTTTCATGATTAATTTGATAGGATAAGACTTCAATTTTTGCAGATTATTTAGATCATCTCACTCAACCACTAGACGTTGTATAGACTTCCTATACGAGTCCCAACTCATCTGAAAAATCTAGTGTCAATGGGCAAGTGCGAATATGAGTCCTAGCTCATCTGCCAAGTCTTTTGAGACATTCATACATAGAGACTATCTTGTATACTTGGACAGTTAACATAAATGTGTCAATTAAATTTTTTAACGGCCACTGTAGAAGTGGTCAAGAGAGAATTAGGTCATTAGTTTGGGTTGATAAGCTATGACTGTGCTGCATTTACTTACCTGAAGGAAAAATTTAAAGCCACACCCCCCAGCCCAGTTAGTTTCTTCTCCTTTTGATCACTGCTCATTGCCTCATTATGAGCAGAGCACACTTTGTTTCCATGACAGCTTTTCCAGAAAGAGCAAAACATTGTACATCACCAGTCAAAACGTATAATAAATGGAAAACTAACAAAACAAGCAAACCTATCTTTCTCACCTAGTCAGTCATCTCTGAAAGGACACGATCATGCAAATGAGCCTATACACACAGTCATCCAGCAACTAGGGATCTATGACTCTTATCACAGTTTCGGCAATTAAGTGTTGTATACGATAATATGGTTGAGGTAATCTGAGGTAGGTAGTCTGAGTTAGTAAGAAATTTACATGTGTAAATTTCGAGAGATTTTGAAATATGGTGTGATCTTGATTAAGAAAAATGGAAAGAGGAGAAGCTCTACAATTGTGGAGTCTCATCAGATGTACAAAACTGCAAAGTGCCACATTATACACAGTGGAATTGTAACAACGAAAATTGCAATAGAATGGCCAACGAATCCATCCACATTATGAAAATTATGATCCTTCTGGTGGTGGAAACAATTGTTCCAATACAATGGAAGATTTCTAGTATACACAAGAATGAAGGGTACCTCAGAAACACCAATAGGCTTTTCAGTCTTGAATTTTTCTTGGATCCCATGTCCTCTTTCTAGCTTCTTTATCCATGGGGATGACGGACTAAGCAAAATTGTGTGAACGAAGTATATGAACAGAGGGCAAACCGCAACCGAATTATATTTTTTTCCGCTTCATTGTATTGTTCTTGTAAGCTTACACTTGGAAATGAACGTAGTAGTAGTGTAATTTAGGCTACACAACTTCAAGAGCTCAGCAGCCTTTTGCTTCAATACAGGATTGCATCCACTCTGAATCACTAGCAGCAGTTTTGCTGCCAGACCCGCTTCGACAGCAACGGAGGCACATTCCTCCGGGGCAAGCTTGCAAACAGACCACAAGATTGACAATGCGAGCTGCGTACACGTCTCCGAAACCTTCATCAATAGCTTCACCACACTCGGGATCGTCTTGGCGCAATGTCTCAAGGCCTCCCTCCCTTCTTCGACACTAGACAACACTTCTAGTATGTGAAGCGCTAGCTCCAAACACTCATGATTCAAGCTCGGTAAGAGCTCCACCAATTGAGGAACCGTCCCGACGCTCACAACCGAGCTCCGGACAGATTCGTGTGAGCAAATTGTCTTCAACAAACTGAGTCCAGGCAACACTCCTTTCGTGTGCCTCTTGTCTTTAATCAACCTCAACAAACCAACCACAAGACTCAAACTCGATGCGATTTCCGACTCCAAATCTCTCCCTTCCATCAAAACCTCAATCAATTTCGTGCAATTGATCTTGGTCTCAATCGAGCCGTCATTCAACATATCAACCATCAACGAAATCTTAGCCGGCTGCATAAGACTCGTCTTGGACTCAGCACTCAAATCCAAATGCACAAGTGTCCCAATCGCTTCGGACCCAACTGCGTGCGAAGTAAACGGACCCAACAAATTAGACACCAGAGCAACACCTCCATTCTCCACCACCGTATTCTTCGCCGAACAATGCGCCGCAACAACCTGCCTCAGCTCTTTCAAAGCTTGAACTCTAGCTTGACCCTTCACCTTCTTCAAAATCTCCAAAATCTCCGACGCTCTACCTTGCACATCCTCCGACCTCTTCTTCATCGCCGAGTACTTTTGCGAGAACCAGCTCTGAATCAGCTGGTGCAAAGTCTTGTTGGGCGTCACCGAGTCTTCCCAGAGCTCCTGCATTGTCGTGGGACACGTGTAATGCCCAAGTGAGAACCATTTGAGAATGTTGGATCTCTCGTAGGTCTGACCCGTGCAGAGAGTCACCGGGTCTTGCATTGGCTCAAGCGAGATTGGGCATATGAACACTGAAGGAATCTCGACGGATTCGAGCTCTTCAATCAATTGCTTCAGATCTAGCTTCTCCGTGACTCCTCCGCCGCAAGTGGTGGTCATAAGCCCTCCGCCGCCGACTCCGCCGAGGATACCGTCCTTCACGGCGGTCTCCAGATCTAGAACTTGCCCGCCGCTGCCCACGTCGAACTTCATGTCTCCGACTAGTCTCCTCATCGTCTGCCCAGATGGCTGATACATAGGCATTTTTCTCTCCTCAAGAATATAAGAGACACTAGATTTGCTCTCTTTCTTTGACAATCACAAGTGAAGGACCATGAAGAAATTGGTAATCTTACTCTTTTGCTTTTCTCTGGTCAAAAAAGGGGCAGGGGACTCTCTCTCTATCTCTACTTGCTCAAACCACCACTACCAGCATCGCCATCATCGCCAAATCAAAGCACAGCTCATAATGAAAAAACACAACAGCAATCTTCTCCTTGAAGCTCGTCACGAAAAAGTAGGGAAATGATAATACACTAGTCCCAGATCAGGGAGAAGAAGGCAACAACCAACAGCATCCACCCAAAATGAAAAAGAAATATTAGATTTGAGGACATGTGAGAGTGAGAGTGAGAGGAGTGGTCATAGAAGCATAGCCCATGATGGGTGATGACTGATGAGGGGGAGGAGCTAGAAGAGAGAAGAGGGCAAAGCAAAACTTAAGAAAAAGCTAATCTTCTTCTCTCTCTCTCTCTCTCTCTCTCTCTATCGTTTGCGGGTGAGTCCTAGTCTTCTGCTCTCTCTCTCTCCCTGTGCTGGTCTTCTTGTGGGGGCAGGTGACGAAAACCCTGAAAAGAAAAATTGATTTCTTTTATTATTTACTAATTTTGGTGAATAAAAATCGAAGGGGAAGAGATTTGTGACCGGCTATGGCCCAGCCCAGCGGTGCCGAGTTCAAAAAAAAACTTGTGCAGTGACTCTCAACCACACGTGCAGACTGTGCAGTCATATACAGAGAGAGTGAGGCAATTTTTTTCCTTTTTTATTTCTTTTTTTATTTGGTTTATTGGATTCATACAATTTCTGACGAACCCCAGGGAAATTAAAATTAAAATTTCATAGGGGGAATTTGTTTATTGAGAAAGGAGGAGGGCAGAGACTCCAAGGGAGGCAGCAGATTTTAATTTAATTAATTAATTAATTTTAGAATTATTATGCAACCAATGCCAGGTTATGCTAAAGGCTCCTTTTGACTGGAATTATTTTTTGTGTCTAAGATTTGCTTTTGCTTTGACTGGTTTTCTGTGGTTACGTGTGATTTGTTATCATCAACTTTTAATGACCTTTTTTAATATTTTTACTGTTGTTTGTTAATGACTGAAGTACAACCTTGAAATGTACGCTTCGGGTAGATGAAGAGGAGGGTTAAGCGATATGAAACTTCATATTAGGGCTTGAATCGTGAGTAGTCTGCAATGTTCCATATACACGTGTGCGAAGGGATGAAAAGATAATTTTGTTCTTAGTAAATAGTAAACAGTACATCATATACAGTAATTAGTAAATAATAAATTGATAAAAACTTAACAAAAAGAAAAACTACCCCGAACAAAAAAAGTTAAACTAACCTTCATTAAATCGCAACTTTACCTATGATCTTTTACCGGGTTATATATGCGAACAAACTCACTGCTAAAAACTCATCTTTTAAGAGTGATTTTTCTTCTGACTAATTTTCTCTCTTAGTACAAGAAAATAATACGAGGACATTAATTTAATTTTTCACCTTCTGGAAGGTAGTCCGCCTTCTAGGGAATCAACTGAGTATGAATAAATATAAACAACCCACTTTCTTCCTCCTTCTGGGCGGTAGTCCGCCTCTCAGGGGAGTTTAATGAGTTTTTTTATGAAAAAACTAATTGAAAGATTTGTAGTGGGAGACTATAGTTCATTTATTCCAACATGATTACAAACCCCAGAATCTCACTCTCTGGTAAACAACTATAAGCTATTTAGCTACTCATAGTAGTAGACATACTTACTTGAAAATAGGGAAGCTACACAGGTTGCTTCGACTTTAACTCTAGACTCACAAACTCAACTTCTCAGGCTTTTCTACTCTCAGATCGACTCTTCTACTCTCAGATCGACTCTTCTATTCTAATTTTCGATGTCTAACGCTAAGACTCGAGGCTCCTTATATAGGGAGAAAAAATCAAAATGGAATTCAAACAAACATTATTAATAGTGACTCCACTCAGGGTACTGACCCTATGTTGATCAGGCTTCCACTTTCCTCCATTGTCTTCTTTAGGAAAGCAGATTATTTCATGATAAAAGATGTTTCCACTGAAGAAGAAGAAGAAGAAGAAGAATAAGACAATACGATTTTACCTGTCTTTACAGGTCATCATATATTTCTGAGTTTTCCCCAAGATAGGGTTCTTCATATTCAATTCTTCTTCTTGTCTCATTCTCTTCCATGTCGGTATCAGCATACATCTTGTAATACCTTTCTTTCTCGATCTTTTTGAGCCACTGAACACATGCAAGAGTGGAATTAATTTTTCTTCTTTTGAGGACCACAAACAGATCACTGGTTACGACATTTGGGTGGTCATAATCAATGACAATAATTTTCTCTCATGATGCAAGAAAAATAATCTTTTGATCTTCTTTGATTATTTTCTTGAAATACTCTAATGTCATTGATTTCATCCACGGGATACTAGAGTTTAGATCTCCGTTGTATCTGACACATGATGATTTTAGATACTGACCTTGGATGATTATGACATAGTAATATGAAAAAATATACTCAATTTCACCATTGGACTTCTGCACCCACTTTGGAGGTGTAGATATAAACTTGAGTAAGAATGTAGTTAGACTTCGTTCTTGACAGTGTTGTAGATGATAGCCGGTAGTCCATTGAGATCTTCATTTGTCCTTGGCCACAGGTTATGAACAAATCCATTTTCAACCAGCCACAGTTTATGCTCTTGAGGATCTTCACTCTGAACATTCACTAAATATCTTCCCAAGAATAGTCCTGGAACTATGAAGAGGGTATCAGGAAGAATTGAATTGGGTGAATGTCAGCCAATGACTTTGTAGAACTTGAACCATTCTGTCTCTTTCAGTGCCTGAATATGTACCTTTGCACTTTTAGAGGTTCTGATGTATACTAAGCTGGTTCATTAACAACACTATGTTGTTTCTTCTTCTGACTTAGTTCCTCTGTTAAGGCATCTATGGTCTTTACCATAAGCCTTTTGTCTTTCTCTTGGAAAGCAAACATTAAGTCGTATAACAAAGTCTTCTGATGAAAAACTAAACATAGCTCAGTTGGGAAGACTGATTCAGAGAAGGTGTTCAGCTGGTAGTTGAAAATATTCACGAATACTGTAGGAAAAATTATGCTTTTTGGTAAAGCAGCAGCCTTCAACATTCTTGATGTGCATTTACCGTCTAACGTTTGAGATGGGTTAGCCAATCCTTTCCTCTGGAATTGGTCAGTTGAGGCTAGTCGTTAAGGACACAACAAAAAATTCTTAAGAACTTTCTCAATAGACTCTTCTTGTTGATCTGTTTTTTTTCCTGGTCTTCTTGTTACGACTCGGAATAATATTACGCGATCATTAGAACTTATGTGGTTAGTTGCTAATTAATTACGTTAATAGTCGACGGTATTTAGTTTTTACCATTGATAACCTTCGCTTGCGATTTATCAAAAATTTATCGATCATATTTTTTTTTAGAAATTTCTTTGGATAAAGTTGTAGAGTTTGTCGATACGAGTTCATGGCCACATTAAGTGTTGAAATCGGAGTTACAACGAAGAAGTTATGGTCAATGAAAATTTTACGAAAATATTCGAAAACATTTTGTCACAAAATTGCGGGTATAAATATGGGTTTCTATTTTTAGAAAGTCAAAAGTTTCCATTTTTGGAAAACGGGTTGACCCAAGTTGACTCGGTTTTCAGTGGCCAAAATCGTCGTCAAAGGCAACAGCACGACTGTTTCTGGCCACCTTTGGCCGTGAAACTGGTCAGGTTTTTTTGGGCTTAAGCCCCTATATCTATTGGTGGCAACATCACCGGCATTGGTGGCCGGAGGAATGAGATTCGCAGCAGAGAAGTCGGCTGGATTCGGGTGGAATTTCACGGCGATGATGGTGGCGATTGCGGCGGCGTATGACGTCGAAGTTATGGGGGTTTGAAAGTCCAGGCAGAGACGAGTCGATTGGGACACCTCTTGGCCCTTGCCATGGATGGACGTCGACAATCAGAGGAGTTGAATATTCCGGTGGGTTTTTGGTTTTCCGTCATATTGGAGGCTTTCCAGTTAGAATTTGATGTCGTGTTCTTCATCAATGTTGTTGGGCTTGTTGAGTTGAACATTTTGGTATGCAATTTGTTTGATTTGGTGCCGGTGCAAATTTCGGCCGCCGCTGGCGATGTGCGTAGCCCACGCGCTGCCATACGTGGTGGAGCTCCAAAGAAATGGAATTTTTTACAATGTTTTATGTCGTTCTGCTTGTAATTTCGTGACGAACACAATTGTGAGATTCTTGTTTGGATCTGGACTTGAATAATTTAGATGTGTATTTAATCATATAATAATTAATTAATTCCACGATATTATTAACGGACGATCCAATTATCGATTTAAATTCAAGTCGCTCGATATTTAAATTTATGTTGCGACTCTAAAATTTAGTTATAGTGAAGGAATGCAAGGAATTGAATTCAGAATTTGATTAAGTGCGTTTTTAGTCGAAAAATACGTTCTTCGAGAATGTGAAATTCTTAAAATTATTGCTCATAGGATTACGAGTTTAGCTATTCATTATGAATATCGATGAGTAGATATTAATTAAAATCGTGTTTTCAGGATTACGAGTTAGAGGGCCGTGTCGGATGATTATTGCGCCGCTTAGCAAGTTACGGCTTTACGAATATCCCGGCATAATACGGTGAGAGGACATTTATTTATCTTCACGGTTGTTGCGAGTTCATATTTACGTAGATTTACAGTCTCTTGTATTTTATTACAGTCGAGTTTGGAGGTATGTTTGTGATGGTTTTATTTTCAGCATCTATATTTTGACTAGTCGGCTGATCACTAACTAGTCAGGTCAGACCGAGTTAGGACAAACGCCATGCCGACCCAGATTGTCTTGGGATAGGACACACCCCCTAGACGATCCCATCACCTTTTTATTTACCGTCGTGGAGACGCTCCGGGTTAGAACAAACACCCTGAGCGTCCACCTCCATATTTTATTTCTGATTATTATTTTGAACTCGCATGATTTCACAGAAATTAGCGCAAAGGCACAGATATAACATTTTATTGTTTTACACTGATTATGACTTTTTGTCCACTTACAGTAATATTTTTATGTTTTTATCTGCCTTTCCCTGGGCCTTTCGATTTTTCGTGTCCAGATTGCAGTGCTTCTCCTGAGCTGGATTTTAATCTCCAGAGGCTTTGAGTCCACCGGGTTATCATATCTTCGAGTAGATTTCGACCACTAGCAGTATATTTTTTTATGTTTTTATTCTGCTCCTAGAAGTCACTCTAAACACTAATGTTGTAAATATTTTTTTTCCAGTATTGGTAGTGAATAGTTAGTATTGCTAGATTATAAGTTTTCAATTTCGTATTATTATTTTAGAATTTTAATTAAATTACTTTCCGCACTTTATTGAGAAATCCGGATAGACATCAGTGGTCCACGTTGTGAGAAATCCGTAGTATGATTTTTTTGCAAGTTTCTGGCATTTCACTTCGTAGAGGAATCTATGTCAAAAACTTTACAGAAATCCGTAGTTTACGTCTTATCGTTAGGGCATAATCCTAGAATATTGGTCAATCTAGGGTTGGGTCATTTCACTTCTGCTCCTGGGGTTTCGACCTTCATCATCTTTTTCATTCATTCGGAACATTGTCATCTCTCTTGTCAAATGTTGTAAATATTTTTTTTCCAGTATTGGTAGTGAATAGTTAGTATTGCTAGATTATAAGTTTTCAATTTCGTATTATTATTTTAGAATTTTAATTAAATTACTTTCCGCACTTTATTGAGAAATCCGGATAGACATCAGTGGTCCACGTTGTGAGAAATCCGTAGTATGATTTTTTTGCAAGTTTCTGGCATTTCACTTCGTAGAGGAATCTATGTCAAAAACTTTACAGAAATCCGTAGTTTACGTCTTATCGTTAGGGCATAATCCTAGATTATTGGTCAATCTAGGGTTGGGTCATTTCACTTCTGCTCCTGGGGTTTCGACCTTCATCATCTTTTTCATTCATTCGGAACATTGTCATCTCTCTTGTCAAAGCATCTGGAAGATAATTCTTGTTTCCTGAAATTAATTCAACATCATAATCATATTGGTTAAGAAATAATTGCCAATTTGCTAATCTTCCCCTATCAGCAGCTTTATCAAGTTTACAAATTTTGAAATTTTTCACTCTGGCTTAATCTGTTCTCACTGTGAATTGTTTGCCCAAAAAGGCGGGAGAATTTTTAATTGTCTTTTTGATTGCCAAAATTTCTTTCTCCCCTGTAGGATAATTGTGTTATGCAGAATTGAACTTTCTACTGCAGAATTTTAAAATCTTTTCAGTGTTAGTGCTAGGTGTTATTGCTAGCACTACACCTGCCCAGAAGTTATCACTAGCATCAGTTTAAAGAATAATCACATCATTTTCTTTAGGTTGATGTAGTGGTGGCAAATTCTTGCATAGTTCTTTGATTTTCCTGACGATGTTTTCCTCATCTTCTGTGAATTTCCAAGCTCTCTTTAAGCTTATTTTGGGCGACAGTATTGCTGTTAATCCAGCAATTTTAGGAAGGAAGTCTCTTCCATAGTTTATGACTCCTAAAAATCTCTGTAGACTTTTAACGTCAGGAATTCTGTTTGGGAATTCCCAACTTTCTCTAAGATATGAGGCTGAAGCTTCATAACCCTATTTCTTATGTTCATCCTTAAGAAGTCAATTTTATCTAGGACGAGAAAGAGTTTATCTTAACCTATAATGATTCCATGTTGGACAATGAGCTTGACTACTTAGAAGAGGTGATTCATGTGTTCTTCCTTACTCTTTGAGAAAACTAATATATCATCTATATAGATGACACAAAATTATGCCACTTGCTTGAATATGTTATCCATTTTTATCTGAAAAATGGATGGAGCTTGTTTTAGCCCGAAAGACATTACTAGTCATTCGTTATGTCCAAGTGGAGTTCTGAATGCAGTAAGGGGAATGTTGTCGAGATGCATTTTTACTTGCCAAAATCCTTATTTAGCATCAAATTTTGAAAACACTTTGGCACCTCTGAGCCTGTTAATTAGCACTCTTGCTTGTGCTATCTGATAACCGTCTTTTATGGTTTTTTTTGTTGACATCTCTATAGTCTATCACAATTCTTGCATTCCCGCGAACTTATTCCGCATGATTTCTGACATAAAAAGCTGGAGCATGATGAAGAGTCTTTGATGGTTTTATCAATCCTTTCTTTATAAGATCAGCTATATCTTTTCAGAAATCTTTTTTATCTTCTTCTTTGTAATGAGGGATTGCCTTTACTCGACAAATGATATTCATATCATATAGCTTGAACTCACAGACCACTGGGACTTCTTCCCAGAACTTCAGAGAATTGATATCAATATTTTATTTGAGCATTTCTTTGATCGCTCCAATGGTGTGCTTCTTCTGTTTCTCAATCTTAGATTTGAAGTGCTTGAGATTATGCTCTTTTATGAAGGCGGCTTCAATTGTCTCTTCATTTTCGTCTTCTTATGAATCTTCACTGGGCAACTCTTCTTGTTGCATGTGCTGATTATCATAAGCTTTATAAGACACATAGTAATGATACTTTTCTTGATCATGAAGTGACACAATGGTCGGATCCCCATCTTCAAACCTGGTCTTCATACAAGGCTTCTTGGAATTCTTCACTTTCTTCTTGAGGATTTTTTCTTGTTTACACTTGTCACAATCTATCTTGAGAATGTTGTAGATAGTGTGTTATTTGAGTTGGATTTTGGTAGGGGCATGAGATGAAGCATTAAGATGCTTGAATTCTCTGTTGCCATGGAACCTACATAACTCCATAGTATCATAGTCTTCTTCTGAAGATGATGATTCCTCAATAAGTAACTATATTGCAGCATCGTTTCGAATTTTGGTGTATATCCATCACTATTATGCTGCGATCTCTGATATTGCTCTGTGAATCCTGTACCAACCACACTTTTTGCTTCCTTTAGCCTCTCTATCCAAAAAAAATTATAATTCTTTTGTGGAAAATTTGTTAGCATAATGCCCTTCGACCTTGCATAACCAACATCTGCATGTTTTCTTCTTTTCTATTTCTCGAGAGAATCTGGCCTCTTGAAAAATCTCTTTTTGGGATTTTGTTTCTCTCTTTTGTAATTGGAGTTTTTCTTAAACCTTTAATTCTTTTCATTTCCTTTGAAATGGTATTGGAAATGATTTATTTTCTGCCTTTTCTCATCACATCCCCAGTTGGTTGGAGTATTTATCAAACTAGCACAGAAGTTACTTGTGTCTTTAAGCTGCTGCTTGGATGCTTTTGCCATCATATTGGCTTTACATTGTTTGCGCATTAGCCGCCTAATTCTTTCTTCTAGTCCTGCAACGGAAAACCTCTCTAGAGGTTTTTCTTCTATATTTTCTCTCATAGCTGTCCTCCAAGGTTCATGAAGCTTTCTACATAGGAGGTGTACCATGTCGACATTTTCCAACTCTCATATTGTGCAATAGTATTCTTGGAATTCATGTAGATATTCCTCAAAATACTTCATATTGCATATTTTGAAAGCATATATGTTGGTTTTTGCTATCTCTCTAATTCATTCCCCAACATATGAGATATCTCCGCAGAATTGTTCATATAGCGGAATGGTAAAAGTACATGGATTCTTATCTGTCTTTATGTTTTTCAACCATTCATTTCCTCTGAAGGTTTCTTTGAAGGAAAAATAAAACTTCTTTGCCATTCCTAAGAGGGAATAAAACTAGGGGATACAAGGCCTGGCCAGAGTGCCTAACTGATGAATGTGCCAAACCTCACTGTAGAAAGATTGTCCAGATGCGTCACCGTTGTTGGCTTCCATATGATCACGAATGGCGGAAGGATGCCAAGGCATTTGATAGGGCTGTAGAAGAGGATGTGCAACCCAAGAGATGGACGAGGGATACAATTTTGGAAGTACTAAATGAATATGATTTTGGAAGTACACTTGTGACTAATCTCCACAGATCAAAGGTTGTTATCTTGAGGATCAAAAGGACTTCATGGGTTGTAATGGGGCTTGGCTCATAGGTTAAAGAATAAATGGATAAGGAATTCAAATATAATTCTAGAACCCAGTAGAGCACCAAATAAGAGACTTCTTCAAACTTTACAACCATGAACTTTCTCACTTTTGTGGCCGAATTTCATCTTGTTGGGCATTCACATCATTGTTTTTATCAACAGTTAACTTGGGTATCAAGCTAGACATCACTTTTTTCTTTTCTTTTCATTTGTTTTTTTTTCTTTTAAACACTAGCTTGATACCCCGCACTTAATTCTTTGCATCACCTTTCGACATTGTCGCCGTTTTCACATACCTGTCTTATGTATAGCTCTACCAAGTCCTAGAACAAGGGTAAAGATATAACTATTCTAAAGTTTAAGGTCAGAGATATGTGGGTGATGACATAAAGTTTAAACATGTAGGCTCAAAGTGGTTAACTAAGGAGTGCACAACTTATGTACACAAAATTAGGACACAGGCTTGTATGGCTATGGTGGTGTCCCCTAAATGCCTTTATCACTTCCTCAATCAAAACATGTATTGACAATAAGCTTTGAAAAGCACAAGAGCAAGTTCTAGTAATATCTAGAGTCCATTAACTTAATCTGTGGCAAGCAATTGACACTCAATAAAGAAAGCATGTGTATTCACATATAGGCTCAATCGCTCACAGGTTAAATGAATCTCAACAAAGTTTAAGCATGCCAAAAATCTGTACCATGTTAACTTTTTCTACATCCACTACACATTCGCATATGTATCATATATCAAGATTAACCAAAGAAACTCAAATAACATGATCATCTTCCAGTCACAATTACGGAAGATATAATCACATCATGGACTAGTTAAGGGCACCTAAGACACAAAACAAGAGACTCTTTTTATGTTTTTCTTGACACTTTTTACTTTTGTATTTGGTTTTTCAAATAAGTCACTAAAATACCCAAGGAAAACAAAACAAAAAAAAAACTCAAAAATACCAACATCTGGCGAGCAGCTCGCCAGAATTTTAAAAAATTAATCACTCATCGTAATGGGCTGAAATTTTAAGATCACAATTTAGACACATTTAAAAACATCCTCTAAAAATTTTAAAAATTTACGAGACTTCAAACTATGTCAAATAATTGACACGAAACATCATACTGTACAGTACCGAAATAACGAAAAATTTATACATAGACGCTAAGGATATGATATAAACCCCACCCCACACTTGAAATTTGCATTGTCCTTAATGTAAAACAAAACTAAAACATACAATACATCAAACAAGCATGGAATGAAACACATAACACATCACAAATCACACTAAACATGGAGAAAAATAAAGCAAAGGAGAAAGATAGAGAGTTTAAGAATTTCAAATCTGGTTTTCCACGCTTCTCCATCAACATGGGTTGCCTCCCAAGTAGCGCTAAGTTTAACGTCTTCAGCCAGACATCTTCAAAACCATCAGGTGGTTGTGGTCTTGGCTCGATCAAGTGCTTGGTCCTTAACAATGATGTCATATGAGCTCTTCCAAGCAACTTGGGTACCCTTGGACTCCCACACACACAAGACTCCAAGTGTCTTATTTCTTTCTTCTTCTTTATCCAAAGCCTTCTCCTCTTGAGTCCAACAAACAAGGTAAAGAGAATATCCTTGTTAGACATATGGTGATCAGGTACCACCATCTCAATATGCTCCAAAATATAAGTTGGCTCGGTAAGTGATTCTTCAAACTCAAGTGTTTCATTGGTGCAAGAAACAAGTGTGGAACTTGAGTTTGGCATTGATAGCTCATGTGGTTGTTCATGTAGTGGTAGCACCATCTCAAAAGAAGGAATTTCGATAGACTCCTCCTCAAGGAATTCGTATATCTCATCATCATCAAAGAATGCATCCCCTTCTTCTAATGCAATTTCAGCCTCAGTAGTCAATTTCACAGGCCTATATTCAAGAAGAGCTTCGAGCTCATCTAATTCTTGCTTGATCGGTTTCCGTTCTTCAATTTTTTTCTTACTTGATCCAAGCACTGTCTCCAAAGTATCCTCACCCCATCCATATTGAAGATAATCCTCGTCAAGATGGCCTTCCTTGTATTTTTCTTCTTTCCTTAGCTTTCTTAACCTGCTAGGAAAATGCACATTAGTGGTAATTAGAGGTGAAGATAAAGGACAT
Organism: Geum urbanum; assembly: GCA_946800695.1. Taxonomy (NCBI): domain Eukaryota; kingdom Viridiplantae; phylum Streptophyta; class Magnoliopsida; order Rosales; family Rosaceae; genus Geum; species Geum urbanum. Next base: position 60,739,691 of record OX327002.1, read on the forward strand.
ACCTGAGTTGGTTTCGGTTTTGGCACAACTTTCATTCCAGGTGCATTCTCAACGGGTTGAGTTGGGGTTCCTGGATTGACTTTTGATGACTCATCAAGCACAATCTGCTCTATTACAGGCTCTTCCCACTTTCTTCTTGGCTTCATGATTGTTGGAACTACCTCCAACACCTTCGCACTCTTCAAAGTTATAGCATGAACTTCATATTGGCCTTTGGGATTGGGGAAAGTGTTGCTGGGGAGTCCTCCTGTGTTAACTTGAGCCATTGTTTGTTGTATTTGGCTCATTTGTCGCTCAAGCAAGTCGATTTTCTTACTACGCTCATGCAACATTACCTTCATCTCCTCCATAAAAGCACGATTCTCCTCTCTTTCTTGTTTTTTATCTTCCATGATCTGCTGTATCATATTCATCAATCTCTGCTCTGCATCATTTGATTGTTGAGGATAATCATAGCCGGAGTGATCATCCCATGTAGGAATGTAAGGAGGGGTATAGTATTCACTTTGCATGGTGGAATGACCTTGATATGAAAAATATGCACATTCCTCATTTGAGTGACCTGCCATTGAACATCTTGAACAAACCACAAAATTAGAATACATAATATATAAAGATTAATTACAATACACAAGTTAAATTTACAGACTCTATTAGGATTTAGAATTAAGCAATTCCCCGGCAACGGCGCCAAAATTTGACAAGGCGGATAAACACCTCTCAAAGATACCCTATTCACAACCTGGATATATCAATATAGTAAGATAAATAGGGGTTATCGAACACGAGGAATTGGTGAAACTAAATCCTAACACACTATTATGCTGACAGACTCGACTATAGAACACTAATGATATGCGAACCTAAGCTCGACAGACTCAAATGCAGCGAGATTTTGACACAATGAACTAGACACAGTGGCGGACTACCACACAAAATTTGAGGGTTTTCTGAGTAGATTTGGTCACCGAAATAAATCGGCTAAGCTACAGCTAATGCAGAAATCAGTAAATTACAGAAAATAAATTGTTGAAAGTAAATTGTTGTAGTTAACCAATGAGATATGAATGTTAAGAACTTCTATCCACCCTAGACATACTTACGACCTCCCCAATATAATTGAACTAACCATGGATGAATACTCTCCACACAAGAGCTTTGGTTAAGTCATCTTATGTATTACACTCTCTTACTTGGCATGAAAGAGGGAGGGACAATCCGCTCGATCTTGATCCTCACTTAACCGACTTATACATATGGTGATGTAAGCCTAGAGAACTGAAGTCATTACGTTCTAAGAATGTTTGAAGAATAACAGAGCTTCAAGGGTTGATAAGGTGGTCACCCTTTCATCACTAAGGCTTGTTTCACACAAATTCATGTTTGTCTCTAGAGAATATGCAATGATAAGGTGGTCATATACATAATCAAGACTATAGATCCTAAGCCATGCATCTAAGCGTGCACTCAAAGAAACATGAACATAGAAAACATACGGTGAGAAAACAGTGAAACAAAACTCATTCGAATAATTAATAGAATCAAAAGGGGTTCAAAATCGTAAGCATATCTAGGGCTTCAATCAGCCCCTAATAAAGGAAATTACGCTACTCATAATCTTAAATAATAACATTGAAGAATTCATAAAAGATGAAAAAAAAGAAGGAGAAAGAAATAAACTCTTGACGACGTCGAGATCACAGGCATGCAGTTTGATTCTCCTTTTCTCTTCTGCCTCCACTTCTTCTCTCCGTTTGTTCTCTCTGTACCGAACTGTTCTTTTTTAGCTAGGTGTATATATATAACATATATAGGCAGCAATCAATCACGTCTCTATTTCTCCTTATTCTGCTCCAATCTCCCTTTCATATAAGGAGTCCACCTCCTTTTGTTTAGATAGCTAGGCTAGCCCATCTCTCTCATGCTCACGTTTCAGCTCCATATATATATATATATATATATATATATATATATAACATGACAATCTAGCTAGGCAATCACTTCCTGCCGTCCAACTCCTCCCTCTTCTGTAATTGATCTCAGGGAAATCCACGTTGTCGCCCATGTAGTCTCCTGAATTCCACGAGCATATGGACTCCTTATTTCTCTAGCCACTCAACCAAATCCATATTCCGATAGGAAAGTCCAATTAATTTCATTTTTCTTATTATTCTCTATAAACCTATAAAATAAATAAACAATATTAAAATACTGAAAACATAACAAAAGATACTAAATATAAGGTAATATTAAACATAGAAACGTTGCATAAATATGCACCCATCACACATGGCAAAACTTCTCTTGAATCATGGCAATGATGATGTTGGTACATTTCCATTTGGTATGGATCTAATTGTAAAGAATGTACAGTAAAAACTCTCTATAGTCATAATTTTGGGCATACTAAAATTTGTTCATATAGAGAGGTTAATAGAGGTTTATTTATAAATTAGTTCACAAACAAATATTAGGAAAGTGATATATTTGTAATTTAAATGAGAAAATTATATGATTAATAAAAAAAACTAGTTTATTTGAATTTTTCCTATTGACATTATTACCGCAATTTGACAAGAACAAGAAGAAGATAATTTGGAGGACGGGAGTGTAGAACTCCCAAAAGTTTTAACTAAAGAAATCATTAACATGCTAGAGAAGTTGAAAACATTTTAGCTTCAACAACAAGGTGAATATGTCAACGAGTTACTACGGACCCGCAAGTTCAAAAACGTGATTGCAACAATCAAACATAAATCATTGTCTCAAACTAGTATAGATAAATATTTCAATTCTTATGGAATAATATTTTATATATTATTATTGACAATTATTATTATATAGAGGTAATTTTTTCTATATATAGGACCAAAAAATCTTATAACTTATCATAATGTTAATGTTATTCCTATTTATAATTGGTCCCGAGTTTGGACTGAGATTTTATCACTATAAAGAAGTTATTTCTTTATAGAATATTCTGATAAGTTAACATATTTCAATTTATATTAGCTTATAAACTTACTTGTATTGTGTTTTCCATTCGTTTTTTTTTGTTTTTTTTTGTTTCTTAGTTTATAATACGATTTTTCATATTGTTAAGATTCGACAAGGTACCAATATTACTTATGTATGTCTTTTCGATTCTCACTAAAATGTATAATTAGTATCGCAAGTTGACACATACAACATTGTTATGCACACTTGTACTAAACGTAATTCATCGTCGACTAATTCCGAAATCAACGTCCAATCACATAAATTCTTGATGATTTTGTATTTAATTTTTTTCTTTTCAAATATTTACAATTGACTTGATTCACCAGGGTCCAGGGAATTATTGAACATTATTAGAAGAGTCTGAATTTTGGAAGTAACTTTTACATCTACCTCATAAGATGGACCTGGTTTCGTGTGAGGAAAGGAAGGGAAGGTGAGATGTAAATAAGTGGAAGACGCAAAGCAATGACTTGACCGGGAGACGCAACCTCGGTCAATATTCAAAAGGGGAAAACTGATGATGCCAATGCAATCCAATGGGAAAGTGCACGAAATAGCATGTGGGATGTGGCAATCCACGTTGCACGTTCTTCTTCCTAATTCCCACAACTCACACGCTCCCACATTTTTCACTTCCTCCCCACTAGTCATACATATTCCGTAAAATTGTTAAATAAAAACCAAGTTCTGTATTACTGAGACCACTGCATTTCAACACTGAACTAAACTATATAAATGCATAGCTGCGAGGTGTCCCTTTTAAATAGTTAGATCCGATGGAGCTATTAGAAACTAACTATTTAAGTGAAATGGGCACATGTATTTTTTGATGGCCATTGATATGATTGTACGGGTACGACGGGTCATCACGGGTGAGAGAGAGAGAAAGAGCTGCTTTGCTGTCGAGAGGTGGATGGAGTTGGAGGGAGAGAATTCACTAATCCTCTACAGCAATGCGACTGTGGCATTATGTTATGTCACACCACCCACCTCCAGAGTGACCAGACTATACACCAGCTTGATAGCTTCTTTGTTGCTGTTGCGCTACTAGTAGTCATATTGTACTCTTGCGGGGAATGCTGACCAAACTAAACCTTAAGGAAAAAAGAACATGATTAGTCAAATATCACCTCCCAAACCTCTTACTTAACTAAACAGATCTTAATCAAATAATTAGTTAGCTAACAGATGGGCATCCTTGATGTTTTTAATTTTCATATATAGAAGTATTGAACTAATTGGAAATAGTTTCGAGATAATAAACTAGAAAACAGAAAGAAAAAAAAGAAGAAAAAAAAGGTGCGGTGAATGTGGTCAAACCGGAAACCGGAAAGGGGAAAATTACCTGATCGAGGCGTTAAAAACTACAAATCTCCCTTGACTGCATCAGTCAAACTTCCGAGCTGGCATTCTGGACCCCACATTTTGTGAAAGCCACGCTCACTTGTGGGTCCTCCCCCACGGGCTTCCTGTCCATCATCTTTTAATTGTTTTTAAATTCAACTTTTAATTACTAATCATGGGCCACAATATTGGGCCTATTGGGTCGAACTGTTTTAAGTTTGTTTTAATTTCGGAAGAGAACAAAATGCATTCCTGCCCTACATTACTTAAAAGAGATGAATGCAAGTAGGCATTACAGTTCTGTATTGAATAAATCGTTATAATCCTCTGTGTTCTTTAGTTCATAGCTTGCTTACGTTCTCAACAAACTTCAACTGAGAATTAATGCCAGAAATTTCTCTAACCAATTCACCAAGCGCACCATCGTCTCTGAGTAATTCGGTATGAGTCACCCCAGGAACTCTAATCGTCTTCAGAGTTTGGTTTTTCACATTAGACCACAGTGCTTTATGTCCCAACAAGCTCACCATGTTCACAGTTCCGTCTCCTTCCCCGTAAACAATCTCCGGCTGCTCATCAAAGCCTTTCATGTCATAGATCAATGTCTCCGCTGTCCTCACGCCTGTTCCGATAACACATGTAATCGGCACCCCAGGAGCCTCAAGTTGATCCATTAAGGCCATAATGCGCGTTTTGAAAGGATGTATTCCTTCGGGAAATCCAATGTCGTTGAGGAATTCGGGGATATCTTGAGCTGAATATGTTGCCTCCGGGGTGATCACTATTGGTTTTTCATAGCCGAATAGTTTCGGATTAGGCATTAACCATAGATTGCCCTCTGAGGTCCTCTGCTCTTGTCTGACTAGCAATGGGTTCACTAGGGGAACTCCTAGTGTATTCCCTGAAGCAAATGTGAGCATTTCGTCCACAGTGCCACCCCATGGTGCAGATAGTGCAATGAAGTGTTTGACAAACTTTCGGCGCCAAGAGGCAGTGTTTCGATTGAGAAGTTGGAGAGCGAATAGGGCTCCTAAGCTGTGTGTGACTAGAATCACCGGCTTGTCTTCATTGAATTTGCTCGCTTTCTCGACCAAATCTTTTAGGTCTTTTAAGAACTTTGTACCAACGTGGGATGGATGGTCTTTGGGCGCCAACCCATATCGAAAATCGTATGGAGCTCCGAAAAGTGTTTTGCCGTCGACATAGCCAATGCTTTCCATTGATTCCACTAGGGTTGCCATGTATGTTGTGATCTTCCTATCAATGTAGCCATCACATGTAATCAATTCCAATAGTTAATCCCTATTGAATCAGACCTATTGAAATTATAGATCCTATTTTCTTAGTCACGTCAGCAATTAAAAGAGAGGGAAATAATAAGGATCACATTAGTCATTTAAATTCACCTTCTAACTCAAATTCTTACCACTATATGTCTAGAATACTGAGATTGAGTGCTTACCTGAGATTGGATTGAGCCGAAGTGAGGGACTCTGGTTTGGACCCCAGGGGCATTATGGTAATCATCTTTCTCCTGGTCATGGTACAGCGTCATCCTCTCAGCAAAGCATGTGGTGAATGGAGCTAACAGTACGCTGGGGTCGAACCACAGCCTGAACCAACCTTCTTTGTTCCTCTCGATTGGGTACCAACGGTTACACACAAAACTCGTGGGCTTGTAATCGGCGGTTAGTCTCGCCTCTAACTGATTCCCGCCATTTCCAGGTATCAAAATCAGAGGGTGGAGCTTGCTTACTGCTTGGCACGTGTACATCATCAAAGCAATCGAAACCAGTACTACTACTGCTACCACTTTGAGTAGTCCTAGCTGTTTATCCATTTTGGTCTTCTGGGTTTGTCTGTGTGAGCAATTGAGTCTGCATTACACGCCATCCTTCTTGATCTTCTTCATTCGGGTTATGACTTGCGGAAGTGGTGAACATGTTGTGCTACAAGCAATTGCAGTAGAGCTTTACAAAGAATCAATGAAAAAAAGGTAAGAAACGACATTAGGAAGAAAATGAGATCGATAAAAGAGTAATATTGTAATGTAAATGACTCTGATAAGAAACTACTGTTGGGCATAATGTTCGGGCTGAGATGGAATATTAGTTACACTAAAAAATAAACTCAAAACTTATCCTATTTTATTCAAATGGATCGGTATGAGACAAACTTCTATTTCATAAATATAAACCCTATCATCCTTAGGGCATCTCCAATAGGAGGTTTCAAACCCTATAAGGGCCTCTCCAATAGGAGGTCCTAAACCCTATATGTATAAGACTTTTAAGAAATCTGGGCTCCAATGGTTGAACTTCCAAGTTCTAAACCCTATATTTATAAGACTTGGTCTCATCCCAAGTCTTATTTTGACTCTCGGTATGAGACGGGTGCTAAAATTTTGTGCGGGGGCCACATGCACAGAGTGGAGAGAAACGGGTGATTGTTCCACGCGAGGGAGAGCAGAGAGTGAGAGAAATAGCCCTAAAAGACGAAACCATAAGGAGTGAATGACGCGCCAACTCGCAAGCTCGCCAGAGAGTGAAGCGGGAGGAAAAAGATGCGGGCCCCGCACCACGTGACCTCGACAGAGAGCTGTTGCTCTCTCAACAACCCCAACGGGGCAAAAAACGGACAACCATTCAATTTCAATTGAAATGAACGGCCTCAATTAAACCAAAAGGTATTTTTTATATATATATTATCCTAAATGAATTTTTGATATGACAGTTCAAGATATAGATTTCAAAATAATCGACGATTCTTATTTAAACTAACTTTAATTTTATATATAACGGTAAGAAAAATGACGAAAAAAATAATTAAAATTTTTTGAATAATTTTCTGCTCGTTGCTACAGTATAACTACATTTCTTCTATAAATACCAACCCAAAATTCCATTCATTTCACACTATTTCTTACATCCTCTCAAACATTCTGTCCTCCCCACCATTTTTATTCATATAGCAAAATTTACTTTTTTTTTACCACTATAGGTCCAAAGAAAGGGGCACAAAAACCACGGGCACCACGATCGAAAAATTAGAAAGAGGAGGAAGATAAGGCTTTGTGCATCGCCGTGGTGAGTGTTGGTGAATATTCTGCCATCTGTACTAATCAATCAAGCGCAAACTTGTGGGATCGTATATATGAGTATTTTGAAGGTATTTCCCCACCCAATGCACCGAAGTGAACCTCTTCAAGTATTGAATCTCGATGGAAGAAGATCAATCCTGTATGCATGAGAAGGCGCAAAATCTTGTCCGATTTGTGATAAGCTATCATATCTATGTATAATTTAATTATAATCTTATCCACCGATACATGTCAATCGAAATCATGCCCGAGTTGTGGATAATGCATACGTGGTCCAAAATTTAATTTTTAAAAAAAATTAATATAATATTTATTTATCATGTACAAGAATAGTTTACAAATATAAATTATTATTAATTACAACATAAAATAAAGAAAAATTAAATATATAAAGTTACGACTTTGAGTTAAAACCCTTATCATTGGAGATGGTTGAAGTCTTATATGAATAGTGATTAAATGAGGTCTCATAATAGGTATGAGACCTCATTATAAGACTTCTCTATTTAAAATGCCCTAAATTTAGAGGTATTAAAGGTTGAGGTGGTCCAATGATAAAAACATGATGTACTAAACCCTAAAAATTTGACACTTGGTCTCAAATGGATGAGACGCCTTATAAGTTTTGTGCGGCTCTCACAAGCACAGAGGAGAGAGAGTTGAGATGCGGCACAGGGAAGAGGCAAGTGGACGCGCGCTACATGAAAAAAATTCAAGCCGAAGAAGACGCGCGACGCGTAGAGGAGAAAAGCTATTACGCGCGAGTTGTTTCCCTGGTGAAACCTGCACCACGTGATAGTCCAGAGAGCCGTTAATCAAAAAATGAACGGTCCTATTTTTATTTTAGAGTTGTACGTCGAGTTTAGAATGGTAGATTAATTGTGAGAATTGGGACAAATGATTCATTTCATGCATAGGGTACGTGCTACCCTTAATATTCTTGTTCCTCATTTTGGTATACCCCCCCTTCAATATTCCATACTACGTATGCTTTTTTAATTACTGTGACTTAGATTTAAGGTATTTAAGGGGAATTAAATTAGGACTTTTTGATATGTGTTTAATGTGCTGAATAACTCAAAATTTATTTTAAAAAAAAAATTAATACAATTTTTATTTATCATGTACAATAATAGTTTTTAAATATAAATTATTATTAATTACAACACAAAATAAATAAAAATAAATATATAAAGTTAGAACTTTGAGTTAAAACCCTTATTATTGAATATAGTTGAAGTCTTATATAAATAGTGTCTAAATGAGGTTTAAATATGAGACTCATTATAACACTTTTTCATCGAAGAATCTTCTATGGACAGATGATTCAAAACTGGGTCGGATCAGAATTTCTGGACCATGTGCCCGCCCCTAATCCTCCCGGGCCGGTTTACCCAAGAGCTGGTCTACTAAGAGCGACTGGTGCAGTTGTCTTTAATTAAGTTAGAAGCATGCATGGGCGCACGCAGATTGAATATGCAAATGGCCGGTCACTCTGTCAGTCTCGTCCCACAATTGACCCCTTATCTGTATCTGGGGTTTTATCACTTTATGCATGCATATCCTTGTCCCGTTGTCCCCTTTTCCTTTTCGTGCAGGAATCTTTGCTTTTGTTATATAAGCTTCCATTTTAGGCGTATATATTAGCAACTTACGTACAAGCATTTACAACGGAAGAACCTCGATTCATTATAAAATAATATTAGTTTGTAGAGAATAGCATTTGCACTAGCGGAGCCAGTTATAGGTTAGGTGTGACAAATGTACCTGAATTTTTTAGAAAACAAAAATTTATATATATATATATCATATTATAAAATTACATATATACTTAATTAATATGTTCATTTAGTCATTTTAAGTAGATCGGTTAACTAATTAAACGTCTCTCTTATCCTAAAGAGTCAACTATCTCAATTTACAACTCTATACCTATTTACTATCATCTCTCACCTTCTCCACGTATCATTATCGATTCTACAAAATATTGAGTTAGTACCATTCGAAGTAAAAATATTTCTCATTAAAGCCTAATGTGTTCTTCTCCGAATCTCTAATTCTCATTTTTATTTAGATAGTTTTCCTCGTATGATCCTTATTTGTATTTTTTGTCTTTTCAAGTACGTTATCAAAGACAAGTAAAATTTTTGCCTTACTTAGACAAAATTTCTGGTTCCGTCACTGAGCATTTGCACAAAATGTTGACAATATTAAATAACGACTACAAATTAATTACTTTTTATCTGTATAATCAATTTTATTTATTAAGCACAATTGAGTATGAATCTTACCATAATAGTATAATTTATCAAAGTTTACTTAATTCGAAAGTTTAATGTTACGCATGTGAATGTTGTTGACCGCTCCAAGTCGTTAAGAACTACTGAAATGAAGTTTCTCAAGATAATACAAGAATTGTCATTGTTCTAAATTTATTACACTCTATGCGTCCATAAGGTGAAGAATAACTTGGTGCCTAGAGAGTTCAATTTCTAAGAGCATAACTTGTTATCCAACTCCATCGTTATTCTCTAAAGTTATCCTTAATCACATTTCTATACGTACTTCACCGGGTTGGTCGGGAATACTTTCAAATACTGAGAAGGTTCTATATGCTAAAACCAGTTGAGACTAAAGAGACTCGAGACCATAGCCGCCAAGAACAATTGTTCGGTGATTAGTCGCAGTTAGCACAGTTGCATGAACTGACTTTATCAGTATTTTTCATTACCTTGCTCCTTCCTTTCATCTCATATATACCCACGAGCCCCAGGAAAGCTATTCCCTTTGACAAGAAACAGAATAGTAATTAATAGTAGTAGTTGGTTCAAAATCCTGATCACTCCGGCCACGGGGTGAGTCATCATTTGGATTAGACGATTGAGATCGACCAGGACCAACGAACATAACTGTGTTTCAAGCTAGTCAAACAATGAAATTGAAAACTCGCACACCCTTTATTATTGGTCAGCTTAAACTTTGTTTTCAATTTTGGCCTAGCTAATAAATAACATCAATTAAGCTTCTAAATTGTAGCACACTATCGGGTCATCTATCTCCCAGTTGTCATTCTTATCTATTTCGCCCTTTCTCTAATCCTGTGGGTTTTGAAAAGTCTAAACCCACCTCCTGCTTGTTCATATATATACTTTACTCAACCACGTTGTCTCTTGGTCACCTTATTCAAAACCATGTGTCATATACAGAGATATGAATTCTTTAATTATGTGTACAATTTTTCCATGAGAACTTTGTAGTAGTATTCAAATGTTATAGTCATATATACGTACATCATTCAATAATTCATGGGGTAATTCTCTAATATTTGTTGAACAGTACGTTTTCTCGAGCTCTCTATGACGTACTAATTTGATTAATTAATTAGTTCTGTAATTTGTGCTACGTATACATTGCATGAATAAAGTTCATTTGTGTCACATCTTATTAATCATAAAAAAAGAAATAGAAACGAAAAATGACGGTGAACAATGTTGAAGTAATGTAGAACGTTATTAACTTATTATATTATAAGTTCGTTATCTATCTATGATAATAACATAAATCGATCATTGTTAAATTAAGTTTACTAAACAGTTTACGTACGTAGAATGTGGGCCAGAGCGAGAGTGCAATCTTCTAGGGTTTTGGCGATCGCTTTTGTGGCTTCCGTCAAAGTCACAAATTTGAGGTTGTCTCCGGTACAACAGCACCACGACCTCTCTCCATTTGTCCTCTTCAGTTCGCATAAGAGTGAAGCCACCTTTCCTTTTAGGCCGCTCCTCGGACACTGTCTCAACTATTTGATGGTGGTCGTGTCGGGTTCTTACGACCAACTCGCGCTAGAATGAAAGAGGGCAGTGATTGGCGACCTGTGGTGGCTGACCTATTGAGGAGTCAGGATCAGGTGGCAACGTTTTGGTTCGCCTGGCCGGAGTCAGTGAGCCGAGAGCGACGAGTCGCGATAGTGAACTTCAGAGACAGTGACATCTAGGAATCTTAGGTTTCTCGATGCGAAATGTATGGCTGGAGAGTCTCAAAGAGTATCCGACTTGTTCACAGGTCGGCTCTGTCGGGTGCGAGGAAGGGAGCGGATCCTATGCTCTCTACCAGGGTTGGGTCTGGGTATCTTGGATAAATTCTGAAATCCTAGCTGGGTTGGTCCATGTTCTTGGGTCCTTGCCTGTCTATGTTAAAGAATGGGTCTGGAATTGTAATTGGGGGCAAAGGCTTTTCATTGGGTTTTGCATTAGAGGCCCGAGATGTTTTGGCATCAGAGCATGGGATCTAGGTCGATCGAGTAAGGTCACGCAGTTGGGGTCCTGTCCCTCCTGCAATGCGGGGTCTTGGCTACTTGGGCTCTATCCATTTTACTAGTGGAATCGCTTACTATATGCGATGTAAGTAGTGAAATGTTAGGGAGGTTGAGCAAGACTATGAGAGGTTTTCTTGGGATAGGTCTTTGAGTAAGTTTAGGCAAACATTATTTTGGTTTACTCATGTTGGTGCTTGCCTAGTTTTCACGTGGCATGGTTCTCGACTACTATTCATACTTCATTTTGATTACGATGATTGTGAGTTGATTTGAGAAGTTTGCTCTGGGTTAATTTAGTAGTAATCTTTTCTCTCGTACCCACTGAGTGTCTACTGTGTATCATTATATACTGCCTCACGTTTTAGCCTTAAAAAAAAGTTTACCAAACAGTTTAATCTTCCGTACCATTTTTCTTTTAAGGGAACTTATTTTTGTACCAACATAATAAAATTAACATCAAGCTAGCAAGGGGTAAAATGAGTAACGTGTTAGTAGAAGACAAGAAATCAATACTCGAATTAGAAATCAAGAGGAAGAGGCCACTATAGGGCCCTATATATTGCCCACCTTTTCTTCTTCCCTCACCAAAAAAAAACAACACCCACCTTTCTTTTCTTACACCAAAGAAGCTAGAAACAACACAACCCCAACTCCGAAGATGAGAAGCGCCAGCAAGCAGAACCAGAACAAGTTCATGAGGATCATCACAGTCCCGATCAGAGCCTTGGGAAAGGCCAAGGACTTTTATGTGAGAAGCATGACGGACGTGGCCGACCGAGTCAGTTTCGGCGGGAGCGCTGCCTTGGGCGGCCCGGGAGGACAATACTCCACGGGATTGCCCAAGAGCTTCAGCACGAGATCTTCGTCGTCCAGGGATGGCAGCGATGATTTTTCCGAGCTGATGAGGGCCGCCTCGGCCAGGAGCTACGGTGGTCGGATCGACGTGGACAAGATACTTGAGGAACAGATGATGATGATGAGGAGGTCTGCCACGACGACTTCCATGGGGTCGAGACAAGTGTTACCCAAGTCTGAAAGTGTCGCCATGGGGAGAATTGACGAGGATGCCCCTTTCGAGTTTGAGGAGGGAGGGGTTCCCAAGGACATGTACCCGAGAAGCAGAAGCTACGCCGTCGGAAAGAGAAACGTCGCCTTTGTTTAGAAGAAGCGTTGTCGATCGATCTTTCTTGATGTACATCGATCTCTGTAGTCTGTGGTGTTTTGGAAATCGTTCATGAGCTTAATTAGTTAATTGGAACCAATCTGTGAAACTGTGATTGCAAACTTTGGAAGTGTATGTAGATGGTTTTGCTAATTGAGAAATGATGGCCGGAGTGCTTTAATTTGTTTGTATTCGTGTGTATCTTGTTTTTCGGGAAATTAGTTTTATCGGTGACACCATGAACAAAGTTTCTGGCATATAAAGAAGATTGTCATGTTTAAGGTCATTGCTTGTTAACTAAGATTTAAGAAAAAACCGATGAGAGGGTTTTCTCTCCGAAACCCAAAAAAATTCTTGGCGGCGGCAGCGGCCTTTTGGCCTTCTCGGCGTGCGCCAAGCACCTCGGCGACCTCCTTGGATGCAAGTCCTCGTTCGCTAGTCTCTAGCGTTGCTACATTCTGGCACGATTGTGTGCATGCTCAATCTTTCTCGACTTTGAGATGGAGTTGTTGGACAAACCAACCTGGTTGCTTAGCGGGTTGGGCTGGCAATCGAGCTTTTGACGGTTGGCGCCCCCCTCAGGCTAGATTAAAGCTTTGGGAGGGGAAACAATTGTGTTTTTGCAGGTACGTGTTTGTAAAGACGGATGTCCGAGGGTTGGCCGTGCTGGTTTGCAGGAGAAAGAATGACTCTGGTGTTTCTACCGGATTACGCGGGACATAATCTAGCAGAAGCAAGTACGAGTAATCCTCTCGCGTCCGAACGTTCGGGCTGTTCGGATGATCGGGTGCTTCCTCTCTCTTCGGGCGTTTGAGTATTCGGATGTTCGGCTCCCACTGTTAGAAGAATACAACGACAAACGGGCGATCAGATGGTCGAGATAGGGGGGGCCTGCCTTCAACGCTCCGATGCCTAAGTTAGAAGATGTATTGGATATAACAGTCGAGCGAACGTATAAGAAAGTAGGTTGGGGTGTTTAATGCTAGAATTGAATATCTCCTTACCTGTAGTAAATGCCTTACCTATATAGGTGGGTGAGATCGTTGCTTACTTGCGTTTTTCGATGTGGGATGTGGCTGTTTTGTTGTCATGTGGAACGAACATTCGGATGTGCGCCTGTCGGGCGCGTGCACGCTCGGATGGGGTCGGTCTTGTGGGCGAAGTTGTAGCCTGCCTGGTGGTCTTTCGAGTGGTCGGGTAGGTGTTGATCACCTGCTTAATTGGGTAAGTGTGTTTAATTAACGAACTAATGCTGTTATACTAACATCTGGTGCATTAGCTCGGCTTGGATACCTTGGAGGCTGCGAATTGGTGGTAGTCGACGACACATGTGTAGAGAGGGGAGTGATCAGGAAGCTAATCTACGAAGGCGTGCGTCGGCAAGCAGTGCATCAAGGAACTGGGCTTGGCTACTCTTGCGGCCCAGTTTGTCTATCAAAGTGGGAATTGGGCCTCAAGTGGGCCATGTAGGTATACGGGCTTTTTTCCTGTGTTTTGAAAAAGTGCCTTAAGGTTAGGGGGTTCTGTTTCTAACCTCCTGTTCGAAGTCTCAACTGGTTTGGGTCATTTTTAGAACCGAATTTAAGAGTCCGGCGCGTGAAGTTTTTTTTACAGGCGAGTATTATCTTGGTTTATCCGTGTTGGTGCTTGCCTTATGAGAAAGTATTATTCTGGTTACTTGGTTACTTGTTGGTGTTTAATACTTCAACAATGTGTTCTGGTACTATTTTAGGTCGCCTAGATTAATGTAACAATAATTCAATTCTCTCGAATCTTACGAGATTTTTATTGTGTATATAATTTTCCTCTTGATTATTAATATGATGCCCCGTAAAAAAAAATCTCTCACATATACAACCCAAAATAAAATAAAATTTATATGAAGAGAAAAAATAAATCACCGTTGCGTATTGGCCATGCACTCTTTTTTTCGATAGATGTATCGGTCATTCTTGAATAGTTTGGATTTCATGCAATTATGTGAGCTAGATAAACTCTGTCGGGAGGTTCACGCTAACATGAACAACTGGGTCTTTCTCTATTGTCGCCTAAAAATGAAAACAACGTAGTATAGTACTTTTTGTCATAGATACAGTCCGAACCAGACAAAGTACGTGTCAATAACCTTATCTTGAATTCATGCTGAATATATATGTGTGTGTATATATATATATATAAGTAGAGATAAAACTTGGGTGGATTGGAGTCACACATTAATACAAGTAGAGAGTGAGAAGGATGAGTGTGATTCTGAGAAATAGCAATTAGTAGTGGAATAAACAAGGTGGTATCATTTCAACTCTCCAGAAAAGCACATTTTGACTAAACGAAAATTATCCCCTTAAAAAAAATGTTTTGACCACTGGTCACTCTTCGACTTTGTTGGATCAAATATTGCCCAAAACAGTTTTAAAAGCTTTTAATGATGATATTACAAAACTGGATTAGTACGTGATCAAAGAAAGAAAGTAATCGAAATAAAACTTGGGTGGATTAGAGTCATTACATGGTATACGTACATGGTACTCTAGTTTATTTTTGTTTGGTAGTTGGGAAAGAATAGATATAATAAGAAATTACACTTAAGGTCATTGTATAAGTTTTACATACATAAGGTCATTATACCTTTTTAAAAAAAAATTGGTTTCCAAAATTGTCCCTCATATATAAACTACTACTGATTTCAAATTGAATTCAAACCAAAACGGCCGAAATCGAAATGAAGAGAGAGGGAGAGAGAGCCGCGCGATCGTTCTAGAGAGAGAGCTCCAAAACGAAGCTCGATTCTCTCCACCAGCTCTATGTTTGTGTGTATGTGTGTTAGATAGAGAGAGTGAGAGAGAGGAGAGAGGAGATTCCGAAAAAATCTGTGAGAAGATGTTCCGGCGAATCGGAGGATTCCAGTGATAAAAGTTTGGGTAAGGCTTCGATTATGTTCACATATAGATGTTTTGTGCTTTGTGTTGTTCGATTGATACTTTTGTTTGAGCTGCAATAAAGGATTTCCTAAATGCACATCGATTTCGAATTTCGGTTTTTTGATTTTGATTTTGGTACTTTGGATTATGTATGACGCATTGTAGTGACATTATTGTATGTTTTCTCTTTTAATTTATGTGTTTGTGTGTGATTGATGTGACTGATTTGTATGTTTTTTTATATTTTGTATAAATTATGAGATGTTACAGATTGTGAGTACTACCTCTGTTGAGTGAATACACTACTTCATCCCATTGAACACACTAATTAGCTGTTCTGTGTGTTCTGTGTGTGTTTTGACTTGATAGTACTACCTCTGTTGAGTGAATACACTACTTCATCTCATTGAACACACAATTAGCTATTATGTGTGTTCTGTGTGTGTTTTGACTTGATAGTACTACCTCTATTGAGTGAGTACACTACTGCATCCCATTGAACACACTAGCTAGCTGTTCTGCGTGTTCTATGTGTGTTTGGACTTGATAGTACTATTGGTGTTGAGTGAATACACTACTCATGACTATTAAGGATACTACTTCTGTTTTGTAAGCATTTTTTGTTTGATTTGCATATTGGTAGCAATGGATTTGGATTTGTATGCGAAGTGCACATACAACAACCATAAAATCATGTTCGATCTCACGCCTACTAAAACTTTCATTGACGTAGTGATGGAAGTGTCATCGCGTTTTCCTGGCTTGAGACCGGATTTTTTCACTCTTGGTTTCTTATTACCAAGCTATCCGAATTGCATGATATCTTGCGATAGGGACTTGAAGTTGATGATGAAGACCATGATCGAACTTGAGGTAGCCTATGTGGATATTGTTGCTATGGATTATAGGCAGAGTAGTTCGGGTACTCTTGTGCATTCTAGCATATCCTCTTTTGATGACGATTTTTCTTCTCTGACTTGCACGTCGTCATCTTCGAATAAATTGCTTGATCCAAATGACTATTTGGTTTGCTTTAGGCCAGAAGCTCTGATTCTTTATTTGACGAATGAATGGGCAAGTTATATCAGCCATGTCAATCAGAAGTTTGAAGGTGGTGTTGTCGAGTTTAGGGAGAAGCTGAATTGTTATGCATTCGAGTCTGGTTTTACCTTCAAGTACTTCAGAAATCACAAGGATAGAATTGTTGCACAATGTTCTCAGAAGGAAGGCGGTTGTCCCTAGAAAATTCGTGCTATAAGATGTAAGGCAAATAACTTTTTTGTCATCCGAGAGCTCAATAACACTCATACATGTACTGCTGGTATTCATGACCAAAAGAGTAAGCATTTTGGTTCTCATGCCATCAAGTCCATTGTTTGTTCTGAGTTGAAGTCCAATCCTTCTGTAAAGCCGAGAAAAATCATGCCAATATTGTAAAATTCTTATGGCTTGCATGTGTCCTATCGCAAGGCTTGGTATGCAAGAGAGTTCGCTGCACGTTCTGTACGGGGCAACGAAGGTGACTTCTACTCTCAGCTATCGTAGTATCGTGAGCAGGTGTTGGCTACCAACCTTGGTTCTCATTTCATCTTGGAGGTGAATCTGCTCACTATAAATTTTGAACGCTTCTTCTTATGTTTTGGTGGCAGTATTAAGAGGTTTGTGTCATGCGTGTCTATTTTGTTTGTTGATGCTGCTCATCTCAAGGGAAAGTACAAGGGATATATGTTCTGAGCCACTGAAAAGAATTGGAACGAAGGTTCATTTTTCAGTTTCTGGATAGTGTGTAAAACTAGTAACAGTAGTACTATCCAAAAACTAGAGTAGTACTTTCTTAAAACTATAGTAGTTCATGCATCAAAGTTTTAGTTAGCATGCATCAAATCCCACTAAAGTAGTACTGTCCAACAACTAGAGTAGTACTTTCAACAAACTGTTGTAGTGTTTTCCATGTGATAGCATAATTATCCAAGTATTTTTTTTTCTAACTTCATCTCTTAACATTTTGCAGAATTCTACCATTTTGCATTTGCTGTTGTGGATTGTGAAAATAAAGCCAATTGAAAGTGGTTTTCGATCATCTCTACACTATTTTGTCACCACAAGGAAGGACCATTACTTTCTTCGCGGATCGACATGAATGGTTATTGGATGTTGTGGCTACGACATTCCCTGACTCTCCACATTCCTAATGTTACTATCACTTGAAAAAGAATGTGGAAAAACTTTATGAGAAGAAAAAAAGTGTTTATGATGTGGAAACCATCATTCATGATTTCAAGACTGACATACTCTTCAACAGTTGCTTGTTATGAATTCAACCGTCGGAAGTTGTTGATTTCTGGCCAAGATCTTATGAGGAACTTCTTAAGTACATTGGTTTTGGAGAAGTGGTGTAACGCCTTCTTCAAAGGTAATAGATATGGGGAAATGTCCAACATCGTGACTGAATCTTTCATTAATTGGACATGTGAATTGCGTCGTCTTCCTATTTTTGAGATTCTCAAGGGTTTGAGATAGAAATTGATGGTAAACATGGCTGAAAGGAAGATAAGATCATAAACTTGGACCTCTATGTTGTGTCCTAAAATGGAGGAGACTTTGAAGGGTAGGATGGATGTGGGGAGGCACTGGAAATTTTAAAGGTCCAATGAGACGTTGTATGAAGTCCAGGCGTTAAAGAATGTATCGATTGATCTTGAGGAATACACTTGCATCTGCCGACATTGGCAGATCGATTCCTTTCCCTGTCCCCATGCACTTGCTACTATACAGCATGCCAGTATTAAGCCTATTTACTCTTACATCGAGAATTTCTATGAAAATGGAAGTTACATGGCTGCCTATGAGTATGGTATTCAGCCAATACCAAATATTGAGAAGTTTTACCATGATGCTTTGAATGAACCGGCCATTGTGAAGCCTCCGTTGACAAGAATCTCATCCGGTCGTCTAAAGGATACTCACATGAAGTCTTCCGTGGAAGGTGGGAAGACGCATAGGCCAATTAGATGTGGTCGTTGCGGCAAAAAAGGAAGACACAGTAGATTGACATGTATCGAAGTCATCAACGGCTAACTAGTGTCTATGTTACTCACAGGTAGTGTATTCACCAAGATACAATAGTACCATCTGCTTGAGTAGATATTTTTCCCAACTAGTGTTTATATTAGTCACAGGTAGTGTTTTCACCAGTCTACAGTAGTACATTATGCCTAAACAGATAATTTTGCTGAGGCATGTCTATTTCCTTTACATACACTATAATAGTCACAAGATATAGTTGGTACGAATACAAGTCATTAGTAGTACACTTGGTCCAAATTGCTTGTATCGAGTGTTTTTTGATAAACATACAATGTGATTCTTCATTATATAATGCATACTACTTTAACATAATTTTTTCTTGTGCGATTTGTTTAACATACTAATTTGAGTTTGTTGTTCTTCGGTGTTGTGATTTTGTGTTGGTCAATTGTGTGTTTTTGTATGCGACAGCGCTTTGTGTATGAAACCAACTACATTAATACTATCCAACAACAATAGTAGTACATTTGTCATACAACAAAAGTAGCACTACTCCTATTAAAGACATTCATCGCATTAAATCAATTTTAAACATACTACTGATTACTCTAGTAAGCACTACTATTTCACAATAGAAAGTACTACTTCACGAAAATTTAGTGTACTAACACTACTGTTGTCTGTAGTAAGCACTACTCCAAAACATTCACTGTACTCCTTCAACACATGGTAAGTACTACTGTTTCACAATATAAAGTACTTCACAAAAATTTAGTGCATTACTAATAGTACTGCTGTCTCTAGTAAGTACTACAAAATATTCAAGGTACTACTTTACCACAATGCAAGTACTACTGTTCAGTAATGTCAGACCCTAACACAAAAGAAAGTACTACATGAAACCTAACACAACAGAAAGAACAACTTGGACTTTGCTTTGTCTCTTGGGTTTCTTCTTGTAACTTTGTAATTATAATGCGGGTGATTTGTCGTAGTCTTCTTCTTCTTATTCTTGACAACTTTTATCATTGAAGGAGGTGACTTCCATTTTTTTCTTCTCGTCCTTCTTACTTTGCGACCTCAGTTGTCGTGTCGCTGCTTGTGCCATGCTATCATTTTTTAACTTTGATCTGATCTCATATCTGTCTTCGCTGCTGTCCTACATGTCATCAAATTCAAATTCAAAAAAATTAAATTCTGGAATACATAAAAGTGGGCTGCTAGTACTAAATACACTAATACATAATATACCAGGCATTTTTTCGTCATCTTTGACTTGTTCTTCACCTTCTTCTTCTGCTGTTGCTGTTTCTTTTTCTTCTGTTGCTGCTGCTGCTTCTTCTTCTTCTTCTTTTTCTGTTGGTTTCTGACTTTGTGTCTCTTCTTCTGTTGGTATCTAACTTTGTGTCCCTTCTTCTTCTTCTTCTTCTTCTTCTTCGGATCCTTCTTCTTCTGCTGCTTCTTCTCCTTCTCCTTCTCTTCTTTCAGCTTCTTCTTCTTCTTCTTCTTCTTCTGTTTCTGTTTCTGTTTCTGTTTCTGTTTCTGTTTCTGTTTCTTTCTTATTCTGTAATCATATTGAAAACAACACATTAAGCTTTCTGGAAATTGAAATAAGAGAACAACACATTATCAGAGAGAGGCAGTTACCTCCTCTTCTGCATATTTGTTTCCCTTCGAAATATGAACTTGAGAATCCATAAGCTTAATTGGTCTAGCTCACGTTGAAGCTCCTCGTTCCTCGACTGCAATAAAGCAATCTTCGTATAGGCTTCTCAGAGCAGCTTATAAGCTTCATCTCGTTCCTTCAAGGAGTTCTCTTGGGTGGTGGAGGTCTTGTGTCTCATCTTGAACTTCATAATCTCCAGTTTCTTGGCACATTCCTCTTTTTCGCCCATGAACTTGTCGACCATTTGTATCCAGAAGTGATTTTGCTCTACCATCTTCACTTTCTGGTCTTCAAGTTTGGCTATCAAGTTTTGAGTGTGGTCAATCTCTTTCTGAGTTGGAGATGACTGTGATGCTGCCCTATCCTAGAGAGACGCGATGATTTTGACAAGGTTCTCCTGGGCTCTCTTCTCCCTCTCCATAAATTCTTCTCTGGATATTTCCTCCTTCAAATTTAAATCACAAAGCACTAATTCATACAACAGAACACATGAAGCACTACTCTAGACAACAGAACATACTACTAGTGTTCAATGTATATAGTACTAATTTAAAACAGTACTACTCTTGACAACAGAACATACTATTAGTGTTCAATATATATACTACTAATTCAAAATAGTGATACTTACCCACATATTGAATGAGGGAGCATCTATGCTCTCTTCAAAATGGTATAAGATGTCGTCCATCCCCCGTACCATCTCATTCTTGATTTGCATCTTGTCACCTAGCTCCTCGTTAGAGAGCTTGCTTAACTCATTGTGCAGCTTCATCAGCTTCCAGTGTGAAAATCTGAGAGGATGTCCCTTCCTCGCTGCAACTCTTTTGCAATTTTTTGTCTTTTCTGCGACCCAATATTGTTCCACAACAAATACACTATTAGAGACCACATCACATCCCACACACACACTACTATTCTAACATATATACTACTGCTGACCACACTTCATACTACTGTTGACCACACTACATATTACTCACACACACTACTGTTCTAACATATATACTACTGCTGACCACACTTCATACTACTACTGACCACATTTCATACTACTACAGACCACACTACATACTACTCATAGCACACACTATTGTTCTAACATATATACTACTGCTGACCACACTACATACTACTCATATCTAGAAATACACTATTAGAGACTAATATAGATTCTTCCATTTAGATATACAACAAGGGAACAAGGACGTACCATAATCAGCCAGAAACAGCCAGAAAGAGAAGTTGGATTCTCTTTCGATTTGTCCAGCCCTTTCTCCAGATGATTTAGAATCATCTTCGACCAATTGTAATTATGAAAGTCATCTAAAGCTTGAGCCACATTGATTATGCTCCACGTGACTGTGGAAGAGAAGTTTGCAAAGAAGAATATCGACAACACATAAATGACCATCCAAATTGTAGCTTCCATGTCATTCTTCTTTTTGACGACAACCATTTCCAGAGCCTTATCAAGCTTTGAAATTGGCATACAATCCTGAACCTTGTATCTGTCTAGGAAGCTTGAGTCGCGTCTTCTCTCGGACTTTGAATCCATATCATGGATCATGCCTGGAGCATCAAGACCAGAAACAAAATACAAGTAAATAACACTAAACTAGAAGAATCACTTAAAAGACAAACGTACTAACACATTAAAGTAGAAGAGTCATACCCTTAGCTGGAAGACCAAAGAGTTTTTCCACATCATCTGTTGTGAGATGATGTGACTTTCCACCGATCAAGAATGCCCTCTTTTCGACATCCCAGAATCCCGCTATTCTTGTGATATCATCCATAGACTTATGTGAATCATCAGATGTCATTAAGCCTTGTGTAAACAACCATATGAAATTGCCAAATGGTGTTTTCTCACTATTTTTGGAGGCAATTTTTTATGAAGTTCACCCATGATATTGTAAAAACCTCTTAATGTCGATCTTATTTGGACTTTGGGTTTGTTAGGGTCCTCCATTTGTGCCATTTCTGCAAAACAATAAAATAGATCATCAAAACACTACATACTACTCACATAAATTCTATATACTACTCACAAAAAATCTACATACTAATCACGACAATACTACAGACTACTCACAACAAGTCTTCTACTACTCACATACAGCACTACAAACTAGTACAGAGCACACTACATACTAATCATGACAACACTACAAACTACTCACAGACAGCACTACAAACTAGTACATATCACACTACATACTAATCACGACAACACTACAAACTACTCACAACAAATCTACATACTACTCACAGACAACACTATAAACTAGTACAGAGTACACTAAATCCTTCACCTATATGAGCTGCAGTTTGTTGCTTCGGGAGGCGCTTTTTATGGAGGCTAGGGTTTGT
Source organism: Geum urbanum (assembly GCA_946800695.1). NCBI lineage: Eukaryota > Viridiplantae > Streptophyta > Magnoliopsida > Rosales > Rosaceae > Geum > Geum urbanum. The sequence goes on from OX327002.1 coordinate 60,762,596, forward strand.
AACTGCTGGAGGAGCCATTGTTTGAAGTTGTGGGAGGGGAGAAACTTAGTGTTAGAGAGAGAGAGAGAGACCTGAAATTGGGATGAGGCGGTTCTCGAGGGAGGGAGGTGGCGGTGTTCGTCTGCAAGGGCGACGTCGGAGTCGCTGGTGTTCCAAAACCCCACGGTGGCGACAACAAACGAAGTCGGAGATGGAAATGGGGCTACTTTGACGGAATCCGAACTCGGAGGTCTGTAGGCGGGTGAGGAAGGGGCTAGGGTTTAGTCGCCGGTGTGTAGGCGGAGGCAGAGGTGTGTAGCCGTAGAAGAGATGGGATCAGAATCGGAGTGAGGAGGACAATGGAGGTCTGCTAGGGCATGTTTTTGAATTTGAATTTTAGTTCTGAATTTGGTATGAAACAGAGAGAAAGAGAGCAGTTTATATATGATGACATTAAAAGTAAATACATTGAACGAAATGATTTTTTGTTAAATCAGGTGACCTTATTTAAAAAAGAAATATCAAGTGACCTTATGCATAAATAATCTTACATAAGTGACCTTATACATAAATATAGACATGTTAATCATACGCATACTCGATCTACAGTGGTGTTTTGACGAACTTTAATCTGGATGTAATTTCATTTTAAAAATTTTCGTCTGAATTTAAAGTGACAGTGAAAATTGTAATTAGTTTATTAATAGCTCCTTATTTTACATAAAAAAATGTTATATTCACTTGTCAATTTACATCCAGACACATCGTGAATTGCCCCCCATCATGTCAGTTAGGGGTCGGCAAAAAGCCCGGCCCGACCCATGTATAGTCGGGCCGGGCCGGGCCTCAACAACGTTTTAATATTTGCGGGCCGGGCCGGACCGGGATTTATCTTTTATATAAGGATCCGGGCCCGACCCATTCAAGTGGCCTTTGCGGGCTTTTACGGGCCGGGCCTATCGGGCTTTAATTATTAAAAAATTAAGACATTTCAAAATAAACGTAACTTTCATCCCTGCACCGGGGTTTAAACGTACTCTGACGAGTCTAAATTTTACGTATGATGTTTATCACTATAAGATGGACGCTTCTACATGTCCTCGTTTATCATTAAAACATATTTAATTCTCATATTGCCTGAATTCTCCATATGTATATTAATGTTCTTACCTTTGTTCCTTTGTTATATGGAATGAAATACGTTTGTGAAACTTAATCGGACATGTTTAATGATTTTATAAAATTGACTGTTGGATTGATTGGTTAGAATATTATAACTATGCCTTTAAAATTTTATAAATTTTGGACTTGATTTAGACATCGATCCATGCATTTCGCCAAATGTGACCGTAGTACTCTTACAACTGAAACGGAAATTACCCCTCCCGAAAATAATTTTTTAACATCAAATTTTGGACACATATTCTTATGGAATACATATCTATCTCATAGTGTCAAAAAAAATTGACATAAAAATTTGATTTATCTACTCCCTCCATAGGAAAATAAGGAAAATAAGATGAGTGTATTTTAGTCTTTTCATAAATTTTGTTTAACTGTATTGACCGGGATCCAAACGTACTTCGATTAGGCTAACTTTTACGTACGGTGTCTTTTATTATAAGGTGAACTATTATATATGGCCTTCTTTATTGTTAAAACATTTTTAATTCTTATATTGCTTGAATTCTCTATATGCACACTAATGTTCTTACCTTTATTCCTTAGTTATATGGGTTGAAAGACCTTTGTGAAACGTAATCGATCATGTATCATCATTTTACAAAACTAACTGTCAGATTGGTTGTTCATAATATTTTAAGCATGCCGTTAAAATTTTATAAATTTTGGATTTTATTTAGACCTACATCTATGAGTTTCGCTAAATGTGACCGTAGTACCCTTACAACTAAAACGTAAATTACTCATCCCTAAAGGAATTTTTTAAGATCAAAATTTTAACACACATTCTTGTACATTACATATCTATCTTATAGTGTCAAAAAAATTGACATAAAAATTTGATTTGTCTAGTTTCTCCGTGGAAAAATAAGTAATATATAAGAGAATGATATTGATATCATTTCACACAATCTCAATTAAACTCTCACCATTGAAAAATTACAAGATCTAATCTGAACCATATATTATATTTACTGTTTTACTGTGTAAAGTAAATCGATAAAAAAAAATTACAATGAAACCCTAAACCCTAAAACCTAAACCCTAACTTATCTAAACCTCAAAATTCTTAAACCTTAACTTACCCTAAATCTCAATCCCCTAAACCCTAACTTACCCTAAACCTAAACCCTAACTTATCCTAAACTCTAAACAATGATTTAATAGTAAAATAGATACACAAATATAACTATATATGGAATTCCAATATTTGCTCAATATATGTATATGTAATATATTAATATAGACATACACAAATATAAAAATATATATCTATATAGTACTAGTCACTATATCATATATATATATAAGTGTAGGTATAATGATATATGTACTACTATCTTATATATATAAAAAATTAAGGGCTTTGACGGACCGGACCTAACGGGCCTTGACGGGCTTTTGGCGTGCCGGGCCGGGTTTTAGACCTCTAAATCAAGCCTGGCCCACCATCCACCTGAGCGGGCTTTTGCAGGCTTTTTTCCGGGCTGGGCCCGGCTTTTAGCCCACGGGCTTGCGGGCCTCTGCCGGCCCACGAGGCCCATGGGCCAAATGATGACCCCTAATGTCAGTATTACAAAATGAAGGAAAGTCTTGCTTCAAGTCCTTCAACGATGGTGAAGCCGACCAAATGATATTTTTCAGTCATATCCATCATCATTCAAACCTCCACATGCAATACAGTAAGATAGCTATATATTGTGCTATACTATCAATAGTTTTCCAAAAATTAAAACTCTAGTGATTTCTTCTGCTGTCCATTGTTGAAGTCAATAAACCCCTAAGAAATGTCGCAACAATTTTATAACTCTTTGGACTATCTTATGTTTTTGACGTCATGCATATCTGTTAGTAGCTACGTGAGGAAGTAGTACACAATCTAGATGTAAAATGAAAATATAACAGCGGAGACACCAGGATTTACGTGGAAAATTCCAAAAGAAATTGGGGAAAAATCACGGACAAGTAGGAGGATTTCACTAGAAGAAAAACGGAATTACAAGGTTGATAACACTTCTCTCTCAATCTAGAGGAGAATACTACACTACTCTAAACACAACTCTCTCACACTTGGAGGAGATTACTAACACTAGAGTGTATGATATGGTGGACTCTACCGTAAGGGAGGCTATAAGGAAGAGGGGATTATGCTAGCTTGGTTGTGATGCACACACAAGTGCTCTATTTATAGAGGTGTTCCACCTCCTCTCTTTCTTCTTGAAGCTTCTTTATTAATCTTCCTCCTTCACCGACTATCCTCTTCTCCTCTCTTCATTTCTTCTAGTTTATTCTTGATTGTTCTACTCCATCTCTTCTTACTCTGCTCTAGCTCATACCACCGACATCATTCTTAAGCTTGAATAATCAAGCTTCATCTAGATGCTTCTCATCTTGATTATACTTCTAGCTTCTAGAGTTCTCTACATCTTGGTATCTACTTTAACATTCTCTCACTTAAAGCCACTTTGTGGATCCTTTCATCCTTCCTATGCTTGCCCTTGTCATGCTGCTTACGTTTCCGCTAGGTCATTAGAGGATCGACACCAAAAGAACTTGTCCACGTTGATCGGCTTTGTCAGAGCATTCGCTAGGTTGTCATTCGTATGGATTTTCTGAATATCCACACATCCGTCTTTCACCACCTCACGGACAAAGTGATATTGAACTCGTATGTGTTTGGTTTTCGGATGAAATGTTGGATTCTTTGCAAGGTGCAAAGTGCTCTGTTATCGCAAAACATAGTAATTTTTTCTTGCTTGCGCTCGAGCTCCTCCAGCAATATTTGTAACCATATTGCCTCTTTGCTGGCTTGTGTAGCTGCGACATATTCTGCTTCTGTCGTACACGTTGTTACGAGCGGGTGCAGTTTCGAAACCCAACTTACAGCTGATCCAGCAAGAGTGAACACATACCCGTGGTGGATTTGTTATTTTTTTGATCACCTGCGTAATCCGTGTCAACATAACCTCTAACAGTAAACTCGGATCCTCTGTAACATAATGCAGCATTCGAGGTACCCTTGATATATCACAAGATCCTCTTTACAGTGTTCCAGTGCTCCTTGATTCGCCATGTACTAACTAACAGCTCCCACTGCTCGCGCAATGTCTGGTCATGTACAAACATGGAGAACATCAAGCTTCCCACTGCTGATGCATACGGTACTCGAGACATCTCCATCCTCTCTGTTTCATTGCTAGGAAACATACTTGAGGATAATTTATAATTAGTATGAAGAGGGGTAGAGATTGGCTTACAGTGATGTTGAAGCAGCTCAAGACTTTCTTCAAGTAGTTCCTCTGCGACAGCCAAACCTTCCTACTTTCTCTGTCTCGGTGAATTTGCATCCCCAGAATCTTGTTTGCTGGTCCTAAGTCCTTTATTTCGAACTCCCTAGCCAATTGAGCCTTCAAGTCTTTAATACGATAATTGTTGGGGCCTGCTACCAACATGTCGTTAAAGTACAACAGTAGGATGATGAAGTCGCCATCACCAAATCTCTTGTAGTAGGCACAAGGATCTGCATGAAGTCTGTTGTATTCAAGGCTCATGATGAAGGAATCAAATCTCTTATACCAACATCTCGACGCCTGTTTGAGATCGTATAGAGATTTGTTCAACTTGCAAACTAAGTTCTCCTTGCCTGATTCAGCAAAACCTTCTGGTTGGAGCATATATCTCTCTTCTTCAAGCTCTCCATGAAGAAATGCAGTCTTCACATCTAACTGCTCCATATGTAGGTCGAATGTAGCACACATCGTCAAGACTACTCGAATAGTTGTGAGATGAACAACAGGAGAGAATATTTCGTTGAAGTCAACATCTTCTTTCTGAGCGAACCCTTTCACCACCAGTCTAGCGCGTTACCTCTCCACTTGATCATTGCCATCTCGCTTGATCTTATAGACCTATTTGTTACCAATGGATTTCCTTCATTGTGGTAGAGGAACAAGATCCCATGTCTTGTTTTTACGTAGAGCTTCAATTTCTTCTTGCATTGTTGTCATCCACAAAGCTGCATTTGAACTGCTTGTGGCTTCATGGAAAGTCGACGGCTCTCCATCCTCCATTAGAAGACAGTATGCAACATTGCTCTCTGTAACATATTTCGATTGCCAGGCTGGTGGCTTCCTCGCACGGGTCGACCTGCGAACTTCTTGGTCCTCCATCTCAGATGGTTCTTGATCCTCGTGCTTGAGTACTTCTTCAGAAGAACTTGAATTCTCCTCATTCGGGTTACTTTCGACTCGTATGACTGTAGTCTTCTTACTCGAACTGCTAACATCACGACCTCCTTGTAGTAGTTGATCTTCTTTAAAGATCACATCCCTGCTGACAATAACCTTGCGGGCAGTGGGATCCCACAGGCGATACCCCTTTACTTCGTCAGCATTCCTCAAGAATATACACCTCTGGAATTTTGGATCCAACTTTTTCTTCTTCCTTTCCAGGACGATGTACATTACATACGCAGGACATCCAAATGAATGTAGATCAGAGTAGTTAGTGGGTTTACCAATCCATATCTTCATCGGCATTTTAAGTTTAATTGTCGTTGATGGCGATCGATTTACCACGTGACAAGCAACCTTGGCTGCTTCCGCCCAAAACGAATTGGATAAACTAGGAGTCCTTAGCATGGCTCTCATCTTTTCTATGAGAGTTTTGTTCATCTGCTCTGCAACTCCTTTTTGCTAAGGAGTGTACGTGGTTGCGAATTGTCTCTTGATACCTTCTTGCATGCAGAGTGCAAGAAAGTCACCGTCAATGTACTTTGTCCTATTGTCAGTCCTCATGCATTTGATCTTTTTTCCAGATTCAAGCTCCACCTCTGCTTTGAAGGTTTTGAATATCAAAAATACATCGGACTTATTCTTGATTGGGTACACCCAACATCTTCTGGAGTAATCATCAATAAATGACACAAAGTACTTTGCACCTCCTATGGACACAACTGGTGACTCCCAAACATCGGAATGTAGCAAATCTAGGATGCATTTACTTCTGGAGACCGACCTATCAAACTTTAATCTATTCTGCTTTCTTGTAACACAATGCTCACAGAAAGGTAAATTTACCTGATTGAGCCCTGGAAGTAGCTTCTGATCAAAGAGAATCTTCAGGCCTCGTTCTTACATGTGGCCAAGTTTAAGATGCCACATCATCGTCGATTCTTCTCCATTATTGGCTGTAGCAGCACATGCATCGGCTTATTGATATGTCTCTCCTTGAAGCATCCATAGATTTTCCCCGATCTTGTTCACCTTCATAACCATAAGTACACCTTTTGTAGCCTTCATGATCCCATCTTGACTATGCATCTTGTATCCGCTGCCTTCTAATTGTCCCCAGGACAATAGATTTTTCTTCAGGACTTTCACGTGTCGTACCTCCGGAATACTGTTAACTGTACCATCAAACATTTTTATTTTGACGGTACCTATACCAAAAATCTCCAAGGCATGGTCGTCTCCCATGTACACTGATTCATCAAAGAGAGGTTCATATTGATGGAACTAATCTCTCCGAGGAGTCATGTGTCATGTTGCCCCTGAGTCTATAAGCCAGACATCGGCAAATTTTCTCTTGCCTTCAAAAGTTGTTGCCTCGCTATATAAAATTTCAGTGTCATTGGAGATACTTACCACATTCCCTTGAGCGTTTGATGACTCAGGGTTCCACTCTTCTTCAGATGTCGATGATCTCTTTTGACGTGTCCTTTCTTGCCATAGTGATAGTTCCTGAAATTCTTGTGTGGCCTCGACTTCGATCTACCGTGACCTTGTCTCCTACTTGAACTACGCTCTGTTGATCTTCCTCTCACCATCAAAGCTTCCGCTTGCTGCAAACTCGCCTGCATGTCCTCCTTATTTCTGCAACGGCTCTCTTCTTCTAATACAGCAGCTGCAACTTCATCGAAGACTAGGTGGTCCGTGAAGATGTTGTTTGTCAGATTAATGATGAGTTGATCATACGAGTCGGGTAAACTCTGGAGTAGAATCTCCGCCCGTTCACTTGAATCTATTTTCTGCCCCATATTTGTGAGCTGTGAAAATAGAGTATTCAGTGTGTTGATGTGCTCAGTCACTGATGTAGACTCCGCCATACAAAGAGTGTAAATCCCTCTCTTCAAGAAAATCTTGTTGTGCAACAACTTCGCCTCGTATAGCTTTGTAAGTGTATCTCATATCTCCTTTGCGGTCTTCTTCTCTTCCACTCTAGATAACATTCCATCGGCTAATGCAAGGTGGAGATTCGCCATAGCGAGGGCGTCCATCTTGTTCCACTTTGTATTGTCCGTGAAGTCTGCGGGCCTTGCCTCAATTGCAACTAAGCAATTGTCCTTTCGTAATAGTGCTCTCATCTTCATTTTTCATAACAAGAAGTTAGTCCTGTTAAACTTCTTGATATCGAACTTCGTCGTCATCTTGAATTGAATGACTTTCCTCTAGAACTAGCTTTCTATATGACCGCACAACCAGTGCTCTGATACCACTATTAGAAGCTACATGAGGAAGTAGTACACAATCTAGATGTAAAATGAAAATGTAATAGAGGAGACATCAGGATTTACGTGGAAAACCCCAAAAGAAATCGGGGAAAAACCACGGGCAAGTAAGAGGATTTCACTAAAAGAAAAACAGGATTACAAGGTCGATGACACTTCTCTCTCAATCTAGAGGAGAATACTACACTACTCTAAACACAACTCTCTCACACTTGGAGGAGTTTACTAACACTAGAGTAGAGTGTATAATATGGTGGACTCTACGTAAGGGAGGCTAAAAGGAATAGAGGATTATGCTAGCTTGGTTGTGATGCACACACAAGTGAGGAGCTAATCTTCTATTTATTGAGGTGTTCCACCTCCTCGCTTCTTTATTAATCTTCCTCCTTCACCGATTATCCTCTTCTCCTCTCTTTATTTCTTCTAGATTGTTCTACTCCATCTCTCTTACTTTGCTCTAGCTCATACCACCGATATCATTCTTAAGCTTGAATAATCAAACTTCATCTAGAGACTTCTCATCTTGATTATACTTCTAGCTTCTAGAATTGTCTACACCACAAAGTGGTATTTACTTCAACAATATCGCCTAACTATGAACGAACCGATAGAAACTTTCATAAATCGACAAAACAATAATAATAATCAAAGGTACTATGCCGTGGGCTAAATCGGCTGTATTTACGGCCCATTTAACCTCAGTGTTGGGTCCACCGGAGCATTCATGAAGCAGCCCATCAAGACGAAATGACCAAACCACCCTTTCATTTCCGCTTTCCGTATGCCACGGCCGTTCCGCCACATAAACATCTCCACCGTCACTTCTCAGTTACCTCACGGTCACTAATCTCACCCGCAAACAAAAATCACAGTCAACACCGTCGCATAATGGCTGTGGCAGAGCAAGCCACTGGCGTGTCAGCCATCAAGGATGACGACGACCTCGAAGAGGAGGAGCCTGGCGAGGTGATCGAATCAGCGCCGCCTCTCAAATTCGGCGAAGAGAGAGAGCTCTCTACCTATGGCCTGACGAAGAAGCTCCTCAAGTCCGGCCTCGGCTTCGAAACCCCCGAGCTCGGAGACGAAGCCACCGGTCAGTAGTTTCAATTGCTCAGCTCGATTATATGTTTCATTTTGCTCATATATATTATAGAGAGAAATTGATTTTGAAAATGTTGAATTACAGTGCACTATGTTGGAACTGTGCTCGATGGAGCGAAGTTTGAGTCGAATAGAGAGAAAGGTGAGGCTGTTACTGTTAAGATCGGCGAGGGCGAAGTGGTGAAGGGATCGTCACTATGAAAAAGGGAGAGGTTGCGTTGTTTACTGTGCCTGCTGAGCTGGCGTGTGGTGGTGTCAGTGTGCCGTCTAATGCGGCAGTTCAGTTTGAGGTTGAGCTGATTTCGTGGATTTCGGCGGTGAATGTGAGCAAAGACGGAGGGATTGTGAAGAAGATTCTGGAGAAAGGGAAGAGAAATGAGCGTCCTGGTGATATGGATGAAGTTGTTGGTATTCTGATGCCCCTCATTATGTAATTGATTTGAATTTTATGTATTGTATTGATGGTATTAGTTTTTGAGAGTGTAGCTCAATTCGAATGTTGAGGTGGTTGTTTTGAGCTGTAGGGCAATGGCTAACAATGAGTTGTTGTTGTTGTTGTTTATGCAGTCAAGTATCGAGCGAGCGACGTTGGTTGATGGCAGCATCGTTGCTGAAACACCAGAAGATGGAATTGAATTCTATGTGAAAGACGGTATGTGTCTTTGTTGTTTTGATTTATTGCTTGTGGCATTTTACGATTGTTGTGGTCTGAACTGAGAAAGGCTCTTCTTTGGCATTATGCTAATATGAAAGTGGTATAACGTCTAGTCTTGTGTTTCAGGTCATTTTTGTCCAGCATTGCCGAAATCGATCATGACAATGAGGAGGGGAGAGAAGGCCAGGATAATTGTTCAACCTCCATGTATGTCACAACAAATATGAATCATGATTGACATTGAAAGTCCTAGGAAAATTGAACAAAAAAGGAGTACTAAATCCAAATGATGATAATAAGTGCAGATGCCTTTGGTGAGGAGGGAAGGGAGGCAGACAATGGGTTTCGTTCTATTCCCCCAAATTCTGTGCTGAACATAGATATTGAACTGGTGTTTTTCAAGCCCGTTATTGATGTCACCAGTGATGGCAAGGTATTAAAGAAGATTGGGAAAGAAGGGGTACATTCAGTACTGGTGACGATGCATCTGTTACTGGTAAGTAGATTGAGGTGCAAATTTTCAGCAGTGTTACCACGTAATTGAGTGAGCTGAAATGCATAGGTGATAATTTGGAACACATAATGAACCTGTGGCATACATGATTCTACTCACTAACTTGGAAGTAAACTCTCCGACTGCTGCAGTTAGCTATATAGCTAGGCTTGAAGATGGCACTGTATTTGAGAAAAAAGGAGTAGATGGAGTGCAACCTCTGGAATTTATCACAGATGAAGGTCAGTTTCTCCAATTTCAGTTATGTTCTCTTATGCTATTTGCAGCTATTCTATGTTATAATCAAGAAGAAAACTCAAAAGTTGTCCTGCACCTTACTGTATGTAGAACAAGTGATTGCTGGGTTTGACCGAGCAGTTGCAACAATGAAAAAGGGAGAACACGCAATATTGACTGTACATCCTGATCTTGGATTTGGAAGTATTGAAGTGAAGCGGGAACTATGCGTAGTTCCACCATTTTCAAATATAGTCTTCTAGGTTGAAATGCTAAATTTGATAAAGGTACACACCATTGTACTGTATTTGTCAATTTGGGCCTTTTGGGGTGTTTTAGATGATAATGTGTCAGGATATCTGTTTCTTATAACGACCTGAATAAATAGTTCTATAGTACATCTGGATTGTTTGGATCTGACTGCGTGTATTTTTTAAATTCAAGCAAATGTTATGTTATACTTCTGTGGTGGTTTCATGGGATTCTGCAATTACTGTATGATCTGAGGTTCATGATTATAGTTTTTACCTTACCATTATTTACTGTTCTGTATGATAAGGAAAGAGCACCATGGGAAATGAGCAATCAAGAGAAAATTGAGGCGGCAGGAAGGAAGAAAGAGGAAGGTAACATTCTGTTTAAAGAGGGAAAGTATTACTGAGCAGGAAAGAAATATGATAAGGTGATTTTAAGTGCTTTCCCCCTTGAATACACCTTCTTAAGGTTTTAACTTAAACTGACTTTATGTGTATATATATATATATATTTTCTATCTTTCTTTCTATCATCCCTGGGATGATTAACTTCAGATTTGTGTCCCGTGTTTCCTCTGCTCTCAGACTGTTGATTATGTTAGTGAAGATGTAATGTTTGGAGATGACGAGTTAAAGCTAGCTAAACCGTTAAGAGTTTCTAGCTGTTTAAGTGCTTTTCCCCTTGAATACACCTTCTTAAGGTTTTAACTTAAACTGACTTTATGTATACATATATATATATATATTTTCTATCTTTCTTTCTATCTTCCCTGGGATGATTAACTTCAGATTTGTGTCTCGTGTTTCCTCTGCTCTCAGACTGTTGATTATGTTAGTGAAGATGTAATGTTTGGAGATGACGAGTTAAAGCTAGCTAAACCGTTAAGAGTTTCTAGCTGGTTGAATGGTGCAGCCTGTAGCCTGAAACTAAATGATTTTCAGGAAGCAATTAAACTATGCTCAAAGGTAATATGTAAGCTCCAAAGTTTCACATATTCAAATGTTCATAGGGATAATAAGTCAATGATGTGAGGGGCAATTTTCACCATATATCCTAAACCTTCATCTTCCACAGGTTCTAGATGTGAGTTCCACAATGTAAAAGCCTTGTACAGACAGTCACAAGCTTATATGGAAACTTCAGATCTGTTTTCGGCTGAATTAGACATCAAGAAAGCTCTTGAGATTGATTCCCAGAACAGGTAACCTGGAAAACTGATTTCTTTACAAGTGTTATGTAGTCTTTTCTAAGCTCTATATAGTACACACACAGTATTATTAATTTTCTGATTCACTGGCCAGAGACGTCAAGTTGATCGAGAAGAAACTGAAACAACTTAAAGCTGAAAGCAACAAGAGGGATGCTAAGCTCTACACAAACATATTTACAAAGGTTCTTGGTTTCTTTTTCATTTCAACATTCCTTCATGAATTTAGTGATATTATTGTAAATAAACTTGGCCGTAACTTTCCATCTTGACTGAGCTTCTCTTAACTTCAATGGCGCAGAAATTGAAAGTCGAAAAAGTGGACAACGAGAAACAAGACGGGGCTGAGGCAATGGCTGCTGCTGATACTAACTTCTCCTTCTCCTGAATTTGGATCACTTGATGGTTCTCGTGGAAACATCTGAGATCATATTGATGGATTCATAATTGTTTTTATATATAGATGTTCAGTTAAACTTTTATAAATTAATAACTTAATAATTTAACTTGAGCTGACAATTTATTATTAATTTAACGAGATATTAAATAATCAAGAAATTAATAATTTATTTGTTAATTAATAATTTATTAATTTTAAAATTATTATTGTTGTACCTTGTTCATGTACATCATTTTTAATTTATTATGTATACATTACTGGGGTCCTCTTTAATACGTTATCGCATCGATATTATAAAATTAGATTGTTTACTAATGTTAGGTAGATTATTTCACAAAATAAGTAGATTAACATCGTGAAATAAATAGACAAAAATTAAATGGTTTATTAATATAAAGTAAATTATTTTGCAAAACAAGTCATTTGACATCATGAAATAAGTAAACTGATTTTTACCATATTTATACTTATTTTGTGTTAATGGACTATTTAATTTTAGTCTATTTGTTTCACGAGGTTAGTATACTTATTTTGTGAAGTAGTCTGTTTAATATTAGTAAATCATCTAATTATGTATCGATAGAAGAATTTTCCTACATTACTAAATGTTTCGTGAGAATACAACACTAGAAATTCTTATAATAAAGTCTAAGATCAAATTTAAGTTAACATCAATTTCAAGAAGTAACAAATTATAATTGAATCATTCTTCATGAAGAATAATTTATTATATGAATTAAGACATTATTAATTTATATATTGGATGAAGTCTATATGAATTTTTAATTCTCGAATTTCTATTATTTTATAAATTTAATGAATTATTAATTTAGCATGTTGTTTCCAAATGATTTAGACCGACAAAAAAATATTATTTAACAAGCTATTAAATTATCGAAATTCTACTGCGGGGTTGGTGTTCAGTGTTATAATCTCCATGTCCTTAGGCTCAAACCCAGCACCTCTATGGCTGTATATATTTATAGACGCGAGATGAAAATGACACATGTCATAACCATTAATCTACTCTATTCTGATGATTGAGTGTGTGTCGTTGCCTGTATTAATGTTCAGCAATCATGTACCTCTCTTTTTTCGTTCTCTTCATCTTATCTGAGCCCCTAAGTTTTGTGCCACCGTATGCACAATACAACCTTATATTGAGTCATTGAGTTCGAGGGATAGCCTTATATAAGAGCTTACACATTAAAAAGAAATGGCGATAGCAAATACAATGGCAAGGAAAAGCTGTTATATTTGCCATCAGATGCTGATTGTAGTTCTAGTCCTACTTCTTTCACAGCTGCTAAATGCAATCTCTCACAGCTCCATGGTGAAGTTTCTTCCTGGACTTGAGGGGCCTCTTCCTTTCGAACTCGAAACTGGGTATGCTACTGGTGTATATACAGTTATATATACGCATTGATTGTTGGATCACTTCATCAGTTAACACAATTAATTGTTTGCAGGTATGTGGGAGTAGGAGAGTCAGAGGAGGTGCAACTGTTTTATTACTTTGTGAAGTCGGAGAGGAACCCTGAAGAGGATCCTCTGATGCTTTGGCTTACCGGTGGTCCTGGTTGCTCTGGCATCTCTGCTCTTTTCTTTGAAATAGGTGACACCACTCCCTCTACAGTCTACACTATTAGCTAGCTGATACTAACATAAAGGTCACACGCACTGAGGATCATGAATTTGTATTATAGGCCCATTAAATCTTAATGTAGAGCAGTATAATGGAAGTTTACCTACACTAACCTTGAATCCGCACTCCTGGACAAAGGTTATAAACTTTATTTAGCCAAAATCAAATTATACTCGGTATATGTTTTGAATGGCATTGTGAATTTGAACACTGTTGATTAAATGACAGGTATCTAGCATAATTTTCATAGATTCCCCGGTTGGCACAGGATTCTCCTATGCAAGACCTCAGTTTGCTTCTCGGCCTGGGGATGTGGAACAAGTGCAACATGCTCTTCAGTTCTTAAGGAAGGTATGGAGTTCTTATTAGGGTCGTCTCAAATCTCACTGAAAACGAAAATAAGAGAAGACAAACCCTATTTGGCAAGCATGTTCATTTTTGTTTCGTCGCTTCTTTTGAAGTTCTCTTTCTTGTAGTGGCTGATTGATCACGCAAGTTTTATGTCAAATCCTGTCTATATCGGTGGGGATTCATATTCTGGTATTCCTCTTCCTCTTCTTGTTGAGGAGATCTCAAATGGTATGCTAATGACTGGCCACTTTGATAAACTCAGGCTTATGGCGTAGTAATGTAGTAGAGATTTGTCAATTGTTAATATCAAAATTGCTTTTTAGTTTTCACATTACCATAGATAACATGCGGAGTTCCTTTTGAAACATATGTGGAGTATATTCCCACACACTTTATATTTGGTAATGCAGGAAATGAAGCAGGTTTGAAGCCCACAATAAATCTCCAGGTTTACAAGCAGTATTTTTAAATATGATTCATGTCATCCAGTTCTTACGTAACACATCAGTTGATTGGTTTTCATATTTCTGCAGGGTTACATACTTGGTAACCCAATAACAGTGCGACCAGACGAAGTCAATTCCCAAATTTCATTTGCTCATCAAATGGGACTTATTTCTGATGAGCTGTACGGGGTAACTTGATCTCATACTCTCTTAAATCAATACTCACAAAGAAAAAAAAACCATGGGGTAGCCAAATCTAATAGTATTTCTTACAATTTTGTCTAGTCCTGAAGTAGAAGCTGCGGAGGAGATTATGATAATATAGACCCCAGTAACGCAGAGTGTGTGAATAATATGCAGGCTTATCATAAGGTAGACATCCCTTAAATTTTCATTCACTTTTCTTTGATCAGTTTCATATACATGATATTAAAACAAGTGTTACCAATTGGTTCATCTACTGCATGCAGTCTACTTCAAAACTTAATTATGAACACATTTTGGAATGTGATTGCGGACGTCTAATTTCTCCGAACCCTCAACACATGCTTGGTAAAAGAAGATATCTCGATGACAAGTATAACGTGCTCCTCCTTTCGAAATCACCCCTTCCTACATTAGACTGTCGTGTAACTCCTACATCTTTCTACTAGTAAATTTTTGTACTCAAGCTGCTCCTAACACTGAGTGTCACCATATAAATCACTGCATTAGTTTCTGAAATAACTTGCACAGTTGCAGATGCTCAAAAAGCCATTTCAATAGCTAAGATGAACAAGCAAGATCAGTTGAAGTATTTAACATCCCTATTTGTTTCCCCGTGTCATAGACTTATGGATATTTGCTTTCTCAATATTGGGCCAATGATCCTTTTGTCTGGAAAGCTCTTCACATACGGAAGGTACAACTTGACTGATATATACACACTTGGTTTAGAAAAACAGAGAGATAAGACAGAGATAAAGTATCGCTTTTGAATAATACGTACTGCAGGGAAGTGTAGGTAAATGGCAGCGATGCTACCATGAACTGCCTTATGAGTCAGAGCCTTCACTACCATGTAAAGCTCAGTGCCAAAGGCTACTCTTCTTTGATATACAGGTTGGAATTCAAATCGTTGTGTACGTACTATATGCATGGTAGAATGTTAAAGATGTGATTATATATGACAATTCTTCACGTACATCATTTCATTATTCCTGCGGAGACCATGACATGCTGGTGCCATTTTTTGCTACTCAAGCCTGGATAAGATCTCTAAATTATACCATTGTTGATGACTGGAGACCATGGATTGTCCGTGGCCAAATTGCAGGGTACATACTTACTTGCCTAGTATTCATCTCTTTACAATTTTGATTGTGTTTAGTTAATCTACCTCAATTGACACTTCATGTGGTGTGCGATGCAGTTATACAAGGACTTACGCTAATCGTATGACATTTGCTACTGTGAAGGCAAGATATAGTAACATGTTTTTTTTTGGCTTGAAATCTCTCATACTAGCTGTTCGATCATTCGAGTTTCTACACGAAATTTACCATTTGTTTCTTAAATTTGGTTTACTTTTAAATGCAGGGAGCAGGACACATAGCTCCCTCGTACAAACGTGAAGAGTGTTTGAATATGTTTAGAAGGTGGATATCTGGGGAAGCCTTGTGATTAGTCCCGTCCACGTCTCCCAACGCACTGTTATTTTAACTTGAAATGCATCATAATAAGGACGTTTCCAGTTCCATATAGAAAGGAGTCTGGAAATGGGAATCACAAATTCTTTCATTACCCGAAACAAGATAAGGCTTTGCCGATAGAGAGAGCACCCTATTTTCCTGTTTTCAGTCTCTTTACTTCTAGTGTATAATATCCCTTCCAATTCAATCTAGTTTCAAACATCACAACTGGTAAGTGCAACCTCTGGAAGTGAAAAGTCATCATTGTACGTAAAGAGCCATTTCCAGACTATCCAGCAGTGAGATGATACCATGTAAAAGTGTAAAACTTGCTCTTCTTTACTAATTGCCTCTAGTGTATAACATGCATTACTAACTACCAAACTGTAAAGTGGCATGACTAGCGGGCAATCTTTGCTCTTCTCACAACATTTTGTTCTTGGGTTTCTTTTTCCTTTTGGTACGAGGTAGAGCAGTACAAGTCTACTCGACCACCAACTTTGCTAATTTGCTAATGCTTTCTGGACACGTTTGTTTACCACATAGCTTTTGAAAGAGGATGGGTGACAGTGCTTATATATCATTACAACATCTGATACAAAAGACGTCTGCAAGGTTAATCTTCTTGTCCTGAGGATGCATACACGTGTCCCCGTATGTACTGTGTGGTTCCTTCTATCAGTCGAAGGAGATGGGGGGAATTCCTCCAGTATGGTAAGTATGCAAAATTTGGATCATATAAAGCTCAATTATTTATCACGCACTTCCTTTTTGGGCAGTAGATCACGCCGCCTCAGTTGCAAATTCAGCCTTATACCTGCAACAACCCCAAAAACCAATTAGCAGGTAGTAGTAGATGTTATAGGTTTGCTGAAGATCTGATAAAAATGGAGACCAAAAGTTGACGAGGTGACAGAAGATTACCGCCAGAATTTCTTGAGAAGAACTTTAGCACTTCATCGATGATGATAACCTATATAAAAAATGAACAGATACTTGTAAATCATGAATACTCTCAAAGACCTAGGTTACACCACAAAGTCGACTTCAAGAATACCAATTAGGCTTGATATGGGAGACACAAGGTCTTAAAGGCTTATAGCTCAAGTACAGTAAAGCATAAATACGAAAAACCAAATGCTGAGAAATAAATCACATACTGGGAATGAAAGGTATAGCACAGCAGTCCACTCAGCCCAAGATAGTGGTGTTACCTACAGCACACAATATTAGGGGGAAAATCGTTTTATTCACCAAGTTAAAAAACTCTGTCAGAAGCACAGGTAGCGGAAATAACTTACCGAGAAAAGAACTGAGAGGGGTTGCACATATAATATCAGGACATGAAGGATCATTGTTATGATGATTGAACCAACAAGCCATAAGTTACTCCAGGGGGGGATAACACTGAAGCAGAAAAAGACGGGAAAAAATCAGGTGCTAAAGCAGTCTACTTCCTAGTTGCAAGACAAAAACAAATGAATGGAGTCAAAAACAGGTTTGGTGGATTCATGAGAACGCATAGTGAAGTTCAAAATCGAAAATAACTAGGGAAGGGCCTAAACTTTAGGAGCAAGTTATGCAACTTATACACTTACAGAAGAGATTGGTTTTCACTGAGATTGTTCAAAGCATTGAACATTTCAACAACAACAAGCACTGTCATGGAGACGGTAGATGGATGTCGATCACTAAATATACTGCATGGATAAGTTGTCTCCCTCGTGTCGCATGAGTCAAAATTCATCTGATACAAAGAATTAGAACTGAATTACCAGCATAGACATAAAAAAGATATTTTAACTATCAATGAAACATGTAATGATTAACAATAAATACAAACCAAGACTTAACAAGCCTCTATTTCCTTTCTCCTGGTCAATGGAACTACCGAACTAACAATAATCTAAAACAATTCAAAGTTTCACAGAACAAAGTGAAAAGTTCACGTGACCTAAGCTCATGAATGAGGCATCACTCAAGTTATCCTCATCCTATTATGCAAAACACAAAAATTACGTGAAGTATTGACATTCAAGGGGATTCAAGTGACTTCAACAGATCCGTATATGGCATATTCAACTATTCAAGTCATATAGGGCGGGTATACACTGAAACATCCGTCTTTCCCATTCCAAAGAAACTGGTAATCAACTTTATGTACTGATCACAGCATGCAGGATCTTACCAGTTCAGTATATGGCAGTTTAGGACCAGCATCAGAGTAAACAAACCACCATATGAACCCCACAACTGTGACGAGCCCAACATAAGCTGCAAATCATATACTTCAGTTAGACATGCATACGAAAAAACAAACTCCTTTACAGTCAACTGAAACCACACAAATGAAAAACAAAATCCTATGATAAATGGTGAGCACTCTCTTAAATATCAAAAGACGAGTGAATTAGTGACCCTTAATCCCTGTACCGGGTGAGTTGTCATCAGTGCCGAAATACCTAATGCTTAAAAGAAAACAGTAATAATATAATGTAAAAGATTTGCAAAGGTGAAAGAAGTTGAGAAATTTGTAACTACGAGTTTTTTATGTCAAGTCCTAATTACCTGACTGCACAGTGCATCGAAGAAATGGGAAATGCAAGACCCAAAACAGAGGCCATTCATACTATGCATTAATTCAGGAATAAATGCAACCGTGATAAATGAGGAAGAAAAGACGAGTATCTGATAGTAATTCTCTGTCAATAACTTAATATATACTATCTTGTGCATTTCCAGAATTCACATGTCCTAGGCACTACTGTTGAGCAACTTGTAAAAAACTTGGAGAAATGATAGTCGAAACGTCAAGAAAAATATAACTAAATATAACACATACTAATTGTTATAGAAGTACTAAAAATGCAGAACAGCCTTGTGTATTACAAGGTTTCCATCTCTACAAGCAGCGGTATGGAAAGTCCATCCAGTAAAACAACCCACCAGCATATGCAATCATAGAATCATTGTGCATACCTCCAATCACCAAATAACGAAAAAACAACCATCCAGTAACAACTGCTTCATTGACCTGCACAAAAATAAAAGTAAAAGTGACATGCCATATAGGACTCGATTAAGCCGTAAAAGAAAAATATCATTGGATTAGTACACCCAACAAGAGGTAGAAAAAATATGAGACTACCTTACGAGGTTTAGCTTTCATCACATCAGAATCTTGCTTATTGAAACCAATAGCTGTGGCAGGCAACCCATCAGTAACTAAGTTGACCCAGAGCAGCTGGACCTGGAAATGTTTTCACAGAACCCAAGACATGCATAGGAAAGCAAAACTAGATCACCAACTGGAATCATAAAGAATTTAATTTACTTCAAGGAGAAGAAAAAAAAAGTTGATCAAAGATAAAAAGTATCAATATTATTTTGAATTTTCTCACATAGAATAATTGGCAAATGAAACATCACAATCAGTAACTCACAGGGGCCAGTGTATCGGGTATTCCAAGCACAGCTGCCACAAATATACAAACAACTTCACCAATATTTGAAGAGATCATATATCTGATGAATTGCTTTGTATTATTGTAAATCGCCCTTCCCTCTGCAACAGCCTGTTATATATTGAATAGAGAGACATCAATTTACTTTTAAGGTTGCTAAAAATTACTATAATAACAAAGCTTGCTAACATTACAGTGAGAATTAAAAGGAATTGAGTACCGCAACAATAGTGGCAAAATTGTCATCAGCCAAAACCATATCTGATGCACTCTGGAAAAAATCAAGATTATAATGATGAGAAGAGTGCTAATAGCATCATAACTGTTGGTAGAGCTGATATACCACACTTTCAAAAATTGCTTTAGAACAAAGTGCCATGCCAACTTAGTAGGAAGTTAGTGACCACAAATTCTAGCTTAGAATGGCTTACGACCAAGGAGAATAAAAACAGTGTATGCTTATGTACTGCATAGGTGTGGATTTTCCATTGCATAAATATATGTACCTTGGCAACAGATGTTCCTGAACCCATGGCAATCCCAATATCTGCTTTCTTTAGCGCAGGTGCATCATTAACACCATCACCAGTCATTGCAACCTAAAAAGACATGAGCACCTTCCAGTATTATGAAAGTTTAAACAGAAGTAACCCGACCATGTAAACATGAGTTAAAAAATCAGATATGTACACATGCTCACTAATAGAGAAGAGCAATTCCTCCTCGGATCAGTTTTGTAAATAATCTGTCAAGGATATCCTTTTCTTTTTTTACACTGTTAAGGATTTACTGCTTGATGTCAAATGCAAGTTCAGCAGAAAAGATCTTCCCATTTTTCTTACACTAATAATTTATCCACTCTGTGCTGTTACCTCAGACCTTGAAATGAATTTACATATTTTAGGGACCAAAGTATTGGATCCTGGTCTATTTTACTGCATGTTTATAAGTATATGACTATTCACTTCCCAACGTAAAGTTATAGAATTGTACCACTTCATTCTGGCGTTGTAAGGCCTCAACCAGCATCCTTTTATGAGACGGCTCTACCCTGTTACGTAGATCAATTATAATTGTTTTTGATTGAACAAAATTGACTCGAAAATTGATGAAGTAAACAAACCACATGTATAACTTATATGAAGATGTACAAGATAAAAACAGATATACCAACTATACCTGGTGAATAATGCCATCCTTTGCAGTGCTATCGTTTTCTGCAAAGCAGGTAACTCTTCAAACTCAGTCGCTGTGTAAGAATGTCCAGCAAGATCTATGAAGTGATCAAAAGCACCTATCTTGCGGCAGAGAGATTCAGCTGTGGACTGAAATGGATCCAAATCAGCAAGGATTTTCTAAGTATGTATGGGGAATGTGTAAGAAAACTAAGAATATAACCACACATTAAGGGACGGACTCACTTTGTTATCCCCAGTGACAACTATAACACGTATGCCAGCAGTCATGCATGAAAGCATAGCATTTTTCACTTCGTCTCTTGGTGGATCAAGCATTCCAACCTTCAAACAGAAAGTAAAAGAAAAAACATCATTACATTTGGTGCGGGTAAGCAGAAAACTTGCTACGCACTTGATAGTAGGTACAAAAATGTGATTTTCTATTCGAAAAGAAAGCATACCAACCCAATGAATGTAAGATCCTTCTCATCATTGTAGGAGAGAGCTTGTTGATCCATGGGCATCCGCTTGAAGGCAAGAGCCAAGCATCTTAGTGTTTCTTTTCCTGCAAAACTGCCCGGAAGATATATTTATAGTTTTATACAACGGAATGCCAGTAGGAAACAGACTAGTTTGTCCGCCATATTGGGGCCTTTTTTTCAAAACAAGGTAATAATATTTCTTGGGCCAATCTCGTAAAAATTGATGATTGTTTCGTTTCCATCCATTTCATTAATTATTCCTTCAATTACCCAACCAAAAAGGTGGCTTTGGTTTCAGAAGTTAACAGAACTAAACACACATAGCAATAGAATAGTATTAAGACCTTCACGACACACAAACACAGAAAAAATAAAGATCCTAGTTTCAAATTTAGACAGCAAAGAGGCATAGTATAGACTTGGAATTCGGTCCCATCAATGAGGCAAACCATGCAGAATATCTGAACCACAGAGCATTAAACCTAAGAAAAGCATATGAATTCTCAACATAGTGCTTATATCTCAAAGTGTAGAGTACATACTTTTCTTATAATAGTTCATGCAATAGTATTGACTGCAAAGAGGGGCCACCTCATTTTAGGAGTCTAAAATCATTGTAATGTTTACAAAATTGAAAAGGCATTTAAAATCTAAACAGGTTAGCCAGATTCAAGTATGCAGAAGAAAGTCAGATGATAAAAATTATCTCACCTGTGAAACCTTGATTCCAACTCAGTTCGGATATTAGCGGTAAGTGGTATCGTGGAGCCATCATCATTGCACAGAATATTTGTGCATCGAGATATAATGCTCTCTGGAGCACCTTTGCAGAACAGAAGTTGCAACTGATTTCGGCTACAAAGGACACTCATCATTTTCCGATCGCGAGTAAAATCTGCAACAGAAATCTAACCAAGTATATAATAAATCAGCAAGGAGAAGCAACACATAAATCTTCCACATATCAAAAATTAGCACAAAGGAACTTTTAGGGGTAGGCTTTGGGTCACACAAGGCAAACCTTTTTAAAATGATTTTCCCAATAGTGGTTACAGTAAGATGCCCGTTCATGCTTGCTTAACAAATTTAGAGAAGAAGGCATAGAATCATAGCCTGGAAGACCAATCTGAAAGAAGGGACAAAGTAGAATAAGGTTGGAAGGCCAAAAATTAATAGATTCAGGGACTTCTGTAAAGAAGATAAGTACACAAATGAACCTTCTCAGCAAGGACACGGAGGGCTACTTCAGTTGACTCGCCAATTTTTTCATAGCTCCCCTTATCAGGATTATATTGCAAGATAGATTCATTGCAAAGTGCTGAAGACATTGCTATGTGAAGAAGACAAGGCAACTGAGCTGGAAAGTCGAGCTGCAAAGTGAATCAAACACTAAAACATATGGAACTAAACAGAAGATCTTGAAAAAAGAAAAACACTATAAATGAAGTCTCATCTATAAGTACACTACCTGATTGCCAGTACTGTCAAAAATAATTCCTTCAGGTGCAAATGTAGTTCCACTGACACTGTATTCTGAGATAACAGGACTGTACTGTACAGAGTGAAGCACACAAATCTGAAGAGAAGAAATTAATTTTTTACTGATCATTTTAGGAACAAAATCCAGAGTAAGTTTATGTTTTGGGCTTTACACGTGAATGAGGTAAACCATCATAAAACTAATCGAGTATACGATGAGTTTGAGATAATCACCTTTGAGACAGACATCATATTGGTAGTCAGAGTCCCAGTTTTGTCACTGCAAATTACTGTCGTGCAGCCTAACGTCTCAACTGATGGCAATGACCTTACAATCGCATTCAACCGAGCCATTCGTTTTGTCCCAAGAGCTAAACAACTAGAGCAACGTCACAAAAACACCACGTTGAATAAAACCAACAGCTTATGTACTTTTAAAAGTAGTAATTAAAACAAAAATATAAAAAGTAGTGTCATAACTCATAATCTATATCAGGGAGGGAACACTATTACACTAAGTAGTTTTAAATTTAAAGGCAGAAAAGTGTAACGTCATTTGAATTGTGTATTTTAAGCAAAGGTAGCTGGGCAACTCCGAAACCCAACACTGCTCAGGTGTATGACCATACATACAGAGTAATTATGAGGGTCGGTAATTTAAATGTGGGCACCTTATCTTCCAACACAATATCTAATTTCATTTAAATAGTAAGATTTTAGTTTCACTAAGCAATTATATACTTCACCAGTAAATGCTTATAATCTTATTAATGGGGAGAAGTCAAGAGGACTTTGCATAAAAAAAAATAGTGCAATTTCCAATCACCTATCACTGGAACTTTCTAAAGACAATTTAACTGTAAATACACGTGATAAACATTAATCTTTCAATTGTTGAGTGCCTTTGCAACTACTGTGACACTGACAAAACTTGTTGTCATTTGTTCTATTCACCAAGTAAATTCAGGTACTCACGTTGTAACAACAGCTGGAAGTCCTTCAGGGATTGCTGCGACTGCAAGTGCTACTGCAATCTTGGTGCGCACAAGGAAATAGTTTCAAATCATAATTCAGGATAGGCGACAGGTAAGAACCATACAGATAAATCATTGAAAATGAAGTCGAGTAGAGTAATACAGCATAATTGCAACATATATAAGATGATGTGTCTAATTACAGTCTGAACAACAAAACTACGTATGCAAGTTAACCATAGTATTATCAACATTTAGGCTGGATATTAATGGATGGGAGTGAAAATAAAACGTCAAACAACAAATTATTATCACATCATATCCAGAGTTCCCAATCCCAATTTGAACAGGAATCTACAGAGAGATTCAGCCATATTGAGCATTCTTTAGAGATTCTTCTCCTGTAAGCAAGTAAAACTCCAAGAAAGTAACTTTGATAAAATTTGTAATGTAATATTATTACCTTAAAGTAATGAATTGCACCACGCAAGAATCCACCATGAGCAGGGTCACGAAAGTGACCTATATTTACAATCCATACGAGTACACATATGCCAGCAATAACCTAACAATGGAACAAATGTTAGTAAATGCTTATAATTAATTTAGATATGTCTCCATGTAGCAAGTAATAAAAATCTTGTCAAGAACTATGTAGAAGTGACTGAACGAAACTAAAAATCAGGGATGGATAACAAATTATGTATAGCAAACCAGAATAAATGAAGTTGTCTACTTGATTGAACCTAAAAATAAATCTACCGTTGTAACTCTGAATGCAATATCTGGGTACACAAGCATGATACTAACAATAATTCTGCCCAAGGAGACGTTACCTTGGCCAAAAAGGTACCAAATTCATCCAGCTTCTTTTTCAACGGTGTTACTTCCTGAAGACAGCCATATATATAATTGGAAGGTAAGCATTGGTAATTTCAAGAAATAATTTATAATATACATTTTCCTCCCTGTCAAGTTCCTGGTGGGGATGTGGGGGAGAAAATCAAAAAGGAAAAACAAAAACAAAAGAGGTCAACTATATGAATATGCATTGAGTAAGATACTTCATGCCCCAACACCCATGCCATAAATCTATCCTCACTTCCCTGCCAATATATCAAATAGGATGCAATGAAAACGCATAAATATTCTGAGCTAGAGCTACCCTCTTTGAATTAAGCAATATATACACACATAGGGGTCATCAGAGTACAAAGGTAAAAAGACCAACGCTCAAGTGTTCAAGTAGCTGAAATTTAGCATCAGCACAAGTTGTGTCCACGCTTAGAGAAAAACTACTGACATAGGAAAAAGCATTGACACAGAGAACAACTATTTAAAGAGTTTTAATTTACAATACTTACATCTTCTGTTTGTAGCATTGAGTCTCGTATACCACCCATAGCAGTTTGGGTTCCAACCCCAACTACAATAGCTCTAGCCCTACCAGCCACGACTACCGTACCCTGGGCATCAAGATATGTGTTGATCATCTAGAGTGAACAGTTGACTATAAAGTAGGAGAGTGCTGAACTCCCATTACAGTGGTAGAGGATCACTTGAAAAGTATATTAGGATTATTAGCTACAAAAGACATGTTTCTTACAGAGAAAAGAATATTTGTCTTGTCTTGATATACGGCATTTGTTGCAGTGGTGGATTCAAGATCTTTTTCCACAGAGCAACTCTCACCTAACACACCAAGCAACAAAAAGTTCAGATAAATTGGATCCTGCATGTGCCTAATCCTAAAATAGCATAAGTTTGATGCATAGAAATGCCAAAAATAAGTATTGTGATTTTGCAAACACTATATTCACTAGCTAAAGATAAACCTGTAAGAATTGCCTGATCAACACGTAATTGATTACTGAGCATCTCGATCATTCTCATATCGGCTGGAATTTTGCATCCCACTACACAATTGACACAGCATGAAACAAAACTCAGAATTTATAGTACACCACCAACCCACATTGCAGATTTAAAGTATGTGAGCAACTTATTTGAAGATTAAAAAGTTCTAGAGGAACTTACCAGCCACCTCAACGATATCCCCAGGGACAAGCTCTGTTGCTGGAAGTATAGAGAAGCAACCTGACAAAGTTTCTTCTACATGAGTTTGATTCTATAGACAACATGATTTCGATATGGCATAAGATTTTACTGGTTAACATGATAAGTATCTTTATCATAGGCACTTGCTTTACCATTGCGCAGAACAGTTGCATTTTCAGCTTGGTATGCCCGTAGCTCCTACAAAAATAACCATTAAAGAAGGAACGAAAATCAGCTGGAACTACATTACTTTACTAAAGAATTCCCAACTATATGCAGTTTATGCATCTAAGTTATTCATTCTTCCTCAACAATATAAATCAAGAAACCACTGAAGAATCATGCTAAATCAAAATCCATATACTATAAAGTTACCTCAAGAGCCTTTTCTGCATTAGTTTCTGTAATCACTCCTACTGCAGCGTTTGCAGCCAATATCGTCAGGATAACCTGCGAATGCAGTAATGTCAAGATTGAAAGAATACTGAGATCATATGAAGTTATACTGCACCTAATCCAATAGGTAGAACTGTATAAACCAATCAACGGCAGATAGAAAATAAGATAACATGAGAATATGAAACATTTAGAGCCTTGAAATGGCAAAGTTTATATTCAACAAACTTGTACTACAGATATTTTTTAAGAGTTCATGAAAAGACATGCACCAAAACATATTGGTGCAAAATCCTCTAAGGTGTGCACGGAGACTTCATAACCAAACTAGCATGCATACTACTTCTGTTGACAAGAAATGTAAAATATTTTTTAATGAGAGCATCCATAGTTTCATACTATGACTACTACCTACTTTGTTTCCCTACTCAATTCTATGTATGCACTACATTTTTGTGAGAAATTTCGTATTAGTTTTGAAATAATGCCAATTAAGTCTTACGAAAACAATCAATTCAGAAATTCGGGTAAATAAATATCACTTACTGATGGCTCCAAAAATGCTGTTAAACCGGTATCTCCATTAATTATAGCAAGTACAAATGAAATGACTGCTGCAACAATCAATATCTTAACAAGTAAATCATCAAACTGTTTCAGGACCAGTTTCCAGAACGATGCCCCTGCATATGATATACAGCTTAACTGAGTACATAAGAAACAAAACAAAACAAAAAATTAAGGTACTGATCTGCAAAAAAGTGTTCAGTGTTATTGACATGTTAGATGAATCACTAAAAGATGGTTCGAGAAAAGCAACTAGATTGCAACTAGTTAGAATAAGCCATTTCCTCTGAAATGACCACAATAGAAGTGTTCTAGGTTTCCACGGATATGTATCAACAATTATTAGGGGTACATTGCCCTCCAAAGAAGTGACCAACTTTCCCGTATTCATTAAACTTGTTTCACGAGAGTTAAGTAATAGCATAAGGTGTACTTACTTTTCTCTTCCGGAAGCACTACAGACCGCAACCAAAGCATGCAACCAAAGAGGAAATCGTATCAGAATCAAAGCTATATAAACAAAATAGAAAAGTAACAGTATTCTAACGTCTCACTCCGTGTAGATCCCTATGAAGCTAAAAGTGACAAAGATTACCAAAGCAGACGAGTATTTCATCAAAATGTTACTTAGATAGCTAAAATTGATGCCAGTGAGAAGAGAAAACTCACCGTTTTGACCATAGAGTCTAGCATGTTCCGCAACCTGCACACAAAAATAGCAATCCGAACCTCTCGGCATGAGCAAACAAGCTTTCGAGCTGGATTTTACACTAACCGAACAACAAAACAAGCAGGAAATGTTTGAGTAAAGTAAACTCCGCCATACCTGCGAGTCACTGAGACCTCTTTTCGGGTCCACGCCAAAGAAATCCAACACCTAATCACGAATTCGATACAGAAAACGAATCGAAAAGAGTTTATATAATGCAGACGAGCAGTTGAATTAGAAACACCCGCAGTGAAAATTCGATTGGTGATTTTATACTCTTTCTCCGGCGGGAAAATGTGAAAAAAGAGGCAGCGATATTTACCTCGGTGGCGGATCTGGCGTAGGCGTCCTCCATTGAGGGACAAGCGGTTTGGATCAGAGCTGGGGAACTCCGTCTTCTTCTTCTTCTTCTTCAGTGAATCAGAGTTGAGCTCGTTAATAGTATATTGGGTAAGATCGATCTAAAGCGACAGAGGGAGTTAACTAACTGATCACTGCTTTGGAAATTGGAAGGAAGCAAACGACGAGACGTTAGTTTTAGGTAACGCCTCTCTGCGGGCGCGGGCGCGGGCGCGGCCCAAATATTAAGGGCCTTTCATTTACGAGGCCTTGACCACGCGACTCGCGCTGCTGTATGTCGGTGCAGCAAATGCATCTGTTTTTATATTTTCATTTTCATTTTATTTCTCTTATTTTATGATTTAACAGATTTTTCAGAAAGCATAACTCATAATTAAACTAAACACTCATGACTATCAGGTTATACTACAACGACTGATTTTAATGGTAATTTGACCATATTTACCTCGTGACGTTGTCGAATCAATAGTAGCATTATGTAGATGGTGGAAGAGATTATGCGCTAGAGAGTTGAAGAAGTCAGATGTGGTTGAACTACAATACGAAATTGTAAACATCATTTACAAATTAGAGAGAATTTTTGAGATGACCCGACCCTAAATTAACTAGTAACCTAGAATCAAGCCCTAACTAGGGGTCGGCAAAAAGCCTGGGCCGGGCCGGCCAGGCCCATGTATAGCCGGCACGGGCGGCCGGCCCGGGCCGGGTCTCAACAACGTTTTAATATTTGCGGGCTGGGCCGGGCCGGGTTTTATCTTTTATATAAGGATCCGGGTCCGGCCCATTCAAGCGGCATTTGCGGGCCTTTTGCGGGTTTTTACAGGCCGGGCCTATCGGACTTTAATTATTGAAAAATTAAGACATTTCAACATAAACATAACATTCATCCATGCACCGGGGTCTAAACGTACTCCGACGAGTCTAAATTTTACGTACGGTGTTTATCACTATAAGATGAACTCTTCTACATGTCCTCGTTTATCATTAAAACATATTTAATTCTCATATTGCTTGAATTCTCCATATGTATATTAATGTTCTTACGTTTGTTCCTTTGTTATATGGAATGAAATATCTTTGTGAAACTTAATCGGACATGTTTAATTATTTTATAAAATTGACCGTCAGATTGATTGGTTAGAATATTATAACCATGTCTTTAAAATTTTATAAATTTTGGACTTGATTTAGACATTGATCCATGCATTTCGCCAAATGTGACCGTAGTACTCTTACAACTAAAACAGAAATTACCCTCCCGAAAATAATTTTTTAACATCAAATTTTGGACACATATTCTTATGGAATACATATCTATCTCATAGTGTCAAAAAAATTGACATAAAAAATTGATTTATCTACTCCCCCCATAGGAAAATAAGGAAAATAAGATGAGTGTATTTTAGTTTTTCCACAAATTTTGTTTAACTGTATTGACCGGGATCCAGACGTACTTCGATTAGGCTAATTTTTACGTCCGGTGTCTTTTATTATAAGGTGAACTATTACATATGGCATTCTTTACTGTTAAAACATTTTTAATTTTTATATTGCTTGAATTCTCTATATGCACACTAATGTTCTTACATTTATTCCTTGGTTATATGGGTTGAAAGACCTTTGTGAAACGTAATCGATCATGTATCATCATTTTACAAAACTGACTGTCAAATTGGTTGTTCATAATATTCTAAGCATGCCATTAAAATTTTATAAATTTTGGACTTGATTTAGACCTACATCCATGGGTTTCGCTAAATGTGACCGTAGTACCCTTACAACTAAAACGTAAATTACCCATCCCTAAAGGGATTTTTTAAAATCAAAATTTTAACACACATTCTTGTAAATTACATATCTATCTCATAGTGTCAAAAAAATTGACATAAAAATTTGATTTACCTAGTTTCTCCATGGAAAAATAAGTAATATATAAGAGAAGGGTATTTATGTCATTTCACACAATCTCAATTAAACTCTCACCATTGAAAAATTACAAGATCTAATCTGAACCATCTATTATATTTACTGTTTTACTGTATAAGGTAAATCGATATAAAAAAATTACAATGAAACCCTAAACCCTAAAACCTAACTTACTCAAAATTCCTAAACCTTAACTTACCCTAAATCTCAACCCCCTAAACCCTAACTTACCCTAAACATAAACCATAACTTATCCTAAACTCTAAATAATGATTTAATAGTAAAATAGATACACAAATATAACTATATACGTAATTTCAATATTTGATCAATATATGTATATGTAATATATTAATATAGACATACACAAATATAAAATATATATTTATATAGTACTAGTCACTATATCATATATATATAAGTGTAGGTATAATGATATATGTACTACTATCTTATATATATAAAAAATTGTGGGTTTTGACGGGCTGGGCCTAACGGACTTTTGGCGGGCCGGGCCGGGTTTTAGACCTCTAAACCAAGCCCGGCCCACCATCCACCTAAGCGGGTTTTTGTGGGTTTTTTTTGGGGCCGGGCCGGGCTTTTAGCCCACTGGCTTGCGGGCCTCCGCCGGCCCACGGGCCAAATGATGATCCATAGCCCTAACGACTGATCCTAATCTACAGTTTTCTGTGAAAACTTTGACATAACTTCCCCTGAAAAAGAGACCACCAAAAATCTGCAAGGAAAACTGACACTCCGCAGATAATTCCACAAACAATACCGTGGATCACCGATGTTCTTCCAGATTTCTCAACATAAAACTGAAATTAAACCAAATACATTATTCAAAACTGGAAAACATACTTCAAGTAAATACACTGATTCATAAACAAAGAAACTCGACTCGACTACTATACGAGCGAGAACCTATTCACAAGAGTTTCACTAAGACAATACTACTGAACTAGTATCCAAGGTGACTTCAATAACCTAACCTGAGTCGATCTGAGTCAGACGAGGCCACCTAACCTCTCCTGACTAAACTATCCGGTGATCAGCCGCATAGCTAGAGCATCGATGCAACTAATCAAACCATCACAAATAAACCTCCAAAAATAATGCTTAAAAAAATATACTGGAAAGCGTAATTTAAAAGCCCTAAAATAAAATGTAGAGCATGCTGATAAAATAAGAACTCGCTACGACTGTGGAAATAAAGGTGTCCACTTACTGATTTTGCCGGGATAAACATAAAGCTGAAACCCTGTCGATCGGCACGATTATTCATCTGATACGACCGCTAACTCAATATCCTGTAACCATGATAAAAAGTAATATATGATCAACGGGTATATACTGAATAGCAAAGATCGTAATCTAGTGAGTAATAACATCGAGAATCTCGTATACTCGAATAACGTATTTTTCTGTTCAATTACTGACTTATCCAAATTCTGAATTCAATTCCCTGTAATCCTTCACTTTTAAGAATCGCAAACAAATCTCGAATATCAAACGACTCGCAATTTAATGGATAATCAAGGCATCCTTTAATATTATCGTGAATTAAACTGATAATTGTTCGATTAAATACTCGCCTAGAATTCCCACCGACCCAAAATTCTTTGACCTATACATCAATTTGAAGATCTCAACATTTCTAATAACTCTGTAGTTCAATGCTAAGCCCAATTCTAACCAGAAAATGTCAAAAACTCACCGTGAAGTTCAAAAACCTCACCTAAATTTCCATTCTCTGATCGGCCACCACCGGCCACGGCAAGACCCAATACCACATGGGTTTAACTCACCATTATAAGGGCTACAAAATCCTTATGGTTTTGTCCCCCAGAACCGCCGTCTCTGCCACCTCCGTCACCGACGAAGTCCGGCCGGAAATCCCATAATTTCATCGCCTCAGTTCCTTCTCCTCCGGCCACCATCATGAGCGATTCACCTGTCAAAAGAAAGAGGAGCTCAAGCCCAACAACCTTCATCAAGGAACCATGGCCAAAGGTGGCCGGAATAGAGCTCACCGGCGTTGAGATGAATCACGGCCCAAATGGGTCGGTTTGACCCGTGGTCAACGAGGGTCAAACCCAGAAATCCCAAAATGGAAACTTCCCAAAATTGTCTCGTATTTATACCATATACGTACCATACACATACATTCCCAAATCAACGGTTCAAAAGAAATCTGATCAAGATCGGACGGTCACGATTAAATCAGCAATAAAAATAACACTTTTATATATTTTCACTTACCGACTTCAAAACTCAATAAAACATTGCTTGCTTATCCGAAAAATTTCCCGAAAATTCTCACGAGTTCGGAGTTAAATAGGAAGTCTACATAAATTCTCGCCTGGTGAAATAGTTGTTAACAACCCACGCGATACCACTAATTCGCGATAATTCTATTTCGTGTTGTTTAATAAGTAGATTTTGGTTCGGGTTGTTACAATTTTTCTCCCTACTTTCTTTGACATTATGATTCACCTCATGATCTACCTTTCCAAACAAGTGCTGCTTTATGGTTCAGTCCATTACACTTGAATGTATGCTTAAGAAATGTATAATTATTTATAACGATTTTTCATCATTTATTTTTTTGTGTTTCTATTATTCTTCAAATAATTAATTATATAATTTTGTAGACAACTTAGACAGTATAAAGGATTCGTAAAAAAATAAATTTACCCCGGATAACTCCATACCTACTGCGACAAGTACCTCAAGGATCCAGTCCAGACCACCGCCTCTAATCCAAATGTCTGCAACAGTCTTTCAGTCATCACAGATGTTGTACGACCATTTAGAGGAGTATTAAACAAAATATTAACTAAAGAAGAACTTGTTGAAGCGCATTGGGTAGTGTTGCATGACTGTGACGAGGTCGACCCCGTACATACAAGCTTACAGGGAGAAAATTCAGAGAGCCAAACCGGACAAGAGTCATAACTGGGTTGAAAAACTACTTAAAAAGAAGTTCCTTGATTATTTCTTCCAATGAGTACGTATGTTTAATTATTAGTTTTCTTTGAAATTGAGAAATCTGGATGGCAATAGATGCCCACGGTAAATTCGAATGACATTTGGTGTTTGCTTATGCGAAGTGTATTGCCTTAGTTTGTGCATAGAGGTTTTTGGTTTCCTTTAACTTTAGGGGAAACTATGTCAAATTTTTGGTAGAAATTAAATACACATTCATATATATTCTTCACAATTTTGCAGATGATTGATCTAGAAAAATCTGGTAACCACGAGGGGTGGTGGTTATGAGAAAAGCACTTGTTGGCCCATAAGCCGGATAAACACTATATTTACCCCGGATGTTTTGTCAACAGTGTAAAGTTTTATTCATTGGCACGAGCTGAAGGAAGAAGAGCACAAAACAGTGGGATATCGGTTAGGGAAGACGTTGATGTATATTACGGGGTTCTTGTTATTGTCGTTCAGTTACTTTACGAGAATGATTTCAACGCTTTTCTATTCAAGTGTAAATAGTTCAAGCGTACGAAGGCAGATCTGATGCTTTTATCAGTCGATACAAACTCAAGTTGGTATGAGGATGAGACATTCACTCTTGCTACCTTAGTTAGGTAGGTGTTCTACCTGAATGATCCGAAAGCTAGTAAATGTTGGAAAATAGTAAATCATATGTCTCACGAGGAATATGGAGTGACATAACACTTGGAAGGACGTCAACGACTGATACTGAAGCTCATAATAACAATACATATCAAGAGTCTAATACTTCTATCATCCCCAACATAAGGGAACCGATTCGGTCTAACTAACATTTACCTATGCTTGATGGCGCCACATATATTACTCGAGAGAAGATTAAAGAGTTAGAGAATAACGCCCCTGAAGAGGAGTAGGAGGACGACGATGACGTCAGATACGATTCAAACGATGGAGATTATGATGTTGAGGAGCATTCAGGTGATAGTGAGGAGGACGATTCAAACGATAGTGATTATGAGGATAAAGAAAGATATGATTTTTTAAATCAAATATACAAAATACTCAATCGTAATTAGTTAATTAATTAATTATATGTAATAGATTAATTAATTAAGGTGTACAAATTAAAAGAGGTTTATTAAGAGTGTACGTACATATGTTTGCATTAGTTACGTCTTACAGGAATGATTTATAATAGACAAATGCAAGATCATTTTCTGGTATAAAGATGACATCTTAGACGGCAATTACGATGGAGATTATGATGAATTCTATAATTTCATCGTCTAAGGTTCACTTAAATGAACGAAATTACATAAGTTTGTCTAAGGAGTACACTTAGACGGCAAACATATATTCGTCGTAGAAGAACTACTTAGACGATGAAAATATAGTGATTTTGTCGTCTAAGTATATACGAAACCCTAAACCCTAACCCTAATCATTTTTCCCTAAACCCTAAAAGACTTAAACGATGAAAGTTGTAGAGTTTTGTCGTCTAAGTAGATTTTCACAATTGACCTCCATGAGTAAGATCATGTGTATCATGTTAGATTGCGCATTATATTCGTCAAGGGTATAGAGTAAACAATTCTTGGTATGTGGGTGTTGAGGGTTCAAAAATTGGAGTTACGAAGATTCGTATATCAACATTTCCGTTTCATTGAAATTTCAGTTTTATGGTTGACTACACCGATCAAACCCTTCACGAACTTCGTATTGAATAAAAATTCATCTACTTACGTATTAAATAGTTGTGAATACATCTAACGGTTGTTTTATCTAAATTCAATTTTGTTAATATGGATGTAGAGTATAGACAAACATACAAACACTTAAGTTATTCAACATTAGTATATGGATAACAAGTATTAACTCGTCAATCTAGTTTTTATGTCAAATTTTAATAAATTTATAAGTAATTGACATATAAAGTTTTGATGTAAGTGAAAATGCTCGTCACGTAGGAAACTGTTTTACGATTATTAACATGTACGATCGTTTCCATCTTTTAAACTTTAGTGGATATTCACAAAGTTGTATCGATCGAATACCAAATTTTACCGAATTGGCGTCATTTAAAAAAAAGTATATAAACATAATGCCCCTGGCAAAACAGAGGTAAGTGATGACAGTCTAATTTTCAAATCTGTCCTTTTGTCACCCAGATTCTCTTTTAACTTTCTCATGGTTTTTCAGGAACCTAGGCATTCTAATGCCTTGATTATGTTCCATGGCAGACCAGAGACTGCTCTGGATAGTGTTCCAGAGGAGGCAGTCGTCGCTAACCCTTCTTCACCTCAGATCATCACTTCCGCTAGCGTTGAGCAATTGATGATCATCGAGCAGGACAACCTTACAGCTGCCGTCCAGGATGCCCTCAAGATGCTCATTTTAGATAGAGAATTTTTATGATCCCAGTGTCGAGTTCTCCCAGGCTTCAAGTTCATCTGGACTCTCTGTGGATACCATGACTGTCTCTGCTCCTGCTTGCGACCTCAAGGCCTTGTTTGACCAGTTCATGATCATACTCGCTGGTCCTGCAGAGATTACGCTTGCCAAAGGAAAGATACGGGCCCTCCTCAAGATCCATCTCGTCGACCCTGAAGTCCTCAAGGCAATTATGGGTGAGGTTACAGAGTTGTTACCTCTCACTCGTCACAGACTTGTTCCCCTAATGACTCGGTATCAACAGAATCTCCAACACCTCCAGGGGCTGCAAGCTGAAAAGAATGAGCAATCCCACCGGCTGAGGCAACTTTCTGAAATCAGGCGGGAGCGAGCCCAACTCGTACACTCTGAACTCCACCAACTTCAAGATTTCCTCCAGAGTGTCGAGGATCGCCACAAAATTTTGGCAAAAAAAAAAAAGCAGAACTAGCCTGGCTCCAGGCAGAAGTAAGCGCCCTGCGAGTCACTTCTGGCTCGGCTCACGCAACTAGTGAGTAGTTGCTGCAGGAGAACGCTACTCGGTTCAATGCCCTCAACAAAGTCGGGAAGGTTTTTTCCTCATCCTTTGATGCCTTTTCTGACATTTAGGCCAAATATGAGCATGCAAAGGTAGATGTTAAGTTAACTATTATCCGCATGTAAACCTTGAGCCTTTCTTTTGTAGATTGATATTTATTAATGTTAATGGGCCATGTAATATAAAGCCCAAATTTTGCATTTGTGCTCAAATTACTTTATCTCGAGCCAATTTCAAGTTTTTGGCTCGGGCCCATTAACACTCTTGATTTAATCCCAAGTGGGACTCAAATATAGGCCTTTGACGTGAGTCGCACCAAACTAACCAACAAACTTAGCCCATTAGGTCACTTAGTTCAAAATTTTAAAATTTTCAAAAACGTGCTATCAAATCAATCACGTCGTTCTTCAACTTCCGAGGAACACGCTTCCTCACCCCAACCGTCTATGTGTAAATGGCAGTAATGTCCATAATCATCCCTCCTTGGAAATGATGAATCGTCATTATAGCGGTTAAGATCTCAGAACCAGCGTATCTCCACCATTATTTGGTACGTTGAACCGCTGCCACTAATGCCTCATCTTCATGCAGAGCCTCTAGGGTTAGGCTTTCTATAAATACCCTTGTTTAGCAGGACTCAAAACCTTCATTCCCTTATTGGTTAGAGTTGAGATGTTGTTCCTTTTAGAGTATTCCTTCCGGTTTTACAGAAAAAGCTTCCCACAAGATTCCATGCCTCACATCCCAAACTTTAGATAGTGATATCCATGCCCAAACTTGGGATAGGTAGTGATATCTAAGCCCAAGTTCAACCTTCATAAAACTACACTCAAAATCTCTGGGAGAGCAGAGTCTAAATGTCGGGGAGGGTCCTCATCATCTCTACTAACTAGGGGCAGCCCTGCATGTGTCTTTAAAGAGAGCTGGATACACTTTGTATCAGTGATGATCTTGGGGGAAGAACATGGAGTTTTTGTGCTACCACTCCCCATTTACGTGGGTCTGGGAGGTGGTATGCGAGGCGAGTGACGTCGAATGACAAACGACTCATTCCCGGGGAGACGTGAAGGTTGGGACTGCCCTATCAGCACCAATGACCATTTGACCGAAATGATGCATCTTGCCCTTTTTAGTGGCCTTTGGTCTGGTGTTTCAGTCCCTTTTTTGTCTTTTAGAAGACCTTTTTGTCTGGGCTTGCATGCCACTTTTTGTTTTGGCAACGATTTTCATGTCCCACTTGTATG
This sequence comes from Geum urbanum, assembly GCA_946800695.1. Taxonomy (NCBI): domain Eukaryota; kingdom Viridiplantae; phylum Streptophyta; class Magnoliopsida; order Rosales; family Rosaceae; genus Geum; species Geum urbanum. The sequence continues at coordinate 60,799,500 of OX327002.1, forward strand.
CTCTTGCTCTTTTCCATGGTATCAAAGCTTAGGCGCAAAGCCTTTGTAATAATTTGTACTTTAATAAACAACTCGATTCCATGCACTTGCCGTGTGTATTTTTACTTTAAATAGTTTTGTCTTACCATTGACTTCTTTAGTGAAAAAGAATTAGAACTAAATTACTAGCCACAAATATTGGCTTTACAACATAAATCCACACACAAAGATTTGTAATTTCATGTTGTTTGGCCACAGGAATTGGTGATGCGTTTATTTTTAACTTAAAGCAAATGCAGTAATGCAAGTCACAAATAGCAAAAATTTAAAAATTTAGCCGCGGAGATTGGCTTTCATAATGTACTATATGGATTGCCCCTTGAGTTTGATCATACGAGCAAAACAAGCGAGAACGGGCAAACTCAATTAAGTCGTGGTAGGTAGGTCATCATGTTCCCATACTGGCGTGATGTATTTCTTCAAGAAATGACCATTGATGGGGTTCGCGTGGATTGTCACACCGCAATCACGAAGACGCACGACCCCCTTTCCTAAAAGATGGTCGATGACATATGGACTTTTCTACTTGCAAGACCACTTGCCGCAGCCGTCTAGTTTCTCGCCAAAGGGTATGACTGCCTTCCAGACTAAGTCTCCTTCCATGAAACTCATGCCCCTTGTGCAATTGTCAAAGCAACAAGCTACCTTACACTTCTCATCACAGAGATATTCATAAGCCTCTAGATACTGCTCGTCTAAGTCCTCCAACTCCTGCCACATTGCTTAGACGTAGTCCTCGCCAATCAAATCATGCTGCTCCATTACTCTTAGTGATTGGACGTTGAGCTCTAAGGGTAACACGACATCATGTCCGAACATTAAGGTGTATGGAGTGGTCCCTGTGGGGTTACGTTTGCTAGTACGATATGCCGACAATGTGTTGAACAAGTCTTCATGCCATAGGCGAGGGTTGTCTGCAAGCATGCGCTTGATAATGTGTAAGATAAGCTTGTTGCTCGCTTCTGCCTGACCGTTGAACTGAGCATAATAAGGAGTAGAGTGGAGGAAGTGAATATCTAGATCTTGCATCAAGGTGTTGACCTTGCTAGACATAAAGGCTTCCCCTTTTTCTGAAACAAAGCATTCTGGGAAACTAAACATACAAATAATATCGTCAAACAAAAACTTACGAATGATACCTGCTGACGCCACTTTTAAAGGCATGGCCTTCACCCATTTAGTGAAGAAGTCTGTAGCTACCATGATGAACTTGTGACCCTCTGATGAGTGGGGGTGAATCATTCCAATTAAGTCCAATGTCTAACCTTGAGCGAGAGAAGGCTTTATGATGGGTTGCATGAGGATATTGAGTATGTGGCTACCGGTCCATGAGCCTGACAGTTTGTGCACCCTTTAGCGAAGGTGATATAGTCCTTAAGGATGAAGGGCTAATAATAGCCATGAAGCCGTGGTAGCCAACGCATCTTAGGTCTTGCTTGATGTGCCCATGCTGCCCCTAGGTGTACTCGTCTCATCAGCTGCTTAGCATCTCGGTCATACACGCAACGGAGGAGGATCCCATCTTCCTTTTGCTTATATAGCTCCTCATTCCTTAAGACATAATTAGGAGCTAGAAAACTGATGCATTTGTCGACGGGGACATTTGGGTCCTTGAGATAAGGGATGATGGGTTGTCGCCAATCCGTATCAATGTGATCAAGTGTGGACACATACCATTCATGGTTATCCTTCTATCTGGCTCTGAACGATGGTAACGTACGACACTCTACCTTCAGAATTCTTTCACGAACACCATCCTAGAGACTGACACCTGTAGCGAGTTGAGCTAATTCATTGGCCACCTAGTTTTGATCGCGAGGGATATGTTCCAGCGTCACCTCAGTGAATAGTGCTAACCTCTTAGCTGCTCGCCTTGCAGATAACTCGAGTATGGAACCTGCTCTATATTTGGTCTCCAACTATAGTATGATAAGCAGAGAGTCCCCTCGTACGTGGATGTAAGTGACGTCCAGGTATATCAACATCTCCAGACCAATAATGTGGGTTTCGTATTTAGCCTGATTGTTGGTACAATGAAAGTCCAGCCTAAAAGAGTAAGAGGAGGTCCCCCAGTTTGGGTTGACCAAAGCTATTCCTGCCCCAGCCATGATACACGTGCTTGAGCCATCGAAGTATAGAATCCAAGGAGCGAATGCAATACGTAACAGCTCCAACTCTTTACCTTTGTAGGTGTCTAACACTAGGTGACGAGCTAGAAAATTGGCCACTGCTTGGTCTTTGACTGCCTTTTATGGAACGTATTGCAGTGAGAACTCGAAAAGGGACAAAATCCACTTCCCAATATGACCCCTGAGTATAGGTCATGATAGCATATACTTTACCAAATCTGTTTGAGCGATTACACATATGGTAAAAGATAGCATGTAGTGCCTCAATTTGTATCCTGAGAAATACAAGTCTAAGCACAACTTCTCCATAGGGGAGTATATGATCTCACAATCTGTGAGTGTGCGACTGAGGTAGAAGATGACCCGTTTTGTATTGGCTGTATTGTTCCATACCAACAAGCTCCCAATAGAGTGCTCGGTAATGGATATATAGAGTTTGAGAGGCACTTTAGGCCTTGGTGGGACCCAGACTAGTGGGTTAGCAAGATACGCCTTTATGGTGTCAAAAGCATCTTGATGAATAAGCTCTCATACAAAATCTTTCTGGTTCTAAAGTTTGAGCAGCGGCGAGAACGATTGAACCTTCCCTGCTGTGTTTGCAATAAATCTCCTCAGAAAATTAATTTTATCCAACAAGCATTGAAGCTCATTATTATTCTTTGATAGGCTAGCATTGAGCACTACCTCCTTTTCGTCATCAGGCACTTCAATTCCTCGCTGGTGAACTAGGAAACCCAAAAAGCCTCCTACTTGGACTCCAAAGGCGCACTTGGCTGGGTTCATCTTTAACTGGTGAAGTCTCATTCGGTTGAATACTTTCCTCAAGTCGTCTATCTGATCTGTTTGGTGCTTGGTCTTGACCACTACATCATCGACATAGACCTCCATGATTTTTCCGATGAGGTCATCGAAGATTAGATTCATAGCTCGTTGATATGTGGTGCCACCGAAAACCCTCAATTTTAGTTGTGGGTCTTCCCCCCATGGTCTGAGTTGTAGTGTGATAATGGCTACAAGAGTCGATGCACTCCAGCTTCCATCCCCACTGAAGGTCTGGAAGTTGATTGTCTTATAGTTCCTGGGCCATTGCCAATTGTTATTGATAATCCCTACATATTGCTTATGAGGCTTTGCGACATAAATGTTGCATTAATCTAGAAATTCCTCGAACTTCTCCTGCCAGGCGGCCGAGAAAGCCTCGGACTATCGTTGGGTTCTCGCCAAGTCGGATAAGGATTTGGTGAGTTGCTCGATGTCGTTATCGGCTCTTTTGAGCATGTCTAACATGTCCTTTTTCTGTCATGTCAATGTGAGCTCTACAACATTCAACAACTCATCACGCATCTTTTCTTGCCCCTCAACTAGGGTCGCGAGCTGAGCCTTCTGGGCCTCTTGCTCCTCCAAGCCATTGGCGAACTCGGCCCTCAGAGAAACTATCTCAGCATTGGTAGCCTCAATCTTCTCGTCATTGCCTGGGAGTAAAGCCGCTTGCTCGGTTAGTCATTGGTTGATGAGATCGAGCTATGTCGCCTGGTGCTAATTATGCTTGGTGGCGTACGATTGATAATTTTCGTATGTCAAGCCCCTTATCTCATTCTCAGGTAGGAATGAAAATGCCATCGGTTGGAGTTGTTCAGTTCCAAATATCAAGTCTACTGTATGTGCGGAGAGTGTGCGACACTCAACAGATATATGCTCCTAGTAGGTCAGTTAAGGGTGTCTGTGACACTGCGGGTAAGCCTTTCGGTAAGGATCCTCTATTGTCGCTTAGAGATGCAAAGTAAGTCCCACTGGGTGTGCCAAAATTTTTGGCTCATAAATTCCCATGGTGCTGAGAAGTCCATAAACTATCTCTTTTACTCGACCGTGATGTAGGTGTGCGTCGGCGTGCCACTACCCTAAGGCAGAAGAGTGCTGAATTATAGCGTGGGTCGCTAACTGACTTCTAAGAAGTGATCTTATGGACGTGGAGAGCACTAACCTCGTCCGGTGTATCCTTTTTACCTAGAAGGCGTAGGACTTCGTAACTTCGTGTCTCTAGCTGAGCTACGGAAATCGATACTCCACAGCTCCTTCGGTGTGAAGCAGGGCAATCTCCTTAACGAGTTTGAGAGCATAGGGATACGTCCTTGAATCTACATATACTCACGCTCCTTCGGGTGAAGATCTTTTAATCGTCGGTTGCTCAAGACGAGAATGTTGTTTTGCCGAGAGCAAAGTTTTCTGTGATCGAGGATCCCAATTACGTAAAGATTTTCCCCATATATAGGAAAATATGGTGCCTTGTCATGGTAAACTTAAGATTTCTTGCACTTAATGACTCACTTAATGACTCTAGTGAGTCTAATTGCCTGGGAATCTTACTTCTTAATTAGGTCTTTCAATCAAAATCAAAGACTTGATGATAAGATCTCTAAGGAATCCTTCCTTTGCTAGAAAAGGTCATTGTTTCTCGCCAGGCCGCAGATATCGGCCCATTCCTTAAGCTTATTTCTCTCATGGGTTGCCGATATCGGCCCATTTATAATGGAAAACCTTAAAAATAAAGATTGTTTATTTTGGTCCTAAACAATTTGTGCTCGCACAACATCGACTCAATCAAATGGAATAACATATGTATGATTGCCCCTTCTTGGAACGAGCTGCCCCAATACATAAAGTTCAGGGTGTACCACAAACTTTCGGTAATAGGTCTATTTAATTTTATGTCATTTCATAATTAATTACAAAGCATAAAGGCATAAGGTCTAAGATTTAAATTATTTATTTATTTTTTCCTAGGTACATTTTGAATATGAATGCCAACCGGAGATGTGAGAATACCTAGAGAATACGGCTAGCCGCATTTTCAAGGATTGGAAGTACAACCTCCACAAGTACTACCAGCAACACAACGCCTCACCAATACCACAAGAGTTGCAGACGGAAAGGGAAGACGAGTGACAATGGTTGGTCGGACACTTTAAATCCGACAAGTTTAAGGTTCGTCTTCATTTTTTTTAATGCAATGAAAATGAAAATTTTCTTACTTTTAAATATGTATTTATTATTTAATATTATTTGTTGTGAAACGGATAAGGTCGCATGCCAACAAGCCAAATCGTGAGAAAAAGACCGACCACCATGTTTTAAACTCGCGAGGGTTCATCTACATGGCAAAGAAGCACAAAGATGAGGGTTCGAAGCATTGTTTCCTGGATGCCAGTGTCTCCGCTTATGTCAAGCCCGAGCAAGTCAATGCCACCAGTGAACGTGGCGTAAGTAACTATTTTTCCGAAATTAGTTGAATTTAATTTTACTTCCGAAATTTATTGAATTTAATCTAACAGTAATTGGTTTGAAGAAATTGAATTATGATTAGAACATTTAATTTTAATTAGGTTGTATTATTGGAATTTCCTTTAGTTGGTTAAATTATAATTCTGAACTTGAGAAATCCGGATGGGAATTTGTGCCCACGGTGAATTTGTTATATTGGAATTGGTTATTCGAAGTAATTTTTTTTTTGTACAGATTTTTGGTTTCCTCTAATTTTAAGAGAAACTATGGCAAATTTTTTTTAGAAATAAATATTTATTTACTGTTCACATGATAAGAAGTTGATACAAATGGCCCATGAGGAATTGGCAAACGCACAGTTGGAAAACCTAGAGACGACGCTTGAACAATTGTCTCTTCTATCGAAGGAGAGTCAGATCAATATTGTCGATGTTGTTTTTAGCCGTCGAGCTGACAAGGAGGTTCGTGAGATAGGACGGACACTTTACAGATATTTGACTCAGTCATCCGCATCAATGAGTAGGGGCGTGTGTGGTGGATGCTGAGGCGGTTAGAGCATCCTAAGATGAGGCTTGATCGGCCGGGAAGAGGCTAGATTGGCCAGGGAAGAGGCGAGGTCGACCTGTGATCAGTTTCACACGACCAACACTCAGATGAGCACCGTCCTCAAGTACCTTGCGTCAATAGGGTGACAACCTTCGCCAGAGAGTCGTCCCTCCCCCTTTCCTGGGCACGATGACGACGACGACGATCCGAGCGGTGGCGGGAAAATTGGCGGGATGTCTACTCCCAGTTTCGGTTTAATTTCGTTGTTCAGTTTATGTATATTTCGATCGATGTCCGTACGTATACTTTTTATATTTAATGAATATTTTATTGATTTTATGAATATTTAATTTAATATTTTAAATTTAATTTATAATTCTGAAACAAATAAAATAAAATAAAAATTGAACTTAGACGATGAAACAAGAATAATTCGTCATCTAGGTTTAATAACTAAGATGATGAATCATTCGTCGCCTAGGTGTTATACCTCAGACGAAGAAGATCAATGTTCGTCGTCTAAGTGATTGAACCTAGACGATGAACTGTTTTTCTTCGTCTTAGTGATTCACTTAAAGGATGAACTGTTGTTCATTGTCTAAGTGGCAACACTTCGATGATGATTATCTTTCGTCATCTAAGTGTTAGTACTTAGACGACGAACAATTTCGTCGTTTAGATCATAATTTTTTGACGTCTAAGTACAAAGGCGATGAAATATGTTTCGTCGCTTAAGTAGCACTTTAGACGACGAAATAGAATAGTTTCGTCGTCTAAGTAGTTATACTATGATTGTTAGATGATGAAACTTTGGTCACCTAGGTACTTAGGCAACAAAATTGCTTCGTTGTCTAAGTGTATTTTTCTGGTAGTGTTCTGAATTTAGGACCCAAGAAGATTTATTGTTTTTTATAAATAAGAGTCATTAGTCCGTCACACTCAGCTATCATATTTTTTTACGGCACAAGTTGGGACTACGGTGACGATGGAAGTACAAACCATATTCAGATACTGACTGGGGAGTGCTCGTCCCTACAAATGTTATCACGCGGGATGCCGAGCATCCTAAAGTTCAATTAGCAAAAAAACCACTGAGTACACGACCGTCTACAATGATTGCATCTTTGTTAAAGTCTAGTCCATGGGCTACTTTAACAAATATTGCCTTCATGTTCTCGAAATACATACTTATGATTTTCTTTAATGGTACTTTTATGTCCATTATGAGTCTTATATTATGTAAGTTTGTTCAAAAGACTTTGCGTAGTGTAAGAAGTCGTTATGTCTCTATTCAGAACCATAAATGGTGACTGACTTGATTGTAATCGTTTAAGTTTGAATACAATTTCTATCGTTTCACCTAAAAAAACAGACTTTTTAGAAGAGTAGCACTATAGTTACAAACAAGTTATACAAAAACTCAATACCAAAAGATGTGGCATTTGCCACGTCACCATCTTTCTTATTTATATAAGATTTTCTTTATCTATTTAAATAATTATTATTAATTTTAATAAAATCTCAATTTAAAACAAAATAAAAAAAACTTAAAAGTCTAGGACTCTAACCTAGCATCGATCATCATAATTCTCCCAAATATAGTTGGTTGAGCCGTCGGGATGGATGGGAATTAGTATAGTACAGTCTTGTAGAACTCATGGATCATCATGGTGTATAGCATGTTAGGAAATTGGGAGTTGTTAGCTAATTGAGATTTGAAATCTTTGACGTCGATCGATCAATACATGTTCTTTTGCTATATGTAAGTACCTTGATCTGACTTGTTTCTGTTTCTACCGAATTACGCACGGGGATGTAATCGGGCAGAAGCAAGTACGAGCAGACTTCCTTCTCCTTCTCCCTCGTCCGAATGCTCGGGCTGTTCGGATGGTCGGACGCTCTTCTCTCTCTTCGGGCGTACGGGCTCTCTCTTCCGACGGTCGACTCTTCCTTCGGGCGCTTCCTCTTCTCTCGGGTGATCGGGTGTGCGTATTCGCGTGCGGCTGTTAGAAGAATACAACAACAAACAGGCGGTCAGGGGTCGAGACGGGGTGGCCCGCCTTCAACGCTCCGATGCCTAAGTCAGATGATGTATTGGATATAACAGTCAAGCGAACGTGCGTAGGGGGAAATTTGAGGTAGGGTGAATGAGTGCTCTTACCTGTAATAAATACCTTACATATATAAGTGGTTGAGTTTGGAGTTTGATGGTGTTCTTCGATGTGGGACTGGTGCACTTGTCGGTGTGTGATCCGCACATTCGGGCGTGTGCCCGTCGGGTGCGTGTGCGCTTGGATGGGGTCGGTCTGGTGAGTGAAGTTGAAGCCTCCTTGGTGGTCTTTCGGGTGGTCTGGTAGGTGTCGATTTCCTGCTTAAGTGAATAAGTATATTAATCGGACAACTCATGCTATACAAACAGTTTATGTACTTATGTTTCTCGTTCCTCAATATTGCAGCAAAAGAAATAAAACTGGCAACCTCCTAAGTCTGTTGATAAACGGTTTTTCGTAGATCTAATGGAGTTAGACGCAATTCGACCGAACCAAAAACAGATTTCGTCCACACAAAAAAATGTATCTACTTGGGGAGAGCGGATCTATATCGAAAAAATGTCATGCTAGTATGACAAATTGGAGAACGCATATCTAGAGTTGGCACCTGAGTCTTCTGCGAGTTCTTTCTCCTGCAAATCCATCTACAGATCAATAGAAATATTTTGAACCCAATAAAATAATCAACTTTTAAAACAAGTATTTGAGTTCTTATTAAAAAAAATGAAGACATATAAATGAATTCTACGTAGATAATAATTGGCATAAAATATGATGATGTGGCGTTTCCAACTCATTTAGTGTTAATTTTCTGTATGAATTATTTGTAAGCCAAGCATTAATTTTCATTTTCAGAATCATCCTACAGTATTAATTAACTAAATCTCGTTTCAACTTTTAAGCAAAGAGAATTTTCAAAACATGTCTAGGCAGTGTGAAAGGATATTGTCTTGCAAAGTAGATTGGAAAACAATTAAATACTAAAACAAGATTTTCACTGCAATTTTTCTGCATAAATAAAATCCTACGTAGGCACAAATAGTATAGCATAAAGTAAGTTGTAGACTCGATCGATAGACGTGTCTTATATTATCAAATTCATTATGTATGATCCGATATTCTTCCAATTTATATATTCAGACCAACATTTTTTGATCGAGGAGATAAAGCTCACCTTAGCGTGATATGCAAGACTTGGTGCCCAATTGTTCTTGATGTGATTCAACACGGTCATATGGCCTCGTTTGGTTACGGGGAAAAAAGGAAAGGAAAGGGGAAAAAAAAAATTCTCTTCCCGTTCATTTCCTAGAGGAAGAGAAAATATAACTTTCTATCCATTTTAATTTCGTGTGTTTGATAATACTAGGAAAGACGATAAATGTGGCATGAGTAAGGTATGGAGAGATTCGGTGGGAACCCTGATGGGTGGAGCTTGTCAGGCTAACATCTCGATGGCAAATGCATTAATAGCTGAAGCATTGGCGTTAAGGAACTCATGCAATCTAATCATGGAACATCAACTTCGTCCTATCATTGTGGAGTCTGATTGTCTCCAGCTAGTTCAATTCGCTTTAAACCCTGAGGAGAATGATTCAGAGATTAGTGGTATATTGAGTGACATTGCGGAGCTAATACAGAGATGTCCAGGCACACAACTACAACATGTATACGGAGGCCAATTCCTTGGCACATCACCTTAGTAAAGTAGCTTTTAATTTTTATGTTACTTTGACATGGAATGAGATGATTGTAAGGAATAAATTATCCCGTCATCCTTTAAAAAAAACACTAAGAATACAATAATCAATATGCATTAAATGCTAAAAAGTAGGGAGGGAAACAAAATCCTATGGGGTTTGGGAGGAATCATTTTCTCCCATATTTTCTCTTTCAACTGGAAACGCTTTCATTTTTTATGTCATTCTAAACATAAGAAACAACAATTTTTAATTGTTTGATTTTCCATTCATTTCATACCAATTTCTGCAAACCAAACGAAGGCCTTCAAAACATGTGAATGAAGGATAATTGGACCAATCTTCAACATATTATCCCGACCTGTAAGGACGGACAAGTGTTGGTATCCCCACAAGTGTTCGATCCCCACTGCCAGCAGTCCTATGTTGGGTGCGCGATTTATAAATACTCATGCGGAAATTCATATATGTAGGGTGGTGTGATAGGTACATGTCACCTTTAACTTTTATAAGGTTGATGTTGTAGGTATACCCTGACGTTGGTGATGTAGCGTAACCAAACTCTCACCAAAATTTTTTGTGACAAAAAAATATATATTATCCCGACCTCGAGTCACTAAAATGTATTGATTACAAATTTTATCCTACATATATAAATTTAGGCGGATGTTAAAAAAATTGGTGGAGGCTAAAAAAAATATAGTTTGGAGAACGCGCTTCATGCACGGCGATTTCCAAACTACCCGTTGCATTGCTCTACGCAACTGATTGGGCGTCCATCCATATTGTTCTCTCTGATCTCTTTGTTGCTGGTTGTTAGACTGGTGGCTTCTCCGGCGATGTTTGTCTTCTCCGCCCTTCTTAAGGGAAGTGGCGGAGAGGCTCGCATGGCCTCTACTCACCATAAAAGGGTCCGTACTGATGATGAACTCGCATCTGATCTACAAGCTCTAACTGTTTCTGGCTTGGATACTGCTGAGTCTGGGTCCTCTGCTCCGATCTCGGTAAGTTATGCTTCGAAATTGTGTGGTCCCATATATAAGTATCATAGTGCTATAGTTGATGAATTTGAGATGACTGATGAGGACTGTGTGGTGTCCATGGGTCCTCGTGGTTCGAGCATTTGTTTCTCTAAGAAGGTGCATACTAAGCTTGATTTGGAATGGCGGTGGGTTGTGGTGGTGAAACTCATGGGGAATCCTAACTCCACCACTAGCTATGATTTCATGCTCAGGGGTTTATGCAAAAAGTGGAAGGTAAAGCGTGGGTGGCAGTTGATTAATTTGCCACGCAACTATTTTATTGTTAAATTTAACCTTGAAGATGATATGAATCAAGCTTCTGAACTTATTGTGGATCAGATTTTCTCTGATAACAGTATGCTCTTACCTGATGATGAGCCACCTTCTCTTCCTGGGAAGGACTTGGCCTCTAATTATTTTTTCTTTTTTCTTTTTGGGACTTAATCCCTTCCTTTTGAATTTTTCCGTGGATGGAGTTTTATTCTGGAATGCTCGAGGTGCAGGGAGTGATAGTTTCAAGTCTGCAATTGTTGATTTGGTGAAATTACATTTAGTTGATGTCTTGGCTATATGCGAACCTAGAGTGCAGTTTAAGAGGACTTGTGATTCTTTGTTGCAGCTTGGGTTTACAAATTATCGAATTATGGGGGCTAATGGCTTTTCTGGTGACATTTGGGTGTTGTGGAATGTTGTTAAGTTTCAGGTGACTTTTGTTGATGATAGTATGCAGTTTATTTCTTTGAAATTATCCTATTTTGGATCTCTTTCTTGGTTGCTCACTATTATTTATGCTAGCCCAACTAACTCTATTAGAGCTCAATTATGGAGCAAGTTGGATTATGTTTTTACTAATTGCAATCTGCCCAGTATTTTTTGGGGGGATTATAATGAGCTTTTGGAGGAAAAAGTAAGAGTTGTGGTCCTCTTACGGGCAAATTTTGTGGTATGAGAGAATGGGTGAATCGGAATGTCCTTTTCGATATGGGTTTTGTCGGCTCTAGTTACACTTGGTCTAATAATAGGGTGAACAAGAGATTAAATAGAGGTTTTTGTTGTGAGATATGGAGATCTTCTTTCCCTGATGCTTTTATTATACATTTACCTAAGACAAGGTTTGATCATTGCCCTATTTTGTTGCAAATGAGATCTAAATATTCTGTGAATAAGCATGTTGTCCCTTTCAGATATCAAGTGATGTGGGAATCCCACCCTGATTATCATGAGTTTATTTCTGGAGTCTGGTCTGCCTATGATGGTCCTTTGGGTTTGAAGCTTGGTTCAGTCACTAATGATCTGACTTTGTGGAATATGACTATGTTTGGTAATATTTTCCAGAAAAAGAAGAGCCTCTTAACCAAGATTGGTGGAATCCAAAGGGATTTAGATAATAGTAATAATACTTTTCTTCTCAAGTTGGAGCATGAGCTCATTAGTGAGTAAGAGAACCTCCAGATTCAGGATAACATGTTTTGGAGACAAAAATCAAGACATAGATGGTTGTTGGATGGGGATAGCAACACTATTTTTTTCCATCTCACTACTCTTGTTAGGAGGAGAATGAATAAAATTGAGTGAATATTCAACAAATCTGGGGAGTGGACTACAGATTTTGTTCCATGAAGCAGATTGCCAAGGAATTTTTATTGAGTTGTTTACGCAACTTGGGATTGAGAAGCCTGGATATACTATCCCATATCTGTTCCCAATTTTGGAGTAAAGGTGCATGTGAAGAGGCCTATTAATGATGATGAGATTAGTACTGCTCTATTTGGTATTGACCCTCTTAAAGCTCTTGGTCATGATGATTTTCCAGCTAAGTTCTTTCAGAGTCATTGGAAAATGTGCTCAACTGAGATCACTCAGATTGTTAAGGGTGCCTTTAATTCTGGTTTACTTCCCCTTGAGATAAATCACACGATTATCCTTATTCCTAAGGTGGAGGGTCCCCAACATATGGTCAATTTCAAGTCAATAAGCTTGTGTACCACTGTCTACAAGATCATCTCTAAGCTTATTATTTCTAGACTCAGGCCTTCGATGCAGAAACTAATCTGCCCCAATCAAGTAAGTTATAGGCCTGGGAGAAATATAGCCGACAATGTCTTGATTGCTCAAGAGCTCTTCTTCAAGTTTAGAAAATCTAGTGGGACTTTGGGGTTTCTTGCCTGGAAAGTTGATCTTTCTAAGGCTTTTGATCAATTGAGTTGGAACTTCATTGAAACTGTCTTAATTGAAGCTCAAATTCCTACCGATTTGGTTAGACTCATCATGCAGTGCGTGAGATCTACCAGTTTTCAGATTTCATTCAATGGGGAACTCATTTCTTCTTTTCATGCTCAGAGAGGGATTAGGCAAGGCGACCCCCCCTCTCCTTATCTCTTCGTCCTTTGCATGAAAAAATTATCTCATCTCATTCATTGTGTTGTGGATGCAAACATTTAGAGGCCTGTTAACCCTTCCCAGACTGATCCTAGAATCTCACACTCTTTTTTTGCAGATGATTTGATGTTGTTTTCTGAAGCTTCTCATCATTAAGCCAGGGTTCTCAAGCATTGTTTAGATAATTTTTGTCTTTTGTATGGGCAGGATGTTAGCTACGAGAAATCTCATTATTTTTGTGTCTTCAAATACCGGTAAGGAGTTGGTTGGTGATTTGAGTAGGATTTGTGGCTCTCCGCTTACCAACAACCTAGGGAAGTATTTAAGGATGCCATTGATACATTCCAGAATTAACAAACACACTTATGCTGGTGTTTTGGACAAGGTTTAAATTAGATTAGCTACTTGGAAGTGTAAGACTCTCAGTATGGCTGGAAGACTCACCCTAATTCAGTCTGTAACTTCTGCAATCCCCATTTACACCATAAGTACAGCTAGATTGCATATGGATTTGTGTGATAAACTTGATAGGGTGAATAAAAACTTTTTGTCGGGAGATACTGATGAAAAGAAGAAAGTTCATTTGGTGAATTGGGACTTAGTTTGTCAGCCTAAGAAGATTGGTGGATTAGGCTTGAAGAAAACTATTGCTATAAATCAAGCCATGTTGTCCAAACTCAGTTGAAGAATGTTACAAAATGATTATGGTTTATGGGAAACGATGTACAAAAAAAAGTATTTGCAACATGCTAATCTCTTCTCTGGAAGTTATAAACCACCTGCAGACTGTTCTAGTACTTGAAGGAGTCTTAGTTTTGGAGCTGAGTTAATGTGTAAGAATTTAATTTGGAGAATTGGTGATGGTCAAACTGTTCGCTTTTGGAAAGATTTATGGCTTCCCCCTACTGTTCTCCTACCTCATGTTATTCCAAATTCTGTTGAGAATCCAGATGCTCTAGTTTGTGAGTTTTGGAGTGCTTAAGGATGGGATGTTGATATGGTAACTATATGCTTACCTCTTGATTTAGAGCAAAGAATTATCAGTGTGCCTACTGGCTTTACTGATGGTGGGATTGATTTGCAAATTTGGGCTGGGACATCTAATGAAAGGTTCAGTGTCAAGTCTACTTATGAATCTCTGTTTGACTTATCCCAGTAACCCTTTGTGGATGAAGTGTTGGCACTCACTTGTTCCCCCCAAACAAAAAGACTTTCTTGTGGTCTTTGTTGCATGGTAAACTCTTGACAAATTTGCAAAGAGTGAGAAGAAGACTTACTGATAATGTTACTTGCCAGACTTGTGGTGCTGTTGATGAATCTCTCTTACACTTATTCAGGGATTGTAAATATGCTAGGGAGGTGTGGGCTTTTTTCAAGTTGCCTGGGATGGTGAGCAATAATTCTTTACTTGGTTGAAATGACTGGATGCAGGCTAATTTGTATTGCCAGGTGGTGATGCAGGATAAGGTGAAGTTGTGTGATCTGTTTGTGACAGTGTGTTGGCATTTATGGAAATGGAGGAATAAACAGATTTTTGACTCTAGTTTTCGGAGACGTAATAATGTTGGTGTGATTATTTAGGGTGTCATGGAGGAATGTGCAGTCAAGTCCTGGACATAACAAGTTTGACATTTTCTTTTTCTCTTGAAAAATGCCTCCTGAGAACTGGATTAAATTGAATGTGGATGGATCTTGTGATAGTCATGGGAGAATTGGAGTACGTGATGTTATAAGGGATAACATGGGTAACTGGTTACATGGATTTCAAATGAACCTTGACTCTGGAGAGATTTTGAGAGCAGAAACTTGGGGTCTATACTTTGGGTTGGTGGCAATTAAGCAATTTAATGGTAAGAAGGTTGCTATCGAATCTGATTCAGTTGTCTTAGTTAGTCTGATCACCCAAAGTGATGTTATGTCTCATCCCTTGGGTTCTTTGATTGCTGAATGTTGAAAGATTATGGAGTCCTTTGATCAGGTAATCATCATTCATGTTGTAAGAGAGTGCAACATGACTATTAATGTGCTTGTCAAAAGAAGTTTAGATCATGCAATGAGTCTTGTTGAGTTGCTTGTACCTGTATATATGCTACAACGTTATTTTGATGATATGATGAGCAATGAGTTTCCTAGGCATGTTAGAAGTAGGCCTCTCGACTATTTTTTGATTTTTTTGGTTGAGCCCTTTTGGGTGCCTTGGTAACCAAAAAAAGAAAAATGGAATAAACTCGTAGTGTGTTCATGGTTAGAAACACCAAGTGGTACGCCTAGTTAGGCTTGGACTCGGTACTTAACCGATGCCATTTTGTGGTCAACCGTAACCGAATCGAGAATGTCGATATCTCCAAATTCCCAGCCGAAACTGAATTGATATTCCGGTTACCAAGATCTCAGTAAATTCGGCAAAATGGCTCGGTTGATATGGGCCTCAGCCGAAATGTTATGACTATAGATTTTGGATACTCTTCACAAAGCCCAAATTATTAAAGTGTCATTATTAAGCCTATTTTAGGTTGTTAGTATTTTAAAATCCTATTTTGGATCTGGAAATCACTTCATCAAGAGTTCAAGACCTTGGAGAAAATCATGGGAACCCAACAAGGCAACAACTACTTGCAACAGAACTTCAACACCAATATTACAAAACATTTTATAGATCGAATGATCCTTTAATATTACACGAAAAACAAAACAAAACATCACTACAGGATTATTGTCAAACGCAGTAGTTACCTTCATATTGACAAAAGCACTTCGTTTCTGGGTTTGAGGATAGAGGAACTCTGAGTTTGAAGTTGATTTTGGAGCCCGTGAGTTTTATGCATGCAGTCTTATTGAGAGAGGATTTGGTTTCGAGATATTGTGAAGTGTGAAAGTTGTAATTTGTGGATTGTTGATGAGGAAGGGCAAAGTAGCTAGGGTGGGAAGAGAGGACATATGAGGAGGGATGAGACTCATGAGAGAGACGACATATTCGAGGAAGATGAGAGAAGACCCTTATAGATTATATGGTTTTATGGCGCGGTAGGTCGTCCGATTGAAGGCACTTTTGATCAAATGGCTTATAGCATGCCATGTATCATTAACAAATTTACCTATAACAATAGCGGGTTAGGGCTTCTTCAGGTTTACTGTTCAAATGGGGTATTTTTGTCAAAAAACTTCAACCGTGCTTTGCTTGACCTGATCCCCTCTCCCTTTCCTCTCGATCACACAATCTCATAAACTCAAAATTGCTCTCTCTCTCTCTCTCTCTCTCTCTCTCTCTCTCTCTCTCTCTCTCTCTCTCTCTCTCTCTCTCTCTCTCTCTCTCTCTCTCTCTCTCTCTCGCCACTGCTATTGTTTGTCAAACTTCTCTACAACTTGAATACCAACGTCTAAGCAAGGTAACTTTCGTGATTCAATTTTGAAAATGCTCGATTGATCAGTTTATGGGTTTTCCGTTTATGTTCGATTTCAATTTCGATTAATCCATCGGCCTCTGACATCCTTCTCTCCATCTGATCTGATACCTCAGCGCCTCCTCTCTCTCATGAGGCGAATCGAAACGGCGATGGACGTTCGGGAGGTGAGCCTCTACTTTGTCGGACTCAACCCTTACTATCTGGGTAAGCTTCGTTCTTCCCCAAATTTAGTTTTTTGATCTACCAATTTTAGGGCTAATCATTCCACCTCTTTCCGATTTACTGGGTATTGGGAAGCGACGAAATTTTTTGGGTTTTTGATTTGGGGAAACTTCTTGGTTTTCAGGGAGTGAAATATTTCTTAACAGCTCCTAGGGTACATACTTAATTAGCTTGGCCTCATTAGGTTGCAATACATTCCCATGGAAAAGGGATATTCTAGAGTACCCATCGGCCCCCATTTTGTTTATGTTGTTCTAGAGTCTGTGCGCATCCATTCTGCATTGTCAATCATAAAATGAGTGTCATGTCTCTAGATTGAGGTTGGAACCACAGTTAGGAGCAACATAATGAGTTATAACCTAGATTGTATGCTCTGGGTTCTTCTTCAGTTGGTGTGATTATGTCATTTTTAATCTATTTTTCTATACAGATGGAACGTATATTCGTGTAAATGGTACTATGAAATCCTTTCAAGGTAATCGACAGATCGTTGCATTCTCTGTGAGGTATGAACATATAAACTTCTCTATTTATTTCAGTAATGTAGGTGTATGATGGTTTTCAATGGATTTATTATCTGACCTTATTCTCATATTATACTGGGCCAAAAATACATATAACTAATGTCAAATACCATTTGGAAGAATTATGCTACCATTCACACACAGTGACACAATGCACAGACACATCATCATGAACATTGCCTATCTCATCTATTTGAACCGTAAATCAAGACATGGAACTTTTGTTTGAGTGAAAGGTGTATGGGAGTTGTTTTAATGATTTCAGATTGGTTTAACAATTTATTTAGTTGATAGGTTTCTTTGTTATCCCCCTGTTCTATAGATATCTTACAATGTTATGTTAAATATGGTTGTTTGTAGATAAATCTTCTAGCAATATGAGTTTGGTTTTAGTTTATAATTGGTGTATGTCTTTTGGTGAGACAACGACCCCTCAAGTAGTCTATTTGAATCATTCCATGAATGAGATAAAATCTATATCTATGTTCACGGGTCCTTCTCTATTTGGGACCAAGGACCAATACTATAAGGACTACGTAAGGACTTTCAGAAGAATTGTTGGACGAGTGTTCTACGTTAGGACATCAACTAATCAATCAAGCAAAAATGAATTGTTGGTATATATTAAGCTATTGGCATCCGAGTTAGTGTGTTTTGGTATTGCAAATCGATGTTTTGAGATCTTATTTCTTATTTCTAATCACTCTTGCTTACTTGCCTTTTGGTTGATTATGTGATTCTATTACTTGAAGCTTTTGGTTTGGGATGGGTAAGTTTTGTATCGTGGATGACTGCTGAATTTATCCTTTCATTAAATTTGTTTGCTTTGTTTTTATTTTTCTGGGTTTTGGTTATCTTAGGTTTGTTTTTTGCTTCTGTCTTTGTTCAAGGGTTCTTTCCATCGCCTTTCCATTTCGATCTACGGTCCTCGCCAAATTCGATTGGCTGGTGCAGTCTTTCTCATCGAGCTAATGTGTGGGTTTTGTTGTTGAAAGCTTCAGTGTTGTTGAAAGCTGAGGTGTGGGTTCTGTTGTTATCGGGGTGAAATATTGTGGTGTTCTTAAAGTCTCTGATTTAGTACTTCTTTTTGGTGTTTGTGTTTGCAGATCTTGGGGCTTAATAGGAAGGTTTGTAACGAGACGTATTGATTGTTTTTTTTCATTGTTTTTTGATTTACGTCTCAAGACTCTGATTCCTTTATATATTTACTGAAATCGTGTACTTTTTTCTTTGATGAGTGTTGTGATATGTAATATCTATGCAATTTGGTTTTGATATATAGATGGTTAGTTATTGAATTAAAATGAGTTGAAGTAATTTATGTACATATTTACATGTATGTTTTGAATTAAAATGAATTGATGTGAGTAAAAATATTAGGTTCTTAATGAATCGCAGTTGGTTCGAAATAGTAACAGTTATTGACGAACAAACTGTTGCATATGGATGGTAATGTCGATGTATGCAATGTCTACATGTCAATATATTGTTGTTTAGTTTTTACGTGGATTTGAATGATTAATGGTTCTGTGGTATGTGAGACAATTGTGTTGTATTCTGCAGGTTTTATTTGCTATATGCATAAAAATATCTGTTTCACGGTGTGCTGTTGTTTCTTTGACATTCGTATCAATAGGTAATTCGTATGGATGGTACTTAGTTTAATAACATACAGACTAACATATAATTTGGCAATCTTATTAAACAATCTCCGATCAAGTAGGTTCTCTCTTGCTCTAAAACAATCTCCGATCTGCTCGATCTCCAAAAGTTTATCTGATCTCGCCGGCTTTAATTGTTCTACTCGGAGGTTCGTTTCCTTTTGGGCTTCTCTGTTGACCTACATTGAAACTTAGATCGATATCAGTCTCCACTCTATCAGTGTGGCTGCGATCGAATCTCAACCAAAGGCTTCTTGGTCTATTCTCTGCTACGAGGGTTCAGAGGTAGAGCAGAGTCAGCGTACTCATCATACAAATTTGATCTGTGTATTCTAGGTAAAATCTTGATTTGAAACCCAGATGTAAATTCTTGATTTGAAGATGTTTGCATCTCACTGTGCAATATATATATAGTTAGCTTCCTTTTTGGGGTTCATGGTTATCTTCTTTTTCATCACTTAACAGGAAGAGAGAAGGGGCGAGGAGAATGCATATCCGATCTTCAATGGTTTCATGGTTAGCATCCACTCTCTGAGTTGGTATTGATTGTTGTAGCTCACAGTGAGTTGAGTTAGTTTGACTTTACAAGAATCATGTATGTTTATGAAGCAGAACTATCCTTCTTTCTTTTCTTCTTCTAATGTTACAGTATATAATGTGAATACCAAATTGTTAATAAACACAGATATTCTTAATATATATTGGCGTGGGTTAAGTTAATTTAGAATTCCCCATATGTATCTTTATCATATATCTACTGTTTTCCGGGTAAGCACTTCTGCTTTCAAGATGCCCTAATAATACGAGTTTCTACTGCTTACGAGGACTCAAGATGGGAAGGAAGGTTGCTGGAAACATATGGCACTCAAACTGATATATTCAAAATAGCTATGTCTACAACGACGATCTCTTTACAATGTACCTATGCTTTAGAAAGGTATTGGACCTTTCTGAGTTTATGCTCTCAGTTAGGCTATCATATGGAGCTGTATTATTTTTTCCTGAAGCTGTGATCAATTTTCGTGATTCAATTTTGTTTTTCCTGATTCATCATTGATTTTACTTGATTACAGTGGGTTCATGATTGAAAATCCGTTTCTGAAACACTCGGTTCATCATTGAAATTCTATTCCGGGTGTAGCAATCTTTATATTGTAATTCGTATGCAAATCCAGCAATCCCTTTGAATCAGTAGAGCCATCTTTTTAGATTTCGCCATTTTACTGCTGAATAAACCTCTCTACAGGTTGGCTCATTCAAATTCATTGGGTTCATTTGAGGTTGTAGATAGCTTGGCAAAGTCTTTCTGAATTTGGTTTGTTGTGTATGTCTACGTTTTGGATGTATGCAGTGGCTTTCTTTGGTTTTTATGCGTTTTTGTAATTATGTGTGTGAGTTTTTTTCCTGATTTTGTGAACTGGTAGAATAGAATATACACATAAGTGATTACATATAGACATGATTACTGATTATATGTAGAAGTGGTTACATATATAGTGTTTTCCGGGAACACATTTCGTTATAAAATTTTGTTTTCATGATTACCAATTTTTCATGGCATTTGGATTCCCATTTCGCAACTGGACTTTTTGCAATTTTCGTTTATATGAAGTATTATCTGTTGTGTCATGGCTTTCATTTTTTGGGGTTCATGGTTATATATTTTTTCATTACTTATACAGGAAGAGAGAATGGGATAATAACAGCTTCATTTCGATCGGGTCGTTCTAGTTGTTTCTCTTCTAACCTGGCTTACTTAGGAAACAAGGAGAGTAAATTTTCATCATCTATGGTTCGTGTGGTGGTTTGGTTAATGAACTTAGTTTTATATTCTGTTTGTAATCTATGCAAATTTATATATTGCACCAAGAGATTTGTAATTTAGTTTTGGATAAGGTTGTTTTGGGCTTCTTAGACAAGAAAGTGGATTTAGCAAAGACTTAAGTGAGTCGATTTTTGTTTTGGAAATAGTTGTTTATAATAATAGCTTGATTACTGGTAAAAGACATCTACTCTCAATATGTGCGCCCCCAACTTAATTGTCTATGTTTGCCTCTTCAAATAACATGCTTTGATATGTTACGGAGTTTGAAAAATTTCATGAACCACAAACAATATTTATTGTATCCTGTTTCATTATCGTGCTTTCTTTTTTCTTCTGTATGAAATTGTGTTTTTTGCTGCTGCTTTAGTTTACTTTCAGAGAAGTCATTCATGTGCATATGAATTACAATTTTAAATAAAAATTTGCAGCCAATCTGATTTTGTGTATCCATTGTGTATATGTGTTTTTTTCCCTTGCATTGCTTGATTTTGAGTCTGGAAACCGTCTCCAATCCGATTCTGATTTCAGCTGAGAGAGAAAGAGCACGGTTGCAGATCGTATCCATTGGGATATTAGGGTAACGATTTGTTACTATTATCAATCATATCATTACTTATGTAACCCTGAAATCATGATATAGGATATTAGTAGCTTATGTATACAATTTTTTCATGATATAGATAATCATAATATAGCCTTGCATCATGCTCAAGATTTCTTTTGGGATAATGAAGCCGTATATCTTCAGCATACTTTGTTGACTTTTTGGAAACCTGCGCTTCAGTGTGGGGATGGAACCTTGGACCAACACAAATGTAAACACCTAGACTGTGCGGCGTGGGTATTTAGTTTTAGGAATTTAGACATTTTAAATTTATGGTTTTGTTTTCTCTCATTGGCAATCATAGGTAATTATATACTACCACATAACTTCTCATTGCCGACGACTTAGAGAAACAAAGGCCGATGATTTTTGCAACAAGTCGTCTGCAATAGTGTACTATTGCCGACGCTTTATAGCCTACAGGACTATAGTCGACGATTTTTACGAACTCGTCAGTTATAATATAAAACCCCTGTAGGCTATAAAGCGTCGACAATAGTACTATTGTCGACGATTTGTTGCAAAAATCGTCGGCCTTTGTTTCTCTAAATCGTCGGCAATGAGAAGTTATGTGGTAGACATCTCGACAACCACTTATATGAAATTATGAACAATTATACCTTTATTATTTAGATATAATTTCGTCATAAAACCGCGCCTGGGCGCGGGCAGCCACCTAGTCATATACTTTGGTTGGTTCGGTTGTACCGAAAATTATAAAAACTGAAGCCAGTACCGAGCCGAGCCGACTTTCGGTTTCACTTGGTACAGTTTATTTTCGGCGCGGCTCGGTTATTTTTCGGCTGATTTTGAATGCCAGCCCTACGCGGTCGCCTTCTTTTTTGTTCGGGTCGAACAAGTGATGGGCAACTATGGATTCATCAGAAATGGGCTTTTCAATGTTTCAGACCGGTAAAACCCGGTTCGTAAGGAACCTCCGGTTCTCTCACTCATGAGTCATGACCTATTATCGGCAGCCGCGCTAAAACCCTCAAAAACCTAAACACCCAACTCTTGTCTGTCGACTCGATACATACTCACGGCCCCCTTTTCTCGTCTCTCTAGCTTGTGATGCGCTCACACTTTCAAAACACTCCGTCGTCTCCGAGACTCACTCGCAGCACCGCCACGAAACCGTAGGGCCTCTCTTCGTCTTCTCTCCCTCTGCCTCTGCAGCTCTCAGCAATCGGAAATAGAACATGCTCCAAGTCTATAGAAACAGCTCCGTCGACTGGAAGCCGTCGCCGGTGGTCGCCTTAGCCACTAGCGTCGACGACTCGCAGGTCGCCGCAGCTCGCGCCGACGGCTCCGTCGAGATTTGGCTCGTCTCGCCCGGCGCCGTCGGTTGGCACTGCCAGCTGGTAAGCTCAATAACATTTTTACCTTCTACTGTTAATTTCTAACTGTGAATCAGTTGGTAGTTTTGATCAATTGGAAGTGACTCTGTGTTTCTGTGTGTGTGTGCTTAGACGATTCATGGAGACCCTAGCGCGAGTGTTTCGTCGCTTGTTTGGTGCCGGCCTGGTTCCAAAGGCTTGCCTTGTGGGCGGTTATTCTCTTCTAGCCTCGACGGCTCGGTTTCACACTGGGATCTATTTCATTTGAAGCAGAAGGTACGTTCGCCACTGTTCAAACTGAAGCTCACATTTACTGAACTAGTGCCTCAATTAATGCTACACTAAACTACGAGCTAATGTGCACTCTAAATGTTACATTTGTAGTTATTCGTAGTTTAAAAGTACTCCGTAGTGATGGTGTGGAATGATTTTTGTTAAATGTTTACTAAACTTTTGCAGTTTTGTTTCGTTGCAGACTGTTTTGGTTTCCACTGGGGTTGCAATTTGGAATATGGTGGTTGCGCCCTGTAGCTTTGATACCGATACGAAGACCAACCCGACTGGAAATGGGTATTTGAATCACGGTGGGGGTGATCCTGAAACCAGTGATAGTGACAGCAGTGATAGCAACGATGATTCTGACTTGGATGATGATGACGCACCATCGGTTCTCGTGAACCCACGCATTGCATTAGCATGTGGTAATGATTCAGATGGTCACGTGCAAATTTACAGTATTAATGACGCAGATGAGTTTGTATACACTAAATCATTGCCCAAGGTCATTGACGGTGAGTTTTGTGCTTCTCCCTTGGAGTATTGCTTTCTTTGTTGTAAGTCGCTGTTTAGAGCTCATAGTCTTGCTTTCCTTTTCAGGAAAAGTTTTGAGTGTGGCGTGGAGTCATGATGCACAGTTTATATTTGGTGGGACTAGTAAAGGGTAAGTACACATGTGAAGCACTAGATTAGTTCTGAACTTAAGTTAATACCATCTCACAATGCATCTAATACCCTTCTCCATGCACAGGAGTATAAGGATCTGGGATGTTAGAGGGTGTTATGAACTCCATAGAATTACAGTTGGACTGGGAGGTCTGGGTAACGGACCTGAACTCTGTGTGTGGGCGTTACTTTCTCTGAGGTAAAAACTGGCAGCATCTTTATATTTTTCTGCTGTCTTCAGAACTGATTTTTCAGTTCTGTCTGTCTATTGGGGTTTAGCCACCAAAACACTCTTTTCTGAAAATCGAGTTAATGGTTTACACCAGGTGCGGTACCCTTGTAAGTGCAGACAGTTCTGGAAGTGTTCAGTTTTGGGACAGTCAGCGTGGAACTCTACTACAAGCACATTCATACCACAAGGGTGATGTGAAGGCGCTGGCAGCAGCTCCCAGCCATAATAGGGTGTTCTCTGGTGGTTCTGATGGTCAGGTATATGACTAGTGTTAATTTGAAGATGAAACCATCTGGTTCTTATTTGATCTTATAAAACCACTACTCTGTCTTGTTTTTAGCATCTCGAGCCTTTTTAGTGAAACAGGATTGACATTATAGACTTAAAGCTTGCATTTCCTAAAAAAAAATATCAGTTAAGATATCGCCATTATGGCGTCTTAGCTAAGTCTTGATTTGATTGTCCTGGTGATAAACCATGTGTATTTCTGTGATTTCAATCTGATAGCAATTCAATTTTTCTTAAAACTAACTCTGTTATATAGACTTCTCCAACTTCTGGGTAAACTACTTTAACTTTGCTGGCCACTATTTCTTGGCAGGTTGTTCTTTATAAGCTCTCTAGTGAGACAGTGGGATCTGGAGAAGAGTTTTCTACTATTATAATGAAGAAATGGATCTATATTGGTTATACAAGAGCTCACACACATGATGTAAGGTCACTGGCAGTGGCTGTACCGATTAGCAGAGAAGGTATGTCCACAACTAGCATATTTGAGTATTCTCTTGTTGTTTTGTTCAACTGGACTTTGATTTTCCAGTATCATGTGTTGCATCTTTTCACTCCCAGCTCTTAATTTGTGATATTCTGTGATTCGCAGATTCCTTACCAGACCAAGGTAAAAAAAGACGTCGCGAGGAAAAGCCTGTTGAGTTTGGTTATCTCAAATGGGCGCATTTAGGTGTTCCAATGCTTATCTCTGCTGGCGATGACACAAAGCTCTTTACCTATCCTGTTAAGGAATTCACACAATTTTCTCCTCATGATATCTGTCCTGCACCTCAGAGAGTATCCATTCAACTGGCTCCCAATACAGCAATCAGTCAAACATCGTTGCTTCTTGTTCAAGGTTCCCGTTCGTTGGATATTATGCGTGTACGTGTAGAAGGTGGTGCTTTTTTTGATATGGGTCATGGTCCTTCAGGGGGCCTAGCCTCGACAAATGGACTGTTTCAAATTAAGTCGTCT
Organism: Geum urbanum; assembly: GCA_946800695.1. Classification (NCBI taxonomy): domain Eukaryota; kingdom Viridiplantae; phylum Streptophyta; class Magnoliopsida; order Rosales; family Rosaceae; genus Geum; species Geum urbanum. The sequence continues at coordinate 60,824,641 of OX327002.1, forward strand.
CGAAAGATCATTTGCAGCACCATTTCGAATTCAGGGGTATTTTTTGCTTATTCTGACCATGTGAAAATTAGTCTGTTTGAATTGAAGAAGTGTATTCGATCAGGAAAAAAAGAAGTGAAAAAGTGTAAGGTTGGCGCAAGTGAATTGACTCTTAATAAAAGAGAGTTTCCTCGAAGAATACCTTTTGCTCATTCTATGGTTTTTAGTTTTGATTCATCTCGCTTGATGATAGCAGGGCACGATAGAAGAATATATGTAAGAATTCTTTTTTCTGATGTTCAGTTTGCCGAAATTGTACATCCTAGTACACATTATTGGAGCTTTGTTGTGACACAATATGTATGCTGCAGGTTGTGGATGTCCAAAACTCGGAACTAGTACATGCTTTTGCCCCTTGCCGTGATTTGCAGGATCAAGAATTACCTCCTAGTGAGCCTCCCATAACAAAAATGTTTACCAGTTCCGATGGGCAGTGGTTGGCTGCCATTAACTGCTTTGGAGATGTTTACGTATTTAATCTGGAGATACAGAGGTGTGAAACTATACCTGAATATATTTTTTTGGCTACTGACATACACTGAGTTATGATGTATCTATCAGTTTTGGTTATGATATGTTGGTGAATATAGAGAATGCTTATTCGGTTTTTTTTTCCTAAACAGGCAGCATTGGTTCATTTCAAGACTGGATAATGCTTCTGTGACGGCTGGAGGTTTCTCTCCAAGAAACAATAATATTCTCATAGTCACAACCTCTTCAAATCAAGTTTATGCATTGGATGTTGAGGAGAGGAAACTGGGAGACTGGTCAAGGCAGCATACGTATGTTCTCCCCAAGAGATTCCAAGAATTTCCTGGCGAAGTTATTGGGCTCTCTTTCCCGCCTTCTCCAAGTACAACGTGTGTCATTGTCTATAGTGCCAGGTAATTCCATGTCATTTGTGTTGAGGTATATTTTGGCATTATGTTAATTAATACAATAGTAATTTGGAAGTCTGAGGCAAATAGGACAAATAGCATTGCCTATTCTCTGCAAGCTGAGTTTTGACCGAAGCTGAGCCCTTTTGCTTTTACATGTCATGTGTGTTGCAATGAGTTGCTGTTGTCTCAATTCAGTAGTTGCATGTAGGAATAATATGTTATGCGCCATATTGCTTAAGCTGGTGGGGCCATAGGCCATGAAGGCTGAGCTATGCCTTTGGGTATGTGTGAAAGGTGTCCTGTACCCTACTACACCAAACCCATTAGGAATATACTAAATCATGTGAGGTTAGGCTATTAGGAATATACTAAACCATGTATTAAAAAAATGTGAGGTTAGGCTGTTATAGCTTTGTATCTCTTCTTATAAGCATGCCTTTTGAATTCTTGCAGCTTAAAGTATGTTTTTATGATATTAATGTTAGGCTTTTACATTTTATAGGGCCATGTGCTTGATTGATTTTGGGATGCCTGTTGAGCGAGACGAAGAAAGGGACATGATAAATGGTCAGGATCCAGCATTGAGAAATTTGCAAAGTAATGGGAAATTAAAACGTAAGTTGACAGACAGTCAAACTAAGAGTAAACTCTTTGGTAGGAAGAATTTTGAATTTGTTCCGTTCGCAGATCCAGTTTTGTTTTTAGGACATCTTTCAAAAAGTTCTGTTTTGAAAATATACAAACCATGGATGGAAGTGGTCAGAAATTTTGACTCTGCACCTGTAGACAAACATACCTTTGGGGCATAAGTTTGTGCCGAGTAGGTTTTAGCCTTTGAGGGGGGGATCAGATGTGGCAGCAGTGTTGCCATGCTTTTTTTCTCTTTGGTCACTGAAGGGTTGAAGTATGTTGTATTCTTCAAAATTTTTGTGTTAACCTCTAAAGTAGTTTATTCCAATTTTTTCACATCTGCTCAACATTTTGTATGTAGTTTTATTGGTTCCGCACAGTAGTATGATCGATCTTTTGCATCGAACCATTCTAACCAAATGATGAAAAGTTGTAATCAATACATTCTAGTGACTCGAGGACGGAACAATACACCTAGTCGATACAGATAGCTTGAGAATTTTGTACCTGATCTACCGGTCTAATTCTCATTTGATATACTTTTAATCGGGAATCTTTTGCTATTGTTGAACATAATGACACTTGAAGATAATATAACTTGGCTGCCTGCAAAGATATCGATCGTTTGGAGTAACAACGTACCTCAAGAATCTAGCGTAGTAATGAGGTGACCCCAAATCATATGTATGTCTTTCAACTGCATTTGAGATTATTCAGCAGATGCTACAGTAAAGAGAGAAGAAAACGGAAAATCTTGAATCCCTTTCTAAAAGATGGTGTGCTTAATTGGTTGATTTGAAGGTCTCCGAAAACAAAAGGTGAATAATTGCAGGCGCCAATAATATTAATGGACGATGATGCACTCAGGGCATCTCCTACAATGGAGGTCCTATACCTTATAGTAAAACCTTCAAAGAAAAACTCATCTCCAACCCATAAAAATTTAGGTCTCATACCCTAAAACTAGGTCTCATACCCTATCCAAGGTTCTAAAATAGAACCCAATATGAGGTATATGACATTGTATATTTATGTGGGCCCAGCTGTTTTAATGAAGAGTATTTTGTTGTTTTCTTATGAGGTATAGGACATTCCCACACCTTTATTGTTGGAGATGGGAATGTCCTACGGTGAATAATGTTTTTACAAGGTTCTATTATGAGGTATAGAACCTTCATTGTTGGAGATGATCTTAGTTGGTGGTGGGGTGGCGCTTTTTAGTTGAAAATGAAGCTAATACCTTTCTTTCCGTTGCTTCCGCCCCCGAGAAGAATAACTTGTCTTTTTCAAAGCTCTTAGATTGAATGGCTTGTATATGTCCCACCTAAAGTTGTTGTAAGCTGGCCTGGCAAGCTCAACAAGAATAAAGCCAACCATTTCCCCTTCATTTATTGTTCTTTTGGCTTTGGCTTTGGCTTTGGCCTTGGCGTTGGAATGATCAATCATTCCATGCTCTCTCTGGGATGGACCAGATTTGGAGTGGATCGACACGGGTCCAGATCCTCTTAGCTTAAGACCAAAAAACGAAGTCACCCTTACCCTTGTGCTTATACATTTTCCTTTACCAAATTATGAAGCAGAAGTTTGTAGACTTGGTGTGATCCAACAATGGTTAGTACGTAGTTCAGTGCAGCTGCATTAGATTTGTGTCCTAGTGTAATGAGCATGTAACAAAATCTAAGTGACAGTAAGTTAGTGGCTTATGGATCCGTTTAGAAAGGACCTGGGAAACCAGTCCCACAATCCTACTCTTATATATATTGATGACAAAATGAAGGAAATCAAAGATTGGAACTTTAATAATATTTTATCTTCTCTCAGGTTGTTTCCCACTGCGTTGACAGGAAGAAGAAAAAATATAAAGGACCTAATTTGTGGAAGAATGAAAAAAGAAAAAAGTATGGAACAAGATCCATTTGAGATCTAATTGTTTCCTTTTAACTTTAACAATGTTCCCCATACATCCCTTTCTTCAATCACAACTACAGCAGCAGCAGATGAAACAGTTCCTTTCATTTCTATCATAATCATATCTATGATCATCACTCCCATCTCCTTCCCTGAAAATCACCTGTACCCAAAAGAAGATTAAAAAAGAAAGCATCATCTTCAACTCACTTTAATTTTGTTACATTGGAATATATTGAACTCTTCATTAATCGACAACAAAAAAGAGATAGAATGACAGTGTATACAGGGTTTTACCTGATTCTTGTGAATGCAGAGATGAGTTGAAGAAACCAAAGTTCTGCAGCAATGCAGATTTTCCCTAGAAGCACTCAAATTTGTCACTACTTCATGATTCCACTATTAAGATGTGGCAAAAATAACTATCTGGAGAACTAAAAAAAACCTCCATGTGTGTTGCAGAGAAGCCCTCAGAGTAATCCTGTAGATTCTGCATTAAAGGTTCATCCTTGGAACGAGCACTCAAATTTTTCTGTACACAAAGAACAAAACATTACTTCAATTACACATATATTTAACTACCATTTCTTCTTGTATGAGACTAAGTGTACTTGCCTTAGAGTAGTAGTTGAGGACTGAAGAGCTAGCAGTGTCATCAAGTTGGTGGTGTTCTTTATCTCTACTTTCTTTGACGTTCTTCTTCTTCTTCTTTTTGATTTTCTTGCATAACTTGGAAGCTGAAGAATCAAAAGAGAAAGAACAGCCATCTTCATATAGTTCCTGATAATGTGGAGGCCCAGAAGAAGCATCAGATACCATAGACAGATCTTCTTCAGCTTCTTCAAATTTTGATCCCACATAATCATCAACTTTCTGCACTTCATGGTTTCCAGAAAGATAGGACTGATCTAGGTAATGTGTCCACCCAGATTCACACCCACTTATGAACTGTCATTGTGATATATTCATCTCTCACACAAACTCTCTTAACTCCACTAGTACAGAAAAGGCTGGTGTTATTTAAGCCCTAAAGAGTATAACAGCGATGATGAAAGTGAAAGAGAGTATGATATTATTTTTGCAAATTCAATTTAGCTGCTATGCACTGTCCCTCTTCTTCTCCTTCTTGATCTTCTTTATATAAATACAAATTAGGAGGGAGGGAGAAAAATAGTAAACCAAAACAAATCAGATTCAAATCCTAGACTACATTTGTCCTTTGCTCTACATCTTTTTAGCCTTGGTGTTTTTATCTCTTTGTGGATGAATCAAACTTGCCAGTTGGCTTTTGTATTTGAGGATGAGAGAGAAAGCTAATAGTAGCAAACGTGTTTTACAGTAGTAGTGATGATAATAGAAGAAGATGTTATATAATTTGAAGTGCTTCAATTCTTATTCCCTCAGGAAACATCACCACAATAGGTACTGATAATTTAAGTTATGCAAACCCCGGTCTTGTCTATAGCCTACGTATAGCTTCAAAGCTTATCCTTCCTAATTAAGGATGTTTGGTAGGCAAAGTCTATGGTTGAATTATTGAGTAAATTTAGTAGTTTGCATTTTAGAAAGGGTATTCGACTGAGCTTCTATTTGCTGGTATGGGGAAACCAAACTTAACGAGATGCGTAAAATGGCTTAAGTTCTCCAAATCATATGGTTTTAGCTAAGGGCAGTTAGCTAAGATTGGATAATATTCCCTGGTTCCTTAGCTATAACATTCTGGTATAGCAAAAGAGGTTAAAATCAAACATTTGCTGCTGGTTTTTTAAGGTCAGTTTAATATGCGGTTGACTTCTTTGAAGACTAGGTCTTCAAAGACGTCTAGACCAAGTAATAAGACATTGTTGAACTCGGCCATAAATTTTGAAGATGGAATTATCAAAGCCAACATAAATTGCCAGACCAGTTGCATCAGCCATGGAAAAAATTGAAAATTATACAATGATTGATATGATTAAAGAATAAGTAGAGGCAAAGTACAACTGAAATTTATATGCTGAAAATGCTAGCTTGGTGACAAAACCCTTTTCCATCAACATGTAGAAATCTTCTCGAATACGTCCAACATATACTTTGTTGGGTCCTGCATATAATGTCCTACAGTTCTCATATATCTCTGTATAATGGTGCAAAAATTAATAAAAAGAAAAAATAATTAAAAACAAAAAAGAAAATGATATGTCATCCATGTACCTCCTGAATCTTCCATATCCTCTCTGGAATCAACTGTTGGTTGAGATCATCATTTCTTGAATGTCTGTTTGGTATTCTTCAGCTGTACAAAAAAGAAAAAGAAAAAAGAAGCCTTTTGCTGTATATTTTTTACATCATGATGTAACTTCTGTAAGATAAGTGTTGGCCTAATTGGGAGGTTAATTATGAAAGGGTGTTGCAAGTGAAATATGGGAAAATGATTTTAGAAGAGAGAGAGAGAGAGAGAGAGAGAGAGAGAGAGAGAGAGAGAGAGAGAGACCCCTCCACAATGTGGCATGAACTCAATGATTATGGATTGTGACTCTTTAGAAGGATCACGGGGCTGATGTGTGTATCTTTGTCTAACTTGATGAGCACATGCTCTTTTTATTGCTAGTGGACCTTGCCCTTGAGTTCTTATATCATCCACAATTTCAGGTACTATATAACTCTGTATATATCAATTGGAGCTTTGGCGTTTTTGCCGCTTTGGTTTCATAGGGTTCCAATTGTTTCGATCTCATCATTATATATATATATATATATGTTTGAATGTACACTTCAGCACTATATTGCAGTGACCTACTATCAGTCACAAAGATTGAGAATTATCCTTGTAAATGAGAGCCGTTGTGAGGCAATTCATCAAACTTTACCCTTGAATCTCAAGTAGTTATGGATCATTACCGTGCAACTGGTTAGGTATAGTTGTTGGAATCGACAGGATTAGTAGTCTACAATGAGCTATAGTTGGAGCATTAAACTAGAAACTCGTATCTGGACATGTTTACCTTGCTAACTATAGATCATTATATATACCATGCAACCAGTTAGGTATGGTGCTTTTTTTTGCACTACGTACAGCAAGAACATATTTCCAATTAGCTATGGTCCCCTACACTATATGATGTTATGGAAAAAAGGTCAAGCAGTGGCAATTGCTTAGTTGCTGTTAGCTACAAGAAGCCAATCTATGATTGAAGAAATATCCTTATGGGATCACCAACCTACATATACATCTCTCTCAGAATTCAAAATGCTTCCCAACTTCTCTTTTCCTCCAAATGGAAAATTTCTTGTTCTTTCACTTTCATGGCCTAAAACCATTAAAATCCCAATGAAGTCAAAATCTCATTGGAAATGGTAACCAAAAAAATAACCATCCATCTCTTGGCCCTTTTGGCCTTAATGGGTTCCTCATTTTAAAGGAGTCACCAGAGCTTATTATAGTTAACCTATTATTTCCAGAAATCTCATCAAAATTCCTCCTGTATCAGTTTTTACTCCAAAGATGAAAATAGCAATTTAATTAGCCATTTGGAATTTGGATCCACTTGAAAGAGCTTAGCTTGAGACCAAAAAAAACTTGTCACATCCCACATATTAAGGGCACATGGGATCATACACCAGTAGTTATGGCTGATATATGAGGCTGTATTTATGCATAAGGCTACTAAAGAGAGGTAAAATCCTGTTGGAAAGTACTGAACAATAATAGTGGGTGCCATGATATGATCTCCATGTTTCAGGGGGCCATGATATGATCTCCTCTACTTGTTTTCGGGGCGTCAGTGGAGGTACTGGGGACACAACTCTGTCATCTGATTGCAAGCTCCAACACTCTTTCTTTGGCCTAATTTGCATGTCATCCAAACAAAAAAAACTCACCAGTGATGATGATAGATAGTATATATGCTGTAATATACGCATATCTATGTGTGTGTGTGTGTGTTTATATTGTTATGCTGATTTTGCTTGTGTGGCAGAACCTATAGACGGTTTTGATCTGCTGACAAGTGACAAAATCCCAAGATTTAATTTTTATCAAGGTATTTTGTCAAGTATATTGTGATATCCTATCCTTCATTTGAGGGATTTTAGGTCTGTCACCTGCAGCAAAAAACTGTCGGCCCAAATTGCACCAGCACATCCTCATGTGGGTGCCAGCTAGCTTAGACCAGGCCAGTTCAAGTTTTAGATGTACTGTACCTGCAACTGTTATCAGTGCCGAGCATAGGTTAATGAGTTCGACGTACATTGTTTGCTCATTTCGTTTAAGCTCAAGCTTTTGGAATCCAGTTGATTAGCTGAGGCAGCAGATTAACAGCCTCGTTAAGTTTTTCAGGCCCAATGCCTGGTTGAGTAACAGAAGATCATGTAATATCCCATTGTGGACCAATGGAAACTCTACTTGTAGCAAAATCGCAAAATGGCATGGAATATAAATAGTGTAAGATATAGGAATGGCAATCAATCACAAGAAAACCTAGTGAAATTAGCACAAAGTATACCAATGTAAAGAGCATAAGGGTTAACACGAAAAGTCTAATAGTATGTACCATCTCCAAGCACAATCGGACATGATAGATATCAAAAGAAAAATCTAGAATTGTCTGTCTGGATGAAACTTTATTAACAATGAAGTTGGAATAGTACTACAAGAACTGCTTGGCATACCAAAGAATGAAGTCATGTGTGTAGTTGATCGGAAATATTATTGCAATACCCGCTCTTATCTTTAGAGATTCAATGAGCGGGGAAAAGCTTGTCTAATCCGCATAGTAATGCATAGAATTCATTATTTCGAACGTCAGAAGTATATACCCCGAACATCGCCCACCAGTTCAAGCTACTGTCTTTTCGAGATGCATCCTTTTCTCGAGATAGCGAGCAGTCCAATATCAGAGCAACCAGCGCAGCTACTAATGTGTGTGACATGAAGATCACAGTCACTGCATCATTAAACTGGAAGACAGTGACATAAGTTCGGCCAATATGGTTTTAGAGATGAAAAAAAGAAGTTACGGTACTGTTGATTCAAAAATTAGTACTCTCACCCATCTAGGGCCATGGTGAGTATGACCAAATCTGTATTCTCTAAAGTATTGTGGTACTGAAAATCTAAAGGTCCTAGAGGGGGGGGGTGAATAGGCCTTTACCACTTTTTCGTTTAATTCTGTCTCCGGGATAGCAAGATATTGTCCTATCCCAGAAGGCAGGGTACGAGTAATAAAGAGAAAGCAGTAAGGAAAGAATGACACCAGATGTTTTTGGTGACGCAGAAATCCTACAACCAGGATCAAAACTGCGTGCCCCTTACTCTTGAGGGACAAACCTTTCCACTAATTGGTAACACACACTATTACAAGTTTCTGGCACTCTGGGATACATACCCCTTATGCTATCCTGACTAGTCTACCCACTAGTACAAACAGAGCTACACTACCTTAATCAATGTGCTTACACTTGGAAAGAAAAACAGAAGTATCAAACACAGATTCTTAACTACACTTCAAGTTAAAACCTTCTTGATCACTTCATGGGTTGGGCATCTCCACACTTTATCTCTATGGAATGCACAATGCAATGATGCATATGAGTTTTGAAAACAGTTTTAAGCTTCAGAAACCATGTCTATTATGCACTGTAAAGAGCAACCAAAAGACATGGAAGGAGAAGAGAAGAGATAAGAGAAACTACACTCGAAAGTGCTCTCAAAGAGTACCAAAACAGAATAACCAAAACCCCAAAATGTTTCACTCAACCAACAGCTCCAAAACAGCTTGGGACTCCTTATATAGACAAGGTTATTCGGTGGTCAACCACAGCTAAGAGACCACGTGAAACACAGCATACACATGCCTTAATGTAGTCCTACAACTGTCCTAAAGCAAGCCTAAGCATGGAGTGCTACAGACCAACAAAAATAGCAGCAAAGAGGACACAGCAAGCTTAAACAGGTATGGCAAGACAGCTTTTCAGATTTTACCTTAAAGAGCTAAGGTAGTCTAAGCAAGGCAAAAGAGGTCCTATGTGCTTATACCAGAATAGCAATATCAGTTCTCAATGAGGGAGCACGTTACAAGACAACAAAGAGAGGAACCAGAAAAATCAGGACCGAAAGCGACTTGTCAGAAGGAAAGAGACAAACCGATTTTCCAGAAAACACATGTGAGCTTAAACACCTCAAATCAAACAAAGTCAACTATCATGAACAAGAGCACATGTATTCTGAATTAAAGATGACCAAGGTAGCTGTAAATCACGTGCATACAGAATCAAGAATAACCTAGGCAACAGAAATCACGTATGGACAGAAATCCAGAATACCAGCAGATCAACGGGGATATGTGCAACAGTTGCTATCCTAAATGAACTGGGATGCATGAACTACCTGATATCCCAAAGAGATAAGTAAGGATGCCAACATCTTCAATCTCTTTTCTTGATGATCTTCCGGACAATTGTGTTTTGTCGATTGTCAAGGGATAGCCAATATAACATATGCCTTCAATCTCCCCCTTTGGCATTCCTTGACAAAACACAATCTTCAAAGAGTACCTGCATGAGAATAGTATAACACAAACAACACATGCAGCAAAAAGTATCCAAAGTACTTAAACCAAATAGTTCAGTACTCCCCCTGACTGGTTACCCAGGATAGGACCACAACTACCTATCCTAGTCAAGTAGTTCTCCCCATCCAAAAGTTCCTGCATGGATTAGCTAGTTCTCCCCCTTTTTGTCTAGGAAAGACAAAGGGTAAAATCATAGATGATTTAAAACCGCAGATAAAAGTAACATTGTTTAGGGACAGATCACAAAACCAAAAAAAACCCCAAGCATCATCACCAAGAGCGTCCTCATCCTTAGCACCAATCTTCCCAAATAGGATGGTTGCACCAGAGTCGGAAGGAGAGGAAACCGCAGTTCTATCCTCAGGAGAGGAAGAGGCAGTGGGCTCCTGAGCTGGAACTGAGCCGGCCTGACTTGAGACGAGGATAGAGATTTCAGACTTGAACGTATCGAACTGCTCCACAAGGTGCTCCTTGAGAGAAAAGGGCAGCGGAAACAAGACCAACTCTACTCAAGAGTCCTCGAACTAAGAGTTTTCTCTTCTTAAACACACAATCTCCACTTTTAAATTCCTGTGTAGTCAAGTCAGCAATAAAGAGTACCAGTGTCCTATCCCTAGGAAATACACACATGCATCCAAGAAAGATTCCTCAAAGGCAAACACAAAGATCACCATGCATGTATACTTCTAATATCCACTGGGATATTTGGGACATACCCTGAAAAATAGAAGGTACCGATGTACCTACCAACACATTGATAACTCCCCCTCACATGGTGCATAAGAGAACACAAAGAGTTTGATTTCAGAAAGATTTGCAACCTGTCAGCATGAACTCTGGGATGGAAACAGTCTGTGAAATCCCGGACAACAAGAAAATTTAAGCATGACTCACAAAAAATGTGACAACTAATTTTCATATGTCTTGATGGCTCAAATTTTTCACATGAGTATATGACTATATCAATGCTATGTTCTTACAAATCAATCCTTGGAACCACAAGAGTGTGTGTGTGAAAAGATCAATCTAAGGGAGTACAAGTTTGGAGCATCAAATGACATGAGGACATCAAGAGTAACCAAGTGACTTTGTCACAACCATTTGAGAGTTCTGGAAATTCAGCATATCAATGGACTTTGTCCCAACTTGGCCTTTGGCCGTTCTCATTTAAGTTCAAGGGAATTTCTCCATTTTCTTTAACTTTTGTCCAAGAGCTCATCTGAGAAATACGTCCTCATAGGTCCATATAACAGAGTAGTTATCATTATGTCCTGAGCGTAATGCTCAAAAGAATAATGTGTGTTTCAAGGACACTCAGTGGATAACTAGTCCGAACCCATCGAAGGATAGATAACATCTCAGGGATCCCCACTGGTTCCGGTTAAGGTGCACCCAGCAAGAGACTAGCCCATTCCTTTACTTAATTCATTTAACAAAAAGCACCAGAATTTCACATTTGTTCTTCAGTAACTAGTTTAACTCACTCAATTTTCTAGCTCAAACTCTATACACCCCACAAGAGTAACCTTTGTGCTCAAGAATTCTTTCTAGTTCCAAGAATGATTTAGACCACATGCACTAACATTCCCAAGGGCATAGATGCATATACACAAGTGAAAGATGCAACAAATGTTCATCAAGAAACATGAAATAAGAACACAACATTTTAGATCAAGTTCAGAAATATTTCCCGGGATTTGACCACTGACTCGTATCCCAGCATGAGCCAACATTTATTTTCAGAAAAAAAAAAGACTTGAAAGATAAATTTAGACCAGTGAGGGAGATATCTCAAGCAATGGTGCATACACCAATAGCCTTTCTAAGACTTTCAAATCTCAGATTGTCCAAGGGCTTAGTGAACAAATCAGCCAATTGTTGTTCAGTTGGAATAAATGTCATTTCAAGCTGTTTGTCTTCAACCAAGTTTCGAATGAAATGATATCTAATCTCTATATGCTTGGTCCTAGAATGCAACACAGGATTTTTTGAAATATTGATTGCCGAGGTGTTATCACAAAACAGGGATAGGATACCTTGCTCAAATCCGTAATCGCTTAGCATATGCTTCATCCAAAGGAGTTGTGTACAGCAGCTTCCAGCAGCTATATACTCCGCTTGAGCAGTGGACAACGATACGCAGTTCTGCTTCTTGCTATGCCACGATACTAGGTTGTTCCCAACAAAGAAACAACCACCCGAGGTGCTCTTCCTATCCGTGGCATCTCCCGCCCAATCCGAGTCCGAATACCCTGCAATCTCAGTGTTAGTATCCGTAGTATACAGAATTCCAAAGGCACATGTACCTGAAACGTATCGAATGATACGTTTGACAGCCTTCACGTGGGATTCCTTGGGGTTGGCTTGATACCGAGCACAAACACCCACACTAAAGGAGATATCGGGTCTGCTAGCTGTGAGGTAGAGCAGGCTTCCAATCATGCTTCTGTAGAGGGTTTGATCAGCACTGATGCCCTCCAAATCAGCACTGATTCTGCAAGAAGTTCCCATTGGGTTCCGGATGGGAGAGGCTCCTTCCATCCCAAACTTCTTCACAAGTTCCTTTGCATATTTTTCCTGCGAAATGAACAACCCATCTTTCCTTTGCTGAACTTGTAGTCCAAGGAAGAAGTTTAGCTTACCACAAAGACTCATTTCAAATTCTTGTTTCATTAGAGTGACAAACTCCTCAACAAGTTTTTGAGAGGTGGAACCAAACACCACATCATCCACATATATTTGAGCAATAATCATATGATGTGATACATTCTTAACAAACATGGTCTTATCAATAGAGCCACGCACATACCCATGGTCAATCAAATGTGTAGACAATTTTTCATACCAAGCTCTAGGAGCTTGTTTCAAACCATAAAGGGCTTTGTCTAATCTGTAAACATAGTCGGGATGGGAAGAGCTCTGAAATCCCGGGGGTTGTTCAACATACACTTCTTCTTTCAAAACTCCATTTAAAAATGCACTTTTCACATCCATTTGAAAGAGATCAAATTTCAGAAAACAAGCAATGGCCAAGAGTAACCTAACGGACTCAAGTCTAGCTACGGGGGCAAAGGTTTCATCAAAATCTAGGCCTTCTATTTGTGAATAACCTTGCACAACCAACCTAGCTTTGTTTCTTGTAATAATTCCCTTCTCATCCGTTTTATTTTTGAACACCCACTTTGTTCCAATAACATTCTTATCCCTAGGTCTAGGAACTAAGTGCCAAACATTGCTTTTCTCAAACTGATTTAATTCCTCTTGCATAGCCATAATCCATTCTGAATCCTTTAAAGCATCTTTAACATTCTTAGGCTCAATACTAGAAACAAAACCATAGCAAGCAATTCGATTGATGGCTAACCTATGCATTGTAAGAAAGCTCTTGAGATTTACCAGATTACTCACATACACTTTGGACTTGCTTCGAGTCTGTCTCGGCTCATCCACCATGCCAATCACATCCGAGGGAGAATGATCTTTCTGAACTTGTCTTTTCCCAACGCGATGTGACTTCTGGATAGTTAGGGTCTGATCTATCCCGGCACCTTCCTGATCAGATTTTGCATCCTGGGATACGTCATCAGGGATAGGATTCTGTTCGTCAATGGGAGTCTCAGGATCCTTGGGAGATGTCTCAGTGCTCACATCCTCAACCTGCACATTTCTAGAAGAATGGTTGTGAGAGCATACAAGAGAATCATTGATAGCCACGTTCACCGTTTCTACAACCTTGCATGTTCTCTTGTTGTAGACCCGGTAAGCACGGCTATTCAATGCATAGCCTAGAAAAACACCCCTATCACATTTAGCATCAAACTTTGTCAAATACTCACGGTCTCTATAAATAAAACAAGGGCTTCCAAAAGCTTTTAGGTGTGAGATATTTGGTTTCTTGCCTTTCCAAAGTTCGTAGGGAGTTTTATAAGTACCCGGTCTGAAAATTACACGATTAAGAGTGTAACATGCATTAAAGATTGCTTCGGCCCAAAACATATGAGGCAAATCTGCAGAACTCAACATAACCCTCCCCATTTCTACCAACACCCTATTCTTCCTCTCAACAATCCCATTTTGTTGGGGTGTAATGGGGGCTGAAAACTCATGGTGCACACCATTTTCCTCACAATACTCAGCAAACAAAGAGTTTTCAAACTCGGTTCCATGATCCGATCTAATCCTCAAAATGCATTTGTTTTCGGAGAGCTTTTCATTTGAAATTCGTTTTGCTAGTTCAAAAAACTTCCCAAAGGTTTGAGTTTTGTCACCTAGAAATATGACCCAAGTAAATCTAGAGAAATCATCTACCACAACAAGCACATATTTCTTTTTAGCAAGACTCTCAGTTTCTACAGGGCCTACAAGGTCTAAGTGGAGTAACTCAAGAATATTAGAGGTTGGTCTAGCATTTAGAACAGGATGGGAGGTTCGGGATAGCTTACCCATTTTGCAGTCTCCACACATACCTGCAGCTCTCCCGGACAGTTTGGGCAGACCACGAGCTCCATCCTTTGAAGACAGTTTCACCACATCTTGATGGTTGAGATGGCACATCCTTCTATGCCACAGATCTAGCAGGCTTTCTTGAGTTGAGGATTGGAAGCACACATCAGGTTCCAGCTTCTTGTTTGCACGGACACAGTAGCAGTGGTCACGGGACCTCTCCCCCTTCATCACATATCTCCCTTTCCCATCCAGAACAGTGCACTTGGATTTGTCAAAGGTTACTGTCTCGTATTCGTCAACTATCTGGCTCACACTCAGCAGACATACTTCTAAGCCTGCTACCAACAGCACGTTCTTCAGGGCTGGGAGACCAGGAGTATCAACTGTCCCGCATCCGATGATCTCTGCCTTGGCACCATCTCCGAACATGACATCACCAACAGGATGAGTATCATCCATGGAGGTGAACCATTTCCGTTCTCCGGTCATATGCTTCGAGCAACCGCTGTCCATGTACCAAGAATCGGATTTCCTGGTGGAAAGAGCAGTCAAGGCAACGTTGCAAACAGCTACAACATCTCTTGCAGCAATGGGTGAGGTCTTTACTCTTGAAAGAAAGCAGATAACCTCTTCTGGTTTCTTCTTTTTGACATCAGGGGCTTTGGGAGACATGACCCTTCTGGTATCCCGGGTTTTGTGAACAGATTTCCTGACCCAATTTGCAGAAGCAGGCTTCTTCTTCTGCTCCTGGATGCCAATAGACTGTGCTATCCTCGTCAGTTCAATGAGAGATTTCTGAAAGTGGGCGATCAGATTGATGTTTGGTGAGGTCTTGGCAGGTACAGAGTTTCCTCTCAGCTTGTAACAGTACCGACGAATGTGTCCACTGTTCCCACAGTGAAAGCATCTGATTTGCGAGCCTTTCTTGAGCTTTGACACCTTGGGGATTTCAGGAGCATTGGTCTTCAGCTGTGGATGAGGCTTTCCCAACACAGAGCTGGTTCCTTTTACGAACGTAGTCTTCTCTGAGCCCTTGGATTTGTCAACACCTTCAAATCCCAACCCCTTCTTGCTGCCATCTAGTCTTCCCATCCCACAGATTTGGGATAGCTTCTCCGAGCCAATGGAGAATTTGGCGAACTGGTTTCGGGCGTCCAGCAGGGCTTCTTCGAGCTTCAGCTTCTCATTAGTCATCAAGCTTATAGTAGAGGACCGACGATCCAGCTCCTCTTTGAGAAAAGTCACTTGCTCTTCAAGTTGGGTTTTGGTTGAAATCCATTCTGTCTTCTGGGATAGGAACTCTCCTTGTATCCTGGAATGTGTCTCCTTACTCAATGAAAGCTCATTAGATAGAACTTCATTTTTAGCAAGCATAGACTTTGAGGCTTTACACAAACGCACATACATATCATGCCCTTCATCATCGGAATCCTTGTCCTCAAGAGACTCATCCAATGTAACATGAGAGACAAAAGCAACCTTTTCATTTTCATCAAGATCGGTTTCAAAACTTTCATTAGACTCACTATCACTCCAAGTAGCTTTTAACACTTTATGAGACTTATTTCTCCTGTTAGCACAGTCCACAGCTTTATGTCCTATTCCATTGCATTCAAAACATTTCATGTCCGTTTTCGGGATAGGAGAGGGCCTGATATCCCGACTTTTCTGTGAAACCTGATTTCTAAAAGGCTTAGAGCTAGATCCTTTTGAGAAGTTCCGGTTAGAGTTGAAAGATTTCCTTTTCCTTAAGAATTTCTCAAATTGTTTAGTTAGAAAAGCAAATTCATCATTTTCATCATCTTCATTTTCATGCAACTTTTCAACCTCAACTTTAACCGAACTTAAAGCAATGGATTTCTCAAGCATGGGTCTTTTCTTTAGAGTTTCATAGGTTTTCAAATTACCAACAAGTTCTTCTAAAGGATAGGTATCAAGATCATGAGCCTCTTCAATAGCATTCATTTTAGAGTCAAAGAAGGGAGGTAAAGCAGTTAAGAACTTCCTAACAATTTTCTTTGATTCAATAGCCTCTCCTAAGCTACGACATTGATTTGTGATATTAAGTACACGACCATAAAAATCATCAATAGACTCTTTGTCACTCATGCTTAGACCTTCAAACTCAAAAATAAGACGTTGAAGTTTTTGTTGTTTAACACGGGAGTTACCTTCATGAGTGTTGATGAGCACCTCCCATGCCTCCTTAGCAGTGGAGCAATGAATGATTCTTTGGCGCTCTGCCTCGGAGACAGCATTGAATAGACAGCTAAGGGCCTTGATATTTGCTCTAGCCGAATCCTTGTCGTCTTTTACCCATTCGGACCTAGGCTTTGAAATTATTTCGGTTGATTCATCGCCTTTTGGTTTTGTGGGATGTGTCCAGCCTTCCTCTACACTTTGCCACAGCATACCATCATCTTGGTAGGAGAGGAAAGCACTCATCATGATTTTCCATTGAGAGAAATCATGTCCATCGAAAAAAGGTGGAACATTTATGGAAGAACCTTTTTCCCGATCCATAACGAACCCCTCAGAGGATCTCACTAGCAAGGGCTAGTGGCCGCTCTGATACCACTTAAAGGTCCTAGAGGGGGGGGTGAATAGGCCTTTACCACTTTTTCGTTTAATTCTGTCTCCGGGATAGCAAGATATTGTCCTATCCCAGAAGGCAGGGTACGAGTAATAAAGAGAAAGCAGTAAGGAAAGAATGACACCAGATGTTTTTGGTGACGCAGAAATCCTACAACCAGGATCAAAACTGCGTGCCCCTTACTCTTGAGGGACAAACCTTTCCACTAATTGGTAACACACACTATTACAAGTTTCTGGCACTCTGGGATACATACCCCTTATGCTATCCTGACTAGTCTACCCACTAGTACAAACAGAGCTACACTACCTTAATCAATGTGCTTACACTTGGAAAGAAAAACAGAAGTATCAAACACAGATTCTTAACTACACTTCAAGTTAAAACCTTCTTGATCACTTCATGGGTTGGGCATCTCCACACTTTATCTCTATGGAATGCACAATGCAATGATGCATATGAGTTTTGAAAACAGTTTTAAGCTTCAGAAACCATGTCTATTATGCACTGTAAAGAGCAACCAAAAGACATGGAAGGAGAAGAGAAGAGATAAGAGAAACTACACTCGAAAGTGCTCTCAAAGAGTACCAAAACAGAATAACCAAAACCCCAAAATGTTTCACTCAACCAACAGCTCCAAAACAGCTTGGGACTCCTTATATAGACAAGGTTATTCGGTGGTCAACCACAGCTAAGAGACCACGTGAAACACAGCATACACATGCCTTAATGTAGTCCTACAACTGTCCTAAAGCAAGCCTAAGCATGGAGTGCTACAGACCAACAAAAATAGCAGCAAAGAGGACACAGCAAGCTTAAACAGGTATGGCAAGACAGCTTTTCAGATTTTACCTTAAAGAGCTAAGGTAGTCTAAGCAAGGCAAAAGAGGTCCTATGTGCTTATACCAGAATAGCAATATCAGTTCTCAATGAGGGAGCACGTTACAAGACAACAAAGAGAGGAACCAGAAAAATCAGGACCGAAAGCGACTTGTCAGAAGGAAAGAGACAAACCGATTTTCCAGAAAACACATGTGAGCTTAAACACCTCAAATCAAACAAAGTCAACTATCATGAACAAGAGCACATGTATTCTGAATTAAAGATGACCAAGGTAGCTGTAAATCACGTGCATACAGAATCAAGAATAACCTAGGCAACAGAAATCACGTATGGACAGAAATCCAGAATACCAGCAGATCAACGGGGATATGTGCAACAGTTGCTATCCTAAATGAACTGGGATGCATGAACTACCTGATATCCCAAAGAGATAAGTAAGGATGCCAACATCTTCAATCTCTTTTCTTGATGATCTTCCGGACAATTGTGTTTTGTCGATTGTCAAGGGATAGCCAATATAACATATGCCTTCAAAATCCCATGAAGAAAGAGAATCCCAGTATAAATTTTGTTCTGAAACTGTTCAAGTTACAGTATTGGAGGAAACCAAGATCAGCAGAAGCTGCAAGTGACATCAAGACGAGTAGTGTTACATATATGAACACGGAAAAAGAAGTTAAAAAGAAAATGACAGTCATGAAAATGATGAGATTTGTGAAGACACAGAAACACATACAAACATATCCAAATAAGACGCAGTAAAGAGCTGCTATGATTAGTAAGGGAATAGATGCGAATAGGGCTCCAAATTTTCCTGGTAAAGAAAACCATTTTAGGCAATATTATGAGTAAAACATGTAAAATATGAAGATACAAGTACGTGAAATTCTGTTGAGAATAGACCGCGCATCCCAAAAATAGAGAACAAAATCATGAAACCAGCTGATATTTGGATAACTCTACGGCTTCCAACTTTTGACAATGCTAATAGACCAGCATGTTCACTATGCAGCAGAAATCAGTATCGTGCAGTAAGTTAGAATTTAGCAAAACAACACACTTTTCTGCATCTTTTACGGGCAACTTAAATTAAAAGTGTCTTGTTTTAGTGAAATTTTCTCTAAGGAACAAAAAACACGAGTTTTCAGGTCATTACACTGCTGCAGTAGTCCCTGTTAGCGATCCAAACAGCCCATTCAGAAAAACACCAACACCCTGAGATTCGATATCAAAATAAAAATTGCAAAACCACATTGAGTCGGAGCTGAAGTATAGACAATAGGACAAGATATTTTACCAGCCAGCCAATACCACTGAAGAAAATTATAGCCAGACTAGAAGCTGAAGATGATATATGTTGTTCATTCATATATCCAAGAATTACAAGAACAGTATATATATATATATATATATATATTACAATGGGAGAGAGAACCTAACGGATATAAGTCGTTCTAGAACCACTACAAACCAGTGGGGCCGACAGAGAAGAAAGCCGAACTCAGATAGGTACAACAGAGACCAAGAGCAGACAATATAAGTCAACTGGTCTTGGGATACACAATCTCAGACAGACCTACGAGCACTTCGCCAGGCGTAAGAAGCACCTCATGAGTAACTCACGTGATACACGCGAGACCTCGCCAAGAGAAGAGGAAGATGTCTCCTCGCGAGAAGAGCGCAAGAGCGCTCGCGAGGAGGACGCATGCGAGCACACATCACATGGTCAATGCTTGTGCGTATCTTCAACACTCCCCCTCAAGCTTGTATCAAGAGAAGATCTTGATCCAAGCTTGCCTAACAACCTGTCAAACTGAGCAGTAGGAAGTACTTTGGTAAACAGGTCTGCAAGTTGATCACAGGAACGAACATACACAGTTCAAATCACTTTGGATTGCACTTGATGGCGAACAAAATGGCAGTCGACCTCAATATGTTTTGTGCGTTCATGGAACACAGGATTTGCTGCTATGTGCATTGCAGCTTGATTGTCACAATGGAGAGTGATAGGCTTCGAACTCTGAATCCCCAGATCAAGCAAGAGAGCTTTTAACCAGATGAGCTCGCATGCCGTGGATGCCATGGCACGATATTCTGCTTCTGCACTTGATCATGCCACAACCGTTTGTTTTTTACTCTTCCATGTGACTAGGTTGCCACCAACAAAGGTGCAATATCCAGTTGTTGACTTGCGATCAAGAGAATTACCTGCCCAATCCGAGTCAAAAAAACCCTCAAGAGCAAAATGGCCATTGTTACTCATGAAAATACCTCGTGTGATGGAACCCTTGAGATATCTAAGAATTCTCTTCACTAATTGAAGATGATCAGAGGTTGGTGCATGCATAAACTGACTTGCAATGCTTACTGTTTATGCAATGTCAGGTCTTATTATGGTGAGGTAGATGAGTTTTCCAACCAGTCTTTGATACACAGTGATGTCTTGCATGATATGGCCATCATGTTCTAGTTTGAGATGACTAGGGATAGGGGACTTCACTGTGTTACAAGTCTGCATGTTGGCTTCTTCTAATAAGTCCAACACATACTTTCGCTGATTCAGGAACAAGCCTTTAGTTGAGTAATCTAACTCAATGCCAAGAAAGTACCTGAGTTGGCCAAGATCCTTGATTGCAAAAGTTTGATGAAGAGAGAGCTTGAGAGACTGAATTTCTTCAATGTTATCTCCTGTGATGATCAGGTCGTCAACGTACACCAACACAACCAGCCTTCCAAGCTTTCCATTTTGAGTGAACATTGATGAATCAACATTACTGCACTTAAAACCTGAATTACACAACACAGCACTCAGCTTGGCATACCAAGCTCGAGGTGACTGTTTGAGGCCATTTATGGCCTTGTGTAACTTGCAGACCATACCAGGTTCATTTTCTTGAGGATGACCTTGAGGGATCTTCATGAACACATCTTCCTCGAGATCCCCATGGAGAAAGGCGTTTTTTACATCCATTTGAAAAAGGGACCAACCATGATTTATGGCCACAGATAATAAGACTCGCACTGTGTTCATCGTAGCAACAGGTGCGAATGTTTCTTTGTAGTCTACTCCGAAGGTTTGAGTAAATCCACGCGCCACCAATCTCGCCTTGTGCCGCTCAATGCTCCCATCTGAATGATACTTTGTCTTATAGATCCACCTGGAGCCAACAACCTTTCTCCCTTTGGCAGAGGCACCACACTCCAAGTGCCATTATCATCCAAAGCTTGAAGTTCATCCCTTATGGCTTGATTCCAAGTTTGTGAGCTGCTTACTTCTTCAAATGTCTTAGGGTCGATTTGCTCACTGAGCTTGGTAAAAAACACATAATGAGCTGGTGAGATTTTTTCTGGATAAATAGCATTGCAGCTAGGGTGCTTATGAGTATACATCTTGAATCCCTCATATTTTGAGGGCAGTTTTCTAGCACGACTAGGATATCTGGGTTCTGAAGCTTCTCTCCTTTCTTGATGAGTTTGAGACTGAAAATTGTCTCCCACCACTTCTTCTTCATGATCAACAGCTTCTTCATGAGTGATATGATCACTTACATTTTCTCTGTGTTCATGATTTTTCTCAGTGACATCTGCTTCTGCATCTTTTTCTGATTCAATCTCTTTTTCTTCTTGCGGGCTGATCTTTCTTTGCTCTATAACAGGCACTGTAGGTGTGGTTGAGTCAAACAACTCCCCCTCTCTGCTGTCTCTACTCTTCTGAAAGAAGAAGGTAGACTCATCAAACCTCACATCTCTAGTTACATAGAGTTTTTTAAATGTTGGATCATAACACTTATAACCCTTTTGAGTTGAAGAATAGCCAAGAAGAACACATTTAGCTGCTCTTGCATCAAGCTTCCTTCTATGTGAGGCCTGGATATGAACAAAGCACACACATCCAAACACTCTTAGATGCTCAAAACCAACTGCCTTGCCTTTGAGAACTTCGATTGGAGATTTAAACTCCAAGACCCTGCTGGGGAGTCTATTTACAACATATGCTGCTGTTTGGATGACGTGTGACCAAAAGCGTTTTGGTACATTGGCATGGAGCATAATTGCTCTTGTTTTCTCCAACAAATCTATGTTCTTCCTCTCAGCAATTCCATTTTGCTGAGGGGTTCCCACACATGAAGTTTGGTGCAAAATACCTTGGTTGCTTAAATAGTTTTGCATGACATTGGATGTGAATTCTGTTCCATTATCTGATCTGAGGGTGGAAATATTAGTAGAAAAATGATTTTTTACCAAATTATGAAAATCTTCAAAACATTTTTGAACTTCATGCTTAAATTTCAGGAGATAAACGAAAGTATTTCTTGAGAAATCATCAATAAAAGTAACATAATATCTGAAACCATCAAAAGATACAACCTTTGCAGGTCCCCAAACATCTGAATGGACAATTTCAAAAGGTCTAGATGCCCTAGAAACTGAACTGGGAAAGGCTAATCTAGTTGATTTTGACTTGTGACAAGTCTCACATTCATGGAGTGGTTTAAAGACATTTGGAAATAAGAAAGACATGACATGAACTAAAGGATGTGCCAGTCGCAAATGCCACAGATTTTGCAGGCTTGAAGAAGGTGAATCTGCTATGAGGCTCTTTAAAAAACTTGAAGATATGGAAATGTAGTACAAGCCATTGAGATAAAAACCTTCACTAATCATCTTCTTGGTGACCCGATCCTGAAATATGATGCTATGAGGTGAGAAAGTTGCAAGACAATCAAGTGAACGAGTGATTTTTCCAACAAATAGGAGTTTGAAAGGGAAATCTGGCACATACATAACACTCGATTTAATGGTTTTTGAAAACAAAGACAATTTTCCTTTACCAATCACAGGGACACGATTTCCATTTGCTATGGAAACAAATGATGGCTTATCAAATGAGTAAAAATCATTTAACACAGATGAATCATTGGACATATGATCAGAAGCACCAGAATCCACAATCCAAAAATTACCAGTTTTGCTGAAATCCAATGCAGTAGATAGACAACACATTATACCTGGTATGTCATCAGGATCAGCTAGGAAACCAACAAATTTTCCAAGCATAGCTGTTGCATTTCCACTTGATGATGACCCTTGCTTCTGTTGAAGAAAGCTTGCAAATTCATTGATCAAATTTATGGGATTTGTAGAGTAATCTACAGCTTCTTCAGAGCATGTATTTGATGCAACGTTTGCTTTTGGAGTATAGGCAACTCTCATTCTTCCTCTCTCACCACCAAGACCTTTCGGCTTGAGCTAAGGATGCAGAAGCCAACAAGTTTCTTTGGTATGGCCTATGCCATGTCTACCAATGCGCTCACAGTGAGAGCACTTCAAATCAGATCTCCTTCCCTTGTAAGGCCTTGTGCTCACAAAAGCCCTTGACTCAGTGGAAGTTGAGTTGGCTCCATCAACTGCAATATCTGCTTGCATCACCTTCCTTCTAGTCTCTTCTCTCTGAATGGTGCTACACACAGTTGTTAGTGAGGGAAGCTCAGGTGACATGAGTATGTGGCTTTTAAGGTCCTCATAGTCAGGACCAAGGCTGCATAGAAGCTCGAAGATTTTGTCTTCTTCAACCCTTTTCAAAATGATCTTGGAATCTACTGTATGGGGCCTGTAGAGATCGAGTTCATTCCACTTGGCTTGAAAGTTTCCAAGGTGCTCGATGAATGTCTGATTTCCTTGCTTGAGTTCAGACAAGTCTTTCTTGATTTGAAACACTCGAGCTGAGTTGTTGAGGTCTCCATAGAGGTCTTTCACTACCTTCCACATGTTGAGAGCAGAGTTTGAGTATTGAAAAATCCTTTGGAGTTTTGCCTCCATGGAGTTAATCAGCCAAGATCTCACAAGCTGATCTTGTGAGAGCCATGACTCGAATTCTGGAGAAGAGGCTGCAGGGACCTTGGATTTTCCGCTTATGAAGCTCAGCTTCTGCCTTCCACCAATGGCCAGTGTCATTGCATTTGACCATGATATATAGTTAAACTCATTGAGGAGAGAGGATGTGAGTTGCTGATTTGTAGCCGACTCGAACTCTTCTGATGGTTTGGTGCCAGATGATTGGCCTGAGGATGATTGAGAGGTGTTGCCTCCTGTCATTATGAGGACTGGGAGGTAGCTATGGATTTAATGCGTAGAAGCAGGTCCTTAGATGGATCACTGCTCTGATACCATGAAGAAAATTATAGCCAGACTAGAAGCTGAAGATGATATATGTTGTTCATTCATATATCCAAGAATTACAAGAACAGTATATATATATATATATATATATATATTACAATGGGAGAGAGAACCTAACGGATATAAGTCGTTCTAGAACCACTGCAAACCAGTGGGGCCGACAGAGAAGAAAGTCGAACTCATATAGGTACAACAGAGACCAAGAGCAGACAATATAAGTCAACTGGTCTTGGGATACACAATCTCAAACAGACCCACGTGCACTTCGCCAGGCGTAAGAAGCACCTCATGAGTAACTCACGTTATACACGCGAGACCTCGCCAAGAGAAGAGGAAGAGGTCTCCTCGCGAGAAGAGCGCAAGAGCGCTCGCGAGGAGGACGCATGCGAGCACACATCACATGGTCAATGCTTGTGCGTATCTTCAACAACCACGACTAACAACAGAAGGGGGTACAGGTGTGGCCCTTCCATTTCTTGCTGTAGCATAAAATGTACAAGAAGACTACAAAGATTGGAGGTAAATCAATTTAATGGGGTTTCTCAACCAAGTCAGAAAACTTGCATTAGCAATAGTTGTAGGTTACATGCACTGCCTCTTGTCAATTCTAACCACTTAAAATGGAAAAAATAGAATGTGAACCTCTACGAGAGAAACTAAAGAGGCAGAAACCAGCTTCTCCTGCATCAAAAGTCGGGGTTCCCCATTGAAATGGGTAATATATATCCTGCATGTATGACAAAAACCCGAAGGCAGTGAGATCAACTGTTGTGGTCAGTGCATCTGCATCTGAGACAGAATGAATTACTTGTTGACGATTGTAGTTGCATACAAAAATCTCACCATAGAGATGCAGCGATAAGGCCACAACGGTCAGTGTGACAACCGATCTGAGTAGTTGCAGGTTTGTTGTCATAAACACCACTTGAAGTTAGAAGTTGTGCAAACAACCATACAATTCCCACAGAGAGCATCACTGAATATCTTTAAAAAATCTGCCACTTTGTACTTATAAAGCCAGAAAAGTACTACAAAACAGGTTATCGTCAAGAATGTCAGTGTCGTGAGAAAACTAGAAATACATGGGTAAATAATGACCAACAGAAACTTTCCTGTGAGATGAACACCATGATGATCAACTCGGGAAGACCAAGTTCAACACATCTTGCCAACTACAAACAGAATTAGAGGAGAAAAAACAAGAGTTGGATAGTTTTACATACATTGCCTATCAAAATTTAATATCAGTCTAACCATTTCTGCATAATCTACTTGAACCAATTTAAGATGACAGGGAATACATGAATAAAAATGTAGAGAATAACATAAATGATAACATGTATTATTTTTGCATTGGTCGGAGCAAACAATGAAAGATCAGTAACTATTTACCATAGGGAAATCAAGATGATAGACGCCAAGTCCAGCAAACGTTATGTATGGGACAATAGAAAGAGGGCTTAGAAACCTAAATCAGAAAATTAAGAAGGTCACAACACACAGAGTATAAATGTTTCTAGTGAAACAAAGATACGAAGCTTTAGATTTTACCTTATAACGTTTCTCCACAATCATCTGAAAAGTGGCAGTGACAATAAGAGCCCCTTGTTTGCCTCTCATACTTTGTAAAAACCTCTGGAAGGATTCATACAAAAATATCAAGGAGTTAGAGATCCCGGCCGGCAACTTGATCAAAATAAAGAATTAAACCAAGTCTCTAGCTAGTGATCACCTCATGAGGATCTGGGAATGCCTTGTATCTCTTGGCTAGTATTATTGAAGTTGTGGGGAGTACATATGCGTATGAACCAACTACCACTGAGGGAAGTCTGGTCCCAAATAAAGACTCCAACAATATGCTCAACCCTGAAAGAAACAGCATGGTCTGCACCACCCTAGCCTTCTCAACCTGTGCACATATACAAAAATTATCAAATAATACATGAAACTATCAAGACACGAAGAATATTCACCGAAAAGTTCCTTACATCGCCTCCTCCCATTTGAGGAACAATTATATTTGGAATTAAGATAGTAATACCAAGAGTGAACAGATAATGCTGGAAACCCAATATTATAGCCTTAGCTGCATAACAATGGATCAAAGTTAAGATTCGAAATCCAAAGCAGTTAGGTATCAAAAAACCAAAAAATTAATAAGAGAGTATACTTGCTCCAAGGAGGAGGAGTGTTAACACAGTACTGAACTCCAGGTAGTTGCTCTCTCACAGGTTGTGGCTGCAGCTCCTCAGGCTTCTTTTCGACGCCACCATCACTACTGTTGTTATTATTCTTGCCTTTCTTCCCACCACCACCACCACCACCAGTATTCTTATTGTTGCGACCACCAGCCTTGTTGAGTGTTCTTATTGCTGCTACCACCAGCCTTGTTGTTACTCTTGTCATCCTTTTGAGTAAATTCTTTATCGAGTAATTGAATAAACATTAATGCTATAATCTATTGATTTGAAACTACAATAAAAGGATGATTTCGTTTTGAAGTCAATTGGGTGTTGAATTTTCGGAAGTGATATTTGAACGCCCATGATTAGATATGATCGAACGATCTCGTTCAGAGTTCTGGAGACCCCCATGTCCCAATTTATGCATTTGTAGTGAAAAGATGAAAACGTGTACATCTTCAAACGATAAAACAATCCGAGGCAGAGGAAATGGAAGACGATGAGCGATGGGGAGAAGGAGGATTTTGACAAGAAACGGTCTCTTTCAAGTTTTAATTGATGTCGATTTCAGTTTGCAATACGATTACAACAGAGAAATTGAACACAAGAACAGATCAAAAACAGTACGAGAGGAACACAAGCAGCAGAAGGAACAATGGTGCAGGAAGAGGAGATAAAAAGTTATCATAAATATAAAAAATAAAATAAAAACAGAGAAAAAAATGAAATTTAATAGCCACATGTCTATGATAGACCATTGAGTACCATTGAATGTCATCAAAATCAATGGCCAGGCTTTAGTGTAAAAATTTGCGTAGAAAAGTGTGGCCATTGATCCTGACCATATGGTCCTGCCACATTTCAGTAAGATATTCTTGGTACATCAAATATGATTTTCTACAATAAATGCCATAATTCTTCCTTGCTCATCCTTAAGTGATAAACCGTAAAGAATATTCTCGGCAGAACAATCAATGAAAAATTGTGCTATCAGCAGATCAACCTAGATCCAGATCAAAGCTTTCATTTGACAATGGCAAGGTGAACACATGATGTGAAAGACATCAATAACTTCATCTTGGATTGAATGAAAAGGTTACGTCATCATCATACTTTGTACATGTAGTACAAAAACTCGAATTAAGAATACATGCAGCAAGAAAGAGAAAATGTATGCTTCCCTGTATTGGATCACTTTCATTGCGCCAGCCAAATTCAGCCGAATTCAGCGAAGTCGCAATCTAAGACGCTGAAGTACAACCTGCAAAGCAAAAAAAAATGGAAAACTTTAATGATGCCAAGAACAGAGATATGAATTTTCCAATCTTACAAATGCTGATGCACATACATCCTATTTAGGCAGAAAATCATAAATCAAAAACGTTAAGACGTTAAATGTTGACTTTTCCGTTAATTTCCATTAATCAGACTTGCAGATATCTCAGCCAACATCATACACATATCTGTAAATGTCAAACCTGAAATCCATAAAATGATCTCTGAATCACATTATGAATGTTCCCAATACTTGTAATCCTTTAACAATGGCCAATGAGCCATTTCCCTCAATTACCAGTCACCTAATTTTTCAAAAATGTGACTTTTATTTTCAACAATGGCACACAGTGGGTATTAAATCACTTCTTCCGCATGTACAAACTGCCAACCACCATGGTGATGCCGACTACAACAGCAGGAACAGCCAATATTGCTTTGTCAGGTCCATTAGCTTCAGACAGCCAGTTGGTTGTTGCTCAATCTTAGCTGAGGAAGAGGTGTATATGTCAAGCTCTATGATGCACATGGTTTCCATGAGCTCATTTGCACTTTTTCTATGCCCAGAATTTTCAAGTTCATTGGTGGTATCTTTTCCTGTGATGAAATCAAATAACTAAGTCATATCATGAATCTACATCTCCCGTTGGACAAGTTAGGTTGGAACCGGTGGCCCAGGTGACTGTTGTGGACATAGAAACCCACGTTCGTAGTCTGGATGCTTAGATCTGATAATCTTTAGGACTACAACAAATCCCCTCGGAAACCTTGATCCTTTATTGGGTAAGCTGGAAGACTAAGTTTGAATCCAACCCAGCTTCAAGAGATTGAGTTTTATGATAATTGGTTGAGGTTGGTTTTCTGGGTTCAATGGGAATCAAAGAGCATCGAGAGAAAATAGAATTTCCCTAAGAAAAAGAACAGAGGAAATGAAATATTTCGAACAGAGGAAATGGCGTTTATGGGGTTACTGAGCTAACTAGCTTGGAAGAATAGACAGAATGGTGAGCCACGCTGCTTGGGGGAGCCTTAAAATATGTTAATGCCCTTCAAAATAAATGGAGATGTCTTTAACGTCCGAAACATTCAGACTGACCAAAGTGACAGACGGCACCAAACGTGAGTGGACCAAATATATATTTTTTCTAAAAAATGCTTCTTAGTAAGCAAAATGTTGATAAACTTATACTTCAGTGACCATTTTTGATTTTTGATTTCTAACAATACAAAGCTTACAGTCTCTACTTTGATTATCATTTTTTTTTAAGAACTTTGATTATTCTACCAGAGAATTGTTGCTGACAGGTACAGAGCAAATGAGATGCACTTATCTGATATTGACTCCTAAACTGCTCAAGCTCTTCAATTAAACTGTTGTTGAGACCTGAACGTTTATCCAACCACCACCAGATTCCTTCATCTATCATATAAGGAGTCATCAGTCCTACAGCTGACAACTTACCACTTCTATCTGTCAAAAGTCCTCGTTGACAGTATTTTAATCATTTCACTTATAAATTCCTAATCACCTATAGCAGCTAACCTGCAACTAACACTACCTTATTTCTGAGTCCAGTCCTAGGCTCGTCGACCTATACATATAAACAACCTAGCCTATGTTTAAAATGCTAATATTAGACAATAACATTGATTGTCAATTTAATTACACAAGCCATCCAACACTTTGCATCAGCATTTCCAACCACAATACGTACTATTACTTACAGAGGCTAAATAAAGAATGTCATTAAAGATTGTTGGTGAACCTAATATTACCTTCTTTCGGTTATTCACCACTCAGACAATCAATTTTTATCATTCCAAGTACTACGCAGATACTGAATACAAAAGACTACCACTTTCTAGTAAAATTTATCACAGTTCACAGTCAATCTAATACTACATTTGAACAGTAACATCATTGCACAATCTCTATCAACCAGTAACCACATTAATGAAAAAAAAAATATGAAATTCAATGGAACTGCTTATAACAAGGAGTGAAATCTTACCAGAAATAGATTGCTCCGAGCTTTGAACTCCACCAACATTGCCATCATAAAGCTCTCCCTTCTTAACCCAAGCCAGAGAATTCCACCGGCTCGGTTTCTCTTTCTTGTAACCCCAAGTCATTCCCTTGCTGCGATAATCAAACCTACTAGGCATCCTCATCTTTTCATCCCCTCTTTCAGTCTCAGCCTTCACGGATAAGCCCCTAACTTTCAACACAGTCTCATCCTTCCCATCCACAATCTTTCCCTTTGGCCTCCACAACCTATCTTCCCCTCCTGCACTGTCAACACTTGTTGGTAAATCCCTAACTTTTGGCTCACTCTCCTCCTTTCTATTTCCCCCCACCAGCCTATTGTCCTCTTCCTTCGTCTCACTATTCTTCCACAATTCCCTAATTTTTGGCTCACTCTCATGTTTCCTATTTGGCCCCCTCCGCCTACCTTTCTCTCTTTCAGTCTCACCATTTATCAAATTGTCTCCAACTTTCGAGCCAATCACCTCTTCCAGACCCACATTACTGCTATTTGCGCCCATCAGCCTACCTTCCTCTCTTTCTGTCTCACCATTCATCGAAAAGTCTACCAACTTTGGCTCAATATTGCCTTTGGCAACCACACTCCTCTTACTTGACTTCTTCCACAAACCATTGCCTCTTCCGGTCTCTCCATTCATCCCTAAGTCCTTAACTTTCAGCTTAATCTCATCCTTAGCTCCCACATTTCTGCTACTTGGCCTACTCACCCTTTCATCCCCTCCTCCAGTCTCACCAATCACTGATAATTCCCTCAATTTCGGTTCAATTTCCTCGCAATTCAAGCTCAAAACACCAGTTCTTCTCCTTCCTCCATTTCTTTGCAAGCCACTGCTCGCCTTCTCAGCACTCTCCTCCTCGTTTGCCTCCGCCTTACAATTCTTCTTCCTATTCTTCAGCCATTTCTTCTTCTTGATAATCTTCTCCTCCGGCTCCTCAGCAACCTCCGAAACATTCCGATCAGCAACAACCGGCCGAGACTCTCTCCGATTAGACCTCCTCCTGGCAACGACGTCGTATCGCTGCCTCTGCAATTTCGCCTCTTCTTCTTCCTTCTCCTTTTGCAGCCGCCGGAGCTCCTCCGCCTCCTTCTCCCTCTGTAATCGCTCTTTCTCTTCTCTCTCCTTTTGTTCTCGCTCCTTCTCTTTCAGATAGCGTTCTTTGAGCTGGTTGAGGCTGACGTAGTTGGCCGGTAACGGCGGTAGTCGCTCGCTCTCCGACACCTCCATTTTGAACGCGGTCAGTATTTCAGTATCAGACGAACCCCAACTTTTGTGATCAATAAATAACCAGAATACCAGAATAGGTAAAGTAGCTCATAAATGAAAAAATGATTACAGGAATAGGATTACAGGATTACTGACCTAATTTGTCATCGGGTTCGTCGCTCCCAGTCGCAAAGTGGGTTAATGTTCAAAAACGATGGACCAAATCAATGATTATGACCAGGCATTGATGAGGGCTATCGGCTATACAAGTCGTCAACCAGGGCCAGAGTGGACCCGATATTAGCCTAGGATTGACCGTGGGCCTCAGATTTAGTGAGCTTAGAAGGAAGTGGACCGTGTATGGGCCTAGCCTTGGTCCAATGATACAAGACACATATGCGCACACCATGTCACTATTCATTATGACTGGGCGTGAGACGAAAAGAATCTGTCCTAGATAGAAATCACATCAATCTCAAAATTTGGTGGAGGGACTGGATTTAATATTTTAAAAATAAAATCCGATAAGAGCCGAACTCAAACGAGATCCGGGTTCATTTCAAGATTTCCATATATTTTATAAAAAATATAAAAGTAATTGCAAGTGTACAAAGAAGCTTTAAATATGTACTATAAGCCTCAAATATGTACTATTTTCTTTCGGTAGGTTAATCCATTATGAAAGATGACAAAATGAATCAAAATAATGAAGAAAGTAGAAAATTAACTTTGAGTCTCTACCAACTCGATGGAAGTCGTGGAACTGTGGAAGAGAATAAGATGCGGCAGTGAAAAATAATGGGAGAAAAATGAGGATTGAAACAAAATATAGTAGTTTATTAGCCTTTGAAAATTTTGTTAAAGTTATATTATTTTGGGTATAATATTCGGGTTGGGTTAAAATATTATTTACATTAAAAAACAAATTTAAAGCCCGTTATATTTTTTTTAAACGGAACCAGATATGACGAGTCTTCTATTTGAAAAATATAAATCTATATCGTCTGAAATATCTCGAAACCGAGTCGAATCAAGATTTTCAGGCATATGTGCCCGGCCCTACTATTCATCGAGTAAAAAATGTTTTTGGTTTCTTGTGGTGAACTAATTTTTAATAAGAGGCATCATTTTTGACTGTCATGATTGTTTGGGCCACGTATGCACTTAGCCCACTTCTATTTATATTTTTCAGTATCTACGAATTAATATGAGATAATGTTAGAGATAATGTTAGGTATTCATGGATTAACTAGGTTTTGAAATCTGGTCCATGTTAGGGGTGGGTAAAAGACGGATTTGATTAATTTTGATCGTTTTTATCTTTATTTCGAACAAGATCGGACAGAATGGGTTCGATTTCGGACATAAATTAAAATAAATATTTAATAACAAAAAACTGAATTTGATGAGACGAACCGAATTTTGGACTCAATATAAGATAAACATAAGATCCAGAGTCTATAACCAAAAAAATATTTTCTTTACCATATTTAATGACTTAATGTTTAATTAAGAGCAACAAAACTATAAGCAATTTTATTCCATGTTTAATTGATATATTTAGTTCATATTACAAGTAGTGTAATACTTTGATTGTTAGAGCATCTGCACCGGTTAACTATAAGCAATTTTATTCCATGTTTAATTGATACATTTAGTTCATATTACAAGTAGTGTAATACTTTGATTGTTAGAGCATCTACACCGGTTGCTTTAGCAATTGCTAAAGTAAATGCTCCAAATTGCTCAAGCAAACCAAATCCATCATTAGCAAAAGCAAATCAAATTTTGGATGCACCCATACATAAAATGTAAGAGCAATTACATTCATCATGTTATAAAATATTAATAAATTATTTACCGGTAAGATTTACGACCAATAATAATGTGACAGGTCTCTTTATCGACTAAATAAATATACACGATTTGTCGTAAACACATGCTTTTAAAATTGAATATTTTCTTATAAATGAATACGAGAACACTTTCTTCATGAGAGTTGTAGATGATTTTATTGCAATCTCATAGGAATTTTTGTATAATTTTTCAGACTCTTGAACTATTTATTATGATTTTTAGATATTTTAATTTCAATTTGAGTTCATTAAAAATAGCAATTTTCTTTAAATTTGAATTGTTAGACCGAAAGTTGAATTCAAAATTAACGGCCCAAATCAAGTGGACCGTTGGAAGTAAAAAGTAGCCAACCCCAGGACACTTGTCATTTTTTTATATGCCCGTCAATTTTTTAAACTGGTTTACTGGCGCGTGCAATCCTAAAAGAAAAAAAAGTTGAACGCTCCTGACGTCACCCACGTGTGGTGGGCTCCGCCTGACGCTGCAGCAAACGCCAGAGTAATTTATGCTCGAGTGATTGCTCGATCTTTGTTTTTCTCGTGCACTGTACTTGCCGATCTCACAGTTGCGTCTCTTTGTCCGGTTTGTTCGAGCAAAATCCGACCGACTTTACTTTTTGCTCAAGCAACACAAACACCGGTGTAAAATAAAATAGATAAATATATATTGAGAAACGGGAAAATTATCGGGATTTTAAAATAAAGACCGAATTATATCTAAACAAGAATAAAATAATAAAAAATATAATTTTAGTTCCAATCAGATTGAATCGGATTCGAGATTTATAGTATTCGTGTGTGTTAGTTTAGAACTGTAGATACTAACAACGGAACAACCCATGGACCATACAATGAGCTAGTCGGAGCACGACATCCGCTGTTTCCAATCACACCTCCCACGCAACCCTTCCCTTATTTGTGACTTGGCGAGCAACAACAGCACCGCAACGGCGCGCTTATTAAAAGTATCAAAACGACGCTTTTTCCCACAGCCACAGGCACAACACAGTCACAAACACCACGTTTTAACCAGACCACACCTCATCATCACGTCCCACGTGTCCTTTCTGCCTGTCAGCTCTCTAAAATTTAACCTCCCGAGGCCCAGCCCTCACCCTCCAATCAGATCCTCCCTCATCCTTCCTGTTGCATGCAAATAACACAGCCACAGCGGCGACACGTCGTTAGCAGCCAAACACGACCGACCCGAGGCTGAGGGACACTTCCGTAATTCCAGAATTAAAAGCCAAAAACGGCCAAACCAATCGTGATAGGTGTATCCACGCATGGCGGCCAAACTCACACGTGTTACAACAACAGGCCCCGGGAGCCATGCAAGCCAGGCTCTCCATTGGCGTGGAACACTATTGGATAGTTAAAACTGTAAAAACAATCAACAGAGTCCCCACAAATCACAGTGTTAAAACCCACGCAGTTAATTTTCTAGTTCCTCAAACACGTACCCACCGTGAAATTCCAAGTGTCAATCTCTCCTTCTTC
The DNA here is from genome assembly GCA_946800695.1 of Geum urbanum. NCBI lineage: Eukaryota > Viridiplantae > Streptophyta > Magnoliopsida > Rosales > Rosaceae > Geum > Geum urbanum. Next base: position 60,858,778 of record OX327002.1, read on the forward strand.
TGAGCTTCATGTTTGCCCTTCTCTTATTGGCCAGTTTCCCCTCTTAAACAACCCTTTCACCCTTCACAGTAGTAGTCCGTGTCTTTCTCAACCTTCACAGAGGTCTCTTCTGCCTTCACTCAAAAGCTTTTGCCATTGAGAGTTGTGGTGGTTGAGCTCAGTCTCAGTGAAGCTAGCTAGCAAAAACTCTTGATACATTTTAGCCACCATGATCAAGACACTGAATCCTTACAACTCCACCAGTACGGCGAAAACCGCCGAGATTATGTCTCGGTACAGGCCCATAGCACCGAGACCGGAGACGAGTCCGACCAGCCCCACAGGCGAGAGCCCAGCCCTGTCTCAGAAGATCAGGGACTCCCCTTACCTCCGAAACCTCTGGCCGCAGCTGCAGGCGAGACCCACGAGGACCAGGAAGAGAGGCCGAGCTGCAATCTCACCACCAATCTTCAAAAGGCAGAGGACACCAAGTACAACAACAACTACTCATGTGTTCAGCCTCTCTCCTGCTTGCCATGTGACATCTCCCAAGAACATGACCTTGGATGGATTTCCTCATCCTCTTCCGCAGCTCCAGTTGCCGAACCAGCTTGACAACACCGGCATGGTGACTCTGCCTCTTCTGTCTTACCCTTCTCCGGTTCCCATTGTCGCAAGGCAAGCTGTAGTGGCCAACCAACCAGCCGAACTCGATTTACTCAAACCTTGTGGAGGAGAAGAGAAGCTGATAGAGTTGAATTTGAACTCGAACACTGTAGCTGAAATTCCAGAGGAGAAAGATCTGCTCAAGCAGCTACAAGGCACTTCTCCACCTCCTACTCCTCCTACCCCCAATGTCATTGCACCTCAGCCTATTCGACCTGTTGGATCGAGCATAAGTGTGGGCTGCATCAGCACAGTCCCGAGTCTGACCCCGGCGGCAGCGCAAGCGGCTCCGAAGAAGCCAGAGGATGTGGAGGAGGAGGTCGAATCCGAGGCCCTGCCGGCCATCATTTCGGATTCTCACAACAAGGTGAGGATGGCAAATGCAGCTTACAAGGAGATGGTGGGTCAGCCGGAGTGTGCTTGGCTCGACTCGATGGTGGCCAGCCCCTGCAAGAGGATCAGCGGGGAGGTGACGCTGCAGCTTTCAGATGCGAGGGTGCCTACTTCGTCAAATGCTTTTTCGTGCTGGGTGAGGATCGAGTGGGGGACGGAGATGGACAAGCACGCCATCAATGCTTTCTGCGATGTGATCAAACTGGCCTGTGAGACCAAAGACTACCTATTCACTTGGAGGTTCCACACCCACAGCAGAGAGGCTTCTCAATCCGGCTCTAGTGTTTGAAATCGCTACTTTGTAATTAAGAGTAGTGTAGCTCACTAGAAGATGCACATTAGTAATATATATCTACTATAAATGTAGTATTAGGAAAGCAATATAAATAGTTAAGTAGACGCTTTTGAAGGTAAACTCCAAAGGAATCTTGTTATCAAGAGAATGGAGATGTATATTATTGCACTTCTTTGCATAAGGAGAAACTGGTTCAGTACATGTTATTCCCAAATAAACATAAACAACAGCACGAACACAGCTTAAACACAACTACTGAGAGGATCATGAGTGTAGAAGAACAAGATTGGTGAAGAAGTTGAGATTAGGCACTCACAAGTCTCAAGCTTTAGGATCCTAGAAGTAAGACAACAATTTACTCCTCGCTCTTCGGTAGCCCCTTCCACTTGAAGTTGTCTGCATAAGTTCTAGCCTACGCACATTATCAGAAAATCTCAATCAATTGAAAGCGGCACAGGACAAAATCATGATCTTAAATTTAAGAGCAAAGCTACTTGATTCATCTTCACCCAAACAGTTTAGTTAGGGAAACACGTTAATTTACATACCCTTAGAAGAGGTACCTGACGCTTCCTGACCTGCATAGCATGCAGTTAAGACAGAGTTCTTAGCAATGTAGATTGATGGAGATAAGTTTGAACATCAGTTTCAAACACAAACTGCAATGGAAAAATTCTAAGAACACCGATTCGGAGACTACAGAAAGATTAGAACTTAATATAGGCACACACCGTATATTCCCAGCCATGTCTCTCTGCAAAATCTTTAGCAGCTTCTGCAGTTTCAAAAGTCAGTCCTGCTTCACCAACATTGGCATAGGGATCACCTGTGGATGTCCAGCCCATCAATGGATTCTCCCACCTATCAACATGTCCATAAGAAATGATATTAAAACAGAATGCTACTCAAGACTGAAGAACTTTGCAGACCAGCAAACACTACTCTAAATTTGAAACAGAGCTCATCTTGACTCTATTCTAGCAAAAGAATAATGAGATAGAGCAATTTGGGGCTAATTGATGAGATACTAATACAGTGGAGGAAGCTGAATATCCAAGGTTCAAACTTTCCTGCAAAACAAGTGTTAAGAATAAATTGCATATACGTACTTGTGCGTAGAAAGGAAATTAAGTTTCCATCTCCCAGTTTTTCCCGAACCTTGTTGTGATGCAGTTCGAGCAGGAGAGTAAATTACGACCTGGGCATGCCCAAATTCAAATACTTCAAATCAATTCACTTTTCAAACCAGAAAATAATAAGTACTACCCATTTTACCAAAGCTTAATTTTTCTATTACCCCTGAAAGTAAATAAGCAATCGGAAGAAATCGAAGAGGAATTGGGATTGGAGAGGCGGTACCCTTCTTTTGAGATGCTGTTCGGGGATGCCGGAGATCATTCCGACCTCGGGAATCTTGGTTTCGACCAGAGCATCGGTTTGCGACGAGAACCATCTCGCCGGAGACGGGAAAAGTGATCGGGTTTTGGTGAATCCGTGACGTATAGAAGACGACATTTTCGCTCAGGATGCAGAGGGCTTCTCAAGCGACCACAACAATTTTTTTTTTTTTGTGATTTGTGAAATGACGGACGCCAATGTCTCACTACGACACTACGAGTGTCTGATGAATAACCAGAAGGTTCGTGTAGTTGGTCCCTTTTGTGCCATAATGGTGACACATACTCCGCCAATAAACCTCATTTTTCGGTAATTTTAAAAAAATCAAACTACATAAACATTTTCAATTTTTCATAGTAACCAGAAAGGGCATGTTTATTGGGAGTTAGACAACTTTCTCCCAACTGTACCCCGACTCCCTTTGTAAACCCTAGTCACGCCATCCCCTTCCTTCTCCAATCTCTCCCCATTTTCCTCATCCTCACCTCTCACCAATCTCCTTAATACCTTTGCATGTGATTTTCGTCAAGATTACAAGCACCCTCACAATTTTTTCTCTCGGCCTCACCTTGCCCCGCTGATAACCATTATCGATTCCAACCTCGACATCGTTGTACCGTCCTCCATTCTCTCACAGGCCTCCCTCCTCTTCCTGCATGTCGACGTCGAATAATAGGGAGGCAGTCCCTCCCTTCTCCGAGGACGCACCTCTTCCTAAAGTTGAGCCACAGATCTTGGCCGCGGTTGATCTCACTGTGTCTGATGACGAGGAAGAAGAGGAATGGTTCTACGTCGTTGCTCGTTGTTTCTCTATCAATCTTTTTGATTCTGACAAGATTCAAGGTTTCAAAATAAAGATGCTTAGTTTGTAGCGAGATGTTGCTGGCTCAAGTAATATCAGGTTTGAACAGATCGCTCCTAATTGCTTTGTGTGCAAGTTCCGGTATGTGGTGGATTGGAAAAGGGACGTGGAACATAGTCCTTGGTTCCATCATGATACCACAATTGTGGTAGAGCAATTTGATGGCTTCTCTGATCCTTTCCTGATTACGACCTCAAAATGCTCGGCCTGAGTCTTTATCCGACGACCTGCTTTAGGTTGTTTTGCTTCTGCAGCTCTCTAAGTCAAGTGGCTTAAATGCATGGGGAATGCGTTAGGTGGTTATCGCTCCCATGACCCACTCCTGGTGTCTCACCGTTCGGAGGTTAAACTCCATGTGGATCTTGATCTTCGTAGGCCGCTTGTGGTGAACACTACTTTCATCATTGGTACTACTTACTATGTTGATGTTTCTGTGACAACCCGAACCGGAAATTGTATGTTAATCGGTTAGATTTGTGAGTTTCGCGATTAGTCGCGGTTTTGCCGTAATTGGTCGATATGGCGGTCTTGTTTGCGACTAAATTATCGGGCGAGAATTTGACATAAGTTCCTTCACGAAAGTTGTAGAGTTTATGATTTCGAGCTCGTAAGAGTTTTCCGAGGATTTTTCCGATGTTCGATGTTATAAATACTTCCGACCGTTGGATTTAATCGTGTTTATCCGTTTGGATTCGATCCGTTTTCGACCGTTGATCATTTTAGTCGCGAGTATAAATATCGAAATAGTCGTAAAATTGTTGAAAAGTTGCATTTTGGGCCAAGTTGACCGCGTTGACCGAGTCATTTCGGACCATTTGTGGGTTGCCGATCGACTTTCCGATTCCGACCACTTCAGACCAAAAGGTTGGTATGGTTAGCTTCCTCTCATGATTTCCTATTGTTTAGAACTTTGTTTGAGTTGATTTGTTTGAGATTTGAGGGAGAACGAGCTCGGTGAAGTTCTTGTTTTTTGCCGGAATCGGGTGAGCTTTTCCGGCCACTTTTGGGGCTGTTGGGGTTGGGGGTTTTGCTCCCCTCAACCCATTGAAGTTTTTGGGTGGAGATATTTTAGGTTTGGAAACCGTTTAAAGCTCGCCGTAATAGGTCACCGGAAAGTATGGAATTTGTAATTTTCGAGCTTGATTCCGGCCGGTGGGTTTCGAATTGGAGGTTGGTGTAGAATGAAAAGTTGTTGGGATTGAGGAGTAGATGTGATCTGGAAATTTTCACCGGATTTGGCCGCCGTTGACGCGCTGGCGGCAGTCAAAAGCGGAGCTCCGGCGAGTTGACTTTTTGGAATTTTGGGAAGTTTTATACCGTTTTACTCGTAATCGCGCTCTGATCGTAGTCTTAAGATTATTGAGTTGATTTGGGTGGTGGATTTTGTGTCGAGGGATAAGTAGATTATTTGTGGGATTTTCGATGATTTCGTTGTTATTCGAGTTATATGTTTCCGAAAATGGTTGGTTTCCGAAGCGTGGTTCAGAGTTTTGAATTGTGATTTTGATTAGTGGTATTTGTGATTATTCAAGAGATCGGGATCGTACGCTTGGCGAGGGATCTTCCGCCAGATCACGGGATTAGCGCGTTTTTGCGTTGTGTTTGTCTGTGAGTGGACATTTCTTTTCACTGTTGGTTGCGAGTCTTTTATATACGTTTTACGAGCATGAGCATGCAGTTATGATTATGATTTATACGAGCATATAATTTATGATTATGCATTTACGAATATGCTTTTATAATTATGCAATACGAGTATGCATTTCATTACGCTTTATGCATTTGCATGGAAAGTATTTATGATTTGGTTTACACAGAGTACAGTCTCAGTAGTAGTTATATCGATACACTTAGCATCCCGGCTAATCTCCGAGGATGTTTACCGGGGGGGACTGTTACCCTGACTCGGGGTCTTTACCGGGGGGAGCAGATACCCTGACCCGAGGCCCTTTCTGGCCTGAATCACGTGAGGATCAGAGATCCCGTGATTCAGACTGTACTAGCGCGGATGTGTTCATGAGCGACCCCGCGAAATTTTCGATGCATGCTCTGTATGCGTGAGGAGTTAGAGTCTCCCTAGTGTACCATATGATTTTTATGCATTTAGACTCGTATATGTTTTATAAACATATATACGTATTCGGCGAAAGACATTTATTTTCGTCCACTCACTCTAACAGTTTATATGTCTTTCCCTGGACTCTTTGTTTTCAATGCCCACTTTGCAGTTTGGATGCAGGTGTCGCACGTCGAGGTTGGAGACTTAGTTTTCGAGCCACTTTTCCTTTCTCAGTAGGTTTCTAGTTTGGCCTACTGTTGTGTATATATGTATATAGAGGTCGCTCTGTATACTATTATGTTTATATTTTCACATGATTTTCCCGAATTTTTGTAAAGTTACAGTTTTGTTTATTGCTTTACGTTATGATATATTTTTGAGAAATCCAGATGGGATTGGTGCCCACGGTTTGGATTTTGTGGCATAGGATGAAGTGTATTTTTCGCTGCAGGTTAATGGTAACTACGCGATATAATGGAACTCTGCCGAAATTTTTATGATTTTTGAAAGTTCATGTTTTCAGAAGGGGTCTGATTCTGGTTTAGAAACTAAATCGGGGTCGGGTCCTTTCAGTTTCTATGGAATATGAAAGTTTGAAAGGCTACTATACGGTATGTGCTACATTCAAGCATTGTGCTTCGGGATGTTTGAAGTCCCCGATGGTTTCATCTTCCAAGCCGCCTATGGCTACAACGACAGTTGGATATCCTTCGCTGCTGGAAAGTTTCGTGGAAGCCTCGAGCACCAAGTGCGAAAGGGGGTTGATACATGGACCCCTGTGCATTTCTTCGGCAGTGATGCCACGCCCATCTAATCTAGTGGGCCGAATCCTAGTTCACCTAGGGTTCCGACACCTATTTTGGATGAGCCCTCTAACATGGATGCTCTTTTGCAGGTACTTGTTCCAGATGTTCCAACTCTTGATATTATTTTTGAAGTTTCACACTCTCATTTCAGTATCTCTTCGACGATCATGACGTCAGATCCTAGCGTCACTACCAAGGCCGTAATGGATGTGGAATTGGATGGAAATTCCACAGTCCCTATTTTATGCATCTGGTCCAGCTTTGATGACGACTGGCCAGGAGGGCCTAAGGGTGACCAACTGTGGGGCGTGGCGTCCAAGCAACAAGAGGAACCGACCCAGTCTTGGTCCAAAAGCGGGTGACATGAAGAAGGTGTCGCTCAAGAAGTCTACTATCTTTCTGCCAGTTGATATAGATGCTGAGGCGTTGTGTTGCAGTACAGAGAAATAGAGGGAGCCTCTAGCTAATTAAAGAGTGGTGTGCCTTTAAGTTTGTCAGCTACTTGCACTGCTCTGGTTATTAGTCTAGGACATGTGCATCATTTAGTTAAACAAGTGTAGTGGTACAATAGAATTTCTCTCTTTTGCGTGCCGGGTAATCCGGTGGAATTGTGTATTGTTACCAATTTTGATCCTATAGTGGATAAATTTTTGCGCCCCCTAAAAAAAAGGGTCATGTTTACTAATTGGGAATGAGAATCAAATCTCTAGGAATGATTCTGAGATGAGAGAATTCCGGTGTTTACTTGCACATTTGGGAATCATAATGGAAATGGGTCTCATCTCCTTATCAAGAATCATTCCCGAATAAACCCATAATTGGATTCCTAAGGGGGGATGTGAGTTTAGGAATCATTCCCCCCCCTGCCCGGAATTAAATTTTGTACCAATAATACCCTTACGTACATTTTTTTTAAAGAATCTTATGTATTATTAAATGACTCCCATTTCTTTAGACGTGATATTTTACTTTATTTTCTAAATTGCTACTACGAATGGTTCTATTTCAATTTTTTCTAAATGTATTATAATTGTTATTTTGTTGAATTTGAATCTTTGTCTAGCAATAGAGCTTGCTAGATTTGACGTTTGGTTTTTGTTTTTTTGGTATGTAGATAGCTCATATGATTTATTTTTTTCTTATGTCGGTATCGTTTTAATCATTTTTCCAATAAAGTTTGCTCAAATTCATAAAAAAAAATTATGAATATGAAAATATAGTTATTGTTTTGTAGGGGTATTTCAGTAATCAAACTAGTTTTGATTTCAATTTTTGTTAATAGAAATGACATATTCTCATTCTGATTCCTTGTGATTCTGATTCCAGTTAATTCTGATTTCTGGTGATTTTGATTTCAAGTAAGTAAATGTGCCCGAAATTACAACCCGTGTTTCTATGTTAATGTGTTACTCTCCTCGCCTTGCGAACAAAACCCTAGCGGCATAGCCACCTATTTCCCTATCTCCTCTGACTTTCCTTGATCTCTACATATCTTCTACAACCTGTAGCCAACTCCGATATATCTCTCCTCCCCTTAGATTGATTTACGAACCCCGTCATTCTTCGTTTCTCCCCAAAATTCTAAATAGGCATGTTTTCATGGCAGCCGAGGAGGATGAATTTGTCGGCCAGTTCCAATAGAGACTGGTTCTCTCATATGATGATGACGATGTCTTTGGCGTCGTCGACCTTGCCCTGCGGACCGAGGCGGCGGCGAACGACTAAGCAGCAACGGCGATGGTGGTAACCGGTTATGGGGTTGCAGGGGTCTTTGGGCCGGTGGTTTTGTCGAGGTCCTAGACCCATCGTTTAAGGCCACCATGACTCCGCTATGGCACAAGCCGCTTTGTTCGAATCGTGTCGTCATTCATCGGAATGATTCAGACAGATTTGTCTGCCGATTTACCAATCGGGTGGAGGGCTTACTACACGAGGTTCATGGTTCTTCAAGGGCCAAACGATAGTGGTGCAAGAGTTTGATGGATTTTCAGATTAGGTGGGGGTTCTAGCAGCGGTGACGCAAACCTGGGTATGGGCCCGCAATGTTCTGAAGCCGGCATTGACTCGTAAATGAGCGGAGCAGCTTGGGAACTATGTGGGACAATACCTACATCATGACCTTGCCCTGTTGGCCGACAGTTTGATGAAGGTCAAGGTGAAGATGCACCTTAGCCGGATGTTGGTGGTCTACTGCAATATTTGGTTTGCTCTGACCTGTGTGCAGTCAGTAAATTTTGAATACCTAAATGTGAAGGGTTTTTGCCCCCTTTATAGGTTGTTTGCGCATAGCCGTGCATGCTGCATTATGGAGTGAGCCCAGGCGGAGCATAGGGGAGAGAAAAAGGCGAAGAGAGATACTAAGCTGCCTCTGGGTTTTGAATCGGGACCAACAGGGACCACGACGGCGCAACCCACAGTGGTGGAGCCGGAGCTGGATGTGGTGATGACTCCAGTTACTGGACCACCGCCGCAAGCAATAATGCATGTTGGTCACGTGGCACACATGCAGGAAGAGGGGGACCCTAGCCAATGACACATGTCCAACATGGAGGTTAACCCTCTCTTCGAATGGGACCCACTGACCTATTCTTTTTATCTTAGGTTACAGGTACATATGACGTACCAGAGTCCAGCCTGTCTAGAGTAAGCATTGTGACCCAAAAGGTTACATGGCACACTCCTAAGGCCCAGAAACCCATTATCATAACTGTGTGGTGCAAGAAAGGGGCGGGGTCGCAGACATTTGGATCATCTCCGCGAAGCACTGACGTGGTGCACCCAGATGGAGCATTGTCGCTTACTAAATGTAGCATATGACACCCAGATAGAGCATCTCCACTTGGTGCAAGAGGATCAGAATTGATCGTCCATTCTCTGCTTAGCGGAAAAAAAAAAGGATGCTAAAGAAGACCCCAGCACCGGGAGCCGGAAAGAGCAAGACACTTGGGAATCGGGTGTCGGAGGTGTCGAAGTATGAGTCTCCGCATAAGAAGTTGGAAATCAATCCAGTCACTGAGAAAATGGCTAAGGAGCAGCGATATGTGCTGTGATTTGAGATGCATAACTAGATGAGATGCGGGGCCCAGATTTTTTAGTCATTTCTTATGTCTAGCACGTTTAGTTATGTAATGTGATAGCATTGCTGTGAGCACGATGTAGTATAGGTTGTTATAAAGAGTTCTTTCTATCAAGCTGGCACTCGATGTTCTCCTTTGTAACTTATCGAATCTAATATATTTCTCTATCTTTCACCTCAAAAAAAATGTAGTGTTTTTTTTCTTAGTAACATGACTAACATCACAACACAAAATTAAAGAAAATTAAATTTATAAATACCTATCCATTTTTAAGCTCGAACTAAATCATCACTAAGCTCGAACCTTTGCCTTTTGATAGTGTTGGAGGAGACTCGTCCTTTGATGAGGTTGAATCCAGGATCAACTATATGAAACATATTTAGAGAAAAGCAAATGGTTGTGCCCATAAGCTTGCTTATTTTACTTTACTTCATGAGTTTGATTATGTCTGGTGGAGAGCTATTTTCTCTTTTTTGAAATAAACTTTCTCATTAAGAAGGTAACCTGAAGTAATACATACGTTCTAATAAAATCCTAATAATCAACTTCGACCACTAAAACCCAAGGAATAAGCACTACTCCTTAAAACAATGATCCCAACATATGCTAAGCTCATCCTTAGACAAAAACTGGATAGAAATCCGAACTAAAGCGTTCTGACTAAGCACTTAAGCACGCAATTGTGAAAAAGTTAGCCAGAACCTCGAAAGAATATCTAGAGACCACTAAAGATGAACTTAAAGCCTTAGAACAAGACCTAGATGCCACTAGGGCCTTGATCAGTCGAATGCACCATCTCCGGTGTACCTGGACCACCTGGATCCCAAACTTTAAGTCCACCTCAATCTTAAAAAACTCCTTCTAACACCTTAAGTCCAGGTCCACTTCAAGAGATCCAGTACGGAAATAAAACCAAGACTTGGCCCAATGAAACCCTAGAAGCCTCAATATACCAACCCTGGGACTAACACACTTCACGGGCCCAACAACCCACACTAACTCAACAAGCTCTCAAATGCCACAGCAACGCCGCCACCCCACCGAGTCTTTACGCCATAACCTCCAACGCTGATCGATCGGCCGAGCATGGCTTGAGGCCACAAACACAAGGCTATATTTCGCCACCCCAAAGCCAAAGCCCACCGCCTTGCCACCTATGCTCGCCGCAGACAGACCGGAAAAGAAGCATTGTCGCCACTCGACTGAAAATTTACGACTCCCAACGCCGGCGACCATCCTCACACCGCGAGCAAATGTCTCCACCTATCCCTACTTGAGTCGCGCATGTGCAGGCCACTCCTTCCATCGATCAGAACCAGCCTTTGCCTCAAAACTATGGTGACCGTGGCCAAGACCAAACCGGATCGCGAGATCCGAAAACACTCAGGGAAGGACTGGGGGGACGACCCTAACTCGTGGAGTCCTGGCGAGGGCATCAACGACTGACCCTCGCGCCTTATAGAAGTCAAGGCAGGGAAACCGGGGAAGCGCCCCCAATGCAAGACAAAAGGACGACCTCAGGTAGAGGCCCTTTTGGTGGGGAGCTATTTCTCAAGAAGGTTAGGGAAGAACTTGAGAGTTGTCTAGCTCCTATTTGTAACTACTGATCTGGTTATTGAATAAAATCATTCTTCCTTCATAAGCCAGTAGGACGATTTTCGAATAGATTGTGATACTCTACTGGCTAATGAATTCAATTTTTAACATCTAGTTTTGAATTGTAGATAAACAATATAATTTCTAAGATCGATGTCTAGATGTAACATATTGAACAACTCAAGAGCAAGTCTGATTTTATACTCATCAAAAAGAATTATATAAAAGATCATTTTCATGGTACGGTCGGACCTATATTGTTTTAGATTCAAAACACGAAAATTGTTTAAAATGTCACTCAAGTATGGTACGTTTTAATTTTTGCTCATTCATGTATGACAAATATCATTTTGCTCACTCAAGTATTACATTTTTACTCACTTTGCTCATTCTAAACCGGAGAAATTGGCGGCACAACTCTAATTTTCGGCGAACCGGAACTCAATCTGTGTGAAATCAACCCAACAATAATTTTCTCAACTATATTTAAGTCTAATTCATCATGTAAGTGGTCAAATTAACCTTTCAAGTCAAGAACACTCAAAACTTCAAATCTTCGATTCTCACTCCTCGAGTTGAATTGAGACTCGACCTTGGTATAAAAAGACTTACAAAAAAAAGAGTTATAATATCCAATAGGTTTCCTTAACCGATTATAACTCGAATTCAAAACTTCAAATTTTGCATAATCCGGAGTGAGTAAAGTGAGTAAAAGTGTAATACTTGAGTGAACAAAATAATATTTGTCATACATGAGTGAACAAAATTTAAATCGTATCAAATTTGAGTGAGAGCTATTTTTCCTTCCAAACAATGGGCAAAGCCCAAATGGCATATGAATTATTATGAATCATATGATGATACAGAGCAAGACTGATTTGGGCATTGACTAACAAGAGCTACGGACCGGGCGTGCTTTGTTGGTTCGTTTCAGTCCTCGATGTCACTTTCATGATTGTCATGTTTGGTTGAAAGATCCAAACCGTACGTCTGTACACATTCACTACCCTCCAAAATCCAAACTGCAAATAGTTCCTCCTCAACACAGAATTGCCATTTGTTCTTAGTTAACATCGAGCTCTTGTCTCCCCCTAGTTTTACTTCCTGTCACTTTGTGCCCCATACACATCGTGCCCATCACTAAAGTTGTTTCATATATTAGCCAACTCACTCAATTAAACAGAGACCACCCCGGAAACCTAGGTCGATCATCAGATTTAATGGCGTCCAAGGAAGAAAATTCAAGCCTCTCTGAGCTTGAGCTAGCCTGCACAGACCTAAGAACTCTACTCAAAGCCTCTGCCTTGATGGAACAGAGTCTAAAAAAGATGGACAACAATTTGGACATGATTGACGAAAGACTAACCTCAGCCTCAAGAAGAGTAGCTCCGTTACAGTCTTTATCAATGGCCACCAAGGCCTTGGAAACCAGAATCAACCGAGCTGTCACTCCGGCGCTCGCGCTCCTCGACAACTTCAAGCAATCCGAATCTATCCAAAACAAACTTCTCGACTTATCGTCGAAGCTATCGAACGAGAAGAACATGACCAAGAGGCTCAAGACTCTTCTCAAGTATGTGGACTGTGTGGATCAGCTCAAGGCAGCGATAAGCTCGATATGCGAGGAGGGTGAGTCGGTGATTCAGAGGCTTCAGGAGGTGGTGGAGTTTCTGAGCCGGACAAAGGCGACTGATCAGTACAGGACTCATCGACTGAGGGAGACTCTCATCACTTTGAAGGCTCTGTACGAGACAGAGGTGGATGCTATGAGATTTGAAGGGCTGCTTGATGAGGCTTTGATGAATTTGCAGGATGAGTATGAGAATATATTGCAGCAAATAAAGCATCAAAATATAGCGGATCAAGCTCAGGATGGAGAGAAAAACAATGAATTAGGTGATGAAAATCAGATGGTGATCGTGGGTTCTAATTTGGGTACGGAAATGGAGCTTGAACTTCTTAGACGAATTTCACAAACCCTAGCCGCTGAAGATTGTCTAGACATATGTATCGATATTTATGTTAAGGTAACACTTCTAGTTCTCTCTTTCACACAATTTTTGATAACCTTGCCAGCCATTTACAACCATGATTGTTATTGACTACTACTTATGTAATTATTTGATAAACAGGTGAGATACAAAAGAGTGGCCAAAGCCTTGATGCGGCTAAACCCAGAGTACTTAAGGACACACAATGCAGAAGAAATAGACGAAATGGCTTGGGAGAATTTAGAGACGGCAATAACTCTTTGGATCCAACACTTCAAGCTCGCAGTCAAAGCAGTACTCGTATCAGAGAAGAACTTCTGCGAACAAGTGCTCGGAGACATAATGGAGGGGCTGGTCTGGCCAGAATGCTTCGTTAAAATCGCAGACAAAATCATGGCCGTCTTCTTCAGATTCGGCGAAGGCGTAGCCCGGAGCAGCAAAGAGCCTCAGAAGCTTTTCAAGTTGCTAGACATGTTCGAGTCCTTGGAGAAACTCAAGCCTGAATTCTCACAAGTCTTCGACGGCGAATCAGGAACCGACATTTGCATTCGGTTCAGAGAGCTCGAGAAGCTTCTGATTCACGCTTCGAGTAAAGTTTTTTGGGAATTCGGGCTTCAAATAGAAGGCAACTCAGATGGTTTACCTCCCCCGAAAGATGGGTCGGTCCCGAAAATTGTAAGGTACGCTGTGAATTACATGAAGTACTTGGCAACAGAGACTTACTCTGTTCCCATGGCCAGAGTGCTCAGAACAGAACAGGTTTGGAAAGCTGGGATTTTATCCAGACCCGAACCAGACGAAGACTTGTTAGGCGACGCCGTTTCGACCGTCATGGAAGCTCTACAGAGGAACGTGGAAGCGAAGCGGTCTGGTTACCGGGTCGACAGTAAGTCCGCGGCCCTGCCCCACGTTTTTGCGATGAACACGTACTGGTACATTTACATGAGAACCAAAAACACAGAGCTGGGAAAGCTTCTAGGAGACCACTACATGAAGAAGAATTATAAGGTGGTGGCGGAGGAGTCGGCTTACATGTACCAGAAGATAGTGTGGGTCCCTCTGGTTAGGGTTTTGGAGAGAGACGAGGAGGAGATGGAGAGCAATATTCAGAGCAAGAAGGAAGCGATGACGACTTTGGCGAGGGCGAAAATGGAGGCGTTTGTGAAGGGTTTGGATGACGTGGCGAAGAGGCACAGAGGGTGTTACAGCATTCCTGACATGGATTTGAGGGAGCAGATTAGACTGGCGACGGTGAACCTTTTGGTTCCGGCGTATAGTGAGTTTTTGGAGTCGTGCTCTGTTTTTATTATGCAGGGGAAGTCGTTGTCGTGTTTGAGTCCTGAATCGGTTAAGGAGGTGTTGTGTCAGATATTTGAGGGTGGTGAGGTGAAGCATAAGAGGCGTGGGTCTAGGGATCAGACGGCTGGCGGGAACTCTGCCGTGGACGGTGACGGTAGGGACATTCGCCGGGCTAGGTCAAATGCTAGTGAAATATGAAAGTGATCACTTTCTTGGTCTAGCTCCATGTGATTACAGTGTGGTGTTGTTTACCATCTGGTAACTTTCTGTATATTAATGGAAACATACTAAAGAAAAAAAGCCAAAGAAAAAATGGAGGCTTTGATTCTTTGAAACTTGTGTGCACCACACTAGAAACTAACCATTGTTGAGAACTTGATAAGAAATTTGTTTCCCGGGATTAAGTCGCATTGTCTTACATAAGAGGTATTAAGCGTGTTGTCCTATGTTTGGTGCGTTTTGGTACAAAGTTTAATGGCACAAGCTAGTGCCCTCTCCTCAAATCTTCTCTCCCCAAACCTTTTGTGAAGACATCTACTAATTGAAAAGAAGAACTCCCATCTTGTATCTTATCTCTGATAAAATGACAATCAATCTCTATATGTCTAATTCTCTCATGAAAAACAGGATTAACTGCAATATGCAAAGTTGTCCTATTATCACAACATAATGAGGCTGGTTCTGGATGATGGATATTCAAGTCTCTAAGAAGAGACGTCAACCATGTCAATTCACAACATGCACTAGTCATAACTCTATACTCTGCTTCTGTCGAAGAAAGAGAGACGGTCTTTTGTCTCTTTGACCTCCAAGAAAAAACAACAAACAACCAAAGAATACACAATAACTAGAGGTAGATCTTCTAGTCAAGGGACAATCAGCCCAATCAGAGTCACAATTAGCTCGTAATCTAAGATCACTTTGTGAAGAGAAAAACAAACTTTGACCAAGTGCTTTCTTGAGATAACAAACCACTCTAAGTGCTACTTCCATATGAGGCTTCCGTGGAGCATGCATGAATCTGCTCAATACATGCACATAATATGTAATATCCGGTCTTGAGATGGTAAGGTAAATCAACCTACCAACCAATCTTCTGTAACGTGCAACATCTTTGAGAAGATCCCCTTTTTCAGATAATTTGAGACCATGCTTCATTGGAGTGTCAACAGGGTTGCCCCTAATAAACTCGCATTATTAATAATTTCCAGAGCATATTTTCTATGAGATATAAAAATGCCACTCTTGGAACGAGAAACTTCTATGCTAAGAAAATATTTCAAATCGCCAAGATCCTTGATACGAAAGCGGCTATGTAGGAAGTCTTTCAGCGCTGAAATGGCAATGAGATCATTTTCGGTAATCAATATATCATCAACATAGATTAATAAGGTAGTGAAAGATCTTCTTCGTTTTCGAGTGAACAATGAATAATCTGCCTTAGACTGTACATAATCCGCTGATCGAATAGCATCTGAAAATTTAGCAAACCACTGTCTGGAAGCCTGTTTTAGACCATACAAGGATTTATGAAGGCGACACACTAAGTTCTCCCCCTGTCACTAAAGACCGGGAGGAGGAGACATGAAAATTTCTTCATCAAGATCGCCCTGTAAGAATGCATTATTTACATCTAAATGGTGTATAGATCAATGTTGAGCAGCAGCTAAGGATAATAAGCAACGTACAGTAATGATTTTGACAGTGGGTGAGAAAGTGTCATGATAATCAATACCTTCTAATTGAGTGAAACCTTTGGCAACCAAACGCACTTTGTAACGTTCAATCGTACCATCAGAACGATGCTTGATCTTGTACACCCAACGAAAACCAATTGGAGTCTTACTAGCCGACAATGGAGTGAGAGTCTAACTTTTATTTGCCTCGAGAGCCTGCAATTCAGAATGCATAGCTGCCTGCCAGGCAGGATCAGTGTCTGAGTAATATGACCAACAAAAGAGCGAAGAGCAGGTGTATAACGATGATACGAAAAATAATTGCACAACGGATACCTGGTACCTTTGCGAGAACCTGGAGACGGATAAGACTTGTTTTGTGAAGCAGAGGTCACTTGTGAGCAGACAAAGTTCTTTAAGAGGACCGATGGCTGTCGTTCTAGGGCAGAGCGACGGAGGGGCTGCGGTGGCTCTGAAATGGATGATGAAGGAGCATCAGGTTTGGCGATAGGTGATGAGGTTGCCGGAACCGCAACGGGAGATGGAGAAGACGCTGAATTGACGACGGCAGAGGTCGGGATGGCGGTGAGCTCATCCGCGAAATCAGTACTTATTGCAGGTGGATGGTTCGATTGAGGATAGGAAGGAGGAAGAGGGTGTGAAGGAGTAGAATGAGGAGGAGGTGTAGTGGCCGCAGGCGGCGGCGCTATGTGCTCAGATGACGGAATGGGTCCGGGCAACGGTGGCGAGCTAGCATCAGGAGCGGAGGAGAGGAGAGGTGCGTCGGATGAGACTGAGCCGAAGGCGGCAGACGAGAATGGGCTGACAGTAGCGGACGGGGTTGAGCCGACGACGGAGGATGGAGCAGGGTCGACGGCGATGAATTCGGTTGGGGTCGATTTTCTGGCAAACTCGAATTTGATGGTGAGAGGGTTGTGTCGACTTGTGAACAAGGAGAAGGTGGAATTGGGCCAGTCAATTGGGCCAAAAGGTGACATTGACCAAGTTGGTTAGAATTGGGCTTGGGAGATTTTAATGCATATGGAAAAAAAAATCATGAAAGAGAATATCTCCACTAGTGAAAACTCTCTGCGTAGAAAGGTTGTACAATTTCTACGTCTTTTGACCAACAGAATAACCAATAAAAACATACTTGACAGCTTGAGGAGAAAATTTATGTTGGATTACAAGCTAGACATCCAAAAACAAGAAGATGGTGAAAATGATGACGTTTGGAATAAAGTCGTTCAAAAGGTGTTTGAAAAGAGAGAAGAGGAGTGAGAAGACAATTAAGGACATGAACAACAGTAAACACACACTCTCCCTCAAATTTAGGAGGAAGATTAGCTTGAAAACTAAAAGTGCGTGTAACTTGGAGAATATGACGATGTTTGCGTTCTACCACCCCATTTGTTGAGGTGTATAAATACAAAAGTGTTGAAAGATAACTCCATTTTCTTTGAAATTTTTTTTGAAGAGAAAGGAACTCAGCACCATTGTCACTACGAAGGCCTTTAATTTGTGATGATAATTGAGTAGATGCAAAAGCAAAAAAATCTTTTACAAGAGATTGAGTTTCATGTTTATGCCGCATTAAGAAAACTCAAGTGAAACATGAAGAATCATCAACAATAGTGAGAAACTAATGGGCACCGGTGAGAGAAGAATGTTTGTAAGGACCTTGAATATCATAATGAATAAGATCAAATGGTTTAGTGGATGAGATAGAACTAGACCCCAAGAGGAGACGATGTTGCTTTACTAATAAACAAATATCACAAGCATGATCGGACTTCATAAAAATATTCAGAAAATGTTTAGCAATGAACTCTAGAGGGTGAGATGAAACATGACCCAAACGACGATGCCAAATATTTATAGGTGACATGATGAGGTGACAAGTGGATTGATTGGGTGATGGATGCTTTGATTTGGTCATGGTCTTCTCCGTCGCTATTGCCGTCAAGTAATAGAGACCGTCATGATGCTTATCCAAACCAATCGTCTTTCTCGAAACTAGATCCTAGAAAACACACAAATCAGGAGAAAATGTCACTGAACAACCCAATCCTCTAGTAAGATGACTCACAGATATCAAATCAACTTAAAAATTTGGCACACATAACACATCATGTAAGTAGTAGGATGAATTTAATGGGACTGATCCAGTAGAAATAATTTGTGCTCGTTCACCACTTGGTAGTAGTATAGGAGGCAATGACCATTTTTTGATGTTGTGTGTAAACAAGCTTGATGATGAGACGATATGATATGTTGCACCATTATCAATGATCCAACGACGAGAAGAAATTCTTGACATGGCTGGTTTGGTGACGACTATGTGTGCTTGAGAATTATAAACTTCACTGTTTTTGGTACTTACTTGAACCAAAAGCCGTTGAATTGAGTTTTTGTAATATCGGAGTCAATGAGAAGTTGTTTGAGTCTATGCATAAGATGTTGCCAATTTTGATATGCCTCACAAGCCACGAAGAAAGATGAATTGATGAAGAACTGTACGAGAAAATAAAGTACAGTGAACAAAAAATGAATTAGAGATACTACACGAGATTAGAGTGTAGTTACGACGAGTCAGGATTAAAGTGTAATACCAGAGTCAATGAGAAGTTGTTTGAGTCTCTGCATAAGATGTTACCGATCTTGATATGCCTCTCAAGCCACGAAGAAAGATGAATTGATGAAGAATTGTACGAGAAAATAGTACAGTGAACAAATGATGAATTAGAGATACTACACGAGATTAAAGTGTAGTGACGATGAGTCAAAATTTTAGTCCTACTCTGATACCATGAAAAGATGAAAGAAAGATTGAATTGGCTGAAGTGATTTTCATTGATACAAAGATGATTACATATATAGGACGTGACAAAACTTTACAAGTAAACTATACAAATATGGAATAAAATAAGAAGTAAATATTTATTGGGATTATAAGTCAATTATTTCTAATAGGGACGATATGCAAGATCATTCTTAACAACATGAGCGTAGGACAATATTAAAGGCTAAGGTCATCTCCAGTCGAGGGCCAAAGATTTGATACAATCCTAAAAACAGTAAAAAAATGTCTCCAACTCAGAATTGGGCTATACCAAAAATTAATAAAGTAGTTCGATCAGGTCAAATACTGGGCTATATATGACCCTTAGAATAGCCATGCGCTATATTTTGTGGGAACCACAGTTATACTTAAACACTAAAAAATTAGTGTTTTTAATAGTTAATATTAATTTTAATTAGTGTTTATGTCAATTTAAATGTTATGGTAGTATCATTTAATAAATCAATTTTAAAAAAAATTAAACTCCAATAATAATCACAATATTTTCGTAAAATAATAAATATATCATGTGTAATAATTTAAAAATATTTGAAATATATTTTTAAAATTTTAGTATATATAATATATGCAATGGTAATATAATAAATAAATATAAATAATTTAATATTTTAAAATATTATTAATAACTTATTTTTTAAATAAACCATCAATAAATATAATAAATATAATGCAATTAAAACATTAGTATAAATATTAACGATAATATTTTCAACAACTATTGATGAAATAGTTGAGATGGTGAAAATAGTTGATTTTGAGTAAATATAAGTTTAAATATATATGTATATATAAGTTTAAAAATTTGAATTAATAAAATAATATAAAAATTAAAATTATAACCTTATGGATTAGAGACGGCACAAATAAATCCCTTACAATTCATTAAAATAATATATTTGAATGACTAAATTATAACTCAAGACCAAGTATAGCTCCCAAGACTGGAGATGACCTAAGGAAGTGCATGTTAGTTTGCATAACAAACAGACCCTGAATTCCTTACAACATTTACAGTTTTATTCGCAATTCAAAGATGTGCATGGTAAAATTTGATATATACCAGGTCAATCTTT
The DNA here is from genome assembly GCA_946800695.1 of Geum urbanum. Taxonomy (NCBI): domain Eukaryota; kingdom Viridiplantae; phylum Streptophyta; class Magnoliopsida; order Rosales; family Rosaceae; genus Geum; species Geum urbanum. The sequence continues at coordinate 60,878,811 of OX327002.1, forward strand.
CGTGACCTATATTCGATTGAGTTCTTTGACTCCCCGTCATCTTAGATTTCAAAACACAAAAGTTCGAGTCAATCCTTTTTCTAGAAGCTCCATAGCCCTCGACCAAAATTTGTATCAAAAAAACCAAAATTTGTTTCACCTGAAAAAATAAAATAAAATAAAATAGGTGTCTAATAGAATGACCGTATAAAATATTACATAAATTTCTGCCGTAGAATTTACCTTTTTTACGACGAACGCCGTAAACTTTACCTTAGGTTCCGGCCTGAAAAATAACTGCCGTAACTCACATGCCTTCCCCTCTTAATTACATTTTTATCCCAAAACGTTGACATTTACTGCTCTCAGCTCCAGCAGTAATATGCTCGAAGAATCATTCCTTGACGCTTCACCCGATTGAAGAAGAATCATTCCTTCTCCAGGAATCTAATCGATCCCACACACTTGAAAACTCTCTCGCAATTCCGTGCCCAACTCCACCACCTGTGAATTGAACATTTGAAAATTGAAATCCCCAAATTGCAATCATGGAAGACCCAACGGTGCTGACAATTTGCTTCTCCGATTTCCCGGAGGACGTCCAGCTGTGCATCCTCTCGTTCCTGACCCCATCTGAGATCTCCAGCTTCGCCTGCACCTCAAAACGCTTCGTTTCGCTCTGCAACAGCGACGGGAAGCTGTGGTTCTCTATGTGCGACCGCAGGTGGGGATCCAAGACCTGCATCAAGCAATGGGGCGGCGGCAAGATCCCTTACCGCCTTCTCTACCGCACTCTCTCCCGCTGGGAGAATCTCATCGGCTTCTGGCGCCAGGGTGGCACCGGTGGGCCGCCGCTGATCTTCTTCGAGTGGGGCCCCTCGTACCTCGCCGGGTCCCGCGTCTCTCCCGCTAAAGACGGGACTTACGGTGTCGTCAAGGCGCCGTTCCTCTGGCTCAGCCTCTCCCCCGAGGGCCACGTTGTCATCTTTCTCGACCCCGAAGGAAGAAGGAGGGCCCCACCTTCCGCTGTGGGCCCTGGTTTCTGGGACAAGGATCTGGTGCCGGTGAACCTGAGCCTAATGGGGACCACTCATTTCATTGTGGAGGAAGACATGGGGTTCTCGAGGAATGCTGCAGCTCGATCGAATTCAAATTCGAGCTCGGCCGCGGTGAATATCGAAGGCGGTGGTGGTGGGGCCGCGGCGGAGGAGTTGTTGATCGGTGGATACGAGAGTGGGTCCCCCGGGACGTCGCCGGACAGATTGATGTCGGAAGTTTATCAGTACTTTGCGAACAAGACGAGTCCCAGCGCAGGCGGAGACAGGGCGTCGAGGAGGCAGAGGAGGAGGGAGAAGGAGAAACAGCTGAGGAGGAAGCTGGAGTCTCAGCATTTTGTTAAGATTGTGGATTGCTCGCCCACTCCGGCTAGGCCTTTGCAGGGTCTCTGGAAGGTTCCTTTTTCTCTCTTAGACTTGAATTTTATGAGATGAATATGGAAAAAAGCATCTATGTAGTGTATATTCAAGTTGTTTCCGGGCTTAGGATTGTTTAACGGAACATAATAACCTGGCTGTAGATTTGGAAACGTTAGGTTTGTGCTCACCGTTGTGCTTATACTGAAGTGCTTGCTGGACAAATTGTATCTTATGTTAGTTATGTTTTCTAGTCTCTAATGTGTTAGAATCAGCACCTGGATTTATTACAAGTATGCTAGCTATTTGATTTCAAAGCTTTTTAGGAATCTCCCTGATGCCTTGGGAGAGTTGGATCAATAGTTGCGAGCATGAGGGTTAATTAACTTTACCCTGCTCTTTGCTGCATTGCTTCTCATGATGTTTCAGTGTGGCAGTTGAAGTCTTTCTTTGATTATCATGAAATTCTTTCTGAATGAATCAGTTATTCTTCATTGACTCATTTCACTCGAATTGCCAAATACTTTGGAGTCACCCTGCTGTTTTGGGGAAAAAAATTAATCTTAGGAATATAATTGCCCAAGTATGTGTAAGTGGGCAGCTCTGAGTTAACTGATTGTGCTTACTCTACTGTATTTGGCTTCCCATTATATCTCATTACTCGATGGTGGATTCAAAAGAGATGTCAAGAGTGACTCAATTGAACCCCGGTCATTCTTCTTCCTGTTTGCAGGGAATATATGATGATATGAACTTGGGATTCTACCTTGTTGCATATGATGACATTGGGGGCATTTCCTGCCAAAAGGTTTGCGACTCGTCTGATCATGTCGGCAGTTTCACTCGTGCTATCAGTAAGCATCCGGTCTTCTGGACTACAAATACTACTTTTTCTGAGTCTCCATTTCTCCCGGAGGAAGAAAATTTGTATAGTAGTCGAATACATCTTAAACCAAATGCTGCATCAGATCAGATTCACCAGCACCTCCATCTCACAGGAATCGAGGTGGTGTCTAGCATACTTTCCATAAATTTAAGTTATGATCTAGCCATTCCATACATGGTGCGCACCACCACAAACCCAATTCATGCACAGGGAAGGGTTTGGCAGTACGGGGACGGAACATTCGGATTCGGCTTTCTTCAAGACAGTTTTATCAGGGACTTGAAGCATGTTGCCAAGAATGGTTGTCTTCTAGATATTATGTAGCCTTGGTAGTTTTCTAGTAGTGTTATTCATGTACACTAGGTGAAATCTGTTATTTTTTGTACAGAGACCACATTTAGCTGAGTGCCACTGTTCTCTGTGGCACCGTTTACAATTTATTTGTTGACAGACACAGCAATGAGATTGCTGGCCTTCAATTACCTATTATATTGCAAGTGAATTCATATTCCCAATTCACCTATTGCTTCCGTAAATGGCCCCTGCTAGTTCTTCAGTTCAAAGAAGAATTTCCACAGATGTATAATTCTTGATTGTATATAATCGAAAATTGCAAAGGCAGCTTTAGTCATGGTTGATAAAGCATTTGGGGTTCATAAATGAACTGCTCGTTTGTTGTTCGGAATTCTCAACATACAGTATAATAAAAACCAACAAGAAGAAACATAAGAGAGTACACATAAACCTCATCTGGCATCTCATTTGAGGAAATGTTATTACAACGTCACTGCAAAATCCGGAAGCAACAAATGAACCAGCACGCTTGAATTAGATATAGGATTCCACCAACTTAGATCGCAAGGAAATTGTAAACTATGAGGGAAAACAGCATCACTACTGCTTTCATATCATATTTCAGCAACTTCTGTGGCTCCTGCTACCTTCTCATGGTCACTGCCACCCTCGAGCTGGCTTAAGTTTCCCTTCTCCCTGATGAGTTGGGTGTGGTGGTGCTTGCAGTAGAGCCGCCCCTCGTGTGCAATGTAGTTCGATGGGCTGATCGTGCATCCACCATGTGTGCATTTGAAGCACATCTTGTGGTAAGGAGTTCCATTCACAGTAACCTTTTAACAGATCCAATTCAATTATTATTTAAGTGAGTAACTCTGATATAATATCAACTAGTCAAAGCTAGAAGTTGGGATTACCTTTTCTGTTGGATAAGCAGTTTTCTTGCAACCAAAGCATTTATCTCTGGTTCCACCAAACATGGTTGAAGCCTTTGACACTGCAGGTCTCTGCTAAAACAGGTTATTGTCAAGATTTATGCGAATAGATATTATGAATATATGTTTAGGCTAAATCTAGATCTATGGGGTTAATACATACCTCATTATCAATAGGTCTCTCTGGTTTTACAATCTTTGGTGTGCCTGAGTAGGAAGATAAATTAGCCACTTGGATAGAAAAGGAATGCTAGTTACTTTGGTGAATGCTATCACTATGCGATTTTACCTTCAAAGCTTTTGTCAAGACTGCCAGTTCTTTTGAAGAGTTGATCAAAGTGTGGCCTGCAGTAAAGTACTCCCTCAAATGAATTGTAGTTGCTGAGCTGCAGATGATAAAATTGCATAAGAAAACCACAAAGTCAAATAATATGCGGTTGTAATTGCTGTTTGTTCACATTTCAACATAGAATTCGTTCTTGGATGAACATATATTCCATTGAATAATCCAGTTTTGTGAGTCCTTCAAGCGTCTTACAGATAAATTATTGGCCAATCTCAAAACCCTAGTTCAGTTTCTTAGGCTTGAACTATGAACTAATCGTGTCATCAAGATGCAGTTGAAATTTCCAGAATTTCAACGTATAAGAAAACATAATGAAGCCTTAAAGGACCAAAGACACTACTTTGATAATTAATCTAGCTATGGCCTAGTACAAGAACAATCCAGATCGATTTTGATCCCAAAATCACTGTGATAATTCATGTAAAATGTGTAAAACACAAGACACATGTTGCTAACTTATTCACTTGAGAGATAATGGTACCTTGAGGGTTCCTTTGCAGTGGTGACATCTAAAGCAGGCTTTGTGGTAGATTCTGTTATCAGCTGTGAGCTTATCAACCAGATACACAGTTTTGTCACAAGCCATGCACTTCTGGGTTGTTCCTGCAAATGCCATCTGCTTCTGCTTCTGCTTTCTCCTCTGTCTTCTTGCTCTTCTTGACTATTTCTGTTATGAGGTGGACTGCTAGATAGGAAGGGATTGATGAGGAAAATAAATGATAAGAGAGTGTAGAATATGGGGGGTTGCAGGGACCAAAAAGCAACAAGACTGTAGATAGATTAAAGTTGGTTGCTATACAATCATGGTGTCCCAATTTTTATGTACCCACCTACCATTTTCTGTTAGATATTTTTATTTTCCAGCTCCATCATTTGTCCGCGAGCTTATTTTTAGCACCATATTTATCATTTATGTAGCAAATTCATAACTTTGGAAAGAAACAAGCCGAGCTTCAGAAAATATCGTTTTGGGTACTAAAAGTCTCTACCGACTAAGGTGGAAGAACCAGCAACACATGGGAATGACACCCAAACTCGGTGACTTCACAAAATTAAAAGCTAAAACAACATATGTAGATGTCCCATTCAGTAATTGTTTATCACTTGAGCTTCCCTTTTTTTTTTGGAAGGCATCACCTGAGCTTTTCAGAAAGAAAATGAGCATTGCTTTGACGAAATTTGAGGCTTAATTAGGTTTGGGACACATGCATGTATGAGAGGCCGAGAGGGGTAGCAATAATGGGCAACACATCTGATCTGAGAAACCTTTTCGAAAAATTGAGCTTGAAGGAATTGCATCAATGATTTTCTTATTTTCTTTTGATTTTATGCTACATGATGTCTTTCAAATGCCAGCACTTGATCTACCTGGCTTTGCAGACTTGTACTCTATAAAAGATAAAAGATAAAAGATATCTTTCCTCCAAGATTCCATTATTAGTTGGGTGCCAACAGCCAAGAACGTGAAAGTCATAATGTACAAAAATAACAAAATCATACTATCCTTCTTGTCTTCTTGATTCATTGCTCAATGTTGAAAATACTTTTTACGAAAATATGCCACTAATACATATGATATCCGTAAAAAGTATTAGCTACATCAATACATAAATCGAGGTACCAGGAGCTGACGGACATACATTAACCTCAATAGCCCAAACAAAGGAGTAACACAATATTAGGAACCTTGGATTTTCAAAACATTGTTTCAAATCCTACAACTTTTTCTAATAATTATATTCCAGGTCTTCTTCTTCATCGTAATCAGAATCTATTACATCATCAGGATCAAGGTCTTGGTATTCATCCTTATCATTGTCTACACCATCGTAAAGAGCTTCAAATCCAAAGTAGTGTTCTTCGCCAGCTTGCAAACCTCTCTCAATAGCCTATCCGGTAAACCATGAAACTGCTACTAGCTGGGATTTCCTCTTTTGCCTTTAGAAACTTTATTGAGATTAGACCCAATTTGTTCACAGCAGTCCGGCAACTCATCGGCGGCCCCGATCAGCGAGCCTGGACCAAAGCATCGGCCAAACCGTCACGTAGAACCCGACCCGGCTCTTGAATCTTGATGTAAACCAAGTCCAATACAAGCTCTTGATTATAAATTCGTCACAGTGATTAATAGATTTGAAACTTTTAGGACCTGTTGCCCTAGAGTTTTCCGATTCGCCGAGTTCCCATCAGAGCGTCTTCGACTCACCGCACTCGAGATCATTGAGAAAACCGATTGCCGAGGCAAAGTCCTCATCTACCATAACCTTCGCAACAACCTCATCAGTTGTCGGTGCATGCGCCAGAGATTATAGACCGGTTATTTTCCTCCGAGCAAGATCCAGAGTGGCGCGAGCGCTCTATTCCGAATTCGGAAGGCTCTGGTGAGGTTGTGTGCGGTGATCTGTGTATGGCATCCTCTTGATGACGACGGGTTCGTCGGTGGCTCTGTGCAGTCGCCGACACACCGTCGACGAAGTCGGTTTCTGACTTTCCCACTGTTTGGACAAACTCTTAGTCCAAGGTCATATTTGGAAGAGCAAAGTCGATGAAAGATACTTCGTTAAATGTGATTCCAATTAACTCGATCTAAGGGCTACAATTGAGCGGTGCATCACACTTGAGGTTGTATATCTCCACGGGGCAGTGGAGAGTAGGCTTGTCAAAGAGGTGGATTTAAACCGGATCGACCTAGATTTGGATCTGTTTAATGAGAATAAAAAATTAGACTCGTTCCGTCCCGTTTATTCGGCAGATTTTTAATAATCAAATTCGAATTTGAATCCGAATCCGGTGGATCAACGGATTAATGGAGTGGATCCGGACCTGTTTATCAATATGTTAATTATTAAATTTATTTCTTTTATCGATATGTTAATTATTACCAATATGTCATATAATCTTTTTACATAAATAAAATATTTCATTAAAACAAATTAGAGAGACAAAAAAAACTCCATTTATATAGAGAAACTTGACAAGAAATAAATCATTTTGGATTTTTAATCTTTTAATTTATTAATAATTTTATATAACTTTGTTAAAGATATTTATATTTTATTTTTTAAAAAGAGAGTTTTAGATTAAAAATATTTCATATATGTAAATAAAAATAAATTATATAATAAGTTAAAAAAATAAACATGGCGGATCATTAACAAATCGAATCGCTTGTGATCCGGATATGATCCATTAAATAAAGGGGTCAACGGGTCTGGGTCACAAACAGATCAACAAGTCCAAAAATTAGATCCAGATCCACCTAATTTGTACGAGTGTGGAGCGGATCAAAACTCGCCCAATTGACAGGCTTAGTGGAGAGAGGTCTTTTTGTTGAAGGACAATATTTGGGTCCAAAGTCATTTGGACTCCAAGCTCCAAACTCATCTTATTTTTATCACTTTTGATTCGTGATTTTAAATTATAGACCACTCATTCTATAGATTATTGGTTGACGACAAACTCTACAAAAAAGAAATTAAAATGAAGATCATTTGCATATCCGATCTTGCAAAACAAATCAACGGTTGTTACTGTAATGCTAAAATTCACTGTAACCGTTCATTTGTTTTGCAAAATCGGATACTCAAATGATCTCAATTTTGATTTTTTTTTTGTAGAGTTGATATTCAACCAACAATTCTTAGAATGAGTGGTCTCAAATTTGAAATCACGAATCAAAAATGATAAAAATAAGATGAATTTGGACCTTGAGGTCCAAATAATTTTGTACCCAATCAAAATCCTTTGCTAAAACCATGCGAATCGAAAGACATGCTTTCATGCTGGTGATGAAAAGATTAGCTCACCCCGTACGAAAATGACGCACCACTTCATCTTTAAAGTTGGTATGTTGAGAAAGAGACACAGATAAGATACTAGTTTGAAGTAAAAAAATTAAATCAAAACCATTTAAATCACCAACATACGTCATCCACTTTAGGTAAAATAAAAAATGAGAAAAAATTATCACGGTGGATCTAGGATTTAAAAATAGGGTAGGTTATGTATTGTGCACGTAGCACACAATTTTTTTTTTCAAGTTTGTATATTTAGGAGACTCATCTTTATGCATTTATTATAATAATAATGTAATATAAGAAACACATCAGTGACATAGAGACATAAACTTTAATCCCAAAAATAGAAAAATTTACATTGATATTAACCAACTATATCTCACTCTGCAAGATCCACTTGAGACAAAAAATAAATCATTATCAATATATACTACCAACATATATAGAGACAGTGAGTGTGCGTGTATGAGATTGTTTGTTTAATATTTATGGATTAATTGATGATTAATCGAGCTGTGATAGTCGAGTGAGAGATGAAAAAATAGACAAATATATTTCTCGATTTGTTTTTAATAAATATTTTATAAATAAATAGGATAATACTTCAATGTGTTAACACAATGTACAATAAAACACATGTTTATATGATAACCATAAAATAGTAGACTAATTTACTTATTTAAGGTTGTAGTATCAAGTTTAGTTTTCTCATAAGGAACAGTACCAAACCTAAGTAAGTAACTTTTGATTTAAAATTTAAGTTTTAATCTTGACCATTCATTTTTTTTTGATCTAACGGATTGTGTTATCTAAAACTCTTACATGCTGCATGTTTACCACCTGAACAGAGAAACTGCTTTTGATCGAGAAGAGAGATTAGAGACAACGAGTTTAGCCAACTTGAACTTCTAAGAGAGAAGAGAACATAAAGAGAATATGGCGATGTTCTGATCTCGTGCTCTTTAAACAGTCATGCGCGGCGGCTATAGGAACTCAGTTCCTTCTAAGCACTCGTTCTCCTCTTCTGTTGGTCATGACGATGCTTGTAGATTCCTAATCCCTCTTTCTCAATCAGTCTTAGATTATTCAATTTGATACTTAGAAGCTTTCATCTTTACTACAATTCGTTTAATAAGATTTGAAAAATGTTGTTGTTTCTGTTTAGGTTGAATTTTGAATTTTGAGAAAGAGAGAAGCTTTTAGATGGTGTGGAGTTGAGATAAGAGAGAATTGAGAAGAGTGGTGGTTTTTCAAGGAAGAAGGAAATGGACGTTGCAGAGAGAAAATGGTACCATTTTTTTTGACAAAACAACTGCTTTTAGAAACGTTATAGTAGCAGTATGAATCTTTTCTCTTCTCTCTTCTTAAACTCTTCTAGCTCTAATCTAAACTAGAGAGAAACTTTGTCTCAAAGCTTCATGTCTCAAAATGTGGAAGAGGAACAGATTAACGAAGATGTATGTTACATGTGTTGTTAAAATATGATAAAACTTTGTTAGGTAATAGCAAAGACTTTTAGATGAATTCAGATCATTGTTATACAGACTCATACATATGTTTGATTATGCTTCACTTCTTTGGCTTTGGAATTCCTGCATATTTAAAGATAATGTTATTGTAGATAATAAATACATAGGTAGGCATGAGAACTGCAGTAAATGAGTTAGCTATTCCTGACACAATTTTCTTCTATCATATGCAAATAGATATTTCTAACTATGTTTAAATACTCTATACAAAAAAATGCTTTGTTCAGGAATGAAGGTAGCTCAAATAGTTGGCTGGGTTAAATTCGTGGCATATGACTCGAAGCTGCTCATGCAATGAATTCATAGAAAAAATCTGTACTTAAAGCTCGTAGTCGTCCTCAAGGTTTTTGAAGTAATTAAAGTGAACGAAAAAATGGACAACATAAGCATACAGACTTTCATAAATTATAGAACTACTATCAAAAATACTACATAACATTCATAATCTTAAAATTTCAAAAATATACGTATATATGGAGAGTACATATGCACCTGAACAATAATCTTTTCTTGTCTGTTAAACACTATTAATAATAGCTTGGGTTTAGGACCTCACAGCTTCATGTCTCAAAATGTGGAAGAGGAACAGATTACCAAAGAGGTATGTTACATGTGTTGTTATGGTTTTATTGCGTAATGTGTTGTTGAAATATAACAAAAATTTCTTAGGTAATAGCAGAGACTTTTAGATGAATTCGGATCATTGTTATATAGACTCATACATATGTTTGATTATGTTATCTCTGGCAAGTCAAAATTCCAAGGGGAAAAGTCCAATCATTACGAGATTCATTAGAATAAGTGATCATGTAACTTGAAAATGATGATCTTTTTCCTTGTTTAAGTAGCTGTGGCTATTATGGAAATGTTCATCCCTATTATAAAGTTTTTTCCAACATGTCATGGATATACTTTGCCATTCAACTTTGTCTATCCCTATATTTAGTGATCAAGCGGAGACTTAAATTGGGATTAGGATAAATTTATGAGAGGTGGTGCTGGAAGAACAGACAAATGACTTATATTGAGCTTAGGATAGAGTTTAGAATGTTCAGACATAGTTTTAGCTTATACAATGTAACAATCAATAGCAAAAGCTAAGGAGATGTACTGATTGTTGCAGCTCTATTATTCCGTGTTCTCTTTTTGTGGTCTTACTGGTGTTGGGTCAATTTTTATGTCTTCTCTACCTATAACATAATTGCATATTGATTTCAAAGGGTGCTTGTTTGGTCAGGTCTGTAAGAATGGTTGTGATCTTTGTTTCCCCCTCATCATATTTAAATATTCTTATCATTAACTCTCCATAATCCTTTTGGTTATGACCTAATATTACTCGAGACTTGAAATATTGGTTTTTTGCTAAAAGAACCTGTCCGGATTGCTATGTGCTCCTTGCAGGATTTGCAAGAGATACTGATGAACATTTATACTGCCTCTTATGTGGATGTCAGTTGTGCATAGTCTTGACATTTACTTTCCAAGAAGGAAGTTTGAGAAATCACTTGTTGTCAAACAGTAGAACTACAGTTCCAATTTCATTATTTTCTTGTTACAATGTTTTTCTTTTCGTTTCAGTATGAATCAGCAGACACATTATTATCTTGCTGCCCTGAAAATAATGAAGATGGTCACTGAACTTAATAATATGTGGACATGCCCAAGTCGTCTTCCTTTGACAGAGCAGATTGAGAAAAGGGAAGCTCTTATGTGGAGCTGGGTGTACTTGCTTGCAATGAAGGATTTCCCATTCTTGCTTTTCTTGGATGCCTTGATATGAAATTATGCGAGTCCAAAGCCAATAGGATCACAATGAAAAATATTGCAGGCAACTAGCCCTCATATGACTGGTACGTTAGACTGCTCCCACCTCTGGGCATTCCTTGAATTTTATCCCATGTTAAGGTTAATGTAAAAGGAAATATGCAGATCTGCAAGTGTAGCTAGTTGTGTTTGGAATTGCATGTGAATGACCTTGTACTACTTTCATCACTTCCCTTTTGGTAAAGCATTGTGGAATACAAACTCATTTATATTCTGAGTGTGCTTGATCATTGTCATAAACAAACAAATCGTTTACATTTGTGAACAAATGAATGTAATGTTCCTATAGACCTGCTCTGCGAGATTCATAGTTCCACTCTGTATCATTAAAATAAAAGCATAACCAGCTCAGCCACAAGCGATGCCTTCAACGATTTATCAACAACACTTTCACTAGTTACCTTGTAAGCAACATCTTATGACTCTCCAGTACTTATTTCTTCAACTGGCAAATTTAAACAGAATGGGCCCAAAAATAACTGGCAACTGTCTGATTTGGAGTGACACATCTAGAGCATGCCACAATAGTGGTTACTCATCATTATTTGGTTCGGAATTTTTTTTACGCGGACAAGTACTCTTGTTGTGTCATGCACCTCCACAAGCGCGACAATGATATAACCATCTGCGATTAGTACTCTTACTCATCCCTTTCACCCTTCCTTTAGTCTTGACAACACTTGGATCTTTGATTACTCTTCCCTTTTCACCTTGAGCAATATTATTCTTAACTTCAGCGTCTCCCGCCTTCTTTCTATAATCTTCAACTATATGTGTCAATCTTTCAATCTCCTTCTTCAAGAATATATATCCATCATCCGTCCTTGAATCATGGAAACAAATTCTATTGCACTCAATGCTGAGTGCCCCAAACCTTGTCGCTTGCAGCGACTCGAGTTGTATATCATTCTCGGGTAATTGGATTGTGCATCCGGATCTTGCAGATTTCAACCATCTTTTCTTCATCAATGACTTTGGGATAGTAGTCATGTGCAAATATTTCATAACACACATCATATGTCGACATGGGATGCCCTTATATTCGAACATCCTATAAGAATATTCCATAATAGGATCTTCAGTGTCATCTACGCTGCAACCCCTTTCATCTCCTATCTCGTCACAAACAGATCTGTCACTCATATGGTAATAAATAACCTCTCATCTCATCTTCTTCATTTTATACTTTGTAATCGTGAAGACAAGACAATTACATTCATCAACTGGACTACCGAGTACAAAATAATCAACCTTATTTGAACATTCTTTTTTTATCCAGCTAAACGTCCCATGCGTGTAATATTTAGTAGCTTCTTCCTCCAGGTTACTTAGGTGAGTTTGAGGCACAGGTTTGTGAGTTTTGGAAAAGAAATCAGCTCCCACCTCATTGTTCCTCATCTTCAGCAATACTCGGTGTATTGTAGGGACAAACTCGTATAACTTCAAAGGTTGTCCCGCATATCCTTTAATAAAATTGTTCATACTTTCACAACGTTGTGTGATTCGAATCCCAGCAAAAAAGTGATCACCCAAATACACTTGTGCCCACCTATGCCTTTTCTGATACATAGTTCTAATCCATTCATTGTTCTCAAGATTAAAATCATCGATCATTTGCTGCCACATGGACTCAAATTGGTCAATACTCTAATACTTCTTTATACACTTGTTAAATGATTTTTTCCAGTGAAGCATCACGAAGGTAGCTTGGTTCATTCTTTCCAATGTGCCACATACATAGGCGATGCCTAGCTTCAGGTATAACTGTGTCAATGACTTTCCACATAGGTTCATCATCGTCCGTCACAACAGAAATATGATTTTTATCCATCATGGAATGAAGAAAGACTTTTAGTGCCTAAGTATATGAATCCTCAGTCTCATTCACCAATAGGGAAGCACCAAAAACAATAGTCCCACGATGATTGTTTGTCCCAACAAATAAAACCAGCGGTTTCATGTACGAATTAGTCTTGTACATGCTATCAAAGATCAGTACATCCCCAAAACTAGAGTACTCGACCAGAGAATGTGAATCCGTTCAAAATACATTTTCCAATCTGTCAAGTTTATCTACAGTTATTCTGCAATAAAATGAGGATCCGTGGCTGCACGATCTTCCATATAAGACAAGACTGATTTTGAGTCTCCATCAAACGAAGTAGCGCGTCATCTCGAGTTCAATTTATTGTACACATCTTGCTCCATAAACCCAACTTCAGTATAATGCCCAGCCTAATTTACCATATCCTCCATGACATTGCAAGTTCTAATTGAGGCTTCATACATAGAGTTTGTTATCGCTAAATCGACTTCACTGATGACACGGTGTGATCGTAGAAATTGGACCTCACGCGGTTTAGCCAAAACATGGTTGTGTTCATTGATGAATTCTCTTACAACATATTCCCCCACACACTCTACATAGTTAATACAGAATCGAGACTTGCATGACTCTCTGGTTTCCATCTTCTGTGCGTAAGCTCTATCTTTTTTCTTGTTCCAGCTAGAAGCTCTCACTCCCTCTTTTGAATATACCCATTGCCTTATAGTCATTCTCTCCTTTAAAAATACTTGGGAATCCTTTCTTATGCTATAACCAATTGCTAAAGAATAACTTGAATAAAAATCTCCAACGTCTTCCACCGTATAAAATTACATACGTAAGACATCATGTTTTGTCAGCTTATGGTAGTCTATCACGTCACCCACCTCTAAAAACTTTGAACCATCCATGCTAACACCATTTGAATCCATCTGACATCAACATAACAATAAGAATACTGGAAATGTAAACTTTAGCATTCACCTTATCCACATAAGTCAATTCCAGTTAAGTACATCAACAACTAACAATCATAAAACAAAAGTAATTTCTATTGCAAGTGTCACACCCGTAATCTAAAAAAAAAAAAATTCTAGTGCAAGTGTCACCAGGGACAGATCCACGTGTGGGCGAGGGTAGGCAGTTGCCCAACCTGGATTTTTTCAATTAGCTTAAGATTATAGATGCTGGGAAAAGACATGGTCGATAAAAATGGCGTAAACAGGGCAAAATGAAGGAAAAAGACGTCGGAATATGCTTTCTGAACAACCAAGTTTGTTTCAATAATAGATTAATCAAACGACGTCGTTTTCTATGCAGACCTTGCATAAAACAGTCTCGCTTTGAGACTTCTGAAAATAAACAGAATAAGAGAGAAAAAGTCTGGTCCCTTCCTTGTGGCAATTATTTAGCTGATAGGAATCATAGGATCGTAAGTATTAGCTTAATTGTATCCTATGGCAATAATCCCTCAAGATGCTGCCTCATCTTAGTCTCTTTATCTAGTTAAGTCCCTTCGGCCATTTTGTAAATTATAAATTGCTATTAGAATTTTCAGTTATTCCAGCCACTACGTACTGTAGTATCCTCTAGAGTAAGCGGTAGAGCTAGCTTCTGTATTATAGTTCTTTTTCAATCAAAATATTGGCATTGCATAAGAGCGAGGATTCAAAGTCTGAATAATGGTATGTTAAATCTTTTGAGTTTTGACAGTTGAAGTGAAAAGTTAAGGAATGAAAGCTCTAACTTTTATTCAATTGTGTCTATCTCAATTAGCATTTTTTGTTTCTATTGACATGTAATGTACCATTCACTCTATAAAGATCCAAAATTTGTAGTTTACAAGTGAACGATTACCTACGAATTATTGTTGAGTTTTAGTTTTCCCAACCTATATTTTTTTTTCTGCATCTGCCACTGAGTGTCACACCAGTAAAATAAAAAAAATTCTACTACAAACATAACAATCATAATCTCAAACAAGTTAGTAAACATCAATCTCAATTCTATCACACCCAAACACACTCAAAGCTAAAATCAAAGCCATAAGAAAAGTTTTAGTTTCCCTACCTCAAAGCTTAGTTTGCAGCAGCCAAAATAGATGAGACCTTAAGCCAAGCAAAATCCCCAAGTGACAAACAATAGTTCAAACTTTGTATCCAGCCACCTGAAAGTAGTTTTACAAATAGAGTTTTTCTTTCATGCAGCTTAAACAAGAAACTGGAGCCCAAAAATGAATAAAGTGGAAGATAAGGACACTTACAGTAGTAAATCTAAACACTGGAAACCAAGAAGTTTGACAACCTTTGGGGAACACCGATGATTTCGCAGGGTCAATATTGACCAAAACTTGGGGAAGAGAAAACACAAAAGGACTTTGAAGGAGGGTGGTGGTGGTACTAAGGAAGTGGTCTAGTTTTTGGTTGTGGTCGATATGAGATTATGAGATAGATTGGGAAGTGACTGACTAAAACTGGGTTATGGGTGGTTTTCTGGTTGGTGCTTCTCTTTCGAAAGGTTTGTACTTTTGCTCTCTCTCTCTCTCTCTCTCTCTCTCTGAGTTTTGTGTATAAACAAAAACAAAAGGGTTTTCCTTCTCTCTTTTTTTAATTATTGGAACTTGGAAGACTAGGGAGACTCGAGCTTCTATAGGCCTATAGTAATTTATAGTAATTTGAGGCGATGATCTTTTTTTTTTTTGAAAATAGAAGGTTTCATTAAAATACCCTCGAGGCTTGAATAGTACATAAACAACTGACAAACAACCCTAATTCTAATAAAGAGAAGAATAACCTAATCAGTAGCAAATACTACTCTTTAAATCTATAAAGCACGTCAAATCTCGACTTATACTCCTCACACATGAATTCCGAGAACCATCGTGAAAAGAGTTTTCATACCCCTAAGCACTCAATTGTGGTAGGTATGACAACTCTAATGAAAACTCGCAATTCCAATGCGATAAAAATAAGCTGATTACGGCATCTCCAGCATGTTCACAAGTATACAGAACCACCTGGATCCCAAATTTGAACCCTAATAAGCTGCCTTGAGAGCCATAAATTCTGGCCCATTCTAGAATACCCAAAGGAAAGACAAATCAAATGATTAGTGTGCTGAAACCCTAACAGCCTCAACCCACCATCCACAAGCCCACAAGTCTCCTTGGGCATACAGGTCCAAACCAAGCCCACTCCAGCCTTGCACCTGGACTGTCGCCACCGGAGAATCACCCTCACTTGCGATCCCGACATAACCATTGACACTCTGACGTCGTCTTCATCAACAAATGGAATCCAAGAGTGCCGCCGCCTGACGATTGCATCAAGAAAACACTCCAATGTAATCGGGAAGAAACCACATCGCCGGAACTTCGACTGTTTGTGCCTCCCATGTCGATCACCATGAACTCATTGAGTATACTCGCCTCCTTGCGAGGACGCTTCAACCTAGCACATGCCAGACTAAGCCATCGTCCAGAAAGCCCGGCCGCCTCCCACCTTAGAGCTTGACGGTATAGGACTGATCCCCCCAAGTCCCACAATCCAAGAAACCCTGAGAACAAACTGGTGCAACGACGCTAACACGAGGCATCCTAGAGTGAACAACGAGAGAACCTCGTGCCATATTGAAATCACCACGAAGACAGAGGTGTGCCACCGCCCACAAGCGAACTAGGGTTTTCAGAGGTATACTCCAAAAAATACAATCTGTGTATATTTCAACTCCCATCATCACTCCTGAAATATCCCCATTTCATATCGTCCAAGTGAGCCAATACTGAGTTATCGATATTGAGGCGATGATCTATGTTTTATAGTTGCTATCACGTGTTTGAGCTTACAGGTATCTTACAACTCATATTTATGTTTTACGTACAATTACTACCGCAAATAAGTTATTTTCTTGACATTAGTGCGATAGTTGTGATCTAATTTTTAACTAAAACTCCATTAAGGAATAAGCTCTATATAAGAATAAATTATGCTCGACCCAACAATATGACTGTATAGAGATTTTATTGTACCTCATCAAGAAACCCTCATCATGTTTTCTTTTAATAAAAATAAACTAGAAAATGTACATGTACATCTTATGCTTGTGATAATCAGTTTTTTTTTTTCAAAAAGAATGAAGAAAGCAGTTGTCACACGTGTAAATTGAGATCCAGATCTTCTCCTAACGAGAGGACCTAACCAATTACCAAACTAATTAATCTGAATTGTCCATTATATTTGTAAGGCTAGGATTTTTCCTCTTACTTTTTTCTTTCAGTTCAGAACTACACAAATCTCTCTCTCTCTCTCTCTCTCTCTCTCTCTCTCTCTCTCTCTCTCTCTCTCTCTCTCTCTCTCTCTCTCTCGAACTAGGGTTTTCAGAGGTATACTCCAAAAAATACAATCTGTGTATATTTCAACTCCCATCATCACTCCTGAAATATCCCCATTTCATATCGTCCAAGTGAGCCAATACTGAGTTATCGATATTGAGGCGATGATCTATGTTTTATAGTTGCTATCACGTGTTTGAGCTTACAGGTATCTTACAACTCATATTTATGTTTTACGTACAATTACTACCGCAAATAAGTTATTTTCTTGACATTAGTGCGATAGTTGTGATCTAATTTTTAACTAAAACTCCATTAAGGAATAAGCTCTATATAAGAATAAATTATGCTCGACCCAACAATATGACTGTATAGAGATTTTATTGTACCTCATCAAGAAACCCTCATCATGTTTTCTTTTAATAAAAATAAACTAGAAAATGTACATGTACATCTTATGCTTGTGATAATCAGTTTTTTTTTTTCAAAAAGAATGAAGAAAGCAGTTGTCACACGTGTAAATTGAGATCCAGATCTTCTCCTAACGAGAGGACCTAACCAATTACCAAACTAATTAATCTGAATTGTCCATTATATTTGTAAGGCTAGGATTTTTCCTCTTACTTTTTTCTTTCAGTTCAGAACTAATCTCTCTCTCTCTCTCTCTCTCGCAATTCCTCTGCTCATCTCCGACACCACCGACAACGACTCCATCGACGTCGACGACAGAGTTTCTTCAATTGGGTTATGAATCAAAACTCGTGGTAATATAGAGTTATGATACCCATGTTTTATATTCAATTGGGTTTGTGTTCAACTACACAAATTGAAGAGAATCAGAGGATGAATCATCTTTCTCCCCCGAAGCAAACAACATTGCCATAGTCGTCGAATCAAAACCCATCCATCTTGCATCCATGTCTTTAAACAAACTAACATAATCCACCTAATCGAAATTTCACCAGCCTAGAAATCATGGTGAAGCACTACTGTTGCAATCTAAGAAGCAAAAAAACGGGATTGAGGGGTGGTATCGCGTATCGGATACCAATACCGGTCTGATACGCGTGGATACGTTAGGATACGGTATCTGAATTTTGATACGGATTGGATACGTACGTATCTTAAAATGGATACGTAAGCCTGCAATTTCTCAGGATGCATGGGGCAAAATAGTCAATTTACAGTAAAAAAAATCAGTAAATACAACAAAAAAAACCTAATCAGCTCTCCTCTCAGTCTTCTGCCGTCTCTCATCAGCTCTCTTCTCTCTCATTAGCCCTCATCGGCTCATCTCCTCCACCGTCTTCCTCTCAGTGGCCCTGTATATGGTGGTCAGGATCAATGGCCACACTTTTCTACGCAAATTTTTACACTAAAGCCTGGCCATTGATTTTGATGACATTCAATGGTACTCAATGGTCTATCATAGACATGTGGCTATTAAATTTCATTTTTTTCTCTGTTTTTATTTTATTTTTTATATTTATGATAACTTTTTATCTCCTCTTCCTGCACCATTGTTCCTTCTGCTGCTTGTGTTCCTCTCGTACTGTTTTTGATCTGTTCTTGTGTTCAATTTCTCTGTTGTAATCGTATTGCAAACTGAAATCGACATCAATTAAAACTTGAAAGAGACCGTTTCTTGTCAAAATCCTCCTTCTCCCCATCGCTCATCGTCTTCCATTTCCTCTGCCTCGGATTGTTTTATCGTTTGAAGATGTACACGTTTTCATCTTTTCACTACAAATGCATAAATTGGGACATGGGGGTCTCCAGAACTCTGAACGAGATCGTTCGATCATATCTAATCATGGGCGTTCAAATATCACTTCCGAAAATTCAACACCCAATTGACTTCAAAACGAAATCATCCTTTTATTGTAGTTTCAAATCAATAGATTATAGCATTAATGTTTATTCAATTACTCGATAAAGAATTTACTCAAAAGGATGACAAGAGTAACAACAAGGCTGGTGGTAGCAGCAATAAGAACACTCAACAAGGCTGGTGGTCGCAACAATAAGAATACTGGTGGTGGTGGTGGTGGTGGGAAGAAAGGCAAGAATAATAACAACAGTAGTGATGGTGGCGTCGAAAAGAAGCCTGAGGAGCTGCAGCCACAACCTGTGAGAGAGCAACTACCTGGAGTTCAGTACTGTGTTAACACTCCTCCTCCTTGGAGCAAGTATACTCTCTTACTAATTTTTTGGTAAGTATTCAACGGTCTAGATTAACTCTAACAATCTAACCCAACCCTAACATCTAACTCTCTGACGGACTCACAGAGTCATGTATGTGAGGTAAGGACTCTCTCACTCTCACACAGCCTCTCTCCCTCTCCGCCTCTCTTTAGTCAAACAGAGTCAACAGACTTACAGTCCCTCACGGCGCTCACGGCTCACCTCACCTCGATCTCACAGACTCACACTCACACTCACACTCACCCTCTCGATCTCACATTCACAGATTCACGGTCATTCACCAGCCTCACTGCCTCGAGTGTCAAACCATCTTGTCTCCGCTGCCATTGAGTGTGATTTCACTGTCTTCAAATCACTAGAGGAACCCAAGTTTAATTCGCAGACTGGATTGGTAGACTTTTATCAAACCAGTTTCAAAAACCCAACTCAGCAACCAACAACAAATAAGGTGAGAAATTTAACCTTCTGTACTTGAGATTTTGGTTTTGCTGATTTGGGTTTCAGGGTAACTGATCTCCCAACTGTAGTGTAATCAGCAGCAAGTGTTTATAGGATTTATGGTTGGTGTTAGATGTGGAAATCAGTTGGTAGATAAAGAACTTTGAGGGCGTTTTGAGATTTAGGATTCATAAGTAACCACATTTGTGCTTTAGGATTTATTTAACTTAAAAGACATCGGCTGTGATATTACTTTAGTTTCTCTACTTGTGGTGAAATTTGAATTTGATAATGGGTTTTCTACTGTTTAGAGTTGTATCTTTTACGTATTGGTTAGGGAGGAGTGTGAAAGGGAGACCAAGTTCAACTGATGAATTTTCGCTGTTTTGTTCCTTATTTCCACTTGCTCTCTTATTCTTCCTCACTTTATGTCAAGAGAGGAATGGGCAAACATTATGATACATGTCAACACCCCTTTCAAGTTTCAACTGTTTTCCAAAGGCTAATTCTTTCAGTTGTCTCAAGTTTTCAGTTATCTCTGTTTGGCTTTTAAATAGTTCACTGGCCTCTGGATATGATAGTTGTTTTGAGTAGGTACTCTGCTATTTGAATTTGTATTCCATTTCAAAAGTAGCTGCAGTCACTAAACAAAGAGATTTATTTTTAAGGTTTCTCAATTTTGAGCCAGAGCAGTGACAATGGTGTTTGGGCAAGTTGTGATTGGTCCACCTGGCTCAGGAAAAACCACCTACTGTAACGGCATGTCACAGTTCCTCCAACTCATTGGAAGGTCAGGTTTTAGTCTCATTTTGTGGAGTTTCACCACTTCGTTTTGACGCTAGCTTCCTTATGAATGCGTTGATTGGTATTGTTGTAATGACAGTTGTGTTGATTATTATTGCAGGAAAGTTGCAGTTATCAATTTGGATCCGGCCAACGATGCATTACCGTATCCTCTTCATTTGTTTCGTTTTTACTTCCATATATTCTATACAGTGTTACATATCATCGTATCATGTGATTCTTGACTTCAGATATAGCTATGAATGTGCTGTGAACATAGCTGATCTTATAAAACTGAGGGATGTGATGAGTGAACACTCTCTCGGTCCTAATGGAGGTGAGAGCCTACTTCTTACCATCTCCTTTCAATATTAAACACAATGTTTACTGTTCATGATGTTCTTCACTGTAAACTGTGATGGAAGGATCTAAGTTTCCATATCTATTTGTAGTATTTAAGTCTGGCGTATCTTACTGCAATTGTTCATCCAGGTCTTGTTTATTGCATGGACTATCTAGAGAAGAATATTGACTGGCTGGAGGTTAAGTTGAAACCTCTTCTTAAAGGTATTATTTGCATTGCCTTAGTTTCTTATGATGATCAGGTTCCTTTCTGCATATATGTTTTAATATATGAGGTTATTAGCATAATGTAGTTTGTAAATGTACAATGATATGGTTAACAATGCTAACTCACTCCCAAACGATGTTACTGTAGATCACTATCTCCTCTTTGATTTTCCTGGCCAAGTGGAACTATTCTTTCTCTATTCCAATGCCAAGAATGTTATTATGAGACTTATAAAGAAGTTACACCTCAGGGTATGATTTTTATCTTTTATTGTACTAGTTGTAGCTTTGTACATTCACCAGGACCATGAATAAGATGTGCCTCCTGCTCATTATTTGTTGGATTTTATGCAGTTGGCTGCTGTGCATCTAGTTGACTCCCATCTTTGTAGTGACCCTGCAAAGTATGTAAGTGCCTTGCTTCTCTCGTTATCAACAATGATACATATGGAGCTTCCGCACATAAATGTCTTGTCGAAGATTGATCTTATACAAAATTATGGAAAGCTAGGTAATGCGGATAGCTTTTTCCTTTTCACCCCTTTTCTTACCCTTGACTTGTGAGATATCTGATGCTAATAATGGTTCTGCCCGTCCTTTCTAACTTTCCACTATTTTTGTGTGCAGCTTTCAACCTTGATTTCTATACTGATGTGGAGGATTTATCTTATCTTCAGAACAGTCTCGATCAGGATCCTCGCTCAGCTAAATTCAGGTGGCATTAATATTAAGAATTCAGGATCATATAGCAAAATCATGATGTACTTTTTGGTCAGTAAGTTGTTTATGAATTATTTTGCAGAAAGCTGACTAAGGAACTCTGTGGTGTCATAGAGGACTACAGTCTTGTCAATTTTACAACCTTGGATATTCAGGCATGTCAATCTCTGTTCTGTCTACTCCTGAGCTCATAATGTTTACTTTCCGTGTTCTCAGTCAGATGCTACTTTTCAGGATAAAGAGAGCGTGGGGAAGCTGGTTAAGTTGATAGACAAGACCAATGGATACATCTTTGCTGGCATTGAAGCAAGTGCAGTAGAGTTCAGCAAAATTGCAGTTGGTCCTGTTGATTGGGATTATCACAGATATCCTTTTCATTCTTTTATTTACAGTACTCGTAGTCTTTTACATTCATATTCCGTAATTTGTCGATATACTAGTAAGTTTGTGAAGTATTTGACAGTGTCTTCTAGCCCCATTTAAACATTGTTACCATCCGGTATGGGTTTGAACCCTCTGGCTACCTACATAGCTTTTTGAGACCGTATCCATTAAGTGGATTTTGCGGGATTTGGGTATCTAATGTAACAATTTTGTGTCTTAAGAGTACATATATAAGACTGAAAATCCTGTTTTATGAATTTTGCTTAACAAAGTATCTCACAGTTGGAGAAGTGCAAGAGAAGTATGTCAAGTTTGATGACATTGATTAATCTGGAGACTTGCCATCTTCATCTCAGGAAAAAATTGATAATGGTAAGCATCTCCCACCCATATAGTGTCCTGTTCCTGTGTGTGTATAAGCAACATTCTTTATTCAGTCTAATTTCCAGAAGCTCGCTAAATTTGTGCATACCATTCTCGCATGTCTTTGCAGGAAGCTGATTGACTGATATTATAATACTGAAGTTCAGAGATCTCTCTCAGCTGTTGTCCCTCTCCAATATCATGCTCATTCCCATTCCATCTGTGTACTAGCAAATGTAGTTGTAGTCTTGTAGACTAGGCTCTTTTTGCCCATGACTGCTATATATGTAGAAAACTGTAATTTGCACATATATATAGGAAGTTAGAAATTAACTGAAGTCTTGGCATGGTTTGAATTTTGGAGAGTGATGATTTTGGCGAATGTTGATTAAATTATGAGATTCAATCACTGCGTACTGGTTCGCTCTATAACGATTAGCAGGTGGAAATAAAGCTTCTGCTGGGCCGTGAGCTTTAGGTGAGAAGAATGAGTGGAGATCACTCAATTCACACCCATTCTTTAGAATTTAGCCGTGGAGTTTTATATCATTTAGAATTTGGCTTCTATAATATACAATGTTAATCTAAAGTCTTTGAATAGGCGCTTGGAAATATTTCAAGGTCTTACCGTCGACAATGTCTAGAGAAAGAACATGGGGAACATTACAAGGAGTAAGTTTACTGGGGCTTTTGAAAATTATGAAATAGAAAGGGAAATAACTTTCTGCCATGTGAGGTATGCAATAGTTCGTATGAAGGTTTATGTTACGTATGTTGAACTGACAGGTTATGAATATTGCATTCCTTTGAACGAATACTTGATGATGCTTTTGATCCAATAGAAAAGGCAGGGTAATGACATATGACATGATGCAGATCTAGGTTATCCAAAATCATAAGTTAATTATATTAACAACAAAATGGTCTTTGACTAGGTATTTTTCTTTTCTGAACAATTCAATAGTGCCCAACTGCTCAACTAACATCTTCATTAATTTGTATAAAAAAAAACATCTTCATTAAATATTGCATTAGAGTATCTCACATGCGATGGAATTGCTTGAAGGATTGGAAGCCAAGTCCATTCAAGCCTATTTGGTTCGGTAATATCACTATCAATGGAATTATATGCTTGCTTCACAAGTTCTGCAATAAAAAATCTCAATTGTTCTCCTCTAATAATATAGATGATTTAAGGGTAAACTACGTATAAAGTCATTGACATAATATTTATATTATATAAGGTCACTTAATATTTATTTCTTAAATAAGGTCACCTAATTTTTTTTAAACATCCCTCATTCAAACTATTTACGCTAATGTCATCGTATATAAACTTTGTCTCTCTCTCTCTCTCTCTCTGGTTCAGACCAAAACCAAATCGACCCCAAATTTCCAAAGTCTCAAATTTGGAGAAACCCTAGCAGAGCTCTCTCTTTGCCACTCTTCTCTCTCTGTCGTCCTCCTCTCTCCGCCGCTTTCCTATCTCAGTTGGCGTCCTCTCTTCGTCGCCCTCCTCTCTCTGCCGCTCTCCTCTCAACCGCACCTTCGTTGCCCCCATTCGCTGCGCCGCCGATGCTCGCCGCCACCTGATTTCCGATTCCGATCGGTACAACTCTCTCTCTCTCTCTCTCTCATCTGATTCTATCTAACTCTAAGTTTTGTCAATCCTGCAGCTGCAAACAATGGCGCTTCCCGTAGCTACAAACCCTAGCCTCCGTAAAAAGTGCCTCCCGCAACACATATAGGTAAAAGATTTAGTGTGGTTTGTAGTAGTATGTAGTTTGGTTTGTAGTAGTATGTAGAATTGATGTGAGTAGTATGTAGTGTGTTAGATGTGATAGTATGTAGTGTGGTCTGTAGTAGTATTGATGTTAGAAGACAGTAGTGTGTATGATGTGAGTAGTATGTATGGTGGTCTGTAGTAGTATGTAGTGTGGTATGTAGTAGTATTGATGTTAAAAGACAGTAGTGTGCATGATGTGAGTAAAAGCTTTTAGTCCTCCCTGTTTGTTACTTGTGTGGCCTGAACTTTTATAGTTCTATTGTAATTTTCTGTCAAATTTAGACTGTTCTTTTGTCTAGCGCTATAGTTCAGTTTGTCACTTGAACCAGAATCTTAAAGTTTTTAATGAGGTCAACTGATTAACGGCATGCCTTCAATTTTAGAGTGACTTTTTTTCGGATATAAATTTGTAGAAAGTAGTATGTTAGATCTCAGTAGTGTCTATTGTTGTCTGGAGTAGTGTTTAAGTTTGTGGAGAGTAGTGTCTATTGTTGTTACGCAGTAGTGTTTACGTTACTCTATGGTAGTGTGTATGTTAGTCTATAGTAGTGTATATATATTGGTATGAATTGGTTGTTACGCAGTAGTGTCTACGTTAGTCTGTGGTAATATGTATGTTAGTCTGTAGTAGTGTATACAGATTTGTGCTCTTTGGTTGTTTGCGAAAAACAGATTTTCTTTTTTATAATATGGTAATGACATGCAGGACAGCACCGATAGTGGTTAGAGACATTAATTCAAGTCGAAAAGGAAACACATAGGGTGGAAGAACCTATCGATGCCGGATGTGAGTTAAGGTCGAAAAAAAGGACATGATAGGCCGGCAAAACCAGTGAAACGCCAATTGAGGTCCCAAAAAGATGCTGCTGTAGCTGGAAAAGGTAAAGGGAAGTCACCATCTTCGTTGGTCAAAGCTGTGAAAGGCAAAAAGAGGAATACGGCGAACCATGACACTCAGTTCGACTACGGAACATGAAGAAGGCAACTGAAAACATCAAAGTCTAAGTAGTAGTATAGTGCTTTCTGTTGTGTTAAGGTATGATGTAGTACCATGTTGGTAGGGTTTGATGTAATACATTGTGTTACAGAACAATAGTACATATCATATTTTGAAGTAGTACCCTGAATGTTTTGGAGTAGTGCTTACTAGAGACAGCAGTAGTACATTGTGTTACAGAACAGTAGTCCCTCATTGTTTCTCTCTTTCTATCTCTGAAATTTTGAAGAAGACGAAGAAAGAAAAGTTAATATAAATAGGCAAAATTGGAAAGACAAAAAATATAGATAAAAAAACAATGAACTTAATTAGGACAAAAAAATATAAATGACCTTATGTGTAATAAACCATCACTGGTGCCTATGGGTTAGCAATTGCCCCGTCCTTGATTAGCGATTACATTTGAAAATACTGTTTAAAGCTTTAAATCAACTTCATGTGATATCATGACAAATAGTCAAAGTCGATCAACATCGTTGTAGTTATCTTCATAAACCATCTCATTGAAATTGTGTGAAATTATATCATATTTATCCACTCCGGTCTGTCTATTTTTTTCAATAAGAATATACATTTTAGATAGATAAAGTTTGGTAAACTGATATAAGGAAAAAATTCATCAGAGGTATCTGAAATTTTGCGTACATACGACATTGACACTCGAACTCTAAAAATTATCAATATGGTACTTGAATTTTGAAAACACAATAAATATGATACTTCCGTCCATTTTTTTCATTAATGTCCCGTCTATTTGATGACGTGATTTTTTTTGTGACAAAAAAAGCTGAGAAATGACTCAACTACCCTTGTAAAATTTCAATCTCTCTCTCTGTGCGCGCACGCTGGGGTCGAGACATCTTCATTGATTGGACCCATTTTCTGATGCAATCTCTCCCTCCCTTCTCGACCCACCATCCTCACCGGCGAACCTGAACCCATCAACACTCATCAAGGCCTTCGCCCCCGCCACGATTGCCGATCTCAGCCCAGGCTTCTATTTTCTCAGCTGCACCGTCGACGGCCTAGCGAATTTGTCTCCCTCACCGTTGACCCCAAACACCTCTCTGGAGAGATCTCCATTTCTGACATCTCCGTCGGTCTCTCCCTCTCCCTCGAGAAAGGCCTGCCCTTGGGCAGCGGGCTCAGCTCTAGTGCGGCCAGCGCTGCCACAATTGCCAACGAGATTTTCGACGGGAAACTAGGGATTGATCAGCTCGTGCGTGCGGGGCTCAAATTGGAGCAGACAGTCTCCGGTAACCACGCCGATAACATTGCTCCGACATTGATATGAGAGTTTGTTCTTATTAAGAACATAAAACCCTTGGATTTGCTCCGGCTGAGCTTTACGGTTGATAAAGAGATCATATTTGTGCTGGTAAGCCCGAAATTCGAAGCTCCGACTAAGAAAATGAGCCCGGAATTTGTTTTGATTTTTGAAAAAAGATTGAAGCTTTTGTTTGGAATAAAGTCACATGTGGTACTTGAACTCTCACACACATATAAGTTTAGTACTTGAACTCTCAAAACTATCAATATGGTACCAGATAACTGCGAAATGACTAAATTACCTCTCAAAATCCCGCAACAGTAAATTCACGTCATCAAATAGACGGGACGTTAACGAAAAAATAGACGGAAGTATCATATTTATTGTGTTTTCAAAGTTCAAGTACCATATTGATAATTTTGAAAATTTAAGTGTCAAAGTCATATGTAGGCAAGAATTCAGGTACCTCTAGAAAAAAAATTCCATTGTAAATGCACAATCTTCATTTCTTAAATCCTACTGTGATTATAATCAATATAGCTGCCCTTTTCATATAATCCATCACTGTCCCCAGCCCCCTTCTAGTGATGTTACACATAAACACATATTTACACTCATAGACTCATCACTCGTCTGTGACCAGGATATATATGTATGCGCGTTATAGTCACCTTTAAATGTATTTATTCAAGTATGGACGATGGACCAAGTCTCAGTCCCCCATCTGCACGCTTCATGATTCAAAAGGGGTGCATCATCTACTTGTTCAACACTCGCTTCTAGATCGATACATAATAGTTGTTAGTCTACAGACGAATAATTGAAGCAGCAGTAGTGTTCCCTATGAAGTCAAATCCCATGTGGACAGAAGCTTCTTTGTGATTTTTGTGTTTTCAAACCATTCATTTTGACTAGGCGCCTTCGCGTTTGGATCTTGCCTTTGCTTATATATATGTAGCGCTCTCTCTCTGATTTCTCTAGTAACCATACCATACCAAACCAATTAACCAAAAACCACCTCAAAAATCCTCTCACAAACTAAACTGAAAATGTTGAGCCCTTTCAGCTGTGGCTTTTTCCAGCCAGAAACAGCAGACGAGTTCGACGAGCCCATCATCACAAACAGTCCTTGCTCTACGCCGAGAAGATCATCGTGCAGAAGAAGCAGTGGCCTGAACCTAATACATAGAATCCACAACAGCAGCAACAAGGACAGCAATAAGAACCCGTATTCGAATCGAGGCCTCGACAAGTTCTCTGCGCTCATGGCCGATCTCGAAGAGAAGAGGCAGCAGATTTATGCACAAACTGGCTCGCAGGACGATACCTTCGTCCGGTTTGTGTATAAGGACGCCAACGACAGCGTTCCGGTTCCGATTGTGCTCAAGTTGAAGGACAACAATAAGAAGCTAATAGATGATCATCAGCACAAAACCAAGCATCATCATCATAATCAAGAAGAAAAGCATGCAGAACTAGCGTTGGATAAAATGACCATTAAGCCCTCGGTAGCGCCCGCCAAAGAAGAAGTGGTAGTGCTCGAGCAGCAACAACAACCACCTAAGACGACGTGCAACACTATGAAGAGCGACATGTTTGACTTCGTACGGAGCATCAACTTCAAACGACCGTCGTATTATCTGCCGGTGGTTGTGGTCGTGATACTGGTCTTGCTCGCCTTGTTTGGTCGTTCGGTGGCGATTCTGTGCACCTCTATAGGCTGGTATGCGATTCCAACGCTGAAAGAACAGAGCTCCAATACTACAAGGAGAAGAAGAGCTTCGAAGCAGCAAAGAGAACATGTGAAAAGGCCGAGTGA
This sequence comes from Geum urbanum, assembly GCA_946800695.1. NCBI lineage: Eukaryota > Viridiplantae > Streptophyta > Magnoliopsida > Rosales > Rosaceae > Geum > Geum urbanum. The sequence continues at coordinate 60,907,300 of OX327002.1, forward strand.
GAATAAGATGGCGATTAGTACTACTAGTGAAGCCTTGTCTTCTCCGAAAAGTGATAGCAATACGACGCCCAGATCCCGCAAACATGGTCACCGGAAAAGTTGGTGAATGAGATCATGCGGTCGGTCTACTATTGCATTGCTTGTTCTTTTATTTTTAATTTCTTTCCCCCCTTTTTTTGGGTTAAGATTTTGCGGATGTGTATGTACATATTTTTGTATCAGATATTAGAAATATGAATATCAATCTGTCCTCCACATGTTTGTAAATGTAAATTTTGAGTAAATACATATGTGGGTTTATACTTGTTACTGATCGAAAATGGCAGTCCATCATATATATGTGCGATTTTGTCTTCGATCTGACCCCTGTATCGCCTTGTGATTTATCTAGAGCATTTGAAGTACTAATTAACTTGATTATGTTCTACTAAGAGCATCCGCACCGGTGTTTTGCTCTTGCTCGAGCAATTTGAGGAGGAGCAGGCACTGTTTGAGGTGGAGCAGTCACTGTTCATCGAATAGGAGGTGCAATTTCTGTTTTTCGCGCAACGGTGTCAAAAAATAGCACGTGCTATTACTGTTCATAAATTAATTGTATTAAAAATTATTTTTTTAATCTTTTTCAACCAATCCATAAACGACACGTGTCGTTGTCGTATGAATAATTGAATAAGATTTCGGGTAAGATTTCCGACGAATGACTAGTTGACACGTGTCACGCCGACAGAAGGTTATCGGGTAAATAATTGTACAAAATTTCCGATAAGATTTTCAACCAATCACGAGGCAACACGTGTCATGTCCACTGTTCATTATCGGCTCTAATAATTGTATAAGATTCTCGGATAGATTTCTAACCAATTGAAAGCTGACACGTGTCATCATCTTATCTAATCAGAATATCTACACTCGGCTATATATTTGTTGATCGGTGCTCATCGTTCATTCACACCTTTCCAACCATATATTCTACATTCCGATAAGATGAATCCTTTTAGTTTTGAGAATTTTTTCCGGAGGAGGCGACAACAACGTCGGCGAAATGCCGAAATTGCTAATGCTTTCATCACTGAAGCGGTCGTGGTCGATGCAATGTTCGATGACGAACCACCTCGCCGCCGACCAAATGAAGAAAGAATGAGGGAGTCAAGTGGACATAATCTGATGGAGGATTACTTCATCGAACGCTCCGTCTTCAACGAACAAGCCTTTCGTCGAAGGTATCGAATGAGTACCAATTTATTCAACTGTATAATGGCGGATCTCTGCAACCACGACCAATTTTGGCACCAAAGAGCTGACGCCATCGGATTGGTTGGACTGCTTCCACAACAAAAGATGACAGGCGCTCTTCGTATGTTGGCATACGGCGCAGCCGCAGATCAGTGTGCTGAAATAACAAGGATGGGTGAATCCACAACACTACAATGCATGAAGAAGTGGTGTATGCATATCTACGAGCTTTACGGTGACCTCTATTTCCGCGCTCCAAATGCCACAGACTTATCCCGACTTCTAAAGAGAGCAAGGCATCGCGGATTTCCTGGTATGATCAGAAGCATTGACTGCATGCACTGGGAGTGGAAGAACTGCCCCACAGCTTGGCAAGGAGAATTCTCGGGCCGAAAGAAGCGTCCAACTATTATTTTAGAGGCGGTGGCCTCATATGACTCGTGGATATGGCACAACTTCTTTGGGGTACCCGGATCACAAAATGACATCAACGTGCTCCACCAATCGGACATATTTGATTCGCTCCTTGTCGGAAACAGTCCGAGTGCAACCTATAAAGTCAACGGTATGACTTACCACAATACTTACTATCTAGCTGACGGTATATATCCCAGGTACTCCTCGTTTGTGAAAACAATCTCCAATCCCCAAGAGCTTCCACAGAAACTGTTTGCCAAGAAACAAGAGGCATATCGCAAAGATGTAGAGAGGTGCTTTGGAATTTTGCAATCTCGTTGGGGAATTATTCGGCATGCAGCTAGGTATCATCACCAATCGACATTGAAGAGCATGGCTTGCATTATAATGCATAACATGATTGTCGAAGAAAAATTTGTAGAGGAGGAGTTCGAGGAGTTGGAAGAAGAAGATCTTCAAAACCCATCAACTGCTTTCAATGTTTATGATGGACCAGTAGATGAACAAGGTAATCGTATTCCTTTTGAGCCTGTTGGAAGGGATGCACAAAATGAACAGCGATTTGCCGACCGTGTTGTAGATCTTCAATCTGCGTACATCCATAGAGAGTTGCAAAATGACTTAGTTAAGCACAACTGGTATCTAGAGACCGGCGAACGACTTTAAATGATGTGTGTGTGTGTAATTTTAATTAACCTGGTTTGCAACATGTTTGCTTTATTTGTTTTTCCTTTTAGTTGTTAGAGTGATGTGTGTTTGATTTTAAGTCATTATGTGTTATTGTACTGTGTGTGAGCTTTGATGAAATAAAAAGTGCGTTTTTATTACTTGAAAATTTAAAGTACATAATTTCAATCAAAGCGTAGAATTATTGGAAATTTAAAGTACATAATTTCATAATGGAAAAACAAATAAAGCACTAATGAAACAGTGGGCGATAACAATTTGAAAATGTTTCATCGCTACCATCTCTTTCCTCTTCCTCCATTTTCTTTAGGATACTCTCTTTTTTCTTCGAAAAATACCTCTTCGATTTTGGGGTCATAGCATCCGTATCCATTGCCATTATCCTTGAATCCTCCGCTTCGGCCCTCAATTTGTAGTCCTTCTCCTTAAGGGCGAGTTGTTTTTGGTACAAAGCTAGTTCAGTGGCATCACTTTCTTTTTGCCCGGCGAGATGCATTCTTTGATTTTCCATCATGCTTTTCAAAACCTCATCTCTTACCTCATTTGAAGATGAGCATGCTCTTTTCCCCTTTCTTTTGGCTTCCTTGGCCGCCTTCACTCCGATTGGTCTAACCGGAGTAGAGTACACTTCTTCTTCATTGCTTTGTGGTGTTGCAATGACTTCATCATCCTCCACGTTGACGGGGGGAGGCATTGAGGTAAAATGAGGAGTAGTTGCGGAGTTGGAATATGAAGGAGGTGGTATAGTAGGTTCGACGACCCGAAAATTTGGATGGTTTTTCATCACTTCCCAACAATCAAACTTGGTAAACTGTTTCTTTTTTTGTGCCACGTACCATGATTGAGCTTTTCTTATCTAAGGTGCCAAAAATTTGTATGTCAAAATAATATCTAGGAAATTGAGATGTCAACATTGATTAAAATAAATGTAATAAATAATTTATGACAAAATTATTAACACTTACCTCATCTTGCAAATTTGAGCCGGATTGTGCATTCCTTCGTGCATATGCAAGAGCGGCACCCCAAGTTCTAAAACTCGGCTTCAACTTTGTAAAACGTGACGAAACCGCGGTTTGGGTCCTAGGCTCCGGCCTTAATTCACCATGCGCAATCTCCCAATTTTCCTTATAATCGGCATAGACCTTTTCCCACAATTTGTCGGACTTTTGCATGTTGCCGGTAATAGGGCAAACGCTAATGCGACAATAAGAAATACAAAGTTGCAAATCTTCGGAATCAAGCCAATTGGACATTTTGTGAGGAAGAGAAAGGAGAAGAGGAAGGAGAAGAGGAAGGAGAGGATAAATTTGTGTGAGATTTGAGTGAAATTGATGTAGTATTTATAGAAAAATACTAGGGTGTTATTTGCAATTTTTTGGAATTTTTAGGGATTTTTTGGCAATTTTTTAGGGGTTATTTTGCAAAATGGCAGAAAAAATCAGAAAAATCAGATATTACCGTTTCGGTTGAATCTGGACAGTCTGATCAGAATTTTTGATTTGAAATGGACGGTCCAGATCAATCTGACCGTTACAATTTTTTTTTACAGCGGGTAGCCACGTGTCGCGTTATTATTGGCTGGTAAGTTTTTTTTTTAACTTTTACTCAGTAAAAAAAAAAAACTGAACCAGGCTGACGTCACCCACACGCGTGGATGACGTCAGCACAACTCGAGCAGCAGAACGAGCAGGAGCTGCACGAGCAGCTGCTCCTCCCTCCGGTCAACGAGCGGTCAAGGCTCGCCTTCTCCCCCGCTGCACGTCCTTCCGGTCGCTGCTCGTGCTACCGCCGCCTGGGATCCACCTCCGGAGAGCTGCTCCACCTGCTTGTGCCGCCTGCGCTGCAGGTGCTCTAAATGCACCAATGCATAAAGAATGCCGTACATGTTCCTCTATTTAGGAGAAATCACACATCATCATCACCTTTACGGGAGGAGATCTGCTGTTCCAAAAACTTTGTGTCAAACCTGTCCTTTTCCTATTATCGCGACACCTATCTTCCTCAGTTAACTCCTTTAACCCACCGTTAGCTATTATTTCTTTTACTGAAAAATTCAAATAATTATAAAAGAAAAAAAGAAATTGCATCAGAACCAAAAACAGACTCTTCTCTTTAGAATAATATTCTGCAGAACCTCACTCCCAACCCATCGTTTGTTTAACGTCTCCATTTATCAAAGCTTGAAGGAAGTAAAGCACAGGTACAATTCCTATGTGAATCAAAACTCTTTCTTTTTATTTTTTGTTTTTAGTCCACAGCATGCAGACCTTGAATACTTTTTATTTTTTCGATACCGAAGGTTATGGACAAAGCTAATACTTATGAAGAGAATGAAATTCAACCAAGTTCGTGTCGGAAGTTGGAGTTTGCAAGTGGGAATAACATGGCTACTTCTGTGCAAGATGAAAGTGGGACTGACTTGACTGATACTTTACTACATGATGAAAGTGGGAGTGAAAGTACAGAAGAAAAGGTGTTGGAACCAGTCGAAGGTAATGAGATACTACATTCTGTTCATTTGAAAATAAGAAAAGAATTAATTCCGGTGATTGGCATGGAGTTTGAAACAGAAGATAATGCATATAACTTTTACAATGCATATGCATATGGAGTTGGTTTCAGTGTTAGAAGAAGTAAATTTCATAAAGACAAAAGTCAGAAGTTCATGGATAGGCTTTTTGTTTGCTCAGCAGAGGGTAAGCGTGAGAGTGAAAAAGATAAGTGCTTTCGTAATGTGAAATCTCATCGTGCCGAGACACGATTTGGATGTCAAGCAAGAATGAAAATTAAATATTGCAAAGTTAGTGCTAAATATCAAGTTGTTGAATTTGTCTGTAGGCATAACGGCCATGTGACTGCAAGTCCTTCCAAGAGCCCTTTTTTTAGGTCTCACAGGAGCATAGCTCCTGCACAATTAGCTGAGGCTGATATGGCTGATGATTCAGGAATTGATCCAAAACCTACATTTGAATTTTTATGTAGACAAGCGGGGGGTCGTCAAAGCCTTGAATTTATTCCTGAAGATTATAAGAATTATTTAAGATCCAAGAGAACAATGCCGATGAAGATTGGAGATACTGGTGGTGTGCTAGAGTATTTGCAAAAGAAACAATTGAGTGATCCCAATTTCTTTTACGCTATACAAGTGGATGAAGATGATATGATATATTCTGGGCTGATGCAAGAATGATGGTGGATTATGATTATTTTGGTGATGTGGTATGTTTTGATACTACCTATAGGAAAAATAAGGATGGAAGGCCTTTTGCAATGTTTGTGGGTGTGAACCATCATGCACAGACAGTAGTTTTTGGGGCTGCATTACTGTATGATGAGTCAAGCGCAACTTTTATTTGGCTTTTCGATACTTTTGCGAAGGCTATGTCTGAAAAAAAGCCAAAAACAATTCTTACTGACCAAGATGCAGCAATGGCAAAAGCATTGGCTTCACAATGGCCTGAGGCATGACACCGGTTATGCATTTGGCATATATATCAAAATGCAGCCAAACATCTTAGTGGTGTTTTTAAGAAGTTTAGTGATTTTGCTTAAGCTTTTAGCAGCTGTATCTATGATTATGAGGAGGAATGTGATGCTTGAAAAGTATGATCTCATCGACAATGATTGGCTAAAGCGAATGTTTGATCTAAAGGAGAAATGGGCACTAGTTTATGGGCGACAAACCTTTTGTGCAGATATTACTACCACCCAACGTAGCCAAAGTATGAATAATTCATTGAAAAAAATATGTCAATTACCAATATGATTTGCTACAATTTCTTCAGCATTTTGAAAGACTGGTTGAGGATCGCCGCTACAATGAGTTGAAGGCTGATTTTAAAGCAAGTCAAAGTGTCCCTTCAATGTCATTCCCAGTGAAAATGTTGAGGCATGCAGCAAAAGTTTACACACCAGACGTCTTTAGAAAGTTTGAATCCCAGCTATGCAAAGCTCATGATTGAATTGTGAACTTCATTGATGAGATCGAAACAGTAAGTAAGTATGAAGCTTTCGCCCATGAGAAGTCTTGGCACCATACCGTCACATTTGATTCAACAAATAATAGTGTTCAATGCAGTTGTAAGAAGTTTGAGTTTGCTGGAATTTTGTGTAGACATGCCTTAAAAGTTCTCTCTACAAGAAATATTAGGACAACTCCGAGTCAATACACCTTGAAGAGGTGGACGAAAGTTGTTTAAGAGGGTAAGAGAGCAAATATGTCTTGCGAAAATAGTGAAAACATGGATCCAAAAGCAGAATATGCAAGACATTATCGCGATATTTGTCGATTGCATACTCAACTAGCAGCTCGGGCAGCGCCATCTAAAAAAGAATATAAACTTGCTATGTCAAGACTTGACAGCTTACGAGAAGAAGTGGATGCATGTTTCAAAGAAGAAGCTGCTCAAAATGCTATTGAAGAGATCTCTCCAGCCACTAATAATGCATCTGAGGAGCATAGTGAATTGATGAATGTTGATGAGGATCAAATTAAAGTTAAAGGGATTAAAGTTAAAGAGAGAGCCACTGGTGTTGGTTGTTCATCCAGGCCACTTAATGCTCCGGAGAAGCTCACCACAGGAAAGAGGAGAAGAGGTGGAACTAAAGAGATAAATTCTTCAGGTGGTTCTTCCAAATGTGCTTCTACAACACAATGTGTTCCTACTGCACCAAGTAATCTACCTTCAAGGCAGAGGGCTTCTACTATGAGATCTACTTTGACTCAGCTGTCACTGTCTATCCTGCCCTCAACACTCCCCTTGCAACTGGTATAATTCTTATTAGTTATGGCTTTGGAGACATCTTTTACTTTCACTTGTTGTCAAATTTTTTATATCATAGTTTTCGGCTATTTTTCTTTCAAATATTTAGGAACCTGAATGTGGTCATTTGATGATGGACATGCCCAAAGAACATAGAGAGTTACATTGTCCCTCATTCTCATTGCAGGTATCATGTGATTTTTTTAAGTATACTTGGTTATGTCATTGACATAATCTAATAATATATATGGTTATGTCATTGACATAATATAATAATATATGTTTCAACCATGGATGTCTCAAATGTAAGGAACATATATCCTGGAGCAGTGGAACTTTCTCAGGTATTATTAAGTTTTATTATTAATTAGATTGGTTTGTGTACTTAGTACACTGTACGTTTCATGACATGAATGCTTCTAACTTACTCTTTATAGTATTCCATCCCACGGACACAAAAGCTTCATAGTTTCACTGATTCAAACATGAAATTTCATCATAACAAGCATTATGTAGTACCTCCACATATACCTTTAGCAGCACAAGTTCAATTTCCCCAAGTATTATCATCTTTTTCATTTTACTTTTTTGCATTTGACTCAAACTTTTTCGTAGGAAAAGCATCAACCTTCTGACTAGTGACTAAATTCATGTTTGTCTAATGACATTGTACAGCAGCAACGCAATTGGGGAGTGTATAATACTCTAAGCAATTTTGAGCAAATGTTGCAGGTACTCTTTCATTCAGTGATTTTATTTTGTGTGTTGTACTTGTTTCATTCATAAAAAAGATCTATATTGTATAACTGCAGAGACAATTCAAACCAGTAAGCATAGAGAAGAGCCATCTTGCTGAGATTGGAGAGGATATTGCCAATTCGCAAGCAAAATTGAAGCATTTGGCTCCCTACTAGAATAGGCACAAAGAGTTTGAACTTATTCATAGTTGAGCGGAGGTGGTAGTTCCTCTTATATTTTGGGACGTAGAACTCATCAGTTCAGATTTTTTCATGTTGAACCCAGCATTGCTACTTATTAAACTGCAATTTCATGTTTCAGTTCTACAGTATCACTTGAATATTCAAAATGGAATGCTATATCTTTTCGGGTGAAATGAGATGAATGTTTGAGTTGTTTTGTATCTTTAGACTGCATTGCATTGGAAGGAGTATGTTATTTCATGATTTCGAGTTGACGAATAAGGACATAATCCACCGTCAACATTTGATTTCAAAGAAAACATGGTAACAATGAACTAAGTAAAGACAATTTCTTCTTGTATATTCTACATCAACAAAATCACACGAAATTGGTTAAGACCCCAGGCGTTTTCTCAAACACCAAATATGCATTTCAACATTTCAAATCACTTGCAACCATTCACACAAGTTTTGATCAGTAAGTTACAATATAAACTATGTCCAGTAACTCTTTAGTTACATACAAGTCTTGATTATTGCCTTCTTGAGTTTATCAGCACCGAAAGACACAAAGTGTTTCTCACTTGCTCTGTACCGAATGCTCTTATGGAGTCCTTATGAAGAGTTCCAATAGACTCATCAACCAACAAGATCGCGAAACCTCACTGCCAAAACACCACAAAATAAAATAGTTGATTTGTGCAAGATGATTATAGTATCATTGCAAGAAATTGGGTCAAAGTATATGAGAAAGATGGAAAAACGAATAGTGGATCGTACTCTTCAAATCTCGAAGTCAACAATGAAAAATCAAAGCACTGCGACTATAATCGAATTCTGGGCGGGGTGGACTGCAACGATGGAAAGCGACCTTCGTATGCTGGTTTCAGAATCAGAAGAAGAAGAAGAAGAAGAAGATGTAGAGTCTGTTAACGGAAATAATAGCTAACGGTGGGTTAAAGGAGTTAACTGAGGAGGACAGGTGTCGCGATAGTAGGAAAGGCACAGAGTTTACCAAGCTGTTTTCAATGCGATGGCGTCTCTGACTCTTTCCTAATCAATTACATTGATGGAAGTTAGATTTCCTTTTGCTCACGTTTTTCTCCTCTTAAGCAAATCACAAGCTTCTGGTGTTCGTATACATCCTCTACCAAACTAGCTCCCCAACATGTTCATTATAAACAAGGAGATACGTCTAACTGAAAAAGAATGCAAATGGGATCATATGCACTTATGCAGCTATATACGAGGATACAGTTACAGATTATAAAAGATCCATAACCGATCATGTTCTTGTACGCAAGTGCTAAGCAAGACTTGAATATAGTGACCCTTGAAATAGAGTTACAACGTGTACTTCCTTAAGACTCGGACAGATAAAGGTAAGATGTCAAAACTTCCATCTTGATAAATGACTCGAGACTTTAACACCAAAAATACAAGAGGAGACTCAAGAGTCGGGACTTCCTCTTCTAGAATAGAAGTCTCGCCGAGCTGGAAAGATAAACGGCATGAGTTAATGACCATTAAACCACTTGAATGACTACAGCTGCACCCTAGTAATGACATGAGTACTAGTCTTTGCTGTCATACAAAGAATTGTACTAGAGTAGCACAATTCAGAACCCCAGCTTTGGAAGGACTATTCAAACCCCACGTATCCTAGTCCTGCATTCAGATAACAGAATTCATGGAATCATGTTCAGACAGAGGTTACGAAGTATATATGGCATCATGTGCTAATGGGAAAACATCTGGTAAAACTTTAGCTACAGATGCAGGGTAGTAGAGAGCCTCAAGTGTCTAGATTGCTAGTAGGTTTCTTACCTTAAACCTCTTTCTGGGAGCTTCACTGTCACTGAACTGAGAAGTGTGCTGCTGCCTCATATATGCTGTGGTTTCACGTGCCCTATCTTCTGTTTGGTTCTTGAAGAATCTGAAAAATCCATCCTTATCCCAAGCAACCTCATAATCAGCCTTCAATTTAGATCCTTCCTGCAATGTAACCAGGTCCTGTTTAGTTACAATTTACAAACTTAATAACCAAACGAAAACTGGCTGATTGATCATCCCAACATGTAATTCAATACAAGTTGTTTCAGCACCAACTCTCTGTTAGGAACACCATATCTTAATCTGATTATACGACTCCTAATATCTAATGAAGTAAAAGTGTAACCAACTGCCTACCTTCTGTAACGAGCGGCCGCAAAATGCCTTTATAGTATTGTAGAAGTCCTTGTATTTCTCGAACTGAACCACAATCTTACAATGCAAACCCGACACCAAGTCCCCACCATCCTCATCCGCATCCTTACCTGGATCATCGTCCTCGGCAACATTAAGATTCCTAATGATTTTAAGTAAAAAGGACACCAGCAAGAATTACGCACAATTAGCTAATGCCATTACACTGTGTGCACCCTTATTTATTCCCAAAAGAGCAATCGAAAAGCATTATAATGTTGATTATTGTGTTCTTTCCTCAAATACACTAGCTACATTCGTTTAGAAACACATTATGGCTTCAAATTTTCAAGAAGACAATCAGAAACAGAGTAGAAATATAGAGATTCATGCCTTATCTTCCCAAATGTCGAAAAAATGGTATGTATAACCAGCATTGAGGGCTTTGACGAAACCATAGGCTCTGCAAACCACCGCGAAGGAACTCCCCTCAGTATTATAGTATCAGGCTCTTGCTTCCCACTCCTCGACAAACCTGACATTACAAACACACAAACTTCAGTCCCAAATGCTACCAATACTACATGTTCAAAGCTCATTCTAACTTCCACCAACCTCGATTTCCGAAAGCATAATGCTCCTCCCAACCTTTCTTCACCGCCTCCAAGTCATCGCACTCCGAAACTGCTACATTCAGCTTGAACTTAACTCCTTCGAGATTGAGCTCAATCCCATCCATCTTCTCCACAATGTACCTTCTCCAATCACTAAGCTTCTTCTCCAGCTCCTCAAAACTCTTCTCCTCACCCTCGTCCTTCCTACTCTTCTTGCTCAGAAACCCTAGGTCGCGAATCAAGATCGTACCTGAAGCAACGGGGTCGTCGCTCTTCCGCTTCTTTAGGTCCTTCACTCGTCTGATCTTCAGATCCTCCTCGGGAACTGTAACCGGATCGGAAAGTGAGCTCTTGAGGTAGTCAATTAGGGTTTGCTTCATCTTCCACTCGTCGATTGGTTTGCTCACGACTTGGCTGGAGGGGTAAACTGTTATATTCAGCCTCAGTCGCGGCGCAAGAGATAGGCCATTCACTATTTCTAGGGATTCAGTCGGAGAAATCGAATCCAGCTTCAGCGTGGTCATCTCTTTCTCTCTGTGTAAATAAAAATTAGGGTTTAGAGGGTTTAGAGCGGAACAGAGTTGCAGAGAGGCACTGAAATAGGAAGAAGACGATGAAGTTAATGTGTACGACGTCGTTTGGCCAGGACAACTATGACGTGGCACGCGTTTAAGAAAAGAAAATAAGACTAATGCTAGCAAGTCAAGTCGAATCGAATAAGCAGTCAGATAGAGAGGAGAGAAATGGGGCTGCTCTGCTGTTTTAATGGAGGCAATAGCGCACAGAGGAAAGAAGAAGACAGGTTAGCTTCTAGAGAAGTACAAGCCAAAGCTGCCGAGGCTGCCCAGAAAAGGTACCTGTTCATGTTCTATATATTTTTTTATTATATCAATTTCATCTTTATATTGATCGCAAATTTGTATTTGTTTATGACACTGATGAGAGTACTCTGGTTTTAACATTTTTTGTTTTTATTTTTATCATCTTGAATTCTGGTTTTGAGAAGAATTATGTTCCGTGTTAATTGCTTTCATCTGCTGTTTGATTTGAATGTGGGAATGAAAAATCGATGGAAGGATGGAACTTTAAAATCAAAGCTGAGACTGGCTCGATGAAAGGAAATTGATCTTTCTGCTAATATGGATTATGATTCTGTGTATGCACTGCTGAAAATTTGAGCATCAAAGCACTGTTATGTTATCTAATCAGACTAGTTTTAGCTAGCTACTCTATTTGTTCATTTGAGGACTAGAGGAGGAGTTCTGAGATTGTGCAGGGGTAGCCTGCAATCAATACATTTACCATAGTGCAATATGATTCATCTTGTTTATTTAGGTTTGTCTTGACCGTTATATAAGCTTAAAATTTGAAAGCTAAAACTGCAAGTGCCTTTGAGATGCTATGATATGAATGTGTTGCATAATTACAAAGGGAAGAGTACAGATCATGAGATACATCTAAGGTCATATATCAAATTATCAATATATGCACTTTGGTTAGCTTGGTAAGCATATAGGATTCTTTGTTAGTACTGAGGATGGGACATACACAAAAATGGTGATTTCAGGCACGAAGCATTTGAAAAGTCTGCAGCAGGTAGAGCTGCACGTGCACAGCAACAGGCGATGGCAAAGCAAGCTGCCAACCCCAACAAAGGGGAACCAGTATTAAAGGTTTGAATGCCTATATTCCCAATTTCTGGTTGAAAATCCAATGTGAATCTGAAAGTCAGATAGCTCACAAGTTTGGTTCTTTTGTTGTATTTGTGGATGCAGTGGTCAATGGGGTGAGGCTGAGCTGTGATGAATTTTATTTGTCTGCCAATGAATGAATTGCCATGGAAATTCTCCCAAATCTTCTGTGAACTCTTCCTTCCTCACATGTTATCTATTTTACTGTTGCAGTTTGTATATAGAGATTCAACCAGAGTATTGTGGATTGCGGACGTGTGTTCTGTCGAGACCCAACATTCCATATCTCCAAAGCTCAGCATTAACTGTAATTTATTTGTTTACTGTATACGGAATGTCAGGAGTGAGGACACAATAAGAGGTGCATAAGCTGTTCTTATGTTTTGCTGTGATTCAGAGTAAATAATTCACTTTGGGTCCTTGGCCATGTAATCCTCCATGCAACAAACTTGCTTTGTTTTAGTTACTAGAAATTTTTACAGGTTTTCCACCTAGGTGTATAAAGTTAATATATGAAGCTATTGAATCTAGTATAATGGAATTGGAATGAAGTGCAAAAGGGACGAAGTTAAAGACTGTAGCTTGATATTCCCTAAGATAGCACCTTGTTTTGCACAACCTTATAAGACTACTTACGGCGTCTACAAAGACTAGAAAGTAACGAGTAGCTGTACATTAATCCGTCATATATCCCTAGGAAGACTCTTGTTACTCTTGAAGTGGTAAGCTTAAGAATAGTTTGTAAACCATTGTTTACAAGTCTACACAAAGCTTTGCACGGGAGCTGACATCTGAAGCTCAAATGCAGCTTGGAAAAAATCTGCTGCTTGTTGTAATGAGCCTTCCATTTTCGAAAGCAATCCAAGGTTCAACCAAGCCTCATGGTTTGTAGGTTCTAATCGCAACGCATTCATCAAATAGCTTCTTGCAATAGGGAGTGATTGGTTACCAAGTTTCATCAATACTTCTGCAGTTGAAACTATACTCGGAACATAATCTGGCTCTATAGACAATGAGACTGAGAATGAGGTGAGGGCTTCCTTGTATCGTGATTGAGCTTCGAACAGCTTACCTAGGAAAATGCGAGGGGAATAAGAACACAATCATATTTCTCATCTCAACTTTAACCACTAGAAAATAGGGGGAATTCGTAGATACCAGTCGTATGCCAACTTTGGGGAGAATAAAACTCAATTAGCTTGGCTTTGTTGAGACATACTTCTGCATCGGGCCACAGATCAAGCTTTGTATAAATGGCTGCCAAGTCTTTCCACGCTTCCTTTTCCAAATTCCATTCCAGAATTGACTGCAGAACAAAGGAAGACGAGTTAGCAGAAGAGAAGCAAAAACAACAATGCCTTCAAAGAGAAGTAAAGTGATACAAACCTCGGGATCAAAGGTCTTTTCTTGTTCAATGTTTTTGCCTTTTGAATCCCTCTGTGCTTGGACAAAAGCTAGCAACATTCTGTAGGTTTCTATTGCTTGCTTGGGATGTTCCTGAGCCACTTGAAGAACAGCTTTCAGTCTAAGCAGTTCTAACTGATCTTTTCTTCCAGCTTCATCCATGGCAAAATCCACTATGGCTTCAGCATCGTTGAACCGCTGCTCTGCAGAAACTATGAGGGCTAATAGTTTCAAGCCATGTCCTGAGCTGCCAGCCACCATATCTGAGTACTTCATTGTATGACCAAAAGCTGCATCTAGATTCCTCTGCAGTGCATTTTCAAGGCCAAGACTAAATATCACCTCAGGATCCCCTTTCCCATTAAGAGCAGCATGGTTTAGAGAGTTCAAGGACTCTTTTTGGAAGACAGTTCTGTCGGAATCTGTTATAGACGCTCTTGCTGCACTGCTATAGCAAACACCAAGATACTTATGTGCTTGACCCATGAAATGCTCGCATTGATGATTGACCAAGTCAATAGCTTTATGCGAAAATTTTATCCCTTCATGAGCATGAACAGTATGTAGAGAACATAGCTTTGCTCCCAAGAGAAAAGAAAGGAAATGAGACTTGTTCTCTGCTTCAGAAGGGCCAGCCGCCTTTTTCAAAAGGTTCAAGGCTGCTTCATTCTGTCCACAGGCACTATAACAAAGAGCAAGCAAGTACCATCTCTCAGCTCGACCATACAACCCCGGACGGGCCTGCTCAAAATGATTAGCTAGTAACTCAAACTGTCCGGTAACAGAAAGTGCAAAACTCAGATGATCAACAACTTCAGAATCCCACTTTATTTCATTCAACGCCACCTTTTTCATAAGTATTAACAACAATAGAATGGCTTCATCTGTACTGTTTTTGGGTGTTGTTGGACCCCATACTTGCAACTGAGGAGGAAGAGTTGCTTCAACACCGCTATAGAGTAAAGTGCAAGCTAAGTTTTTCTGAACACCGGCCAACCTCTCAGGGTCCAAATTCCATGGCTTGATCAAAGCTCGGCGATAAGCAGTTACTGCTTCTTCAAGATATCCGGCCTGGGTCCACAGGACAGGGAGCAACTCAAGTGCTTTGTGAAACATTTCTTGCAACTTACAGTCCTCACCGATTTCTTCAGGCATTCCATTAGGCAATGCCGACTCAACTGTATCGAGAATAACTTTGCACTCCTTTGCAGCCTCTGATGAATAATCAAGTATACATAAAACATTCAATAACAGATTGTAATTAATGAAAACCAGCCTAGAATACTAATTAAACTCTTTCACAGACAACATTTATTATCAAATCACAAACCAAACACAGTAATGCACCCCAATGACAAAGTAAATAATACCTCTAAATCTTCCCAGTTCCCCCAGTGATCTTGCCTTGAGCAATATTGCCTCAGTCAGTAAGCTCACAGAATGCAAGGACATGACATTCAGATGCACATAACTATCGGCTTTCCCTCGCTGCGGTTTTCGCCGCCTAACTCTCTCAACAATGGCCTTGGCCATTCTTGTTGTTAAGTTTCTAATGTCAATTCCCTGAAACACCTGAAGAGCAGCTTCAAAATTCCCTCTCTGGAATTCAAGCCTCCCCAACAATGCTCTAGCTTCCTGAAATTCAAAACAAACAAACAGCCCAATTAGTCACCAAATAAACACATGCTGCACTACTTTGTTGAAAAACCAAGAACAACCCACACCTCATAATTCAAAGAGAGAGCTTCTTTGAGAGTAGACTCAGCCTCATCTACTTGGATGTCATCAAATTTAGAGCCCAAGTCCCAATCTCCGGTGGTCCTTGACGAGAGGCCACTCGCCGAGAAGTCTCTGGTAGCCAGTGACTCCGGCGACTGTGGCGGCTCTTCGAATTTGAACTGCTCTCCTGAACAAGCACACAGCATCTTCTTTTCCCACAAAAATGGACTCCTCGGTGACCCAACTCACTATTTCCACTACTCACAAAAAAGTCACTTCTCCGTGAAGCTACTAGTATACATTAGAGAAATGTACTATGAACAACCCAATGCAGCATTGGCTGTAACGAGCAAGAACAATCTCAAAGCACTATAAAATTATCACAAATAAACAGAGGGTGGATTTGAAACTTTACCCGAGAAAGAAACAAAGACTAGTGATTTGTAGCCAAAAGTCTGAAAGCTACCACTCTCTGGGTTTTCTGGGAGAAATTTGGAATCTTTGGGGTTTTTCAAAGTTGAATTTAGACGCAAATGAAAAAGTATGTATGGTTTGATGGTGGGAAAACAAAGGAGTAAGTAATACAGAGCTGGATTGGATTCTGTTATTTTTACTTTTTCACCTTCTGACTTTTTGGTAGTGCAGAAAGTTTACTACTCTAGGCTGGGTGATGAGAAATATGATGTTCTTGTGATTCCAAAAATTGCATGGGAAAAGGTTTATTTTTACTAGAAGAAGAAAGTAAACAACAGCTGTAGGAGGAAAGCCAGAGATTGAAATTCACAAGTCTTTTATTTTTTGGGTAACATTTTGCTGAGAATAATAGAGGTGGCCAACTGCCCATAATCAAAGTTGAATGACCACCATTGTAGCAAGTAGCAACATTTTTTTGAATTTCAAAAAAGATGGATATATCTAGCTAAGCTAATATAGCTGCCTGCTGCTAAATTCACGTGTGGTGGGTGTGGGTTGCTGAGCTTGACTGGGCCGGCTAGTTTTTTTTTTTCCTTTAAATATATTCACAAGACATCACATGATATATGATATGATGATTCCATGTCCAATCTCTCATGAGTACATGAAATGACTATGACCACTAGATTTCTTCACCTTTTTACCTGTGTTGCTTTGCAGTAACTTTTAGCTTAGCTTTATCTTTCTGGAGTCTTGTGGTGGTCACTGCTTAGAAATTTCAAACTATTCATTGCTTGTTGTGGTAGTTAGCCACACTTCCACTATCCAAGATTGGAACTTTAATTTTGGCACAGGGGAAGATTGGAACTTTGAAACATTTCTAACCTCTAATTAACAACATTAAGAAAGAACAGTACATGATGGTACCATCATTAGATTATAGATTGTACATAAAGATACACCTTTACTTTAAACTTGTAAAATATGCATAATTTCTTGTCTTGTTGTTTTGAGGATTTGAAATCTTCACGTGGCATCAAAACAAGCACGTTGCTCAAGAAGAACGAGCAGACCCCAATGTCTATATGCCCCCATATTCTACAGAGAAACACCATGTCACAACGAGATTGGTGCTTCTTGATTATTCAAATCCTGCATGATCTTGGAAATTTTAAGTTTGCACCATTCCTCATCCAATGACTCTAAATTCTAAGTTTGCACCATTGTTGGAGCTAGCTTACGAGATAGGACTATTATTCTAGGCTCGTTGTGAACTTAAACTTTATCATTAACATTTCCATTAGGATTTAAAAGCTTGTGAAGTATTGTAAACAGATAAATTTCTGAAATCTTTTTCACCCAAATTAAGTTACTTCTCATTCGTAGCTAGGCATGTTTATCTCAAGAGACGTACACACGTGATGGGGTCTTCTTCTTTTCTCTCATATGTCACCAGAGATTCTAGTCATCTATGAAATTGTGCTTGTTTTTTTTTGTAGCTTTCTGCATATGAGCATCTGACAGCACCATTGTTAGGCTGAGGCCGAATAGGGAAGGAAAAAAAAGTACAAGTCCCACTCTCTTCCTCTCCTCTCTCATGTGACATGTATGTGCTTCTCAAATATCAAATTTTCCTCCTTCAAATATGCTTTACTATGTATCAAGCAAAACAAAACTTCCCTGAACAATATTTTTTAAAACATAACAGATAACTGCTCTAAATAGTTGACTTAATAAGTTAATATCCAACAGCTCTCTTGGTCCCCAGATAAGATAGCAGCATCTTCATTAACAAAGAAGAAGCAGGTAGTTTTTAATTCATTATGTTATTTCAATATTTCTCGTAGTCTAGTTCATACATATGAATCCTTGTTAGATTCATGGTATCAGATGAATCTAGTAATTTCTAATATTTATGAGTTATTGTTGTGGTTATGAGTGTAGTAGTCAAAGAGTCACGCGTTGTGTTTCAATTTTATTTTTAAAGGGTGTTGTAGTATTGGCTGGAGTGAGACACTTATCAATAACAATTCAGTATTGGAGGTGAGATTCGCTCGAAGTGGTCTTTTGTCTGTGCTCTCTACCAAAATCCCTATTCATTTCTGTCTCATCTACCAATTGATAGGATTGATCTTATCAAGTTGGTATCAGAGCATCAATCTGGTGCGTGCCCTTAACCCATACTCATAAGAAGCAATTAGAAATAGCTGATTTGGAGGGTTACGCCATGGCTCCTAATCAACCTTCCAAACCCATCGATGATAGTCAGTTGGAATCAAGGCTTAAAACAAAGCTTATGTCCTAATTTGATCAGAAGTTCGAGCAGCTTAAGGTATTTCTCCAAAACTCTATTACTCAAGTTCTTTATAAGAGTCAGCAAGACTTGGGTGCTTCTCCGTCAATAGCAAACAATCCTTTTCAGAACCCACCAGAGCAACGTCCCCATGACAGGAATTTGAGTCATCCTTGCATGAAGGTAGACTTTCCTCGCTTTAAAGACGGAGATCCTACAAGTTGGATTTCAAGGGCAGGGAAATACTTTCGCTACCACCAAACCCCAGAAGCCTCGCGGTTAAGATTGTCTCGATCAATTTGGATGGAGACGCTATTCAACGGTATGACTGGTGTGAAACAAGTCGTGGAGTTCCTACATGGAATGAGCTAGTGAAAGGCCTACTTGCACCATTCGGGCCCTCCCAGTATGAGAATGTGGATGAGGAGCCTGCAAAACTTCGTCAAACATCAATTGTTTGGAGTTTCAAAGTCGCTTTGAACGCTTATCTAATAGGGCTTGTGATTGGACGTCAATTGGTTGGCACATTTGTTGAAGGGCTTCGTCAGGATATTCAGCATGAAGTCAAAGCATATAGACCTCGAACAATGACAGTTGTGATTTCTTTTGCTCAATGAAAGAAAAGAGACTTAGTGAAGAAAACCATTGTCAGCCCAAGAATACGAATAAGCTTGCATCCGAGCATGGTACAGGGACCCCAAATACTCCTAAAAAGCTTACAAAGCAAGAGTTAAAGGAGCAGACAACAAAAGGGTTATGCTGGTATTGTGACGACAAATGGAAGCGGGGTCATAAATGCAAACAAAAGCGTATTTTGATGATTAAACCAAAAAAAAGGGTGGAAGACATGGAGGAGTCAGATGGGGACAAAGATAGATCAAAGGAAGAAGATGTTAATAATAAGGAAGATGAGCATACCATCTATGTTCATGCCTTGGCAGGCTTATCAACCCCACAGACTATGTGTGTCACATGCATGCTATATCAAAAAGCAATCACTCACCATTTTAATCAATTCTTGCAGCACATACACCTTCATTGACTCCAAGGTAGCTAAGAGGATAGCATGCTCAAGTAACAATTGTGAGGAGTTTGAAGTTAAAGTTGCAAATGGGAGAACAATAACATGTAATGGAAGATGTTCCAACACAGATATACTCATTCAAGATCATAAGGTAACCGTGAATTTATTTTTGCTACCATTAGATGGGTATGATGTTGTTCTTCGTGTCCGGTGGTTACATAATTTGGGTGATATAATTTGGAATTTTTTAAGCATATTATGAAGTTCAACTTGAATGGGAGGGCATATTGTTTTCGAGGAAGGGGGTCTACTAGAGTGCCTATGGTTAGCTCTCATCAAATAGAAAGAATCTTCAAGAAGCAGCCTGAAAGTGTATTTAACATAATTATGGAGCATTTGCAACTCACAATCTCCAGAGAGCAAATATGTGAAGATGGACAAGGTATTATCTGAATTTACAGATGTTTTTGCAGTCCCAAGGGGACTCCCCCTAAAGCAAGAGCATGACCACAAAATTTCTCTATTGTCGGGCACCAGAATAGCTAATGTCAGACCTTATCGTTACCCTTATATTCAAAAGGAGGAAATTCAAAAGTTTGTTCGAGAGATGCTAGATGCCGGTATGATTCGTCCTAGTGTTAGCCCTCACTCCAGTCTAATTTTACTCATACAAAAGAAAGATGGTGCATGGCATATGTGTGTGGACTACCCTCTATTGAATAAATATTCAAAATGATCATCAAAGACAAGTATCCAGTACTGGTGGTGAACGAATTGCTCGATGATCTGGGATGAGCACAATATTTTTCTAAACTTGATCTTAGATCCGGGTATTACCAGATTCGGGTACATGAAGATGACATACCAAAAACAGCGTTCAGAACTCATGATGGTCACTGCGATTTCTCATAATGTCATTCGGGCTTACTAATGCCCCATCCACTTTTTAGAGTCTCATGAACGGCAACTTCCGGTCATATTTATGTAAGTTTATTTTGGTATATTTGGATGATATTCTTGTATTGGAAAGATCACTTGGATCAACTACGTGTTGTTTTCACTCTCATCCAAAAGAATTCCTTGTATGTCAAAATGTAGTCTTAAAACGTTGAAAGTTGAGTATTTAGGTCATATCATTTCAAAAGATGGTGTTGCTGCGGATCCCTCAGAGATCAAGGTCATAGTTGATTGGCCAACTCCAAAAACAGTTCGTGCACTTCGTGGATTCCTTGGGTTGACATGCTACTACCGAAAGTTTGTCAATGACTATGGCAAGATCAGTGCTCTGTTAACTGCTTTACTTTGAAAGGATTCATTCAAATGGGATCATGTGGCTGATGATACTTTTGATAAACTCAAAGTTGCAATGACGAAAATTCTAGTTTTAGCACTTCCTGACTTCAACAAAATGTTTGTGATTGAAAGTGATGCTTCAGGAGTTGGGATTGAGGGAGTCTTAATGCAAGAAGGTCACCCTCTAGCATTCACAAGTAAAACTTTGTCTCCACTACATCAACCACTGTCCGTGTACGACAAAGAAATGATGGCCATCGTTCACGCTGTCACCAAATGAAGGTCTTACCTTATAGGCCGACATTTTCAAATCAAAACAGACCATAAGAGCATCAAGTACATATTGGAGCAAAGAATTTCTTCAAAGGAGAAACAACGTTGGGTGAGTAAAATGATGGGGTATGACTATGAAATTGTCTATGAGAAAGGTGGTGAGAATGTGGTTGCTGGTGCATTATCCTGATTACCTAAACAAGCTAAAATAGAGAAGAATGGACTAAAGATAGAGAGGTCCAAGAGTTGATTCAAAAGGTACAAGAGGATCCTAATGTTGTTCGCCATTATACATGGGATTGGACAAATCTCAAATACAAAGGCCGTATGGTACTTGTGAAAATTTCAGCCATTACTGCTCTATGAGTTTCATGCTTCCCCATCAGCTGGTCATTCGAGTTACCTTTGCACTTATAAGCGAATCTCTCGGGGATTTTATTAGAAGGGAATGCGTAAGGAAATCAAGAAGTTTGTTTGGGAGTGTGATACGTGCTAAAGGAATAAAGGCAAAAGAATGGCTAGTCCAGGCCTCTTGCATCCCCTACCTATCCCAACTCATATATGGACTGATAATTTCATGGATTTTGTCGAAGGACTGCCTCCATCTCAAGGGAAGAGTGTTATCTTTGTTGTCGTCGACTGTCTTACTAAGTATGCTCATTTTTGCTCTATAAGTCATCCATATATTGTTGCCTCTGTTGCTCAAGTGTTCATTGACAATGTTTTCAAGTTACATGGCATGCCCCAGTCTATTGTGAGTGATCGTGATCCGGTTTTCACAAGAAAATTTTGGAGGGAAATCTTTCATCTTCAAGGGACTAAGTTGAAGATAAGCACATCTTATCATCCACAAACAGACAGTCAAAGTGAAGTAGTCAACCAATGCCTTGAAAACTATTTGCGTTGCTTTACTAATGATGACCAAAGGATTGGACTCGATGGCTTCCATGAGCAGAGTGGTGGTATAATACCACATATCACTCTTCCATCAAGGAAACTCCCTATGAGTTTTGTATGGCAGACCTCCTACATTCATCACTTCCAACACTCAAAGCAGCTCTAGTGTGCACTAAGTTGACTGTGACTTACGCAATATAGATCGAATCCTCCAAATTTTGAAGCAAAATCTGGTTGATGCTCAAGCAAGGATGAAGTAGCAAGCTAATAAACATCGTGGTGAACATCAATTTAAGGTGGGGGATTGGGTGTTCTTGCGACTTCAACCCTATAAACAGGTTTTAGTTGAGATTCGTGCATCAAAGAAGCTTTCTCCTCGCTTTTATGGTCCTTACAAAGTGTTGGAACGAACAGGAGTAGTAGCCTATCGACTTGAACTACCAGACGACTCCAAAATACACCCTGTATTCCATGTTTCTTGTTTGAAAAAGAAATTGGGTGATCATGTCTCTGTTCAGAGCCAACTTCCGGAAGTATTCCCTACATGTGAGACTAGATTTTAACCTGAATGTATCCTAGAATGTCGATTGGTAAAGCGGAGAAACCGAGCAGATGTCGACCTTCTAATCAAATGGACCAACCTGTCGATTGAAGATGCTACATGGGAGCCTTATGACTCTATTCATGAAAATTTCAAGAATTCCTTGCTTCTAAACCTTGAAGGCAAGGTTTCTTTAAGGGGGGAGGAATGTTAGATTCACGGTATCAGATGAATCTAGTAATTTCTAGTCTTTATGAGTTATTGTTGTGTTTATGAGTGTAGTATTCAAAGAGTCATGTGTTGTGTTTCAGTCTTGTTTTTAAAGGGTGTTGTAGTGTTGGCTGGAGTACAAAACTTATCAATAACAATTCAGTATTAGAGGTCAGATCCCCCCGAAGTGGTCTTTTGCCTTTGCTCTCTACCAAAATTCCTATTTCTTTCTGTCTCATCTACCAATTGATATGACTGATCTTATTATTCCTACATTCCTACTGAACAAAGGACAACATTGCAATTGGACCTAAATAGGCCAATTTTTTTGGTTCAATCCAGTTTGAACAAGGGATAGCCCAACCCAGATCAAACAAAGGATGAGATGAAGGTTGTGAGTGCGTTATGTATCTTACCTATTTAATTGGGCCGACACTGGGTTTATTGACCCGTTACTAAACACTGGGTCTGAATACGTGTCAATGTGTAAGAGCTTAAGAGGTGAAGATCGTGAAGCAGTACACACCCCAAACCACAAGTTCACAGTGAATGTTGTGAGAAATTTAAGTCAGAAATTGGCGTATCAAAACTCACTTTGCCATTAGTCACTTGGATGTCCATAAGATAAATGTAAGGAGGAGTTTATATGGTTTTTAATCTCTATTAATTAAAGAAACTCATGTGATCAACTATAACCGATATTTTTACTAAAATACCCTCTAATTTTTTTAACTTTAATAAATCTTTTATTTTCAGGGATAGAATAATAAAAATATAATAAAACACAAAAAAATATGAGAAAATAAATGTTAGAATATATGAACAAACTGTCTCAAGAATCAATATCATTCAACGTAACCAACCATGAGGAGTTTTATGTTTTATTTTTACGATTACAATAAATAAGTAAATAACTTTTTAATAACTGCTTCATTCTCTTGCAAAATTAGAACACCTGTAGGGTAATCGGCAGTGGATCAGTTCTTGATATCATGTTCAGGGTTGGCGTAGAGTTGCTGTCATGTGGGTCAGTTCTGGCGGTAGTGATCGAGAAGGGTAGTGGCGTGGGAGGTGGAGAGCGTAGGATGGAGTTGTCAGATCGATTTTATGATATGGGTGATGGGTGATTGTAGGTTTGGGGTGGCGGGTTTGGCATCCCTGATCGGCATCTTCATTGGATTCTAATTAGGTGCACTCCATCTAGGCAACGAGTGGTTGGTGGACGGAGATGGTGGGATCAGTTACGCGTACGGCAACGTTGATGTCGCAGTGGCAGTGGCTTCACCTAAAGTTG
Source organism: Geum urbanum (assembly GCA_946800695.1). Lineage (NCBI taxonomy): Eukaryota > Viridiplantae > Streptophyta > Magnoliopsida > Rosales > Rosaceae > Geum > Geum urbanum. Next base: position 60,931,177 of record OX327002.1, read on the forward strand.
GGCCTAGTGTTTGGGCCGAGATACTCTCTGGTTTGCTCTAATATTGTTTGGGCTTGGGCTAAGTTTGTGGGCCTGACTCAAACCCTAGTTAGTTTTTTTAAGATTAGTTATATTTATTTTCTAACTTTATTTGTTTTTTTTCGAAAATAAACCTACACGTGTGTGTGGTAGGCATAAATGAGCTTTGTCTCGGGCTGTGCATCTTTGGTGCCTTGTCTGCTTTAGGTCAGAACGTTCGATGATTCAGCGTTTGGGCGCACCCTCCTATTGGTAGGATGAGAAGTAGTGCCGACGATATTTCTTGTCGGCAGCATAGTTAGAAAACTGTTACGAGTGAATTGATGCGTCGCTTTAGTCGCGTTATCTTTCTGGTACCGTGTCACCTTTATTGTAAAACAAACAGAGTATCCATTGTTGCGCTCTTTGTTAAATGATGCAGTTTATGATACAATATATTAGTTAAATTTCTTGATAATATTTTAGGTGTATCTATTCTCATGGAATTTCAGCTTTATGTCCATCTTCTTTGTATTATACCGTTTTGTCAATAGAGACTTAGGAGGTTGTCGTAAACTCTTACTTCAAAAAAAGAGAGAAAGAACACCTGCAGGGTAGAGGGTGTGTACAGTTTGTAGTTACAGTTTAATTGGACCAGACTAACATCCTATCTTTCTTCATTATGTTCACAAGGTGAGTCACGAGTCCCTCATCCATGGAAAGCATTAGATTAGATTGAACGCCACCACTAGAGCAAGGAGAAGACGAAAACACCAGTGAAAAGTATTTGGAGGCGGGAACACGAATCATAAGAGCAGCCGAGTCGTTAGGTGAGGTCTAGTAGAGAATATTCTCCTCACCGGCCGGTCGAAGATGCTCAGAAAATGTGGCGGGAAATCGGAGACAGAGAAGCGGGGAAGCTCCGCCCAAATTCGTTCTCAAATCGGATCAGGTCAAATCGGATCCAGACGCTCCAGCTCTCCAATCAGAAAGAAATTGTCTCCCCTCATCGTGGCTCCATCAACTCTCTCCAGGTAAAACCAACTAGCCTATCACAGCAGTATCACTCATTTTCAACTAACCAAAATTCAACGACGATCGGAGCTTGACAATTATTTTTTATTACCACCGCCGCTAGGTCGATTTGACGGAGGGGCGATACCTGCTCTGCGGCGCCTCCGACGCGTCGGCCGCAGTCTACGACATCCAGCGCGGCACGGACGGCGTTGGCGGCGGCGCCATTTCGAAGCACAAGTCGATTTTCGTGGTGGATAAACGGCACGAGAACGGGCACAAGTACGCCGTGTCGTCCGCCGTGTGGTATCCGATCGACACCGGACTATTTGTGACGGGGTCATACGATCATCATATTAATGTGTGGGATACAAATACGACGCAGGTGGTGGTCAATTTCAAGATGCCTGGCAAGGTTTATAGGACTGCCATGTCGTCGCTGGCGACTTCGCATATGTTGATTGCTGCTGGGACTGAAGATGTTCAAGTTAGGCTCTGTGATATTGCTTCTGGAGCATTTGCTCACACGTTGTCTGGTCATCGTGGTATGTGCTGCTTGTTATACAATGAATGCTTCATCATTTTTGTTTATGTACTGCTTATTAGATAATGTGAATACTTTGAATCATTTCGTTGAGGGTCTTGTGATATTCAAAAATGCCCCATAAACTAGTTCCGCTACTTGAATTTCTGAGTATTCAGAAACATTTGAATAGGAGGCTGGCCTGAAATGAGAACATGATAGCAGGTATTTAATATCGTAATGAAATTCATGTAAGGTTAGGAGCTCAGCATAAATTTTAGTTCTAAGCTTTGGTCCTATTCCGTTCATGTGTTGTGTCTGCCTTTATATTACTACAAAAGTGTTGTTGGTGTTAGTTTTTTCTCATTGATTTAATACTGCCCTACAAGAAAATGATGTTTATTTGGAGGATGCTAAGTTTAGTATTTGTAAACTTGATGGCAGATGGTGTAATGACGGTGGAATGGTCGACTTCTAGTGAGTGGGTTTTGGTTACGGGGGGATGTGATGGTGCAATCCGTTTTTGGGACATTAGACGTGCTGGATGTTTTCTTGTATTAGATCAGTCCCAGTCGCAGCTTGGAAGACGCCCTCCCATCCCGCAACGCTCTGCCACAAATAAGGTCATCTTCTTCTCTTTGTCTATTATCACTTAATGAGTTTACCGTTGGTCACATACAATGATTGATACATTGTCTGAGTGACGGTTGCAACTAGTCTTGTACTAAATTGGAGAATCGAATTTATTATGGAAGTTATGCTGAAAGGGGTCGTTCGACTATATTTGTTTTCCACCCAGGGATCAACATCTAAGCCCTTGTCATCAAGTCAAAGCTCAGTTGCAAAAGCACGTGCACCACTAAGGAAACATAGTAATGGAAATGGGGGAAAACAATCATTTGTTGTTAAAACTCAAGTAAAGGGATCTATGAAGCAAAGATTACATCCAGGAATGTTGTCAAGCCAGGATCGTGCTACTGCTCATTATGGTGCTGTGACTGGGCTTAAAGTCACTGACGATGGCATGTATCTACTAAGTGCAGGTTGAATTGAATTTCATTTTTTGTCAATATACCAGGTTGAGTTCATAAAATCTTGGGAGTTCAATGCACTTTATAGAGAGCCAGTTTAATTGTCATTCTATACTTCAATTGGATTCATGGAATTAATGTTACAATAATGATTGTGGTATAGGCTCACTGTAACCCTTTCATAGTTTGAATATATCCATCAGTACGTTACACTATTACATTGTGGGTGATTTCGTAATCTAAAGTTACACTTGTCTAATGTGTTCACTGTTGTCATATTGACTATTAACTAAAGACTTCTTAGTTAGTTAAATACGCCTCAAGGTTCCCATTTCTTTTAGATGTTTGAATGATTCCGGTAGTGGGTGTGTCTGTTTGAGACACATTCCTCAATGCCTAGTCATGATGAAGGAATATTCAAGTGTTCTTCTCCTTGTCGCTCACTCATTCTGATTTTCTGTTTCAGGTTCTGATTCAAGGCTAAGGTTATGGGATATAGAATCTGGCTGCAATACTTTGGTGAACTTTGAAACTGCACGTTTGCAAACAAGCAGGCCCATACAGTTGGCAACAAGTCCAAATTCACCACTTGCTTTTGTTCCATGCATGACAACTGTGAAGGTATTGCATTATTTAATAGGTTTGAGTTTTGAACTGTTAAATTGTGAATACAAACATATCCATTTTTCCTAACTTCAGAATTTGACCTGTGGGTTTTTAGGCATTCGATATGTGGTCAGGTAGGACATCCCTGACATTTCGTGGTCACTATGAACAAGTGAACTGTTGCTGGTTTAGTTTGCAAGATCAGGTATAAGGCTTCGTCATCTTTAAAAGTGGGTTTCCGTGGTCTTTGCTGATCCAACTCTTTATACACTAGAATGGGCAGTGAATTTGCCTTTCTTATACTTCATAGTGTGTAATTTGATTACAGGAATTATACTCGGGTGGAAATGATAGACAAATTCTAGTCTGGTCGCCTTCCAGATTGATTTCTGATGAGATGGTAAACTTATTGGTTTCGTATATGAGTTTTGTCCTTCTTAGTTACGAAGCAGAGACTAAATTCCTATACATTTTGGATGTGGAATGCAGGATGAAGGACTTTCTAAGGATGAGGATAATTGGAGTGACTGACGCACGAGGAACGGGTATATCTTCCAAATCTTGAGATATGGAGGTTCAGTTATGCAAAGCATAAACACCAGGACTTTTCTGTTTTGCTTTAGAATCGAGTTTGTAATGCCTGACAATGTATATACACAAAAGTTTTTGTGAAATCAGACAAATTTCCATTCCAATGTAGAATATAGAGTTGAAATGAGGGAGACTGTTAGACAAAATTAGATAGGAAGAGAGGCGGTCCGAGTGTTGAAATGTTGAAAGGACTGAGTTAAAATCCAGAGTTTTTATGATGAATTCTCACAAATCGATCATTTATCACTTTAGTATCACTTTTGAAAACTATCACTTTCGCACCTCACATTTAAATTTTTACCAAAGATTAGTACCTGTCGTTAGTAATATTGTTAATTAATTGAAAAATTATTTTTAAAATGTCAATTTTTTAGGAGAAAAAACGAAGAAAAAAAATAATAGAACAAAAATAAGAAAACAAAAACTAGAATAAGAGTAGAAACTGAAAATTCATCCCTTAAAATTAAACATTTCTTCAAAAAAAATTAATCAATAAATTAGCGGTGTTACTAACGGCATGTACTAATTTTTAGTAAGAATTTAAATATGAGGTACTGAAGTGATAGTTTTCAAAAATTGGATACCGAAGTGATGAATCACCCATTTATGAGGTATCATTGATGATAATTCCTCTAAAATCGATGGTATCATTGGTATGAGAAGTTACGACTGGGCTAGTGTGTTTCGGGGCTGTAGTCCATGACCAATGCTTGGGGCATAAAGGATGGTTGAGGCAGCGAGGCTGGGGCTTAAGACACAATTATTTACGTCAAACATTCAAAATGGTCTATGTCCATCCTTAGTCAGGCATTCTAAAACGGAAATAACTTGGGCCCAAACAATGTTTGGACACCATCGTCCAAACAAATCTCATTTATACAATTTTTGGTTTGGTATTTGATAATCGATACCACATATCTTATAGAGCATGAGTTGAAGATCAACTCACCAAAAAATGAATTAAAATGAAAATTGTTTGGGTATCTAATTTCATTAAATAAATGGACGGTTATTGTGCATTTTAACATTACATTTACAACCATCTATTTGTTTTGCAAAATTTAATGAGCAAACAATATCCGATTTATTCAAATTTTTGCACACATGATCTTTACGAGGTAAATTATATGCTCCATGGTGTTGATTATAAAATAACAAACCAAAATTTATATAAATGAAAGTTGTTTGCACAATGGTGTCCAAACATAGTTTGCACTCAAGTATTATCCAAGAGATAATTTTATTATTGTTGAGGTACTAGAGCATCCGCACCGAGGAGATGGTGCTTGAGCATGAGGTGGGACCGGGCGGAGGTTTGCTCGAGCAAACCGAAATGGTTGACGTACCGGCGAGATGGAGCAGCGACGTGCTCGAGCAAATCGGCGATCGACCAAAAGCTCAAGCCTTTTTTGCTCCGGCTTTTGCTTCACCGCCTGGCGGAGCTCAATTCACGTGGGTGACGTCAGACCTAATATTTTTTTTTATTTAAGGCGCGTGCAGTGAAAAGTAAAAGAAGAAAAATTACCTAGTTACACACCAACCGCAACTCGCCACGTGGCACTATGTTCTGGCGCAACCATCAACAACAGGCCTCTAATCTAGGTCATTGATTTTGAATGCCAAAACTGATCCGACGGCTCTAATTCAAATACAACAACAATTTTATCTTTAAACAGACATATTGAAAATATTTGCATAAAATTATGAAAAATTACAAAAAAATTCTCCAAAATTGTAAAAAACTCCTTAATTTTTTTCTTTCTATAAATATTACATTTCATTCACAACTCACACCAAGGCGGCAAAGGAAGAGAAGCGGCATCGTCATTGATCAAAAATTTTACCAGAAATCTAGTCTAATTATTTTGCTGATAATGACACGCGGTATTTTTTTATTAGTAGAAAATCTTATCAAAAATCTTGTATAATTGTTAAATCGATAACGACACATATCACACTATTATTGGTCGTAAATTCATCCGGTAAATAATTTTTTAACTTTTTACAACATGTTGAAAATAATTTACTCTAGCAAAAGATTTATGGGTGTGTACAAAATTTAATTTACTAAGGCAAATAAAGAATTTTGTTTTTCTTTAAGCAAATAGGTGCGGATACACTTGGTCTTCGCTAGTAAGTACATTGCTCAACCAAGTGGGGCAAGACAATACTCACATGAAACTCAGGATACATAAACGTGATATTAGCTAATACATGCGTTGACTGATTACAATCACGGGGTGCATAATTACAAATTTTCGTAGAGAAATAGTGAGAGAGAGATTTGACAACGTCCACCAATGTGCCATCAATTGCTTAACTTTCATCTTGAAACGTAACCAGAGCAATAACTTCCTCTGCGTCCATTTCAAGCATAATATGAGAATGCCCATCATTCTTGGCTAATTGTAACCCCAAAACAAAAACATTATACCATATACTAAAGGGCATCATTCGACTTATTTACGAAAATGACAGGCTTATGAACAGTGCCGGCTCAGAGCCGAGTTGTTTGCTTAAAGTCGATTTTGTCCTTTCTTTTCATCGGTTTTTACCCTCTGCGTCCTGCCTCTTCTCTTTCATTCTCTCCCGTAGACCTTGCTTCTCTCTCTCTCTCTCTCTCTCTCTCTGTCAAAAAGACAGAAACCTAGAAATCCAGAAATTGTAGGTTTCATCTTCTTCCTCGCTCATCACATCCTTCCTAAAATTTTCAGCGAACCTAGTTACTTACCCACGATTAGTATAATCTGTAATTCAGCTCAACTCTGCAATTGTTTTGCTATCAGACTGAGCTCTCAGGGTCACATTGGGTGCGGGGTTTTGGTTATTCTACATTCACCAAGGCTATGGGGATCTGGGTATTGAGTTTCAATTCAACTTGCCTGACGGAATCACTATAGGCTGCTTGCCCCTTTGCTTACACCGCTCTTCACTGTCATCTCAATCTCCTTTCTCTAACGATCACGTTCCAGTTTATTGAATTTTCGTGTTCTTTTGTATACAGTCACCAGTAATATCATGAAGATGGAATATAGTTTTTCAATTTAGGATGGAACCTATGAACTTGGACTCATTCCATTTGCTTCTAAAGTTTAGGGTAAATTCCTTCATCATTTATTTTTTTGAAATTAATACATCATTAAGAAGCTACTGCATGTTCGTTTACTTCTTTTTGTGATATGAATATGCAGTAGACAGTAGTTTGCCATATAAGGTGTTGTCGAATTTTATTTTCCTTGCCTATGTGCTCCATCAAATATGTTCATTCATTGAACACTTTAAACACATTACTAACTATGCATGATGAGTACAATATTGAATATGGCTTCCAACTAAACACAAATTTATATTGGCAGATTGAATGTATCTAAATTTTTCTGAATTTCTTTTCGAATGTATTTTACAATTAGCCTATTGGGAAATATTTGTTTTTTCCACAGATTGGTTTGGTCATGTTTATATTATTTAAACCCCAGAAGTGCTTACACTTTCATAACGTTGCTGTTTTGTTTGGTGTAGGGTACCATTTGAGTGAGATTTCGGTGCAAGGCACTAATTGTTATAATCAAGGGGATGATTTAAGATATGTTGATGCCTTAATGGTGTGATTTTGATAGTCAGATGAAAGCACCAGTAGTAATAGGTGATGGTATTTTGAATTGAAGAAGAGATTGGGCAGTTGGTGGTGTTACAACCAGAGCTAATGAGGTTCGCAAGGTTACTAAGTTTGTCATTTTAATCTCATGCTCGAATTGTGACTATTTTCCTAAACAGAACATAGTGTTGTTAAGAAATCTTATGTTGTAATATATTGGCTTCCATCTTATAAAAACTAACGTAAGCCAAGCCGAATGTATATGTAAACTAGATTGATAGAGTTCAATGCATTCCATCTACACGGGTTTAATATAATTACTGACTTCATCTAATTAGAATGGGCAATTTTAATATGTTGACCTAATTATTCATTTTAGCTGGTATTGTCAATCCTTGAATCGTATTTGAGAAGAAAATCGCTCGGGAAGGTACATTGTGCATACACGAACAACATACTGCCAATATCACTTGGAAAATTGACTTTAAATTTTAGTGAATGGACAACTAACGGGGTATAGCATGATATTTTGTAGCTACCGGGTGCTCAAAAGAAAATTAATGGAAGATCAAGCTTTCCTTGCCAGAGATCCATTTAATTCCGCAGCAGAGCACCGGTTCTCTTAGTAGGATTACTCTATATGACCCTTGGGGAAAAGTGACCAAATAGACATTTCTTTGTAGTTGCAATAGCTAATATAGATCCATTCTAGCAGTGAATAATGACTCCTAAACCTCGATGACCACTTCTTGTTTGAACCTCTCTCCAGATGATTTTGCTTTTAGTAATTCTCTATATTAATTTCTGGTTCTTTGTCGTATTGGTGATCAATAGCCTATTATCTAGATTGCATGGAAGCATGTACGAATGCGTGGAAACGAAGCATAAGGAAACGCGAAAGTATTTTTTTTATAAAAAATTAGTGAAAACGGATACGCAAAGGAATCGTCTAATATATTATAAAAAATTAATTATACAGAAAAATTTGATTTGATAAGTAACGTAAAACACGATTAGAATTTAATTTCAATTTGATTGTTCTCAAACAAGTACATGCATAATAATATGATTCAAATATAAAAAAATAATAAATTTATGTCGTGATTCTTTGTGAAATACGATTAAGCGCTTCCAATATGAAATATCAAGTTTCTAAAAAGAATATATTTTTGGAATCGTGCTCTCGAGAGTTTTCGGCGAGCTTCCACGTACTTTGAGGATTTCATGCAACCTGGCCTATTATAAACCTTACTGAGAATAAAAATATTAAAAAGGGACCATTTCAAAAAATTAAAGAAGAAAGGAAAAGGAAACACGGCTATAGTAAAGCTCATTCCTTTGTGATGGATTGGTTAACAGGCCGGCCTGGCCTGGCCTACTCGGCCCATGTTACAGGTTTCTATTGATATACTGGTTTTCTCTCTTCTCGATCATTCTGTGAGATTTAGGTCATCCAAAACTGTGAAATGGTTACCGTGGAGCCAGAAAACCAGGATGCGACGGAGAATGGCCTCGAGCAGCCAAAAGAAAGCAGGTGTTTCCGTGCTGCCTCCAAGGGAAAGCAATTACAGCTGAGAAGAGATTGGCCGATGATCAAATCGTCCTTGGAAAAACTCGGCTATTCATGCGAAATTAGTACGGCGGGGGTATGTACGTTTAACTCTCAGAATTTTCTCTGTCTTTGAAATTCAAATGATGAAATTGAACCCTAGCTGAGAATCAATCGATCGATCAGGATGATGGTTGCACAGTTTCAGTGGTATCACCCGGCCGAGAGGTCGTGCGCCTTTTCAAGCTTTTGGTGCATACCAATGTCCCGGCGCCTCTGGTAGACTCTCTTGTTAACCTTGTTATTTGTTATGTCTTGAATGATTTATGCTGACTTAAATTTATTTACTTGCTTATATCCAGGCAATAGAGTTGGCACTCCATGGCCGGCAACATGATCTCATCATGATTAATCGAAAGGGTAGACTTTGCAGAAAATCTCGGATGAAGGAGGTGTGTGTATTCCTCTATCTCATAACTTAAGCATAAAAATCAACCAAATTTTCCATGTGTGATCCTTGGATTTAAGTTTTTTGTCACCGCCTAACCCTCTTTATCTGGACTAAACTCGTTGGCCTGCCCCCACAGTAATCATCACATGAATCTGATATGCTAGAGATACATACAAAATGTTTCAGCCTTTCCTGATCTTCTAATCTTGTGTGCAGAAAGGAATTGATAAACTGCGAAGACGTCTCAAACGCTCCTTAAAGGTGTGTGAAGCTATCTAAATCATTCCTTAGTGATTGCTTTTTTCACATACATGTTTTTTTTACTCCTTTGCAATATAATGTGGTGCAGGAACTCGGTGATCTGACTGACTGTAGTCTTTTTCTGAGCGTAAGTGGTCCTATTTGTTGTCTAGATGAAAATCTTCCCACCTCCCACTGAAGTGAGAATGAATCTAATGGTTGCTTTAATGAACAGAAAAAGTCTCTCGCTGCTGTGGGTCCTCCTCCAAGATTATTCTGGGTCAGGAATGTTTTGAAATTCAGCATTAAAGAGAAGTTGAGTCCTGCACATGTTATTGAGATTTTCAACCAGAAGCTGAAAGAAAAAACAGCGATGAAGGAGAACAGTGATACAATGATGACAGAGAAGAGTGATTTCGGCCTCCTTGAGCAGCCAAAATTCGATCCCGTGGTTAGCAACTCTGTTCCAGTGTTGAGAACCAGAACTTTCCGTCCGATTTATGATGGAAACCGAGGTACCTTCTTCCATTTGGTTCTTTCTCCTTTTCTCAGTTAGGCCTGTCATTAATTAGAATCTACTTTTTCGTCATATGGAGCAGCTATGGTGAAAGAAGCTTGGCCGGTGATCAAATCTTCCTTAGAAGAACTCGGGTATTCTTGCGCTATCAGTACGGTATGATCATCAATGTGAATTTGAAATTTTACTTGTCAAATTCGTGCACCTATGCAACTGAAATTGTTGTGTTTTAAATTGTACCAGGTTGATTCTACTGTCACACTGGCATTGCCAACCACTACAAACCCAGATATCATGCGCAGGGGTGATTATCTTTTCAGTCTCTTGCTGATGACTCCTGTTTCGGCACATCTGGTACACTTGACAGCCCCCTTGCTCTTTTCTTATGAATTTAATTATTCTTTCTCAGCTGCTACAATATACCTAAGTTAAATTTTTGTTATGATTGTCCTCTATATCTGCTTCTCCTAAATGATATTCATTGTTTTCACATTATCTATTTTTGATTCTGATGTATGTTACTTGTGCTGCCTATCAATTATTTGTTAATACACTGGAATCTTTTTCAGTTCAACTGTTTCTTTTGTATATGTACTTATTTATAAGGTGTTGAACTATAATTACAGGCAATAGACTTGGCAATCCATGGCAGGCAACATGAGTTCATCGATCTTGCGCATGATGGTAGGCTTTTCAAAAAATATGGGATCAAGGAGGTGTGTATTTCTAAAATTTCTTTCCTGTATCTCATAACTTATATCAAAGAAAGAAGAAAAGAAAGTAAATATAAACAAAATCGGGCATTCTTTCTGCCTTCGAGATATTTTATGCAATTGTCATGTGTGAAGTTTTGATTTAAGCTTCTTTTCTAATACAAAGCGTCTATTTGAACTTAATTAACTGAGGAGTAAGAAAAACGTTGTTAGGCTAGCAGGTTAGTTAATCTGGGTATCATACTAGGAATATGAACCATAGTACAGGTCTCTGGAACCCGGATGCTAGATGATCAGCTTGGTTGTTGGGCTTAACATCTCGTGATTTGATATGCTAGAGATTGATACGAAACCTTTCAGCTTGATCTGATCTTCTAATATTGTGTGCAGAAAAAATTTGTTAATGAACTGTGGAGAGGTCTCGAGCTCTCCTTAAAGGTGTGTAAATAAGTTATGAATTTTTTATCCTGGATATTGCCTTTTGTTTTGTTTTGTGAAAGAATCCCAGTTATTCCTTTATTCACATAGATGTTTATTTCTTTCTTTGCAATATATTTGTGATGCAGGAACTTGGTGTTCTGACCCAGTGTACTCTTTATCTTGGCGTAAGTTTTACTATTTGTGGTTCAGATGGTGATTGTATCTCTGGAAGTCTTCCCTGCTGGGTGAAGCTAGAAGGAAGAATATAATGGTTGCTTTTAATGGACAGAATTTTACTCTCACTGCTGTCGGGCCATCTCCAAGGTTATACTGGGTCAAGAAGGTTATTGAGATCTGTATCATTGAAAAGTTAAGTCCTGCACATGTAATTAGGGCTTATGACCTGGAGCAGAAACATACAGCAACGATGGAGGAGAACAACATTACAACGATGACGGAGAAGAGTGTTTCTGGCGCTCCTAAGCAGTGGAAAAACTACTACTTGACCGATATCAAACCATTCCCGAGGAGGGTGACGAGCGATTTTGACGTCCCTAATCTGATTCCTAGGATGTTAAAAGGGGCCTCTTCCTGTCTGGTCTCCAAAGAAAACCGAGGTACCTTCTTCAGTCTGGTTCTTCCATTTTTCCTCGTTTAGGCTTTTCACTCATTGTAATCTATTTCATTGTATGGACCAGCAAAATTGAGAGAAGCTTGGCCGTTGGTAAAATCCTCCTTGGAAAGTCTCGGGAATGTATGCACAATCAGTACGGTATGTGTAACTATGTGAATTTGAATTACTACACACTATCAAATTATGACATTGAAAGTGCTGTTTAATTTTTACCAGGATAATTCCACAGCCTCACTAGTGTTGCCTGCCACTACAGACCTAGATATCAGGCGCAAGACTGATTATCTTTTTAAACTTCTGTCGGAAACCGCTGTTCCGGCAACTCTGGTACACTTGGCAGAACCCCTTTTCTTTTGTTATGAATTGAGTGATTTGGGCCACTGCTACAAAGTACCAAGTTAATTTTTTGTTGTGATTGTCTTCAACTTCTGCTCTTCTTAATTGATATTCATTTTCTCGTTATCTATCTTTCATTCTGATGAATGATGTGTGTGCTGTTTCTCTATTCTCTCTTTTCTCAGTGGTATTTTTTCTGTACAGCTCCTTATATTATCGTAACCATTTTGTTTCTTTACTTGTATATATGGGTTCTAAACTGACAATTCCAGGCAATAGAGTTGGCACTCCATGGCAAACAACATGATCTCATCAAGCTTAGCACTCAAAAGGGTGGGCTTGGCAAAAAATATGGGATCAGCAAGGTGTGTGTTCCTAAAGTTGCTTTCAGGCCTGTATCGCTTTATACTTGCAGAATAATAAATAAATAAAGGAGGAAAATATATATAAACATTAGTGTATCCTTTTGAAGTTTAAAGCCTTTGGGAATATTCTGTGTAATTGTCATGTGAGTGAGGCTTTGATGTAAGCTTCATTTGTAATGCAAAGTGTCTATTTGACTTGAATTAGCTGGGGTTAGGGGAACAGGAAAAAATCAATCTGCGTTATCATACTAGGAATATATATAAACCATATAGTTAGAGTATTTTGGAACCTGCTTAGATGAACAGCTATGTCTCTTGATTTGATATGCTAGTGATTGGTACGAAATGTTTTACGCCTTTTCTGATCTATTATTGTGTGCAGGAGAAAGTTGATAAACTGCAGAGATGTCTCAATCGCTCCTTAAAGGTGTGTCGATTGATCTAAATCATGTCCTTGTGATTTCTTGTTTCTCATAGATGTTCTTTTAATTCTTTGCAATATAATGTGGTGCAGGAACTTGAAGTTCTGACCCAGTGTACTCTTTTTCTGAATGTAAGTGTCACTCTTTGTGGTATTGATGGTATTTTCGCTTTGAAACACTTCCCACATCCTGCTGAAGTGACTTTGACCTTAATGGATGCTTTTAATGAACAGAAAAAAACTCTCATTGCTGTGGGTCCATCCCCAAAACTACACTGGATTAGGAGGATTTTGAAAAACTGTATAACTGAAAATTCGAGTCCTCAACGTGTTATCAGTGGGCTCATATTGAAGTATGAACAGAAAATTTCATCGATTCGTGAACTTGATGTCCCTAATGTAATAAAGACTAGCCTATTATTGAACAAAGATGGTGCAGCTGAAGTGACCCTACCCTTTCCTGAAGGAATAGGTACATTTGGCTCTGTTCTTGTTGGTTGCGTAGTAATTAGGGGAACCAGAGAAATCCCCTATGCTTCAAAGAAACATTTGACTAGAAAAATAGAATATATGAACCTGAAATCAGAATGGTATTCCACTGTTGCATTTATTCAATTAACTACGGTTTGCTATGTTGTTTGTAGCAATAAGGATGAATGAAGCTTTGACAATGGTGAGATCATCTTTAGAAAAATATGGCATTTCATGCACACTGAATATGGTATGTACGTTATTGTTTGTATTGTCTGTGATGTTTGTAATTCCAATTTATTCACCTTATGCATATGTAGTTTAATCGATGACACTGTATGAGTTACAACTTACAAGAAAGCCGTTTAATGCAAAAATGAAAATGTTATGTAGATTGAGCAGTCCATGACTATATCAACAAATGGAGCGATGGAAGGATACCAGGATGCTTTTGAGAAGGCTAAGCATCTTTTGCAACTTTTGACAACAACTACTGTCCCGCCATCTCTGGTACAAATAGCAGATCACTCTTGTTCTAGCTTCATCTGACAGGAGCTGTTCTTTTAATTCCTTATGAGGCCAACTCTTAACATCCAAAAGATTTATAGCTGTTGCAAGATGAATATTAATGCGTGGATATAATATATAATGAAAAGCTCTTCAGTTTGTCTAGCTACTTTTGTTTGATATCCTATAGTCATGCAACTGATGCCTTACTTTCTATTTTGTATTCATATATGCTTTAGGCGATAGAATTAGCACTGAATGGCGTGCATCATGAATTCATTGAGATCGGGTTTCAAGAAGGTGGGCTCTGCTCAATGTACGGAATTAAGAAGGTGGGTGTTGTTTTCCTTCCATGTGTGTAGTATATAGGCCTTTTCTTGAACTCATTAAAATCCGTCGTTTATGTTGCGGAGATTCATATGAAGAATGTGACCATTAATTTGGGTGTTGTGTACATGCAGGAACAATATGATAAACGGCGGTCATGGCTCACTCGTTCTGATAAGGTGCGTATAAGTGAACTACATTAAAGAAGAAAAAATGCTTCTTGCAGCTGTTCTCTAATATTTCTTAATGAATAATTTGCAATGCAGCTGATTCGAAAAGCGATCGTGCGTGATATCTATTTTGCAGTAAGTACTGTTACTATCATATTATACTTTCATGGTGATTATGCCTTTATTGATCTCTACTTGCCTGCAATGTACAGAGTGACACTATTACTGCTGTGCATACATCCTGTGAGAGATTGCGTTTGTTCAGGAGGCTTGTTTTGAGCTGCATTGTTGAAGACTTGGATCCTGAAGATCTTATAAGGAAGTGTTTACGTACAAGGTCTGAAAAGAGAGTGATGCAACGTATCACGCATTTGCTCGACTGATGTGTCTTGGTGTTCTAATTATACTCTAGCAAATTTATATATGGGGCATAGGTCCTTGGGAGAAACATTTTCGGAGTTTGTAGTCACGTTAAGACGCGTTAAATTGTTATTATATTTTAGGAGCCGCGCGTCTCAACTCTTAGACTGCTTTTATAAAAAAAAAAAATTTATTAAAACTCTCTCAACCTGACAGTCATACGGTTAACAAGTAATCCTAATTCTTACAAAAGGATAACACATTAGATACATTATTGAACAAATCTTTAATAATGTCAAGTCTAACTAAAAACGTTAGACTTGCATACGTGTTACAAAAAGACTAGCCATGTTGGACTTGCATTCGTCTTACAAAATTACGTAAGTGCATCTTGGTAATGAGCAATCAATTGTGGTAAAAATGTCTAAAACCCATTATCTACGCAATCAGAGAGACGCATGCAAATTGACACTAGGAGGTGTTTAAATCTCCTTTCCCTTGTCCAAAGTCGAGCTAGGAGTTTTTACAAGATCAATTAGGTTGCATAAAAGCGGAAACAAATTCGTGGAAGCGTTTTTTTTTTCAATTTTTTTGGGAAGTGGGAGCGTTTTAAAAGTGTTGGAATAAAATAATATATATTTATATTATATAAACAACTAAATGTCATAAAAATTAAATTCATGAATAAAAATCTCACAAATTATATCAAAGCAGTTGCTCTATATTTTTTTTTTTCACATGTCCGTCCTATACTCGTAAGCCCATAAGTCCCATCAATAATGACGATATACGCGCGACAGCTAGGATCACCAGAATTGACCCCATCGGTACCTCCGTTGGAATCCTTACGGAATCTGGTAGAAATAATTGGCGTCGTCTGTGGGAAACAAGCAATTGTAAACCACCCGAAACCATAGCAGCGAAGATGGCAACAGACCACGTTACATCCGAAAGCCGAAAGACGAGAGACACACTCGTCGACGCGATCAACAACATCAACGACCTAACGGAGGACGAAGCAGCAGCCTACCTCGTGAAAGAACTCCAAACGGCCCGAGCCGAGAGAGACCAGGAACGCCAAGCCCGACAACGCTTGGAGGATCGGCTTGTCGCGTTCATTCGAAGCTAAGAGACCCAACGAGGAGAATCTGGACCAACGAAGGAGCCAGAAACGAGCGGGCAAACCATCAGGGTGGACCCACCGTGGGGACAGCGAAACAACCAGCTCCCAGGACCTCCACTGCCACCCGAAAGGATACGGGGGTATGACGACGAGGAACCACTACGGTTGGGAGCGCCATGCTCCGGCGGATGGCAGAGATGGAGGCCGAAATCATGTCACTCAAGAAGAGTATGCACACCGGGCCAAAAGGAATGTACACTCCCCGTGTGAGTCCCTTATCGGACGTCATCCTGGCGCAGGGCAGGGATCCATATTCCAAATCGTAAAGATCAGCAGGTTCAACGGGAAGGGAGACCCGCGAACACACATTGACGAGTATCAACCCGCCACCGCAGGTACCTGATACTCGGATGCAACCCTATGCTTCCTGTTTCAGGAGACACTGTCGGAAGAGGCACAAAACTGGTTCTACGAGGTGTCAACGGGATCCATCCGCTCTTTCGATGAACTCACGGAGTGCTTCCTCAAGAGATACCGGCTATAAGGCAAGTACAACACTGCCAGCACGCTACTTAAGGTCTGTCAGGGGGACAACGAAAATTTATCTGGCTTCATCAACCGGTGGAGGGCCCTTGCGAACACGTGAAGGAACCTCGACAAGAATGTAGCAAAAACGGCGTTGCTAGAGAACCTGATAGGAACCCCGTTCGTAGAGAAGATGGTCAGGAAGGACTACCTTGGGTATGACGAGATCATCGACCTAATCGTCCAGAAGGCACTGGTAGAAACCCACGTATACGGAGCGCAAGGCCCGAGCACGACGCAGACCCTGAAGACGCAGGGCTACACGCAAGATCGCCTGTCATCCCCCCATACAGCCAAGAACCTGCCTATGAAAGTACAGCCCATCGCGTCCCGCAAGCGCGAAGACCACTATCGCGAACACAAGAACCACAAGCAATATCAGCAAACGCACCGCGAGCGCTCACCACCGCGAAACTCACCACCCAGAGATCAACACCAGCGACGCGCAATCTTCTCCATCACCCAGGGCACAAATGAGGAAGTACTCAAGCAGAACAAACGCTAAATCCGCCCGCCCATGCCTAGGGCACCCGGCATCGCCCCCATGCGGAACAACAAAGGAACGTGGTGCATGTACCACGATTCGAATACCTACAACACTAATGACTGCGAAATCTTAGCCAGGGAAATCGAACGATTACACATGGAGGGAACACTGGTCTTCCGAACGACGAACGCGGAACGCCCAGCAACGGACATACGAACAAGAGGCACCATTAACAACATCACGGGCAGAAAGAGGAAGGCCGAATGCCCACGGCAATGGGAAGAACCCCGACCTAGGGACGTGTTTTCAGTACATCCCGGAAATCCACCCAAGGCTATCAAGAAGGATTGGCCCTCAATCACCTTCACCTACGCGGAAGAAGGCAGCCAGAACAGCACGCTCTCGTTCGTCATTGACGGAATGGTGGATCGATACTTAGTCAGGCGCATCCCCATCAATAACGGAGCCTCCATCAACATCATCTTTCGAGAGGCATACGAAGGCCTCAAGTGCCCGAAATGCAAGATGACGCAGGACCACGAGAGCATCGCCAGCTTCTTTGGTGAGACCACCTACCCCCTTGGTAGCGACTGCATGTGATTCGGCATCAATGCACCAGGAACCCCCCATGGCGAAATCAGAACAGACTTTGTTATCATAGATCTCCACACGTCCTACAACATGATCCTCGGACGACCGGGTATCTCGAAGCTAAGGCTGATCATCGCAAGCCACATACTCATGGCAAAGTTCCCGACAAACCACGGAATCAGCACTATCGGAGGGTATGATTTCGTGAAAAAAACTTTTCAACTAGACAAAGACAACACACAGTTGGAGGTGCTCGCAATGGCGGAATGTTCCTCTGAAGAGCAGCAACCTGATGACCCGCGTGACAGATTGAACGCTATCTGACCCGCTGAAGAGCGGGAGGGGCAACGCACGATACAACTATCAAGTGAACAACCGGAACGCATGATCCGTATCGGCGCGCAATTAGAGCCCGACATGGCAGCTCGGCTAACCTAGGTCCTGACGGACTGCCAACAGGTATTCGCATGATCCTACACGGACATGCCCAGAATCGACCTAAGCATCATCTCCCACAAACTCAGCATCAGCTCACTTGCAAAGCCCGTAAAGCAGAAACGGCGCGCATATGACCAAGTACGGCATGCAGCTATGCACGCGGAGGTTGACAGATTGCAGAAAATCGGTTTCATCTGAAAGGTTGACTATCCGAAGTGGATCTCCAATGCCGTTATGGTCAAGAAGAAAAATGGATCTTGGCACATGTGCATAGATTACAGCAATTTGAACAAGGCCTGTCCGAAAGATAGCTTCTCGTTACCCCGGATCGATCAGCTCGTAGATGCCACTGCCAGGAACGAGCTACTGTCCATGATGGACGCATACTCAGGATACAACTAGATCCTCATGAACCCCGAAGACCAGGAGGCAACGTGCTTCACTACGGACAAGGGGCTCTACTGTTACATAGTCATGCCGCTTGGTCTGAAGAATGCGGGGTCCACATACCAAAGATTGATGAACATCATATTTGACGGGTTGACGGGCGAAATTGTAGAGGTCTACATCGATCAAATACTGGTCAAGAGCACCAAGGCAGTAGATCACCCTGAACACCTACGAACCGTGCTCGAACTCTTAATCAAAAACGGCATGCGATTGAATCCGGCCAAATGCACGTTCGGCGTAACAACAAGCAAATTTCTAGGGTATATCATCAGCAAAGAGGGCATCGAGGCATCAACAACAAAGGTCAAGGAATACTAGACATGCAACCCCCCACGACCAAGGTCGAACTCCAAAGCCTCACGGGAAAACTAGCATCCCTCAATCGCTTCATCTCCTGTTATTCCGACAAGTGCACAATGTTCTTCAAAGCCCTCCAAACGGCAAACAAACGAAGCGTGGTCTGGACAACCGACTGTGTAGCAGCATTCGCATCAATCAAGCAGTACCTCACCTCAATCCCCCTTTTGTCCAGACTCGTGAAGGGAGAAGCCCTCTACCTGTACATATCTGCTTCCCTGACAGCCGTCAGTTCGGCTCTGGTCCGAAGAGAAACGACTTCCGAATTACCAGTCTTCTTTACCGGAAAAGGGCATGACACTCCCAGAGACCCGTTACCCTAAAATCGAGAAAGTAACACTTGCGCTCGTCTCAGCTGCAAGACGACTCAGGCCATACTTCCAGGCCCATAGCATCCACGTCCTCACCAACGTCCTGTTGCGACAGGTATTGCAATTGCCCGACCACAGTGGTTAACTGGCGAAATGGGCCATCGAGCCAAGCGAATACGACATCCACTACGTGCCCCGAACAGCAATAAAGGGTCAGGCTATCGCATACTTCATATCCGAGTACACGGAGGCCGAAGGACCAATAACGACACAGCCCGTCCTCGAGACGCCGCTCGTAAGCGTGGAATCTCCCAAGGATGAGCCCTCAATACCCGAATCGCCATGGAACATTTACGTGGACGGGTCATGCACCAAGAACACCAGTGGGGCTGAGATCATCCTCACCGGGCCCGAGGGCGTACAAGCTGAGTACGCGCTAAGATTTGAATTCAAAGTAACAAACAATGATGCCGAATACGAAGCCCAGGCCCGAAACATCATAGCCCGAGCAGTCAACTTTAACATCCGACATGACAGCCTAAATAGACAGGGGAAGACGTGGGCCAACCTCATATTCGTTATACCAGAGCAGGGCGACAAGATACTCAGGGAAATCCATTAGGGCATATGCGGCCACCATGCGGGAGCATGATCCATAGCACAAAAGGCACTCTGTTGCGGATTCTGGTGGCCCACCATCCACGCAGACGCAACCGCAATCACTATGACATGCCATCAATGCCAACTCTATGCACACAAGAATCACGCGCCCGCGGTTCCCTTATCGATCCTTACCTCTCATGTTCCGTTTGTACAGTGGGGACTCGATCTCATAGGAGAGCTTCCAAAATCCAAGGGTCAATACCGATACATCATAGTCATCATTGACTACCACACCAAGTTTATCGAGGCAGAACTAATGGTCAAAATCACAACCGAAAAGGTGAAGAGATTCCTGTGGCGTTTCCTCTACTGTCGCTACGGCACCCCGCTCAACATCATCACATACAACGGACCACAATTCCACAATGACGAGCTCAAGGCATTCTATAAAAGGCAAGGTACCAATCTGATATTCGCATCACCAGCATACCCACAAACGAACGAACATGTAGAAGCAGCAAACAAAATCATCAAAGAAGGAATCAAGAAGAAGATTGAACTCATCGAGAAGAGAGATGTTTGGAACGGATGAGGGCCTACTTTACTCCCCGAAATACTATGGTCAATCCGAACGACAGCAACAACAACGACAGGAGAAACTCTGTTTAGCCTCACATTCGGAACGAAGGCTGTACTACCACTCGAGCACACGTACAGAAGCCCAAGAATCGAAAGCTACGACCTCACCATCAATGGAAAAGGACTCAGACTCGAAAACGACCTCCTCAAAGAAAGACGTGACACGACGCAACTTCACAACACCGCGAACAAACAGCGAGTCGCTCGACTATCCAACCAGCGTGTGAAGAAGCACCCACTCCAACTGGGGGACTGGGTTATGAAAGCAATTCAAACGAAGACCAAGGGATTACGCCTGTCATGGGAAGGACCCTATGTCATCGACGCAATCACAATTCCGGGTACATTTTACATCAAAGATATGTTCGGAACAAGAATAGGCAATCCCTGGAACACACAGCACCTAAGGAAGTATTTTCACTAAGTGTTCATCTACCTGCGTTTGAGTACCTTTTTCTTGTATCTAAACGCACGTTAGTCTAGTGATTATAAACTTTTACATATGTACGTTTTGTTGAGTGCCGGTAGCAATATAAGTATACATCAAACACAATAAGGCAAGCAATGTAAACGGAACAAAATTCACTTAGATATATTATCCAAAAAATTGTATAATTCATCAAACGCACGCAGGCGCGAAAGTACAAGGCAAAAGCAAAAGAAAGTAAAAATAAAAGATAGTCTAGCTGGCCCTAGCAGCAGCATCTTCTCCCCCATCCCCAGGCACTGCCCCGTCACCCCCAGCTGGCGCCTCCACCTCCGGCTCATCCAGTGAGCGCTTCAGCTTCTCCACCTCGGCGGCCTGCCATGCCTGAAACTCGTCCACCTTGACAAATGGCAGCACGAGTGAGGATAAGTCCTCACATTGGACATTGGCTTCAGCAGCAACCAAGTCCTCGAACTCCTTCGAATCCTTGAAAGCCTGGACTGCGTCAGCCCTGACCTTCGCAAACTCAGAAGAGGCCTTGTACTCGGCCACTGCTTCCTCTGTAATCCTTTGACGGACCTCCTCCGTCACGACATGAGCTTGGGCTTCCGCCAGCTCACGCTCTAGCTCTGCTATACGCGCACTGCTGGACGATCGGAGGGCAGCCAGATCGATCTCCAGGATAGCCACCCCGGACTGTGATTCCCCCAATTCCTTCTTCAACTCGTCGGTCTCACGCACAAACTCGTTTACTCGTGCGATCTTCCGATTGGCTATGTCAGTGGACTTGGTCAGAGCTTACTACATCTTGCCCACGTCATCCTGAAGCTTCCGGTTTTCGGCCTTCGTCTTCGACAACAGAGTGGTCTGCAACATTGACCCCTCGAGCCCCTTGATAAGGAAAAGCTGATGTTGGAGCTGCGTGCAGGTATCAAACGCTGCACTGAGGGATGCGCTCAGGTCGGCGCCCAGCTGACGCCACTTCTGGAGAGACTCAATGCCCGCACCCATGGAGCTCTGGATACAAGCAATGAACTCTAACGAGAGCGTTGTCTCGCCCGCCACTGCAACAGCCACGACATGGGAGGTCTCGTTGGACGGACGAGGGCGCTTCTAGGGGCGGCTGGAGGTGCCTTGGCTATCCGGCCTCCTGGCCGAGGTCTGGGACTGGCGCCCATCCGCCTCTCCAGGCTGACGGATGAGGGAAACCTCAAACGAACTCCTTGAAGAGCCCGTATGGGTGGAAGGAGACTTGCCTTGGCTGACACGGCTGCCCACACGCTCGACACGACGCTCGCCGCGCTCTCGGCTGCGCGCCTCCTTCTCCTGTCGGAGGTGGTCCCTTCGGGCTTGCTCGCCCTCTCCCCTTTGAGATTCGGGAGCAACTTCTTCAGCCCGTCCCTCTTGGATGACGGCTGGGGCTCCGACAGCCGAGCCCACGGCTTCAACCTCTTCATCACCCTCTGGTACCGGGTCTTGATACTCATTGCAGTTGGGGGGCTGCATGACACCTTGAGGAGTGTCGCCTTGCACCAGCTGGCCGCTCGGGTCTTCAACGACCATGTGGGCTTGTCGGGCCCTCTCCATTAACACCAGCATACACTGATGGGCATCATCCTGCTTCGTGGAGGATCTGGACTTCTTCATCTTAGCTGCAAACAGTGCACACAAGGTCAGCCCGACAATATACACAAATGGATTACTCAAATGCCATAAACAAGAAGATACATACCAGGAGGGCGTGAAAGACCACAGCGTTCAACAAGCTCCCAGTGGTTGGCTGCCCAGTAGTTTTGCGCGTCTGGATGGGGGTCGAAGGCAAACTTGATTCTCGTCAACCGCTTCTCCTCCAAACGAGTAAGGGGATACGC
The DNA here is from genome assembly GCA_946800695.1 of Geum urbanum. Taxonomy (NCBI): domain Eukaryota; kingdom Viridiplantae; phylum Streptophyta; class Magnoliopsida; order Rosales; family Rosaceae; genus Geum; species Geum urbanum. Next base: position 60,953,897 of record OX327002.1, read on the forward strand.
ACTCTGATCTGCAAAAGCACAAAAATATTAGCAAGCACGAATACAAATGAAAACAGAGCAAACGCCGTTAGTCGGCACTACAATATCACACCTAACGGTTGAAAGGACTCGGGGACTCAATGTATCTGATCGCGTCCATGCGAGAGAGTGCCATCCGACTTATCGAATTCTCACTCGCCTCCGACAAGGCAGTGATACCGGAGTCAGGTAGTGGAGGAGTAAGGGGGCTCTGTTAGCCACCACTTCGTTTGGGGCTCGATCGTCATCGTACCATTGTCCTTTATACGAGGAGAATACTTCAAATGGAAGAAGTGTCCGATCTCCGCCCGTGTGGGGAACTGCAGCCCACTCAGCTTCCAAATATTATGGAAGGCAACCAGTACGCGAGTCAACGTTGACCCACATTGGCCTAACGTGATGTTGAAAAGCGCGAGCGCGTACTGGAAGAACGGATGGAGGGGAAGCTTCAGCTGGAACTCGCTCACGCATACGTAGCCACGTGGAGGGCGCGTGAACGATTCACCCTGACGGAGTGCCCTCAGCTTCACCGTACACGGGATGTGATAGTCACGGTACCACCGCTCGATCTCCCGCACAGACGGGGACCCCTCTGGCTCCTGCACCACCTGGTCGTCCGCCAGTCGCCATAATACGGGCCCGCCTTGAGGAAGAACAGGGAGGGCAGCCCCATATGCCCGCTCACCGCGTGGGAGCACGACGTATCCATCTGATCCCCCGGAAGAGGAGGACGCGTCAACATTCGGCACACTCGACCCAGGCTGCTCCATATTCGGCACTGACGACCTACGCAAGGCAATACTGGCGTTAACAGACAGTGGAGAGACGCTCAGTACGCTATCAGACGAAGAATCCGAAACACTAAGGGATGAAACCCGGGACCCTATACGGAACCTAGGGGTTGACGAAGGCGACTCATCACTGGATACAGCTACCAATTCCATGATCCTAGAAGAAAAGCAAACGAGCGATAAGCCAAAACGGGTGAACGTGTAGACTGTCGCAACCCCAACCCCCCAACAAAAACAAGTACCAACCTCTCCCAATACTCAAAAATCGATCAAACAACCAAAAAGCAACAAAAACCCAAGAACTTGAAGCTGTTCTTTCCATTACCCAGAAAAGCCCAGAAATCCCTTTTGGCACCAACACAAAGCAACACAAACCCAGAAATTACCCAAAAAACAGCAACCAAAGCAAAGTACAAAAGCAATACACCACCAAACAATTTTCAAAAAGCAAGAACAAAGACACTACCTTCGAGATGAGATGAAGATTCACGAGACAGCAAGCAAACACTCCAAGATTGATAGCAAGGAAATCCGTGAGCACGTTTACGCAGAGTTTCAGTCTAAGCAAGCAAAGTGTAAAAAGGTGAAAGTGAAAACACCACTATTTATAGGCAGCAAAACTAACCCTAGGCAAACGCCTACCGTTTATTTTCAGCGCTTCCAACCGCAGGATTACGACACATGTCTCACGCACCTCACGCGCTCCCGCCAAAATTAATTACCCTATCGCTTCGAATTCGGCGTGCCACGCGTCACACATGCAGCATACAACTGAAATAAACCGTCTGACACACAATCACCTCAAGCGACAAATAACCGTTACGAAGACGAAAATGTCGGAATACGAAAAGACAAGAGGGGCCCACTGCGGAAACAGCAATACCGTTTCGGAGTCCACCCGATAGGCAAGTGGCAATTATGCTCGCGCTATCATGGGCACGGTTGATACCATCATAACTTGCGCCATCGATCGGGGCTAATGGACTAAGGTCTGGGACCTCCCGTTACACATCCACCCGATAGAGCAAAACCCGATAGGCAAGTGGCAATTATGCTTGTGCTATCATGGGCACGGTTGATACCATCATAACCTGCGCCATCGATCAGGGCTAACGGACTGAGGTCTGGGACCTCCCGTTACGCATCCACCCGATAGAGCAACACCCGATAGGCAAGTGTAAATTATGCTTGCGTTATCATGGGCACGGTTGATACCATCATAACCTGCGCCATCGATCGGGGCTAACAGACTGAGGTCTGGGACCTCCCGTTACGCATCCACCCGATAGAGCAATACCCAATACATAAGCGGCTCCAAACAGCAATATCAGGTTTCAGAGTCCAACCCGATAGCCGAACAACAACAACGTTCGCACTATCGTGGGATGAGTAGCAACACCACTTGTCGCCACATAAGCGGCTCCAAACAGCAAAATTAGGTTTCAGAGTCCAACCCGATAGCCGAATAGCAACAACGTTCGCGCTATCGTAAGATGAGTAGCAACACCACTTGTCGCCACATAAGCGGCTCCAAACAACAACATCAGGTTTCGGAGTCCAACCCGATAGCCGAATAGCAACAACGTTCGCGCTATCGTGGGACGAGTAGAAACACCACTTGTCGCCACATAAGCGGCTCCAAATAGTAACATCAGGTTTCAGAGTCCACCCCAATAACGAAATAGCAACAAAACGCCCGCACCATCGCGGAACAAGGCCCCACGGCACGACACTTCGACTCTCGACCTTAAAATTAGCTCTTTCTCGGAGAGTTGGGGGACTCGGGATTAGCAGGATCCCCCCCCTTCTCAAGTGACCATGTGTGCAAAATATGGACAAAGCCTTGCAACTCCCCAATCAAGAGCTGATTCCCTTGACTTGGGGACTTGGGGGACTTGTAAGTACGTGATCTTGTAAACACAATTAACGCACACTTAGTCACTTCAAACGGATCGACACAGTTCAGACCAAACACAAGACAGCAACACAGGCTTCAACTTTAAACAAGGAAGCAACACCACCCGAAAGCCCACGCGCTCGAAACGGCAAACAGAAGGTACCAGGACACAACATGAACAAACAAGCAAGATCCCACATCGAAGAACAACAAAAGACCCCATACTTAACCACCAATATATACAACACATTTATGACAGTTACAAGGTACGCCATATCACGCCCATTACTCAACCAATATTGCTTGTTACGCTTCGTACACTAACTTGAGCATCGGAGAGTCGAAGGCGGGAACAACCCGTCAAGGCTTCTAACGACTGTTTGGTGTATTACTCTTAACAGCAGGTAAATGACGATATACGCGCGACAACTAAGATCACCAGAATTGACCACATCCGTACCTTTGCTGGAATACTTACGGAATCTGGTAGAAACACACTTATACATTTAGTTGCGTTCATTTTCCCTTCATCTATACATTTATGCATACGCGTGTGCGGAAGAGCGTCAAACTTGTGTGTGCGAATTGTCGGTCTATATATTATAATGTTGTGTAATTATACTATTTTATGAAATATATAATTCAACTATTACTATTTTTTTCTCTTAATCATGACTCTCAATTGTATGCAAATAAAGTTATTAATAGAATAATAAAAAAATTAAAATATTAAATGACGTCGAGATCTCTAACGAAGCGCGAAAGAATGTCACGTTTGTAGAATGTATAATGAAAGTAGAATAACCACGTTTGCACTTGTATATGTTTTTTTTCTTCATGAAACTGTTAAACCCAAATAAGAAAAATCACATGGCCGTAGTGGACTCTCGATCAAAAAATCACACGGGCGTAGTGAACTCTCCGGAAACATTACCCTTCCCCAAATGTTTATCATCAACTCTGTCTCTATCTTCACTACAAACGCTAAGCATTACTTAAAGATACATAGGAATCGTGGTAAAGAGTTGTTTTAATTTGGCAGTTTTAATTTCATCATTACAGATCACTCTCTAGTTTGGTATACATACAAAAACCTTTAGATAATGATAGTATCAAAGTTCTTATAAATGCAAGTAAACTTTCTTCATTGTAATTGCATAAAACCCCTAAAAAAATTCCAATTGCTGCCATTTCGACACCCCAAACTTAGAACCTTGCAACTATGTAAAAAGTAATCATGTATAGCAAATAATCAAATTCGATATAACATGTTGCATACATGCTTGTACACATACAAAGCTATGCCTACAAAAAGAACATCATTAGACAATAACAAATTAGAAATGCTTAGCGTTAATAGTGAAGATAAGGTGAATCATCTATTACTGCATAATAATGCATACCGGTATCTTACATAGTTTGAGTACAAAAGAAGAGGCTTGATAAGGTAATAGTCTAAAACAAATTTTTGCTCTTCAATCTCTGGTCAACTTTATCTTTTTTTTTGCTTCTCTGCCACAGTGTCCTCAGGTAGAGCATAGTTTTGTAAGATATAGAAGCATCAATTACCTAGACGGCTCGCACTTGATTTTGCTTTCCAACTGCAGTACTGCACCTGGTTACCAAAACAAAAGTTAATCCCATATAATCGTAGACTTGATCAACATTACCCACAGAGAACAAACGTATGAAGTCCTCTATGACAGAAAAACAGAATAAGGTCAAACTACAATGTCTAGACTTGATATTAATCACAGCAAAGCAAAATTATTGCACGCCTTGGCCAACCAACGGCAAACAACAAGAAACAAATTAAATTCGATCCAAACATTAGATACACAAAACAACAAAAAATAGACGTTCAAAGATACTCACCGATTTTCTAATTGGCTACATGGGTGATAGATTAGTACCTTCGACTTTTGGTTTCTATAAACAAAACTCCTTTGATAAAACAAAACTGATATATTCAAAATCAAAGTATAAATTGGAGGAAGACAAATCCATGAGAAAAATATCTACAAACCAAGTACTTTGATACAAAAAGAAATAGACTGAAACTCAAAGTAAAGAAAGTAAATAGAGAAGACAAATGAGAAAGATTGAAACTCAAACGTACATGACAAACTGTTATCCAGCATAATTTCATGCTCCTATTCTTCAGCCAACAAAACTCCTTTGATCAAACAAAACTGATGTATTCAGAATCAAAGTTGATTATGTTATCTTAGGTATGTCTTTTTCTGCTGTTAGAGTGGTGAAAGATTATGAAAATCAAATATGTATACAAAGACAAAGAGACATAGGGAAAATATTGGTGAAACTGTGAAAGAGTGAGTAGAGAAAAAAGATTAGGAGCCAATATGCATATATGCAAAAAAAACAACGGTGTATAAAAAACAAAACTTGAATCAAAATTCAGAAGTCTATTGATTATATTGGTATCTAACCATGCTTCATATGTACGATTTCTATTAACTAACCATGCTTACCTTTTAGTTTAGATCCAAAACCATGCTATGAAGAATTGACCAGCCCATCCAAACACCACCTGGATGATGCATAGAAACGTTGAGGTTGGAGTTGAGGGCTCTTACAATAATCAGGAGCTTCACCCTCAAAATCGAACCTCTCGTGATTCACCCCTCTCTACCCAAAGATCGATAGGAGATTGAGATCGGAGTTTTACAAAAGACTATCGGGTTGAGATTTAAAGTAAATGAACATATATTAAATTTGAGTAGATTGAACTTACACATGGTTTTCTGCATCCCGCCGTTGTAGAGAAGAGATGGAAACATCAAATTACAAATGGGTAGACCACAATTGAGCTTTTATCTAAAAGATGTGAGGGAGAAAATGGAACGGACTGAAACTACCGATAGGAGACAGAGGAATTGCAGTTTACCTCTATCACTTTTCACGTTTCACATGTCCTGTTCTAGTCTTCTGTTCCTCTTTCACTTTGATTCTTTTACAGTTTCATCCCTGTTTTCTTTAACTTGATTGTTGTTTACTTACTGAAAGAAAATGGCATTTTTTGGAATTGATAATGTTCTACCATCCAACTCCTCTAAAACCGCCATAAGCCTCGTTCCTTTAATTAATAGAGACAAGAGAGCAACACACACCCTACGGATGAGAAAATTTAACTTGAGGCAGTTTTTTTTTTCTGTACAAATAAATGAAGCAACTGCTTTGGAGCAATTTTCTGCCGGTAAGTGTTTGTTTTTCCTCCTTTTTTTTCTGTTTGCTTTTGTTAATTACCAATGTGTCCTTATTTAATTAACCAACTTCTAACTTAAAAAGTTAAAACAGTAAAAAAGTAGTTATGGTTAACACCTCTTTTTCTTTTTTTAAGTAAGGACGTTGTGGCAGCCATCAAGCCTTCATTGATGAAACTTTCAAATACATACCCAAAGGGGACATAAAACCTAAACTCTGTATTATACAAACATAGCATCTCAGATAATCACAAGACCACTCATACTTCCTATGCATTCAAACACGCATCTATTAGTAGAGAATGAGATATCGGCTACTCTATCCACTTTAACAACGTGGCGACACAGTAAAGGGAAGATTACGCGACTATAACGACGCATCATTACAAATAAAATAGCTTTCCAACTATGTTGCTGAACGACGATTAAGTCGTCGGCACTACGTTTCATCCTGCCACTAAAAGGATGCGACCATTTTCCATGACACACACCCAAACTAGGATAAACAAGACACATAGGCAGATCGCCTAGACCGCCTGAAATACCTCGTTAAAGGGGATTTTATTTCTAACATGAAAGAAAAAAACAAAAAACATAAGCTAAAAAACACAAAAAAAGGACTTAGGGAAACCCAAGGCCCACCACCTAACTGGCCCAACAACAAATGAGGCAATGTCGTCCCAGCAAATCCTCCAAGACCCAACGTCGTCATGCGCACTTTGATCATCGCCATCATCATCGCAGCAGCCGCCGACAACCTTCTATTCGCTGCCGCACGCAACTCTCCAACTTGTCCACCATCTAACTCTCATTTTGCCTCCCTAATCCAAGAAAAGAATTGCATATCCCAACAATAATAAGATCTGATATGAGCAGATATGCACAATGCAAAAGCACCCCAATCCTTATTTGTCCTCCAATCCCATCCCAACCGCTTCCAAGAGACTACCCACGACCCCTCGCGTCGCCCACAGCCGCCAAAACGTGCCGCCAACCACCGGAATACGAAGAAACACCAATTGAGTCCATCAGATCCACATTGAGAACCAGACGTCGTACCTGCCATCCAAAAACCAATCGACGACGCCCAAACACAGACCAGTGTTGGGACAACACTCGTTCGACAGCATTCGCACCACGACAAAATGACCAGAGGTCGGCGGCGAATTGCCGGACGAACACGCACAAAAACCTCTCGCGACAAACTTTTTTTACGTGCGTGGGGCGTGTTCTTTTTTAGAGAGAGAATATATTTTGTACACTTCTTTTCTTATATCTCTATTAATCAAGAGAGAATGGACTTTTACAGTTATATTAACGGTTTACGAAACATTTGAAATATCTTTTTCCCCCCTTTTATTTCTCTAACTCGACTAACTCAGGAATTTAGTGAAACAAGGGTAGAAGAGAGAAGAGCGATCAGTTGATTTCTTCTCGCTGGAAACAAATTCAATCCCCAATCACAATCCCCATTCTCTCTACCCAGCCGCCTGCTCGGTCAATTTTTTCATTCAATCTGCTTTGTATATCTATTTCTGTCAGTAACCAGTGTTAGTTTCACATTATTTGGAGTTCAAATTGAGAGAAATCCTTCTCTATTCTTCGTTCTAGGCTCTCTCTTGACCGGTTCGGAACTACAATATGCTTTTGATTTTGTAGACAATATCAATTTTGGCTTTAAAAGTACCCAAATAGCATGGGTCAATGCCCAATTTTCATTGCCGAGTTTAGGTACAGCAAGGTGAGGAAGGCCATACTGCCACATCCCATGTGCACTGTGTCAAGAGAAACAAAAAGGAATAGATCGTTTATGGCATAGATTCTCGACCCTGGGCTCTGCTCTCTTCAATAGTCGATGCATTTTGGGTAATATTCATGTAGATGAAATTTGAAAGCTGTAATGGATAGTATCAATATAGAGCAAATTACTGGCCATGGTTCGATTTGACAAAGGGCAATCGGGTCCTATTTGAAGAATTAATAGATTTGGATTGTTACCTCTGTTGAGGTAATTTGAATATCATTCGTCTCTTTGCTTATGCTTATGATTCATTTGAGTAGTGAATATTATATGACAACCTATTAGCATATGATATTGTTCGATAACAATAACATGCATTTAAATCTGTTATCAATGTATTTTTTTAGATGATTAAATAGTATGTAAATTTTCCCGGATCATGCTGTTAGGCATCGTGATTTCACTCACTTAGACATACTCCACTACAGGTTAGTTGCTTTGCCCTTGCTGCACATTACTACAATGAATCTTAAACATGCATGTTGATGAAGGGCTTGCATCATATATGCCAAGCAATGAAGTAAAGTGATATCTGGATTAGTGATATCAATTATGTTTCAATAATATCTCAACAAGGCATTCATAATCTTAATCTTCGAGTTTCAGTGATCACTTCTTTTATTTAAGTTGGTCTTAGGTTGTTGTTGGTGTTACGTTAGGATGCACCACATGTCTAATGAGGACTGCATATAGGGAGGTGTAATAAGATATCTTACGATGGATGTTGATTATTGGACCTTCACTGTTGACTAGGTGTTGTATTAAAGGTTAACATCCTGTAAATTTGTTTAGGTGCCATTACACATATGATGGGGAACCAATTTCTTTCATGGATTATTTATGTAAACAGTGTTGTGTATATAGAAAACACTGTGCATTTCTAGTCTTTACAATATTTTTGACAGAATTTTGTAAGTGAAAAAATTCTTATTTTCATTTGAATATGGACGACTTTGCCATAAATTCGACTCACCACTCACCATAATGATGAGTTTCACATCGATGAAATCACACATTTGTAAGGTATGCTTTTTAGGAAAGACAGAAGCAAAAAAAAACTATAATTATCCTTTAAGAGAAGACAGAAGCGAACTAACAAAAACAAACTATAATTATAAAAACTTAACTTTCCTACACGTGTGTGAGGAAGAGTGTCGTACTTAAGCATATTATTATCTATAAATACAATGACATTTTACATGCGCAAACGCAAACGCCACACTTTTCTTCACGCGCATATGCATTAATGGGGTTTAGGACAACTAACATTGATCCCATCTTCTTTTCCGACGCTTATCAATTTTTCTCTTTGTAAGGATATGTTTTACAAAAAATTTATTCAAATACAGGATTTCAGAGCGAAAAATTAACAATGATTAAATATATGATGAAAAATAATACAAGTGGATACATTCACTAAACACACCAAAAAATCGCACGAGCAAGCGCGACTATTTATCACACGGAGTATGCACATGTAGGAAGGCTAAACTAGATATGATTTCTGAAGAGCGCTAAGGAGGATATTTGTGTTTATGCATGATTTTATACATGTACTTGGTCATGTAAATATATAATGACTTCCATTAGAGTGTGTTTGTCTAAGGAACATGTTGAAGATTATTAACAATGAAGATCAAAAGACCAAATCAAAGTAAAATCCCGAGATATGTAAACCGTGCTACTAACACTAATTATGTAGAAATTTTTAGAATAGATGAAAAATTTACATGTGATGTTCCTTAGCTTAAATTTTGTAGTACGTATAGAAATGATTGAAATAAAAACTTAAACCTTTAATAATGACACCTAATAATGCGCGTGTGCACGCATGAAGTATAGTAGTATAGATAGATATAAATAGTGGATGAGTCCGAAGAGAGTCATGAGACCTTTCATTCACTACGTAACTCGAATCTGCCATTCACTAAAGTTTCGGGCTGCTTTTAGTTGAACCGGCCCAATTCAGTTAAAATTGCTAGGCTTAGATATGAGGATCGATTGGCGGGAAAGTTATGAGATGAAGGGGCGAGTGATGGTGTATTCAATCTGTAGCCATCTGATTTTGATCAGAAGGGTATCAAGAGGTGACTGGCGAAAACGGTAGCCTGAAATCAATCAAACGGATGGGCAAAGAGGTTCGTGCGAGATCGAGAGATTCTCTCTCTCCCTCTCTCTCTCTCTCTGAAATTGGGATTCGAAGCTGAACCTATGTGATGGTTCTGACATTCGATTTTGAATTAATCGATTCAGCTTACGATCTCTTCTCTCTCTTTCGGCTCTTTCTTGAGTTTCTTCTATCAAACCCTTTTGGCCGGGTTGAATTAATCGATTCAGTAACAATATTTGTCACTGAATCGATCAATTCAAATATTTACTTCCCAGGGTTGTGGAAACCAATCGAGGTTGGGGATTTTGGCTTTGAAATGGTAGGATTTATAGCTTCATTTTATTTTTTAATTTTTTTTATGATATACCCACATTGCATTCATCTATGCACGTAGAGCCAGAGCCCAGAGGTATTTAGATATGTCCGTAGCAGACATATATAACTATAGAATCTTAGATATTCTTCGATTTAAATAGTTACAAAGACAATTCGATGTATGTCAGTGTTGGGTCTATAAAACTGGCATCCAGTTTCTCTAGTCTTCTAATATTGTTATTGAGGTATTTAGACTGAATTTGCGACAACTGCCAAGTGTGGCAATATGTGGCCTGAAGTGGTGATTTCATGTACTTCGATTTGCGACAATCCATTCGTCAGGGACTCAGGCTTGTTGTCGTTCAGTGTAATTTTGTTTTGAAGGCCTATTGACCTTGTTTATGTTTCATATTTCATATATAAGTGTAATTAGAACTTGCAACGAATGGGTCACAGCAATTTCTTGTATGTCGATCTGGTTTGTTTGCAGTCATTGTTACCTATGTTTAAGAAGATGTGATGATCTGGCTGGTGTTGTATGTTTTATGTTATATGATATGTAACAGTGTTTTGTATGCTATATATTGAAGGTGATTAGATAGTGCTACTTGCAAGACATCACAGGAAAAATTCAATCATGCTTCCCTTGAGGAGTTCCCAAGAGAGGTAGCATCTTCGATTCTTCTCCTTTTTCTCTTTCCTGGTATTCATCTTTGCTTCGAAAAATAAGTTTATTTGTGCTGTTGTTAGTTTGTATTGGATTTTCTGGTTATTTATTTAAGGCCAACTCAAATGATTTTAGTCCCATTGTTTAAATCATATTTTGCAAGCACAAAAATGATCACCTATTTGTCTTAGGCGTGAACTAGAGCTGATTACAATACCTATATCAACTTAAGCAGGCAAAGTAATCCACCCACTGACCCTCCGATGTAAATTGTCAAGTGCTTATGCTCGTCTTTTATACTCTTGCAGTGCCCTTTAGGATTCCAGAAGTCACCGTTAATGTACCACAGTTAACTAATGTTATCTCTGTTGTGTGTATGTTTTATGGTACATCTTGATGCTGACGGTGTATTTGTGTATGTTTTATAGGACGAGTTGGTTAGGTTGAACGGAGGTCTCTATGTTGAGCCTGAGTCTAAGCTCTTGCCTAATATTTGTATATGTGGGTAAGTTCTGTGTTACTTATGTGTGCGTACATCGCCCTCTACTTTACATGTATACATGTTAACACTAGTATAGCTAATAGGAGTCGCACAATTTCAGATATCCTACTTGAAGAGTGAACAAGCAGAGAATTGCCTTGACTGATAACTCTGTCGTTGAACTGCAGGTCGCGAGACATATTGTTGGGATGATGTGTTAGCTTATGCTGTTGTACTAACAGATTTTTGAACTGTGAAAGGTTTGGGCCAGCATGGCATTATCTGCATTGAGTTTGTTAGGAGAGTGAACTATTATGTTGAAGAAGAGGAACCGTTATGTTGAAGGTGGAGAAGATGATGGAAACCGCGAGAACTACTTTCAATGAGCTTATTAGGAGAATGAACTAGGTCCGAGCAGATTCTAATCAATCCAGTGTGTGAAGGTTTTCTTGCGTCAGTTTTAATACCGTGTTATATCATTTGAAGGTTTATCTTACTGTTCGTATGAAGAACAAGAATTCACAAATATAAGGCATGGTCATGCTCGTTTGGTGCGCCTTCCAGCCAGCGTGGCCATCTTCAGTGGGATGTTTAGAGCGTTTAACAGTATGAGTCAGCAAATCCTTGCAAACACTCCATGAAATTACACCACCAATGTTAAAATCCATCATTGTGTTATCCTATCCCCAGGAACCAATATCTACTCAAAGTAATGCATCACTGGTGTCCAGTTTTGCAGAAATATCACAGTAGCAGATATGTAGTTATGTACCACTTTAAATGTTCTTTCCAAGAAGTGCTCAATCTGTTACTGCAAATGTAAACAGGCTAATCTTTAGGGTTTATATGTAAATAAACCAAGATATTGCTAAACCTATTAAGTACTCTAGCTAAAGCTGCAGATTGAAGCAAATAATATCTGTTTAATTATTTTGCTAATTAATTTATATGTAAATAAACCAAGATAGCTTCCTTTCAAAAAAAAAAAAACAAGATAGCTTTGACTGTGTAACATAAATTATAAGATTGATGACTCTTCAAATTAAGTGTTTCTCCGAACACGATTAGGGTATAAGAGGAAGAAAAATACTTAAAATAGTTGCTGTCATATTTAATAGGAAAATATGGTCTAAAATATTGAGAGCTTGACAAGTGTCTGAGTGTGTCTCACACACCTGAGAATGAGTTTGAGCTTATCACTCTTAAAAAATCAATGAACATAGGTCATTCGGTTCTATTTTATTTTTTTAAGCTTTTAAGTTAAACATATGATAAATAAATTTCCCTTTATGAACTATGAAGTATAAAATGCTCTAAATGTTTCATGAATTAAGTCGATCTAATGAAAAAGAGCTCTAAACACTATTTGTCTCCACCTTAAAAAAGGTTGTGTTATTATGAATCATCACTCCTCGGACAACAGGAACAGAATGAGAAGTAAATCAAGGTTGAATCAGACAATTAGTGACTGTATAAATCATGTCGAAGTTCATATAGTATACAGTTGAGTTAGTTTATAATTTAACATATAGTCGAGTTAATTAGTTTCAAATATTGTCCAAGCAAACAGATTAACTGAGAAATTAACAGTATAATAATGAAAATAATGCAAACTTACTCGAGTTGGTGGTAAAGCTCTTCAAAGTAGAAGAAACACACAAATTTAAAATCTCTGGACCTTTTTACAAGATATCCTCATCAGCCATGCCACGGCCAAAATCTGATGTAAATCATCTTTCCAATTTGCCATCACAACCAGTTAATTTCCAACATTTCCAAAAAAAAAAGAAAAAAAAAATTGTATGCTCACACGTGAGGTTACCTGTTGCACCGGTTTGGTAGACCGGTCAATAGGTTGCAATTGCACGCTACCTCAGTACCTCTCTCTCTCTCTCTCTCTCTCTCTCTCTCTCTCCCTCTGCAAAAACCAAAAACCCAGTGAGCACAAGAGTTTAAGCAAACCGACCCTCTCGTCATGGCCGACCCTTCTTCTTCCGGCGCCGGTAAGACATTTTCTTTTGTGGGTTGGTCGGTTTAGGGTTTAACTGATTTGTCGATTATTATAGAGTGGGCTTTGTTTAACCCATACTAATTACTACTAAAATTGATTATTAGGCCCAGTCTCACCTGGAGAGGAAGTGGAGAATGAACTGACGAGGACCTTTGCTCAAATGGATGCTGAAGCTGCAGCGGCAGAGGCTGAGGCCCGCAACCAGAGGCGAAGGCTAAACGAGCCGGAGGAGGAATCTGAGGACTCTCGTACATCCTTGGAGACTGACACAGAAGATGACCAAGAAGAAGTAAAAATGCCGCTGCCGGTTCTGCCACGAGAGTACAACGAAGTGGTTGTTAATGGGAATTTTGAAGCCCCTGTGCCTGTGCCTGTGCCTGTGCCTGTGCCTGTGCCTGTGCCTGTGCCTGTGCCTGCGCCTGCGCCTGCGCCTGTGCCTGTGCCTGTGCCTGCGCCTGTGCATGTGCCTGTGCCTGTGCCCGTGCCTGTGGCGGCCGAATCTGATATGGAAAGTTCTTCGGATTCTGATTCGGAAGGCTCTTCGGATTCTGATTCGGAAGGCTCTTCGGATTCTGATTCGGAAAGCTCCGAAAATTCAGGATCTTCCTCTGATGATGATGACGACCTCCTCTCGCCCAACTCAGTAATAGAGGGATTGCCACCAAGTGACAGTTCGCCCTCCCCTGATCCCTGAACTTGGTAAAATTCACTGTCCTCTTGGTATAATAATTTCATAATATGTTCAAGTTTACCTAGTAGGAAGAGGAGTAGATGGCTAACTATGTTTGCAAGAATTAGGCATCTGATATGTTCAAGAGTTAGTTGACTAGTGTGTGAAAATTTCTCAGTCAATGAAAACCACATTTAAACAGAATGAAACTTGTTGTACAGCCTTTGTTTATTAACCTCCGAAACAGATTAAATGCTTAGATTTCGATTACAGTTCCTCATAACCTCATTTTAGAACGTCCCAATTCATGATCATGCTCAAATTTGAAGTACATTATGGTCTCAATAAGTATAGTTTCCTCACTAACATATGCTTCCCTGAATCTGATATGTCTCTCATAACTTCTTGACTCCTTGTCGTGTGTGTATACATCTTGACTTCTTTACTTTTTGTCGTGTGTGTATGCATGCTCGTAAACAATGGTTTGCTTACGATTTGTGATTTAATATATGTTTGAATTTCGTCAACAGGTTCATCATTTGTGGTTCATGTAAAGCCGTGACAGAAACAGCAGAAAAGTTGGGGATCACCATCACTCCATTGGTTTGAACTTTTAGTCTTGTAGAAAATTAGCTCAAATGGTTACTGTTTTTGACATCTTAGTTGTGCTCAAATGGGTTGAACTCAAAATCCGAAATTGATGATTTGAAGTTTGTAGTAACTAACTTGGATCATAATGGTTAGTGTCATCACTTCTTATAGACTGATGGGTTGCACTCAGAATTGGAACTTGTTTACTTCAAGTCGAGGTTTAAACTCTTTGATTGCTTTAGTTTAAAGTGGTATCGTCTTTTCTCGATTGTGAATTCCATACATTGGTTGCTTGTCAAGGAAAAATGAAACTTTTGGTGTTTTGAAGTTTAACTAGTAGGAAAAGGAATATTTCTCTTTATATAGGTATAGGTAGATCGATGGATTGAGGTTAACTTAGTTCCAACAGAAGTATCGATCAGACAAACTGCAAAAGATATATACAATCAGAACTTTTCCATTTACACATAAGATGGTACAAGGACTACAAGCTCTTGCATCAGGGCAACCCAAACAAACAAATGAAGAAAGATGGAGAAAGATGGATCTATAGAAGCTATCTGATCAAAATTAGATGCCCCAAATCACATATTGAGAAGAGCTCACGTATACCAAATAGTTAAGTAAAAGCTACTTGGTTCCTTAAACTTGAAAGGCAGATGTACATTCAAATTCAACAATCAACAATCAACAATCAAATTCATATCCACTATAGATCTAATCACCCAATCTTCACATAGCTATTATAGATCTAATCACCCAACACAGTTGATTAGATTAGATTGTTAGTTAATGGAAAGACAGTTGATTGGTTTGTCAAATAATTCCTCAATCTTAAAGAATTCTATGAAATAAATTACAACCAAGTACAATGGGAATAGAAACATGTTATCTTGATTCTTCTGTCCGAGTTATTATAGAGATGCCACCAAATGAATCATCAAGATCCATGTTTTCTTCTGGTAACTTCGCTTCTGTTGCAGGACTCGTCCTCTGCTTCAAATGTTTATGGCACATGACAGTGCCTTGAAAATACAGGAAAAAATAGTTAACAAACTGTGACTTCTCGGCATCAGTCATCTCCGAAAACCCCATTGAAGTGTTGGTCCATGTATGCAGTGCAGCAGGAGCAGAAGGCAGAACCAACCTCTCAACGCCTAATTTCATGAGCTGTTTCTCCAGCTCACTCATCAGGATTCGACACATCCCAAGTCTCCGGTGTTTGAACATTGTGGCTACCAAAGGTACTTCTGCAACTTCCCCATGGACCCTCACAGTAGCCACACAAATCACTTCCTTATTACTCTTCTCCAAAATCGCAGTGTAGAACCCTCGGAAATCCAAGCGCCTCAGCTTCGACACTCTGTTGTTCACAATGTCTTCAACAAGGTCTCGTTGCGTGTATGGATCAATAGAAGGCTCAAAGCACTTATGCAAGACACCAAGAGCCAATCTCATCTTTCTGTGAGTGGCTCTTGAGTCTGTCTTACTAGTAGAGGAGGACTTTAATAATGTCCATGTGAGATCATTCTCACCCACTAAAACTGGCTGTCCCAAAAGCCCATTGAGGCCGGAAAGAACATTCTGACATTTACTACTGCAAAACCATTTCTCTCCAACAACCACATCATTACCTTTCAAGCATCCAACATGGTACTTTATCTCACACTGATCACATTTCCTAATTTCACCAGGAAAAGTCCCTTGTTCAATTCTGGCACTGCCACAGACTCCACAACAGCAAGAAGGGCAGAACCAATCCCCTTGTGTCACTTCACTCAACCCTAAACAGCTAGCATGGAATGAAGAGGGGCACCTATCACACAGAATCAACTCTCCCTCAAACTGACAGATACTGCATAAATCATCACTTCGATCACCTTTATTAGTCCTCTTCATCGTCCCCATCCTCTCATCTTTATAACTCTTTAGCTGTCGTTGGCAATCCGCAATACTCCTCCCATCTTCATCTAGAATAATGTTAGCACCCGGCCTGTGATTTGTGCTCCCAGCATGCGCTTCAAAAGCGGTGAGAGCAAACACCTTAGAGCAACAATCACACTTGATTCCTTCACGAGTGATTTTCCCCCTCGCCAATGGACCTGCGCCGACTCTTCTCCCTCGGTAGTGCACTATAGCATTGGACATAACAACCTTGTTGTCTATCAACGATGAAAGAACTGTCCTTGGACTCCGAATCTGTAACTTTGGAGGGTCCGAAGGGTCTTCAACTCTTAGTCTTTTCAAGTCTGCAAGAACCTTCCCTACTTTCGGCTTTAGGCCTAATTCAATGAATTCTTGTTCCTCCTCTGATCTCACTAAATCAATTTTCCTCTTTCTTCCTCTCTTTTTCGGCTTCAATGGAACGATTTTCGGCTTTATTGCAATGATCTTTGGGGTCAATGTGTCGTTCTTCCTGGGTCTTCCTCTTCCTCTCTTTATTGGCATTGGTTGTTGGGGTGGCTTTGGTTCCATAGGAGAACTAGGACCAGAAGAATTATTCGAGCCCACGCTTTCGGATTCGGTAAGGCTGCAGCTTAGCTCCACACAGGCTTTGCAGGCCGTTTTAAGAGAGTAGTAGAATCTTCCGGCCGGAGATTCGTACCGGAACTCGACAGGCTTATCTCCCTGAAGCCTTGCGTGCCAAAATTTCCAGCCCAAGGCGGACATATGTCTTCTTGCCTTCTCACGAACCTCGACCGATTTCTTCTCGTACTTGGCGACGCCGTCCATCCACCACCGGACTGCTTCGGGGCAGATCGTCGGTTCTACGGCGACCGGAATCATGTGTAGTTTTCTTCTTTTTGGCATCTTGATCGATGCGGCAGCGAAACCCTAATTTTTAGAATTGCAGAGATAGAAAGATGGATAGAGGACAAAAAAACATTTAATAATAGAATTTAAGAGGTTGTTGGCTTAGGTATTAAGCAACGCGTCTTGATCTATTCCTACCAGAACTGGGAATGTTGGAGATGCTCTTTTTTAATGCAAAACTAATCCAACTAAGATTGGGGCATGTGACAAACCAAATCCAATCCATATCTACCGATCTATTTTCTACGTACCTTCTTTCTCTCTGATTAAGGAATAGAATGGATACAAGGCTGGCCCACGTTACAGTCTCCTATTTTAAATTTAATATTTATTGCCCTATTTCATTCGGGATTTCGGGTAGGTAATTTCGATCCCTCTAAAACAAAAGCTCTGTACATTTTCGATCTAGGGTTATCGAGAAACGATCGAATGGAGACGAGTGACTTGTGATCATGTGGTTAGCGACCCTATTTCTATTCCGATGAAGATAACCGGTGAAATGGTTACCACGGAGCAGCCCAAATCCGTTGAAATGTTGGAAAGCAGGTCCTTCCGTAAGACCAGCAAGGAAAAGAAAGCTAAGGTGAGACAAGATTGGCCGATGATCAAATCGTCCTTGGAACAACTCCACTATTCATGTGAAATGAGTACGGCAGGGGTATGTATACGAGAATTTTCTTTGTCTTTGAAATGATGCCCTAGCTAGCTTGTTTAAAATTAAATTAATTAATTGTACAACTCGATGAATCGATCAGGTTGCTTACACAGTTACAGTGGTATTACCCGGCCCAGAGGTCGAGCGCGAAACACCCCGCACCCCCCGCTTAGCTTGTTATATATTTTGCCGGGAACATGATCTCATCATGCTTTATCAAAAGGATGGGATTTGCAAAAATATTGGGGTAAAAAACAAGGAGGTGTGTATGCCTCAATTTACTTCCTTCTATCTCCTCGCTATAGCCTCAATTTACTTCCTCAATTTTCTAATTTGATATGCTAGCTAGAGATTGATCCGAAAAGTTTCACCCTTCTCTGATAGATCTTCTAATATTGTGTGCAGAAAGTATTCTATAAACTACAAAGAGGTATCAAGCACTTCTTTCACATATATGTTTATTTATTTCTTTGCATTATAATTGTGTTGCAGGACCTTGGTGATCTGACCTACTTTACTTTTTTTTCTGGACGTAAGTGTTACTATTTGTGGTTTTAATTTGATGGTGATTTTATCTTTCAAGTCTTCCCACCTCCAGGTGAAGCGAGAATGAAGCCTAATGGTTGCTTATATTAATTAAGCAGGAGAAAACTCTTACTGTCGTCGGTCCATCTCCAAGATTATGCTGGGTCAGGATTCAGGAAGATATTAGAGTTCTGCATTAGAGACAATATAAGTCCTGCACATGTTATTTTCAACCGGCTGAAACAAAAAACAACATTGATGGAGAATATTGTTTTCGCCTTTTCGGCGTCACTCAGCAGCCAATTAAAATCTGATCACTTGGTTGGTGACTCTCCTGAGTCACCTCTAATGCTGAAAAGGAGAAGAACTTTCCCTCTGGTCTATCATAAGCAACAAGGTTACTTCATCCGTCTGGTTCTTGTTCATCCTTACTAAATTGACTGGGTTAGGCTTCTCGGCTCTCTTTCATTAATTATAACCTACTTTTTCATCGTATGGAGCAGTAAAGTTAAGAAAAGCATGGCCGATTGTAAAATCTTCCTTAGAAGAACTCAGGTATATTCTTGCGCAATCAGTGTGGTGTGTTCAACTATGTGAATTTGAAATTTTACTTACCTGTGAATTCAATGCAACTGAAATTTTCGTGTTTCCAATTGTACCAGGACCATTCCACAGTCTCACTGGTATATCCCGCCACTGTAGACTTATATTGAAGACTCGTGTTCCGGCACGTCAGGTACCCATGGCAGACCCCTTGTTATTTTGTTATGAATTTAATGACTTGCACTTAGCTGCTACAATATACTAAGTTAATCATTTGTTGTGAACTATTTATATGCTTCTCCTAAATGATATCCTTTATTTTCAAAGTTATCTATTTTGAGTTCTGAACTCTGAACTCTGAACTCTGAACTCTGATGTTATGCTGCCCATCTATTATTCATTTACTCACTGGCATTTTTTCATTGCTTCTTATAAGGTGCAACTATTTTGTTTATGTACTTACTTATAATGTTGCGGAACATATGATTACAGGCAATAGAGTTAGCACTCCATGGCAGAAAACATGATGACATCAAGGTTGGCACTAAAAAGGGTGGGCTTTGCAAAAAGCATGGGATCAAGGAGGTGTGTATTCCTAAACTTGCTTCCCATCTTAACGCTTCGGGAGTATTCTATGTAATTGTCATGTGATCAGTGAGGCTTCAATTAAGCTTCATTATTTATGCAAAGTCTCTATTTAATCTTATTGGCTTGGGTTAGGGAAACATGAAGGCATATGGATATTGGCTATCCCTTGACAATCGTCAAAACACAATTGCCTGAAGGATCATCAAGAACAGAGGTTGAAGATGTTGGCATCTTTCACTTATCTCTTTGGGATATCAGGTAGTTCATGCATCCCATATCATGGTTTCCATTTAGGATAGCAACTGCTGCTCATATCCCTGTTGGCCTGCTTGTCATCTGTTAAGTCTGTGCATATCTGTGTTCAGTAGTCTTGGTGATTTCCGAGTCAGTATGTGACTTTCTAGGGTTTAGAACCTCCTTGATTCAGAATACAAACGCATGTTTATATGTTAGTTGACTTTGGTTGCTTAAAGTTCACATGTGATTTCTTGAAAACAGATTTGTCTTTTTCTGTTTGTCAAAGTGCTTTTGGCTCTGTTTTTCTGGGTTCCTCTTTGCTGTGTCAAAACGTGCTCTTCCCTTGAAAACTGATATGGCTATTCTTGTACAAGTGAAAAGGAAGCTTTTGCCTTGTTTAGACAACCTTAGCTCTTTAAGGTAAGACTTTTAGCTGCCTTGGTTTCCCTCCCTGTTTAGGCTTGCTGTGCCCTTTCGGGAGCTGTGTTTTAGGTCTGCTTTGGTCCTTGTTTAGGTCTGCATTTAGGCCTCTTAGCATGCTGATTACTTTGTAATTTGTGTTCTAAATGTTGTGTCAAATCTGGACAGTTTTAGGTTTGATATAGGGTGACTCTTTTGTTGGTTTCTCACGTGCTTTCTTGTGGTCCTTAACCCCTGTGTTGCCTTGCTTACTTGCTGCACTTTGCTGCTGTATTGTATTGCATATATAAGCAGCTTAAGGCTGTTGTGAAGGTTGGTTGAGTGAAACACTTGGGGGTTTTGGGTATTCTGTTTTGGTACTCTTTGAGAGCACTTTCGAGTGTAGTTTCTCTTATCTCTTCTTTTCCCCTTCCATGTCTTCTGGTTGCTCTGTATGTGCATAATAGACATGGATTTCTAAAGCATAAAAACTGTTTTCAAAACTCATATGCATTGTTGCATTGTGCATTCCATAGAGATAAAGTGTGGAGATGCCCAACCCAAGAAGTGGTCAAGAAGATTCTAACTTGAAGTGTAGTTAGGAATCTATGTTTGATGCTTCTGTTTCTCTTTCCAAGTGTAAGCACATAGATTAGAGTAGTGTAGCTCTGTTTGTACTAGTGGGTAGACTAGTCGGGATAGCATAAGGGTTATGTATCCTCAGAGTGCCAGAAACTTGTAATTGTGTGAGTTACAAATTAGTGGAAAGGTTTGTCCCTCAAGCGTAAGGGGCACGCAGTTTTAATCCTGTTGGAGGATTTCTGCGTCAACAAAAACATCTGGTGTTATTCTTTTCTTACTGCTCTTTCCTGATTACTCGTAACCTGCTTCTTGGGATAGGACAATATCTTGCTATCCCAAGAGCAGAATTGAACGAAAAAGTGGTAAAGGCCTATTCACCCCCCCTCTAGGACCTTCAAGTGGTATCAGAGCGGCCACTAGCCTTTGCTAGTGAGATCCTCTGAGGGGTTCATTATGGATCGGGAAAAAGGTTCTTCCATAAATGTACCACCTTTTTTTGATGGACATGATTTTTCTCAATGGAAAATCATGATGAGTGCCTTCCTCTCTTACCAAGATGATGGTATGCTGTGGCAAAGTGTAGAGGAAGGCTGGACACATCCCACAAAACCAGAAGGCGCTGAATCAACCTTAAGGGTTTCAAAGCCTAGGTCCGAATGGGTAAAAGATGACAAGGATTTGGCTAGAGCTAACATCAAGGCCCTTAGCTGTTTATTCAATGCTGTCTCCGAAGCAGAGCGTCAAAGGATCATTCATTGCTCTACTGCTAAGGAGGCATGGGATGTGCTTGTCAACACTCATGAAGGTAACACTCGTGTTAAACAACAAAAGCTTCAACGTCTTATTTTTGAGTTTGAAGGTCTATGCATGAGTGACAAAGAGTCTATTGATGATTTTTATGGTCGTGTACTTAACATCACAAATCAATGCCGTAGCTTAGGAGAGGCTATAGAATCAAAGAAAATTGTTAGGAAATTCTTAACTGCTTTACCTCCTTTCTTTGACTCTAAAATGAATGCTATTGAAGAAGCTCATGATCTTGATACTTATCCTCTAGAAGAACTTGTTGGTAATCTGAAAACTTATGAGGCCCTTAAGAGAAGACCTATGCATGAAAAGTCCATTGCCTTAAGTTCTGTTAAAATTGACAATGAAAAGTTGCATGAAAATGATGAGGATGACAGTGAAGAATTTGCTTTCCTAACCAAACAATTTGAGAAATTTTTAAGGAAAAGGAAAACGTTCAACTCTAATCGGAACTTTTCAAAAGGATCTAACTCTAAGCCTTTTAGAAGTAAGATCTCACAGAAAGGTCGGGATAACAGGCCCTCTTCTATCCCGAAAACAGATATGAAATGTTTTGAATGTAATGGAATAGGACATAAGGCCATGGACTGTGCTAACAGGAGAAACAAGTCTCACAAAGTGTTAAAAGCAACGTGGAGTGACAGTGATTCAAATGATAACTCTGAAACTGATTTAGAAGAAGATGAAAAAGTTGCTTTTGTTTCTCATGTCATATTGGATGAGTCTCTTGAGGACAAGGATTCCGATGATGAAGGGCATGATATGTATGTGCGTTTGTGTAAAGCCTCAAAGTCTATGCTTGCTAAAAATGAAGCTCTATCTAATGAGCTTTCATTGAGTAAGGAGACACATTCCAGGATACAAGAGGAGTTTCTATCCCAGAAAGCAGATTGGAATTCTACCAAGACTCAACTTGAAGAACAAGTGACATCCCTCAAAGAAGAACTGGACCGCCAGTCTTCTACCATAGACGTGCTGACTACTGAGAAGCTGAAGCTTGAAGCGGCCCTACTAGATGCCCGGAACCAGTTTGCCAAGTTCTCCATTGGCTCCGAAAAGCTGTCCCAAATGTGTGGGATGGGAAGACTGGATGGCAGCAAGAAAGGGTTGGGATTTGAGAATGGTGTCAAATCCAAGGACTCCGGCAAGACCGCATTCGTCAAGGAGACCAGCTCGGTGTTGGGAAAGCCTCCGCCTCAGCTGAAGAAAGATGCTCCGGATACTTCTAAGGTGTTGAAGCCCAAGAAAGGATCGCAAATCAGATGCTTTCACTGTGGGAATAGCGGACACATCCGTCGGTACTGCTATAAGCTGAGAAGAAACCCTGTACCTGCTAAGATCTCTCAAAGCAACGATCTGCTTGCTCACCTTCAGAAATCCCTCAGTGAACTGACAAGGATCGCACACTCCCTTGCTATCCCAGTGCAAAAGAATCAACCTGCTGCTACAAACTGGATCAGAAAACCTGCTCATGGAATCCGGGATACCAGAAGGGTCACGTCTCCCACTGCCCCTAATGTTAAGAAGAAACCAGAAGAGGTTGTCTGCTTTCTATCAAGAGTCAAGACTCCACCTGTTGCTGCAAGGAATGTTGTAGCCTTGTGCAACGTTGCCCTAACTGCCCTTTCCACCAGGAAATCCGACTCTTGGTATATGGACAGCGGTTGCTCGAAGCACATGACAGGAGAACGAAAATGGTTTTCGTCCATGGATGATACTCATCCTGTTGGTGATGTTATGTTCGGAGATGGTGCCAAGGCAGAGATCATCGGATGCGGGACAGTTGATACTCCTGGTCTCCCAGCCCTGAAGAACGTGTTGTTGGTGGCAGGCTTAGAAGTATGTCTGCTGAGTGTGAGCCAGATAGTTGACGAATACGAGACAGTAACCTTTGACAAATCCAAGTGCACTGTTCTGGATGGGAAAGGGAGATATGTAATGAAGGGGGAGAGGTCCCGTGACCACTGCTACTGTGTCCGTGCAAACAAGAAGCTGGAACCTGATGTGTGCTTCCAATCCTCAACACAAGAAAGCCTGCTAGATCTTTGGCATAGAAGGATGTGCCATCTCAACCATCAAGATGTAGTGAAACTGTCTTCAAAGGACGGAGCTCGTGGTCTGCCCAAACTATCCGGGAGAGCTGCAGGTATGTGTGGAGACTGCAAAATGGGTAAGCTATCCCGAACCTCCCATCCTGTTCTAAATGCTAGACCAACCTCTAATGTTCTTGAGTTACTTCACTTAGACCTTGTAGGCCCTGTAGAAACTGAGAGTCTTGCTAAAAAGAAATATGTGCTTGTTGTGGTAGATGATTTCTCTAGATTTACTTGGGTCATATTTCTAGGTGACAAAACTCAAACCTTTGGGAAGTTTTTTGAGCTAGCAAAACGTATTTCAAAAGAAAAGCTTTCTGAAAATAAATGCATTTTGAGGATCAGGTCAGATCATGGAACCGAGTTTGAAAACTCTTTGTTTGCTGAATATTGTGAGGAAAACGGTGTGCACCATGAGTTTTCAGCCCCCATAACACCTCAACAAAATGGGATTGTTGAGAGGAAGAATAGGGTGTTGGTAGAAATGGGGAGGGTTATGTTGAGTTCTGCAGATTTGCCTCATATGTTTTGGGCCGAAGCAATCTTTAATGCATGTTACACTCTTAATCGTGTAATTTTCAGACCGGGCACTTGTAAAACTCCCTACGAACTTTGGAAAGGCAAGAAACCAAATATCTCACACCTAAAAGCTTTTGGAAGCCCTTGTTTTATTTATAGAGACCGTGAATATTTGACAAAGTTTGATGCTAAATGTGATAGGGGTGTTTTTCTAGGCTATGCATTGAATAGCCGTGCTTATCGGGTCTACAACAAGAGAACCTGCAAAGTTGTAGAGACCGTGAATGTGGCTATCAATGACACTCTTGTATGCTCTCACAACCATTCTTCTAGAAATGTGCAGGTTGAGGATGTGAGCACTGTGACATCTCCCAAAGATGCTGAGACTCCCATCGATGAACAGAACCCTGTAGCTGATGATGTATCCCAGGGTACAGATTCTGATAATGAAGGTGCCGGGATAGATCAGACCCTAACTATCCAGAAGTCTCATCGTGTTGGGAAACGTCAAGTTCAGAAAGATCATTCACCCTCGGATGTGATTGGCACAGTGGGTGAACCAAGGAAGACCCGGAGTAAGTCCAAAGTTCTTGTAAGTAATCTTGTTAGCCTCAAAAGTTTTCTTACTTTGCATAAGTTGGCTATCAATCGAATTACTTGTTATGGCTTTGTTTCTTGCATTGAACCTAAGAACATTAAAGATGCTTTAAAGGACTCAGAATGGATTGTGGCTATGCAAGATGAACTAAATCAATTTGAGAAAAGCAATGTGTGGCACTTAGTTCCTAGACCTAAGGGTAAGAATGTTATAGGAACAAAATGGGTTTTCAAGAACAAAACGGATGAAAAAGGAATCATTACTAGAAATAAGGCTCGATTAGTTGTGCAAGGCTACTCTCAAATTGAAGGCTTAGACTTTGATGAAACCTTTGCTCCCGTAGCTAGACTTGAGTCCGTTAGGTTGCTCTTGGCCATTGCTTGTTTCCTGAAATTTGAACTCTTTCAAATGGATGTGAAAAGTGCTTTTTTAAATGGTATTTTGAAAGAAGAGGTCTATGTGGAACAGCCTCCGGGATTTCAGAGCTCGTGCTATCCCGAACATGTGTACAGATTAGACAAAGCCCTTTATGGTTTAAAACAAGCTCCTAGAGCTTGGTATGAGAAACTGTCTACACACTTAATTGATCATGGTTATGTACGGGGTTCCATTGATAAAACTATGTTTGTTAAAAATGTGTCACATCATATTATAATTGCTCAAATCTATGTGGATGATGTGGTGTTTGGCTCTACCTCTCAAAAACTTGTTGAGGAGTTTGTCACTCTAATGACACAAGAATTTGAAATGAGCTTGTGTGGTAAGCTAAACTTCTTCCTTGGACTACAAGTTCAGCAAAGGAAAGATGGTTTGTTCATATCACAGGAAAAATATGCAAAGGAACTTGTGAAGAAGTTCGGGATGGAAGGAGCCTCTCCCATCCGCAACCCAATGGGAACTTCCTGCAGAATCAGTGCAGATCTGGAGGGTATCGATGATGATCCAACCCTCTATAGAAGCATGATTGGGAGCTTACTCTACCTCACAGCCAGCAGACCAGACATATCTTTTAGTGTGGGTGTTTGTGCTCGGTATCAAGCCAACCCCAAGGAATCCCATGTGAAGGCGGTCAAGCGTATCATTCGATACATCTCAGGTACATGTGCTTTCGGTATTCTGTACACCACAGATACTAACACTGAGATTGCAGGCTATTCGGACTCGGATTGGGCTGGAGATGCCACGGATAGGAAGAGTACTTCGGGTGGTTGTTTCTTTGTTGGGAACAACCTGGTGTCATGGCACAGCAAAAAGCAGAATTGCGTCTCTCTGTCCACTGCCCAGGCAGAATACATAGCCGCTGGAAGCTGCTGCACCCAACTTCTTTGGATGAAACACATGCTGAGTGACTATGGATTTGAGCAAGGTATCCTATCCCTATTCTGTGATAACACTTCTGCTATTAACATTTCAAAAAATCCTGTGTTGCACTCTAGGACCAAGCATATAGAGATAAGATATCATTTCATTAGAAACTTGGTTGAAGAAAATCAGCTTGAAATGACATTCATCCCAACAGAACAACAACTAGCCGATTTGTTTACAAAACCTTTGGACAATCTGAGATTTGAAAGTCTTAGAAAGGCTATTGGTGTATGCATCATTGCATGAGATATTTCCCTCACTGGTCTGATTTTATCTTTCAAGTTTTTCTTCTTTCATTTTATCTTCTGAAAATAACTGCTGGCACATGCTGGGATACGAGTCTGTGGTCACATCCCAAGAGATATTTCTGATCGTGATCTAAAAATGCTATGTTCTTATTTCATATATCTTGATAGTCTTTTGTTGCATTCTTCATTTGTGCATATGCATCTATGCCGTTAAGGATGTTAGTGTATGTGGTCTGGATCTTTCTTGAAACCAAAAAGAACTTTAGAGCACAAAGGTTACTCTTGTGGGGTGTACAAAGTTTGAGCTAGAAAAACTGAGTGAGTTGAACTTGTCACTGAAGAAAAATTGTATAAATCTGGTGCTCATTTGATAAATGACTAAAGTAAAGGTATGAGCTAGTCCTTTGCTGGGTGCACCTTAACCGGAACCAGTAGGGATCCCTGAGATGTTATCTATCCTTCGATGGGTTCGGACTAGTTACCCACTGAGTGTCCTTGAAACACACATTATTCTTTCGAGCATTGCGCTCAGGACATAATGGTAACTACTCTGCTACATGGACCTATGAGGACGTATTTCTCTGATGAGCTCTTGGACAAATTTTAAAGAAAAAAAAATGGCAAAAGTGCTTTGAACATAAATGACAAACGGCCAAAGGCCAAGATGGGACAAAGTCCTAGTGGTACTGAATATCCAGAACTCTCAAAAGGTTGTGACAAAGTCACTTGGTTACTCTTGATGTCCTCATATCATTTGATGCTTCAAACTTGTACTCCTTTAGATGAACCTTATCACACACACACTCTTGTGGTTTCAAGGATTGATTTGTAGGATCATTGGATTAATGTTACTTTATAGTCATATACTCATGTGAAGAATTTAAGCCATCAAGACATATGGAAGTTAGGTATCACATTTTTGAAAGTCATGCTTAAATTCCTTATACTGGGATTTCACTGACTGTTTCCATCCCGGTGTTTTTGCCAACATGCTTGTTCAAAAATCTCAACATAATTTTTTTTTACCACGTGAGGAGAAGAAGTCTTTGGTCTGTTGCATACATTGATATCCTGTCTCTGTGTGATGTTTGAATATCTTGCCATTATCTCAAGTGTTTGGATTAATCATGAGTAGGTGTCTTGAAGAAAGAGATGGTGGTAGATGTCACTATCACCATATGGTTCTGTGTTGAGTGATTGCGTATTCCCCTAGCCCAACAGCTGTCTCTTTCCCTCACTCAATCAGAACGTCTCTTTTTAGCATGGTTCGCTTCCCCAGTTTTTAAATTCATTCACTTCTTTTTGGTGGGAACGCTACCCTAGATCTCCTCATCTTTCTTTTCATACTCTGCATGCCTTCTCCTTTATTACCAGAGATCTCTCAGACTTCCCTCAACTTCCCCTACTCGTTTTTCATCATGACTCCTGAACCATCATCTCCATCTCTCCTAACCCAAACAGAAACAGCTATTGTTGCATTCATGGATCTCATGGCTCAACCTCTCGCTACTGCTCCAGCCCCAGTTTCTCCATCTCCATCTAACGCTGAAACTGCTTCTGGACGTCCTTCCTCCACAAATCCTCCACCTGGTTCTCCTTCAAGAACCACGGCCTCTCAAGTTCCAGCCTCCACCTACCAGCGCAAACGGGTCTCCAAACCCAAAGTCAAACCTGTCTGTCCTCCTTCCGGGCCATCCCGAGACCCACCGGTTCCTCCGACCACAGAACCCATTCCAGATCCGGTCTCCGACGCTCCACCATCACCCGTTCCCTCTTCTCCTCTGGACACTGCTGTCCTCGGTAAGCGTAAGGCATCGGGCTCTGTGCCTCGCACTGTGACGTCTGCCTCTTCTCCTTCGGGGTCCTCGTCCGACAGGGCGTTCTCCCCCCCTTCCAAGCGGGTCACGCGTTCCTCCGTGCCCTCTAGAGCCAAGACACCTTCCTCCTCCAAGGCTCCTCCGGATTCTGCTGGCAAAGGAAAAACTGATGTCTTTGGTTCTCGCCCTAAAGGAAAGGTCCCAGTCAGTCGTCCCAGTCAGGCTCCTCTATTGCCCCCTCGAAGCCATTTCATCTCTGACTCTGCTTTTGATCGTTTTGGTTATGTCACCATCAATCGCCCGATAGTGGGTGAGCGCCCCTTCGCGTTTGACACTCTCCATCCTCAATTTCTTGCCCTAGTCTCCGATTTGGGATGGGACACTGCTCTCATCTCCCTGCCTCGATCAAATCACACACTGGTTCAAGAGTTCTACGCGAACTTTCCCCAAGACATCTCAGATAAGGTGAAGGTCAGATCTAAAGATGTGATTCTGGTCACGGTTCGTGGGATCCCGGTAAACATCTCTCCCTCCAGGATCCGATCGGTGCTTTCTCTCCCGACCACTCAGGATGCTGGACTTGTCCAGGTTCGAGATTTTTTATCCACCACCTCTATTGATGATCTGGCTGCTCGTCTGTATTCCTCACCTCCTTCGGAACCAATCGGAACTTCCTTCCTAGCTAGCCGTTGCATGACGGAATGGTTTAAAGCCCTTGGATTCCTGATCCGTTCTCTTCTCGTCCCGGCTACCCAGACCAGCAAGATTCCGAAGAAGCAGGCTGCTCTCATTGCATATCTGAGCCACCGTCCTCTCCTGCCCTTGTTTCCTGCTGAGTATTTCATCTATCAGGCCATCTGGACGGCGGGTGTAAAGCACAGGGAGTTCCTCTCCAAATCTTTGGTATTTCCCTCCTTGATCACTCTCTTATGTTCTGCTGCTGGAGTTCCCCTCTGGGAACACGACGTTATAGGTCTTGAGCTCGCTCCCGTGGATGTTCTCACCATTGCGAAATCTGCCAACCAATCCCAGGGGTATGTGGAGTCCATGGAACATACCTTTCTCAAACGGGATCTCCAGACGATGCTCTCCGCTGCCATATCTGATCTCAAAGGATATCTGGATACTCGTTTTAATGCGTCCATGACTCAACTTCTCTCGGTGGTCACCAGCTGTGAAGCACCCTCTCCTGCCGCTCGGGATCCCAACCCTCCTACGTCTCCTGGCGCTGCTACTCCGTCTGCTAGCAGTTCTGCCGCAGCATCTGAGGGGGAGTCTGGTGCAGAGATCGGGCTTGATGAGGAGGACGATGATTGATGCTTCTCCTTGCTGTGTTTCTATTTGTTTTTCTCAGTACTCTTTTCTTGTTATTGCTTGAACATCTTGGTTTGTTTCTGGTTTTGTGGTTTAGATGTTGAACGGTTTGATTATGTTTTTATCCTATGGCTGCTATGTTATCTCATTATTTATGGTTTTTATCTATGTGTAGTTTTTTACCCTTTGTCCTTCCTAGACAAAAAGGGGGAGAACTCTCTAACTATGCAGGCAGTTATAGATAGGTTGACTTATCCTGGCTGGGATAGTTAGCTGACTTTCTATCCTGGGTAACCAGTCAGGGGGAGTGTTGCAATACTCTGAGAACAGACACTCTTTTGTTGCTTGTATTGTGTTATCTCCATGCAGGTACCCTTTGACAATTGTGTTTTGTCAAGGAATGCCAAAGGGGGAGATTGAAGGCATATGGATATTGGCTATCCCTTGACAATCGTCAAAACACAATTGCCTGAAGGATCATCAAGAACAGAGGTTGAAGATGTTGGCATCTTTCACTTATCTCTTTGGGATATCAGGTAGTTCATGCATCCCATATCATGGTTTCCATTTAGGATAGCAACTGCTGCTCATATCCCTGTTGGCCTGCTTGTCATCTGTTAAGTCTGTGCATATCTGTGTTCAGTAGTCTTGGTGATTTCCGAGTCAGTATGTGACTTTCTAGGGTTTAGAACCTCCTTGATTCAGAATACAAACGCATGTTTATATGTTAGTTGACTTTGGTTGCTTAAAGTTCACATGTGATTTCTTGAAAACAGATTTGTCTTTTTCTGTTTGTCAAAGTGCTTTTGGCTCTGTTTTTCTGGGTTCCTCTTTGCTGTGTCAAAACGTGCTCTTCCCTTGAAAACTGATATGGCTATTCTTGTACAAGTGAAAAGGAAGCTTTTGCCTTGTTTAGACAACCTTAGCTCTTTAAGGTAAGACTTTTAGCTGCCTTGGTTTCCCTCCCTGTTTAGGCTTGCTGTGCCCTTTCGGGAGCTGTGTTTTAGGTCTGCTTTGGTCCTTGTTTAGGTCTGCATTTAGGCCTCTTAGCATGCTGATTACTTTGTAATTTGTGTTCTAAATGTTGTGTCAAATCTGGACAGTTTTAGGTTTGATATAGGGTGACTCTTTTGTTGGTTTCTCACGTGCTTTCTTGTGGTCCTTAACCCCTGTGTTGCCTTGCTTACTTGCTGCACTTTGCTGCTGTATTGTATTGCATATATAAGCAGCTTAAGGCTGTTGTGAAGGTTGGTTGAGTGAAACACTTGGGGGTTTTGGTTATTCTGTTTTGGTACTCTTTGAGAGCACTTTCGAGTGTAGTTTCTCTTATCTCTTCTTTTCCCCTTCCATGTCTTCTGGTTGCTCTGTATGTGCATAATAGACATGGATTTCTAAAGCATAAAAACTGTTTTCAAAACTCATATGCATTGTTGCATTGTGCATTCCATAGAGATAAAGTGTGGAGATGCCCAACCCAAGAAGTGGTCAAGAAGATTCTAACTTGAAGTGTAGTTAGGAATCTATGTTTGATGCTTCTGTTTCTCTTTCCAAGTGTAAGCACATAGATTAGAGTAGTGTAGCTCTGTTTGTACTAGTGGGTAGACTAGTCGGGATAGCATAAGGGTTATGTATCCTCAGAGTGCCAGAAACTTGTAATTGTGTGAGTTACAAATTAGTGGAAAGGTTTGTCCCTCAAGCGTAAGGGGCACGCAGTTTTAATCCTGTTGGAGGATTTCTGCGTCAACAAAAACATCTGGTGTTATTCTTTTCTTACTGCTCTTTCCTGATTACTCGTAACCTGCTTCTTGGGATAGGACAATATCTTGCTATCCCAAGAGCAGAATTGAACGAAAAAGTGGTAAAGGCCTATTCACCCCCCCTCTAGGACCTTCAAAACAGGAATTACTTTCTGCATAATCATACTAACATACTAGGAATATATATAACCATATGTATAGTTTAGTTTGTTTTGGAACCTGGCTACTTGATTTGTTATGCTAGAGATTGGTGCCAAATGTTTCAGCCTTTCCTGATCTTCTCAAATTATGTGCTGAAGAAATTTATTAAACTGAAAAAACGACTGGATTGCTCCTTACAGGTGTGGTAGTTGATTTAGATCATGTCTTTGTGATCGCTTCTTTCTCATAGATGTTCCTTTAATTCTTTAGAATATAATTTGGTGCAGGAACTTGATGGTCTGACGCACTGTACTCTTATTCTGACCGTAAGTGCCACTATTTGTGCTCTGATAGTGAATTTAGCTTTGCAACACTTCCACCTCCAGCTGAAG
Organism: Geum urbanum; assembly: GCA_946800695.1. Taxonomy (NCBI): domain Eukaryota; kingdom Viridiplantae; phylum Streptophyta; class Magnoliopsida; order Rosales; family Rosaceae; genus Geum; species Geum urbanum. The sequence continues at coordinate 60,985,867 of OX327002.1, forward strand.
CGAGAACGAATCAAAATATCTAATGGTTGCTTTCATAAACAGGGGAGCAGGCTTATTGCCGTTGGTCCATCTCCAAGATTATCCTGGATCAGAAAGGTTATTAAAACCTGTATAAAGGAAAAGTCGAGTCCTCAACGTGTTATTAGGGCGTTTGTATTGAAGTATGAACGAAAAATTCCGTTCATTCGTGATCTTGATATCCCTAGTATCTTGAAGAGTGGCTATTTGTTAAACAAAGATGGTGCAGTTGAAGTGACACTGTCCTTCCATCATCGAAAAGGTACATTCGTCTCTGTTCTTGTTAGTTGCTCCTCATTCGATCTCCAGTGTTAATTATGGTTTGCTGTGCTGTTTGTAGCAACGAGTTTGGAGGGCCGCTTTGTAGATGGTGGAATCATCTTTAGAAAAATATGGCATTTCATGCGCAATGAATAGGGTAAAGTTTAGAAAGGTGTTTGTATCAAATGTTGAGTCTGTATTTCTGGTTAATTTACATTATGCATATATTTTGATCAATGACATTGTGTCTGGACAAGGACGCCCGGTTTAATGCAAGTATGAAATTCTTGTTCAGATTAAGCATGCCATGACTATCTCAACTACTGGAGTAACGACCAAAGAGTTCCCGGATGCTTTCGATAAGGCCAGGCATCTTTTGCAACTTCTGACGACATCTAATGTCCCGCCATCTCATGTACGAATTGCAGATCCTTTCTGTTCTTATATATTTTATCTGACAAGTAGAAAGATTTTCTTCTAATGAAGTTCCTTAATATATAGCTGTTGCAGGATGAATAGTAATAAGTGGATATACATATACTTCATTATGAGAAACTCTGCAATTTGTCCAGGTAGCTACTTTTATTTAATATCCTGTATACATGCAACTGAATCTTTACTTTCTATTCTATGGGTCTTTTGTTTTTCAGGCCATAGAATTAGCACTGAATGGAGTGCAGCATGAATTTATTGAGATCGGGTTTCAGAAAGATGGGCTTTGCTCAATGTATGGAATTGAGAAGGTTGGTTTCGTATAAATTTTAGTTCCATGCGTCAAGTGTGTAGTATGTAAAGCCTTTTAATGAAAACAAATCCAACTCACTAAACTCTGTTGTTACTTTATGGTGATCGGAGATTCTTTGAGCATATGTAACGGTGGCTGCGATAGCACGAGTAGAGGGGAGAGGAGGCGGGTCCGGCCACGAAACAGCACCTTGACTGAGCTGAAAAGCTCTTGCACGAGCAAATGCTACACGTTGACGAGCACGAGCAGCCGGCACGAGCAGCCTACACCAGCCACCGCTGCATATGCTCTTATGAGGAATACGATCAGGGGCGGAGTCAGTCCAAGGCTCTCTTAGGCTTAAGTCCGGGTAAGAATTTTGAATTTAATAAAAAATCTATTTAATATTAAAAAAAATCACTTCACATAAAAAAAAGAAAAAAAAATTACATTGGTATCGAACAACGCCGTTCACTCCCTAATCGCGACTAAACCTTTCTCAATCACTAGTTCACTTCAATCACTCGTCTCCTACATAAGTGCCTAAAGTCCTCCCCTGTCGTAGGCTTTTAGCTAGCTACAGAAAAACATTCTAAGTTGAAGCTTTGAACTAATTTGTTGATCGTGGATTTGTTAGTACTACATCTTGGTTTCTGGAATTGGGTTTGATTCATTATCAAATTGCAAAGAGTGCTAGTACATGATTTAGTTGCATAGCTCTGAAAATATTTGATGATTTAGTGTTGGTTGTTGTTGTTGTTGGGATCTATACGAATAGTGGCTATTTTCTCTGGTCTTCATATTTTTGGCATATCTCTTCTCTTTATGTGGAGATTTAGAATTTTGCTTCTAATGCTTCCAAGAATTTTCACTTAACACAAGACCAAATTGTGATCTTCCTGTGGTGAATGATACTTTAATTCCATTGTTTCACTAGAATTTTTGTTATATTCTAGTAGATTTCTCAAATTTCAGTTTAATGTAAGATTTGCTAGGTTATCAAACCTAACGTGAGTTAATGATGTATGCTTAAATATGTCTTGTATCTTGGTCTCTCTCATTGCGGTGAAGTAACAAACTTTGGAAGAAAAAAAAATTGTGCACTGCACAATATAATCGCTGCCTACAATTAGTCCATGTAACAATTTCATTCTGGCTCCGCCACTGAATACGACCCTTAATTTGGATGTTGTGTGTATGCAGGAACAATTTCTTAAACAACGGGCATGACTTATTCGTTCTTCTAAGGTGTGTACAAGTTGTCTATATGCATTAAACAAGAAAACATGACTATAGTTTGCGAAACACAAATGTGCTGCATGGGATTCACTCTCTTTTTTGTTCTCTTGCACCCATTTTTCTAGCTATTTCTCTAATAGTTCTTATTACATGATTTGCAATGCAGCGGAATCATGAAGTGACCAAGTGTGATCGTCTCTACCTTTCAGTAAGTATTGTTAGTTGTTACTGTACCTTTGCCATTTTGATGGGTCACTTTTTACATTTGTGGTGTTCATGCCTTTATTGATCTTTACTTGCATTATGCCTGTAAATGTACAGAATGACACTATCACTGCTGTGAGTCCATGCTCTTTGAGATTGAGTACGTTCAAGAGGATTGTGTTGACCTGCATTGTCGAGGATTTGGATCCTGAATATCTTATACTTATATTCCAGAACGAGATTCAGCAGTCGTGTTAGAGTTTTTAATGGTATTGGAACTCTATTGATAATTTTAAGGGTCATGGCTTCTTTGAACTTCAATGTTCCAACGTTCAGCATCACACGAATAATCAGTATCAAGTTCATGTGTTCGAGTTATTAAACTAGAAAGAGTTATTATGAGCAATCCGTGAGTCCCAATCAGGGCGTGCCTTCATCTCTTGTACGAGATCAGCAATGTGTAGCAGTGAGCAGATACACCTAACAAAGCAAGCGTCTTGATCATCCTACACAAGTCCAGGACCAGGAAGTTTTGGACTTTTGGTGCTCTTATGCCTCTTAAATACAAATATTTCACATGCTAATCTATATGACCAAATCGGACTAAAACCAAAAACTACGAAGAAGTCCATATGATTAGTCAATGTTGATCAGTTGATCTGATACAAAAAAATAAAACATGAAAATAGTACTAATTAAAAGATTAGGACCCCTTCTACTGTACAGATTGTAATGCTCGCCCCACAAGTCCCCCCTTTCCTCAAATCCCCTGTTTTCAGATGAACCGAGAAACCATGCTCGCCATCTCCAAACCTCCGATGACGCCGGATATGGACGCCGTAATATGGAGTAACCTACCGGAGGAACTACCCGAGCGTGTTCTCTCTATGCTACCTCTCAAAACCTTTATGCTTCTAAGACCAACTTGCAAGCATTTCAAGTCTCTATTATTCTCTCCCTCTTTCATTTCCAAGCACTCTTCTTCTTCTTCCTCCTCCTCCTCCTCGCCCTTCTCCTCTTTTCTCTCACCCTCAGTGCTACCCCAACTTTCCTCTCTACGACTCGCCTCTCGACGCGTGGCGCAGCTTCCCCTTCTCACTCTCCGAGTTGCTTCCCTGTGCTGCAGGACAGGTCTCCCTACTCTCCATCTCCAATGGTTTGCTCTGTTTCTCTCTTCCCAGCTTGTCTTCGTTTGTTGTCTGTAACTTCTTGACTAAGTCATCGAGAGTGATCAAATTCCCTACCTACGCTTTTGATTTTGAGCTGCTTACTTTAGTTTCCACTCCCCTTGGGTACTATATTTTCATGCTCTCTTATGGATCCCCACCATGATCAAAACATATGTGTTTGATTCAAAGAATCAATCTTGGCAAACGTCCAGCGAAGTGGATACAATTTCAGGTGACAGTCGTCATCAGGAAGGCGTTTACTTTGAAGGGTCACTGTACTTTTCGACATCGGAGCCATTTGGCATCGTATGTTTCAATTTGGGAACTGGCAAGTGGGAGAGAGCAGATACTGAGCTGCCCTTAGGGCTCACTTTTGTTCGAATAGTGAGTGATGAAAGAAAAATGAAACTGTATGTGATTGGTGGCATGGGCAGGAATGGGATATCAAGGAGCATGAAAATGTGGGAGTTGTGTGGAGGCAAGAATTGGGTGGAGATTGAGAACGTGCCTGAAATGATGTGTAAAAAGATAATGTCTGTTTGTTACCATAACTATGAGCTTCTCTATTGCTTTTGGCATCAGGGTTTGATCTGTGTTTGTTGCTACTCATGACCTGAGATTATGTATTACAAAGTTCGAGGAGGACTTGGCATTGGCTCCCCAAATGCCCTTCAGTGCTTGAGAGATGGGCGTGGCTTTCGCTGGTTTTCTTTTGTGCCGGAGTTGTATGCTTCAGCGTGATTAGCTAGGTCGATTCAGGAGCTAGTTCGATTCAGATTTCGATTTATTTTCGTGAGTTTTTACTACTCTTTCTTTCCCTAACCACTCAATTTCTTGTTTCTGAATCAGAATATGTGTTTCATGATTTTGCAATTTGAAGTGATGCTATACTATTTTTCTTGTGGGATATTTTTGGAATGTGTTAGCTGATTATAGACAGCAAATTCAAACCAGAGATGCAATGCATAACTTGGAATAATATAGTTCAATTGTTGCTTTCAAACAACCGTCATTAGTATTGAAATGTGCAAGAGTTTGAATATTATAAGCAAAGTCGTCTATAGCTAGTGATCAGGAAATTGCAGACGAAGAGAAAAGCTTCTCAGTTTTCGTTGTCAAAACATAATGGCAACGTCTACTTCAGGTAGACTAGGAGAAAATTAGCAAGTGGACAAGGTGAAACACATGGAGATGAAAAAAGCAATAACAAATTAAGAATAGTTAAGTTTCTTGATCCCAGAACCCAAACACTTGCAAATGCAAAATGCCTAAAGAAAGATAATTTTACCTATGACAAATCTAGTAGACTTTTCTATTTGAACCACACCAGAAATCTCACAATTTGTGTGGGTACTAAGCAACCGAATAATCCGTATCTTAAAATCAACAATTCTACTCATGGCTTGAGGGAGAGTGTCAAACCAAATTTCGGCTCCTTCTGCAAAGTATTGGTGTCTAAGGCGCCAGAGAGTGTGAAGATGGTTTTGGGACGAAGCTCATGCTGCACAAGAGCCGCAAGATTGCCATGGTTGTTAAGCCTTGCCTTTACCATTGTCTGGGGGTCAACCACATATGAACCTCCAACTGTCAGTGTGTTCTCATTTGTGGAAAACCTTCTAGATACCTCTCCCACAACAGCTCCCCCATTCAGCTTGCTTAGATGGTGCATGTATGACGCCTTGATCGAGTCCATCTTGTCAGCCCTACACACCAAAAAGAAAGGAAACACCTACAGCATAAGCACACTTCTGTATTGCTTTTCTGTCTTTAAATAAAAAGTTATATCTCAGAATCTAGTTACATAATATGAACAATCCAAAGTTTGATCAATGTGTTCTGCCATAATATCTTCCGATGCATCTACTTTCATCAATCACCCAAAAATAGAAGAGCACTAGTACATCTAAGCATATAGTAAATCGGTTTGATTCTGTTAACGGTATCAAAAGGTCGAACTTACAAAATCACTGAAGCAGAAGAATCTGGCATTGACAAGCTGATACCAGCAGTATACTTGGAAAATGTTCGCAAATCTGTCAAGTAACTAGCTTCTGCCCCAAAAGCAACGGTGGGAGTACCAATAGTTGCCGAAAAGTCTACAATAGGATGCTTGCTCATACCAACTGCTGATGTGAAAGATGCATGTTCGTGGCAATATTCCACTTCCAACTGCAATATATAGAACATATGGCATAAAGTTGCAGCTAAAATTCTAAATTCATGTTGCACTTGGCCACTTTAGAGATCAAGACCAGTTACCTTGCCAGATTTGTAATCAGGGAATTTTACTGAAGCGGTGGCTTTTGTGAAAGGCAGGACATCTGTGACGGTGAGCTTCGTTGAGAGCTGTTAAATAATGAGTCCATTATTAGAAACAAAAGTTAATGCAATTTAAATAACACAAGGGCAAATCAAGGTGTGGACTATACATTTGTTTCTGTGTCAGCTTTGACATCAAGTTCAGTGTTCTTGTATTTGTACTGAGCTGCTACGTCCCCAACAGAGAGACCTCCTTTCTTCGCCAAGGAGGAGTTAATGGCCTAGAAACAAACATATGAATTACGACAAGCTAGCTACAACTTTAGAAAAGGCACTTGAGGAAAGTAAGACCACAAGTAGCAATATTAGCTCATGGAAGCAACAAGCTTTGAATTCAGATACCCAAGTATGGCAATGCCTGAGCAGGTATTTACATAGCACATTAAGCACAACCTACAATCAATATCTGAATTGACCCTTATAACTTGGCTAAAGGAGCATACAATACTATATATATATATATAATCGATTATAATCAGAAAATAAATAGTGAGATTAGATCAGCAAGAGAGATGAGCTTACAACGCCAGATTCACTGTAAGTGGTGACGCTGATCTTCTGGTCAGTACTGTAATCCTTGTTGAGCAAATCTGTAAAACAAAGCAATACATCATCAGACCCATAAAATATGAGGTCGGGTAGCTTAAAATTGAAAAGCCAAAGAGAGAATTAGAGAGAAACCTTTGGCTCTTTTGCCAATGTCAGAGAAGAGAGCAGGGCCTTTGGTCGACATAGCTTGAGGAGAAGTATAGGGACGAGAAAGAAGTTCTGGGGTTTAAGGGTTTAAGACGACAGAGGGTTTTGGGGGTTTATATATAGGGTTTATTTATGGGTATTTCGGACTCCGAAAGAAACGCGACGCAGTTTGTGGGATACGACATTAGAACTTGCACAAGGGGAAAGGTGAGCTTAATATAACAAAAAAAACAGTAAATATGCTCTCGTTGAGAGTTGAACTCAAGACCTCCCGCTTACTAAACGGGTGCTCTAACCAACTGAGCTACGAGAGCGTCGTATACTGAGGGACAAAAGAGTCAAATTGAAAGGATGCTTTAACCAACTGGAGTTACTGAGCTACGAGAATATTCAAATTTAACTCTGTTACACTCAAAAAGGTTTCTTAACGTCATTATGGTGAAACTGATATATTTGATACACAGTTCTATTGTCTGAGATATTGTTAATACCGAAAATTGTCGAGAGCTTCTGATATATAACGGGGTGTAATTGCTTCCGCTACCTCTTTACGTTCGATGTTTAATTGATCACGTTGTTAAGAAGGAAAATCGTTAAGGAGAAACCGGATGTGCCGGCCTTCAACTCTCTGATGACTAAGTTAGTAACGAGATATAAATTCAACAGGACAATAGCGTAAAAGGTAATAAACGTGTATCATTAACGTCGAACTAATCATGTTTATAAAGGTGGTTAAGGTTGGCACCCCCATTACTTCTTCGATGTGGGATCAGTATCCTTACCATTATACTGAATCATTCTCTGGCAGCTCCTTATTCGGGCACGTGAGCATAATAGGGTCAGAATCATGATTGGTTTGGTCATCGAACTTTTGATTTCCGGGTGGTTGATGTCTTGGTGCAGACAGTGAGATAAACTTATGTGTGCTTATTTTGTTAAGCACATACGTAATAAGAGCACTAATAGAGGTATATGTACAACTCCCCCAACTCGCTCAGCCAAGGGGATCAATCTTGGTTGGGGAGTTGCGAAATTGAATACCGACAAGTTATACGTACGTGCTTTACGCTCTTACCTTTCCGCTGTCGATTACGGGTCGTCTAGTCCCCACTCTCCCTCCAAGGTTGGGCCCCCGACTCCTTCCGCTCCTGCTATACTCTAGAAAAAAAATATTGTTGTAATTGTGATTAGTCCTGGCAAGAGCAGCAAGTAGCTAGATTTTCGGTCTCCCCGAATAAGTAATATCACTCTCTTTAAAGCATTTTGACAAAATTGCTACCCACGCTTCTTATTCGCTGAAGCGTATTTTCGCCAAAGCCAGCGGATCTTGGTAAAAAGTTTGTTAATATATATCCGGAATGAGTCATAACATCATTTCGAGGTTCCTCCAAGTAGCGGAACCCAGTAGGCCCACTCCCGATGGAGTCACTTTCCCGTTTACCGGCGTACTCCTTCGTATCTTTCCGGTAAGAGAGACCCAAGTTGCGGCGCGGCTTGCGTTGATCTAACGATGTACTCGATAGTACCTCTCGCACAATCCTTCCTATCGCCCGGTGTTTGCAGCACCGATAATGATGCAATCATTGGTGGAAACTCGTTATCGGGTACCCTCGAGCCTCCAAGTTCCTAACCCCTGAGCGACTTGTCGCTTATCTCCAAATATTGATGCAGTTGCATAAAAAAGGAAGTGCATTGTTGTTCAGCTGCTAGCGAAACCGAAAAATCTGGTAGTTAGCAATTTTGCTTACTCGGATTTCTCTTGTTTCGTTGCACGATTCGCAAGCCTGTACAAGCTTCTTCCAAAGCATACGGCTTTCTGGATGTGATCTGCCTTGCCTTGAACTATCTTTATCCTCTCCACCTTTCCGAACTACCTGGCGGAATCGAAGCGAAGAAATTCTGATTTCATGCCACGACGATCTATATGGAAGGGAAATTATCGGAATTATTTCACAGAGACTTGCCATGGTAAGGAAGAAGGTAGAAACAAGCACACTTAGAGAGTGCTGTACAACAAAGAGTTGTATGCAAAAACTCATATGCTTTGGAAGAAGCTTGTACAGTTTGGAAATATGTTTTGATTGATCAAAAAGAAGAATCTTCAAATTTGAATATAGATTTTTTATTTAGACTATAGAAAAAAATCAATTTCTTTATTTCTATACTATACAATTAGAAAAGAAATAAGAAAACAAAATTTTATTTGTAATTCCTATTCGTTAGTTCTTTAAAGAGATAATATGAGGTGCGACGAAAACATGAGAGTCTTATTTGTACTAAGATGGAATAAACCTGTCAATATGCCTAAGGTCCCTACTACAATATCATGAGAAGCAATTCTTCCGGGAACAAAGGGTTCAGTAACAACAAAGAGTGTGCTAAACTGTTAGCAAGGGTGGAAATTGCGGCGGTTAAGAAGTTACAACCTTCCAAATAGGAACTTGTTATAGCGCTTACTCCTGGTAATTATATTGAAGCGCAGAATTGGTTGAAGATTACGGACGCCTTCGGCATCCAGGGGTCGCGGACCGACCATAGAACCCTGTTTAATAAGCAGACCGCGTTAACTGTCCACTTTCAGGAACTGCACCTGCCCTCTATGAACTCAGAGCTTCCATCAATAATCAATAAAGATATAGCATCAAACTCTGTCATACGTAAAGTTGCCAGAGTACGCTTAACATCTAGATTTGAAAAGGTGCATGCTCGAACATCATTGACTAACTCCTTATCAATTTTGATTCATTTCAATATGAACTGAACAACAATTCAACAGATTCAATTGACAAGAATATAAAATCTTGAACAAAAGAATATATTAATTGACTTTAGGAATTAAACTCTATTAATTTTTTTTTTCTAAATCGTTTCGTTCCCCAGGCTCCCGCTCACCCCTTTGTTTCGCGGCTGAGCCTGAATATTGTTGTGGTTTCACGTGTGCGAAAAAGTGTGGGTAATCGATATGTCAGCATTAAATGGCACCAAACCCCTTTGCATCACGTGCCTACTTAGGGCGTCTTGGGTTTTTCAAACATCCCGTCGTAGGTTAATAGTGTGAATATTGTTTCTCGAAGGCTGAGCACACGAAACGAGACGATACGTATCATTTCATGTTCCATAATCTTCCGACGTGAGGGTTTATTGATGGCACGTATAACGATTCGCCGAACCTACGTGTTGGCACGTACGATCACGATCGTTCGCACGGGCTAGTATTTAAACCTCTGTTTCGCACTCCTCTTCCCTCACGTTGTATTTTTCTTGAGTTTTTCAGAGAGAGAGAGAGAGAACTTCGACCATTATCGCCTTGTGATCAGTCGCCGGAGTCCGTCCACCGTCGTCAACCACCGTGTTTGCTTCCGATCTTTCTTAGAACAATAAGTTTCGACGCCTTTGTTTTCTTTTAACTTCTCTGTTTTTTTTTTTGCAAAGTTTTGGCAATGTACAGATATAAAAACCAGTGGCTCAGAGCATAAGTGCTGCTGATAGAATTGGGTCTTGATGCAGGAACATGAAACATTCTGGTTTGCAATGCTCTGCTATTGTCTATTTAGTGTCACATCCCGGTATGGTCAAACACATAAACAATTCCACTCTCTGACTCCTTTGAGATCTCATATGGGATTTCCTATGTGTTGACATATACAGAGACAAAGAAACAAACACAAAGAACAAAGGGCTTGGCCCATCTTTCCCATGCCCGCAGAAAACAAACCAAATGGGGAATTGCAGCCCCATTAGTTAATATGTCGAAGATGTGAAGTCATTGTTGGCCCATCAAGCATCTATAATCTATTGTTATTTTTTTTCGATTGATAATCTATTGTTATTACATGACATCTTTCTTTTCATCTGTATAGTGCAATCTTATATACGTAAGCACCTTCTTTACATGTTAGGAATATATAAGTATCTTCCCAATCATCTAAATCTTTGGATGTCACATTCAAAACCCATGAAATAGCGTTCTTATTTTCTCAGTCAAGTACTTGATTGTAACATTTGAAAGAAAAGTATCTGTACAATATTGTATTATTGCATATGTGAAATGGTTATCTCTAAATATATAATTTTAAGTGAGATACTTTATTTAGCGGAGCCACTTCTCTCTACCTCTAGTGAACTACCATCTTTACATAATTTTCGCATATACCCCTAGACCAAAACCAAACGCGACCACTTCGCCGTACCTTCTTTCCCTCTCTCCTCCCTCTCCTTCCTCTTATGTCTCTTCCCTCTCCTTCCTCATCCCGCAGTCAATAGTTGATGTTTTTATCGCCATTTCGATGTCGGCAGTCACTTTGAGAGAATGATAGAATGACTGGCCCGTCGACGGTGATGCAGGTCAGTTGGGTAACATTGAGTTATGACTTATGAGTCACCTCGGTCCGACGAGAACCGGTCGACGACTTGGGTTGCAGAGGATAGAGAAGGCTGTGAAGATGATGCCAAAGAAGTTCCTGGCGGCGGCCTCTGATTGCAGGATGCGATCCATGCTCATCATCAAATTTGAATTAAACTTGATTGATACGAGTGTCAAGTTTTGATTTTTGTAAACTGACTTGGTACAAAATTAATAACCTCATTTTGGTTTCTAGGTGTTCAGTTGTTCACTGGTTTGCTGAAAATTTGAATCTTTGTTTTGGTGGTACCAAATTGATTGAGCAAGAAAATTGTGTTGGCTCCAAATAGAGGTTATGTGCCGAATGTGAACAATTGTGGAGGTTTATCTTCTTTAATTATCGATGCCTTATCAGTGTACTACCCTAGCCGCCACTCCAATCAAGGCATCCACCTCCTTCGTTAGGATTTCCGCCACCACTCGCGACGACCACGCCATCAGCCCGTGCTGCACCTACGTCGACCCAATCGAAACTGCCCTCTACAATAAAGTACACCCATTTCTTCAATTTAATTCAATGGGGTGCGAGTGTGGGAGGGGTTGGGGCGGTGAGGGTGGGTGCCTTGATCGGAGTGGCATCAGTTACCCCGCGACGACGAATGTCGGCAGTTGTTTCTTGGTGAAGAGCAATCTGACTAATTTTCAACCAGGGAAAAAAATCGAAAGACACAATTTTATCAAAAAATGGGCATGATAAAGTCAACTCAATCAATGGTGAGATTAAGGTTTGTGCACTATAATTGCGTAGTGAACTCTCACAATAGGTGGAGACAAGTTGTTTCGCTTCTTTTAGTCCAACATATTTTTCTAAGTGATTTTGTTCATCCATATCGTTCACAATGAATTGAAAGCTATTTTTTTTTTCTAGGACCTAAATGGTCTCATGGCTAAATCATCTTCGTCGACTTTTTGAACTTGAGTTGTTCAAAGGAAAATACAACTTATCATATTAGATACAATGTTTAAAAAGGTGTTAAGCGGTATTAGATGATGAAGTTACTGCCTAGCGCCTAGCTGCCTAAGCGAGAGATTAATAGAATTCTAGGTGGATTATTATGATTATATTTTTAATTAGTTATATAATTATTTAGTATATTATATATAGATGTAATATGAATAATATATACCAAAATAATCAGGAAATGTCATTAGAATGCATTGTCTTCAAGTTTAACTTATATTCCTGTGGACTCTATAAGACTATCATCTTCAATCTAAAGTAAGTCAAAATACTAAAAGGCAAAGGTTTAGGTTTTGGCTGTTTTTGAGTTAAGGGGCCGCCTAGGCTTATTAAGCGGCCAATGCAGCCACTTAGGCTTTGACTCAGTAGAGGACTGCCTAGGAAGGGGATGTATGGAAAAACTTGAACATTTTTGTTGTTTTCAGCGCCTACGAGGAGCCTAAACGAACGTCTTTTTGAACAATGATTAGATATAACTCACGTTAACAAGTTGTCTTGCATTAGAGTTACATTCATCAACTTAATATCTTCAAAGGCTAATGAAAACTCTTACTGATAGTTACACAATTGTATAATCAGATCCGAATTAGTTCAAAGATTAACATATGTAATATTTCCGTATGCCATTATTTAACCTTAGTTGTTTTTAAAACAAATAAACGATTAGATCTTAACCTGACATTACTAGGAAAGAAATCCAGCACTACAAAGTACAAACTAGATATCTAAGAGCGAAAAAGTATGAGATGGATTGTTGGTAATGGAAAAAACATAATTTATTGGACTCATAATTGAGCCTTCCCTGTTCATATATATTTATCATCTTATTGACAACATTTTGAGAATGCAAATCAATTTAGATAAGTGTGTTGCTGATTATATTGATAATGGTGCTTGAAACAAAACCAAACTTATGCAATTGCTTGATCAGAATATAGTCAATACCATTTGTGGAGTTTTCATTCCTTTGACTCCACAACAAGATGTATTTGTTTGGGGTCCTTCAAATTATGATGAGTTTTCTATCAAATTTGCTTCTAGTTTACAATATTCTGATTGCATAAAACATACGCATGCTGATATACTGAACAAAATGTGGAAGCTAGATTTACCTCCTGAACTAAAGATTTTCAGTTGGCTCATGCTTAGAGGCATATTGAAAACTCGGGATAGATAATTGAAAATGAACTTAATTCCTAACAATACTTGTGATCTTTGCTTGAAACAAGAAGAAAATATTAACCATTTATTTTGTCAGTGCCCTATGGTAAGAGAAATTTGGAGATTATCCAATATGCAAAGCCTCTCAGGCTCTACTGATCTGATTACAAGCATGTATAATTTGTCTGATTTCAAAAAGCATGATCTCATATAATGGACTATGATCTTAAATGTTTGTTGGCATATTTGGCATGAAAGAAATAACTTGATTTCATGAATAAAACTTTCAACCCCAAGTCAGTGACTAGTATAGATGTTGCCTACTGGAACAACCACACTTCAAGCTTCACTTCTCCTACTACAACTAGAAAAGAGGATGCTATTATCAAATGGACCACCCCCAAAGCCCGGTTTCAACAAAATCATTTTTGTTGGTTTTGTCAGAAACATCCCTCATTCTTCTGTTATCGGTGGCTATGTGATTAGAGATTCTAGTGGTACTTCAATTGTGGAGGGCTCTTGTGACTTTGGCATCTCAACAATCCTATGGCCGAAACTCACGCCCTCAAACAAAGTCTTATTCATGTCAAACAAGCAGGCATTGACAATATTCAGATGGAGAGTGAGACTCTCTCCTCATCATTATCTGTGTCATCAACATATGGAAGCCTCCTTGGAGAATCTCATCAATCATCAAGGTCGCTAATAGCTTCACTAACATCAGATTCAATACATATATTTAAGGAAGCTAATATTATAGTTGATAATCTTACAAATATATGACATAATACTGACAATATCAATACCTGGAACAACTCACTATCTTCAACTCCCGCTCATCTGACTGTTTGCTAATTGGATAACTGGGTGTATTAGGATTGAGTTCTTTCTGTTTCTTAGAAGAAGAAAAAACAAATCATACACAAACAAACCGTATAAAGATGACTTGATTTGTTGATCAACATCATCATATCTTTGTTGTAGTTTTGATTTTATACTCACATCTCAGCTCTCACCAGTAATAGGCGGGACTGACGCCCCCGACTTGCACCACTAGATCAAAGCATGTGCTGCCAGTCAGCACGTCGCAAAAACCTCCATGTGGCAACAAATCAGACGAAGTAAAACACCCCCGAAAATAAAAATAAAAAGATTAAGGCCTCGCTTGCTCTTGAATTGGGTATTTGGGTTTGTAACCATTTTTATCGAATAGCGATAGACTTCAACGCACGCGTTTAATAGTTAAAGCGACCCTTGGTACGTGCTCCCTCGACTACTGCCTCTGCGATTTTCGTACCGTCTATCAGGCGCACGTGTCACTCAAACCCCGATGTCATGGTCCACGTGTTGCCCACCACAGCCTTCTTATATTTTCGCCTCCGTCCTCCGCTCCATTTAAGCCACAACCACAAACAAAGCCAGAAGCTGAATAAGCTTTCACTTTTACACCCCAAAAACAATACCCGAATTCTGAAATTGCTTGTTTCATGCTTTCTTGTATTGGATTTGTTAAAGCGAGATAGGCAAAAATGGAGACTAAGAATCCAACTGGCTTCAGTTACATGGGCCGAAATTTCAGTGATCTGAGTATCGGCGACAGTTCCTCCGCTTTCAGTGACTGCAACAGTGACAGATCCGGCGAGTTCCAAACGACGTCGTCTCAGAGCCGCCGTATGATAATCGCCTGCGCCTCCGACAACTCCGACGACCTGATTCGCCAGCTCGTCGGCGTACTCGAATCCGGTTCAATCGAAGAGCAGAAGCAAGCCGCCATGGAAATCAGACTCCTCGCCAAAAACAAATCCGAAAACCGCCTCAAAATCGCCAAATACGGCGCGATCAGGCCGTTGATTTCGCTCTTATCTTCCTCCGATCTCCAGCTTCAAGAATACGGTGTCACGGCGATTCTCAACCTCTCGCTCTGCGACGAGAACAAAGAGCTCATAGCTTCTTCCGGAGCGATCAGGCCGCTGGTTCGGGCGCTGAAGACGGGGACTCCGACGGCGAAGGAGAACGCGGCGTGCGCTCTGCTCCGTCTATCTCAAATCGAAGAAAACAAGAACGCAATCGGACGGTCGGGAGCGCTCCCACTGTTAGTGAATCTGTTAGAGAACGGCGGGATTCGCGGCAAGAAAGACGCGTCGACGGCGCTGTACTCGCTGTGCTCGGTCAAGGAGAACAAAATCAAGGCCGTACAGGCCGGGATCATGAAGCCTTTAGTGGAATTGATGGCGGATTTCGGGTCCAACATGGTGGACAAGTCGGCGTACGTGCTGAGCGTGTTGGTCTCGGTTCCCGAGGCGAGGACGGCGTTGGTCGACGAAGGCGGAATTCCGGTTTTGGTGGAGATCGTCGAGGTAGGGTCACAGAGGCAGAAGGAGATATCGGTGGCGATATTGTTGCAGCTTTGCGAGAACAGCGCGGTCCACCGAAATATGGTGGCTCGCGAAGGAGCGATACCTCCCCTCGTGGCTTTGTCTCAGTCCGGCACCAATCGCGCCAAGCAAAAGGTTAGAGGATTTCACGGCCATTGCCAAATATGCTTTGTTCCCTTTTCTTTTTCTTTTTTTTTGGGTGAGTCAAACAGGTCAGCTGGTCGAGGACCCATTAAGCTGGATGACGTGGCGTTAGTTTTTTTTGAAATTATTCCCGAAATTAATGGGTTTTTCTGTTTGAGGGTTCTTCATAATCGAGTCATGGCCCACGCAGAACTGCCATTTTTTATTTCTATTTATATATACGTTTGGGGCAAAGTACTAAAATGCTAAAAGCGAATTCCAGTCTCGCGGTGGCGCCGTGGCAATGTAGTTGAGGGATAGAACTGTCATTTTGGGGTGGGGTGCTTACCCGCCATTATTAGTTTTTTTTGTTTTTGTTTTTTTATTTGGATTTTTGTGGAGAGTGTCTCATGGGGAGTGGTTCTGTTTGTCGTTTTGTGTGTCTTTATGGGGACAGGCGGAGACATTGACAGAGCTTCTACGGCAACCGAGATCCGGTAACGTCGCTGCACGAGCGTGAAGATTTGCTACTGTAAATTCCCCATTTTGCCCCTGGTCCTTGCCCATTGACCCATACCGTGTAAGGTTTGTTGTACACTTGTACTCACAAAAAAGCAAAGCAAAAAATACAAGAAAAAAAAAAGGAAAAACTTGTAAATATCTTTGTGACGGAAGAGTGTTGCATAGTATTTTGAAGTGAGCTCAGTTTGGTGTTTGGCTTTTGGCTATTATTGTTTTAATTTAAGAGAGATGTGTCCCATGGCATAACCACCGAGGCTAAACTTTCAATTTTTTGCATAGAGTGCTATCTTCATCATCATCTTTGTATAAAGTCTATTAATTTTTGGTCATTCAAATTATGGGGGTCTTAATCTAGAAGAAGGATGTAAGGAAAGAAAGGTAAGTTTTACTTACCAACAAACAAAGAACTAAGAAAGTGAGGATGGCAATCAAGTGGTGTATGGAGGGCTCTCGAAGGTGGCCAGTGCGTGTTTTTGAATTGGTTTAGGAAAATCTGTCTTCCTTTTTTTATTCAAAGTCCACGAGCTACGCGTGCATGAGGACGATAGGCAATGAAGGTATCTGCTCACTTTGAACAAATAAACCTGTAATTGCTGCCACTTTTCACCCATGGGGAATACAGTTATTTGTGGCAGTTGGTCGTTTAGTACCATCGAGGATGGGCCTCTGGTTTTCTAGGGTTCCTTTTCTTGACGGCTTGTGTGGCAGCTTCGGGTTGTGGCACACGGAGAGAGCTCACACGTTTGATCCCCAAAGACCCCAGTTATGAGTTTTTTGTTTTTGTTTTTTGGTTCTCCTGTTTTATCCGGGTGAAATTTGAGAGGGATTTTTTGATTCATTCTAGTTTTCGGGTGGGCAAATAGAGAGAGATCGTCGAGAATGAGGCTGACGTTGTTGGGTTAGTAATGCCATCGGCATCATATATAGAGAGATAAATAAAGTAATAAACATTCAATATTGATCAAAACACGTCATCCTCGGTGCCAACAAGTTAACAGGAGTTTACAGCAACACAGTATTTTGCTCATCAATGTGGTTGGACACATCTTTGGCTTGAGAGTGACTCTGTTAGCGTTCTTGCTTGCATTAATAGCCGTGTCTTCTCTCCGCCCTGGACATTGCGTGTTAAATGATTTAATTGTTTGGCTTATATTAATTGCATGAGCTTCAAATGCTCTCATGTTTATAGAGAAGGGAACTCGATGGTAGATACTATGGCAAATTTGGGTTTGTCGTTTTCTTCCCTGGTGTGGTATGACTCCTCCTCTTCAGTTATGACCTGCTTTGTATTATGATATTTTGGGCTACCATTACCATCGGGTGGCTTGAATATGCTCTACTATTAGCTCTTACTCAATTAACATGGGGATATATTACCATTCTACTCATCTGCTGAAGATTCAAGGAGAAGTCTAGTGCTTAAACTCATTATTTAGAATTCTTTTTGCATCTGAGTTTGTACCAGAGGACGAAGGTTCATCTATTGAATCTTCTCTTATTCTTTAAATCTTTTTGTATTTCTCTTTCGTTTTCGGATCTTGTTATTCGGTTTAATTTTTAATAATTTGTTTTTTTTTTAAAGAAGGAAGAAGAAAAAGAGACAAATACAACAACCTGACCTAAATTATGCTCTCTGTAATGAACAAACCAAGCCTGTGAATGATCCCATGCACAGTGTCGTTAGATCGAGTTACTATCTTTATGTTCTCACGAGGATTTAGGCTACCTAATGCATCCAATTAACTGATTTAAGAAACGAATATGGTCTCCCATTTCTTTGAGCTAAGCTGCTAAGGGGACCATACACTGTTTATGCATCTTCCTAACAGCAACCAACCTGAAGCTTCAGGTAGGAAAAGGCAAGACGTCATCGGGCGTGCTGTATATATAACTTGGACCATATGTAACTTTGAGAGATTATCAAGATGAAAGTTTTGGGTCCGTTGATAATTACGTTGACAATAGCTCAATCTTGAAGATAACCCAAAGCTTATATGGGTCCATTTAAAATCTGGTGAACTTTTGGTCAACTAACAAAACTCCTTCGATCTCCATTTGAATAGAGCCTCCACAATCGAGTCATGCCATAACATTCTAATGATTTCATTTGGTTAACAAGTGTGTAAGAGCATTATTAACGACTCTTGTAAAAAAAAATTATTATAGCATACGAAACACAAAATTTTTAAAATAAAATGATCATAACTCCAACAATTTTTCTATATAATTGTCTAAACTTTAATAGTTTTCTCTATAATCTAATAATTATAACTTAAATTATATATTTTTATTAAGTTTGTATTTAATTAAGTCATAAGATGTAATAAATTTGATGAGAGTGAATGACAAATATGAAGAAAAGACGAAGAGAGAGAGAAAACATATGAAAGCATTAAATTTTAGAGGTTTATAGATGCATATACAAATTTTGAGTTTTCTATAGATATATGAATTCTCTATCTATTTTTTCAATTTTTTTATAAAATATAAGAAGCTATACAATAGCTGTTGGAGCTGAAAATAGTGTTTATCTCTAAAATGAATTTTTTTTATTAATTTACAAGAACTTTTGTAGTTGCTCTAAGAAACTAGAGTACTAGCTTTGATAACCTTAAAATGAGTGATATATATAATGAGAAAGTTGTAACATCAACATTGGAGAAAATTGGTGGTTTCATTGAGTTCACACTTTCATTAATGGATGCTACCCACAGTTAAAAAAAGTTTTTTTTTTACGGTAAAAGTAGTTTGAAATGACGAAAATATCCTTGTGACTTATTTAAATTAATTTTGGCTTTTTTTTGTTGAAACATCTATTTCTCTCTTTCTTTTTCTTCCTTGCCTCTTTTTACTTTCTCTTCTTCTTCTTCTTCTTTTGCTGCTCATCTTTGTTTTCTTCTTGTACTGTCGATCAACTTATTCTCATCTATCTTCTCTATTTTTGATTTCTCTTCTGCTGCTTCACCTCTTGCATTTTTGTTTATGCGTATTTCGCTTTGTCTATCCATTTTTTCTCTTAGCGCAATTTTTCTTCATCTTTGCATCATGGTTCCATCATATTGTTAATGTTATGATCTTCTACGTCATTCATTATGTCAAAGAGTAAATCTGTTTGTGCTTGCGCTAATGCTGCTTCTGCTTGTTCTGTTTCTCTTGTAGCTGCTTCCCAATCTCTCTCTAGTCTTTCTGCTAGTTCTTGCTTTTCTCTTTTCATTATATGTCTCTCTGGTGGTTTCACTCATGGTGGTTTTATAATTGTCTCTAGGTCTGGGAAGTCCTTCATATATCTATGTGGTATACATATTTATGGTGTTGGTTTGATAAACTAAGTATAAATCACTATCATTCCAATATTCTTTAGTCATTAATTGTGTTGCTCTAAACTTATGTATATCTTCTAAATTTTGTACTGATGTAGGAGTTTCTGATATTGCTGGAATTTCTCTATAATTTTGGCGAGAGATAAGTATAAGGTGTCTTACTCGGTCTGAATACATACTAGTAAGAATTGGTGTTGAAGGAATACTAGTAAATTCTAGGTTTATAGTATATCTTCTTGCTACTTCTATTCCCCATATTTCTATGTAATGTTCTATGCCAAATCTAAGTTGACGCAACAAAGTGTTGATATGATTTTTGTTTTTAACAGTAAGATGAATGAGAAAACCATGGTCTTTTAACAGACCAGGGGTAACTAAAATTATGTTGTCATCATGTTCTAAGTATATTTCTCTAAACTTTTCCATGTTTATGCTGGCAAGTAAAATATGATATTTTATTTTTTCATTTTCAAGACTAAGTCTAGAACAATAAACTATTTGTATGCATGGTTGTGGAGTAGAAATAAGACTCAATAAAAACTTTTGAATAGCTAGTTGTAAAGAAAGATGCTTATCATGATGTAACTTTAATATATGATTTTTCATGTCATCAGGAAGATGGAAAAATCTTTCTTTTGCTAGAGCTTGTAAAAAGTATAGTTGTTTGTGCTTCTAGCATGGATGCAGATAAGTCTTTATCTATATCATGCAAATATTCAATCATTTTTTGATGATTAATATTTAATCTACGAGAATATTCAGTAACTATATCATGCTCTTGTTTTAAACTACCATATTGTGTTTTGCCAATATTATGCTGTTCACGAAGACTATCTAGCTAAGAATGAATTCTAGTATAATGTGCTTGGAGTTTATGATATTCTTCTATTGTTATTTCTCTGTCCACTATATTGCTAAAAAAGTCTTGTTCTAAGGCTCTCACTAATTTTTCTTGTCATCTCCTCATGCCAGGGTTTTGTATTTGAATGTTCCAAAGGTTATCTAATAAGACTTTTTGCTTTGTGGATAGTAAAGGTGAGCTAATAAACTTGAGGTGCGATTCACGAATTTCTTGAACCTGAATTCCATTGTAGGAATGGGTGATTGTTACTATTCTTGCTTCCATTGGTGCTAAACTACTTTGTGCTTGATTGTTGCTCGAAGAAGATCTAAAGGCTTGTATACCTGTTTACAAAATGAAACGGGATAAGATATCCGCCAATGTATTGTGATCTCCTTTTATGTGCTCCAAGTTTGGTTTAAAGCCATTTTCTGTATTAGAATCAATAAAATTGACCCATCTACAGGCTGCTTGTCTGTTAGTAGTAATTTTATTGTAATGAGATACTATGTTTTGACAATCTGTTATAATAGTAAAAACTTCATTATGTAAAAATAATGAAAAAGTTTCAAGAGAATTGATTATTCTTAAGATTTCTAAATCTGTTGCTGGTAATCTAGATTGTATTTCATTAAACTTACCATAAGCGTATCTACATGCTCTTCTGATTTTGCTAAATTTTTACTCTTTTTTTTATAAAGAATACCTGCCCATCCTAATGATGATGCATCTGTTTCAACTAATTTATAACTTTTATCTATGGTATAAAGGCTTTAACTGCTGAATTTTTTGCTTGATCTGTTGTACTAACTTAATATCTTCTGTATTGAAGTATTTTTGACCTGCTTGCTGGTTTTGCTATGTAAAACTGCTATTTTCCTACCAAGATCAGAAATAAAGTTTCTTGCATAATTTAAAAGTCCTAAGAATGCCTTTTGTTTTCTAACTTATCTGAAAATTCTACAACTTTTCTTGCTATATGTTCCTGTAACTGTATAGTACATGACTTTATACAAATTCCTAAGAATTCTATATCTTGCTTTTCCAAATCTATTTTGTTCTTGCTGATAATAATATCATTATTTATAAACTCGTTTAGTATTATCTCTAAATGCTTTAGATGCTCATTTCTATTCTTGTTGTGTATTAGTATATCATCAACATATACACTACAGAAACTATCATACTTTTAGAAAATCTGATCCAATTTTCGCTGAAAAATTGATGGTGCATTTTTTAATCAAAATGACATTACTAACCATTCAAAATGTCCTTCTGGACAAGTAAATGTTGTCCATTTTATGGTTTCTTCTGCTAATCTAATTTGCCAAAATCCTGATTTACAAATCAAACTTACTAAAATATTTACTTTCTTGAATTTTGTTTATTAATTCATCCTTATTTGATAATTTATAACTATCTTCATAAGTTTTATCATTTAATCTCATATAATTATATAGTATTCTAGCCTTTCCTCTTTTAAGCTCTAAATGCTTTCTAACTATAAAGGTTGTTGTTCTATGTCTAGATTTTGAAGGTCTAATTACTTTTAAGATTTAATAATTCTTTTATTTGTTGTTCAAATTCTTGTTTATGTAACATATTACAAGGCATATCTGTTGTTTTAATTGTTAAATATGGTTTTTTAATATCTAGCTTAGCTGATATTTTATTTTTATTCCAATGTAACTGTGGATCTTCTCCTATTAGTTTGTTCTGCTAACTGTAATAACTCCTCTAAAGTTTTAGGTCTATCTAAAGGTATAATTTCATAAGGTACTATTTTTTCTAAAGATAGATATTCTAACTCAAATATTGACTCATCTATGTCTTGTTCATCTAAATTCTCTAAGGTTTTTAATGAATCATCATGTTCTTTTTTTGACTCTTCTATGTTAAAGTTATTATAAGTTTCTAATAAATTACTTTGATTTCTAGTGGTTATTGTTTTTTTATAAAATGTTATATAAAGTGGATTATAGTAAAATCTTTGTAAACTTTTGATAAAGTTTAATCCTAATATAAATTGGTAAAATTCTACGGGTGATACAAATGTTTAGGGTAGATTAAATTGTTGCTTTTCAATCCTAAGGGGTATATTATTTAAACAATGAGTTATTTGTACAATTCTAGAATCCCATTGGGATACTTTAACTGATTTAACTAACTTTTGCCTATACTGAATAGGTACTAATTCTTCTCTTATTGCACTTTTAGTACTACCTATGTCTATCATAGCTATTGTTTGAATTTTATGATGTTTAGCTAATTCTAATTCACAATTAATACTAATTAAGGTACTAATCTTATGTTTTTCTAAATCAAAATATTGTATCCTATCAATTTACTTATGTTTCTAAAGTCCTATTGTTAAAACAAGGTTCACAAAATATTATCTTACTAGTATAATATTTTTTTGCTACTATTTTTTTACATTTATTATATTCTTGAGGTCATCCTAAGTTAACATATTTAAATTCTTCTTTTTCCTCTAACATACCTATTTCTTCATCAAGTTCACTATCTGAACTATCATAATACTCAGATTCTGATTCAGATAACATATTTATACTATAAATGCTTTCATTATCGCTTAAAATATCTTAGCTATAAATTGATTTTAAGTCTTCATCTTCTTCTAGATCAAATTGCTCAAGTAATTGTATTTTCTCTCTAGGCCGTTTTCCTAATTTTGGACATTTAGGTCTAATGCATCCTACTTCACCACAAAAATAACATTTACAAGTGTTTTTATCTTTTGGTGCTTTATATTTTCTCATTTAGGGATTAATAATTCTTTTCCTATATTGTTTAAGAATATATTTTCTTTTCCTAAATCATGCCTTTTATGTTGCTTATAATGTTTATATTTTTTCCTATAACTCTTCCTATAAGGTTTGATTTTGCTATTAAACTTATATTTTCTATGACATCCATATTGTTTAGGTAAATCTATATTTTTACTACCCATGTAAAATTATTTTCTAATTTGCCTTTTTGCTTTTATTTGACAACATTCTTCTCTTAATATATCATATACATGTTGTGTTCTAGGTCCTATGGACATATCATTTTTTCTAGGGTGATTTTGTCATTCTTTCCTTATTTTTTCTCCTATAGATCCTTTGATTTTAGTCATGTATGTATTTAGTAAATTAATATTATTAATTCTACATGTTCTACCTAAATACTTTAAGAAATCGGAAGTATATTCTCCTATATACTGTAAATCACATATTTGTAATTGTTCTAAGTTTCTTATTACTCTAATTTTCTATTGTTCATTTCTTCCATCTAATCTATTATGATCTAAAAACTCAAATTTAATAAGTTTAACAAAAGTATCTATATTAAATGTTATTTTTGCTGCTTGGTAATTTTATGGATTTTTTGCTTTCCGTGATTGAAAGAAATCAAATACCATGCCATCTAAAGTATGTTCAAAGTAATTTAAGATATCATTTGTATTGTTAAAATCTAATATTATTGCTGCATGTACACATCCTTTTCCCATCTTTCTGTCATTTTTTCTCAATCTTGAGGGTCTACTCGATCTATATTTAGTACATTTTCTGCTATACTTATACGTTCAATTCCTACATAAGGGATTCTATTTTTTCTATGATCTAAATTGCATTGAGAAATATTTCGCTCGGTATAAACTCATTAATTGGTTTAATATATTGCTATTCAGATCTTCTTATTGAAGAGTCTACATGAACACCAGAAGTTCCTGTTGAACTTTGTTGCTCTTCTACTGGTAAACACTCTATTTCTACTAACATATTATTATAATCTTTTTCTCCTAAGATTTTTTCTAATCTTATTTCTTATATTAATTTTTTCATTTCATCGTCACTCAAACGATGTAGTCCTAATTCATAGGTTTTATATTTTTCTATATATTGTTCTTCTAGGTTATCTATGTATTCTATTAGCTTATGCACAATAGTATCGAAATTATTTTCAATCATATTTATTTCTAAGTCATCAAAGGACATATGTATTTTTGCTTCACTTTCTAAATCATCACAGATATTTTCTATTTGTTAGCAAATCTAACTGATGCTTCTCCTAAATGATTTTCAAAAATTTGTGCATTATCTGACTGTCTATTTTTTTTTATCCTTGTAGGTTAGGTAATAGCCATTGTGTTCCTTCTAAGAAACTATTGTCTACTAGTCGTGCTTCTATTATGTTTACATGTTTACTACTAAAAGTTTCTATTAAATTTTAAAATTCTACATTAAACTTGTAATTAAACTTATCAGACACTTTTCTTACATACATTAAGCTAACACTTAAATTTTTATAATCTCCTTTCATGTTATAATTTTTTGTTCTAATGCTTATTTTAAGATACTTACTAAACTCTTTGATTGTCATTACAAAATTCGGAATGCAACCTATTATTGCTAAATTTGTGCTGAGGTCTACTTCAGCTGTTGCTATTGATGCTTGTTGGTGATTATCTCATCTATCATCATAGATATATACTAAAACTTTGGTTCCTACTTGTGCTCTTGTTAATCCTGCTATGCCAATTAATATAGTTCCTATATGAATTTGTGAGTAACTCAATTTCTTAAGTTGTTCTATTGCTTGATTACTAAGTAAATTTAATGTAACTTCTTTATCAATACAACTAATTTCATGTTGATTGATGCTACTTACTATACTATTTCAATTTTCAAATCTTCCTAATTGATACAAAGTATGTTTATTTCTTTATGATCTTAAGAAACTTTTGTGTTTCTTCTTCATTATGGTAAATATCTTCTGTTCTAATTATTTCTTTTCCTTTTTGTTTAAAAGTTCCATTTTGTATTATCAAAAGGGTTTATCCTTACTTTTCTTGTGTGATTATTTATGCTAAGTTGTTCTAACTTCTTAATTAAGGCTGGTGGTATAGATGTAGGTGAATTGTTTAAAATACTTTTAATTTCTACAACTTGTTCTTCTATTCTATCTAATTTTTCTGCTAAGTAAACGATTAACTGGATAATGATATTATTTTTTGTAATGAGAATATTATTACTTGGAACACTAGTTGTGACGTCTGAAAATTCTATTGGTTCTTCGTCTATTTTACTTACTTCTTGTAGTGCTTCTAAATATTTATTACTATCGGTCATTAAACTAATAATCTATCGATCTTGCTATGTAACTTTTCTACTTACTTTGTTTATTCTTTTTGTACTAACTGGATTTTTTGTACTTCTATTTTCAGGTTTTCTACTATTTCTAGAGATTGTAACTCTACTTGCTTTGACTTGCTATCTATTATATCTACAAGTTATTTAATTCTTTTCTATTAGAAAATCTTTGTATATTTTTATTATTATCTTCTAATTGAGATGAAATAAAACTTAAATTATGTCTAATTATTTGTAATGAATTTTTTCTAAAAATACTCTAAGGCTTGCTGTATGTTGCTACTATGCTTACCTTGTTCTACTTTTATATTTTCCGCTTGACTAATTAAAATGTCTATTACACTATTTACTAATGGATTATCCCCGGTATGTAAAATATGCTTATGATTTTTCTGTGGAAAATAACAAACTAAACTATTTTGATCTAAAGTGATTTTTCTTTTTTGATATTCAGTAATTTCTAGGTTAAGGTAATCAACCATACAATTTCAAACTTGATTTTCTGTTCGTTTTGGTTTTCCTTCACTGGTTGTAATTAGGGCTTCTATCCTTGAGGTACTTTACTAATATAACTATACTATTATAAAGCTAAACTAAAGCTCATATACCATAATCGAGGGGTGTATGTGCTAAGCTTGGACTTGCCAACTTAATCACTAAAGATTAAGCGTTGAACATGGACAAAAACTTAAGACTGCTTAAGAAAGCCTACTCAAGGCCTATAAGGAGCAAATATAACAATTTTTAAACTCAGAGGTCCCCTAACTAATTTCAAACAATCAACCTGACAATATTCAAGCATAACAACAATTCCTCAAAAATAATACGATCGTCAGTTTAGCTGTATAATAATATAATTATGCTTAGTGTTTTCCTATATTAGACTAGAAGCATGTCTAAAGAAACTAGAAAACAAAAAATTGGAAGACCAACCTTTATGTGCTAGTATAATATGTATAGTTTTTTCTTCTTTTCTTCAAAACTTCGTCTGAAAATCGAAGTACTGTGTGATGTTGGTTGCTGAAGAATTTCTAAGTACGTAAACTAGTTGCTGAGATTATGCTTGAGATTGAGTTAATAGTGATGTTTGCATATAAATTGGTCAAGGTATATGAACAAAAGAAATTTTTATTTGAACTGGAAACTGTTTACAACATAACACAGGAGATTTCTTCTTCTCGCTCCACATTTTTCTTTACATACTGATAGCATATTTATACATGCAGGAGCTACTTACATGCATGTCTTCCTGCTCAATCCAAGACCATGCAGATTTCTCTTTCTCGTATGCAACCAAATTTCTTGACCTACAAAAAAGACAAAATAAAAGACTGTTTTTCTGACCTTTTTCTTTATTTTTACTATAAGAGCATAAAAGTAATTTTATTATCACATTCATTTGGGTTGTGCGTGAACACGTTCATATAAGTCACTCTCTTCATTATTGGTGTTTAGAGCTTGAGCTGACCAAGTCTGCTTCAGTCATGTGGCGGCCAAGACCATATCCACCTTTACCCACCCACCAGAAGTTATTGGGTATACAGCAATGCAAGTGCACTGCCTACGTGGCGCATATCCATTGGCCAAGGACAAAGTGAGAAACAATGTTAGTTTCTTGTTTTGCCCTCACATCTTCTTCACGACTTGGGATGTTTTTTCGTGTCTGATACCCAAAACGGGCACCCAGAATCAGCGGCGCCACCCAACGGCGCCACCCGACCATCGCACGAGGTTCGTTCTACCTCCCCCCAACCCCCGTGCACGCTGACGTCCTCTCCCTCTCCCTCCCACCCCGAATCCTCCACGGCTCAATCTTGTAGATCCCACCATTAGCTAAAAAAATCAAGCACTTCATCAATCCAAGCTAAAAACTCATAATGCATTCAAAACCCAAATCTAACATCTAAAACTAAAACCAAAATCTTCTGGGAACCTACAATTTCAATTCCAAATGACACTAATTTACTTTCCTCATTTCTAATTGCAGAAAATTCGAGCAGATTAGATTGCTACAAAATCGATAGTGTAAGAATGGAGTGCACATGACCAGGCGGAGGAGAGGAGGAGGGCGGCTGCGTGCAAGGGCCAGAGCGACAGCCACGGGACGGAGAACCCAAAATTGGAGAATGTGAGTTGAGGGCAAATTTGAAAAACAGTACTATGTGTTTGACTCTCGGTCAATGACCAATAAATGGTGCCACATATAACAGTGCACCGCTGTGTGCTGAATAATTTTCCCCCACTCTATACGAACATACCTAATCACCTTATCGTCTATATATATCTCGATTACGAAGAATGCCAATTTAATTTATATATAAAAAAAAGAATGTCAATTTCAACACTGTATTGCGATTTATAATTTCACATGTCGCTACCAGAATGGGAGATCATTGGGATGCTTGTAAAACTGGGCCTCAAAGTCGATGGTTTCATTAGCCTTCTAGGCTTGTGGGCTGAGCCTCTCATCCTCTTTACGATTTCAGAGTTGGGCTCTCGCCTCTCGGCACAGAAAATTATTTTATTATAAAAAATAAGAAAAAATCAGTTTGATGTTTAGATTTAATAAAGCATGGAATTATCAGAAGTCGGCCGTAGCAGCTGAATTTTATGATTTATCGAAGAAAAAAAGCAATCAATTCCACAATGGATGAGTCTAAATATGAGATAATTTTATCGATGATAATAGTCAATTTAAGGTGCACCACGTGAAGTTGTGAACTAAGAATGACATGTTTCAGGAAGGTGTCATGAGAGGAGTATGGAAATGAAGTTTGAATGATGTTAGCTACCTTCATGCATCACATACTTTATTGAGTTTATTCAATCTATATGTAGAGTAAACAAGTATAACCTCTTCACATTTTTTTTTTGGAAAAGGGTATATTACTCTTCTCATATTGGTTTGTCAAGAGTAAACAAAAAATAGTAAAAGAAAAATAGGCATTTAATTATAAACAATGAGAAATTGGAAGCAACTAAATTGATTTACCAATTTATATGATATATTATACTCAATTAAGTATGATTATGTTGGCAGTACCGACAGGTTTGTTTATAGGTAAAGAGTGAACAAGGTTCATTAAGTATTAACAAATAGAGTGGGTTGTCATTTTTGTAATCTTCCTTATTTTCTTTGCAATGAGGTTGATGTCTCACACATTCTTCCAAAAAAAATACTAAAAATAGAGGGATGATGTTCAAAATAATAACATAATAACAATTCTTGTCATTTTTTTAAGGTGAAGATAGAAATTGTATTAACGCAAAGCAGTACAACCATCCCCGCATGAAATCAGGCACAGCTTGGAACCAATATGATACCTTAGCATTGTACATGGTCTATTTTGTTAGTTTATTTGCTACTACATTTGCCTCACGGCCTAGATGAACAAACCTACAGTTCGACGAAGTCCTGAAGGTTTGCCTAAGGTCCTCACATGAGTCCCGAAATATGCTAGAAACCGTCGTGGGATCCT
Organism: Geum urbanum; assembly: GCA_946800695.1. Classification (NCBI taxonomy): domain Eukaryota; kingdom Viridiplantae; phylum Streptophyta; class Magnoliopsida; order Rosales; family Rosaceae; genus Geum; species Geum urbanum. Next base: position 61,014,837 of record OX327002.1, read on the forward strand.
CCACCGCTCTGACAACAATGAGGTTATCAGAACTAATCTAGGACGGGATATTACCCATTTGACTGACAATCGACATCGATCTCCATGCAACATCTATCTCCACTACTAGGGCCAAGTACACCCCAGTAATATGGCTAGCTACTGCCCATACAAAACTCCCATCTCAATCACACACAATCATGCTTATACAACCTCTATGTGTAGAAGAATCAAAGGCTCCATCAATGCAGACACAATACTAACCCACAGGACCATGTCTGAAAAACTATAGCTGGGCGATCTAGAGTCTAATGCATGAACACATAATGATCATGCCAAGCCGCTGCCAACACCCTGTTAGTCTGAGAATCAAACTATTTGTTGTTCCACAGTTTGTCATTCCGGCCCTTCTAGATAATCCACATCATCACAACAAGCCGGGCAAATATATCCCTAGGAAGATCTATCGAGTAAGCCACCATCCAGTCCCTGAAGGAAGTCGTGGTATGCCCGATACCTGCAAGAACAGGAGCCACAATAGGTTGCACACGAGGGCAATCCTGAAATAAATGCAACTATGTCTCCCTTTCTTGCTCGCATAACACACACACCCTATCTACCTCAACCCTACGTCTCTGTAGTCTCGACCCCGTAGGTAAGAAACCTTAGAAAGCGCTCCAAACACAAAGTTTTGATGCTAGTGCTGCACCCAATATCCAAAAAGTCTTCCAAAAGTCCCCCCACTGATTGAGTTTCACCTGTTGTGGGATGACCATCTGATCACGGACCACTCTGTAAGCATTGCTGACAGTGTATTCCCTTATAGAAGTATAATACCAGACAACCCTATCATGTCATGTGCCATAACTTAGAGGAATAGTCAGAACAATAAAGACCTCCGCAGGAGATAAATACCTCTACAAAGTCATTTGGTCCCAGCCTCTTTGAGGCGTAATCAGTCGAGACACTCGATCTATAGTAGTAGGGAATCAGATTGCCTCCAAAGTGAAGGGCGGTCTAGGAATCCACCAGTCCTGCAATATATGGATCTGTGTACTCGCCCCCACCAGCCAATGGGAACCTCTCTCAAGTACCTCCCTTGCTTTCAAGAAGATCCTCTAAGTAAATGAGGGAGACCCGCCTGCCTTCGTGTCTTAGATACTTCTATCTCCAAAGTATCGCGCCTTATCCACATGTGCAACCAAAGACTCTGGGTTCTACAGTATCCTTCAACCTTGCATTGCCAAAAAATATAGGTTAAAAGCATAAAGATTTCAGAACTCTAGTCCTCCCATCTCCCTAGGTTTGCACACAGCATTCCATATACACTAGTGAATGCGGCGTCGATCTATAATATACCCCTAGAAGAAATTTGCGCACATCTGTTGTAGCTCTTCACAAGTTATTTTAGGTATTGAAAAATAACTCATGGCATAACTAGGTAATTCCTGAGCCACTACCTTGATGAGCCGTTCCCGGCCCGCCCCACTTAGCAGCGATCATTTCCATCCTTTCAGTCTATCCTGACGCCGATCCATTATATACACAAAATTAGTTTTCTTTCTACCCCCACATGTGTAGTCAACCCTAAATATTGTTTATGGTAATCTACCCTAGTCATACCTAGCAAGGCCGTCAATTCCTCATGTACATCTAGCTGCAAGTTTTGACCGAAACACACACTACTCTTCGAGAAATTGATGGATTGTCCAGAAGTAGTCTCATACACTTTTAAAATCTTCTTAACATTATTACAAGCATGTGGGTTAGCTTGAGAGAATATCAAACAGACATCAACAAAGAGTAAGTGAGACAATCGAGGTTCTTTTGGACAAACTTCGATACCTATCAAAGATCTGTGTTGTTAAGCACGGTGCAGGAGAGCTAAAAGGCCTTCGGTGCACAAGATAAACATATAAGGAAATAGTGGATCCCCTTGTTTAAGTCCTCTACTCGGCGTAACATATTCCCGTGGAAAACCATTCAGTAAGAAAGCATACCGTACCGAGGACATACAAGCCATCACATTCCCAATCCAGGCATATGGGAATCCTAACTTCCTCAAAATCAACTCCAAATACTTCCACTCCATTCGATCATAGGATTTTCTGACATCAAGCTTCAGCACCATTTGAAATTTCTGCCCATTTCATTTCATCCACAGATGATGCGCTACCTTATTTGCAATCAACTCGTTATCATTGATCAGCTTACTAGGGATAAAAGCACTTTGACAAGGGTCAATAATATATTGCAAGAGAGGTTTTAACCTGTTAGCGAGCACCTTCACAGCAATTCGGTACACCATATTGCATAAAGCGATCGACCTATACTCAGTGATCCATTTTGGGTGTTGTACTTGGTATAAGCCAAATGTTTATAAAGTTCATGGCCGAGAAGATTTGTCTCGATTGAAGAATATCCTGAACTGCAATTGTAGCATCTTAGCTAACAATATCCCAATACTTTTGAAAAAAATAAGGGATGCATACCATCAGAGCCTGGGGATTTCAGGGGTGTATTTGAAACAAGGCCACCCGGATTTCATCCTCTGTGCAAGGAATGAGCAAAGGACGAGTCATCTCCTCAGTCACAATCGACTTCACAAAAGTTTTCAACTCCTCAATTTGGTGTTCAGTGATCCCAGCCGAAGAAAACAACCCTGTATAATAGTCCACCACAACCGCTCCATACCATCAGGTGTCTTCTACCATTCATCACTCTGATCAAATAGCCCTAGAATATTATTCTTCCGCTTTCTGTTTGTGGCCTTTTGGTAGAAGTATTTCGAGTTCTCATATCCTTCCTTCATACAACGCCTCTTATGTCAACAAAGTGGCATGCCGAGCACACAATTATTTTCGTTCCTCTTTCATTCCTCAACACAACCCGGATCAAAAGGTTGTGAGTTATAAGCCTCTAACTTAGCCTGTATTTTCTTCAGCTCATCTTTTCTTGCTCCGAACGTGGCATTTGCCTAACTCTTCAAGCCAAACCTAGTACACTGAATATTCTTATTCAGTTTATATTGAAAAGTTTCATGTTCCCGGGTCGACGCTTGTTCCCACGCCACATGCACCACCTCCTTGCTTCCTTCCTATTCCACCCACATTGCTTCAAATCGGAAAAAATGTTGCTATCCCGAAAAGGTCATCCTTGGAGTTTCCCTAACCGAGATCAGACGAGGAATATGATCATAGCCATTCGGGGGGGGGGGGGGGGAGGTGAATCACTTGAGCTGCAAGAAATCTGTTCCTCCATTCTCTCGTGGCCATGGCACAATCCAGCCAAATTTGTGTAATGCTGTTAAGCCATGTAAAATCTGCTCCAGTATAGCCGAGATCCTCAAACTCGCAATCAGTCAAGCAATTTGCGAAGTTTGTCATCTGCCATGACGCTCAAACTTCACCCCATACACCCCCCTCTCCCCGCCGATTTCTCTGTCGATCGTAGGATCTCATTGATGTCTCCCACCACTATCCACTCATTCGAAGCATCTTGAGCCTTTAGGGTTCTCAATAGCTCCCATGTCTTCAATCTATGTCACACATGCGGTCCCCATATAGGCCAGTAAATCATATCCAATCTCCAATCCCATCCTTAACTCTAATGTTAGCATCAACAAAACTCGGGTTGTAGTCCTGGAGATGTAAGTTAATCTCCCATGACCAAAATTGCAAGAGTCCTCCTCGTCTAGCCGAGTATGGTACCATATGGTATTCATTAAACCCTAAGTTTTTTTTTTCCAAGAATCGGCTCTCCTCGTACTATCCGTCCTTGTCTCCATCAGGAAGACGATGTATGGTTTCTTCTCAAACACAATGGATCGCTAGGCAGTGAGCTTCGCCGCATCCTTTGCGTCTCTTATATTCCATGACAAAATCTCCATTTTTCCTCTCCTTAACACAACTACACCAAACTAAACGAGGAATCCCCGTCTTATCTCAACCTAGCAGAGCTAGGAAACCTTGCCGCTCACGGAGAAATTATACAGGGTCGTCGCCAAGCTTTTTTTTTTTCTTTTCAAATCAACTTTTTGCCAAGACAACAACAATTCTTGTCATAAGAGCATTTTGTGCTGGAATTGTTATTATGGTAAATTATATTTGTAAATTGTGACAATTGTCTTATTTACACAATATAATATGTGATCATTATCTCGTTTGCTAACGATTTATTTATCATATTAATTTATGTTAATTTATCTGTATTCAGTGAAATTGCTAAACATGTTATTATAAAATTATTTGGGTTAATCGTTCAAGGAACGAGGAAGCAACAACTAACATAGGATTAAAGCATAAACAAAAAGCAGGCCATTCAAAAGGATTAGAATTATAAAAACAAAAGCAAGATTCCAAACCAAAAAAAGAAGAAAAAGAAGAAAATTCGTAAAGCACCAGGATAGAAGAAGAAAACAGAAGTGCCGTTCATGTCACCACGTGACAATCACATGGAGATTCTTATCCTTTGCGCAGATCATATAAATCCAAAGTGGAGAGGAAGTCCCAAAAATGGCCTTATAGGAGCTATCGTCCACAGGTGTCATCAATTTCTTGTCCTTATTTGGGACCCATGATAGTGGGCCTAGTCGGGTCGGGTATTATTTTTGCCTATCCAAGGACCGAGCGTAGCTTCCGTCCAACTAGGCCCGGGGCACTCAAATGCGGCAAGTGGCCCTCCGTTTCCAGCATAACGATCGTGTTCCGGCCACCCAAATGTTCTTTCAAGTAATCGGCGACGGACGAAGGGACAGAATGGTCTTTTGCAGTCTGCATTATCCAACAAGGCACCCGGACAAAGCCCAAGAACTCCCTCAAGTCACTATTGAACACGGCCCGCGAAACGAAGAGAGATATATCGGGCCGCATGTTGAATAAAGTCCGGCTAAACTCTCGGACCACGGCTGGAACATCAGCTCCAACGGCTAATGGCGCGAAGCCGTTGACCCACGCCGAGTAGTTCGCCTCCATCGCCGAGAACAGTCTCACAATCTCCTCCAGCTCGAACCCTCCGTGATAGTCCTTGTCGTTCAGAAACCTAACAATCGTAATCATCAGACCCCCAATCAATCAAAGTTGAACAAAAGAGTCGAATTTGACATATGATTTTAGCTGTTGTTGTTTACCGTGGGGAAGCGCCGATGAGGACGAGCTTGGAGAAAAGCTCGGGGCGGCGAATGGAGGCGAGGATGCCGATCATGGCGGAGACGGAGTGGCCGACGTAGAAGCATTTCCTGATGTGGAGGGTGTCGATAATGTCGAGTAAGTCGTCGACAAAGGCGTCAAGATTGGTGTAGCGGTTGAAATCGAAGTGATCGGGGTTGACGCTGCCGGCGCAGACGAGGTCGTAAAGGACGATTTTGTAGAATGGAAAGAATTGAGGAAGAACACGACTCCAGGCGGACTGGTCGGTGCCGAAGCCGTGTGCCAGAATCAGGCACTTCTGGCCTAACCCGGTTACACGGACGTTCAGAACATCCAAGATCCTGGGATTGATTGGCATGTTGAGATAGAGAAGAGGCTAACTGAGTTAGTTTTAGGATTTAGATTTTTGGGTTAATTTGGAGTGGTGGAGTTGGATACTGCTACTAATTAGCTAAATACTGTATGTGGTTGTGAGAAAAATTAAAAGGGAATGGGTACGCGAGTGAGGTGTAGGTAGTGGACGAGTTTCGTTTTATGGTTCCTGGGGAGTTTGGTATTTATATTGTTGAGCAAATATCTGGGTGCCAAGTAGATATTGAATTGTGACATACTAGCTAGCTAGCTATACATATTTGACAAGTTTTGTCGATGAGTCATCTGTTTCACTGTCGATGCTTAAAGCTTGTGGCCCATTTCATCTTAGCTAAACGATATACTGCTATTATCCCTCTGCTTAATTTTTTTGGATGGAATATTAATTAACTTCTTGTTAGATTTTAGCGTTACGAAAGTGTATTAGCTAGCAAGGAGTCAATGATGACCTTGGCATATGCATAGTATCGAAATATCGATTACTAGCTAATGTTAAGGACTTTAGGTACTCGATCACATAGTCAATGAAGACTTGGAAGACTACCTGACTTTAGTGTGTTAATACTCGATACTTTCTGTTGAAATGAAATTTGGCATATGATCGTTGGTTTCGATCATTTGGTCATTTTATCCTAATTAATCGGTGGAATTTGGCTAGGGTTGTTATTACCATGCATGCATAGTGCATTCTCCGTACGTGGTTCCCTTTTGCAATCCAATTGGTATAGTTGTAAATGGGAAAACCTCACCACTTGCCGACTCCACAATCAGTCAGTTTTCTTGAGATCTATCTATGGCAACATTCCGATGGTGATGGCATATGCGCGCTGCAGTACACCGCCTAGTACGTACTGATCAATAAGTACTTAGACTTCCAGCAGAAAATCGATTTTTACCAATTCGGTATCAGCTTAATTAGTGTTGATTAAACCCGATCAAACAAATAACTTCCAGTCGATCGTCCTTGAAGCTCAGCTCATGATCATATGGATAAGAAATTAATGGTAGTTCGACGTGGCGCTGGTGGCACCATTGATCAATTCATTCAATTGAGTACATATTACTGGGTGACCTAGCTCGTACGTTAGTGATGATTGATATTACGGTAAGTAAGGTACGAGTGCGAACAGCTGACGTCGTGCTTGAACCATGATGGATCGGATGACGATAATAATGGACAGCTGTTGTGGTGTGAAGCACATATACATCCCTATGGGCAGATCGATTAAGTCCAGCCAGAGATGGTGCGCGCATGCTTACTGCAGCACATGAAACATGACTGCGGCGCCCAGAAGAAGCTGCTAGTACGGTCTTTTAAGATAAGGTGGATCGATCATTGATTCATTGATCCACTAAGCGCATTCGTCAACTTCTTTTTTCTGGTGTTACATTGGAGGGAATCGAACCCTAGCTAGCTAGCTACTCGAAAGAATCGGAACCGTCCATCAGTAAATTTCCAATAACTTGCTGTGGATGGGATCGAGTCTGATGAGTACATAATACTCGATCATGTATATGAAGAATCGAGATGGAGTACTAGTAGTCCAAGAGCAATGAACGAAGGGGTTGAGGTGGTATCTCCAGCTACGTATACTCATCAGTCAAGTGATCCCTTAATTTCTAAGTGATCTGATCAAGTATGAGTAGCTAGCTAGCCAGATCGAGTTGCGTACAGAGAGTAGAATCGGATTCAATTTCCGAATGGGAGTAGCTCTCAATCCAAAAGAGCAAAAAATGATACTGCAAAATAGGGTCCAATGTTTCTTTCTCGTTGCCGCATCCGAAACTCTGATCTTTGATTGGCTATGAACCTGATATTCTCAAATTTCTTTTCTCATTTACGGACAAATTTCCACAAAAATCGGCTGTCTTTGACAAAGATTGCTCCATCCAAACAAAATGACCCCTCTTTCTCCCCATTCACCAGGAAGCAAAACATGCATGAGAGAGCATCATATGTCGATCTCTAGCTAGCTAGCTAGAAATATCTCTACAAGAAGGAAAAAACTAGAAAGATTAATACGTATACTTGATTGGGTACGTTTTGTGTCTTAAAGCAACCTCGGCTCTCATACGGTCATACCTAACAATGACGTACGGGAGAAATATATAGATGCCGTATACATATACGTATTTAGAATACATGTAGTTACATGCTGTTGGATGGCTGGAGAAGGCAGTTGGTTGTGTCACTTGTATGGTCTAAATTGGTTTGGTGACTCGGAGTCTAGTAAGGGGTATCATCATGATATCTTATGATTCTTATCTACTTCGCTTTTGAGGCTCTATAATTTCCATATCTTCTTTGTTATTCAGCATCTTCCTCGTATTCTCGACTTTAATGTATCCCTGCATATAATGGCATACCTACCTATATATCGATCATATCACTCATGGGTGAGGCCGTAATGTGGACCTAGACACCTAGCCACGGCTACCTTGTTAATTTACATTCATGTAGTCATAACTAATCTTACATACATGTAGTACCCGGTAAAACGACATCCCTGTTTTCCTCTCTCTCTTTTCCCTCAACCCTACTGCCGCTGTCGTCCATAGCTTCTATCTCACCGTCCCGAAGTCCAAATAAACACCATCATTCGATTCCTCTCCCTCTCCCTTTTCCGTATCACCTACTACGTGTCCAAAACCTTCTCCATCTTCACCCTCGCGCCGAAACAGTAGCCTCACCACTACTGCTCCGTTCCTCACCGATTTCTCCTTGATCGGCGTTCATCACCGTAGCTCTCCCCCCTCCCTCAATCCAAATATCCTTTTGCATGTCGAATTTGGAGAAAATCGAGGGTTTCGGCCCAAACCCTCCCCTCCCCTCCCCTCCCTCTTTATAATGTTTAACCTCTGTTGGTGCAACCGACAGTGATCGAGGTGCCGGCTGCGACGGCTCTAAGCGAGGTCAACCTTGCCGCGAAGGAGGACGACGATGAGGACCATGAATGGTTCTTCATTGTAGCTCAGGTCTTTTCTTTGGATCCTATTTGTGGATGATCGGGTCCAGGCTTTTAAGGTGCGGATGATTTCTCTTTGGCACCATGCAACTAGATTGGGTATCATTGGTTTCACTCATATTGATACCGATCGGTTTATCTGCAACTCTACAAGTTTCGTTCTCTGGCGGATCGACGGTGCGCGATTTCGAGTAGACCATGGTATTATTTGTCACATACTGTGGTTGTCCAGGCTATGAGGGAGTTTGATGATCCTTTTGAGATTCAAGCAACTCAAAAGTAGGCTGTGTGTGGACTGTGGTTTAGGCCAAGTAAGATCATTTTGTGGCGGGAGTGCTGCATGCAGATTGGCAAAGTCATCGGTCAGTACCTGGATTTCAACTGGCATGCAATGTTTCACGACTCGGAGATGAAGTTTCGAGTTGAGGTGGACTTCGGTAGGCCTCTTATGGTAAGCACCCGTGTTCGCTTTTCTGAATCGTATGCCATGGATATTGAGTTTCTGTATGAGAATGTCTGTGGAGATTGTGGCGCCTTCGCGCATGGTGCGTAATGTTGTTTGTTAGCTTTGGATGCAAGTTCTACGGAGGATGGTACAGACATTCGGCCAACTCCCAGTCGAGTCTCTCCTCATAGGGGGCATGAGTCATCTGTGAAGAGAGCGGTTCAAAGTTGGTCATCTGGACCAGTTTCGGGTGCTGCCAGGACAGGCACCAGAATCAATGGGTTGTTGGGAAATCTCTTTCAGTTGCCTCCTGGTTTTACGATCTCCATGCAGACCCTTCTGCAATCTGTCCAGCGGAGAGTCTTGCCTCTATTGATTGGTTTTGAGTATGGTGGATCGTCTTCTGGTGTGAACATTAGCACAGAAGACATATAGGTTGCAACACCGGCCATGGACCCGCTGATCAGGAAGGTTGCGGAGTTTATGACGGACAATCCTCTCTTTGGGGAGAGTCCTACTAACCAAGTTATTTCCTTGCAGATAAAGCCCTCAGGGCAGATTTCAGTTTCACTACCCTCATGTCGAGATGCTAAGTCAGGGGCTCCCCAGGAGGGTGAACAAGACATTCCAAGTTCTACTGTGATATCGAGGGTAGACAAGCTTATTGTGTCTACCGCTCCGCATATTTGGTCTGTGTCTAATCTGGCGGCGGTTGCACCTAATCTGAAGGAGGTCTTGGATCAGAATATGGACCAGGCAACAAGTCAGCAACAACCAATTTCTATGGAAGCTACTGATGGATGGCTGCCAACATATGAAGAGATGCCTCCTAGTTAGTTAGGGGGTCTGAGAGGCAAACATCGTTGGCCATAGGAGAAGAAGAAAGAGAAAGCAAAGTCCAAACTTGGCCCAACTTCTGCATCTACTAAGAAGGTTTTGTCATAAAAGAAGGCGGTGTTTCTCCCTACGGAGATGTCTGTCGAGGACTTTCGACAGTCAGCTTCCCAATAAATAAGGTGCCCGGATAACTAAGGAGTGGTATCTTAAAAAAGAAATTAGTCTCTTACTACTCTGATTTGTTATTTCGAGATATTATGGAGTCCAACGATGTAGTATTGTAGTACATAGGGGTTTCAATTTGACGAGCCATGAATCTGGGAGAAATTTGTACTTCAATCATTGATTATAATTTTTGCCGTATAAAAAAAAAAATCTTATTTATGTTATTTTCCTATGTACGTAGTGTCAGGGGCGGATCCACGATTAAAAGTTCGGGGGCTAATTTTACCTTATCTTATTTTTGTATAAGATTGGTAATGCTTCCATAATTTCCACACAAGAAAAAAAAATGGAGAAGTTTTTTTTAGAGTTATAAAAAGAATATATACTTTTCAAAAAAAAAATTAAAACTTTGTACAATCAAAGAAGCTATTTTTCATCGTAAACCATATATCAAACAATGAAATTTCTTAAAAGTATAGAAGAAGAGGAGAAGAAAATAGAAATAACATTGGAAATTATGCAAAGAGGAAGAGGAGAAAAAAATGAAAATAAGTGTATAATTGGAAGTTAGTCAACTTAATCGAGACTTTCATTGATCAACATCTACAACAAAATTTCACTATATGTCAAAACTCACCATGGCTTTAGAGCCGGCGAGCCAGTACATAGATTCACTCTTGCGTAGTCCCTTTTTTTTTCTTTTCATATGGGGACGCTTATGATGTCTCACCTGTTTGGCTGTTTGTAATCAGAAAGAAGGTTTCCTTCATTATTTATCATGTATTAGTGATGTGTCACTCTAGATATACGTGGCGCAAATAATGTTACCAAAATGACATTTTGTGTGTGTGTGACTATATATATCACAATGCATGACAAAGTCATTTTTGATTTGGGAGATGAAAAATGCATAATATGTGATGTCTTATATATGTTGATAATTGTTGTGATTTTTTAGTTGAAGTGGAACACATGAATTATTGTTGTTGATGTTAAGCTAAAAGTATTTTATCGATACGTTATAGGATCCAGAGAGTTCGTTGAGATATTGGAGGAGACTAAACCTTAATATCATAAATTCCTTTTGACGTTATCCTTATTTTCATCACATTTATCTTTATCAAAGTGATTGTGTGCATGCCTAATTCAACATGTACTAGTTTTTTGCTAAATTCACTCGCTCTTTGGATTCGAAATGCTCATATCTTGCTTAAGATACGAAATTAATGTGAACGCTTGGGAATTTCCGCTGTCAATATATTATAAGATAATAGAAAATTATATTTAAGGTCTCTTAAAGATTTTAAATTACAAATAAGGTCATTATACAATTTTTATACACATAAGGTCATCTCTCATTTATTAATAAATTTTAGTTTCTATCCTTATACGAAGGTAGCTACTGATTTCAAATTCAAGACAACTCCAAACCAAAATGACAACTTAGAGAGAGAGAGAGCCTCGATCGTGCTAGAGAGAGAGCCTCGATCGTGCTAGAGAGAGAGACCTCCAAAACGTAGCTCGATTCTCTCCATTAGTTGTCTGTGTTTGTGTGTGTATGTGTGTGTGTGAGAGAGAGGCACATGCTGGAGATTCGAGCGGATAATGCTTCTGTGAGAAGAAGATTCCTACGAATTGGAGGATTCCTGTGAGATAAGCTTGGGTAAGGCTTCGATTCTGCTTTTCTGTAGATGTTTGGTGCTTTGTGTTGTTTGATTGATGCTTTTGTTTGAGCTGTAATTTTGAATTTTCTATATGCACATCGATTTTGAATTTCATTTTTTCGATTTTGATTATGGTACTTTGGATTATGTATGGTGCATTGTAGTGATATTATTGTATGTTTTCTCTTGTGATTTATGTGTTTGTGTGATTGATGTGGCTGATTTGTGTGTTTTGACATTTCATATAAATTATGAGATGTTATAGACTGTGAGTACTACCTGTGTTGAAAGAGTACACTGCTGCATCACTCTTAAGACACTAGTTAGCTGTTACATGTGTGTTTGTACTTGATATTACTATTAGTGTTGAGTGAATACACTACTGCATCCCTCTGAAGAAACTAGTTAGCTATTATGTGTGTTTTGTCTATGTTTGGACTTGATAGTACTATTACTGTTGACTGAGTACACTATTGATGACTATTAAGGAGAATGCTTCTGTTCTGTAAGCAATTTGTGTTTGATTTGTAGGTTGGTAGCCATGAATTTGGATTTGTATGCAGAGTGCATCGTCCATTGTAAATCCTCCATTGACAAGAATCTCATCCGGTCATCCAAAGGATACTCGCATGAAGTCATATGTTGAAGGTGGGGAGGCGATGAGGCCAATCAGATATGGTCGTTGTGGCGATAAAGGAAGACATGACTGATTGACATGTAACAAAGTCATCAGCAGCTGAAACCTGAGTAAATAGTGTCTATATTAGTCACATGTAGTGTTTTCATCAGTCTAAAGTAGTACATTATGCTTGAACATATAATTTTCCCGAGGCATGTCCATTTCCTTTACATACACTATATTAGTCACAAGATATAGTTGGTATGAATACAAGTAATTGGTAGTACACTTGGTCCGAATATCTTTCATTGAGTGTTTTTCGATAAACATACAATGTGATTCTTCATTATATAACATACGACTTTAATGTAATTTTCCCTTATGTGATTTTTTTAACATACTAATTCGAGTTTGTTGTTCTTCGGTTAGCGATTTTGTGTTTGTCAATTGTGCGTTTTTGTATGTGACAATGCTTTGTGTGTAAAACCAACTACATTAGTACTATCCAACAACAATAGTAGTACACTCATCATACAACAAAAGTAGCACTACTTTAAAACATTCATCGCATTACATCAATATTAAACATACTACTGATTTCTCTAGTAAGCACTACTGTTTCACAATAGAAAGTACTACTTCAAAATATTTATTGTACTAACACTACTGTTGTCTCTAGTAAGCACTACTCCAAAATATTCAGGAGACTACTTTAAAACATGGTAAGTACTAATGTTCTGTAACATAATGTACTACTACTGTCTCTAGTAAGCACTATTCCAAAACATTCAGGGTACTACTTCAAAACATGGTAAGTACTACTTTTCTATAACACAATGTATTACATCAGACCCTAACAAAATGGTACTACATCAGACCATAACACAACATAAAGCACTATACTACTACTTAGACTTTGATGCTTTCAATTGCCTTCTTCCTGTCCTTCACAGCTTTGACCAACAAAGATGGTGACCTCTCTCTACCTTTTCCAGCTACAACAACATCCTTCTGGGACCTCAGTTGGCGTTTAACTGGTTTTCCGGCCTATCATATCTTTTTTTTGATCTCAACTCACGTTTGGCATCGATAGGTTCTGCTACCCTATCGTGTTTCCTTTTCGACTTGAATTCATGTCTTTGATCACTATCGGTACTGCCCTGCATGTCATCGCCATTATTATAAAAATGAAAATCAATTTTGCAGACAACCAAAGCACTTAAATCTATATACACTACTACAAACTAACATACACATTACCGCAGACTAATGTAGACACTACTACGTAACAACCAAAGCACACAAATCTGTATACACTACTACAAACTAACATACACACTACCACAGACTAACGTAGACACTACTACATAACAACCAAAGCACACCAATCTGTATACGCTACTACAGACTAACATATACACTACCACAGATTAACGTAGACACTATTGCGTAACTACTAAAGCACACCAATCTGTACACACTATTACAACTAACATACACACTACCACAGACTAACGTAGACACTACTGCATAACAACTAAAGCACACCAATCTGTACACACTACTACAGACTAACATACACACTACCACAGATAACTTAACACACCATTATAGTTATATCTCACACAGCATATCAGTTTCAGCATAAACAAGACTACATAAACAAGACTCACAAGAGCAAAAACTAAGGGGTGACAACCAGAGTTATTTAGAGAGAGAGAGAGAGAGAGAGAGAGAGAGAGAGAGAGAGAGAGAGAGAGAGAGAGAGAGAGAGACGTGGCCAAGTGTGGAGGGAGGTACAGGAGGCGGCGACGGAGCATGGAGGGAGGCTGCGACCGAGCGTGGATGGAGGAACGCCGTGGCACAGCTCTTGAGACGATGGCGTCGAAGTTCTTAGGATGACGGTGATGAAGTTATAAAGCTCTTTTTGAATTTTTGTTGAGAGAGAGAGAGAGAGAGACGTGAGAGAATTGAAATGAGAGAGAGAGAATAATATAGTGGGTGGTATGATATGTTGCTTATATAAGAAGACATAAGTCTAATTAAGAAGTTATAATATGACCTAATTTGGGATAAACTATGAGCTAACTTTATTTATTATGTCTTAAGATATTGACGTTATATGTGATTTATCCATAAAACAATGGGACTACTTGAGTGGCTTAATAGCTACTACTTGAGTAGCTTTTATGTAACTACATTACATGATGCATCATAATGCAACGGATAATTACTCCGTGGTATAGACCTTATCCACGATATAGTCTTTACGAGTTGTGGATTGCCATCATATTTTGTAAAGGAACTGGAAGAAAAGTGCTCATTGGACCGATCGAGCTTCTTTTCTTTACAAGTAAATAAACACAAGTCCTCTATTGATTCCATGTCACTTCAGGTAGCTTTGGATAATTGTTGCATATAATGGAATTACTTGATGACATTTTGGACATAATGATGAGAAACTATAAGCATCATAAATCTATTTGCTTTGGAGCTAGCTTTCTTCCATGTCCATCGATCTCACTCCATGGTCACTCCATATTTATATTTTTGTTTTCCACTATTCAATCACAAACCAAACCCAATACAAATACTAGTGGTCGTTGATAATGAATTTATGATAGATGATAAACAAGCTTGTTTTTCTAAGAATATGTAAGGCACATGTGTACACTCTTTTTGCCTCCCACTCCGATATTGCTCTTTTCCCATTGCAATCGTCAAGTAGGTAGCGACTTTGTACATGGCTGCATATCAAGTTTCGCATAGTCGAGCGTTGTGCTTGATGGATAAGATAGCTAGCTAGCTAGACTTAACCAGATCCGGACTTGACTAGAGGCAGGGGAGGCGGTCAAATACCACCTCCACTGCGGTCTCAATTTTTTTATTTATAAATATTGTATTATATAAAAAGTATTATAATTATATAACAATTAAAAAAACTGGGATATACTTTTTTCTTTTTCTGAAAAATTATTTTCCGTTCTTCTCGCACAATTGATATTGGATAACAACACATCTTAGAAAATTAAATCAGCACCTATAAAATCGTGCGAATCAATATTCGCATATCTAAAGATTTTCTCAACCTATTCTCTCTAATTTCCTCAAAACACTCCACACTTATTATACTCTCCCAATTTTGCTAGAAATCTCTCCTTCATCTCTAGTCAATCCCTTTTGGTGTTTGTTTGATAGGCCCGGATTCAAATTCGTGGAGGTAATTGGTTATTGAACAATGGGCAGTCTGAATTGTTTTTGTTTTTGATCTTGGTATTGGAAAATTTGATCGCTTGGTATTCTTTTTGTATATGGATGATTAAGTAGTTAAGTAAATAAGTAGAATTTTTGTTTGGCTTGTTCTGAGATTCTCTTTATAATTATGTAGCTCTTTGACTTTCGAATGGTTTGTTTCTCTTGTTACAATTTAACTTGCCTCTTGTAACATATATTATCAAATTGTTGATGTTTATGAAAGGGCGAAATAACCCAGCAAAATACAAGAAATCTAGAAAAATTGAAATATTGCTCTCAGCTCTACCTATTAGTCTACTACAATACTACTTGGATAACAAATATGACAGGTATAGTAAACAGTCTTAATTGTTTTGTTTTATGTTTTCATTATTTGTTGTATATAAGATAATGAGCATATAGTGATATAACCTAGTTTATTTGCACAGGTGTCGAGATTGAGAGAAGACAATGCATTGAGCATATATGCCTCCTCAAAGAAAATAGTTGTCTGGAGTTGGGAAAAAAGAAGAAGGAGAAGGCAGATGCATTATGTTGGAATATTCAGTTTGAACATTTTCAATTTCATTTTTTTAACACTATGAGGGGCACTGTTGGGGGGTAAACAATACGTTGATGACTGATTACCTCAACAAGAATTTCTCGATGAACACCGAACGATTCCACACCTTTGACAAACCCGAGTTTTGACTCCCTTACGCCGAAATGAGGTTGTGGTGGTGGTGGTGGTGGGGGGGGGGATGTACCTGCAAAGACACTCCGAAGCTTAAGTCACTCAAAGTGTTCTAGTTGGGAGTGTAAATGCAAGTGAATTTGCAAAATGTGTCAATGTTCTCCAATCTGCCAGGAAGGGTAGTATTTATAGTGCAAACTTTCCTTCCAAATCAGCAACCAACTCGTGGGCCCCAAGTTTCGGACCTTCCCATCCGAAACTGGCTCCTTACCCGAAAGCCCACGTTCTGCAGCTCGCCGAGAGGAACTGCCCGTGATGCTCTCGACGAGGTCGAAACTTTCTCGAGTTATTCTTAGCAAAACTGGGTCCTACACCTCAAATATCTCAACAAATTTGACTTCGTTGTGCTCCTCTTGGTGCGCGGACTTCTCTCATCGACCTTTTGGCGTGCAATTTTTTCCTCGTCGAGCTTTACTCACTTTCAAATCTTCCCTTTTACCTTTCATCCAAGTGATCTGAGACCTCATCTTTCCCTGAGAATCCTTTCTAGCTCATCAACGTGGAAAAAATATTTCTCCCCCACAAATGCCCCCAGAATTTCTTTTGAATTTTCACTGAAAAACCCCAAAGGAATTTTCTCGTCGAGAAAGCAAAAAAAAAAAAAAACCCTTTGATTTCCCACGTGTCTCATTCGTGTTCCCCACGTTCAGTGTACCCTATGACTGCCTCATCTTCTCTCAGCTCCACCTCAAGTTCCTAAGCTTCCCTCTGCACCCTGCTATCTTCCTACTACTTGTGGTGCTCAACCTGCATTCCATGTAGTTGAGCCCAAATTCGTTCACCGTGATCTC
This sequence comes from Geum urbanum, assembly GCA_946800695.1. Taxonomy (NCBI): domain Eukaryota; kingdom Viridiplantae; phylum Streptophyta; class Magnoliopsida; order Rosales; family Rosaceae; genus Geum; species Geum urbanum. The sequence continues at coordinate 61,031,810 of OX327002.1, forward strand.
AGTGTTGTTGGCCTTCGGCCAGCAGATGAAGGTTCCCCTAGGGATTGGGGATTTCCTTTTCCTCCACAAGTACTCTCGGATCAAGCAAACTCATCGCTGCTTCAACTTTCGACCACACCACCAACGGAAGTGCTTCGAACAACGAAACACCAACTATCGGGTTTGGGACTCTAGCTCAGTGATGATCAAGGGCTACTAGATGCCCTCGAAGCTAAAGGACTTCCCCCTCGGCGTCCCCAAGAGGTTTAGGGACAAACCAGATAAATTTCTCCCCTCGTCGATATTCCTTCCTCGAGCATTTCTCACCGATACCAAAACGAAGAATTTCTCTCTGAAAACTTACTTTTCTTGCAGCTCTTTTAGTGGATTCCAACCCCTTTTCTGCTTGACGACAATCGGGCTGCATGGCTCATCCAAAATCTAGCTAATGGCCACTGGTCTATGGCCTTATTTACCTCTTTCACCTCTCTCCTTGCGCTTTCTCGTGAGCTCTCCTTGTTGGTTTACAGTCGGTACACCGAGGCGTATAGCACCGACGAGGATGTCTACGCTTGGCTGAAAAGGGTGGAGCTGCCTTTTGATGTCAACACTGAGACCTCTCGCTTGCTCAAGGCCCCGACCAAGGCCGCCTGAATCTCTTCGGAGGCCCTCATGGACTCTCCGTTTGCCACCACCTCTGGCAACAAAAAGAGGGGTCGCCCGCCCAGTCAACTCTAAAGACCTCTCGAGGAGAAGAGTCACAAGGTCTCGTCGGGCACTGACAAGGCCTCTTCCAAGCCCGCCGATCTTCCTGGAACTCGCCCACCCGTCTCTCATGTACCTGAATCTCGTCCATCTCCCATGGAGGATTCAGACCCTCTTCTCCATGAGCAAGCTCTACATCCTCCTTCTCCCTAAGGTACTTTTATTTCCTTGCCGTGATTTTCCTTGTACTTATTTTTCTTCATCCTTATTCAAATAACTTCAACAATCATGTAACCTCGACACTCCTCAAACCTCATCCATCGAAGAACATTATGACCCCCGCCGAGAAAAGCTCGTCGACCAGTGGCTGGAAGCCCACCAAGGTCCAGCCCCTACTTAACAAAGAGAAACCCCTCCTAGGCAACCCCAAGGCAGTGCTTAGCATGGCTCTGCAACTCTGAAAGTGTTCTCTGGACAATGACATTCTCGTGAGGAGCCTGAGGAGGCGGTGCTATCCAAGGCCATGGACGTAAACTCGCTGAAAACTTTTCTTCTTTATTCCCTTATGATTTACTTATGACTCTTTTCACTTCTAAATAATCCGCCTTTTTTAGATTGTGCTCCACACGCAGACAATCTTCTCCTTCTACTCTCATCTCGTCGATACCCTCGAGATCGAGCTCATTGAGGCCAAGGTCAAACTGTCCGCCTCTTCCTCCCAATATTGGGGTAAGGTGTGAGAGCTCAAGGCCCTCGAAAAGTGCTTCACCAACCTCGAGAAATCCAACAACGAGCTCTCTGCTTAAGGGAGATGTCTTGTCAAGGACTGCAAGGTAGAGAAGGCCTCGAGAAAGATCGCCGAGCTCGAGAAAGTGAACCGGGAGGCTATGGAGAGTATTTCATTGTTGGAGATGCAAGTTGACGAAGGGGAGAAGATCCGCGATGAGGAGTTCGAGAATGACAACCGGACAGTGAAGCAATCTTCGGCGAAGTACTTCCGCCTTGCATGGGCCCAGTCTTCTCTCCCGCTGAGGAACGTATCTACAAGGGACCTGATGCGATCGACGAGCTCCTTCAATGTGCAGGGGAATACGAGTCTTTGTTCGGCTATAATCTAGGTAAAGTTCGTTCTCATTCGACGCTGAAAATTGATGCTCCCGTTGAGACTATAGCATAGCTTGCTGATGATGTTGTCCCTATAGCTGAGGTGATCTCCGAGCACACCGAGCCTTCTTCCTTAACAACACAGGCCCCTATCGAGACCACCTCGAGCATCAAGAAGCAAAACTAGATAACCATCACCTCCACCGCAGTCCCAAGCTGAAGTTCTTCTGCCTTTCCTTTTTGTTTTTGTTTTTGGGTTTGTAATTTTTTGGAATAAGTCGACCTTTGAACAACTTTATCGGTTGCACTTTCGTATGAATGCTTTATTTTATGTATTTATGCTCTTCTCGTACTCGTTGATTTTGTGCTTGTCGAATCTTTCTTTCTTTGACGAACATTTGCACCTGTTGTATGGTCTTCGAGACGAAAACTTCTCCATGAGTACAATTTCATCGAGAAATACCTGACCTCTTGTCGACGAGATTTTCCCAATGACCCTTTGACCACGTCTCCTCTCCGAAACTAATTTCAGTTAGGAATTTTCAAAATTCCTTTGCTTTCAGTTATCTCGGGGTTCGGTTCCGTCTCCTTCCTTGCATCTCACACGAGAAACCCTAAGTCACTTGGGATTTATAAGCTCGTTTCGTCATATCTTATATGTGCGCACCTCAAAAGTCCTCCAATATGTTGGCCACACTCTCTGAAGTTGATTTTGTGATGGACTCACCCTCGAACAACCTCATTCTCCTTCCTCCTCCTCCGAGGCATAGTAAAGGAAAGGAAATTTCACTAATGACCATTACGGTATCCCCTGAACAATCATCAACTAGGTAGAGTCTTGTACTTCATCTTTTACGTCCTTTATTTTCCCATGCACGCTTAAGCTAATATGCGGTCCAATCACAGGTCCCATGGCTTATCTTCTCCATTCAAGATTATTACAAGCTCTAAATGGCATGCATATTGAAATGAAGAAACATATCAAAAAACTTCCCTGGAGTTTCAAGTACATAACCTCGAGCACATAGTTTTCCCCTCACTCTCATCTCCACAGTCTCGGGACGATAACGTTTCCACAATGCGTTGAAGTTGAAGCTTTAAAGATCTCAGCCACCCGGCTCATGCCCTTCCTCAATCAAATTATTGTGTCTGTCCTCGAAATGGGGAGTTAGATTCATGAGCAAGCCATAACTCTGGAGGTCGCGGCCGTGCTGCCCCTAATTCTCCTCGGTTGAGTCGCCAACCTACTATTCGTGACCTCAAGTACGAATTGGAGGATGTTCGCTTCAAGATTGACTCCTTGGAAGGTGTTGTCAATTGGCTGCGTCGTGAACTTGCATACTCCGAGGACACTATCAAGCATCTTCGTAGTAATGCTAGCTAGCACCAGATCGAAGTAGGCATTGCTTATGATCGTGGGATGATTGCCAGAGCCAGCAGCTACCAGGCCAACTTGATTACCCAACAAGGGATCCTTGCTCACTTCCTGCCGTTGTTTTCAAACTCTAACGCGCAGTAGTTTTTTGTTTATTTAATTTTTCTTTTCCGAACTCGTCGATAAAGTTCGTCGAATGTTTTCTCAACGGCAAATAATTTTGGGCTTCACAGAGGGCGAACTCTTTTATTTCAAATTTTTGAGCCTTTATTCCTGCAAGCACTGTTAATAAAACATATATTTCCTGCTTCTTCCCCTGTACATGCCCCCGATGTCTTTTCGTTGGAAACATTCCATCAAAAGACATTTCTCGAGGATAGGAAATATCTTGAGAATCTCTCATCGATTTTATGCCATTTCACCCTTTGGTATATTGGCCTCTTCATAATCCATATGCCCTTATCTTTTGGTCATATGCTTGTCGAAAATCCCTCGTTGAGCATTTACATCGATATGCTCTTAGCCTTTTGATCTTTATGCATTTTTTGCTCTTAAGTGTTTATGCCTATTAATCCCCATTATTCCCGCGGTTTTTTGGGTCACATACTCGTCAATAATTTCTCGTCAAATATTTACATCGATATGCTCTTAGCTTTTTGATATTTATGTATTTTTTGCTCTTAAGATTTTATGCTTGTTAATCCCCATTATGCCCGCGACTTTTTGGGTCACAATAATCGCAATGCCATATCAACAAAGTTTTGGCCTCAAAGAAGACTTTATTTATTTCATTTTGTCTTTGCCATAAGAATTTTACAATTTTTGGAAATAAATTCAAAGTACATCGTAAAAATCTAGACAACTTTACTACTCTGGTGTACCTCCCAAGACTCATTGGTAGTACTTATTCAGGTAGACTGCGTTCCACGACCTAGGAAGATAATGCTCAGTGCTGACTTCTTCAATTGTATAAGCTTACTGATTGTAAAATTCCATTACGCAGAATGGTCCTTCCCATGCAGCTTCAAACTTTGTTGTTCTATGAGCTTGTATGTCCTCGACCGTTCTCTTCAACACTAGCTCGTTGAGTTGATAAAATTTGTGGTACTCAGCCACTCGAGCAACAGCTTCTTCTCGTTGTTCCTCTGCCAAATCTAACTCGATGGCCATGCGCTCGTTGTTGCCACCAGCAACGTATGCCATCGTCCTTGTTGTTTTCCTTTGAGTTGTTTTGTATGCCCATAACACCCTTGGCAACTCCTTAGCCCATGCACCTCATTTTCTCTCTAACCTATTTTTCACCCCATCGAAAATAATCCGATTGGTGATTTCCGCTTGATCATAACCTCGAGGGTAACTTCTTGACAAAAATCTCAACTTAATTCCATATTTATCATAGAAGTTGCAGAATGCCACATTGTTGAACTGAGTTCCATTGTCGCACACGATTTCTCGAGGTATTCCGAATCTGCATACTATTTGCTTCCAAACGAAGTTGACCACATCTTTTGAGGAGATGGTGATGAACGGCTTGGCTTCTACCAATTTTGTGAAGTAATCCGTTTCAACAAGTACTAATTTGAGTCCTCCAGGTGCCACCGGTAATGGTCCCACAATGTCCAGTCCCCAACGAGCAAAAGGCCATGAACCAGATTGTGTAACAAGCTCTTGTGCATGTGCATGACTTACGAGTGAATGTTTTTGACATCAAGGGCATCTTCTTACATATTGCTCTGATTGTCTCGCCATGTATGGTCAAAAGTATCCTTGCGGGATTATTCTCTTCACCAAGCTCCTCCCACCAACATGACTTCCACACAATCCTCCATGGACTTCCCATCTGATGTCCTCGGCTTCCCTTGGCCCCGCACATCGCAGCAATGGCCGTCCAAAGATTTTCGGTAAAGAATATCGTCGAGTAACACATACCGTGTGGCCTTCATCCTCAATTTTCTTGCCTCGAAGAGATCCTTGGGTTGGATGTTTAACGCCAAGAAATTGATTATCTCTCCTCTCCAAACATTAGGAATTGACTCTATTGCCATTGCGCTTTGTTAAACTTTCTCGTCGATACTAGGAATTTCGAGCCCGTCGAGCTGAACGAGCTCCTGGATGAATCCTGAAGCATACTTTGCCAACTCATCCGCTCGCTGATTTTCCTTTCGTGGAACTTTTATCAACAAGATTTGTTCGAATTCCTGAATCATTTCGCACACCAACTCTCGATAGTCCACCATTTTCGGGTCTTTTGCTGCATAATCATCATTGGACTATCCTACTATTAGCTGTGAATCCGAATACACTTGGACACGTCCAATGCGTAATTTCTTGGCCATCTTAAGTCCGGTCAGAAGTGCTTCATATTCGGCGATGTTGTTTGACTTGGGGAATTCCAATTTTACGGTGCAATCTAAATTAAATCCTTCTGTGCTCCTTAGCACAATCCCTACTCCGACTCCAGCATAGTTTAATGAATCGTCGATATCCATTTCCTATATCGGATATTCCCATGGAACATTTTCTATGGTCAATGGTAGGCACTGTTCTAAAAGGCGATCTAGGCGACCGCCTAGGCGATGCCTAGGCGCTAGGCGAAGCTAAAAGAGGGAATAAGCTCTCTGGGCGAGCTAGGCGCTCTCAGGCGCTCCTGGGCGGGCTAGGCACTCTCAGGCGCTCCTGGGCGGGCTAGGCACTCTCAGGCGCTCCTAGGCGAGTCTAGGCGATGCTCGGCGTGAAAATAATAAAAATTTAAAACTCAAATAATTTGAGATTTGAGATTATTACTCTATATTATATATTTTTGTATGGAGATTATGACAATTTAAACTATATTTATTGCTAATTTTATTATATAAGTGTTTTAAATATTCATTATTTCACATATATATGTATTGAATTAATATCGCCTTTAAGTCGCCTAGAAAACGTCTAATTCCGATTAATCCACGTCTAGCCGCCTAGGCGCTCGAAGGTATGTTCACCGTTTAGGGTCGCCTAGCGTTTTTTAGAACCTTGATGGTAGGTGACACTCAACGAGAAAATCAGCCAGTGCTTGACATTTTATCGACGTCCCCGGCTTGAACTCTATGTCATACTTGTTGAGCTCTATTTCCCATTTCATCATCCTCCCCGATGCATCTGGCTTCGTTAAGAATCCTTGAAGTGGAAGGTCTGTGTACACCGATATCTGCCTCCCCTCGAAATATTGGCGAAGCTTCCTCTTCGCGTGCACCAAGGCTAAGATAATTTTCTCGGCGGGTGTGTACCTGATTTCTGTGTCAATCAAGATGTGGCTAAGGAATAAGACTGGCCATTGGAATGTTCCTTCTTTTCTAAACAACGCTGGACTTGTGGCTATTTCTGTCACTATTAAGTATAGACACAGAGGCTCCATGTCTCTTAGTACAACTAGGAAATTTCGACTAGCTATGTATCTTTTCAGCTCGATGAAAGCCTGTTTCTGTTTTTCTCCCCAAAATTCTTGACCCTTGGGGGTTTTCAGAGCCTTGAAGAATGGCTTGCAGTGGTCAGTCATCCGGGAGATTAACCCACTCAATGCGGCTATCCTCCCCATCAAGACTTGGATGTTTCTCTTGGTGCTCGGCTCTTGCATGTTCAAAATAGCTTCCACTTGTTCCGGATTTGGCTCTATTCCTCGCTGGTTCACAATGTACCCCAAGAACCGTCCCGATGATACTCTGAAGATGCACTTCACTGGGTTTAGTAGCATCCCTTACTTCCATAATATCCCAAATGCTTCATCGAGATGTTTGACGTGGTCACTTCTTCGTTTTCTTTTTACCACCATGTCGTCGATGTACGCTTCCATTGTCTTATCGAGTTACTCCTTGAACATCATTTTAATAAATAGTTGATAAGTTGCTCCCACAGTCTTGAGCCCAAACGGCGTTACTTTGTGGAAGTACAATCCTCTTTCGAACATGAAGGTGGTCTTGAGCTAATCCTCTTGAGCCAACGGTATTTGGTTATATCTCGAGTACACATCAAGGAAAGATAACCTTTCATAGCCGGCGGTGGCATCAACCATCTGGTCTATCTTTGGTAATGGGTAACAATCCTTGGGACAAGCCTTTTTGAGGTTGGTAAAGTCCACGCGCACACGCCATTTTTCGTTCTTCTTTTGCACGACGACCACGTTGGATATCCAGGTTGGACATCAAAACTCTCTTATGAAGCCTACTTCGAGCAGACGATCAATCTCGTCGCTGATTATATAGCTCGGGGGCGTGCCTCCTCGTTTTTTGCTGGTACGGCATAAAGTTTGTATCAGTGTTTAGCTTGTGGCAGGTGATCCTTAGATCAATGCATGATATGTCCTTGTGAGTCCATGCGAACACATCTTGGTTCGTTGTCAAGAAATTCATCAAGGCTCGTGTCTCCTCGTTGGACAGAAACTCGTCAATAAAGATCGGTTTCTTCTTTTCATCATCGAGGAACATTTCTCTTATAGTCTCTATTGTGAAGGGCGTATTTCGCTCTTCTTCGTCCAATATGGCATGTGCCCCCAAGCCTTTTTGTGATTGCTATAATCTCGCTAAACTTTCGTCATCGTCCTCGTCCTTTTGCTCGACGAACTTCTTCTTTATTTTTTTTCGCGTACAATCTCTTCACTTACGGTTGATCTCCTCGAACGAATATTATTTTCTTGCGGTCAGTGGAGATAAATTTAAGCACTTAATACCTCGTCAAAGCTTTGGCGTCCATCATGACATTATAAAACGAATGCTTATCGATCACGACAAAGGTGACGTCAACCCTTTTTCCCGCCGTCACGATTGACAATGTCACCTCTCCATAGACCATGACTATGTTCCGTCGAAGGACAAAACAGGTGATTTACTCCTTTTTACTCTCTTTGGGTCGATTTTCAGCTTTTCGAATGCTCCGAAGTAAATGATGCTGACGCTGCTTCTGGCGTCAACAGGAAATCGATGTACCAAACAGTTGTTAATCCTCGTCAAGATGATGAGGGCATCTTTGTGCGGGAACTGTATCCCAATGCCATTTTTGCTCAAAAAGCTAATCACGGGCTTCTCTTGTATAGTTTCTTCCTTCATGGCTCCCCATTCTACGTTGCATATCCTTTGTATCTTCTCGGCCTACCTATTCTCCCTTCTCAACCGTACATCTTCTTCTCGTTAGTTGATGGTCCTCCGTGGACGGCGAGAATCTCTCGAACAGGAGGTTCCTCATCGGTGGTCCTTTGCTAGACTCTTTCTTCCACCGGTTTGTATTGTTAGAGCTTCCCTTGTTTGATGAGCTCCATTATGGACGGTTTGATTGCTTCACAACTATTAATGTTGTGTCCCTTTGTCTTATGGTATATGCAATATCTCTTCTATTCGAAGACGTTATGAGATTTGGGTTAAGGTGTAAGGTCCTTGAAGGTGCCCTCGGCCTTGTGCCTCCGGTAAATGAAGGCAGGGCTCCGTGTGAACCACGGCTCGTCTTTTATGTTCTTATTCCCACACTTTCCCTGTTGTTTCTGGCCGTTGTCCTTGCCCCCAGTCTGGATGGATTTGACCTACTCTTTTCTCGCCGAACTCTCCTGCTCCGTCTTGTTCTTGATGTTAGCCGCCATCCTTCCTCGTCAAAAATATTTTAGGCGCTCGAGTCGTATCTCTCCTTCGACCTTGTCGAGGATGTCGTCCATATTTGTTGTTTGGTGACGGATAAGCTCCTTGTAGAACAGTGATCCGTCAAGCAAACCCTCTTGGAAAGCTATGACGGCTACAGTTGAATCGCAGCAGATACTAGTCATTTCTTCTTTGAACCTTTCGAAATACTTATCCAATATTTCTCTGCTCTTTTGTTTAACGTTGAACAAGACCGACATGTCCTTTTTCAGCTTTTTTGAGTGTAAGTATTGCGAGATGAAGGCTTGAGCCATTTGGTTGAAGCTAGATATAGAATTTGGTGTGAGTTCCTGGAACCACTTCGTCGCTGGCCCTAAGAGTCTTGTCGGGAAAAGCTTACACATCATCCTTTCATCAATTGTTTCGATTCTCATTATTCCTGTGTACTATTTCAGATGATCGATGAGGTCGGTGTTGCCCGTATACTTGGGCAGTGTTGCCAAAGTCAGGAAATGTTTTGGCTTCCTAGCCCTCCTGATTCGGTTGGTAAAAAAGGAGACTGTGTGATTCCTTTCACCAACTCAGCAGCTATGTCTCAGAACCTCGCCCATATGGCTTCTTTCATGGCCTCATTTATAAGCTCCTTCAATTGGTTGCCTGTTGGAATTGACGAGCTCTTCTCGATGGGATTTCTTTTTTGGCGAGATTTCTTCTGTGGTTCGTAATTCTCATCGAAGTACTCATCGTCCTCCCATAGCTCTTGATCTTTGGGCAACTCGTCTTCGGTGTCGCCTTTTTCCATGGTATCACTAGTTCTCCTCCTCCTATGTTCTTTTTCTCGGAGGCGCTTGAGTTCTAACCACATATTTTGGATGCCTTGGGCAATGAGGTTTACTTCGGGAGGGTCTCTCCTTGGGTTTTCTCTCCTTCGCCGAGTTCTCCTTGAGCTTTCACACCATATTCCTGAACTACCTTCATGTCTAACTCGATGGGTCGCTTTTCAGCTCGTTAAGTCGTTCCTCCTTTCGAAATCTCACCACTCTCATAATCCTCAGACTGATTGTCATCGTCGTTGTGTGGCAAAGCCTCATTTTCATTGTTCTCAGGGATGTCTGTTGTCATCTTTTCTCATAGACGACGCCACTTGTTGGGGGGGGGGGAGAGGGTAAAAAGTACGTCGAGGACTGATTACCTTAAAAAGAATTTCTCGACGAACACTGAACGATTCTACACCTTTAACAAGACCAGGTTTTGGCTCTCTTATGCCGAAATAAGGTTGTGGGGGGTGTACCTACAAAGACACTATGACACTCAAGTCACTCAAAGTGTTCTAGCTAGTTGGGAGTGTAAATGCAAGTGAATTTGCAAAATGTGTCAATGTCCTTTAATCTTTTGGGAAGGGAAGTATTTATAGTATAAACCTTCCCTCCAAATCAGCAACCAACTCGTGGGCCTCAACTTTCAGACCTTCGCATCCGAAACTGACTCCTTACCCGAATGACCATGTTCTACAGCTTGTCGAGAGGAACTGCCCGAGATGCTCTCGACTAGACCGAAACTTCCTCGAGTTATTCTCAGCGAGACCGGGGTCTACGTTGCGAATATCTCAAGGACTTTGACTTCGTTGTGCTTCTCTTGGTGCTTGACCTTCTCTCATCGACCTTTTGGCATGTAATTCTTTCCTCGTCGAGCTTTATTCACTTTCAAATCTTCTCGTTCACTTTTCATCCAAGCGATCTGAGACCTCATCTTTCCTTGAGAATCCTTTCTAGCTCATTGACGTGGAGAAAATATTTCTCCTCCACATGCACCATTTTTAGTTCCCGCCTCGGGTCCAAAATCTGGATTTAACACATCAACTGATTACTGCTCATGATCGCGAAAATTCTGTAGTGCTCCGGAGTACAAAAACTCCCTAATTTTAGAGCATTAGATAACTTCTGCGGTCCCTACTTTTGGAGAAATGAAGTGATCCAACACTCCAAAATTTGGGAGCCTTATACCCGAAAAAAGAGAGTATCTCTAAAACCCTTAACTCCTAGCCGCTGCTAGGAGACGACTGATCCTAGCAGAACTCGTAATCGCTCAGCGTGTTTACATGATGACTTACCTATATTACTCCTCCTTCTCAAGATCGACCTCTTCCCTTCTCTCCTATTCATGGAGTTGTTTGACCTTTCGCCCTCCTTGTTGAAGCCGTAATGCCGACGCCTCATCTCCTCCTTCCATGATCGTTGTTCGTTCCTTATGGTGTCAAGCTACGCCATCCTTGCATGGAATATGTGAGACTCGGGCTTTGATGCCAAGATCGGAGGCGTCGAGGTTGGATTCAGGTTGCGCTCTTCACGGGTGTGATCAATTGTAGCTGCGGGCTGGTATAAGATTAGCTTGATATCGATGACACGCATCATCTGGGATCCCGGTAGTGGAAGAAGAGATACTGATCTAGCAAAGTGCTACATCGGTTACCATGAAGCGGAGGAACACGAAGTTTGCTTTGTTGGTAGCTGGCTTTTCAATTGGGTCGCTTTGGATTCCTCGGGACCTATAAACCGTGTGGGCTTCCTATGAATTTATGTCATATGGGTCATACTGTAGCAGGCCAACATCTTTCATCGCCAGGATAGGCTTCCAGGTGTCTATTTTATGTTTCAGCGTTGCATGAGACAATTCGTAACAAGTTGTTGCCTTCATTGTAGGGGACTTTTAGCACCCAGCATTGAGATCATCGTGGCTATGGATGTACACATATGTAGATGGATGAGTACTAGACTTACGAGCTCCATTGACAACAGAAGCAGCCCTGACCATCCCAAAAGCCAACGTACCACTGTTGATCTAGTATCTGACCGCATCCCCGTCTCCAGCTATTGCCGATGTTCAATTCTAGTTTGGTGTCATTTGTTTAGTCTCTTATGTAATATTTTTGTTTCTGGTTTGTCCTAGGTCTAATCCCAGTTGTACATAATCCCCGTTTAATGTATTTTCGACATTTCCAAAAAAAGAAGAAGAGATTATTATTGTTGGTTGCCATTATTGGAGTTTGCTCAATGTTCCATCTTATTATTGTGCTATATTTTAGCTGAGAATAATGTGATTTGGGATCATATTTAGTGATTGCAGAGGGATCCATTGTTGGAATAGTGTTTAAGGAATGTGAAATCTACCTCATCTAATGACTTAAACTCATAAAAGTAGATCAGTTTGAGCATTTTTTTTTAGATTAGACGGCAATTGATATTTGATGAGATTGGAATGATCACAGTATGTATGAGTTCTTACCATTAGAGTACAAATTACTAACGTGAGACATTTGAACTTAATAATTTGTACATCTTTAATGTGCTCCTAACTATTTACATGAGGCTTGTTCTTTTAAGTGATATATTTTAAGGGATAGAATGCGATGCACACATCCAACGGTTAGTATTGAAGGCAATTAATACGATCCCACCATAATTTTTGTGTCTTTGAATCACAACCGTTAGGTGTATCCATCTAATTTATCTCTTAAATTCATGCCTCGGGAGTTATGATATCATACTTGCTATTTACATTGCATCTAGTGTTTGATCTTGGCCCGAACTCGTTGGACTTTATCTTCACAAGGCCCATAGATATTCAGAATATCGTGAATTCATCATTCAAGGCACCACTTTCGAGTCTTTATTTTCACAACTAGGTTGGCATGTTTTGAAGTTTTGCAGGCACATCCGCACATGCTTGCACGTCAACTACCATGAAAAGCACGACGGACCACTCCAATGAACCGTGTCTTTATATCCTATTGCCTAAAGCACAGCATTTCCTCACCAATTTGGTTTCCACCATCTCATCTCTTAAAGCTGGATTTAGAAAATAGACGCTCAGTATTTAAGGTATTTTATGAGTGTTTGAAAATTAATTAGTACGTTTAATAGTAATGCAACGAATACATGCTAGTAGTGACTCAAGTCCACCATATCATATCTTATGCATCAAGTTATTAAAAAGTCTCACAAAAGTAAAAAGAACTTGATCTCCTTTGTTTTGTTTCATTTTCTTTTCCATATGGCCTCGCAAGTAAAACACGTTGGAGGCTTCTTCTTCCATATCCCCCCGTACAGACAGATCTCCGGTGTTTAACCTCCAAAACCCAACATTAACATGAATAAAAACCATATTAAATGTGGGTTGTTTACAAACCTGAAAATCCAAATTAGAGTTAATTAGCCAATAATTGGGGCTCCCCCAACCAAACCGCACATGCCCTAAACGCGAATCATGCAGTGTTTACCTCCCACATTAAAACAAATAAATAAATAAACACGCGGTAACTTTACGCGGCTCGGAATATTATTTACGCGCTCCCGCTATAACCCGATCGGAACCCGATCGGAAATTAACGAAGAGCGAGCAAGCGCACTAGTCTTCGCTTTTAAACCGTTTTCACCGCAACTACTACGACGAAGAGCTCAAGACCAAGACTAAGACCAAGACACGACGACCGCGTCTGGTACTCCCGTGTGTATATATATTTCTAAGGTTAAGGTCAATCCCGGTCTATTTTGTTCTTCTCGTTAAAGTTTGAAGGGACCGTCGTCACTTTTGTACTGCTGAATATTAAATCGAATCGGCGACGAACGACGAAGCTTCCTCGTCGACTTTAATTCAAGGTAAGGCAACTGGTTGTTAGTTTAAAGCTGCTATATATATTTTTTCGATGGATTCAAGCTGTTTATATATGCGAGCTTTGTTTACTTACTGGTTTTTGTTCATAACTGTGGAAGAAGACTAGCTCGGTTGGGGTTTGGTGGAGAATATGGAAAGCTATTTGAACGAGAACTTTGACTTGAAGGCGAAAAACTCGTCGGAGGAGGCGCTTCAGAGATGGAGGAAGCTCTGTTGGGTTGTCAAGAATAAGAAGAGGAGGTTTCGATTCACTGCTAATCTAGACAAGCGTTCTGAGGCTGAGACTATTCGACGCTCCAATCAGGTATTGATTTTTCATTTTGTTTCTATTTTTGGATTTTGTATTCTGTTTGAGATATTTTTATGGATGATTGTGATTAGAATTATTAAGAGTTTCTAAATGTTCAGTTTCTTTTAATTTGGATCCCAAAGATGCTACTACGATTCTAGTATTGCAATTGCTGGAATACATCCATCTATTTTGTTCTTTTGGTTTTCTTGTTTTCTTTTCTTTTCTGTACACTTACAAGTTTTCGATAGTTCATAATTTACAGAAGGATGCCGTGCCGTATCTTCAGCATTTATACATCCTATGCTATTTGAAATCTGACTGCGTTTTATGAGTTTATAGTGCATGTAAAGGAATGTCCGACGAATTCAGTTGTAATCTGAAGCTTATGTAGAATGAACTAACAATGGATAGATGACATTTTGCTATTATCTTAGAAGTATAACTGTCATGAGTCAAATGACGGTCCTACCATACACTCCGTTGACTTAATTTTGTTTGCAGTCTTGATTTGTCACTCTCTCGTATAAGAAATGTTTTATTGAATCATTCTTCATATTTGGTAAAATTATAGGAGAAGTTTAGACTTGCAATCTTGGTTTCGCAAGCTGCACTTCAGTTCATCCAAGGTATAAATCTTCTTCAAATTGTTTTAGGGTGGTTTTGTTGAGTTTTATGAAACAAAAACTGGTCTATGTTCATCTACTTATTTGGTTTTGAAATTTGATCCAACACTCTATTGCAGGACTAAAGCCCTCCCAAGATTATATTCTACCTGAGGAAGTCAAAGATGCAGGCTTCAAAATTGATGCTGATGAGCTGGCATCCATTGTTGAAGGTCGTGATGTGAAGAAGCTGAAGGTTCATGGTGGTGTTGAGGGTCTTGTCGGCAAGCTTGGAACATCGTGTGTTGATGGCATTTCTACTTCTGAGCAATTCTTGAATAAAAGAAAGGAAATCTATGGAATCAATAAATTCACTGAAAGCCCATCTCGTGGATTTCTTGTATTTGTGTGGGAAGCCCTTCAAGACACCACCCTGATGATACTTGGAGTTTGTGCACTTGTCTCTCTGCTTGTTGGGATAATGACAGAAGGATGGCCAAAGGGTGCACATGATGGACTTGGAATTGTCGCGAGCATTTTGCTTGTTGTATTTGTCACAGCCACTAGTGATTATAAACAGTCCCTGCAGTTCAAGGACTTGGACAAAGAGAAGAAAAAAATTACAGTTCACGTTACTAGAAATGGATTCAGACAAAAGTTGTCAATATACGAATTACTTCCTGGTGACATTGTTCATCTCAATATTGGAGATCTGGTCCCTGCTGATGGACTTTTTGTGTCTGGGTTTTCTATGCTGATAAATGAATCAAGTTTAACTGGAGAGAGTGAACCGGTTAACATCAGTGATTTGAATCCTTTTCTCCTTTCGGGAACAAAGGTCCAAGATGGATCATGCAAGATGCTTGTGACTACTGTTGGAATGAGAACACAGTGGGGTAAATTAATGGCTACTCTAACTGAAGGAGGAGATGATGAAACCCCTTTGCAGGTGAAACTAAACGGTGTGGCTACTATCATTGGTAAAATAGGCCTGTTTTTCGCTGTCGTGACATTTGCTGTGTTGGTTCAAGGATTGTTCAGCCGCAAGCTTCAAGAAGGATTAGTGTGGTCTGGAGATGATGCATTGGTAATTTTAGAATTCTTTGCTATAGCTGTTACTATCGTGGTTGTTGCCGTTCCAGAAGGTTTGCCTTTGGCTGTGACATTAAGTCTTGCTTTTGCAATGAAGAAAATGATGAATGATAAAGCACTTGTCCGGCATTTGGCTGCTTGTGAGACAATGGGATCGGCCACAACTATCTGTAGTGACAAGACTGGTACACTAACTACCAACCGAATGACGGTTGTCAAAACTTGCATTTGTTTGAAAATTAAAGATGTAAGTAGCTCAAATGAATCATCTAACCTCTGTTCTGAAATACCCGATTCCACTTTGAATGTTCTACTTCAAAGCATATTTAACAATACTGGAGGAGACATTGTTAAAAACCAAGATGGTAAGATTGAGATACTGGGAACGCCAACTGATGCTGCTGTTTTGGGCTATGGGGTGTCACTTGGTGGAAATTTCAAGACGGAACGACAAGCTTCAAAACTTGTGAAAGTTGAGCCCTTCAACTCAGTGAAGAAGCGGATGGCTATTGTTTTAGAGCTTCCTGAATATGGCTTCCGTGTGCATTGTAAAGGTGCTTCTGAGATAGTTTTAGCTGCATGTGACAAATACATGGGTCCAAATGGTGAAGTAGTTCCCCTTGATAAAGCCTCCATCAATCTTTTGAATGGTATTATAGAACAGTTTGCTAGTGAAGCCCTGAGGACTCTATGCCTCGCATACATGGACATTGATGAGTTCTCTGCCGAAAGTACTACTCCCATCAATGGATATACATGTATAGGAATTGTTGGTATCAAAGATCCAGTTCGTCCTGGTGTGAAGGAATCTGTGGAGATTTGTAGGGCTGCCGGTATTACTGTCCGAATGGTCACCGGTGACAATATAAATACTGCCAAAGCAATTGCAAGAGAATGTGGAATTTTAACTGATGGGGGTTTAGCAATTGAAGGCCCAGACTTTCGTGAGAAGAGCGAGGAGGAATTACTAAAGATCATTCCAAATCTACAGGTAAGTTTCTCATATTCCCCCCCTCGAAGATAAGTAAACCATTTAGTAACATGCACATGTTGAATGTCTGCGAATCCATTCTGAGGTTCCACAATTTTATTTATTTTGCATTCCGTTCAAAATGATCCTTGATATAAGAAACAAGATGAATGATGAAAGTACACTGTGTTTCAGAAAGTCATCTAGTAATCATTTAAGTAAATATTGGTTAGTTGTTGAGTAGTGATTCATTTTGCTGACCACGTTTTTTGATGCTACCATATGAGCAGGTTATGGCTCGGTCTTCACCAATGGATAAACACACCCTTGTCAAACACTTGAGAACCACTTTTGGAGAAGTTGTTGCAGTGACAGGTGATGGTACAAACGATGCTCCAGCGCTTCATGAAGCTGATATAGGACTTGCTATGGGAATTGCTGGAACTGAGGTAGTTAACCAAACCTGCTCCCCCTTGTTGGGTCAGGGAAAAGAACCCCCCACCCCTCTCTCTCTAGTATCATAAAGTTCCACATTTATTACATTCACATTCAATTGATTTCTTCAATACTTATTTTGAAATCTTTCAGTCAATATGATTTATTTCAAAACTATAATTAGAGTAAACATAAATGCACAAGGACTGCAAAATGGTGGTGTAAGACCATCTCCAACAGTTTCCCCAAAAATTTCTCCAAAATGGGGAAGCAAAAGCCATATTCTCCAAATTATTTTTGCTCCAACTCCAACAGCTTCCCCATTTTGAAGAATCTTGCATTTATTTTTGCTTCTCCAAAAATTTGCCGAATGCTGCAAATATGGGGAAGCCTCCCTTTTTTTTCTCCTCCTTCCCTATTTTGGGGAATGGGATGGGGAATCTGTTGGACCAAAAAAAAGCCCAAAATTCTCCAAAAGTGAGAATACCAATAAAATGGGGAACTTGTTGGAGATGCTCTAAATGTAAATGATGTCAGAGCTGATACGATAAGAATGAGATAAAGTGAATCATTTGCCCATGGCAGTCATCTTTCTTTCTGTTCTTAGGAGTCGTGCCCTAGGTTCACCTAATGTAGATAAATGTGATTGAGATGTTTTAATCGTATCAGGTGGCTAAAGAGAGTGCTGATGTGATAATTCTGGATGATAACTTCTCTACAATTGTGACCGTGGCGAAATGGGGGCGTTCAGTTTACTTGAACATACAGAAATTTGTTCAGTTCCAGCTAACAGTTAATGTGGTGGCTCTTGTTGTCAACTTTACTTCAGCATGTTTAACTGGTAAGCAGATTGCACCATGTTTTAACTATTTTTCTTTTCTGTTTCCTTATCCTTTCTCATACCAATCCTTTTAGTTCTTAACTTATGTTTTGGATTTGATAATGCTACTAGGAAGTGCTCCTCTTACCGCTGTTCAGCTTCTCTGGGTCAACATGATCATGGATACATTAGGAGCACTTGCATTAGCCACTGAGCCCCCTACCGATGATTTGATGAAGAGAACACCTGTTGGCAGGAAAGGAAACTTCATTACTAATGTGATGTGGAGAAATATCCTGGGGCAGTCCTTGTATCAGTTTGTGATAATATGGTTCCTACAGACCAAAGGAAAAGAAGCTTTTCAACTTGTTGGCCCAGATTCTGATTTGATATTGAACACTTTGATTTTCAACTCATTTGTCTTCTGTCAGGTAACTTTTTTGACTCCATAGATAAAACTAGATAACTAAGTGGATTATAGGAAACAGTAAACTTCAAGATATTACAAGCTTTAGGGGCATGCATGTCTGTGATTAGTTTATTCTTGCCTGTCATATGGTGAATAATCTAGGTGATCAAGGCAGTGTTACTATTGATTTTCTTCATAAATGGTCTAAAATATTTGGTTCCTACTCTGTTTCAGTTTACTAACTTGCATGGTTAATTTTTGTCTTACTTCAGGCTTTCAATGAGATCAGCTCCCGAGAAATGGAGAAGGTAAACGTCTTCAAAGGCATACTGAAGAACTATGTGTTTGTGACTGTTCTCGCTTGCACTATAATCTTCCAAGTCATAATTGTTGAGTTCCTGGGTACCTTTGCTAGCACATCTCCTCTCACTTGGCAGCAATGGTTTGTCAGTGTTATGCTTGGTTTCCTGGGCATGCCGATCTCTGCCGCCCTGAAATTTATTCCTGTGTAATTAGACTGGATCAATCAAAGCTGAACAGGATGAAGGTACTGCTACTTCATTACATGGTTGAGATTTTGTGGCGTCATTTGAAATATGGTTTTCTTCACTGTAAAAAAGTTTGAAGACTGCCAATATCAAGGCTGAAGGATACTCTCCATTCTTGCAAGGATGATGCCAACTTTTGTAAACATGAATCAAGGATACATGTTACTATACATGTCCTAACTTCTAACAGGTGTAGTTTCTACATGTTAGTGTCTTAGACAAATGTTGGATAATTCATTCTTTCCTTATTGGGCTTGATTTAATTGATTTTGCGAGTGCTTGGATATGCATCTATTATGGTAACCATGATTAACACGTGATTAATTTAGACCTTACTAATCCCGGTCAAAGAAGGAATCCTACAATGAAATGCTGAAATGCACGTGTAAATTGTGATATTGTGTAATTATGTTACGATAATTATGCCAAAGGAGACAACGATGAGTGCTAAAAAGTACCGGATTATGATGAAGGCATCCGTACGCAGGTTGGATTCGTACGAGTTCCACTAATTAGTGGATAAGATTGAAGGAACTTCTTATTATAGCAGAGTAGAAAAGTTATAGAACCTTCGAAACCCATAATGTATATACTCCTCACTACACTGCACAGCAAAGGCAGTGCTTCAAATGGAAAAGAGCAAATGGCCCCTTTGCCTTAAGAGGCAATGCCCCATAGGAACAGTCAAAACAAATCAAATCAAATTAAAACTCAAAAGGATCTTTTTTTATTTTGAAGATCTTTACAAAACTATGTGGGAGTAATTGATGGCCAACATCCAACATAGATGCATCAAATCACCACAAACACAAACCCTACCTCATCTCTCAAACTTTCAAAGACGACAGCAAAAAAGCACCCCATACATCCCATCAAAATGTAGTGTAGGGTTGCAAACAGGCATCAGCTACCCAGGACCAACCCCATCCAAGATATATTGCAACCCAATAATAACACTATAACAGTATGAAACAAATGAGAAAAAGAAAAGAAAAAAGGAAAAGCAAATGCGAAACTGAATAGTTAATCAGCTTTGACATGTAGCCCAGAAAGCTTTTCCTTTTTCTGCCTCTTTTCCAATCTTTGCTCTTTACTTTTGCTGTTTCTGATCAAACTTCAATTCATGTCTGTCAAGTATATGTAATTATACAACATTGCTCTTCTACACCAATCTGACAACTACTAACTAGCTGCTGGTAACAGTTCCTAGGCTCGATGAGTCAGTTGGCCTTGTAAACTTCTCATTTTCTTCCTTCTCTTGCAAGATTCCATAGATTGTGCACACATGTTCCTGTGGCATAACACACATTTATCAGCATCCAAATCTTCACAATGTGTTCCATAGTAATCGGAAAAGAAAAAATGACTCACGATTTCCAGAAACTTCAAATTAGGAAAGGACTTTATCTTGGCTATCAATCCATCTCTCGTTAATCGGTTATCATAAGCCATTATAGTGACGGCAGCCGCTAAAACAGAGGGTTGATGTTGCATTGAATTGTTAACTGCATTGAAAGATCACCCAACAGAGTTAATGTAATTAGTAATTAGAATCAAAACTTTCATTGCAGTGTACTTAAATGTATATATACCTCGGATAAGGTATATGAGGAATTCTTCAATGAGATCATATTTAGTTCCCGGTGGAGAACCTCTGTTCAATTCCAACTCTGTGATGAAGTAATCAATAAAAGCAAAAGGGGTTACTGAATCCAGCTTCCATTCCAGTGCGGCTAATACTGCAAGCTCCATTTGGCTAAGCCATCGCCGTTGGATCATGCAATCTTCAACTATGTACTCTGATAGTGATGGACCTCTTTGCTCCTTCATTTTCGCAGCCAAAAAAAAGCAAGCTACCGAAAGTATTCTTAACAGAGTTTTTTGACGACTTTGATCACCCTTGAAGGACCGTTTTGTAAGAAACAGATCAAAGTATGTGATAGACAAATAAGCTGTACGGAATCGAAATCCAAGAACTGCTCTGTTCTGAAATGGAGTGAAAACAAACTCAATAAACAACTCAATTCCATTAATCAAAGCCAAGAAATTAAAAGGTTGAGAGTTGAGACTAACTAACTCTGAGAATCCATGTAATAGCTTCCGAACGGTTCTCTGTATACTCATGATTCTCGAACCCAAATCCGAAATCGATCTCTTTCTGAATTAAGATTTCGACGTGCTGTTGTTGCAATGCAGGATCGTAGTATATGTCGGTGTAATGATTGGTTGTGATTTCGTCGACCACATCTGAAGTGCTTCCTAAACAAGTTGGGCTTTCTTGGCAAGATAAATCCAGCGAGAAATGAGCGTTGTCTTCCATGGTGTTCTGTTCTGGAAATGTACTCTGTCTCTGATATTACATCCAAAGAGAGAGAATCTAGTAGAGGAAGAAATAAGCTACAAGATTTTTTTGGGGGAGAATTGAAGAGAGAAAAGAGGAGTAAATAGAGAGAGAGAGCGAGAGTTACAAACAGAGAGAAAAGCGGAGGTGGAAATGGTAGACGAAATGAGAGAGTGGGGAGAGAGAGATAGATAGATATTAGACAAGTTGGTTAGTTAGCAACAGAAACAGAGAGAGTGCTACCGTTTCAACGGTTATGGATTTTTTTTTGCTCAGAATCTCGATCAGGAGGACGAAACTTTGACCCAGTTTGTTGCAGGGCGCGAATGGACTCTGGGTGGGCTCTCGGGGCCATCTATGATTAATCGCATCTTTAATTTTGTAGTTTTCATTCGTCTTTTCCAGTTTTTTTCTGAGACAAAATTACAAATCTTACCTGGTATTTTAGTATGCACAGTTCTGAGGAGTTGAAGTGTACAGTGAAATTGAGTTGGTATATATCTGGTCCCATATATTGCTTAAGTAAAAGGTTGGACTCTGGAGAAGAAGTACTTATAATATAGGGAAGCTTGTCGAAGGTCAGGTCTGAGGATCTGAGCTACGTATGGTCATTTCCAACATTGATCTTTGGCATCATAAAACCAAGGACAAGACACTGACTATCACTAGCGCGTCCCATTTCGAAGGACACATCGGTTTCGATCTGGGCTTTGTAGGGGCCATAGATGCAAGTCGGCATTGTGATTTTGCTCTCCTCAATCGGTCAAGATGGTGAAATTTTTTGAAACCACAATTGTAAGAGCACCCGCATGGGTAATTTAGAATAGGAGGAGCAATTTGAGG
Source organism: Geum urbanum (assembly GCA_946800695.1). Taxonomy (NCBI): domain Eukaryota; kingdom Viridiplantae; phylum Streptophyta; class Magnoliopsida; order Rosales; family Rosaceae; genus Geum; species Geum urbanum. Next base: position 61,053,593 of record OX327002.1, read on the forward strand.
AGGAGCAGACACTGTTTGAGGTGGAGTAGTCACTGTTCATCGAATAGGAGGTGCAGTTTCTGTTTTTCGCGCAGCGGTGTCAAAAAATAGCACGTGCTATTACTGTTCATAAATTAAAATTAAATAAATTTTTTTTTTAATATTTTTCAACCAATCCATAAACGACACGTGTCGTTGTCGTATGAATAATGAATAAGATTTCGGGTAAGATTTCCGACGAATGACGAGTTGACACGTGTCACGCCGACAGAAGGTTATCGGGTAAATAATTGTACAAAATTTCCGATAAGATTTTCAACCAATCACGAGGCAACACGTGTCATGTCCACTGTTCATGATCGGCTCTAATAATTGTATAAGATTCTCGGAGAGATTTCTGACCAATTGAAAGCCGACACGTGTCATCAGCTTATCTAATCACTTCATCTACACTCGGCTATATATTTGTTGATCGGTGCTCATCGTTCATTCATACCAAAACCAACCATATATTTCACATTCCGATAAGATGAATCCTTTTAGTTTTGAGAATTTTTTCCGGAGGAGGCGACAGCAACGTCGGCGAAATGCCGAAATTGCTAATGCTTTCATCACTGAAGCGGTCGTGGTCGATGCAATGTTCGATGACGAACCACCTCGCCGCCGACCAAATGAAGAAAGAATGAGGGAGTCAAGGGGACATAATCTGATGGAGGATTACTTCATCGAACGCCCCGTCTTCAACGAACAAGCTTTTCGTCGAAGGTATCGAATGAGTACCAATTTATTCAACCGTATAATGACGGATCTCTGCAACCACGACCAATTTTGGCACCAAAGAGCTGACGCCGTCGGATTGGTTGGACTTCTTCCACAACAAAAGATGACAGGCGCTCTTCGTATGTTGGCGTACGGCGCAGCCGCAGATCAGTGTGCTGAAATAACAAGGATGGGTGAATCCACAACACTACAATGCATGAAGAAGTGGTGTATGCATATCTACGAGCTTTACGGTGACCTCTATCTCCGCGCTCCAAATGCCACAGACTTATCCCAACTTCTAAAGAGAGCAAGGCAGCGCGGATTTCCTGGTATGATCGGAAGCATTGACTGCATGCTCTGGGAGTGGAAGAACTGCCCCACAGCTTGGCAAGGAGCATTCTCGGGCCGAAAGAAGCGTCCAACTATTATTTTAGAGGCGGTGGCCTCATATGACACGTGGATATGGCACAGCTTCTTTGGGGGTACCCGGATCACAAAATGACATCAACGTGCTCCACCAATCGGACATATTTGATTCGCTCCTTGCCGGAAACAGTCCGAGTGCAACCTATAAAGTCAACGGTATAACTTACCACAATACTTACTATCTAGCTGACGGTATATATCTCAGGTACTCCTCGTTTGTGAAAACAATCTCCAATCCCCAAGAGCTTCCACAGAAACTGTTTTCCAAGAAACAAGAAGCATACCGCAAAGATGTAGAGAGGTGCTTTGGAATTTTGCAATCTCGTTGGGGAATTATTCGGCATGCAGCTAGGTGTCATCACCAATCGACATTGAAGAGCATCATGTTGGCTTGCATTATAATGCATAACATGATTGTCGAAGAAGAATTTGTGGAGGAGGAGTTCGAGGAGTTGGAAGAAGAAGATCTTCAAAACCCATCATAAAGCAATGTTTATGATGGGCCAGTAGATGAACAAGGTAATCGTATTCCTTTTGAGCCTGTTGGAAGGGATGCACAAAATGAACAACGATTTGCCGACCGTGTTGTAGATCTCCAATCTGCGTATATCCATGGAGAGTTGCAAAATGACTTAGTTAAGCACAACTGGTATCTAGAGACCGGCGAACGATTTTAAATGATGTGGGTGTGTAATTTTAATTAACCTGGTTTACAACATGTTTGCTTTATTTGTTTTTCCTTTTAGTTGTTTGAGTGATGTGTGTTTGATTTTAAGTCATTATGTGTTGTTGTACTGTGCGTGAGCTTTGATGGAATAAGAAAAGTGCGTTTTTATTACTTGGAAATTTAAAGTACATAATTTCAATCAAACCCTAGAATTATTGGAAATTTAAAGTACATAATTTCATAATGGAAAAACAAATACCAAACTACTGAAACAGTGGGCGATAACAATTTGAAAATGTTTCATCGCTACCATCTCCTTCCTCTTCCTCCATTTTCTTTAGGATACTCTCTTTTTTCTTCGAAAAATACCTCTTCGATTTTGGGGTCATAGCATCCGTATTCATTGCCATTATCCTTGAATCCTCCGCTTCGGCCCTCAATTTGTAGTCCTTCTCCTTAAGGGCGAGTTGTTTTTGGTACAAAGCTAGTTCAGTGGCATCACTTTCTTTTTGCCCCGCGAGATGCATTCTTTGATTTTCCATCATGCTTTTCAAAACCTCATCTCTTACCTCATTTGAAGATGAGCATGCTCTTTTCCCCTTTCTTTTGGCTTCCTTGGCCGCTTTCACTCCGATTGGTCTAACCGGACTAGAGTACACTTCTTCTTCATTGCTTTGTGGTGTTGGAATGACTTCATCATCCTCCACATCGACGGGGGGAGGCATTGAGGTAAAAAGAGGAGTAGTTGCGGAGTTGGAATATGAAGGAGGTGGTATAGTAGGTTCGACGGCCCGAAAATTTGGATGGTTTTTCATCACTTCCCAACAATCAAACTTGGTAAACTGTTTCTTTTTTTGTGCCACGTACCATGATTGAGCTTTTCTTATCTAAGGTGCCAAAAATTTGTATGTCAAAATAATATCTAGGAAATGGAGATGTCAACATTGATTAAAATAAATGTAATAGATGAGCTTTACGACAAAATTATTAACACTTACCTCATCTTGCAAATTTGAGCCGGATTGTACACTCCTTCGTGCATATGCAAGAGCGGCACCCCAAGTTCTAAAACTCGGCTTCAACTTTGTAAAACGAGAAGAAACCGCGGTTTGGGTCCTAGGCTCCGGCCTTGATTCACCATGCGCAAGCTCCCAATTTTCCTTATAATCGGCATAGACTTTTTCCCACAATTTGTCGGACTTTTGCGAGTTGCCGGTAATTGGGCAAATGCTAATGCGACAATAAGAAATACAAAGTTGCAAATCTTCGGAATCAAGCCAATTGGACATTTTGTGAGGATGATGAAGGAGAAGAGGAAGGAGAGGATGAATTTGTGTGAGATGTGAATGAAATTGATGTAGTATTTATAGAGAAATACTAGGGTGTTATTTGCAATTTTTTAGAATTTTTAGGGATTTTTTTGCAATTTTTTAGGGGTTATTTTGCAAAATGGCAGAAAAAATCAGAAAAATCAGAAAAAAAATCAGGTTACCGTTTCGGTTGAATCTGGACCGTCCGATCAGATTTTTTGATTTGAAATGAACAGTCCAGATCAATCTGACCGTTATTTTTTTTTAACCCGAGCTGCCACGTGTCAGCATCCCATTGGTCCGGTAAATTTTTTTTTTAACTTTTACTGGCGCGTGCATTACACGCGCCACGGTGAAAAAAATTTACTCCTGCTGACGTCACCCACGCGCGTGGATGACGTCAGCACCTGCTCGAGCAACAGAACGAGCAGCAGCTGCTCGTGCAGCTGCTCGTCCCTTCCGTCAACGATCGGTCGCCGCGAGTTTCTCTCCCCGGTGCACGTCTCCAAACTGCTTGCTCGTGCTGCCGGTGCCGGGGCCCGCCGAAATCGAGCTGCTCGACCTGCTCGAGCAAACGGCGGTGCAGCTGCTCTAATTAATCCCTGTCTTAATTGTCAATTTGTTATGCTATACATTACTCCAGTGTTAATTTGTTATCCTAGAAATTTTTTTCTGCCAATTTGTTACCATAGGATTTATAACTTGCCAATTGCTATCTTTCTTTTAGAGAGTGCAAAAATTATCCACTATATGATCAAAGTCGGTAGCAATACAGAATTTCACCGGATTACCCAGCACACAAAAGAGAGAAATTATATCGTATCATTACACTTGGTTTAACATAATGACACACAAGTCCTAGACTAATAAAGCAGAGTAACACAAGTAACTATCAAACTTTAGGGCGCATCACTCCTTAATTAGTTAGGAACCCTCTCTATTGTTGCGCGATGCGACACAACGACTCTATATCCATATCCGCCGGAAGACGGATCGCAGACTTCTTGGGTGACACCTTTTTCATGCCACTCTTTGCCGGACCTAAACAAGCTCTGTCCGTTTTATTATTCGGGTGTCTCGTTTCCTTGTTGGACTTTCCCCCGCCCTGCTGGTCAATCAGCACCACATCCGAACTGTAGACATGAAATGAGATTGTGGGACTTCCACTTGCCCCCACTTCTCCAGCAGGCATGGTGATGACACTCGGGGCCGATTCCATCACTCCTGATGGAACACTGAAATTAGATTGCGGAACTTCAGGAGTCACACCGGAACATGGTGTCACCGGAACTAAGACCTGCAAAACAACATCTATGTTAGGCAATCCATCCAGATTAGGAGCCAGAACCCTAGTCAGTGCTGGGTTTGGACCACTAGTTGGAAGGGGTGCTACAAAACCTCATAGAACCTGCTGGGGGACCCCATGAATCAGCCATCTTCCTACTGCTGACCCGAAGATGCAACTGTTTTCTCCAAAGCTACCGTAGAGACAAGCGGCTTGGACTGTGCAGCCCTAGGGGGTCCAACACAACCCGCACTTTCCTGCTTAAAGGCTCCACACACAGCACAATAACCCTTCAAACGATCATACTCCATAATCACATATACATAATAAGTACTACCAATATGAAAAGTAGTACTTACCACCAGTGACCAACAAAGATCCGACTCTACCTGAAGCTTGATTTCGGATTGATGATTGAACAAAAGTGGATCATGAGATTTGTAACCGCCCAACGCATTTCTCATACGTTTGAGCCACTTGACCTGCAAGGCCACCAGAGCAATGCGACCTAAAACGAGACGGATATACACCCAACCTGAGCATCGGGATGCCGGGATTGAGAGTGGATCAGCAAAACCATCAACCTTTTCCACCATAATGGTGGTGTCATGGTGAAACTAGGGGATATGTTCCACCGCTCACTTCGATCGGTCTTAAGACCAGAACTTGCATATAAAGTGATCAATGGCCACTTGCTCGAACCCGATGTTACCCGAGCCCAAAATATCATGCCATAAACTAATCATCTTCATTTTGAACCCCTAGATCTTATCGGGTTCAAAGGGAGAAAGAGAGAAGGTACGAGCAATGACATAGTACCATTCCTCCTCCTCGTCATCGGACACCGTGAGGTCCACCGCCCCCAAGGCCGTAGCAAGGACTTGCTGGTCCTTAATGGGATCAGACTCTACCTCGAAAACAGAGGCACAAACTCTATTCTCGGCGAAGTCAGCATGCGGCAGTACAACAACAACAAACAACAACAAATATGGTTGAATCAACGTTGGAGGACGACCAAAATAGGGTCGGCTACCAAGAATGGATCGAAAACAAGGAAGATGAAGTGATTCGATGGATATTAAGAATCTATGAGATAGTGAAGACTTCAAGGAACGAACATGCAAGACTATAGGGTGGATCTGATTTTGGTGAGGAACATGAATTTATAATTGGATTTGGGAACGGCGGCAAGAGTAGATAGATCGGCATGGAAAAGGCTGGCGGCTTACGGTAGGGTTTGGATACAAAACCAATCGGGGGTATGAGGAAGTCGGTTTACTCAAAAGTCGGGGTACTTAGCGATGACTTGTAACAAAATCAGATCGGTTTCATCGGACTTGGATAGTTGTTATAATAAATTTTTTGATAAACTAGTACGTTACTAGTGAATCATAAATGTTTGATATCAATGATAAGGTTTATTCATTGTCACATATAAGAAAAGAAGTAAAAGGAGCTGAAAATTCACAATGAATTAGTAGGATTACGATTTAGAAGAAAGAAATGTGTGTGTCAATTTGTTACCTTATTGTTTAATTACTTGAATTTTGTCAATTTATTCATCAAATTATAAATATTTGAAAGCACTTTGGTACTCTAAATCCTCTATTCTATTGATTTGAATGAAAAAAATAAAATAAAAATCAATCAAAAAATTTAAACTTAGGTAGCAGTTTTGGCTAAATATTTTACTTAATTTGATGTATAGGTAGCAAATTTGTTAGTTTTCAAAACTTAGGGTTGCAAAATGATAAGAAATTTTTTTAAAATAACAAATTGACACAAAAGTCATTCTTAGAATAACAAATTGATAATTATGCCTTAATCCTTAAAGCGTCAAAAACACGGTGGAGTGCTAACAGAAACTCACAGCAGAATTTGTTGGCTTTCTTTGCCCCCAATCGATCTTTCAAATACACCGTAGATTACATAGAATTTCATTTCTGCCAAATTTGATAGACCGAAAGCAATCTGCCAATGCTATTGTTTATTCTTCCCGCTCTCTCTATTGCCTCTCTTCTTCATTCTCGCCTCTCTTAAATAACACAAACTATGTAAAATATGACCTCGACGTCGCTAGATTTTTCTCTGTCGCACTCCTTCTGCTGCCTTGTCGATTATACTATCAAAACCCAATCAAGCAACAAATACATGCAAGGTCAGATTCACAAACAAAAAAACCAAAAAAGAAGTCGGGATCTAAAACAATCAAATTTGGATCAGCAATAAAAATTACCCAGGCAAAACAAAGTAGGAGAGTTAGATAGATTGACAAGGGATCTTAAGAAAATTTTAAGGGTCCTTGTTTGTGGTTGAAAAGAAAAGAAAAAAGAGTATGAACTGAGGTTCAATTGGGGATTAAATTGTAGAACAAACAAAGGAGGAATACTGAGCCACGAACATGATAATTGACTAATTGACTATGCAAGATGAAGGGAGAAGAAGGTGGAAAAGAGAGAAACCTGCAAGTGTTTGTGGAGGAGGAAGGGGAGAAAGGGATAAGAAATATATCGAGAATCACTATGCTGTTCTTCAATTTGATGTTTGAAGTAAGTTGTTGTGTTTCTCTTGCTGGGTTTCAATAGATTGAAGTTTTAGGACTAAAAAGCAAAAATGATAAAATAATATGATTAGAATAAAATAATTGTTGAAGGAGAATATATGATCATTGAAAACTTTAACTATTTTATTAATAGAATGTCTTATATATATGTTGATACAATCTGTTACAATAACTGTCCCTATAAAACAAGGATTCTCCGTATCTCTATTTATACTAAATCGTATCTAATTAATACAAAACACACACCGGAAGTTTTGAAGAATAAATATCCTTAAATACTCCCCATTGTGTCGATGGTCTAATGAATGATGCATAACTTGTTGTCTCACTAAAAACCTTGTCAAGCAAACAAAAACCTCATGGGCAAAACAAAAGCTTGGTCTAAGGAAAAAAGAGTACAATGCATCAACTACAAAAATTAATACATGTGATATAGACTTACCCTAATGTCTACAGAAATGTAATTCCCTCTTACTGTAAACTCACTCATGGAGTTCAGATAACCTGTGCATACTAATACGTCTCACATATATCACAAATGTAGATTTGGGTAACGACTTGGTAAACAAGTCCGCATCATTATCCGCCGAATCAACTTGGTTTACGTGGATAATTAATAACCATTGTTATTGCTGATTGTAGGAGTACTTTGGTGAAAAGAGTTAAGTATGACACATTTAATGTAACCCAACTTTATTTGTTTAATGCAAATTGCATTATCTTCAAAGATGCAAGTGGGAGATGTCGTAGTAGATGGTAATCCAATAGATCCTCGAATGTGATGAATGATTGACCTAAGCCAGACACATTCCATAACCGCTTCATGCAAAGTAATAATTTCTAAATGATTTGATAAAGCAGCAACAAGGGTTTACTTAGTTGATGTCCAAGAAATTGTTGTGTTTCCCATTGTGAAAACATAACCAAACTGTGAACGACATTTGTGTGCGTCAAAGAGGTACCTAGCATCAGAAAATACAACCAACACATCAATCGGTATTTCAGAATAGGGGACTGCAGTAAAACAGCTCGTAGCAGGGGAGGAATTTGACGGGTCGAAGTCCTCGCTCGACGGGTCGAACAAATGCTTCTGGTCGATCCAAGATACCAATTTCGATGGGTCAAAAGACACCTTAAGGTTATCACAGTTCACTGCCTTTGACGGGTCGAGAGATATACTTGACGGTCGAAGAGCCCAGAACTTACATGCTGCGATTCAACCATCCAATTTCCTGAAATTTCAAGCTTTTCAAAGTTTTTTTGTAAGGAAAGAACAAGTCCAAGTTAATGATTACCTTCAAGTACCAGAAGGTATGCTATACTTCATTCCAATGACTTTGTGTTGCCGCATACCAAGAGAGCAATGTCTGGATGTATGCACCAAGCTATATTTAACCAAGCTCTAACTGCACTAAGATATAGAATCTCAGATCCAAAAAATCTTTACCATCATCATTCTGTTGAAATTGATCATTTTGGGTTCCAGACTGCAAATAACTATTGTGTGCTAATAGGGCGTGTTTTGTCCATTGCCTGATTTATACATAAGCAGACTAGTGAATAAGAATTCAACCAATTCGAGGTACCATCCTAAACCAAGGTCTATCATCTCAATCAACTTGTTCATCTACTGACCATGCATGGGCATAACTTTTCATTCTTGTATCCCTTCATAATCAAGTAGTCACTAAGATGTGTATACCACATCCTACCAGATTGTTTCAATATATATAGTGTACGTCTCAATCTAATTACATGAGCACTCCGTGGTTTAGAGTTACTTGATTTGGGTATAGCAATGACAACCGGCACTCATAAGTATATCTCTTAATCAAGTTCCCTATAGAGATATATAACCACATCTATAAGCTGTATACTCAGTATTTTAGACACTACCAAACTGATAAGGTAGGGAAAGTAATGATGTCCATAACCAGAGAATCCATCTCTTCATAATAAATACTAGGGCGTTGAGAAAATCTTTGTGTCACAAATCTACTTTATACCGCATGGCTTCATTCTTCTCATTACACTTTCGAACAAAGACTCATTGTGTCTAACCGGCTTACCAAAAACTTGCCATTTTTAAGAGAATCTAGTTCAACCTAAATTGTAACTTTTCATATCGGTCAATTTATGCTACATTAACCGTTGACAATCTGCAATAAAGCAATGTTCCATTTCATCATCGTTATTTCCTAAGCGACGGAATAAGTAAATGCATTATCAACAAACCTGGAAAAACCATCCATAATACCACTAACATTTGTTTAACTCGGTGAGATTTACTTGTTTACTGATATCGTCATTGACTCTGAGGTGTCCCCCAGTGTTTGTCAATGTCAACTTTTACATTTATAGTCAGAAATAATTTCATGTGTTGATGATGAGTAGTTCTGCATCGACAGCTTACCTTTTTACCGACAACTCATCAATGGATTTTGACTGATGCTACACCTCCACTATGGGCAGGAGAAACGCTACTTTGCCCTGGTGTTGCGTTAACTTGCCCAATTCCAGGGACTTTCAATCTTGAAGGATTTGCAACATGTATAACTGATCTCGTCACTTTCATGATATCAGTAAAAGAGTCAGGCATCAAATTTGCTACTTTCTGAAGATCAAGAATACATTATACTTCAATCTCATACTAAGATGTGCGGGATCATGATGAGACATAATGGGTACATACCACGTCAATTTTTGACGTTTAACCATAATTGAACAATTCTTATCTCCCCCTAACGGTGGAAAGTATGTCTCATGAAAGTGACATTCTACAAAATAAGCAGTAAAGAGATCTCTTGTCAAAGGTTCTAAATAGCAGACAACCGTTGGAGTTTCACAACCAACATAGATGCATAATCATCATTGATAACCCATTTTTGTACATAATGGAAGTGTAGTAGGCACATGTATCACACAATCTGAGATGCGTATGTGTGAGATATCAGGCTCATATCCAGTTATCAACTAGTATGCACTAAATGGTTGGTGGTTTATGGGTATCAAGTGAATAAGCATAATTGCATGTAATATTGCATATTCCTAAGTAGATATCAACAAATTAGTATGCATAACAGTTGCTCTAGCCACAAGCTATAACCACTTGATTTGTGCCCTGCTAAATCGTTCTATGAATGAACATGGGGAACCAGGATGTTCAACTTAAATCCCAAGCAACATGCAATAATCAAAAAAATATTGTGATGTAAACTCTCCTGCATTATCCAATCTAATGAACCTGATTGGGTTGTCTAGGTGGTGAGCCTGAAGATGAATAATTTGTGCTAGGAGTTTTGCGAATGTAGCGTACCATGTGGGTTACAAAGACGTGTAACATATGCGTTGCTGCAGCCATTAAAACCATATATAAACAGTTTGCATACCGGTTTGATTGATCCACAAATATCATCTTGGATATTTTGTAAGAATGCAATATTGTCGGTGTTGTCAACAGCAAAAGAAAAACGTGCCTGTAACTTTGCTAATGAACAAGATTTGCAAAATGAGTGATATGCATTAGAGATTGCAACATATGAATTTGGTGAGATAACACAGGATGCCACATCGATATTTTGTTGTGATTATGTTGCACTCATGTTGGAGTCCTAGTCAGGAATGAGAGGAGTAGTCTCATCCTCCCCATTTAAATCGATTGATTTAGGTATTCTCATATGCTTATTCGCTCTGAAGAACCGATGGCCATGAGAATTTTTCAATATCTTGATCATCATAATGCAAAAGCGGATATGAGGTCAAGTAACACATAGTAATATAAGTGACTGCATTGGATTAAATGATCATTAAGCAAACACTTTAAGTGAATACTTAAAAATTTCAAAGGGTAACCCTTATAGAGTGCTGATATGATAATACCTAAAAATAACCGATGTATAACAACATCTGACTGATCAAAATCACCCTTGTAGATTAACCACATTTGGTGCAGAATTTTAGGTTGGTCATTTTAGAACCTTTATTTGTCGATAAAACCAAAGTAAAATACATCAAAGACACCAATCCCGGGTGACATCTACGACGGATCGTGAAGAACCACTCGACGGGTCGAAGAAACCCAAAATAAACTTTGATTTTCGGATAACGATTTTTGACGGGTCATAGAAAATTTTCAAAGGGTTGAAATCCTGTCTAGTAGCACATCTTTAACGGGTCGAAAAAATATCTTGATGGTCGAAGAAAAATCTAAAACCGACATTAATTTTTTGATGGGTCAAAAATTGCCTTCGACGGATCAAATTTGGACTGATTTGGAGACAGTAGCATCCCTTCGACAGGTCAAGGATAATTTCGATGGGTGGAAGGTGCAAAATAGGTGACCAAGGACCACTTTCAATGGGTCGAAAGTTTTTGTATACAAATTTTCGACGGGTCAAAAATTGCAAAAACCGATATAGAAGGTGGCCTTCGACGGGTCAAAAATTTCTTGAGATCAAAACCATCCTCTTTTTGTGTCTCGTTTTAACTATATCTTGGTGTTATAATGTCATATGCTATTGTGAAAATCGAACCATTCATGCTTTATGAAGTAAAATAACCATTCTTAACACTTTCATATACCGAAAGGAAGAAATATTCATTACTTTTCCAACATCAAAACTTACATCAAAGATTGTCTTATTCGAAAACCATGACTAAAAACCAAGTCAATAATAAACCATGACTAAAATCAAGTCAAAAATAAAGCTAAACTTAATTACATAGCAGAAATATGAGCCTAATACATAGACTACTCAAAAACCGCAGTCTTCAGACTTACTTTTATATTGTTTTCTATTATAAGATTGGGTTCACCGCAATCTTCCATCTCATAGTCTTTAGTGAAGATAGTCTTATGTGTCAAGCATTGTGTGTACTTTTTGTAGGCATTTTAAATATCCTTGGGTGCACGGCATTGCTTGTGCATATGCTTAGTAGATCCACACCTATAGAAAGGTGACAAGCGAGAAGAAGAACGAGAAGAATTCCCATTATTTCTAGGACCGAAATTGAATTGATTCGTGTTGGAGTTATGGCTATTGTCTTGGCAAGTACAAGTCAAATTCTGACTTTGTCCTCCTTTACCATGACATTTTCCATGTCCTCATCTACCACCACCACGATTTCGATAAGTTTTTGAATAATTGTTCCTCTTATCCTTTCGTGTTTACTCAGCAGTATTGTAAGGTTCATGGACATGCGTTCAACCGGCTGGTCTAGCATTGCTATTAAGAAATATCTCGCGATATCTCTCATTCTTAGCCAACACATTCATGAGATCACTAAAGAATCTTAGTCTTCCTTGCTCATAATCTAAGCGATATTGATTAGCAAGTGTGTCCATAAAGGTAGAAAAAATGGTTAAAGACTTCTTGATCATAGCCTAATCGGTCTTCACAATGCCAGAAACACTCAACTCTGATTAAAGCTCTAACATATCTTGATTAAAAAAAGTATTACTTAGATAATCTAATAACCAGATTGAATCTCATCTTTCTCGCAGTTCAAGAAGTTGTGCATTATGCACAGTAGGGAACCTATCTAGTAAAGTCACCCACAAAACCGCGGGGTCATTCTTTAGCAAATATTGTTACTTTAGAACTGGATGTATATGCCGCCTCAAAAACATGAGGGCTTAAGCTTTGCGAGCTGGAGTTGGTGGCTCAGTACCAGGTGGTGGTGGTGGTGGTGGTGGTGGTTGTATCCATCAGATTCATACTAAGAAGCGCGTTCTCAACATCTGATACCCAACAATGGTATTCTGCTCCTTAAGAAACAATGATATCAAATTTAGGCCGTTTTATCTCAATTGATGTCATCTACAAGAGAGACAAGAGATGTAATTAGCTTACCGATCAAAAAACCATGATCACTAATATCAAGTTTAGGGAATAAGAACCGTGATCAATGATATTTGGTCACAAAAATCGATTATCAATAAACGGTGGCTCAAAACCACACCAAAAACCATGATGAACCATCACATAGTATCGATTTCCCTTTCTTTTCTTTTCTTATTCTAAACCGTGACTTCCCCAAGACCGTCACTTATACTCTATGGATATAGATCCATAGAAACTAGGGTTTTGCATGAAGTAAGTTTTATTCCTAAATTTAGAGATTGACGGTTTAGAAAATTTATCTCGAGGATGTTATGCTCGGTATAAAAACTTTGCTGAAAAGAAGTTTGAATCGAAAAACAAGATTCCACAAAAATCAGCAGTGTAGAATTCTAGTGAGAATGACGGTGATTGGCGGCAGTGGAGGCTTTGATGTTTTAGGGGTTTCAATTTTTTTTTTCTGTAGTGATTGCTGGCTATTAACTCAGAGCGTACTAATAACGTGTTGAAGGAGAATATATGATCACTGAAAACTGTAATTATTTCATTAATAGAATGTCATATATAGGCTGATACAATTCATTATAATAATTATCCCTATAAAACACACCAAAAATTACGAAAAGTAAATCTTTTAAAATAATAATTTAATTATTTGACATATGAATGGGAGCTTTATATGTGAGATTAATCAATTTGCCACATAATTCAAATTGAACATTTTGATTTGATCTCGAGTGCAGATGCAGATGCTCTAAGAAACCCAATCCCAAAGCCCGTGAGAAACTACGTTATCTTCCTCAGCGAAGCTTGCGGTAAGAAACAACCATCTTCTTGGAAAAGCAGTCTTTGAAGACTATTGATTCTTTCTACACTTCTACCGCTCCTCCAATCACCTACCCCCTTCATATACCACGTGACGAATCACTGTGCTTCCAGATTCCACCACTTTAAACCGCCACGTGCCCCATCGACATACCAAAGTCCACCAAAAACCCTCACCGAATCTCAACGGTTCAGATTCCACCACGTAATAACCCACACGATTACTAAGAGAGTAGCGTACCACACATTATCCGCATATTCCATACCACCCAATATTATATAGTCTCGAATAAAAGAAAGAAAGCCAAACCCTGCTTGCGTTGTGAAGCTTGAGATCAATCGCATGTGTTGGACCATCTAAGCATCCTCCTCTCTGCTTCATCAATATTACACGTCGTCTTCTTCTTCTTCTTCTTCTTCTTCTTCTTCAATCGCAGCAGGCTCTTTCTCTCTCTGATCCTATTTTTAACCCTAAAATTCTATTCTCCGGTCGAACCAAATCTTTTAATGGCTAAATTGTCCCTGCGATTTTTTCTATCATCGTCAAACTGTTGTTGTTATCTCATACTCAATCGATCCTCCATACCTTGCTCTCGGAAAATCTCTCTCTCGCATTCTCAGATTCTCAGTCGGCCCTGTAATTCCTTTTGACGTAGCAACATATTCGGATTCGTGCTCCCGACGACGTCGTTTCTATAATAGAGTCTTCGGAAGCCTAGCAGAAATTTCAGATGGGGAAGCGTAAGCCTCTTTTCTTCTCCCTCCATGGTTCATTAGGGTTTTGCTCAATTTCGTTCCGCAAATTTCGCTCTAATCTGTTAAGATAATTGTAATTTAGACGCATGAGATATCAAATTGCGTTGCAGTTTTAATTAATTTTTTGACGTGTTGCAAATTGTAGTCTGATTCAATTGGTTAGTGCAGCTCAATTAGGTTATTGGATTAGGTTTTGTGGTGAATTGTGGAGTTGTTGGTGCTGAGGTTGGTGTAAATTTGGCAGGTAATAATCAACGTAAGAATGCGGCTATGATGATAGATAGTGATGATGATAATAGTAGCGTGAGTTCGACGTCGACTATGCGCTCTGAACTCATAACACCTGGGAATGATGAAATGCAAGTTGAAAAGGATAGCTTACTCGACCAAGCTCTTGATGCTCTCTTTGAGAAGAGGGGTACTACTAGAGAGAGAGCTCTTGCAGCAATTATTGAAGCGTTTAATAGCACTTTGCAGCATGAGTTTGTGGAAAAGAAGTGAGTACTTGTCTTGAGATTGTTGGCAACACATAGTATTGATCCATTATGTTTTAACTGGTTATTACAGTTTTTGGGGTTTGTTAAAGTTATTTGGGTTTCTCCTCAGGTTTGCCACTCTGTTGCATCAGTGTTTGAATTCCGTAAAAAAGGGTTCCTCGAAAGAGATATGTTTGGCATCTCATGTGATTGGTGAATCTCTTTAGTCCCTCCTTTTGCTCAGTCGTAGACTTGTCCTTTCTATCAAGTTGGTGTTTAGTCTTCCATTTATGTGTGTAGGCTTGCTGGCTTTGACTGTTGGATGCGGGGACAATGCTAATGAGATACTTGAAGAATCCTTACCTGTGATTGCACAGGCTTTAAAATCTGGATTTGAATCCACAAAGACGATAGCGGTACCTATATATGTTACTCTATTAGGATTTAACATTCATGGATCTAGTTTCTCAATCAATTGTTTTGCTGAAGTAGTAATTTGGTTATGATTGCAGTTGCTGGAGTGTTTAGCCATTATCACTTTTGTTGGTGGTAGTGATCCAGAGCAAACAGAGAAGTCGATGCAAGTTATGTGGCAAGTGGTTCATCCAAAACTGAAATCAAATGTATGTTCCAGCTACATTCCCTTTTCTTTTCTCTTCCTGAAATGAGCTTTTTTTATTCACAATTTGATTTGCCCCCTCGTACTTTTAGGTAGTCGCGGCTAAACCGTCAGCAGCTATAATAACCATGATGGTGTTTGCATGGTCCTTTCTTCTTACAACTGTAGATGGATGGAAACTTAATTCCAAAGATTGGCAGGAGTGAGTGTTTAGTGTTATTGTTCCAGTTATATCTAGGCTTTTCTGCTTGGTAATAGAAGTTAGTAGATTGATTTGTCTAAACAGTCCTTTTTCGTGGTAAAAAAATCAGGTCCATATCATACTTATCTAGTTTGCTAGACAAGGATGACCGGTCTGTGCGAATAGCTGCTGGTGAAGCTCTGGCTCTAGTTTTTGAGATAGGAAGCATAGAAAAATTTTCTGCTGGCACTAATGGTTCAGGGGATGGTTCAACCGAAGAGGGAAATAAACCTCGAGAGTATATGCATATACAAGGATTAAAAGCAAAGATTATTAATCAAGCCAGAGAACTTTCAGCCGAGGCAGGTGGCAAAAGTACTGTTAAGAAAGATCTTACCAATCAGCGGAATATGTTTCGGGATATCCTGGAGTATTTTGAGGTATCTGTTACATATAGTTGGCATCCTGTTTTACTTCAGATTTTAATTCTGTTCTGTAAATGATCATATCTCCAATATCAGGATGGTTATTCTCCTGAAATTTCAATCAAGATTGGTGCTGAGTCACTACAGACATCAACATGGTCACAGCTGATCCAGGTTTCTACATAAAACATCCCTCTTTTCTTCTGATAGTTGGTTTTTCCTTGGTGAATCTTTTTTGTTTTTAAATGGTTTCAATTGATTAATGCTCTTCCAATTTGTAAATATCACAGTTGAACTTCTTGAAGCACTTCCTTGGAGGAGGGTTTATAAAGCACATGCAGGTTGGTTTTCTTGCCTTCGTCCCAGCTTCATTATAATCCTTTTTTGTTAAACAAAATGTTCATTACAATTTTCTGAAACAGGAAAATGAGCTCCTTCAGGAAGTCTTGGGGTTCACTCCAAAGAAAAAGTCCCTTGATTCAGAAAATCGTCTCTCTGGTAGTGAAAAGGTATTTCATTTTTCCACTACACTCATTCATTCGTCGGTTTGATAGACACATTTATAAATGGCTGGTGTTCTTTCGTTAGTAACATGTGGTTGTCTTTCACAGAGGATGTTTAGATCACCAAACTCGGTTCTCAGCAAAGCAAGGACTCAGCATCTGAATAAGCAAAGGATGTTATCTGCGGTAAGTGTTCGTCACTGTTACAATACATGTTTTCTGCTTTAGGGTGCTCATGCGCATACTTGGGTACATTGTTACTATTGTACGTGGATTCTTATTATGCAATTTTGTTTTCATTTCAGGGTAAAAATATTGGCCGCTTTGCATCTGATATGGGAGATGATGTGTAGCTTTTGCACACCAAGTTTTGAAGGGACCTTGGAATTATTTTCTGTAACATCTTGATTTGGTAACATCACAATTTGTAATGTTTGTATTGGAAACGCATGGTCATAGTTCATTGAATTGTTATTTTTTGGGCACAATCTTGTGTTTCTGTTACACTAAATGGTCTATTACATGCGATCTTATTGAGATGGGCCGGTGTTTATGCGATCTTTAGTACTTATTGAGATGGGATGGTCCGATGGTATTCTTTCAGATGGGCTGGTGTTCACATCGAAATTCATGTGGAACATCTAAAAACCACAGCGTATGTCTGAGCACAGGTTGGCCCCAATCCATACGATTGGGCCGAAAATGTACGATGCTCACATTAAAGGCACAGCCGGGTGGGTAAATTAAAGACATCGTGAACCAAACCATTTTGGCACTAGTGTTGTTGAAAACTGCTTTTCTTATCTGTATATAACTATATATTAACTTGCACTTTGCGAGGCCAGATTACAATCTCAGTAAAGAAGATATAAACCCCCGATCAAAAAGATTCCCCCGAGAAGTCTCACGCTTTAAACCATTCCAAAAAAATATGTAAAGGGAGTTGCTCTGTACACCTAAAGACCACTCAAACCAGAAAAGTGTTTCTTCATGGCTCGGTCTTTCCTGTAGTGATTAATCCGACCCCCACCCCCTCCACCACCTCTCCTCCCTCTTCCCCTTTGATTCCCTGTATTATCGATGCCTTCTACTTCTGTCTGCTTGTTATCTTGCTCCGCAGTCGACTCCCCTCGACTACTTTCACCTCCTCCTAGTCTTCCACGGCCTCTGGAATTCCTAATGTACCCTCTCCCTCTCCCTCTCCCTCTCCCTCTTCCTTCTTGATAAGAGTTATCATAGTGCTTATTTTGCTCCTCGCTGGAATCACCTCGTCTCCTTTCTCCTCTTCCCTGGCCCCTAGGATTCTGAACATGCCCTCTCCCGCTCACTGCAGTAGGATGAGTAACAAGGAGATGTTCTTGCTCTCGCTCCTGCTCCTCAGAGTACTCTGTCAACTTCTTAACTGCACCAAGAGGAAGATTGCCACCACGACCAAGACCATGAATCAATTCTTGCTGTGCTTGTGTGACTAACGAAGCTTCTCCTGAATTTGCAACTGCAACAGAACCTGCAACTTTGTAGCTATAATTCTTGCCATCCTTGACATAATACTGGGGTTTCTGTCTAGAACCCCATTTAGAACTAGAACTAGGAGCACTCTGAGATGAACTTTCTGTACGTGTTTCCCAAGGTCTCCCCATACTTGAACTGATCTTTTCACTGTACTCCCCTGCTCCTGAATCCCCAACACTCAAACCTAGATCATCAAAAGAGTCATCATACTCATCTTCATACTCAAATTGTGAAAGCAGAGCAGCAGTTTTTGCTGAATACTTGTCATTTTTGTCATCGAGAGAATCAGGAACAGGCAAGTCAGCTTTGGACTTCCTAACAAACCTTCCCTGTGTAGACAAAGACGAAATAGAAGGGACCCCACTTTGTTGAACCCTACTGGCACCCACTGTATTAGTAGTGGCAGGTACTGTTGGTGTTGATTCAATCAGTATTCCTTTCCCTTTATCATTCCTACTGACACTAGCACTCCTGGGCTTAGGCATCGTCTCTAATGAAGTGTCCAAGGATTGCAGATCTTCATGAAGAGTTCCTTCAAGAATCCTTTGTATCACTTCCTCAGGATTCTGGTTGTATGCTTCAAGACAAGCAGCTACAAACCCTTTCCCATAATCAGGGAAGAGGTCCTTGACTTGACTAATTTTGGACTCTATAATTGCAGCATCTTCATCCACCACTACCTTGCTGTTTGTTAAAGGGGTTGTCGTATGAGTGTGTGACTTAGCAATGACCTTCTGAGAGCACATCAGTATTCCACGTACATACCCCAACTGCTCATCATCCATTATTATCCACCCTGCATGAACAAAGTTGATTAGATACAATTCTTCAAGAGAAATTATAAACCCACATCTATCTTTATACATCTACAACCTAGTAACTGAAATTGTTTAGTTAAATACTTAAAAAAAACATAACAAATCTGCCAAAACATTTACTCACCTTGATTTTGTAAGCTCTCCACTTTGCCCAAAATATTGAAGTTTCTCTCAACATTCTGAAGAAATGTTTCCCTATTCTGATTTTCTTGGGCACGTACTGAAATTCCATTGATCTCCTTCAACGTTTCAACCAAAACATCCGCCCTAATACAAAGATCCTCTAGTTTGGCAGGGAACATCTCTGCAGCAGCTGGAATAGGAAGATTATCTTTGAAGACCTCATCACTTAGATAGCAGATGTCCAAAAGTTTCCAGCCAAAATTGACGATCCTCATTGATAGCATCTTCAAGCTTATAGCAACATTAGACACCATTTTATCTTCTCCAGCAGCTGAAATAATTTGGAATCCTTGCTGCAAAGACGGAATGAAGGAATCATGCAACCTTGCTAGAGTGCTTAGTAATTCCTCATTCCCATAACTGCAAATACATAGAAAGCAAATACAGTACTTCATTATTGGAATACATCACCGCAATCTGCCAAATACAAATGGTTTACATACTCCCTAGACAACAAGTCAAGCATATTGATGAAAATCCATATCGTATGCTTAACTATAAAGAGCCGAACTATATTTTAAGAAATTATTGACGCAATGAGACTCAAACCGCTTTTGTATCCACACGAACTTACTGCAGAAACTTAATTATTATTCATGCTCAGATCACAAATTTGAAAAATACAATAGTAAACCACGTACCTTTTTTCAACAGGGGACAAGAAGAACATTGCGGATGGGTTGTATACAGTTAGAAAAGCATCCATGGATACAATTGCATCGTTTATAAAGTCCATAACCTACCAAAAAGGAGACCATATCTCAATGTGCAAAACTTGGAAACAGAAGTAACAATTATCCATCAGAACTACAAGAAACCCATTGTCCACACAGAACCTTAAAACTTGTAGACTTGACCTTCTAAATATAACAATGCATGTCACTGTATCGGAATTTTAGCATAAGCAACTTTTATATGGTTAAGAATGATACATTCAGTCAATACCACTCTACAGAGAATCCCTTGAGAAAGTTGTAATAGAGGAATAAATAAAAGTATAGTCGAGATATGAAGGAATCAGTTGATAAATAAAAGAAGAGAAGCAACTAACCTCAAGTAAATCAGCAAGAAGACGTCTGGATCCATGTTTGCCAGGATTCCCCGAGAGGAAAAGGACCTGTACATGAAATTAGGATAAACATTTCTGCTATGTATTCACAAAGTATGCAGTATAATTCATTGTAAATTAACTTACATATCCAATCTTGGAGGATAATAAATAAAATTGGAAAGAAATTCTAGACATGATAGTCAGATACTAGACCTTCAGAGCAAATTTTTGGAGCTTAAACTATAACAGATGACTCGTCACAAATTTGGTCAAATAATTAGATGTGGCCATTTGGGAGACTACCTCCAATGCTGAGTTACTGCGTTGATACATTGTTCGTATCATGCTCAGGAAATGAGATGACACTGCAGTCAAATTATCACGAATCTCTGCATGGGCTTTCACTGCATTTCCAACCTGAAAGATATACTTAGATGAGAAAGGGAAAGAACTAGTAGGGGAAATAGACTGTTATTAATAAAAATGTAAAACATAATGTTAAAAATGTATACCAACAGTCTGGTCAAATCTTCATTTTCATGACTATATATAGCACATATGTCTAGCAACTTGGGCAAGTCAAGCAGCTTCATCTTCTGCAAAAGAGCTACATATGGAATTAGCGAATTAGTGTTGTCAGGACACAATATACTGATTAAAAATAATACGATGATGAACAACACCCTCAGTCACTCAATAAGTGTTTGCACTGAACACCGGAATGTGACAAGTTCTACAATTTCCCTAGAAATAACACAATGTCTACCATCTTAATTCTAAGTTGTCTAAGTCCAATTCTATCAGCTCCTATACGAAGCATTCTGTCAATAAGTGTAACTCTGTAACATCATTTAACAATTTTACAGAGATGAGACACACCTTCATGGTCTTTCGAACTGAGAGTATCAGCAGCTCGAGCACCAGGATCTCTATTTGAAGATCTGCAATATATGTTAAAAATAAAAATTACTGGACGTGAACACTAATATCCTAGTAATAAACAACAAAGTCAAAGTTGAAGCTGAAGCTGCATATTAAACTTACATTCGATACAATACCATAAACACTCGGCGGCTTAGTCCCAACTCCCCAACAACCACCCCCGCCACCATGTCCTTGGCTCCACGGTGAGGGAAATCATACCATCTGCTTCGAAACTGTAGAAAGCTATCCAGAAATTCATGCAAGGAAGTATCACTAGCCACTGCCAACAACAATGTAAACCAAAAATCACATCAGGCAAATATCAATTAAACCAAAACTGTAAACTCCACAGTGAGATTGGTTGTTCATACCTTGTTTCCAAAACTCCTTAGGGCTTAGCTTGAGCAACCGAGAAAGCTCTCTATTAAGAAGATCCACAACTCTCTGAGCCTCGACGGCGTCCAATCCGCCTTGTTCGGCGCCGAGACCAGCCGCGACGGCCTCATCCTGGGGCAAGTAATTGACGAAATTGCCCTTGGTCGAGACCCACTCGCCTTTCTCTCCCATCCGAACCCTACCACTACTATTACTACTCGGCAGCGGCGGCACCGCGGGGGAGGAAGATTCGGCATCGGATTTGTGGGAGAGCGATTGGCGGAGGGAGGCGGAGAGAGTGGGATTAGGGTTTGGAGTGGTGGCGTGGTCTTGGTTTTTGGGGACGAAGACCTTTTGGGTTTTGGTGAAGCCGCCGCCCTTGTTTGTTCCTCCTCC
This sequence comes from Geum urbanum, assembly GCA_946800695.1. Lineage (NCBI taxonomy): Eukaryota > Viridiplantae > Streptophyta > Magnoliopsida > Rosales > Rosaceae > Geum > Geum urbanum. The sequence continues at coordinate 61,075,469 of OX327002.1, forward strand.
GGCTTGCCTAGTGTTGTTATTGTTATTAGGCTGAGGGTATCGGTGGCTCGACATGTTCTAGAAGAATCCGATCGAGTTTTGAGAATGGAGAATGAGAAAGAGCTGAGAAGAACCCTGAATTAGTAGGAGGAGGGGAACTGAGATTTTTCTCCGATCTCAATACTGTACCTTGGGGAACACTCTGTAGCCACCACTCCTCTCCTACATTGACTTCAGGTAGGCAACTCAAATTTCTACTCAAATTAGTGATGTGGGCTAGGAAACTCGGGCCTCAACAAACTATGGGCTTAAGAGGCCCACTAAGCCAATTGGAACATTCTTTGTCCTTTTTTTTCTTTTCTTTTCCAATTCTACCTTCTCCACACGAGAATACTTGTACTAATGGTGAGCCTCTCTATTCTGTAATCTCTAGGCCTAGATAGTGTCTGATCTCCAAAGCGAAAAAAAGAAGGAATTTTTTTTTGTGATACCTGCACTTTATTGGTTTTATTGTTTTGATACTTGAACTTTTAAAAGTATCAATTGCATACCTGGACTTCTCAAACCTTATCTATGTAATACTCAAACCCAAATTTTCGTCCATCCCCGTCTGTTTTGCTAACGTGGCTAACGTGATTTTTAAATTGAAGGGGTAAATAGGTAACTGTAAGCCGCAACGGTATAAAGTAATACTTGGTCGTCTTGGACAGAGCAAATGATCATTTTCCCCCAATTTACACTCTCGAAAAAACCCTAACCTATCCCGATTAAATTTCCATCAATTTCTTATAGTTTCGATTGAGGTCTAGAGGCAGGAGTTTGTTCGAACCAGAGACATAAACGATGGCGGAGAAGTGAAGAATATTCAGATTGGGTGATCCACGACCCACGAATAGTAAGTGTTGTTCGATACATTCCAAAGTAAAATTCTTCATTTGGTTGTGTTCGAACACAGAGTCTTCAGATAGGGTGTGCACATGGTTTATTTGATCATGTTCGAACACAGAGACATTGTCTCTTGCAATGATGTCGATCTTGTTTTGATTTGTTATAGTATGTGGTCCTTGAATTAGGGTTTTTTATTTAAAAATTAAAAATTTAATAAAGAATCTATTGCTATTGTTTTTGGGTATTGATGGTTAGTTTATGTTATAGTTTGTGGGTATATGAAATCATGCTTGTTGTTTAATGCTTTTGCATGTGTTTTATGGTTGTGCATTGTGTTGAATTATTGTTTTGTTTATGTATAGTACTTCCAGAACAGTTTACAATAGAGATACATCATGGAGGTTATTTTGATGTCCACCTAGATGGGAGAAAGAAGTACAAGATAGCTAGATTTAGGAAGGAACTAGGGGAGAATATGACTGGATTATCTAATGCCTGACTTGATGTCGTACGTTGACCTCCATAATATATCTTGGGATCTAGGGTACATAGAAATACCTATCTCTTTCCATTTCAAGCTACCTAATACAACATGTGATAACATGTGGATTCATATGAAGAATGATTCTTCAGTGGTGAAGATGCTGAAGCTGATGCACAAAAAAAAAGTTGTTGTGTACATTACTGGTGGGGGTAAGAGGAGGAAAATGGAGGTTGAAATGGATGATCAGTTGTAATAGCCAGAGGAGGAATGGGCTAATCCTCTCATCAATGCCAGTGAACAAGACAGTAATACATTGGAGAAGGATGCTAATTTAGCTGCAAGACAAATGAATGTTGAACAGGAAGTTGGTGGAGAAGAAGTCAATGAAGCTGGAGAGGGTAGTTTGGCTGGAGTTAATACTTGTCCACCAAGACAAAGTCAGTCCACTTTTGCTGGACTTGAGAATCTGTTTGAAGGGGCTTTATGCTTGTTAAATGATTTAGGCACCTAGTGTGGTAGAGGACAGACCAGCAAAACAACCAAGAGTGAAGTACGTAGCCACTAGAAAAGACAAGCCACCAGGTTCAAATCTGGACAGTACAGAGGAAGTATTTGCAGAAAGTATCCCAGCTGCTTCAACAGATGTATCATTGAGGTCTAGTGTCACACCTACAGCTGCACCTACTGAAATAAACACACATACAACTACACCTACTGAAACAAACACTAAACAAGGAAGAAGAACTAATAGGTTTAGTACCTCAGATAAGGGAAAGGGCAAAGCCACTGAGAAGGAGATACCTAAAAGCAAAAAGCATACAAGGAGAGAGGCAAGAAGAGAAGCAAGGAATAACACCATGCACAAAGGGAACTTACATTTTGCAGTAGATGATGGAAGTTCTCCAAGCTCCTTTAGTGATGAAGATTCTGATGATCCTGCCTATATGTATCAGTGTGAAGAGTGAGAGGCAGGAGGAGATAAAACAGAAGAGGAAGAAAGAGGGGAAAGAAGAGAAGAAAGAGAAGAGGGAAGAAAGGAGGAAGACACTGACACAAACAAAGGCTCTTTTTACTTAGACAGTGACTATGAGGTTGATCTAGAGCAGCCTGTATATGGCGATGAGGAGGCAGAGACTTTGAATGATGATGTCCAGTTTGAACAGAATGTTGAGGATGGTGATAATGTTGAGGAGTTTGATGAAATGGGGTATGTTGGACAATACTTAGATGATGATGTTGAATCAGTAGGCTTTGAAAGCCTTGATGGTTCTTGTACTGAAATAGATGAAGAAGGAGATGTGATACGGAGACTTGGAAAGAATTATGAAGTTCATCCATGGCAGAGAGAGGTTGATTTAAAGAATGTCAAGTTCAAATTAGGACATCCCTTTGCAAACTCCAACGAATTTAAGGAAACTATTAGGGAATATGGTTTACAAAGGAGAAAAGATGTTTGGTTTAACAAGAACAGCAAGGGGAAGGTAAAGGTGCTATGTTAGATTGGATGTCCATTCAAGATTTATGCTTCCACAACAAGGAATAAAGGTGCAACTCTGATTCTGAAGACACTAAATTCTTGCCACACATGTCCCCATTTTACAAAAAGTCATTTTCTCACCTACAATAGAATTCCCAAAGAGGTAAAGGAGTCTATGTTGGTAGATGCCAAGTATTCTAGAAAATTGATGCACCACCATGTCCAGACCAACTGCAGGCTACAGTGTAATATCCAGAAGATTGGAAGAGGAAGAGCCAAGGCCAGAAGATTAAATGAGGGTCACTATATTAAACAGTTCAATTTTCTTTGAGCATACAAAAAGAAGGTATTGGACAAGAACCCTGGAAGCACATTTGAGGTGAAGTGTGATCTGGAAGATGGTGTCTGCATATATAAAAGGGTTTATATATGTTATGCTGCATCCAAGGAATGATGGATCAAAGGATGTAGACCAATTGTTGGACTTGATGGGACTCACCAGAAGTCACCTAATTCCAGGCAGATATTGACTGCAATGGGAGCAAATGCTAATAATGGCATGTATCCAATAACCTTTGCTATTGTGGAGATTGAGAATCAAGAAACCTAATTTTTGTTCCTTGAGTTATTGAAACATGATCTGCAAATGGAGAATGAAAGAAGGTACACATTCATGTTTGATAAGCAGAAGGGATTGGACAATGGTATAAAGGAATTCTTCCCAGGGCAGAGCACATACACTATGTAAGACACTTCTACAACAATTTCAAAGATAGTTATCCAAGAGAGGGTCTAAAATAGAGTCTTTGGAATGTTGCAAGGTCAACTACCAGAGTTTGGTATGAGAGGCACATGGAGGAGATAAAAATAATAATCTGTACCTGCCTATGACTAGTTCTTCAAGGATGAGGATAGGAATCCAAAGCACTGGTGTAGAGCATTCTTCAATGATCATGTGAAGTGTGACATGCTGGTTAATAATCTCTGTGAAGCCTAGAATGGTGTAATTCTAGAAGTCAGGGACAAGCCTATTTTGACCATGTTGAAGATGTTAATGATTAATGTGATGCAGAGACAGGCAAACATAAGAGTGGCAGATCTTAGGTGGAATGAACCTGTTGGAAAAAGGGTTGTCAAATTGGTGGACAAGTCAAAGGAAAGATCAACCCTCTATAGATGTATACCTACAGGGACACATGAGTTCCAAATGCTTGGAGGAGGAAACCAAGGGAGCTAGCACTCTGTGGATTTAGGATTACAAAAGTGCACATGTAGAAAATGGGATACTAGTGAGATTCCCTGTGCACATTCTTTGTGTGCTATCAATTGCAAGAGATTGGATCCACTCACCTTTTGTAACGAGTATTACAGTCAAGCTATGCATCTGGCCGCATCCACTCACCTTTTGAGAGTCAGAATGCTCAACCATCCACTCATCCTAGCCAAAATTCACAAGTAGCAGCAACTCAGAGCAGCCTGAATGTAGTGGCTGCAGCAAAAAACACTTGATATATGGTCAATGCAGAATGATGCTTTTTTATGCATTGTGTAGGTATGTTTTATAATGGTGAAGTTATTTTAGGGTTGTGTTATGTTAGGGTCCATTTTGGGGTTGTGTTATATAGTGTAAATAGACCTAGTTGTAACATTGAAACTACTATATTCACCATTTTTTTTGTGTAAGACTGACATTTATGTTGAAATTAGATCATTTGGAGACACTTTAGTGCTTTGGATGTGTTGTGCAATTGTTCAGTATGCAGATCATGCAGTTGGATGTGTTGTGTATTTATAGGAAAATTTCAGTGCAATAATGGTGTTAACATTTAGACACCATTGTATTGGTGATTGAAAAAAGGCATGTATCACATTGTTCATATGCTAAAAGTTTAGGTATCAAAATGATCATATGTTATAAGTTCAGGTATCAAAATGATCATATGCTATCAGTTCAGGTATCAAAATTATCTCATATTATAACTACAGGTACCAAATTGATATCTTAATAAAACTACAGGTACTAACTTGATTACAAATCTCAGTTCATCAAATTGATACCTGATTTCATTACACAGGCACCTGATTTCATTACATAGGCTTATATTATAATTCTCACTTCATTACATGCCACTACACATTATTACGACCCGGAACATCATTATACGTTAATCGAAATTTATGTTGTTAGTCGCTAATTAATTACGTTAATCATCGATAGTAATTAATTTTTACCATCGCTAATTTTCGCTAGTGTTTCTTCAAGATTTTATCGATTTTATTTTTCAAGAAATTTCTTAGGAAAAATATGTAGAGCTTGTTGATACGAGTTTGTGGCCATGTCAAGTGTTGAAATCGGAGTTACGACAAAGAAGTTATGGTCAGTGAAAATTTTATTGAAATATCGAAAAATGTTTTATCGCAAAATCGCGGGTATAAATATGAGTTTATATTTTGGGAAAGTGAGAAGTTTCCATTTTTGGCAAGTGGATTGACCAGCGTTGACCGAGCTCACCAAGCCAGATTCGCCGCCCAAGGTGACGGCGTGACGATTTTCGGCCACCTCTGACCGTGATTTTGGTGGAAACGTTTGCGTTTCTTCTCCTCTATTAATTGATGGGTGCATCTCCGACGTTGGTGGCCAGAGGAGGGAGAATCAAGATCGAGAAAGTGGCAGTTTTCGGGTTGATTTTCTCGGTGACGGTAGCAGCGCTCACGATGACTTTGGACGTCGAACCCAGAGGGGTTTTAAAGCCTTGGAAGAGGCGGATCAATTGTAATGGGTCTCAGACCTTACCATGGTCAGATGGCGGCAATCGAGCGAATTGATTTTTCAGGCGGATTTTTAGTTTTCAGGCGATTTGGAGGTTTTTCAATTTTATTTTTATGTTGTGTACTTCATGAATGTTGTTGGCTTGTTGAGATGAACATTTTTTTATGCAGGTTGCTTAATTTGGTGCTGATGGGAATTTCGGCCGCCATCGGCAGTGGTGCGTGGTAGAACTTCGGCGAGGTTAGATTTTCGACAAAATTGTAATTTCTTGACGAAAGCAATGGTGAGATTCTTGAATGGATCTGGACTTGATTAATTTAGATGTGTGTTTAATCGAATAATAGTTAGTTGATTTCATGATATTATTAACTGACGATCCGACTATCGATTTAAATTCGAGTCACTCGATGTTTTGAGATTTTTGTTGGGACTCTAAAATTGATTTACAGTGAAGGAATTCAAAGAACTGAATTCGGAATTTGATTAAGTTCGTTTTTAGTCAAAAAATACGTTATTCGAGAATGTGAGATTCTCGACATTATTGCTCGTCGGATTACGAGTTTAACTATTCATTATGAATATCGACGAATAGTTATTAATTTTAATCGTGGTTTCAGGATTACGAGTTAGCGAGCCGTGTCGAATGATTATTGCGCTGATTAGCAGGTTTTGACTTTATGAATATCTCGGCATAGTACAGTGAGTGGACATTTATTTATTTTCACAGTTGCTACGAGTTCATGTTTATGCAGATTTAAAGTTTCCTGTATTTTATTACAGTCGAGTTTGGAGGTATGTTTGCGATGGTTTTATTTCTGCATCAATGCTTTGACTAGTCGGTTGATCACTGAATAGTCGGGTCAGACCGGGTTAGGACAAACATTCTGTCAACCCAGATTGTCTCGAGTTAGGACAAACCCCTAAACGATCCCATCACTTTTTATTTACAGTCTTGGAGACGCTTCGGGTTAAGACAAATACCCTGAGCGCCCACCTCCATATTTTATTCAGTTTATTATTTTTGAACTCGCATGATTTCACAAAAATCGGCGGAAAGGTAAAGATTGAATATTTTATTATTTTACACTGATTGTGAGTTTTTGTCCACTCACGCTAAGTTTTTATGTTTTTATCTGCCCAGGTTGCAGTGCTTCTCCTGAGCTGGATTTTGGTCCCCAGAGGCTTTGAGTCCACCGGATTATCATACCTTTCTGTAGGTTTCGGCCTACTAGCAGTGTATATATATTCATATGTTTTATACTACTCTTAGAAGTCGCTCTGGACACTAGTGTTGTAAACATTTTTCAGTGTTGGTAGTGAATTGTTAACATTGATGGATTATGAGTTTTCAGTTCATGTACTATTATTCCAGTATTTTAATTAAATTACTTTCCGCATTTTATTGAGAAATTCGGATGGACATCGGTGGTCTACGGTGTTGTTTGTGGGAAATCCGAAGTGTGATTTTCTTGCAGGTTTCTGGTAGTCCACTTCGTAGAGGAAACTATGTTTAAAAATTTACAAAAATCCGTAGTCTAAGTCTTGTTGTTAGGGCGTGATCTTAGATTACTAGTTAATCTAAGGTTGAGTCTTTTCAACATATTATAGCAAACAACAACACTAATAGCACAACAATAACCAGGAGGCATCTCTCTCTTTCCTTCCTCCACTTCAGTTTCTTCTGCAAATCCTCAGCCCTTTTCATTTCAACTTCCATGTGCACTTCAAAGTGAGCATATAACATTTCCATTTCATCAACTAGAGAACGCATCCTAGTCAAATGGATCCATAAAACTACAACAATTATCCAAATCTTCATCTCTCTCTTATACATCTCATTTTCAGACAACTTCTTTCCCCTTAGCAATAAAGGAATCAATTCTCTCCCTCTCTCACAATGTGGAGGATCTTTCCAAACGAGGGTTAGACATTTCCTCTACAAAATCAACAGTAAAGTTAAGAAAGGGCTAAGTTTATTATGATTACATAAGGAATTGAATACAACCATACCTCATTTCTGTTTCCAAAGGACCAGTACCTCCTTCCATAATTTGCCCCTGAAACAGTCACCATGAACATTAGGCATCTCTTCCCACACTTACATAATAGATTTCCATTCATCTCTCTCTCTCTCTCTCTCTCTCTCTTTCTAACTCTGTATCTCTAACTATCTCCGTCTCTCTCTAATTATAGGCTTATTTTGGAGGGAACTTTACACCTAGGGCACACATTTTGGAGGGAAAAGTCATTCATTGACCAAAGAAGTAAACAAAAATTTCTTCATTTCATTTCATCACAAGGCATGAAGCCCAGCAAATAAACACAAAATTACATAAAAGCAGGTGAAATACTAGATGAAATGAAGAAAGGCCTAAACAAATTAAAATTTAGATTTGGGATCAAGCGCGAGGAGGTTGATCAGGAGCCACTTCTTCAACATCATTATCATCAGAATCTACCAAGAAATCTGGTAGAATCACTTTTTTCTTCAACAGAGCACAAATGAGCTTGTCATGAATTTTTTTAATTCATTGATAGTGTACATGAATTGTTGCAGAGCCTCCCTTTGCTAGGTGTCAACTAGATCGATCTTTTGGATGATCTTCTTGGCCTAACCAGTAGGGATAGTCCCATAACCAGGAGGCAGATCCACATAGCTTCTAGAGAAGGACGAAAACCCAGATGACGGTGATGTAATAAGTGGCGGTGATTGATGAGGATTTGAAGAACCTGCAGCGGTGGGACTGGATATCGAAGGATTAAGGCGAGCAAACCTTCTTGGGACAACACCATAAGTGGTGGCACGAGCGGGAATTTTTAGAGGGAAAGAATGTGGCGGGAAGAGAGAAGCGAAGAGAGAAGTGGGAAAAAAGTTGAAGGTACTTTGATATTTTACCCCTTCAATTTGAAAATCATGTTAGCCACGTCAGCAAAACAGATGGAGATGGGCGAAAATTTGGGTTTAGGTATTACATAGATAAGGTTTGAGAATTTCAAGTATGCAATTGATACTTTTGAAAGTTCATGTATCAAAATGATAAGGCCGGTAAAGTCCAAGTATCACAGAACTTTTTTTTCCAAAAAAGAAATACAGGAGCCATTTTTGTGTTCCATGGCCAACAAAAACAATCTATTTTTGCATACACTGCAAGAGTTCCACAACATATATCCCTATACAGTGTAATTTTTAGACCGTTTGATTACAATAGATCAAGGTTCTAAAAATCCCTATGTGGCTCTAGATGGTGAGAGTACCTTCTAGCGCCTAGACGGGGATTAATCGGATTCTAGGTGGTTTGTATTAAATATATATTAATTGATATGTATAATAATAAATATCCTTATAAAGTCAAGTTAGACATAATTGTAGTCACAATAACTAAATATATAACATATCATCGAGTCTTTATTATAAGTTACATGACATACTGTTAAGATTTTATAATATTTATAATCCATCTATCCACATAATATAAAACCATAACACAATGAAATGCTGCAAAATGAGGAGATCGAGCTTAATTAGTCGGGATTGACTGTCGCAAGGCAAGACTTTAGAGGCACTTTGTCGTGAGTTAATTTGAGAATTTAGGGTTTTATTATAAGTTACATGACACACTATTAAGATTTTATAATATTTACAATCCATCTATCCACATAATACAAAACCATAACACAATGAAATGCTGCAAAATTAGGAGATCGAGCTTAATTAGTCGGGATTGACTGTCGCAAGGCAAGACTTCAGAGGCACTCTGTCGCGAGTTAATTTGAGAATTTATGGTTAGATCCCTAAATTTAAAGCTTTTATATTTTTGAAAAAAAAAACTAACCTGCCTAGAACCATTAATAAAAAATTAAAAAACTTTATAAAAAAATAAAAAAAATTGACCGCCTAGAAGGAGAAATCGATTTTTTCCCGATTTGAGGCAAAATTCAACGATTGATGGCCTCCTAACGCCTAGGCACTACATAGGCCGATTTTTAGAACACTGCAATAGATACATCACAATGAACTTTTCTCAAGCCACACAAGTAAAACAGCACTAAACTCAACTACAATAACAAGCTTAACAAGTAATTTCCTGGTTCTATTGTTGATGTATGACTCTTTGACCCCGCCACACTCGTAGAGAGTAAAAATTTGCCCACCCGTATCCTAAAGGGTAAATTACACATAAGGTCATTTTGAACTCTTCTCTTCCAAATAAGGTCACTCTACTCAAAATGTCACCTTTATACACAAAAAGACATAATTAATTTGAAAAATTACAGTTGTGCCATTATTCTTCAAATTTCTTACATTTCTGCAACCTCTAGTTAGAACTAGCCTTCGTTATGCCATTGTTTCACCTACTGGCTTCCTACCTAGTTACTGCTAGCGGACTCACTGCTGACTGACCTTCGGTTTAAAAAGGATTTTCTTTTGATGAATAGTAATGCACTGCTGACATGTAATTAAGGTACTACTACCATGTAATAAGGGTACTAGACACAACTACTCTTTGATGTAGGTATTTATACACTACTGACATGTAATGCATGTACTACTAACATGTGATGAATGTACTACTACCATGGACAGTGTGTACTACTTACTAATATCAGACAACTCATTTCTTTCCACCTTCTGGGTGGTAGTCCGCCTCCTAGGGGATTAAAACGAGTATAAATAAGTAAAAACAACTCATTTGTTCCACCTTCTGGGCGGTAGTTCGCATCTCAGGGGAGTTTAAATGAGTTTTATGCAGATGCATAAAAACTTGAAGCTTTGTGGGAAACCATAGTTTATTTATTCCAACATGATTACAATCTATAGATCCAGAGCCTCACTCTTTGGCAAACAGCTATAAGCTGTTTAGCCGCTCATAGTAACAAACATACTTACTTGAGGATGATGAAGCTGAACAGTTGCTTCGACTCTTCACTCACAAACTAAACTCTCAGGCTTTCTACTCTCAGACAAATTTTTTTTGTTCAGATTTTCAATGCCTAACAATAAGACTCGATGCTCTTTATATAGAGAGCGGACTACAAAATGGAATTGAAACACAAACTAGAAATAGTGACTTCACTAGCTATAGTGCACTGATGCAGATAGGGCATATATTTCCTCCATTGTCTTCTTTTGGAAAGCAGATTCTCAGGATAAAGATGTCTCTCATTCAAGGAGAAGATGACAATACAAATTCACCTGCTTTTACAGGTTATTGTATTCTTCTGAGTTATCCCCTAGGTAAGGTCTTCATCTATCATCTTTCTTCTGGTCCCGTTTTCTTTCATATCTGTATCTATATACATCTGGTAGCTTTTGTTTCTTTCGATCTTGTCGAGCCATTGAGTACAGGCGAGGGAGGAATCTATTTCTCTCCGTTTCAGGGCTGTGAACAGATCACTCGTAACGGCCTCTGGATGATCGTACGTGGTGACTATTATTTTATCTCCTGATGCAAGAAACGTAATCTCTTGATCTTTTTCGATTACTTTCTTGATGTATTCTAATGTCATAGCCTTCATCCATGGAATGCTTGAATTTGAATTTCCATTGTATTCGTCGCATGCTGACTCAAGATACTGTCCCTGGATGATCCTGACGTAATGATATGGAGGAATATATTTAGTTTCTCCATTGAATTTCTGCACCCATTCTGGGGGTGTAGATCTAAACTTCAGTCTAAGAATGCAGTCGCTCTTCCTAAAATTCTTGACTGTATTGTATATAATTGTTGGCAATCCTTTGAGATCTTCATTTGTCTTTTTCCATAGATTATGAACAAATCCATTCTCAACTAACCACAACTTTTGTTCATGCGGATGTTCACTCTGAACATTTACCAAATACTTTCCCAAGAAGGGTCCTGGGACAATGAAGACCGTGTCGAGGAGATCTTCATCGGGTGTATGTGTGCCAATATGTCTGTGAAACTTGAACCATTCTGATTCTTTTAGCGCCTGGATATGAATTTTAGCATTCTCTAGAATTCTAATGTACAGCGCTGCTGGTTCATTGACCATGCTCGGTGGTTTTTTCTTTTGGCTTAGTTCCACCGCCAAGGCGTCCATGGTCTCTACCATGAGACTTTTGTCATTCCCTTGGAAGGCAAACATCAAATTATCTAACAGTTTCCTCTAGTGGGATGCTAGACTTTGGTCAGTCTGGAAGACTGCTTCTGAGAAAGTGTTCATCTGGTAGCTGAAGATGTTCATGAAACCTGTAGGAAAAATTCTGCTTTTTGGCAAAGCAGCAGCCATCAATGGTCTTGATTTGCCTTTGCCATCTGTTGTTTGAGATGCGCTAGCCAATCCTTTCTCCTAGGATTGGTCAGTTGAGGGTGATTTTTTAGGACGCAGCAAAAAACTCTTGAGGACTTTTTCAACTGGTTCTTCTTGTTAGTTAGGTTCCTTTTCTGGCCCCATGCTTCTTGGGTTACGACCTTCGTCGTCTCTCTCACTTCTTCTGTACATGGTCATTTCCCTCGTTAAAGCGTCTGGAAGATAGTTCTTGTTTCCTGCAATAAATTTCACATCATAATCGTATTGGTTAAGAAATAATTGCCAGTTTGCTAATCTTCCCCTATCAGTAGCTTTATCAAGTTTGAAGTTTTTAAAATCTTTCACTCTGGCACAATCTGTTATCACGGTGAAAGGTTTTCCTAGAAAGGCTAGAGAATTCTCAATTGTCTTTTTGATAGCCAGAATTATTTTTCCCCTGTGGAATAATTCTGCTCTGCAGCATTGAACTTTCCATTGCAGAATTTCAAAATCTTCTCAGTGTTAGTGTCTGGCTCTCTTGCCAGTACTATACATGCCTAGAAGTTGTCACTGGCATCAGTTTGAATGACGATTTCTTCATTCTCTTCGGGTTGATGAAGTGGTGGCAAATTTTTGCATAGTTCTTTGATTTGCATGACGATTTTCTCGTCATCTTATGTAAACTTCCAAGCTCTCTTTGAGCTTGTTTTGGGCGATAGGATTGCTGTTAATCCAGCAATTTTTGGAAGGAAGTCTCTTCCATAATTTATGACTCCTAAAAATTTCTGTAGACTTTTGGCATTAGGAATTCTGTCTGGGAATTTCCAAAATTTCTCTAGGATATATGGCTAAAACTTGATGACTCCGTTCTATGTTGATCCCTAGGAAGTCAATTTCATCCACGACAAGAAAGACTTTCTTTTCTCCTAAGATGATTTCACGTTGGACGATGAGCTTGGCTACTTCAAAGAGATGATTCATGTGTTCTTCTTTGCTCTTTAAGAACACAAGAATGTCGTCTATATAGACGACACAGAAGTCTGCCACTTGCTTGAATATGTTGTCCATTTTTCTCTGAAAAATGGATGGAGCTTGTTTCAGCCCGAAAGACATTACTAGTCATTTGTAATATTCCTGTGGAGTTCCGAAGGCTGTAAGGGCATCTCCAATGGAGAGTCCTAAACCCTAGTAATATAGCTTTGCCTTCAAAAATTGCTCTCCAATGGTTGTATTGAGGGATCTAAACCCTATAAATTATAGCTTCAAGTCTTATATGAAGTCCTAGGATAGATCTTGGTTTAGCATCGATCTAAATTTTATCTATCAAACAGAGCTGCTGACGTTGGAGAGACGTAGGAGAGAGGAAGGCACGAAGTCACGCGCCGGCAAAGGGAAATGAAGGACACGCGAGCCGTAGAGGAGAGAGGAAACAGAAGAAACGCGCGACGCGCTGGAGGAAGATGGAGAGTAGCAGACAGCTACTGACGCTCTGGGACCCGCCACGTGCGCAAGCTACCGAGCCGTTGGCTGCAACGGTCCAAAAATGGAAGGCCCGATTTGAATGAGATTCAAAATCAACGGCCAGATTAAATCTCAGTTAATTTTAGTTTTTTTTTAAAAAGTTCTGATTTTGATCCAACGGCAACGAATATATTCCGAAATCGATCCAACGATTAGTATTCAATCAAACTCTCATTTTCCATATAATAGTCAGAAACAAATAGAAATTTTTTTTTTTAAATCAGTCCGTTGGAATAGTAACTTCTAATTTTTTCTATAAATACTAACCCAAATTTCCATTCATTTCACACCATTCATTTTTCTACGTGTTAAGTGTATTTTTCATTACTATTTTTAATTTCCTACGTATTAAGTTGTACTATTTATGGCCTTTAATTAAGTTGTACTATTTTTAATCATTTGAATTAACTATGTATTAAGTGTATTTTTCTAAATTTTAATGGTAATTCGAAATTTCTTATTCATTAGGGTAATAAATTTATAACAAAACACAAAATGTTTAAATGCATAAATACACTCAAGTACATATAACCACACAACGGATTAAAGACACACAACCACACAAATTTAAAGACATATAACCACACAAAATTAAAGACATACAACAACATGATGACAAAGTAATGTCATTTATTGACACATGAAAACAAAACTAATTAACCATTGTTGCGCTCTCGGTACTTCTTCAAAGCCCAACCGTGTTGAACTAAATCCGATCTTAGTTCCGCACATATCTCCGGACATCGGATCCTCTTGTAATGAGCACGTACAAATTCGTGCATTAGTTGAGGATTACGATGGACCTCATCATCATAGCTCGGTTTATCATAGATCTCAGCTTTTCTTGGACGAGTCGGGATTTCATCCGTGTCAAACTGGCATTGCTCATCTTCATTGCGCTCATCTTCTACAATCATGTTGTGCAAAATAATGCACGTCATCATGATGTATTGAAGGCTTTCCCTACTCCATAAACAAGCTGGACCCCTCACAATTGCGAAACGCGCTTGGAGAATTCCAAATACTCTCTCGACGTCTTTTCTGAACGCCTCTTGCATCATTGTAAAGTGTCTTGTCTTGGGAGTAGTAGAATTTTTTATTACCTTCACAAGAGTCGCCCAATTGGGATATATGCCATCCACCAAATAATAACCTTGATGGTACGTACTGTTTACCACTTTGAAATTCACTTGAGGAGCTTCACCTCTGCATACCTCATCAAACAATGGTGACATTCCCAAGACGTTGATATCGTTGAGAAAACCTGGAAGACCAAAATATGCATGCCAAATCCAAGTATCATAGGAGGCTAACGCCTCTAAGATAATTGTAGGTTTTCCTTTATGGCCTTGGAATTGTCCGGCATGAGCAGTAAGACAATTTTTCCATTGCCAATGCATACAATCAAGACTACCCAACATACCTGGAAATCCACGATCTGCAGCTTTGTTTGTCAACCTCACGAGATCTGCCTTTGTTGGTGTGCGTAGATAGTCTTTGCGGTACACAGCCCATATCGCTCTTGTAAAATGATCTAACACTTCTAGAGCAGTGGATTCAGCAATATCAAGGAACTCATCGCACAAGTCTGCTGGTAGACCGTATGCGAGCATCCTCATAGCACATGTTAGCTTCTGTTCGGTGGAAATGCCGAGTCTGCCGGTGGCATCCATCGTTTGTACAAAGTAAGGGTCGTGGTTGGTCACTTGACGCATCATATTGTCGAAGAGATGAGGTCTCATACAGAAGCGCCTTCGAAAGATGTCGCCGTCAAATCGTTGATCCATCATTTCTTGGTCCCTTAAGATGTACATCCGCCCTTTCGAGGAACCACCCCATTGTGAGCTTTCATCTTCTTCCATCCTCTCCACTTGTAGGGTTGCCGCAGACATCAAGAGAGCTTGTTGTTGCCTTCTCGGAACATCTTCTACTTCCTCCTTCTTCAGTAATTTCCACAATCTATTCATAGCGGAACACAAAATTAAAGGTATGAAACAATACGAAAACCACAATTTGTTCATGGGAGGAGAAGTGTTTGTGAATTGGTGAGAGACGAAGGAGTGAATGACTCCGATTTTATTGAAGATCAAAATTGATATTGGAAGATAAGAACGTGCACGTGGCAGATAACGTAATCTCATCATCCAATTACACGATGACACGTGTTGCGACATCTAGTTCGACGATAAGAACTTACACGCGGCAGATAACGTAATCTCATAATCCAATTACACGATGACACGTGTGAAACATCATGATATACCATTTCGAAATTTTGAAATTATCCTTGAAAAATGCATACATCGGTGTCAAATTAAAATGTCACAATGTTGAATAATCCATGTATCGGTCAAAAATTATTATAATTAATATTTATTATACATAATGATATTGTAACAAAATAAATTAGTCATTAAAAATAACATAAAATAAAGATATTTACAATATAGGACTTCACCATTGGAGATGAGTGAAGTCCTAAATCATAAGTCCTAAATTGAGGTCCTAAATATAGATATATGACCCCATTTTAGATCCCCCCATTGGAGATGCCCTAAGAGGAATGTTGTCAGGATGCATTCTGACTTGCCAAAATCCTGATTTAGCATCAAATTTTGAGAACATTTTGGCTCCTCTAAGCATGTTGATTAGCACTCTTGCTTGTGTTATCCGATAACCGTCTTTTACGGTTTTCTTGTTGACGTCTCTGTAGTCTATCACCATTTTTGCTTTCCCGCGAACTTCTTCTGCATGGTTTCTGACATAGAAGGTTGGAGCATGATGAGGACTTTTTGACGGTCTTATTAATCTTTTCTCTAAGAGATTAGCTATATCCTTTCTGAACTCCTTTTGATCTTCTTCCTCATATTGAGGA
Organism: Geum urbanum; assembly: GCA_946800695.1. Taxonomy (NCBI): domain Eukaryota; kingdom Viridiplantae; phylum Streptophyta; class Magnoliopsida; order Rosales; family Rosaceae; genus Geum; species Geum urbanum. The sequence goes on from OX327002.1 coordinate 61,091,715, forward strand.
ATAGCTTTTACGTGACATATGGAAATTATGTCATGTAATTGACTCGCATAAAATGCATATATCAGTAATTTAAGCTCACCGACCACTGGGTCTTTCTCCCAAAATTTCAGAGGATTGATATCGATATTTTGTCTAAGCATTACTTTGATTTCTTCAAGGGTATGCTTCTTCTGTTTTTCGAGCTTAGCCTTGAAGTGCTTGAGATTATACTATCTTACAAATGCTGCTTCAATTGTCTCATCTTCGTCTTCTAATGATTCTTCATTGGGAAACTCTTGTTGCTCGCATTGGTTGTTAGAAGCTTTATAAGATATATAATAGTGATACTTGTCTTGATCGTGAAACGGCGCGATGGTAGGATCTCCATTCTTGAATCTAGTCTTCATACTAGGTTTCTTGAAGTTTATTGCTTTCTTTTTTAGGATTTTCTCATGTTTACACTTGTTACAGTCTCTCTTGAGAATGTTGTAGACGGTGTGTTCTTTGAGTTAGATTATAGTAGGGGCATGAGGTGGAGCATTAGGATGCTTGAATTCTCTGTTGCCATGAAACTTACAAAATTCCATTTCATCATAATCTTCTTCTTCTGATGATGATGATTCCTCCATAAGCAACTCATCTTGTTGCTTATATTGCAGTATGGTTTCGAATCTTGGTGTGTATCCACCACTATTCTGCTGCAATCTCTGATATTGCTATGTGAATCCTGGACCAACAATACTCTTGGCTTCTTTAAGCCTCTCTGTCCAGAAGAATTTCTGATTCTTCTCGAAGCCTAATAAGTTCACTTCTAGATTCTGGATGAAAGTTTGTTGTAGCAGGAAATCATTGCCGATTAGAACATCAGAGTCTTCGCCTTCTGATTGCCAAATGTTTTCAATGATAAAGGTTCTTCCTCCTATTAAAACTTAAACCTTCTTGGCAAATGTATTCATGAAGATTCTTCTTCCTTCTACAATTTTTCCAGTTGCACTTCTCTTTGGATCAGTTATCCATAACTTTTCTGGTATAACAAACTTTTTTGCTAGACTGAAACCAGAACCGTTATCTACAAAGATGTGTACATGATATTTTTTGTATCCTGAAAACTTTAATCCAATCTCCATGTAATTACTGAATCTACTTGTGGAAATAGTTGATACCTTGCACAGATTATGTTTTGAAGAACTTGCTTCCTCTTCTGTAAAAGGATTGCATTGTTCTTCTTCACAGTCAGATACTACTTCTTCTTTCGCATCTTGGACTGATTTATATTGTTCTTCTTCCCAGTTAGATACTACTTCTCTTTTCGTATCTTGGGATGAAATTTCTGAAGGTACTACTCATTCTTTAGTAGTAGTATCAAACTTTCTTCTTTCTAGATCTCTTTCTAGAATTTCTTGTTTCTCTTCTAACTCATAGAAGTAGTCTTCGTACTCTTGTTCAATAATCTGGTTTATTGAACATTTCTTCGTCTTTCTCCTTGCTTCAGCTATAAAGCATTCTTTGTGATATGTTTTCCCTGATGCTTCACAAAACATAGGGAGTCACTTCCTCTCCTTGCATTGATAGTAGTCGCAGATGAATGATCCCAGATTGGCCTTGTAGGAAGAGATCTTTTCTTCCTTTGTGCTTTCTTCCCAATTCTTTATCTCAAGAAAATAAACCTTTCTAGGTTCATATTCTTTTTCAGACTTTGATTTTGATTATTCTGTCAATTCGTCTTCTGAATAGACTGAATAAATAGACGTCTCTTCATCATTTTTTGATGAATAAACTACCTCATAGCCTTTCAGATTTTTCATATCCATGGCTTCTTCGTACTCCTTCAGAAGAGCCTTCGAACTTCTTTTCTTTCTTGGGACATTCCTTAGCATAGTGCCATTAGGCCTTGCATAACAACCATTTGCAAGTTTTCTTCTTTTCTGGTTCTTGATGGAATCTTGTCTTCTTGAAAAATCTCTTTCTGGGATTTTGTTTTTCTCTTTTGTAGTTGGAGCTTCTTTTGAACCTCCAATTCTTCCTTATGTTTCTCTTGAAATGTTTTTGGAAATGTTTTTTCTTATGCCTCTTCTCTTTGCATCCCCAGTTGGTTGGTGCATCTATTATTTTGGAACAGAAGTCGCTTGTTCATCTGAGCTGCTTCTTGGCTGCTTTTGCTCTGGTGTTAGTTTTACACTGTTCGCGCATTAGCTGCCTGATTCTTTCTGCAACTCCTCCGACTGAAAACCTCTCTAGAGGTTTTTCTTCTATGCTTTATCTCATAGTTGTTCTCCATGGTTTAGGAAGCTTCCTGTGTAGGAGGTGCACCAAGTCTGTATTTTCAAATTCTACTATGGTGCAATAGTACTCTTGGAGTTCATTAAGATACTCCTCAAAGTACTTCATGTTACAGATTTTGAAAGCATATATGTTGGATTTTGCTATTTCTCTAATTTTTTTCTCCAACATATGAGATGTCTCCACAGAATTGATCATATAGCGGAGTGACAAAAGTATAGGGTTTCCTATCATTCTTTATGTCTTCTACCCATTGCTTTCCTTTGATTATTTCTTTAAAAGGAAATTAATACTTCTTTGTCATTCCTAGGAGAGTTGATTCATAGACTATATGCAAGTCTTTTGCTTCAAATCTTCCGTAGGTTGTGCAGGCTGCCATGAGTACACTAGCTGCCCATTCATCGATAGCCTTCTTCTTGTCTAGAGGTTTGTCTAGATCAAGCCATACTCCTAGTTGGGTGATTAGTACTTTTGGAGTATTTTCCTGTGGAATGAATCTGTGGGAGCTTATTTCTCTCTTCTTTCCACTAGGGCCTCTTCCATATGGAAGTTTGGTTTTTCCACCAATTCTGAATATGGTGGTTTGTGAGGGTGATGGTTGTGAAGATTCTGTTTCTTCCATGTCCTCATCTTCTGTATCTTCTACTTCTTCATGTAGAAGAGGAAAGAATTTTCTTTCCTTTTTGAAGGTGAAACTTTCGATCCTTTTGATCAATTGTTCCAATCGCAAGGGATCTTCACACTCTTCTGCTTCCTCATAAAGCTTGAAGAGTTTTTCTGATTTTGAACTTCCTGCTCTTAATATGCTGATGTTTCTTTCTAACTTAGCATCTAAGTCTTCTTCCATCATTGGGTTATCCCTTATAGAGATTCTGGTACTTCTAGTACCAATTTCTCTGGTAGAGTTGCTTCTCCTGAGTGGTCTAGAGCTTTCTCCTCTGAAGCTTTCGAGAGATACATCACTGTTTTTGTGTCCTTTGAATTTGAGGTTGATATCTCCGATTTTTCTATTCTCGTATACTGCTGCCTTCGAGCTTTCTGGTTTCTCCCTTGGACCAGATAATTTTCACTCTAGTGGGAAAGTTACCTCATCTCATGTTACCTTGTAAATCTGTTGATTATGGTTCTTGGAATTTGTAAGGAAACCAGTAGTAAGATCTGGAATGTTTGTTATCTTGGTTTTTGGCTCTACTGTTGTGCTCATTAGTTTATAGTAGATCTTATAAACTACTGCAAGCTCTTACATGCCTTCCTTCATGGATGTGTCGTCTGTTTTGACTCTTAGTCGTAGACAGTGAACGACATCTGCTAGGCTAGTTGAAAAGTTCGAGAAGTAGTTGAAGTATACAACTTGATTGCATAATGATGCTTGAAGTGTTCCCAGTAAACTTTTCTAGAAATCGTTCGGCCTGTTGTCTTGTAAGACGCATAGGACTGAGCAATTTAAGCCTTCTCTGGCTAGTAACTTTATGCCAACTTAGACTGCTCCAATGTGCGTAAACTTGAAGTTTCTTTTTTTGGCTTTAGAAACTTCTTCAGGTGTTACTAGGAGATCTGTTTCTCCTGTCGTTGCTGGGATAGTGAATTCAAGAATCTTGAATTGATAGCTTTCTATTAGATCAAAACTTCCTTTTTTTTTGTAAATTTGATTGAATTCAAACTTAAGAATCAAAGTATTTCAGACGTTACTTTCTATTTCGTTGAACTCAAACTCTTATGCGTTCAACAACTGCACTGATTTTTTCTTGAAGATACTCAACATCTTTATGTCTCAAGTATCTTTTCTTTTAGGTTCTCTTATTCTGACGGCTGGCATATTTGTTCGAGAATCTAAAAGGAATGGCTTTGGCAGTGGGTTCCCTTTTGGAACTTGTAGTGATTTAAAGTCACTAGTTTTTCTAATGACTGTTCGAGGTGGGCTGTTGCTTGATTTTTTGTGTTCTCAAGCTATCTTTTAAATACAATCAAGGATCTTCATCTGTTGATCTAGTCTCTCGACTTTACTATTAACTCTTGTTAATAGTTCTTGGTTTTCTTCCGGCTGATTATGGATATAATCCACTTTAGCTTCCAATCCATGTAATTGGTTGCTAATAACTAGAAGAATTTATAGATATTCTCTATATCTAGACATTTCTAATAGAGATTCTTGTTGTCTTGCATCTATTAGGTCTAATAGAAAATCTAGTTTATCTATTATTACCTCAGATGTTGATCCTATCTTTGAAATTTTGAGCTATAGCAAGCTCTGATACCAGTTGGATTGCAGATCTAACCAATGCTCAAATAGACAATCAGATGGATAATCGATGCAAAAGATTTTCTATTTTTGTTTTGTCTCGTAACAAATTTTCAAGAAAAGATTATTCTTTGGCAATTTTGAGATTATGAATTGCTTGTTCTAAAGGACGAAGATAGAATGCTCTTGATCTTTCAAATAGTTTAATTCTCTCTTTTGTATTGGTAATAAAATCTCGTAAAATTTTAAGTTTAACACTTAAATCACGTGTTTTTTGAAAGTGAGAAATTTTTTATGGTGAAAAATAACTGTTTATTTTTTAGTATAAAAGATAGATCTGCAGCTGCAGATATTAAAACATATAAATTATAGGCCCACTAAGCTTCTTCAAGAACATACTACTTTAGTTATATACAGACACTACTTACTTATGATGTATACACTACCAGACTCTGTTTTACAAATTGGACTAAAATTGGAAGTCCAGGACCAAAATAGTGATCTTCCTTGTATAAAATCTTATGACTGACCTTATGACTGACCTTTTACGTAAAAAAATCTTTCAAACTGACCTTCTATGACATTTCCAATATCCTAAACTCTGATCATACCCACTCAAAGTTCGTTTCTTTAGGTAATATTATAGCAATGAGGCATTCAGGTTGACATGGTGCAATAGAAAGCATAGACCGAATCTCATTCTCATCCGAATATGGGAGTATGAAGAGAAGCCTGGCCCACATGGAATTCATAGCTGGGATCTTGATCACACCGGAGCATTCCCTCTGCTTCAAGTATGACAAGAAATCCTGAAACTGGAGAACAGTATTTTGTAAGACTTAAGATGTTCCTCAAGTCTGGAGCATCAGTATCAATTTAATAACAAGTCCCTCACACACTTGTGTATGAGTAGTATACATATACAAGAGCAAGCTGAGAGATCTTCATCTTACAACATGACTCGTCATTACTGCTCAGATGTAGAAGGCTAGGGAGATGGGATTTCCATGGGTCTCAACTTATAATGATTCTGATGTTTATGTATTTTGCTTAGAGTGAGATTCTGGCATATATATGTCTAAGTTTTGGAATATTTGTACGCAACTTTGGTAGTTCAGTTAAACGCTTAAAGGTTATTCATTGCAGAGCTTAATCAGTGTAATACGGTTAAGAATTTCAATCACTTTACCAAAGTTAAAGCTAGACTGAGACACCAAGAATGAAGAAATCAGCTGCCAATCTAATTCACACTACAGAGCTACAAAGTACAAAATAAAAGGTTATTTATAGTATGAAAGAATAAACTTACTCCTTTCTGGTCACCTGCAGAAGCTGGGGTCAACCGACATACTTCCCTCTGCAAATAATCAAAGTTGGTTAAATTCAGAACGGGAATATCAAGAAACCTGGTCTTCTATAAATAAAGTCCTCGAGCATAGAACTGGAGCCAATATTCTCACTTTGTAGCATAGAGGTTTAGGGTAAATTACTGAACTTTTCTAATTTCTTCATTTTGAGTCTGTTAAACTAATACAGTTTCATAACATTCATCAACTAAATTTATTCAGTTGGACCAAGCTTTACAAGTTCATTAGTATCGAAACTTGATTAATATGGACTTTTTACATTACATTACCAACGAACTTATGGACTATGGGTACGTCAAAAGTATTATGTCGGTCATCGTATAAAATGAGTGATGCTTATTTGAAAAGCTCATGCTTTGAAAAAAAAGATATGTGATTGATCACAATTCTCCATGTACCATGACTGACCTTATGTGATGGAATGCTTGTAAATGTTGACTTCACATGCCGAAAGTCTGTACGCTTGGTCATGTCTAACTTAAGAGGCCATCTGTAACAAATAGCCATGAACTTATTAAAAGATATCCATCTATATTTTTCCACTCATCAATGAAAACCAGAAAGCAAACTAAGGAAAATTATAGAGGTCATGTCCTTACTCTGTAGGTTCAGATGTGGAATTGGAATACTTGCAAATATCAGATTCCACTCTATATGCGTTAACTGTACTGTAATGAACACCACTCTTACACAGGGCTCCCTGCCACTGATATTGCAACACTTGTCCAGAAGATCCCACCCTAGATGGTTCTGAAGCAGCCACAGGAGGAGAGGGTGAACAAGGTGGGGGAGGAATAGAGGGTGGCTGTGATTGAGGCAAAGGTGGTGGAGGTGGGGACAATGGAGGTGGCATTTCAGGTAGAGGGGGTGGCAGAGATGATAATGGTGGTGGCACTACGGGTACTGAAAACATATGGTCAAATTGCTGCCCTGGAGCCCCCTGTATCTGCGTAAGTGGAATCACAGAAGCAGGAACAAATGGCGCCACAATAGCATTACCATGAAAAATGTTGGGGACTACACCTGGTGAGATCGGATTCAAAGGACGATTATGACCTGAACATCGTGGATCCCAAGAACTATTTGGAGGGAGGTAAACAGGCCGCATAAATGGAGATGTTGGAGGAGGTGGAGCAGAGGGTCCCTGTGTTGGTACAGGAATGCATGGAATGCTCCCTGGTGCAGAATGCAGCTCCACTCCAGGTTTTGAATACAACCACCTTGGTTCATTGGCATGAGGGGCAACATGACCACCTAGAGTAAAGTGACACATAAATGCCATTAGTCTAAAACCAAAGAGGATACGTTAATTTCATGAAAGTAACATATATAAAAGGTAGTCACCTCCTTGTGTAGGATTCATGACTAAGTTATTGTCATAACCATCAACTTTCCTGGTGCCAGTTTCAAGCATCTCTGTAGAACCAGTAGCAGCTCTGTTTGACTGAAATATATAACCACTTTGTACTGAATTTGCCTGATTCTCAGAATTTACTCTAGGGGATACAAGCTCCATTGGGTGGGTCTCATGTTGTACTGCAAACAGGGTAGCAGAAGTACTAGACATGTGTCCTTGGTTGCTTCTGTTGTCAACATGGGTAGGGGTAGGCATTGATCTAGCACCATCAATTTGAGATACTACAACATTAGTTGGTCCGGGACCATATGGTGCCCTGTGGCTACTCCTTTCTTGGCGATGATGTCTCAGATGTGCCATCACAGCAGCAGCTTCTTCAGGAGTATCAAATTCCATCAGTAACGCACCTTCATTGCTAAAATCAGTGACCATGTAAGGACTCTTGTGAAGCACTTTCCTTGATTCATGAAGAATCTCATCCCTGGCCCATTGACTTAAAATATTTCCAACATAAACATGACAACTAGAGCCAACTGCAACACCATTCATAGCACCTCTAGTTCCTAGTCCTATATCCATAAACCTAATGCACCAAGGAAGATGCCTGCGCATATATTCACGAGCCTTTATAGCATCAAGAATGCTTCTGTACTCTACCAATGCAAATCCTTTGTTTGGAAAGAAAAAAAACTGCTCCATGACACCAAACCTCTCTAACTCAAACCTTATATGAGCTTCAGACACATCGGAACCCAAAATACCCAGCCAGAGCTGTTTAGAAGCAGAGCAAATGTCCATGGCTGCAATATCCCCATCAGAATACCAAACAATTTGAGTTCTAGGGGAAGCAAATGATGACACTAGATGACATTTGGGAGAATCAAAAGAGCTGTTTGCACCTCCAGATGAAGATCTCATGGAAGGTGAACCAAAATCCAAACTTGCATCTTTGTTTTTTTCAACATGAATATGGTTTCTTCCGTCAAATGAGTTGCTCCTGAAGTCCAATGGAGACCTTGAGACAGGTGAAGGAACATGGTTTCTCCCATCAAAAGAATTACTCCGGAAGTCTAACGGAGACCTTGAGATAGGTGAAGGCATCTGGTGGTTCACTAGATCCCTGGGTATGGACGCCCTGGCATGTGACATATCTCCATGCTCCCTAATCTCAATGTCCATGGGCCTTGCACCACCATTATCCTGATTGGAACCCATTGAGTGACTATTAACTTCAATATGCATTACAGAGCTGCGAGGCTTCATATGTTGAACTGACACTCTGTCAGAATAAGCATCACCGTGGGTTTCTTGTAGGTTAGAGAATCTAGGCACCAGATATGCTCGATTGATAGATCTCAATGGATCAGAATCATCACCATCACTGTATACTTGATTACTTTGCACATCCATAACATCAATAAAGGATCTGATGACACCCTCCAAAGCAGATCTAAAATCTGAAATAGACGGCAATCTACATATGTTCTTATACTTTGAGTGCATCCAACTTTGCAACGATGGATCTTTACTAAGAACCTGCAGTTTTTAAAAACAACAACCTCAAACTACTAATCCACAGGAAAATAAAGATCTTAGAGCAACTACTTCAGAAATTTCATTATTCAACATATCAGCACGCACCAGGTGACAATATGAGTAGTAATGTGCCAACACTATTATCAGGTGTCTACTAATAAATATAAATCCACTACGTGTTTCTTGGTTTTAAATGTCCCTGGTAAAATCAACTAGTGTGTTGAACTTAACAACCCCTTGATATATGGAAACACGGAAACATGCGATTTCATAATCCCTGCAGTTTTTGACTGATCTTGTGCTCAAGAACTAACAAACATCAAAAGTAATAGGAAGTTATGTGAAGGAATTGTATATGAATAACAAAAACCAAGGCACCAGAGTTCAGAAATCGATGCGACATAATATATGTAGCAGATATCATGTAAATGAAAGGAAACAAGGAATTACCAGTCCTAACAAGCAGCTCTTTGGAACTGAAATTACATCTCCAAAGATATTGTTGCCATCTGATGCCAGCTGCTCGGAGCTAACATCACTGCCTCTGTTGCTTGTTTCAACAGAAGCTGTACTTAATTTAGGTTCATCACTAGTTTTGCCTTCCTTATCAATTCTGCTTACTATCTGATTCAGAATATACTGCCCTCTTTGAACTCCATCTGATGCAGTGGACTTCAAGAGTTCAAAGCAGGCTGTAATTAAGTCTTTGGGATAACAAAAGAGAATCCACAGTAAACAAAGAGCACGTAACTGGAATAACTTGTTCACCGAAGATTCATTTCCATCAGAAAACTTCTGAGTCAGCTCACGAAAAGTATCAGCAGAACCATGCATTCTCACACATTCTCTACCTACGATCTGAAACACATCCCTTCCCTCAAACGACGATACGAAGAAGGTAAGCACATTCTGGAAAACGCCAGAACAAATACCGCGGATGACAGATGATGCCGAGGCCACCAAGGAAGCAGTGCAACAAATATCAGACAGACCAAGAATGCACGATTTCGCAGTCTGAAATGCGAAACCATCAGCATCTTCTCCTCTATTTATCAAACCCGTGCTCCAGTTATGCATATTGATCACAACTCTCACCGCGGCTTCGAGAGCAGTGGGACATTTTGAAGCATATCTAGGAATGAGATCAGCCACAATGCGTTGTACGCTCGTACAGCCTGTGAATTTAGCCTGATGATTAACACATTGAAACACAGAAATTTACAGTCTACACTCTGAAGCTTGCTTATTAGGTTTTCCAATCAAATAACTTTGATCACTGAAATTTTAAGCTCGCTTCTACAATCACGAGAGTGAAATTAACTGAAACAGTTAGGGACAAAAGAGTAAAAGCGACACTGACCTCTGGAAGCAGTGATGAGTGAGAGATAAGCTTGCTCGAGATCGGCGGTGAGAGGAGCAGAGTCCTTGTTCGATAGGCAGAACTTAATCCGCTTATAGCAGTCGTAAACGCCTCGAATTTCATCTCTGTGTCTTCGTTTCCTGAGAAGTTCCTCATGCGACGGAGACTCTGGAGCTGACGAGCTCGGCGTTTGTGGCCGTGGAGGCGGAGGCGGCGGTGGTGGTGGAGATGATGTCGGAGGTGAAGGAGGTAGTGGTGGCTCTGCTTCGGCTTCTAGAAGCCTTCGTTTCTTCGGAGACTGCTCTACGAAGGCCATGGAGGGTGAGAGAGAAGACGGCGTTGGCAGAGGGAGGACTGAGGTTGGCCGGCGACTTGGGCGTTCTGGATATCCGCTGGTAAGGAGTGTCCTACGTGGCTATGCTTCTATTTCTATAACGCACTATTACATTTAGTTAACCGTGAACCAGGCCCAGATAGGGTTGGGCTGATGAGAAGAGCCCTAAGCCCAGTACTATAACTCCTTCCGGTTGCGGACACCACTTGCATGCCGGACCACCCGACAGTACTGGAGACCTCCATAACCCGCAGCCGCCGACATCGAAGAACGAAAGGGATTATGTTCCCGTTGATCATTCTCAAATTCTCATGAATTCACAAAAGTTTCCTTCTCTCATTCTACTCGATATCTTAATTTTTCGAAGGTTCCCATTGATCTTAATTTCTTAATTATCACCAAGAATGCAATACTGTACATATGCATAATGTATACACGTATGCAATACTGTACGTACAGTACTGACGGAAGGACCAACCAATGTAAACTCGAACATGCACGTAAGCACGTTTCATTTTGGTATAATTGTGTACATATATAAACGCGTATTAACAAACAACTGTAGATGGGAAATATATAGCTAGCTGGAAAACCTGCCAGCTGATCGATGATGAACATATGTTTTAGATCTTTATCGGATCAAAAGAATCTCCTCATATTAACGAGATCTGAAATACAGATCGATGTTCGCACTTCGCAATTGACCATATAATTAAAAATAATGTATTCATACTTAAATCGTGTGATCGAATTTACAAAGATCATGCATCCCCATGCCACCAGCTGCTTAATTAGTTTAAAGTTTTGAAGAACAAGAATCAGAGGCCAGACGTGTTCATATATAAAACTGGAAGTACTTATTTAACTCAACTCATTACAAGTTAGGATTTAAAGTTTAATATACATTAATTCTTTTTTCGTTCTTCTCTGTTATATTGATAATTATCAATTAGGAAATGAAAAAAAAATAAAAATTACAGCATCTTGTTGCTGAGTCATAGAAGCGTAGCCATCTTGTGCAGGTCCAGACCAATGTCCATTCCGTTATAGGCAATAGGAGAATACATCCACATGTCATCGGAGCTCAAAAGCTGCACAAATCAATCAGTAAACGTTTTAAGCAGCAAATTTATTTTCAAAATTTTGTAAAATAATTATTAATTAGTGCAGCAAATAGCTTGTCTCACGTACCTTGATTTGGAGCTGTAAAAACTTGACATAATGCACTGCCTCTTCCAGCATTGTGCTGATGTCAACCTTTGTTCCATTGGGGACAAGGTTCTGCAAGACTCTCAAGCGCTCGTTGATTCTCTCCCTTCGTTTCTGCAAGATTTGGATGGGTGAAGAAATGTGAGCTAGAAATCATATACAGTGTTACACACATACTGACATACATGATACATGCATGCATGTCTGGTTGTTTCTACAACTAGTGAATTTATGAGATATATGATCAAATGCAATAACATACCCTAGCATAGAGGCTCTGGGGATCGGTTGCAGATCCTCTATTGGCTCTTGTCTTGCCATTCAAGTTAAGGGCTGATGATGATTTCGGGTCCGAAATCTCTCCGGCTCCGTCGGTCTCCTGAGAAGCATTGTCATCTTCGGAGCTGGTATAAGAGCTCGAGCTCTGTTTATCAACACCGGTGTTATTGTTACTCTCTTCTACATCTTTCACTATCACGTCTAAGTTAACCTTTTGGCCCTTTCTCGCCCTCACATTGTTCTTCTTCGTTTTCTGTACCAATAATTAAAATTAAGCCATGTGAGAAAGTTGACAATCAGATGGAACAGCTTGATAAACATGATCAATCAATATAAGTCTTTGATCTGAGTTTAAAAACTTCCAATGATGAATGCTTACCTCTTTTGACAAGCGAGGTTTCTTCTTCGGATTACTCTCAGCATTGTCAATTTTGTTCTTTTTTTCTGCCACATGATCATGCACCCTCTTGCGCTGCAGTTCAATTGGAGGTTGACTGTCATCTGAAAACCCCGTTTTGCCACTGCCGGAATCTTCATTGTTACAGACGGCTCCTTCCATACCCATGTCAGAAAATGCCGGGATGAATGGCCCAAAGTTGTTCTTACTCCCAGTCATAGACACATCCATTGATGTAGATATGTCATTACTCATTGGAGTATAGCCACCAAAGTAGTAACTCTCAGGGTTCATGATAGTACTATAGCAAGAATTATTTTCTTGAAGAAGAGAGTGCATACTAGAGTTGACAGTGTCTAAAGAATGAAACAAACTCTGGTTGAACCTGTTCATTCCCATTTCGTTACCAGCTTGAGAATCAGGATCACAATGGTGTGCTGGGCATGGGATTTTTGTAAAATTAAATGATCCCTCATTGTGTTGAAAAGGAAATGATGAGCCTTCATGACCGATAAAATGCGGTGTGAAATCGAGCTCTTGATCTTCGCTAGTGAACAATCTGCTGATGCACTCCCATTGATCTCCCTCGGCAAAAACTCCAAGAGACTCCATTACTATATAATTAGTTTGAGAGTGTGTGTATTTGTGTAGATCGAGTACTATAAGCCAAGAGGTGTGAGAAGCTCAATTGCACTGAGGACAAGCAAAGGACTATAAACCTATATATACCCTAGCACCCCACAAACCCCACACAGGAATGCTAGCAAGTGATTGACTTCGATTTGCATATGCATTTCTAAATTCCTCAAAGCCCTAATGATTGAAGATATTAGAGAGTTCGAATACTCTGCTTTCAGGAGTCCACTGTGGGTCCCGGCTATAGCAGGCGAAGTACAACTAAGAGGTAGGCCCGCTTTGCCACCCTAGGGCTTGTTCTATTTCGATTATGGGACGTCTAAATTAATTTAATAATTAACCAGAAACCTTCTATGATTAAAACACATAAGACTTGCTGAGGCTGCCCTAATCTTGCTGCAAAGGAGTCCAACCAATGATTGGAGGGTCAGTTAACAGTGATTAGTTAGTCTCTAAAAATGTGATAATGTTGTTAAATTAACTGGCATGGGGTAGAAGATTATGACCGATCGACGAATCAGATCGAACACATACACAGCATGCGCATAGTGCACAAGAGATTAAAACTGGCAATGTTTGAACCTGTGAGAACGTGGACGGTCTTAATTGTATAGAATAAACTGCAGAATTGTTTTGGCGGAATAAAGAAACCGATCGAAGAGGTCGGCAACATCGTGGGGCTGAGTCTGACATTTGTTTAAGCTCTCCGACAAGTAAGCGCCAAACTCGTTCTTTGTTATTCTTCCTCGGGACCTTAACCTAACAACTGTTTCGGATCCCAGCTCTCAGCAACAACTTGGACAGTATCTACCGTCGATCATCCATTACACACAATTCTGGAGGTTAAATATCCTGTTAGTACTGTTTAAAACTAATCTGTAGTACCATATCCCATGTACTTGATCAAAAGTCAATCATCCCCATATAATTAAAGGATCGATCATTTTGCTTTTAGGGCAAACATGCACTCATAGAGGTACAATATTCCTTAACTTGTAGTGAAGGCACTGTGCACGCCTTCAGCACACCAACTTTCTTTGCTTTATTGCTAGCTAGCAAGCATCTTGTCTATTATTGCCGAGTTACCCACACTACAAAAGGAAATTTAAGGTACGTAACAACGAAAATTTGACATTATCTACGACTATAGGCGATTGCATTTACGCCTTTCAGGTTTCCTATACTAGATTGTCAGCGTCCTGCTCACCATGAAAGGGTTTTAGACTTTTAGATATACCACATTACGAAATGTGATTAATAGTATGTCATACGATAATTATTCAATGAATAGCTTGGTTGTCAATATTGTTGGAGAGGCCACATTAGCGTATCTAAATTTGTAGCAACTAATTAAACATGCATGATTAATTAATTGTATTTCATCTGATAATGATTCAATGAATGACTTGGTTGTCAAGATTGTCCGATAACATTTTCTCTCCGAGTGTAATGCTAGAGATACCGCATTGGCGAATCAAAAATTGTAGCAACAAACATAATCCAAAAGAAAACAAGTATAATCTTACACACCATTATGCATGTGTCCTCGATTCAAGAGCTTTAACTCGACATATATGTGTTCTGTTCACGTAGTAGAACAGATCGAGTGATCAATCGGATCAAGCAGCAGGATAAGGCTATATATGATTCTGTAATTTACATACAAATGATACGTTGGAATATATATGACTAGTTGGACATGCCTCGCTGCATATACTTATTTGGTTCGTGTGTCGTTTATTTTTGATGCAAGCCCTCTATAGGCCCATAATGAACACACGCGTACGTACCCAACTGTCATTTCTGTATTCTACCGAGTCTTAAGGTTTCAGTAGTCTATAATAGTTCCCACGCGTCAGATAGAGACAAATACTTCGAATTTTTAATGGTTTATGCGATGAGGTCTTCGTTATTGATGGTTTGCGAAATTTGGCACCGGCCATTGCACGACCTTTGGAGAAACAAAAGAAACCCTAAAACCCATATGGGAATAAAATCTATTCGAACATATATGGAGCTGCCTTATAATCTGATTTTATTCCTTAATGAATAAGATAGAGAGAAAAAAAATTGTGTCTCGTATACATTCATCGCCTCTTCGCATGATTTTAGAGATAGTTTGGCGTTTGAAGCTTTGGTATATTTCAGATAAACAAAAGGCAAAGGAGAAATTGAAGAATGACAAGTAGTTCTTCTACCAAACTAAAACAGCCCTATTTTAATTGAGTTCATGGCTTTGGTCTTAACGACCTACTCTCTCCAGCCACGTGATCCTCTTCTTAGCCATACGCACATCCCTTCATTTTGTTTGTTATTAGGGTTTGCGACGCTCTTCAAAAAAAGGGGGGGTTTGCGACAAGATTGGTAAACTCACAGACGGGGGCTGATCCAACCCTTTCGCAACTTGGGCCGCAGTCCACCCAATTTTTTAACTACTTAAAATTAATAATAAAAATATAGATGTATATTTCTAAAATCATATCTGTTTGACCGGCCCGAGCTCAGAACTGCACCACCAGCATCCACGCGACAGTCACAGTGCAAGTCAAGCAATCACCGACGCCGTCAAAACCCTGATGCCGTCGCTGGCCCATAGCCTCCCCGACATCAAACCTCGTTGCATTCACCGATCTCCGACCAAAGCCGCCAAACCCCTTCACTTTTCAAAAGCACCGCCGTCCGACCACAAGTAAGGGTAACCTCGCCCTCGCCTCAACAAGATCGAGACGTCGCCTAAACGGAGGCGTATCTCACCTCGCACCACGGGCCACCGCCGCACCCTCCTGAGCATTCGATTCCCAACACTGCCAACAGAACCTCTTCAGACGCGCGCGTGCTAAGAGTAACATTAATTTGTCTATTGTTTCGCCTCCCCGGACTATCACCGTACGATGTCTCCGTCGATTAATTCATAAACATTAAACAACAAAATTTATGTATGTAAATTCACCAATTTTTATATTTAAAAATAAACAATATATCGATAATATTGATAATAATTTAATTTTTGATAAATTTTAAATGAGATATAGTTAATTATATCAAAAAATGAGATATAGTTAATTTTAAACAATATATCAAAAAATGAGATATAGTTAATTATATTAATGTAAAAAAATTTATTCTCAGTATTAAAGTTGTATGTCTCCCTATTTTTATATTATATTCTTATATTATAATATTAAAATCATGAGAATGAGTCTCATAAAAAGATACGAGCCTTTAAAAACAGAATTGTGCGCTGTCCGTACAATAGAGCCCACAATATTTCAAAATTCTGAATCAGCTCCTCTCACAGATGCATCCACAAACTAGCCCTCCCATTTCTACGTGTAAATCCCGTGGACTGGAAATGGCCGGATGCATTATTACGTATGACGGCAAATACTACCATGCATGTTTTGAACACAAACGGTTCCAAACATGGTACAAATTCTTGACACAAGATATATATATATATATATATAGTATTGGTGCATATGTAATGCGATTAGTTTATAATTCTTGACAAAAGACAAAATACAGTAGCTGGTAGATTAGTTTTGTCGCTTCTCTAATCAGTTAATTAGAGTCCCCGATGAGATTGACGATGACAAGAGATCCTGGACGTCCACGTACGAAAGTTTCAAACTTTCATTGATCTAATTCAATGTCGCACACCTAATTAGCACATCTAAACTAATCACGTACTAAGGATAAGCTTGTTGGCGTAAATTATTTGCCTTCATACTTGTACAAGTGACCTTTGGCACATTAACTAAAGTACTATGAGGTCATAAACTGCGGGCAACGACACTAAACTAATTTCCTCGTCTGGTCTATCGATCAATCCACGTGCGTTGCGTGATTCTATCGATAACCATGCATACTTTTCATTCGGTTGGTAATAATTCTACTAACAAACCGGTGAGGGGAAGAAACCATCGTCCAAGGTACCAAATCGTTAGGGGTCTACAAAAATTTCTTTTATACTTTTTGTATAGAAATATAAAATTATACTAATATAAATATATAAAAATAATATAACTGGTACTTTTTTTGCTTGTGAAAACTGTTTATATTAGTTTTGAACATCTTTAGATTTTTAATTGTTAGATTATAGATTTATGTGTATGATTTTGTGATTAACAAAATAGTTTGGATACTGTGTGAATAATATCGAATATTCGCCGTCTTTAGTTCTTCTTTTTTAACCAACATGAGGGTGCACCATTTTTAGTTCTCACTTCAGGTCCATAAATGTCAGGTCTATCCCTGGTTACTAGTGATGCATGACCAATAAATTAATAAATAATATGTATGTTTAAAAGAGCAAGAGATTTACGAATTACGATCCTTAATTTAGATACGTGTGATCAATATACATGACTCTTATACTTCATTACCAGCAGAAACACTATAGCAGACGACTTGCCAGAAAACAGGCCGATGACAGCCGACGAGGTTCTCCAGTCGTCAGTCATAGTACTATAACCGATGACATGATTCTAGTCGTCGACTATAGTAGCCGGAGAATCGTCGGGTATAGTTTGTAACTATTACCGACGAGTGTTTTTAACTATAACCGAAGACTTTGTAGTATCGTTGGCTATAGGCGTTTATAGATCCAATCTGGGCAGCAACTTGGTAATTAAAAAAAAATCCCGCGGAAACTGAAAACGCTCTGAAATCATTGGGTGTTGTCAAAAACTGTCCACAATGAGTTCGTAATTCATTATATAGGTACGTACGTACGTATATATGTGCATGTGTACGTGTTGATTGTGGTATATACATATATATATATATGTGTGCGCACATGATGTATAGAGTTGAGATATATATATATATATATATTGTTAATTTTGAGTTGACTATTGAGTTTGAGTGATTGATGGTTGATTTTGAGTGATTGATAATTGATTTGTAGTAATTATCGTTGATTATTGTGAATATAGGATGATTTATTTGATTATTGTGATTATTATAGGGTTAATTGTGATTATTATGGTTAATATATATTGTGATTATTGTGTGTTTCGGTTAATTGTGATTGTAGTGTGGTTATTATTTAGATTTTTGTGATTATAGTTAGGGTATATATATTAAAATCATGGAAATTGTACGTGCGTGTAAGCGCACACATATATATATATATATATATTAATTGATTGATTGTTGATTTAATTTGAGTTAAATTAGACGAAAATAAATATATGATCGAATAATTAGAGATCGAGTAGAATATATATATAATTAGACAAAAATAAATTTTCTATATAAATATAAATTAGACAAAATATGTATATGTTCATTTGTAATTAATTAGGGATCGATCGAGTAGAATAATTAAATTATGTAATTTATAGTTTAAATATCAATATATATAATGATGAATTTTTAATTAATTAAATAATGGGTATATATACAACTATAATTTTCATGATGGACAGGAGTTAGATGTGTCTTCCAATATAGGATGTAAGATATCACCGTGGAATTAGGAGTTTTGTGAAATATGTGAAGGTTAATTGTGGAGGGATGACAATTCATTATTGTCCGTGTATGAAATGCCAGTGTCGCAGCGAGCGATATCGTTTTCACATCCATAAAGTATTGGAGCACTTGAAGAAAAATGGGTTTTGGGATAAGTACATATGTTGGATTTATCACGGTGAGAGCTCATCAGTTGGTCAGCATGATCAGGGATAATTTTTTAGAGTGGCAATACATCCAATGATCCAACAACAAGGTTGATCAACGATATGTTTCCTCATGAGAGCGGTGTATTTGCTGAAGAACCAGATATCCCTTCCGCCGTTGGGGGTTTCCCTCATATTGAGGCAGTCCAGGAATTACCTACAACTGTCAACACTGCTGGTATGGACAATTACAACAACCTTATTGCCTTCCAACAGACCCCGTTGTACAACGAGTGTAATAAGACTGTTCTTGAAAGTGTTATGGGAGTAATGAAGCTGAAATTAGAGAAAAAAATCAGTGTGAAGGTTGTTGATGATTGGCTGAAGTGGTCTGGTTCGTTGTTGCCCCTCGGTCATCACCTTCCAACCACTCATCGTAAGATGCGACATATCCTAAAACATCTTAGTCTTTCCTAAATCAAAATCCATGCTTATAGATATGATTACGTTCTGTTCTAGGGTGAAGATGCTTATGGGAATGATCTTGAATCCCTTGATGGTTGCCCGGTATGTGGTACAGATAGGTATAAGTTGACTCCTGCCGGAAACAAGAAAGCTATGAAGATACTTCGGTATTTTCCACTGATAGATAGGCTAGAGCGGTTGTTCATGTGTGCACACACGGCTGAAGCTATGAGATGGAGGGCCGAGAGGAATTTACCCGACGGTGATACCCTTATACACCCTGTTAACGGAGAGGCTTGGAAGCACATGGTGAGGGAGTTTTCTTATTGCATCAGAGGTTCGAAATGTTTGGCTGGGGCTTTCATCTGACGGATTCAACCCTTTTGGCAACATGAGTCTTCAATATAGTATATGGCCAGTTATTTTGATACCGTACAACCTTCCTCCATGGATGTGCATGAAGAAAGAATACAATATGCTCACTATGATAATTCCAGGGCCAGGTTATCCAGGAAAGTGTCTCGATGTGTATTTGAGACCCTTAATTGAAAAGCTTAAGTACATGATTGAGCATGGTCATCCTACTTATGACAAGTTATAAAATGAGATGTTCCAAATGCATGTCATGCTTGTTGGAACCATTAGAGATTTTCCTGCACGCGGGATGTTGTCGGGAAAATTTACTAGGGGATACATGGCTTGTCCAGAGTGCATGACTATTGAGTCTTGCATATCTCATTGCAGGAAAATTGTACAGATGCGTCATCGTTGTTGGCTTCCACATGATCACCCATTTCAGGAGGATATGGAGGCATTTGATGGGACTGTGGAAACAGGTAAGCAGCCGAGGAGATGGACGGGGGAGCAAATATTTGAAGTGCTAAATGAATACGATTTTGGGCAGCTTAGCAATCATCCTGAGATAGTGGCGTCAATACCTGACAAACCCGACAGGTATAAATTCTGGACACACAAAATTATTTTTTGGGAACTTCCATATTGGTCCAAGTTGCTGATAAGACACTACTTAGATGTCATGCATATAGAGAAAAATGTGTGCGAGAGTGTGGTCGTCACAGTGTTGAATTGGGAGGGAAAAACTAAAGACGGACCGAAGGCACGCATTGATCTGAAAAGAATTGGACTGCGAAAACATTTGTGGTTGGGGATGGGAAGAAAAAAATGCATCAAGCTCCTTATACCGTCAAGTTTGCCCAGAAGAATGAAATTTTTGGCTGGATGAGTAATGTTAGGTATCATTCTGGCTATGCAGGAAATATAAGTCGGTGTGTCAACTTCAAAGACAATAAGATGTACGGACTAAAGAGTCATGACTGTCATATACTGCTTCAACGCCTCTTTCCTGTTTTCATTCGAGAGTACCTGCCCAAAGAGGTGGTGGATCCATTAGTGGCTTTGTCAAGATTCTTTCAGAAGTTATGCACGAGAGAAGTGAAGAAATCGGACATGTGGGAAATGCAACAGGACATCATTTTTATCATGTGCAAATTAGAAAGGATATTTCTTGCAAAAAATTTCGACATCATGCCTCACCTGATGCTCCATTTTCCGGAACAATTGTTGCTTACCGGTCTAGTACACTACACATGGATGTATCCCATGGAAAGGTACGTAAGGCATCTTTGAATCTGGCTATGTCTTTAATATTATTTATTCACTTATTTTATAATAATCATAACATGCTCTTTAATGAAAACTTTATAGACAATTAGGGGACTACAAAGACTATGTGATGAACAAATCTGCACCCAAAGGGTGTATCGCTGAAGCATATATTGCGCACGAGTGCATAACGTACACTAAGATGTATTTGGGAGTGTTGGAGGACCCTCCACAACATAGGCCGGTAGATGAACTGCAGTTCAACCTTTCGATCATCTCCAATGATGTTGAAGTTTCTGGAAAGTTGCCCAACTCGTACAATTTGGAACCATATGAACTAGTCATTTCCCACATGTCGGTATTGATTAACTGTCCAGAAGTTCAATATTCGAAAAATGTGCACCTTTATTGCCCTGCTATTGTCGGTGATGTTGAGTACCACAACAAGACGTTCGCAAACTATTTTGGCAAATTGGTACGTATATAGATATATTTACTTGTATATGAATTTAAGTGTCTCGTATCCGATTTATAGTTAAGTTAATAAATGATTATTTTCAGATGAACCATGTACAAGATGATGGTATCCCTCAGTGGTCACACGAATTGAGGCTCTTGGCGTAGAAACTAGTAACTTCCAGAGTTTATCCTATGTGTAAGGTAAATGGCGTGCTATTTATTTGTGAACATAGAGATGTCAGACGAAGAACACAGAATTTTGGGGTAATGGTGCATGGTGGGCATAATGGAGTTGACTATTACGGTGTTCTCCATTCAGTTGTCGAATTAATTTATAGGGAAGGCATGACAGTGCACTTGTTTAAGTGTAGATGGTTTGATACTGACCCTGAGAACAGAAGGACCGATCAATATGACATATTTTCGGTGAATACTGCTACAAGCTGGTATGAAGATGATCCATTTATTTTGGCCACGGTGGCGAAACAATTGTTCTATCTTGATGATCTTGTGCATAAAGGCGTGTGGAAAGTGGTTAACCATGTTCTTCCAAGAAACATATACAGTGCCTCGATACTTGGTGTGACTTTGGATAATGAAGAAGTTAGTGCATACCAAGAGACGAATGCAACTGGTATTCCTGAATCCTCAACAATTCCCCTTACTAAAGTGATACAGAGTAGTGTGGTACGAATTCCTTGATCGAAACTTATTGATGTTAATCAAAATGAAGACAATGAAGACTCAAGTGATGAGGGCTTACACATCTTACCTGAAATTAACTCTGAAACCGAGTCAGACTCAAGCGATGATTCTGACTACGCGTCTTAGTGTACGTATGTTAATTTGAGTACGAACGTGCAATGTAAAATGATATGTAGAACGATGACTTGAACGTGCAATTTGAATATGATGTGTAGGACGATGACTTGAAAGTGCAATTTGAGTATATATGAACGTGGAATTAATGAATAATGTCGTCATTCGTGATATGTAAAGTAGGAACTTTGTTTAATGAGTCTTTTTTATAAGTAACTTAAAAACACTCATAGTCTTTTTTAATTACTAAATCAGAAAAAACAAAAGCAAATTAAGTGGAAGGAAAAAAAATATGTAGCCGACGGTATTCATAATAAATATCGTCGGCTATACTATAGTCGACGACTATATTTATGTCGTCGGGTATAATTGTCGAGTTATATCCCCCAGAAGAGCCGTTTTGGACAGAAAACGAAACAGCCTTTTTTTTCAATGTATCCTTTCGATTTGCAGTGCTGTCGTCGCCGATTGAGCCGTTGTACTTCATTCTAGCCGCCGTCGTTCATCCTAGCCACCGATTGAGCCGCCACCGTTCATCCTACAACCCAAAAACAGGTTCCTCTCCCTAAATCCCTAAATCCCCAATTTTGAATTTTTTTTATTTAGGTTCAATTTATGTTTAGTTTGTTGATAATGTGGATATTTGGATGAGTTGTGTGAATATATATTGGATTATTGTTGAATTTTGTTGATTTTTGGAATTATTACTGGATTATATATTGGATATTATTGGATTATGAAAATATATATTGGATTAGGAATTTTTGGAATATAATGGAATTTTTTTGAATTTTTGTAATTTAATGGAATTATATATGAAGGAATATATAATGAAATTTTTGGAATATAATGGAATTTTTATGAGAGTGCAAGGATTTTTTTATGAATTTTTAGAAATTGGTAGATTAATATATATGAATTAATTTGATTTTTTTGTAATTTATGGAATTATTGTGAGTTAAATATGGAAATATGTGAATTAATATATATGACATTTTTTATATTAATGTGAATTAATTTTAATTTTGGTAGATAAATTTTAAAAACTATATAAAATTGAGTATGTTACGTAAATTTTATAGAAACGATGAATTTGTTGAACTGCGGTGCTTCGCGAGGGGGCTCGAGAGGGAGATCGGGACGTGGGGATGAGAGCAGCGGAAGTCAGTCCGCATCCGGATCCGCCAGTATCGGCAACACTTACAGCGTTCCTCCCACCTTTCGGCACCGTGCACTTCTAGGTCAGGGACAACCTAAGCAGCAGCAGGTCGAGCCTCGCCGACCCTCCGGCGCGAGGAGATTTTATAAGGACAGTCGCACGCCTTCAACGGATAGTGCGACTCAATCCTCGGTCCGAATGCCGGACATTCATCGGCGGGAGCCTTCCCCATCCACCGACCAGACTCCTCATTCTTCCGAGGAAGCTGGTGGATCAACTCAGTCCTCGGCCATGATACGACTATGCCCGACGTCTACCCTATTCTTACCTTTGAAAATCCCGACGATACCCCTCGTCGATCCCACGGGAATACGCATATGTACCCTTCCCACAACCTCTTTGGAGTGCAAGGATTCCGGGACAACGCACCGACGAATCAGGTAAATAATAATTAGTGATATCTTTTTACTTAGTAATATTTAAATTCAATTAGGTGTTGATGTTTAAAAAATCGTCTACAAATGTGATAGGCGCGATCGTGCCCGGTGAAAAACAAAAGAGGACCAGAGGCCCCGTCGTCGGCAAGTTACTGGACAACGCGATTCGGGTTATCCGTGGTGGCCAAGTTATGATTCCGACCGAGGATAGAGGCGAGGTGATAGAGGGAAAGGTCACTCGACAGTACGCAGGGATGGCGGGCAGCATCATACGGGATAGAGTCTCAATGCTGGATTAGTCGAGAAGGCTATTTCTGAAGTCAACACAAGGAACCAGGCCAAAAACACAAAAAATCATCATGCCGGTTCCAGATCATACTCGGGTTGGATCAAGGAGGCGGCCAACTACCCAGAAGTCCATCCGCTTGTTTATACGATGCAGCACGCGTATCTGCAGTCCCCCGAAGATGTTGTAAGTGTCCTTATAACAAAATAAACATATATATTTCTTAATTTTTTAGATTGTTTACATTAATTAACATTTTATTTTTATTTGTCAATTAGGCGAGAGTTCAGGAGGTGATTCCGGAGGTGTTGACTCAAGTGGCAAGAGAGCGTTATCCCAACACCTCCGATGCGGAACTCTCGACTGATCAGATTGATCAATCTGATCTCATCATAGCGGCCAGGATTATGGCAACCGCGATCCCTCCAGGGAAGAACACTTTCTACTGCAGGGGGCTCAGAAATTGGGGTCAAGGGCTGCTGAAGAAGACTCTTGAATTCTCTCGCCGATCGGGATTTTTGAGGACTAATCAGCTACAGGAGCAGCTTCAGAGGCAAGTGATGAAGATGGAATCTCAACGACTACGGATGGAGGAGCTGGAGCGGGCGAGAGCCTCCGAGCAGGAGGCGTGAGCTGCAGAGCAGAATCGGTTGGCCGAGCAGCAACAGATGATGGGGACATGGATGCAGCATTGTTATGCACAGTTGCATGCGTCTGGAATCTAGATAGCTCCCCCGCCCATTTTCAGTGTATTACAGCCGCAGCCGCCGGACCAAGGAGCCAATAGCAATCCGTTTGACCACATTTACTTAGGAAACCCGTAGTACGCATATGTATATAGATTTGAACTATTTTAGTTTTTTTATTTATTTACGTGTATAGTTTCAATATTTTTGGATTTTAAATGTGAACAATATTGGTGGCTTTTTGGAAATGCAGGTTCTGGGATGAAACCCAGAACCTGCGAAAAAAATTAAAATATCACACACTATAGCCGACGATATAGACAGATATCGTCGGCTATAGTTTCCTCCATAGTCAACCAGTTTGACCAGGGGAGTAGGTATAGCCGACAACAAAGTCGTAGGTTATAGTATGGAACTATAGCCGACGACCTTATCTCGTTGGCTATAGATCCATACTATAACCGACGACAACCCTATCTTGTCGTCGGCTATAGTATTACCGATGGTCTATTACCGACGATATTACATCTAACGACTCCTCGACGGCTATAGCTATAGCCGACGATTTTTGAGGACAGGTCGACGACTTCATGTCGTCGGTTATAGTTTTTCTGCTGGTAGTGCTTCTTTATTTCTAGTTTCCCAAAATTTAAAAAATGGACGTGCATTATACCCAAGGAATAAAATATCGGATATCGATGATATATCGACTGTCAAAAATATAAAAAATTTGACAGATATATCGAGAAATTAAATATATTAATACAATTTCGAGAAATATTACGAAGAATTTAAATGTTAAATTAGTGGTTGTTCATCAATATCCCATAACCAAAAGCTTGTATATAGATAACAAATAAAGATAAATAGCATAAAAATGGTAGAAAGGTTGGCTGGGTTGATAGTTTAGTTTCTTGGTCACCAGGGTTCGAATCTTGTGTGTATCTTATATTTTGTTGGCAAATTGGGCAATTAAGGCGAGATTGACTTGCGATTTAGGCAGGAGTGTTACAATTAATGTGAGATTGACTGCAATTAAGGCAGGAGTCTTGCAAACCATAATATCGCCGAGATAAGCTGAAATTTATATCGACACCCTCAAAATACAATAATAAATTTCGGAAATATTATCAATATTTAATACCTTGATTATACCATTTATACATTTTTTTTATAAGATACCATTTATACATGAATACCTTCACTATACTTTCGAAAAGGAAAAACAATGGGAAGGAGACCTTACTCAACAACACGTATTAGACTCCTAATGACATTATAATGGAGTATATGCCGCACTAATCCCGCTAAACTAATCAGTCAAGGCAAAGCTTGGTTCTTTAGGATAAAATAATGCCTTTTCATTTATGAGATCTTCCGATCCTCCTCAACTGTGCACCGATCAAACTCTACGTTACTAAATATCAACTGGTTTGGACCAGCAGGACGGCAAATACAGCGGTAGATTTTGTGGCAGCAAATGCGTCGAGTTTGGTATCAACCCCAAACTCCTTTATTAATTTTTTAGCAGAGTTTACTCAAATCTTGTTTAAAGACACCTGTTCTTCCCCTTGTTATTTGTAATATAAGTGTCTTTCTCTTCAAAAAAAAAAAAACTCTACGTTACTAAATATCTCATATTTATATATATGTTCGAATAAGTGAATTATATTAATGGTATTCGTGTAAGTAATTTATTAGTTTATAATCATATATGAACTGTCAGACTCGAGGTATTTAACTTATTTTTGGTTTCCTGCCTAGACTATTAATCGTTTTTTTTAATTTTGTTTTTCTAGTAATCGTAACATTTTATATCGTTTCATGCCCTCATGAAGAGCAAAAATTATTTGATTGGTTGAGTGACCAGTTCCAACGTCCACGTAAGATGAAAGTCAGAAAGAATGAACAGAAAGAAATATTTTAGTGTAGGCTGCTTGACTCCCATGCATCATACAACTAATTAAACATATCTGATGCTTCTTCAAACGTGTAACTGCAAACTAATGCACATCGCTTCAATTATGTAAGAGATGCACCAAAACAGTTTCTTAATCTTAATTGCTTCTGGATCTTAACATGTCATGTTTATGATTTGCCCATCTAATTGCATTGATTGTGTACATTATTAAGGATACGAAGAGCATTTGCCAATAGGGCAGTGTATAAATTATTTGCCTCTCTACCGAACTAAATTAGCCGACTAAATTTGAAGCGCGTTCAAATAAATTCGATAAAGACGCTTACGGATTAAAGAAGAATTCTAATGAATATGTACAAGTGTATTAAACAGCACAATGAGTATGATTCTTCCATTTAAGATCATTTATCCCCTTTATCACACTTCTAACAGTACTTGATTGTTTTTTCTTACTTTTTTAACAAAATAAACTGAAGAGAAGTACCAGTGAAAGTGTGTCTTGTAATAAAATCATTCTAATGTAAGCGCTTGTGGTTAGCCAAGTGGCCAAGTGGTCAGATAATTTGGGTCATATAAACAAACATGTTTCACTCACTATACCAATCTTGCGAAGCAGGTTGCATCAGATAAAACATATTCAAAATAAAAATAAAAATGACAAACCGGAGATGAAACATGAACGAGAAGCCCCGTAAATTTAGGAACAGACATCCGATTATAGCATTTTCAACTATTAAAATTTCATACTTTATTATGAAATCTTGATAAATTATTATTCATTTAAGTTTTTTTCATCTCCAATCATCAAAATTTTATATCTTAAAATGAGATAAACTGTTTTCATCTCCAACTATAGCATACTTCATACCTGAAAACTCATTATACCATATTCTCTCTCTTCCTTTTTTATTTTTCTTCCTCACATAAGTTGAATTTTATACCTTATATTGAATCTCATTTTGATATCTATTTTAAGGTATAAACTCTCCTATATAAGATATAAGATCTTCATTTTGTACCATTGGAGATGCAATTTTTCATCAAAACTCATTTTAAAGTATAGAATCTTAAATAGTTGGAGATGATCTTGGGCTCTCTTTTTGAGCTTCTTTGTATTTGGCCCAGGCCCCTCCGGAATGTTCACACTCATGTAGCGTCAGTTAGCCCACCAATCGCATGATCACCATATAAGGCTTGATAGCCAGCAAATGGTAACAAGGCCCACTCGTCAATAATCTTTCATAGTTTCATTGCAGCAGCACCAACACTAGGCCATTTCAAGTAAAAATTCTACTTATTTGTGCTTAGCACATGCCATGAACAAGTTTTCTTAGATCTTCAACCATCAAAAGTAAATAAATCCCTTGTAAGTTACAACCCCTACACTCGGAGTGTCTTTGTGAAATTCTGCAGCTCCAAAAGAAGCTAAGAATTTGAATGGCAAGGAGCATCAAGTCCAACCAAATCATGCTCCAGGTGCATTGATGAGTACAAATAATGGGTTGTCTCCCAATAAGCACATCAGCAATCTATTAATGATTATTCATTTTGAATTAAAGACTAGTCTTGTATTTCGGTAGCTGGATAGCCAACGCTATCAGATTTTAAGAGTACTCTCAAACCATGTTTCAGTTTTCTATCATATACTGATCTACATGTTGTGCAACACGAGGCGAAAGCTTTTGAAACTCATCCACCTAATATAATTACACATGAAACAGGCAATAATCATGTCTGCAACCAAATGCTGTACAGTTATAAAGCCAAAGGTCACACTCATACCTTTAGCTCCGGCAGTGCAATTACGCAGGCACACTCAACCACTGTCACCCCCACGCGTTCTGCAACCAGAAACGAAAACCATTAATAGCAAAACAAGAATGTTCTTAGATACAAATACAATTTCATCTCAACATCACACAATCAACCTAAAGATGACAAAATATTGCTTAGATAAAATTCTAATTATCACTACGATGTCACAACCTAGTATTTTGAAATGATCTTTTGAATACATGAGGTTTGTTGATGCAAAAGAAGATTCGGTTCTTTCACCAATCTTAAGTGAGTACAATTCTAATTCTTCTAGCTTTTTCTGTCTGCTGGAATATGCAAGGAATGAGGAAAGTATTTATGGTAAATCACTAACCAATCCATACATGTAATTGCTAGTGTATAACACCCCACAGCAATTGTTTCTCCCCTAACTATTTCATAGATCCTCATTTTTGCAAGATAATTAGGGTGCCACTCAAAATAGGGGAGAAATAACTCAAGGGCTGAGCTGGCAAAAAAAACAGGCAATAAACACTCAACAAAAGTAGACGAAGCTTAGATACACACCAAGTAGCCTGATTGCAGCACCCAAAGTTCCTCCAGTTGCAATGAGATCATCAATGATCAAGGCACGGTCTCCAGCTTCTACAGCTCCCACATGCATCTCCTTCTTGTCCGTTCCATACTCCAAAGAGTACTCTTCAGAAATAACCTTCCCTGGCAGAACCACCAAGGGTAAGCATTACACAATTGTGAAAGCACCACACTCCTTATCATTTCATTTCATACAACATCAATCCTCCTCATGCCAAGTAAACTTTCAGCAGATATTCATCATCTTCAAATTTTATTCACTATGACCATATATATGTTATGTCTATCAGCTTTCACTATGTTATCCGGTTTTTGTACCGAAGCTGAAACAGAGCACTATTATACAAATATCAGTTAAGGTCTTCTTGGGAGGTTGTAGCTTAGTTTATAGACTTTGAGAGGATTTCTGTTATCCCTGTTCTATCAAGAGACTGCATTCCAAGAGCATAACTACTCATCTTCTCATTCTAATAAACTCGACTAGATTGGCATATGCATTCCAAGATCCATTGTACATAGCTAAACCATAACACGCGCACAGAAGAAAGAGAGAGAGGCTGATAAAATTACAGTCCACCGACGACTCATTTGTTTTTATTGGAGAAACTAAAAAGAAAAGGCACAACCCACCAACCCTGAAATTTATTTTCATGACTAAATTGCCCATCGCTTTTTTCCAGAACCCAATTTGACTGCTTTTTTAACCCTTCAAAAATTCAATAGATCCATCATCCCTCACAAATGCATGTAATCAGACTGACAAACAGGGGATTTGATCTTACCGGAGCAGCGAGCAGTGGGGAGGGTGGATCGGTAATTTCCGGGTGCAATTAAGCGCGGCGGTCGTTGCTCTGGCAAATGTTAGAGCAAGTGCGCTAAACTACTCAATCAAATTAAATCCCTCTTTTACAGGAGCAAATAATATTTTGGATCCACTCATACATAAAATATATAAGTAATTTCAATTCATCATGTTATAAAATATTATCAAATTATTTACCGATATGATTTACGACCAATAATAATGTGACTCATGTCGTTATCGACTAAATAGATATATATAATTTGTTGTAAACACGAACTTTTAAATTGACTATTTTTAATAAATGAATACAAGTACACTTTATTCATGAGAGCTGTAGAGGAATTTATTGCGAACTTGTAGAAATTTTGGTATAATTTTTCGTACCCTCGAAATATTTATTATAATTTTTAGATGTTTTAATTTCAATATAAGTTTATTAAAAATAGCCAATTTCTTTAAGTCTGGATTGTTGGATCGAAAGTTGGATTCAAAACCAACGGCCCAAATCAAGTGGACCGTTGAAAGTTAAAAGCAGCAGCCTAGGACACTTGGCAGCTTCATATTCGCCCATTAATTTATTTTTTCACTGATCTATTGGCGCGTGTATGCGCCTGAAAGAAAAAAAATTGAATGCATCTGACATCACCCACGTGCAGTGGGCTCCGCCAGACCCTGCAGCAAATGCGGGAGCAATTGCTCGTTTCCGATTTTGCTCATGCACTGTCCTCTCCCCCTTCACCGCTGCATCTCTCTTTCTAGTTTGCTTGAGTAAAATTCGACTGATCCCACCGTTTGCTCGAGCAACATGGTTGCCCGTGCGGATGCTCTTAGTAGGGTGAAGTTGGCTCTTTAATTCTACCCGTTATTTGTTATTCTTCTTGTTGATGAAGGCATGTATAATGCCTCCTACTCAGTCTTAATTTTCTACGAACGCATGATTCATGCTGGATTTTTTCCATTTCTTCCGGGATACGGGGATACAACTCATACAAGTGATGTCTCTCAACAACCAGGCCCAGCCCTGAGGTAGGCCAGGCAGGGCGATGGCCCATGGCCCAATTTTGTTAAAGGCCAAAATTTTGATTTTTTTAATAAATAAAAATTATGAAAACATAAAAACCCTTTGGTATTCCAGCGTGCTTTTATTTTTTTTCTACGTTCCAAAGTTTACGTGCGATGCCGCCGTCCGTCTTCTTCGATCCTTAGTCCTCCCAATTCCTAGTTATTGATTATGGAGTACCATAATTATTTACCCGCTACAACTTTATGGCAAAAACGATTCCTTCTCCAAAATCAGTATAAATAACTAGCAATTATATTAGATTTTCCATCCATCTTTTATCTCTCGATCTCGTATGAGCGGAGGCGAGTTCAGCGTGTAGCCCAAGACAACGAAGTTGAAGAAGAAGACATTAGACATGTCGACCAATGCCAATTCCTCTAGAAAACTGTCGTCTAAGGGGAGAGATTGTATTTTTTCAAGCTCGATCAAGGCCTACCTTGTATATAAAGAACTGTAAGATTGGATCTAAACGATTACTGTGTATAGAGTTTATAATATCTCTTTACAATAATATTATCCAATTAATAGAGGAAAAATGACTGCTACTAATAATTCAACTTTTAATTGTTTTATTTTTTGATTCTAATTTAGCCTGAAAAGTTGAAAGGGAATTCATATGTAAGCATATATCCAGAATAACTACTATATGTCTTCAAAAGATTCTCAATATATTGCCTTGACTACAATACTGAACCTGAATAAAAATAGACCACCAATATAAACGATATATTAAGGATACTTCATTGGTAGCATTGTGGAAGTTGTTCAGTTCCAATAATAGAGAGATGAATTGGTATGCTTAATGATATTGATTAACGCAGAAAAGCCTAACACTTAACATTTTCAAGTGGTCTAGTTTACAGAGATGAAATTTAGTAGCCAGGCATACGTAATTCGTTATAAAGAGGATTAAAGATTTAAAGACCTTACTACTATATAAAACATGGCTATGAAATGACAAGTATCATTATCAAGACATGTAATCTCAAACTGAGGATACAAGGATAGAAATTAAAACGTTTTTGTTTTATTTTATATACAGAGAGCCCAATTTTATTTTACGCCCCGAATCTTGAACTTCTCAGAGCCGGGGCCTGTCAACAACCATCACCAATTATCTTACCGATGAATTCATTTCAATCACTAATGGATTATGGATGCATAATGATATTGGAAATAGATTTAATTTAAAGTGATTTTGTTTTGCACAAGTCACATTCATACAAGCCCATTGGAAAGAAATTGAGCTTAAATTTGTTGTCAGCTACAGCCGAATAGCTCCTTGGTGACTTGTTATTACACTTTCGATTAAAAGTCACAAAGAGATTTGTTGCAAACTTGCAAATGTCGCCTTATAGGATGGCCAACGAAATTATCGGTACTGGTATAGTTGGAGCTTGGAAACATCGGAATTAAGGGTGGGCACGGAACAAGTAGGGTCCATTTTTGTCGGTCTTTATCCCTATATCGAACGGGACGGGTCGGGACAAGATTTGGTATTTTAAAAGTCCGTCATGGTTATCCCGAAATTCGAACGAAACGGGATGGGACGGATCGGGTTTAATTTTAAGTCCAATTTAAAATAAACATTTAATAGAGTATTAAACAACAAAAATTCGAATGAGATGAGACAAACTAAATTTCGGGGCCAATCTAAGATAAATATACACACAATAATATCATTTTACTTAATGATTAATTAGAAGAAGTAAAACTACGAGCAATTTTATTTCATGGTTAGTTGATACATTTAATTTATACTACAAGAAGTATAATACTTTGATCGTTAGAAAGTAATTATATTTTTTTGTTGAATAATTTTATTGGTTTGATAATTTATTATGTCAACCCTTAATAAAATAGAAAAAATATATTATGCGAGACGGGTTTATCAGGATTTCAAAATCAAAACCCGATTTAGTCCCTAAAAAAGGGACGGGTAGGAACATGACAGAATAGTAAAAATTTTATTTTTTCGTCTCGTTCCATCCTAAGCGAAATCGAGATAGGATCAGATTGGCTTCAAAATTTGTGAGATTCATCACTCTTAATCGGAATCGCCTGTAATATCGATTTTAATTTATAAGCATGTTTGTAATATTGGGCTTCTCATGTTGTTGTCATCACTTATCAATTATCATGTATGTGAGCAACACTAGTTTTATTGCCGGATATTAGGCACACACGATAAGGCGGATGGTCTGAGCTCACTCCAAGGCCAACTGGGCATGTCTAATTGTCCACTAGGCCCAAATCCCAGAAGGAGCTCACTTACTAACAAAAACTACCGACTGACGTAGGCAAGGACGAAATTACCCATCAGCGTACACACGCTATGGCTGGTGCCGCCTTTTGTAAATGTGAACTGAAAAGACGGCTGCGGTCCTCCGTAACTTTGTTCTTCCTCCATATGCAAAGCCAACAGACAGAATCAGATACCTACAAGGCTCCAAACAAACGAACACACGTTTATATAATTAGCTCATCACCGCATATCAATTATAAAACTATTTACTTTAATCATAAGTCTACATTTCTAATCGCACTAGACTTTTATATTTGTTGCATACCAAGTCCAGAGAACGATACAAGTAAAACCTCACATGTTACATATGCTTTATTTTATTTTTCCTCTCGTAGCGTTGATGGTTCTATGTAGTGTGCGTCAATGGATGAATAGCATATGCATTATCGCTTTAATTGGGCTCATGTGAAAATTGAAAGTTGAAACCCGTGCGTGTCATGGAACTGGACGGCGACATCGAAGAGTAGACGATGAAGATTAAAGGAAGGAACTCCTATATATGTAAGCAGTGACTTCAGATAAGCATATTCTACCTGTTCACGTACCTCGCTAGCTCTATGCACGTACCTAACGTACGTAGCTAATATCTACTTATCTCGTTCGTAGACGGGTATACCTGGCCCTTTTTATTTCTGTTTATACTTATCGTCTTATTAATCTGATTACTTTGATCATAATTTCAATACACAGATAGCTAGATTTAAATGTGCACCATAGTCCATATATATATGATATGAGACGATGAGAAGATGCAGGTGTTGCTTCCAACTCAAGGAACACGTGCCACATCTTTTCATTACAAGAAGACGTACAAAATTGTCGTAGCAATGGTCTGTATGTGTTAATAATAAAAACGCCAAGATATGAGATTGAATTTATTTACATGTCATACATTGAACTTTTTTATGAAGCTTATTGACAACGATGTCCAGATATCTCTTCAGATTGAATGTTGATTATCACTTAATCATTGAGATAAACCTACGTATAGATGAACAGATCATACGAGAAAGTATAAACGTTCGCTGTACAAGTGTAGTTGCTTATAGCTAGAAATTTGAGTAACAAAAAGTGAGAGAGAGAATCTTTAGAAGCCATATGGATGCTCATCGTTGTCGTTTTGGATAGAGGTGGAGTGTCAGTATTGAATCCTAGACATGTCCACGTAGTTCCTTATCCCTTAAGCCTCCATCGATCCTCTCTTTGAACTATACAAGGCAACCCTTGTCAACGTTTTCACCTTCAACCAAACTCAAATACAACCTCTCTTTGTAATCAAAATGACTTCGATAAAACAATGCTATTCTTTTCAACGTTTTCAGCGATGTAGTGAATGTTAATATCACTCCAACTCCACCATAACCAGTAAAAGTCAAGCTCATATAAATGTGTAATCATGTGTTGACTGTTGACCACTATGCATATTAGGCCAATTCAATTTCATTTATTCACTTGGGAGACCAAGTAATTTAGTTACCGACCATAGTAATTCGTGGTCAGGGAAAATGGTAAATATAAGAGATAAATCTCGGCGATGACAGAAGCAACTAGCAACAAGTCATCAAACACTTCGATTCTCCCCTTTGGATTACTTGACTCATGATCTAAAATGAGTCGGCGGGCAGGGGCACGTGTCCTCTTCCAAGATCCTCTAGCATATGTTCCTCAACTTTCTAAGCTAATTATTATGCGAAGGCCAACCATAGAAGAAAAGCCAGCCAAACCCTCTAGCTAATTGGAGAGTCAATTCAATCAGAAAGATAAGAAGAAGAAGATTATTAAGACGAAGAAATCAACTTGAACAGTATTTATACAGGGTGACTGGTACTAGAGTCTAGAACTGAACTCTCCAGCCCAGCTAGCTAGCTGCTTCCAAGAATCGCTCGCTCTTTCTAGAAGTATCAAGTGTGAACCAAATATATAGTCGAGTCAATTTTCGTGAAGAGGTATATGACGCATATACGTTTTGCAAGTAGTACGTTCAGCGAAGGACCTTTCAATTTTTGGGGTCAGGCTGCGAAAACGTGTGCATTGAATCAAGGAGTGAGCAACGGGGTAATGATCTCTATATTATTAAGCAAGAAATGACGTGAACAATTCAATTTTAGTAACTATCAAAGGTTAATGCAATAATCACATTCATCGGTACAATTACAAACTTGTTAGTGTTTATCCGCTTGTTAGTTTATTTGTCATGTTTGATCTTCGATAAAAGAGTTGATACATAATTAAAACAATTTTCAATCTTTTACTTGAGGTTAATTTAATCCAATATTCTCATATTCGTTTTTAGATTCCTTCCTAGCTATTTCCAGATTAAATACCGAAGAGTCATAAACTGGTGAGGAAAGACACCTGTGTGAGAGGTCACAATTTTTATCACAATATCAAATTCAATGGATGTGTTTAGTTTTGTACGATAATAATGTATTCTTACTCTTAATCTGATTTGAATTAAAGGGAACATGAGCAAATGGTGTGCCTAATATTAGGCTTACATAAACTACCCCACCACGGCACCACCCTCGCAACCACTAGTTTTCTAGTTCGAAGCACAGTCTCTTCCACCACTACTAACCCAAACATCCCATGTGATCCGTCGACACGCCTAATAAAGCCCTTAATTAATCACCCTCAAATCCTTAACACATTCATGTATATGACGCAGTGACGTTACCCCACGCCCAACTCCGTCACCAAAAAAAAGAAAAGAAAAGAAAAAGTGCAGCGTGTGGAAGTGAGCTAAAAACGACGCCGGTTCGGAATCAGCGACGGCTTTCTGAGGCGACGACCAAGGACCGCGTTTGTTTGGAAAAGATGCGTAGATTTGACTTCGAAGATGTCTCTGGCTGGACTGGCCCCTAGAGTTAAAAAGGATGAAACACCCAGTCAGAGGCCCACCTTCTCTATACAAATACAACACTTCCACTCTTTGACCGACTTCGTTTCTTTTGGGTCATCCTTGGCCACCAAGGAAAGTTTAAACTTGCTCTACTCACTAAATACTAGCTGAAGTCTTTTCTTTTTAATTTTGCCAACAACAAAAAAAGAAGAAAAAGTGTTTAAATAATACGACACTTGGCTAAGGACACTGCTACTACTTTCCTACCACTTGTCACGCAACTTCCAACTCTCCCATATCGAACAACCCCCCCCCCCCCCCCCCCCCCCCTTATATACACCCCCACTTTCACATTTCTCTTTACTTCTCACTGATTTTCTCTCATTCACAAGAAGAATACTCAAACCCTCTCTCTTTCTCTCTTCATCTCTCTTCATCTCTCACTGTTAGCTACCAAAAAACAAGCAAAGCAATTCCGATTATTCTGATGGCCCTCGAAGCTCTCAACTCTTCGACCGCCGCCGGACAAGGCTTTCACTACGACGAGCCCAAGCTCCACTGCTCGGAGCCATGGACCAAGCGCAAGCGTTCAAAGCGTCCTCGCAGCGTCGACCAACACCACTCTCAAGTTTCCGAGGAAGAGTATCTCGCTCTCTGCCTAATCATGCTCGCGCGCGGCAGCACCGGCGAACCCACCGCCACCGCTACTACCTCCGCCGCTGCTTCCCACCGCAGTCAATCTCCTTTGCCAGCCATCCCAATTACTGAGATGGCCGCCACGTCATCACCGGCGAGTTACAAGTGCTCTGTTTGCGACAAGGCTTTTCCTTCCTACCAAGCTCTTGGCGGACACAAGGCAAGCCACAGGAAAGGGTCTTCCGCCGTCACCGGCGGAGGAGAAGGACCCTCCACGTCATCCACCACCACCTCATCCGCCGTCACCCTCGTCTCAAACAACGGCGGCTCCGGTAGGTCCCACGAGTGCTCCATCTGCCACAAGTGCTTCCCCACTGGCCAGGCCTTGGGTGGACACAAGCGTTGCCACTACGAGGGCGGCGCCACCGTCACCAAGTCAGCCGCGACCACCACCACCACCACCAGCGCCGTAACGACGACCTCGGAGGGAGTAGGCTCGACTACCCACCCCGTCAGCCACCACCACCGCGAGACGTTCGATTTGAACTTGCCGGCGTTCCCCGAGCCTCTGTCTCGTAACTTCTTCGGCTCCGGCGACGACGAGGTGGAGAGTCCACACCCTTTGAAGAAGCCCCGTCTATTCATGACGACGCCCAAAGTTGAAATATCACTCCACTAGGGCCGCCCGGTCACGATGACCACACTCCCAGTGTCACTAGCTATACAAATTAATTAGGAATTATTATTTGATTAAATTTTTAGCGTTGTATTTCTTTTTCGGGTTGGAATTTAATTTCTTTGTCCATGTATATACTACTAGCTGTTGCTGATAACTACCTGGAAATTCAATTAATTTTTTTGCCACGTCCAAATCTTCTACATCAATTCCTCGATTCCTTTCTTTGAATCATGCTTCCTTTACAACTATATGCTTTTAGCACGAATTGCACAATGGTAATTGTAGAATCTTTTTAAAATGCCAAAACGATGAGCATAAACAAATTTGTCACAATGTGTAAAGAAGGCAAAGAGCGTGTTTTTTTCTTTACTATTATTTACTAACCAACTAATAATAAAGCGGAGATTCCATGCGGAAAATGGTACACAACACATCTATAGTAGTCACACTATAATCCAGCTAAAAACCATGAGGCTTCACGCAGAAAATGCATGTCGGCGAATTCCTTCATATTTTTCTAAGTTTGTTTGCAGAATAAGTTTGTGTAAAATTGGATAAGAAGGAAAATGGGTTCGGTTGGGACTTTTGGCTTCGAGTTCCCGTGTGGAACCGGGTGGAATTAGATTTGGAGGGACTCTTGTCCTTACTTGAAGCTACTCTGTATTCCTCCAGGTTTGGTTTCAACAAAGATGTTATGCACCGAGAGATATTTGATACCGACACCTGTAATAGGAAAGCCGTCTGAAATGCCACGACCAACAACGTTAAACACCATTTCAACAATGACAATTCTGATCCGGAGAGACGTTTACCATGTGAGTACTACGTTGCATGCCCATGCCAGAACTCATGTTTATCTTCCTCTTCTTTTTTTTCTTTTTTTTCTCTCTGTTCATGATATTCCCACTCATATTTGCATTGCCGGTGAGAGTTTCGTATGTGGAAGAAATCTAACCAAGTAAAACAACTGAAGGGAAAGCTTTTCCAAAGCAACCATTTGGCTACATTATCTGGTCTTCGTTGGTGTTTTGACATATATATTGTATTGTGATCGATCTTTTGCTGTTGTGACCTGGCGCATTCTGGTAGCTAGAGCGGTCGTCGTCAATCTTCCGTATACTACTTCTTGAAAAGTCTAGATACAACGGGAGAGATGAGGCTGACTTTTTCTTTCTACAACTGAAGTATTGCCCATAAGTCAACAACTGGGTTTCTACTTTCTGCCAAACTCGAAGATAGTAAGAAATCAGCGTAGTGTGATTCACACGGATTAAGCCAATATCGTGTAACTTTACGCGGTTCATGTATAATGTACACGAAGATATCGAGCCACGGCTTAAATTGAGGAGTATCTTCCGGTGAAGTTACTTGAGCATGTACAAGACAGACCGAGATCAGTATATATGCGGTGGTAATAGATGAAGGTATATGAGAAAACGAATCAAAGAATGTTGAGTAGGTAAGACAAGTTGCATTTGCGTGTACGAAGAATGGTGATCCAAGTATTACTTATATGATATACATGATCCATTATATCCACCATTTCAGCCTTCCCAAAATTCAAGTCATTAATTGGAATTGAGCTATAGTTTTAAGGCTTCACGGAGCTTTGACCGACGTGATAGAATGCCGAGTCTCACGTCCGATATATGTTCAAGTGTACGTTCAACTCTCACTTTTATATACACATAGTATTCTCATTCGCAATTAGATGAACGTTATCCAGATTACTCGTAGGAATATCACTAAAAACAAATATGAATGAGAAAATATCTTGCAAGTTAAACAACAATTTGAGGAAGAAATATCTACAACTCTATATATATATATAGCCGCGTACGTGTGACTCGTTCTTGTCTCACAAGTCGCAAGTATTTCCACATAGCCAACTTCATGCAACCCCTTCACATCGTACATGAGACATCCATAAACAAAATGGTTTGAAGCTCGCTCTCATCTGTTCCCATCCTAATTAACAACCCGTCACTCAAAGAGTAAATATTGGCGAGCTCAGGCCCGGGGGATACACCGGTATTTGCAGGTAGCTAGCTAGGTTGTTGTAGACTTGTAGTCCATTACGGGCTTGTATGGATCAACTCAATTCAATTAATTAAGCTAATAATATATCTAACAGATCGACACACACACACACATATATATATATATAGCTAAGAGTTCATTGGTTGGTCGGCTAACGAACCCGGCAACTAGATAAAAAGTAGTAGACCCCTTGGCCTTTTGGTGACAGTTGGCTTTGGCAAGCATGAAAGCTTGATTGATTGAACGATCTCACATTCTCACTATCTCGGTACTAGTATTATTAGTATTTGTATAACAACTAAGCAGATAACAATGCCTAGCTACCTAATCACTATTCAGTTAATGCTGCACATATACACAGTTGTGGATCGATATTGGATCATCAACTACACCCATAACTACTCGATCATCCGATCAATCTTGAATAGTTCATATGTATTATCAACGCAGCGTCGTTTAGAACATGACAACTAGCAAGGACAAAACGATTCTAAAATTTAAAACAAGACTAACAATTTATTCATATGTTACGACCGATCTCGATAAAGTTTTACTCACAATTTGGGGCGATACCATTGTCATGTTTTAAGAAGAAATACCCGATTTTGTTTGTATGTATCCAAAGGTTAGAACTTTGAAATCGAATCTCATCATGAATACCGAATACTAAATGCGTGGAAGAGACATAGACCTAAATATTCAAGCCGCAAAGAAAACAACCAATTCTTCGAAGAAGCTTCTTTTGGCCAAGTTCTGTGCATCATTGGTACAGTGTTCTTATTTGGTGGGCACACCAAATGCCACCACAACCCACCCTAAAATACCAGTCACCGTTTCTTTTGCAACTTGGAAACTCTGTCGACCACACCGCTCTTGCCTCTATGGCTTCTTTATCCACTGCTGCATATGTGCTTTTCCATTTTCCAACATGACAAATTAGCTACACCTTCCCCTTGCATGGATGGATCTATGTAGTTTTTATTTTTTAAAATTTTTTTATTTTTTTTTAACGGAGCCGGACCACTGTAAGTTGTGGGTTACGTTCAATTCGACGAGTTGCATGACCACATTTTAAATGGAATCGCAGCTTTCATCTGTGAGACAACACGTGGCTTCCGTAGTCACCACCTGAAATGCTTTCCCCACTTACGAGTTATGAGTGAAGCTCAGGCTTAGATCCGTCTATGTACGTATCTCAATTTATTTGTCACCCAGTATAGTAAGTATATGACGTATAGGAGGAATACATTCCACGTGTATTGTGCCACACAAATTGACCCTAGCCAAGTAGATACCATCAAGCAAAAAGTAAAATATGGGATATCGAATATATATAGACGATCTAAAATATAGATATTTTAATAAAAATATCGGTAAAATATCGATCCAGTAAAAAATTGGACGAAATCGATGAAAATTAAGAGAAATACATAGGAATTTATATTGAAACTTCATTAGGAACCTAATTATCTACCTTATTTATAAAGAAAAATTAATTAAGCATTGGGACATATGAAATTATAATCATGTTAAAAAAAATAGTACGTACTAAGTGTTGATAGTTATTAAAATATAGTTTCATATTTATGAATTATTTTTTCAATAGCTAAACTGATAAGAAAGGCTAAGCTTTTGTATATTGTTTTATATATCATAAAAAAAGAGAAATTTTAGTAGAGTTATTTTGGTACTGGTGTATGGAATAAAAAGACCTATTGCGTTAGAGAATTCTAAAACAAAATAATTAATGACGCAGATTCAAATTTTAAGAAATAAAAAGGAAAAAGAATTCAAATTCAAATTCAAATTTCAGTATATATATCAAAATAGGTAACAAAGATATTAAAATAGGTAACAAAGAAACAGATAAGAGTACGTCTTAGCGCCTTTGTTTAAAGGTTTAAGGTTGTGGGTTGAAACTCCAATCTTGCAACTTTGTGTCTTGTGGGTTTAATTCTAAAGTATTCAATTTGGTTTTGGGTCATGATGTGTTGGGCTATTATGAGTGGGCTTTATTGTTTGAATTTTATTTGGTCAACAAAGTTATAAAGTTAAAATATCGGATAAACTCAAAATTATCGAGTATTTCGGCAATATATCAAAAAATATCAATTATTTTGAAAAAAATTAGACAAGATAAAGATATAAATATAATTTATATCGATAAGTCAAAAAGACGAAAATATCAAGAATACTATCGATATTTCATTTCTTGCCGTCAATAAATAATAATAAGTTTTGTTTCCGTTATTGGTTTTGTTTTTTCACGTGTAATTTATATGGTGATGCTTGACATGTCGGGTTAAAATATTAGGACTGTGACAGTCATTACTGTCGGCGGTAGTGGAATCATAGAGTTGGTTTATGGTTCGGAGCTTTGGACATACATTGATTGCATTCCTTACTTTATCTTACAGCATCTGCACACATTCGAAAAATTCTAGTAGTCTAAAAAATTTTATTTAAGGAATTTTTGTCATTAATTATTAAATAAAATGTTATATTTATAAGTGCAACAAATAGGAATTCATATTACTATTTATTAATTATAAAAATTTATTTTATTCAATTGTTAGTAATATTTTTATCCAGTAACTAGTCGACGTGTGTCATTATCGTATATATTATGAAACCAAATTTCTGATAAGATTTCCGACAAGTCATAATGTGACACGTGTTACTTCCATGTGACGAGTCTCATCTGTAACCTCATTCGTAGGTGTCAAGGCCTTCTTTCCAATTCTTTTTGCTTCCTTGGCCACCTTCACTCCTTAAGGTCTAACCGGTCTCGAGGTACCTTTAAGGTTGTTTTGTGGTGTTGGAATCACTTTATCATCACTCAAGTTGACGTTGGGAGGCACTTCACTAACGGTAGGACTAGTTTTGAAGTTGGAATGGTAAGAAGGTGGAGTACTGGTTTCAATGACTCTAAAAAAAGGATGATGCTTGACCGCTTCCCAACATTCAAAGTTCGAAAACTCTTTTTTATTTTTTGACACATAAAATGTTTGAGCTTTCCTTAATTACACAAAAAATATAATGAATTGATATGTCACAATAATATCAAATAAAATGGACTTGAAATTTTTAGTTCATAAAATCAAATAAAATTGAGACGACCAACATAAATAAATCATTACCTCATCTTACAAATTTCTGCCGGATTCAGGATTCCTTTATGCGTATGCAATTGTCTCTTTCCATTTTGTCAAGTTTGGCTTCAACTTAGCAAAACGGGAGATAAGTGCATTTTGGGTCCTACCCTCTGCCGTTGATTCACCATGACCCATCTCTTAATTTTTTTGGTAATCGTTATAGATTTTTCCCACAACTAGTTGACCTTTTGTTAGTTTATGGAGATAGGATCCACACTTTGATGACAATAAGATATGCACAAT
The DNA here is from genome assembly GCA_946800695.1 of Geum urbanum. NCBI lineage: Eukaryota > Viridiplantae > Streptophyta > Magnoliopsida > Rosales > Rosaceae > Geum > Geum urbanum. The sequence goes on from OX327002.1 coordinate 61,134,302, forward strand.
TGTGCATCTTCAAAAAGAAGTCAATTGGTAGACATCTTTTGCAAAAACGAAAAGGAGTGAAAGAGGAGAGATGGAAGAGAGGGAGGAGGATGATAATTTTTTTTTGCACAAATTGGTGTGAGATTTTAGGAAAATGAAGGTAGTATTTATAGAAAAATAGTAGGGGATCATTTGGATTTTTTTTGATTTTTTTTTCAAGTTATAGCCGTTATGTGAAATCAGACATTTAATTGCAAAACTAGCCGTTGTATTTGAATGCTGGCCATATGATCAAAATTTGGAATCAAAATGGACGGCCCAGGATCACAGAGCAGTTGACCTTGCGTTTGGACCCAGCCCGGCCATGTGGCAGGAGCCCATTGATTGGTAAAAGAGCTGTTAATTTTTTTATATAGATTTACGGCACGTGTATTACATGCGCAAAAAAAAATCAGCGTGCCCTGGCGTCACCCACGTTAGTAGGCTTTGCCAGAGCACGATTCCTCTCCGGCTTCCTATTTTCGATCGGCATGGAGGATTTTCCCTCCGTCAACTATTAGTCTCTCTCCCTCATTCACTCCGCTACACCATTTTTTCCGAGAAGAATTCCTCTCGCCAACGGGACCCACGAGAAATTCCTTCGATTTTGCCAGAATTCCTCAAACCGTTGCATATGCTCTTAATCAGGTCCAAAATTTAATCCAATCCAATAAAGTCAGAAACAAAAAAATAATTGCAAAATGAAGCCAGGTTCGAATAAGCCTAATACACGAAGCCAATGCCTGCTAAACGCTAATTGTCCCACAAGCATGCAGCCCACTGCAAAACCCAAATTAATTTCTGAAAATAGTCCAAATTAACTTCTGAAAAATGTATTCAAATAGATTTATAAATAAGAATTCCAAGACAAGGACCTAACAACTAAGGCCATCTTCAGCAAGGAATGGCCAAACTGGGAACAATACCATAATATAGTCCTATAAATATTATTTTTATATTGTCAAATAGTGAACCATCTTCAACAAGGGAGGACTAAATTGCCAATTTAATTTGAGTGAACATATAACAACTTGATACTTGTCAACATTTAAGTATTTTCTCATCAATCCACCTTCATGAGTGATCCCCAATTATTTGGTGTGGCTAGCTAAATAGTTATGTTTGGCCATTTGCAGGGGCGGAGCCATTCAGAGGCGAGCACAGGCCATGGCCCCCCCTGACATTTGTGTTAAGTAGTTTATGCTCATGATCTGAATAAAAGTTCAAGGTTGGTGTAATGGTAAGCACATAATAACCCATATCTGAAGTCCTAGATTCGAAACTCAGTTTGTCCAAGTTTCCATTATTTTCAATTTTTTCTTTATCATTTCAAACTTTCAGCTTTCTTTTTCCCCTTCCCTTCAATTTTAATTTTCCTTTAGCTCTGGCCATTTCACCTTTTGTGATCATTTAGCTTGACACTTATTTCTTGTTAAAGACCAACATAAAGTTATAATTTAGCCTATAGTCATTTAGATCTTCTTGCTAAAGATGACCTAATGCCCTAATGACCATCTCTAGCATGTCAAGTAGCGGTTCTTGTGTATGGTTCTTTAGATTCCCTAATTTATGGAGCAGTTTCCTCGTCCTCGGCTCTTTCTTCTGAAGCAGCAGAGGCAAAAATGATTATCTTAGACCTGGAATATACCTCTCATCTCGGTATTTCCTCATCTCTTGAAGTTGATTGCCTATCCCTGGTAACAACTGTGAAATCCCCCAAAGTGGCTCCGAACTGAACAGTGTGCCATTTGGCTTCCCATTAACTGGCTCTTGGCTAGTAGAGACGTTAATAAGGTTGTCGATCGTGTAGCGTCCTTAGCTGATAGCTTGGTGTCTATTCCAAGCTGGTTCTGTAATCTCTCTTCCTCGCTTCTCCATGTCCTCTTGTCTTATACAGTTTCTCCTTCCCATGAGGGATGTTCATGGTTTTTTTGTTTTTTTTTTGTTATTGTTATGTTGGATACAATTTTCAAAAATAAAAATAAAAAATCTAGTTGCTTCTTTCAACCAACACGCAGAAATTGAAAAACTTTGGCATCAAGATTCATTTCCATTGTTTTCCCCCAGGTCCATGTGCTCACAGAAACCATAAATCCCACTCCATCGCGTTCAACAGATTAAAGAATTGGAACCAAAGTCTTCCTTTGCAATCATTCTAGGAAGACTTCTAAATGGTCGGTCTTTGCAAATTCCGGTTAACCATTGTGTGGAAAATGGTGAAATGGATGTTGGCCGTCTTTATCCTAAATTTATCCTTATGTTTAGGGTCCAACACGGGTCAGGTCTATTTTTGACTGTCTTTATTCCTATCTCGAATAGAACAAAACGGGATGAGATACTTTTAAATTTTATTTCGAAACTGGAATAGGACGGGACGGAACATGTCTAATTTAAAATGAACATTTAATAGAATATTTAACAACAAAAATTTGAATGAGACGAGATGAGCTAAATTTCGGGTTCAATATAAGATAAACATAGTTTGATAAGACGTAGAGGTCTACAATTAAATAAAGTAATAGCGTTTTACTTAATGTTTAATCAAAAGAACTAAAACTACAAGAAATTTAATTTCATATTTAATTGATACATTTATTTCATATTACAAGTAGTGTAATACTTTAATTTAGGGGTCATCATTTGGCCCGTGGGCCTCGTGGGCCGGTGGAGGCCCGCAAGCCCGTGGGCTAAAAGCCCGGCCCGGCCCGCAAAAAAGCCCGCAAAAGCCCGCCAAGGTGGTTGGTGGGCCGACCATGGTTTAGAGATCTAAAGCCCGGCCCGGCCCGCGGGCCCGGCCCGCCAAAAGCCCGTCAAGGCCCGTTAGGCCCGGCCCGTCAAAGCCCGTTAGGCCCGGCCCGTCAAAGCCCGCACACATATTGACATATATCATTAAATCATTTAATGAATTTTAATCATTATACAATTTATACCTAGTTAATGTTTACCTACACACATATTGACATATATATATATATATATATAAAATATAGTGACTAGTAGTCTAATAGACTAATACTATATAGATATATATTTTACATTTGTGTATATATGTTAATATATTACATATACATGGATAGATTGAATATTTGAATTCCATATATAATTAAATTTGTGTATCTATTTTACTATTAAGTCATTATTTAAAGTTTAGCATAAGTTAGGGTTTAGGTTTAGGGTAAATTAGGGTTTAGGAGATTAAGATTTATGGTAAGTTAAGGTTTAGGAATTTGAGGTTTATGGTAAGTTAAGGTTCCGGTTCTAGGATTTTATTATAATTTTTTTAGGGTTTAGGGTTTGGGGTTTAGGTTTTAGGGTTTAGGGTTAAGGGTTTGGGTCCAAAATTTATAAAAATTAGGGACGGCCTACTTAGAATATTATGAACAACCAATCCGACAGTCAATTTTTTATATATATAAGATAGTAGTACGTATATCATTATACCTACACTTATATATATAATATAGTGACTAGTACTATATATATATTTTTTATATTTGTGTATGTCTATATTAATATATTACATATACATATATTGATCAAATATTGGAATTCCATATATAGTTATATTTGTGTATCTATTTTACTATTAAATCATTGTTTAGAGTTTAGGATAATTAAGTTAGGGTTTAGGTTTAAGGTAAGTTAGGGTTTAGGGGATTGAGATTTATGGTAAGTTAAGGTTTAGGAATTTTGAAGTTTAGAGTAAGTTAGATTTTAGGTTTTAGGAATTTTGAGGTTTAGAGTAAGTTAGGGTTTAGGGATTAGGGTTTAGGGGTTAGGGGTTAGGGTTTAGGGTTTAGGGTTTAGGGGTTAGGGTTAGGGTTTAGGGTTTAGGGTTAGGGTTTCATTGTAATTTTTTTATCGATTTACACAGTAAAACAGTAAATATAATAGATGGTTCAGATTAGATATTGTAATTTTTCAATGGTGAGAGTTTAATTGAGAGTGTGTGAAATGACATCAATACCCTTCTCTTATATATTGCTTATTTTTCCATGGAGAAACTAGATAAATTAAATTTTTATATCAATTTTTTTGACACTATGAGATAGATATGTAATTTACAAGAATGTGTGTTAAAATTTTGATCTTAAAAAATTCCTTTAGGGATGGGTAATTTATGTTTTAGTTGTAAGGGTACTACGGTCACATTTAGCGAAACTCATAGATGTAGGTCTAAATCAAGTCCAAAATTTATAAATTTTTAACGGCATGCTTAGAATATTATGAACAACCAATCTGACAGTCAGTTTTGTAAAATGATGATACATGATCGATTACGTTTCACAAAGGACTTTCAACCCATATAACCAAAGAATAAAGGTAAGAACATTAGTGAGCATGTAGAGAATTCAAGCAATATAAGAATTAAAAATGTTTTAACAATAAAGAAGGCCATATATAATAGTTCACCTTGTAATAAAAGACACCGTACGTAAAAATTAGCATAATCGAAGTACGTTTGGATCCCAGTCAATACAATTAAACAAAATTTGTGAAAACACTAAAATACACTCATCTTATTTTCCTTATTTTCCTATGGGGGGAGTAGATAAATCAATTTTTTATGTCATTTTTTTTGATACTATGAGATAGATATGTATTCCATAAGAGTATGTGTCCAAAATTTGATGTTAAAAAATTATTTTCGGGAGGGGTAATTTCCGTTTTAGTTGTAAGAGTACTATGGTCACATTTGGCGAAATACATGGATCGATGTCTAAATCAAGTCCAAAATTTATAAAATTTTAAAGGCATGGTTATAATATTCTAACCAATCAATCTAACGGTCAATTTTATAAAATAATTAAACATGTCCGATTAAGTTTCACAAAAGTATTTCATTCCATATAACAAATGAACAAACGTAAGAACATTAATATACATATGGAGAATTCAAGCAATATAAGAATTAAATATGTTTTAATAATAAACGAGGACATGTAGAAAACTCCATCTTATAGTGATAAACATCGTACGTAAAATTTAGACTCGTCGGAGTACGTTTAAACCCCGGTGCATGGATGAAGGTTACGTTTATTTTGAAATGTCTTATTTTTTTAATAATTAAAGCCCGATAGGCCCGGCCCGCAAAAGCCCGCAAAGGCCCGGCCCGCAAAAGCCCGCAAAAGCCCGCAAAGCCCGCTTGAATGGGCCGGGCTCGGATCCTTATATAAAAGATAAAGCCCGGCCCGGCCCGGCCCGCATATATTAAAATGTTGTTGAGGCCCGGCCCGGCCCGGCCCGTGCCGGCTATACATGGGCCGGGCCGGGCCGGGCCGGGCTTTTGCCGACCCCTACTTTAATTGGTTATAGAGTAATTTTTTTTATTGAATAATGTTAATTGTTTGATAATTTAATATGTCAACTTTTAATAAAAAATGATAAAATAGACAAAATATATTATGCAGGACAGGATGAGTCTATCGGGATTTCAAAATCAAGATCCGATCATATCCCAAAAAAAGGAACAGGTCAGGACGAGGCGGAATAGTGAAAATTTTATTTTTTGTTCTGAGCGGGATCGAAACGAGATCTGACCCGAGTTCAAAATTTGCGGAATTTATGTCCACCCTTAATTATGACAATAAACAACAAATACAACCCAGTTACTTTTGTCTGACCACACAAAAACTCATTTTTTTGCAATTAAACACCTAATATACACTAAAAATTGGAACAAAGCCCAAGCCGATCAGCATGTTTTGCCATTAATTTTGCTCTATCAAATGAAAAGTAGTGAGACCCATAATACTTTAGCCTTGTGCACTGCAAAATGGTTAATTGATCTTATCTCTTATGTGCAACTCTGCACTTACTCTAAGACCATGCGCATCGGTAGGAGGTGCCATTTGGCTTGCCTCTCCCTCAAAATAGGAGGTGAAGACACTATTTAACAAAGACGATGAGCATAGTAATTTTTTAATACAGCGGTAAATAAAAATAAGGTATTATTATTTATAAAGTTAAAAAAATATATTTGATTCTTAGATAAAAAAATATATTTGATTCTTAGATAGATTTTTGACTATTATAAAGACGACATGTATTTGCCAATTTTGTTGTAATGCGATTAGCCATGATAATGAAATTTTTGTAAATACGAGATTTTAAAATTGATTATTTTTAAATCCTAAATTTGATTACACTTTCTTCGTAAGAGTTGTAGAGTATTTTATTGCAAGAGCGTCAAAATTTTTGAATAATTTTTCGGATACTAAAGCTATTTACTATAAATTTTAGAAGTTTTAATTTCAATTTCACCTTTTAAAAAATTAACTATTTTGATTAAATATGGACTGTTTGATCGATAATTTGATCAAATCAAACAACCCGTATTAATTAGAGAGAACGGATCTGTGCATGCCACGTGACAAAGATTAAAATTCTTTTTTTAATGGTGCATGAAATGCTTGTGTCTGACGTCACTCACACGAGGTGGGCTCCGCTAGGAGCACGTCCTCTCGCATGAGCAAGCTTTGCTCGTCCGCCTGCTCGATCATGGCGTCAACGAGTGGTTGCCGACCTTTTTCCCACCGTTGCATCGTTTAATTCCTTTGATCGAGTAAAAAACCTCTTTGGTGTAGATACTAATAAACGAAGAAAGATCTATCTTCAGAACCTACTAATAAACTCCTTCAGTTTGGTATGTCGAAAATGATCTCATCATCATGACTCAAGTTAAATTGTAACTATTTTTCATAACCATCACAAAAAAATCATGATCGAGCAAAAGATTGCGTGAGATATAAATTATGTACCTAAAACCCGTAGAGTGACTACGCGGGCCTGGATTTGTTCAACGCATCGGTTCGCAGTCTAGAACCCTTGTCAAGGACTCATGCGAAGTCCCTCCCTCCCTCCGAGACCCTCGTCTACCGTAACAGCTTGCGGTGAGTTCGTAATGCGTACCCGAGTCGGATGCCAGGCTAAAAGCTAAAGGGGAATCCAACGGCTCAATGCCCGGGAAAGGCCCATTATTCAATGGTTAGATCGAGGTCGCGGAAACACGGAGCCGCTCACCGAGAGTTTGGAAGATATTCCCCTCGACAAGACAAACCCACCTCCCCTCCCCCGCGTGGGTCCCTTGCGAAAAGAAAAGAGAAAAAAAAGTTCTACGCACACCATCGTCTAAAACCACAACCGCGGCTCATGTGTAATGTACACGAATATAGCGAACCACGGCTTAAATAGAGGGTATCTTCCGGTGAAGTTACCACCTAAAATGCATTCCCCACTCATGAGTGAAGCTCAAGCTAAGCTTCTGTCTATGTACGTATCTCTAATCTGTTTGTCAACCCAGTATAGTATACGTCGTTTAGGAGGAACACATTCCACATGTATTGTATCACAGAAAATGACCCTAGTAAGATTCCATAAAGAGAAATAATAAGTTGTCCTGCTTATTGCTTTTTTCACATTTAATTTAATTTATAATATTAGGACTGCGACAACCATTTGCTGTCAGCGGCAGTGGAATCATGGACTTTTTGTTTTGGGAGTTTAGATATACATTCAACGCCTCTATTTTGGTGGTCATTGAATTTTGTGATCAGGCGTGATCAATTGTCGTTAAATCTGTCTCCAACGCTGAGTAATTTAAAAACAGTTGAAAAACAATTTGATATCATCTGTTAAAAACAGATCTAACGATAATTAACCATGACTAACCACGAATTCATTTACTGTCAGAACAAAATAGTAGATTCTCTAGTGTAGTATGACCAGTATCTTAACGAGGTCCAATATTCAGTCCAATACAGTATAGTCAGCAATAGAAAAACTATTGCCCACTGCAAAATGAGTCCAGATTCTGATAATCCCGGCCTATGAAGCCAATGCCTGCTAATTGTCCAGCAAGTATGAAGCCCACTACAAAGCCCAAATTGATCTCTTTCTCTTTGTTTTGAAATTAGCCCAAATTAACTTTCGAAATGTATACAAAGAGAAATATGAATAAGAGTTCCAAGACAAGGACCTAACACCTAATGCCCATTCTCTTCTCTCTCTCTCTCTCTCTCTCTCTCTCTCTCTCTCTCTCTCTCTCTCTCTCTCTCTCTCTCTCTCTCTCTCTCTCTCTCTCTCTCTCTCTCTTCTCTTCCCTTTCTCTTTCTAGGGCTAGTTGCTTCTTTCAACCAACACATAGAAATCAAAAAGCTAGGTCCCTCCAAGATGTCACCGCCGTTGGAGTCTTTGTTGTCGTCCGAAGAAGCGCTTGACAGGCCAGTGAAGAAGTAGTATGGGTCTTCGAAGTCGACGTCCATTAGGTCCGAGTCCGGATAGTTTTCCTCGTACGGCTGAAGAGAGACTTTGTATACTCCATTCATCACTGTCGGTTGTTATTCCTAGTCATTCAAACCTCCCGCTAGTGATGACAAAGGGTAGGGTAGGGTATGAATATTGAAATACCACACCCATACCCGAGTTTATATTCTATATCTGTTCCAGCCCTGACACTCGTGAAATTTTATTGGATACTACCCATAAACGTATCTGTTGGATATTAGGATATTCGTACCCGTCCGTTATCAGTAAAAAAAATGTTTAAATGTAAAAACAATTATAAATAAAATCACAATCCAAAAAATGTATACATTTTTTTTATTGAAAATTTGACTAAATTTATAACTTTCTATGTAGAAGTGTTCTCGTTTCGATCCGTACGTTCTCGTTCTAAATAGGTATAGAAGTATTTTCGTTTTCAAATATCGGAGAAACTTGATTCGATCTCAAGATGATTAGAATCATTGTCTAAATGTTTCATGGTGGTCATTTAGGAACTAAGCATTTCACAAATTGAGGAATGAAAAGTGACAACAAGATAGCTAAGGTAGTAAAGTACTAGAGTTTGGTCGAAAAATTATCATACATAATAATATGTAATAAGTATATAACAAATTTAAATTTAATATTCTTATTGGGTGGGTATGGATATGGATATGGATACCAAAATACCATATCCTCACCGCACCTGTTTTCAAACTTAGGAGATTACCCGTACCCCTTACTCATTTTTACCCGTAACTGTCTTCCATCAAAGTCAAATACCCGATGAATACCCTACCATACTGTTATTATTGCCATCGCTACCTCTCGCTATAACAAGGTGGCCATTCATACAAAACTTTTCGTTGGCGAGCTGAACCGCCTCTTGGGTTTCCGGTTCAAGCTCTTCCCAAATCCCCCAAATCTCGCTCACCCATTCGGCGGCTCACGGCTCTTGGTGAGCCCGTAGAGCCGAAAGGGGACTGAGCATGACGAACGAAGAGAATTTGGGCCGAGAGAGTTTTGTGTTGTTTGCTTTTTTGAGGGAGAGGAGAGATAGTTTTCAGTTATATATATATATATATAGAGAGAGAGAGAGAGAGAGAGAGAGAGAGAGAGACTTGCGTGCCAGTTTTTAGAATTAACCATAGTAAGTGACTTTGACCGTACATTTTTCACCTTTGCCCCGCGGAAAATTATTCTATGCACAACAGTGCACTTCCAGTGACATATACTTATTGGTTTAGAACTAACCAATCAAATTTTTTAAAATTTACATTCCAATTTTACCCTCTCTATTCACGACAATAGTAGTCGGGCAAATTGCGTCGACCTATGGGCACCCTAGAGGCAGAGCCACCCAATGGAGTCACTAACCACCAACACTGCCAATAGTCAATGACGACAAAGACGAGGCAAGTGTCAGAGACTTTCTTGCAGCGAGTTGGAGAGTGGGACGACGACGCCTCGGGTGGTGGTAGGCCTCGTGGAGAAGTCGGAGGACGATGAGTCTTCGTCGTCGTCGATTGTGTCGAGCAGCACCTTTTGGATCTTGTCGAGGCTCTATCGGTCCTCGATCCTTGTATCGCTGTAGTCGGTGACGAAGAAGCATTTCACGAAGTAGTCGCCATCGTACTCCATCGTGGCCTTAGAGTCATGGAAGCACAGATGTTGTCGGGTGAGTAGATTCTCTTTGCCGGAGCCAAGAAGTTTTACAGGGAAGAGAGCAAGGCGAACCCTGCTTGGCATTTGGGTGATTTGCAGTGGCGAGGGACGAGTTTGGCTCGAAGAGATTTGAGGGCAAATTTAGATTACAACATTTTCTTATCAAAAACAACTAATTTTTTTGTTTCTCTTGACCAATAATAACATGCCACACAAACATTACAAGTGCACTGCTGTGTGTTGAATACCTTATGCTGCCCCGATACTATTTTGAAGTTGTAACTTGATAAATGTAAAAATTGCTTGACTGCTTCAGATGAAAATTAGAACTATAAAATCATCGGCTAGGTTTTGAACTAGATGATATGATGTCCTTAATAGACGGACAACGGTGTCACACCGTGGACCCCGAAGGTATGCTAGAATGATTTGCATTTCTTTTTTGAAGGAACGATTGAAATTTCAACTCATCATAGTTGCGTGCATGGTGCTATTAATTGTGCTTTCTAAGTCCATATGAGTTTCTAAATTTGAGCTTATCATTACCCTTGTGGTTTATCAGTTATCACTACCCTTGTAGTTTAGCCTACATGTCCTACCATAAACAAACCAAAACAAGGACAATTGATTATGGTGAGTTGACATCTTGATTATAGATCAATTTAAAACTTTGTCCTTGAAACTGTAAACGATCAATAAACAAAAATTATGAAAACAAATATTAATAGAGCAATTCACTATGTCATATTCATCACATACTATAGTAAAACTTCGATAAATTAATAATCTCAAGACTGACAATATTTATTAATTTAACAAGGTTATTAATTAATTGAGTATTAAATTAATACTTAAGTTCTCAAGTTGAGACCGACAAACAATATCATATTTTTGAGATTATTAATTAATCGAGTATTAAATTATCGAAATTTTACTATATATTAACATTCTAGAATTTTTTCACCATACATTAATTCAAACGAAGTACGTAGTTTAAGAGTAGATCGAGACTATATGCACAGTATCGTGACTAAAAACACTCAGGAATCGAGCAAATGAGTAATACTTGCCGCAACTCTCTTTTCCGCCCTCGTACGTGAAAACCTCTCCATAACATATTTAGGATCCCAGTCTTCCACAATGCAGCCCAACACAAACCTCTTGAACAACCTCAATCCCTCACCGTATGTAGTTATGTACTCACAGCAGTAATATTGTCTCTCTGTACATTTGCAGGCAAGTAAAGATGAACAAATGCATAATCACCGCAAAAGTAAAAAATACGACAGTAACAGTACTTGCTCCAAGATAGACTTCACACGCAGTCGTCTCTCCAATAAGCATTGCAAATTAAGCATTAAACAATAGGAATTAGAGAACAGCTACAACAAGCACTTTTTTTTCTTTAATGTAGTTCACAACAGCTACACACACCTTGGCAGAACGAAATAGCCATGACCGACGTTTATAATATCGTTCCTACATGTACACTACACCCAAATTAATGCTCACATTCTCATATGAATCTCCTCACCATACATGTTGACTTGTTTTAATGAGTCAAATTTGTTTGTTTTCTGGGAAAGGTCTACATACATATATACTACACGCATGGAAGGCAAACAATACCCACCTTCTTGATTCCATACATTGGGCAGAGCCCACCTTTTTGAAACCCGATCTCAATGAATTCATGCCGCACCCCTTCCAGTGCTATATCCATAGCCTGAAGAAACAAATGAACACAGCATACAAAGTAAAACATCAGTTGCATGAATATAAGACATCAAACAAAAGTAGCTAGATAAACTGAAGAGCTTTTCATTATAAATTATATCCACAGATTACTATTCATCCTGGTCCTGCAACAGCTATATATCATTAAATTGTCAAGAGTTGGCCTCGTTTAAAGAACAGTTCCTGTCAGATAAAATTACAACAGAAAGGATCTGCAATGTGTACCTGAGGTGGCGGGAGAGTAGTTGTCAGAAGTTGAAAAAGAAGCTTAGCCTTGTCAAAAGCATCCAGGTATCCTTCCATCTCTCCATTTGCTGCTATAGTCACGGAATGCTCAATCTACATAACATTTTTTGCATTAAACATGGCGTTCTTGTAGCTCAGACAGTGTCATCAATAAAACTACATATGCATAGGGTGAACAGATCGATAGGTATTACAAACTTCACATACGATACAAACAATAACTAGCATACCATGTTCAGTGTGCACGAAATGCCATAGTTTTCAAAATACGATTTCACCCTCGACAAATTTCGGTTCATCGTTGTTTCTACAAAAAAAATAGCAAACCATACTCAATTGAATAAATGCAAGAGTGGAATACCCATCTGATTACAGGTTCATATTTTCTATTCTTCTAGCCAAATGTTTCTTTGGAGCATAAGTGATTTCTCTGTTTCCCCTAATTACTACGAAACCAACAAGAACAGAGACGTATGTACCTATGTTTTCAGGAAAGGGTAAGGTCACTTCAGTTGCACCATCTGTGATCAATAAAAGACTTCCTTTCCAAATCAGGGACAGCAAGATCACAAATCAATGAGATTTTCTGTTTATACTTCAATATGAGCCCACGGATAACATGTTGAGGACTCAACTTTTTAGTTATACAGGTTTTCAAAATCCTCCTAATCCAGTGTAGTCTTGGGGATGGACCCACAACAGTGATGGTTTTTTTCTGTACATTAAAAGCATCCATTAGGTTCATAGTTCAGCAGGATGTGGGTCAGAAATCACCATCAATGCCACAAAGAGTGACACTTACATTCAGAAAAAGAGTACACTGCGTCAGCATTTCAAGTTCCTGCACCAAATTATATTGCAAAGAATTTCAAGAACATCTATGAGAAACAAGAAATCACAAGGACAGGATTTAGATCTATCGACACACCTTTGAGGAGCGTGTAAGGCATCTCCGCAGTTTATCAACTTTCTCCTGCACACAATATATAGATCAGAAAAGGCTGAAACATTTCGTACCTATCTCTAGCATTCAACAAGAGACATTACATCCCAACACCCCATAGATGTTTATCATATATATTCCTAGTATGATAACACAGATTAAATTCCTGTTCCCCTAACCCCCAGCAAACTCAAGTCAAATAGATGCTATGCAGTAAAAATGAAGCATAAATCAAAGCCTCACTCACATGACAATTACATTGAATACTCCCGAAGGCTTAAAAGGATGCACAATTATGTTTATATATTTTCTCTTCTTCTTTTTTAACTCTTCAAGTGTAAAGAGACCAGGCCAAAAAGCAACTTTAGGAACCCACACCTCGTTGATTCCATATGTTCTGCAAAGCCCATCCTTTTCAATGCCAAGCTCGATAAGATCATGTTGTCTGCCATGGAATGCCAACTTTATTGCCTGGAATTGTATGTTCAGCACCCCAGATATATAAGTAATGAAACAAAACAGTTCAGTAAAAATGAGGAGCTGTACTGAAAAAATGTCGCTGAGGAAACAGAAAATACAGAGGCAGCACAACATCACTCATCAAAAGTTCAGAATGAAAGATAAACAACTGTAAAATGAAGTACATCAATTATGAAGAGTAGAAGTTGACGACCATCACAACATAAATTTAACTTGGTATTTTGTAGCAGCGGCCCAAATCACTCAATTCACAACACAATATCAGGGGGTCAGCCACGCGTACCAGATTTGCCGGAACAGTGGTCTCTGACAGAATTTTAAAAAGATAATCAGTCATGCGCCTGGTTTCTAGGTCTGTGGTGGCAAGCAACACTAGTGAGGCTGAGGAATTATCCCGGTACATATCAAACGGCAATTTCAATGTCATTATTTGAGAGATATGTAGTAATTCAAATTCATTTAGTTACGCATACCATAATGATTTTGCATTTCTTATCGAGATTATCCAAGGAAAAAAAAAAACCAACGGCCAAGCTTCTCTCAATTTTGCTGGTCAACAAAACGAAAAAGTAGATTATAATTTATAACGAGTGAAAAGCCCTAAAAGAGGAACAACCAGATTGAAGAAGGTACCTCGGTTTTTCTTGGATACCAAACAGGAAAAGGTCATGTTCAGCATCCTAGGAATCAGCATGGTCATGTCAAGTCACCGATGGTCAGCAGTCAATGCCACCAAAATCAAGTCAATGAAGAGGTTATAAGAGAGTAATGGTATTGAATAATTCATTAATTTAATTAAAGTAAGCTGAACTTTTTACTTAATTAATTGATTAGTAAAAATATTTGAACTCTTCGTTGACTAGTAATTAATTTTTATTTTTAGGACTAATGAGAAAAATTCCAAATTGTTTTCGGTAGATATATGTAGGTTAGTAATTACTAATATACATTGTCCAATTAAGCCTAGAAGCCCACATCAGTTTACGTTTAACCCATATTACTTTAGTAACCCAAATACAAACCAAGCCCATCGTTAAGTCTAAGGAGGAGTTGTACGATGCAATTGAGACAGAGTCGGTCTTCTTCTTCGTGAAAAGCATTAAACCAGTATCTTCTTCACCGAAACTCGAATCAGTGTCTTGTATATTCATCGTCTTCCTCTTCCTATATTCCTTCTTGCCCAGAACTGTGAAAGACCATCCATATCCTTTAAGTTGCCGACCCAACAAAGAAGGAGGTGTCAATTTGCAGATGAATTCGGTGGCTCATCTAAGCTATGATATTGGCAGGACTTGTTAATACCAAAAACTACCAAAAGTTTCTGATATGTAATAGGGTGGAATTGTTTTGGTCTCGCTAGTTGCTTCCGGTATCATTTTACGCTCGTCCTGTCTAATTGCTCACGCTGCTAAGAAGGACAACCATTAAGGAGATATTGGGCGTGCCAACCTTCAACCCTCCAATGTCTAAGTTAGTAACGAGATATAACTTCAACAGAGTAACGACGTAAAAGAATCATGAATGTGTACTATTAATGTCGATGAAGAGTATAGAAGTATAACAGAACTCAAACTCTTAGCAAACTGGAAGCAGAAAACTGAACCCTTGAATTGAAAAACTTGGCTGTAAATATAGCCTACAATTCCTTAGCTCACGTTCAAAACCACAAGCTGGCTTAGAGAGACTTATTCAAATTAAACAAACAATTACTAACACAAACAGACTTGGTAAACAGTCTGCATGATTCTCGGACACTCATGACCTCTTCATACTCTCCCTTAATCTGAACATGGTGCAACTTGTTCAGATTACCTCGCTGACTTCACACATTCCCATCATGCTTCTGAGTTTGACAAAAGCCTCTGACTTGAGGGGTTTTGTCATTATGTCTGCAACCTGTTCAGTACTCCCACAGTATGAAAGAGCAACAGTACCTTCCTTAATTAAATCTCTAAGAAAATGATACCTTACTCGTATATGTCTGCTCCGACCATGTAGAACTGGATTCTTCGACAACTTGATGGTAGAGGTGTTGTCACACATGATATTAGTACATTCTCCTTCTTTGTATCCGAGCTGAACTAGGATACTCTTTAACCACATAGCTTGACATGCACTAGACGCAGCAGCAACATACTCTGCTTCTGTGGTAGATAATGTAACGATAGGTTGTTTCTTTGAACACCATGAAATGGCCCCTGAACTCAGCATAAACACATAGCCACTGGTGCTTCTGCTATCCTCTATGTCTCCTGCATAATCACTATCTGTGAATGCCACAAACTTGTTCTGAGTCTCACGTCTGTAGAGTATGCCATAATCCACAGTTCCTCTTAAGTATCTCAGAGCTCTTTTAGCTGCTTGAAAGTGAAGTTCTGTAGGACTGCTCATGTATCTACTTAATAAACCAGTGATGAACATCATATCCGGCCTAGTAGAAGTCAAATAGAAAAGGCTACCAACAACCTGTTTGTACATGGTTGCATCCACTGCATTACCATGTTTGTCTTTGTCTAGCTTCAAACCTGGAACAACTGGAGTGCCCACCTTTTTGCTCTCCAACATGCCAAACTTCTTCAATACTTCGAGAGCATATCTCTTCTGACAAATGAAAATACCTGCCTCTCTTTGCAGTACCTCTATTCCCAAGAAGTAGCTCATGTTTCCCAAATCAGTCATATCAAATTCTTTCATCATGGATTCTTTGAAATCATGCAATACTTGTGAGTTATCACCCGTAAAAATCAAGTCATCCACATAAACACTTACAATGATCATATGTCCCCCACTGCTTTGCTTTGTGAATAATGTCTGCTCAGTTGCGCACTTTTGGAAACCCTCATTCAGAAAGTAAGTTTCAATTCGGCTGAACCAAGCTCGTGGAGCCTGCTTGAGACCATACAATGCTTTGTGTAGTAGATACACCATCTGCTCTTTTCCCTTCATCTCATAGCCCTTAGGTTGTTCAACATACACCTTCTCGTCCAACTTCCCATGCAGAAAAGCTGACTTTACATCTAGCTGGTATATTCTCCACTTCCGGTGAGCAGCCAGAGCAATGATGGTTCGAACAGTGTCTAACCTTGCAACAAGAGCATATACTTCTGTGTAATCAATTCCTTCCCTCTGAGAATAACCCTTTGCCACAAGACGAGCTTTGTGCTTGACTACTTCTCCATTCTCATCTCGTTTGGTCTTGTAGATCCATTTGACCCCTACTTTCCTACCTCCACTAGGTAATTCTGTTAGAGACCAAGTCTTGTTCTTTTCAATTGACTGTATCTCTGCGTCCATGGCATGCCTCCACTTCTCTTCTCTGACCGCGTCTTCAAAGTGGACAGGATCTTCTAGTTCTCCCATCACCATGTATGCAGCTTCTTCTCCTTCTTCCTCACTTAAGCCTTCGCCACTTTCATAATCTCTCATCCATGTTGGTGCTCTCCTAATTCTTGATCCTGTATTAGTGTTGGTACTATTTGAATTAGTACCATTTGGCTCTGCTCTTACATTCTCTCCATCATTTTCTTCCCCACTTTCGATCTCCATGTCTTCTTCTACATCACCATTTACACCTTCATCCCCAAGCTCTCCCTCAGTCTCATCATCACTGAGGCTGTCATCACCCCACTGCAACTCTGCTTCTATTTGCTCCTTGAAGTTGTTGCCCCATTCCCAGCTTCTTTCTTCTTCAAAAATCACATCTTTGCTTACCACAATTCGCTTTGTTTTTGGATCAAACAAACGATACCCCTTGGATTCATCATTGACTCCAAAGAAAACACATGGAAAACTCTTATCATTGAGCTTGCGTCTCTTTTCTTGTGGTATGTGTACATGAGCCACACATCCCCAGACTTTAAAATGGTCTACCGAGGGCTTGACACCACTCCAAGCTTCTTGTGGTGTGATGTTCTTCACTGTTAGAGTTGGACACCTGTTCAGAACATAGAATGCCCAATTCACTGCCTCTGTCCAGAAGGTCTTGGGGACTTTCTTGGCTACAAGCATGCATCTCACCATGTTCATGACAGTTCTGTTCTTCCTTTCCGCAACCCCGTTTTGGTGTGGTGTATATGCAGTAGTCAATTGTCTCTTGATGCCTTCCTTTGCACAAAATACTTTGAACTCTGTAGAGGTAAACTCTCAACCTCTATCTGTGCGTAAGCATTTGATGAAAGTCTCTGTTTTCTTTTCAACAAAAACTTTGAACTTTTTGAAACATTCTAGAGCCTCAGATTTTTCAGCTATCAAATATGGCCAGGCTTTCCGACTAAAATCATCGATGAAAATAAGTAGGTACCTTTTTCCTCCATTAGAAGTTGGATCTATGGGACCACAAATGTCTGCATGTATGAGCTCCAACACTTTATTGGCGCGCCACTTGCTGCTTCTCGGAATGTCATTCCTGTGTTGTTTGCCAGTGAAACAATCAGTGCAGGTGATGGTGGTTTTCTCCAAGTGAGGCAGTCCTTGTACCATCTTCTTAGTTTGTAGTGTCTTCAACCCCTTATAGCTCAAATGACCATATCTCTGGTGCCATAGGAAGGTGAGATCGGATGTAGTGTGCAGACATTTCTCAACACTAGTAGTTGATTTGTTTGTGCTTTCATTGAACAGGATGAACATTCGATTCAAATTCATTTCGGTGTGAGCAACAAGACCCTTGATAGGGTGATAAATGTTGCATGCACCATTGTAAATAAGGACTGCCAGCCCTTTCTCTTGCAATTGTCCTACACTGAGAAGGTTGTTTCTCAGTTCAGGAACAAAGTACACATCCTTAACAATAAAACCAATGCCTCCAAAAACTAGCTTCACACTTCCTTTGCCAGCTACAGCCATTCTAGAATTGTTTCCACATTTCACAAAGTGTTTGCCACCATTAATCATGTCAGTGAACATACCTTTGTCTCCACACATGTGATTTGAGCATCCTGAATCTATGAACCATGCATCACTTCGTTTGGCTTCATGTTCCTCCATAAGAGCCATTAAGCACAACTCATCTTCCTCATCCAACTCTGCATAGTTGGCTTCTTTTCCCCATTTTGGACATTCATACTGAAAATGTCCGAGATTGTGACATTTGAAGCACTCCACTGTGGCTTTCGTGTTGAATGATTGTCTGCCTCCTCTTCCACGTCCTCGACCACCTCGGAACATTCCTCTTCCTCTGCCTCGACTGTTTTCCACCTTCAAAGCTTGTCCATCATCTTCTGTGACTACTTTCTTGAACTTCTGTTCATGAACCACCAGTGAGCTTTGAAGACTGTCAACGGACATCGTGCTTGTGTCTTTTGACTCCTTCGATCGAAACTACCACATAGGTGAACCTATCGGTCAGTGTTCGAAGAATCTTCTGCACTATCTTGTAGTCAGGCATGTTGGCACCATTGCTTCGCATTTTGTTGGCCACTGCCATGACCTTTGTGAAGTACTCTGTGATGGTTTCCCCTTCTCTCATTTGCAGAACTTCAAAATCTCGTCTCAGAGCATTGAGCATAGTTCTCTTCACTCCCTCATTTCCACCAAATTTGTTTTTCAGAGAGTCCCAAACAATTTTGGAAGTTCGTCGATCCAAAACTTGTTCGAACACCTCTCTGTCAATAACTCTGAAAAGGTAATGCTTTACCTTGTGATCCTTCATTCTTGCATTCTGCAACTGCTCCTGCTGTGCATCTGTCAGTACCGTCCCCTGCGGAGGCTCCTCAAAATCGTTCTCAATTAAACTCCATAATCCTTTTGCTCTGAGCAAATTCTCCATTAACTCACTCCAATGATCATAGTGCTGACCATCAAAGTGAGGAATTTTGGCAGCAAGCTTCTCTTCACTCATCTCTCTAGTGTTTCACTCTCTCTGTTTCTAAGCTGCGGCTTAGTCAATATATCAGGCCCAGTGGGAGCTCTGATACCAGTTTGAAGAGTATAGAAGTATAACAGAACTCAAACTCTTAGCAAACTGGAAGCAGAAAACTGAACCCTTGAATTGAAAAACTTGGCTGTAAATATAGCCTACAACTGTAACAGAAATCCTAAAGATTAGCTCACGTTCAAAACCACAAGCTGGCTTAGAGAGACTTATTCAAATTAAACAAACAATTACTAACACAAACAGACTTGGTAAACAGTCTGCATGATTCTCGGACACTCATGACCTCTTCAGTCGAACTACTCAGGCTTATAAGGGTGGTTGAGGTAGGCACCCTTATTACTTCTTTAATGTGGGATTAACACCCTTATTCTTCTGTGAAATCCCTATCTGGAAGCTTCTTATTTGGGCACGTGAGTGTAACATGGTCTGAATCAGAGCTGTGTCTGGTTATCGAACTTGTTCATTTCTGAATGGTTGATGCATTAGTGCAGGCGGTGAGATAAACTTATGTCTTTTTGTTTCGTTAAGAACATGCGTAATAAGAGTATTAATAGAGGTATATGTACAAGTCCCTCAACTTGCTGAGCCAAGGGGATCAATCTTAATTAAGGAGTTGCGAAACCGAATACCGGTGAATTATAAGTACGTGCTTTTACGCTCTAACATTTTTGATGTTGGTTACCGGTCGCCTGGGTTGTATGGAAGCGGATAAGCGAAGCGTTAAGATGCGAGGAAACGTTTTTTTCTAATTATTTTTGGAAGCGGAAGCGTTGGAACAACATAATATATATATATATATATATATTATATAAACAGCTAAATATCATAAAAATTAAATTCATGAATAAAAATCTCACAAATTATATCAATACAATTGCTGTATATTTTCTCACATGTTCGTCCTATGCTCGTAAGCCCATAAGTCCCATTACCAAGTTATAACTCATAACCACCCATCACACATATGTGCATCGTAAGATACACAAATACATACAAGCTATTGAAGCTAGTTGACAAATCGACAAATATTTTGGCCAACCTGGGTAAGGACCTCATTCGCTGAGATGTCCCAACACCCCCCCCCCCCCCCAAACCGAGCTACATACATTAGAAGATAAACAGTTGAGTTAAAACAATGCATCTGATAACGTCGATAACTCGATTTCTTTTCCCAGCGATTATGAGATAAGAACCTGCAAAGTACAAAAACTATTAATCTATTAAAGAACAGAATACCTGAATACTGATAGAGGAAGCAAACAGTCAAACTCGCCACCTGTGAGAACAAAAAAAGAGAAAATGAGAGAGTACCTTTGAAATTTGAATCTTTGAGCTCAAATCAGACTCCTCAGATGTGTGAATGAGAGAGAGAACCGAGAAGGACTGAGGGAGGCTGTCGAATTGAGATGGAGTAATAGAATTAGGTTACGTGTTTAATTGGTTTCAGAAAGACATATATACTCATGCGCTTCCTACTCATTTACAACCGTTGCGCTTCCAATTTAGAATCTCGTGCTTCTAAATCAACTTTTTTAGGAAGCGTGCTTCCATCATGCTTTCACCGCACTACCGCTTAGGGAGCGAATCACTGCTCTTTTCAAGCTTCCATGTAACCTAGCTGGTTGCCTAGTCCATACTCTCCAGCCAAGGTTGGGCCCCTCGAGTCCTTTCGCTACCTACTATGTTCTGAAAGAAAAATATTGTTGTAACTGTGGTTAGTAATGGCGAGAGCACCAAGTAGCTAATTTGTGTAACATTGCTTCCTTTGAAGCGTTTTAACGAAATTGTTGTCTACGACTCTTTTTTGCTATTGTGCCTTTTCGCCAAAAGCCAGCGGATCTTGGTAAGCAATTTGTCAATATCCCGAATGAGTCATGTTGTCATTGTGGGGTTCCTCCAAGTAGAGGAACCCAGTAGGCCCGCTCCCAATGGAGCCATTTTCTCGTTTGCTGGCGAACTCCTTTGTATCTTTCCAATAAGGGAGATGCAAGTTGCGGTGCTGCTTGCGTTGATCTAACAATGTACTTGATGGTATCTCTCGCCCAGTCCCTCCTATCGGTCAGTGTTCGCAGCACCGATAGTGGCACAATCACTAGTGGGAACTTGTTATCAGGTACCCTTGAGCCCCCAAGTTCTTGAGCCCCGAGCGACTTGTGGCTTTTTGCCAGATAATGATGCAGTTGCGTAAAAATGGAAGTGTGTTGCGGTCCTGATGCTAGAGAAATCAAAGATTCCAGTAGTTAGAAATTTTGCTTACTCGGATTTCTCCTGTTTCTCGGCGCGATTCGCAAGTTCCCAGGCCTCCCTTCATTACTTTAGTTCGCGGATGAGCCCTAGTGTTTGTTGTGGTAACAACATGTGCGAAAGATATGAGCAGACGATCTGTCCGCATCAGTTGCGGCCCAAGCCCTTTGCGCCACGTGCCTACCTAGGGCGTCTTGGGTTTCCCAAACGTCTCGTCATAGGTTAATAGCGTGATTATTGCTTCTAGAAGGTTGCGTGCACAAAACGAGACGATGTGTGCCATTTCATACTTCATACCCTTCTGACGTGGGGATCCATGGAGGGCACATGTAACGATTTGGCGAACCTATGTGTCATTATGTACGGTCACGATCGCTCGCACGAGTTGGTATTTAAACTTCCATTTCGCGTTCCTCTTCCCTTACTTTGCATTTTATTCAGTTTTTTAAGGAGAGAAAGAGCTTCGAGACCCTGCCATCCTGAGATCAGTTGTCGTAGTCCGTTCGTGATTTTTTTCAGGTCTCGACATCGTTGTCTTTCTTCATAACCTCTGTGTGTGTTTGCTGTTGTTGTTGCATTTCGCCAAGTGTTGTGCTTCGACTCTGTTGCTTAGATTTGCATGTAGTAGGCTTGTTCTGGGTTTCTTTTCATGTTTATTAGTGTAGGATGTGGTTATTTTATGAGTGATCTGGCCGTCTACGGTGGTCGTAGGCACCGGAGCCGCTGTTTGGTATTGAAAGGTTGTGGTTGTAGCAAGATCTGGGCTGGGCTTTACCTTTCAGTTCTTGGGTGGGATATTTTGGGTTTGGGCCCAGCCCCCATGCCCAACAGGTTAGGTCTAGGTACTTTTGTTCTTCGTTGTTGTTTTGGTTTTGTGGTTGTTGGTTACGCTTGGGGGGTAAACCATTTGCGTAACCTAGGTTGACTAATGTTCTGTTATGGGTCCTATGTAGGTTGATCATGGAGGGTATAGTTATCTCCTCTGATAGTAGCGAGTCCATCATCTCTAATGACTCTTTAAGTCCCTGAGTGATGGAGCAGCAACTCGCTGAGATTAGGGATACCACATCGCCTAGGTATAGGTCTGTAAACACAAGGAAACCTGTTTCGATAGTGGGGGGATAAGATATGTTTCTTGGGAAGTCGTTTATAGATTGGGAAGCTGATATGGGTAAACCTTGGACTAATCTTATCGGTGAACGTTTTGAAGGTAACATGACATCTCCCCGAATAAGTTCCACTGAAAACTAAGAGCTGTCGTCAACATCGGGCCCCGATTCGCCCTCACTCGTGAACTTCGCTCCACCTGCCCAAAACCAGTTTATGGGCGTTGTGAAGAATTGATCCTTTGGAGATGGTCAGGAGGTAGAAGAGCCGCGGAGGTCAATGTATTTTACGGATATGGCTGGGATGAGGAAGAACTTCTGCATCCCAGAGTCAGTCTAACTGAAGCAGTTGTGCAAGGGTGAGAGGTTTACCATACCATCCATTGGTTGGGTCACTATTAGCATAACGTACCTAAAGCTGGGTCTTCGTCTTCCACTCCATCCCTTTCACCAATACATCTTTGGGACTTTTTCATATGCCATCTGCCAGGTTACGCCAATCATGTTGCAGATTCTCAACGCATGTTCGTGTTGTGGCAAGCCGACAGATTAAGCTTCCCAACCCGGAATAAAGTTCTGCACTACTTCGACGTGAAGTACTGGAACAAGTAAGGCTGCAAGGGTACGATATGCTTATTGTTGAGGCATGGAAAGGGATGCGTTTGTGTTTTCAAGACTATATCCACGACCAACATGATTTGGCGCGACTTGCGCTTTATCGCCGAGGGTGAATGGGTGAGTCTGACAGATGTGGTCTCGGGTCTGCAAGTTAGTAGGATGTTTAGGGTTAGAGGTGGGTTAGGACATGTGCTTGATTTTCACTATCACTCGCCGGTTCCAACTCTACCCCATCGAACTCCACCGTTTCCATCACATAGAGAATGAATTCTCTAAGCGGTTCTACCACATGTACCTGCTGAATAACTACACCTTTCTCGAACACGAGAAACTTTCGAGGACACCCCCTAAGTGACTGGTCTATAATTACTTTGATTTTGACTAAGGATGTTTTTTTCTCGTTGATCGACTCCCTTCTTCCTTTCAGGTGACCTAGCGAATAAGCGTCAAAATAAGAAGATGGATACCTACGGTTATTTCGAAAACCTTATCGCCGGGTTCATTGCTGAGGCGGAGGGGGAGAAGTTAATTGATTATGACATCCACGAGGATCAGGAGATTAAGCTGACCACCCCGACTGACATTCCCATTTCCCACATCGAAGAGACAGACCGACTTGGGGAAGAATACACTGCGGGCCAGAAGAGGAGTTTTGCACTCGTCAAGACTCAAAAACTTAAGGCTTCCTCCAAGGAATCCTGGTCGGCCAAGGTGGCTAGGAGGTCTTCTACTTGGGAGAAAGGGCCTCGTGCATCGGTGGGGGCCGATGTTGTGACTGTTGCCAGTTAGTTGGGAGGGACCAACATAACTTCGCCGTCTGCGATTCCGCTGGATGTGCTTAGCTCCAGTGAGAGTGATGCGGCACTGCAAGATTCGTGCGCAGACACGTCGGCCAAGCCCAACGCAGATGAGCATCCAACCTCTTCCTCGTGGGTGCCTCCCCTTCCCTGTTCGGCCGATATCGCTTCCTTGCTTTCGGTGGAGGTGATGACGGTGGCAGATATTGAGGCCGGAGTTGACGAGAGCCTTCGGCGCGTGGCCGTCTCCCTCTAGTTGATGTGCCATCAACGGAAAGTTCTATCGGAGTCGGCCGTCGAGCTTCAGAAAATAAAGAGCAATCTTGCTCAGAAAGAACTGGAGCTAGTGAAGGCCAGCGAGGATTGGTTGAACCTGACCAAGAGGTGTAATAAGCTCTAGAGCAACTACAACATGGCAGCTTCCTCTCTGGATGGCTCCCATAAACATGTTGCGGAGCTCGAGTCCGAACTCGGTAAAACCCGTGACGAGCTTCAGTTCAGCAAGGATGAACATGACCGGGCAAAGGGTCAAGTGAACTCACTTTGCCAGGACCTAAAAGATTTAGAGGATAGTCGCGAGTGAGAAGTGGTGGAGGCTGTGGACGACTTCAAATTTGGTGCGGAGTTTAAAGGGCTGATGAGGGATGCAGAGAGACACTCGATCGCTATCAGGAGGAAGATTGGCTAAGTGAAAAATTCCATGTTGATGACCGGCGGAAAATTGAGGAGAAGAAGAAGAAGGACACCGAGCTTCGCGTGATCCTGAAAAGGGAAAAAGATGAGCGGGTGCGCGTAAACATCCGGAATGGGTTAAGCCCTAATGAAAAAAATCCTTTGACTCCGAGTGTCACCAGTCCAGAAGATCGTTACACCCAAACCCAGAAGATGATCTCCTCGCTCGCCAGAGGATTCAAGGATCGGATGGATGACAACGAGTCCGAGAGAGCTGACTGAGTGGTTGCATAGCGAGGAAGTTTGTTTATGTATTTTCTTTGTGTAACTATTTTTCATTTTCACTGGACAATTTAAATTTTCTTTTTGTTAACTAATGTTTCACTTTCTCGGCCGCTGGGGCCTTTTGTACTTTGGCCAACACCTTGACCCTTGGTCATGGTCCTGACCAGACGTGGTTACTTCCAGACTATTTTTGAATGGAAAGGGAAGGTGTTTATTTTGCAAAAAATTTCTAAGTGTTGTTGTTTTTCGCTCATCAATGAAAGTTATTAGGGAATTCATTTGCTTGTCCCATTTGAACTTTGTTGCAAAGTTATTCCAAGTTTAAATGTAAAGAGAAGTAATTTGTGTAATTTGTGTTTTGACAAGCAAAGGTGGGAAGAGTTCTCATTTTATTGATTACTCTAGAAGCAAGTATACAAAATGTTTGGCGGTTAGCCCGTTACACAATTTTTTTTGTTTTTACATTCGGAAAGTAATGGCTTAATGGTAGAACCTGCTTTATCGGTGATACTATCTGAGGTGTTTCGCGTTCCATGTTCGTGGCAACTTGTTTCCTTCCTTGTCTTTGAGGTAGACTGTTGCCGATCCTACGCTCTTGACTATCTCGAACAGGCCTTCCCACCTTGGCTTGAGTCCCTTAGGTTTTAGGATGACTTTCCTCCACACTAGGTCTCTTACCATTAGCTTCTGCGCCATCAAGTCACTTGTGAATGTTTTCATTTCTTCATTGTTGAATTGCATTTTTTTTTCTCGTGATAATCGTGAGTGGTGCTTTGTAGCGACAATAGATGCTTCGCCACAAAAATTTGATGATCTTCTAAGTGGTAATGAATACTAATGGTGCTACTTCAACGTACTTGGTGTGGTAGTCGATGCATACTACTATATTTTTGAATTGGCATACAAATGCTTTGAGTGGGCCGATAAGGTCGAGGCCCCGTTGAGCGAACGGAATAGGGCTGACAATGATCGACATCGGGGCCATTGATAGGTGAATCGTGGTGTCGTATTGACCAAACATGCCAGACTCTTCCGCTATCTTCTTTGCGTCTGTCTGCATCTTCTTGTAATAGAATCTGTAAAGTAGAAACTTGTGGATTAGGGTTCGTGGTCTGCCATGGTTCCCATAACTGCTACCATGCATGTCCGCCATTATTTTTCTCCCATCCATTCGTGATACGCCATAGAGCATGGTGAATTATTTCTTGCTCATGTATAGCGCACCCTCGTGCAGACTATAATGTGATGGTCTCAGAACAAGTTTCCTCGTCTTGACGCGGTCTACCGGCAATGTCCCGTTGAGCTTGTACTTAATCAGCTTTGCTATCTAGTCCTTCGCTGGTGGTGGGGTGTTAAGTACCAGAGTAAATAATTCCAAAAAATTCATTGAAATTATGGGTTTTCCTAACACATCTACCATGGTTTGCTCTCTTGCCGTATGAGTTGGGGCGGTTCCCAGTCACACAAGTGTGTTCGCTTTGGCGTTCTGCTCCCTGGGGATATGAGTTATGTTATAGAATGAAAACATATTTAAAATTGCCTTTACGTACTTGAGATATGCCGGCATCTGAGTGCCCTTTGCCTCGAAGTCCCCAGTGACTTGGCTCACCACCAGCTGGGAGTCGCTGAATATGCGTCTTTGGCTCCAGACTCGGACGCCAGCTGCAGGCCTACAATGAGTGTTTCATATTCTGCTTCGTTGATTGAGGCAGGAAATGAGAACCATAGTGCATATTCGGCGTTGATTTTTCCCGGGTCTGTCAGGATGACTCTTGCTCCCGCCGCATCTGAAGTTCGTGACCCATCCACATATAGGTTCCATGAAGACTGCCTTTCCTTTTGTTTCGCCACTGCTCATTCCGTTGTAGCACCCGTGGCCAGCTCAACAGTCAGTGTACTCGTGGCAAGCTCAGGCTCTGTTGCCCGTGTCAATTTCATTTTAAAGTCTATAACTGCCTGTCCCTTTGTTGCGCTTCGCGAGTGGTATTTATGTCAAACTTGGTGAGCTCGATTGCCCATTTAGTTAGTCGTTCTGAGTGGTCGGGGATCTCCAAAACTTGGCGCAGTGATTGATTCGTTAGTACGTGTATGGTGTGGGATTAGAAGCATGGTCGTAGTCATCGCGCTGAGACAACGAGCGCGAGCACTAGCTGTTCCAGAGTTGGGTACCTTGTCTCAGGTTTGTCCATTCCTTTACCTGCAAAAAATATGGGCTACTCCGTACCTGTTTCTCACCTTACCAGGGCGGAACTGACTACTGTTAGTGATATAACTAAGTAAATGTATAAAACCTCACCTGGTATTGGGGCGAATGAGAATGGTATGTGAACGAGATACTGCTTAATCCCCAAGAAAGCCACTTCGCACTCCTTGGTCCACTTGACAGGTTTCTTATTTGTCGTCTGGATGGTTTTGAAAAACGGGTGAAATTTGTCCGTGTACCGGGATATGAAGCGTGATAGCGATGCCAATTTCCCTGTAAGCGTGATAGCCTTAGTGTTGAAGATTGCCTAGATCTTCTTTGAGTTAACCTCTATTCCTCGCTAATTGACTATGTAGCGAAGGAACTTGGCTGCCGCAACCCCGAAAATGCACTTGGCGGGATTCAGTCTCATTCCACTCTTAATAAGAATATCCAGAACGGACTTCAAGTCTTTTATGTGGTCCCCCTTGTACTTACTCTTGACCACGTGATCATCTACCTAAACCTCCACCGTAACTCTGTTCAAGGGACCTAGCATTTTCGTCATGAACCGTTGATATGTTGCGTCAGTATTCTTCATGCCGTTTAGTAACAGTAAATCCCTTTATCCGTTGTGAAACATGTTGCTTCCGTGTCTGCCGGGTCCATCTGTATATGGTTATATCCAGAGTAGCAATCCATGGTGGGTAGCAACTCATGACCGCTTGTTGCATCTACCAGCTAATCTTATTTAGTAGCAGGTCATGTGCCATGTATCCGTTACTATTGTACTGAGATGTATTTTGGCTACTTAAGCACATCTGCTGTAGTGGAATGGGATATGAATGAATGAAATCCTTTTGAGTTTATCGATTTTTCTTTCTCCTTACCTTGTGCTCTTACTATTTGGTATCAGAGACCACCGTGGTCCGAGGTACCCAGATGACCAAAATATCTCTAGCGACCACCGACTTTCCGCCACTACACCCACCAAACAGCCGTCCTCCACCAGTCAACACCTTATCCTCCACCTCTACTGACCCTCCCTAAGATTTCCAATCCTCTCTGAACTATCTCATAACTCAAAATGAAGAGTTGCAGCACCACATTCATAACATATCCAACTCCATGACAGAAAGCCAAGCCTCTTTTCAAGCCGAAATCCAAAACCAAATTCAATCACAAATAGCCACACAGTTCGTAGCTCTTCAACAATGCTTACTCTCTACTGTCAACACTGCCCAACCACCACTAAATTCTCCACCCCACTCAGTAGTGTATCTACAACTACTCTGGCAACGCCACCGGTACACTCTAATCCATTACGGATTGGTACCTTTA
Organism: Geum urbanum; assembly: GCA_946800695.1. Lineage (NCBI taxonomy): Eukaryota > Viridiplantae > Streptophyta > Magnoliopsida > Rosales > Rosaceae > Geum > Geum urbanum. The sequence continues at coordinate 61,162,773 of OX327002.1, forward strand.
CGCCTATCTCAACTACATGGGATGGTCTGGGTCTCTCAAACCCCCCTCCACCTATTCCCTGCACACCAACTCCCAATATTCCAAACATCAATTTCCTAAACCCATCAGTGGCTAGGCAATTAGAACTGCGAATCACCACACCTGCTCCTTACTCATTTCGGTCGGCCTCTGAACATCCGCTCACACCGTCAGGGATAGCGCACGACGTCACGGTAAAATTCCAAACTTACGAATTCACCGATTACCAATTGCACGATTTGATTTGGTGCTGGGTGCTTCGTGGTTGGATTCATTGGCCTTGATCGGTTGGCATTTCCTTGAAAAACGATGGTGAGCGTCGCCACATCGTCCTCGGGCCTCAGACGATGTGGGCTTTGTGTCATTATCTAGAACTATAACTCTAGCCCACATATGTCACATAGATAGCCCATTTCCACAGCGTGAGCTTAGTCCCTCTCTGCAACACCTCTTAGATCGGTTCTCCAATGTCTTTACGCCACCCACAGAACTGCCTCCTCGACGAGCTATCGACCACTACATAAAGCTCCTCCCTAATACAGCTCCAGTTAATGTCTGACCCTACACATATGCACATTCTCAAAAAATGGAGATAGAGAGCCAAACCGACGAGATGTTATGCCTGGGTTACATTCGCCACAGTACCAGTGTGTTTTCCTCTCCAGTATTGTTAGTGCAAAAAAGGAGAATTCATGGCATTTATGTGTGGATTATCGAAGCCTGAACGCAGTCACAGTGAGGGACTGTTTCCCCATCCCAGTAGTTGATGAAATGCTTGACAACCTCCATGGAGCTACCAATTTCACCAAGCTCGATTTACGATATGGATATCACCAGATACGGATGCACGACGGAGACATAAAAAAGAATGCCTTTCGCACACATGAGGGACATTATGAGTTTGTCGTAGTGCCATTCGGCTTGACAAATGTGCCTTCAACGTTTCAGGCTCTTGTGAATAAGGTATTTAAGCCTTTACTTCGTAAGTCAGTTCTCATTTTCTTTGGTTTTCAGTAAAGATATGGAATCCCATTTATGTCACTTGGAGGAAGTATAGGCCTTGCTCAGAGCACATTCCTTGAAGGTGAAATTGTCAAAATGTGCATTTGCACAATCTGAAGTTTAATACCTGGGACACACTATATCAGACAAAGGGGTTGTTGCCATGGACCCTCAAAAGATAGCTGCCATTACTGGTTGGCCCAAACCCAAGACACCAAAGGCTTTGCGAGGATTCTTGAGACTTGCGGGATACTACCATTGTTTTGTGTGGCATTTTGGCATCATTGCCCAACCATTAAATGTCATGCTTAAAGCAGACAACGGCAGCTGAGTCTGCCTTCTCGGAGCTCAAATTGGCCATCACCTCTGCCTCGGTGCTTGCACTTCCGAACTTCACAAAGCCCTTCACCATAAAAACAGATGCCAGTGGCACCAGCATTGGAGCAATTCTCACCCAACAACAACATCCCATTGCATTTCTCAGTAAATGTCTCTCACCTAGCAACCATGCAATGTCAATTTATGATCGTGGGATGTTTGTTATCTAATATGTTATTGATAAATGGAGGCAGTATTTGTTGGGTCATAGCTTTACAATCCTCACTGATCACAAGACACTTAAGCACATGTTGGAGTAGCGGATTACCACTCCGGCTCAGCACAAGTGGTTGGCTAAACTCTTGGGGTACAATTGTAGCATTGAGTATCGCCCGGGTGAAAAGAATACAGTTCCAAATGCTTTGTCACAATAGTTTCAGGTCATGGCAATACAAGCTTTCTCCATTCCTATCATGGATTGTGTGGCAGCAATTGACCAAGCCTGCCTACATAACACTGAGTCTTCAACAATCATCCAAGCTCTCCAACAAGGCCAGCTAACAAAACATGGGTACAACTTACAGGATGGGCATCTTCTTTACAAGAATCGAGTTTATATGCCTCAGTCCTCGGAATGGCACAGTAAGCTGCTACATAAGTTCCATTCAACATTACAAGCAGGACATTTCAGATACTTTAGGACCTACATTCGCCTCAGGCGCAACTTCGCTTGGCCAAGTATGCGCAAGGATGTCAAACAGTTCATCGCTAAATGCAATCATTGTCAGAGATAATCCTATGAAACCATACATCCACCCGATTTGCTTTCTCCACTTCCAATTCCGGAAAAAAATTTGGTTTGATATCTCTATGGACTTTATAGATGGTATACCTAGTTCACATGGCAAGAACTCGATTCTATTGGTGGTTGATCGTCTCTCTAAGTACGCCCATTTCATCCCACTCACTCATCCTTATACTGCCTCAGATGTGGCTGCCATTTTTGTCAAGGAGGTCTTCAAGATTCATGGGATGTTGTGTTCCATTGTTAGTGACAAAGACCCCATCTTCATTAGCAATTTTTTGAAGGCTTTCTTCAAGTTCCAAGGAACGGTCTTGTGCCACCCATAATCTGATGGTCAAACCAAGGTAGTCAATCATTCGCTTGAACACTACCTTCGTTGTTTTATACAAGACAAACCATCCACTTGGTCGGAATTGCTTCATTGAGCTGAATTGTGGTATAACACTACCCACAATGCTACAATTAAAATGCCACCATTCCAAGCAGTTTATGGAATGCCTCCTTCCCAAGTGCAGCACTACGTACCTGGAAGCACATCTGTGCATGCTGTAGACATTGCCTTACAAAGCAAGGATGAGCTCCTACAGTCCCTTAAGAGGCACATGTGTAGCGCTCAAAACCGCATGAAGCAGTTCACCGATAGAAAGTGGACCGAGATAGAATTTGAAGTTGGAGATTGGGTCTTTATGAAGTTGCAGTCGTATAGGCAGAAGTCTTTGGTCAAGAGAACCTCTCACAAGCTGTCTTCGTGCTTCTACGGGCCTTACAAGATACTAGAAAAGATAGGTAATGTGGCATATAGGTTGGACCTGCCCAACCATGCTAAAATCTATAATGTCTTTCATGTTTCACTACTCAAGAAGAAACTGGGAGACAATGTATCCGTCTGTCCTACTTTGCCTAAGTTTGACAAAGATGGCTCTTTCTCTTGGATTCCTTACAAGGTGCTAGACATGGGTGTGGAATGAAGGAAGAAGCGCAACGCAACTCTTTGGCTCATCCAATGGACTGGCCTTCCGGTGGAAGATGCAACTTGGGAGACCACTCACTCCATCGCCACACGCTTCCCAGACTTCAATTCCTGAGGTTAAGCTTGTTCTAGGGGGCGCTTGTTAGGACCAACCATTCTAGTTTTGGCTGACCATTCTCTGGCCTAACCCCTCATCTCCAGCCATTCTAGTTTTGTACCACCGACAGTAGATCAAAATTTATGTTCCTTTTGTATTCTACAGAGCTTGTTATTTAGTAGTAGGTCATGTGCCATGTATCTGTTATTATTGTATTGTTATTTAGTAGCGGGGCATGTGCCATTCATATCCATTCGTTGTAGTGGAATGGGATATGAATGAATGAAATATTTTTGAGTTTATCAATTTTCCTTTCTCCTTACCTTGTGCTCCTACTAGAACGATTTATCTGCAAATTTAGGTCAATTATCGATCGTCGTTAGGCGATTGTGAGTTACCATTGGTATTTTCTGTCTACTACAGTTGTTGTTCAGGTTATGGGGAAATTTGATGACCCCTTTACGATCCCGACGAACCGAGGCCTAGTTTGTGTTGTGGTTCGACCTAAACAAGGTCAGTTTGTGGCAGGGGTCCTGCATGAGAAATTGTGTCGTCGGATTGGTAATGCGGTTGGACACTATGTGGAGTTTAACCGGCATGCACAATTTCACAATTCGGAGATGAAGATCCGGATTGAAGTGGATTTTAGTAGACCTATGGTGATAAACACTCGCTTAGAATTCTCTGACGTACATGTTATGCATGTTGTGTTATTGTATTAAAATATTCGTGGCTACTATGGAGATTGTGGATCTTTCGCGCATAGTGAGGAAGGTTGTGTTTTGGCGCCAAGTACTGGATATGATACTGTGGTGGAAGCTTTGATGCTGACTCCTACCCCGACCCTGGTCATTCAGGGTCAGAAGTCCTCTGTTTTGGCAGCCGGCTAGAGGTGGAACTCAGGGCCAGTTTCTAGTGTTCCTAGGGATACTATTGGTATCAGAGGTGCTATGGGAAATCCTACTCCGTTACCAGTTGGTACGGATGGGCGTCAGTCCTCCTCTATGTTGGCTTTCCTGGAGTCAGTACAGCAATGGCCTATGCCTCATAATTTGGTCTTTACTTAGGGGGGGACGACCTCAGTTCAGGCCTCGGTGACTGAGGCCAGTATTGATGATGGAATTTCCAGGAACCTGTCGTTGGAGGAATAAGAGGCTATTATGATGGAAAATCCCCTCTATGGGGAGAGTCCGGCTAATAAGGTTGTTTTCTTGCAGATGGAGCCCTTAGAGCAGATACCAGTCACAACATCTTCAGATTAAGTCAATAATCCAACGGCTCACCTGAAGGGTGTCAAGGAAGTTTATGATTCTCTTATGATGTCAGCTGTAGACAAACAACCTGTATCTATAGGACCTACTCCTTGGTTCGTGCCCATTTCGGAGGCGTCATTGCCAAATCCGAACATGGTCATGGATCAGAAGTTGATTTCTTCAGCAAACCAGCAACGAGCAATCTCAAAGGAAGCTACTAATGGAGAGTTTTAGGATGTTGAAGAGGAGCCTCCTAGTTTGTCAGGAGTCAAGGGCGGTAAACATCACCGCTCTGATGAGAAGAAAGTCAAGTTCAAACTTGGACTAGTTATTACCTCCATTACTAATAAGGTTTCATCGCAGAAGAAGTAAATCCTTCTCCCTATGGGAATGACCATTAAAGAACTCCGTCAATCTGCCTCGCTGTAGAAATGGTGCCTGGGCAGCTAAGGAGTGGTGCCCCCGGATTTTTTGAAGTTTCAACACTACTCTGGTTTGTTTGTTTAGGTTATTTGGAACAGTTGTTTTAGTATTGTAATGCTTACGAGGTTTCAATTTATCGGGCCAGACAATCCAGTGAAACTCTGTATTGTAATTACATAATCAATACTAGAAATCGGCACACGTGATGCGTGTGTAAAATTTTCATGAAAATTGAGGGTAACTTTCAAAGGACATGGAGCACACTTGCACCAATGCATATGGTACACTTCTTCTCCAACTTCTCGCTATCGATAGTAATAATATAGTGTTCACTGTAAAAGAATTAGTCAAGAAGAAGGAAAGAATAATACATAATGATAATTATAGATGTAGGTTGCAGATAATAGAACTTTACCATTTCGATCTAATTTGTTAATCCAAGAAAAGATTCAATCCTGCAAAATCTTAAAAAGATCGATGAGTTTTCTTGGTTTTAGACTCGAATCGATCAATCTAGAAAGGTCAAAATACTTGCAATAGGAGGTGATTAAAAAAAAACTAAATAGGAGCTCAAGTTTCGTGCTTATAACCGCTTCACTATATAACAAAAATTGAATTACCTTTGTGCATTGCCTCCTTCTACTAAAATCCCAACATTCCAACTTCCAAAGTTCTGAGAAGAAAAAAACAGTTGTGCAAGCAGAGAGAAGTTGAGTTGGTGAGAGAATGAAACTGTAAAATAGTTTTTTTTTGTACGACGACGATAAACTTTAACTGGGTTATCAGGTTTTTGGGAGATTTGTTTCTTTCGTTTTTATCTTTTGTTTATTAATTCTGTGTTTAATGAGCTTATGTAAAAGAGAATAAATGTAGGTATTATGAATTTTTGACGTAGAATAACTGTCAAAGACTCTTCTGACTTAATTAATAGAGACTAGATGGCAAAAACATCCTATGGGTGTGGAATCTCAGATTTTTTATTTTTACTTTAGGCAGTTATGTATAGCTAGTGGAATTTCATCTCTCTTTCTTTTTTTTTTTTTAAAAAACTTACTGAATTATTTCAGTTTTCTTATATAACTACTTGGCAGTTTCTTGTATGACTATTGGCAGTATGAAAAAAAAAAACCACTTTGCAATTTCTTTCTTCAAAAACATCTTTTCATTATTTTTTGTATTTTGTTATTTACTATTTTAACCCTGATTTATTACTCATCACTTAAGTTAAAAGGTTTAAATTGTATCAAAAATTAGTTATGGTTGATAACATGGGTTTGCTTAATAATAGTATAGATATATTCTCGTCATTTAAAAAATAAAAAAAACTACCTATGTTGGGATTACTTTATGAAAGAGAAAACTGCTCCCCTTCATTCTCTCTTCCCAAACAGTTGAAAGTTTTCATTGAAAAAAAAGAAAAAAGTCACCCACAGGTCTGAACTTTCGTCGTGGTATCAAAATAATGTCCGAACTTTAAAAACTATCAAGGTAATGCCCAAACTCTTGAAATTATATCTACGTAATGTCTAAAGCCATTTTTCGTAACTGCTCCATCTATAATGATGATATGACAAAAAAAAATTTCAAAAAAGAGGAAAAATGACTATAATACTCTTCTGATTTTTTATTTTTATATTCTTATATTTTTTCTTTTCTTTTCTATTTTATTTTCAATCATTTTTCTTTTTAATTCATTATTTTTCTTTTATTTTTCTTTCTCTCATAATTTTCTCTATATTCTCTTCATCACTCCGCTCCTAAAAAGAGAAAACTACACCTGCAACGACAAAAAAAACAGCAATGGTAAATATAGACTGCATCGGTTGGCAGTCTAACGGGTCAAGGTCTCAAGGACGCCGAGTTCGTAATGCGGACCCGAGTACACAGATGCCAGGCTTGAATCCAACGGCCCAAGGCCTGGGAAAGGCCCATTATTCAACGGTTAGATCGAGGTCGCGGAAACACGGAGCCGCTCGCCGAGAGTTTGGAAGATATTCCACTTGACAAGACAAACCCACCTCGCGTGGGTCACTCGAGAAAAGAAAAGAGAAGAAAAAGTTCACTCACACACCACCGTCTAAAACCACAACCGCTTAAACTCAACCATGGTTTAGAATGTGACTTCATCCCAAGTGTGTGCCTTTTTAACTCGAGAATCCCCCCCACCTTGCTCTCCACGCTCTCTCTCTCTACTGGCTGCCTCCATTTTCTTCTCCCCCCAAAATATACCAAACCCCACAAACACACACACCAACAGCACAACAGCAGCTTTGAGCCTTTGAGAGCGCACTCAATTTCCCTAAACCAAGAGCAGTTGAGGTTTTGAGATCGATCGGACGGTGAAGATGAGCTGCAATGGTTGCCGAGTTCTCCGCAAGGGTTGCAGCGAGTCATGCGTACTGAGGACCTGCCTCCGCTGGATCGATTCTCCCGAATCCCAAGGCTACGCCACCTTGTTCCTCGCCAAGTTCTTCGGCCGCAGCGACCTCTTGTCCTTCGTCTCCGCCGTGCCTGAAAACCAACGCCCTGGTACTTTTACTTATTTGTTGATCTCACCGCGCAATTGAAAATGAATGACGGTGGAAACGAGTTATTAGTTTTACTTTTTGTTTGTTCGGTTTTCCAGCTCTGTTTCGGTCTCTGCTTTTTGAAGCGTGCGGCCGTACAGTGAATCCGGTGAGCGGAGCGGTGGGGCTGCTGTCTAGCGGGAACTGGCACGTGTGCAACGCGGCAGTCCAGACGGTGCTATCGGGAGGCGTTTTGAGGCCGTTACCATCGGCAGGCGTTGACCAACTAACCTCTAGAGGCGGCGGTGCCGTACAGAATAATAATAATAATAATAATAATAATAATCTGTACTACGCATCCGTACCGTCCGCGCACGAGGGAAGGAGCGTGCAGCAGCCGTTGGATGTGGGACTGTCGCTGGCGGCGGCGGCCGGAGGAAGATCAGGGAGAGGAAGGAGCAGCTGCGCAGTCGCCAACAAGCGAATGAGGGACACGGTATCGTTGGATTCCGAGGAGTCGGTGATGACGACGAGCTTCCAACGCGGCGGCAGCGGCGGCGGAGATTCCAACGGCGACGGCAGCAAGCTTTTGAAGCTTTTCTTCTGAGCTAAGAAGGGGGGGGGTATTAATTAAGTAATAGAAGAAGTGCGATTTTGTTGAGCCGCAATGAATTGATGAAGATCATAGTGGTGAGTGGTGACTGGCCGGTAAGGTCTAGAAAGACTAGAATTGAGTAGTGTACTAATAATTAAGGAGAGGAATGATCGTAATCGGAGCCGTTCAGTCTTTTTGTGTCGTTGAATCTTTCCGGTGAATCTCCTTCCTTATTTATTTTTAATTTCTTATTAATTACCTTGGGAGCTGTTGATAATGATGATGATGACGTGTCACGATTGTCTGTTTCTGAAAGGCCCTGGTCAGTAGTTACACAAGAACTCGGGGATTTCCATGGCGTTTTGTTCTGGGGCTCCTGGCCGTACATACGGCATCAGAGTATTATTATTACATTTGCACTTTGCTTCTGAATTCTGATGAGTAGTTTGTAAGAGTGAGACGTACTAGCTTACTGTAGTAGAATGGTACATGCACCACCGAACAATATCTCCAGTCTGATTTAATTATGCTCAACATGCAGGATGAGTTTTGAGAGAGCTTTGGTGTTGACTTGAATTGTTGTGTAGGTCGCTGTTTGTTTTACATCATTGATGACGCTTAGCCTCGTCCTATAAATGCATAGTAAATTGCAATGAAAATGGTTTGAAGTGTAGAGTGAACAAGTGAAGTAGATCGGTTCATACCAGAACTTCTTTGTAACAATAATCGAAAGAAATAAATAATAGAGATGGACAATGCCAAAAAAAGGATGTCACATTGTCCACCGTCTGTTCACTTAACATACAAGTGATACAACTAATTGAGCCAATCTCGCTTAGTCATCAGATTCGGTCTAATAGGGTGTTAATCTACACACAATTTTTATACATAAGTACGTGTGATAGATATGATGTCAATGACAATTCATCTCGATCATTATGCGATGAGATTGGATTTGTTAACCGTCAATAATGACACAGAGAAAAAAATATATGCATTGCTAATTTGTGCAATTTAGTACAATATTTTACTTGAGTCGCCTGATAGTATTTCAAATATTTCTTTTCTTATGGAGTTTTGACTTTATGTCCCCTTTATATTCTACAATTTCATTAATCGGGACTTAAGAATAGCTAAAAGCCATTTTTCAAGTCAAAAAAAATGTGTGCAATGAGGGCAATAAATAGTCATTGCAAAAATGTGTTACTCTTCTATTTGCATTTATAATGTGTAGCATAGGGAGAGGCTTTAATGAGTATCTTTATGGTGTACACTTGGTGAGTATCTTCTTATAAAATATATTTTTCAACCACATTTCAAAAGATCAACCGTTGAATATTTAGATATATATAAATAGATTAATTGTGTAAATTTTCATCCCATTTAAAAATGTTAAGACATTGAACGAGATCAAATCAATGAACGCACAAAATTTATCAAAGTTGAACTGTTGATGTTCATATTTGATAATCATGATTATGAATCCCTTAAAGATTTTCGATTTGGTTGAAACTTTATGGAAATGATCTACTTATATATAACTAAATATCAAACAATAGATTTTTTAAATTATGATAAAAATTTGAATGTTATAAATTATTAATCAAGAGGTACTCATCAAATATACAAATATACACTATAAAAATACTCATCAGAACCTTTCCGTGCAGCAGAGATATAGTCCATTTGTCTGAAAAAGCAAGAAAGCTCTAATATTGACTCAGACTATTACTCCTTTTTCTATACATTACCTTCCCTGGCAAGCAATGTTGATGGAACACGTCACCGAGGGACTCTTCAACAGTTCTGGGCACATGTATCTGCTCAGTTCCAAAATGAAATGAATGAAAGGTTTAATGACAAATGCAGAAAGGACTCGGAGGATATAAAGTGGAACCCAGTTCCAGGCAAAGCAGGGTTCTCAACTTCTCGGTCCTTCAGAGGCAGCCCATGAAAATATTTGACTCCTGTACCTGCTGTACGTGTCTCGTGCATGGTGGCGATTGGCGAAGCCAGTTTCGATCAAGAAGCACATGGAACATGTTGGTCCCGCCCTAAAATCCCCTCCAGAATGGAGTTGATGTTGTTAAATTAAGAGATCATCCTCGGTACTCGGGTGCAATTACACAACTCATCTAATTTTCAGCCATTCATTTAATCTAATTTTTAATATGCCACTAATATTAATTTTAACAATGTTAACATAAATGAACATTAAATAGAGTTAAATTATGGTAAACTTTAATAGGGGTGAACAATTAATATAACACTAATATAATTGATATTATTTTATATCAAATTAAGTACATAAATCATATATTATATATATTATAATTAAGTAAATAAATCTTACGCCCCAAATCCTAAACCCATAACCTAAATCCCAAACTCCATATTCTTGAATCCTAAAATTCAAAACCTCAAACCCTAAACGCATAACATAAATCTCAAACCCTATATCTTCGAATCCTAAAATCTCAGCCTCAACAGTACAATATATCAAAATTAGCAAATTTATTTTTCCTTCACATTGTTGGTATAGAAAGAAATGCATTTATAGGGCAAAAGTAACAATTGATGACATTGATACATTTATTTTATGTGGTTTCAAATTATCTATGATTTAAAAAATAAATAAAAAATTAGCATTGCCTATATACTCATGGCACATCATAATTTATAAATTGTACGAAAAAAATAGTCTCATATATTGTGTGTTTTTTTGTCTAGATTAAAACAATCAACTAATAAAACAACATCAACAAATCATTAGAAGTTTAATTTTAAAATTCTTTCAAGTACATGCTTTTAATTACTAAGCTTCAAGTATCATTGTACAAATTTTTAACTCATGATGAATGAAATTAATATAAATTATAATCTTTATATTTATCAATTAGTTTGACCAAATATGTTGTCAAGTATTTTGATATTACAATGTATGTAATTTTATGTAAAAATTTATTTGTATAGAGACATTATACAATCCAATTGACGTGGCCACCTAGCAATGCAATGTGGATATAAGAATTTTATCCAATCCGAATTCAAATTAAATATTTTTGAGTATTTGGTCAAACTAATTTGGATTATGATTGAAAAATATTTCAAAATAAAATGTGTGTGCGTGTAAAAAAATTGAAAAATGTGAGTGACCATGTTTTTTTTTTTTCATTTAAATTGTGAGTGATCGAGCATGTTTCGAAAGTTGGTAATTTTTAATGTCTTTATTGATGACATTTAGACGTGAGACCTAGCAATTGTCTTTTTAAAATATTTAAGGTAGAACTTAGTTTAAAAAAGATCGAAAGAAAAAAAATAAACTTAGCAATTTGCTCTTTGCTCTGGGCACCAAGGTGGTGGGTGCATCGTACAGATCTGGTAAAAATTTCTATCAAGCTTTTTGATACCCTGGCAAGTTAGACTAAACTAAGGATGGCATGCTAAAACTACAACCATTTCAACATGTAATAATCAATATTCATAGAGAGCTCTCAGAGCAAAGAAGGGTAATTACAATATTACATACCTGGTAAAATTTACCATCAAGCTTCTTGATACCATAACCCAATTTAACATCTCCAAAGGATTTGATGTCAGTAATAACCCCATTTCTTCTAAACACATGCTTGCCTACTCTAGCAACCAAGTCCAGCAGAGCTTTCTTCTTCACGTGAGGCTTCACCCAAGGTTTTGCTGTCCGGCCTGCTCCGATGTGAGACATTGAGAGAACAATTAACTTCTCTCCAACAACGTTCTCCCGAGCGGATCCTATCCTTCCCGTCGGCGTCTTCCCGACAATGCTAAAATTGAGCCTCGTTCAGTGGCGTTCCAACTTCCAAGCATCCATGAGAAGCCTGAGGAGTGAATTAGGTGGATGCAGGTTTGAGGCTGAGCCTTAGGAGGCGGCGGCGATGAGCCAGAGGATCAGAGACCGTGCGGTGTGCGACTAGGCAGAAGAGCAGAGTGGCAGAGTTCGACGCGAGGCGGCGATTGACGGCGCGACCACGAGTGGAGGCTGAGGCTGCGAGTTGTGAGGCCGGAGGAGGCGCAGTGGTCGTGAATATGTCTCGAGAGTGGAAAAAATAAAAGAATAAAAAATTCATTTTACTGTAAGTAATTTTTGTGGTTACAATTTATTAACTACACAGCGTTAAAAATCTGTTAACTTGGTGCAAGTGCGTTGAAGAATTTTCCTTAAATTAATGGTGGGCTTTTGGAGAGGAAAAAAGAAGGTGGGAATGGATGGTGCGGGGCACGTCAGCCACATCACTGACACAGTCCTCCTCCGTCGGAAGTGGGTTCCACGGCATCGCCACCACTCAATAGTTATTTTAATTATTTTTTTCTTGCTTTCTTTTTGGTTTGTAAATTAACATAGGACATTAATCATGATGCAATGGATTCGTCCCCCAAAGGCAACGACTGTGTTCTAATCCATTCGCCTCGCCGCGTCTCTACCAAAGATGCTGTGGGGACCTCCCCACTAAACTAACCATGGTCAATTCCTGACGGTTGCAAAAGTATTCTAGTTCCAAACCTTTCTTTATTTGGGGGCTTAAAAAATAATTTGTAGTAGATGATTGGCATTTCGCTTCATTGCCTATTTAATTGTGAATCTACGTGTGACTGACTCTGTGACTGAGACTTGAATCCAGGCGGAGAACAATTCGCACCAAACAACTCTCTTACTAATTTGACCATTTTTAATGGTTTAAACCAAAACAACATTTACAATATATAGGTATGTGGATCAATCTTATGTAGTTACACGCCGTAATAGACGTATCAATTTCAAAGCTTCTTCCTTCTTTTATGATTACATTTGAGAGAATAGAATACTGTACCACACACCTCCAGGGCCTCAAAAATGTGCCTGCCAGTCTGTCACTAGAGCCGACGAAAACAAACCTTTGCAAACCCAACACAAGACTGCTAGGCTGCAAGCCGCGATTAAACCTTTACAAGCACGTTCAAGCCAATCAAACCAACCTACGTTGGAAATTTAGTAATCATATTTTGAATTACAGGTTCTTCTCATTTCTACAGCAATAGATCCTCACAATGTACCATCTCTTTGTGTTGTCACTATTATTATTATTATTATTATTATTATTTCCGGAAAAGAAAATTATGGTGAAAAGGAATTTCAGATAAAGTTGTAGATTTACAACACTCTGGAATCTGGACGCACTGGGCCATAGACTTCAGGCAGCCCACAACTTCTCCCGACAGTTGAAAACGTAGAAGATAACTAGGAATTGTAGGAAAACAGAACGAAAATTGTATGAACACCGCAGCCGCACTCACCACAGTACATATACATGACTGAAAAAACTAACGGACCAAGTTAAAAGCATCACTACTGATATATTTACATATATATTCCAGACTCATGGAAAAAGTAGAGGATGTACAAATTAATTTGATGTTTCGCTACTACACAATTTCCTGCTATATATGATGCATGTCAAATCAGTCGTTCCGCGTACCTCAAAACAAACAAAGGCCTTTAGCACTCTGCTGTTTGCAAGTCACCACAAGACCAACCAATTCAGTCTCCTCTTGTTATACCTTCGGCTTCTCGTGAGATGCAAAGGTAAAAATGAAAAAAGGAAAAAGAATTCGACTATCCGAGTGATGTGATGTTAGCAGTTTAGGCAGTCATACCATATAGCTTTACACTTCTGCGGTGAGGCTTGAAGGTACATGTTCCTGTTGTAGAATATGTGTTCTCAGGCTACATTCCTCAACCTGCACATAAAACACAATCGTTCTGGATAAGTTCAACTAGTAGGAGAAAAAAGACAAGAATGCTAAAAGCCTAGTAGAGAATAAGAAAGTTGCACCACTCAACCTCCACCCTGAAATGAAAAACTAGACTTCCTTCCTACAATTAGGCGAAATTTTTGGGCCTTTAATTTCAGTTATAACTCCTATGAAGGTGTCATGATTATTTAGTGAACGGCGGTAAAATCTCCAGTTTGGAAAAGCATAAGGAATAATGCTAATAATCCAAATATATTCCTCTATCTGATAGTTTATATCAAGTGGACGGAAATCAGGTCAGGAGGAATATGAAAGAAGGCCAAGAAAACACAGCAATGGTTCTTCCACCAATAATGCCACATCTATCACTTTGCCTTTTCCAGATCCAAACAATAGAGATCTCACAGCTCAGAGACTGCATACTTAACTAGCACAAGGTCACCACAATGAAAAGAAACAATAATTATCTTGTCCGAGTGGTCTACTTCCTATCTATAGGTTGATTATATCTTAACTAAAACCGAATACACCAAAAATACCTGCATTGCTGCAACTGTTGACAACAGATCTCTGCTTTGACCAAGCAAAGCATGCTCCTCGACACTAACTTTTGCCAGTTCGTCCGCCAAAGAATTCACCTCCCCAACCTATTGGTTACAAATGATTTCACACCAATGGTAAGTGAAAACTTTCATTTATAATGCATTGCCATGTAGGAGTAAATCAGACAGGATGCCCTAGGAATGATGAAAATCACTTCATATTATGGCCACTGACAGATAAAAATAATGGTGCCTCTTCTGGAATTTACAAGTATCATATCTCATTACTAGGTAACTACCAGCAGGTACATTATTTTCAATCAGAAAAATCATGGTCTCTCTTTTGGAACTTACATTTATCATATCTCATTACTAATAACCACCAGCAGGTAACATTATTTTTAATCAGAAAACCCCCCCAATAGGACTCTAATTGTAGACTAATTTTTAAAAGGACCAAACAGTCCCAATAGCCTTTTACTCATGTTACCTATAAGTAATTACCAATACAACAAGCATTTTCAAAGAGGAAAACCGCCAATATGGCATTTTCTGAGGAAGTCTAAGACAACACAACAAGTACTAGAGATAGCTCTCACTCATATTAACAACAACCTGCTCTCCTTCCATAATGCCCTGAGACAAATGCAGACGCAACAAACCAGAATAGATGGTAGGCTATAAATTTGATGAAAATCACCTTGGATACTAGTAAGCATATTGATGATGCCATTGCCTGCATCACATCAACTGCTGAAGAAATAGCGTCCTTGACATTGTGCACATCTGCCTGTAGCAAGAAGAATCAGAAAAGGGATAAAATTGTTAGCAACTATTTAGAAAACCTGGTTAGGAAAGAGATATGAGAAAGGCACATACCCTTGCTCCATCAACCACAGGAAGGCGGAGTGTGCTAGCCTTCAAAGCTTCGATGGCACCAGACAAGGAATTGGAGTAATCCCGATCCATAAGTGAGCAATCTTCCAGATATATCATCTGCACCCATCACAAAACATGATTAAAGTTTAATAGTTAATAAAATACAGAAAAAAAATGAATGATTTACACAACAGCAATATATGAAATCTGGTACAAACATCGAGAAGAGACTCTCACAAGAGAGCAGAGATTATCACTCTAAAGAGGGACAAGCAATTGCAATTTTTAATTCACGCCAAAGAGGTCAGTCGGGAATAGAAAAGTAGTCAAAAGAAAACACAACTACAGCTTTCTTCTATTCAATCTAATTAAAGTATCAACTTCAGGTAGAAAGCTCAGTCACTCATGGGAGAATAGAAAAGTCTACAGAAATGGGAAGAGGTCATCATTGTGTGCATGTGCAAGCATGAGATTTGAACTCAAGCAAAACTGGCACCAATAACATTTGAACACCAGCCAAATGTAATTTTTCTTTTAGAGATAAGAACTTGAACAAACCAATCACATGGTAAAGAAAGATTCCAGCAAAATCCGGCAAATGATTCAACGAAATGAAACCAGAACGTAGTCAGAGATCTTACTTGCCCCTGGAGAATAGAAGTTAGCTTCAAATTTTGTCTCAGCAATTGTAATTCAATTCTTTTGGCTCTAACAGATTCTCGAAGTTTTGAAGTTGTTATCCATGCATTGTATAGATTTCTCTGATAAAAAGCAGGAATTCAAACAAGACAACAGAAATCAGTTAAGGAATTTGAGTCATTCACACAGAAAAGTACATCAACTATCATATAACGAACTGCAAATTTCACTATAATCTTATATCCACATTATACATGATGACCCAATCAGCTTTACTATTAGGTAATCGAGAAGCAGCACATCCACAACTTATGCATCCTATAAACGTTCAGTATTTAAAAAGAAAAATAAAGTGTAGAGGGGGTATTGGGTATTAACTACTAACTATCCATAATGAATGATCCTTCAGAACCCAAAATAGTAAAAAGCAAGCATCCACTCATAAGTGATAGCTATTTCAATTTTCACAATGACAAGGGCCCTAGTACAATAAAATAAATACAACTCTAGCCTACTATTCTCACCCAACATGCAGAAATACAAATTTGAATCATCATGTATATGCCTTATCAAAGTTCATTTAATTACATGTAAACAAGCTATCAAGATAACACACCCAACCGGCTTTCATCTCTTAGACAGCCAGATGCTTTCATGGAGCCTTTAAAAGGAAACAGAAAACTGATATTTTCTCTAGCCACATATATAAATCTAAAAGCAGTATATGCAAGAATACGTTTCAAAAAATGGCTCTCATTTCATGACTTAGAATGAAATAGAAATTCTTGAAATTCCATCTGTAATGAACCGACTAGATGATTAATGATTTTACAAAAGCTAGTTTCGGTTTCATATCCATCCATCCACTAGACCAACTTTGACCATTTCAGGAAGAAAACTGACATTACTGAATTGAAAACTGAAAGGAAAGCCATAACAAATAAGTCTGTACTGCAACCAAAGCAAATGCAATGAGAACCGAGTAAAATAAGCAGAAATGCATCCCAAAGATTCTGGTATAAATCAAGGATCAGAAAAACAATTAAAATTCAGCAAAACAAACTTATGCCATCCAACAAAAGCAAAACATAATAGCTGCATATTCAATAAGGATTAAGTCCAGGAGCCATACCTCTGCATTGAATCTCTGTGCAGCTAGCGCAGTATTAGCTCTAGCATTTGCAAACCGCCACTGCAATAGCCTGTTATGTAAAAGCCTCACTACATGTGCATCAACTATCCGGTTCTCCCCAACCCTCCCTCTTCGAACATCAGCAGCGAAACTTAAAACTGAAGGTACATTGCTCAAATTACTACTTGGCGTGGCCGCCACTCCATTCCTTACTCGCGAAGGACTGGCTCCCCTCATTGGGGACGATACTGATGGCCTGCCGAACTTACTTGGTGATGCAGGCCTAGCTCCTCCGCGAATAGGTGATACCTGGCCTCTGCTATTCACAAAACCTCGTGGAGATGACACTGGACTATCAATTGACAGTCTGCTGTGCTCATTAACCTTAGGAGAGACCATGACTCTCACTCCATTTACCTTAGACTCAGACTGTCTACGTAACAAATTGTGAGTCTCTTGCCAAAACCTAGCAGGAACCACTACTCCTCTAGACCGCGGTGCTTGTCCAACAGTGCCACCGCCACCACCGAGCTCATGAGGACCTGAATTAGAGCTACCAGAAGACACACTATCAGTATCAGACGATGCAACAGCTTCAGACTGTGTATTTCTAACTAAACTGGCTTGATCAACAGGCTCGGTAATTTTCCATGAGCCTAGATTGCAGGAACTGGACCTCAATCTCCCATCGAGATCATTCCCCAGAGAATTCTGCAATGCCCTAACCACATTGGAGCCAGATCCATTCACTTTCTTCCTCTCCACAGTACAATCCAAGCTCTTAGTCATACACGTGTCCGTTCTCAACCTCGCCGGCCACCGATACTGCTCCATCGGCCTCAAATTCTCGCTCTGATCCGGTCTCGCCGGCGTCGCAGCCTTCCTCCTCTCCGGCGTCGTCGCCGCTTTCCTCGCACTCGGCGACGGCGCTCGCTTCGCTTTACTCACCTGAAGCGAGTACGACTCTCCCTGAAACGAAACGGACAAGCTCCTCGTCGACGCCACCAGCAGCTTCTGAGCCGCCGACATTTCTCCACCGCCGCCGCTTCCAATCTTCGAATCCAACGGTCGAGGAGTGACGGCTCTCCGCCTCTCCACCGACTGCGACCGCCTCAGCGTCTGCGGCGTCGGCATCGGACTCGCCGCGGCGGACCTACTAGCCATCGGCGACAGACATCGCTTCGAATTCGAACAAGCCGACGAAGCCGTGGAGGCGGAGGAAGAAGAAGACATGTACCGGGAGGTGACTTCTCGAGACTTGAGGCGGCGAGGAACCACGCCATTTTCGGGGTCGGAAGGTAATAGGGGAGGCCTGGTTCCGTTCTGAGGACGGCCGGATGCGGCGGAGGAGGCTTTGGGGTTCAATGTAGTCGACACGGCAGCTACCATCGCAGAAGATCAAAATTCCATTCAAATCTCATCCTCCAAAACCCTAATTCGAAATTCCGGAGCCAATGTTTAGTGTAGCTCTTTCACTCCTCCTCGGAGAAATAATAAAATGAATAAATTAAAAAAAAGAAGAAGCAAGAATCGAAAAAGAAAAAAAAAGGCAGAGGAGCCTGTGAGTGTGAGGGAGGGAGAGTTTTGATTTTGGGAAAGGGCAAGATGATCGAGCTCTCGTGTAGATATATATGACCGTTACGACTACGCCGGCGAGAGACGACGTTTGTTTTGGCCGAGATTTGAGAAGCATAACTGTCGTACTATGCACCCGTGTTCGAGTTTTCATTCAAACCATTTAAATATTTTTGTAATTGATTTTTAGCGTTTATGTTGCGTTTTTTAATTTCTTTTGTGCACAAGCCCACAACCATAGTATTAATTACTTGCTAGGGTGGGGTTGTTTTTGGTAAAACCAAAAAGGAGGACTAAATTGGCTGCATTGTAGCGAGACGGTTAACGAGGCTTCTTCTTTTTCCTACCGAGACGGTAAAAAACAAGAGAGAATGTTGAGGTCTGTGTAGCCTCCAGCAGACGTTCCGCGGCACATTGTACAAGAGACATCTATTTTAGGAGTTTGACTGTTTTAGTTGAATCATACGTCTTTGGATATTGTGATCACATCAATTTTTTTTATTGTAAATTGGCGATCATGATGTGTTATATTTAAAAGGTTTATGTTAAATCTCAATAGCCAATTTCTTAGATTAATTTAAATTTAATGGTTATCAAGTGTTTCATATATTTTTCATTTTGTAACCCATCTTTTTAGTACATTTTTAACGAATAAATTTCGTTTAAGTTACATAACGAAACTTTTCGTTATTTAAACGTTTATTCACATAATTTTATTCGTGGCTATATTTGCCCCGTGTATTGATCACTACTTGGGTGTATTGCTTTCAATGTTGTGCACTTGTGCCATTTACAAAGAGTTCCATTACTTTATTTTCTCGGTTGGGTTACAATCGGTTATATACTTATATATCACTTATATGTACATGTAGACTTTTCGGTACTCCCAAAATAATACTGTGAATTATGGATGGAAAATCACCTATTTAACCTAATTAGTAATCAACAAAGTGACTAGAATGCTAGCTAGGAAACTTTAAATCCTATAAAAGTGAAAAGGTGATCACACCCTATTTTGTGTTTCAGTGACACCACTACTCTCACTATGAGTTTATCTCAGGTAATATTGCATTTGTTTGTGCAGGAGCAAGGGATATAATTTAGGCAATATTAAAGACAACCAACTCCCCCTACTTTTCATTCATTCATGTATCTAATAGTCATGGTCTATTATATGCCACTAAAATTAAATTTGATTATGTCAATCACTATTCACCATTTCTACTTATAAGTTATGATGTAATCCCTCACATATTGATTACTTATGTGATTATTCACCAGAATTGACCCTAAATTAAAACACCTAGCTAGCCATATTTAGTTGTTGTACGTTTTTATTTAATACAAGTAGCTAGTCAATCAATTACCACACCTTTAAGGAATTAAGTATCAATGTCAATCTTGATTGTATCTCAGCTATACCCACTTTACTATTAGAAAGTAAACATGTTACGATCTTTTATATTTGGTTTTATGAACGACTAGTAGCTCACTTTTCGCTTCTTGATGTTGTATTTCGATGCTTAATTAAAATACAACAATATATTTCTTAATCTTACTACCTCTTCCTTGTGCTATAAGTTTTCTGTCTATCTTTTGCTTGATGTTACTCTGTTTCCACCTACAAAACAATTGGCCTGCTACACATCGCTTCTTATTTCGAGTGGAATCGTTTAAACTTGGACATCACTTCCACCATACGAGGAAGTCTTCCCTGCTGCAGTAATTTGCAAAAACTATCCTACATGGTATATATCCTTTGCTTCAAATATCAATATCTCCATAGGCAATTTGAATACCGTATACTTTGATTTGGTGTAGTAGCTAGCTTCTTGGCTCAAGCAAACTGGTTAAAAGCATCAGCTATCACTATCAACGTAATTACTATACCCGACAAGTTTTTAAAAACTATAGCCGATGAATTTATTTTTTTGTCGGCTATAGTACTACAGTCGACGAAATTTTTTTTTTTTTTTTCTGAAATAAAAAAGTCGTCGGCTATAGTTCTATAGCTGAAGCAATGAATAAAAAACTCGTCGGCTATATTATTATCGACGAGTTTTAGTCAACGGATTATAACCGGTACTATAGCCGACGACTTTTTTATTTCAGAAAAAAAAAACTTTTTCGTCAGCTCGGCTATAGTACTATAGCCGACAAATTTTTTTTTTATCAATTATATTTTTTAAAAATTCGTCGAATATAATAATTACGCATGCTTTTCCCTTTTGATCGCTTCTTCGACACTCTTACCATATATATCGATCAGCCTATCTCTATCCCCATGAGAACGAGTGCTGCGTACCTCATGGGCATCACTAATTGACACTAAGCTACAGATCTAAAAGCCCAGAAGACAGTAACACATGAATGCATGCCATGCCATACATGATTACAGGACCACTCGATCCCACTTCCATAAGGTCCCTCCCTAGCTCAATTCTCCCCCAAATCATCATCCCCTAAACCTAACCTAGCATCTATATGTATTATCAAATTTCTCTTGCTCTTGTTCTTTCTCTTTTTTAAGTACACACCACGTCGAAAGTTGAATTCATGACATCCCACTTTCTAAACGCAAGACCTAGCTAACATTTTAGAGACACAATGATGATTGATGAACTACAGAGAAGAAAGGCGAAGAAGTAGCTAATGATCGATATATATATACACACACACGTACCTGCCTAAAAGACATGTATGCATGGATTCAAGAAATACTTACTGGATCGATCGTGTACGTATACGTCCCATATCCAACTCCAAGCTAAGTTGTTTTTCCGTAGTCATTCTCCATGCATGAATGAATTGATTAGCGTGCAGAGTAATATATGGAATAGGTCCCCCGGAGTAAATGGTTCTTCTCACAGAAGTGGAGGAGGATGAGGAGGAGTTAGCATCGCTTTATGGGATGCTCCGTCCCCTATATGTATCAACTGTCTGCTTCTGGCCAAACTCCCTCAATTTCATCTCCGATTTGCTTTGGACACGTGTCTGTCATCTAGGGGACCCACGTGCTCTATCTCTATGTAGAGTTTGTTCCACTCCAAAAAGTCGATCTCTATGTGAAGCTTGCGGCACAGTATGTTCGGGTGTCCTGCCGTACTATGGACTACTAAAAAATTTCCATTTTTGTACCACTATTCAAAGTTCCAAAAAAATTTATAACCCAGAACACTATAGAATTTTTGCGGTCTGTTCTAGCTCAATCATATATGGAAGAGTGATTTGGATAATTAATCCGCGATGATATTATCTCGCTCTTAATTATCTCCACACCGCCATATATAAGCTTGTTTGTTTTGGACATCTTTCAGTGGATTAGTCTATCGATACAATTAAATGTGGAGTCGATAAGAACTTTTAAACGAAGAGCTCATACACTTGATTGAGTTGGAGTCATACCAAAATTTTGGAGGAGCTAGAGCCGTAGCATGCATTTATGTACATAACGTAGAAGAGGTATTTTGACAGATTATGATGCATTGAATCGAAGCTTTCGGTATTGAAAGTTTTCAGATAAAAGCCATGAAATATCAACACTGAATGAATAAAATGAGCACCGAAGCAACATTACATAATACATATAATTAAAGACATTAACTCGCAATAGCGACATTCCTACAACCACATTGTAGTCATCACTCTCATTTGTACACAGGTAAAACATTAGAAACCTGCCAATTTCCTACTATAGGCCAGCTATATGTACATAGATGACAATTCTGTTGAAATATAGTTGGACTTAAACATGTCTATAAACTTTTGTGAACTAATCTTATCATACAGCAAGAAATATGTGAATATGACTATTACTGGCTGCTTATTTAGTTGTATATTACTAATAGGAGCATGACACTCATTTTGCTGATAACCTGATCAATATATAAAGTTTGTGATAAGGATAAAGTCTTCAGATGAGCAGACGTTCAGGAGGTCTTAGACTCCTTATGGGATGGGTCTAAGTTTCGATTGTAGCTCTATATAAAGAGGAGAAAGTCCCTGGCCATAACATGGTTCAATAAGCATTCAGTTTAGCCCCATTATTAGAGTTATCTGTGTTGTGTGTCCACAAGACTTTACTCGAGTACCAAGGAGTAGCAGGAGATATCCAAGATGTTGATGGAGCAGCATAACAGTGGAGGAAGTCAGATCGTTGGAGCAGGTATAGTCTTGGTTTGAACCTAGAATGATTGCTGCATATAGTTATAGGTTCTACAGTTTGTGTTGGTTGATGTATTCATGTGAAAATGATCTTATGCTATTGATTGATGTTTCAGTGTTCATCAATTGTAACAAATGATATCAGAGCTATGGATTTGTACAGATACAAAATCAATTCATTTCATTTGATATTCAGTTCTATTTCAAACAAAATGACCGAAACCTATTTTAAGAGCAACAAAGGAATTACGTTGGCTTATTTTGTTTGATCCGCATACTTGTTTTACATCTAAGCCCACCTAATAACCCAATAAGCCCAAGACCAAGCCTGGTTGTTATTTGCTACTATCAAAACACAATCGACGTAATTAAGAATGGAGATTGAACTTTTGGGGGAAGAACTGTACACCTGAGATGAAATCCCAACGAGGAATTCAAATCCATTTATGTGCATAACGTCCAGGTTAGATCATAATTGTATGAATGCTATGAACTAACTCTTATTGCTGCGTTGTAGCAGAGGATAAGGTATGGATTAGAAAATTAAAAAAAAACTAAAATTTCAATTCTGAGTATTGAGTAATTCATGGAATACGACTTATTACATTGTGTTTTGGGATATCTCATGATGTATTTTACTTTTGTGTGGGTGATATGACCCAATATGGGATTACCTTGCTAAATCAATGATCGGAGTCGCTGTGTTTTTGATATGGTTTTGTTTGAGATAACATACTTGTTTGACTCCAAAATCTCTTTAGCGAGGAACGCGTGGAGAGTCTCTTGCAAACTGTCTCTTTTATGGATTTCGAATAGTATAACTGCATATATCGAATTTATCCTGATGTGCTTCATATGTTGGCGTGCCACCGTCTCATGACGGAATGTGAATGTATAGCTGCGTTGCCTAACTTCTTAATTAAGCGATTTAGGCGGGGAGAGCACCAACTTTGCATGAATAGATCCTTCTTGCCTAGTGTCCTAGAATTTTGAATTTTTTCGTGTCTCTAGCAGAGCCACTGGAAATTGATACTCCACACTCTTTCTGTAAGTGCAAACAAAGCAACTTCCTTGACGATGTGTTGAGAACACTGGGGTGTTGCTTCCTTGGATTTCCCAACTCTAACTCGATATGTGACAAACTCTTCAATTTTCCAGTTGCGTTGCTGGCTTGGATCTCAATACTCTCACTCGATAGGTGACAAGCACTTTGATCGTCTGGTTACAAAGTTTCTCTGATGAGATGTATTTTCGTATAGCAAAGTTGTATTTGATCAAGGAGGATATTCACTATCACTATCGTTCTCCTTATATAATGCATAGTAGTCATATTTCGATTCACTTGTACGTCTTCAGCTCTTTGATTCTCAATATAACTCTAAATGTTCACCAGCACATGGTCTTATCTTTATATTGTTCAATGTTATCCCAATTCCTAAGGAAACCTAACCGATGTAGGAAATGTTCGATAATCATTAGGCCACATGGATCATCCACAGTTTTAACCCAACAAGAAATAGACCCACTTTACTCTACTCGAGTCGCTCGCCAAGTGCAGCCCTCGAAACCCAATATGAGATTTTTATCTCGGGCCCAAACATTGCCCCTCAAGCCTTAAGCTTAAATCACCTATGCAAGCGAAGCTGTTACTCCAAACGGTAACATCACACGCAAGTGCCACGTTAGGCAACCCTTCTAAAAATCCGTGTTACTTCGGTTGATGTAATATAAAAGTGCACGTCCACATCAATCAATCTCCACTTCCCAACAGAACTCCTTCACTTCTCTCACTTTCAATCTTTCAGCCTCTTCAAAAAACTAAACTTTCCATCTCTGCCGCCAACCATCTCTTCCAATCAAACACCATGACTCCTCGCAAATACATACATATTTCCTACAACAAACAAGATGTCGAAAACCTTGCAAGAAATATTAAGGCCGTCGCCAAGCGGCAAAACCCAAAAGCCATCATTCATCTAAAAATCAATTCAAACAATGGCACCGGCTTGCTTGGTCCCTTTCTTGAAACTCCGATAAACCTAGAGCTATATCCTATTTTTTGTCGCCCCCTTTATAATTTATCCCTTATTTTCTAGAAAAACCCAAAGGCAGAACCCAAAGAATGGACCGGTAAAGACACCCTTTGTCATATCGGTAAATGGCCGCACCCAAACAAGGAAAACCTCGCCTGGTATAAGCTTCGTCGCGAAAAGGATATTGATTGATGGGAAGCAACCGATGTTTTTCAACTTATTGACCTATGCTTTTCACTTCTTGCTGGTGGTAACCGAGCCCCGTTTTTCGCCGCTATGTGTTTCTGGGATTGCTCAGTCAACTGCTTCCCTCTTCCTTGTGGCGACGTAAGCATTACTATCCTTGACCTCTATGCTTTATTTGGAGTCCCTGTGTATAGCAATATCTGGTTCCACAATCATATACACACGGGACTGAAGTCCAAGCTTCTAAGAATCAACCTTCATCTTACTCTACTTGGATTGACCACTTTGCAAAGAAAAATAGCACCACCGATCAAGGAGGCATAGCCTTCATGGAATATTGGCTATCCAAGTACATCTTCTATCCCACCTCTGCCAAGGTTAACAAATGCTGGACTAATCTTGCTGAGCGCCTCTACAATCGGGAAAAACTGGGTTTGGCAGAATCCGTCCTCGCTTACATCTACTACGGTTTGCGACAAGTTGTAATTTCGAGACTCGGCCTTAATCAACCAGAACCACTCTGGATGGTAGAGTTCTGGTTGTGAATATATTTCCCTTTCTTCCGCCCTTCCGAAGTCCCTCCTTTCAAAGAAGACAAACTTCTGGGCCAAACCTTGGTGACCGCATCCTCCGGAGCCAAAAAATAGTCTTATCAAGCATTCTTCACACACCTCTGCTCGCAAACTAACTTCCTAATCAAAGCAATTGAAGTCATTTTGAATCGCCGCCACCCTTGCGACCTCGCCAGTGGATTCATGCCCTCGCCAGAACAATATGACTCTGCGAGGACCATTTTCCTTCATAGCCACACCTGCAAGGACTTACCAGTCCCTGATTCTTCACGCCCCGGGTATAAGCTATACGCTCCCAATTACTTCTCCAGACAACTTGGGTTAACCCAGCATGCCCTCATGCCTCTCGTCTGTTCTCTTAATAGATACAGCCTTTGGCGAGGATCTGGCCACCCTTCATTACATGATCTACAGAATGCACACTTCGGTTTCCCAGCCGTAACCATCCCCAACTTGGCAAAGCCACTCTTCATTTCTCAATTAGTCACTGAAACATACTTGGTCTGGCGCTCTCAGCTTTGGGAAAACATATGACGGATTGGACCGCTTGCTCTTTTTGCCACCATCTTCTGTGACTTTGACAAACAATTCATGGATAAAGAAGATTTGGCCATCATAGGCAAGCTATATAAAAATAGCAATAACACTCTCTGGCCATATGTTTACTTCTTACCCTATTCATAAAACCCTGTTAACTTTGCCACATGCATTGGCAACTCCTTGATAGCGTTTGATCAATTTCCTTATTGCAATCAAAAGAATGCCTTAAGAACAGACGTTGCCGCTAGCTCGAAAGTTCTAAAGAAGAAAAGGTCTAACACCATTGGCCAGTCAGTAAGTATCAAAATCCTTCACCAATGTTCATCTCCCTTGCTGTCTCACTAATGACAACTATCTTTGTTTATTCTTTAACATTCACAAAAGCGCACAATAACTGACTCTTCTTCTAGAGATTTTCCAAGAATCCAAGGTTCCAAATCCGCCCGTAAAGATGACTCTCAACCTCTCTTGGCCTCGAAAGCCCCCCAAAGTGCTAGCTAGGAAGTGACAGAGGTAGTAAGCAGAGATGGACAGGCTAAACTCCGAACTAACGTCTTCTTTGCCTCTTTCGATCAAACAAATGAGAAAGCATCTGAGGCAAGCGCATGATGCCCATAGTATCCAAGTTTGATGACCTTATTGTTCAAGGCTATTTGGAATGGCAGAAACTCTGCAAGAACGAAGCCTTCGCCAATTCCTTCTCTGACAACCATTTTGATCTTGAGACGATTCTGAAGGTAGGCATCAGACCAATAAAGATCTCTTCTGATGACTCATTTATTGGATACTTCAATCCAGAAAAGTTTGTGAACCTGAAAGATCTTGAGTCATTTGATCAAGCATGGGCTAACATCAGCAAGAGCATAAAGCCTCGGGTATATCTGGTGAGCTGGAACGATCATTTCTTTGTCCTCAAAGCCGAAGCCGATGCTTATTACGTCATTGATTCACTAGGGAAAGGCTCTTTGAAGGGTGCAACCAAGCCTACATACTAAAATTTGATGATTATAGTATAATGTATGAAGGCGAGGACAATGAAATGGGGCCAGAAATCATAAACAATGGGAAAGAGTGCTATAAAGACTTCATCACGAGATTTCTAGCTTGGATAATACTCAGGGAGCTCGAAGAAGTAGAAAAGAAAGAAGTAGTTGATCATCTAACCCTCTTTTGGCGTTTACAAATCAAACTCCAATCCTGCTATCTTTCTTCCCCCTCTGGCGAGGACAACAATTCCCAAAATGACAAAGTCATCCCAGAGCTAGAAGCTCAAGCTCCGCCCTCGCCAGAGCTCTAGGTCAATGTAGACGAGGAACCATAGAAATTTGTTGAAGTCATTCCAGAGCCAGAAACTCATGCTCCGCCTTTGCTTCAGGTAAAACCTCAACTTATTTATCCCTTCTGTATGTCAATTCTTTTGATTAAATCCGGATGCCTCATGTTTCCTTCTAGTCTAAACCACTTCTCCGAGTAGTGACAAAGTCCTTTCTGAACAACATGCTGACTCAGAAGGTAGGGCTATCTTGTCCAAGACCTCTCCAGACCAGCTACAGACGGTCATCCTCCCTCGATCTCCTGAGCCTGTGTCAATGGCCACGATGGAACAACCCTCAAACCCACCAAATCGTGTTGATGAAGAACAAAATATTTCACATGGAGAAACTACTGCTCTTCCTTTATCATCGGGGCCTTCCGGTCAAACACCCACTTTCGAGGATCAAATTTTGATTTTGCAAGAGCTTTCGACTAAGCTAAGCGCTCTGAGCTCCCCTCCGGTCGTTGCCATTCCTACCTCTGTTGCTCTTCAGAAGCTCTTCTCTGCCAGCCTAGATTCCCCTTAAAGTATCAATTAGACTCAGGAATAAGTCAAAAAATTAAAGGCCACTGCCCTTGCTGAACTTTCCCAGACCATGTTTGACTTTGAGGAAGGACTTTGCCGGCTCCAAGATCAATATGAGGCTCATTAACGTCTCAAGTACGAAGCAGACTGCAAGAATGAAGAGATGGAGACGTTGGCTAGCTAGACGCAGGAAGATAATAACTGAGTACAAGCACTTCTAAAGGAGACTTTATCCCAGCAAGAAACTCTGAGTGCCAAGGAAGCTGAGTTGGCCGTTCTCCAAGCTGAAGTGGACCGCTTACATTCAAAAGCTCATTCCAATCAGGCTAATGTTCAACAACTCCTGGACGAGGGAGAAAACCAAGCATAGTTATTGCAGAATGCTAAGGAAGAAGTTGCAAGTACTTTGCACTTATACAACCAAGCTTGGCGAGACTTTGAGCTCCTGAATCGTCTCTAAAGGACAAAGCCTTTTCATTGTAATTACTAGGCCTTAGAAACTAAGCCTTATCCTTTTTCCTACATTATGATATATTCAGAATACTTTTACTAGCTTTAGTACTTTTATTTTGGTATTGTTGCGCTTCATTTGGGTTTTGAACATACTGCTGGGCCTCAGACATAGGCCTTCCGTGGATCACCCTAACAATATTGGGCCTGTTATAGAAACTAACATGCTCCTCTACCATTGTTATTCGACTTTAATGGTCTTTAATTTCAAACTTGGAATCTGTAACGCGTTGTCCCATCAATCAAATCTTCAATATACGTTTACATGACCAAAAAATCTTTACTCGCGCCTTTATCTCGGGGTAGATAAGCCGCTATGTGGCTCAATCTCTAGTAGACGCGTGTCCTTTATTAACGGTTACATTTAATCTCGAGAAGTTTTACCGCTACGGTTTAATGCAGTATTCCTCCTATAAAGGGTATCCTCATTCTCTGTTGTTGGTCATACCTTCCAAGCCTCTTCGCGAGATGAAATCCCTTTCTCTATGTTTGCTCTGGCTCTCTTATCGGGGAAAACCTCCAGAAAAAATTCTCTCATACTACAAGCTTTAGATAGTGATATCTATGTCCAGATGATTCCTTGGCAAAGTCACCCTAAGTATCTACAAGGTGACAAAGTCTAAACGTCGGGGATGACCTCGCATTGTCTTCTTTGTTAGCAACCGCTTAATTTTTCTGTGCATGGAGGCTACAGATCCCATGAATGCGGATGTTCTGGAGAGGAATGACATAGAGTTCAACTCGGGGTAAGGAATCATACGCCAACTTGCTTCCAACTGTATTTTTGGGCTGCTGAACTAGCTTCCTTGGCGTTTCAAATCCTATTTATTTTGTCTCTTGAGGTCCTTCTCCATGTATGCATATTTGATACGTGTACCCAGGGACTGGTTATCAACTGTTCGAGGATTTGGAGAAACAAATTGTATTTTTTCGTTTTTGTTTCTGTTGCTAATCATAGCCTATCTTCTAGGGGTGGGATCGGTTCGGATCGGTTCGGTTTAGGGCCGGAATTGAATCCGAATCCGAAATAGTATTCGGTACGGGTTCGGTACGGTATTTCAGTTTTGGAACATCCAACCCGAATGGGTCCGATCCGAATGGGTTCGGTTCGGTTCGGTACCATTTCGGTACCAAATGCTATTTTTTTGAAAAGCACATTTTTTTTTCTTTCTACTGTAAGTCTGTAATTCTGTAAACAACTTTGTCTCTGTGAGACACTGAGACTGTGACATATCCTGCTAACATTTAAGGGAATTTTAAGCAATTCAGTTTCAGGCTTTCAGCAGATTAAAAACCTAAATCTAAAACACTTAAAAACAACAAATCAACAATTCAGTTTCAGCATATTATAGTCCTAAACTCCTAATCTGACTTAGACATATTACAGTCCCAAAATAGTGAAAAACTGGAAATGTTGTCTAAGAGTAAAGTCCCAAACAGTTTTAAGTGTTCAACACAACAAATCAACTACTCATTAGCCTATTACAGTCTCAAATGTCCCGAGCAACGACAAAATATAACAAACTGTCAAACTGAAATAACAATGAACAATTAACTAGTTTGGGACTGTCAAAATATAACAAACTGTCAATCTGAGCCATCTTCAGAACTGCCTCCATCTTCATCATCACTCTCTCCTTCTTCAACATCGACTGATTCATCTCCACTCACTTCCACAGTTTGTGTAGTAATCTCCAATGAACTTGCATGCTCTACAAATTAACAAAAATGGACCAAGTTACACAACACTACTACAACAAGTTCAAAAACAACAACAAGAGCCAAAACAAGGTACTTGAACCAAAACAAACAGCAAGAACCAAATTAAACAACAACAAAAATCTAGAAATTATAGGAGTCATACCTCTTTCAACTTGCTCGTAAAGCTCAGTATCTTTGATGTTAGGAATATCCTCGATTGAGGAAACATCATTACCCCTTAGCCAACTTTGAAGACAAACCAAAGCTTCCACTGATTTTGGAGTCAAAGAACTCCGAAAGTCGTTTACTACCCTCCCACCAGTGCTAAAAGCACTCTCTGAGGCTACTGAGCTGACCTGTATAGCCATCACATCCTTGGAAATTCTTGCCAACACTGGGTACCTCACTGCATTCAGCTTCCACCAATCCAGAATTGGATAATTGTCATCAGTGCTTATCTCCACAGAATCTTCAAGGTACTTATCAACTTCATGAGTAGGGACTGCCACATTGGTGGAAGAGACAAACTGATTCCAGCGATTTATGATTTCAGCTCTGCTGCCAGTACCGGCTGTACCACTACTAGTTGTGCTTTGGGATTGACGTAGTTGCTGATTTACAGCTGCTACATCTTCCGGCAGCACATACTCCTCATACAAGCTCATCATAAAGTCTTTCAATACCTTTGTTCTATTGACCACATCTTCCTTCCCATAACCGTCTAAAGTGAATAGATGTGTCAAGTGCACAAGCTTGTACCTTGGATCAAGAATCACACCCACATACATGAATGGATTTAATTGCTTACTGTCATGGTAGTATTTTGCAAACTTCTCCTTCATCTCTTTAGCCATATCTGCCAATATCTTCTTAGTATTACCTCCAATTTGCAGAGTAGATGGGTTAGACAACTTGCTAATCTCCGTTTCAATTGACAACACATCGTGGAAGGTAGTATGTATTGTGGCACGTGTAGAGGCACTTACCCTCTTAGTTACATCATAGAAGACTTTGAGAAAGAACACAAACACCTCTGCATTTTCCCAATCTTCCTCACTTGGTGGTCCACACTTGCCATGCTTAGGTTTATCAGGGACAGAAATGATCAGCTTTCCTTCCTCATCAAATTCTTCATCCAGGTCCTGGAAGTAGGCTCTATAGCACTCTTCATCCTCCCCCATTCTTGCAAAGGCAGCCCTGAATTTCAGCGCTGCTTCCAACATTAAAAATGTCGAGTTCCACCTTGTGGGGACGTCCATTACAACTAACCCTCTACAAGCAATTTTTTCTTTGGCGATATTGCTCTTAAAAATATCAAGTCTATGAGGAGAGGACCTAACAAACTTAACAACATTCCTAATCCCCAACACAGCCTTATTAAGCATTTTCAATCCACTTCCTACAATAAGATTACAAATATGTGCAGTGCACCTCATATGCATATATTTCCCCTGAAGTATAGGCTGTGCATTTCTAACCTTATTTAATCTAGCTGTCACATACTCTAAGGCACACTTATTAGCTGTTGCATTGTCTACTGTAATAGTAAGGACTTTAGTAATACCCCATTTCAGCAAACACTATTCAATTAATTTTCCTATTGAATTCCCATAATGGTTATGAATAGTGCAGAAGTTGATGACCCTCTTATGTAACACCCAATTATCATCTACAAAGTGCGCAGTAAGCACCATGTAGTTGATATTCTGTGGCCCACTAGTCCAAGTGTCAGTGGTTAGGCAAACCCTATACTTTCGTAGAGTCTTACAAACTTGCATCTTCTTATTCTCATAAAGAGCTAAAAAGTTTGTAACAAGAGTTCTCCTAGAAGGTACTTGAAAGTCTGGTGAAGCTACTCGACAGAATTTCCTAAATCCTAGCTTGTCCACAAAGCTAAAAGGCAGTTCATCAATAACAATCATTTCTACACAAGCTTGCATTACTTCTTCAGGTTTAAATATGTGAGCTCTCATTTTGTTCCCACTAGTTTTATCTCCAACCAAAGTTTTTTGATTTTTATCAACTAACTTCCTCCCTGGAAAATACCTACAGGTCTTGTTAATGTGTTTGTTCATCCCTCCAGTCCCATTCTTTTCACTCTCAACAGCATAGTCTCCTAACTTTCCCTTAGGATAATATTTGCATTTAGCCCTCCTATTAGTCACGATTTGATCAGGTTTCCCTTTGCATTTTATTATCTTTTCAGTAACATACTCAGTAAAATGCTCCCAAACCCAACTACGTTTTCTAGAAGAAATAGAAGAGACAAGATCTGTACTCACAGTAGAATCAACAGCCTCAACTTCAGCTAGCTGAACTGGAGTAGTCCCAATGGATGAAGTAGCAATAGATGGCTGAAGTTGAGTAGTCCCAATGGATGACGTAGCAACAGATGGAATTGAGTCATTGCCCGCTTCAGTTACTACCTCGTTCTTCGTCTTTTTGGACTTCTTAAGCTGGGAAAAACAAAAGATGCTAATCAATAATCATTCAAGCACTAAAAAAAAGTAAAAACTGTCAAACTCAGTTTACAACTTTACAAACTCAGTAAAAACTAACACTACCACAGATCATTCAATTTATCAATACAAAGTTACAAACTGTCAAACTCAGCTACGTATACTTCATCATTCAATCTATCATTTTTTTTACAATATTACATTCCATCATTCAATCTACATATACTTCATCATTCAATCTACACATCATTCATCATTCCATTCTATTACACAAATCATTCCACTACCATAGTACCATATGAACTTACATTGATTTTCACCATGGTTCAAAACCCAACCCAACTACAGCTTCCGATCTGGCGATCTCTAACCAAAACCAACAAGGCATCAACGAGCCAACAACAACACTAGACATCAATCAAAGCTCAAATTAGTACCATCATAAACTCTACTAAGAAACACACTATCAATACTCAACTACATTAACAGTTTAAGCAAAACTCAAAACTAAGCAAAACAAACAATAACTAGTCCAAGTTTTCTCTTCCATTTCAGTAACATAGTATGCCAACACCAACAAATGCCATATGAATCAAAACACTCACGAACACAACTAGCAAAGACATAGGATAAAACCCAGTTTCCGAGAGCACCACAATCAGAATTCAGAAACCCATTACTTTCAAAATTATACGAACACAGAAACACAGTGAGAATTTTCAAGAAACCCAGATAGCAAATGTCCAAATGAAGTCAAGTTTTGGCGTTTTACTGTACCTTGGAAGCAAAACTGAGAGAGAGAGACTGAGAGAGAGAGAGAGAGAGAGAGAGAGAGAGAGAGAGAGAGAGAGAGAGAGAGAGAGAGAGAGAGAGAGAGGAGGCTTACGTAGCCGACTGGGCAAGAGGGAGGCCGAGAGTAGACAGATCGAAGTGCTTTGAAGCTTGAAGTGCTGGGCTTGAGGCCAGATCAAAGACTAGCCAGCTGTTGCTTATCCTCAGTCCTGCCTTTCCTTTTTATTCGAAGCTTCGATGCTGGGCAAGAGGGCTATGGGCCGAG
This sequence comes from Geum urbanum, assembly GCA_946800695.1. Classification (NCBI taxonomy): domain Eukaryota; kingdom Viridiplantae; phylum Streptophyta; class Magnoliopsida; order Rosales; family Rosaceae; genus Geum; species Geum urbanum. Next base: position 61,196,359 of record OX327002.1, read on the forward strand.
ATGCGAGAGACCATGGTCACACAAACTGATTTGAGATGCAAGAGGGCTAATCGATTAATTCGATATGAGACTGATGAGTAGTTATGTAGGGATTTCTGATTTCATATCGAAGAGATGAAGACTGAGGAGTAGAATGGTTAATTGAGCTGAAGATTAGTGAAGAGACGAAGAGAGGCAACGAAGGCTTCAGCAGCTTCACGCCTTCACCGCTTCAGAAATCAGAAGTTGTCTAAAAATTAGGGATTTTAGCTTATATAGGATCAATAGTAATAGTATAGGTGCATCTACATGTTAGTAAAGGTATAACCCAGCCAGGCCAGTATATACTAGTGAGGACCTTGGACAGTTGGACCTAATAATATATTGGCCTAGGCCCAATTGTTGTAGATTCTAGTTCGGCGTTTGATCACAACAGTCACAGTCTTGTGATCCCACCCCTAGTATATACATTTAATTTGCTATTCGGTACCATTTCGGTTCGGATTTACCATGAAACCGAACCCGTACTGAAAATACTTATCGGTTCGGGTTCTTTTCGGTTTCGGTATTTAAGCAAGCCCAAACCGTTCGGTTCGGCCCAATTCGGATTTCGGTTCGGGTTTCGGCCCAAACGGTTCGGTTTTTCAGTTTTTAATCCCACCCCTACTATCTTCATATGGTATCAGAGCTTAAGGCTGCAAAACCTTTATACTCTTGTGTTGTAATCAGTTTTAAATTCAAAGCAAAGAGTTTCCTTTATTTGATCAAACATTTGTATTATGAACTTATTGTTATGTACACAAACATCATACCCCAGTTTAGCCACAGAAGTTGGCGAGCATGAATTCTTTATTTAGAATAAAATAAAGTAAGAACAAAAATTTAGCCACAAGTATTGGCTGATTGAACACGACTTAAAAATAATTTTAAATTTTAGCCACAGGTATTGGCTAACTATGTCTAAATCCCCATGTATTGCCCCTTCAGTTCATTCAGGCGAGAGCCGCCAAGGAGCGTGAATGAACTGAATTAAGTTATTGCTAGTGGGTCTTTGAATTCCCAAGCTGGCTGTACGTATTTCCCAAACATATACTATGATGATCCAGGTCCAATTATCTAAAATACAATGATCCAGGTTCATCAGACTCCTCTTTTCCCTGCACTGCTGCAATCATCTTAGGACGTTCTCGGTATGGTGTTTTAGGAGTATATGTTCCCCTGGATGCGTTGCCCCTATTGTCAGCTTCCTCGTATGCGGCATGCGTCTAAGCTACAACATCAATGAGAGCATTTAATGATGTGAACTTTGCATTCACATACTTCGTATGCAAATGTTCTTCGAGTCCTCCTACTGTGATGTCCACCAATTTCTCCATAGTGCATAAAGTTCTACTTTTGGTGTACTCGGTCCTGAATCTATGTAAGTATACCATTGGTGATTCACTTGGCATTTGCACCATTTGATATAAGTTACCAAGCTTTATAGTTGGTTCAGATCCGTCAAAGTGTTCAGTGAACAATCTTTCCATCATTGCCCAATCGCGGACTGAGCCTTGTGGTAAGTTTGTATACCAGTGTAGCGTTGATCCTGATAATGAGGACGTAAAGACTCTTAACTTGAACTCGCTGAGCCTTCCCTATGGCCCATATTCCACCCTAAATCGAGCAATGTGTGTGGATGCTGGCAAGTGAATGAAATGAGTCGATAACCCTTCGGCCACTTCCAACCAAATGGAGGTGGTGGGAATGGTTCGTTGTAGGTAACTATAGCTCCTCCTACACCTGGCAGCCTCTGATTAATGATTCAATTAATCCTTTCCTCAAACTCTCACTCAAGGTTCGGCGGAAGAGGGGGTGGAGCTGGTATGTCATCATCTCTGACCTCTTCTTCATCGTGGAACAGAGGTTCTCATTCTCCCAATTTCTCATTGATCAGTGCGAAGCTAGCTGCCATAGTGTTAGTGAGATTCACAAGGGTTGCTACGAGACTATCAAACTTTTTGTTGTTATCTGTGCGGTCGACCTTTCGTGCTTCGTAGAGGTTATCCAATCTATTCTGAACCCGAGACACCATCATATCGTTGGTTTCCATATTTTTCAACATTAGTTCGATGTTAGCGTTTCTCCGCTGCTCCTATTCGAGCGAATACTCCCTATAGGCCTCGAAGTCCATGGCCTTAATTTCTTCTATCATTTTAGGCTCTGATGACGACGACGATGATGATCTACCTTTAGTCATCATTACTCTAAACCTCCATATTACTTCCTTTTTACGTAAACCCCTACAAGTGACTGAATTATGTTTCCGGAATGTAGGTGTTGGATGTTTTAGGCAACTTATGAAAGTTTTCTGATACAGATCAATGGTTGTAAGACACTAAACCTGGGTCCCACTGGACGTGGCATAATGTTTGGCTCCAATTTTTCTCTAGTCAAGTTGTCGCGATTGGAGATGTCGCAATTTATCTCTTTTGGTCCGTTGATGTATGTGTGCTGTATGTGAGGCGTGCCACTGCTGAGGGTAGATTGTCATTGTGTTGTGCACTGCGTAGTCTCTGTTTCTTGTCAAATGATTGGAGCGAGGAAAGCACTAACCTTGCTCGTTGAGTCCTACTTGTCTTGATGGAATGCAAGACGTAAGCTTTATGCCATTCTTCCGAGCCATAAAGAATCGATACTTTACAAACTCAGGCGAGTATAAAGCAGAGCAATCCTAGGACGAAGTGTTGAGAACATAGGATAGGGTGACTTCGTAGATCTTTAGAATCCCCACGCTCTGTCGGGTGGCCTAGATCTTGAATTTGTTGTTGCCGGCTGGGTAGCTTAAGTGAACCTTCAAATCCCTACGCTCTGTCGGGTGGCCTAGATCCTGAGCTCGCTGTTCATTGGTTGTTTACTCGCAGCGGAGTAAGATTTTCTTGTGCGTAAATTGTATATATGTGTGGATCCCTAAACCTACTTTGGTTATTCTATTTATAGAGGTTGGCACTCTAATTTCCCTGGCTTGACAATGTATCATTATCGACTGGGAAAGAAAGGGATATTATCTTGCCTCTGGATTTCCCTAACTTACTTAGGAATCACGTAGACATATATTTTCTTGATTCGCAGCTCCAATCGGGCAGCATGTGGTCAGCACGTTTTGTCTCTGAGACCCAAAAAGTATTAAACTAAATGTAATATTTATTTTGGGCCCAAGCATTGCCCCCTAAACCTCGAGATTAACCCATGGGCAATCGAATGGGTCTTTTTAGAAGCATTTGGATGTGACGTGTTGCTTCCCGGACGATGGCTTGAAATAGCCTCGCATAGGCTACTCAAGTGCTTTTCTTCAAAAGTCGTGCCTCATATTTTTAATCCTTTATACTCTCCGGTCATCCTCAACTTTTTACTTTCCTTTAGAAGTTCCACAACTCTCAAGGTCTCTTTTTTCTCATCTTGTTGAAAATTACCCCTTATCAAAAGTTCTGCCCAGAGGTCTCTGGGAAGGACGTGGAAGCCTTCCGCGCTCATATGAACCTTCGCCTTCATCGAGATCAAGACCTTCCTTATGAGAGGCTTGATCTTACGAAGGGAGATGAGGTTATACTGGGTCCAATCACTAGCACTACTAAGGCCTCTTCTATGCTTGATTCGGTTGTCCGTCATCCTCCGTTGGTCGCGTGAGGTGAAGCCCCTGCTCCGCTCCAGTGGGATTAGAAGGAACTTGAAGTAAAATTGGGGAAAGAGCCTAGCATCAAAGCCGAGGAACTTCAATGGTACCAGGAGCGGAAATCTGTCGATGAGGAGCTTTAGCAAAAGGTTAGTATTTCGCATGCCCTAAATTTATGCTTCCATCTTCCCTAAGGTGAGAATCGTGCTGCCACCGTCGCTGCTTTGTGCTATTGGGAAACCAGTAGTAATAGCTTTGTCCTCCCATTTGGTCATCTAGGAATTTCCTTACTTGATGTTGTCACTATTACTGGTTTACCTACTACGAATGAGCCCTTCCTTCCCACTGCTTTAAACAATAAGGTATTCCCTCTTTCAATGGATCCTACACGCTCAATTGTTAGCACCGCCTATTCCAATTAGCGTAAACACTACAATACAAAGGAGTTTCAGGCTACTCCTGCTTCTAAAAATCAGTGAGTAAAGAATGTTTATGGTCGCATTGCTTTTTTAGAATTCTGGCTATGTCGCTATGTATTTTGCGTTTTTGCGGACAGGACTACCAACACTTTCACTAAGGCAACTAAAGCGTTGTACAATGGTCACTATCTTGGCCTCACACAGCCTACATTGGGTGCATTGTACTGTGCCTTGGGTGGATTTCGCTAAATCCGTTCAAGTTTAAGTTTGCAGGTCCCGTCTGGATTTTATCTTTGTGGTTGCATGTTTATTTTCCTGAATTTCGCAGTCCCCACCACAAGGAGTTCGTCTCTGAGGAGCTGCTGGGGAGGTCCTTGGTTCTTGCTGGAGAGACTGAATCTCTGAGTTACTTGCAGTGTTTTAATAATCTCTAGGGTCAGAAGCTTTTCCCCAAGGATATGGATGAATTTGTGGTAACGAGGAGATTCCCTACCGAATTGTCTACTGGGTTCGTTGTGACTCCCACCAAGCTCTTGCTACGAGGAAGCTCTTCGCTTAATGTGTTTCTTGTCCAGACATTATTGTTCATGATGCAGTCTTATGGGTTGAGCTGTACGCTCTCAATCACTTCGCTCGTCAGCTTGGGTGTACACAAGGTCTTCCTTGCCTATTGATAGAATCTCACAACGGCTATACTTCATGGAAGACTTGTATAGAAAAGCCTTCTGCAGTGATTCTTTAGGACCTTGCTACTCCAACTTTTCCCTTGCTGGACCTATCAAAGTTCTGTTGGCGCTCCCTTTGTATAACCTACTATATTGTTAAGGACTATCATGAGTGGAATGAGCGTCATTGCGGTGATATTTGGAAGCAGTCCAAATTCGGAGTCTTTCGTACCATCTTTCCAGCCTCTTTCCTTAATTATTTCAAGAGAACTGTGGATAGACATGTTGTGGGCCCCAAAGACCAAAAGGACACGGGTCAGAAAAGGAAGTAGCAAGAGATCAGTACTGCTCTCGCTTCTGTTTTGAAGTGTAACAAGATGCTGGGTGCGAGTTTTGCTGCTGCCTCTCCTGCTGCGAGAGATACTGCAAAGGCTGCCGCCGCCAAGAAGAAGAAAATTGTTGTAGCCTGGGACAATAAGGAGGAGACTCCAATGAAGAGTTCCCTTTGGTATAACTTTTATCTTCCTAAGAACTTTTAGTTTCTTTAGCCTTTTGTCTTCTGTTCTTAATCTTGCTCTTTATGACTCAGTCCCGCCGCTCCCAGCGTTGCGCTGTCAGGGAACACAGGTAGCCAGTAGAACATGAGTTGAGCGAAAATTCTCCCTTCGTTGAGTAAGTTCCTGATAATGAGCCCTCGGAGAGTGATTTGGTCATCCAGGCTGTGCGAAACAAGGAAAAGCTCATGCAACAGGTTGCAACTTCTGAGTCCTCATCCAGTGCTGCAAATGTGTCTAAGGAACCCTTTCCTTGTAAACCCCTGGGCGTAGGCCTTTCCAGTAGATGAAGAAGTTCTGCATCGGGAGCTTATTGAGCAAGTTTATGAACAACCTTTTCATCAGCTAGTTTCTGCTGTTGTGAATGCTACTGTGGAAGAAGTAGATATCATCGTGGTTGGCGAGAAGCCTCTGGAAATGACTACTGAGGCCGAAGGAGATTTTGAGGCTCCTGATGCTACTGCTCCACAGACCACTACTGCTACTGAGGTACTCGTTGTTCTGACCTTGCCATTTTCTGTAATACTTTGTTTTTTCCTAACCACTATTTCTGGTAGTATAGCCCTAGGAAAATGCCCAAGAAGCACAAGTACACCATTCCGCCGTTGTGAACTTGGTTCCTGTAACTGCTAATAAATGTGGTGAAGAGCAGCCCCGTGTTCTAGATGTCCCAGCCATTATTCTGGCTTTTGAGACTAGCCACGTGGAATCAACCATATTGCACTTCCTTTGAACTTCTGAATTTGGTTTGCTTACTTTTAGGCAGATTTTAACCTTTGCTTATTCTTCACAGTTCGTTGTTGATGTATCCTCCCCTCCTCACATCAATGTCACACTGTACGATGATCAATCTCCCCCTCATCTATCTTAGGTATATTCTGACTTTACTCGTGTATGATTCTTCGGTGTAAGTCTTTTGATCATCTCATAACTCTATGGGTACAAGATTTTCTGTAGAAAGATCCAGGTACTCAAGAGTTATCTCTTACCGAGGGTCGACGAAGGCTTGAGGAATTTTCTAATGTCATTCATAACTGCAACGAGACTACTGCCCCTCAGTCTGTGATTCCCATCCTGCCAACACTTCCAGCTCCTGGCAGGGGTAACGAGGGAATGGCAAAGACCCTGCGAGAGGCAGTGCAAATATACAGAGACTTAGTTCTCTCTGAAAAAGATCCTCTTGGAGTCCAGCTCGCCATTGCCTATCTACGTGATCTTTGGACCCTGAATTTTGAGAACGAAATTGTTCGTCAAGAACTGGCAGTTCATATTCAAACGGCTAGCCGTGTCATGGAAGGAGTAGATCATGCCATCCTAGATCAAATGGAAGGGCTATTGCGAGAATTTCCCAGCCTTCTTAACAACATAGTCTCTGCTACCCAAGAGCGAGACAAAGCCATCTCCAATCGCATAGACCATAATCGTAGGTGGAAACGTGATCTGGAGAAAATCACGACCATGGGAAAGAATTATGAAGATGAGTGGGTAGACATTCTGGCTACACGTGCAGACATTGCAAAGCTCCAGGCTAAGCTACGTCAGCAAGAGGAAGACTATTTTGGAAAGGAGCAAGCTGTTATCGCTCTTCTTAATGCCAGGAAAACCCTTTCTAAAAGTGTTCAGCAGACTCGCGCCATAGCTGTGGATGCTGAGAGGGCTTGGGCCGCTGCACATGCCCGGTATCTTCAAATGAAAACTAATCTGCGAGCTCTCGGTAGCTCTGTTGTAAAGTACTAGACTTTTATTTTCAGGGACTAAGCCCCAATTTTGGGCTTTATACTTTATTTTGTAAAACCTCTTGCTAGTTTAATTTATGTTTTATGGTCCATGGCCTTAATCATCTGCTGTGTATGTTTGCCATCTAATAACTTCGCGCCTCTAAAAATCATGCCGAGTCTGGAATAACTGTCCGCTTTTAATGGCTCATAACTCTGTATCTCGAAACGGTAAATCTCCAGCTTTTAAGAGATACGCAAATTTGTGATTGAATGTTGAGCCCCCTTAACTGTTGTGTTTAATCGATACAACGCTCTGGGTCTTTTTGTTTAAAGCCTCTTTGAGTTTTAGGCTTATAAATAGTTTGTCACTTCTCCTTCATTCCACAAGATCTTCCTGTAGCAGAAAAATTGCGTTTCTAGTTCATAGTTTGTTCCTTTCTTGCTTCAAGGCAAGGCCTCTAGATCTTGTTTTTTGCTAGATGTTTTTAGGTTGAAGTACTAAAGCTCAAACTTGGCTTAAGTTGTAGTTTCAAAGCTCAGGTCCTTCAATTATGTGCTAGTTCTCAAACCTTTGAGAATTAGCAGATAATGGTTGATATGAGCACTCACTAACCCCATCCATGAACCTGGTCATCTTGGTCTGGTACATACTCCCACTCACTCCCATCAAAGCTCTTCTAGCTTTTTGAGTGGAGCGTTTAAGATCATGATCAAAGGAATGGTTTTGTTGAGTCACTAATGTCGGGCGAGTTTAAGTATCCTAAAGTCTTCCAGAGCCGAAGGTAGATCTATCCCATAGTTAATGACTGCCCATCGACGCAAGACGAGGGCTTCGTTATGGCTAGTTGGGATAGATCCAAACCACTTCCTACAACTGGTTTTTTAGCTAGAGACTGTTCATTCGATTGTATGGTATTAGAGCTAGAGATCATAAAGCCTCATATTGTACTCTTTATTTTGATCAAATGAATCTCTGTATTTTCAACTATTTTTGTTTGTCCTTCGTATGCAGCAAAAATACTATCTCTGACGATTTGACCACTGAAATTTGGTCGTAAGCAACTTGTAATATTTGAAAGAACCACAGAAATTTGATCTATGTCAACAATTTTTTTTGAATTTTACAATATTTTGGCCACATGAATTGTCTTTAGTTATACTGGCTGCTTCCCTAGTTTTACATGAAAATCGAGCCTCTTTTATAGGTTGCGAATGAGTGTAAAACTAAGTCTCTGATCCTTCTTTTTCCTCGTACACCCAAACTGGCTTCCGATACTTCTTCAGATATCTACCATTAATTGAATTACGATGAACTTCCCCATCAACGTCTCGCAGCTGGAAAGCTCCCTTGCGTAAAATTCTGTCAATGATGAAGGGTCCTTCCCATATTGCGGACCATTTATCGCGTCCTTCTTACTTTTCTCCCAAAGGCAATACCGTTTTCCAAACCAACTCTCCTTCTGCAAAGCAAAGTCCACTGGTGCGTCGATCATAACAGCGAGCCACTTTCTGTTTCTCTACGAGCAGGTTGGTCAATGCATTGATGGGCTTATCGTCTAGATCTTCTAACTCCTGCCACATGGCTTCCACTTAATCTTCCCCAATTAGTTGGTGTTGATCCATAACCCGCAACGATTGAACGTTGATCTCCGATGGAAAAACTGCGTCATGCCCAAACATTAGCGCGTATGGAATAGTCCCGGTTGGACGACGCTTAGAAGTCTTGTATGCCCACAACGTGCTGAACAATTTCACATGCCTAAGTCTTGGGCTGTCTGTGAGCATTCACTTAAGAATGTGGAGGATTAATTTGTTGCTGGCTTTAGCTTGGCCGTTGGACTGTGCATAATATGGTGAAGAATGCAAAAATTTGATCTCAAAGTCTGTCGTCAGCTCTTCTACTTCTCTAAACATGAACGCTGTTCCTCTATCTAAAACGAAGCACTCTAGAATTCTAAAGCGGCAGATGATCTCCTCGTATAGGAATTGCGGCAGACGCCACTTTTAAAGGCATTGCTTCTACCCACTTGGTGAAGAAATTTGTAATGACGATGATAAACTTGTGTTGCATGGAAGAATGAGGATGGATTAAACCGATTAAATCTAATTCCTATCCTCACGCTGGCCATGGTTTGATGATTGGCTGCATAGGGATATTTGGAATATGGTTGACTGGTCCATGAGCTTGACAATCCTCGCACCCTTTTGCAAAAGTGATACAATATTTTAACATCGAAGGCCAAAAGTAATCGTGTCTCTGCTGGAGCCATCTCATTTTTAGGCCAGATTGGTGAGCTTCACAGACTCCAAGATGTACTTCCCGCAGCAATAGTTTGGTCTCAATTCCGAACACAGAAACCAAGTCCACTCCTTCTCCTCCACGCCTGAACAATTCATCTCCCCGAAGAATGTAGTTTGAAGCAAAGTACCTGATCCTCTTGTCTACTGTAGTGCTAGGATCTTTCAAATATGTGACGATTGGTTGTCTCCAATCATCATTGATTGTTCTCAGACCTGTGACGTACCATTCATCCTTCTCCTCCTTTCTAGTCATGAAGGACGGGAGAGTACGAACTTCTACCTTCATTATCCGTTCATACACATCATCGACAAGCTCCATCCCCGTAGCAAGCTGAGTTAACTCATTCGCTACATAATTCTCTCCTCGCGGGATGTGAGTCAGGGACACATCTGTGAATAATTCCAACAACTCGCTAGCTCTTTTCACATATGGCTCTATGATTAGTCCTGTTTTGAACGTGGCTTGGAGCTGTCTAATCACAAGCAACGAGTCTCCCCAAACTCATATATCCGTAGCACCAAGATCCTATAAAATCTCCAGTCCAATGATTAGGGCTTCGTACTTAGCTACATTATTGGAACAGTTGTATTCTAGTCGGAAAGAATAGGCAAATATTTCACCTTGAGTATTTACCAATGCGATCCCTGCTCTTGCGAAAGCACTCATGCTGGAACCATCGAAGTAGAGTTTCCAAGAGGCCAGTGATATGTGTGACAACTCTAACTCCTTTTGCTCTGAGATTTCCTCCATAGGGTGATGTGCGAGGAAATTGGCCACTGCTTGGCCCTTTACCGCTTTTTGTAGGACATATTGTAGCGAAAACTCGGACAGTGCGAGAATCCACTTCCCGATCCATCCTCTAAGTATAGGTCGGGCTAACATGTACTAGACTAAATATGTTTGTGCTATGACGCACGTTGTGAAAGAAAGCATATAATTCCTCAACTTGCAGCCTGAGAAGTAAAGAGCAAGGCACAATTTTTCCATTGTTGTATATCTAATTTCGCAATCCATGAGAGTCCTGCTTAAGTAGAAAATTTATCTTTCAGCCTTCACTTCATCGTTTTATACCAATAAGCTTCCTATGGATGATTCTGTCGCTGAAATATAGAGCTTAAGTGACACTCCCTTTTGTGGTGGCACCAAGATTGGTGGATTAATCAGGTACTGTTTGATCTTGTCAAATGCTTCTTGGTGAACCAGTTCCCACACAAACTCTTTCTCCCCTTGCAATTTGAGTAAAGATGCAAAAAGTTTGGTCTTTCCCGCAACGTTTGCAATGAATCTTCTCAAGAAGTTAATCTTCCCGACTAACTGCTGAAGCTCTCGTTTGTTCGTTGGAGAGAGAGCCTTTATAACCGCCTCTTTCTTGTCATCCGGCACTTCTATCCCTCGTTGATGCACTAAGAAACCTAGGAAGTCCCCTGCTTGCACTCTAAAAACACACTTGGCATGATTCATTCTAAGCTGATATTTTCTCATTCATATGAATACCTGTTTTAGATCCTCCACATGGCTTGACCTCTTTTTTGATTTGACCACAATATCATCAATATAGACTTCCATTGTGTCTCCTTCTAGGTCTTGGAAGATATAGTGCATGGCTCGCTGATACGTCGCTCCTGCATTTTTCAATCCAAACGGCATATTTACATACACAAATACTCCTAACACCCCCGGGCATCTAAATGCAGTTTTGTGTCTGTCCTCCTCGGAGACCGGTATTTGATGATATCCTATTGTGCCATCCATAAATGATAGTATCTTATGTCTTGCCACTGCATCATTGAGCAAATCAGCTACTGACATAGGGTAAGCATCCTTTGGAGTAGCTTGATTCAAGTCTCTGTAGTCCACGCAGACTCTAATCCTCTCATTCTTCTTTCGTACTGGGACTATGTTGGATATCCAGTCTGTGTATTTAGCCACTTGGATGACTCCAGACTTCAACAATTTCTCGATCTCTTCCTTGACCAATGTTGTTGTCTCTGCATTCATCCTTCACATTTGATGTTGTACTGGATTTTTCCCCTATATAATTGGAAGTTTATGCACAACCAGTTCAGGTGAAAGTCCTGGCATATATTCAATCTTCTCTGCGAATCAATCCTTGTATTCGAACAACAAGTCAATGAGCCTCTTTCTTTCTTCGGGGTCTAAGAAGATACTAATAGCCACTTCAACTGGCTCATCCAGTGTTCCAAGATTGATTTCTTTTTGGATCTCTTACTTTAGGTGTTGTATCATCCAAGGTTGTAGGTGCGAGGTGGATGATATCCTCCTCAATCACTTCTTGTTGCACGTCTTCATTGATACACTTTGCCGTTGCGATGGTTGGCAGACAATCATAGGCTTGCGACTCTATCAAATAGGTTTGCAATCTTGCATATAGAGAAGCACAAGCCTCTACTTCCTCGTCCTTGGACGGGTATATCATTGTTGTCTTGTGGAGGCTATCTCAAGGAAATAAGGTCGTGTTTTATCTTTTCTTGCTTGTACTATTACCCATCAAGCTAATTCTAAGGCCGTTACTCTAACAGGTCGGCCTTTCTTGTCGATGCCGCATACTTCCAATGGTCGGAGGTTTCCATTGTTGTAATCAACATCCAATGCATTTGCAGAGACTGAGTAAGGTCGTGGATCTGCATTAACTATGTGCGATTGTGATGTCTCCATGTCCCAGATAAAAAGTTGTTGATGAAGCGATAAAGGTACGTAGTAGCTCCTGTGGATCCAATATCTACCTAGTATTGCATTGAAGGGTGAGTTGCACTTAATGACAAAGAAAGTATGAACCCCTATCACTGGTCCAACCTTTATTTCTATGAACAACAATCCTAGTGTCTGCGAGACTGTCCCTACGCAGCTTTTGATCTTCATGGATGTAGCTTGAATGACTGATCTTGGAATACTCAATAATGTCATTGCTCAAGTAGTCAAGACATTCACTACTACTCTGGTATCTACTATGACCTTGCTAAGTTGGATGTCCCCCATGCTCGCAGTAATGTACAATGACCTCATGTGCGATGCCATTGCGGTTGTTGGTTTGGAGAACATCATGTAGGATTTTCACATAACAGGATCCACAATTGGTCCTCGTTCTTTTGGTTCTTCTAGCTCTACCAAAGTCACTCCCTAAACTGCTTTGTTCACGACAGCCACGTGCTTTGCCTTGACTGGTTTGGTAAACTTTGTTCGTAATATGTACACCATGCCTACGTGTATGTCTTCGGTGTAGACATCCTCTATGTCTTCACTGTTTTCCTCACAGTTGACTAACTGTTTATCCTCATAGTGACCTACTTTAGTCTCAATTAGCAGTGGCTCTTGTTGACGGTCCTCAATGGGAGGGTTCTGTTGCTTTCTTATGTAAACCTCTGATTTAGGTCCTTTTGAGGAGTCTACCTTTGCTGTGAGTTCTGACTCCTTAGCTGTTACTTCCTTGATACTGAAGTTGGAAGAAGGGCTAGTGAGCTTCTTCTGTTCTTCAATTACCTAAGACTTTAGTCTCCATCGTAGCATTGGCTTCTTTTTTGGCTCGACAACTGGTTCTACCTTCGATTATATGCATTGGAAGAATGATTTCCATACCAACACATATTTTGGTTTGAACGTCTTGCGAGCCCTCTTCGGTGTTCCTTGTACCTCTATGATAGGTTCTACTTTGTCTATCCCGAAAAACACACTTGGTCTGGTTGCTCGCATCTTTGGCCTGTTGGAACCTTTATCGAACGCAATCACCGGGGTAGCTGCGAGCCTATTCATTCTACTATGAATTTGTTCTGGTAACTCCACTAACTGATCTGGTTTGATCAACCCTTTGTCTAAGGCTTCCAAAGTTCTCTTCGCTGCTCTGAACTGACGTTGTAGCTTCCTTTTTCTGGTGGGAGTAATTTCCACGGTCTTTTCTCCTGACTTTACATACCGTACATCTTCTTTAATCACAGATTTGCTTGCCGGAGGGATGTAAGGTTTGTCTGACTTTGCTTGCTGCCTATCATCAACTGCTTCAATTTTCTTCTCAGTCATTCGTATTCTTTTGAATAGATTAGACTCCCTGGCAACCGTACGTGATACGTTTGGGCTTGTTGGCTGATAATTTTCAAGTGAAGATCTAACTAGTGGCCCTGCTCGTACTGCTTCCACAAATTCTTCATATGTCATCTTGAGGCCACACTTTTCCTTGCACCGAGTACAAAGTATTACCAGAGTTGCTTCTCTGCGGACCTATTTCTGTCTCCCTTTGGGATCCTCTTTTTTGCTACTACTAGAGATTGCTTCATTGGTGGCTTTTAGATATAATATTTTCTTCCTCTTGGCTCCTCCACGCCAAGGCACTTCTAGAGTGCCAACCATGAATGCTCCTTCAGAAACTTCATCTTCCTCGCAGCCCAAAATTACGATATCTCCTTCATCTATCCACTGTTGAATCTGGTCTAGCAAAGCCTTACATTAGTTTGTGTTGTGAGTCCACGTGTGATGAAACCTGCAGTATAGTCCTTTCTGCGAAGATGAAGCTGTCGGGACATATACGTTTGCGATGACTGCTTTGATTAAAGCATCCAAGACTTCCTCCATCCTATCGCTGCAGACTGTACTGATGGCATTTGGCTTTACTAGCTCCACTGCTCTTACCGAGGTTTCTGTGAAAGGTTGATGATCCAATAATGCGATCTGTGGTGATGCATCTATTGCAAGCCTTCCTTCGTTAATCCACTTCTGGATTTGATCATTTAGTTTGATGCAATTCTTGGTAGTATGGTTCCACATGTTGTGAAACTTGCAATATCTCTTCCCCTTTAACTCCTCCGCAGTAGGGTATGCACTAAAGTCAAATGTCGTCAGATTCATGTTAATCAAGTCTTCTATGATTTCATGAGCTGCGTTTGCATCATAGGTATATGACTCAAACTCTGGTTTTGTGAAAGCACTGGTTAAAACTCAAACTTGTCCCTTTGAGGGAATTATTTTCCTCGACTTGACATTACTCTTGGCTGTTAACTCCAAACCAGCCACTGTTGCATCGTCTAAATCATATTCATCAGACTCCGCTTTTCCCTGCACTGCTGCAATCATCTTAGGACGTTCTCGGTATGGTGTTTTAGGAGTATATGTTCCCCTGGATGCGTTGCGCCTATTGTCAGCTTCCTTGTATGCGGCATGCATCTAAACTACAGTATCAATGAGAGCATTTAATGATGTGAACTTCGCATCCACATACTTCGTATGCAAACGTTCTTCGAGTCCTCATACTGTGATGTCCACCAATTTCTCCATTGTGCATGAAGTCCTACTCTTGGTGAACTCGGTGCTGAACCTATGTAAGTATGCCACTGGCGATTCGCTTGGCATTTGCACCATTTGATATAACTTACCAACCTTTACAGCTGGTTCAGATATGCCAAAGTGTTCAGTGAACAATCTTTCCATCATTGTCCAATTGCGGACTGAGCCTTGTGGTAAGTTTGTATACCAGTGTAGCGCTGCTCCTGATAATGAGGACGCAAAGACTCTTAGCTTGAACTCGCTAAGCCTTCCCCATGACCCACATTCCACCCTGAATCGGGTAATGTGTGTGGATGCTGGCTCTGCCCCTTCACCGCTGAAGAGAGTGAACGAAATAGGTCGGTAATCCTTCAGCCACTTCCAACCAAATGGCGGTGGTGAGAATGGTTCGTTGTAGGTAACTATAGCTCCTCCTGCACCTGGCAGCCTTTGATTAATGATTCAATTAATCCTTTCCTCAAACTCTCGCTCAGGGTTCGGCGTAAGAGGGGATGGAGCTGGTATGTCATCATCTCTGACCTCTTATTCATCGTGGAACAGATGTTCTTCTTCTCCCAATTTCTCGTTGATCAGTGCAAAGCTAGCTTCCATAGTGTTAGTGAGATTCGCGAGGGTTACTGCGAGATTATCGAACTTTTTGTTGTTATCTGCACGGTCGACCTTCCGTGCTTCGTAGAGGTTATCCAACTTGTTCTGAACCCAAGATACCATCTTATCGCTGGTCTCCATATTGTTCAACATTCGTTCGATATTAGCGTTTCTCTGCTACTTCTGTTCGAGCGAATACTATCTATAGGCCTCAAAGTTTATAGCCTTAATTTATTTTATAGTTTTAGGTTCTGATGACGATAATGATGATGATCTACCTTTAGTCATCATTACTCCGAACCTCCGTATTACTTCATTGTTGCTTAAACCCCTACAAGTGGCTAAATTATGTTTCCAGAATGTAGGTGTTGGATCTTTTAGGCAACTTATGAAAGTATTCTGATACGGATCAATGGTTGTAAGACACTAAACCTGGGTCCCACTAGGCGTGCCACAATGTTTGGATCCGATTTTTCTCCAGTCAGGTTGTCACGATTGGAGATGTCGCAAACTGTCTCTTTTGGTCCGTTGATGTAGGTGTGCTATGTGCGAGGTGTGCCACTGCCGAGGGCAGAATATCGTTGTGTTGTCCACCGCGTAGTCTCTGCTTCTTGTCAAATGATTGGAGCGAGGAGATCACCAACCTCGCTCATTGAGTCCTACTTGTCTTGATGGAATGCAAGACGTAAGCTTCGTGTCACTCTTTCGAGCCACAAAGAATCGATACTTTACACACTCGGGCGAGTATAAAGCAGAGCAATCATAAGGACGAAGCGTTGAGAACACATGATAGGGTGACTTCGTAGATCTTTAGAATTCCCACGCTCTTTCGGGTAGCCTGGACTCCTCCGATTGCCGTCGTCGGTGGTGTAGCTCGAGTGAATATTTGAATCTCCACGCTCTGTTGGGTAGCCTAGATCTTGAATTCACTGTTGCCAGTTGGGTAGCTTGAGTGACCATTCGAATCCCCACGCTCTATCGGGTGGCCTAGATCTTGAGCTCGCTGTTCGTTGGTTGTTTACTCGCAGCGGAGTAAGATTTGTTTGTGCGCAAATTGTATGTATGTGTAGATCCCTAAACTTTCTTCGGTTCTTCTATGTATAGAGGTTGGCACTCCAATTTTTCTGGCTTGACAAAGTAACATTATCGACTAGGAAAGAAAGTAATATTATCTTGCCTCTAGATTTCCCTAACTTACTTAGGAATCGCATAGACATATCATTTTCCGATTCGCAGCTTCAATCAGGCCGCATGTGGTCGGACCGTTTTGTCTCTGAAACCCAAAAAATATTAAAATAAATGTAATATTTATTTTGGACCCAAACACATGCATACCAAACTTGTGCAAGCATGAACTAGGAAATAGGAAAGGGGTGAAACTTGGAACCCTGACATATAATATGATGTTTCCCGAACAAAAAAAAGCATATAATATGATGATCCAGGTCCAAATACTATGCACGCCTAAAAGACATAAAATCTGGATAAACATGCTAAAATCGGTGACTGCAGATATAGATTTGAATAAATAGATATCCGAAATTAAAATCAATATCCAAGAGTCGACCAAGACTGAGATCAAGGCAAAAGAAGTTGACAAATATGCATAGAAGTTTTGACGGAGACAAACAAGAGAATGTCATGCTTGAAACTAGTACGTAGTCTGTATTCTCTGCATGAGCTAGTATTATACACATCACCAACATACATTGGATTGGAGCTAACTTGTTAAAAGTTAAAAACGACCGAAATGCAGTAAACATAATAATTCGTGCCGGAGGCGGAAGGTTTGAGCTGGTTAAGGAGAGACGATGGGGGTGGGACTAGGACGAGGAGGGGAAGGCTTTGGAATGTATGGGTTTAGTGGCGCGCCATGCTCAATAGGACCATGTTTGATGGAAGCTTTTGAACTTGGAGAAGGATCAATAGGGCGGTAATCATCTAGATTTACATTTCCTGCATGCCTGGGATTTGTGCTTGGAATGTATCCACCGATCACCTGTAGTCAGAAACAAATACAAATCACCACGATGTGAAGAAATCTGTTACATATATAATGATTAATTAAGTCTATAAGATTGAAAACTTGCTTTGAGTTTGATGTGTGTCCATGTGAAGACTATGCTTATGTAAAGTAGTGCTTTATGCAATAAGTGATTTCAAGAGCATGTACACAAAGCACTTGTTTAATCTTTCAAGTTGGAAAAAGTACATGGGGCTGTACTAGAAGAACTATGACCAATGACCAATATGACCAACAGTTACAGTACATGTACCTTGAGACTTCTGCTAGTTGTTTTCATTTTTGAACCCTCGCCATGGTGGTTGCGAAGCAGATCTGAAAAAGGACACTGGAGAAGTCATATTATAGTTTAGGCATTTGTCTATTAACTCAAATTCATTGACATTTCTTATCTATAAACGAGTCGAGGATTAAACGATATTAGCCACTCGATAGCAAATTAGCAATCATGCGGAAGGTGTCAACCCCGCTCCAAAGTCCAAAGAGATGAGGACTCCTAAACCAGAAACACACCTCCACCATCACTCTAACACATGACAGCTAACATATGAAATATGAATATATCCTCTCTGCATGCACCTCAGCTGAAAGATCAACTCTATTGACAAGTCCATAAGTCAATTTCATCACTCTAATGACAACATTAAACAGGAAATTGCGAAACTTTGCAACCTTTCAGAGTTTCACTTGAATGGATCCCACTTGAATTAGTTCAATATGCTTCAATTCTATGGTGCTTTAACATGCAATAACGAAAAAAGAACAAACATAAACACTCGAACTTGGTTGGGGTCCTATAAATAGACACAAGCAAGCAAAGCCGGTTTTGTATTGTACTGCACAAATGTGGCCTGTGAGGGCATATTCCAAAAGAAGCAAACAAACCTCACTGAGAACATCAGAGCCAAACCATTTTCTCTCCTAGTATTCACAGGTGTAGCAGAAGCCAAACAACAAGGGAATCCACACATAACGGACATATTCACATATCATACACCGAAGTTAATCTTAAAAATCCAAATCACATTAAAAAAGAAGCATTCTTGTACCTGGAAATGTGGAAGGTACTCTTGTGCTGGAGACACCATTCAACATGAGAGCTGTCCCAAGCACCAATAGCAAAACCCAGAAACCAGAGGCCTTCATCATGCAGACAAATATAAGCAACCCAACACCGTACCAAAAAGGTTTTCGCTTCAAGGATTCTCAGTCCATTAAAGGTCAATAATGGAGCAGGAAAAGTGAAAGGCCCGCCGGCTTTGTGGAGCAAGTGCTAGTCAAAAAGTCAATCAGGAATTCCGGGAAGATAACAAACAAACAGAGTGAGGGAGTGGGCAACTTAAGAAGAGCCCATGTCTTGCATTTGAGTAAGTAGAGAAATAAATTTGTCTTTTTTGTTTTTGGTTTTGAGATTTTTATAATTTGCGGTGGTAAGTGGGATGATAATAAAGGAGAGGCATGTGGGTTTCACAGAGGCTTCAATACTCATTAGTGATCGCTGCTGCTCATTTAAGAGCTTCATTTAGTGTTTTGGGTGCAGAGACAGTGAAGGGAATGAACAAGAGACCAGAGTTGCCGTGGAATGTGAGCTTTTGGACACGTCTCAGTGCCATTTGCCATGCGCAATCTTGATACACGAGAAAACACAACTGTATTAATAAATTCGTCACAAATAGATAACCATGAAAAGAGAAGCATAGAGTGAAGATCGATCAGAATGGAGACCGGAGAGAGAGAGCTTCGGCGCTGCAGGAGCAACTACAGGCAATGACGACGAACCTTATTTCTGAACCATTTTGGTTTGAGATACCATATTTGAGCGATTAAGAACCAACCCGGGGGTGTAGCTCATATGGTAGAGCGCTCGCTTCGCATGCGAGAGGCACGGGGTTCGATTCCCCGCACCTCCATCTTTGTGCCGAATTACTTGTTCATTTTGGCAATTGAAGAACAAGACTGTCTCAATGAAGATGATTCACATTTTTTTGAATTTGATCGAAGTCAAGAAGCAACTCCTGCTTAATAATGGATCAAACGTCACAAGAGCTATGTGATTGATGAACGATGACCACATTGTTTCTGCGAATCATCCATTTATCTAAATCTGAAGAGTTGCACTCGTAGTATCACAGCAAGATTCACACAAAAGTCATAAATCGGAGATAGGTTTAACGATTACACAAAATAGCTTAGGACCAATACATTCGCCCAGTCAAGAACTGATTGCAAAAAGTCGGATATACTACATTATGGTCTTGAAAAACTAAAGGGCAAACTCCCATATTTTGAACTTCACGGCCTATCTAGCAGCAGACTGGTTGCTGTCAACATTTGGCAAATTAGCGGTACTGCAAAAAAGAAAAGAAAATGGAAGCATGAGTATCCATTAAATAAATCACCAAATAATGAATGAAAGAGCAACCTGTAAGATTACATTAGATCGGACAACACATGTGTTGAACGTGAAACGGGCTTTGTCCAAACGTAGTAAAAGAATGTCCAAACTTAACAACAGGATAGTATGATATGCTGTTATAAATATATCAAACACAGTTCTTTGATAGGGCAGAAAAAAAACGGATTCGGCTCCTTTGAAGTGCACTTTACGTAAAGTGCGGGCAATCATGTTGCTTCATCTGATCTAATGGTGTTAACATGTGCCATCGCATTAATGTTTGGCAAATTGGGAATTTTTGCCAAACTGTAGTTAACATTGGTAACCCCCCTCTCCCTTAAACGTTTATGATATCTGAGAAGCAAAGAGTACTGCATGATCGAATCTGAGGGAAGAAGAAAAAACAAAATCGTCTGCGTGTAAAAGTATGTAGGGCAATGAAGACACTGAAAATGAATTCCAAGAAGAATGTTAGCTCTATAATTGTGTGAAAGTTTAATGCATTACAGTATGATGAATTTAATAATGATTATGATGATTACAGTAGATACCACGGACAAACGTTCTTCAAATCTGGGCTGGTTGGCAATCTTCAACAATCAGCAATCTTCTTATAGCTTCAATCTTATATAGAGGCAACATCTCTCAATACCAACATTCCCAAATCTTCATTTCTTTTCACAACAGGATTGAGATCGTTCTACCATGATAGATCTCCCAAATTGGGTATTTCTAGGTTTAACTTACGAGCAGCTCATATTCCTCATATCAAAGTATCAAAGTAAATTGGGCAGAAGTCTTCAGCTTGAGGTTGAAAATATGTTTCATTAGAGAAGATAGCCAAATGAATCGTCAAAAAGAGAAACTAATATACTTACGAGATTTATAAGATTTAATCTGTGTATTGTTCAACAGAAAATGAAGAATCGATGTTTGATTTGACATTAGGGTTTTTTTTTTCTTGTACATTTGTCTAAGGGAGAGGGGTTAACGATGTTAACATCAGTTTCACTAAGATTCCTACTTTGCCACATATTAATGTGGTGACAGATGTTAAAACCATTAGATTACACGAAGCAATGTGATTGTCCGCACTTTACGTAAAGTGCACTTCAAAGGAGCCGAATCCAAAAAAAACTATACCTTGATGAAGCCAATTTCCTTTGCGTTGCTGCGGAAGCACTGCCTGCAGCACATCAAGCCATACTTGTGGATCAACCCATGAGGATTTCCACACACTCGGCTGTCACACACAATAGAAGAGAAACGTTAGGTCAGTACAAAAAACATCATTGTGCAATAGTTGAACAAGATTAATACTTGATTATCACAGAGCAACCATAATGCCGTATGTGTTATGTTGGTATAATCAAACTTAATTCTTTGTATATTTATGCAATACCAAACAGAGTAATTGATAAATAATGTAAATGCAAGCTAACTCGTTGCACAGTACTAGCTAAATCAGTCCAGACACAAAAAGCATGATACTTCCATGAGTTGCTAGATTGCTATATAGTTTGATTGAAACTTAAATGCTTGTTACACAAATACCAAACCATAAAATGCTTACTATGTACAAAAATCTAAGTAGACCACGGAGTCACTGATGATTTTTCACAATTATTGTCGAAACTTAAAACGAAAATAACATCAAACCCAAGTATGCATCAGCTCTATAGCTCTTCGAAACATTCATAAAATAAGGAAAAATAAGAATCGAATACCAAGTGCGAGAACCATGGCCGTATGACTTAGGGTGCGAGTTCCACACATTCGCGTGTCCTATCTTTGAATCTCTCGCGCAACTTTCAATTCAGAGCGTTCGCTTCAGCAGCCGCAGCAGAGTGATGTTTTGAGTCTCAACTCTCAAATAACCCTAGTCTCGTTTTGTTGCCTTTAACAGGTGTTGTAGTGCAACGCTGCGTTTCAGTAAGTTTTTGCCACAGTCATGATTGGGCTGTGATGGATAATGGATTAGTTTATTTAGCTATTTAATTTAAAATGCAGGCCCAACTCAACATTGCATTTTAGAGGCATAGACTATGATGTACTAGGTAAATGCCCGTTCCTTGGCGTAGTTTTACCATCTAAGTGAACTTTGTTATGTTATCGCGCGCTTGCTCCCTTTGTACTATTCATGTTATAAAGAGAACTTTACAATGTATTGTTCTAGGCAGTAGAGACTCATGAGTCATGAGATAACCAGTGGCAGAGCCTCTGTCACTGGCTTGTCTGGGCTTAAGCCCAGGTAAGAATTTTGATATTAAAAGAAAATTACTTCATGTAAAAAAAAAATCTGTTTTCTATCATAATTAAGGAAATACTCTATTATTAATTAGAGTATAACTAAGGGAGGGTCTATGTAATATGTATCTCGATCACATCACATTTATTAGCGTTTACCTTCTCATTTAACTAATTTATTTGAATTTATAATTTGTATTTTCAATTAGTTGTGATCAATGCTCCATTTTCAAAAGAAATTGCATTCAAGTCATTGTTAGCGAATGAGTGAAAATAGAAACTCAGTGTATGACTTCAAGATCGATCTAGAAAAAAGACAACCCGAAACTCATAGAGTATAAAATTACACCATTGCTCAAACAATTTGGTCATTACGATAAATATTACCTCAAAAATATTTCGTATACAACCTCCTAATTTCAAAATCATAGATATAATTAGTCCTGGTAACAATTTTTTTCTAGCTCCACCACTGGAGATAACACTAATTGAATAGAACCCATGTTTCTTTTATAGTTCCCTTCTTTCGTTTCAATGATGAAGAACAACATCCAAACATCCAAAGAAAATCCATAATAAATATAAGTCAATATTGAAAACAAATGTGTCCAATATGTCGGAAATATCTCTTTGCGAACTATGTAACACTAACTAAAAGAGTATAAACAGATTGAAGGATAGGTGTTTAGGTTACAAACAACAGTCTTATTGCACACTTAAACATATATCTTGATTTTGCCATCATACTTGGACTAATGCAACAACCTTCGAAATTCTTCTTCATCGAAAAAGAAAACGTTCGAATTTCTTCTTGTAGTCCTTCATGGGTTTAGCAACATACTTACTTCACACATTCCCCTTACTCAGTGAGTTCCAATATCAACTGCACAATATAGTCTATAACAACATGAGTAAAAAAATTACCTTAATACATAAACAAATATATCATGTGGCATATTAGAATTGTGATATCAGGTTGAGAACACATGAGAAAATACGCCAAAGAAAGACCAGACATAATTGTTTAATCTTTCAAAAAAAGAAGTGTTGATTTTGAAGTGTTCATAGCAGCTGACTGAATTCAAACTTAAGATACAAAATAGTTCACTTAATTAACCACCTAGCAAGTTTGAATTCAAACTTAAGATACAAAATAGTTCACTTAATTAACCACCTAGCAAGCCTTGCTATCTATTAAGCAATATCATCTTATTTATATTTTAGTGTCAAACTTATATCTGCACATGAAGCATAAAAATTAAAAGGTTGCAAGTAGGATACTGACACCAAAAATGGAGTAAGAAATCCTGAATATTGTTGTATCACCATTGGACATCTATTCTTATTACATTGAACTAAATAATCAATATAGAAATTAAAGGACATTTATTCTCTATTCTTATGACACTGAACTAAATCAATCATAAACTAATAGATAAGCACATAATAAACCGAAACATAATCCTACAGCAATTCAAAATGAGAATTGACTTACTTGACTTCAATGGAAGGCCAAAATAAGATTCATATA
Source organism: Geum urbanum (assembly GCA_946800695.1). Taxonomy (NCBI): domain Eukaryota; kingdom Viridiplantae; phylum Streptophyta; class Magnoliopsida; order Rosales; family Rosaceae; genus Geum; species Geum urbanum. The sequence continues at coordinate 61,219,721 of OX327002.1, forward strand.
TACAAACTCAGAATTCATCAACTATGCGGACATGTTCCTTATCTATTATATTTTTCTACTCCACCTCCCATTTTCATTCGTTTTCAATTGTCCTACCATATTCACCACTATATATTGGTATTTGACATAGTAAGTTGTTGGTTTAACAAAATTCCAAATGACATTGAACAATCATAATGATTCTCAGAACCCAAAACAAAAACAAAAATTTAATTAAAAAACAAAAAAAAACAAATTCACCATACACTGCAAAAGGAACGAAAACACACTCGTTTGTATTGCAAACTTCACATATCATGATAATTTTGGTAGATCTCTATACTTGCTATGCATATTTGAGATGCTGAGATTAGAACAAAAAAAAGATCATGAATTCAGAAAAATCAAATTCATTCACAATTGCTACTGATGTTTCGACTTAATGTTACTGTTAACATTCTTTTATGTGTCTGTGTACAACAACATGACCCTACTTGAGCAATTTTATCATACGCCACCAATTCCACATTCATATTTACATGTAATCCATAAACTATATATTATGAAAGAGCCACTGTAGCATAAAGTAATGAGAATGCAACTTCACATCTTTGACAAAGGCATAATCACTAATTTGGCAAATAGCAGCTTCAATTTTCTTCTGGGCTTCAACGTCAAAATGGTATGCAAAAAGAAGAGTCTGACAACATATAGGCCGACAAAACTTCGTCAAACAGAGTGATAAGAATGATAAAGGAAGCCAAATTTTAGAGATATCATAAGATAAAATTATGCAAATCAAGACAAAAATGTCATATGCTCATGCATGTTCATTAAGTACTTATGATGGATGATTATCAAAGATGCCATATATGCAATAGCAATCCTATGATAGCTATAAAAAAGAAGGAAGTGGGTAGGGGGAGAAGTGCTTACATTCTCCTCTTGTTAGTTTTGAAGTCGCCCCTCATAAAACTTCCTACAGTTTATTGAGATCATTTTTAACTATGACTGATACTAATTTTGGACCATTCTGTACATACAATAAAGAGTCATATAGTTAGAAACTTCCTTGGAGGTCCACAATTGCATAAAAGATCAATTACTAAAAAAATATGTAATTTACTGATAGAAATTTCATATTCACATTCAAATTTAAACTCAGATTTTCTTCGATGCAAATTCAAATCGTCCAATATCCAATCTTTATGTAAGGAAAAAAATATGTAACCTTTCTTAAAGGCGCCAAAGGCAACGGGGTCTGAGATTAAGACTACTCAATTTGAGACAAGTGAGAAGCTTCATTCATCCTTACTGGAAAAATGTAATTTTGTCCAAAGACAACTTGATGAACAGAAAAATCTTGTCAGGATCCTCATTACTGAGAAAGAAGAACATGAAACTGCTTATAATGAATGTGTGAGTGGAGCTGTCACGTTTGATGATGGAAGGAAAGCTAAAATTACATGAATTTGAGCATAGCGAAGTGGGAGACCGTAAGGAGAGACACTGTTTCAACTCCCGGAATTCCTTGCTTAAAGAATGTCCCGCTTGTTGAAGACGTGAAGACAAATCTTCGGTCAGCTTTGTGATGAAATAGGAGATGTTTGGTTTAACAAAGAAAGATGTAGAGTCAATGATTCTAATGAAAATGAAGTGTTGACTGGTTTAAGATCAAGACCGAGAAGTGCTAGCAAATAGAGAAGAGAGCTCGAATCACGTTGTTGCAAGAATGTATCCTCTTTCTTTTTTACCACCTTATCTGAACGTTGGTAATGACCAAACAGCCTTTGACCACTAAATAAGACACCTGACTATAAGTGATTCTATTGATTTCACGCACCTAGCATTTTTTGGAGGCGGCATTGGCTTGGTACCCAAACGGTATCAATGATTGTGATCCTCATTGTGTACATAATTCGTGTTAGGATCTACCAAAGAAATTTTGTGGGTATAGGGCATATAACAAAAGAGTTTCCGTTTCTATCGGTCATAAAATAAAAAAATAAAAAGCAGAAAGGAACAGTTTGATTCTCTAAGCAAGCTGGTTTTGGGTTATTGTTTCAGCACCCTAATTCTCTTGTTGGCTTTGATACCATGAAATAAAATAGAGAAAAAGACCTTCAAGAGAGTAAAGAAAGAAAACCATTTTCAAGAGACAAACTCCAGTGAACCACTTTCTTTCCTCCTCTCTTCTTTTCTTTATTCCATTCATTCCCAGTTAAAAAATAGAATCTAACACTCTAGTCTAATTGAATACTTTCAATGCTCATGCTATTTGAAAGAGCTTTTGTGACAACCCGAACCGGAAATGGTATGTTTATCGGCTTGATTTGCGAGTTTCGCGATTTTGTCGTAATTAGTCAATATGGCGGGTTTGTTAATGACTAAATTATCGGGCAAAAACTTGATTTGAGTTCCTTCACGGAAGTTATAGAGAATTTAATTTCGAGCTTGTGGGAATTTCCGGAGGATGATTTCGAGTTACGTGGAATAAGTTATGAATATTTTTGGCCGTTGGATTTTGTCGTGTTTATCCATTTGGTTTTGATTCATTTTGGACGGTACGTGTACGGTATAAATACGGCATGAATACGTGATGATTTTGGAAACTTTCCAATTTGGGAAATCTAACCCGTTGACCACTTTGACCCGTGGGTCGAATTGACCCGGTATAAATAAGCATGCATATGCGATTATGATTTATATGAGCATGTGTTTTACGTTATGCATTTACAAATAAGCATCTAGGAATATGCTTTTATAATTATGTATTATGAATATGAATTTACATTATGCTTTATATATTTGCATGGAAAACTATTTATGATTTGGTTTACACAGAGTACAGTCTCAGTATGTATAGTTGTATCGATACACTTAGCATCCCGGCTAATCCCTGAAGATGCTTACCGGGGGGACTGTTGCCCTGTGCCGAGGTCTTTTCCGGGTGGGAACAGATACCCTAACCTGAGGCCTTTCTGGCTGGAATCACGTGAGGGTCTGAGATCCCATGATTCATACTGTACTAGCGCAGATGTGTCCATGAGTGACCCCGCGGGATTTTCGATGCATGCCTTGTATGCGTGAGGAGTTAGAGTCTCCCTCGTGTACCATATAATTCTTATGCTTCTAGACTCGCATATGTTTTATAAACATTTATATTATTCGGCGAAAGACATTTATTTTCGTCCACTCACTCTAACAGTTTATATGTCTTTCCCTGGGCACTTCGTTTTCTTTGCCCAGTTTATAGTTTGGATTCAGGTGTCGCACGTCGAGGTTGGAGACATAGTATTTGAGCCACTTTTCCTTTCTCAGTAGGCTTTTAGTTTGACCTACTATTTGTATATATGTATATATTAGAGGTCGCTCTGAGTACTGTTTATGTTTATATTTTCACATGATTTTTCCCGGATTTCTGTAAAGCTACAGTTGTGTTTATTGCTTTACATTATGATATGTTTTTGAGAAATCCGGATGGGATTGGAGCCCACGGTTTGGCTTTTGTGGCATAGGATGAAGTGTATTTTCTGCTGCAGGTTAATGGTAATCGTGCGTTATAGAGGAAACTCTGTCAAAAATTTTGGTTTTTGAAAGTTCACGTTTTTAGAAAGGGTTTGATTCCGGTTTTTAGGAAACTAAATCGGGGTTGGGTCCTTTCAGCTTTCAACATGGAGTCTCTACTCCATAATGTACACAAAGAGTAACTAATCTGTGATTATCATCCTAATTTAGGTCTTGTTCCACACTTAAATGGATAACTCAAACCCTTACCTTGACCTGTTTGTAGTGGAAAACCTCGATGGCATAATCGTTTGTTTATAGTAACTCAATGGAGGTTTGGAACCCTGAGTACAATGTTCCGAGTGTAGCAGGAAAAGAAGTTGTACGCGAAATGGTGTTCAGACGAAAGTGCTCTTTCTCGGTCATTGGATCGGCAAGGGTGTGATTCAGATGGATCAAGAGAAGATCGGGTCTGTTGTGGACTGGGATGTGCCGAAGAAGGGGAGAGTAAGCAGCAGTGGTGAAGCCGGATGCTCGAAGCCATTTTAGATATGGCAAGACAGCTCATAAAAAGTAGAAAGTTGTCACAACCTATGGGGTTTGCTTTATAGGAAGCCAAAAAACGTGAGCCTTTTTACACACTTCTAAAAGGGGGAGAGCGTCAGGTACTTTTAACAGAAAACACGGTTATTGCCATCAGAATACTTTGGTTGGCTAAGGAGAAAACGTGTTGGCATACCATTTCTGGACGTGGCGGAAGAATCCATAGAATTCGTTGCCTTGATAGCAAAGCCAAATAGTAGAGCCTTTGCGAGGATCGGCGGGATTCCCTAGCTCTCAGTGCGAAGTCTTTGATTCTCTACTGCTTTCTCTAATGCTAGCTCTCGATTGATTGAGTCTAGTCAAAAACAAACAAGACTTTAGTGGTTCCTGGAATCCATAGGGTCAATAAATGTGCCATGGCCCCTTTGAAGGCTTAGTGTAGACTATTTTCGTTCCAGTTTCATATTTCTACACAGTCCTTTCGTGCTACGCTAGGACGCTTATATCCATTGCTTGCATTCTTGATTCCTCTTTATTTTATTTGCTTCCTTTGGAGTTTGAGCTTAGCCATCTTTTATAGTGTCATGTCCCCTTGTCTTTTGCTCTATGGCAGCAAATGATGCGCATATTCAAGGCATTCAAAGCAGCGTGGTAGATCAAGACGGTTATATAATAGGGGAAGCAACAAGAAAGCATTCGTCAATTCTCTTTGATCAGGATCGGGGCTCAAGCTACCCATGTACAACCTCCATAGATTGCAAAACGGAAGGAGAAATCACGGTCCAAATGGAGGGACAGGGGATCGGAAAGTAGTCAACTCCGGACATCTTTTTTCGAAGAACTCCTTATATGGTCAGTGAAGGTCTAGGACTAAAATAAAATATCTACTTTCATTGAACTTTAGAGAAGTCTAGTCCTTATGCTAGGGCACTCATCCGTTACTTCAAGTGCTTTCCCTTGAGCTAATCCTCTTACAGGAGCTCGGTATATATGTGCATCACTGAAAATAGAAATAAAAAAAGGAAAAAAAGAAGAAGAAGAGGAAATTGGAGAGAGGGAAACGCAACCACATCAAAGATGAACAACCGAAACCAATTACTCGCTGAGGACTGGAAAAGAAAAATAAACCATATTTGTAGGAGACAAAGAAGTAGAGAACTAAGAAATCAAACCTAATGAAAGATGTCAGCAATATAATTGAATGAGGCCTAGATGGTTTAATCAGAGCAATTCAACTGTGTGATTGTTCAACAGTAGTCAAAACCTATGCCAAAACCTATAAACATCAATATATGAATTCTATAGTCTCACTATTCCTCTTTCAGAGAAAACCACAAAATCATGTACGGACTTCGTTGAACACCAGATGAACATAAAGGTTTCTTGCTTCTACACAGGAAAATAATTATAATTCCTCAAAATTGTACGATAACCATCTGAATCAAGGAAGACAAAAATGAAACTTAATTCTTCTTAATCTCTCTGTTTTCAACTCTATTAAGGGCATTAATTCATCCTATTCCAAAATTACATAGCCGAAAAAATCAAATAGACGGTGCAACTTTCTTATGTTCGTTAAGAACTAAAAACTAGAAACACGTCTGCAAATGTACTCCTCCAATTGATCTTTTTTTGCATGTTGATTCATATAGTTGTTCGAAACTGTGGCCTACCGAGCAAAGTGACCTTGAATATGCAGAGGACAACAACGTAATAGAAGAAATCAAAACTCAATACTCAAGTAGTCAGTGATTCATTGATCACCGTAACTTCATAGCACGTCTATACCAATGTAAAATCGAAATGTACAATTTCAATCTAATTGAACTATAATAAAGTCCTATAACTGATTCAACTCAAATCAATTACCTGATCGATGTGGCCAAGCATCTCTTCTTTTTTTGCAGCCTCTTCCTTGCTGTCATATATCTTTGAATCGATAGGAATATAAAGCTTCCACCAAGTTCTTGTACTCCTTTCTACCTTACTCATATTATGATCATACCCACAGCTGCAAACAACAACTCTAATTAATAAGGACATGAGTGATTAGTGTAAACAAAGAGCTAGATTTAACGTAGCAAATGATAAAACAACAACCCACTTCCAAATTTATATACCTTCAGCCAAATAATCTTTTTCTGATCATTATGCCTCTTCCATCACATATTGTATCATTCTAGCAAATTTGTACTTATATACGACAAATTATTAAAGGAAAATAGTAAGTTGTAAGATGCTTTTGACCCCTTAATAACCAATCAATTACATAATATGTCTCATTGTATTCCATTGTTTAACACCATAGGAACCCTTTCTTGTGATTGTCATGTAAAGTTATGTTCCAACTCCCCAAAATCATAAAATTTCAAGAACAGTAGTTTAAGGTCAACCCAATATATACTTGTGTATGTGCTAAAAAATAAAAGTGAATCCTATGATTCGGATCAATGAGCATGAAACACACTTACGCCTTTCCTCATCTAAATCATCTTGCAGCTGAAATTTCAAAAACTCACACACCTTTTATGCATAGGATGAAAACAAAATTTTATAACTGCAACTCAAAATGCCAAAAATATGTCTTCAGAAGAAAGACAGTCCTCTACTTGCTTCCTCCATAGACATCAAATATTAAAAAGCTGACATAACATCCTTCACCTTCACCTGTGTCAGCAAACTCTGGGAGAGTACCACCGTCTTCTTGAACCTTCATCTGCAATTCATAACATGATTTAGTCTCGAGATCAATCTCGAGCTCGACGCTATTGGTCAATGTCCAATATAACAACTAAAGCTAAGGCAACCCAAAGCCTTATTATATCCATCTTCATCTAATTTTTCTATTAACAAAGATTTCTTTCAGGTTTAAACTAAGTTTTGCACTTGAATGGTGATAAACTGTCCAAGACACGATAAGAACTCAAATGAAACTTTCAACTCACCCACAATTCACAAATAATCAAATACCAACATTCTACTCCATAATAAAAATAAAGGTGTTAGTATTGCATCATTAGTTGTCCGATTATTATACTTATCCACTTAAGCAGGTTAGCAACACCTACCGGACCACCCGAAGGACCACCCGAAGGAGGCTCCAACTTCACTCACCAGATCGGCCCCATCCGAGCGCGCACGCGCCCGGTGGGCGCACACCCGAACAGGCGAACCACACACCAGCAAGTGCAGGTTGTCCCACATCGAAGAACACCACCAGGCTCCGAACTCAACCACCTATATATGTAAGGTATTTATTACAGGTAAGATCATCCCATTCGTTCCATCTTAACGAATCCAACGCATTCACGACTCCATTAGATCCCATTTGGACTAATTCACCCATTCACACACCAATTCACATCCCAGTACTCCAACTCGCACGTTCGCTTGACTGTTATATCCAATACATCATCTGACTTAGGCATCAGAGCGTTGAAGGCGGGCCACCCCGTCTCGACCCCTGACCACCTGTTTCGTTGTTGTATTCTTCTAACAGCTGCACCCGAACGCCCGAGAGCGGGAGGATCCACCACCCGAAAGGAGAGCCCGCACGCACGTATAGAGCGCCCACCCATCTAAACAGCCCCAGCGTTCGGACGCACTAGGAGGAGGAGGAAGCTTATTCGTGTTGCTTCTGCCCCTTTACGCCCCCGCGCGTAATTCGGTAGAAACATCTGGCGCCGTCTGTGGGAAACTTACAAATTGCAAACCTCGTATAAACACCACCAAAATCAAAGGTCCACATGCTCAACCCGGTGACTAACGGCAGTAACACGCCCGATGGGGAGACGCTGCCAGACTCACAGGGGCGGAATGCGCTGGCGGCCGGCAGGAACGACGACGAGGGACGCATCAGTGGCCTGGTCCAGGAATTGCGGGAGGCGGCACTCGAGAGAGCAGAGGAGCGCCAAATCCGCCAGAGGTTGGAGGAACGACTAGACACACTCATCAACCAGCAGATAGAGCAGCATGAAGAGACCCAGGAGACCAGCGACGAGGGGCGACATCCGTTCACCAGAACCAACGCCCAGGCAGTCCGAGCGTCCTCGCCTGTGGAGGAATCAGCACCCCCGATGAACAACACTCTGATCCTGCAGAGGACAAACTGGCCGGTCAGGGTGGGACGTTCGCCCCCCGGGTCAGTCCGTTCGCGGCGCACATACTGGAGAGGGGAAGGGACCCCCACGCCAAGATAACGAAGATCGCTCGGTTCGACGGGAGCAGGGATCCACGCGCGCACATGGACGAGTTTCGGTCCACCACGGACGGAACCCGGTACTCGGACCCAACTTTGTGTTTTCTATTTCAGGAAACGCTGGCGGAGGAAGCGCGGAGCTGGTTCTACGAAATCCCGCCAGGATCCATCCACTCATTCCTCGAGCTGGCGGAGAGTTTCCAGAAGCGCTACAGGCTCCAGGGGAAGTACAACACCACGGGCATCCTCCTCAAGGTCCGCCAGGGGATGGACGAGAGCCTGTCGAGCTACATCAACTGATGGAGGACGCTCGCCAGCACGTGCAGGGATCTTGACAAGCGAGTGGCCAAGGTCGCCCTGATGGATAATCTGCTCGCCACTCCATTCGTAGAAAAACTCGTGAGGAAGGAGCACCTCGACTACGACGAGATCATGGACCTAATTGTGCAGAAGGCACTGGTGGAGACGCGAGTGTACGGGTCCGCCTCCGAACCCAGCTCCAGCAGACCAGAAACGACGAACGCCCAACCACGACAGCCGACGGACGGCGGAAGACCAACCGGGGGCTTCAAGAGGAACCGGGACACAAACAGGCAGAGTTACCAGAGGCCCTTCTTCCGCGGCCATCTGGGCAACAGCTACGACCAGGCGCGGGGGCAAGCACAGCAGGATGCCCGCTTCCCACCGGCACCGCGCTACCTGCCGGCGGAGCAGGAAGTCTTCACGATCGACGGGCAGTCGCCCGAGTACCTACTCCGCCTACATCGACACCGAATACCACCACCGAACAACATGACAAAAGCGGGGGTACCAGCCGGCCAACTCCCGGACGTATGGTGCGAATTCCACAACCCCGCCACCCACCATACCAACAGCTGCATCATGCTGAAGAAGGCCCTCGAAGACATGAAGGACGAATGGACAATCACTCCCAGGGCGGAAGGACAACAGCGCCAGACGGGCGCCAGGACCCGGGGGACTATCAACACGATATCCGGGGGGAAGCGCAAGGAGAGAACATCATCGCCCGATCGCTCGAGCAGGGACGTGCTGACGATCGGGGCAGGGAGAACGCCCAAGGCAGGAAGGAAGGAGGCGCCCACCATCAGCTTCACGGCAAGGGACGAGGAGGAGAACTCGAAGGACAGCACCCTACCGTTCGTGATCGATGCGATCATCGACCAATTCCTTGTGAAGAGGGTGTTGGTTGACAGCGGGGCGTCCGTGAGCATAATCTACTTCGACGCATACACGGCGCTCGGACGACCCGCCAGCAAAATGACGCAGGACCATGAGTGCATCGCCAGCTTCACGGGCGAGACGTCGTACCCAATCGGGAGCGACAACCTGCGGGTCGAGATTGGCGCGCCCGACTCCCCGCACAGCGAGATCCCGACGGACTTCGTCATCATGGACACCCCCTCCCCTACAACGCCATACTTGGGAGGCCAGGGATCTGCAAACTAAAATTGATCATCGTAGGGCACCTACTCTTGGGAAGATTCCCAACCGAGCGTGGGATCGGGCACGTTCGGGGATACAATCACGAAGAAACCACGGAGCCTCGGAGCAGGCAGGAGGTTCTCACCTTGGAACCCATGGACCGGAGGGCGCGATCCACGCACGGACGCCGAGGGACCACGCCTCAAGTAATCTATTGAACGGGCAAGGAAACGGGCCGCCCGATCGTCCAGACAGGCGCATCCACAAAACCAACCAACCCAACCGGGGGACTGGGGAGCAATCCAACGGGGGACCCCCCGCCCATGGAACGTTCAACATTCGGGGAAGTACTTGTTATTATATGGGTTAATGTTACTTTTGTTATGCTCTTTCCATTAGTCTATATTTGCACGCCCGTTCGTCCTTGACCCGCCCGCCCAAACACTCGGGGGACTGGGGATAGGCTACTCGCGTAAATATAACACTTGGTCGAAACCCATTACCATTCAAAGCAAGGAAATTGGCGCACGCTGGCGCGAGTCATTCAAAAGATGCCCAAAAAAAAGGCACACGAACGAAAAGAAAAGGAGTTTCATTCATTCGCCCAAAATACAAAACCTACTCTATTACACAGAAAAAGAAAAGCTACACTACTCCGCCCCCGTGTCCACCTCCAGCTCTTCACCCTCCTCGGATGACGCCGCCACCTCAGCCTCCACCTGCTCACCCGGATCCACCCGCATGACCACCGGATCCAGCTCCATTCCGGCAAGTTCCCTGGAAGGTCCCGCCACTCTCTCGTACGCAGGAACTTCGGCGCCCGCCAGCCTCTCAACCTCAGACTGCAGGAACGACTCCCGGGCGGCTGCTTCCGCACGCACGCGCCGTAGCACTCCACGCAGACACTCCACCTCGGCCACGGCCTTATCCCTCTCAATCTTCGCCAAAGCTTCACAGGCAGCAGCTTCTTCCGCCCGGGTATTCGCCTCGTCCGCACGAGCGACGTACCGGCGCGCCAGATCATTGGCCTTGTCTCAACTGACCACCAACCGATCCACCACCTTCCGGTGCTCCAGCGCATCAGCCCTGAGGCGTGTAAGTTCCGCAATCTCCCGCGAGCGATAGCGGAAGACCTGCTGCATCAGGCGGGTACACGAGTCAAAGACCGCATCCAGCCCATCAAAAGGGGCATCCTCCACCTGCGGCAGCAGGGACGCAAGCACGGCAGCATCATCCGCCAGCGAACGGCGCAGCCCATCCACAACATCATCGCCCAACCCTGGGGCGGGGCCGGGAGAGGAGTCTTCCACCCGCGCCCGCTTCTGCGCCCGTTCCCCGCCTTTTCCTTGCGGGGGAGACTTTGGCGCACCCAAGGACAGAGACATGGGATTTGGAAAGCAAGAGTATCGTTGAGGACTTGAAAGCCGACTTGGAACAATCACCCGACTTGGAGATGAAAGCACGGCGACCGCACGACTCGACGGTGAAAGCGCAAGAACAACTTCCCGCCTATCCACAACATCATCCCGCACCACCAGCTGTTGCTCACGTTCCACCAGGACCTGCGCACTGACTCCAGCAACGTCACTTGGCGGCAGAGGGGGAGCATCCGCTTATAGCACTTGGACGGGCAGGGAAGGGGCACCCACGTCACCAACGGGCGGCGCGTGTCGGATCTCATCCACCACACCAGAAGGGCCACCACCATCACCCGCCACCCCGTGAACCTTCGCCCCAGCACTCGACATCCTGAGCAAACGATGCTTGATCGCTTCATCCATATTCCACTGCAAGCGCACGCGCAAAAGGTTAGCAAACAGATACAAACACTTCGTAAAATTCCATTTCTACTTGTTAGACACTATTCTGGCACGCCTGTGCCCAGGGGGCACTCGCCCGCGTCGCGCGCGCTCGAGGACTGGGGGACTCCCGCCCAGGGGGCATGCGCCTGGATACGTTGGGCGCACGGACGAAAGATACAACACTTGGCAGCAAACAGAAACAACAGAAACACCAAAACCCACCCAAATCCACCCAAAACAGATCAAACCCACTCCACCCCAAGAACAAGCCCTGTTCTTGAGAGAAGCAAACAGAAGCACCCAAAACAAGCCCAAAAAACCCAGAAACACCAAAAAACCAAAGGGGAAACAAACGCCAGGGACGAAGGCCTCACCAGATTGAGTTGATAGGATTGCGTATACACGACGGGCACGTACTCCGGCAACAGAGGACACAAGCACAGAGAGCTCAGGGAGGCAGACCGCAAGCGATTTCGACAGATTTTTTGTAAGTCATGAAAGTGATGAACAAGGCAGACCACACCCCTATTTATACTCATTGACCAACGTCAGCCGGCGAACGCCAACCGTCCATTTCGCGTACCCACCGTTGGATCATGACGCGTGTCCCAGACCGGTTCACTTACCCTTCTCAGTAAACCGTGCCAACCCATCATCTTCCCGCCTTAAAATTCAACCCTAGCACGGCCCCCAACAGATCGACACGTGGCACCCATGCACTACTCCCACGCGCCCATGCGCATGACGCCTACCCTTCAAACAGTCATGACGACAACAACATTTGATGCCTGACCCACGCCAGCATTAAAGACGACGGCCAGCATTCATCACAAACGGTTCCCAAGGGAAGATCAACGGGAATGTCACCTCTACCATTTCATCATCAAACGCACCACCAAACCCAAGGCAAGTCACACCACCCGCATGGCCGGAGTAAACATATCACTCGCACCCGCCTAAACAAGGTCAACACTCCGCGCACATCGTTAAGAACTCACAACACGGTTTACATGGCAACAGGCATGGCGCGTTAAACTAGACAGACGCCACGGGCGCAGTGTCCTCCCCATGCACGCAACACTAGCAATCAACACACCGGCTCGGCCCTGGCAGGTTGCAGGCGCTGAGACCAACACGCGACAGACATGGGGTACGTCCCCTCCGTACGCAAAGATACAGGTTGCCTATACGAAAAGGCAAGGGGCCCGTCCTCCCCTTGCAGACCCTGAAAACCAACAGGCAACGGGTGTGGGGTACGTCCCCCCCCCCGTTCGCACAAAGTACATGCCGGATTAAGTAGCAGAGGCATGGGGTACGTCCCCTCTCTGAGCATCCCAAAGACTCGATGGGCGGCAACAGGCATGGGGTACATCCCCTCTCTTGCGCGCGTCAAGGGTACTACGGGCGTGGGGTTCTTCCCCTCCGTACCCCTCATTCCAAAGCAGAGGCATGGGGTACGTCCCCTCTCTGAGCATCCCAAAGACTCGATGGGCGGCAACAGGCATGGGGTACATCCCCTCTCTTGCGCGCACCAAGGGTGCTACGGGCGTGGGGTTCTTCTCCTCCGTACCCCTCATTCCAAAGCAGAGGCATGGGGTACGTCCCCTCTCTGAGCATCCCAAAGACTCGATGGGCGGCAACAGGCATGGGGTACGTCCCCTCTCTTGCGCGCGCCAAGGGTGCTACGGGCGTGGGGTTCTTCCCCTCCGTACCCCACTCATTCCAAAGCAGAGGCATGCGGTACGTCCCCTCTCTGAGTATCCCAAAGAATCAATGGGCGACACGGGCGTGGGGTTCTTCCCCTCCGTGCGGCGGCTCATTCCTAACAGAGGCATGGGATACGTTCCCTCTCCTGACGAAATAAAATCGGTTTAGGCGCCAACAGGCATGGGGTCCGTCCCCTCTTCGCGCGCGCTAAACACGATTGGCGACCACGGGCGTGGGGTTCTTCCCCTCCGTACGCCAAACTAAGCCCTAGTAGGGATGTGAGGTCCGTCCCCCCCTACAGGCCACGGACACGACGCGGGTGTGGGGTGCGTCCCTCCTCGACGATCGCAAAGGCATAAGCCGAATTAGCAGGGCTAAGCTCGATGGGCGACACGGGTGTGGGGTTCTTCCCCTCCGTGGGCATAACGTTAACGATCGATTCTCCGACTCGGGTTCCGGCTGGGGGGTGTGGGGTCTGTCCTCTCCTCCTAAGGGCCAGAGACCGATGAGCGTAGACCGGGTGTGGGGTCCGTCCTCTCCGGGCGCGAAATCTTCCCGGGTTAGGCGGCAAAGGCCTCTGCGCGCGCTAAGGCCGATGGGCGGCACGAGTACGCGATCGTGGGCGCCGTAACACTTGTAGGTCGCGGTTCTGATCGCCCCGTTGACGCTACAGCGTGCGCGACGGCATCCCCGTTGACGTACGGCGTGCGCAGTGTATCCCATAACTGGCGTACGGACAGCATTTTTTGCATACACACTTCATACCATACATTCATACATCATACTTATATACCTATATACTTATATACTTATATACCTATATGCTTATATACCCATCTATCTGTTTCCCTATATATCTGTATATCTGTGTATCTGTATATCTGTTACACCACGAATGCTTACAAAATCCCACCCCATCTGACCAGGCCCATAGATACACCAACGCACGAACAGGCAATACCCCACGGGCGCGCGGGTCCAAACTAGCAAGATCAGTTTGGACGCCGGGCCCAGAATACAGGAGCAGGTACACGAATGAGCGAACAGGTACACGTTCGGACGCCAAGGTCCCACTCCGTCATGCGAGCCCTTCCTTGCCTGGAGAGTTGGGGGACTTGGGGGTCACAGGATCATGACCACTGCTCAAGCGGATAAGTAGTCTTGTTAATCGCACACCCTTTTTCAACTCCCCAGTCAAGAAAGTTCTCTTTGACTTGGGGACTTGGGGGACTTGTTAGTATTGCATCATTAGTTGTCCGATTATTATACTTATCCACTTAAGCAGGTTAGCAACACCTACCGGACCACCCGAAGGACCACAAAGGAGGCTCCAACTTCACTCACCAGATCGGCCCCATCCGAGCGCGCACGCGCCCGGTGGGCGCACACCCGAACAGGCGAACCACACACCAGCAAGTGCAGGTTGTCCCACATCGAAGAACACCACCAGGCTCCGAACTCAACCACCTATATATGTAAGGTATTTATTACAGGTAAGATCATCCCATTCGTTCCATCTTAACGAATCCAACGCATTCACGACTCCATTAGATCCCATTTGGACTAATTCACCCATTCACACACCAATTCACATCCCAGTACTCCAACTCGCACGTTCGCTTGACTGTTATATCCAATACATCATCTGACTTAGGCATCGGAGCATTGAAGGCGGGCCACCCCGTCTCGACCCCTGACCGCCTGTTTCGTTGTTGTATTCTTCTAACAGCTGCACCCGAACACCCGAGAGTGGGAGGATCCACCGCCCGAAAGGAGAGCCCGCACGCACGTAGAGAGCGCCCACCCATCCGAACAGCCCCAGCGTTCGGACGCACCAGGAGGAGGAGGAAGCTTATTCGTGTTGCTTCTGCCCCTTTACGCCCCCGCGCGTAATTCGGTAGAAACAAAAGGGTATGCATTAAATGTCTCTTAATCTAAGATAAGAAACCAATAACATTAGCAGACAATAAACTGATCAAGAAACAAAGATGGAGTCGTGTAAAAAAATTTAAAAAGGCTACCTTTTAAGCAGCACAGCTTAAGGGAAATTCCCAGTGGCCTCATCTAGTTTCAATACAAAGGTATGCTTATCCTCCTTCTTCTTATCTTCTTCTTTGCCGCAACAATCACAGATCTTCTTCTTCTGGACGATCGCACTTGTGACGACCCGGAACAGAATCAGTAGTGTAATCGGCTTAATCCATGAGCTTGCGCGTAATCGCAGTTTTCCGTAGATTGATTGAATTTCTGGTTTTGATCACGACTTAATTATTGGCTGATAATTTGAGTTGAGTATCTTCTCGAGAGTTGTTGTACGCATGATTTCGAGTTCGTGGGCAGTTCCGGATTATTATTTCGACGACCAAGGAATATAATATAAATATTTGAAATTTCAGAATATCGTCGAGTGTATCCATTCGTATTCGAGTTTATCCTAATCGTGATTGGGATCCGTTTTGGACCATCGATCGACCCGAACCGAAATTGGAATGGTTATCGACTTGATATGCGAGTTTCGCGATTAGTCGTGATTTTGACGTAATTGATTAATATGGCGGCTTCGTTAACGACTAAATTATCGGGCAAGAATTTGATTTGGGATTCTTCACGAAAGTTATAGAGAATTTAATTTCGACCTCGTGGGAACTTCCGGAGGAATTTTTCGAGTTACGAGGAATAAGTTGTGAATATTTTCGGCCGTCAATTATTGTCGTATTTATCCGTTTGGGATTCGATACGCGTACGGTATAAATACGAAAGCGATACGTGACGATTTGGGAAAGTTTCCATAAGTGGAAAGCTGGGTTGACCCATGTTGACCACGGGTCAAGAGTAACCCGTTTTGGCCGAACAGTTTGTCACCGGAGTTGAACCATTTTCCGGCCATAATTGGCCGAAGTTCCTTCATGAGTTTTGTTGGGCTCGTAGCCCTCTTCAATTTGAGAGGTGGATCGACCCGTGAGGTGGCCGGAGGAGGAAGAATTGGCACGGTGAAAATCGGCATTTTCCGGCGAGTTTTCTTTGATTTCGGGTGACGGCGTGGAGGCCGAGATGGTGGTGGAACTTTGAGGGGTTTTGTTAGCCATGAGAAGAGGAAGTTATTGCAAGTGGTTTGGGAGGTTGCCGTGGCCGGAGGAGAGAGATCGATCGGTTTGAAATTCCGGTAAGGGTTTGGAACTTTGAGGTGAGTTTTGGAGGTTTTCCGATCAAAATTGGCATTAACTTTGAACTGGAAAGTTGCTGGAAATGTCGAGATCTTCAAATCCATGTGTAGGTTGCAAATTTCTGGGCCGGTGTGATTTTCCGGCGGCCGGCGGTAGCGGCGACGTGTTTTTCGACGAGTTATATGTTGTTTCGCTCGGAATCGCACACCGATCGCAGTGGTGAGGTTTTTTTTTCGAATTGAGCATCGGAAATTATAGCGAGGTTTTGTGGTATGATTATCGGATTTTGACAATTTCGTCGATATTGAATTATATGTTTCCGGGAACGGTTGTTTCTCGTGATGTGATTCGAGGTTTCGAGTTATGATTTTGAGCAGTGGATTTTATGATTATCTAGTGGATCGTGATCGTTCGTTTGGCGAGGGATTTTCCGCCAGATCACTGGATTAACGCGTATTGCATTATGCTCATCTGTGAGTGGACAATTTCTTTTCACTGATTAGTCGCGAGTCTTTAATACACGTTTTTTTACGAGCATGAGCATGCATATGAGATTATGATTTACATGAGCATGTGTTATACGATTATACATTTGCAAATACGCATCGACTATTATGCTTATACAATTATGTATTACGTATATGCATTTACATTATGCCTTATACACTTGCATAGAACTATTTATGATTTGGTTTACATAGAGTACAGTCATAGTATATATTATTGTATCGATACACTTGCATCCCGGCTGATCCCCGAGGATGTTTACCGGGTGAGGCTGTGACTCCTGACTCGAGGCCTTTACCGGGGGGGGGGGGGGGGGGGGCAGACCTCTAACCTGAGGCCTTTCTGGCTAGAATCACGTGTGGGTCTGGGATCCTGTTATTCCGACTGTACTAGTGCTGACGTGTCCATGAGTGACCCCGCAGATTTTTATGCTGCATGCTCCGTACGCGTGAGGAATTGGAGTCTCCTTCGTGTACTATGTCATATTCATTTATTTAGACTCGCATATATTTTTATAACAAATATTATTCGGCGAAAGACATTTATTTTCGTCCACTCACTCTAACGGTTTATATGTCTTTCCCTGGGCTCTTCGTTTTCTTCGCCCAGTTTGCAGTTTGAATTCGGGTGTCGCACGTCGCGGTCGGAGGCTTAGTATTCGAGCGATGTTTCTTTTATGGTAGGTTCTTAGTTTGGCCTACTATTTGTATATATATACTAGAAGTCGCTCTGAGCATTCGTATGTTATACTTTCCTATGATTTTTTCACGGATTTCTGTAAAGTATAGTTTTATTGATTACTTTACATTACTGTTACGATATTGAGAAATCCGGATAGGATTGGTGCCCACGGTTTGATTTTTGTGGCATATGATGAAGTGTATTTTCCGGGTGCAGGTTAATGGCAATTCCGCGTTAGTAACATTACTCTGCCGAAATTTTGATGGTTTTTGTTGGTTCGTGTTTTCAGAAGGGGTTTGATTCCGGTTTAGGAAACTAAATCGGGGTTGGGTCCTTTCAGCACTTGAAAAGGAAGATCGGTAGAGTTTAAGATCATGTTATTATGAGACGGAGAGCAGGTCGAGGCTTTGACGCAGCTATGAAAATGCCATTGAAGAAGGAAAGATTGAGAGATGTGAGAGATCTCGAACGAATAAGAAAGAAATTGATTAGATGAGAGATAGAGAGATTTACTCTGATTATTAGCTTGCTCCGATTGGGTTGGGTCAGATCAAAATCTGAGTAGAACAATGAGGTTATGAGGCTGGAATCGGAGTTTCTTATGCGAGCTTGAGGAGGTCCGAGATTATCGAGATCGAGATCGAGAGAGAGAGAGGAATTGTGGTGAGGGTTGACGTCAATTTTGCACGCCTCGCACGCCATATTATTTTTTGGCGAAAACATTTCCCTTATGAACGGTGAAATATACGGTGCCAAACTACTTAACGTTAATAGCAAAATTGATCGATGAGAATTCTATATCATCTTATGTTCCCAGTTTTCATCACATGCCACATATATCACATATATATGATAAGTTAGCCACTCATGCCATAAATGTTATGTTCATATATTCAGAGATGATCTTAGCATGCATCAATGCGTCATGACTGATATTCTGACATCTTCCAGAATCTGATTCTGATCCGATCCTTCTGTTTATTAGTAATTGCTAGCAGTACCATGTATCATGAAAATCTTGAACTTGGAATGGCATCGTTCACGTACTATTGATTAATACAAAAACCCTTTTATTTCAAGCACGAGGTTGATCACGTTACAAATGTGGCATAGACAGATGCTCAACATTTACATGGACGATCATAATGAAAAGGCTCCCAAATACCACTCAAAATTTTGTAGAGAGAGCATGCTATGGATATACGTACATACACATACATACATTATACATATATATACGATTAAAGCTTAATCGGTTATGTGATGATTCACCATGATCGAGGCCGGAAGATCGAAGAGACGACCGACGTTTAAACCGTTGATAAATATCTACTTCCACAATACGGACGACCGATGATGACCGTCTGATTGAATTGATGATATGAAATCACGAAATCGAATCATCAGCATGCCCGGCACATGAATGGTGATCGTTTAATCCAATCCAAGATATTGCAAGAAGGCATCTTCTTCTTCCTTGAGCTTCCTCCCAATCGCATGGTCTCCGGTTCATTTTTGTTGAGCATATTCCACAGCACACGCACGTCCTCGTACTCGCAAGCCTTCACATCCTGTTGCAGCTTTGGTAGCCCTATTCCAAGTCACCAAAATTATATACAGTCTTAACCACAGAAATTTGAAAATGTTAGATCCAAACACATACCGTTTTTCCGGATTCCGAATCGGCTGGCTGCTCGGTTCAAAGTTTTCCGCATCGGAAACCTCATCTTACGCAACAACGCCATTAATCAAGAGGAGCCAAGCCAATATGATGAATCAAAGGAGCAAAACAAACTCAACTAGCTAGCTCTCTCGCTCTCTAACTCTTTTCTGGCTCTCTCCTCTCTCGGGGGGAGAGTAGCCTTCCTCTAAAGCTCGTCGGTCCCTTTATCAACGATTTCTGATTTCTTACCGTGTTGGCGAGAAATCGGAAGAAAGGAAATCAGAAATCCTTGAATGTCTGGGATTCTCTTTCCATCATCATTTTTACACTAGTTGCTTCCCATGACGCGACGATCGTGCATTATTAGAGCGCCACGTGTTGGGTTGCGTCCGGATCCAATGCGTGTATCTCGCGTTGATTTGCGACGTACTTAAATTGAGTCACGGGGTTTGAGTCTTGTGGGGTCCGGCCGCGTTAGATATTTCTCCCCAATAATCAACATGGGCCTGTTCTGCACATGAGCCTGCTTGAGTTTTTATATTTCTGTGGACCCTGGAGTTGGTTTCAAGGCCCATTGCTACCACACGTGGCGGTTACGAAAAATATCAGTAGTGTTTGTTGAGACCAAGTGGTCCAGGACTCCCCTCGAACTCGGATCCTCTCCGAATCTTGCTTAACAAATGATATCTGATCGTCCATTTGGATTGTGTGGTCATGATTTATTCTGTTTTAATTTAATTACTACATCTGTACTATTTTTTGGCCTCAAACTTTTCTTCTTCTTTCTTGTATTTCTTCCCTTTGCTGAATTTCTTCTCTTTGTTTTCATTCTACTGCAACTCTTTCTAGTGTTTCTTCTTACTTCAGTATAATGTGATGAGATACAAGTAAACTCCTTCCAAAGTTGATTACTGCACAACCTAAAGCCAAAAGACTTTCTTTGGAGATTGATTCGATTTGGGCTCCATCAATTTGGAACAGAAATAAAGTAACAAAGTTTTATTTGTTGGAGATTTGGATAATCCTTTATTTGTTTAGGAGATCTGGTTCACCTATTTGTTTCTTCTCTTCATTCTTTGTTTAGATTGGAGATTTCTATCGGTGAATCTCGAAAAAACTTCTCATTAATTTTTGGGCAATATTATTCTGAAAAAATGAAACCAAACCAATTTGAACTCTAAAGGTTTCACTCTGTACCAAGATCCATCAATTAATAATAGTTGAATAGATTTCTGGGCTCACCGATAAAGAAGATGAAAGAGCAACAAAGCCACAACCCAGATTTTATAGGGGAGAAACTGATAGTGGAAAGAAGAAATAGAATAAGCATAAATTAAATGCTAACCGTACGATGTATTGAACAATTGAGATTAAAGCGTTATATACATAACTGTTAAGAGAGGATCCGAGTTCCCTGGTCACACTAGTTTTTGTTGGTCGGCTATTTCTATTTGGTGACATATATCGATTTCGTTGGTGTGCTTAATTAGTTCGTTCATTTTGTTGTTTGATTGTAACATTGAGCTATATTTCAGCTGTTGTATTTGTCTTCCTTTACTAAGTATTATCTCATGACATTCAGGCCATTGATTTGCTACAAGCCTCTTTAAGAGCATTTGCATCTGCGAGCAAGAATAACTCGAGCAAGATTGGTCGGACTCACTCGAAGAGGTCGAGCAACAGCTCGTCCAAGTTTTGTTCGACCTTTTACTCGAGCAAGCATTCCATCAATAATCGGTCTTGATCAAAATATCACCGCTGCATTCCTCCTTGATTTAGCTCGAGCTCTGTCGGGCCCTCCAACAGCTCGAGCACCACCCCTGCCGGTGCATATGCTCTAATATGATCATCAGGGTAGGTCTACAGCAAAAGAAGCGATGGTATTATCCAAGAAACTGTATGGACGCTAGCTGGCTAGTTGCTAGTAGGGATGGACTTTTAGGCACCGAAAAAATTGAAACCGATAAAAACTGTACCGAACTGACATCGAATAACCAAAATCGAATATAACTGAGACACTCGATTTTGGAATTTGTACAAACCGACTAGTGCAGTTTCGGTTTTCGGTTCCGTGCTTCCTAAAAATTGATTAAATAAAACTGAACCGACATATATTTATTTACATATTAATACTTAATTTTACATTACATGTCATGTTCTTATTAATTATGAGTTACAAATAGTAGGTTTTCACAAACATGATCATATTTTTAAGTGTTTAAGTCTAGTTTAATTCCCTCTTATGTACTCATGTGGTCTTCCATTTTTTTATATATCAATATTAGAGGTTTCAAATGAATGATGTATAACCTTTATTTTTTCTTTTTCTAATAATTACTTGTTTAAACTCATTCGAGTAACTTATTTGAAGTATTGATAGTTTACAACTTTGATATTTTTATTTTTTATGCTATTTAGTTAAGTGTGAAATATATAAAGCATAGTCGGTTTTGTAACCGAAATTGCACCGAAACCGAATCGATATTAGGTTAACCGACAAGAACGGTTCTTATATTTTTATCGATTTCGGTTCTATTAAATAAAAAATTGCATATTTGATTTCGGTTATCAGTTAATGTTTAAAAACCGAACTGTTGGGACCGAATTCACCTCTAGTTACTAGATTCGATCAGTAAGTGACTTCTACCTTCTACATATGTGCATATATCAGACTAGAGAATCTTTATTCGTATTCCTACTAAATTTCATAACACATTGTTGAACAGTTGAAGTGAACAAACATGCACGTATATATTAGCATATAAGTACTACGATGATGAGCTTTTGTCTTGAACATCAAGGTAGGTCATCACTAATATCTTGTTGTTATTCTTCTGCAAGACGTGATGAAGCTTCAGTTACGTCGATTTGACTATTTTAATTGCTGTAGATGAGGAAAACATGCATAGACATCAGATTTAGGATGTTTGGCCTCAGCATGTTCCCTGCACTTGACCTCCGTCGTGGTGCAGATAAATGCCTGCATGCATACCTTGCACTACAATCAAATCATGCAACATCGTCAGATTGACACAGAAACTTTGATCCAGGCCACGCAAATGCCAATAACTTTTGTAGCTAAAACATTACCTGGATTGTCATTGCTTTCTTGTTCGAGTCAAGCCGGCTTCCTTTTAATTTGAGCACCAAAATGGGACAACTTAGCAACAAATATATTGAGCTCAAGAACGTTCACCTAAATTAAGAGTATATATTGTCACGGTCCGCCAACCTTCCTACGGTAGTCTTAAGCATTCGCGAGGAAGAAAAATAGCTCAAGAATAGGAGTGAAGTATCCTGGGAGCACCCGAGGACAGCAAGAGGCACCCCGAGGGGGCTGCCTTAGGCATTCAAGGGCTGCCAGAAGCAGCCAGGGGGCTGCACCCAGAGGTTTCCAGAAGCACCCGGGGGCTGCCAGAGCCACCCAGGGGGCTGCCTGGCGCACCCAGGGGGATTCCAGAAGCACCCAGGGGGCTGCCAGACGCACCCAAGAGGCTGCCAAAAGCACCCAGACAGGACTGAGAGGTTCTGGAAGGGTGCGAAATAGCAGGGTCGGTTCCGGAGGAGTCCGGAACATCACGGAGGCATCGAGAAGGGTCTGGAATGGTATGGAGACATCCGGATCATTACGGAAGGTGCCGGAAGACAGCGGAAGAACGTGGAAGATCGCAGAAGGTCGCGGAAACCTCCGGAATGCTTGGGAAGCATCACGACAAGTCTTGAACTCTCTAGAACCTTAGAGAGGCTCGTGGGTCAAGACTACTCCGGAGATCTCTAGAACCATCGTGGGACATGTTAGACTTGTATAGATAGGACTAGAATTCTCTATACTTGTTTATGTACTAGAATGGTCTAGAAAACATAGGCTTGGAGGTGGAGACTATAAATAGGGAACCTCCCCTCCCATTGTAGGAAGAAGAGAGAAGAAGAGTAGAAAAGAAGAGCAGGAGGAAGAGTAGAAGAGAACAAGAAGAGAAGAAAAGAGTAGAGTAGTGTAGAAAGGAAAGCCTTGTAAAGCATACACAAGCTAATACAAAGTTCTTCTCCCACTTTTGAAGTGTGTATCACTCTTTTTCTCTTGTGTAGGTCTTTTATTCCGTTGCGTTGTAGGAAGAGGTTGACTTAGATTGTTCGGAAGAAGACGATCAATTCTAAAGCCGCACGGTGATAGGAGTAATGAAGAACTTATCCCGTGATAATATGGTGATGATGATGATACCTTTAGAAGGCTTTTGCTTCTCCAAGTTGCTGATGCGAGCGGTCTTCGACTTCTGACCATTGCCTTATTTGCCTCCACCCATGTATTGCTTCGAGTCTTGTACAGAAGAACTAGATCGATCTGCTAAGGGTTTAAGAATGGCCGGCAATGACGCTAAGAAGATGAGAGGAACATATATAATAAAATTCTCATCAGTTAGGTACTGGTACTATTGGAGCCACGAAGGGAACTGCAGATATCAGCTACCCTGATTTACACTCGACAAGACTATGTTTCGGTCTAGATCGACTAGTGCATGTAACAAATGTGTGCCACACATAGTGCAACGCTCTTTATATATACTTAATTACACAGCTGGAGCACACAACGCACAATTTGTGGCTTGTACGAGATAAAGAAAACCTAGCTAAGGCACATTGTTGAAACTTGAAAGTGGTGGAGCCAAGGCACCGCCGGTCAGCCACCATCCGTTGTCTTTGTTACATGCAAATTTGCAAATTTTCATTCGCACCACCGCTCCTCCTTTTTTTGGTGGTAGTTTGGAAACCGATGCTATAAATTGATCGAATCGGTTGTGCGATGATTGCGAGCCTCATGTCTTCTGAAATTTCAGTAGTTGGATCGGGGTCATCGGGCCAACTCTACATATGTTCGAGTTTTAGGTCCACTTATGGTCTTGTGGGTTTACAAGTTTAAGCCTCGAGGCCTCATAATTTAGAGCACTTAATATTAGTTTCTTTTTAAAACGAATTAGTCGTATATTTACTCGAAATTTGTGATAGGAATATAGAACTGTATCAGATTATCGGGTACGTTAAAACGAGAAATTCTAAAGTACACTTATATTAGATAGCAACATAACGCACAAGAACTTAGACTAACAAACCAGACTAGCACTAGAGAGCTTCAAAACTTAGGTTGAACCACTCCGTAGTTAGCTAGGGGCTATAGGTAAGACAGTGGTTTTTGAAAGTTGCGAGAGTCGTTCTCTTTCTTCCCCTCTAAACCCTAGCCGCTAAATTCTCTTCCCAAACTTCCTCCCCAATTTCTTTGATCATCAAGGTTTTCTTCTCTTTTCTTCCCCAATTTCTTTGCTCATCAAGGTTTTCTTCTCTTTTCTTCCCGATTGGGTTTTCTTCTCTTATTTTTTATTTTCCTTTTCTTTTCAACATGATACCATATCCTAAACGTTGTCCACCTCTGGCTTTCGATCTCTCGCTGGGAGAGGAAGTGGAGGTCAATGAATTTGATTTTGCTGTGATGAGAGTTTTCTCTCTGACACCTTTATCGTTGGAGGAGGCAAAATCTCTCAAGTTCTGGATGCTTCGGCTTTAAAGGCACGAGTGCGATTACCATTCGGCAAGAGACTCTAGACCGACTTGAGATTACTTTCAGGGATCGAAGCGCCTTTCGAAGAGCTATAGATCGAGGACATTGGTTCTTTAAAGATACCACGATTATCGTCGAGGAGTTCAATGGATTTGCACCTGTTAAGTTGGTCCTAGCAGCCAAATCTAGGGTTTAGGCGAAGCTTGAGATCACTGGGGGTGATTTGTATGATGAGAAACCGATAGCAGGTTGGTGAAAAACCCTAGGTAATCACCTAGGTAAATATGTAGATTATAACAAGTTGCACTAGGAGGAAGGGGATAAAGTCCGACTATTTGTGGAGGTGGATTTGAGGAACCCTCTGATTACTCATCTGAGGGTTCTGCTGGGTGGAAAAGTCTGGCTGGAATGCTGAAAGACTACTGCAGGGGTTGTGAAACTTATGATCACTTGCAGCATTGTTGCCCCAATTTTTGTGTCAGGTTAGACGCTGAGATTGAAGCTGAAGGTCAAAAGCGGGCAACTGAGAGGTTATGGAAACCGAAGGATGAGATTCCGATGAAGGATGTACTGAGGGAAGGTGAAGGCAACCAGTATGAGGAGGTTGCAGATACCTAGAGTAGTGACATTGAGATGCGGCTTCAGGATGGAGCTTGTAAGAGAAGAAAAGTGGTCGTTGAAGGACTAAGGCCCGGAATGGACATTCTTTCTAGGCAGCAATTGTTATATTTCAACTGGGATACCCTAGGAGTGTTAGAGGATGAGCCGTTGTCCATTGCATGGATGGTGCAAATGGATGACCCATGGGCTCCATCAACCATGTAGAAAGCACTTAATATTAGTTGAACATTACAATGATTATATAGAGATCAACTCACTTAATAAATTGATTTTTTAAAGTACTAAAATAATTTTATGTTAGTGAGTGGACATTTAAGTGATATGTGTGAGAATGTGAATGGAGAAAAACTCTTATATTGAGAATGGGGCATTTCTAGTAGGTTACAAGGATTTAGGCTACTCCTACCATTGTCATTTGGTTCTAGTATGAAACTTCAGATTACTTTATCATGGTATTAGTGCGAGTTCTCTTACGTATGTTGTCAAATGCGGGCCACATGTGTTCACCGTCACCCATATATGTTGTCCACGTGTTTTGTTATAGCGGAAGCAAACGAATGTAAGAAAGAACACAAATTTACGTGGTTCACTAACACGAGTTAGCTACGTCCACGGCAGAAGGAGAACAAATTTATTATCTTGAGGATACCATATTACAGAATATCACACTAGGTTAAACAACCTAGGATTACAGAATACAAAATATCTACCACACTAGGTTAAGCCTAACCTACAGAATAGAACCAGATTTCATTCACACCTGTCTTAGCTAATAACCTTGTATATATATATAGCCTAACAGAGTCCTGAATACCAGAGGAATCCCAAACCCAAACGTCAGAGGAATCCTAAATCAAAATGACTGAGGAATCCATATTCTTTACGGAAACCTGAGTAGTAGTCCTGCTCACCAAGGGCTTCTAACTTTCCTCGCCAAAGGCTGCTAGCCAGAGACTCTCTCGCCAGAGACTCTTACTCGTGAGACCCTCTCGCCTAAGACATCTGTCTTAGCGAGACCTGCGTACGCCGACGCCATACTTGATTCAAGGCATATTCTAACAAATCTCCACCTTGACTTGAATCCTCTCCCAGATAACCAGATGTACAAGACTCTCCTCTGCCCCAGATGTTGCCCTCTCCCAAAAAAGGACCCAGATGTTGCCCCCATGGGCAACTAACAGCTTCTGACATTCAGTAAGTCCAAACAATGTTGAAACTTACTATATGGAGCCGGCTTGGTAAACATGTCTGCTGGATTATCAGCAGTACCCACCTTGTTCAGCTTGATTCTCTTCTTACTTCTTAGAAAATGATACCTGACATCGATATGCTTAGTCCTCTCGTGATGAACTTGATCCTTGGCTAAACAGATTTCACTCAGACTATCACAATACACTTTAGCCTGATCGTGATGTAGATCCAAGTCACTAACCAGTCCTTTCAACCAGATTCCCTCCTTGGCTGCCTCTATCAATGCCATGTACTCTACTTCAGTAGTAGACAAAGTCACTAAAGACTGCAGAGTAGCTTTCCAACTAACAAGAAACCCACCAAGAGTGAAAACCTAACCAGTCATAGATCTTCTAGTGTCAACATCTCCAGCATAATCTGAATCTGAATAACCTGCTATTAAACACCATGTATCACCTCCATAAATGAGACCAACATTAGATGTACCTCTAAGGTAACGAAAGATCCTCTTCACAGCTTGCCAATGCTCATTTCCACGCTCACCCATAAACCTACTGACAACACTGACAACATGTGCAAGATCCGGTCTAGTGCAGACCATAGCATACATCAAACTTCCTACTACACTACCATAGGGAACTTGAGACATGTACTCCTTCTCCTCAGTAGATTTAAGTGCAAACGCAGTAGACAAATGAATGTTTGCTGCACTTGGAATATCTAAGAATTTTGTTGTAGACATGTCAAACCTTGACAATATCTTCTGAATATAATCTTTATGTGATAAGAACAACATTTTCTGACTCCTATCTTGGTAGATATCCATTCCTAAAATTTTCCTAACTGCACCCAAATCCTTCATCTCAAACTCAGCACTGAGAAGACCCTTCAACTTCTGAATCTCTAACTTGTTCTTTGCAGCTATCAACATATCGTCTATATACAGGTTCAGATAAATGAGAGACTCATTTGATACCTTGTTGTAGTAGACACAACAATCATACGGACTCCTGGTGTAGCCAATCTCCATCATATAGCTATCAAACCTCTTGTACCACTGCCTCAACGACTGTTTTAGTCTATACAGAGATTTCTTCAACTTACAAACATAATCTTCCTTACCAGGAACTTGGAAACCCTCTGGCTGAGTTATGTATATCTCCTCCTCCAACTCTCCATGTAGAAAAGTTGTCTTCACATCTAGTTGCTCAAGTTCCAGATCCTGATATGCAACTATAGCTAGTAGCACCCTGATAGATGTATGTCTGACCACTGGCGAGAAAATCTCATTGTAGTCTACACCTTCTTTCTGATGAAACCCTCTTGCAACTACCCGAGCTTTATATACTTGACACCCTCAGTAGGTGACATTCCTTCCTTCCTTCTTCTTGAAAATCCATTTGCAAGTAATAACATTTCTCTCTTGAGGTCGCTTGGCCAATTCCCAAGTCTGATTCTTGTGAAGTGATTCCATCTTGTCTCCCATGGTAGCAAGTCATTGGGAAGACTCAGTACATGTAACTGCTTCTTTATAGATGGATGACTCGCATGGATCCACCTCTTTAGCAACCTGAAGTGCATAAGCCACCATAACCTCAAAGTCATACCTTATGGGAGGCTTCCCAAAGTTTTCTCTCCTAGGCCGATCAGGAACCAAACTGTGTTGGTTAACTACTAGTGGCTCTGTTTATGAATGTGAGTGTTGATGTCCTTGCTGTGGTTCACTCTCATCTTGAGTGTCTTGCTGCTCCACCTGTTTCTTAACACTATCATTCTCTGATACAACACTAGCATTAAAGAGCATGAAACTAGCTCTCTCCAGAAGTGTCTGATTCATTCGTTCTGCCACACCATTCTACTCCGGTGTGTCCCTGACTGTATGATGCCTAACAATCCCTACATTCTTGCAGAACTCATTAAAATCATACCAGCAGAATTCCAGAATTTGCATCCCCCGTTCACTCAAATGACCGAGTCTCATGTGCCATAGTTTGGTCATATCCTCCTTGTGAACCTCCGAAGATGCAACAACAGTAGAACCTAACAACGTAGAACCTTCTAGGATATACAAAGAGTCCCCCGCTTGACACCTTTCAGAACCACATTAGAACCCTTGCAGACACGTAGAACTCTGTCTTCTCCTTTGAAATTGAACCCCTTGTTATCTAAATAACTCAGCGATATCAGATTCTTAGTCATGTGTGGAACATGCCTAACCTCGTTCAATGTACAAAATTTACCATCATGTGTCCGTATTTTGATTGAGCCCATTCCAACCACCTTGCAAGCAACATTGTTAGACATATAAACACTGCATCCATTTACCTGCTCATAGGTTGTGAACCACTCCTTGCGTGGACATATATTATAAGACGCACCGGAATCTAGAACTCACACATCAATGTGATGTGTATGTTCATTAGCAACTAGGGCGGTACCCTCTTCTGAATTGGTGTCATCTTCTGCTACAGTAGCAGTACCTATTGGTTTTCTCCTGTGGCTTCCTCTTTTGACATTCATTTTTCCAATGTCCCCTTTCTTTACAGTAATTACAGACATCGTTGGATTTAGGACCCTTGAAACCTTCTTGAATTTCTTCTCATCCGAGTTTCTCTGTCCTTTACTTCCACTGACTACTAACCCAGCAGCCTGATTATCTGAATCTGTATCAGTCGCCTTATGGTACAATTCTCTGGTATGAAGAGACGATCTAACCTCCTCAAGAGTCACCGTATCTTTCCTAACGATGAAATATTGTACAAAATTCTCATATGATAACGGTAAAAATACCAACAGAATTAAGGCAACATCCTCATCATCGATTTTAACATCGATATTACGCAACTCTAACAGAATTGTGTTCAACTGATCTAAGTGATCTCTTAGAGGTGCACCCTCTTGCATACGCAGACCGAACAAACATTTCTTCATAAGAAACTTGTTGGTTAAAGACTTCGTCATGTATAGACTCTCAAGCTTCAACCACATACCAGATGCAGTTTTCTCTTCTACGATTTCGGTGATGATATCGTCTGCAAGACACAGCATGATAGTCGAGTGTGCCTTCTCCTCCAGACTGGCCATCTCAGCGGATTCGGGACCCACTACCTTCTTCATCAGCAGCGCCCACAACCCTTGTTGCTTTAACAAGGCACGCATCTTGATCTGCCATAAACTAAAACTGTTCCTCCCCGTGAATTTGTCGATCTTCACATTCACCCCAGACATCCTGAGCCTAAACTCTGATACCAGTTTGTTATAGCGGAAGCAAACGATTGTAAGAAAGACCACAAATTTACGTGGTTCACTAACGCGAGTTAGCTACGTCCATGGCAGAAGGAGAACAAATTTATTATCTTGAGGATACCAGATTACAGAATATCACACTAGGTTAAACAACCTAGGATTATAGAATACAGAATATCTACCACACTAGGTTAAGCCTAACCTACAGGATAGAACCAGATTTCATTCACACATGTCTTAGCTAATAACCTTGTATATATATAGCCTAACAGAGTCCTGAATACCAGAGGAATTCCAAACCCAAACGTCAGAGGAATCCTAAATCAGAATGACTGAGGAATCCCTATTTCTTATGGAAACCTGAGTGGTAGTCCTGCTCTCCAAGGACTTCTAACTCTCCTCGCCAAAGGCTGCTCGCCAAAGACTCTCTCGCTAGAGACTCTTACTCGTAAGACCCTCTCGTCAAAGACATTTAGCGAGACCTGCGTACGCTGACGCCTACTTGATTCAAGGCATATTCTAACATGTTTGGTTTGAGATGTTGTCACACGTGCGGGAACATGTTAAGAACGTAAATGGAGAAAAAGACTATTACATTGAAAATATAACCGTGTTAGTGGATTATAAAGATTTGTGTTACTCTTACCATTCCCTAACTAATTTTGATATGAAACTCAATATGCATGTGTGCGCAGATCGAGTGTCTTGATTGTTATACTAATGATGTTTTCAAATTTAATAAACACATCCTTTTAGTGGCATCCTATAATCAAACAATTAAACAAAGGTATGTATCTATCTAGTGACAAAATAAAACGTAAGATGACTGATTCAAGTGTCGATCGACAACTTAATAGGAAAATAATGGGTTCAAGTTTGTACAGATGCGTCATTCTCTTTATAGACTACGATATTTTCATTGCGGTGATACAAATATATCAGTTATGTCTTTCATTTTCTGCTAATATATGTGTTGATAATTTGTTATGCTCATTATAGAATGAGATTTGGTTAACGTCTCTCGAATCTCGAATACATATTTAACAAATTCCTAATTAAGCATTTGATGCGGATCGCCCTTATTCAAGAAAATCTTAACTTCCTCTCAACCTCAACACATTGAAACGGAATCGCACAAACCGTTCTCAAGCAATCTCTGATGTAATCGCCATGGTATCATTAAGGTGATTAAAGCCTAAACCCCTAAAATAAAAAAGCATGAGAATCCGTCACCTGATTGGCCGGTTCTTCGAGTTCCCATAACAAATGTAGAGAACAACATGACCTCCTCGATACTTTGAGTGACTCGATCAGTCGATCGCTGCACCCCGCCAACCATACTGGACCGCCAAAGTCCAAATCTCACGTGGCTGACCGCGACTCGCCCACAATCGATTTAAGATTTAAGATTTAAGACTCTAACCACCGTTATTTATGTAGAGCGGGAAAAATTATCCCATGATATCACTTCCCGCCGTCACCAACTTTGACGAACTGATAAGAACGCAAACGCATCACCTACGGACCAACAAATTATTAAATTTAAAAAAATAAATAGAGACAAAACTAGACCAAAAGAAAAGGAGAGAAAAGCACAGTGAAATCCATGACCAAATTGGGCTACTTCCCAATAATCGAACGAAACGTGTCTATCCCCAAAAAGTGACGCTATAGCTAAATCAAAACGCTCAGGAATATGCTTTGCCAGTGTTCTGCACATATCCTTTTTCTCTCTATTATTATTATTATTAAGCGATTAAATTCTCCGCCGAAAGCTTCAGATTTTGGCTTTGTTTTCGTTTTCTGAGAGCGATTCGGTGAGAGAGAGTGTTGGATTGATATGGAGCTCGTTCAGGACTTGGTCTGGACTGCGTCGGTGGCGCTGATCCTCTCTTTCTTCGTCGCCAAGCTCGTCGCGATTGCCACGACGGACCGCGACCCGGCGCCGTCGGAGTTCAGAGTGAGTCACAGCGTCGAAGAGGTTTTGATTCGGAGCCAGACGAAGGTGGAGTTCGTCGGAGAAGTGATGGAGGTTGACCGGTTCGAAGTTGAACCGGCGGTCGAGGAAGTCGCCGAGCCGGAGCCGAAGAAAGAGGAAGTGTCGGAGGAAGTGAGTGGCGTAGTGGATAGTCAACGTGGCGGCCACGAGGCTGCTCGGGTAATTTCGGAGGAACTGGGCGAGTCAGCAACAAACGACGTCGTTTTTTCGGATGAGATTGAACTCGATGAAGGAAAGGGAAAAAGCGAAGCGATTGAGACTGAGGCTACGAAATTGGAGAGTCACAGCAGCGACGAGGATGATTGGGAAGGAATCGAGAAGAGTGAGTTGGATGATGGATATGTCAAATCGGAGGGAGGATCATGAGAATGATTCGCTTTGCAAAATGTCTTCTTCATGGCTTGCCAAAGTGAGTACTAGCTAGATCATCTTTCTGTTATGCTCACTCTTGTTATATATATATAATTGATTTGTGTAGCTATTCATAACATTAATTATTGTGTGTACGCTTGTTTACTGGTCGCATTTCTGGAGATGAAAGAGGTGATGAAAATGGAGAAGGTAAATTGAACCGAGATGTTTAAGTTTAACACCATCATAAGAAGAACATTGTATTGCTGGAATGTATATCAACATTGATAAAATCAATACCATTGATAAATGGACTATTGTTGGGGCAAAATCTTTACGAATATCGTGAGGTTTTATAATGAGTTAAAATTTTAGCTGAAAAATAGGTGGCATCCTTATATGCTGTGTAATGTACATGCCAAAAACTATAGTATCTTCAAAAACTTTGTTCTGTTTTACATTCTTGACTGATAGTGTAAGCTTAGAATCGTTTTTGTACCTGTATTGGTTATGATTTGTCATCTTGTAAGTCCCTAGTACTTTCTTTATAGTTCAGGCCTCTTCTCTGAAATTGCTAACTTAGGTTGGTCCAAAAGATTTCAAGTCATCTCTTGATCTTCCTGACCCATTGGCTTTATTCTCCTGAGATTTGATTAACTTTAATACAGAAGAGTCACGAAACAGAGAAATGGAGTTTGTTTTTCCTTTGCTTACAACCCTATCTAAAGTGTAAGGTGTAAAAGAGAGAAAGAAAAGCGCTTTGTGATCATAAGAAAGAGTGGCCAAAGTAAATGCTCAATGATCACCATGGGTGACCACCACATATTACAGAACTCTCCCTCTGTAAGCATCATCATATACACGAAAGAATCTTGCTCAACTGCTCAAGTATACAAGTCATACACTCAAATCAAATGCTGTATTTATAAATTCCTTCGTTGTACATAGTTTTGAAATTTTGAAATTTGTTACATCTTTGTTACTTGGACACTGACAGCTCCTTCTGATTGAAGTTCATTTAATCACTTGTTTGTAGTTTGATTGGTGGCATGTAAGTGAATTTTGGTGCAGTTTGTAGGGTTTTTCCAACTTCTGATCTGTCGAAAGGTTTTATTATTGAAACATTTTGCACATAACTTCTTCACAGCAAAACAGTTACTCTTTGTGATTTATGTTCAAGCGAATGTTATGACTTCACTGAAAGAGGCACATGTATGTATATACAGAATAGGTTTTACTCAATCATAGAAAGGGTGAATGGTTTTATTTTAGTCCTGTTATTATAATTTGTGTATATTGAAGATACTGTATGCTTAGTCCATGGCCAAGTATTCACCAATTTCTGCTATCATAGTTCATGGCTAAGTAACGAGTCAAAACATATCACTGATGTGAGAGAGGAGGGATCCTTTGAATTTTGCATCATATAGAGTTGCTGAGTTACAGGCCTACAGACCAGATAGAGAACTGAACAGTAAGAGAACAAAAGTGCAAAACATTTTTATTTTTTTCATCGAGTTGCTAAGCTAGAATTGAAGAACTGCAAAACGGTAATATTAGTCCAGTAGACTGAGTGTATATTTTCTTTTGAGTTAGTTCCTCCTCCCATGATCATATCCTCCACCACCTCCACCGCCCCCACCACCATACCCTGGACCTGAACCTGAACCCAAACCCACGCCTGAACCTCCCCCATATCCACCTTCTACACTCCCACCACTGCCATTTCCAAAGCCACCACCTCCCCCTCCCCCATTGCCAGAACCGCCAGCATTACCAAATCCACCACCTCCATTGCCAGAGCCGCTACCATTATCATAACCACCACCAATTCCACCACCATTGCCAGATCCACCACTATACCCAGCACCGACTCCAAAGCCATTGCCACCATTGCCCATACCACCCCTACCGCCAAAACCCCCACTACCTCCAGAGCCGTAACCAGAGCCTCCTCCGTAACCGTCAGCTGTCAGCACTTCGTATGTGGTCTCTTTACCACGCGAATTCTGGATTCCCCTGTTCACTTCATTTCTCCGATCTGTTAGAGACATCCCAACTCTGGTTGCATCAACAGCTACACAACAATACATCCCCATAGCCAAGAAAATGATACTCCATGAAATCTCACTGCTCCTTCCCATGGTTACCTCTGTTTGTACCTTCAAAAAGAAAAGACGTACTCAGACAAATAGTATATAAGACACAGAAGAGGGAGAGAGAAAGAGAGAACAATTCTCACCGATCACGATCTAAATTTCTTGAGCCTTGCTACCTTGCTTTGTACTTATGGTTTAGGTTCTTGATTCGCAAGCCAATAGCTTTAACTGAAGAACCTAGCTATACCGTACGTATTACGTAATGACCTCTCTACATTTATAATGTGGCTCGAGTTCTAAGAGCTGCGCAGTAGATTGGCGGGGATGATTACGTGACCAGCTGATTCTGGTGTTGGGGGCGCTTTGCATGACCACTGGCCAAGCTCAAACTTGTTGCATGATCGTGCTGCCGCTCTAGTTTTCAGAGCCAATGGCCAACGCAATGTGGGCTTGACATCATTAATGACATTGCCGTATATGGGCTTTGTGTGTTAGTGTTACCAAAAGTGGTGTTTATGGGCTCTTATTCACCTTTTCCAAGTTCCAAATAACAAAAGTAAATGTATGGGTGGACACGGGACAGGTCAGATCCATTTTTTGTCGTCCTTATTTGTATCCCTATTCTGATCGTTCTGAAACCCGAATGGGATGGGATGAGACGGGACGAAACATGTTCAATTTCGGGCCCAATTTAAATGAATATTTAATAAAATATTTAACAGCAAAAATTCAGATGTGATGAAACGAACCAAAATTCGGGTTCAATATAAGATAAACATAGTTTGATAAGACTTAGAAGTCTACAATTACACAAAGTAATGTCGTTTTACTTAATTTTTAATTAAAAGAAGTAAAACTAAAAGAAAGTTCATTTCATGTTTAATTGATACATTTAACTCATATTACAAGTAGTGTAATACTTTGATCGTTATAGGGTAATTTTATTTTTTTGTTGAATAATGTTAATTGTTTGATAATTTAATATGTCAACTTTAAATAAAACAAATGATAAAATAGAAAAATATATTATGCGGGACGGGACAAGTCTATCGGAATTTCAAAATCAAGACCCGATCATGTTCCTAAAAAACAGGACGGAATAGTGAAAATTTTATTTTTTCGTCCCGTCCTGTCCCAAGCGGGATTGGGACGAGTTTGGGATTTGCAGGATTCATGCCTACCCCTAGGCAAATGCCAAATGATGTCTGATAGAAATGCAAAGCGTCAATGTAACCCTGCTATTTGTGGACCATGCATGTGAGGGTTATACGAAGTTTCGAAGTCCTCTAATGGCAGAAAGATTTGTTGATTTGATATGCTTGGTCTCCAAATCACCAAAGGTTCTCAGGTTTAAAGGACCAAACCCTAGATTAACTAGTAATCTAAGATCACGGCTTAACGACAAGACTTAAACCACGAATTTATGTAAAATAAATTTTGACATAACTTCCTCTACAAAGTGGATTACCAGAAACCTGCAAGAAAATCACACTTTGAATTTCCCACAAAGAATATCGTGGACCACCGATGTCCATCCGGATTTCTCAATAAAGTGCGGGCGGAAAGTAAATTAATTAAAATGCTGAAACAATAATACATGAACCGAAAATTCATAATCTATAAATACTATTAATTCACAACCAACATTGAAATTTTTTTACAAAACAAGTGTTAGGAGCGACTTCTAGGAGTAGAATAAAATATATGAAAGTACACTGCTAGTGGGCCGAAACCTATATAAATGTATGATAATTTGGTGGACTCAAAGCCTTTGGGGATCAAAATCCAGCTAAAGAAGAGCACTGCAACCTGGGCAAAAAAATCGAAAGGCATAGGGGAAGTCAGATAAAAACATAAAAACATTAGCGTGAGTGGCAAAAAAACTCACAATCAGTGTAAAACAGTAAAATATTACATCTATGCCTTTTCGCTGATTTCTGTGAAATCATACGAGTTCAAAATAATAAACTGAATAAAATATAGAGGTGGGCGCTCAGGGTGTTTGTCCTAACCCGAAGCGACTCCATGACTGTAAATATAAGGTGATGAGATCGTCTAGGGTGTTTGTCCTAACCCGAGACGATTTGGGTCAACAAGGTGTTTTGTCCTAACCCAGTCTGACCCGACTAATCAAAGCATTAATGTAGAAAATAAAACCATCACAAACATACCTCCAAACTCGACTATAATAAAATATAGGAGTTTGTAAATCTGCATAAACATGAACTCGCAGCAACTGCGAAAATAAATAAATGTCCACTCACAGTACTATGCCAGGATATTCATAAAGCCGAAACCTGCCAATCGGCGCAATAATCATCCGACACAGCCCGCTAACTTGTAATCTTGAAACTGCAATTATAATTAGTATCTAATCGTCGATATTCATAATGGATAACTAAGCTCGTAATCCGACGAGCAATAATGTTGAGAATCTCGCATTCTCGAATAACGTATTTTCTGACTAATTACAAAGTTAATCAAATTTCAAATTCAATTCCTTGCATTCCTTCATTGTAAATCAATTTTATACTCGCAACATAAATCTCAAACATCGAGCGACTCGAATTTAAATTGATAGTCGGATCGTCCGTTAATATTATTGTAAAATTATTTAATTATTATCCATTTAAACCCACGTTTAAATTAATCAAGTCTAAATCAATTTAAAAACCTCTTCAATGTAATCGGCTCGTGATTACGAGCAAAACAACATCAAATTTACATCAAATTCATGGCCGGAGGTGGCCGAAATCTGTCGCACCGCCGCCTTCGACGGCGATTTTGGCCATTGGAGGTCAGTCAATGTGGGTCAACGGGTCCGTGACCTGAAATGGAAAGTCTAATTTTCTGATTTCAGAAAGTCCTATTTATAGGTGGGAGTTGTGACTAATCGATTCAGTAAAATCGAAAAGAACTTTCGTTGACTACTATTTCTTCATCGTAACTCTGATTTTAACACTTAACGTGACCACAAGGTAGTCATGATAAACTCTACGACTTTCCACAAGATAATTTCCTGACATAGAAAGTCTCATTATACTCGTCTAGTTTTAACTATTACATTTCCAATAAACTTTTGTTGATCATAACTTTCTTGTCGTAATTCCGCTTTCAGCTTTCTTCGCGTCTACAGACTCGTATCGACAATTTCTACGACTTCTATCTGAAGTCAACCAACTTCAACAATCTGATAAAAAGTCAACTAAAAGCTCTCAATATTTACCGACAGTAACAAAACTAATTACGTTTCTCGATTAACCTTAAATAAATCATAAAAAATAAATTCTCAGGACGAGATGTTGCACAGGTGAACACAGTTCACCATTAACCTCTTATGAAAAAAATACAAACTCACTCATCCCTATTTGTGCAGAGCACGTAACCTCCAAATTTACAAAAGAATTCAAGTTGTCAGGGTGAACGTTGTTCACTCCAACCGTACTGCCAAATCACCGATAAAATGAATATTTTTTTTGATACAAAAAGAAGAAATTACAAAGAAAAAACCCTAACATAACCCGTATTTCCTTAATCAAAATTGAATGCAGAAGAAGTAGACTAAGGTAGACTTTGGCACCAGATTGTAATTGTATTGACTGTATGACTTTTCTTTGCCAAGCTATCAGCTAAGAAGTTTGCTTCATGAAAAATGCGTCTGAAAGACGATTCCAGAAATAGTTGAGCCAACCACCAAATGTCTCGAACAAGGAGAAGGATTTTCAATGGTGTCTCGACTCTCCTATTTATAAAATCAAACAAAGTTTTGGAATCACCTTCAACAAGCAGTGGATCATAGTCTTTAGCACCATGAATAGATGCACATAGATGATGAAGACCATCACGCAAAGCCATAGCTTATGCTATCAAAATGTCTGAACGACCTAATCTGTTAGCACCAGCAAGAATTGGATGTCCCAAATGATTTTGAATAACAAAATCTGAAGCAGCTTGAGAAT
This sequence comes from Geum urbanum, assembly GCA_946800695.1. NCBI lineage: Eukaryota > Viridiplantae > Streptophyta > Magnoliopsida > Rosales > Rosaceae > Geum > Geum urbanum. Next base: position 61,257,929 of record OX327002.1, read on the forward strand.
TAAGAATAACTTATCCATCAAATTTTAATTTCAGAGAAGGCCATGCCAAGGGGGCACATTCCATTTAATTGTAGGACTTGCAGTTACGAAAGGAGACTTTGTTATATTAGTCTCTTGGAAGAGACGAAGAAAATTAGCACATTGAAAAACAATCACATTTATATTAAAAAATTTATCCCTAAACATTAAAGCATTACGTGCTTTCCAAATGTGATAGGAAGTCATTAAAAAAATTTTGAGCTCAACTTTATTAAGGGAGTTAGCATAATTATCCTCAATCCAGCGAATAAAATCTGTCGTGATGGGAGAAGGATGTTGAGATAAACTAGAGAGATTCCAAACTGATTCATGAGATAAGCTACAATGGCAAAAAGATGATCTAAGGATTCATCATGTCTACAAATAGCACAAGTAGAAGGAATATGGGAAAGAAAAGAATGAAGCTTATCTCTGATTTTAAGCCGACGATAAATAAGAAGTCAACTAAATAATTTAACTTTTATTAGGGATGTTAAGACTCCACGTTACTTTAAGTAATATGGGAAAGATAAGAATGAAGCTTATCTCTGAGTATTATTGATGGAGGATTGTATTTTAGAAGCAGATTTAACTGTAAACTTACTATTACCACCGGGCTCCTAAACAAATGAATCATTTTCTGAGAATAAAGGGATTGAAATTGCTCTAATAGCCTCCATAGTATCATGATCAAATAAATCCTTAATTGGATCAAGATTACAAGAGTTATTATGTAGGATTTTATCAATAGTAATAGTAAGATCAAGATTATCACAAAGATGCTCAGGGACCAAGCAGATTAAGGGTATGGAAACACCCACTTAAAGAGCCATAAATTAATATTGTTACCATTACCAACTATCCATCCAATACCTTAATGGAGGATATTGCGAGCACCTAAAATACATTTTCAGATAGTAGAGTGTGAGAATTTATTTGTGTATTAAGAAAAGTTTCTCTCCTCAAATATTTTTGGGTCACAATACGAACCCACCAATTTTGAGGATCAAAGAGAACTTTCCGGCGAAGCTTGGCCAAAGCAGCTTGGTTAAAGAAAGTTGATGAACGAACCCTAAGACCTTCAACACTTTTTGGAGAGCAAATTTGTTTCCAAGATATTGAAGGGGTTTTGTTTCCCCAAAAAAACTTGCGGCATTTAGTATCAAGTTTCTTAGTGATTTTAGAAGGGCATTTAAAACAGGATAAAACATGGTTATGCATACTAGTTAGGTTAGCTTTAATGAGAGTTAATTTTCTGGCATGAGATAAAGTATTTGCCTTCCATCCTGCCAATTTTTTCTGTATCTTAAGAAACAATTCAGAAGCATTAATCAGATCTTTCTAGAAAACCACATTATTGATTTCCAAATACCTACCAATGTTAGCTTTATGAGGTATTCCAATAATAAAAAAATATATAATCTTTCATAGTTCTATCAACATTATTAGAGAAATAACATATTGATTTATGAAAATTAATTTGGTGGCCAGAAGTTTTAGAGAAATCGGTGAGAATAACTTTAAGATTCTTGGTAGCAGCAGAAGAAGCTTTGGTAAATATAAGGCAGACATCTGCAAAAACTAGATTAGAAATCTTGAAACCACATGGTGATGATAGAAGCCCAATTTGGGTCTTAGATTTAGTCGCATGCCAATAATTGAGCATGTGGATTAAAGGTTTCATGCAAATAATAAACACATAAGGAGATAGTGGATCTCTTTGTCGAATACCTCTTGTGGGAGAAGACATCCTTCCGGAGAGCCATTACCTAGAATCGAAAAAGAAGCTGAGGAAATACAATTCATAATCAATTTGATCCAACAAGGATGGAATCCAAACTTAGAGAAACAACATTGAATAAAATTTTAGTTAAGAAAGTTATAGGCCTTTTCAAGATCAAGTTTAACGGCTAAGGCACCAGTTTTACCTTTTTTCCGATTGAAAGAAGAGAACATCTCATGAGCTATTAAGATGTTATCAAAAATATATTTTCCGGGAGCAAAAACTCCTTGATTAGGAAAGATACATTTAGTTAAGAGAGGCCGAAGTTTGTTAACAATAATCTTAGTAATAACTTTATAGGCAACATTTCAAAGACTTATGGGCCGAAAATGATTCACTCCTTCAGGATGCTCAACTTTGGGAATTAGAGCCACAAAAGTATGGTTTAAGGAACCCAATCCATCACCGGTTAGGACGAAATGTTTAACAAGGTTAAAAATAAAGAATCTTTAATAGTATCCCAATTTTTTTTGGAAAAAGATAGCATGAAACCCATCAGGCTCCAATACTAAATAAAGCATCTTTAACCTCATCAAAATTAATATCTCTAAGGAGATGCTCATTATCATTTGCAGTTATGCCAGCATCAATGTATGAGCAAGGGGCATAGATGATAAATCTCTTTTTAAACGAATGTACTAAAATTCGTGCAATGTCATCATGAGAAGTAAAGATGAAGCTATCATCATCTTTAATATAGGTTAAGGTCTTACATTTGTTCCGAATTAAAGCTTGAGTTTGAAAAGATTTAGTATTTTGATCACCCAATTTTAACTAATTGGCTCTAGCCCTTTGGGCCCAGAAAATCTCTTCAGATTCACAGAGCTTGGAAAGTTGAGTGGAAAGGCTTTGTTCTTCAGCAAGCAGAAAGAAGAATAATTATTGTTCAGATTAAGCTGAATAGTAGTTTTTTTTTTATGGCAAAGATGTGAGGAAATAATATTATTAATCATGCAGTATATAAAGTTACACAATAGACACCCTGATGGTACGTGAGAAAAGACCACTGCCAAGCTAATCTAGAGATAAATCATATATTAGCTAACGAACCTTGTACTATAATGAAGTACAAATAATAACCGAGGGTATGCCTCACGAGAACTAGGTAAGCACTAACACGGGTAAACCAAGGTAATACTCGCCTAAACTTACTCCACGACACGCAAGTCAGAGAGGACAAGACTCCCCCCCCCCCATTTGAAATTGCCCAAAAGAAAAAATCCTCCCGGATCCCATATCATGATCCAAAAGACCAAAATCCTAGTCTAAGGAGCCCAACCGGCCCAACCCTAAGAGGGTGCCTCTCCACTACTCCAACGCTGCCAACACCCACAACCGGCTTGGTTTGATATGCCGCCAAAGAATTCCATACGTCTGCTCTATCAAACTTCTCTACCAAACCTCTCCTCCAACCTCCAGGCAAAGAGATCTGGATCGGACTAGCAACAACGACGTTGGAGAGGATGCCCGATGTACAAGATCACATCGCGTCGCCCATCTCATCTTTCTGCAACGGAGCCGCCAATGTTGCAGCAGCCGTAAAAGCAGCAGACTATTCTATCGCTCTGTTGTTACCTTAGAAATCTCCTTTAGCTGTGCCTGTACCGGACGTGAACCGCCAGACTTTCCAATGACCCACCTCGGAGACAAAAACCATCCCCATCAACGAGGAGATGGACAGAGCCGCAAAGCTAGCTCTCTGCCAACATGATCGAAGGAGGGAAAGAGGTCGTGCACGATAGCAATCCAGTGAGACTGACATAGAGAAGGCCGAGATTCCATGCAATAGGGCATTAGAGAGGTGCTGCTGGCGTTGAGGACCTGACCTCGAAGGTATTCTCCCGCCGCAGTCCAAACCCTAAAGAGAGGGAAGAGCAGAGCAGAGCGAGAGGAACAATGTCGTTGAATTACTTGAATAGTAGTTAATTTGTCATGAATAGTTTTAATATTGTTAAAAATATTAACAAAAGTAATATGATTCCATTTTTTCAAATGGTGTTGCTGTTGGAAAGTAAGAGGACAGAAAGATTGTATGAATTTCCATCAAGGTTAGTTCAAAACATTATGAAGTAAGACCGAGAAGGAAAGATCAGTCAGCCACGTAACTTTAGATTTGAATTTTTGTTTCCCGTATAGAATGAATATCTATCCTGTACAAACGAAAGAAGGATGGTTTTTCTGGTTTAATTTTTTTAAGGTAATGGATGAAAATCATCATGGAGTGAAAGGTCGGGGCGTAGCATCTTGGGCATCTTTGACTTTCCTTTCCCTTTTCCTCTAGCTGGTCTGAAAGTCCAGTGTGAATGACGCTCGACTATGTGATGGGTCCATATGTTGTCGACCTCTCGTATTATTATAGCGACAACAACTACACCTTCATAGTCCAAAAACTTCATCATCACTAAATTACAGTGGTCGGGGATGGGAATACGTGAGAGGTCTAGTTACTCGATCTTCATCATCAATAATTCGTACAGCTTTACTTATCTATTTAGTAGTTACTGCCATACTAGACTAAATATGCAATTTCATTCCTAAAGACACCAGGAATATTTACACAGAGAAGCAACAAATTACACCCAGAAGGCTCCGATTCTTCTGAAAACTATACCTAGTAGGCTTCAGATTCTCGAAGAATCATAGGCCTTTAGGCTTAAACGCAGTAGCCTTCGAAAAACAGTTTACAAATGCATTGCAGACATATTACGTATGTATTGATTGGAATACAATAATACATTAGGGTTTAATGCATCTCATAATTGAGAGATGGAGTGTTGAGAAACTAAGTTATAAATATTAGTAGTGGTCCAATTTTAATCAGATAAGACCACTCAACATACTCACAAAAGCAATCAAGAGGAGGCTAGCTAGCTTGACTTGTTAAGAACAATCCTTTGGCGTCATTTGGTAGGAGAAAACGACAATTGAGCTACAATTTATTCATAATTGTTCTTGTTGCTGCTATGCATGTGGCAGCTGCTTCATCCATCATCAGGCCCGTCCCGAGTTTCAGTGAGAGCTTTCATTGCATTATTACGAGTTAAGCTAATTAAGATATAAGATTATCAATCAATTAAGTAAAGCTTACAGTTAGAATAAATGAAATGCATGGGGACCTTTTCTTATACACTAGAAAAATTCACACCCGTTTGGGATGTTAAAGTGTAAGAAAAATTAAGAGAAATTAATAATAATTATCTTTCAGTTTTTATTTTTAATTTGGATTTTATAATATCACACTTTTATATTATCTATTTTTTTATAATTAATTGTGTTTATATTTTGAACAATTTAAGCATTTCAAAATTTAGTGAAACTCTTGACGCTTAATTTTATAATAGTAGAGATATATAGGTTGGAAGCGGTACGTGTTTGTGGTTTTCCTCGATTGATTAGCTAGGCAGAAACTACAGGCCAACCGAGACATGACCAAGATATATATGTGATGAGGACGACAGCATAAACAGGCAAACAATCGAGGGGTCATAGAGACAAGATTCCAGAAGCGTTGCAACTTTTAGTAGATCGATCGGAGATTCTTGAACAACTCTAATAGCATCTCTTAGCTATGCTCATATATAATCTCTTTTGTACATTGTTTCTCCTTCAGTCGCTTGGAAATCAGGATATATATATATATATATATATATATCTGGCACGAAGTTCGTATTTGCTTTCACACGTACGTCCCGTGATTAGCTTGGCAGAAATGGTGACATTAGGTCATTAGCAGACCTGGAAGACCATGTAATATGCTCAATATGCTGATATTGAAATCCAAAGTTAGCTCAATAATTTAGGTTTACATCCACATATTCACGAAGTTATTGTATGTATCCTAATATATATATCCATAGACCTTGTTTCAATGAAGGTTGTATTTTCAGAATTCTAAGACTTCAATCAGACCGGCCTAGTTCTTCATAGTCATAGAAAATCTAAACAAACTAAAGTCGGCGAGATTGAGATTCGATCTGTATAGTTACCAAAAGCCTCAACTGAACAATTATTAGTGGCACTGGTAGGGTACCTTCCAGCTATTCGCAACCAAGTAGCAAAAATAGACTTGGGGACGAAAGCATACAACACACGCAAGTCTTTTTCATCCTTACTTTCCTGGTTAGATATGAGTATGAAATAATAAGCAATATCTTGAGCAAATTAATCAATTTTCCTGTCAATCTTCAATTAGTTCATAATTCATAGTTCACTTCATAATGAAAAGATAAGCTGATAATCTATGTCCATGCACGCCCAGATTTCATGGCCAATATTACTCCATTTCGTTATATTGGTGGAGACATGTAGTATGACTAACAATGCCAGAAAAAAAAAACAGTTTCCTGGTAAGACTAGAAAAGTTGGAGCCACGATTCTAATTAACGTACGATCAGTCTTCAGCAATTAGCACTAGGGGTCTGTTTGAATATTATTTCACTAATTGAGCCAGACTTTACTAAAAAATTTAAGCTCGTGGACGGTCCACGTACAAGACGTTGACGGGATTTTTGGATCGGGTCGGACTAAGCCCATAGGGTCTGATTTATTGGATTTTTTTATATTTAATAACATAAAAACATGAAAATTAAAAAGAATTATAATTTCTTTTTTCTTCAACTCAAGTGAGACTACGATAAAAGAACTTTTTAAATGAGACTTTATTGTCACTCTAATAATTAATAGACTTTTTTGGAGCAAATAAGAAATAGGTTAGGAAAATAAAAATACTATAAGACTAAAATTTCTATTGTAATCCTAACACTATAGTTAGTTAATTAAATATCATTATATTTAGTTAATTCTAAGACTTAAGACTATAATTAATCAATTATGAATTCTTGAGTGTTTAGTTTGGTGATATATAAATCATTACTATGTTACTTTTTTTGTCTCTTATATATTGTTGTTGTTGTAGTGTATGATAATAAACTATAATGTATAATTATATATATAACAAATGGTTCATATATATAATTTGTTTGTTCATGGGCTTGTTGGGCCTAGGCGGGCTTTTGACGAACCGGGTTTTTTCGGGCTTATGGACTTTGGGACCTCGGCTCAAGCCTGGCCTTATGATCATCGGGCCGGACTTTTTCGGGCCTAAATTTGGGCCGGCCCATGCTTGAGGGCTTAATGGGCCTTGGGCCGCCCATAAACTTTTCAGGCCTATGGGCCAAATGGTAACCCTAATCAGCACCTTGATTAGTGCTTATTTGCTACCAGTGGGACTTCCACTAAATATAAGAAAACAAATGAAAACCGAAAGAAAGACAGAAAGTGTAGACATGCAAACTCTAACCTTATATTTAGCTATATATATATATAAAAGCTTTAATGTTTAATTTTCACCTTGCTTGTTTCAACAAAGACGAGTTCTTGCCATGTGAAACAGAAAGATAGGTGGATACAAAGAAAACAGGAAAAAACAGAAAGATAGATAGATTGTCGAAATTAGAGTTCCCGATTTCAATGCGTACATACAAAGAAGTTACAGTTCCACAAGCAACAGCAGATGCCTAAAAGAAGATGAAGCTTTTGATTCTAGTAGAATGACAACGACCTGCATAATTGTTGCACAAAGTAATTGCACAGCGACACATTTTAGGTAGAAGGAAGTGTAAAGAGCACCCCAACTCTTTTCACAAGGCTTTAAGTCCTTTTGAAATGTTAATATATAGTGAAGAAATTTTAGAACAAAGACACAACCAATAATGACATTTGATCCTTAATGATTCAACCAAGCATAAATTACTGTAAGTTCTTTTGTTCTTTAATCATAGTACTACCAATAATGTAGGTCCTTGTCCTTTCAAACCTGAAAACAGAGGACAAGAATCAAATTGCTAATTATAACATGTGGTTAATAAAAACAGAAAAGCAAAAGAGAAAAGAAAATCTGATACCATATAATTGTGCAACCTATCTCTACTTCTCTAGTGGAGAATATTTAAATAGAGAAGTATCCAAGGAATCTTTCTCACTTGCCTATATGTGAATTTCACCACCTTGGCCACTAAGAAATTTCTTGCTGAAACTCAGAATCACAGGCTTGAAGAAGATGAAGACATCGAAATCGAAGCTCATGCTTGTGATAGCTGTAGTACTGCTTCTGGCTATAGCTCACAACTATGAGGTAGTCGCAGAAGAGAGTGAGCAGCAAGAGAAAAAAAGGACGTACATAATTCACATGGACAAGTCCCTAATGCCAGCCAGCTTCGAAGACGACCATGCCAATTGGTACGGGGCGTCGTTGAAAGCAGTCTCCGACTCCGCTGACATGCTTTACACTTACAAGACTGTTATCCACGGCTACTCAACTAGGCTTACTTCTTCGGAAGCAGAGCTGCTTGAAAAGCAGTCGGGGATTCTCTCTGTTCTGCCCGAGAGGAGATACGAGCTTCACACTACTCGGACGCCCCAGTTTCTCGGACTAGGCAATAGCGAAGCTGTGCTTCCAGCTTCGGACAAGATGAACGATGTGATCATCGGAGTAGTGGACACTGGCGTGTGGCCCGAGCTGAAGAGCTATGACGACACTGGCTTCGGGCCAGTGCCGAGTGGCTGGAAAGGGTCGTGTCAGCTTGGAAAGAACTTCAACTCCTCCAGCTGCAACAGAAAGCTGATTGGCGCAACGTATTTCTCCAATGGTTACGAGGCAGCATTCGGACCTATTGACGAGAGCATTGAATCCAAGTCACCGAGAGACGATGATGGCCATGGAACTCACACGTCAACAACCGCAGCGGGAGCTATTGTTACAGGAGCCAGCTTCCTCGGTTATGCTTCGGGAACAGCTAGAGGTATGGCGCCTCAAGCTAGAGTAGCTACATACAAGGCTTGCTGGCTAGGCGGCTGTTTCGGTTCGGATATTATAGCTGCAATGGAGAAGGCTGTTGGGGATGGTGTCAATGTTTTATCTTTGTCTATTGGTGGAACGTTGGCTGATTATTACAGAGATAATGTGGCTATTGGAGCTTTTGCTGCCGCAACACAGGGCATCCTCGTGTCGTGTTCGGCTGGAAATGGTGGACCGGAGGCTGGAAGCTTGTCCAATGTTGCACCTTGGATAACCACCGTGGGGGCTGGAACGTTGGACAGGGACTTCCCGGCTTATGTCAGCCTTGGAAATGACAAGAAATTTAGAGGTATATCACTGTACAGGGGAGCGGCTTTGTCCAGCAGATTGATTCCACTTGTTGATGCTCGCAATGCGAGCACTTCAAGTGGCGATCTGTGCAGTCCAGACAGTTTGATTCCGGCAAAGGTTGCAGGGAAGATTGTGATTTGTGACCGAGGGGGAACTCCGAGGGTCCAAAAGAGTCTGGTAGTGAAACAGGCTGGTGGTATGGGAATGATTCTGGCAAACACTGAAACATATGGGGAAGAGCTTGTCGCTGATGCTTATTTCTTGCCTACAGCAGCAGTTGGCCAAAAGGCCGGTGACGCTATAAAGAGCTATATTGCGGCGGATTCTAATCCAACAGCCACAATTGCTCTCGGAGAAACAGAGTTAGGTGTGCAACCCTCTCCGGTGGTGGCGGCGTTTAGCTCTAGAGGACCAAATTTTGTTACTCCAGAAGTACTGAAACCAGACCTGATAGCACCAGGAATGAACATCCTAGCTGGTTGGGCTGGTTCAGTTGGACCAACTGGACTGGCTGAAGACAAAAGGAGGGTCAACTTCAACATCATTTCAGGTACATCCATGTCGTGCCCGCACGTCAGTGGACTTGCGGCACTCATCAAGGGGGCTCACCCCGACTGGAGCCCTGCCGCCATTAAGTCCGCCCTCATGACCACATCCTATTCAACATATAAAACTGGACAGACAATCAGAGATGTCTCTACTGGGAGTGCTGCAACACCGTTTGATTATGGTGCTGGGCATGTGGATCCTGTGGCAGCACTTGACCCTGGCCTTGTTTATGATCTTGGGGTGGATGACTACCTAAGTTTCCTCTGTGCCCTGAATTATTCCGCTTCTATGATCAAGCAAACCACAAAGATGGCCTTCACTTGTGATTCAAGTAAGAAGTACAGCCTCAGAGATTTGAACTATCCATCTTTTTCTCTTGCTCTTGATACAGATTCAGGCAAAGGAGGTGGTAGTGGTGCAGCAACCACTCTTAAGTACACTAGGACTCTGACCAATGTGGGTGCAGCGGCAACATACAAGGTCTCGGTGTCATCGCATACTCCTTCAGTGAAGATATCAGTCGAGCCAGAATCACTGAGTTTCAGTGAAGCATATGAGAAGAAGGCATATACTGTGACTTTTGTTGCTAGCTCTTTGCCATCCGGTACAGCTAGCTTTGGTCGCTTGGAATGGTCCGATGGGAAGCACATAGTAGGTAGTCCTATTGCGTATACCTGGATTTAAGTTGACTTTCATGAACCGATCTAACTCCAGATCAGGGTTGTAAGGTTCCTGCATACAACCAACTGTAAATTTCCTCATTTTCTGTGAATGTGTCTAGTAACTGTCATTAGCCAAGAACTGAGCAAACATAGCCAGTTGAATGCTTCCTGGTGCACTTGGAATTAAAACCAGCATAGGAAACATGGTAAACTATTGGTACACAAAACTGTATTAGGAATTTACTTCTAAAAGTGTTATGTTTGTATAACTGATGTTAGATGCTCTCATGATTTTTGGTCCTTTACTGTCTTTATTGTGTTCATAAAGACAAACTAAAACTGAAGAACTCCACAGCTGGACCATCGCAGCTATTAGAATTTCCCATCAACCACAATTTGATTTATCTATGTCTCGCTCATATTACAGCTTTCCTATTCCTCTCTATTGCAACAAAACCAGAACGATCCTTTGAGAGATTTTCCTACAAATAAATGCACTCATAACAGCCATATAATATATGTATTGATCACCAGCACACAAAACTAATGGTTACTATCTAGTCCACTCCATATTCCCAAACATTAACCTTGCTTGCATAGGCATTTCATATTAGAGGGACTTGTTCATATACCCAGCACAGGGTCTTTTTTTGTGTGCAGTTCTGTATAGAAGATACCCAGTGTCTAAAGTTCTAAACTTCCAGAAGGACTTGTCTGACATTCAACCACACTATAAAGAACTTTAGAACAAGTTCCGGTTTACCAAATTTGATGAGATTTATTGGGGCCATTACTCAGCAGTGACAAATTACATCCATATTTGGTTCTTGTACGGAGTTTAAGAGAAAAAAAAGAGTCGTTTCAAATAATGGTTGGAACTTTTCCAGACATGACTTGAGATTACAGGATTCGATTCTGCTTTGAGTATCAGTTCCCTCACGTTTCTCGGAAGCAGGCTTAAGAATTGAGATATATGTGGGTTTCAGGGTTTGATTGGCATGTGAGTTTGATTGGTCCTAAAGAAAAGTTTTACTGATCCAAGGAAACTCACGTGCCAATCTTATCACCAAGTGCCATGTACTTCGCAAAATGCAACATTGGAAGGAAAGGCCATGAAGAAGAAAAAAGTCAAAACAAAACCTAATGCTTGAAACTCAGAAACCCATGCTGGCACAAGTTGAGAAGATGGCTCTTTGCGTGCATATGCTAGTAGCGATGCATATGGTTCTGTTTATCTCTAACATCTGCGTGATAGCAGACGAGCGAGATCAGCAAATGAAAAAAACCTACATCATTCAGATGGACACGTCCAATATGCCGGCAAGCTACGATGAAGATCATTACCAATGGTATAGTTCATCTCTGAAATCAGTCTCAACTTCACCAGAGATGCTTTACACTTATGAAAGTGCATTTCACGGCTTCTCCTCGAGGCTGACCAGCGAGGAAGCAGAACTGCTTCAAAAACAGTCGGGAATTCTTTCTGTCATACCTGAGATGAGATATGAGCTACAAACAACTCGGACACCAGAGTTCCTTGGTTTAGTAGGAAAATATGAAGCTGCCTTCCCAGCATCAAGCCAAGTGAGTAAGGTGGTCATTGGAGTTGTAGACACAGGAGCATGGCCTGAGAGCAGAAGCTACAACGACAAGGGTCTTGGGCCAATACCGAGGAGCTGGAGAGGCAAGTGCGAGGAGGGGAAAAACTTCAACTCGTCAAGCTGCAACCGGAAACTGATTGGTGCCAGGTCGTTCTCAAAAGGGTATGAAGCAGCACGTGGACCCATGAATCAATCAGTAGAATCAAGATCACCAAGAGATTATGATGGCCATGGAACTCACACATCAACCACTGCGGCTGGATCCCCTGTTCGAGGAGCTAGCCTCTTTGGTTATGCTTCAGGGACGGCACGGGGAATGGCTTCACAAGCTCGTATTGCCACATATAAGGCATGCTGGATTGGCGGGTGTTTCAGCTCTGATATTTTAGCCGCAATGGACAAGGCTGTTGAAGACGGTGTCCACATTTTAACTTTGTCTCTGTCTTTTGAAGGGTACTTGGATTTCTCCAGAGATGTCATTGCTATTGGAGCTTTCTCTGCCATGGCTAAGGGAGTATTTGTGTTATGCTCAGCTGGTAACAATGGGCCAGCTCAACGTAGTTCATCTAACAATGCACCTTGGATAACCACTGTGGGTGCTGGAACACTTGACCGAGATTTTCCAGCTTATGTTAATCTTGGAAATGGGAAAAATTACAGAGGTATAGCACTCAAAAGTGGTACAGAACCATTGTCTAGTGGATCACTTCCTCTGGTATATGCTCCTAATGTAAGTAACATTAGTTTCTACACAAGTCGTGATCACTGTGGTCCTGGCACTTTGATTCCTGAAAAGGTAGCCGGGAAAATCGTGGTATGCAATCGTGGTGGAAGTAGGGCCTTAAAGAGTTTGGTGGTTCGAAAAGCTGGTGGTGTGGGGATGATTTTGGCAAACACAGAATATTATGGAGAAGAACTTGTGGCTGACTCATATCTTCTGCCAACGGCAATGGTTGGCAAGAAAGCTGGGGATGCACTAATAAGATATATTGCCTCATCTATGAATCCGAAAGCTAAATTGACTTTCAGAAAGACACAGTTGGGTGTCACGCCCTCACCTATGGTGGCAGCTTTCAGCTCCAGAGGACCAAATCCAGTATGTCCATCGATACTCAAACCGGACTTGATAGCACCAGGAGTGAATATCCTAGCTGGGTGGACCGGTGCTGTTGGACCATCTGGGCTAGATGAGGACACTAGACGGGTGAGCTATAACATCATTTCGGGTACATCCATGTCATGTCCTCATGTGAGCGGTGTTGCCGCCCTCGTCAAGGCGGTTCACCCAACATGGAGCCCTGCAGTGATTAGATCTGCTCTCATGACCACATCCTATACAAGAGACAGAAATGGAAACACAATCAAAGATGTTGCAACCGGAAAGTCTGCAACACCATTTGATTATGGAGCTGGACATGTGAACCCTGTGTCAGCTCTTAATCCAGGTCTTGTTTATGATATTGCTGTCAAGGACTACCTAGATTTCCTATGTGCTAGGAATTACACAACAGAAGATATCAATCCCATGGCTCAGACAGACTTCAGTAATTTCACCTGCAACTCAAGCAAGAATTACAATGTTGGAGATCTAAATTACCCATCTTTTGCTGTTGCCGTACCAACTTTTGGCCAACCAGCTGATGGAATAACCACTGTAAAATACACAAGGACGTTGACCAATGTGGGTACACCAGCAACATACAAGGTCTCAGTGCCTAATAAGACTCCCTCTGTGAAGATTTTGGTTAAACCAAAATCACTGCGTTTCAGTCTAGCATATGAGAAGAGGACTTATACGGTGACTTTTGTAGCCAAATCTTTGCCACCAGGTACAAGAAGTTATGCTCAGTTGGAATGGTCAGATGGGAAACACATAGTAGGTAGTCCTATAGGTTTCATCTGGGAATAGTAGAAACAACTGTTGACACCTAGGTGCTTATATATGCATAAGGTTATGCCACAAATAAACTTTCAGTTGCTCTTTTCTGTTTTACATATCTTTCAGTTGTGTTTCACCCCAAGGAAGACACTGAGGCCTTCAGGATAGGGAATTGGATGTGGTTTCTTAAAAGCAATTACATTTCACATGCCTTGATTGCTAGATACAACTCTAAAAATGTTTAGGGCTTCATGTTTAGTGGGATATTACGGATTAATACTTTCTCACTGACAGGAATCTTGATAAATAGTGTAACTTAGAGGATTTGGTTCGGGCCTTGGGCTTTAAACCTCAACACAGGACCATAAAGATCTTTAGCGTTGCTCATAGGCTGCAACAATTATAGGGAGCAGTAGATTGTATGAGAATCAGCACTCATGACTTCAAATTCGCAGGGATAAGGCAAAAGATCAAACTAAATGAAAATAAAATACTGTGAGGTACTGAAATTACAAAAAGTCAAAATCAGAGAGCTAAAAAGTAAAAAATACAATCCAAGCATCATTCTGAATCCTCTAGGGACTGGGATACAGGTAGGTAATAAGTATCGAGCTGCCAATACTTCTGTTTAACACCTTCCCAAACCTGTTCCCCCAAACAATCCTTAACAGGCAATGGAATGAACTGTGTAGAGTAACCCAAATTCTGAAGCTCTAGCTGAACTATGTGACAGTAAACAACATGGAAGAATGCATTACCTCCGCAAAGTCCATTGAAGAATGAGTAGATTCCCCCAGGCTTCAGCAGCTTCGGAAGCTGTTGGTGGAACTCCCTCAAGTCCTCATAATACTCCCCATACGTGTCAAAGAAAATCCCTGCACAAAAATTCAACCTCAACAACATTACATCTCAAAACCTCATCATACCTACCTTGACAAGAAATAACACATGTATCAAAATTTTACCATCAAAACTTGGGAGTTGATGCACAACATCCTGCCAGCGGCCGCGAATGAGGGTCACATTGTCCTTCTTGTCCCAACCGTCATCGATCATACGCTGGTAAACATCAGGGTGAGCCTCCACAATAGTATGCGAAGCAGGCGAGTATTTCTGTATTGCAGTGTCTACTAAACCCATCCCAAAGCCAATGTTCAATACATGACCACCATTCGAACACACGGCTTTTGCGTGTGCCTCCATTAACGGACTCTCCCAGGCCATCATCACCGCCTTACTATCGGCATCCATCAACTTATCCTCACTGAAGGTCACTCTGTCTTCCAAGTAAGTCTCTTCTTTCCCATCTCCATTGTTCTTCTCTCTCCTCGCAATTGTTCCCAGTACCAACTCAGCTTGAATCCCTTTTTAATTTTTCAAACCAAATCAAGAAACTTTATTTCAAAAATAAAGAAGATGATGAAAAATTAGAGCCATTTTTGTTATGTACCAGCATTGAGGAGGAGTTCGTAAGCTTCTTCGTGACCGGCATCCATGGCTAAATCTCCGGCGGAGAGGTTGGAGGGGTTGAGAGCGTTCCAGGGAGCACCGGCTTTGAGAAGGGTCTTGATGGCGGGGCCATGGCCCAGCTTGGTGGCGTGCATAAGCGGAGTGAGGCCTTCGCCGTCGAAGTAAGACACGTCAGCTCCGGAGTCGATTAAAGATTTGAGCTTTTCGGTGTTGTTGGCTTTGGCCGCCTCGCATAGTAGTTGGTTGTTGGCGCCTTCTTCTTCCATGTCTCTGTGAGTGAATGTCTCTCTGCCGAAACCCTGATTCTGGTTTATGATTTTTACAGTTTTCAGGGAAACACATAACTTTTATTGTCATTTTTTACCCATAAGAATTGTATATTTGTAAGCTTTACCAACAAAAATTCTTATATTCCATCTGATATATATTGCTCTTGCTTGCAACTCTAGTACACCCACATTAATTTGGACCATTGCTTGGATTATAGTCCAAAACATGATGACGCCTCTCTTGGAGTCATCTTCTTCTTGATTAAATTGCATTTAACATTTTGATTTGTGATACAAAAGTTGTAGGTCCGTATGATCAAAGATCTTGGAATGAATTTAATATTTTGATTTGAGATTTCTCTTCATTTGTTGATTACATTTCTTCTGGGATGTGATCTCATTCTTTATTTATATATATATATATATATATCATATATTAAGTGCGAAGTTTCGCACCAAAATTTCAGTGTGAAGTTTTATTTTACGTAAAATGGATAAAATAATTTGAAAATTGAAACCACTCATCTCTTAGATATACATGTAAGGATCGTACTTATAAAAATTCAGCTCAAAAAAATAAAAGTTGAAGTCAAAAGATATTAGAAATAGTACTATAATTAACGATATTTGTCAAATAAAAGTGATGAAAAAGAATCTCGGAATCCGCCGCAGCCATTTTTAACGGAACCAATAAAAATCCAGTTTTATTCGATAAATTAAAAACACCATAAACAAATGAGCTCAGTGCCACTCATTTTAGACAAGATGCAAATAATAGTGCTCGACAATTGACAGCATGCAGCTAGCAGCCCATCTCAGTTTCTCAATCATCCATTTTTGACCGACTTCCTACGACGACGTTTCGCCAGACTTCCTCCTTAAATTCCTTAATACAGAAAACCAAATGGTTTTTGGAGCTTCTCTCCTCCAAAGCCTTCTTCTTCTTCTCGTCATTTCTCCAGCCTAAAAAAACGGAATCTCTCCTCGTCTTGTTGTCAGATATCTTTTTATCTCTTCCACGATATTTGTTTCTGCTCCTCCCACTGTCAATTTTGGAGTCAGAATTACAGAAGCTTGTTGGTGTTCGAATCTCGCGGCTGTGATTCAAAAATGGCGTCGAGTTTTGATCGGTGGGAGAAGGATCCATATTTCTCGGCCGCCGAGGAAGTTCAAGAATCTGCCGACAGGTACCATTTCCATATTCCCTCTTCTGTTCTCTTCCGGGCTCTTGAATTATGTTATGAAGATTTGCAACTTTCAATCGCATATCTTCGCTTGCTATTTTGATTTGTCAGCTGATTTTGTGTTTTTCATGTTTGGGTCCCAATAAATTGAAATTTTTGTGTGTTTTTGTTCACCTGCATATCAGAGGAGGTCCTTATTAGTTACTGGTGCTAATTAGTTTGCTAGTAAAAATGGAATCGGAGTTTTTCTGCTTTCTGTGATGCGATTTCTATAGCTACCTGGTATTTTTGGTATTGATGTGCTTGTGGTTTTTGCTTATGTTTATGTGGTTTTGAAGGATGGAATCAACGTATAGAACATGGGTTCACGCCAAGAAAGACGCTTCTAGTATGTGGAATCCAGAGGAACTCGGCAGGGATCTCCGCACAACTCTTGGAACTACCAAATGGCAGGTCCTCTCTCTCTCTCTCTCTCTCTCTCTCTCTCTCTCTCTGTGTGTATACTCTCCATGATGTGCTCTTCACATTCGTCACTAATTTGAGTCGAGTTTATTTTATTGGTTGGGAAATGCAGTTGGATGAGTTTGTGCGAGCGGTCAAATCAAGTTATGCTAGAGGCCCAAGTGAAGACGCGAAAGATAGGCACCACGAGTTCATTGTTGCCATGGAAGACCAGATTTTGAAAATTGAAAATGCCTTACAGGAGTCTGCCCTTGCCGAGGGAAAGAATCCTCTGCCTTGGGTGCGTTTGGATGAAGGAGAGTGCAACGAATTAGCTTATTTCCTTTCGGGACCTCCTGCTTCTGAAGCAAAAGCTCCTGCTAAGAGTAGGGATGTTGAGAACCTACAAGTGACAGATAGAGAAGTAGCACCAGATTGTTCAAAGAACTCGTGTGGTTCAGCGGAGTGGGGTTCCCGAGAGGCTAGGGAGGAGAAGTCACAGGGACATAGGAGGACGGCTAGTGCTAGTGCTGATATTGCTTCCTGGAAGATTGCGGTTTATGACGACGCTCACTTACCATCTTCGTCTGCTATGATGATCGAACAACCTGTGCGAAAGATACCCAGTTTCTCAGGGTTTATTAGCTCTATGGAATCCGCATCAAAGTTGAAGTGGTCAAAAAATGGTTTTAGGAAGTGGAAGGCAGTGGACCGTCATGAAGATGCTGCTGCATTGTTACCTTCTTCTCAATTGACTAGGGTGTGTGTATTCCTTGGTGCTTTGGCATAATTTACTCTTGGCATTTCACTTTTTTATTTTGCTCTTGCTAATGAAATTCTGTGTTGATTAAGGGCATGGATGCTTGCTATGAGAGAAGCAAGAGCTGTTTGGATAGTGATTGCTATGACAAACAGTTATATGGATGGTATGGAGCTATACAGAGACAACTTCAACGGTCTCAGTACTATGTGCAGTACAGTTGGCCTGCTCATATAGCTTTTTGGATTGCTCTTCTCCTTTGCCTAGTTTGTAAGTTTCAATGATCCCTGCCAAGGTTTTGTTTTGTTTTGCATGTATGTTCACACAAAATACTTGAAAAGACAGTCTTACTCTTAAACACACCTGGAATCTGGGCAGCCAAGATATGTTCCTTATCCACTTAAGTCATCTTATACTGTATATTTCACTATGTGTATGTGTAACTCCTGTCCTGCCCCTCTTCCTTGTGCTGTCATTGCCGTTGATCAATATTTGTGAAAGATTTCATTGTGCTGACTGCTGTCTCTTTACAGTTTTGATTGCATTCCGAACTATCTAAAGATGCGGCCATGTCAATTTTTGGCCGCCCCGGAGGAGAAATGGGTCTCAGTTCACTGAAGAAGTCTATATGTGCTGTCAAAGACTCAAAGACGGAGATAGAGGACGTAGGAATATTGGCTCTTGACCTGAATATGTTGTTCGTACAGATATGAAGTGCCAATTGGCAAACCTGACCTGGAAAGCTGGAACCATCAAAGAATCCATCTTCCTGATAACTTCTTTTTTTGTTGTTTTCATGTATCATCGTTTAGAATGTGTTTGGTAATGGGATTTTGAAATCCCAAGGGATTTTGAAATTCAGAATTTGTAAATACCAGAATTGTGAAATGATAGGATTTAGTGAAGAGATTTTCAAAATGACTTGTTTGGGTAAATTGAGAATTCAAAGAAGAGTTTTCAAATCCTGTTTCTCATTTTATTTTATAATGTGCATTTTTTTTTAAATCTTTTTGCCATACAACTAACATGGAACTCTTTTTTTCATTTATAAATATGTAATTATTTTTCATGTCTTTGTTTATTGAGAGAATTAAAATATTTATTGCAAATATCATATTTTAACACTTATCTAAATTTGATTCAAATTGTTCAAGTTTAACCATAAAGCAGTCCTTAACAAAGACATCAATGTCTTAATTAAACTCTACAACAATTCTACACATCTTTTGGCATGAACATCAAAACAAAGTCTTTCTTCTTTCTCCATTGAAATCTTCTTCAATATGCGAAATTTTGTGTCATTATTGGCAATCACTTCTACAGCTTTTAGACAAACATTTTTCATCCAAATCGGGTATCTAGGTCAACTCCTCATAAACCTCATCAACGGTCAATGTAGCTGTTTTGAAAATAAAAACCGACGTCATTTCTTTAATCGAGGATGCCATTTCTAAAACAGCAAGAACCATGGTGTCTTCGGCCTTTAATTTTTTGGGTAGAACTTAGAAGTTAGAACTAGCTCAAATGCTCCCCTGAAAAGATAATATTCGATCCTCTCCATTATTTGGAGCAAGTTCAATTCATACTCAGTTTTGAAGGCAACTACAGTGCATCAAAATCTTCTCTGCACTCACAAGTCAAAGTCTATGAAGGAGCAAAAATGGAGATCTATAAAGGTTTAGTGGGGTGGATGCCAGATATTACTCAGCCTCACTAGGTTTTTCAGTCATCTTCCAAACCCATTATTACAAAATGACAATACTAGAAGTGGTCGACGAGTAGTAGAAATTTGCCAATTTCAGAGAAGCAGTGATGGAGTCAGGATTAGAACTTCAACATAGGCAACTCTTTATGTCACAGCAAATGTCACATTGATTGTGACAAATTAAGTATCTCCAGTATGCGTAATATAATGCTGATCAATGAGCAAGAGGGTCTAAAACATGAAAATTAAGCAGAGTAGTTCTAAAATCCCAAATAAACTAGTTGCAACTTGCAAAATGAAATAGTACGGCTTAAGATATAGCAACCATTTTTGAAAGTCATATGCAAGAGAAAGATGGACAAAAGATATATTACATTTTCATACTCATTTCACATATTTTCGTCGTCCATCGTTATTATCTTGCTTCCACTATTCCAATTGAAGCCATTTTGACTTAAAATATCGGCAACTATAGCATACGTCTTTTTCCTCCATTTGAGGTGATTCAATACGTTCTCTTTTATCACGGTCATATTGAATTTTGCAGACATATTTGCTGGTACCACGTTATGAGCTACACTCTTCCATCTTCCATCAGCTTTCCGGCCACTTTTGTTCTGATTTCGAAGAAAATCAGCCAAGAAACGATCCATCTCAATATTCTATTTCATATTCTTGCCTCCATCTTCTTGTTTCATTTTGATTCCTTTTCGCATTTTAGTTGCCATGATATCTACCCAAAAGAAAAGGCACCGGTCAAAATTTGTAAAGCTACTGGTGACAAGTCATACAACTAAATTTGTAAGCTAACAGCATTATACAAGATACAAGTCATACAACAGTGTCTCTAAACCATATCTGATTTGACGTAATGAGGGAGACATGGACAGGAAAATCTAGAGGTGACGGAACGACTAAACCAAGCAAAGATTCGCAGCCTATGGCATCAGATCATTTAGCAAACCACATCAATAGTAAGCACATACTGGATAGCATCCACACAGCACAATATAATGCAGTCCGACATCATAACATGGAAAATATATAACACTAGCATCTAGTTGGCATATACCTCAATATCTGTTTCTTAAGAAGAAGAAAAAATTCCTCAAATAGCAAATTAACAAACTGAAAATACAAAGAAAGATGTTCATAAAATTAAGTCTTTGCAAAACCTTCTCATTTTCACCCGTCATGACTGGAATTTCGATCGAATTAGACGTCCTATCTTGAGCCAATGACATTTTCTTTTGGTTTTCAAAAGTGTAACAGATAACAGATTCCTTGGCAGGATATTTCTCTTTGCCTATTTTCTATCTACTACTATTTCCTACCCCAGAATCTTTAGTCATTGAATCTATCTCAAATCTTATAAGATTTGACAGAGGAGTAACTCCAAATAAAAGTATACAATACATGTAGTTGAGCTCTGTGATATTTTTTCTGAGCTGTGTTCTTCATTGTTCTACACTGTTCTTCGTTTTTTAAGGTTTCAATCCAGTATGCTCTGATTGTTCTTAGCTGAAATTTAAGCCATGTTATCATGGTATCAGAGCTGTCTTAGCTCTTGAACAAGTGTCCGCTGCTTAATCATTCACGTTTCGACTGAGTAAGTTTGATTACTAACAAGGAAGAGTTTTATCAAAACTTGTTGTATTGCAGATTTGATTTGCATCGAGTGCAAGGGTTTGGAACAGCATCTCAGATTCGTGAGCAGCATTTGATTTGGATTTGTTCTGTAAAATCTCAGATTTCAGGTCTGAATTCTAAGTTCTTCTCTTTATTTCTTGCAATTCTGATGCAAATCTGATATGATAGAGTACTGTTGCTGATTTGATTAAGTATAGAAGTGACTTTTTGATTTAGAAGAGTGACTGTGATAGTGTTTGAGTAGAAGATCTTGTTTTAAAGGAAAATCAGTGAAGAAGAATGGTGTGTTCAGAGCTTGAGTTAATTAAAACTTTGAGAAGAATTGCAGAATAGCAGTGTGAAATTTTGTGTGAGGAAAACTCTGTGATAAGAGCTTATGTTTGTGTGATCAATTTAGTCAGTGTTGTGCAGCTATAAAATTTGTGAAAATTGTGAGTGTGAGTACAAACATCTTCATATTGAGTTTTATTGCTGAGAAAAATACAGAAAAGATATGGCACCTTCTACATCTGCAAGTGGTCAGCAATCTGCAGCTGACTTGAGTAGCACTGTAAACAACTCAAAACTGAGTCAT
Organism: Geum urbanum; assembly: GCA_946800695.1. Classification (NCBI taxonomy): domain Eukaryota; kingdom Viridiplantae; phylum Streptophyta; class Magnoliopsida; order Rosales; family Rosaceae; genus Geum; species Geum urbanum. The sequence continues at coordinate 61,279,621 of OX327002.1, forward strand.
GTTTCAATCAATTCTCTGCTGAGCATGTTGACTGTAAAGCTCAGTGAATCAAATTTCATCAAGTGGAGCTTTCAGTTTCAATCTCTCCTTGAAGGAAATGAGTTGTTTGGCTTCTTTGATGGAACTGAGGTATCTCCTCCAAGGTACAATCTAACTGAAGAAGGTGAAGTGACTTCAGATATCAGTGAGGCCTATAAGTTGTGGAAGAAAACTGATAAGGCACTCCTGAGTTTACTAATGGCCACACTGAGTGATGATATCATGGATATCATTATTGGTTGCAGATCATCTCATGAAGCATGGAATGCCCTTGTTGAAAGATTTTCAACAGTTTCCAGAGCTAACATCATGCAACTCAAGACTGAACTCCAAACCATCCAGAAAGGGGCTGACACAATTGAGAAATATCTTCTAAGAATCAAGAGTGCTAGAGATCAACGGTTATCAGTTGGAGTACTGATTGCTGATGAAGATATAATCATTGTTGCTCTTAATGGTCTTCCTGAAGAGTATGGAATGATTAAGATGGTGCTAAGAGGAAGAGAGTCTCCCATTTCACTAAGGGATCTCAAAACACAGCTTCTTGCAGCTGAAAGAGATTTGGAGGGTATTTTTAGACCTCACTCTACCATGAGTGCAATGGCTGCAAGAGGTGATCCTACTAATGGTGAACATAGAAGAAACTGGTCTCAAGGAGATAACAAAGGAGAAAAATTTTCTAACAAAGGGTTTGGAGGATCTGACAAGGGACAGAAAGGCAACACTGGAGAGTGCTCTTACTGTGGCAAGAAAGGACACATTGCTGATACCTGCTTTCAGCTTCATTCCTATCAAATCTGCAATAAGAAGGGACACTTTGCTGACACATGCTTTCAAAATCCTAACTATAAGAAAGGATCAACCAACCCTTCTCACCATGTCTCCACAGCTTCTGTGTCAAACCCTCCAGTGTACAGAAATGATAATGGTTCAACACCTGAATGTCAGATATGCTACAAAAGGGGTCATACTGCTGTGAACTGCTTTTACAGAACTCATGTTGGGTCAGACCATCCATCTCAGTCTGTTGTGTCATGCCAGATATGTGGCCTTAAGGGCCATGGAGCTCTGAACTGCACTCACAGGTCTAATTTTGCATATCAAGGTGATGAACCACCTTCTTCTCTGACAGCAATGACTGCTCACTCCAGGGCTATGGCCACTGGGAATGTGGCCAGCTCTTCTGGAACCAGTCAGGATGTGTGGATTGGAGACTCTGGTGCTACACATCACATGACCTCTGACCTCAGGAACTTGACCATTGCTCAGCCATACAACAGTGACAATCATATCACCATTGGGAATGGTTCAGGTCTTGCTATTTCTCATATTGGTGCATCTAATATTACTCCCTCTTCACATACATTTCATCTTAGTAATGTGTTGCATGTTCCTCAGCTAGCAGTTAATCTTTTATCACTCACTAAACTTTGCAAGGACAACAGATGCTTCATCACTCTTGATGATACAGATATATGTGTGCAGGACAAGATTACAAAGGGGCTCCTATACCAAGGAAAGAGCAATCCTGAAGGCCTCTTTCTGTTCAAAAGTCCAAAGCTTCATCATTCAAATAAAGCAGTGCATTCTGCCTATGTTGGAGGTGTGATCAGACACAATATTTGGCATCACAGACTTGGACATCCTTCTTCTGAAGTCACAACTAGAATGTTATCTCTTTCTGATATAAAGTGTAATTCTGGTACATCTGAGTCTATATGTACTGATTGTATACAAGGCAAGATGCATAGGCTTCCTTTTTCTGAATCTGATAGTCATAGTTTACAACCTTTTGAGAAACTGCATTCTGATGTATGGGGACCAGCTCCTTGTCAGTCTCTTGAAGGATACAGATATTACTTGACTTTCATTGATGACTGTACCAGATTTACTTGGGTCTATCCTTTGATAAATAAATCAGATGTTTTCCCTACTTTTGTTAAATTCTGTGCAATGGTTCAGACTCAGTTTGGTGCATTAGTTAAAGTTCTTCAGTCTGATGGAGGGGGTGAATATATAAGTAATGCTTTCCAAAATTTTCTGTCATCAAAGGGAATTCTTCATTTCAAATCATGTCCATATACCCCTCAGCAAAATGGTCTTGCTGAGAGAAAGAATAGGCATTTAGTTGACACTTCTGTCACTCTTATGGTAGCTGCATCTTTACCCAAAGCCTTCTGGTTTCATGCTATATCTCATGCTGCCTATTTGATAAATAGGATGCCATGTAAGTCTCTTCAGCATATCTCTCCTTTTCAGAAACTATTTCTTAAGGTACCTACTGTACAGAATCTGAGAATTTTTGGTTCAGCATGCTTTCCTTACATTAGACCTTATACCAAGGATAAATTGGAACCAAGGTCTGTACAGTGTGTGTTCCTTGGCTATGCCTTGGGATATAAAGGGGTGTTCTGCTATAATATTCCTCAGAATAAGCTCTGGATGTGTAAACATGTATTACATCAAGAGTCTGTGTTTCCTTTTGCCATTACTCCCTCTTCTGTTCCCTCTCTAGTCCCCACTGTTACATCCTCAACATTCTTTGCTCCTTCACCTTCATATTCTTCCAGTGTTGGTCTTCCCACACTGTTTGAGGGGGGGATTGGAGCACAAAGCAATAATGGAAATGGTGATTCTCAAGATCAAAGTCAAGATTCTTCTAATACTGAAATTGTCAGTGAAGCTAGTGTGCAGAATGAATCTACTGATTTTGTTGTCACTAATGTTAATGAAAATGTGAATGAAGCTGGCATACAGGAAACTCATAGCAGTACTGCAGCTGAAGAAGATTTAAACAGTGCTGAAAGTAAAAATACAGTAGCTGAAGGAGTTCCAAATAATGATGATGTTCATCTTAATGAACAAGGTAGTGAAGAAGATGTTATTGTCAATAATGGTAACATTCTCTTAGACCCTGCTGTAGGAAATTTAATGCAGAATCCTGAATATCAATTTGTTGAAGATCAAGACTATAACAGACACTCCATGTTGACAAGAGCTAAGAATGGAATAGTCAAAAAGAAAGACTTTAGTGAGTACTGTGTATTCTCATCTATTGTTCAACAGAAACTTTACAATGAGTATCCCTTTTTTGCTGGTTTTACTGCAGTAACTGATATTACAGATGTTCATGAGCCTAAATATTATAGGGCTGCATCAGGACAACCAGAATGGGAAGAGGCAATGAAAGAAGAGATTACTGCTCTAAACAGACAAGGTACATGGTCCCTTGTACCTTGTCCAAAAGAGAAAAATATTGTTGGCAGTAAATGGGTCTATAAGGTAAAGAAAAATCAAGATGGTACTGTCTCCAGATATAAGGCAAGGCTGGTTGCACAAGGTTTTTCTCAGGAAAAGGGTTTAGATTATGATGAAACCTTTAGTCCAGTGGTTAAACACAGTACTGTAAGGATGATACTTGCTCTTGCAGCCACACACAACTGGAAATTAAGACAATTAGATGTGAAAAATGCTTTTCTACATGGAGATCTTAAGGAAGAAGTGTATATGAAACAACCTCAAGGTTTTGTGGACAAAGATCATCCAGAGTATGTCTGTTTACTAAAGAAGTCCTTGTATGGACTCAAACAAGCTCCAAGGGCATGGCATGAAAAATTTACAAGCTTTCTTCCTGGTTTGGGTTTTAAGTTTTCTCATTCTGATCCTAGTTTATTCATTAAGAGCAGCACTGCAGGTATTGTTATTCTTCTACTATATGTAGATGATATTGTGATAACTGGATCAGATATTCAAGGAATGGAAGAGATAATCACTGAGTTGAATTCAGTCTTTGAAATGAAAGATCTTGGAGCTCTATCTTATTTTCTTGGGCTGGAGATATCATATACACCAGAAGGATTATTTCTGAGTCAGAAAAAGTATGCAGAAGATTTGCTTGTAAGAGCTGGAATGCATTCTACCAAACCTTGTTCCACACCATGTCTGCCTCACTCTCAGATGCTCAAAACTGATGGAGAACCTCTGGCTGATCCTACATTCTATAGGAGCATTATAGGTGCATTGCAGTATCTTACTTTCACAAGGCCTGATATTGCCTATGCAGTTAATACTGCATGTCAGTTCATGTCAGTTCCTACTACAACTCATTTTGTTGCAGTAAAGAGAATACTAAGATACATTCAAGGTACTTTACATAAGGGACTGTTCTACAAACATCAAGATCAACAGATTGGAGAACCAGCAGTATGTATTAAAGCATTCTGTGATGCTGATTGGGCAGGTGAAATAAATAACAGAAGGTCAACAACTGGATTCATAATCTACATCAATTCATGTCCTATATCATGGCAATCAAAGAAGCAAGGTTCTGTGTCCAGAAGCTCCACTGAAGCTGAGTATAGAGCTCTTGCGAATACAGCTGCAGAAATATCTTGGATTAGACATGTGCTGTGTGATTTGCAAGTTAAAATTCCAAGACCTCCTCTCCTTCAATGTGACAATCTCTCAGCTCTTGCCTTAGCTTCAAATCCAGTCTTTCACTCCAAAATAAAGCATCTAGATAATGACTTTCATTTTGTAAGAGAAAGAGTACAAAAACATGATCTGTTGCTGCATTATGTGCCTACAGCAGAACAAACTGCAGACATCCTCACCAAAGGTCTTCATAGTCCTATATTTTCCTATCACTGTAACAATCTCAGCTTGGTAAACCTTGCTGAGCTTGAGGGGGTGTGTTAACTGTGATAACAGAATGATAACAGAATGATTGTTAGGGAATGTTGGTGTACTGTGTACTGATTCAGCCTGGTTCAGCCTGGTTCAGTAATAACGGCAATAACAGAAAAGGATGAGCTGACTAACAGAAGACTAACAGTAGACAGTTTTATCTGTTAAGGTTGTTAGATCATTTTTGACATGTGTGCAGTACAGCTAGATATGAGCTGGCAATGAACACACAATTGTTGTGATTCTTATAAGTACCAGATTACTCATTGTAATAGTGTGAGTGAATCAATTAATGAGAAGGGTGTGTGAGCTCTGTGATATTTTTTCTGAGCTGTGTTCTTCATTGTTCTACACTGTTCTTCGTTTTTTAAGGTTTCAATCCAGTATGCTCTGATTGTTCTTAGCTGAAATTTAAGCCATGTTATCAGTAGTAACCATATAAACCCCAAAATTATAGAGGCAGAGAAGCAACACCACACAATCCCCCTTATTTTGAGTCCAACTGATACAGATTCCCCAAACCAGCACCATTCATAAATAATAGCAACACAATTATTTGGTTTTTTCCAACACAACTCACCCTGATCCCGTTCCCCTTTTCTCTCTCACCATCAAAAGCTCATCCCCTCTATATTTTCATTCTGGAACATCCCCCTATCTTTGTTTTCTTCTCTCTCAAGCTACCATCCCTAGATCGAAGCTATAATTAATATAACTGCCTGAAGAAACCAGGCAAAGTCATGGCTGCCTGTGGAAGCCTCCAACACATTTTCAAAACTCCATTGCCTGCAGAGAACCCAACACTGCTCGACTCCCTATCCTCGTGGAACCAACTAAGGTTAAGGAAAACTAGAAGAGGATAACAAGCCAAAGCATGCCCTATTTAAACAAGCCAAACCATATACAGCAAGAAACTAATTACCAGAAGCAAAAGCAATCCCAAACTAAGATCAGTAGAATAAACCAAACCAATAATATCTCTAAACTCAGAACCATTGTCCGAGCTTATACCTATGTACAGAGTTGAAACATTTTGCTGCTATAATTAAAACCAAGACAATTATTTAACATAGTGAATATTGGGTAGTTCACTGCTATACTAAAAGGTTGGTAGTTCACTGCTCTACTGCTCAACACAACAACAATGTCAAATCAAAATCCACCCAACAGAGTGAACTACATCAAATCCAAAAAAAAATCACACAAGAAAAATTTCTGGGTTCCATTAAGTTGAATGATTTGGGCTTAAACAACCAACACCCAAGATTTTAACATACAAACAGAGAAGGAGTTGCAAGCTGACATAGACATAAATAAGTACTTCCATTTCACATCAAACTAGGATTCAAAATCGTAAATGCAAGCAACCCAATTCATTCCATATCCAGATTTGAAATAGCCTCCATTAACAAACAAATTCAAACTGAATCGATTGAATCCATTCCAATTCGTCAACAAAGTCAAGAGTATCAAATTTGATAACTTAAGGAAAAAACACATAGCACAAACCAATCTGAAATTGGAGATCGAAACAACTCAGATTCATAAAAAAAAAACCCTAGGCTAACACAATGGAAGGGAACCCAATCAAGAGAACGAACTTCAAGATTGACGATGGTCAGAGATGAAATCGCGTGTTTTGATTAGTGATTTCGGGATTTTGAAATGACGCCTGTTTAGGTGGGATGGGAAGATTCCAGTTTCCTCGATGGTTTTCACTCATACAGATCCCCTTTGAAATCCCGGGTTTTATCTAATTCTAATCCAAGTTTTGCCAAACGCCGAATTTTCAGCGTGGAATTTCGAGATCCCTTGGTTTGGTCATATCCCGCGTTAAATCCTGTTGCCAAACAGGCTATTAGACTTGTTTTGTGGATAGTAGTAAACTTGTAATACAGTAGAAAGTACTAAAAACAATTTGGAGTAGTGCCAAGGTTGTTAATTGTTAGCCGACAGATAGTAGCTCAACTCCACTGGAGTTTGTAATGAAACTTTTCCTTTATGAAAGTACTTGTATATTAGGCATTGTTCTAAAAACCGGCCGCCTAAGCACCGATTAATCGAAAAAAACTACTCTTACGTCTAATTTTAACTATGGGCGAGCTGGTTAAGCGGGGCTCGATTAATCAGAAATTAGCTGGCCACCTAGCGATTAATCGGAGGAAAGCGGCGCCTAAACGCCCTAAAATCCAAACAAACAAAACCCAAAACTCAAAACTGAAAAACCATTCGCAATTCGCAAAAATTGGGAACGACGATCTAAAGTGAACGCCCTTACTTGGACCGCTCGCCGTCGTCGGTCGTCGTTGTCGTCCGTTCGCCGTTCGCTGTACTGAAGGCTTAAGCTAGGTCAGAACATTTCCTTTCTCTTCTCACTTCTCTTCTCTTCTTTTCATAATCAATCGGCTTCACAATCAATGGGCTACAAGATTATGTGATTTATAAGCTTATGTTTGAGAGTAGAATCACTGATTCAGTAGATTATGTTTTCAATTTCCTTGATTGAATAACTCTGTACTGTTTTTGAATTTTGACCAAATCAAGGGTTTGCTGTGTTTTCTACTTTCCTACGATTTGGCTGTAGTTTTAGAAACTTGGTGTTAATTAGGATTGTTGATGCAATGATGCTAGCTTACTGCTTACATAGTTACATGTTGGTGAATGGTGATGCTACTGTATATAACGAGAATTGCTAGCTTGTTGTGTATTGTTCTGTTTGTTAAAGAGAATTATTGTATTATTGATATGATGTAATAGTAGAAGCAGCTGAGGGTGAAGAAGTTGAGAATGAGAGCATGTTCCCTCAGCTAGAAGAATTGAGGCTCAAGGATCTACCAAATCTTGGAAGCTTTTCGTGAGGCAAATACAACTTTGAATAGCCACGACTCAGTCTTAGTACTTGACAATGGCAGAATGAACAACTTTGGTGTAGGATCTCTGAGCTTACCGAAGGAATTGGACATAGATTGCAATAGAGTTTGTAAGAATCTTGAGCAAGAGATGAATAACAGTAGGACAATGTAAGCTGATCGATCAAGTAATTTTACTTGTACGAGATTTATAACAGTAGAGAATGAGCAATTAGAGAACTTGAAGATGATGTTGGAGAGTCCGAAGATGATACCGAAGTTGAAAGAACCGATGAGTGCAATGACGCATTTGACTTTGGCACTTTTGAGTGATCATTTCACTTGAAAACGTTTTCTTTTTGGGTACTTTTATTTGAATTTGAATTTTTGAGCTATTGTTTGATGACATTATTTTTAAGACATTGTATTTTGAATTTTTGATGACATTTTTTCATATTTTTTTTCTTTATTATTCATATAATAATATATCATATAAATATATAATTAATTAAATATATATAAAACAATCCGCCTAATTACTGATTAAACTCCGCCTAGGCACCTAGGCGCTAGGCAGTAGCTCCACCGCCTAATTTCGCCCAACGCCTTTTAGAACCTTGATATTAGGACAAAAAGTAGGACATAAAATGTGAGAAGGAAATGGTAGGAAGCCTTAATGAGGCAGAAGTCTCAATCTTACATGACATGATATGTCACATAAATTAAATTAAATTAAATTTTATATATTTATAAAAATAAATTATAACACAACTCATATTACCCTTTCTTCTTCTTTTTTTTTTTTTTTTTTTTGAAAAAAAGGGTGGGGCGGCAGTTCTCGAGTCTTCACTAAAACTTAAACCCCGTGCGACAATGAGAACACTAAGAGTATCTCGAATAATATCAAGACTACTCCTAACACCTATGTATTTAAGGACGCACCAATTAATGGAGAGTACAATACAAGCAACTCGATCTATCCACTTTACAAAAGTGACGACATAGCAAAAGAAAGATAATGCGAAAACGACAAATCATAACAAATTGAACAACTTTCTTATTATGCTGTCGAACGACAACTAAGTCGACGACACTACATTTCATCCCACTTCTAGGAAGAAACACCCATAGGATTATGGCACGTTCCCCACTAAAGTAAACAAGATGCATAAGGCTCCTACACAGGCATATTACCCGACTAATTTGACAACGAAATGATAAACACATACTATGAACAGTAAACAACCAAAATAATTAAACTTTGAACAAATTGGGCCTAGGAGTAATTCTCAAGCCCAAGTACCCTCAAGATTGACAAAGATGCAAAGACGAGAAGCCTCCATATTCTGCACCGCCACCATGGTTCCACCACCATGGACTTTGATTCTCTGCAACAATACTTGTACGCTCAGTATACCATTCACCATAGAAACACATTCTGATTTAGGAGTCGTCAACGGGTCGGGTTTTTTAGAAAATTAAATAATTATGGGTTGGGCTGGCCGAGCTTTAAGCACAACTATGAAACTCAAGCCTGACCCATGAAATTGGGTTGGGCTGGGTATCTCAATAATTTTCGGACCGGGTCGGGCCTAATTATTTTTTACATAAAAAACAACTACATAACTCACTAGTTGCAAATATTAAATCAATACCCAAACATCAACTCAAAAACCATATACAATTTTCAAAACAATGAATACAAAATTTCTTTATATAAAACTAAATTTATTGATTAAAGCTAAGTAGTCAAACTAAGAATCTAAGAGCAAATCCAACTATCCAAGTAGACAAAAAGAGTGCAGTATGAAGAAAAATAAACACTGAAGCTAGTTCTCACTTTATAGAGTGACTACATATATAGAGAAGATTGAACTAGTAATTTGTGGTAGCCAAGATCCTTATGTTATGCTGTAGTCATATTTTCTTATCTTATTGCAGCATTGTCTCCTTATCTAATTGTAAATTTTTTACAACTTTGTTTCCTTATATAAAGAGAAGATTGAACTAGCATTGTTTCCTTATCTTATTGCAATTTTTTTTTATATAAGTATAAATTATATAGCAAATTACTCTTAAGAACAGTTTGGAGGAGCCAAATACACTCAAGGACAAGGTCCATTATTTTAGACAATAAAAGAAACAATCTTACAAATACGGACAAGTTTTTAGTAGGCTGTCATGTGGCAGGTATAAATTTACTTTTATACGTTACCTTTTTTTGTGTATTTAATTATTTTAATGTTTATTTTATCCAAAAATACTTATTTTTTATTTTTAATACTTTTAGTCTCATTATTTGTTCATTCATTTTTTTTTGTATTCAATTTTTTTGTCAACTTGAATTGATTATTCAATGTATTAGAACTATCAATAAAGATTCAATATCAATTCAATCACCAATTTAATAGTGTTTTCAATACAAATTCACTAGAGGTTTCTATACAAATTGAGTAACAACTTTGATACAACCTCAATAGCAATTTTGATACACATTTCATTATATTTTCTAATACAATTCATTCCTTGAAGTAATAGTAGCAATCCCCTATAACATAGTAGCAATCCTCGAACCAAAAATGCAATATCAGTCCCAACAATACAATAGCAGCCTTCGAACCGAAAATGCAGTAGCAGTCCCAAAAATACAATAACAAACTCCAAACGCATTAAGAGTCTCAAAAATATAGCTACTGAAAATTAAAAAAATACGATACTGCTACAAAAACATTGAAAACACTACTACTGAAAAATAAAATAACAATGCTACTGAAGAATCAAATAACATTACTACTGAAAAATATGACACTGCTACTGAAAATCAACAACCAAAAATATGAATATAGTTGTTACTGGAAAATTCTAAAAAACATAATCGATCTAAAAAACTTAAGTAGCAGCAGCAAAAAAACTTCAGTAGCAATAACAATTTTAAAATGTAGTATCAATTTCAGAAAATGTAATAAAGTTTCCAAAAGAGCAATAACAATTTTAAAAAGTAATGTAACATTAATTGAAATAACGTAGTAGCATCAATTTGAGAACTGTAGTAACAACTTTTGATAAAAATGTTGAAAAGACACACAAAAAAAAATATAGTATCAATAAATTAAAAAATTGAATAGTAATATCATTTTCATAGTTGTAGAAATTTAGTTCTAATTCAAAAATATCATTTTTCTGAAATAAAAATATAAGCTAATCACACAAAATGTCTAATAGTAGTGTAACAATTCCCGAAAATGTAGTAACACCAAACCAAAAATGTAGTAGCAATCTCAAATTTGCAGTAGTAGTCAAATAAAATATAGTAGCAATCCATGAAAATGCCGCAACACTAAATCGAAAATGCTTAGAATCTAACAAAAAATGTAGTATCAGTCCCAAAAATAATAGTAGCAGTCCCAGAATTTATAGTAGCAGTCTCCGAAAATTACAGTATCGATCACCAAAAATGCAACACCAAATTAAAATTAAATTAACCTCTAAAACCCAATAAACACATAAGTAGCAGCAAATGTAAATTAGCAATTAGTGCACCAAAACAATGTAAAAAAAATGATTCAATTAGTAGCACCTCGAAAATCACGAATATTTCAATTTTTATACTAAAACAACATAATAGCAGAGTACAGTGCAAAGCTGCATGACCTATCAAAAACTTCTCAACAAAAACAACAATCCTAATGTTAATCCCGTGACAATCTTTGCGTAAACCAAAACTGAAACAAGTAATGAAAAATTTTCAAAATGAGAAAGAACAAAATAACTCATAAATCAAAATTAAGATCTACAGCTACTTGAGCTCATATCCATGAAGAAAAAACTAAATTCAAAGCTTTGAGGTGCAGATCTACTCCGAGGTGTTCTGTTGCAAAAGTGAAAGCAACGTGGCAAGAATTTGTAGGCCACCGAGGCATCGGGGTGCCATAAGTCGAAAGTTGAGAGGCATAGTTGTGGTGGTGTGTGAGCTGTATGCGTCAAGAGTCTGAAGGTGGGAGGCTGAGGCAACTGGATGCGCGAGGCTGTGGTGGCGATGTTTGAGAGGCGACGGTGGAGAGACTCACGACGTTGCGGCGGCGAGAGATCAAGTGAGTGCGACGGGGAGGGAGTTGAAGGGTGTTGCAACGCGGAGGATGTCGCGAGGCTGAGCGCGGAGGCGGTGGAAGCACGGGGGTGCACCTGAAGGCGGCGGCGCTGAAGACCCAAGCCTGGTGGAGTTGTTGATCTCTGCTACTACATTCCGGTCGGGTAGAGAGAGAGAGAGAGAGAGAGTGAGAGAGTTTAGGCCTTAAGACCTAGGGTGTAAGAGAGAGTATCGAGTTTAGAATGTAGTATTTAGAGTTTAAGCTATAAGATAGAGTTTGGATAATGATACTAACAAAACTACATAAATATATCATTACAACGTTATATAGATATCATTGTAGCGTCATAAGAATACCATGATAATTTTTTAAGGATACCATGACGGTGTTTTAAGGGTATCATGATAGTTTTATAAAGATCCAATCTTAGCAAAATTGTATAAAATGAGGGCAGAATTATATTTTTCGCTTGTTTATTGGTCTGGGTTTGTGCTACTACATTTTGGGCTTTGGGACCGTGTCCTAAGTTGTCTAATTTTTATGGTGGTTGAGTTTTTTATATTATTGATATTATAACTGTTCTTGTGTATCTTTTTCTAATTTGAATCCATATATTAAATTTAAGAAATTAAATATAAGACGGGCTTTTGGGTCGGGCCGGTCTTGGGCCTCCACGGGCCTCTGAGGCTATAATATCGAAAATTAAGTTGTAACTATCTGATCCTACTTAATTTTCATAAATTCAATTAACTATAATATCGAAAATTATCAAAAAATTAAAAAATTAAACTAATTCTGGTAAATTTTGACTAATATTTAACTATAATAATTTACATCGTAATTCTCTTAGATAACTTATTCCGACAATTTTAATTATCGCTAAGTGGGACACATTAGACCATTGGTGGCGAACTCCGTCACCACCGCCCACCCACGGGGTCGACGATCTCTAAACACAAATTAAACGTCACGAATATAATCACAATGTCGAAAAAGTTCTAATGACATATATCTCGACCCGTTTCAGAACAATATTTTTCGGTCAATCTCTCCGGCCACATTCCGCCACAGACGGCGGCGCGTGCCGCCCATGCGCCACCACCGGTGACCATCACCGACGACGACAAAATGATACATTGACGGAAAGCTCTCCTCGAGCCTAATAACTTTTTCCAAGCAACATGTACCAAATTTCGGCCGAATTGGCCAAATTAGCCCCGAACGCCCACGACCCGGAAACTCCTTCGACGCCGATCTCCGTCGTCGAGTCACCTCGTGGCTCGAGGCTAGACCCAAAAGACTCAAGGAGGAGAGAGGAACAAAACCCTCTAACCTCACCGTCCAATTCGCCGGCATTCGCTACCGACAGTGGAGACCGAAACGAGTTCGACGAAATTTGTTCGAATTCTGTCCAACTCACCTACAACCAAAAATCTCAACATATACACACATTCTATAGATCAAAAGGGATTGATTCATACCAAAATGAAAGATGGAGGAGTCGTCAGAGAAGACGTCAGAAAACCATCTGAAACCCTAAAAGTTAAACCCGTCAATTATCTCTCTCTCAGCCTCCATAGTCGGATTCAAGGCCGGGAAAAGGTAGAGGAGAAGGAGACCATTCGATTTCGACCAACCCCGTGGTCGAAGGTGGCCGAACGACGAGACGCCGCCGGTGAGAAGCTTTGCTGCCTCTGCTTGTTCTCTTTCCTCACGGAAGGGAAGAGTTGACCCCGGGTCAACTCCCCCAAAATCCCCCCCCCCTCCGTAAAAGGAAACTTCCCATTTAAAATACATTTCCAAATATAGTAACTTCGATAATTACTTTTCGATAAATTTCTGTCGATTATAATTTTCTCGTCGTAACTCCGTTTTCGACGATTCTCACGTCAATGAACTCGCATCAACAAATTCTATGATTTTCACCAAAAGTCAACCAACTTCGACAATTTGATAAAAAGTCAAACCGAGACACCTCGGTACTTACCGACTGTAAATTTTTTTTACCACGACATCAGATCGAACTCGAATTATTTGTAAATAAGATTAATAAAATAAAAATATCGGGATGTCACAGTTTGAGATGCAGTACCATCCAAAGTTCAAACACATTCATACATGCAAGCTCGTACTTGAGCTGAGACGAAGGAGGCGGCCGCCTCAAGTACTAAATTTCAAAGGACCAATTGTTTTAGATGTACACGTATAATTTATAGGAAAAATTGTGCATTTAAAACATATTTTAAAAATTCGTGAAAAAATTTAAGTAACTTTGTAATGCCTTTGAGAGAAATAAGTTATGACCTAAGAATTGTAATATTTTTTTTTTATTAGTATCATTATGAATGCTTATTTTCTTTTTATGTGCAATGTTGAAATATTGTTAATTTTTTTTATGTATTATATTAGAGCATCAATTTACATTAATTTAGTTTAAATACTGTTGATTAGTTTGATTTAACAGTTTGATATTTACTTAAATACCGTTGATTATTTTTTAGGCATTTTGGCAGAGACCTATCATGTGGCTTTATGCTATGCAAAACAATCATCATGTAGAGGACGAGGTGGGTATTGGTGTATGATGCATCTCATTTCTATTATTTACGTAGTTGTGGCTTGTGTATAAAATCTTTCATTCTTTTTTCTTTAACTCAAAATCAGATTATACTGTGATGAACTTTTGCTTTTCAGTATCTTAAAGATATCAAGTGTTTCGCCATGGATGGTGAATCTGAGTGATTCAAACTTAAGTTCTGCTTTGAATCCAATCTTTTTTTTGGAAACTATTTTAACCAAAACATATCACGTGAGTGATAAAGATCTATGCATTGTGGAAGAAATATAAGGGTGAGTTGAGCTGCTACCTTCTGCAACCAAACATAGTTGTTTGTATATATATATTGACTATTTTACCCGGTGTTTTTTTATGACTGAAATTGAATGATATGATTTGTTCTCATAGATACGAGAAACAACGTGAGAGTATGATTTACACAATTTTTTAATTTTTATATTAGGTCTCAAATTCTCAAATTCGGCCTTACATGTCTTACCTAAATCTGAAAAAATTACAAACAAAAATATTGATATGATTTGCATAGTAGCCAATTTTAGCTGTTTGTTTTTTTATTCTTCAATTGTCATAGTATCACCATATGGTGGCCAATGTGTTGAACTATGGTGCTCATGGAGATGCGATGATTCTAAGGTAAATTTGTTGTTCATATGTAGTGTAATTTTTTGTTGTCGTGGATCTTCAGACTTATTTTTCAATTTTTATTAATCTGATCAGGCTTTCTTGCTGGCTTGGAATGCCACCTGTCCTGGAAAAGGTGAAGCTGATGCTAAAACATAATTCCAAAAGGAAAAAGCTTCATAATGCAACATATAGTATTTATTAGTCCCTGCAAGACAAAGTCTGTTCATGTTGAGGTAAGAGAGCTGATGAAAAAAAAAACTGTTTCTTCTTTTTTTTTAACTCAAATTCTATTTTCTAATAGCTAGCAACTCCACATGCGTCTTGTACGGCAGGAAAAAAAGAAGAAAAGGATGCCACAAAGCTGCCCTTGTGATCACGAACCAGAGCATCTCTATTGGGCTGCATTCTGGCACAGCCCCTCATCCTGCACTGGTACATCCACAACCATCACGATTGCTGGCTTTTTCAACTTTTATTAATCTAACAGGCTTTCTTGCTTTCTTCAGCAGCAAGTCTCAAATGAGGGGGCACAAATGTACCCCGTTGTTGCAAATGCATGCATGTAATAGTCGTAATCCCTAGCAGAGTTGAACCAGGCTGCATCATCTGTGCCCCAGGTTTCGGACCACGCACAGAAATCCGAGTCCCAGTTGGTCTTCTTCTTTTCCGATTCCCCGTTAGTGATGGTCGGAGCTCCACCAACTTCACCTCTGTCCCACCTGTTGCAACAATCGCAACGCTCAAGCCTTTAGGTTGACCACCCTAGCCAACCTCAATAGCCGAAACCTGATTATGGTTAACACCCTCACGCCAACTATCAGCTACCTCCTTGTGTCCAGTGCCTGCTCCACCGGTAACATCAGAGTGCAAGACAACATCCCGCCCGAGCCCCAGCAAGCTTTAATCCTATCATCCAGGAGACTATACCATATGGGACAGCCACCTGTTCCCACATCCCATGCAATATCCTTCCAAGGTGATATACTCAATATCACAGTCAATTCAAGTTTGGGGTCCCAAATGTAGACTTACCTTGGTACTCAGACGGCGTCGAAGGTCCACTTCCATAAACGACTGAATCTCCTCAAATGCACGGAGTCGACACTGGTCATAGTCGATATACATTCCTAGATAGATGCCAAGGATTTGCCACCATTTCTTCACCGTAAACTCACCATCCAGATTCCCGTCCACAACACGAACCCTAGACCATACTCTGGCTTTGGCTTCTTCCACCGACTGAATCAGAGTGAATCCATCAAACTGCTCCACAACAATTGTTGTGTCTTCAAAGAACTATGGACCACGATCCATCGCCCTACGGAGACTGCCTTGTCCTCGAATCGGCCCATAAACCGATCCGAAGACTCACGCTTCACGCTAGATGCTTATGGTACTCGACCCCGAGAGACCGCACCACAAGTGAATCAAACAATGCTTAAGAGATTTCGCCTTTTCAAACGGAAGGGTACCCGGGGAGAAAACACGAGAACAGCGAAGCCGTACTCATCTTCCTCCTTTGTTGCCCCTTGAGAGATGTGAATGATTTGAGGTCGCGCCCTGGACAATGGCGGGAACGAACCGTGAGGTCGAGCCATACTACCTGGATCCCACATGCATATTGTGGTATCGGCAAGTAGAAGAGAAGGAGGGGATTCCGAAATATATCAGGAAGACCTAATCGGACTAGAAAAAGAGGAGAGAGAAAAAAATGTGAAAAAGAAAATAAAAATAGCAACAAAATGGAAATACCTAGAAAGACCTTGCCAAGTGGCACTGGCACAGAACTTTTTTTATTAACATCATTTACTTTTTAACATCGGTGTCATCAAAGTGACTGAAGGAGTTATTTGATAATGTCATTAAAAAATATTTGTCATAGTGGTCAAAATTTAGTGGTCAAAATTTAGAATGTGTCATAAATTATTGATCTTCCCAATAATTTTCTCCACTTGATATATACGTTTACAAAAAACACAGTCAAACTCTGATGAACAAAAAGAAAGAAAGAAAAGAAATGTACGAGTCAATTACACCATTGTAAATCTATGTTGCAAACTTGCAATCAAGTATCAACCCATAAGCTCGAATTACATCAAAACACTCTGCACGGTATCAAGGTGACAAGGTTTATATGCTTATAAGCACTCATAGGGAAGGCGCAAGGATAGGAAGTTATTTCAAGATGACCAAAGTTAGTCAGTAAGATGTGTCCAATACATTTGGGAAACAAGCTGTTTGAGTTCTTGAGTATCCAGTGGACAATTTTCGGGATATACAGAGGCACAGATTGCTAAGGTGGAGCAGAGGCAGGAGGTGCAGGTTCAGGTTCTGGAAGAGGTCTAGGTAATATGTGCTTCAAACGGTTGCGCCTATAGTTCTTCCAGAAGTAGAATTGCTGCCTATGTGCCAAGTCCTTATTGGCAGGAGGCGCCATTGCATTGCGAAAGTTTGCATTCTGGAGTTGCTCACGCAAAAACAAGCAATGAGGGTACATGATGTATTTGGCGTACTCAGGACGCTGCCAATACTGCATATACTTCAAGTACCCGATGAATGCTTCATCTTCAAAGTACCGATTTTGAGCCAAATAGTGAATGCAAGTGGGATTTGCGAGACATTGTACGAACTCCAATTCAAGCAGAAATCACTGATGGCCGTCATCTTGGTCCTTGTAAATTTCCTGCGTGTCATAGGCTTCATCACTCTCGGTGCCAGGCGCCATTAAACTCTCTGTTCTTCTTTTTCTACTTTCTTCTCTGAACTGGAATATATTTCTGCAATTCTGCTGCATATCATAATTAGTTCAAACCTTTACCTTGCTACCTCTATTCACAAAATCTGAAAAGACAATATTTTCTATGACAATATCTGGTTTTATATTTGTCTTAGTTAAACAGATAACATGTTAGAGAGACCAAGGATTTAGAAGAGAAACTAGACGAATCAGGGTGAGAAAGTGACAGACCAGGGAGACAGCAAGAACAACTATTACAATGCCTCTATTTATAGAGAATATTAATACTAGGATAGATGATTCCTAAAACAGCTAGGATAGATGATTCCTAGAACTAGAATATGGAGTATGTGTCTGGTCATTACGAGGAGATTTTTATATATGGAATATATACGCTGACAATAAACAGTCAAACTCTGATGAACAGAAAGAAAGAAAGAAAGAAAAAATATATAACATACGAGTGAATTACCATTGTCAATCTATGGTTGCAACCTTGCAATAGCTCAAATTACATCAAAACACTCTCCTGTCTCTCCACCTTTTTTATTCCTCTATAAATACTCCAAGTAAGTACGCGATCTGAGTACAAAATGGTCTTAATGCATGTTAATTGACAATCTTCAAAATCAGAATGGCATCTTTGGAGCAGTGCTGACATTAAGAATTACACACACAAATGCAATATTAGCAAAGCTCACATTATGTATTCACTCACAAAAGTGTGGAATTTGCTCAGTTGAGGCTTAACTCGGTTACACATCCACACTAATGCTAACATTAGCTTAGTTGAGGCTATTGCGATCCATGAACGGGGTTGCTTTTCTGTTCGTAATCCTTTTTGCCAACCTCTATGCCATGAAATGTAACCCCAGACGAATGATACTGACTACCATATGCAGTGCCGAAGCCCCATCCAAGACCTAGTCCAACCCCACAGCCTCCACCTTCCAAACAAAATGCCAAGTTATGACATGAATAGGCATCTCCTTGTCATGGTAGAATACATTTTCTGCAAATACAAACTATAGACTAAGGGAGAACAGTAGTACCTAGACCAAGACCCAAGAAATTCAGTGGTGTTCCTGTAGCAGAGAAACATCTTAATTAGTAGACCTTCAAGGTCCCAAGGTGACAAGGTATATACGCTTATAAAGTTACAAGCACTCATAGGGAGGGCGTAAGGATAGGAAATTATTTCAAAATGACCAAAATTAGTCAGAATAATGTGTCCAATAAATTTGGGAAACAAGCTCTTGCCGTTCTAAGGTTATCTTTTCTAGAAAGGAAAATAATGTGAACTTTGCGAGGCTGGTAAATTGACAAATTAAGTGTTCAAAAGACAAGCCTAGTATCCTTCTTACTCCTTGGAAAAGAATTAATTCATAGGTATGCCTACAACAAAAACAAAATCCATTGAACATATTCTCTCATTCTTGAAAGTGTGTCAAATGATGCTTATGCAATCTACATTTCGACAGCTATTCAAGAAAAGGATGAACCGATGAAAAATAGAGCCAAGACATTATCAGCCAACAGTGTCGGCTGACTTGCAAATTGTAATTAACTGATGAGCAACAATCTTGGACTTCTTTACAGATAACAAAAATAAGAAAGGGTTCGCAGAATTATAAGTTGAAACACAATATCTTCAAACCCAACTTGTTCGTGACTCGCGAGTCCTATATTAACTGTGGTTGCTAAACTCAGACTGTGCAACTACCCAATTACTGGAAAGTGACACGATTCAGGCATAGTGAAGAAACCTAACAAAAGCATACAAGTCGGAGAAAGTAATAACCGAAGAGAAAGAAGAGACCTCCAAAACCCCATCCGACGCCAAAGCCGCAGCCAACGCCGAATCCTACAGAGGAAAACCAAATCGATTATAAGCTCACAAGTAACTGATACGAGACAACCCAGATAAGCTTTTTAGAATCATACCGAATCCGACCCCGGCTCCATTGAAGTTAGTGATCACCATTTCTGCTGCTGGATAACTGCTGACTGGTAATGTCAAAGCCACAAACAACAGCTCCAGAGATCAGGCTCCGATTACAGTATGATCTGCTGTCCTCTTTTTGCTTTGCTCTGCTAAACAGATAATACGCGATGGTCGCGAAGATGACCTTGGACCATCATTAGATTGGGCCGAAACTTGCTTACGAACTTACGACTTACGTATCAATAAGATCGGGCCAAAACCTTAATTTTGTGATTTGTATCACTAGAGTTGGGCGAGCCCAAAATATCAAATACTTGTTTGGTTATTCTCCCCTCCACCAAAAATACCGTCACTCCATATTTACCAAAATTTAATTTTGTTTAAGGAGATTTATTCTCCGTAATTTTGGTGTGTGTCTTGTCCTTAATGAAACAGTTACACTTTTCAGTCTATCAATTATTCTTCTACAATACGTTATCAGACACGCTTTGAGTTAATAGCCAGTTATCACCACAGAAAGAAAAAAAAACCTAACCTTAAAATTATCTCCACCGCCGATCTTGACAGTTTAACCTCTTCTTCTTGATTCCGGCGATCCTCACACGCTCCAACAAACCCCCCCAAATTCGACAAAATTGCTCAACCTCCAAAGAACTGCTTCAGACGAGCTCCTCCTCAATGTCGTCCAACTTTTATACCGGTCATACCGAGCATAACACCAATCGAAATAAATTTTCTAAACCGTCAATTTTTAGAGCTAAGGATTAAAACTTACTTTATGCAAAACCCTAGATCTTAAGATTGTTATTTGTGATTAATGAATATATATGCCCTAGTTCTATGGATTTATATCTATAGAGTATGAGTGACGGTCCTGGGGGGTCACGGTTTAGAAAAAGAAAAGAAATAAAGGGAAATTGATCATATGTGATGGTTAATCACGGTTTCTGGGTGTGGCTTTTGATCCACCGTTTATTGATGATCGATTTTGTCACTGTACATCATGGATCACATTCTTATTCATTAAAATATGATACTAGTGATCGTGGTTTTTTGATTGATACTGATGAAATCTCTATGTATTTTGTAGATGAGTTCGAATGAGCCGGTCATGCTAGAGTTTGACATCCTTGGTCTTCAAGAAAAGGAATGTCATCGATGGGTCTCCGATGTGGTTAGCACATTCATCGAGAAGAGACTCAGCAACACCATTCAACCTGTTGGGTTAAACATTATTCCACTGTCAGATGAATTAAAAGCAAAGGCAAAAACCCTTATGTTTTTGAGGCGTCATATTCATTCAACTCTCAAGAATCAGTATTTAAAGAAAACAGATCCCCTGGATTTATTTAATGCTTTGAAGCAATGCTTCGATAATGTGCATGATGCACAACTTCATGGGTTGACTGCGAGAAGGGAAGCCTTTAGGCTTCTAGATTTTTCAAAGATCCAAGATTACAATCAAGCGATGTTGGATATGCAGTCTGATTTTAGCTTTTGTGGGGAGGACAAGTTCGAGAAAGACATGATTGAAAAATCGTCGAATACCTTCTCAATCTCTATAAACACTCTTGCTCATCAGTACCAGATCGAGTACAAACATGGGAGGATCCTTACCTTTAGTGATCTCATCAATAGCCTATCCAAAAAAGAAAGGCATCATGAGATTATCCTCAATAGTAACTCAAGATCGGCTGGTACTAAAAAGTCTTAGAGTTACCAAACTTGAGGAAAGGCCCAGAAAGACAAAAATGACGTTCTTTCGAAACCTTATAATTGTAGAGGACAAGCTCCACGTGGTAGGAGATGAGGACGTGTACATGACCGAGATTAAAACGCCAACTCCAACAAGAACCAGACTGATTCGAGTAATGATGGGCAAAGACATTCCAATTTTTGAAAAATTCACCTGCTACCAGTGTGGTTCAATAAAGCATATGCACTAGCAGTGTCGTACTAGCAAAGAAATGCAGAACCTCTACAAGCAGCACTTGGCCCAAGAGTTTAACTTTGCTGGAGATTTTGAGATTGATATTGATACCAATCTCGTCATTGCAGAGGACAAGGAGACGAACCTAGTTACTCTGAATTTTGAATAGCCTATATCAAAGACATCACCTCTGTAATAGATTCAAGTTTTTGGTTTGTTTTTGGCTTGTTTTTCTGCCATTTTTTAAGACTATTGTCTTGGTTTTGATTTGATTTTTGGATAAGAACATCTATGATGTGAATTTTCTAGTTGGCAAGTAATGAAATTTTCTCTATTTTTCGGTATATGAAAGTGTTGAGAATGTTATTTCACTACTCATTCAGTGTATGGTTCGATGTTTACAATTTTATATGGCATAATGACACAATGATATAGTAAAAACGAGACATAAAAAAGCAACGAATGTTTTAATCTCAAGAAATCTTTGACCCATCAAAATTCTTCTCGACCCATCGAAGGCTCCGCTCTGGATCAGTTTTTATATTTTTTGACCCGTCGAGGATTTCCTCGACCCATCGATTGATTGTTTATGTCTTTGTTTATGTCCCGTTTTGACTCATCGAGAATACTATTCGACCCATCAAGGGTAGATATCGAAAAATTGATATTGGTTTTAGGTTTCCTTTGACCCGTAGACACATTTGGACGACCCGTCAAAGGGGTGCTTCTGAACAGATTTTTGACCCATCAAACATTTACATCGACCTCTCACGACACTTGGTATTGAAAAATCAAATTCTATTTTAGGTTTCTTCGACCCGTTGAGATTCTTACTCGACCCGTCGAATGTTATATCCGGTTTGTGGTGTTTTTGATGTCTTTTACATCAATTTCTTGGAAAATGATTAGAAAATATTTGAGAGTTTCTACTGAAAAATTGTTGGTCTAAAATGACCAACCTGGAATTCTACACTAGATGTGGTTTTACATTGGTTTCTGTCATGCTATATCAGCATTCAACAAGGGTCACATCCCTATTCAAATCTTGAAGTATTTACTTAAAGTGTCCGCCTGGTCTTTTGTTCAAAGAGTCACTTATTTACATTACTTTTGTAGATGTCTCAAGGTGAGATTGAGTGTCTTGCAGATAGTGGTACTACCCATACCATTCTGCGGAATAAGCAACTGTTTGTGGATTTTTTCCATACAAATCCTCAATGACTACCATGATAGGTGCAACGCCGATTATTCAAGGGCGTGGTTCAGCATAATTTTTTCTGCCTCATGGTACAAGATTGTTTATCACTGATGCCTTATACACGTCAAAGGTCAATCGAACCTTGCTAAGTTTCAAGGATATTCGCGCAAACGGTTTTCACTTGAAAACATATTGTGAGAATTAACAAGAATTATTGTGTATCACCTCTGTTGCATGTGGTCGCAAGCGCATTCTAGAGAAGTTTTTGGCTATTCGTAGTGATCTATATCTAACTACGGTTCGAATTATTGAATCTAATTCCATGACTCAAATGACTTCGTGTGACTTAGAATCATACAAGTTTTGGCATTTTTGACTAGGACACCCAGGTTGTGACATGATGATCAAAATATTGAAAAACACTTATGGCTATCCATTCTTCAGAGCAAAGAAGTATGTGGGAATACCTAAATTCATCAGTTTAGATGGGGCAGATGAGACTACTCCTCTCAGTCCTGGCTCGGTCTCCAAAATGAGTGCAGCATAATCCTGGCAAAGTATCATTGTGGCATCGTGCGTTATTCCACCAGATTCATATGTTGAAATCTCTGATGCACATCGCTCATTTTGCAAAGCTTGTTCCTTAGAAAATTTATAGGCACGTCCTTCTTTTGCTATTTACAACATCGAGAATATTCCATTCTTACAAAGGATCTAAGGTGATATTTGTGGGCCTATCTAACCGGAATGTAGACCATTTAATTATTTCATGATTTTGGTAGATGCATCAACACGATGGTCACACATTGCTTTGCTATCCACAAGGAATGTTGCATTTACAAAACTCCTAGCATAAATTATTAAGCTTTGAGCACACCACCCGGATCATCCAATAAGGTCTATTAGATTGGACAACGCAGGAGAGTTTACATCGAATTTTTTTGATGATTACTGCATGTCTATTAGGATTAAAGTTGAACATCATGTTTCTCATGTTCATTCTCAAAATGGTTTAGCAAAAGCTCACATCAAGCGGATACAGCTTGTGTCTCGCGTGTTGGTAATTCATACAAACTTACTGGTATCTGCATGGGGCTATGCAGTGTTACACGCAGCTATGCTTCTTGGATTTCGACCCGTAGGACACTAAACATTCAGTGCACACTAGTTGGTAACTGGATATGAGCCTAAAATTTCACATCTACGCATTTTTGGATGTGCGGTATATGTGCCTATTGCACCTCCACAATGCACTAAAATGAGTCCTCAACAAAGATTAGGAATTTCTGTTGACTATGAAGCTCCAACGATAGTCCGCTATCTTGATCTTCGACTGGAGATCTTTTTACTGCAAGATTTGTAGATTGTCACTTCGATGAGACATACTTCCAAACGTTAGGGGGAGAAAGGAATGTATCTATTCCGGTTCAGCGTCAAGAATTGACGTGGTATAATCCCACTATGTCTCATCATGATCCCCGCACATCTCAGAGTGAGATAGAAGTGCAAAGAATACTTGATCTTCAGAAAGTAGTAGACTCTATGCTTGACTCATTTATTGATATTACTAAAGTGACGAGATCAGATATACCTGCTGCAAATGTTCCTATAAGGTTGGAAATCTTGAAAAAGGGATTGGTTAGTACCAACACCAGGCAAGGAAACGTTCCTCCTGCCCATGTGGAAGGTGTTGCGTCGGCCTTAGCTCCTACCAAGAAAAATGGGAGACTAAAAAAATCCAATGATGAGCCATCGGTTAAAGGGCAGGCCATCAAGGCACAAAATGATCCATTTATCATCAACATTGTGAATCATTCACATGAGATTGTCTCTGACTACAGTTATGTCCTTGAATCACAATTGGTATTTCTAAGGGACGCCTTAGAACCTCTTATGATGTCAGAGAAAAAAGAAATCCCGCTTAGAATAAATGATGCGCACGTTCTTATGAAAAGATCTTCCATGTTAGTTGATGATGCATTTACTTATTTCATCGCTTAGGAGATTATAGATGAAGATGAAGCGGAAAATTGCTCTGTGGTTGATTGCCAACGAAGAGCAGATTAGACGAATTGGAAGGTAGCAATCCAGGCCGAATTAGACTCTCTGAATAAAGGCAGGTTTTTGGTCCGGTAGTGCTATGCTCACCGAATGTTAAGCCGGTAGAACATAAATGGGTCTTTGTTTGGAAGCGTAATGAGAAGAATGAGGTCTTGCGCTATAAAGCTAGACTAGTGGCCCACTGTTTCTCTCAGTGCTTTGGGATTGATTATGAGAAGATATATTCTCTGGTCATGGAAATCATCACCTTCCGCTACCTGATAAGTTTGTTAGTATCCGAGAAATTAAACATGCAACTTATAGATGTGGTTAGTGCATATCTCGATGAGGATCTTGATTCAGAGATATACATGAAAGTGCCGGATGACATTGTTATACCCAAATCAAGTAACCTTAAATCATGGAGTGCTCATGTAACCAGATTGAGACGTTCACTATATGGATTGAAATGATCCGATAGGATGTGGTATATACGTCTTAGTAACTACTTGATTGGGAAGAGATACAAGAATGATGACTTTATGCCCTTGCATGTTCATTAAAAGAACAAGTTTAGGATTTTCTATAATAGCAGTCTATGTAGATGATATGAACATCACCGAGACTCTTAATGAGATCAATGAGACGGTTGGCTACTTGAAATCTGAAATTGAGATGAAAGACCTTAGTAGGACTCGATTTTGTCTCGGATTACAGCTGGAATATCGAGTTGGTGAAATCCTTATTCACCAATCTGCTTATGTCCAAAAGATGCTCAAGCGATTTAATATAGACAAAACATACTTTGTTAGCACGCTAATGGTTGTTTGCAGTTTGGACCCCAAGAAGGATCCAGTTCATTTGCTAGATGACGATGAATAAGTCTTGGGAGCCGAAATTCCATATATTAGTTCAACTGGAGCTTTGTTGTATGTAGCTCAGTGCATGCGTCCAGATATTGTCTTCGTAGTGAACTTGTTGGCTAGATTTAGCTCTGCGCCTACGCAACGTCATTGGAATGGAGTAAAACAAATCTTCAGGTACTTGAAAGGTTCTATTGACTTAGGATTATTTTTCCATTACAATGAATACAGAGAGAAGCTTAAAAGTCCCAAAAAATGGATGGTTGAATCGCAACATGTAGGTTCTGGGCTCTTCGATTCGTTGAGTAGATTTCTCGATCCATCGAAGGTAGTGAACGGTGATAACTTGAGGGTGTCCTTCGACCCGTCGAGGAATGGTTTTGAACTGTCGAAATCAATACCCTGGATCAAACAGAACCATTCGTTCAACCCGTCAAGTGAGGACTTCGACCCATCAAATTCCTCTCCTACTGCGAGCAGTTTTATAATAGCCCCCTATTCTGAAACACCGGTTGATGTGTTGGTCGAATTAGCTGATGTTGGGTACCTCTTTGACCCACATAAAGGTTGTTCATAGACTGGTTATGTTTTCACTATGGGAAACACAATGATTTCTTGGAAATCAATTAAGCAAACCATTGTTTCTACTTCCTTGAATCATTCAGAAATCATTGCTTTGCATGAAGCAGTTAGAGAATGTATCTGGCTTAGGTCATTCATTCATCATATTCAAGGGTCTAGTGGATTGCCATCTACTATGACCGCTCTCACTTGTATCTTTGAGGATAATGTGGCATGCATTGAACAAATAAATTTGAGTTATATTAAGGGTGACAATACAAAGCATATATCGCCAAAATTCTTCTTCAATCAACAACAACTCTTAAATATCCATGTGAGCCAGGTTGGTTTGGCGGATAATACTGCGGATTTGTTTATCAATTTATTACCCAAATCGAGATTTGTGAAACGTGTGAGACGCATTGGTATGCGCAGGTTATCTAAACTCCATGGTTGGGTTTACAGTTAGGGGAATTTACATTTCTGTGTACATCAAGGGGAGTCTACGTCACATGTAGTAGCATTTGTACTTGATGTGTTGTACTCTTTTTTCCTTAGACTAAGCTTTTGTTTTATCCATGAGGTTTTTTGTTTGCTTGGCGAGGTTTTTAGTAAGGTAACATGTTATGCATCATTTTTGAGGCCATCGACACAAGGGGAGGTGTTTAAAGAGATTTATTCTCCGAAACTTTCGGTGTGTGTCTTTTTCTAATTAGATACAGATTAGTATAGATAGAGATACATAAAATCTCTGTTTTACAAGGACAATTATTGTAACAGATTATATTAACGTATATATAAGGCATTCTATCAATGAAAGATTTATAGGGACAATTATTGTAACAGATTATATTAGCGTATATATAAGACATTCTATCAATGAAAAAGTTATATTTTCCGGTCAATCAATTATTCTTCTACAAAAAAAATTATTTTAGAGACAATAACAAATGGTAAGATTTTTTGAAAGGAAAAAACAACGGAATTTGTACCTAGCCAAGTGCTATGCCTATAAAAAGTTTAGGATAACTAAACCTAAAAAAAGAGTTTCAAGAAAGCCTCGATACCTAACACATTAGCCAAAGAAAGCCTCGATAACTAGACACCCTCCCATCGTTGAGAACTTAATCTACAATCTCTCCCACCTAGGAGCGCCATTTTCACACCTTAGAAATACAGCCAAAACATCGATCGCCGCCAAAACTTTGACATCGTAACATCAAGATCTTTCTCAACAATCCATTGCTACTATTTTGGCCCAAAATAAACTTAAACATTTTATTACATACTTTGGGCTAAAAAGAATACAGGCCGACATTTACGTCCCACGAAGGATTGCTGCGAATCTGGAAATCAATATCACATACAAGATTCCTAGGCAAGCTAGGAAGATTTACAATAGATACATCCTCAGTTTCTTAGTCTGAAATGTTTCCTTGAGCGATCGGAGAAGAAGAGCACCAATCTCTATAAATAGACTAATCCAAGCAGATTGACACACACACACACACATATACACGAATATGCATACAAGCAATTTATTACTCTCAACGAGTGAACAACAATAATGACGATCAAAGGAGTCCGGTTCACTCGACAGAGCGTGGAGATTCTGGCGGTTTATGAGGTCACCCAACTCAGTGATAGTGAACTCAGGATCTTGTTCACTCGACCGAGCGTGGAGATTTGAAGGTTCACTTTAGCTACCAAACCGACGAAGACGATCGGAGGAGTCTGGTTCACTCGACAGAGAGTGAAGATTTCAAGGATTCAAGAAGTCACCATATCCAGTGTTCTCAACACTCGCCTTAAAATATTGCTCTGCATTATACTCGCACTGCATGTAAAGTATCGATCATTTGTGGCTCAACGAAGAGACATGAAACCTAAGTCTTGAAACAACTTAGGCATGTAGAACTCAATGAGCGAGGTTGGTGCTCTCTTCGCTCCAATCGCTTGTAAAGAAGCAAAGACATCGTGGCGCAAAATCACAACAACTACATTCTGCCCTCAACAGTTGCACGCTAACCACGTTTAACACAACTAAAAGAGATAGGTTGTGATCTTCTTCATCACATCGACCTAACTGGAGGAAATAAAGCCAAATAGCTATCGAACAAGCTTGTTTGACTACTTTAACGTAAACCAAGATCTCTCTCAATAAACAATCTGGGCTAAACCTCACATCACATTCGCATTCCCAAGTATCAACGCTATTCCCGTCCGACGAACCTAGATAGCCCTGACAAGGCTCAAGGCCGGAGGACTTGGTCTGAGGAACCTGTTTAAAGCCTACTATCCAAGTTTAAATTAAAAATAAAGAAACGAAAAAGGGCATAAGGCTTTCGTTCATCTCCACGTCACGCTTTATCAGCGGCAAAAAGACGGTCATACCCGCGAGTCTGACAGTCCAAGTCATATGACTCATGGATTTCATGTTTCATGGGGTGTATTTAACCACGGATTTTGTAGGATTTTTTTGTATTTAAGAAATCCTTTAAAATCTTGATGTATTCAATCTGAATTTTAAACAATCCTTAATTTTTTTGATGGATTCATTCTAAATTTTAAACAATCTATAGAAATCCTGTGGTATTCAACAATTCATGGATTTTTAAGGATTTCATTAAATAACCGATTTTAAAGGATTTTGAAGGATTGTTTATACATAAATGACTTTTTGAAATCAGGCTTTCCACCCAAGAGATTTCCATAGATTTTGATAGATTTTAAAATAGAACATCTCTCTCTCTCTCTCTCTCAATTTTTTCCCTCTCTCCCTCAATTTTTTTTTTCTTTCTACATACGTCTTTAAAGTGTTTACCTTAGTGTCACAACAAAGATAACGTCCTTAATCTTTGCTTTCATTACCATTTTCTCATGGTTTGATTTCATTAATGACTTCAACTACTATACTTTCAATAATTAACTTCTATATGGTATAAGCTTTGGTCTAATTACTACGACTTTATAAATATTATTAAAATGATTATCAAAATCTTATTTTATAACAATGAGATGTCTTCGTCATCTAACGGTCTCTTCTAATTTAAGATGTTAAGTCATCCATTATAGTACATACAAAATTTCTCATATAGAAATGTTTATAATTTTTATTTTCAAACAATAAAGAACTTCATTTTCTAGGGAAATGACAACATTACTTTATAATAGAACAATAAA
This sequence comes from Geum urbanum, assembly GCA_946800695.1. Taxonomy (NCBI): domain Eukaryota; kingdom Viridiplantae; phylum Streptophyta; class Magnoliopsida; order Rosales; family Rosaceae; genus Geum; species Geum urbanum. The sequence goes on from OX327002.1 coordinate 61,308,942, forward strand.
TGTTAAAGAAAATCAAGATAATGAGAACGTGAATTAGAAATACGATGACGGTGCCAATTCAAAACTCAAGAGTGTGATCATAATGTTGGAAATATAAAGAATAATGCATTTTATGTTTGAGTATTTGTTAGTGTATTTTAATATTTGAGTTTTTTATTAGACTTTAATTATTTGAGCAAATAAAATCCAACTAAATTCTTATGGACAATATAAAAATACTATTTCAAATTTGTATGAAATTAAAATAATCCATGAATTTAAAACAGTCTAGAATATACGTGGATTATAAAAAATCCTTTAATCTGGTGGTTGAATACACCCCAAAATTTTCAAGCGGAAGTAATACAACAACAGCAGAAGAGGCAAGAGCAGAGTCGAGAAAAAAATCAATAAATTAGGTAGAAGAGACCAGAGAGAGGACTGACTGTTAGAGTCAGATTTCATTTACCGGCCTTTCTCAGCCTCTCGCTCCTTATCTTCTTCCTTCTTCGATCTTCTCCGAACAATCAATCGATCATGAGCTGGTGGTGGGCCGGAGCTGTAGGCGCTGCCAAGGCAATCAATCAATCTCAAACCCCGCCTCCTCTTTCTGATCACAGCCTTCGTTTCGATTATTCATTTCTAATTAGCTGACATTTATTTGTTTGATTGATGAATTTTTTTGCAGAAGAGATCAGTGGAAGACGAAGCGCCGCGAACTCCGGTGAGCGTGGGCCTCGTGATTGGCGTCACCGGAATCGTCGGAAACAGCCTCGCCGAAATCCTCCCACTTTCCGACACCCCCGGCGGCCCATGGAAGGTCTACGGCGTCGCCCGCCGTCCCCGCCCCGACTGGAACGCCGACCACCCCGTCGAGTACATCCAGTGCGACGTCTCCGATTCCAACGACGCCAAAGCCAAGCTCTCCACCTTAACTGACGTCACACACATCTTCTACGTGACCTGGGACAACCGATCCACCGAGGCCGAGAATTGCGCCGCCAACGCCGCGATGCTCCGTAACGTCCTCAGCTCGGTGGTCCCCAACGCGCCGAATCTGAAGCACATCTGTCTCCAGACCGGAGCTAAGCACTACCTGGGTCCGTTCGACACGTGGGGTAAGATCGAGCCGCACGACTCGCCTTTCACAGAGGACCTGCCCCGCTTGCCCGTCTCGAATTTCTACTACACTCTCGAAGATCTCTTGTTCGAAGAGACGGAGAAGAAAGAGGACCTGACGTGGTCGGTGCACCGACCCGACACCATTTTCGGATTCTCGCCTTATAGTTTGATGAACATCGTCGGCAGTCTCTGCGTTTACGCTGCTATATGTAAACACGAAGGACTGCCTTTGAAATTTCCGGGGACTAAAGAAGCTTGGAATTCTTACTCGACGGCTTCGGATGCCGACTTGATCGCCGAGCAGCAGATATGGGCCGCGGTGGACCCTTATGCGAGGAATGAAGCATTCAACATCAACAATTCGGACGTGTTCAAATGGAAGCAGTTCTGGAAATTGCTGGCGGAGAATTTCGGAATCGAGGAATTCGGGTTTGATGAGAAGGAGGAGAGGGTGAGCTTAAAGGAGTTGATGAAAGGGAAGAATGGAGTGTGGGAGGAGATAGTGAAGGAGAATAAGCTGCAGCCGACGAAGCTTGAGGAAGTTGGAGTGTGGTGGTTTGTGGATGCTGTGTTTAGTGGGGAATGTCAGTTTGGGTGTATGAACAAGAGTAAAGAGCATGGCTTTGTGGGATTCAGGAACTCCAGGAACTCTTTTGTTTCTTGGATTGATAAAATGAAGTCTTACAAGATTGTGCCATGATTCTTGTTTTTTAGGAATTGAAGATTGCTTGTTATTGTGGGGTTTGTTATTCTGGTTGTGCATCAATTAGTTCAGTGATCAAACATCAGAGCCAGGAAATTGGGTCTCTTTCTACATGAATATAAATTTAGGGGGTTTGTCTTGTAAACGTTTGATATATGCTCAGAAATGGAATAAGAAATATTGAGACTGATTTTGGCCTATCATCCCCAAGTTATGCGTTGTATTGGTTGTGCATCCCCAGTCATCCATCCACTTAATAGTCAAAATTCTCCGGCAATGGCTATTGTATATAACTAATAACTATATATATACCCAGTTTATTACAGAACTAGCTTGGTAGAGATACATTGTCTGCACTCTGCAGCTGCTTCTGAGTGTTAATCTGAGTTATGTTCTGCTTGTGGGTGTTAATCTGCCCAACACATCCATATTCTAATGGCACGTGCTGGTTACTAACCTCTGAAAAGTTTAAGTGCAACCTGAAAGTCAAAAAGTTATGGAAGGTACAATTTTTTTCTTTCCTTTCTGTTATTTCATCTCGCTCTGTTTTCCAGAATTTGTTTAATCAGATATGCTCGGGTGGTCCTTTCCCTCCCCTACACATTCTATTTAAATTTGAAGTATTTTCTGTTAACTGCTGCAAACCCTAGCTTAATCTTGTAAGGGGTACATAATAAAAGGCACAAGTTCTTGTAACACCGAGACTTTGAAACACATCTGTCACTAAGTTTTTTGATTGAGATTACAAGAGCTATGTGAGCTGAGGCATTTTGGGTCCAGAGATTAGAATCTGCGGAGAGATCCTTTAGTGCTTCATCATTTTGATCACAAAGAATTGATAAGATTTGACTCCAATCAACTTCCATAAGATTCGAACTCAAGGCATAGTTCCACTTACCAGCTCCACTTGATCATCCATTACATCCTTCTTGTCCTTTCTGTCTCCTGCTATTTTCTCCTTCCTTTGCCATATTATGCATTACTTGTTCTTCTAAAATGGTGAATAAACCTGAAAAAGACATAACCAAAAGTGATTGATTTCTAGCTAGTTGCTCAGAGAAATATCATCCCTAGAAAGCTGCATACTCCTACAAATGCCATGTTAGAACTTATAACCAAAAAAAAAAATGCATCCTTCCTATGCAGAGGAGGAAAGTTTCATGCACCTTTGTTCTCCATCACAATCTTCATCATTTCACCATGGTTTTCTTGTTTGCCATGAATCTCATGATTGCCAACTTCATCGTTACCCTTATTACCCTCTGATTCATGTGGCATTTTCACTTGACCGGTTGCCATCAGTGCCATGGTGGACCGAGCAGCAGCAAAAATCCACGTGGCCTCCATCTGTTTGCTGATCATACGTGCTGCATAGTATGGAATATTGAATCTCCTGCCACCCTTATTCTCAGACTTGATGCACCCATTGATGAACGTGACGCAGTCCATCAAGCTTTCTCTTGCCAACCCTTTCATGTCATAAGCTTGTGATCTTCTCCAAAGACTCTTTCCATGAGAGTTTGCTGGACTTGACAAGCAAAGAGCTCTTGTGGTGTCACTAATGGCAGAATCTGGGTTCCTAAGTAGCAATTGACACTGAGCCCTATTGCTAAAGAGGACCATTCTCACTTTTCTCAGCCTTATTGGGCACAAAGCCAATGCTTCAGAGTACTTGGTTTTAGCTTCTTCCACTTCCCCTCTACAAAACAAACGGTTGGCTTCTTGTTTGATCTGATCCACCAAAACCTTTATTTGTTCACATTTTTCTTGAGAAAATTCTCTATCTTTCTTTGTCCTCTTAACTAAACCCCACAACTCTTCTAATGTCTCATTCATGTTTGAGTTTTTCTGCTTATAACCAAATTGAAGTGATTTTGTAATTGCTTCACCTAAGTTTGATCTATGATCTCCAAGGCCTCTGAGCTCAACCAAATCAGCGAGATACAAAGCAGAAATATCAATAACTTTGTACCTTGTTTCTGTGTCTTTGAGAAGAAGCAAAAGGCAGTCGATTCCCATGTACTGCCAGTCATCTGAAGACCTCGACAAACTACACAGCCTCGCTATGACCTCCTTCGATTCAGCTATCTTTTTCCTCCCATATTTACTGTAACACAAAATTCTGATGAGTCCAATCCCAGCCGGAGAAGTGTGGTTTGCATATAACCCACCCCACATTCCACACAAGTCTCTTAAAAACTCTTGCTTGCAAATAAGTTTCAAAGCCAGAGGCCTTTGCTTGCAAGCAAAACAGTTCAAGATGTAGAGAGACCAGCACTGGAGTTGACTAGCCCATTCCTCAGCCTTGGAGTTCTCCATCTCTATCCCTCCAACACCTCTCGTAACCAAATCACAGTGGTACTTTGGTCTTTCTCCCTTATCCTTCACCCCTACAAAGCTAGCATACACTGTACGAAGACATGTACAAGCTAATCCCATGGCTAACCTCACCAACTCTTCTTCGTACTCCGCCACAAGCTCAAATGTCTTCTCATAGCTCGCGAGGTGTCCAAGGGCTCGAACAGCCACCCGCTGCTCGACCCAACTCATCTTTCCTCTCAAAAGCTCAAGCAGAGGAAATATCACACCAGACTCAGCAGCCATTTTTGCAAACTCCACTTGGTTCATGGTGTAAGAACCGATTACATGAGCTGCATAGTAGGGGATGTAAATGTTCTGGTGTCTTTGGAGCCAAGTAGTATTCTTTTCTTTGACGCCTTTGTGGATCAGTCTTGCCATGCACTCAAAGATACCGAGGTTTGGAAACTCTTGGTCGTCGGGGTGAGTCATGGCAATGTGCCATAGGCTGCTCAGCACCAAAACAGTTTCTTGGTCGTCTCTGAGAGGCATTTGCTTGAAGCAGGTTGCTAGTGTGGCTTTCCTTTTGTATGAGCTGGGTTCTTTCATGGCACAGAAGAAACAAAACTTAGTGGAGCAACCACCATGTTCCTTCTCCTTTTTCTTCATGTAATCCATGATTGAGGGACAATGGTTAGATTTGAGTTCAAGGGAGATGGATAGATTAGGGTTTGAGAAAAATTAGTGGGAACGGACAAGGTTAAAAAGGTGAGAGAGGTAGGCGACGGTTTGAGCTTTAGTGACACTAACGTTGTACATATAGGACATAAAATCTTGTCTTTTGAAGCATCTTATACTTTTGAATTGGCTAGCTGTGCCTAATTTTTGTGTAAGAAACCTAAGTTTCTATCCTCTTTCTAACATATACACGAACCAATATCAAAGAGATTTTACCACACCACTTTCTTAATATGAATTTTTTATCTATATATACTACTGAATGAGTCTGATACTCTGATAGCACTAGTTCTCTCATTCTAATTTTCATGCTTCCCAGATTGAAAAGCAACCTCAGAGTTTTTGCTTCGTTCTACTTCATATTTTTCTGCGTAAACCTTAAATCGTTCAAACAGATAACGGAAGAATCCGCGTGCTTTTCTACATATATGCACATGATAATCATGTTGTCTGCTTGAACTAGCTGAATGTTTGTTCCAGCTTTTCCTTTGTCAACAAGTCTTATGCTACTCTACTACTTCTGTTGATCAAAAGCTTCTCTAGAAGCCAAAACACATCTCCTTATTCCCTACTTCCTGACTTATAATAATGCAGCATTGCGATTACAGATAGATTTTGCTAAATGGAGGTGAAGGACCACAGCTTGAAAATGGTTTGTCCAGTGCTTCTTAATTTAACCTGCAGAAGCACAATGTGGTTATGGTATTGTGGTCCCTTATTCAAGACTCTTTGACCTGATAATCTTGAAATTAGTATTAAATCCTTAACCAGCAAATTAAAGCTGTGATGAAGATAGAAGGGAGGATGTGTACAGATTAAAAACAGAGTTCAGTACAGAAATGGTGGAGGTCTCAAGAATATGCGGCTACTGTATACTATATATAGATCATGGAAAGCATGAAAACCTGAAAAAAGCAGATTTAGAGAGTTTAATTTTCTCTAAATATAGTAACTGAAAATGTAAAAGTACACTTCTAATAAGAGAATGTTCTTAGTTTATTGCTTGTTGGTACAATTGGCGTGTATAGTAGCTGTATTGGTTCCTAACCTCATGATGTTGAGGCATAAACAGATCATGATCTAGATGCACCTACATGAATTTGAGAGGGACAAACGAAATCAGCCTCTGATTGGAAGCTATAGAGAATTCATCCCATATTTGGCGTGCAACAATATTAGATTTCAATAAGAGCTAGAAAAGAGCCTTGCAACAATATATCCTTTTTCTTCTGTGTTTATTCTTTGGTTGCATAACAACGGTCAAACAGCTACAGAATCTAAATTTGCAGAGTAAAAATGAACTACTGCTACTTACTACCATATCAAAATTTTAGAATGAATCTTAAACTAACGAAATCAAATCAGGCATAGATGAAAAATCATTCCTTTTCTATTTATAAGATATTTTCAGTAGTACAACATATTCATCGCTTGCCAGTAGCTTTTCTGGCTGCAGGAGCCTTGTTTTCATGACCATCAGACTCATAGTATCCAAAATTGTGACACATTCCCCGGCGAAAGGTCCGTGCTTTCTCCTGGAACTCCTTCAAGTTCTCACTAGATTTCCAAAATCTCTTCTCTTTATCTAGCCAAGCAAGCCCATTCTGAATCATGACAGCATTTATACTGTCAACATTATCTGATGCAACAAGATTGACTCTAAGTGCTGGTCCAGTTCCCTGTCCTTTAACAACTTTCCCTCCCAAAAAGTCTCTTCCCTCAATCACTGCTGTAAACTCTTTGCAACTGTTCAGCGTACACTCACTGAAATACTCAGCTGCATCTTGCCCATAATTCTCCTCCAAACTTGGGACAGTAATATATGCAAGACTACATAGTTGCGCAAGATCAGGTGCAGCAGCAACAGAAGAGTCAAGAGGGTGTAATTGACTGTAACGGACAGCCTCTTGATTACCATAATCGATGTAGAACACTTCAAACTTGTCTCTTCGAACATTGACAATCCTTGCTCGGTTCCAAGAATTATCTCCACTAAACTGAGCAAGCACAATGTCACCTCTCCTAGGACTAAAAGCATCACTAGCAGGAGCTTCATCGAGACTCAAAGAATCAAGTTGTTGAATAGAGGCAGTCTTCTGGTCTCCAACTATCTGCACATAGAATCTTCCACTGTCCAAAACTTCAGTGACTACAACCTTTAGCTCTTCTTCTTTTTTTGTTCGAAATTGCTTCCTTTCCTTCTTCAAAGTTCTCCCATATTTTCAGCTTCTTTGTTTTTGCAACTTCCATAGCTTGTTTAAGAAGGCGACCATCTTCATTCTTGTCACTCCCACCAAAAGTAGTATATTTTGCAAGGCCAGCTTCAATGAGGGCAATCGACATGTTGGCCCCTGACTCCCACAAAGTTCCCAAGAAAGTTCCAGACCTATCAACTGTCACCATTTCGATCTCAACATCTCTCTGCATTACCTTTCACTTCATTACTTTTATTGCTTCATCCGAATATGGCTCATCACGACCAGGACATCTCACACCAGAAAAAGAGAAGCAATGCAGCATCCCTCTTCCGGAATGTATAGTTTAAAACGATGGCCACTGAAAACATATTCCACCACTGCAGAAACTCTCCTACTTGTCAAGGATGGCAAGAGCTATCTTGCTATCTTGTCCGTTGCCATTGTCAAGTCTGCGATGACCTGAGGAATCCCTTGATGAAGAATGTAATCCTTTCTTGGCAGCAACAGCGCTTGATTCGGCAGAAAGAAGGATATCATAGTATCTTGATCTCGCTTCAAAGTCTTAAGTCTAATAACCTTGCCAAGGCCATGTGCAACAACTAGCTCCCCAACATTTTTCTCGGCCTGGTTGCTTGCATCTTCCCCCTCACCCTTAAAGAAGACTGATCCAAAATTGACTACTCGGGAAGAATCTGTAGTTCCATCTGCTTGGCCTACCGTCCTTGAATACTCCATTTGAACATTCACTTGGCGTCCAATAAGGTGCCTTCTCAGCAACTCCTTGGCTTCACTTGCATATGCATCTTGGTTTTCACCTCTACGAGACTTCGGGCACCAAATACTCGAAAAATTGACTGTTTTTTCTGTATGATCATCAGCCACAATGACACAGTCCCCACTGACAACCTCCACAACAGTTCCGGTGAAATCTTGATGCCAAATTGGCTTTGAATTTGTAGGTGGGAAATAATGGTTTCTCCAGATCTTTAACTTGTTTTTCTTAGCTTCAACCTCTGCATTCTTGAGCTGCCACCTTTCATCTTCATCCATAAATTTGGCACTCCATTCAACATACTTTGCATAACCATTCTCCGTTAGCTCCAGCCCCAAGTCCTTTTCGGAGTCTCCATTAGCATAGTACACCGATCCAATCAACTTTCCTTCTTTATCAAGACCTTTCAGAACAATGCGCACATCTTTATGCAACACACGAGTCTCGGCGAAGAACGTAGCTTCTAGTGCAAGAGAAGCATCTGGTGGCATCCCTGGTGTCTTAGCTCCAGCAACAAGGACTTCAACAATTTGAAACTTCGGAAGCAAGCAGACCTTAACATTAGTGCAATCCAAAACCTGTTCGACAATAGCCTCCACGGAGATGCCTTTATTTGCATCCAACACACTTTGTAGTCTCCCGCGGAGGTATAGGCCTAACGAATGCCTCCGCTACACCTGGAATCCTGCTCCAACGACCAAGACCAAGGTTTAAGGCTCGTTCTTGATCAAGTAGCAAGTCATTATAGGTAAGAGCTGCGCGTGGCCCAGTGACACATGCCCATCCTTGAGAGACAACGAGCGCTGCAACATTATAGTTACCGAGGAATACAGAGCCGAAGACGAATAGGGACCCCTGTGATTGTGTTGTGTACTCCTCCCTGTAACTCACCTCCTTTCCATGGCAGAGCTTCCTCAGATACTCTCTGCTGGCCCATGCAAAGGGCTCATCAAGAGTCTTGGAGTCTGGAGCGCCCAGTTTGGGATCTTTAACACATGACAAATTAAGAGTTCTTTGAGTTAGGATTCCGGCCTGGTTTGAGACAATGACAAGTGAATCGCCGGAACGAACAGCCTTGACTCTGCCTATCATAATTCTCAACGGAAACTCCATTTATTGAGACACCAAACAAACTCTCCGCTCGAAAATTGATCTTGAGGGTATACTACTCCTCTGTTTTCAACTCAGAGTAGAAGACTGTTTTAACTAGAAACTGTTTAGAGGGTATTTATACAGAGGGTATAAAGAGTTCTAGTGGGTCGAGGAATGAGAGGATTGTTATTCCTAGCTTGTCTCGGAAACATTGGAAAACAAGGCAAAACCAATTAAGGTATGTTCCATCATAATTTATTACCAGGCTAATTTGTTGATTCTTCAGGGATTTAGTTCTCCATAATGTCATGGAAACTTGGAAGAGAAGGAAAAGGCACAAAACCTCCAAAGAACGAGCAATAATCACTTGTTTCTTGGTGGAGTCCAATTCTAGAGAGGATTTAGTAAATTATAGATTATAGATTGTTTTTCTATCAATTTTTTCATCCAAAACACAAATCCTAAAACAAACAAAAAACAAAAAATTGAAAAATAAAGTACCAGGAGGAACCTGTACATAGCAATCTCTCAGGTTAATTTGCTGTGGCGGTGGCTCACCGTCGTCTGTTGAATGTTCTACACTCACATCTGATACCGCGACTGTGGGTGCCGTCTCTGACTGTGACATCACCGCCGGTTGAGCTGCCGTCCTAATTGCGTCTATTTTTCTTAATTGAATTGTGGTGGCAATTGCAGTTGATGACTGTCAAGTTTCAATAGAAACTCATCAGTTTTGGTAGTCTTTAATTCACATGCTTTAATTGGCAGATGAGAATTGAACTCATTTAAATACAATATGCATCTAAGATTCAAATGATAGAAATTCAACATAAGATCTTCAGGTCTCCACTTTAAGGACTTGACAGATATACAAGAATCTGAAGAGACGTGTTTCCATGGACTACTCATCTCAGTATATACCTGATCTATACGAGCTCCCTTAGACAGCTCAACCATCCCACCAAAAACCCAACCCCGATTTCAGAATGATTTTACAGTTGGGTACAGAATCTTTCCGGCACCTGAGAAAATCTACAAACAACTAACCGTCCCTCTATGCCTCTATGTACAAAGTAGGAAGTGGGACTGATCCAATACATCTGCATTGCAACCCAGCTTCTAACTTATAAAACTACCTTCGAATTTGTGATAAGCTAGAGACATTTCAATCTGTGCATTCCTCCTCCTAAACATCCATGTTGCTCATCTTCCATACAATATTACTGACGTTGGCATCATGTGACTTTTCGAGTGCAGCAACTTTGGATCGATATGCAGCTGTTGCCATTGTGTTCTTTAGTGTCTGACCCTGAGGCAGTTCACTGGTTTCACTCATAGAAGCAAATCTTAGCTCAGCAGGGGGAATGAAACAATCTACTGATAACCCAGGGACATTGAATGCAACTTCCTCGATTGTCCATGCTTCTTCCATCCTTGTCTTGGTGTGGCTCATTGCAGTTTCTCCAAACCTGAAAAGAGTTACTACTGAGCGTCCCGAGTGGGCGATCATAATCCCTTCAACAGGCCTGTAATCGTCAAGGAATGAATTGATTGTGGTCTCCCAGTATACAGCATCACCTCCGTTGTTCTGAATGCGGGTCAAATGAGAATCTTCCAAGTGTATGAGAAGACCTGTTCTCTGGCTGAAGTAGCCAAACAAAACATGCCTAATGATCTCAGCAGGTCCTTCACTCCTGGCTTTCAATGTCAAGGGATCAGTACAAAGCTTGAGGATGAAGCAGTCCTCACCATTGATCTTCTTCTCGCCAATACATCTTGAATTGGTAAACATGCTTGCAGTGGTCCTAGGGTCGAGTCCCTAAATGAAAATTTAAAAACCAAGGTAAATAGAGTGTGCATATCGAAGCAAACCTCACAACGAACATTATATTACAGAAGGGAAGAAACTTAAATTACCTGCAATGCACGCCTCAAAGGTCGAACAGGCCCTTTAGCAGTGTGTGCACCGAGCCATGGGGTGTGCCTCCATACAAGCTTCCCATTGCAACCAGCATGAACCTTGCTACCACCGATGGCAAGTTCCACATACCACATGTCTGGATGCATCTGCCACAAGACAAAGCCACCCGAATCTGCACCTTTGGAAGAATTGCGGCTCTTCACAACCTTGCCAGCTGTCTCAAACTCGGAAGCTACCATCTTAACCTTTCCCATAGCATAAGCATTGTGGATCGAGTTCTGAAGCTTTTGGCCCCCGGATGCTGCTGTATATTGCTGCAAAATATACTGAGCCGACGAAGTCTCCTACAAAAAATCAACGAAAAAATCAGTGACTTGAGTAAAATCTAATAACGAATCATCACCTGTCCAGTAAATTATGAAAAACACCAGCCTTAATTATCACGGCTATAAATCCACTAGGTATCAAATACTTCCCTTACAAGTTACAGTACCACACACACAAAAGGTAAAAAAATTCAACACCAGCAGCAATAGCAGTTACTTCCTTACAAACATTCTACCACACACTTTGAAGCGGAAATGTGAAAACTTAACAGTGTATTCTACCTTTGGTAAAGCATGCGTGAAATCAAAGCAACTCACTTTGAAGTTTGAACCCAGAAACCCTTACAGATCAAACATAAACATGCATGACACATATGAATAAAATATCCATAACACTGTAACAGTCAAAGTTGACAAATTTAGACCCATGTCAATCAAAATTAAACTAATTAAAAATAGCGTTTTGGTTTTAATTAAAAAAGAAAAGAAGGGGAAATGAACAAGTTACAATGGGTGTGTCCTTGATGCTGAGGTGAGGCAAAGGATCGAGTGTGGTAACGTGCACGGGTCCCAAAGGTGCACCCAAAACGCCAAGCAAGAGTCTCAGATCGGACCGCTTACAGGCGGCGGAGGCAGACGAGGAAGAGGAGGAGCATGAAACCGAGGGAGCCCTACAGAGTTGGCCCTTCATCCAGTGGCCCCACTTTCCCTCCATCTTCGAATCTCCGCCGTCCGTTCCATCCGGCCCTTCTTTGAGCGGCGAGAGCGCCTCACCGGATCTGGCGGGGACCATAAGCTGCTCCGCCACGTGGTGGCTCCTCCTACTCCTCCGCCGCATGGAAGGGGACCCACTCCTGGGGGGGCTCTTGGACCTCCTCGACCGCCCCGGGGAAAGGCCCCTCACCACGTCTTCCTTGAGCGCCGAGAAGAACCCTTGCTTCCTCTCCATTTTTACAACTCTTGCCACTCAAACAAACAACTAGTGATTTGGTCTCGGGGGAACTAACTAAAAGGAAGAAGAAGATGTAATCTGGGTTTTGTGTTTTGGGGGAGATTGAAGGAATAGGAAGGGAGAAAAGAAAAGTGGTGCGAGACAGTGAGAAGAGTGAAAGCAGCAACTGTGAGAGTGGAGAGAGAGAGAGGGAGCTTTTGTTTTTTGAGGATTTGAGAGAGACGAAGGAAATGAAAATAAATAAAGGCAATGATTAAAGAAAGGTATGAAAGAAAGAGGAAGAGGGAAGAAATATTTGCCGGGAGAGAGAGAGGTGGAGCAGCGAAGCCCGAGTCGTCTGCTCAGCGGCTCTCTTCTTTCCTTATTTTTTGCCTTCACTATTTATTTTGGTCCCGTCTACACTACACTGTATATTCCACACAACTAATTTAATTACGAGGGAAAAATGACCAAATTACACAAATATTCCCTCAAAAGACACATTTAGTTGCTCACATTGCATGCATTTTTGTATGTCCAAGTTCATGCAATAAAAAAAAAATTCTTGTTCTTTTGGTATGTGATTTTATTGAATATTTGGTTAGCGAGTATATTATTTTGTGAGTGTTGTCTGGTACTAGAACACGAAACTTAGTATTTATCATGAATTGAAACGTATAGTAATTGTGTTAAATACCAATAGCTATAAAGTAAGAGGGTGATTGAACAATTAGTTAAAACGAGGTGAACTAAAAGATGTCAATTTAAATCGATCACAATAAGTATTTGAGTGAGTACTAGTCCGGTCATCCCTAAACCTTATAAACCAATTAAATCTGACCAAAAAACACTTTTGGTAAGCTAGAACACGCCTCAGAGAAAAAATCTCTCTCGCATTTCTCGTCTCATTCGACGACTCTTCGTTTGACGCTGGTTTTGGCATCACCGGTGTTTGAGGATACAACCAGACAGGGTTGGGTGGACTGATGTCTGGTGGCGGTGCTCAATGGCACCAGTGGTTGCCTCGATCTTGAATTCGGGAATTTGAGGTGTCGGGCGAATGGTGGATGCTCGATGGTTAGCATCGAGTTCAAATCTGGCTGATGGGATCTGCTATATGTGGTTGTTCCGGCGATGGTGAGCAAGACGGGTTATGGAGTGAGAGGTGGAGCGTCGTGAATGTTGTGGTTTGATCGGTCAGACCACGACGTAATTGGTGGGATCTTGCAGGTTATTGGCGACGGATTCTTTGTCGATGCGTTGCACTCCCCACTAGTATCAAAGGGTTGCAATCCATCTCGGCGTGGCGCGATAGGTGGTCGACGACGGAAGGCTCGATTGCGACGGTGGCACTTAACAAACCTCCCATTAATAGTTGAACCTGGTGTTTGGGTCGTGGTCTCCACTTTTTTGCCCCAATAAAGGTATGAGTTTGAGCTCAGTTATTGAGCCTGGTTTATTTTCAGTCTTTAGTTGTTTTTATTAAAATAAACCAATACTCGGTTGAGATCGATGGATGTAGACTTTGTCCCGATTTGTACACCTTTGGTGCTTTGTCTGCTCTAGATTTGGACGTTCGTTGGCTCATTGCATGGATGTACCCCCTAATGGTAGGATGACATGTAGTGTCGACAATATTTGTCCGTAACATAGTTGGAAAACTGATTAGAGTGAATTGATGTGTCGCCTTAGTCGCGTTATCTTTCAGATACTGTGTCGCCTTAAATGTAAAACAAATGAAGTAGTCAATGTTGCACTCTTTGCTAATTAGTACAGTTTATGATACATTATATTAGTCGAATCATCTGATAGTATTTTGAGTGTTTATCTTCTTATGAGATTAATATTTTATGTCCCGCCCCCTTTTATATTCTATCATTTTATTAATCGAAGGATTTGAGGCCTAAAAATAACCGAAAGTCTTTATTTAAAAAAAATGAACCAATTAAATCTAAATAATAAATCGGAAACATCCAAATCATAACTTGCAAGGTACTGATGAAAAACGGGTGTATCAATGTATTGATTTTTTATTTGGTGAATTTCCCTTTCGCTTTTTCTTTTTCTTTTTCTTTGTTTAGGTAGTGGGTTGGCCTAACCAGCGGCAAGAAAGGAGAGCCCGGTTGGTCGTATCAACCTTTCTCGTTTGGTGCCTCTAGCTTCTTCCCGGGGACTACACTCACTACAGTAGACGACCCTAGTGTTGTATCCTTGCTAGTTGCTACACAATACGACGACGCTCCTCTGACAAACAACAAACTTCTTTCGAAACCTTTTTACTCTCATTCTGGAAGTTGAAATCTCCCAGAGTCCATATTGGGCCGATTCATCTCTCTCGTGACCTATATATATAACACCCCAATATGCTTTGGCATCATTTGGCATGGCAGTCTAAGCTATGCTCTGTGTCTGTGAGAGACTGATCAAGAGGCTGCATGCATGTATGTTGCCCTTGGCGCCATATTGACAACGGTCAAGTGTGTCTTGGAGGACGGTCAACACGGCAATTCATGATCAGATCTTTTACTCGTTGGCTGCTTCTGGTTCTGGTTCTTGGTATTGAAAATTTTAAATAAAGAGTTCTATTTTTTGAATGGGAATAAAGAGTTCTATAAGTGAGAAGGAGCTAGAGATGGATGATTATGTACAACTGTGCTCGTATTTTATTGGCCGCGTGCTGCTTGCTTTGCCAATTAGCATGATTCAAATACCGAAGGAAGGCCTAAGTATCATGATAGAAACTAGTGTTAAACTAACATTAACGACTACTCGACCAAGATCGATCATCATAAGGTGCAAAGGATTTGCATGCTCGATAACTAGCCGAGGACGATACTAATTGATGAGAGCCTCCCTTGTTCGATTAGGTCTAATACTTTAAAATTTGAGTAAGGGTATCTAAATTAAAGATTTTATTAAGGATCGGAGGCATATATATAATGTGGATATTTTTCTCCCTAATTAGAGATATTTGACTGATAATAAGTTGGCATGGAGCGACTTTAATTAAGTTAAGTACATTAATATTAATTGATTTGATAGCGACAATAGGAAGATGTTCCCCACTGGATATGATCGTTGTAAAAGTGGCACACCCACTACTACGACACTCATGCTTCTCCAGCACTCAATCACATCGCCATTCACGCATTCATTTTCTGCTTCTAAGCTCCTAATTTAATTTTAGTTAAATTCCATGGGCCATGAAACTGCACATCTCCAGTCCGCTTGAAACGCAATGATTGGAAGCAACAAACTTCCTCTTCTGTTCTTATAAAAAAAAACAAACTTCCTCTTCTGTAACGAAAAATACTCTCTCTCTCTCTCTCTCTCTCTCACTAATTGCATGCATCTTATTTGCTTCATTACTAATTGCCCGTGGTCGAGGGAGACCCCCAACCTGCTCATTGTGACATTGTACGTCTAAATGGAAATTATTGTACGGTTCCTCGGAGAGTTTCGACCTCGGTCAAAGACAATCTTTGGCTTCAAAGTTCATTCCAACTCATTGATTCACATCATATGTGTTTGTTATTAACTTTGTTGGAGGAGGAGGCAAACTTCATGGCCGATGCTCTAGGATATATTCGATGAACAATGTGCACTCGGCCTCAATGTTTTTGACTGTTGATCGATTCCGAATCAATAAACATTCAAGTGCAAGATCTTCGATGTATAATTTTGTATTTTCTTCAAAATGACCAATAAGAACCTTGTATAAAAATTTGACAAGAATAAAATAAAGAAAGAAAGTCACTCACACATTCTAAATCTTTATCATGGTATCAAAATGATGTCCGAACTATAAAAACTATCAAAGTGATGTCTAAATTTTCAAAACTACATCTACGTGATGCATACCGTCAATTTCCGTATATGCTTAGTTAACTTTGCTGACGTGTCCTCTCTCTCTCTCCCTCCCTCTCCCCCTCTCCCTCTCTCCCTCCCTCCCTCCCTCCCTTAACCCTAGAGTCCCAATCCTAAAACCCATCTTCATCTATGCCAATCTCACAAAATCCTAACTACCCAGGACGACCCGTCCCATTGATCCGATTTTGGCTCTGGCACCCCCTCCAAACCCAACCCGAGTTCCTCAACGGACAAGAGATACGAAGAGAGCTGAGGTTGAGATCAGAGGTGAAATGTATAAGAACCAGCTACATAAGCTGGTCTAAATGAGCTGCCTCAATTACTACTGCAACATTCTCTAGGAGATGGCGAGGAGGAAGAAAGCGGCATAGATTTCCTTGTGAGCCGTGAGATTGTGCGCCGACGACGACTTGGCGAGCCGAGAAGACAACTTGTCGCGTTTGGAAGAGTGAGACGGCGTGGTGATTTCTTCGTCGTTGACAAAGCTGAGGAGCTTGGGGCTTGTTTCAGTAGAAAAGTACAGGTAAAAAGTGTATAAGGTGGAATGCAATACTTTCATTCACTCCTGAACTGGGTATTTATACAGCTTTATAAGACACATTCCTAATAGGAAGAAATATCTACAATAAAGAATGAATCAATTCTAATTACAATATGAAACTAGAATATCTACAATAATACTTGTCAACACTCCCCCTCAAGTTGGCGCGTAGATGTCAATCATACCCAACTTGACCATCCATCTACAATAATACTTGTCAATGTTATCCCTTAAGAAATGTCTATCCACCTCCACATGTTTAGTTCTGTCATGCTGTACTGGGTTATGAGTAATCTCAACGGTACCTGTATTATCATAATGTAAGTCCATAGGTTTCTGAAGCCTAAAACCTAACTCTTTAAGCACATTCTTGATCCACAGTAATTCACATACTCCATTCGCCATCCCACGATATTCAGCTTCTGCACTAGAATGAAAAATTACATTCTGCTTCTCACTGCACCAAGTTACCAGACTTCCACCAATAAAAGTAAAGTAACCAGAAGGAAATGCTCTATTGCTATGATCATCAACCTAATCTGCATCACTATAGCCTGAAACACACACATCACTAGTGTAGCCAGAAATACACAACTCACCGTTTCTTGCAACCAATAAACCTTTACCAGGTGTGCCATTCAGATACCTGAGAATACGTAGTACTGCACTCATATGATCTACTCCAGGGTTATGCATAAACTGACTCACCACACTGACAACATATGCAATATTAGATCTAGTATGTGATAAGTAAATAAGTCTCCCAACTAAATGTTGATACCTGGCCTTATTCGTTGGAACTTGATCTAAAAGAAGCTATAACTTGTGATTTTTCTCAATATGAGTAACAGCAGACTTGCAGTCTAACAGTCTTGTCTCAGCAAGAAGATCCAAGACATACTTCTGTTGGGACAATGTAATCCCTTGGTTGGACCTTGCACCTTCAATTCCCAAAAAATATTTTTTAAGTCTCCCAAATCCTTCATGTCAAATTCTAGCGACAATTGTTTTTGAAGACTTTCCATCTCACATAGATCATCTCCTATAACCACCATGTCATCAACATACACAATCAAGGTAGTAATCTTACCATCCTTATGTTTAACAAACAAGGTGTGATCAGAATTGCTCTGGTGATATCCAAACTTCTTCATTGCCTTGGAGAAACGCCTAAACCATGCTCTAAGTGATTGCTTCAGGCCATATAAAGACTTCTTCGAATAGCACACATTTCCTTCATTACCTAGTTTACAACTGACTCCTGGTGGAGCATCCATGTATACTTCTTCTTTTAAGTCATCATTAAAGAAGACATTCTTCACATCAAACTGACATAGAGGTCAATCATAACGGGCTGCAAGAGCAATAAGGATTCTTACAGTGTTAATTTTGGCAATAGGTGCGAAAGTCTCCTGGTAATCAACTCTATACTTCTGGGTATAACCTTTAGCAACCAACCTAGCCTTGTAGCGATCAATGCTTTCATCAGCTTTAAACTTCACAGTAAACACCCAACGACATTCAACAGTCTTCTTACCAGGTGGCATAAGGACCATATCCCAAGTTTCATTCTTCTGCAGGGCTTCTAATTCTCCATTCATAGCTTGTTTTCACTTGGGATCTATCAAGGCATCCTGTGTACATTGCTAGGAATAGATACTGAAGATAATTAATTAACAACAAGTGCATAATAGATTAATAACAAGTGCATGAGACTCAAACAACCTATGGTGAGAAATATTGTTGGCAATAGAGTATTTGGCTTTGGAATCTATAATATGCTATGTTGCTTAGGAACTCCTTTAGTGACACAGTTAGATTTACGTACCTCATGTGGAGCATTCTGAACTGAGATCTCAGTTGGTGATGTAGACAGGGGAATAGAAGCTTCAGTACTATCTTGATGTTGTTCAGAAGGTAAATCAATTGTCATATTCTCACTAATCTGAGAGGAAATCAACTCTTCCAAAACCGGATTTTTGATGCATCGAGAAGATCTCTTTGATGCATCGAAGGAAGCATCATGTACTACACTATCCAACGTCTTCGATGGGTCGAAGGGATTACTCGACCCATCGAGGCCATCACCCTGGTCTGAACTGCTCCAAGCCTTCAATGGGTCGAGGGAATTATTCGACCTTGGCCTTCGTTCGTCCTTTCTTTTGACGGGTCGAGAGGATCTTTCGACCCATCGAAAACACCTCCTTGATCTGCCGTCCCAAACTTCAACTCCAATTCTTCAAGTTCTTCAAATTCTGGCAGACTCAAAGTATTTCCTTCACATCCGCTTCTCTCTTTCTGAAGGGAAGACTCGGACACTCCATCTGAGTAAAAAGGTAGAGACTCCCGAAAGGAGACATCAAGAGACACATGAGTCTTCTTGGTATAAGGATCATAACATCGATAACCTTTCTGAAAATCTACATACCCAATGAAGACACACTTTAGGGCACAGAGATCAAGCTTGTCTCTCAATTTCTTGTTGATGTGAACTTATACAGTGCACCCAAAGACTCTAGGTTCCAAATTAGGAAGAGAAGGGACATTCAGCATCTCATGAAGCTTCTAGTATGGAGTCTGAAACTCAATGACATGAGACAGAGTACGGTTGATCAAATAAGCAGCAGAAGTAAAAGTTGCACACCAATAAGAATGAGGGACGTTCATACCAAATAAAGAGGCACAAACAACCTCCAACAAAGTCCTATTCATATGCTCTGCTAAACCATTCTGTTAAGGAGTATAAGCAATTGAAGTTTGATGACGGATCCCACGAGAGCTCAAATAAGTAAACATGGCGTTGTTGACAACTCACCACCATTGTCAAATTGAAGAACTTATATATGCTGCTGGTATTGAGTTGCCACTATCTTATGAAAGTCAACAAAGCGGGAGAACACCTCACTCTTGTTAGTCATCAAGCAAACCCATGTCATCCGAGTACACTCATAAATAAAAGAAACAAAATAATAAGCTCCAGTAGGTGTAGAAATCAGAGTAGAACCCCAAATATCAGAATGAATTTTCATAAAAGGAACTAAACATTTATTCAAACTGAGATAATAAGTAACACGGTGGCTCTTAGCCAGTTCACAAATATCACACTTAAACTTAGACTCATCAACACCCGAAAATAGATGAAGTTGTAACTTCCTAAGATAACCAAAAGAATTAAAGATGACCCAAATGACGATGCCATAACCAGGCGGTCTCCTTGGTTTTATGTAAACTACTAACAATGGTGGCTTGACTCACTTGATGCTCTCCACTGGATGTTAAATCAAGATAGTACAGCTTCCCCCGTCTAACACCATAACCAAGAATTTATCGCGTTAGAATATCCTGAAAAACACAATAGTTAGGATAAAATGTAACAGAACAAGAGATAGCCATAATGATTTGAATAACAGATAAAGGTTGTATGCTAGAGTGGGGACAACTAAGACAGAATCAATAGTGAGGTTAGGAGAGATAGTAAAAGAGCATTCACCAACAACAAAAGAAGAAGAGCCATTTGCAGTAGATACACTAGGTAAAGTAAAGGGGCTAAGAAAGTGAACTAAGCTAGGGGTATTAGTCTTATAATCCGATACATCAGTGTCAATTATCCAAACATTATTCTCATATGATGTAGCAAGAGAAACCTTACCAGACATACGTGATTGGACAAGATTAGCAAAGGCATTGGTGGGAGAAAGGGTCTTGCGTGGGCAAGGGCCCCACCAATATAGATATCTAATTTTGGCAAAGCAGTTGTCTGGGGAGTGACCCTTATCCTTGCACAGTGGGCAAATAGAGTTGGCATACGGATTTGGAGGGCAGACAAAACTAGGGGACTCAAAAGAGCAGAAAGTAAAAGAAAATCGTCGTTAAGCCACAACGGCCAGAACGTCGGGAGCGGGAATCGACGTCGGTGGTGATGGTGTAGAGGTAGTGGTGGTCATGACTACAGGCTGACTCCGGCCAGCAGAATAAGTAAGACGGTCGGTGTGAGCTCGACGAACATGAGCATAAGTCCTGTCAAGACTCAACAATTCCTCTCTGCGAAGAATCTCCCCTTGAATTTGATCAAATTCCGGATCTAGACCTCCCAATAATATATGAACTTGAAGCATAGACTTGTAGTTGTTATCCTGGACAATTGTAACCACAGTATCAGAAAAAGAGGCCACAAGTTGATCAAATTCCTCGAGCCATGCCACCAATTCATTATAGTAGACAGAAAGAGGTTGCCCTGCTTGTTTGGCAGTGAAGCAGAGGCGGTGCAACTTATAGATCCGAGTAAAATCTTGATCATCGTAATTGGTTATTTGTAAGGCCTTCCAAATTTCAGCAGTAGTCTCGAGACATAGATAGTGCTGAATGATACCAAGAGACATGTTATCGATCAACCAACTCTTTCACATTCTCGTTGTCAGTCGCCCAAGTAGTATGTTCAGGGGTTCCAAGAGGTAGAGCAACCGAGACACCAGTAAGAAAGTCAAGCTTGTTCCGGCCTCCAATGCGCATCTGCATAGTAGGATCCCATGTAAAGTAATTGGTGTCATTCAAAAGAACTCCAATGGGAAAATAGGAGTTTTCCTGATGGTAATGGATGGATGTAGATGTAGGTGGAGGTAGAGAAGAAGAGATCACAGTAGCGTCAGATCCTTTAACCGTGGCAGCGAATTTAAGGTGTAGTGGGTGACAAAAAATAGGATTTTGTCTGTAGGTCTACAGGATTTGCTCTGATGCGAAGTAGAATAGTATAGGTAAAAAGTGTTTATGGTAGAATGCAGTACTTTCATTCACTCCTGAATTGGGTATTTATAGAGCTTTACAAGACACATTACTAATAGGAAAGAATATTTACAATAAAGAATTACAATGGGAAACTAGAATATCTACAATAATACTTGTCAACAGTTTCTGCAGCCTTTTGGGCTTGGCAGTAGGGGAGGGTTTAAGGACAGATTTGAGTGGCAATGGTGGAAGGGATTTGGTTATCGTCTGTGTTATCGCCAATCCTTTGTCCAATTTGGTGAACTTCATGGATTCGAGGAGGATCGATTTGGGGACAATGGTGTAGATGAGAGAGTTGAGAGAGTTGAAGCCGCATAGTTTGGACTGCTACTCTAGGGTGGCGGAGTTGTGGCGGCACGGGAAGGTGTCACTATTTTTCAAGGTCTCGACGACGATGAACTGAGTCTTTTATGATAACCCACCAATGTTGGTTTTGCCCGGCTTCGAATCTGATCTAGGATTCATTGTGCGAATGAAGGAAAACAATGAAGAGATGTATCTTGAAGGAGTGTACATGACAGGGGAAGAAGAAGAGCTCTCATTGTGGCGAAGCTGCTTGGCTTCAAAAACCAAGTGCTTCACAACGGCCTGGTTCGCTAATTGGCGAGCGCGCTCCACTGAGAGAATTAATGTTTAGAGAGAGAAAATAAAAAATTGTATGGGTATTACAGTCTTTTTTTCTTTATTTTTGAACAAAAAATGTCACGTCATTAACATAGACGGTGTTGTGACGGAAATTGAAGGTAGACATCAAGTAGATATAGTTTTGAAAGTTTGGACATCACTTTGATAGTTTTTAAAGTTCGGACATTATTTTGATACCACGACAAAAGTTCAGATGCTGTGAGTGACTTTTTTCTTAAAATAAAACGGTCCGAAAACAAACGAACCAAGGACTCAACGGTACCTAACCTCTATGTACGTATGTATGCAGTCTTCATCCAGCAGGGGACATGGAAGAAATATAGTGGCTGAAGGTCCAAGTCTCAATCTCGTCTAAGACTCAGATTGATTCGTTCTCATATCTTTTATATCTTCTTAACGCGCTATCGAACTGTCTGCACTCAAAAGTGAATGTGAATCTTTAGTAAGTACTTGATTGGAAAAATGAAAGAGATTAGAGTGAGCACCCAGTCCCACATCAGAAAGACAGAAACAAGATGAAGCACGGGTTGAGCTGCTTATTATATAAACACAGGGGTTTAATATTAGAAATCATGATCCTTCAGGCAGAAACGGGATGTGATGAGTGGTCTATAATCGCGTACTGCGAGATGGGTGTCCGCCCCTGCCTGGTTACGACAATTGGGCATCCTCATCATTACCATCTGATCCCCACCCCTTTAAATCAAGTTTAAACTTTATAACTAAGTTTACAACAATCATTCAAAGCCCAAATACAGAATTTAGGAGCCCATTTTGAATATGTTTGTTGCTTGATGGAGAGGCCTTGAGGAGTTGAGGTAGCCAGCTAGTAGTTAGCTACACATTTTCCTCCCAAGTATTGAATTGGATAAGTTGGATCACTAATTCCATATATGGGATGCTAACTCATTCCCTTCACTCTCACATCAGTCACATGGAAGCTAGCTGTGCCAAACTGGCAGGACAGCAACCTTTCACCATTGTGCTTTGCATCCAAATATGACTCCTCAATCGGAAAATGACTTGTTTCAATTACTCTTACTATCTATTGCTTCTTGTCATGGAAATGATATACCTAAACTTAGCTGGAGTCAGAGACAGTATATAAGAACCGCCAATGGTATTATCACTATAATGCGAAGTGTGATCTATTAACAACCTAACCAAAAGTGTCGAGTATTGAAGGAATTGGTTTTGTAAATTGTTGGGCCTAATTGGTTTCATTACCTATATATAGATTGAGTGGGGAAGAGTATACACTTCTTCACATGAGAGGCCTTTTCTTTCACTTTGGACCTTGGTAGCTCCTAGCTTCCAGTAATTGTTTGAAAACGATGCATTATTCCTTGCCTTAAGAGCATGGACAGCTTTTGCCCACACGTTTTGACAGAGTTCAAAACCGTGTGGATGAGATACATGAATCTTTTTTTCTTTTTTTTTTCAAATAAGATACATGAATCACCACCTTCATATATCAGCTACTTGTTACTTGTAAGTTAGAAACACTTACCATTCAATTCCGCTATGGCTAAGCTCTGAAGCGTATTCTTTCTAAACAATATTTCGGCTTACTGTTTCGCAGTACAGTACTTAGGCTTATTACTGACTAATGGTCCATGCTTGCTTTACACAGTTGCATGACCTGCATCTTCTTTTTTTCCCAACTATCCTTGTGGACTTGGGACATGGCCGAATGAGCGTCCTGTCGTTCTACTGCTGATTAGCAGTGTTTATGCTTAGCTAGGATTCTCGGTTAGGTCAATTCGTGAGGATTTAGTTCTGCAATGAACAATGAATGTAACATATGTTCAACTAATTATATTAAGAATATAAAAAGTAAAAATTGCCCCCTTGACCCGCCCGTGCACTATTTATTAATTAATGTATGAAATTACTGAAATTTAACTTATTAGCTTCTGGTAAATCAGAATTATGTATTTGATCAACTTTTACATACTAGACTTCGTTTTATTTTTTTGGTTTTACCCCGGTTTCTAGGGGTGGGATTGGTTCCACGAAAAACCGGAGAACCGGATCGAATCGAACCGAAACTATTAAATTCGGTTTGGTTTTTTGAATTTTACAAAATAATATTGATGATTCGGTTTCAAGTGCAAATGTTTCTGTTTCGGTTCCGGTTCCTAAGTTACAAAATTTTAAGGAACCGAAAAGAACCGGTAATATGAAAATAACACATGTCAATATATTATTGGTAGTTTTGTAAAATCTATATTATGTACTATAGACATGGGTATATAGGAACATTCCTTTCTAACTATTAATTATATGAAGAAAAAAACTCTCAAAACGCTAAATCTAGATAATCTACCTAGTTGACAACCCTCACACTCTCACCAAAAAACTCTCACGCTTAAAAAAATGCGGATAATGCAAGGGCAACAAAAGTTACCAAAAATTAGTTTGTTAAATTGAATGCAACTTTGAGGTACATATGTAGTCTTTGGTTCAAAAAATTTTATGGACTATAGTTGCTGCATTTAGTTGTTCTATTCAACAAGAAATTCAAAAACTTGTTTGACGTAACTTATTTAGCTTGTAATTTTTAATATATTTGAACTAAAAGGACTCGATGATTGTTGGATACTTGCGGATCGAGTGATTTGTGGATGTATTTAATTTCTTATTTTGTAGTTTTTCGTTCTTTTTCTTCCAAATTAGGCTATTTATTAATTTTTCTTTATATATTTAGGAACCGTTAGAACCGTAGAACCGATTCCGGTTCGGTTCTATACAAATTCTTCCAAAAAAATACAAAGAACCAAACCGTATGTACATTGAACAATTCCGATTCCACTTTTTAAAAATAATCAATAGTACCGAACCGATCTCAGTCCTACCAATTTCTATTAAATCTGATCTTGATATTAACTTACCTTCATAGCATGGATGTTATATCTCATTATTCTTTAATTATCCAAAATTGATGTATTAACAAGACTAACGTACGTCTCTAGTCAAAAGCATACCATCCAATTCAACAGTTTCATATGTTTGTGGTCTTAATCTGTAAAGAAACTCCACGTACATGTAATTTTACAGCCTGTAATCCTTTATTATATATGTTGTAGTACCATCTTATTTTGTTTTAGATGCTTATAATCTACGCACTACAGTTCGTAGTAAATAGTTAATTAAGTTCCATGGTAACAACGCATGCATCCCTAATCATTTACTTACTGTTTGACACAAAAATCTTCTCAGAGGATTTGAGAGATATTATAAACTGTCAATTTTTCTCGATTATGCTTCGTGCGCTGGCGTGCCACCGTCTCGTGACGGAATGTCGAATTTGTAGGCTAGTGGCTACTGACTTCTTAATAAGCGATTTAGACGAGGAGGGCACCAACATCGCCTCAATGGATCCTTCTTGCCTAGTGACCTAGAACTTGCTGTTTTCGTGTCTCTAGCTGAGCCACGGAAATCAATACTTTACACTCCTCCTGGTGTAAAGCAGAGCAATCTCCTTGACGCGGTGTTGAGAACACAAGGATGTTGCGTCCTTGAACCTTGAAACTCTCACTCTTCCTGGTGACAAGCCTCTTGATCGTCGGTTGAAGGTTTTTGCGTCCTTGAATCGTAAAAATCTCACGCTCTTCGGGTGACAACTCTCTTGATCGCTGGTTGCAAGGGTTTTCTCGTGATGAGAATGATAGTTTGCTGGGAGCAAAATATGTATTTGATCGAGGATCCCTTTCTAATCGTTTTTCTTCCCTTTATATAGAAAATCGTAGTCGTGTTCCACTTCACTTGGAACTCTTCTGATATCGGTAGTTAGACTTGCTGTATAACTCTAAGTAATCAATAAAGCTCATCCGATTCTTACCTCTAAACATTCCAACAAGTCCTACTTATTATAGGAAATGTTAGATAAAAACAGCCGCATGAATCAGCCTTTAACATTATTTCCTTCAAGCTCATTACGACCTGAACCCACACACTCCACTCGGGCCGCTCGCCTAATTCAGCTCTCAAAGCTCAATAAAAAATATTTAATTTCGGCTTCAAACACCGACCACGCTAACTTAGATCACAATAAAAACCTCCCGTCTCATCTCCGAAACTCAACGCTCTAAAACGTTTCAAAGTACAAACTAGTTCTTCATCTTCAAGCTCCATCTGTCCTCTTTTCTTCTTGTTCTCTATGAACCTAATTCAGCTCTCAAAGCTCAATAAAAAATATTTAATTTCGGCTTCAAACACCGACCACGCTAACTTAGATCACAATAAAAACCTCCCGTCTCATCTCCGAAACTCAACGCTCTAAAACGTTTCAAAGTACAAACTAGTTCTTCATCTTCAAGCTCCATCTGTCCTCTTTTCTTCTTGTTCTCTATGAAAATGAAGCTCGCAGCAACCTTGGTGCTCGTTTGTCTCGTCCTCAGCTCCTCTGTGTTCGAGACCACAATGGCTGGTTCACCTATGTTAATTTCAGTACCATATACTTCTTTGTTTAAGATCCTCGAGTTTATCCATAGGCTAGCTTGCTTCCTTATTGTTTTCCTTCTTCGGTCTCTTGCCTTTCCTTTTGCTACGGATCTAATTGCACGCTGGTTTGGTTTGTTTTGGTTTGGTTCCAACTTCCATGGACAGCTTTTTGTGACTCAAAGTGCTCGGTGAGATGTTCGAAATCTGGATACGCAGAGAGGTGCCTCAAGTACTGCGGAATCTGTTGCCAGAAATGCAACTGCGTTCCATCTGGGACTTACGGAAACAAGGACGAGTGCCCTTGCTACAGAGACCTCAAGAACTCCAAGGGCAACCCCAAGTGCCCTTAAACATCGATCAATTACGTACTACATGCAACATCTTCGATATTTATCTATTTGTACGTAAAATAAAATATTAATAAGTTGATATATATCACCGTGTTTTCACCCTATTTATATTCAAGATGAAATGTTATATATATGAATAAAGACATTGAGACTGTTATAAGTTATTGTTATTGGTCATTGAAATTTCACAATTGAGTCTTGATCAATTGCGAGCTTCATCCGCTCTTTCTCGAGCTTCTTTTCTGTAATCTTTGGTTCTCTTCTCTTCTCGATCAGTTGGGATATTCACTGTACAGATGGTGTTTGGTACCTGAAATATCCGCTATATATCAACTCTTTTAGGAGATATATAGCTCAACTGAATGGAGCAAAACTCACACTGTACGTAGTAGCTAGCGAATTCGAAGAAAAGATGAGATGCCCTACTCAGTCGGCCTTCTTTGGAGTTCAAATCTCGTACGTATAGATTTGGTTGTTGCTTTGTTTCGCTTTGTTATATAGCATGCAAGAACTGCCTTGCTAGATTTGGACACTTCTATAATTGACGCCAGGACACTGCCATCCAGCTGTTTTCAAACGTTAAAAACAAAGTTCAACTGGGAATTACTCTTTCACGATCAATATGTAATAGTATGATTTTCATGTCTTTTCCCCAAATTTTCATTTGTCGAATTTTAAAAAAGTTATCATATTGGCCAGGCCGTACCAAAATATGGCCCGACGGCATAACCCAAAAAACCTCCAAAACGATGATGCTATTTGCTATTAGTTCGTTACATCATAAGGTTTCCTTGGGATGATGACGGTAATACTACTAGAAATAAGAAATGATCGCTGTTCTGTAACCAAAGAAGGCGAGGAGGAATAGTGTGCAGTTAGTTACGCCCAACCCCAAAGCATCGACTTCAAACCATCAATAGCAAAGAAGATTAAGATACTGAATTCTTAGTCCAATCTTTTAAGGGATATATAGCTTGCATAAGTTGAAATACTATATTGAAATTTGCAAGCTTTGTGATTACATAAGTAACGAAAACACCAAGAAATAAAAATAAAAACCTGTGATCAGTTCTTCTGGTTGACTAGAAGGATCACTAAAGCCTACCTATAAATCAATTCGCCATCGTCACACCATTTCTCACTTGTTCTTCTGAACTTATACCATGTAGTGACAGAATCAGGATCATGTGTATTTGTTACCTATTTGTCTTTTCACTTCCCTATACTGTGCACTAAATGTACAGCGAATAAGTACCTGAGGGATTGCTCATCTCATCTCCTCACTAGCTTCACTGCATCTGTATGTACAGTTCCAAAGCTCAGTCAACATAAAGCAGTATCTCCAAGGAGAAATTCTAAATCCCTAAAGAATGTCATCTGAGGGGTTGAAGTTCTTGCTCAGGAACAATGGCACCACTAACAGGCTCATAAGGAACGCCCTCTTGCAATCTGTACCTTCGAACCAACCATGCCCCTAATGCTATTAGTCCAAGGACTGAGATAACTGAAGCTCCACCTGCTACCACCCAAGAATGTTGCGCCCACCATGACCTGTGGTTAACCCCACCCCAAAAAAAATAGTTTTAAAATGAAACCAAATACAAAACTTTCGGTGCAAACTTATATCATATTCTATTTTCTGTTGTCTTCTAAAGCTAAAAGCAGGTGCTTGTTTTTTAGTGAACTCGTGATAAGCTTGCGAGAACCGAGTAGAAATCGTAATCTTTTAGCAGTGTGCAGTTGAAGGAAAAAGAAGAAAAATATATAACATACTGCTTCTTTTGAGGTTCAACTTTCAATTTGACCAGCTGATAACTTCCAAATTTATGGGGGAGTTGCATTTGATGTTCCCTTAAGCGCACAAGTATTCCCTGAAATTAACAAGAGTAAACACTGTAGTCAGCAGAATGAAAAGGCTCCAACCGCAGCACATCCACTAGTGCACTAGAAATAGCATTTACCATCGCCTTGGTAGCAGTAAAGCTATTAGCAGATTCAGCTGGGAAGATGGTGCACTTAATGAGGAACTCGTTTCCTGAAATGGTGTAGTTCCTTGCATGAACCTGAAAAGCAAACTTTGTTGGTTATGCTAGTTTAATCCAAGATATACGATCGCAAAGTCCTCAAGTCATACTAGCACTCTAAGGCATGTACGAGATCACCAACAGACGAGATCAATTGAGTTGTAGGCTTGTAGTAGATTTAGGGTTAAGGTTAACAGTTCCAAAGTAAGTTTCTATTCGTCCAACAATAATGGTCCGATCCCCCGGCATAAATAAACACGATTGGTCTTTTGATATCTTAGTATTCCCTCAATGGAGGTTTGAGCATTTTTTTCTTTGATAATTTAGAAAATTTTAGATGTTGAATTCTTGTTGCCCAACTGGAGCTTATGTGCATATGCTAGCCGGGAATATAAGAGTCAAAACCCTTCATGAAGGATTTCCTAAGACATCAAGTGGCAACAAAAATAAAGAACGAAGGTACCTGACTGGATGATGAGGAAAAATATGTACTTCATCCAATTAAACTGTAAATTAAAAGTTTAAATAGCAGAACTCTACCTGAGAATAATTAACTTCCAGCTCATGAGCAATAGCCTCTGCGAGTTCTGTGAGATTAGGTTTCATAGAGGAGTTGATGTTGAGAACCATATCGAAACTTATCTGCCCAATTTGAAGTTCACCTACATATCAATCATTTGAGATGTCATTCAAAACAGTTTAAATTCCATATTTCAAATGCATGACAAGTGAGGTTATTGTTTAAACACACAAACATGAGATTTAACCAAAGCCAATTTAGTCATATTGTGGGGGAAACCAGACAAAAACATAATTCAGCTAGTAACCTGGTACACTAGTACTGTGAACATGGGCAAAGAGGAGCAACAGTGAAATTATGGAGCAATAGAAAACTTAATAGTCCAACCAGAATCAATTAAATTCATCACTATTAAGCACAGATTCTCGAACATCCTGTGTTGGTTCACATATAGGTACACTACCTAATTGCTCACACAAAATTTGTACACATATGACTAAGCTTGAACAGACATAATAGATGCAATTATCTCCATTCTCATATGATCCAGTTCTTCATGTTCCAGCCTTGAAACCTGGGAGTACTTCATTTATCATTTACCTGGAAGAACAGTTTGATGCAACTCAGCAGGGGTGATGTCAGGAGAAATCTCTTCACTCGTGTTGTGGTCATTTGAAGCTGGGGGTTGAGCATTCTCGGAATTCAAGCTCTTCCATAGTTCAGAACAATTGGTTTTCCAAAAACCGATCTTCTTCTCTGCTCGATCATAAGTCACAAGGGTATTTCGTACAAGAATTCCTGCCGAATTCAGACAACATATGAGCTACCACATTAATTAAACTTTGCATGGTTATGATAGGGGAGAAGAATGGGAAAGCATTATGTATATGCAATATGTACACAACACTTTGCTCACATAAGAAAGTGTAGAAAAAATCACACCATACCTCCTAAAAGAGTGGTTGAATCCCCATTCTCAAAAATTCCCAGGCAATAGGCGCTGCTAACCTTTGTATGCTTTTAGGAGGTACCATGGCATAACAAACAAAGAAAATCAATGGATCAAACATTTGTGTTCAAAAGACACCATACAGATCAAATCAGGCACATGCATTGTAAGTGCAATACGATCGGTTTTGAGTAGATACACGAGTTTGATGTGCGCGAATAGAGACCATAAAGTCATGCATGAATTCCAGAGAACAAGCTCAAGCACAATCATAATCATAATCAAATTACCGGAAATAAGTAGTTCTCAGGAGACAGGGAAAACTTCTTTCCCTTGCTGAACACCATATCAACCTGTGGAAAAACTTTTGATAGTTGGGTGACATCCCTAAATAAATGCCATGTAGAATTTTCAGATTTACAGAAAAAATAATTAGTCAATCAAGACATATAACGTGATGTGAGCTTTCCAGAGGATTACCTCCCAGCACCTGCGAAACAGATATCTTTATAATTTGGATCAGGGCCATGGACTTGTTTAAGGTTATGAATCTCACTCATAATCTGCACATGACCAAAAGAAGGACATACATCAGATAATTCTTGAAAATGACCTAACCACCCTTGAAAGTAAACAATAAAACAGCCTCGGCGCCACCCTTTTCTCGATCACAAACTGAACTTAGCCTTTCTAATAGACATCAAAAGAAGCTTGCCCCTTTCTATAGACGTCAGAAGAAGCTTGCATATAGATGTATTCAAAAAGAATATAGAAACAAGACAGAACTCAAAAGACAAAGTCTTACAGCATTCTTAAATGCCAGAAAAGCTTCCTTTGGAAAGTATGCATATGTCGTTCCACTATCCAAAACAGTTCCATGCTTTTCATCAAAAACCTTCGGGTTTAACTTCAAAGGCTTTCCAGCCACATGGATCTCCTTCAGTTCAATATTGTAATACGGACTGCCATTCCAAAAGACCAAAACTGAAGTATATGTGTGAGATGAACAAAACAAATTACACTTTGAAACAAACTTAAGTTAAAGGTACTATAACAGAATGTACCTCCGAAAAGGATCAGAGCGGGTAAACACCATATCCAGAGGCGATTTAATCCCACCTAGAACCATAGCACCCCCACCTATACCCATTCCTCCATAACATAACGAAAACGAATCACTAATAACACCCTTTTCAACAAGCTGGTCCATCACGCTAAGCTGCCCGCGCCCCAAACCCATTATACCATCAGCACGTTGGCTGTAAAGATCACCCGTCTCAATATTTTCGCAACCGAAAACAGCACGCTGGGGCGCAAGCACACTCTCATTGCCAAAAGAAACGACATCCTCACCGAGCACACCGCTGCTAGAGCTCTGCTCCGCATACCGCCTCTCGTAAGTGCACTGAGATCCTTTCTCGTTGCAATTACAATTCATATTACACTTTACAGGTTCATACGTGGTTGACACATCCGGCTGAAACCGAGGGTCCTACATTACAACAATAGCTCAGATTACACAAACTAACTTAACACTAATAATTTCATAACTAAAATTAAAACGACGAAAAACGAACCTGATGATTACCGCACTGTTCACAGTCGGAGCAAGGCACATACGTCACTGTGCTTCCGGTATCCACAATCAGAGCGAACATCTGAGGCGGCGTACCGATCCACAGCCTAGTCGTGTAGTACCTGATTCCAATTCCAAGTTCCAAACACTTCATTTAAGCACAATTGGAAAATCCAGAGCTGAACAAATATGGTGAAAATTGAGGAGAGAGAGAGAGAGAGAGAGTCAAGTCAAACCCGTTGGCAAGGAGATCGTCGTGGAGCCTCATGCGAGCGTTAGGCTCAGATCTCTGGAGACGTCGACCGTCGAAGGTTCGCCGGTAGTGGCGAGCGTCGGGGGAAGAGAGATGGAGAGGAAGGATCATCGGACGGCGGTCATCGTCATCGGCGGTTGAAGCAAACGCGCCGCCGAGATAGAATAAGAGGAAGTAAATAAATAGGAGTACGGAGGTTCGAGCCATGAGCGCCTCCGAGAGTGGTGGTGCAGTTAGCAGTAGGCGGAGGACCTTGTTAGAAAAGTCCTCTCTGCTCCCACGATCGCAAGTCGCTGCTTCACAAACCAAAATTTCAACCGAGTTAAATTAAATTAAATTAAATTCTTTTTATTTGTTTGTTTATATAGCTTTCGGTGTATTTGGCGTGGAACTAGCGGCAGGTTGTTTGGGTTGAAGTAAGAGCTGACAATAGGGATAAAGCCACGTCACAAGTATCGGAGTTTGAATACTGTAGAGTACTGTAAAACATTCGACTACAGTCTACATGGAAATTGGCAAGAAAACAAGCTAATACAAAGTTCCAATGCAGAAGAATATTGAAGCCATTGTGATTTGAATCTAAAATATACCAATTAGAGAGCGAGGTTGTAAAACATTAAACGTTCTTTGGCACAGCTCATAGCAGCAACAACTACTGCCTAGAAAATGATCAAAAAGAAAAACAGAAGGTAAAAACAACAGTGTCTCTGCTTCACATCAACTTGTCGTTACTAGTAGAGATCGAATCATCTATGTATCGCACTATTGCCTTCATTATCTACTTGTCCCCGCCTCCGAACATCCCCATCATGTCTTTAGAAGAACCCATTTGCTTCATCAGGTTCTGTAGCCCTCCCATGCCACCAATCTGCTTCAGCATCTGGGGAGGGAGGACCTTGCTCATTTGCTGTGCATTCATGTTTCGGGAAAGAGCGCTCATATCACCCTTCTTTGGGATCTTGAGTCCCTTCATTTTGCTCCATATTTTAGCGAGACGCTTGTACTCTTCAAACATCTCCATCACTTCTCTTACTAGACGGCCCGAACCTCGTGCAATTCGCACCATACGAGACTCAGTAATCAGTTTCAGGTTTGTGCTGTCCAACTCCTCATTAGTCATCGAGTCCATCATGGTCATGTACCGCTTGATTTTGGCCTGGCTTTCCTTGTCATTGCCTTTAGGCATCAACTCGGCACCTGGAAGCATTGAAGTGAGCTGGCTGAGAGGACCCATTTGAAGCAAGTTCTGAAACTGCTCGTACATAATCCTCAAAGTGAAGGTCCCTTCTGAAAGCTTCTGTAGAAGCTCTGGCTGGTTGTCCAGTTTCGGAACAACTTCCTGAATCTTGTCCATAAATCCAGACCAGTCACCCATGCCCAACAGACGGCTGACAAACGGCTTAACATCAAAAACTTCAAACTCATCCATATGCTCTCCTGTTCCTATGAAAATCACCGGACTCTTTGTTGCCGCAACAGCACTAAGAGCACCACCTCCCTTAGCATGACCATCCATCTTAGTCACAATAACAGCTCCAACCGCAGCACTTTGCTTAAACGCCTGAGCTTGATCAAACGCAGCCTGACCAATACTACTATCCATCACAAATATAACCAAATCAGGCTTCGTCGCTTCAGCCACCTGCCGCATCTCCTCAAACAAAGCAGCCTCCTGCTTGTGACGCCCACTGGTATCAACAATTATAAGATCACAATTCTCCTTCTTAAAAGTTTCCACTCCTTCCACCGCAATCTTCACCGGATCTGACTCCATATAGCTTCCATAAAACGGAATCTTCGCCTTGGTCGCATTCTGCTTCAACTGATCAAACGCACCAGCTCGAAACGTATCGGCACACACCAACGCCGGCTTCCAGCCTTTCTTCTGATGATAATACGCATACTTGGTACAAGTTGTAGTCTTTCCAGACCCTAAACAAATATCACATAATTATAAAGCATAAATTAAACTGCAATTCGAACAAAGATTCAATACAGTAGTGTTGAGAGATCAGATAGATTCAACATACCTTGAAGACCAACGAACATGACGACGCTGGGTTTGCCCTTCTTGGGAGTAAAAGAGGGTTTACCGGGGTCGAGCATTGTGCAGAGCTCGTTGAAAATAGCTTGCTGGATAATCCGACGCTTGTTGTGGCCGGCGGCGAGGTCGTCGAGATTGACGATCTTCTTGATGTTGTTCTGCATATCGCGGACGAGCTTGAATTGCACATCTGACTTGAGAAGAGCGCGAGTGATTTCGTTGAGGCATTCGTTGAGGACTTTCTCATCGATCACGGTCGCATTGCTCATCTGCTGGAGAGCACGGGAGATGCTCCCTCCTAAATCCGCTAACACCATCTTGGCCGATTAAGGGAGAAGACAAGATTCCGACGAGTTTGCTCGGAGTTACGATGACGAGAACGAGGGTTAGGGTTTTGGCCAAATCGTAGATCGTGAGATTTGGGGATTTTTTTTCTTTTAAAAAAATTCAGCAAGGAAGGAGTCAAGGAGCATACTTCAATATCTTTTTCTTATTGATTTTATTCAGATGATCTTATATAACATATCATGTTACAAATTTTTATTCCCATAAATTAATAAACTAAACATTAAGAGAATATTTAATTTTATTTTAGTTAAAACAAAACGGACATCAAAATACAAGAGTATTATTCTAAACCCTAATATTATTCCCTTCAACATTTCTTTATTTTTGTTTTCTATACGTTCCTTTTTTTGTGACGTGTTTTCGGTTGTCTTTTTTTTCCATTCTCTTCTAGTTTTCTTCCTAAAAAAATTGAGTAATTTCTGGAGCTATTTAAATTGTTAAAGAGACCAAATACAATTGTGATTAACAACTCATAAAAAAAAATATTGATGACTGTCATTTGATTCATCTCAACAAATGGTTTGCTGTCATGTTGGCATGTCTATAGAATGCAACTTCTTCTTGTTCGTCGAAAATTATTTTATGGATAGAAGTACACTTGTATTGTTTTATGTGTCAATTAGTATCTATTGGTTTAAAACTTAGTTAAAAGTTAAAATAGAAAATGATATTCATATTTTGCCTCTCCTTTTTAAAGCCTAGACCAATAAAATAGTGCAACGTAAATAGTGTAAGTGTACTGCTGTGCCATGAAAACTTTTTCCTTGTTCGTTTCATTTTTTTATTTAATTTTTAAGAGCATCTTTAATACACTTGCACCAGTGATGTATAATGCAATCTCAACTATTTATTTAATGTAACTTTTTATATGCACTAACACCAATGTTAACGCCATTAAAAGAATTGAACAAAGAATAAAGTAAATAAACATTAAATAAAGGTAAAAATGTTAATCAATCATGGTAAAACTTTAATCAAGGTGAACAATTAATATGATATTATTTATTTATTGTTATTATTATTATGTAAATAAACTCTACACCCCAAATTGGCAAATCCTAATCCATAAACCTCAAACTCCAAAACTGCAAACCCTAAACCCCAAATTACAAACTTCAAACCCTATATATACTCTAAACTCAAAACCTAAACCCCATATCCCAAACCCCCAAACATAACGAACAAAGTAGCAAAATTATATTTGGTATAGGAATATATACATTTATAGAGCAAATTTAAAAATTTGATAATATTGATACATTTATCACTATTGGGGAAGAGATTCGAGGTATCAATTCTTCGTCGCCTCGACACGTCGTTTGAGATTCATCCCTTCACTATTGGGGCGACGAAGATTGAAAAACTTCGTCGCTTCATTTTATTTGAAGCGACAAAGACAAACTTCGTCGCCTCGAATTTGTGCCTCGAAGATAGAAATTGTCTCTCCGTTGAAAATGAGGCGACGAAGATTGATCAATCTTCGTCGTTTCAATGTAAATGGGGCGACGAAGATTGATCAATCTTCGTCGCCTCATGTTGTGAAAAAGAAAAAAAATATTAATATTAACGTACCAAGTCACGATAGTTCACAATTTAAAAGCACAAGAACTCATTCAACCACAAATCAAGTTATATAGAAAAATATGCCACAACTCAAAACGTACACAGTTTATACAAAGCCTAAACACTATTGTTCGATTCACACAATAGACTAATGCTCGGGGACGGCGATGAAGCTCGATTACGTGCCAGGAGGTGGTGGAGGAGCTTGAGCTTGTTGACTCCCAGCCTGGAGTGATCGCATGAAGGCCTCCATTTGTTGCACCCTTTGGGCAAGGTCATTATAATCCTCTATGGCTTTGCGCGCCTCCTCACTCGATCTGCGCGTCTCCTCTCTGGCTTCAGCTACCTCCCTTTTCAGGGATTGAGTTTCCTCTACTCGGGCCCCTCCTCTGTCAAGTCGAACAAGAACAAATAAATATGTTTGAATAGTACACAATAATGGAGCAAAACGTAAATCGAGATAAACGACAAACAGATTTTATAGTATTACCTCTTATAGAGGTCCCGGGCCTTGAACCCACATCTTCCTCTATGATATTTATTTGTGTATCAAGAGGAAGAGGATGGTCTCGGGAAACCGCATCGCCGTCATTGTCACCCGCTGCACTATCTTGTTGCGACAAGACTTCGTCGAGTCTTCGCTTCACTGCCGCCTGCTCAATTAAAATATATTAAATAAAAAATATTACAATATAGTAAACAAAAATAATTGTAATAACGTAAAGTAACATATTTTCGCTTACCACTTTCTCAACCGCATTCTTGTCTGGCTGGTATACGTTAATCCAAGTCTGGACGGCCGGCGCTCTATGACCCTCCTTCTCCAACACCTCGCTTCGGTATGAGAGGGCGAGGGATCCCGAATGGTGGTTGAGCTGCTGCTTCTTGTTCTTGTTTCGGTTTGCTCGATTCCGTTCGCACAATTTCTACCACACAAAATAATCATTTTAAAATAAGAATAGATAAACATGTATATTTTTAAATCGTTGGCTACCAAAACTATGCGGATAGTTTATGAAACTTACCAAGTAAGCAGGGTCTTCGAAGTGGCCTTTTAACCACGCCCATTGTTCTTCCCTCCCTAGGAACTCCGCGGGAGTCTCCTGGCTGACGTGGAGATAATGCTGATGGAAATCATGCTTCCAATCCTTGTAGATTGTTTGCGTCGTCGCATCAATAAAGTTCCACATCTCCACATCGGTCGCCGGGATGTCATAGTTCGTCTAGCATAAAACATTTAAAATCCGATATGTAAAAGTTATATTTACATAAACCGTAAAATAACAAAGTATACCTCCAAACTTGTATTGACGATATCGCGGTGCTCATCCCTAAGTCCTAAAAGGCTAGGTGCAAGCATTGGAACTTTTCCGCGTATGATGCTACCAATGTCTCTGGACATCAGACTTCTAAATTCCCTCGTCGCAGGCCCCCGATGCCTCGTAGACTAAGTCACTTGTAGTCGCTTATTGTTGTTCAGCCGGACGAGGTACTCCGTCTTCGTCCCGACAACGACCCCGCGCTGTATCGTCGTCGGGTTTCCGGTTGCCATGTCCACCATGTCGGGGAGTTTGGTCTTCTTGCACTGGATGCTGAGGGCGGGAGGGCGCTGTGAGGCCGTAGTGGCGTCGCTGTCATCCACTGGTGGAATCGCGTCGTCAAGGTATGGGGCGGGCGTTAAACCCCCTAAACCCTCCGAATGATGTATTGTCGGGGTCCCAGATTGTCCCGTGGGGCAGCGCGACCCGGAAGGCCTCTCTTTGCTGAATGGTCGCCACGCCGCCTCCGCAGCTGCCACCGCCGCGGCCGCAGCCGCTTCACGACGCTGGAGCGCCGCTTTCCTCTTTTGGTGACTTGTATTTCCGGGAGCCATTCTGTTAAAACATTAAAAAAAAATCCAACCAAACCCAGCAATATAAGCAATAAGGTCCTACGAGATGTTCTTTTACTTTATCAATAGATGCTTCCCTCGGGTATATATGACAATATATACTACTTGCATAAGCAACAATTGTCAATTCAATACAAACATGCATATGTGCAATGGTATCGAATAGAACAACGCTAACCTGTAAGCAATTGCCTTTCACAACAATTAAACCATACTCTGTTCATAAATAAGCACTTTGGCAACCCTATTCTAAACCAATAACTTAATCATAACCTGTACACACTCATCACAACTACCACTGCTCTTGAAACACGAAACTAAGGTTACACTCCACATCCATGAACATGACCCTGCACAACACTAGCATAGCT
The DNA here is from genome assembly GCA_946800695.1 of Geum urbanum. Classification (NCBI taxonomy): domain Eukaryota; kingdom Viridiplantae; phylum Streptophyta; class Magnoliopsida; order Rosales; family Rosaceae; genus Geum; species Geum urbanum. Next base: position 61,347,195 of record OX327002.1, read on the forward strand.
CATGCTAAACAGTTGCAATATAGAACAGTTGCAATATAGAGCAAGATAACTCCTAAATCATCGTTCACATGAATCACATCTACTTAATCAAATTCCACAATGAAATTCCATACCGACACAAATTCATACAGAAACAAGTAATAAATTTACAAATCAAGATTATATCATACCAATCAAGATCTATAAGAAACAGAACTTCCAATTATTCTAAACAAAATCCACAGCTCAATACAAAACAGGATCCACAAATTCTTTTTCTGATGAAACTATTACCTACATGGAGATTGATGAAAGAGGAGGTTCGTTACCTGATTAGATTAGAGAGCAACCTAAAGGACTAGTACTCGTTGACCCACTACCGACTTGCCCACCTGCGCGTCCCTTAAATCAAATCCCGATATCTTCAAATCGTCGGAGGATGAGAATCCTAAGCCCTTCACTATTGCTTCCTTCAAATCCTGTAATCATTACACAAATTTAGGATTGAGAGATTGGTAAGGTTGGCAATACTTTCACTAATGACTCCAGAAAGGGAACCTAAAGGTAATGCAATTTCCTCTAGTGTGGTGGCATTATATATATCTTCTGGAATAGAACCATAGAGATTGTTGTGGCCGGCACGAAAAATCTTCAGGTTTGAACATTGCCCTAATCCTCTAGATATAGTACCAGTGAATGTATTGAATGAAAAATCCAAAAGGGAAATCAAGGAAGAAGAAGAATGATGACAAATATAGGAAGGGAGAGGACCTGAGATAACCATCTAGATTACAAGTGATTCCTTCCCAGTAGCAACAATAAATACACCGAATCAATTTGAAAAAATTGAAAGAAAAAAATTGAAAAAAGAAGAAGATGCTTACCGATATTGCTCTGGGAGTAGGGTTCAAATTCGGAGACGACCGATATTGCTCTGGAAGAAGATGATTAGAGAGCGAAGAAGATTTGGTTTCGGCTTCGACGGTGACTTTGTGTTATGAGGGATGGATTGAGGGTTTTGGTGGAGGGGATGGAGGGGGTTTAGGGTTGAGGTGGAGGGGATTTAGGGTTTTGGGGTTCGGGTGCCGGGATTTGTATTTCGGGTTTTGGAATTTGGGGCGAGGTCGATTAGAAACGAAGAAGGAAACAAAATGAAAAGAAGAAGAAAGAAACTGTGAATCTAGAATTATAAAGCATACGAGGCAACGAAGATTGAAAGCTTTGTCGCTTCAATGTATTGAAGCGACGAAGAATGCAATCTTCGTCGCTTCAATACGTTGAAGCGACAAAGAGTTCAATCTTGGTCGCTTCAATACGTTCAAGCGACGAAGAATACAATCTTGGTCGCTTCAATACATTGTAGCGACAAAGATTTCAATCTTCGTCGCCTCGTATGCTTTATAATTCCAGATTCACCGTTTCTTTCTTCTTCTTTTCATTTCGTTTCCTTCAATACATTGAAGAGACAAAGAATTCATTCTTCGTCGCTTCAATACATTGAAGCGACAAAGATTGCATTCTTCGTCGCTTCAACATATTGAAGCGACCAAGATTGAATTCTTCGTCGCCTCGTATACGTTATAATTCCAAACTTCACCGTTTCTTTCATCTTCAGTTCATTTCCTTTCCTTGAATACATTGAGGCGACAAATATTGCAATCTTCGTCGCTTCAATATATTGAAGCGACAAAGAATTGAATCTTCGTCACTTCAATGTATTGACGCGACGAAGAATGAATTCTTTGTCGCCTCGTATCCTTTATAATTCTTCAGTTCATTTCCTTTCCTTCAATGTATTGAAGCGACAAAGAATGCAATCTTGGTCGCTTCAATGCATTGAAGCGACCAAGATTGCATTCTTCGTCGCCTCGTATCCTTCATTTTGTGTTATTTTTACAAATTCAAAAGTTAGAAATATTTTTTCAAATACATAAATTATGCTTTAAAGAAAATAAGAATTTAGTTTTCAAATTCATAATAATATTAGTTTAGTCCTCCTCCTCGTCCTCGTCTTCGTCCTCGTCCTCGTCCTCGTCCTCGTCACCTTCTTCGTCCAAAAGTAGTTGAAAATCTTGGTAAAATTGTATCACCGTGGGAGTGTCCTCTTGGTAACGCTCGAATATATGATCTCCTGTACGCGATATATTTTCATCTATGGCAAGTACGTCAGCACTGTAGACATTGCAGTGCGACATTTCTTGTACTACCTTCCAAGTACCACCAGCCTTTGGATCGTCTATGTAGAATACTTGTTTTGCTTTGGTTGCAATTATGAAGGGTGAATCCTCATAGTAACTGTTGTTTGTATTCACTGATATCAGTCCATGATCTGTTATAACGGTGTCAAGATCTTCCTCGTCGTCAGAGTTGTGCCATGTGCACTTAAACAACACCACTGGCATACGGCCTGCATATAATACTTCGACCACGTAGTTAACATGGCCGTAGAACTTGGATGAACCCATATATATCATGACACCGCTGTTTTGAGTCACGGTTCTTTGATCTCTATCGAACGAGGTGAACTTGACACCGTTCACATAACATGACTTATAAACCCGAAATTGCTGAGGTCCTTGAGCTAATGACTTTATTCCTGCAACCAAGCTCGGGTCCGAGTTTTTTTCCTCAAGGGACACCTGAGAGATAAGTGTTAAGATAAGTGAAAGATAAGTGTTATAAACCCTCAAAGAACCTTACAACAATTAATAGTTGGATGTACCCATGTTAAGAACCATCGAAGAAAAATCCTCCTCCGACGAAGATCGTTGAAATCTTCACCATTTTTAGTCTTGAACCTTCTGAGATGTTCTTCTAGGTAAGGTTTGACTTCGTCTATTTCCACCAAGACTTGCCAGTGAGCCTCAGCAGTCTCTGCCTCAGTCAACCTGAACTGGCAACGAGTCTCGATAATATCTGGTCTTACTAAGAGTGAAACACAGCTGATATTCCACTCTGGGGAAGTGTCGATATCTTCGTGGTCCATCCGTCTGAGATAAGACTTACAATACGTCACCGACTCATGTACGAGGTACTGTTCAGCAATTCTACCTTCCGGGTAACGTGTATTCCTCATTGACTTTTTATATTTTCCTAATTGCCTGCAAAAACACATAGAGGGTTAGTACAATATTTTCCTAATTGCCGACATATTACATAACGAACATAATATTAGCAATGAAAAATATTTTACCTTTCAATTGGATACATCCATGTATAGTGTACTGGACCTGTAAGGAATACTTGTTCGGGCAGATGAACCATGAGATGAACCATAGATGTAAAAAAATGTGGAGGAAAAATGAGCTCCAAATTGCAGAGAATCATCACTATCTCAGTTTCCATGTCACGCACAACCTCCTTCTTAAGCTCCCTACTGCATAGTTGACGAAACCAATTTGACAGTGCTATCAATGGCTTCACAATGTTTTCTGGCAGGAACCCTCTGATAACCACTGGAAGAAGACGTTGAAGCAATACATGGCAATCATGCGTCTTCAATCCATAAAACTGTGACGGGAAACTTACTTTCACCTTACTTCTCAAACTACCTGCATAACCAAGAGGATACTTAACATCCCTGAACCACTGGAACACATCTTCTAGATCATCCTTTTTAACTAAAAATGGTGCATGAAGAACTTTCGCCTTCCCCTCGTCACCCGCTCTTTGCCACTGGTTTTTTCGCACATTCCTCTTCTTCAAAGCAGCGCGAGCTTTTGGACCATCCTTAGACTTCTTATTAATCGCAAAAATGGTTCCAAGGATGTTGTCACACACATTTTTTTCAATGTGCATGACATCTAAGCAATGTCTGATCTTCAATGATGACCAATAAGGCAGCTTCCAAAATATGCTTTCGTGAGTCCAACACTGTCTGTTATTCAGATTGTACGGCACCTTCAAGTCGTCATGTTGGCTAAGAATAAGGTAAACGTGTGACCTAACGTCCTCTAAAATTTCATCTCCACTCTTCTGATAGGGTCTTCCGCCAAACTCTACCTTCCCGTTAAATGCCTTGCTCAATCGCCAAGGCTGGTCTTGGTGGAGCCATTTTCGATGACCTTCATAAACTATCCTCCCACATATATGCTCTAAAGTTAGCTCATCTAGAAAAATTGGACATGCCTTGTACCCTTTCACAGTTGACCCCGTAAGCATCCCTAAACCTGGAAAGTCGCTAATAGTCCACATTACCGCCGCCTTCATAAAGAATACCTCATTGTCTACTCGATCAAAAGTATGGACTCCAACGGCCCATAAATGTATTAGCTCCTCGATCATCGGCTCAATGAGTACACTAAGACACTTTTCGGGAGATTTAGGGCCTGGAATCAACACTGATAACATGTTATATTCCTTCTTCATGCACATTGACGGTGGTAGATTGTACGGCATCACAACAACGGGCCATGTACTATGCAAAGTTCCCATTGTTCCGAATGGATTGAAACCGTCTGTTGCAACTCCAAGGCGCACATTCCTGCAGTCCCGTGCAAAACATGAAAAAGTTCTGTCAAAATGTTGAAACGCTTCTCCATCAGCTGGGTGGCTGAGGCTACCAGCCACGCATATTCGCTCCCCCAGCCATCGCATTTGCTTGGCAGTGTGTGGGGACATAAACAAACGCTTCAACCTTGGTGTTAGAGGGAAGTTACGAATCATTTTTTTGGGAATATCATTCGTATGTGGCTTATATCTTTCAGAATAACGCACTGGACAAATCCTCTCGTTTACAAGCGCCCCCTGAACAACACACAGTTAAACTCACACGCATAAATTCTTTCGTAACCCAGTGAAAGATCACTCAAGATTTTTTTAATTCTCAAGTATGAACAGGGGAATGTGTGCCCTTTAGGAAGAAGTTTATTAATGTAAATACATAAAGAGTCAACACTTGTGTCCGACCATCCATTTTCATCTTTCATTTCCATTGCATCTAATATGGCACTCAAAACAGTTTCCTCACTGCCTTCATATAATGGGGTCTGTGACTCCTTCAATAATCTATCGTACTTTTCATAATCATCGTCTACCATGTCATTGAAGTTCATGCAAGAATTATCTTCCACTAATTGTTGGGGTGGATCTGCATGGTATCCAGGATAATAGGGATATGCATCATGTAGAATCTCCAACTGCGGGTTCACTGAAGGACCGACACCACTAGAAGGACCGACTCTGTCTTGAAGCCACTGTCTTCGTTGACTGAGCATTGCTGGTTCACCAGAAACTTCCCCGTGAAGGTGCCAGACTGTATAATCCGGACTCAAACCACTGTGTGATAAGTGATGATACATGACATCCATAGTAACCTTGAACGGACCGTTCTTACAACGTTTGCACGGGCAGTAGTGATAATCGACTCCGTTATTATGTCGCCGGGCAAAATTCATAAACTAGAATATGCCTGTGATGTACCTTGGATCAGCATGATGATATGTCATCCAAGTTTTGTCTGGGTGTCCGTCCATGTTTCTTGTCAACATAAACAATCAATATGAACAAAGTTACCACACCACAGTTGCGATTCAACCAAAACACCATACTTCTTCGGCTTATGACTCCGGGTTGGGTCCTATCCCCTTCAGGGGAACACGACATTTGTCAAAACTCTTGCACCCATGCGTTTCAGCTCCAGTTTAGGGAAATTTCGGCAGCATCTCCCTACAGTTCCCCGAGTGCACACATATCTAAACAACCTAATTTGCACTCGGGGAACATTGAAATGAGACATTGTCAAAACCATATCCCAAAACTGAAATTGAAATCACATGAATAGCAAAAGGATCAACAAAGTCATGTTCACCTAAAGTGTCCAAAAATGGGACAATTCGAGAATCAATAACTCAACTCGATCAACTAGATGAGTTGTTGATTCTCAAACGGGAGTTCTAAGTTGATAAACACCACAATTATATATAACCATACGCTCGATTTCATGATTAACACTAATACCACTACTAAATAAGGCTCGAATACACCTAATCTACACTAATCATCAATAAATTTCACTAAATTTAACCAAATTTCAAACATTATTCATGAACCCATAATATGATTTATCACAATTCAATGATTCAAACACTAAAACTACAACATAAGACCAAATTCAATTCAACTTCAAAAATTTCACATAAACTTCATTTTCACTTCTAATCATCAATAAATTTCACTAAATTTAACCAAATTTCAAACATTATTCATGAACCCATAACATGATTTATCACAATTCAATGATTCAAACACTAAAACTACAACATAACACCAAATTCAATTCAACTTCAAAAATTTCACATAAACTTCAATTTCACTTCTAAATTAACATATTATGGTCATAAAGAGGGTTAAAGAGATACAAACAAAGCTAACCTTACTCAAGAATCAAATGAATGGCAAGAACAACCTTCTTTCTCAATTTCCTAAAATTTCTCCCAAAATCGCACAAGAACAGCCCCAGAACGCGAATGAACTGTTTTTCTAAAATTTTAACTTTATGAACGGTTTGACTTTTAAAAGAAGAGCAGATTCAGATTTTAAAAAAACGAGGCGACGAAGATTGATCAATCTTTGTCGCCCCAATTTTCTTCGAGGCAACCAAAAAAATCTTCGTCGCTTCGAATGTAAAAAGTGGTCGCCTCATCTAATTGAAGCGACCAAGATCAATCTCCATCGCCTCAATTAGTTGAAGCGACGCAATTAATATCTGAGGCAACCATTCCATTCTTCGTCGCCTCATTGAAATTGGGGCGACGAAGAAACGTAACTACGTCGCCCCAAAGCTCTCCTCCAGTAGTGTATATACACAGTTTTAAGCTATCAATAATGAAAAACAAATTTTTTGGCACTGTCTATATATAATCATGGCATATCTTTATATATAAATTGTACGAAGGAATTAGTATCATCTATTTGTGTGTTTTTAGTCTAGTTAGATCAAAACATTCAACTATTAATTCTAGCAATTTCCACTACAAGAAAATTGCACCTAGACCACGGACCATTTTCGTCGTCTAGGTGCAGTTTTCCGTCGTCCAAGGTCCGTGCTCCAAGTGCTGTCGTCCAAGCACCTGGACGACGGAGAATTAGACTTTCCGTCGTCCAAGTGCACTTGGACGGCGGACATTATTCGTGGCCCATGTATGCACCTGGACGACGGAAAGGCTAATTCTCCGTCGTCCAGGTGTCTACCTGGGCCACGGATAATGCTAGCTTCTCCGTGGCCCAGGTGTTCACCTGGACGACGGAGAATTAGTTATCCGTCATCCAGGTGAACACCTGGGCCACGGAGAACGGCAGGGTTTAGGGTTTAGGGGTTAGGGGTTTAGGGTTTTGCACCTGGACGACGGAGAACATAATCTCCGTCGTCCAAGTGAATATTTAATTTTTTTTTTAAAAAAATTGAAATTAAATATTATTAATTTAATTTATTATTAATTTAATTTAAATAATGAAAAATGCTAAAATTAAATAAATAAACTAAATTTTGAATATTAATTAATAACTTAATTATTAAATAATCAAAGTAAATTAATTTGTACATACATGAATAATCGAAAAAACCCATAAATTAAAAATTAAAATATTGTTCGGAATGCGGAAAGAAACGAGATAATAAACTACTAGCTAGCTAATACACTGGAGGAGCAGATGCGCCGCCGAGTCCTCCGCCTCCAGCCGGGTCGTTGTCGTCGGGGTGTGGGTTCGGAGGAGGTTGACATACTTCTCGATTTTGTTCCATGAGGGCGATGAGTTGGGCTATTTGTGCTTGTTGTTCGTCAAGTCTTTGCCGCATTGACTCATTCTCCTCTCGTGCCAGTCGAGCCTCTTGAATGGCTGCTTCGACGGCCGCAGCCTGACTCCTTCTCCGCTGCCTCGAACCTCCCGTAGATGATGAGCCGGAGGTCGTCGACAAATCTCGTACTACCCTAGGCCCAAAGTGCCTAACCTCCTTGCCAGCTCTACGACCGTAGACCTCATCCGTGATTGCAATTTGGCTCTCTAAGGATAGAGGAGGCAGGTCTTTCGGCGGCACATCTGGGAACGCAAGCTGAGTGTTGGCCAACTCTTCATGCGCACGCTCTATCGCCCTTGCCTACAAAAGAATAATTAATTTATTATAATGAAATCAAACTTAATTTTCTAAAACGTTATTAACCAATCAAAAGTTTGATTTAAAAAAATATTCAATAACCAAGCTTCAAGTATTATTTTACTAATTTTCAATCGAAGAGCTCATCTCAATTAAATTGTTATATAAGATTAATAATAATAAATTCAAATATATAAATATATTTTTTCTAGGGGAAATACATGTTTGGTTTATCAGAGCGCAGATAAAGTTGTGGGGGGTCCGTAACAAACGCTTCCCTTGCGACGACTCTGAGCTTTTAGAGCGACTGGAAAACCTAGCATCACCCCAAGGTTTTGAGACGCGTTAAGATTGTTGTGTTGTGGTGATCAAGGTTATAGTTTTGTTGAATTTGTGAATTGACTGAGATGCTAGGGGTCAGTATAGCCGAAGTGGCGAGGTTGCAGCGAGTCGAACTCCATCTGATGGCAGATGAAAGTGGCGGGGTTGCTAAGTCGGGCAGACGAGGTCAATGGTGGTCGAGGTAGGCCAAAATGAGGCCAGCTCAAAGTAAGGCTGCGATATCGATCTTCTTGCTGGCTTGTTGATTTTGGGTTGGGTTTGCAAAGGTGTTGGCGTCGTTGGGCGACCGATTGTGGCAAACATGAGCAGCTGCATCGGAAATGCTCCAACACAAGTAAGGGGATCAAATTTGATGTCAGCGACACTATGCTGGTGAAGACCAGCTGGTGGCGATGGCTCGCCAAAGGATCTATGCCAACGGGCTCCATGAGGCGGCGACGAGGCTGAGAGATTAGAGGAGGATTGACTTACTGTGTGGAACCCTAGGTTCTACCATGGGTTTTGGGCCTCTGCTCCTTGGGGCAGAGCCCGTCATGGTTGGCTTGTGGGCTTCTCCCAGTAATTGGTCCCTTCTTTGGCTTCTCTAGGTCTTGTTGATGAGGTGGTCAACATGCCCAGTGCACTTCTTACATCACATTTGGGAACCAGGTATCGTCCCAGAGTGACCTCAGGGCCCGGGGCCCGCGCAATAAAATCCGGTCTCGTGGGGAGTTGTGAGAACCGATGGGCGGCACGTCATAAAGTCGTAATTTTGAAGTGCGTTACTAGATAGGAAGTGGGGGCCGAATTTTTTTCATACATTACCCTACGTCTAGTTATGTCTTATGGTAGAGTCTGTAACGAGCACGATGCAGTGTAGGTTGCTATAAGGAGTTCTTTTTACCAAGCCGGTAATCGACGTTCTCCTTTGTAACTTATCAGTTCAATCAATTTCTATCTTTCATCTCAAAAAAAAATCAAATTGATTTAGGTCAAACTGAGGATGCATGGATGCGACTGAATTATTTCATATAAATTCTAATATTCACATTTGACAATATGTTTGACCAAATTTTCTACCGACCATTTTGATATTGAAAGATATATTTTTATATAATTAGTATGTTAAATAATAATCAATTTATTTGTACGAAGATATTAGTGTGGATGAATTTTATGCGATCCTTAACATTAAAATTGAAATAAAAATATTTGATATACGTTCGAGTATCTAATTACTACATAGTGAAAGTTTTATACGTAAAATAAATTAACCCTATTTTGTTTTAAAAATCAACCACATTTACGGTAATTTGTGAGTGAAAACAAATATTAAACTACAACAGTACGTGGAAGCGACTTAATATGCTTTAAATAGCAAATATAATTTTTGTTCACATTATTCGTATCAAAAAATATACGCTTATACATAGCCAATAAAAAGATTTAACCACTATTACATTAATTTCATACGGTGTGATTGGTTAAATCATCGATAATGTAAAAAAAAAAAATCGATATGGACTAATGACTATATGTCTATATACCCATGGACAACAAGAAAATGTACGTCATCGTAGTGTTAAAGAATATAGAAATTTGATAAATATTATATAAACTTTCGCGGGTTTAAACCAAACCAAACCAAAAAATAAAACTAATTGTTTAATAATATAATATGTAGCTCAGTAGAATTGGGAGTACGTGGAACTATGGTGGTCTAACTCCATAACTCAAAAAAAAAAATGAAGGCAACTTAATATGCTTTAAATAGCAAATATAATTTGCATTCACATTATTCGTATCAAAAGATATACGTTTATATATAGCCAATAAAAAAATTTAACCACTATTACATTAATTTCATACGGTATGATTGGTTAAATCATTGATAATGTAAAAAATAAATAAATCGACATGGACTAATGACTATATGTCTATATACCCATGGACAACAAGAAAATGTATGTCATCGTAGTGTTAAAGAATAGAGAAATTTGATAAGTTTAAACCAAACCAAACCAAAAAATAAAACTAATTGTTTAATAATATAATATGTTGCTCAGTAGCTGGAATTGGGAGTACGTGGAACTATGGTGGTCTAACTCCATAACTCAAAAAAAAAAATGAAGGCCTAAAAAGAAATACAAATTATAACAAAAAAAAATTACAAGTAAAGTAATGATAGAGAGAGAATATTTTAATTTATTTTACTGCGGTAATTATTTGGATCAAATCTTATTAAATAACATTTAATATGGATAGAGCTGTTAACTTTTATTTTCTGTTGGTGCATTTTTCGTTCATCAAGATGGCTCTAGCTACATCAGCTTATGAACAACCTAGAGCTCTCTACTTGATCAAACATACGGAACACCTGTCCATCATCTATTGTGTGCAGATTAAATATCACAAACATATAGAAACGATGTAGTCCAAGAGTATACTCAAGTTGCTTTCTTAGAGCTGCTTATACACTAAATTGAGGCTCGCAACATCTCACGCTCCTTCGGTTGAAACTTGGCCTCAAGTTTCGTGAAAATTATAGTGCTGCTCCACAGATAAACGAGAACGCCTACCATAGTACTCTGAACACCATGATCAACCTGCATTGTTTCCTTAAAAGCCATAGTCACCCACAGTAGTCCTTTAGAGTTGATCTTTACGTCTGTAGCTCCAAAACTTGACCCAATATGCAATTTATTTTGTAATGTAAGTATGTAGATGCTCAATTTTTCCTTCATGAGAATGATCAGAGCACAGTGAAAGTGCATAGCTTGCTGAACTGATCCCACAATATGTAATTGAAAGGTAATCCGCAAAGCATCAAACTGCCCCGCATTAGCGTAATTAACAGAATGAAAAGGAATCAAGGTTGTATGAAGAACCTGAAGTGAGTCCAAAATTACGAGTTGCTTGTTGATGCCACTGTACAAGCCACACTAGTATAAGGATTTTTAGTAAATGGAGTATTTGAAGGAGTGTTGTATTTGGATTTCTTAGGTGTTTTATGTACTTTTAAGGTTGTTAAAAGTCCAAGGGTATTGAATCAGGATTTATTAAGACTTTTTAAAAAGTTCATGAAAGTCATGAAGTATTCAATTTGAATTTCTACATAGAGATTTTAAGTCCATGAAAATCCTGGGGTATGCAAAAATTCTACGAATTCTATGAAATTCTTAAATACTGGATTCTTATGATTTTTAGGCTTCAATTATAACTACAAAATCTTAATACAAATTCGACCTCCAAACCAAAAAATTTCAACATACTTTTATTTTCTTTCATCTTTTTTTGTTGCAGCTTGGTTCTTGATCAAATCAATTTGCTTCTTCACTATAAACATTATGAAATGTGACAGTTACTTGCGCTACTCTAGTTTATTAGTCTAGGGCATGTGTGACATTATGTTAAACTAAGGGAGGTGTATTTTATTTGAATTTGAGTGTACTTTTTTCAAGTGATGGATTTCTAAAATATGTGTGGATTGTATAGGATTTTCAAAAATTTCACAAATCTACGGATTTCATGAGCTAGCTTTTCGAAAACATTCGACAGAGTTTCAAAAACTTTTTCAAGCATTTTGCTATACTTTGATAGACTTTATTTTTATATCATATGGACATAAACTCATGCTTAAACATGTCAAAATCTAAATGAATCGACGATAAAAAAAAGGTTTATATTATTCCATAGGTTTTCTTATTCTATATCGAATATGTGAGGAGGAATTAGAAGCTAATAATGATGGTGACGAGATATGGTTGCTATATATGTTTGTGTGCTGCTTTTTGCTAAGGCTAAAAAACTGACGATTTTATTGTAAAAAAAAGACAACAACATAAAAAAAATCAATGATGATCGGCGAATGTCAAGGTCAATTGGTTTCCAATAACAAAAAAAGAGCTTGATAATGATGCATGATATAAAGTAGATTTTTTTTAAAGTATAGAGCTTAATTATGATGCATGATATAAAATAGAGTTTTTTTTAAAAACATTTCATAATGTTTATAGTGAAGCAAATTAATTTGATCAAGAACCAAGTTGCAACAAAAAAAAATGAGAGAAAATGAAAGTATTCTGAAAAACTTTGGTTTGGAAGTCGAATTTATATTAGGATTTTGTAGTTATAATTGAAGCCTAAAAACCACAAGAATTTAGTATTTAAGAATTTCATGGAATTCGTAGAGTTTTTGAATATCCTAGTATTTTCATGGACTTAAAATCTCTATCTAAAAATACAAATTGAATACCTCATGACTTTCATGAACTTTTTAAAAGTCTTAATAAATCCCGATTCAATACCCTCTGACTTTTAGCAGCCTTAAAAGTACATAAAACACCTAAGAAATCCAAATCCAATACACCCCCTAAGTGTAGTGGTACGATATAATTTTTCTCTTTTGCGTGCAGAGTGATCTGGTGAAATTTTGTATTGCTATTGACTTTGATCCTGTAATGGATAATTTTTGCGCCCCTAAAAAAAACATTATGAAATATTTTTTTTTAAAAAAAACTCTACTTTATATCACGCATCATAGTTAAGCTCTATACTTGTGAGTTCTTCTTTTGTTATTGGAAACTAATTAACCTTGATCGATATTCACCGATCATCATTGATTTTTTTTTTATGTTGTTTTTGCTTCTTCTTTTTTACAATAAAATCATCAATTTTTTGGCCTTAACAACAACACACAAGCATAGCAACAATATCTTGTAACAATGAGTATTAGCTTCTAATTTCTTCTCACATATTCAACATTTACAAATATATAATAAGAAAACCTATGGAATAATATAAACTTTTTTTTATCGCTTATTCATTTGAATTTTGACATGTTTAAAGATACGTTTATGTCTTTATGATATAAAAATAAAGTCTAGCAAAATTCTTGGAAAGGTTTTTGAAACTCATTCAAATGTTTTCGAAAAGCTAGCTCACGAAATCCGTAGATTTATGAGATGTTTGAAAATCCTATACAATCCACACATATTTTAAAAATCTATCACTTGAAAAAAGTACATCCAAATTGAAATACAATATACGCCCCTTAGTTGAACTAAAAAAGTTTCCTAATCGCGTCAGGAGACAAAAGACGTAAGAAACATTTGATTATCAATCAAATACAAAATTTAAAATCACGGCAATTTTTGTACAATAGAAATTTGCAGGGAGTTGCTTGTTTGAACAAGAAGCGAGCCGAAAGATGAAGTTCGAAACAATTTCAACATAGATATGGACTAATGTAAATTAAAGAGATAACAACAACCGACAACAATGGGAAGATTAAACAACTCTACAGATTAAGAACAAACATTGTATCATCATCCCCTGCCAAATCTAAAGTTAGTTCCTATACCGCTGCAGATTATCCACTACATATTTCCGTTTACATCACCAAATCCTTTCGTTCTCCAGAAAGTGACTTCTTCAGGAGTAACCTACAAAGTACTGATACAATGGGAAAGTGAGGAAACCAACCATCGAAATTGTAAATGTGACAGAAGATTGGAAACCGTGAATTTACCTCTACTTGTACACGTCTAGTTCTCTACATACGTCTCAAGCTCCTCTCACGCCAAGAAAGTACCCTCTTTCCATATTGACTGCTGAGCAGGGCTGGCGTGTGTTGTTGTAGCAGGTTTAGTAGGAAACTATGGCTGATACCCTGAATTTGTGAAATAAATTAGAAGTCAAAGCAATTCATAAGAGTTCAATTGACAAATAGACCTAGAACATAACTGGATCTTGTCCATCCCCTCAATGAGAAATTCATGTTTACAGTACGTATCAAACTGTTATAGAAGAAAAGTAGAAACAGTAAAGCGGTTTAAACGTTCACTGAGAGCAGTAGTATGGTGTGTCGCCATGATTTAACAAAAAAAAATCAACAGTATGATTTACCAGTCATGTTTTCAATTATATCTGAAAAATACGAGAAATGGAGCAATAGCACTAGTGAAAACATACAACACAGGTATCCCTTTCTGAGACACTGACATTAAGTCATCTTCAGACAACCATGAGCATAATGAGTAGAGATCATCAAAATTAGCTAACATAATGAACATAATATATGTCAATCTAGCCACCATGTCAACATAATGAAGTTTTAAGTGATCTAACCGTAGAAACTGCCAGTGCTGTCTGATAGACATAGTTTCCGAAAGGGTGCATAAGAAGCATTGAAATGTTTGGGCTTAAACACAACTCTCGAATAATTTCGGCAACCTGGTCTTCTCCTGACTCTAATAAGCACTTCTCCACAACATTACTACCATACTTGCCGCAGGAGAGAAACATATAATTCCCTTGAAGCTGGCTCAGAATATGTGATGTAATTTGTGGTGTCTTCAGTTCGAGTAAGTGTTGCAGCACATAATTGCTAATATTTGAGATAAAATAAACATCTAATTAATTACCTAAAGAAGCAAAGGTCATGATCAAACTGTAAGAGAGAAGCATTGAGATCAAGTGTCAATGAAACAAACCCATAACGATCTTGTGCTAGATGAAAGGCTTCTCCTACTATCTCCGAAATTAATCGTGCTTTTGTTTCTCCATAACAGTAATCAATACACTGCTGTAGCACACAGCAACCAACTTTATCTTTTGCAATTCCAATACAGTTGTCAATCACGGCACTCAGAAAACACTGCACATGAAAATTCAGTAAATAATCAACCAAATGTTTTGGTTCAGAGGAAGCAAACTTAAGAATGAAAAGCTTCAAAGCTGATCATTGTTGCAACATACAAAGAGGTGCATGTTGAACACAAATCCTTTTATGAGCAACTGAGCATGATCTTCATAATGCATTTCAGATTACAAATGATGGGTAACATGAAAAATTATCTTCGATCGCGAGATGAATGTATCATCATTTGGTAAAAAGGATCAATAGCAACCAAAGTGTATGTGTCCAATAATATACCTGCACGGTGACTAGAAAGACATGAAAACAATAACAAACAAGTCATCGTGCAATAGCGAACTAATTTCAGCTATTTGTTTCCTGCCTCAGCCTAAAAGACTAAACTTTTGGATATTCCCTCAAGCTGTGGATCTTCATAAGACTTAAAGAGATAGAAAGACAAAGTGTTCGATGATAATTGAGAATGTGTAACATACAGAGGCGATCAGTGAAAACACCCGGTCAAATAAAAATGCTTAAGCTCAATAAGTATGTGCCTTGTAACCAGCTCGTAAAAACACAATCGTTTACGAATAGTAAAAGCATCAACTCTAAATATTAAGATCATAACAAATGCCCAAACTTGACACCAAGATTACCCTTTTGTGTTCGTCGGAGAAGTTCTTCAAACAATACTCAACGATATGTTGACCATTGATGTTCATACTCAAGTCAGCCGCACCACAGCTCAGAGCAGTCATGAACAGACTGACTTGCTCACGGCTACAAAGTTTCTTCATAAGCTTCTGCACACATCGAGTCCTGAAACAAAAAAAAGACCTATAAAATCAGCAATCACAGAACAACAACATTCATCAACACATAAACACAAAAAGAACAACATGTAGGCACAGTGATACCGATCTGTCATACCCACGATTGTGAAGGCAGAGAGTGATGAACAAAAACGGATTTTTGGTCAGCAAAAGCAGAATCTGGGTTCTCTGCTCATCACTGCAAGCCTCGACAAGGTTCTGAACGACATAGTTCCCATAAGGGTCCAACATTAAAGATGACACATGCTCAAAAACCTCATCGAATATCATATCAATGTACTTAGGATGTTGCTCCATAGCTGACTGGAAAAACCGACAGCCGTATTGGTCTTTTGCAAGAACAGCAATCGTTCCGCGCACATCAGACACGGACAGATTGTTGAGTGGTTCTTGGGACCAATTTGAGCCCGCACCAACAGAGCCATGGCCGCCAGTCTCCGAGTCACCGCCGACCCAGAAATCCTCCGCCCCACCAAAAACCCCATTGCTAAGGTTTAAAGAATCTCTGCTGACGGAGAAAGTTTGAGCCGTGGAGGAGGTGTAGGGGTGTTGCGGCCCATTGCCGTGATCGGCGCCGGAAAAGTGGGTGAAGGGAGAGACGTTAAGACGCGAAAAGGCTGCGTCTAGGGATTCATCGTAGGTGGGGAAGCTGCTTGGGAGACCATCCATTGTGTTTTCTTTGAAAGAAGAGAGCAAAACAAAAAAGTATTGGGTTTTTTTTTTTTGGTTTATGATGATTTTGGGGAGGGTTTATATAGAGGGAGGGAGTATTGGTTTTGGGGATTTTGTAGAGCAAGGAAGAATGCAGAGGAAGAGAAAATAAAGCTGAGGAGTGAAGAGGAGAGAGTTCTCCTGTGACTACTACTGACGCTGATGGAGAGGGAGAGAGAGGGAGAGAGAGAGAGAGAGAGAGAGAGTTTAAGTTGCATGCAATTTATGGAAACGTTTCCATGCGAGAGAAAAAGCGCACTGTAGACGCGGCGTACCTCTTTGGGATGTCCATCTTCTCTCTCCTCCATTTGGGGCATTTATTATTTTATTTTAAATCTGAGTTGAGGTTTGGCGTAGTAAGCCGAGTAGACCCAAAAATAGGAGGGACTTCTGGGACTTCTGGACTGCATGTACGAGAGAAGGTGTCGATGCGACCCAGTAACAGTGTAACGCGTGTCCCGCAAGGGGGGTTTGGTGACTTGGGTCAATGGGAACAATGGGGGGAATTAATGTTTGGGGCATGGTGATTGCTTATTTGGTTATAAATTTGGTCCAACACCTATACATGATGAGATGTTCCAAAATTCATAGTGATATGTATGGCACAAGATTATTTATTCAGTTTAAACCCAAATGGGTCTTCACTCTTCAGAGACCCAGTTCAGTGTTATTTTTCATCCATTGGCAAAGCCAATTGAAAAGTTTACTAAAGGTTGCTGAAGAATTTTATTAGAAAAAAAAAATCTTAACTTTTTTTTGTAAGAAATTGACACACAGTATTTGGATGAGAATTCTTAATAAATGACAACCAATTTCAATAATCGGGTTATGCCATATATTTGTTGTGTAATGAAAATTCAATTTTAAAAGAAAATTTTTGTCTATGCGTTTGATGAATTCTAAAATTTTTCTTAGTATGAAAGTAGGAGGATATGATTCATTTTCAACATCTCTTAATCTCATTGTCAAGATTGCATAGACCATTGAAAATTCTAAATATTTTTCATAATTTTGTCTTAATTCACGAAAACTTTCTTAGAATGTTTACATTATTCTCATTTCCTTAGAAAAAATATGAGCACAAGTGGTTCCCATTTTCCTAGAAATTTCTTTTACTTCCCTCCATCAACGTAGAAATTTATTTTCACTTCCCACTTTACTTCATTTATTGCACATTAATTACTAATTATATGGTGTTACCAAACACAAAATACAAAAATGAAGTAAAATTTTAAAAAATATAGGAGTAGGTAGGTGCACACCGCAAGGTGTGGTGGCGAGAGCATTTAGAGAGGTTTATTCTTGTCCCCAAATGCAGTTGGCTCGATACGCTATGGTTACTGTTTGGGTCTGAAATAAATATTTCATGTTGGGCTTGAATGGCTGAAGTCTTGGCGAGCGGCCCATGAATTATAAAGAGCTTGGAGAGCGGCCGAGTACAATAAATAGAGTTCAGTTAGAACTGTGATTCATTAGTTAGCTGATTCCATGCGGCTTGGATGTCTATCATATCTGTTTTATCTCGGATATGTTTCTTTGATAAGAGAGTTGTGATAGTATTGAATATCTATAAGGATTAATGACCCGTGTGCTGGTGTTGGAGTTATATTGGGATTCTAAGGGCAAGAACAAAGGAAGTTTAATAGAATTGATTGACTGCTGGTAAGCGAGTATATAAGGAGAGTAAGAGCTTTATAGAAGGACCCCCGATCAAATACATACAAATTTGCTATACGCAAGTACACCTGGACAGACATCTCGTCTTCGAGATTCTATCTTCTTTGCAACCAGAAGGTCAAAATGATTGTCACTTGTCGAGTGAGAGTATTGCGACTCCAAGGAAGCAAATTGCTACTGGAAAGTTGAAGGGCTTGTCACCTATCAAGTGAGAGTTTGGATACTCTAAGAAAGCAAGTGTTCTCAACACACCGTCAGAGAGGTTGCTCTGTTTTGCACTGATAAGGGAGTGTGAAGCATCGATTTTAAAGGCTCTGCTAGAGACACATATCAAAAGTCCTAGGTTACTAGGCGAGAATGACCTATTCGGACAGGGTTGGTGCTCTCCCTGTCTAAATCGTTTTATATAGAAGTCAGGCGGCTGTAAACAGTCCATATTCTGTTGAAGAACGGTGGCACGCCAGCATACGAAGCACACGATACAGGACAAACCGGTACCTGCGGTTAAAGCTATCCGAACCTGTTAAAAGAGACTGCTTCGCGGGAGATATTTTGCGCTCGAACATTTTGGCACGCCCAGTGGGACCCAATTTGTATTTTCGTGTCTCTAAGTGACAATTGGGGATCCTTATCAAAGGGTCTACCCTCAGTGTCGCAAACATCCACAACCGGCTTACCGTTAACATACATCTACTCGGTGTCGTTCATTGAGTATTCAAGCGGTTGAAATTATCTTCGCTAGAAACTTCAACATCATGACGTTTAAATCTTTGAGTGAAGCGGAGATAGCGGAACTCACGTTCCCAGAATACCTAGCTTATGCAGCTAGGCGTGATAGCTACCAGGCTAATTACTACGCGGCTCTCGATGAAAGGATCGAGCAACAGGCAGCTCTTCTCACTACCCAGAGCGACTTAATAAATACGGCGGCAGCCGGAATCCAATCAATACGGGTAGATTTCAGCAGAGATCGAGAGGAGAGAGAGGCCATGGGAGCCCAGCTGATAACTAGCTTCGTGGAAGGTCAAGATAAACTACGGATAGAAATCCTCGAACACTTGGGATCAAGTTTGGATGAATACCGCCGACATGCAGCGACACTGTCTCAAAGGACAGATAGGGACATAGCGTCTCTAACCAAATCCGTATCTGACTTGGCAAGAAAGACTAGACAAGCAGAGTCTTTCCCTCCTGCTTGGGAGCAACGGTTAAATAGGTTCATAAACGATTGTGACTTACATTTAGCTAAGATGTATGAAACATACGAGACACTGTTTCCTCCCATGCAGAAGGACGATCCTGATGCATGGCAATGACCAAAATTTTACCAGCATCAGACCTTCCAGACTTTCTCTGGCGACGACGATTCTAATGCGGCAACACACTTAGCATATTTTACGCTGCAATTGGGGCAGTATGCCAATAATGAGGGACTCAAATTAAGAGTCTTTGGATCGTCTTTATCAGGATCAGCCCTCGTATGGTATACGGGAATAGAAAAGAGCTCGATCAGTGAGTGGAAGGACATGGTGGCCTTATTCATAGATCACTTTAGAACGGCAAGACAAGAAACCAGTGTTGGAAAGTTGGCTTCCTTGAGCCAATCGGCGACAGAAAGTCCAGTCACCTTCTTACATAATTTCCAGTCAGAATACAATCTATGTAAGACCCCACTTGGTAAAGAAGAGGTGGTCAAGATGGCCAAGAATGGTTTGGAGGATATGTACCACCAACTATTCCTAAACATAAAGTACTTCTCCTTGAATGAGCTTATCACGGCTGTAACAAAAGCTTACAGTACCATGCAAGAAAGAGACAACCGAAGGAATTCATCCAAGGGAACGTATAATGCTAAGTCTTATGATAGACTAAAGCCAAAAACAGTGGCTTATATTGAAGATATAGACGACCAAGAGTCAGACTCTGAGGGCGAGCAAGTGGGTGCTGTGGATTTAACAACAAGCAAAGTATTAAAGCCCCGCAAGCTTCAAAAGAATAAGGGTCCAATCAAACTTTCAACAGTGGCTTTTACCAAGCCAGAGTTTGAGACATACACTTATGATGCCAATATGGCTCAGGAGATCTTGGACGAGCTATACAGCATGCGTGCTGTCAAAACGAATTTTGGACCGCTTCCTACAGCTGTGCAGTTAAAGGGTAAAAAGTACTGCAAGTTCCATGGAGCATGGAACCATATTACAAAAGACTGCATCAAGCTTAAAGACTAGATCTAGAGATGGATCAACGAAGGAAGACTAGAGCTAGAAGGAACATCCAAGACAGCAACATTAGTGGATTCTAAGCCCTTCCCAACGCCTCAAGTCAATATAATTGATGTCGAGTGGTCACTACCCGATAGTCGCATTGGAGGTTGGGAGGACTTGAATCAATCTGTCTTTGTAGCCTACTCTTTCAAATACGAACAAATGGAAGATATCTTTGATAGGCTAAGGGACATGGGTTTGATCCTCTATTACCCGGTGAATGAACTCAGACAATTACGGTATAAAGGTCCAGCTCAGCACTTCTGCAGATTTCACAACCATTTTGGTCATCGAACAGCAAAGTGTTTGACCTTGAGAGATAAAATCCAAGGGTTGATCAATTGGGACGTGATTGAAATCAACGAAAAATGAGAGGTAGAATGGCATCCTCTATACCCTCATAGGCCATCACCTCCTCCCGACACAACTTTTCCTACCATCGAAACTCCTTCCCATAGCAATCAAACTGAACCAACAAATAAAAGGAAGAAGTCAAGACGGAGGTCTAGACGCAATATTGCATTTGTCTGACCTAAGCGGATTGAGATTACTTACAATGCATCTAGGCGAGAGGAAATATTAGAAGAGCTAGTCCAAGCAGGAATAGCAGTGGTTCCTAATAATTGGGGAGCTCCGGACCCACATCCTGAGGATGTCAGGGGTCTCTTTCACTGTCGATACCACAATAGGTGGGGTCGCCATTCCACAAGTGCTTGTCGTGATTTGAAGTTCAGGATACAGCAGTGGATTGACGAGGGAGAAATAATGATAGATCAAGAACCCTCGCCAAGCTTGACGACTGACTTATTGATGACGGTTGGGATGTTAGAACTAACACAAGACAAATCCAACAAAAGGAAACAACCCAACATCCATCCAACTATTGGCGAGAATCCACAAAGCAGGCAAACGACAAAACCAAACGAAGGAAAAGAAAAAGTGGACCAAAAAGCAGCGTCGCCAGTAGCCCTTTGCACTCATTGTAAACTCAGAAGTGGGTTGAAGATCTCATATGAGGAATTGGCTGAAGCAGCTAAATCATTCCCAGAACTATTTGCACAAGCAGATCATCAACCTCAACGAGCAAGACAAAGGGACACTCCAACTCCTAAGCGCTCGCAAGCAACAGAAGAGGTCAGTACTGTCCACAGATCCGAATCAGAAGTTGCTGACACGCTCGCAAGGCCATATATACCTCCAGCTTCAAGAAATATCACCAAGGAAAACGTTTAGTATGTGAGGGAGAAAGGAAAAACTATTGAAGTGACTCCAAGCAGAAGAAGAAATCTTCAACGACGCTTTGGGGAAGCCAAGAGAGCACTAGTGGCTTATGAAGCAGGCCTGCTCAAAGAAGAAGAACTGGTGTGTTCTCCAGAAACGCTGCAAAGGCAGATGGATGCCCTTGCAGCAAACTCATTAGTGGTTTTCTGGAAAAAGTCTCGCGAGCCCAAAATGAGAGCACAAAGATCAGGTATCTTTGACCGTAACCCAGAGTTAGGGTCTAAATGAAAACAGCCTGTACCTACTCCTGAGGATCATCGTGGCTTAATCCAGTTTATTCATGCTAAAATTCTACTTGCATGAGTAAACTGCAGGGGCAACACAGGGATTATTTACATCATAATAGCCTACACTTGAGGCTAAATTTTTATTTAGAGCCTGTATTTGAGGCCAAATTTTGTATTTCTTCTAAGTCAAAAGAGTTCATGTTAGTCAATTACTGTGGCCAAAGTTATGTACAAACTACATCTAAGTTTATCAATATAAATTTACATAAGGAACTCTTTGCTTCAAACAAAATATTACATTCATCAAATAGAAGAATACAAAGGCTTTGCGGCCTCAAGCTCTGATACCACATGAGAAACAAACTACAAATCAGCAACAGAACAGAAAGATAAATACAGTTTGTTTTTCACAAATCCTCATAGTTGATAGCCATCCCCTGGGGTCGATGTATCAAATATGCACATGTAGAGATCGACCTCGGCGAGGAGATGAAGAGGATTTGAAACGCCAAGGAAGCTAGTACATCAGATCAAAAGACCCTTTATACTAGACTTGGCGTTTGTTGCCTTTTTTCCCGGGTCTGAGGCTCCTGTCTTTCCTCTTCAGTGCAGCCATATTCATAGGGCTTACAACCTCTATGTTATAGAAACGGATCGCGTGCACCAGAGGAAGACGAGGATTTTTCAACCCTGGGATTGTGGCTTTCCCTTCTTCTACTGACACAAGTTGGGATAGCCAAGGCAACGCCTGGACGTAGATGTTGCTATCTAGTCCAGGTTTGGACGTGGATATTGCTATCTAAAGAACACGACATGGAAGATTTTATCTGGAGGTTTCTTTAGGTAGGAAGACCAGAGCAAATAAACGAGGGGGGAGTTCATCCTCGCGAGGAAGTTGGTTCACAAGACAAGGAAAGAGAAACCTTTTACAGAAAGGAGTCACAATGGTAAGGCTTCGC
This sequence comes from Geum urbanum, assembly GCA_946800695.1. Lineage (NCBI taxonomy): Eukaryota > Viridiplantae > Streptophyta > Magnoliopsida > Rosales > Rosaceae > Geum > Geum urbanum. Next base: position 61,370,179 of record OX327002.1, read on the forward strand.
GAGAGTAATTACACCCGAAAATAGAGGACATGCGTCTAGTTGGAATTGGACCACGATACAGTTTATCTACCCACGAAGAGAGCATGATAAATGAAAGATTTTTTGGGGCAAGTAAAACGTATTTCAAGGATTTGATTGTTTGACGTGATACGGATTCCAAGCATGGAATTGAATTTCATTTAATGTTGAACAATCAGATCAAGCGAACGGCTGTAGCTTATAAGTGAGGCTAGTTTCGTTGGAACAAGTTTTGACCAGGCTTAAATCTGTGGCCCATTCTTGTTGTTGGTCCCAATTCACACTTTGTTTCCAAAATTTGGATAGAATGAATAAATACTTAAAAGAATTCTGGATCAAATAAAATAGGGCTTGAATCCTGAGGCCCATTAGATTTACAATAAGAGGGAAAATTTCCTCACTGATGCTTTGGAGACTTCCAAGGCCACCCAGGCTTGGTGGACCTTTTGGCGAGCATTTTTGGCTTCTTCTCATGCCTCCTGCATGAGCTGAGCTTGGCTCTCGCTTTCTATCATGACCTGGCCTACATTATATTTGAGGACATCTGCTTGCAGTACATCTATTTCAGCATCAAGGATGGCAAGTTCAGCCTTAAGAATTTCCCTTCTAGCTTTTTTGTTTCTTAAGGTTTCTTGCTGAGTAGATGTGTCCTTAAGAATCACCAGGATTCGCTCTTTCTCTCTTCGAGTTTGACGCTCCAATGTCTCTGTTGCTTCTTTCTTATGCTCGGCCTCGAGTTTTAGACATTGGTAGGCTTCGCTTTGGCTCAAGAGTTGAGAAAGGTTCTCCTCAAGGTCGTTCATGCAGGGAATGGAGTCTGCTGGGGTGGTAGCCTTCATGTTCTTGACTTGGATGCAGACGGCTTGGATGTCGTGAGGAGAATCCAGTTCCCCAGAAAGGATGTCCTGAATAGTGACATCAGTGTCAGAAGGAGAGCTCAGTGTACACAGTTTGCTTACAATTTCTTGCAATTGTACTGTTTCTTCTTGTGGTCTGAGTAACTGAGAATAAGCTCCTTGTGATGAAAATGGTGCAGTGACTTCTTCAATTGTAGATTTAAGTTTTTCATCATTGACATCTAGAGAACTGACAGGCTGACCATTGGCGGCCATTTCAGATGTTTGGCCTGATAAGATTGGTTGTTCCTTTGGACTTGTAGGAGTTATCTCATGAACATCAGTGTCCACAGGAACACTTTTGGACTAAAATACAAATACATATTATCAGGATCAATCAGAATTAATAATTCAGAATGAAGTAAGTTAAGAAATTCTTACTTGTGTAGGAGACAATGACTGTGTTTCCTCAGTTGCTTGAATTTGAAGCGCTGGCGAGGAAGGAGTTGGGTCCTCGCGTTCTGGATTAACCTCGACCAATGGCAGCGGTTTGACAATTGAGTGCTCTGGCAAGAAGGGAATTTGTTGCTCTGGCTCTGTGATGACTTGGTCATCCTGAGTACTTGTGCCCTCGCCAGAGGAGGAAGGAATGAAGCAAGATTGAAATTCAATCTGCAAGCGACTGAACAAAATGACGTCATCAACAGGCTTGTTCTTCTCTTCTCCCTCCAGTTCTGATCGATGGATTCCAGCGAGAGATTGGGTTATGAAGTCCTTGCAGCATTCTTTACCGCTGTTAATGACTTCATGACCTGTATCATGATCTTCACTAGCATATATGATGCTGTAATCATCGAACTTCAGAATATAGGCTTTATAGCATCCTTCAGAGAGCCTTTCTCTCAGTGAGTCTATTATATAATAGGCTTCGTCTTCAGCTTTGAGGACGAAGAAATGATTATTCCAACTCACTATGAATACCTGAGGCTTCTGGCTCTTCTTGACTTGCTCCCATGACAGATCAAAAGATGGAAGACCATTCAGGGCTGTAAACCTTTCTGGGTCGAAATACCTAATGAAGGAGTCATCATATGAGAACTTCAGTGGTCTGATGCTGGCCTTCGAAATAACGTCCAGATCAAAATGTTGATCTAGGTAAGCACTTGCAAGAGCCTCGTCCTTGCATAGTTCTTGCCACTCCCTGGAACCTTGAATCAAGAGGTCATCAAATTGGAAGAGCGTGGGCAGGCTATTTGAATTTGCACATAACCAGTGTGCAATGGTGAAAACTAGTGCGGAACATGCACTTGCCCCGGAGGCTTTGTCACTCCTCTGATCAAATGAAGCATGGAAGACTTGAGCTTGAAGCTTTGCTTGTTTGTCCTTGCTTGTGATCTCTGTATCTAACCATGCTCCACTTAGAGGCTCTTTGGGCTTCAGGTGGATCTTCCTGCGTTTTTGAGATTGTTAAAGAATTTGGGTTAGTTACAGCTCAGTGACAAAATCAGATATTATTCTGGGTAAATGAATGCAAATACTTACGGAGTGCCCAGAAGGATTGGACCTTTTCTTCTTAAAAGACTGTAAGGCCACAGTCACGTCTGGTTCAGGGGTGTGCTATGTTTAAGAAGGAGGGTTGATCAGTTACAATATCAGGAATTGCTAATATATGTGGCATTTTTGGATGAAGAAGCATACATGTGGCCAAGGTGTTGTGCTTATGTTCCTGAAAGTCTTGCTGATAACAGCCAAGTCTTCTTCATTTGAAAATCTTTTGCCAAAATCATAGAAGATATAGGCAAAGCATGCGAGCGGTCCCTTGTGTCGTATCTCTTCCCAAAGTTGGGAGCGTCATACTTGGTACGACTCAGTGACCGAATGAGAAATCACAAGTGGCTTTGTTATAATAGGAAGCATTATTGTTGGGAAGCCAAAATGTTCATCTTGCACTTCCTGCTGCAAGAGGATGACCTGTTTCTCACCAGAGAGTATATTTGTTCACAGAACAGGCGAGGGGCATGGGTGCATCCTGGGTGAGCCCGAACTGTCTGGAGAAATGGTTGGGGGCATAGAGCTCATACCCAGGGCTCGCTAAGTCTGGGACTGGCAGGTCCTTGCAAGTGTTGCACTGAATGAAGAAGTTCCTCGCAAGAGCGTCTTGCTCTAGCGAAGGCATAAATCCATTCGCGAGGAGACCAGGATGGCGACGACTCAGTATTACGTCAACTGCTGCGGTTGGAAATTCTTTATGCAAGCAGAGATGATTGAAGCAGTTAAGATAGGACCATGGTCTGGTCCTAGTTGGTCTAGAAACCAATGACTGGCCCAGTAGCTTCCGATCTTCAAAGGCGGGAGGTGCTGATGGGTAGAAGAAAGGGAAGTACATCCGCAACCAGAGCTCTACCATCCAGAGTGGTCTTGGTTAATTAAGGTCGAGGTTTGAAAGTGTGACTAGCCTCAAGTCATAGTAGATGTAGGCGAGAACGGACTCAACCAAGCCCAGTTGTTCACCGTTGAATAAGCGTTCGGCAAGGTTGGTCCAGCATTTGTTGACCTTTGCAAAAGAAGGACAAAAGATGTACTTTGATAGCCAGTACTCCAGAAAGGCTATTCCTCCTTAGTCTGTGTCTTTTTCTTCCTGTGCAAAATGCTTTACCTAGGAAGAGTAGGAAGAAGGACGGTTGAGGGAGGTTTGGACTGGTGTCCCATGGTGTTGGTTGAGCGACCAGGGGTTTGCAAATGCTGGAACTCCAAAGATGGTGTATAAATCAAGCATTGTAATGCTTACATAACTATAGGGGAGACGGAAACAATTGGCTGTACAATCCCAGAAGCACATGGCTGTGGCGAACAGTGCTCTGTTGCCACCAGCTGGGAGAGAGAAGCATAAATCGATGAGTTGAGTGATTCCAACTGTTTCCCACCGGTCGATATCTTGTTCGCGAAGGTGCCGGTACCAGGCGAGATCTTCTACGCTTGGGTGTGGCCATCTCCCAATGAGACAAAGTGTGTCTTTGTTGGTCCATTCATTTGGGTCTGCCCTGGGGTTTTCTTGGACTATCAGGGATGATTTACAAATGGGTTGGTGAAGGATATTGAATAGCTCTGGATTTATTGGAACATCCAGGAAGGGACCAAGAAGGCCAGTACCTTCGCTTGGGTCTATAGAAAGGGTGCAGACGACCTCTGGCTTATGTCGTCTGGCAACAGCCTTGAGGTGTCTGAAGAATCTCTTGACGTCTTGGGTTTCATGAGGGATGGAGATGTCTTTGCGAGAAGGCATTTTTCTGGATCGGAGAAGATGAACGGCGTCGAGAATGAAAGGTCTTAGCTTTTAATTGAAAATGTTAAGAGTGCAGGATCAAGGCAAGTGAAAAGGTCTCGTTGGGGAATGAGATTTTGTTGATGTAGACTGGTGCTTTTATATTACGTCAGCCGAGTGATGCAACTCTTTGGAGAAGTCGTGCAACGTGGCACTTAAGTGTTATGTTACCATTTGATTTAACAGCGCGTCAGTCGGGTAATATTCAAGTCTTTTCGCTTGTTCAGGTAATTCAAGTTCAAGACTTGAGGGGCAATGTTTGGGCCTGAAATAAATAGTTCAGGTTGGGCTTGAATGGCTGAAGTCTTGGCGAGCGGCCCAAGAATGGCTGAAGTCTTGGCGAGCGGCCCATGAATTATAAAGAGCTTGGCGAGCGGCCGAGTACAGGAAATAGAGTTCAGTTAGAACTGTGATTCATTAGTTAGCTGATTCCATGCAGCTTGGATGTCTATCATATCTGTTTTATCTCAGATAGGTTTCTTTGATAAGAGAGTTGTGATAGTATTGAATATCTATAAGGATTAATAACACGTGTGCTGGTGTTGGAGTTATATTGGGATTCTAAGGGCAAGAACATAGGAAGTTTAATAGAATTGATTGACTGCTGGTAAACGAGTATGTAAGGAGAGTAAGAGCTTTATAGAAGGACCCCCGATCAAATACATACAAATTTGCTATACGCAAGTACACCTGGACAGACATCTCGTCTTCGAGATTCTATCTTCTTTGCAACCAGAAGGTCAAAGTGCTTGTCACCTGTCGAGTGAGAGTATTGCGACTCCAAGGAAGCAAATTGCTACTGGAAAGTTGAAAGGCTTGTCACCTATCGAGTGAGAGTTTTGATACTCTAAGGAAGCAAGTGTTCTCAATACACTGTCAGAGAGGTTGCTCTGTTTTGCACTGATAAGGGAGTGTGAAGCATCGATTTCGAAGGCTCTGCTAGAGACACATATCAAAAGTCCTAGGTTACTAGGCGAGAAGGACCTATTCGGACAGGGTTGGTGCTCTCCCTGTCTAAATCGCTTTATATAGAAGTCAGGCGGCTATAAACAGTCCATATTCCGTTGAAGAACGGTGGCACGCCAGCATACGAAGCACACTAGGGGTCATCATTTGGCCCGTGGGCCTCGTGGGCCGGTGGAGGCCCGCAAGCCCGTGGGCTAAAAGCCCGGCCCGGCCCGCAAAAAAGCCCGCAAAAGCCCGCCAAGGTGGTTGGTGGGCCGACCATGGTTTAGAGATCTAAAGCCCGGCCCGGCCCGCGGGCCCGGCCCGCCAAAAGCCCGTCAAGGCCCGTTAGGCCCGGCCCGTCAAAGCCCGTTAGGCCCGGCCCGTCAAAGCCCGCACACATATTGACATATATCATTAAATTATTTAATGAATTTTAATCATTATACAATTTATACCTAGTTAATGTTTACCTACACACATATTGACATATATATATATATAATATAGTGACTAGTAGTCTAATAGACTAATACTATATAGATATATATTTTACATTTGTGTATATATATTAATATATTACATATAGATGGATAGATTGAATATTTGAATTCCATATATAATTAAATTTGTGTATCTATTTTACTATTAAGTCATTATTTAAAGTTTAGCATAAGTTGGGGTTTAGGTTTAGGGTAAATTAGGGTTTAGGAGATTAAGATTTATGGTAAGTTAAGGTTTAGGAATTTGAGGTTTAGGGTAAGTTAGGGTTCCGGTTCTAGGATTTTATTGTAATTTTTTTAGGGTTTAGGGTTTGGGGTTTAGGTTTTAAGGTTTAGGGTTTAGGTCCAAAATTTATAAAAAATAGGGACGGCCTACTTAGAATATTATGAACAACCAATCCGACATTCAATTTTTTATATATATAAGATAGTAGTACGTATATCATTATACCTACACTTATATATAATATAGTGACTAGTACTATATATATATTTTTTATATTTGTGTATGTTTATATTAATATATTACATATACATATATTGATCAAATATTGGAATTCCATATATAGTTATATTTATGTATCTATTTTACTATTAAATCATTGTTTAAAGTTTAGGATAATTAAGTTAGGGTTTAGGTTTAAGGTAACTTAGGGTTTAGGGGATTGAGATTTAGGGTAAGTTAAGGTTTAAGAATTTTGAGGTTTAGAGTAAGTTAGATTTTAGGTTTTAGGAATTTTGAGGTTTAGAGTAAGTTAGGGTTTAGGGGTTAGGGGTTAGGGGTTAGGGTTTAGGGTTTAGGGGTTAGGGTTTAGGGTTAGGGTTTCATTGTAATTTTTTTTATCGATTTACACTGTAAAACAGTAAATATAATAGATGGTTCAGATTAGATTTTGTAATTTTTCAATGGTGAGAGTTTAATTGAGAGTGTGTGAAATGACATCAATACCCTTCTCTTATATATTGCTTATTTTTCCATGGAGAAACTTGATAAATTAAATTTTTATATCAATTTTTTTGACACTATGAGATAGATATGTAATTTACAAGAATGTGTGTTAAAATTTTTATCTTAAAAAATTCCTTTAGGGATGGGTAATTTATGTTTTAGTTGTAAGGGTACTACGGTCACATTTAGCGAAACTCATAGATGTAGGTCTAAATCAAGTCCAAAATTTATAAATTTTTAACGGCATGCTTAGAATATTATGAACAACCAATCTGACAGTCAGTTTTGTAAAATGATGATACATGATCGATTACGTTTCACAAAGGACTTTCAACCCATATAACCAAGGAATAAAGGTAAGAACATTAGTGTGCATGTACAGAATTCAAGCAATATAGGAATTAAAAATGTTTTAACAATAAAGAAGGCCATATAATAGTTCACCTTGTAATAAAAGACACCGTACGTAAAAATTAGCCTAATCGAAGTACGTTTGGATCCCAGTCAATACAATTAAACAAAATTTGTGAAAACACTAAAATACACTCATCTTATTTTCCTATGGGGGGAGTAGATAAATCAATTTTTTATGTCAATTTTTTTGATACTATGAGATAGATATGTATTCCATAAGAGTATGTGTCCAAAATTTGATGTTAAAAAATTATTTTCGGGAGGGGTAATTTCCGTTTTAGTTGTAAGAGTACTATGGTCACATTTGGCGAAATACATGGATCGATGTCTAAATCAAGTCCAAAATTTATAAAATTTTAAAGGCATGGTTATAATATTCTAACCAATCAATCTAATGGTCAATTTTATAAAATAATTAAACATGTCCGATTAAGTTTCACAAAAGTATTTCATTCCATATAACAAATGAACAAACGTAAGAATATTAATATACATATGAAGAATTCAAGCAATATAAGAATTAATATGTTTTAATAATAAACGAGGACATGTAGAAAACTCCATCTTATAGTGATAAACATCATACGTAAAATTTAGACTCGTCGGAGTACGTTTAAACCCCAGTGCATGGATAAAGGTTACGTTTATTTTGAAATGTCTTAATTTTTTAATAATTAAAGCCCGATAGGCCCGGCCCGCAAAAGCCCGCAAATCCCGCTTGAATGGGCCGGGCTCGGATCCTTATATAAAAGATAAAGCCCGGCCCGGCCCGGCCCGCATATATTAAAATGTTGTTGAGGCCCGGCCCGTGCCGGTTATACATGGGCCGGGCCGGGCCGGGCCGGGCTTTTGCCGACCCCTAAAGCACACGATACAGGATAAACCGGTACATACGGTTAAAGCTATCCGAACCTGTTAAAAGAGACTGCTTCGCGGGAGAATCTCTCCGCGAGAGATATTTTGCGCTCGAACAGTTACTTTAGTTCTTTTATGAATTCATTTTCGAACTTCAATTTTGTTGTTAGGTCTCTTAGGTTTAGCATATCAATGATAAATTTGCTCGTAGCCTCTCTTGAGGTGGTCATTATATAACTATGGTTCTATCTCTTTCATTTATATGAATATGCCTATTGTTTACTTTAAAAAAAAAGTGAGATAAAATTTCTTTCCCTCAACATGGATTTATCTTTCAGATACCAACAGAAGCTCAACTTTCTTATTTAAGTGCGGCTTATAACTTTTATTTATTGATTTTATTGTTTTACTGGAGGGTCCGATTCGGAAATGATGCCAAGAGCAAAACACAGAGATCTGCCATGACATATGGATTTTTTTGAACTCCAAAATCATGTAATAGTTATATCACTTATATGGTAATTTGGAAGCAACATTTTCTATCGTGTCTACTCTCATTAACAAAATTTTAAGTAGTTTTAGTCATTACCTTTTATTCGAGTAAAAAAGAAAGTGTTCAATCTCAACTCTATTAAGTAGGAAGTAACAATTAAATATTTGTCATATACATACTTCTACTCTTCTAAGAGTTCAAGTTCGACCTTATAAAAAAAAAAAAAGAGTTCAAGTTCGACTAAAATTTATTTCTCGTTTAGAAGGTTACGGACCATTGGACCAAGGTGTCCGGAACAACTGAAAGTAAACTCCCAAGGCTATTACAACTCCTATGCGCTGTAGGAATATCACACAACTCATGAAGGGATAGATTCATAAACTCTATCCTGAACTCATAATAAGCTCACTAGATCCAACAATTTCGTCCAAAAGATAAGGAAGGTAGATCCACCCACGGAAGTGTAGAACACCTAAATTTTGTCATACTCCAGTGCCACTCCAGTACCTCAATTTGTATTAGCTAAATCCTCTGAGGTACAACATTTACCAGTTTAACTACGGTACAAGATATAAGTACTACCTCAAGACCCAAGAGTAACAAAGCACTAAAGCAATTTATTCTCTCTTTCTAAAAACCGGAGTCAAAAACTACATACATCTTTTACAGTGAAAGTAAGCGTTTTGCATGTTGCAACCATGCTTTGTCCTTGATCACAAAATCATGAAAGATAACTATGTATAGCTTCATACCGCAGAGCCTGTCCGTTGTCTAAATTTGTACTCTCACTTTACTGACTTTAGCACATACACTGCAGGTTAGAGACAGTTATGTTGAAAGAATGCTTCACTCCTGAAAGAGTAGATGAACTGATGAAAGACCTTCGAGCCTAACTGGTTTCCTGTGGTAACAGCAGCGTATTCAGGTATTCAAAGTTTTACTTTAAATTACAAGGAATGATTTGTTGGTTTAAGTTTCTATAGCGGAAAATCTCTTGTACACCGAACTGAAATAAGTTGAAGGAAGAGCACCACTGCGCAATACCAGATATATAACAAACGCTATATATGCAGCCGTACCAGTGCAGACTACAGCACCAAACAGAATTCCATTAACTTCTGCAATGAAGAAATCCAGCAACAGATAACCATTGATTACCATCACTAAAACAGCCACAGTCCATGCCACTTTCTGCAGTTCATAGTTTAGCAAACAAAAAAGAAAACAGTTAGCGAAAAGGCTTTGTGACTGTCTTCGTTTCTTCAATTATTTGAAAGTCAACTCATGTGAACCACAGGCTAACCCACATTGGATCTATAGATCTTGTCAATGATGTGTTACTTTTCTAGTATCAAATACAGAGCACATTCAGGTGTATAATTCTTGAGATGAAATCTGTATGGTGCAAAATATGGTCCTCATAACTATATACATTTACTAAGAAAAAAAAATGAGCTTACCTCAAGGAGAGGTCCAATCCTGAAAACCCCCATGACCTGCTCCTTCGACACCAAAGTGAGAAGTGGTATAAGAGCGAAAGGAATTTGAACAGACTGAAGTACATTAAGCCATTCGTTTAAAACATCCAGTGAACCCTCAGACCTATTAAAGATAATTGCAACAATGATAGTTGGCACAATTGCGAAACTCCTTGTGATCAACGCCCTAAGCCACTTTTTCAAACGGAGATTAAGGAAACCTCCCATGATAAACTGCCCAGCATATGTCCCAGTTATCGTGCTACTTTGTCCAGCCGCCAATAACCCCACACCCCAGATATAAAGAATGGGATAAACCCCTCCTCCATATTTCTCCTGAAGAAACTGACCAGCATTAACTAGTCCTATACTATCCGCTTGTTTAGTACCATAAAATCCCTTGGCGAAAACTGTGGTCACAAACAAATTGATGACAAAGGAAATAAACAGCGCAATTGACGACTCAATTGAGTAGTAGTTCAGTGCCTCTTGAACCCGTCCTTTCTTAAGAGGATCAATATTTCTCGACTGTACTAAAGCAGAATGCAAGAATACATTGTGCGGCATAATTACACATCCCACGACTCCCACTGCCTGCCGAATTGTCCTTGAACTAAGCCTCGGAACCAGAATCCCTGCAAAAACAAAAAATCGAGTTCATAAATACCCCAACGACGCACACCAACTGATCACTATTATCAAGTATCATAACAAATTGCAAGTTTTACCTATTAAAAGTTCTCTTCCACTCGGTTTCGTATCAACAAACATCCAGGCAAACGATAAAGCCATTGTTGCAATGAGAACTGCAAAAACACCTTCTAACTTCCTCACCCCGTAATTCTCAAGAAATAAAAACAGGAAACTGTCACACAAACAGAATTCCCCTAGTCAATTACAGTTTTTCTTATTGAACAAAACATAATTTGACAACTAGAATGTAATTCTATTAGCTTAAGCAGCTTAGAAAAGTAAATACGAACCAGTCGGAGGCAGTAATGAGGACTCCAACCCAGAGCGGCAAGACTCCATTACTAAGAATCTGAATAGCAATGGCGCTCCCAATGACCTCTTGAATGTCGGCGCCAATAAGTGCCAGCTCAGCCATGAACCAGAGCACAAGCGAGGCCCACTTGGGATACTCCTCCCGGCAAAGCTCGGCCAGGTGGCGGCCCGTGGCGACTCCGAGTCGAGCCGAGAGAAGCTGGACAAGGAGGCCCATTGCGGTGGCCCACATTAAAAGCCAGAGCAGCGAATAACCCGCGATCGCTCCAGACTGGAGATCCCCTTCTAGATTTCCCGGATCCAGAAACGCTATGCTCATCAGGAACCCGGGGCCGGTGAAGAGCCAGAGCTTCTTCCACGAGAAAGGCGGGACCTGAGTCCAATCTGAGCCGTCGGATTCGTCGACGATCAGGATCTTCTCACGCGACTCGAACGCCACCTCATCCTCGTAGTCGGACGACGATGACGAAAGCAAAGGCGGAGGATGCGGGTGGCGTAATAGACGGCTGGCTTCTTCCTCGTCGTCGTCCTTGAGATTTGACTTCACGCCGTCTTGGGCGCTCATTTCGACGGAAAACGATGCCGTGGCGCCGTGGTATTTTTTAAATTCTGTTTTCTTTTCGTGATACGTTTCCACTTTCGCAACGAACCAAACCAAACCGAGCGCCAGAATTTCGCGTTAGATTACGTTGCAATTTATACTCCTATTTTGGTGATGCAGTGATAGGAGCTCGGGCCATTCCCGAATTGCCACCTCAGCCATTCGCGGTGTGCTCTTTTCAGTAAAAATGATTATTTACCACGAGAATTTTTAATAGATCTGTTTAGATGAGAAGAACCCAAATCTCTGTTACTATTGAACCGAAATACAAAACCTACATAGATAGGAGAATATTGTGACAAATTAAGAACTTTGACAAGTAAGTACATGATGAAGTAAATCTAGTTGATGGTCTACGGTCATCAACTAAATCGAATATAGAGTTGCTTGAAATAGTTCAAAAGAATTGAAATAATGAACAGAAGGAACCTAGAAGGAACAAGCACCATTCTTTTGGTTAATGGGTGATGAAGCATGCCATTTGGCTCAACAGCACAAATCATAGATGCACCAGTAACATGTTGATGACCAAACTCTATATCGCCTTTGTTCACTTGCAAAGCAAAAGCTCTTCCTAATTCTGCCAAGACTATTATGTATGTACGTACCAAGATCGATCGCCACACACTTTTATGGGAACCAAGTACTCGAAACCCTTATCGAATCTCATACCCTAACCATGGATTAGCAGAGAGTTCAGAAATGATGTAACACCCAAATTCAAACCCTCTTCGATTCTTAGAATCTAATCCTGGTTCCCCGCCGTGCTATGTTCTCTGCTTACTTGATAGATGGATTTCGTTTTCCTTGTCTTTGATATTTTTCAGAGTAGGACTAGAGCTGAGAAAGTAGGGTTAACATCATTGGTCTTGGCCTGCACTTTGCTACTAAAGCTTGAGCTTTAGGCATGGTGAGTCCAGCACCTTCACTCATATCCACCATTTCTTCACTGCTTCTGTCCCACTCAAAGCACTGGATCAGTGACCCCAAGGTCGGTCCTATGATACGTGTCGCCAGCCCTTCGCCTGGACAGCCCCTCCTTCCGATCCTGTCCCAAATGGGAGCAACTTGAAGCCATTTCCTTGTGGAATTAGGAATCTCTCTGGCTTGAACTGTTCTGTATGGCCCATATATTCACCAAAAACATCGTGCCACGTGGAACCTGCTAGCCTCCCAGTGTACACTCTTGTGAGAACTCATGAGGAACTAGAAGTGGAGTTGCTGGATACATTCTGAGGGATCTCAGGTCCTTATGATGCCACGAAGATAGGGAAGGTTGGCAAGGTCTGATTCTTGAATTAGTCTGCTATGCCCAATTTGGATATCGATTTCTGTTTGAGCTTTTGCTAGGACTTGTGGGTTGTTGAGCAGAAGTGATAGAGCCCATTCCATGGTTCCAGCTGAGATGTCTGATCCTGCAGATAACATCACCTGGCGGCACTAACCAGTTAATGCAAAAAGGTTCAACGACCAAACATATGTTTGATTTCATACGAAAAAAAAAAATGGTCGCTTGGTCCGTAATTTACCAGTACCGGTAAATCACCAGTGAATTCATGCTCTACTACCTCATAGATATGTGTATATCTATGTATTATCTTTACCAAATTACCACTATTGTTGATTCATATATGTAACTTCTTTTTTTTCTTTTCATATTTGTAACTTGGAGTTGAAGAAAGTCAAGAAACTTACTTGCATCAAGCCTTTAATGGTTTCATCAGTGTGATATTCAGGTTCAGTTACTTGTAGGTTTAACAAGACATCCACCATGGTCAATGCTTCTCCGTTAAGAAACAGATCCACTCTGAAGGTCCGAGGGGTGGGGTGAACAGGCCTGTTAATTAAAATTTTCGCCTAAGTGTTAATTCAAGGATAGCAGGGATTATATTTATCCTGAATTAACTGTAACGATGTTGATAAAAATGCGATAAATAAGAAAATAATAAATGACACATGGATGTTTTTTACTCACAAAAATCCTGAATTCAGAGAGAAAAGCTGTATGGTCTTTACTCTTGAAGACCAAAACTTTCCACTATGTAAACACCATTTTTTACAAGACAATAGCTCCTTGGATACAAAGACACTCTTTTATCTTCACTAGTATTCGCTCAACTAGTCTAAGATCTATCTCTTTTTCTCTCGAACAAGTGTTTAACAATAAGTGGCCACGAAGCTTCTTATAAGAACTTAATTATCGCACAACTAATTCTCTCAAGAACATTTTCGATGAGCTTGCACCATCACTTCTACCCCATGATATGCAATATGAAAGAGTATGAGTTTTGAAAGGTTTTTCTATGCTTGCTTAGAGATATGAAATCTCAAGAAAAAGCCTTGAATAAAACCTCCTAACAAATGTAGGAGTTTTGAAGAGTTTTCAAGCTTGCATAAAGATGTGAAAACTCTTAAAACATAAGGGAAAACCTCTTAACAAATGTAAGATTTTTGAAGACAATAAAAGAGACTTTAGAAAAATGAAACCATGACCAATTTTTCTAAGTGTTGAATGCCTTCTCAATGTCATGGTATTTATAGGCTAACAAAAGTGGCAAGTAGAAAAAGCAAAAGCCATCTTAGCCATTCATCTTTGATCACAAAAAGATAAATCAATGGCTTCTTCTTAAAATGGGGAAGAGCCATACTTCCCTTTCTTTCCAACCGAAAAGTTACAAGAGAAGAAAGCTTTGAAGAAAACATTTCTCCATGAAATAAGGAAGAACCATACTTCCTTTTAACCAACTGAACACTTATAGAAGAAGAAAGCACTAGCTTTATCAACAACTCTATTTTTCAAAAGCTTTGAATATAAAATCAAGGAAGATGCATTGTTTAAAGACCTTGATTTATAATGATGAAAATGTATGATATGCAAGTGCATATTTTTACCTTTATCAAGGGAACAGTAGGTCTTGAAACATTTATCATTTAGCTTGTCTTGGAGGATGAAAAGAGTTGCTTAGCTTAAGTTAGATCATGTTTTTGTTTGCTAAGAGAAATTCCAATATCAACATGCCAATAATCTCCCTCTTTGGCATTCTCTATTAAAAACATATCTTATTATCATCAAGGCTTTATGACCTACAAGAAGAAGTTTTTCTTTTCCAACAAGGAATAAATAAGAAGATATAGTAGGTTTCAAACCATACATAACCGTCCATAACAACAATCTTAAAAACAACAAGACTATTTTTACAACAACACAACATGAAACTATTTTTACAGCAACAAACCATGAAACCTACTTTGGTTTTCCCCCTTTGTGGCAGAGTATGCCAAAGGGTGCAAAAGGATGCATTTTGAGACACAAAAAGGTATCATTCTAGAACCATAGAGGTAATAAACACATCCTAGAATAGAAAAATAGAAAATAAACACACATAAAGTAGTAAGATACTAAGGAGACTCATTGTCAGTGTCATCCTCCAAAGTCTCGGTATAGTCAGCATCATTATTTTGGTCATGACGCTCATCATCTGCACCATCATCATTCGATTCATTATGCACGTAACCAAAGGGATCGGCCCTCGAAGAACCACCAGAACCCCCTACACTCGGCTCCCTCTTAGAACCAGTAGTGGTGTCAGAGCGTGCTGAAGGATGAGAGGAATTAGAGCTATCCTCTGAGGATACATATCCATGTCGAGCTTGTAAGATTTAGTGAGTGTGCTAGAAAGATGCGTGAATCTCATTGCGAAGGACATAGAATATCTCTTTCATCTCATTGAGGCCTTGCTTGAGAAAAGTGATCTCAAGAGGCTCTATGTACACTGAAGATTGACCTACCTATTTGGTAATTGTTGCTTTGTTAACCGGTGACGGAGAATCACAAAGCATATCCGTAGTGAGAGTAGGGACACCCGAATTCAAACGAAGAAGAGTGATCACAACCGGGAACACAAGAGAGGTATAATGCTTGGTTTGGTTATCTAAGGCCGAATTTCTAATAGAATGATAAATGTAGAACTCGGTGGGTAGTGTAGGGTTTCCCGAAACAAGATAAGTAATGAGTCCAGCTTGCTTAAAGGTTATTTTGAAGGATTGTGTGTTTAGTGCAAGCATACTACAAACCAAAAAACCCATAAGCTTGTAAAATTCTATTATAAATTGGCTTTGGAAGTGAGTCTCAGTAAACATGGTAATTGGTGGAGTGGAATAAAATTGACGGACTAGGGTTTGGATGTTTAAATTCACAATGAACTTCTTAACATGCTTGAGGATTTTTCTTTCGTTGTTAGGAAGAGCTAAGACATTCTTAATGGCCCTAGGAGAAACATCAACCAAAATGACTCCTTACTTCAACAGAAAAAGGAGGTGTGAGACTGCAAATCTACTTTATCCGGTATAGTACTAGGGTAATTTGCATAGAATTCCCTAAATTGAAACAAATTCATGATCTACGCATTTTATGCTTGATTCTTAACGTATTTCTCGTTACATTTTGCTTAGTTATGACCTTAGTTTTCTTATTTCTAACTTCTTTTTTTGTTTTCAGGTCCTAAATAAAGTAGATGGAGTAAATGATGCATAAATGAGCTCAAAACGTGCTAAGGAGGAAGTTCCTAAAATGAGGAGGAAAAATGAAGAAGAATGTGCCACGATTTATAAAGAATAGATCAAAGATCATTAAGATGGATCTAAACCATATTTATGTATCCAAGAAGATCCAAGATCATGCCAAGATTCAGCCTCAAAGAAGCCCAAAAAAAGAAGATGGATCAAAAGCTAGAAATCAAGAAATCTGCCTGTGCAGATCATCCCACTTCAACGGGCCACCGAAAATGGCTCAGAAGGAACTAAGGAACTAGGGTACGAATAATGTCTCTAGAAAGCTCTAGAAGTCTAGTTTTTAGCACCTCAAGAATCACTCAATTCAGACATCTAAAACTCTGGGAATCACTGATTTAATGGTCAACTTACCCTAGTAGAGTTAATTCATTCCTTATTGGGGATGGACTAGGATTTTCCATATCCTATTTAATGGGGAGCTCAATCAACAGAAAAAATATTACCTATCTTAGAAGCCAAAGCTCTGCAAAAATACCTCTCATCCACAAAGAAGCCGTCCAGCCTCTCCAAAGCCGAAGTGTTTAGCCTCCACGAGCCTCAGATCACTCACAATATGCTAAGTCTCTTGTGAGTGAGAACCATCCTCCCTAGAAGTCATCAAGCACTTAGAGTTGCAGTTATATTCACGGATTCAAAGTGTAACCATGACCTTCTATTTTCATTCTTTGGTTTTGTATTGGATTTGTTTCGGTTATTTGATGAAGAATCAGTTTGGTTTTCAGCTATATGTTACGATTTCTTTGTGTAGCTTCCATGTGTTTATAATTCTAAGTCTTTTACATATGTTTATTTTGAGTCTAATGCTTCGATGCCATGTTCTACATGATACGCTAAGTCCCTCTCTTTTGCAGGTTTCGATAACTTATTTAAGATGAAATTGTTTAGGGTGTTTAGACGCTAAGTTGTAGTATAGAAGTATTCCTGCTGGTCACGCAGGTGGCCGAGGTTCGATCCCCGGCAATAACGTCAAAACGCTGAGTCACACTTTTATACAATAAACAAACATGTGTAGTTAGATTTAGAGTTATGTATTTCATTGTCTACTAAAGTCTTCAAGCATGAAATCAGCTAGGTTAATTAGACGGGATGATCACTTGTAAATATGTTAGTCTTAGATTTTATTTTCGGTTTAGAAAGCATATTTATGATTCTATGTTTTTGTTTGTTTAGCTTGTCTACGAGTTGAAACATGATAGAACTTATGGTTTCTCTATGTGTTTTCTGCCATGTTTTGTAGATTAATAACCAAACTTTCAAACCCCCCCCCCCCCCCGTACCTTTTATTTTATGTTTACAAATATTGTCATGCTTAGTACCCTCAATCTCCGGTTAAGAACGATCCCTACTTATCAATGCTACATCTACAAAGAAGGGTTTTAAATTGCATACGTGTGAATTACGTGTTGAGTGTCTACTTTGTGTTAATATTTGATGCATGTTTTACTTATATCAATTCACCCTAGGAAAATATTTAAGTGCATCTACCCATCCTAATTTGTCCATCATATCATGAAAGTCAGCAGGTAAACCATCAAAGTGAAAAGGCTTCTCAAGGATCACTGGCCTAGTAATAGTCACTGTGGCATACAAGTTTTTGGCCTTTGTAGATACAAATTGACTATCAGGAGCGATCGGTAAGTTGGATACCTCAAGAGAAACCTTGCCGGGATGAGTGAACTTGGAAGTACTTGACGAGGCAGTTCAAGTGGCTGGTGCATGTCAAGCTCGGGGTTTTACTGGTGCGGTGTTGGATGCCGGAGCATTTTCTTTTCTTCCAGGGGCTTTGTGTGGCACCAAAGCTTCCTCATGATAAGAACCCAGAGCCAAATGAGGCATAATCGAAGCTACCATTTTCCTAGGTCCTCTTATAGTGTACTATCTTGGTACTTGATTGGAGGGACCAGAATGAGTAGGAGAAGGAGGCCGAGGGGGCTGATCGGTGTAAGCCTCATCAACAGTCTCATCGGGATTGCGAGGTGCATCATCCGTAGAGATAGTTGATAGTTTTCGAGTCTTTTTTAGTTCATTCTTGAACTGGCCCTTGCGCTTCTTCAATGAGACATTGTTGGAGTCGGAGGGCTCCGAGACGCCGACCGAGTGCTTAAGAACACCTTCGGTGGAGATGGGTAATGGTTCAGATTCTTCGAACTTGGTAGTAGCAATACTGGCAAAGAGAGGGTTGGAGATTTCAGGAAGAGTTTCTTGATCGGTGAGGTTGAGGTTCGGCACCGCCGGTTTCGGCTGAGCAGATGGTGGAGCTTTCACTGGAGAGAAGTGGTTGTGCAATTGCATGGGGAATGGAAGAATCTTGGCAGACCCATGCCGAGCTATATTGGTATTTACTCCTCATTACAAGTGCAATTTGATGAAGGTAAACGGTTAGAGAGAGAGAGAGATGAAATTTGATGGTGAAGGTAGAATTTGGAATGATTTTGAAGTAAAAGGAAGAAGATGAAGTGAGGAGAGAGGGGGGGGGGGGGAAGTGCAGCGGATAGAGTGAGGGAGTGGGTGAGCTTTGGTACCCGTGAAACCCCAAGAAGGAAGCAAAATGTTTTTAAAAAAATATAAAAAAAATTCCAAATGTAATTAATCTTTGAATTGTAAATGATTTACAAACAAGATTTGGTCCAAACCAAAATAAAAATATATATTTTAAGTTGGGCTTGGGTCCAAAGTGAAGTATAAGACTTCTCTCCAAACTAGATAAAGAAACCATATTTGGCCCAAACTAAAAGTTGGATTGTAAGAAACGTGATTTGTTGGTCTGAGTCAACTCCACCAACTTCTTTCAAATATAGTAGAAACCATGTATGAAATGGAGGGAAAAACTAAAAATTTGGTTGACGCAAATATAGGTAATCATGCCTATTCTTAGCAAATCATGGCATGGACTTGATTATCTTTCTAAAGGTGATGGAACACTTGACAATCATAGCAAGGACTAAGAACAATCAATGATGGATAAAGTGATTATCTCTTCAAAATAAAAGGTGAGAAAATATATATGTATATATATATTTTGAAATATTCAGAATAAAATAAAAATAAAAGAAGAACCAACATATACTTGGAAAAATCGGAGGATGGACCCACTTACATGCCATTATATTACAAATGCATCATATATGGTCCAAAAATAAATTAGAATGAATGTGTGTGGTATAGTAATTAGAACTTTACTTTGTTCATAGGGTAGCTTTGGTGCTCCCCGATGAGATTTTTATCTCTCCCCTTTTTTTTGTGTGAGTTAGCCACAAACTTTATTCTTTTGCTTAATTAATTATGCAATATTTATTTGCTCATTTGAATAATCGTCATCTTAGATTCATGTAACAAGAAGGTAATTATTGACTCCTACATCAAATGATCTCGGGAAATATGTGTAACAAGGATACTTAAAAGGATTACCAACTCAAATCCATCGAAAGATAGAATAAATTTCAGGGATCGTTGCTTGAGAATATGTAGCGAAAAACTTATTAATAACTCACAAATCAGACGATTTTAGGGTACTAAGCATAACGAGGATGCTCCAAAGAATAAGGTAATTCAGACTCAAGCAAAGACTAGCAAAAAATATTTTTAATATCATTTTTTTAAAAATATATAGAAAAACAGAATTGAGCTAACTCGAGCTTTTACTTAAAAATGGTACTCAAACTTGAACCGAAGCACAAACAAATAAATTTTCTTTTAACCATACCACACTTTGATGCATGCATGAAAATTGGATATTTGGACCACTTATGATACAAGAGTAATATGATACGCAATCATGCGTTTATGAATACAAATGGATTTGTATTCCATAACCTCTGGATTGTACGTAGTACACGCTGATAAAAATATATATAATTATTTTTTAATTTAAAGTATTTATGATAACATAATTTACAAACAGAAAATAAAATTTTCTTTGGCGAGAATAATCAAGTTGTAGAACACACACCAATTGATTGTCTTAAGCTTTTAAAGTAGTGATTATCAAGTGGTTTGATAAAAATATCTGCCAATTATTTTTCAGTGGGAATGAACACTAGTTCAAACAAATTTTCTTCAACTAGACTTCAAATGAAATGATATCGAATTTCAATGTGCTTAGTGCGAGAGTGTAAAACAAGATTTTTTGAGATGTTTATTGCACTTGTGTTATCACAGAATAAAGAGAGCTTACCTTGTGGGAAACCATAGTCATGAAACATGTGCTTCATCCAAAATATTTGTGTACAACAACTTCCTACTGCAATGTATTCGACTTGAGCAGTGAAAAGGGATACACAATTTTATTTTTTGTTGTGCCATGAACGAGAGTATTTCCCATAAAGAAGCTTCCTCCAGATGTGCTTTTTCTATCAATAGTGTCTCCTGCCCAATCGGAATCAAAATATCCTGCAATTTCAATGCTAGAATCAAAAGTATAATGGATACCAAAGTTAGTCGTCCATGAGATATATCGCTAAATGCATTTGACAGCTTTGGCATGCGATTCATTTGGATTTGCTTGATATCGAGCACACACCCCTACACTGTAAGAGATGTCAGACCTGTTAGCAGTAAGATATAGAAGACTTCCAATCCTACTTCTATAGTAAGTAGGATCAGTACTAACACCAGTTAAATCAGTATTAATTTTGCATGAAGTTCCCATTGGATTTCGAACAAAAGAAGATGATTCCATCCCAAATTTTTTAACCAAATCCGGTGCATATTTTGTTTGGGAAATGAAAAGTCCATCTTTTTTTTGTTGTACTTGTAATCCAAGAAAATAATTCAATCTTTCACATTAACTCATTTTCAACATCTTTGTCATCATTGTAGTGAAATCTTTCACCAATTCATCTGAAGAAGTAATGGGATTTATGTTCTTGTAAAAAACAGCCAAAAAGGATTTGAGAATGGAGAAATCAATTCGTGAACATTTCCTATGATGTCTGAAGAGAAATGATCTTTCTTGACCTGCCTTTTTCCTAGTCTGTGAGGTGGTTGTATGATCAATGTTTCATCTATCTCATTTCCTTCTGTGTCAAATTCGGGTTCACGATCAGACATCTCTGAATTGGAATCTGGATTTTGTTCATCGATTGAAGTTTCCACTTCTGATGGAGGGAGTCTCTCAGCGGTGACCTGTTCATTAAGAATAGAAGAAGTTATATGATGACAAATAGGGGCATCATCTATTGCAACATTAACAATTTCCATAATTTTGCAAGTTTTCTTATTGTACACTCGATAAGCCCTGCTATGTGTAGCATATCCAAGAAAACAGCCTCGATCACATTTGGCTTCAAATTTACTTAGATATTGAAGATCCTTGTAGATGAAACAGATACTCCTGAATGCCTTGAGATGTGAAATATTTGGCTTTCTTCCTCTCCAAAATTATTATGGAGTTTTGTTTGTTCCTGGTGTGAGTATAACTCTGTTTAATGTATAGCAAGCATTTGCCACAGCTTTTTCCCAAAAAGAGTGAGGAAGATTTGCAGAGTTGAGCATTACTCTTCGCATTTCAACAAGACCACGATTTTTCCTTTCAATGATTCCATTCTGTTGGGGAGTGATGGGAGCAAAAAATTCATGAAACACACCAAACTCATCACAGTAGTTAGCAAATGAGGAATTTTCAAATTCAGTTCCATGATCAGACCTGATTCTTATAATGACTAAATTTTCAGAAAGTTTTTCATTTGTTATTCTTTTAACCAGACTATGATATTCATCAAAAGTTTCTGATTTATCAGCCAAAAATTTTACCTAGGTAAAGCGTGAAAAATCATCAATGACCATTAGTGCATATTTATTTCCATTTTTGATTTCAGTTTCTACTAGTCCTACTAAATCAAGATGAAGTAGTTCCACACATTTTGATGTAGGTTTAGCACTAAGTAAGGAGTGTGAAGTGCGAGTGAGCTTACCAATTTTGCAATCACCACATATACCCTCTGACTTACCTGTGAGTTTTGGAAGTCCTCTTACACAATCCTTGGCGGATAGCTTGACTATGTCTTGATGATTAATGTGACACATTCTCCTGCACCATAATTCTAGGGCATTGATGGAAACTTAAGATCTGAAACAAATCTCACAAGTGATTTTTTGGTTACCAAGAACACAATAACAATGATTTATTGTCTTTTCACTACCAGAAGAATCAATATAGCCGACGACGAAAAGTCATCGACCTGTTAACAAAAGTTGTCGACTATAGCATCATCGGAAAAAGACCGTCAGTGATAGCTATGGACGAGGACAAGGTAGGGTAGTCGTCGGCTATAGGTCAGACTATAGCTGACGATGCACACGTCGTTGAGAATAGTTTAGACTATTCCCGACGATGAAGTCGTCGATGAAACCCACCCCCGTGGTGAAAATGTTGACCAATTTAGACTATAGCCAACGACGTGTTCTATAAATGTCGTCGGCTATGGTGGAAGAACATCGTCGGTTATAGTTTGAATATCGTCGGCTATAGTCTTCTGAAATGTCAGTTTCTGGTAAACTATAGTCGACGACAAAGGTTCATGTCGAACCTATGTCGTTGGTTATAGTTGGTGAATTTGTTTTAAAAAAACTGCATATTTTGAAAAACCTACCCAGAACTTGTAATTGGAAAATACAACACATATTGTCCAACAACGTACACATCCATACAAACAAAAATACACCTATACTAACAATGATCAAAATCTATATTATTGATGTAATCACTACCTTGGTCTTGCTGCGGCTACGACTATGGAGCACTGAAAATGTTTGGAGGTGGGGCCGGGACCTGGATTCAAACAGCCTAAAACTGTGTAAAACATCGCTGCATATATGCCGCCATAGATGTCTGCTGCTCGACTAATCTCTGCTGCTCAGTTAATTTCACATTATGTAATGCAATCGCCTATTGCATCTTCTCCATCTGCCTCCATTGCTCCTCAATCTCCCTCGTCTGCCTCTAAAGCTGCTCTTGTAGCTCAGAGTTCCTAGAGCTTTCAGACCCGTGGTAGAATTCAGGTGTCATCTTTAACACCCCTTGGCCTTTCTTGCCGAGACCCCTACAATAGAAGGTGTTCTTTCCTGGAAAGATCGCGGTTGCCATGATCCGCACCGCTATAGTCGGATCAGATGGATCAATCTGAGAGACGTACTGTGAGAGCTCCTCATCCTGGGAGTCAGGATATAGCTCTTTCGCTACCTGAGTCAACAGATCCGGCATTACCTCCTGCACTCTCGCCTAATTAACACAGAAATATGAATAACGTTTTATTAAACATAGAAAAAAATTTAGAGAAAAAACATACATTAGCAAATATGTTAATTAATTTTTGAGGGCTCAAGACTTACAGCACCTTCGGGGCATTGCGGATATGCGTGTTGCGTAGTATACACCAACACGGAGACTTCTGGGTGTTTGACGACCTCCTCCATCCAACCTGAATATGATCTGGAACCAGCATGATAGTTCTTGGTGTTCATTAACCAGAAACTGGAGTTTGTTTCCGAAATTGCCTTGTTGGATAAACATACATCAAAAAATTATTAGCTAACTATTTTCATATAATACGATACAACACAAATATACTCAGGTTGCATACCTGTAATCGGGGATTTTTGTAGTGGGTTACAAGTCATTGTCACTCGTACTCCCTAAACTGAAACTCGTTAGGGGTACCACATCGATCGTCGCCGTGCTTGGTCCAGTGCTTTCGGAGCTCGGCCTTCCACTCCTTGTACATATATTAATGCAACACAAATGTTAAAATTTGACAACACTTGATCAACAAAATCTAACTCAATATAACTCGAATCACATCATCTGCCCCCTTGCACCTCATCTGTCCACGTGGGTTTGGGCTCGTTTTCGACGTGAAACCACCTCTACAATGTATATATAAATGATAAAAATTATATATTTCTTCGGACTTGATTAATAAGTGTAAAAGATACATAATTAATATACAATATAACTCACCGACAGTGCATTATTCACTTCCATCTTCACGTAGTGAGGCACAAAATTCCAATCTGGCCAAAGCATTGGGATTCTGTCCTGTATAATGCTTCCCACCATGTCGGCGTACTTTTGCGTAATTGTTCCCTCGATCACCTCGCCTCCCTTCCCGGTCTTAATGACCAATTTCCCATTCCTGGTCACTTAGTCAAGAAGCTTGCCGACGATGGTGCATCTGGTCTTTCTTTCTTTATGTCCGGCAACGATTTCGCCTAAGACATGGATAAAAATATGAAAACATAAGCACCCAATTTAATTGACATATTAATAATTTTGAAATTAAATATTCAAGGTTGTTAACTAATATTTACCCGATTCGTTTGTCTATTGTCCCTTAATCCTCACACTCCAGAGAGATGTCTCGAACGGTACATACACGTACGCTTGGTCTACCGTAATGAAAGGTTGTTGTCCTAGAATAGGTCTCCTCGTGTCATCGATGACAAGTATGGTAGGTATCTCGTCGGGCAAGAAGAGGGTAGACGCGAACATATACCCCGGCGGTAGAGGAACTACCTGAATCACATGCCTCAGATGATCGAAGGGCCTAAGCCATAGTGGGAGTAGGCTCCAGTGGGGTAATGTGTGGCATACTGACCGATTCTTTAGATGTGCCGTCCGTTGAGGGCGTGTGGTTGTCCTCATAGAGCTTTCTCGCGCTGGAGGATCGACGGGCCACTAATTCTAGTTGCAACGTCGCCCCCTGACCAAGTAGTTGAATGTGGCGAGAGGTGGCAGGGCCGCTATAAGTGTTGCCGATAGTGGCGAACCCGGAATGACTAGTGCTAGTCCCATTTCCACTTTTGGATCTTAACCCGGATCCCGACAATTTTTTTTGCCCAACCAATTTTTCATGGTTTCTAATCAAATTCACATAGGACAATCAACACGACCATTTAATCCAATTTTTTGTCACTATTAAATTAGCAAAAACTTAATTCAAATCATAAAAAACTAAATATTATAACCAAAACAATTACCAAATTAACTAAAATAATAATCAAATTAACAAAAATCTCAAATCCTAATCAACACGTACGGTCATTTAATCCTAATCTAACATGTCCATTACATCCCTAGCATAATCCATACATAATCAAAAACTAGCCTAGCATAATCCTAGCATCCAAAACAGTTTCATAATCATCAACAACACAACATCATCTAATTTAAAAACGTGAAATCAACCAACCACATTCACATTCACATTCACATTCACATTCACAACCAACCAACATTAGCATCAACAACATATGCAAAAAAAAAACCCCTACATTCAAAGCCAATGGATCTCCATACACTGTAACGACCCTAACCGAAAATGTTACTTTAATTGGCTTGATTTGTCGCAGTTTGTCGTAATTGGTCGATATGGCGAGTTTGTTTACGACTAAATTATCGGGCGAGAATTTCGTATAATTCTCTTCACGAGAGTTGTAGGTGCGTGATTTCGAGCTCGTAGAAGTTTTCAGAGGATTATTTCGAGTTACGTGGAATAAGTTATGAATATTTCTGGCTATTGAATTTAGTCGTGTTTATCCGCTTTGTTTCGATTCGTTTTGGACCGTTGATCATTTTGGGCCGCGCGTATAAATATCGGAATAGTCGTAAAATTGTCAAAAAGTCGCATTTGGGCCGTTTGACCTGTGTTGACCATTGTTGACTGCATTGACAGCATTGACCGAGCACCACCGTGACCGTTTCGGGTTCGCCGTCCGACCCGAAAATTCCGGCCACAATTTTGGTATGGCTAGAATCCTCTCGTGATTCTCTATTGGTTTACACTTGATTTTGTGAGTATTGCTTAAGAATTGTAGTTTGAGTTGGTTGAAATTTTGGGATTTCGCCGCCATCGGGGGCGATGCTCCGGCGAGTTGTGGTGTCGCGGATGATGGGGGTTAGGTTCCCCTCATCCCCTAGATGAGTTCTGGGTGGTTTGATTTGAGTAAGGGTGAGTTTTGGTGGTCGCCGTGGTGGTGACCGGAAAGGAGAAATCCGGCGAGGTTTCGAGCTCAATTCTGGCAGGTATGGTTGGAATTGGCCTTGATGGTAGAAATGGAAGTTGTTGGGCTTGAGGAAAAGATGAGTTCTGGGATTTTCTGCCGGAGTTAGTCACCGTTGACGCCGCGGCGGTGGCGGCGGCGATGGTCAACGGCGGAGCTCCGGCGAGGGTTGACTTTTTGGGATTTTGGAGTTTTTTTATACCGTTTTGCTCGTAATCGCGTCCCGATCGTAGTTTTGAGGTTTTTGAGTTTAGTTGAGTACTCTATTTATGGACGAGGGTTATTTGAGTATATTTTGAGAATTTTGTTATCCTCGTCGATATTTCGAGCGATACGTCTTTCGAGAACACGGGGTTCTGGACGTATTAGCTTTGTATGTTGTGTTTCAATATGTATTGATTGTATCCATGTTATTCAGGTGATCGTGATCGAGCATTTGGCGAGGGATCTTCCGCCGGACCTCAGAGTTAGCATCGTACTGTGAGTGGACATTTATTTACACTGTCGTTGCGAGTTCTTGGTTTCAGTATTGTTTCCAGTACAATATTCAGATTATTTATCGTTTTGAAGGTATTGTATATTTTATTGGTGATGAAATTTATTTATTTAGCATCGATGCATTGGCTACGCTGCTGATCATCGGTAGTCCATCTATCAGGCTTGAGAGATTTGCTTGATATGCCGACTAGGTTGAGAGATTCGCCTAGTCTACCACGTCGGGCTTGAGAGATTCGCCCGACATGCTACTCTGGCAGGGAAATCCGTCGGAGTGGCGACCTTCATTTATTTAAAGAACTCGCATTATTTTATGAATATATAAATGGTGAAAGGCATATGTTTATTTTCGTCCACTCACTCTAACGATTTTATTTGCCTTTCCCTTGGGATTTACGGTTTCCTTTGCCCAGTTTGCAGTTTGGGTTCCAGTGTTGAATGTCGACGGTGGAGGCGTAGAGTTTGGATCGCACTTCAGTTTCTGTAGGTTCCTTTTTCGACCTACTAATTGTATATGATGTATATAGGCGTCGCTCTGAATACTTATGTTGTATTTTCAGTTAAGTTTACTCCTGAATGTCTCTGGATTTCTTGTAAACCTTTTGGTTTATTATATATATGATGTTGAGAAATCCGGATGGGGAAAGGAGCCCCACGGTTTGGCTTTTATGGAATATTCGAAGTGTGTTTATTTGCAGGTTCTAATATGAGCTCACGTATTTCAAAGTAAACTCTGACAAAAAAAATTAAGGTCATATTTTCGAAGGGGTTTGATTTTGGTTTAGGCAACTAAATCGGAGTCGGGTCCTTTCACTACACGCATAAAAAAGTTCGACAAATATGAATATAACACAAATACCTAACACTCCTAAAAATCACATTGCCACAAGCCTAATTGAGCATAATCATCCATATTTCCATTAGATTACAAATCCCTCACTCATTTTCTATCGTTTTCTTCCGAAATCGCAATGCCGAAACTTTAAAATTCAGTTAACAACAATGCTCATAGTTTTCTCATAAAAATTCAAGCATTAATTCCAGACTGAGATTCATAACATTTCAAAAGCCAAATAAGACCGAAATGAAGCAAATGCTACATTGAAATCGAAAATGCACAAATCATAAAACAAAAAACCAAAACCGCCAAAAACCTCACCACATTGATTTGAAAAATCCATTGCCCCATTTTCATATTTCACACACAACACATAAATGTTGAGAGAGAGAGAGAGAGAACCTGGGTGGGTTAGGGTTTAGGCAGCGACGACGAGCTAGGGTTGGGTGGCGACTTTGTGCTAGGGCTGGGCGGCTATGGTGATTAAGGGATCAGATTTTAGGGTTTAGGAGGCGCGGTGCCGCGGTCTGTGCCGTTCTGGGGTTTAAATTCCTGAAAATTTTAGCCGAGGACTTAAAACGTTGTCGGCTATACTATAATCGATGACATCACTTATGTCATCATGTAGAACGTCGTCGGCTATACTATAACTGATGACATCACTTATGTCGTCGGCTATAGTTAGTATAACAGACGACATAAGTCAATGTCGTCGGCTATAGTGTGAAATTTTTTGGTGACATCCTTCTCATGTAGAAACATGTTTCCCATAAATACTTGGTTAACTAATTGATCATTCACATAGTCAGAATCATCGCTAATTAAACATGTTTCCCACAAATACTCAAGATGAGATATTATAACAAACATACATGTTTATTCTCAAATACATCTTTAACTAAGGCTGATAATCAGAATCATCACTTGAGTCTGACTCGGTTTCATCGTTAATTTCTGATAAGATGTGCCATTCCTCGTCACCTGAGTCTTCGTCGTCAACTTCATTTGAATTAACATCAAGAAGTTCTGCTCGAGAAATTCGAACCACACTAACCGGTCTCACATTATTAAAGCGAATTGTAGAGGATTCCGGAATGTCAATTGCGTTCAGCTCTTGATATGCAGTAACTTCTTCATCATCTGCGGTTTCACAAAGTGTAGTAGCACTGTATATGTTTCTAGGAACATGGTTAACAACTTTACGCGCGCCTCTATGCACAAGATCATTAAGATAAAACACTTGTTCTACCGCTGTGAAAAAAATAAAATGGTCATCTTCATACCAGCTTGTAGCAGTATTCACCAAAAATATTTCGTAGTGATCAGTCCTTGTATTCTCCAGGCTAGTATCAAACTATCTACACTTAAACAAGTGCACTCTAATGGCTTCCCCATAAATTAGTTCAACCACTAAATTGAGAACACTGTAATAGTCAACGTCATTCTTTCCACCATGAACCATTACCCCAGAATTCTGTGTTCTCAGTCTGTCGTCTCTATGTTGACATATAAATTTTATGTCATTGACTTTACACATCGGGTAAACATTTGAAGTTACCGGTTTCATCGCCAAGAGCCTCGATGTGTGTGACCAATGTGGGTAACGATCATCTTGTACATGGTTTATCTGAAGAAAAAAATTCACTTTAAATATGAATATTGATATTAATTTATATATATACACACACTTACCCATTTGCCAAAATAGTTTGCAAACGTCCTATTGTGGTACTTAACATTACGGGCAATAGAAAGGTGTTGAAGATGGATGTATTTCCAGTATTGAACTTCTGGACAGTTAATCAGTACCCACCAGTGAGCAATGACTAAATCAGTACCCACCAGTATTGAACTTCTGGACAATTTGTACGAGTTTGGCAACTTTCCATATATTTCAACATCATTGGAGATGACAGAAATGTTGAACTCGAGTTCATCTATCGGCATATGTTGTGGAGGGTTCTCGAGCGCTCCAAAATACAACTTGGTGTATGGTACGCACTCGTGCGCAAGATATGCTTCAGCGATACACCCTTCAGATGCGGATTTATTCTTCACATAGTTTTTGTAGTCTCCCAGTTGTCTATCAAGTTGCTAAGTGTATGTTATGATTATTGAAAAATAAGTATTCATTTATATATATAAACAGAGCTAAATTGATAAGTTGAATTGTATGTACCTTTCCATGGGATACATCCAAGTGTAGTGTACCAGACCAGTAAGCAACAATTGTTCGGGAAGATGGATCATCAGGTGAGGCATAATGTCAAAAAAAATTGGGGGAAATATTCTCTCAAATTTTCACAAGATAAAAATGATGTCTTATTGCATTTCCCACAATTATGATTTTTTCACTTCTCTGCTGCATAACTTTTGAAAGAATCTTGACAATGCCACTAACGGCTCCACCACCTCTTTGGGCAGGTACTCTCGAATGAAAACAGGGAAGAGGCGTTGAAGTAGTACATGACAATCATGACTCTTTAATCCATACATCTTATTGTCTCGAAAGTTAACACAACGGCCTATATTTCCTGCATAGCCATAAGGATACCTAACATTACCCATCCAACAAAAAATTTCATTTTTCTGGTCAGACTTGACGGTGTAAGGAGCTTGAGACATTTTTTTCTTCCCTTCTCTCAACCAAAAATGTTTCCGCAGTCCGCAATCCCATTTTTTTAGATCAATGCGTGCCCTAGAGCCATCTTTAGTTTTTCCCTCCTAATTCAGAATTGTGTCCCCCACACTTTCACACACATTATTTTCTATGTGCATGACATCTAGGTAGTGCATGATCGACAACTTGGGCCAGTACAAAAATTCTAAGAATATGCTTTTGTGTGTCCAGAATTTATACATGTCGGGTTTGTCAGGTATTGACGCCACTATTTCATGATGATTGCTCAGCTACCCAAAATCGTATTCATTCAGCACTTCTAAAATTCCATCCCACGTCCATCTCCTGGGTTGTACACTTGTTTCTACAGTCCCATGAAATGCCTCTTTATCCTCCCGAAATAGGTGATCATGTGGAAGCCAACAACGGTGACGCATCTGGACAATCTTCCTGCAATGAGGTCTGTAACACTCAACAGTCATGCACTCTGAACAAGCCCGTTATCCTCTTGTAACGTTGCCTAACAACATCCCACGGGCAGAAAAATCACTGATGGTGCCAACAAGCATGACACGCATCTGGAACATTTCATTTTTGTACTTGTCATAAGTGGCATGACCAAATTCACTTAAGTACTTAAGCTCCTCAATCAAGGGTCTCAAATACACATCGAGACATTTTCCTGGATAACTCAGCCCTGGAATTAATAGAGTGAGCATATTATATTTCTTCTTCATACACATCCATGGAGGAAGGTTGTACAGTATCAAAATATTTGGTCATATACTGTATTGAAGACTCATGTTGCCAAAAAGATTGAATCCGTCAGATGAGAGCCCGAGCCAAACATTTCAAACCTCTGATGCAAAATGAGAAAACTCTCTGACCATGTACTTCCAAGCCTCTTCGTCAGCAGGGTATCATCGCCAGGTAAATTCCTCTCAGCCCACCATCTTATAGCTTCAGCCGTGTGTGCACACATGAACAATCGTTCCAATATATCAACCAACTGAAAATACCGAAGTATCTTCATAGCTTTCTTATTCCCTGCAAAAGTCAAATTATACCTATCCGTACTGCATACCGGACATGCAACAAGGCATTCAAGATTATTCCCGTAAGTATCTTTACCCCAGAAGAGAATGCAATCATATCTATATGCATGAATTTTGATGTAGGAAAGCCCAAGATCTTTTAGAATATGTCGCACCTTACGATGAATAGTAGGAAGGCGATGGCCAAGGAGCAGCATCGAAGCAGTCCACTTCAGCCAATCATCAACAGCCTTGACACTCATTTTGTTCTCCACTTTGAGCTTCATCACTCCCATGACACTTTGAAGAACAATTTTATTATACTTATTGTACAACATGGTATATTGCATAGCAATCAGGTTATTGTACTTGTCCATACCGATAGTGTTGACAACTCTAGATAATTGTTGGACTGGCTCAATATAGGGAAGCCCCCAATGGAGGGAGAGATATCTGGTGCTTGAGCAAATACACCGCTCTCACAAGGAAACACATCGTTGATCAACCTCGTTGTTGGATCATTGGATGTACTGGCCCTCTCAAGAAATTGCCTATGATCATGCTGACCCACTGATGATGTTTCACTGTGATAAATTCAGCATGTGTACTTATCTCAAAACTCATTTTTCTTCAGGTGCTCCAATATTTTATCAATGGGAAAATGAATCGCTCGCTACGACACTAACATTGCGTACACAGAAAATAACGAATTGGTATCTCTCCATAATTAGCATTCACATATTCCACAAAGCTTATAATTTCATGGTGATATCTTACATCCCACCTTTGAAGGCACATCCAACTCTTGTCCATCCTGAAAATTTCAATAGTATATAAATATATATATACATGCACTAATTAATTAAAAATTCATCATTATATCTATATATATATATCGATATTTAAATCAACTACAAATTACATAATTTAATTCTTCTACTCCCTAATTACAAATTTACATATATATAGTACATATCAACAATTAACATATATATCCATATCAACAATCAACAATTACAAATTTACATATATATATATATATCAACAATCAACAAATTTACATATATTCATATTAAATTAACACATACATATCAACAATTTTACATAGAATTATATATATACATATTTTCATCGAATTTAACTCAACTCGATCAACTCAAAATCAACAATATCAACTCTAAATCAACATTAATCAACACACACACACACATATATATGTACCTATATATAGCTTCACGAACCTATTTTGGACAGCTTCCGACAACACCCAACGATTTCAGAGCGCTTTGAGTTTTTCTCACCAATTTTTTTTTAATGATTGAGTTGCTGCGAACCAGATCTGATATAAGAACTATAGCCGACGACATTAATGAGTCGTCGGCTATAGTTGAATGTCGTAGGTGTTTGTCAAAAACTATAGCTGACGACAGTCCCGTCACAACCACCGACGACCGGAAACTATGCCCGACAAACTGTGTTTGTCGTTGGGTATACTAGACTATACCCTAGGACATTAAAAGTCGTCGGGCTATTTTTCGTTATTTCGTATGTTGTAGTACTTATTCTGGTAGTGTTTATCCTTTTATAAGACTTTTTCCCTTTCCATCGAGAACTAGACATTTTGCTTGATCAAAAATAATCGATTCATGTTCGTCAACAATTTGACTAACACTCAGTAAGTTTACTTTTAGCCCTTTAACCAACATAACATTTTTAAGATTAGGTAGACCAGGTGTATTTACTGTTCTGCATCAAATGATGCAAGCTTGAGCATCATCACCAAACACAACCTTACCATTGGTACATAGATAGCGGGTGTTTATCATTCATGGATGAAAAATAGTTCTTGTTTCCAGTCATGTGTTTTGAACACCCGCTATCTATGTACCAAGAATCTTAATCTTTTGGAGTAAGAGTAGTAAATGCGACATTCCAAATGGAAATTATGTCACTTTTTCTCATTGATCACAGGGTTGATGCATGCAAAATTGTTTACATGATCTTCATCATCAGAACTCCTACCACATAGATCCCAAGGTTTTTGATATGTGGGAATCAAGTTAAAATGACCTTTGGATATGTTCTTATTGTTCCAAGAGGATCTACGTCTAGGGTACTCAGAAGTTTTGATAGAAAGACTCTTAGCTATTTTGGACAGGTCATCAAGGATTTTCTCAAGGGATGATTGAAAAGAAGTTAGTCTATTTTCATCATGAGTATGAATCTTCTAATTTCTCACACTTTTTCTACACTCAGGTCGAATGTGACCAATGATCCCACAATAGTGACAGGTAGGAATAAAAGATTTTTGGGGTATGAAACTTTCTTTTTGAGTTTTGAAAAATCTGGTTGGTTTCTTTGCTTGAGAGCTTTCACCAATTTCATATTCTAACCCAGTTTTATCTTTGTCAAACTTGCCGATATCACACATTTTGGTTAGTTTTTCTAACCTTAGAGAAAATTGTCTATAAAGAAATTTTGATTCTTCCAAAGCAAGTTCAAGGTCTGACTTTTCTTTTGTCAAAGAGGAGACAATGTAATTTTGGCAATCTAATTTTTCTTGAAGCATCTTGACATGTTTTTCAAGACAAGATTTCTCTTGCATCCATTTTTTCTTTAAAAGAAAAAAAATTCTTGAAAAATAGATTTTGTTTCTTCACTCTTGGATAACTCATTTGTGAGAGTTTCGATTTTAGTGATCATGGATACACATGATGTACACATATCAAAATATTTTTCATCCAAACTATCCTCATAACCTTCATCCTCATGAGACTCGTCTAAAACAACCGAAGCAATAAAAGTAATCGTTTCATCTTCTTTATCAGATACTTCTTCTGACTCACTATCACTACACGAGGCTTTCAAAACCTTATGTGACTTAGACTTTTTATTTGTTCAATCAGCAGCTTTGTGTCCAACACCAGTACACTCAAAACACCTTAGTTTGTCATCAAACTTTTGAGAATATTTTGATTTGAAATTTTTGACATTTGTACTCTCATTGTTTCTAAAATTCTTTGAGTTTGAACTCTGGCTGCTAAACCCTTTAGAAAAATTCTTAGAAAAATATTTTCTATTTTTAAGAAATTTTCCAAACTGTTTTGTTAGAAAAGCATATTCTTCCAAAATGATTTTTGTAGGTTCATCCTCTTCTTCTTCCTTATTTATCGAGCTAAAAGAAATTGTGTTCTCTTTCTTACAATTTAGTTTTTTGCTTCAAAAGTCTTGAGATTCCCAACTACTTCGTAAAGAGAGTACGTAGACATATCATATGACTCTTTTATTGCAATTTGTTTAGGCTCAAAATAGGAAGTGACTGACCTAAACATCTTTTGAACAATAACTTTCGATTTAATAGGATGACCTAGACCTTTACATTGATTAGTGATGTATGCAAGACAAACTAATTAAACATACTAGCAATTTCCAGGGCAAGACTCGACTGGAACAAGGCTTAAATTTCCTGGTTTTTGTCATTCTTCCTTACACCAATTGAGAGAGAGGTACGTGGTATAAGAGCTGCTGTTTTTGTTTCCAAATCTCGGGCTTCAAGTCTAGGCGATGGGAAGTTGGTCTGCGCAGAAGCCGAAGAAGGTGGTTCCGATATGATCAAGCTTCTAGTGGCGATTGTTGCAGCTCTTTTGCTCATGACCATCTGCAAACCAGCACCAAAGTACCGTCTTGTTGCTGTCCAACATCATCCACTCACATTCTCTCACTCGACTGTTTCTTGCTATCCCTATGTCGTGTATGTAATTTTGCCCTTTTGGGGTGACTATATCTTATATAACAAACTTGTGTTTCCGCTTAGTGTCTTAGTTTGCCTTGCAAGCATGCCGAAAGGTAGTTTGTGTTTGCTCATATCAATCCCTGTAAAACCGCTGTTGTATACTGAGGAACTTGTAACCAGTGTAGAACTTATAAGCATCAGTTATGAAAGTGATCTACTTCAATGCAATCTGTTTCATGTGCACGCCAATCTCTGCGAACTGCAGCGAAACAAACAAGTATGATGTGATGGGTTCCCAACTCGCCCACTTTTTCTATGGGATGGTCACTTGTTAAATCTGTATAGATACCATTACAGTCGTACGTACCACAGAAAGAGCTCAGATGGCATCAGCGATTTAGAACTGAAGCAAAGAAAGATCAATAATTAGAGGTGGACCTAATTGATGCAGTGAAAACTTAAAACACAAAGCAAAAGGAGTCGAGTTTAATCCTATATATGTGTGTGTGTGTGTGTGAGCAATGAGAACAAATAGAGTAGAACTAGTAGCAAGTTGTTTATACCCAATAAGAACAAAGAAATCCCACTAGAACAGTAGTCGAACCTTGATAGAGTCTAGTTCTCAAGCAGAAGATAAGGATTAGAGTAATTAGACTAAGCTACCAGTTTTTACATACTAACCCTCTAATAGGTCTCAGTCAACAAAAAAGAAATGCAGGAATTGTAAAGGGAAGTAATAAAGTTCATATCATGATGATATCTCAAATAGCAACTACATTCAGTTTATCAGCTCCTGGTGTAAGAATCAGGCAAAAGACAATTGATTAGAAATGGAACAGTGCCCCAATATGATCCTAAGATCCTCTGATTATAACTTGAAAGAGAGTTAAAATGAACTTGATCTCTTATCTTGATATTACCTTCATGAGTAGTGGAGAATGAGTCTCATGCTGATTTTGCAGTTAGACAATGGAGAATTCTTCTTCGTTCCCTTTCTGATAGGGCAGAGTACAAGCTGTTTAGAGCTTTGGTGTTCATCCTTGAATTTGCCTTGTCGGAATCAGTCCATTTGTTTCTTTCCTAGAGGATGAGTACTTTATCATCTTTAGGAGATGGTACCATGAGAGGGCTATATCCTTCTTCGACCATAATCCATTGCTTTACATCGTCTTGGGAGATGAGAAAAGTAGACATCATTATTTTTCATTGGAAATAGTCGTTTTCTTAAAAAACAGAGGAACATTAATAAAGGTGGCTCTATCACGGTCCATTCTAGTATACAGAGGATCTCACAACAAAAGTTAATGGCCACTCTGATACCAATTGAAGGTCCTGGGGTGGGGGTGAATAGGCTTGTTAATTAATTTTTTTGCCAAAGTGTTAATTCAAGGATAACAGGGATTGTGTCTATCCTGAATTAACTGTAACGATGTTGATAAAAATGCGATAAGTAAGAAAACAATAAATGACACATGAATGTTTTTTACTCACAGAAACTTTGAATTCAGGGGAAAAAACTATGTGGTCTTTACTCTTGAACACCAAAACTTTCCACTATGTAATCACCATTCTTTACAAAACAATAGCTTCAGGATACAAAGACATTCTTCTATCCTCACTAGTATTCGCTCAACTAGTTTAAGATCTATTTCTCTTTTTCTATCGAATAAGTGTTTAAAAATAAGTGACCACGAAGTTTCCTTATAAGAACTTAATTATCGCACAACTAATTATCCCAAGAACACTTTTGATGAGCTTGCACTATCACTTCTACCCCGTGATATGCAATACGAAAGAGTATGAGTTTTGAAAGGTTTTTCTATGCTTGCTTAGAGATATGAAATCTCAAGAAAAAGCCTTGAATAAAACCTCCTAACAAATGTAGGAGTTTTGAAGAATTTTCAAGCTTGCATAGAGATGTGAAAACTCTTAAAACATAAGGGAAGACCTCTTAACAAATGTAAGAGTTTTAAAGACAATAAAAGAGACTTTAGAAAAATGAAACCATGACCAATTTTTCTAAGTGTTGAATGCCTTCTCAATGTCATGGTATTTATAGGCCAACAAAAATGGCAAGTAGAAAAAGCAAAAGCCATCTTAGTCATTTATCTTTGATCACAAAAAGATAAATCAATGGCTTCTCCTTAAAATGGGGAAGAGCCATACTTCCCTTTCTTTCCAACCGAAAAGTACTTACAAGAGAAGAAAGTTTTAAAGAAAACATTTCTCCATAAAATAAGGAAGAACCGAAGAACCATACTTCCTTTTAACCAACTGAATACTTATAGAAGAAGAAAGCACTAACTTTATCAACAACTCTATTTTTCAAAAATTTTGGATATAAAAACAAGGAAGATGCATTATTTAAAAACCTTGATTTATAATGATGAAAATGTATGATATGCAAGTGCATGTTTTTACCTTTATCAAGGGAACAATAGGTCTTGAGACATTGATCATTTAGCTTGTCTTGGAAGATGAAAAGAGTTGCTTAGCTTAAGTTAGATCATGTTTTTGTTTGCTAAGAGAAATGCCAATATCAACATGCCAATACACTCTGCTGTCTCTGCATCTTTCTGTGTCCTTCAATCAAATTTTGCATGAACTTATCCCTTTTTAATTTCAATGTCAGCAACTCTTCTCAAGCTCATTCTCTCCAATGTACTTCAAAATTGGTACAAAGTCACCAATGTTTGTTGCACCACTCAGTTGAAATGTCTGTCTCACAATCTGTTCAAACCGATTAGCTTCGTTGGATTTGGCTGCCGGGTGTCCTCCCCAGAGTATCGTTTTCCAGCTATCATCCTCATGATAACATTAAGAGTCAGCTCAAAAAATGATGACTTCATGTCCACAACCTGAAATTTACCGCCACTAGAGCCTCGGACAAGGCGTGAAATGAATGACCTGACTTCATCGGTGCGTATGCAATGAAACATCTGAAGGCGGTGAGAAGATAAAATCTCAAGGGAAGCAATGCGTAGAAAGTTGCGCCAGTGAGGACCATAAGAGGCCCATGCAAGAGTGGTGTAGTTATATCCAAGGTGTTTTCCGGCTAGCAGCCCTGGACGGTTTGCGAAAGCTATGTCATTTCTGGTGAAACATTCCTCAGCTGAAGAAGGAGAGGATACAATGACAACAGGGCGGGAGCCGAATTTGATGTACAAAGAAAATTCACTATGAAGTGTCTCTTTCTATAGACAAAGAAAATTCCTCTCAAAAGTAGTAATCACACAAATTCACAATCAAAGACCCCTCATCTTTGAAACTAAGAATGAAACAATCTTCTCACTTTGTGAATGAGCCTTCTACATATGGGACACACCTTACTCTCCCCATCCATGATCCTGCAAGAGTCAATTTTAGCCAAATCCACTAAAAGAATTACGTTACAAAAGAAAATATCAAAATCTATTAGTACATACCTCTGAGCACAGTCATAGCAAGTAGCACAGTGACCACAAGGAACGAAGAAGCAGTTCCGTTGCTCATCATAGCAAATTACACATAGTTTTTCGTCATATAATTCCTCTGATGAACTACTTGAAGCTCCCGAATCATCATCTTCTTCATTGGTACCATATGTTTGTGGAACTGTCTTGCGTGGCACTATAGGGTAAGTTTCATTAATTTCTTCCCTTGAATCTTCTACTACATTACTAGTGGCAGAATCACAGGCACCGAGGTATTTCAATATCAGAAGAATCATGACCACAATAAACCCTGAGAGTAAACAGAATTTTGGTTTATGATGAAATTACAAGACATGAAAAGAATGTTGGATACTATCTATAGAATTGATAATTGTTTCTGATGTTTGTACCTAAAATTCCAATGTATGTTATCACACGAGCCACAAATGAAAGCTCAATGTTCCATTCACCAAGATTCCCCTGCATTGAGTCTTTTGGTTAAACTGTGAAAATTGTTAACCAGGTGAGCTAAATAGTCTGGGATCAAAACTTACATCGATAGGTGTGGTTAGTATAACATAATGTGTATTGGGGAACACAAGCGAGAGCTGACATGAACAACCCTTTTCTGTTGAGCAGATGGCCTTAGCTTTCGTAACATCATACATCTTCGACGAAACGTTTGCATTCAATGTGATAATTATGCTTCTTCGATTTGAGTTTATGATGTCAAGGTAGTACCTGTCATCTTCCTCAATGCTATATACAGCATATTTACCTGAACAAATAGTCATAGTCATGTCCACATTTATGAATAGTGATTTCAACCTCATGGCAAACGTCTGTTTCTGAGCAATTTGACACAGAGTAACTGCTTACCAACTTTAGATTCATTAAAACCACTCATGTAACTCGATTGCTCTGGCTGCAATATTTCAAATGTTCGTTCCCCTGACATACACAGATATCTGTAACAAATTGAGACCAAAACTTGAATAAATTCAGCCAAAAACAAAATAATTGGAAATTGAAAATACCTTTAAGCATAACAACTTGCAGTTGATTTACGTGAGTAGGGTGAGCTTCCAATCTCGTGGAAATCCTTGAACCCTTGTTGAGCCAGAACGAAAATCCCTGAAAAATAATATATAAGAACAGAAACATTCAATGACCAATCTGAATGAAATGCAGAATGTGGGAAGTCTGGGAACCAAGGATTATAGGGAAGAATATGACAGAGTTTCATATGCTACGTACCTTGCGACTATAGGCCCCGATAACCAAGTAGTTAGAGACACTCCAATTAGCATGGTGGCTCAACTTAGGCTCTTCAGAAAACGCATAGAGAGATACCCCTTTCTTGTCAACATCTCTCACTTCAACTTGCTGCACAAAAACAGAACTAGCCTTTATCAAGCGCGAGGAGCTCGGGCCAAGCTCCATGCGGTGGTCTCCATAATAACCATATCGGATACTTGCTGAAACTGCAAAAACAAAGAGGGAAATGGTATGTTTCAGATTTAAGGGTCAGTGGAAGAGGATTTGGCATAGAAGATGAGAAAATGTTATGTGCATGCCACATATCCAAAGGGTCAAAGGTGTAAGCAGGCGAGCGCAAGTCTCTTGCCACCGCTGAGAGCCTGCCGCCGAAGTTGAATGCGCCCACGTAGTTCGGTACATTTTGCTTCTTCACAAGAATCAGGGATCACAATTCACACAGAGCTGAAGTGGGTGAGGATTGTTTGAGAGAGCTGATTGGGTAGAAGAAGAGATGATGAAGACTAGTAGCTTTGAGTTTGGGAGTTTGGTTCGTTATTTCAGCTCAACGAACCGTTTGTCTCGTTGGCGGAAATTGGAATGGTTAGTTTATTTGAATGTTAGGTGTTAGTTATATCCTGGCTTTATACTAGCTTAAGTGTTTAACCACTATGACTATAAACATTAATTCTCCATCTAACTTATTTTTATTTATTATTATGATTTATGTTATTAAGCTTACTAGCCTGGAAAGTTTTCTAAGGCCAATTCAAACAGACTAATGCATGTGGGAGATCTTGTGAGAACGTTTCTTCCTTAGTCACTAACAGTATAATTGACATTTAACTCCGATCAATTTCGACAATATTCAAACTCAAATATAGAGGTTCGAACCCAAGTATAAAGGTTCAACGACATTTGAATCAAACTAAAGAATATAGACATTTGACACATGAAAGACTCTGTCGACTCGAGCAGGTATGATGGTTTCTTTAATGCGTGTTAATGTGTTATTAGTTAACCTTCTATGTGGAGTATGTGCTATTCATTTGGATTTAATATCGGTAAATAAATCGAACTTAAGCAACAATGTATCACTGTATATGTTAATATGATGGGTGACATTTGGGAATTTTGTAAGCGGCTGTGTCTTGTTAGACAGCATCACTAGTTTTGACCAATTCTCCTTTCTGAAATTTAAAAGTTGACTTATTAAATCTTATATTATGCCCATCAGCTTCATTGTGACAGATTGCAATACATAGAACATAGAACCCATAGAAATAGCTTCTGGATGTTTCGATGCAAAAATATCTCCCGCTGGTTGCAAAGAAGATAGAATCTCTTGACGATATGTCTGTTTAGGTGTATTTGCGTATAGCAAATGTATGTATTTGATCGGGGACCTTTTACACAAAGCTCTTACTTTCCTTATATAATACTCAGTAGTTATCTTTCAATTACTTTGAACTTCTTCTGTTCTTGCTCTTTGAATCTCAATATAACTCTAACACCAGCATACGGGTTTTTAATCCTTTTATAGAACTTCAATGCTATCACAACTCTTTTATTAAAGAAACTCATCTGAAACAGAAAATGTATGATAGACATCCAAACCGCATGGAATCAGCTAATTAATGAATTATAATTCTAATCGAACTCTACTTATCACACTTGGCCGCTCGCCAAGCTCTTTATAAAATATGGGCCGCTCGCCAAGACTTCAGCCAATCTTGGGCCGCTCGCCAAGACTTCAGTCATTCAAGTCTAATATGAAATATTTATTTCAGGCCCAAACAGGATGTACAACTATTTTACAGAAAAATAATAAAAGATACCCACCAAGCCCTGCTTATGAACAAGATAGAAAAATACAAGAGGGGTATTTATGCTCATAAACAGAGAGACAAGACCATTGTGGATCTCTAGCTTATGATCGCTTCAAGGAACTGAACCTGAATATCATACGGATGCTATCTAAAAAGCATC
Source organism: Geum urbanum (assembly GCA_946800695.1). NCBI lineage: Eukaryota > Viridiplantae > Streptophyta > Magnoliopsida > Rosales > Rosaceae > Geum > Geum urbanum. The sequence continues at coordinate 61,411,548 of OX327002.1, forward strand.
ATAAGGTGAAGGTATCATTTGTATTTAGACACAAACCTGGTACTCCTGCTAGGGAAGTAAACATGTTGCCTCATAGCCTTCTGTGATAGTTGACTTGGTTCATTCTGGTGAAGCACGTCTCACAAGTATAAACCATGCATCATTCCAACGGCAACTAGAGTTGAATAAAATACCAATCAGATCTCCAAATACTAAAGAGCATGAAATCTATTTCACTGGCAATGATTTGGTACTCTAGTTATCAACCTGTACATATTTAGTATCATTCAATAAGTAAATTCGAAGGAGACGGGAAAAGCAGCAATCACTCCCACCTGTTTGTGCTTCATTGAATTAGTAGCATAAGTTCAGTTGGAGGAGTTGGATAACTTGAGGATACTTGGAAGCCTCTGCATTTTAGTTATTTCCGGAAACGAGAACTAGCTGGTGGCCTGCTAGTTATTCTAATCAAGCCAATCAATTTTTCTACTCGCAAGTTGCATCATTAGCATCACCAATCTTGTCGGGTCATCTTCAATTTAGGGTCAATGACTTGATATAACCTTAAAATTAACGAAAATTTGTCTTCAATTCATGGTTAGCCTATACCAAAAAAGCTAAATGTAGTCCAATTGGACTATATGAAAGGCTATATATGACCCTTGATATAGCCCTGGGTAATATTTTTGTGGGGACCATAATTGTACTTAAATACTAAAATATTGATGAACTAATGGCTAATATTAATTTTAATTAATGTTCATGTCAATTTAAACGTTATGGTTATATTATTTAATTAATCAATTTATTTTAATTTCTTAACTCCAATAATAATCACAATATTTTTAAAAAATAATATAATCAATATAATAAATTTATCATGTGTAATACTTTAAAAACATTAGAAATATATTATGTAAAATTTTAGTAAATATAATATATGCAATGGTAATATATTAAATAAATACAAAAAAATGTAACATTTAAAAATATTAATAATAATTTATTTGTTAAATAAATCATCAATAAATATAATACAATTAAGACATAATATAATTGTCAACGATAGTATTTTCAATTATTTTTCAACAACTAAATTAAATGCAATGGTAATTTTTCTTTTTGAATAAACACCCTTATTTCTATACCTCATATTTCATCTCTTATTCATTTCTCCCATATTCTCTTTCATTCTCCAAATATGGCCTCCACCAGAAGAAAAGCAGGAAATTGGATGCCAAAGGAAGATGAAGCTCTTACTGTTGCTTATGTCAAAGCCTCCAAAGATGTAGAAAAGGGTATTAGCCAATCAAATGAGTACCTTTGGGTTCAAGTCCAACAGACATACTTGGAGTATTATGAAGGCAGCACACTTCCAAAGGCAAGATCGAATGAAAGTTGTAAGTTATCGATGGAAGAAACATTTATTCCCAAGCATGAACAAGTGGCACCAATGTCTCAAACGTTCGAAATGGAGGGATCAAAGTGGAGCAAATCTCGTAGACATAGTGAGTTTTTAGTGTCTCATTTTGTAACTATAATTTTTTTTCTTAGTGTTTGTTGTGTAATTTCATTTTGTGACAATGATTGTTATTGATTGTATTTGATAGAAACGGCAAGCCGAGAGTTTCTATAAGGACGACTCCAGAGGACAACCATTTAAGTTTAAAAATTATTATAATTTGTGCAAAGATTGGGTGATATTTCAAGATCCACCTCAAGAATAGTTTGGTCCAACACCAGTGCAACAAAACACCTCAATTTCTTGGGAGGATGATGAGCATGAACATCCCATTGAAGGTTCTCCTAGTCCATCTCAAATACCAATTCCTAGGCCTATGGGGAGAAATACCACAAGAAAACGGAGGGCAAAAAGTAAAGTCATTGGAGAAGAAATAGTTGCTGGAATGCGAGAAATGTCGGCACAAATGAAAGAGGCAGGAGAGGAAAGGAGGAGAAGAGAGATAAAAAGGGAGGATCGAAGAGAGGTTGCTAGATTAGAGGCTATTTTACTCATGCAAACCAACAATTTTACTCTAAGAAGCAAAAGTTATTTTGATGGCAAGAAAAGAGAAGCACTTGATCGACTTCAAGGACATGAATTATTTCCAAATTATGGTGAGACATCTGATGACTACTGTCCACAAATGCCATCTGATGAAGATGAAACTTGATTTCTTTATGCCCTTATTTAGTCATCGTCCACAAAGGTCCATCTGATGAAGAAGTCTTTGTATTTCTTTATGCCTTAATCTAATGACTTTAACTCTGTTCTTAGAACGTATTACTTTGTTACAAGCAACATGTATTTGATCTACATCTAATATATGGACTAATTTGCATTTGTAAGGGATAGGAACTCAGAGTTGCTTCAAGTTTACTGCATGTAATTCTTATAATACAAACCATCAATTAATTCAAAACCAAACACACATACCAAACGAAGAAGTTTATGATGCTAACCAACCGACCATAGAGAATTTATGATCACAGATGAGCACCAACTACAAACACACAAACCAACCATAGTATCATACATATATAGTTTATGATGCAAACCAACCGACCACAGAGAAATTATGATCACAGATGAGCACCAACTACAGACACACAAACCAACCATAGTTTAATAAAGCTAATTATGATAGCAGATAATTAAGTTGGTGATCATCCACGTCATTGTGTTGTAGCTGCCCAAAGGTGCTTGATAAGATCTTGTAGTAAATTATTATTTGTAGCTCTAGAGCGTATTAGCCTATAACGATACATGTAGTCCTCCATTGAGATTTTTCCGGATCTCGGATTGCGAGGCAAATATGGACCATCATAGATTTTTGCTCGAGCTCTTCTTGACCTATTTGGGTCAAATTTATCATCGTCGGAATCACCATTATAATAATCATGACGCTCATCCTCCACGATGATATTGTGAAGTATTATGCATGTAAGCAAAATTGAGTTAAGTTTTGCGAGACTCCAACCCCTTGCAGGCTAGCGAATGGTCGTAAACCTTGCTTGTAGAATTCTAAATGCTCTTTCGACATCCTTTCTGTATGCTACTTGTTTAGTGGAAAAATATTTTTCTTCTTCAGTTCGGGGACGCCTAATTTATTGGACCAACGTCGCCCATTTCGGGTAAATACCATCTGCAAGATAATAACCAATATTGTGCTGGTTACCATTGATTTTATAATCTAGGTATGGTGATTTGTCAGCTGTGAGGGCATCAAATAATGGTGAACGCCCAAGAACAGTGATGTCGTTTTGCGCTCCTGGGATCCTAAAAAATGCATGTCATATCCAGGTGTTAAAATCAGCAACGGCTTCCAGAATAATAGTGGGTTTTCTTGTCTTGCCACTGAAGCTTCCCCGCCACCCTATGGGACAATTCTCCCAACGCTAATGCATGCAGTCTAATGAACCGAGCATCTCTGGAAACCCTCGTCTCTCAGCTCATTTTAGAAGCATATCTAAATCCTTTAGGATCCAAATAATGGTGCTCGGAGGTAACATCCTTGGTAGATCATGACAATAGTACGACAAAATTCTCCCAAGTTCTCAATCGAAGTTGACTCGGGCATCCGGAAGGATTCATCCAAAGAATCTCCTGAGCATGCATTAGCAAGCATTCGGAGAGCGCATGTTATCTTTTGATGAGGAAAAAAGCTGGGGTGCCCGATGTTATCATATGATTGTCGAAAGTACGAATTTGTTGTCTGAACATCGTCTAGCATGCAGAGGAACACTTTGCGCCTCATCCTGTAGCGACGTCTAAACTTGAAGTCATTGAACACAGGATTATCCATGAAGTAGTCATTCAACAACCTTTGGTTAGCTAGCCCACGTTCTCACATTTTGTAAGCGCGACCTGCAACAAAGCCACCCCACTGTGTCTGTTTATAAAGTTGCTCATGAGCCCACCAGTTTCCAGCATCTGCCACTATTTTATTTGCAATTCTAAAGCTTGCATCAACTTCTTCTTCCTCTTCTTCTTCTTCTTCTTGCATCTCCTCCTCTACTTTGGCAGTCATCTCCGCCCACTTGGTAGCCCAGTTGGGGTTGGGATTCATTGAAATTGATACCCGAATGGAAGAATGAGATTGAAGAGAAAGTAGTTGGTTTTTAGAAGAAGAAAAAAAGAATAGAGGAAATAGTAGAGACTTTGAAGAAAAGAAATCACATATGAGAAATAGTTGAAGAAATCAGAGAGGAGAAGTAGTTGAGGGATCTGTAGCTTTGATGAGAAATATAGGGTTGTTGGTTTTGATAATTAATGAAATAATTGATGAAGTAGTTGAGATGGTGAAAAGTAGTTATGTTGAGTAAATATAGTTTGAATATATATAAGTTTAAAAATTTAAATTAATAAAATAATATAAAAAATAAAATTATAGTCCTTACAGATTGGAGGTGACACAAATATAGTTTTTACTATTCATTAACATAGTATATTTGAATGGCTATATTATAGTCCATGGTCAAATGTAGCCCCTTAGGACTCCCTTGCCCTTGTATAATATTTTCTCTCATAAAAATCAGATTATCAACTCGCCTTTGTATATTCACTTGCTAGTATATAATCTCCATTGAGGAGCAACAGCATATTTGTTGCAGACACATATCCATCGCCATGGATACTTGGACCTTCTTGTACATACTACTCTTCATTGTATTTATTTTCTTCAAGAGTTATTTCTAGATAAGTAAGAAAAGATTGCCACCAAGCCCTGCTCTCTCACTTCCCATAATAGGCCATCTCTATCTTTTCAAGAAACCCCTACATAGGACAATTGCAAAGTTAGCCGAGAGATATGGTCCAATTGTATACGTCAAAATTGGATCCCACCCTGTTATCCTTGTATCCTCCCCTTCTGCAGCTGAGGAATGCTTCACCAAGCACGACGTCGCTTTTGCAAACCGTCCCAAGCTGCTTGCCGGCAAACACCTCGGGTATAACTATACCACAGTAACTCGGGCTTCTTATGGCCCTCACTGGCGCAACTTGAAACGCCTAGCTTCCAGTGAGCTGTTGTCATCCAACAGCCTTCAGATGTTTCATGGCATACGTGCTGAAGAAGTCAGGTCACTCGTTTGCCAGTTTTTTTTTAGGCTGTAATGGTGGTGAGTTTCAGATTTTAGAGATGAGATCAAGGTTTTTTCAGCTAACCCTGAATGTTATAATGAGGATGGTTTCTGGGAAACGATACTATGGGGATGATATAGCGGATATGGAGGAAGCTAAAGTGTTTCTATTGAATCTGTATTCCCTCATGTCTGTATTGATAACACTTTGTACAATATATAGAGATCCTATTACAGTGTGTATTGAAGACTATGCTACATCTATGGTATAACAGCTACTGATATGGTAAGGTTACTAATATAGAGAGATTACAAATCAACTAGAGATTTGTGACTGTGAATGAGGATCTCTGTAATGACTAACTTGATACGTTGGAGCTGATTGTGAGGATGAGAGATTGGCGCTAACACCCCCCTTCAAACTGGGCAGCCTAGGGTGCACGAGTTTGGTACATAGCAAATGATGGCGCTGCTTGGAGAGAGGCTTGGTGAGAAGGTCAGCAGGCTGATCAATGGAGGGAACAAAATTCACACGATGACTGCCAAGAGCAACCTTTTCGCGCACAAAGTGATAATCTAACTCAATGTGCTTTGTACGCGCATGAAAGACAGGGTTCGAAGCCATGTAGGTTGCACTCAAATTATCACATTAAAGCATAATTGGAAACCGAATACGTGCACCAAGTTCAAAGAGTAAGTAGCCTAACCAAGTTGTCTCAGCACTGGCATGAGCGAGAGACCGATATTCAGATTCGGCGCTGGAGCGGGCAATGGTGGGCTGCTTTTGGGAGCACCAAGAGATAAGAGTGGAGCCAATGTAGATGAGGTAACCAGTTGTGGAATGACGAGAATCAAGGCACCCTGCCCAATCAACATCGGAATAGGCTGAGATGGAAATAGGAGAAGACTGGAGAGTGAAGGAGAGGCCATGATCAAGTGTGCCTTTGACGTAGCGAAGGATGCGTTTGGCAGCAACCAAGTGAGGAGCAAGGGGAGCACTCATGAATTGAGCTACGGAATTGACGGCGAAAGCAATGTCAGGTCGCGTAACAGTAAGATATTGTAGAGAGCCAACAATTTCCCGAAACAAGATAGGATTCTGAAGTGGTTCACCATCAGTGGCATTGAGGACAGGTTTGGAAGACATAGGAGTGGCCACGGGCTGACTGTGCAGTAAGTCATGCTTGACCAGAATATCATGGGCATACTTCAGTTGATTAAGGTGAAGACCGTTAGAGTCCCGTGTAACCTGAAGGCCTAAAAAATAATTCAGAGGACCGAGATCCTTTATATCAAAACCACGACCTAAAACATTGATAAACTGCTGAAGCAACCGATCACCACTGCCGGTAACTACTATATCATCAACATATAATAGGAAATAGATGATATGCTGCCCATGACGAAATATGAACAAAGATGAATCGGCCTTACTGATGCGAAAACCCACTGACAGGAGGAAATAGCTCATACGCTGAAACCACGCCCGTGGGGCTTGATTAAGCCCGTATAAAGCTTTTTGAAGCTTGCAGACATGTGTTGGCTGAGAAGGATCAACAAACCCGGGTGGCTGAGTCATGTAGACATCCTCTTGAAGGACTCCATGAAGGAATGCATTCTTGACGTCAAGCTGACGAAGAGGCCAGCCACGGGAAACAGCAAGACACAGAACGGTGCGGATGGTAGCGGGTTTGATGACAGGGATGTAAGTCTCCCCATAATCAATCCCATACTGCTGATGGAAGCCCTTTGCTACAAGACGTGCCTTATACCGCTCGATTGAGCCATCAGCTTTATGCTTGAGTCGAAAGACCCATTTGCAACCCACGACATGTTGAGAGGGATTGGGGGGACAAGGGACCAAGTACCATTCTTTAGCAAGGCATTCACTTCCTCAGACATGGCCTGACGCCAATTTGGATCTTTCACAGCTTGAGAATAACAAGTGGGTGCCAATTCAGGAAATACAGAAGTTAAAGCTTTAGGAATAGGGTACGTTACTGTGTCGTCAGTGCTAACGCGGGTTTGGACGATTCTGTGACTGAGTCTTGTGCGAGGACGACTCACATCCTCCACAACGACGGCAGGGGCGGGTTGTGGATTGGTAGGTAGCGCAGGTGGAGGCAATGGAGGAGAAGGATCGGCGACTGACGAGGGGCCTGGAGATACATCTGAAGCAGTGGAAGAAGATGGCGGAGGAGCTGTGTTAATGCCAGCGAGGAGACTGGATGAAGAAACAGAAGGGGGCGGTGGCGCGATAAGAGAAGCGCCCTGTGGACGTCTGCGGTGATACCGGATGAGAGATGGAGGGGCGGCGACGGTGGCTTCCAGCAGAGATTGAGAAGCGGTGCCGGTGGAGATCGGTACAGGGAGGAGACCAGTGGAGTCTTGGACTGGTTCGGTGGTGAGAGGATTCGAGAGAGCACAAACGGGTTGGGCATTGGTAGCGGATGGAGGGTCACAGTTGGGGGGAGGTGAACATGGGCTTGGACCCAGTGCAGCAACAGAGGAAGGGAGAGGATTGGAGGGACTTGGGCCTGATGTGATTGGGCTCGGCAGGAGGGCCTGCGGAGGATTGAGAAGAGTGAGCTCAAATGTTTCAACAGATTTCGGACCGTGTACCTGTGAAGACTTATAAGGAAAAGATGTTTCGTTAAATAAAACATGACGCGACACATAGACATGACCTGTGTTTGGATCAAGACACTTATAACCCTTGTGGTGTGGACTGTAACCAATGAACACACACTCAAGACTACGACTGGACAATTTGTGAGGCACTTGATGACCAAGATACGGAAAACAAGAACAACCAAAAACACGAAGAAAGGAGTAAGGAGGAGAAGAACCATAAAGACGATGATGAGGAGAGTCCCAATCAAGAGTAGGTGTAGGGAGAAGATTGATGAGGTAGACAGCCGTAAGAGCAGCTTCAACCCAGAGAGAAGGAGGAGCACCAGAGGTGTGAAGAAGAGTACGAGTGATGTTGGCAATGTGGCGGTGTTTGCATTCAGCAAGGCCATTTTGTTGAGGTGTGTATGGGCAGGAGAATCGTTGTTGGATGCCTGTTGAAGCACAAAAAGAGGAGAACAAAGAGTTGACATATTCTGTACCGTTATCACTTTGTAAGTATTGAATAGTGCCATCAAAGAGATTTTTAATAAAAGCCACCAAACGTTTAAAGTGAGTGAAAACCTCATTCTTTCGACGCATAGGAAAGATCTAAGTGTAACGAGAATATTCATCGGTAAAGAGAACATAATATTTAAAACCAGTATTAGATAAGGTAGAAGATTTCCAAACATCACTATGTATTATGGAGAATAATTTATTAGCAAAAAACATGATCGGTGGAGAAGGGTAAGCGTTGTGATTTACTCACAGCACAATCATTACAAAATAAATGAGAAGATTTGGGAATGATAGATTGGGATCCTAAACGAGCGAGAATGGAGGAAGATGGATGACCAAGACGGTTGTGCCAGAGAGAGGAGTGAACGGTAGACAGAGCTTGCGGAAGAGAAGACTTGGAGGAGAGACGAAGAGGGTAAAGACCATCTTCACAAGGGCCCTGGAACAACAAACGACCGGTGAGAAGACAATAAATCTGATAAAAATCGGGGGCAAAGAGAAAGAAGACTAGATTATCTTTAGTGAAGCGTGCAACAGAGAGTAAATTTTTACGAATAGAAGGAACGCAAAAAACATCACGCAACAAATAATTTGAGGATCCTAAAGAGAATGGAAGGGTACCGGTATGAGAGATTGGCATGGAACTACCATCTCCCATAAAAACATTGTGAGGACCTCCATATGGTTGGGGATTATAGAGAGGCATGTTCGTCATGTGATGAGTGGCGCCCATGTCCGGATACCAAGTTGGATCGCCGAGGGTATGAGAGCCGACAAAAGGAGGAGCTGCTGCTGATGGGCCTGGAAAGCGATGTGGGCATTGATAAGACCCATGCTGAGATGTTTGGCAATTAGGGCACCAAATGGGGCCGGGCCCTAAAACTCCTTGAGACCAAGGTCTAGTAGGCCAAGCTTGAGGCCCAGAGGGTTGCGCAGATTGATTGTACGCACCGTACGACGCATTGGAATCATAGCCAGAACGTCCGCCGTTGGACTGTCGTCCGCGGTTCGAACCACGACCACCATGGGATGGGCGGCGGGAGTCACGGCGGGAGTCACGGCCGTCCTTGCGAGAGTCACGGTGGGAATCACCGGTGGATGGACGACTGTCAGAGGAGCCGCGGGGCTGATTGTCAGAGGTTGTACCGTGAAACAAGGCGGTGGGAGTGGGTTCAGAGCGACGGTGCGTGGCATCAAAGGCGAGAATGCGAACCCGGAGATCGGTAAAGCTGGGTAATTTTTCAGATTGACCGATGGCTGTGCGCAGGACAACATAATCAGGTCCAAGTCCAGTGAGTGTGGTTACTGTTTCTACCGAATCACGCGCGGGGGCGTAATGGGGCAGAAGCAACACGAATAGGCTTCCTTCCTCCTCCTGGTGCGTCCGAACGTTGGGGCTGTTCGGATGGGCGGGCGTTCTCTCTCTCCTCGGTTGTGTGGACTCCTTTCGAACGGTCGGATGCTTCCTCTTCTGTCGGGTGATCGGGTGCGCGCGTTCGGGTGCGGCTGTTAGAAGAATACAACAACGAAGCAGGCGGTCAGGGATCGAGACGGGGTGGCCCGCCTTCAACGCTCCGATGCCTAAGTCAGATGATGTATTGGATATAACAGTCAAGCGAACGTGCGGACGAGTGTTTAATGCTTGGATCAGAATGAATTGAATGCCCTTACCTGCCATAACTACCTTACCCATATAGGTGGTTGAGATTGGTGCTCACTTGTGCTCTTCGATGTGGGACTGGTGTGTGATCCGTGCATTCGGGCGTGCGCCTGGCGGGTGCGTGTGCGCTCGGATGGGGTGGGTTTGGTGAGTGAAGTTGGAGCCTCCTTGGTGGTCTTGTGGGTGGTCCGGTAGGTGTTGCTAACCTGCTTAAGTGGATAAGTATGTTAATCGTACAACTAATGATGCAATACTAACAGTTACGACAAGATCCTTCTCAGACACAGGCTCATTGATAGCCTCAAGAGCATCAGCGAGAGATTTGGCATGCTCAAGATAATCATCCACGGAGAGAGAGCCTTTCTGGAGTTCAAACAGCTGGATCCGGAGACTGGTGGAGTTGGCAGTCGTTGTTTGAGCATAGTGTCTAGCAAGGCAATCCCAAATGCCTTGAGAGGTGTCAAAGCTGGTCGTGAGGCGAGCAACCTTTGGAGTGAGGGATGAAAGAAGAATGCTAACAATCAGTTGATCGGTGTCTTGCCACTCATCATACTTGGGATTGGCAGTACTAGAAGCAGATGTATCATTGGTAGCAGGAGTGGTGATGGTGGCAGCGGGACAAGGAATGGAGCCGGCGACGTACCCCCACAACTTGGCGCCACGGAGATAAGATTTCATTTGACGAATCCAGAGTATGTAATTTGTTTCGTCCAATTTGATGAACGAGTGGGTACTTTGGCGGGGGGCAGAAGGAGTAGACATGGTTGCAGAGAAAGAACAAATACGAAGACAGAGGAAGAAGGAAAAGAGAAAAGGGAGGTAAGGATTTTAAACCCAAGCGACTGATACCATATTGAATCTGTATTCCCTCATGTCTGTATTGATAACACTTTGTACAATATATAGAGATCCTATTACAGTGTGTATTGAAGACTATGCTACATCTATGGTATAACAGCTACTGATATGGTAAGGTTACTAATATAGAGAGATTACAAATCAACTAGAGATTTGTGGCTGTGAATGAGGATCTCTGTAATGACTAACTTGATACGTTGGAGCTGATTGTGAGGATGAGAGATTGGCGCTAACAGTTTCAACAGATTGTAGAAGAGACATTTAAATTGACTGGAGTTACTAATGTTGGAGACTTCATACCACTTTTAAACTGCGTTGGATTAAGTAAGCTTGAGAAGAAGCTGGTGATATTGCAGAAGAAGAGGGACAAGTTCCTGCAAGATTTGATCGAAGAACATAGACAAATGCCGAGTGACCCTGCATCGAAACAGAGCACCAAGACCATGGTGGATGTCATGTTGCCACTGCAAGAAGCTGAACCTGGATACTATACTGATGAAATCATAAGGGGCATGATGCAAGTAAGCTATCTAAAACCAACATTCTCGAGTCCAATGACAGCTTCAATTGTTTTTCAGCTTAAAGATTACTACACGTTTGGTATTATGAGTTTGGTAAATACAATTTTAGTTTTCCAACTACAGAATATGCAGAATCATGCTTCAAAATATGAGATAGACTAATTGGTCGAAGGCAATTTCTACCAGGATGTTGATGGCAGGAACAGATACCTCAGTTACTACTATGAAATGGGCTCTTAACATTATTGCTCAACAACCCAGAAGTGATGACAAAGGCACAGACTGAGATTGATAACCACATCAGAGATAACAAACTTATAGAGGAATCAGACCTTTTCCAAGCTTCCCTATCATAGTAGTATCATCTATGAGACCCTTCGAATGTACCCAGCAGCGCCACTTCTACCCCCACATGAGTCATCGGAAGACTGCACCTTGAGCGGCTTCCACATTCCACGTGGAATGATGCTGTTGGTGAACGCATGGGCTATACAGAATGATCCTAAGTTGTGGGAACAACCTGAAAATTTTAAGCCCGAAAGGTTTCAAAAGTTTCAAGAAAAAAGAGATGATTTCAAGTCGTTGCCATTTGGGACAGGAAGGCGTGGCTGTACTGGCGAAGGCTTAGCAAACCGGATTGTAGGGCTGACCTTAGGGTCACTGATTCAGTGCTTGGAGTGGGAGAGACCTAGTGAGGAAATGATTGACACGGGTGAAGGGACTGGACTCACCATGCCTAAAGCTCAACCATTACTAGCAAAATGCAGGCCACGCCCAACAATGCACACCCTACTCTCTCAGCTCTAAGAATGTGTCTTTCGGGTTTGTTATTTTTAGTCATATATTGTATGCACTGCTGATCGATCTTTTGTATCTTGTTCTTTAAGAAAAAGCATAACTATGAATTGCTGAGAAGCAATACCAGAATTGTATCAGACATTTAGAAATTACCTAGTAGGCGTTCAACTGTAGTAGTACCTTGCACCCTTCTATGAATACTAGAATACTGGCAGTCCATATAAATAAGCTCAAACGCGCGCACAAGTTACTTGAGTAGCTTCCAGCAGGTAAGCCAAGACCACATGCTCAATCGACTCCTGATGAATGAAATGCCAAATAGAATCAGTCTAATTCGTAAATCAGATAATTACATAGCATGAATGTAAAAAAGAATCAAAAGCTTCGGTTTTCCAATAAATCTAGAGCCACTATTACAGCTATTCTTCTATGTGGAAGTATAAATATGAAGTCAAAGTCTTGTGATGTTTTCCACAAGCTAGAAAATACAGGTATTTCTTTGAAACGATAAATGATTGATATTTGCTGAAGGAAAGACTCCCACATCGTTCACAACTGAATCAGAATAGAGTTTACAGAAAAGAGCAGCTGGGTAATTGGTCACGATCTTACTTGAACAGGATCTGTTCTATAGGGAAGTATCTGTGTATCCTTGACTTCAAAGGAGACGGTTTTTTCCTAGATATTTCGATTTATCCGCCCTTTCATATCTGACCCTTCATTGCTCATATAGGAAGTTCCTGAATAGTAAGCAAAAGTCACGATCTATTACTGTTTTACAGCCCCAACAGGAAAAAAGAAGAAGAAGGTTACTTTATAACGTAGTATGAAATATGGTAAATACTTCATTAGATAGATATTTTGGAACCAATGTTGGTATTTTTTTACTTTCAGAGTTTCCATCTGCTATGATTAAGAATATAGTTAGACTACAATGGCTTAGATGATCACCACCGCCTCAATTTTATAAGCATCACTGCTTTGGACATTTCCCAATTAACACGTACTTCAATGTTAACCTTAAGTTACTATATACTATCCTGCTGTGCATTAGATTGGTGTTGCAGACTTAAACACATCCATGGAAACTTCAATCTCCGACTACTTTTTATCTGTAACTTCAGATGTTAATTCAGAATAAAAACTAAAACGAATAAAAGATACAGAGAGAAATTATAGAATGAAATGGGCTGTATACATACAAAGTGAGCCACTTGCGTTCAAGTTTCCAAAGGCGTGCATCTGAAAACTATATAGCAGGACAAAAACTTGTAAACTATTGAATGAACCGTAGTCACAGTCAGAGTGCGGGAGTATACTAACCAGTACATACGTGCAAGATTGCAAGATATTATTCTTCATACAGTTAAGCGAACCTAGCTTTGTTGATTTTTGAGACCCTAACCTGTTCTTGTTCGATTTCTATTTCGTCGAGATGAAGAGGTTTTCCCTTGAGATGCTCTTCGTCAATAAGTAAACATCAAAACATGTTTATGAAGCAAGACTGAAATCACTGAATGAAAACCAATGAAGAATCGAAGAGACGTGGTCGTTGCCTTGGATGCCTAATATTTATGATGGGCCTCGTAATAGGGGTTGAATGCATGCAGTTCTGGTCCATTGGGCTACATTTTCGGTCCTGTTTTGTGACTAGCTTTTTGGCTCTATTCTTTCTTCTTCTTTTTCGGTAAATGATGAGTGGGTGGTAGTTTCTAATTAAGTTCCAACGCCAAGATAAGATTGTCTTCTTCGATCTTATCGAAGCTATTGTTCCATCTTTTATGTCGAAGACAAAACCATTATATAGATCAGTACGTATACGGATCAGAATAGTAACTGTGAATGAAAGGGACTTCAAATCTTTATGAAAGGGAAGGTTCAAGCTGACCAAGCTAGCTTTGCCAGTCACCACTTACCACTCTATACCAATCTACCATTGATCGATGGCAAAGATATCGGTCACCGTCGTCGGAACAACAAATTAAGGTGGGCAGGGCTGCGTCGTACACGACATGACATGGGTGGTGAGATGTGAGAGTGAGTGCGCATATAACGACATGGGAGTTTTTTGAACCGAACAAGAGACGTACAGACGACACGTCGCCATTTGCAAGTATCGGTGGCAGATAGTGCCTCTCGTCATCTACGCAAAAACCGGCAACCGCAACTGCACTATCGATCTCTGCTGTTTTTGGGACCCGCCACACGTCCCCTCCTTGTCTCCCTTCGGTGCAGATCGATAAGAGCCCTGAAAATGAAAGATGCCTACCTGTATCTCGCACAGAGAGCTCAGAGAGAGAGATGCTTAAATATTATAGCTAGCTAGCAAAGCCCTAGCTAGTACATGCAGCAGTCCATGAAGATCGAACTAGTCCTACTTTCTCTCTAGCTTAATTACTCGGTTCATACCTCTGTAGGTTTTTGTTCTCAGCTGTCGTTAATTAGCTATTATTATCGAAATTCCTATGTTTTGATTATTGCTCATTCATATATACAGGTTTACTGGAATAGGAATCAGAAGCGCGCGCGCGCGGCAGAAACACAATTCAACAAACAACGAATTATGGGGAGGGTGAAGCTTCAGATCAAAAGGATAGAGAACACCACCAACAGACAAGTGACTTTCTCAAAAAGAAGAAACGGACTCATCAAAAAAGCTTATGAACTCTCGGTACTTTGTGATGTTGATGTAGCTCTCATCATGTTTTCTCCATCCGGAAGACTCAGTGTCTTCTCCGGCCTCAAAAGGTGTTAACAAACTTATATATAATCGTTATATTGAATTCTATGTACTTTGTGATGCTAATTAATTAATTAATTGGCTTATGTTTATATATGGATTAATTTTTGGATTCAATGAAGTATTGAAGACACCTTGGTACGGTATATTAATCTTCTGAGACACGAACGAGGGCGACAGTAAGTTTTCTATTATATATCAATTTGATTGTGATCGAGTTAATTATTGTATGTATATATATATGTAGATGTGACTCATTTTTATTGTTTCTATATATGAACCTTCACCTGGATCAATTTGTATCGTTAGACTTCATAATCAAGAGGTATGAAATATTTTAGATCTCATATATGTTATTAAATTGTGTTTATACTAATAATTTTCATATGGGGAATACATATTAGTTTCTTCGTGGCGTTATGAATAAGCTGAATAATGAAGCAAACCAAACATACCTAACAACTAGGTACTCGTTTCATCCTTTTTGAGTCTTCATCATTTAAACTTTAGTTACTTGCAATTGATGTTTGCTTAACTAACTCTTTGTGTGTCGCTGCAACTACTTATACTACCACTGCAGTCCAGTGACTACAGATACTGATCATGTCGAGGTAATAAGCACGGTATGGATGAAATGTGTCAAAAAGAGCAAGTTGATTATCCCTTCTTAATACTAACAACCTGTGTCACATTACGTCAATGGCATATCGGCAGGAGACTAAACAGAAGATTTTTTTATGCAAGTCGCAAATGGAAGATGTGGAAAATCGACTCAGGTGCTTTTCAATCCTCCATCTCTACATTTTGCGAACGAATGCAGCACATGCATGTTCTATCAAATATACCTAGCTTATGATCGTTGATATATTGTTCATGATTTCATCCAGAACATTTGAAGGTGACCTATCCGAAATCACGACGTTACAAGAGGCTGAGGTTCGAGAGCAGATCCTTAACGAAACTCTAACTCGTATACAGCTGCGGAAGGTATATATGACCTATGTGTATATATGTCAATTAAACTATTTAAATATACGGAGAGAATTCAGAGTAACCATTCTTCCGAATAACCACCGATCTCGTCACCATTTTCGTTTGTTGATATGAACAGCAAGCTCTAGAGACGTACAATTCTTCTGCTGATATAGCACTACAGCCACAGGTAATTAGTTATCTCATGTTCGAGAGGAAAGATCGAGATCGTCCAGCTCCAACCCTATTCATAATTGCATGTATTTTAGGTACATTTATCTCCAGACGTAGATGAAGTTCTTCATCGTACTTCAGCGGCACATTGGAGTACTCAGCCCATTCTTCTGGATCCACAAGTTGAAATCCTGAAGTTCCTCAACGAAAACGGCCTTCTTCCCCTGAGGTGATCGTTAATGCATGCATAGACTCATCATAGCACTATAAGTGAAACAATGTTTGTAATTGTTCGAATGACATTATACATTGTAATTGGCAGAGATCGTAATCAAGACCAAACTAGTAGACTTGAAATGATAGCGCCTGCTGCAACACCAGTACTGCTCCTTGATGAAAACAGTACTACAATATCAGAATCCGGGCAAGATATTGATATCAACTTGTCGTCACCATGGAATCAGCTTTATCCCACTGGTACTGCTCTATATTATACAATTTGAGTTTCGTAAAGTAAAAATATATACGTTATACGTGAGTTGGGCGCAACTGTAGTACTGAGTCATGAATGTAAGCACAATCATGCAATGCAACTATGCAAGAAACAAAAATAGGTCATTTGTTTAATGTTTCCGCTTCAATAAGCAAAGCCATGCATGTAAGCACAATCATGCAATGCAATTATGCAAGAAACAAAAATAGGTCATTTGTTTATTGAACAGTGTTTCCATTTCAATAAGCAAAGAGGAATAGAATAGATCAAGATGTACAGACAGAATCTATTCCATATGTTTTTGTGAGAGAAATTAAAACTATATTGCTGATGAAATATATCATTATTGTTTGTTTTCAGGGAGTACTGAACCATTTCCTCCTTCACATCAAAGACGACGAGAACTAGTCCAGCAAATATATGCGACGACTTCACAGTTCAATCCCCCGACCCTTCATCCAGATCAACACCAAATATGACATGCATGCATTGTATATATGTATATATATATATATCATAGTAGCTACCCTCTTTCATTTTGTTTTCTGACTTTTGAATCTAGCTACTATATGTCTATATGTAAGGGTTGTGCTTGTGTAGTTGCGCGCATGTGTTTTTCGTCCTGAGTTTGGACAACTCTCATGGTTCGTGGGCAAGCTGTCGATTCTTGTTTGATTGCTAGAACCTGAGCAAGTGGCTCATCTATATGCATATCTTTTTCAACTGATAGTGACTAGTTTTCTTCAGTCCATCTTTTGTTCTCAGTTAGTTTTACTCTTATATTAGGGTTTAGGGTAGATTAAAGATGAAATTTAAGCCTTAAAACTTAAAATTCAGAAGCGCCAGCCAATTTTGATTTTTCCATACCTGCTCAACCTGAGCGCCACATCCTCACTACAATAAGTCGATACATTTCCCAGCTCACACTCACTCACTCACAGCCACTCGATCTCACCAAAGCGAGTAAAGAAGACCAAAAGCTCAAATGGCTTCTTTCGCTGCGGCGGCGAAGAGGCGGGCCGTGGCGGCATTGCCCGAGGAGCACCACCTGGCCACCAAGAAGCGCGTGGTGCTTGGAGATCTTACCAACTTGGCAAACGTCGTTGTCTTCGCCTCGGAAAAAGCTAATATCGGGTTAGTGCCGCATAAACCCAAGTCGGAAACCAACGAGAAAGCTGCGCCGGAAAAGGAAAGTGAAGACCCACAACTTTGTGGGCCTTATGCTTCGGATATCTATGCCTATCTTCGCAGAATGGAGGTATACTTTTGCTCATTTCTACTACATTAATGGAAACAGTTTGTGGGTTCTAAGTTGATAGTGGGTAATCATCTATAAAGACTAGAACTTTGGGGTGTAATTGGATTGTTTGTACTCTTGGAAGTTGGAACTATTTGTAATGGTTTGGTCCAATACTCAATAGTGGATATTTGCTCTGATTCTCTGAAATAAGGAACTTTTTCGGTTTAAGTTGATAATTGGCTATAAAGACTAGAACTTTGGGTGTAATTTGGTCATTTGCATTAGAATCTTAGACTGAAAATTTGGGATTTGGGGGATTTGTTCAATGATGGGTGCTGTGCGGAATTGATGGTAAGATTTTGGTAACTTTAAGGGATTTAATCGATTTGGTGGTAATTAAGCTCACCTATATTGAATTGTTGCTGTTTAGGTGGAACCAAAGAGAAGGCCATTGTCTGACTACATGGAGAGAATACAGAAGGATGCTGTTAATGCTAATATGAGAGGGATGCTTGTGGATTGGTTGATTGAGGTTGCAGATGAGTTTAAACTTGTTCCGGACACTCTTTTTCTATCTGTTGCCTTTGTCGATAAGTATCTATCCACGAATGTGATCGTTAAGCAGAAGCTTCAGTTATTAGGAGTAGCTTCAATGTTCATTGCCTCGTAAGTCTACATCTCGTTAGAATTATTTCCTAGTTTGTGCATCTGCTGTTGTCTATTGATGCATGAGTTAAGCTGAATAGTTTACTTGTATTCATGATTAATAGAAAGTACGAAGAGATTAATCCTCCACATGTGGATGAGCTTATCGACACATACACCAAACAAGAGGTATTGGACTTGATCTCTCTCTGCATTATATGCTTGCCTGAAGCTTTTGTACTCAAGTGTATCATGACTTTTGTTTCAGGTAATCAATATGGAGGCTGATATCCTCAAAACCCTCAAATTTGAAATGGGTAATCCTACTGCTCGGACTTTCTTGAGGTGAGGACAATGTCTTTTATAATTACTAACTAATTTGTTTGTTATACTAAATTACTAATTAATGTTCATTTCAAATGATTCTTTTCACAGAAAGTTTACTGATGTTGCTCAAGGGAATTGCAAAGTAAGCCACCCTTCTCTCTCTAATGCACATGTGAATTAGCCAATCTGATAAACTTTCATATTGAATGTTTGTCTGTTTTGTGTTTTGTGCAGACTACCAATTTGCAGTTTGAGTTCTTGCTTTCCTACCTTGCAGAGCTAAGTTTGTTGGATTACAAATGTGTAAAATTCCTGCCTTCTATGGTAGCTGCATCAGTTGTTTTCCTTGCCAGATTGTTGATAAGATCAAAAATGAATCCTTGGGTAAGAACTTTCAACAGTTTAAACTTGCTTACCACACCTAGATATACGAGGGTAATACTGAACTGTATTCATTTCAGTCTTTAGCACTGCAACAGTGTACTGGATACAAAGCAGCCGATTTGAGTGATTGTGTACTTGTGCTTCATGACTTATACTTGGGTAGAAGAGGTGGATCATTGCAAGTTGTGCGACAGAAATACAAACAACATAAGGTATATTATCCAAACTGTGAGTTAGACATTTGATTTCCCAAATAAGAGAAAAGCCTGATTGGAGTGTTTTTACCTTGACAGTTCAAATATGTGGCAAACCTCCCCTGCCCTCCGGTGCTACCAGCTTCTTTGTTTGATAATGTGAATGCTTGATAGAGAAGATTAGCATTTGGGTTTTTGTTCAAGTAATGAGATTGCAGATGTGGCAAGGGCTTGTCTCTGTATGTTGAAAAGATCTTGCTTGAAGGTCTATTGTGCAATCATCGACTTGAATGTGTTTCTGAAGGCTGATGGCAGACGAGGATGGAGTGTCAACTTCGTCACGCTGTTAACGACCATCTTGAAGCTTCCCACTCCTCCCAATCTCCCATAACCACTATTCCTGGTTAGTATAAGAGTAATTTTCCTTACCTTAGGCTATTGATCAGCTTGATTTGACTTATGATTCAAAACTTACACTGAATGAATGATGTCCCAGGTAAGTAAAGTAAGGAGTTACAGTGAAGGGGAAATGAGCCAACCCATAGAGGGCACATGTTGTCATATGTCAACATACGTTATCCTATGAGTTCATGGGAGAAGGTATGCTCACAAATATAAAGCTCATGAGTGCGTGATAATCTTTGCTGCTGTTGCCTCCATACAAATGTAAAAATTGAGTTACATGGTGAGATGGTTGCCCTTTTCAAATGGTACAGCATTGTTGAAGACGAAAATCAGTACAGAGCCAATTCATGCTTGAACAATTGTAGAATGTAGATTGATTAGTTGTTGATTAACCTGTTGGGCAGTGGCTAATGCTACACATCCACTGCAGATTTGTGCATGTATATGTAATTTTCTCTAGAACATCTAATTTTATTGAAGTGGTTCTCATCCTTCCAATGCTGTGCACATATCTATTTTCTGCTCAAATATGGTTTGTAACTTTGTATTGATCCATTTTTTCTTTTTTTGGTATATATTGTAATCCATTTTGAAGAATCATAATTGCATTCTAAAATTTCTGGGTGTTGGAGATTTAAGAACAAAGTTTTCTGTTTGAGAAGTGAGTTCTATTGAAGATGAAAGCGGATGGTAATGATCCTTGCTTCTAAAGTCAGGTCCATCAATTTAACATCAAACTGTTGAGACTGTTACAGACTTCTAGCTTTCAAAAATGAGCTGCATTTCCAGAAATCTAACCTTACTGTTTTTTTGTTTTGTTTTTCTTTTATCATGTTGAACATTATGTTGCACAAGCTAATGAAATCAAAGTTCTCATGCTTGTAAAACCCTTTGTTTCACAAATATTCACATTTTTATTGATCAATAGCATTACACATAATGTTCCTCCCCTAAGGCATTAAAGATAATAATTAGGTCAAATTTATAATACCTCAATTTCATTTTACCTAATATCAAAGCATTTTTTTTGGCACATGAAACACTTCCATAACCTAGCTATACACTTCTACCATAGCCCTCTCCTGACTATTACTTGAGGTTTCCAGTTTGATGAAGAACATGTGCGCGCCGTCAAAGATTGAAGATGAGTTCGGACTAAGAACGGAGAAAGGGGAAAATGGTAATATTTACCGAAAAATTATTTTATACACAGCGGTGCAAGTGCATTTGCCTACTAGAATGAAGGGGAACAAGGGTAAAACAAGAATTTCAGTCTTTTTTATATTATTTCTGATAACTTTTGTTTAGTTTTGAACCAATAAAAATTTATCACATGGACGGTACAAGTGCACTGTTGTATATAGACCTTATGATATTTAACATTTTGTGCATTACTTGGGTGCATGATATGTCATGCATTTTATGGACATGGAAATAGGACATCATATGAGGTCGTTTAGGACTCCAAAAACGTGCTTTGAGTAATTTCCACTTTATTTAGGCATCTTTTGAGGAATTTATTTAAGTTAAATACATAGACTTGATTAGGCCTTTTATTAACGCTTTAGGGATTTATTCATACTTAACTATTGCCTCTCGGCAGACTTTGTTATCTTTCATAATAAAATGACAAACTTCTTACTAAGATTTTTTCTTGTGACAACTCCGGCGACCGAAAAAACTCAGAGAGAGCATCGTTGAGCGTGTTGAAAGTGTTGAGAATTGTTGAGAGTTGTAAGGAGATTTTGTTTCCACTTGTTGCAGGTTCAAGGTTTGGTTTGAAGGTTGTGGTTCGAATGTGATATGGTGATAGAGATTCTAGTTTCTTGGGATCCTTATGGGTTATCTCTTTCTCCTACTCACTCGTCATTTCCTTGCCAATTAAAGGATTCGAATTGGGTGACTGGGAAGAAAGGTGGTGATGATGTTACTGATGAATGTGACACTGGAGTGTTGAGCTTTGGTGGTGATCTTGATGGAGGTAACAACAATGGTGGTTACATCCGTCATGGCAGCAACTAAGGTGTGATTGGTTGCAAAAAAAAAATAGAGGCCAGGACTTTTCTGAAACCCTAGGTATTCTCTTCAAGATTGAGCTAGGAGACCCAACTGAGCTTATTCTATTGGTGAAAACTGATATAGTCTCACTGGCAATGGTACAGCCTGAAGAGCGACGTTTGTTGTTGCTATAGTTTGTGGTGCATAAGAGCACCTCCAACAACTCATGTAAAATTTATCTATTATAGAAGACGAAAACACAAAATCTTTAAATAAAACAACCTCAACTTCAACAGCTCTTGTATTCTATTCTTTTTATAATTAAATGTGTTTGTGTCAAATTAATGACTCTTATAAATATTATATAATTTTCAAATCATACCTAGATGAGAGAGAGAAAAAGTGATTTTATTTTTATTTTTTAAAGGGAGGAGAGAGTAATATTCAATAGGCAAGCATTAAATTTTATAGACTTTAGAATGGTTTACAAGTTTTGAGCATTCTATAGATATAAGAATTCTCTATCTTCTTTTTCCATTTTCTATAAAATACAAGATTGTTTACAAGAGCAGTTGGAGACAAAAAACACGTGTTTTTCTTGTAAATATATAAAAATGTGATTTTAAAATAGTTGTTGGAGATGCTCTAACTATGTAAGATGTGGGTCCTGAATTTTTTCAGTAATTTTCCTACGTCCCGTCCATCTAGTTATGTGATGGTAGGTCTGTGCTTAGCATGTAATAGTTTAAATTAGTTTATGGAGTTCTTTCTATCGTGTCGATGACTCGGTGTTCTCCTTATAATCTTTCAGCCCAATCAATTATATCATTCATCTAAAAAAAGAGAGGACAAACTTCTATTTATCCCCCTTAACTTTGACTCATACATCATATTAGTCTTATTTGTTTCAAAACTGAATATTTTATCCTTAATATTTATAATTGACATCAATCTTATCCTTTCGTTAGTTTTTTATCTAATTTTATCATTAAATAATGACATGGCAATTGACACATCAATAAGCGGGTCACACTACCATAGATACATTCTTATTTTACTTTTCAATTAGTTTTGTTAGTTTTTTAATTCTAATCTTTAATTTTCATTTTTATTCATCATTTCTTCTCATTTTTCTCTCTCTTGCTATTTCCTTCATGCATGTGATTGACTTCAATATCATAAAAAAAGAAAGTAAAAATGGATATTTTTTTTTACAAAATAATAAAAATATAAAATAAAAAAGGACGAAATCGCAATTAGTTGCAGAATTGCAAGAGACAAAAAAAAAGATAATAGCAAAAAATTCAACTAAAAAATAGACAATTAAAAATTAATAATTAAAGGGTAAAATAGTAAATTAACGAGAGCAGTGGGACACACTTGCTGATGAAATTGTCGTGTCACCACTTAGTGGTAAAATTAGATGAAAAACTAACGGAATAGTAACACTGATGTCAATTGTAAAGATTGAGGGTAAAACATTCAGCTTTGAAACAAAGAGGACTAACATGATGTATGATCCAAAGTTAAGGGGATAAACGAAAGTTTGTCCTAAGAAAGATACATTTTCTCACAACTTTGGTAGATTCTATATAGGCATGGCAGTTGGTCGGGCCGAGGCCGAGTGTTGGGTATCCGTTCGACTGAACCCGACCCGTACTCAAAAATTTTAGTTCGGATTTCTACCCAACTCGAACGCATCAGATATATTAATACCCGAACCCAGCCCGTGTACCGAACTAAAATAAATATAAATACAAAATTTATAGAAATATTTAGGATTAAATATTTACCATTCTATATAACATATATGAAAAAATATAGTAAAAAAATTGAATATAAAATATAAATATAATATATTCCCTTTTAAGTATAGACGGGTGGGTTCGGCATATGCATATATGTATTTGACCCGAACCCGCCACCATACGGTCGGGTTTGGTTCAGGAAGATACCCCCGAGTTTGGGTGGATTGTAGTTTGAGAACTTCAGTCTAATGAATTGCAGGCTATCTTGTTCCTTTTAAGTTTAACGTTTGTTAATCTATAACTTCGATTCATCAGGTGGTATCAAAAAAGTATCATGCGCCCAAATAACTAAATGCCAAATACGAACTTTGCTATTTCCCCATGTAGGAAAAATAGTGATATTAAACTAATAAACTCTAACAAATATTAATTATTTAATTAGTAAAATGTAAACATATGAATGAAGAACAAATTCTAGAGAAGAATATGAACTAAATTAAGTCATGTGTATCACATGCTCTTCTTCAGAACTTTTACGTCGTACACGTACTTGTATCATTGCTGGCCAGCCAAAATGTTGAGAGTTATGGACCATTAACCGAGCAACATAAATCCGACAAAAATCTACCATAAAAACCGGCCCATAACTTCTTTTTTTCCTTGTCGAAGTTTCTGAAGCTCCCGAAGCCATCTCCCGATCTTTGCCCCTGCAATTATGAATGTCGTTCTATATCCAATGCCAGCATTTTCAGCGCCAACAAAAGGCTCAAAAGTTTCACACTTCAGAGCGTACGGTAGGTAGCAAGCAAAGTTAGCAAACTAAGCATAGAATTAAGAAGATGATGATGGATTGGACTTGTAGAGAGTTAGGTGCTGAAAAAGAGTTATTATAATTATAATGTAAGCAAACAGTATTAAAATTGAGAAAACGGATTATCATCTTCGGTGATTTTAATCCTTATTATAATTATAATGTAAAAATTCAACAAACGGTATTTAAAATTTTGTCCATTCTTAATATTAATATATCGACTTCACGAAATATCAAAACTCTACCTTGATTTTTGACATATATTGACCCAAAATTCATATCTACCATTACTAACACCGTTATTTTTTTTTTTAAGTAAACACCGTCAATCTTAATTCTTTTGAATTATTTTTTGTGGAGCTCGAGGCAGAGCTGAGCGAGCCACAACCCAGATGCAGCGAGCTAAGGCGAGGGAAGCGCAACGGCCTCTGGAGCTCGAGGTCTACATTGGGGTCGGACGCAGAATTGATACAACGATGCAAAAGATGGAGTCGAGGGGAGGTGCTTAAGGTAAATGACTGGGCAAAACACATCCTGAGGTAGGCTGAGACGGAGCAGGTGGCGGCACATCGAGCAGCATATGTGAACAAAGTCGGCAGGGAGTGCCTTTTGATTTTATCCTCGAGGTATGAGTTTCGAAACTCAAAATGCAACCTTTTTTCACAATTAATAAAAGAAAAAAGTGTATTCTAACATCGACCTTTGGCTCTTGTTCGTCAGTATTAAAACTGAGAAAATATATTATCGAAAACAGTTATTCGTAAAAACTTGTGCGACCATACCCAAATCGGAGCGGCATTCGTGTCTGCAGGACGCGGGCACACACAAGTCCAAATCGGAGCGGCATTCGTGTCCCTTTATATGTTTCATTGCCTAAGTACGACTTAGATGACGGAATATTTTTTCGTCTCCCAATTTATTTATTTTGTCGTCTAAGTTACACTTAAACGACGAAACATGATATTCGTCGTCTAAGAAATACCTTAGACGACGAATCATGAAGTTCATCGTCTAAGCGTGTACTTAGGCGATGAATAATATAATTCGTCGTCTAAGTTGTTAAACTTAGATGACGAAAATACTATCTGTATCTAAGAGATAACTTAGACGACAAATAATATAACTCCTTGTCTAAGTTATCATTTAGGTATGTATCTAAACGACGAAACTTTACACTTAGACGACGAATTATTTCATCATCTAAGAAAATTCAATTATTTAGATCATATTTCTTTTCCAGATCGGGTATTATTCTCTCCTCTCTCAACTTCTCTCTCTCTCTCTCTCTCTCACGTACTCAACCCCCACCTCCGGCCAACCAAAATTAAATTAATTCATCAGTATTTCAACCCTCATAGTTCTAGTTTACTCACTTATCTCCTTATCGGTGAATGTATTAATTCGTTTCCCTCGATTAATTTTTTTGAATTTAATTACGTATGGTGTGGAGTTTTTTGGTGAAATATTCCGGCGAATATATAGTTTTTGACGACCTTGTTGGCATATATATATATTGCATTAATTACTTATTTTATTGCATTGTTGATCTAATTATATAGCTAGGTTAAGCTAATTGTATGTTTAATTTGATTAATTAGTTGTAAAATATTAAATTAAGATAATCGGTTCTTTAATTGTTAAGCTAATGGTTTAATCTAGCTAATTGTTAAGCTTAATTAATTGCATGTGTGTTTAATTGTTAATTAAGCTAATTGTTAAGCTAATTATTTAATTAAGCTAATTGAATGTTTAATTTATGGTTAAGCTAGCTAATATATATTAGAATAATTAGTTAAAAATTTATATATAATATGTAAATGCATATATATTAAGCCAATAATATAAGATAATATTAGATAGATTCATTATAGTATATTAGATTATAGCATATTAACTTAATTGCGTTATATAATTTTATAATATAGTATATTAGATTAATTACTTATTAGTTGAAAAATTATATAATATGATAATTAACTTACGTAGAAATATGAACAAGAGTTGGATACAGTTGACTAATCGGAGTGATGAGAGGTATATGAACGGAATCAAAGACTTTATGTTGTTTGTGATGGAACATGGTCAATGCAAAAAAATAAGTGTTACAGGTATCCGTGCAAAAAATGTTTTAACCATCAGTTTGTGAAGATTAATGTTATGTCTCAACACTTGTATAACCACAGTATGATGTGGAGTTACACTACATAGAGTGAGCACGGTGAAGCAGTAGGCTTCAGCTCAGGACCAGACTTCAAAGAGCCTAACCGGATAAGAGTCATAACTAGGTTGAAAAAGCGCTTAAGAAAAAGTTCTCTGGTTATTTCCTCCAATGGGTACGTATGTTTAATTAATTTAAACCATGCATGCATATAGTTCTATGATTAGTTCTTTTTTTAAATTGAGAAATCTGGATAGGAATAGGTGCCCACGGTAAATTCGAATGACATTTGATGTTTGCTTATGCAAAGTGTTTTGCCTTAGTCTGTACATGCAGGTTTTTGGTTTCTTTTATTTTTAGGGGAAACTATGTCTAATTTTCGGTAGAAATTAAATACACATTTATATATATTCTTCACATTTTTTGCACATGATTGATGTAGAAAAATATGGTAACCATGAGGGGTGGTGGTCATAGAAAAAGTATTTGTTGGCACATAAGCCGGTTCAACACTATATTTAGCCTGAATATTTTGTCAATGGTGTAAAGTTTTATTCATTGGGCCGATATGAAGGAAGAAGAATACAAAATTGTGGGATTGCGATTGGGGAAAATGCTAATGTATATTATGGGGTTCTTGTTAATGTCGTTCAACTACTTTACGGGAATGATATCAACGTTTTTCTATTCAAGTATAAATGGTTCAAGCGTACGAAGGAAAATCTGGGCATTTTATCAGTCGATACAAACTCGAGCTGGTATGAGGGTGAGTCATTCGCGTTTGCCACCTTAGGTAGGCAAGTGTTTAATCAGGATGATCTGAAAGTTGGCGATGATTGGAAAATAGTAAACCATATGTCTCACCGAGGAATATTGAGTGTCACAATACTTGAAGGGACATCAGCGACTGCCGATGAAGCGCATAATGACAATGCTTATCAAGAGCCTAATACTTCTATCATTCCCGACATAATGGAACTGATTCGGTCTAACGAACAATTACCCGTGCCTGATGGCACCACAGATCTTACTTAAAAGGAGATTAATCAGTTAAAGAAAAATGTCCCTAAAGAGGAGCTGGATGAAGACGAAGACGACGTCAGATATAATTAAAATGATGAAAATTATGATGATGAGGAGCATTTAATTGATAGTGAGAAGGATGATTTAAACAATGGTGATTATGATGATGAGGAGTGATATGAATTTGTAAATTAAATATATGAAATACTTATTAATAATTAGTTGATTAATTAATTATATATTTTAATTAATCAATTTATTAAGATGCACAAATTATTAATTGAAAGAAGTTTATTGATTAAAAGTGTACATACATTTGCATTAGTTATGCCTTACAAGAATGATTTAGAATTGACAAATGCAAGATTATTTTTTGGTATAAAGATGACATCTTACACGACAAAATTATTATTCGCCATCTCAGACGACAAAATTACATAAGTTCGCCGTCTAAGGATTATACTTAGACTATGAACATATATTCGTCGTGAAAAAACTACTTAAACGACAAAAATATAGTGTTTTTATCGTCAAAGTACATGTGCAAACCCTAAACCCTAACTCTAATCCCTTTTGTCCTAAACCCTAAAAGACTTGAACGATGAAAGTGGAATCTTTCATTCGTCTAAGTCGTACTTACTTAGACGATGAAACTCTACTACTTTCGTTGTCTAAGTAGATTTTCACAATCTAACCTCCATAAGTACAAAAATGTGTATAAACGTCAGATTGCGGATTATATTCGTCCAGAGTATGGAGTAAACGATTTTTAGACTGTGGGTGTCGACGGTTCGAACATCAAAGTTACGAAGATTCATATATATATCAACATTTCTGTTTTGTTGAAATTTTAGTTTTATGGTTGACTACATCGATTAAACCCTTAACAAACTTCGTATTGAATGAAAATTTGTCTACTTGCATATTAAGTGGTGATGAATATATCTAACGGTTGTTTCTCCAAATTCAATTTTGTTAATATGGATGTAGAGTAAATACAGCCATATGAACACTTAAGTTATACAACACTAGTAGATGTATAACAAGTATTAACTCATCAATCAAGTTTTATATGAATTTTACTTTAATTTATATATAATTGACATTTAAAGTTTCGACGTAAGTTAGTGAAAATGCTCGATTGCAACGTCGGAAATGGTTTTAATAATTAATAATATTTACGATCGTTTTCGTTTTTAAAATTTTTGTCGTTGTTCATAGAACTATTGTAACGATCGAATACGTACCAAACGTACGTATTCTAGCTACCGAATTGGCATCAATTTTTTTTTTAATATTATATAAACTTACTGATTACATATGATGGCTAATTTCATTGTATTTTTTGGCAGGTAGCCAAAGTATATTTTTTTTAAAAAAATTATGTAAAGAAAAATTTAAAAAATTATCACTTTGATGACGAAAAAGTTAGTTTTCGTTGTCTAGGTGACTTTTTAAACAACGAAATCATATAGTTTTGTCGTTTAATCCAAAAGTTTAACGATTTTTTTTGCGCTAATTTCTTAAGGGCATTTTTTAAAACGACTTAGACGATGTAGTTAAGGTGACCAAATTTTATTGGACATCTTAACGTTATTTGATGTCTAAACTTTTTATTCTTCTTTTAATAATTTTTTTGTGTGTATTTTTTTGTTTTATTTTTCATACAATTGAGAAAGTGGTGATGGGGAACAAAAAAATGGTAATGGTGAAATAATATATTCCATAAAATATCATAATTGCACAACTTCAATGAATAGACCGATAATTCACATGTGGTGCGCGTGCAGGAAATATAGTAAATATATTATATGAGTTTTCATTAATTTGGCGGTGATTTAACTCGAAAGAACTCATGTCGAAAGGCGGAAGCTTGGAGTAGCGGGAAAGTGGTTTTCGCTGACCAAAATTTCAAACGAAAAACCAACGCGCAACGCCTCAATTCCAAACTCTGAATTCTCAAATTTAAAACAAAACAAAGCCCAAATATTTCACATTCAATTGAAACAGCGCCAAACCCATGGCTTTTGAACCCCGCCTTCTCTCCCAAATTTTCAGACCCACTACAAATCCCTCACTTCCTCTCATTCTCTCATTCATCTGAAAACTCTCCGAACCCAAAGCACGAGAGCCACACTGAGTGATTGAGTGAAATCCCCCCAAAAGCTTTTAGCAATTCTCTCAATGGCGGCTCTCACCACCGAAGCTCCGGTCACTCGCGCGGCGGCGAAGCGGAGAGCTCAGGCCGCATTTGTCGAGGAGGATAATCACCACTTGGGGTCCACCAACTACAAAAGGGCCGCCCTCGGAGATGTCACCAACTTGACCAAGCGACGCGTTTTCGGTGTGGCGCCGCCGCACCAGAAACCCAACAAATCGGCGAAGAAATCTGCCAAGGCGGCGCATGAAGATGAAGACCCCCAGCTCTGTGGAGCCTACGCCGCTGATATCTACGCCTATCTCCGCAGTATGGAGGTAAAGATCGAAGCTTTGATGGTTTCTGTGATTTGGGTATTTGAAAATTGGAGCTTAAAGCAATTGAATTTGTGGTTTTGGGGCTTAGATCAATACTGGGTTTTTGTTTGTTTTGACAATTTTAGGTGAGTTTTGGTTATAATGAAATTGGGTTGGTGTTTTTAGATTGAACCCAAGAGAAGGCCTTTGGCCGATTACATGGAGGCGATTCAGAAGGATTCAATTAATGCGAATATGAGAGGTGTGCTTGTGGATTGGTTAGTGGAGGTTACAGATGAGTATAAGCTTCTTCCAGAGACTCTTCATCTTGCTGTGTCCTATGTTGATAAGTATCTATCCATGAATGTGGTATTACGAAACGAGCTTCAGCTAGTCGGAGTTGCTGCATTGTTTTTAGCTTCGTAAGTCTGTTTTGCTTACAATCGTATCCAAGTTTGCACAGCTGTGTTTGTTTTTGAATGTTTGAGGATTGTTTCTGATTGATATTTAACTGAATTTTATGTAGAAAGTATGAAGAGATTGATCCTCCAAGTGTGGAAGAGCTTTCAGACATAACTGAGAAAACCTTCACCAAGCAACAGGTACTGGAAATTTTCTCTGTGGTTGAATTGCTGATACTTGATTTTTTCTGAAGGATTTGTAGTGATGCTGAATTTGTGGTGTATAGGTGATCAAGATGGAGGCAAATATACTCATGTCTCTGAAATTTGAAATTGGAAATCCGAATGTTCGAACATTCTTAAGGTAATGATTGTTCAGGCAATCAAAAATTGATCTATGCTTGGTTACTATGTTGCTCACTAAGCCTACAACTTTTACTGATTGTTGCTCATTTGACATTCTTTGGCAGAAAATTCATTGATCTTGCTCAAGAGAGTTACAACAATGTAAGTTCTTCCCCCTTTATCAGCGCTTTCATATATGTAGACTAGTTGAGTTGATAGTGCCTGATATTAATTGTTTTTTTGTTCTGTCTGCAGACTCCAAATTTGCAGTTTGAGTATTTGATTTACTACCTCACTGATCTAAGTTTGTTGGATTACAAACTTGTGAAGTTCTTGCCTTCTATGATAGCTGCATCAGCTGTGTTTCTAGCAAGAGTTATTATTACTAAGTCAAAATTGAATCCTTGGGTATGTGTTCTATACTTCACTTATTGTACTTTGACGTGTTGATCTCTGTATATGAAAGCCTTTTCTAATTTGTATTCATTTCAGTGTCCAGCACTGCAAGAATATACTGGCTATCAGGCAGCAGATTTAAGAGAATGTGTTCATGTCATACATGACTTGTATTGGGGAAGACGAGGAGGATCTTTGGTAGCTGTACGAGAGAAGTACAAAGACACTAAGGTATTTCTGTAAAAGTGTGACATTTTCTTGATCCCAAATTTGAGAATTGGAAATGGTATCTGAATGGAGTCATTTTTCTTTGACAGTTTAAATATGTGGCAAAAATGCAATGCCCTGTTGTGTTACCACAATCCTTGTTTGAAGATGTGAAAGAATGAAACCATGCAAGAAGGTGGCTATGGCTGGTCCAAAATGGTGATGGCTGATTAAGATCAATGTTCAATATGCTTTGGGATCATCTGGAAGGGTCACACAATTCCACGGATCTTTATTCTAGGTTAGCACCTGATTGAACTTCAGTTTCAGTAACTTACTTATCTCACTGTCTTACTGACTAGGTGGTTTCATACCTTTCATTTAGCTAACTTTGGTTAAATTTTGAATTTCAATGTATTTCCAGTAGCAAATGAGCCTACACAAGTAGGAACAGTCAGATGCACCCATTGGAGGCCAATTCCATTGACACAGCCAGTTATCTTCTTCAAACAAGATGCTCTTATGTTATTGCTTTTATGCAATACTGTTGATTGTTTCATTTGTATAGATAGTGTGTTCATGTTGTGAGCTCACATAGAGTGCTGAATGCACCTTCTGTTGGTTAAAGGCATAAAGGAATATAATATATGTGCAAGTTATCTCAATGTAACAGCTGGTTAAATTTAGTCTCTGCAAAACGTAATTGATATTTGGAAATCCTGTTTTCTTACTTGGATATTACTATGAAGTTTCTACCTCTCTCATTTCCCTGTCAATACATTGCTTCTGTTATGCCACCATTGCCAAGTACCAAGTTGTCTAAGTATCATTATCTCCTTACTATGACATTGCGTTTCATGTCTTGGACAGCACAGTAGACTGAGTAGAGTGAATGTAGTAGTAAGCAAGAACATTCAAAGGTAACATAGGCAAGTACAAATACATTAATATTGATGCTGATATTAGATTTAGGTGCGTTTAAATGAGAAATCGATTGTAGAAGCTGAAAATCTAAAATCGCTTGGTAAAATTGGTAGTGTTCTAAGCATAACTGGGTTTAAAGGAAAAGAATTGAAGGTTGATAGAAAATAAAGATGCAGCACTTGTAAAATGTGAGAAAATGAGGGTCACTAACTTCACTATTGCCCAGAGCCCCAGATGATCATCTCATTCATCTGCATATAGCAAAGTTAGGATCATTGTCGTTTCAGTTCTAAAGTTGCTTCGATTGCAAAATGTATTTGAAATAAACTGTTCACGTCATGTCAATCTAACCCAAATTCAGATCAAGTCGAATTTCTCCTCAACAGTATTTGCATATTGTGAACTCCAGCGACTTTGCAAAAGAAGTTCGAGATGGAATCAAAAGTGATCTGACCAGAGATAAACGGTGATTGTCTGATTGATGAATCTTATTAGATAGTCTGGTTATGTAATATTTGATTGTGCTGGAGGGGGTGCAAGAATAATTATCATTGGTTTAAAAAAAAAAAGGGGTACGAAAGAGATTTTACTCCTAAAATATTTGAGCTTGTCAGAGCGTAATGTAGCAGCAGAACATATTCTAAATAAATCTAAAATTTCAAATATTTTGAACCCAAAATTGAAACCCGCCGGTGCGAACCAAAAATGAAACTTGAAAACTTGAAACTTAAAAATGAAGAGCAGAGCGCCAAACTGTTAATATTTCAAATGGCGCCCTCAAATAAACAAAACCTCCCAGCCTACAAAACGACTCTCTTTGCAATAATCTCACTCTTTCTTTCTTTCTTTCTTTCTCTGACCCACCTAGCCAGCCGAGCAAAGACCACTTACTTACTTACTAAACTCACCACATGTCGGACGACAAAGAGAACTTCGTCCGCGTCACCCGCGGCATGAAGCGGCGGGCCGAGTCCGCCGCCGTGTACCAAACTCCCGTCAAAAAGAAGCAGCGCGTGGTCCTCGGCGAGCTTCCCGCTCTCCAAAACGCCGCCTTTGCGCCCAGCGAGCCCAAACGGCGGACTTCCAGAGCTAAATCTACTCGCGCCAAAAAAGCCCCGGAAACCGCGCCGCCGCCGAATACGACGCCACATGATCCTCGTATGTGCGAGCCTTATGCTCGTGACATTTACGAATATCTTCACAAGCTCGAGGTATTGAGCATTTCTGAATTACTAATTGGGGTTTTGTTTGAATTTGGGGGTTTTGAGAAATTGGGTATAATGGGTTTTTGTTTGTTTGTTTCAGGTGGATCCAAATAGAAGACCTTTACCTGATTACTTGGCTAAGGTTCAGAAAGATATCACTGCTAATATGAGAGGAGTCTTGGTGGACTGGTTGGTGGAAGTTGCCGAGGAGTACAAGCTTCTATCAGATACTCTCTACCTCACCGTTTCGTATGTCGATAGGTTCCTTTCTTTGAATGCTCTAAACCGGAAAATGCTGCAGTTACTTGGTATTTCTTCAATGCTGGTTGCTTCGTAAGTCCCGAATCAGTGAACCCTCGGAGTAGTTTTAGGTTTGAATGTTAAACCAAATATAGAAATGTTAGTTATATCTTATTTGTTTGTGTGGTTTGTAGGAAGTATGAAGAGATCACGCCTCCACATGTGGAAGAATTGTGCTATATTACAGATAATACATACACTAAAGAAGAGGTGAGTTGCATAGTTCATTTTTTTTGCATCTTATATATAATGTTTTTGGTATATATAGGTGCTGTGGATTAAAACCAATTTGTGAATGAATAGGTATGCGGTATGGAGGCTGACATTCTTAAGGCCTTGAAGTTTGATTTGGGCAATCCTACGATAAAGACTATATTGAGGTAGTGTAAGTTGTTTTTTATATATACCGTATTCACTTTACCGAGTTTGGTCACACTTGACTCATTTATGTTCCTTCCCGTCTGGGTTTGTAGGAGATTCAGTAGAGTTGCTGAAGAGGGCAAAAACGTGAGTTAACTCTTTCTCTCTGTCATATGAATATGCTAAACATGGACTACAATTTAGTAGCTGATTAGTTGTATTGTGCTTTCTACAGGTTCCTGATCTGCATTTTGAATTTCTGAGCTACTACCTTGCAGAGTTAAGCTTGTTAGACTACAACTGTGTCAAGTTTTTGCCTTCTTTGGTAGCTGCGTCTGTTGTATATCTTACCAGATTTATCATCCAGCCAAAATTGCATCCTTGGGTTAGCAACCAACTAATTTATTGTTTTTCTGTAATGAACAGGTCTGGATTTCAGTTACTAACTAGTTTGTTTGTTTTATGCAGACTACGTCCCTGCGACATTATACGGGATACAAACCCTCTGAGTTGAGGGAATGTGTCCATTTCATACATGACTTGTATCTGGGTAGAAGAGGAGGGTCATTGCAAGCTATTAGAGAAAAGTACAAAAAACACAAGGTGCTGGGTTGAATGTTTGTCTGCTGTTTTGGTTTTAGATTCCGACTCCTATGGGTATTGATGTGTGATATTGTTCTTCATAACAGTTCAAATGCGTAGCAGTGATGCCTTCTCCTCCAGAGATACCATCTTACTTCTTTGAAGATCTTATAGATTATGACTAAAAGTGACCACAATGTTCAATAGTTGTGATTCTTTTTTGCACAAGAAGATCAAGTCTCGGCCACAAGTTGAATGTTGGATGGCCTTATCTGCTCCGGTGTGTGCTGCCTCTGTAATCTATGCTTTGTTTTCTCTCTGTAGGATAACGATGGTTTTGCTTACCTAATCCCCATTATTTGCATTTAGGTTTTACATTGCTTGGTAGATGACATGTTAGTTTCCGGGAGATTGATTAGATGTGAATGCAGTTAGGGGTGTTGAATTGTTATCCTTTTGTTTTCAATTGCTGTAGACTTTGTGTGTTGTAAATGAATGTGCGGTTCTGCCATCTGTGACCATTATACTTTTCTCATGTTATTTTGTTTGATAGATTACAATATGGTAATCCAACAGAAGTAATACTGTACTACTCAAAAGATCAGAACAAATCAACTGTCAAAATTAATAATTCAACACCTTTTCAGACGAAGAAACATGGGGTTAGATATTCTATTCTAAGCAAAACCTCTCCACGTAAGGTGCAACAATATGTTACACTGTTACTTTACTCTGTTACAGGTTATAATTTACGAAAGAAAACTTTCATCGTCTGCTAGATAAATATGAAAAGGAAGCTATATGCCTACAGAGCTACACCAATGAAAGTATTCTACATTCGAAAATCCACAGCACATACATTATTATTTGCAAAACAAGCTGCTATCTTATCACCTTGTTTGTTCCAACAAACTTCAAATATCCCACCATTTCCGGTGTATGTTTTTACAATTTTGCCTTCCTTCACAGACCATATGTGCATGCATTTGTCCATAGATCCACTGGCCAAGTACTCACCATTAGGGCTGAACGCAACAGAGTATACTGGATCCCTAAGATTTGCAAATGAATCCGTCAGTAAAACACAAAAGACAATTACCATCAGATAATGATTCTTGAATAGTCTTTACCTGTGCCCATATAAGCTGTAGATAAGTCTCCCTTGTTCGACATCCCAGAGTTTTACACGAGAATCAAATGAAGCGCTGGTCAAAAGTAAAAGTAAAGGAGCATAAGGACTGTATAAATGAGGAACAGTAATCACTAGTTTATTCGTAATGATGCTCTCTCCCACATACAAATGTATCATACTACCTTTTAAGCCTGTGACAGTTGCCAATCAGAAAATAATGTAATACAAAAAGAGATGAACCAAAATGAGGGCAAGTATTCTGGTTCCATTTCTGAACAAGTAGCATAGTTACCTTGCTAGCACTAATTGTTGATTGGGATTAATTGAACCAGGTCCCGTGGGACTCCACCGGATTGTATATATCTCCTACAAAGTCATGCATCCAAGAGACATTACATTTAACTGTATCTAAAAATTATGAACAACAAAGTCACATGTGGAAACCAACAAGTACCTTGACATGTTCCCGCAAATCATGCAAATATTTGTCTTGCTTCATACTCCATATCTGTGTCAAAACATACTTGAGTTTCTATTCCTACTGATAACCATAAGAGAAACTTTACCTCAACATCAACAAAGACAGTGATCGATAGGTTGTAGTTCACCTTGGCTGTATGATCATCAGAACAAGAGGCCAATAGTGAACCGGTTGGATCCCACTTAATAGCATTAACTTCACTCTGGAACAATAGAACTTTAGAAAGCTTGACCAAAAATCACGTGGTACAGTAAGAGAAGCAAAATAGTTTAATGTCAATCCATAAATCACTACCCAGTAGTCCAGTACAAAGAATTTTAGCCAGATGATCAACAACTGATTATGTATTTAACTGAAAAAGAAATAATATAGGAATCAAACAAGCACAGGCCTGAAGAATTGTTTATAAAATTCTAGCACAAACCTGATGGCCAGAGAAAGTTTTGATTGGTTGGTTCTCTCCAACCTTGCAAACATGTATTGTACCATCAGTGGAGCATGTTGCGAAGGAAGCATTATCTCGCCAATCAACATCCAGAGTTGGAGCTAAATTTTTTTTGGAAGTCGGTAACATTTTTCAGAACTTGTGATCTAGTAGACACTCTCAAAAGTCAAAACAACACAGTTACCTGTATGAAATTCAAATTGTTGTTTCCATTCCCCACTCTTTACGTCCCACACAATTGCAGTTTTATCCACACTTCCACTCAGAAGATAATCACCTTCTTTGTTCCACTTCAGAGAAAATATTGGTCCTCTATGTCTGATTAAAGTAGCTCTTAGCTCTCCTATATGAAAACATACAAAAAATTTAAAAGAAAAAACATTGATAACAAAAGCTAGGGGTTAAGCCACTGCTGCCTGCTGAGATTTTACCCATCAGTAAATATCAATCATAAGCAAGTTAAGAAGATTAAGATAATAACTCACCATCTCTACCCCATATCCTTGCCTGTCCATCGTAAGAGCCTGTTGCTAATAATGTCCCATCATCCTATAAAATGGTGAATTCTTTAGCCAAAACAAAATGACAGAGATTCTTGCCAATATTTTCATCTACATACTGATAAAACTCACATTCCAATCAAGTGTAGTTACATCCTTGCTTTTCTCAGTGGTTCTCCCTTTGAAATGTTTTAACACAGCAACATTTGCGGGTTCATTTTGGATGCTAGATGTACAACTTCCATCCGCAATAGTCCAAATACGCGCCGTGGAATCTCCAGACCTACACAAGAGAAAACAGATAAGAATGTCCACAATTCTACAGTTTGATATGTACTTCAGACCAATTTTCGTCTAAACACAATATGCACTAGGTGATGCTAAATTGCTAATCCAGTAATCTAGACGACGAAAGACAATATACTCACCCTGATGCCAGAAGTGAACCGCATGGACTCCATGCACAAGCAAAAACCTGTCAGAAATTGAACACATGTTCATGGAACCATACTCGACCACCCAAACATAATACAGTATAGCAAAATGTATAATGCAGGGATATGTCCGAACCTCTGAGGTATGTCCCTCTAGAACCAAAACATCACTGGTCAGAATTTCAGTAGGCAAGAAGGTTGAGCTTGGTGAGGTTTCCATTGGTTCCACCCCTATTTTACAAGTTTAAACATAACTTCAATCCTCATGATTTGGAATCTAACTGTTAACCTCTTATCATCTTACTTTTATTGAAGCATAAATTACCTTCACAAGTTCCATTCTCTTCAGGCTCCAATTTTTCCATCTCAACCTGATCCTTTTTGGACTCCTCCATCACTTTACAAATCTCTAGTTCCCTTTCCTTACACAACTTTTTGATTTGATCCTCGTCTTCTCCTCTTTCTTTCCCCTTGTCTACTTCTCCTTTGCCATCCTGCTTCGTCTCATTGTTGGTCGCATTCATCCTATCCTTCTTCTCCTTAACAATTTTCTGTAACTGATACGCATCTTTTGTGATAAAATCCATCGGTTGCAGAAACGGAAAGTCATCGTCCATGTCGGCATCACTCTGTACATATCTCTAACAATCAACTCCAGGTCCCCAACATTCAACACTCAAATTCAGACCATGTTTAAATCAAACTAAGGGAAACTACTTACAGAGTTACCTAAGTCTGCTTCCAGCTCAAGAAACTGAAGACCTTTCTGGAGGAAGGTGACGAGTGCACCCGGCGGAACTAGATTGCAGTCGACGGTGGTCTTGTGAATCCCGGCCTCGAATCCAAACGCATAAGCCGAGTGTGAGAAGCCTGTTCAAAATTACAACACAAACTAAGTTAAGTAGCACGGTCATGTCGGAGGAGAACATAGGACTTGGGAGATAATGAACAGACCTGATTCGTGGAGGTAACGGAAGACTAGGTAGTTGAGTTCGGTGGAGTTGATGGAGATCATGGCCGGTCGGGGGTCGTCAATGTTGGAACTAGGGTTCAGGTGTGTGTGTGTGTATGACGGCAGTGGAGTTGAAGAGAGTTTTGAATCGACCGAAGTTTACTAGGTTTCGTAACTTGGTTTTAAGGCAAGTTTATGTCTTCCGGCCGTTTCGGACTGTGAAAAGTGTGACGTTATTGACTGTGACGGAAGGACGGGAGCGTACGTGGCGCGGGTTAGTGGTGGTTAGTTTTGTTGCAGATGAAGGCGGAAGTGCCAGGGCTCGGTTCGTTATTCCATGGGCTTGGGCTCGACCTGAATCACTGGCCCAACTGGACTGAAAGGACTCTATTATGTGCCGGGTTTTTGGATCATTGCCCAGTCCTACTAGTCTCTGGCCTAGGAAATCTATGGTAGAGAGATAACTCGGCTCAGTTTGATCTGGGTCTCTCTTGAGTTTTCAGATTCCATAAACGAATTCAAAGCAAATGGGTTTTCAACTTTTCATCGAAGCAAGCTCTTCATTTCTGTTGTGTTCATCGTAATACTGTTTGTGGAATAATCTCGGCAATTTCTTATTTTGCTGTGTCCCAATGGTGCCATGAACAAGAGAAGCCGTGACGGCTAATGTTACTCGAGTTTTCGAGGATTGGATGGTGAAGCTCAAACTGTGGTACCCATACTCTAGAAAAGAAGAAACAGAAAAAAGATTTACCATATTCAAGAAATGTTTAAACTCACTTGTGGTATCCTTACTTCTTGTGTTATATCAAAAATGTTTTCGAACTTTCAATTTTATTAGAATGATACTCAAATTTTAAAATTATATTATCGTAGTACTTGAAGCGTTTTTCCGTTCATTCATCGTCATGTAACTATTTTTTTTTAAATAAAGGCAAAAAGACTTGAATGCCCTTTTTTCAATTTTTTTCTCTCTTCTCTCTGGCTCATCTCTCATCCTTTTTCGTTGGCGCTGCTCACTCCGAGCCGACGTCACCGTTGCCTTTCAATTTGATTAGATTTGGAAAAGTGAGTCTTAAAATCGAAGTTGAAAATCGTCGTTGTCGTTGGAGGCCGCCGGGGACATCCTCATCCTCGTCGTCCCCTCCAAATCTGCCGCGAGATCTGAATCCTCTCGGAAGTCGTCATTGTTGTTGGAGGCCGTCGGGGACCTCATCCTTATCCTTACTGTCATTCCCCTCCAGATCTACAGCAAAATCTGAATCCTCTAGGACCATCGTTAACATGAGCCGGGAGAGAATCAACACTGATGGAGACTGGGGTTAGGATCGGGTTTGGATTAAGTGGAGAGAGAGAGAGAGAGACGAATTTTACAAAGCCCTAGTTTTATAGGGATGAGCTCGAATCGAGCTATGCCAACCACTGTGCTTTAAATCCCTCATCA
This sequence comes from Geum urbanum, assembly GCA_946800695.1. Lineage (NCBI taxonomy): Eukaryota > Viridiplantae > Streptophyta > Magnoliopsida > Rosales > Rosaceae > Geum > Geum urbanum. Next base: position 61,451,452 of record OX327002.1, read on the forward strand.
GCAAGAATCTAACTGCCCTAAGAACTTGCTTCAATTCACTTCGAGGAATGAGAATCAAAGGATTGAAGTTTATTAGAGATTTCGGTTCAAAGTAAATTCGACTAGTTAGAGGCTGATTTGGACTTTGTCGTAGAAGAGAAAGTTATTGTTGGGTTGATTTCAAGTCTATACAAGTTCGATTCGCCATAATTGGATATGCCGCTGCCTTAGCCCTGCCGTTGGTGGTGGTTCATGGTGTGCTCAGGCGAGGTTTTTTCACCAGAAAATTTGGGGATAACATTGATATCGCAACTAAAGTTTGGGTATCATGTTGATATTCATTAAGTTATAACATATGTTAATTGACTAAATTATCTCTCATTTATCAAAAAAAAATTTCCACATCATCAAATTTGACAATGAATAAAAGAAAAATGTTTCAGGCACTACAATAATACGATTTTAAGTTTGGGTACCATTTTGAGAGTCCTAATTTGGTGGTCAATAAATTATATGGTCAATTGTGGTCAAGTGCTATTAGATCTACATTTAACAGTATGTGATTAAAAAACAGTTGTAAGACAATTTATTATCAGTCGTTAGATAAAGATCTAACGGTAATTAATCACGACTAATCACGAAATTTATTAATCATCAGATTATAACCGACAATTCTAATAAATTTTAACATTTGAGACCTTTTTTAGTATGACACCAATAGTCTTAATACCACTGGTGAATTTAATCCCTTCAAAAAAACTTTCGATGGTGGCGTGTGGAAGAGTTCAACAAGCTAGAATTGGAAAAATAAATCGTATACACTAAGTCTCAACGATATTTCTGATAAAAACCTCGGAGAATCTGGCCCCCGTTGCAAAGATTCGAAGAAGATATATATAGAGATTTCTGTTCACCAGCGAGAGTCCGATCCACCTCAATTGAAGCTTTATTCATCCTGAGAAAGTTGAAGGTTTATTCATCATGATTTGTAGCACGCCTGTATATGTACACACGTCTGACGACGTCTTTGAGAACCGATCCATGAGAGTGATGATATTGGATTTATGATTTATCAATGTCATATAGTTTACTGACTTAAAGATCTTGTTTTTTGTATGTAGCAATGTAATAAAGCTTCTAGATTGCTTAATTAGTTTTGATTATGCTCATGTTATTGTTGCTTAATAGCCTAATACTACTACTCGCATACCACTTTAGTTTTGAATTACTTGGTAGATTTCTTTTCTTTCTGCGAAGGGGTGTGGGACTGTGGGTGTCGAATCAATCATGCCATTTTGTCCCGATTATGCATCCAAGATCGTACGCTTTTCAGTTTACGTGCATGGGTTAGGTTCAGCTAGCTGGCTCATATCATATCATGAGCAAAAGAGGAAACTAGTACAGTAGTTAACAGTGCTCCACCAGCCCCGGTGGCGTACACGACAGTGAACAAGCCACTGGGATCTTAAATATAAATGACTTGGAATCCATGGCTGTTCTTTCTTTTCTTCCTCCTCAGTCCTTTGCCAGTCTACTTTCATTCATTGGGAACCCTCGGGAAAAAAGAGCATCGGGAAGGCTCACTCGCGCTCAGTGGCTCAAGCTCGCGCATGATTTGACCACTCGAAGACGTCTACTTCAACCAAGCAAGCATCATCATGTACGTGTATATTACTAACGTCTCGTTCCAAGTCCTCACGTTACTAGTAGTTCTTTGCTTGAAAATAATTAATGAATTTCAGTGAGTGAACTACTACATGGTGTGTGTCTTACTCTTTATGAAGACAACATTTTCGGTGTGTAATGTAATACCAATTATTTATTTAATTTAATTATTTATATGACATTAATATTAATGTTAATATCAAAATAATAAATGATTGAGATTGTATGTTATAAATTGAATTGGTGCACTTGGCCGGCCGAAGAATTTCCCCATCATGAATGTTTACCAAGAATTAATTGTATGATTTTTCAACATACTTGACCAATGTTCGATTGTCGTCGAAATTAAGCATACTAGTTGCAATTGGAGATGGAAAACGAGATATATATTCTTGGCCTAGCTAGCTGGGCCACAAAGAAAGTGTAGCTTCGGAATCAAACAAGCAAAAGAAGGACAAAAACTGGAGAGCACAAGAGCCAAGATCTGTGTATGTAATGGCCTAGCTAGCTTGGACTGACCCTAACCCAGAGGCCACTGAAAAGGAAGCCGGAGAGAAAAGCAAGTTTATACGAAAGTGAGCTCTCGTGAAACACAAAGAACAATATAGAATATAGTATAGAGGAAAATGGTGGTGTTGTTCTCGTGGGAAGCGTCCCATGTTTGCAGGGTGTACTCAATTGCACCGCATCAACTTTTATTTTGACCTTTTCTCATTTTCTTCTTTCTCTACACCACACATCATCTTGTGCAGATCGACCGAGCCAATTACAAAAGCTCTCTAAGCTTTTTTGGGTTTCTTCTCCAATCACAAAATGCAGTTGCAGAAGAGGATAATTGTGCTGGTGTTTCTCTCAGTACTACTGGTGTCTGCGTGTAAGGAAGATAATGCAACAGCAATAACAAGATCAGCAGTAGGTGCTCACATTAATGAGCCAATTCTTCAAGCAAAGCATGTGAACAAAGAGGAGGTAGCGGAGGAGGAGGAGAAGCCGTCGAAGCACCACTACTCATTTCGAGCCTTCTTTGCAAGTAACAGGAAAGTTCCAAACGCTTGGGACCCTCTTCACAATCGGTGAAGTCTGTAATGTACCTGTTCGATCAGGCAGCGACCTCGTTCGCGATCGGAAATGTACGTACGTAGATTACTGCCCGTTCAGCAACGGCGTCGTTTGAACTTTGAAAAGTGAAAGTTGTAGATTAGTGCTCGTTGCCGGCCGCAGGTGACTCGATCGAGATCATGCTGGGAAATGCGTATAGCTAGAGATGCTCAGATCCTATATATATGTGGTGCGATTTTGCTAACAACGTTTTTTGGGTATAAATGGTTGTGGGCATAATGCTTTTGGGGTAATTCTAGATCGATGGTTCTTTGCATGTTTGGATTCTGTAGTTTGTATACGAGATGTAAATTAACTATGTTCATCATCCACAAATATTCTACCGTGAAAGTGCTAGCCTGTTCCATTTCTTCATTTGGTCTGAAGATTTCTTTGACCGTTGAACTTATGTAAGGAAACTCAAAAGTCAAAACGGAGTTGGGTTGGGCTTCTTTGGTTTGGTGTCTTGTAAATTTACCTTGTCTCGTTCAATTGGGCTTTAAGCCCCAAACTAAACTAACCTTCCGTATTGCTGTCATGACTCGTGACTAGTGACTCATGACTCATGACTCATGACTCATGTAGAGCATGAAAGAGTGCAAGACCAAGTCATATAGACTGCTTTGCTTGGTGGAATCGGTGAGAACGTGGTACTGCGGTAGTAGAACACGAGACCAAAATTAGTTAGAAGAACGACTCCGTGCGATTCTGTGTAAGAATCTTTAAACGGATATCGAAGACAAACAAACCAAGACTCATGAATCTTCCTAATGGCTTAGCCGGCTGGTTTGCCCAACTGTCTACGTCCAACCACGTATATACGGTAAATATGTATTTGTTGAAAGAGAAAATAAATACGCAAGAGATAGATTTGAAACTTGTTAAAGGAGAAATAAAGATAAATAATGGATAGATATGAAAGTGTAATTTTATTCATTGATGGATGAATTTATATAGGCATTACAATCTCTTATAAATTCATATCCCTATAAATCAGAGATTGAGAGAATATTTACTTGTATTCTAATTAAGACAAGACACACACCAGGATACCAGGAATATTATTTTTCTCAAACACTCTTTTTTGTGTCCTAATGCATGATGCATAACCTGTTGCCTCACTAAAATTTTTGTCAAGTAAACAAAAACCTCTTGGGTAAAACAAAAGCTTGGTCGAAAGAAAAAAAAGTACAACGGATCAACTACAAAAACGACCACATAAAATGTAGACTCCCCCTGATGTCTAAAAGATAAATAATGGATAGATATGAAAGTGCAATTTTATTCATTGATGGATGAATTTATATAGGCATTACAATCTCTTACAAATTCATATCCCTATAAATCAGAGATTGAGAGAATATTTACTTGTATTCTAATTAAGACAAGACACACACCAGGATACCAGGAATATTATTTTTCTCAAACACTCTTTTTTGTGTCCTAATGCATGATGCATAATCTGTTGCCTCACTAAAAATTTTGTCAAGTAAACAAAAACCTCTTGAGTAAAACAAAAGCTTGGTCGAAAGAAAAAAAAGTACAACGCATCAACAGCAAAAACGACCACATAAAATGTAGACTCCCTCTGATGTCTATGAAATGAACTCCTCCTGGTCAGTTAACTCAACCTTGGAGTTCAGACTATCTTCACATATAAATGTGTCTCATATGCTTAGCAAATGTAGATTTAGACAGTGACTTAGTAAACAAGTTTGCAGCATTATTTGCCAAACAAACCTGATTCACATGAATGTTCAATAGTTGTTGTTGTTGCTGATTGAAGAAAACCTTCGACGATATGTGCTCAGTATGATCACCCTTGATGTATCCCAACTTTATTTGTTCAATACAAGCCGCATTGTCCTCAAACATACAAGTTGATGCTGCAGTAGTGGATGGTAATCCACAAGTTCCTTGAATGTGGTGTATGATTGACCTAAACCAAACACACTCCTTAACCGCTTCATGTAAAGTAATAATCTTATAATGATTCGAGGATGAGGCAACCATGGTCCGTTTAGTTGATTTCCAAGAAATCGTTGTGTTCCCTATGGTAAATACATAACTTGTCTGGAAACATTCTTTGTGTGGGTCAGAGAGGTACCTAATATCAGCAAAACTAATGAAGACATCACAAGGTGTCTAAGAGTAGGGAACTGCACTAAATTGAGGAATAGTGCTTGCAGCTGGATCACTATTGGATGGATCAAACATTCCCTTTGATGGATCAAAAATTTTCTTTGATGCATCGAAGCCATGGCTCGAGTCTGTCCATGGTGCAACCTTAGATGGATCGAGAATTCCTCGCGATGGATCGAAGGATGCCTTTGGGTTTGTCCCGAGTGCTTCTTTCGATGGATCGAGAATTATTCTCGATGGATCGAAAGCTATGGATCCTGCGTGCTGCGGTTTAACCATCCCTTTTCCGGAAATTTTATGCTTCTATCTGTAATCTTTGTTGGGAAAGAACAAACCCAAGTCTATAGAACCCTTTAAGTATTTGAAGATGTGTTTTATATCATTCCAATGACGTTGTGTAGGCGTAGAACTAAATCGAGCTAATAAGCTCACAGATAATGTAATATCTGGTCTTTTGCATTGAGCTAAATACAACAAAACTTCAAAAGCACTAAGGTATGGCACCTCAGCTCCCAATAGTTTCTCATCATCATCTTTCAGATGGTACAGATCCTTATTGGGTTCGAGAATGTGTACGACCATTGGTGTACTAACAGGGTGTGCTTTGTCTATGTTAAATTGTCTGAGCATCTTTTAGATATAAGCATACTGGTGAATAAGTATTTTACCAACACATTCTAATTCCAAACCATGAAATAATCGAGTCCTACCAAGGTCTTTCATCTCAAACTCATATTTCAAGTAGCTAACCGTCTCATTGATTTCATCAAGAGACCAAATGATATTGATATCATGAACATAGATTGCTACAATGGTAAATCTCGAACTTGTTCTCTTAATGAACACACATGGGCATAAATCATTGTTCTTGTATCTATTTTCAGTCAAGTAGTCACTGAGACGTGTGTACCATATCCTACCAGATTATTTCAATCCACACAGTGAATGCTTCAATCAAATCACATAAGCACTCCGTGATGTAGAGTTACTAGAGTTGGGTATGACCACGCTTTCCGGCATTTTCATGTATATCTCAGAATCAAGATTTCCATAGAGATATGCACTCACCACATCTATCAGCTGCATCTTCAGCTTTTCGGACACTACCAAACTGACAATGTAGCAGAAAGTAATGATGTTCATAACTGGATAGTATGTCTCCTCATAATCAATGTCAAGACGTTCAGAGAATCATTGCGTCACAAGTCTAGATTTTTACCACATGACTTCATTATTCTCATTACGCTTCCGAACAAAAACTCATTTACATCTAACTGGCTTCATATTTGATGGGCATAGCACTACCAGACCAAATACCTGCCCTTTCTTTAGAGAGTTTAGTTTGGCATGCATTACTTCTTTCCATTTCGGCCAATCCGCTCTCTACAGACACTCAGTAACCATGCAAGGTACCACTTCATCGTCGTCAATTATCTTCTGAGCAACGAAATAAGCAAAAGCATCATCAACTACCTTAGATTTTTCTATTCATAACAATGTGCGCATCATTATATTTTAATGAGATTTCACCGTTCTCTAACATCACATATGAGTCTGAAGCATCCTCCGAAGATGCCATTTGTGATTGTAAGATATAACTGTAATTAGGAAAAATCTCATGTATGAGATTCACAATGTTGATGATGAAATGATCATTTTGTGCCTGGATGACCAGCCTTTTCACTGGCAGCTCATATGTGAATTTTCTTGGTTTCTCCTTCTTTCTGGTGAGAGCGGAGGCGAGGTTGATGCTACTTCATTCACATGGGCAAGAGGCACGTTACTCTGCCCTGGAGTCGATTTAAACGATCCCTTAAGGACTTCGAACCTTGCAGGAACATTTGCAGCAGGAATGTGTGATCTCGTCATTTTGGCAATATCAGTGAATGAGTCAGGAATCGAATCTGCTACCTTTTGAAGATCAAGTATACATCGCACTTCAATCTTACTTTGAGTTGTGCATGGATCTTCTTGAAACATAGTGGGAGGAGCTTTCCACGTCAATTCCTGACGTTCAACCGGAATAGAGACATTCTTATCTCCCCCTAAAGTCGAGAAGTATGTTTCTTTAAAGTGGCAGTATGCAAATCTAGCAGTGAAGAGATATCTTTTGAAGGTCTTAAGTAAATGACAATTGTTGGAGATTCATAACCAACATATATGCCTAATCGACGTTGAGGATCCATTTTAGTGCGACGTGGATGCATTATTGGCACATATACTGCACAACCAAATATGTGTAGAAACAAAATGTTATGCTCATATCCAGTTACCAACTGGTACACACTGAATGGTTGACGTGCTACAGGTCTTAAGCAAAGAAAAATTGTGGTATTTAATACTGCATATCCCCAAGCAGATACCGACAAATTGGTATGCATAACCATTGCTCTGGCCACAAAGCGTAACCGCTTAATTTGTACCTCTGTTAAATCATTCTATGAATGAACATGAGGGACATGATGTTTAACTTCAATCCCAATCGACATACAGTAGTCATAAAAAGTCATTGATGTGAATTCTACTGCATTATCCAATTTAATTGACTTGATAAGATTGCTCGGATGGTGAGCCCGTAGCTTAATAATTTGTGCTAAGAGTTTTTCAAATCCAACATTCCTTGTGGATAGCAAAGCAACGTGTGACCATCGCATTGATGCATCTACCAAAACCATAAAATATTTAAATGATCCGCATTCTTGTTTGAAAGGTCCACAAATATCTCCATGGATTTTCTGTAAGAATGATATATTTTCAATGTTATTAACCGCAAAAAAAGGTCTAGCCTGCAATTTTACCAATGAGTAAGCTTTGCAAAAAGAGCAATGAGGATCATAGATTGTCATAAAGGAATCGTGTGGAATAACATTAGGTGTTGAAACCAGATGAAGATTGTTTATCTCATCCACTCCATCAAATTCTATGGTTTTGGAAATTTTTACATGCTTCTTGCCTTTGAAAAATGGATGACCATGAGAATTTTTCAATATTTTGATCATCATGTTACGACATGGGTGTCCCAGTCGAAAATGTCAAAGCTTGTATAGGGTGTGTCACATACAATAGTAAGTGTGAAACATTGGATTCAATAATCCAAAATGTAGATAAATATAATCCACTACGAATTTCCCCTAACTTCTCTAAGGTGTGCTTTCTAGCGCACTCCTGTGAAGTTATGCATAAGAATTATTTACCATTCTCACTATGAATTTCTAAGTGTAAACTGTTAGCTCTAATGTCCTTAAAATTTAGCAAAGTTTTGTTGGCCTTAGGCGCATACAATGCATTAGTGATACGCGTTTTAGTATCAAGTGGTAGCAAAAATTGTGTTGAACCATGCCCTAGTATAACCGGTGCAGAACCAATCATTGTTATCACTAATGATGTATATGGCACAAGATCAATAAAAAATTACCTATTTCATAGTTTAGTATGAGTGGTACCACTATCTGCTACACACTTGATCTCGCCTTCAAACATCTACAAAAAAATTTGAATTAATTAGACTTCAAGACTTGTTGACCACTTTAAGTAAAGATTTAAAGATTTACCAAAGCGTTGTGACCCTTAAAGAGTGTTGATATGACATAAGCAAACTTTTAAAGAGGAGGATTTAATCCCCTCTCACTCATACCTGCAATAATTCATAGGAGCTAGATGCATATACAAAATTCACGGTATTGAAACTTAAATCTAAACCTAGATCTAAATCGAATAAAGTTAGTTGATTTACCTCTATGGTGTTATGGTCGGAATGAAAACTTCTCTAAAATAAAGTTTGAAGCGAAAAATCCATGAAATCTGACGAAGGTGAAAAACTCCGGCCACGAAAGGCGGTGCTCCGGAGGTGGTTTATAGTTGTAGGGGTTTGAGATTTTTTTGCTTAGGGTTTTGGGTTGGATAATAACTCAAGAGGTATTATGCTGTTAACGTGTTGAAGGAGAAATAAAAAAGATACGCAATTGATAGATCTAAATATGTGATTTTATTCATTGATAGATGACCTTATATAAGTAAATTCTTACACGCTTTTAGTATCAAAACTCTGCCATGTCAGCATCAATATGGACCATCAGATCTCAACTATAAATGACAACCCTAAACAAAATAATACCTACAACTTGTTTGACTTGTGAACATTGAAGAGACCACACATTGTAAAAATTATATTGACGGTTCTAAAATGGTTAAAACTAACATATTATTTTGTTTGAATAAATTCTTCTGTTTGGACTTTGGACTCTGAAATTTAAATTATAGCCACACGGCCCACACGACATGTGTCATTAATCTCTTCAATTTATCATATAATGACTGTAAAATTTAATTATCTCACCGTCACTTATTGATGGATGTAAAAATGAACCATAATTTAACTCATTGTAATTCATTTAAAGATCAATATAATCTATTGTAATCTAATTAATTTTATTCTCTTCCGTCAGATTAGATTTCATATGACAATTAAAATTCATCAACTATTGTAGCTTAGTATGTCGTGATTGTAATGTAATTAACTTTGCAGTAATTTATGAAACTCGTTATATATCTAATATGTTTCCCATGTCTCAAGTGATCAACTTCATTCGCTTAACTAGTTGTTATGCTACATACGTTTGGAGTAGGTGATAAATTGAGTTTATGATCCCTCACCAACGACGTAGTTCCAATAAATAGTTGTGTTTTCACTGCTTTGTCTACTTTGTTTTTTATTTTTACTTATTTGTTATATTATCAAAGGAAAATACTTTTGATATTGACTTTGATATCTTAAAATTTTATATAGATATACATAAATCGGTTGCACAAAGTTGTATTTGCAAAATGCACAGTCATAAAATTGTATAAGGCCTCGATATAGCACAAATTAATCTAAAGATAGTTTGGTCGACAATTCAAATTTATAGGGTTTGACCTCATTGACTAAAGTCAAAACGAACACGATGAAGCTCATGCCTTTATACAAAATGTTTATTACTATATAATGCATGTTTGAGCATCATCTTTCATTTTGATTTCTCATATGACGTAAATTTCACATTTGTCCGTTAATGTTATGTACCTTGGTTGATTGGTTATGTGAGAATGGAAATCTTTTAGATAAAAAATTGCAAAGGAATATTCATTTATTAAAAATGAATGTTGAATGCGTCAATTAAAAAAATTTATTCACACCGGCAACAGTTCATAATCTTCTTTATTGAAATTCAATATCGATCCATATTTTTTTTAACCATGCATTATGCCCTTATTACCCTTACGATTAAAACGAAAATAGTCATTTCGTTAAAAATAATTTGTGACCAAGTTTCACACCCATGTTTTTGTGGAGTACATAATTATCTCACAATCAAAATATTTTAAAAAAAATTGATTTAGCTATTGTACCAATAAGAAAATGAACATAATCATCTACAAGGGTATATAGGTCTTTTAACACAATTTTTGACCATCACTTTTAAAATAAAAAAGAAATACTTAGTAAGATCTGACAGTTTAGGCCATCCATTTTTTTGTCTTTTTATAGTAGAGTATTTCTCTATCCAATTAATTTACTTTGAATTTTTAAAAGGAACCACTTATTATATACTAAAGCCAAACCCTAGACATTGCCCCCAAAAAAACCAAACCCTAAATCCCAAACACTGATTTTTTTTTACCAAAATTGACAGTGTAATTTTGTTGTCTTTACTACTTGTTTTGTCGCTCGAATTTCCTACCCTCACCACCGGTGACAAAAGCTGGCCTCAATTGCGGCTCCTCCACCACACACCTCCACCCTCATCGCGGCTCCTCCGTCGCACACCTCCACCCTCAATTGCGGTCTCAATCACTGTTTTGACCGCTGCAGGCGATCATCGTTCAGAGATCAGCCATAGCCAAGCCGCAGTACGAGTTGAGCTTGGAGTTCTCCTCCTTCCGGCAGTACCTCATTTAGCTCAGATTCACCACGGTAACATCGCAATTTCCCCTGTCCCTCTCTGTCATGAAACAACATCGCCGAACGACTAAAATCAGCCGCAGACTCCATAGAGTCCACCCAAGCGGGAACAAACACTAAGAACACACTAAGAATAAAGAGAGATAAGGTTCAGGTGCAGTAACGATAGGGAAAGATGGTGATTTGTTCCATTTGGATTTGTAGACGGAGGAGTCATAGCCGAGAGAGAAGAGGCTATCAGGGACGATCTTTCTGAGCTCGTCTTTCTCCTTCAGATTCTTGTTAGCCTCGGTGATCTTAGCCGTGACGCAAGGAATCAAGTTCTGAAAAAATCACATAATTTTGAATCAGTTAAAATCAGAACAAGGAAGAGGAAAAGTGAGAGTGAAGTGATGTTGTACCTTGAGGATATCGGACGCGTCGCCATCGAAGGAATCAGCGGCGGTGGTGGTGGAGTCGCCGCCGAAGAAGAAATCTAGCTCGTCATCGGAGCTATCATTGTTGTTTCCATGGAAGCAATTGCAATGGTTCCAGCCACATTTATCAAATGTTGTTTCTCGTTGCTCTCCTCTATGTAATTCTGAACCATCTTCGCCAAGCAAATTTTGCTCGGCTCGAACTAACCGGCCCGCTGTCCTTATTGAAATCGCCACTGTTTTCGGCGGAAGGCTTTTCCGACGAAGAGATTTTCAGAACACTTGGAAACACCATTGCAGAACTTAGCTCTCACTGTGTTCATATTTTGAGCGGAGCACAATGGACTAAAACCCCTACGATGAAGCTGATCCTGAAAGTCGAGCCCGTGTTGATAAAGGAACGCCACACAATGAGGCCGAGCTCGCAAAAAACTTGTCAATGTGGATCTGGGTTCCTCTATGTTCGTCTCGTTGGCCGGATCTTGCAGCATAAACTTGGCAGTCGTCCACATGGATTACCTCTCACATCGCAACATAATCTTAGTTTACTCCTCACTCGTTTCACCGGCGACCGATAATGTTGTTTTGGTTTTCTATAAAAGTCATGTGAAAGTCACGCGTATAGGCTCTACTAAAACTGAGTATTGATTTTCAAAGCATGTAAGTTGTTTTCCTAATATAACCATTACCTTCTATTAGAAATTCATATTCTTATAAATCAGGGATTGAGAGAATATTTACTTCTATTTTAATTAGGACAAGACACACACTGGGATACCAAGAATATTATTTTCCTTAAACAAAACTGTATTTTATTCATTGATAGATGTCCTTAAATATGCAATATAATATGTTACAATCAATATCCCTATAAATCAGGGATTGAGAGAATATCTAGTTCTATGCTAATGAGGACAAGACACGTACCGGGATACCAAGAATATTATTTCCCTTAAACACTCCATCTTGTGTCGCGATCTTAATGTATGATGTATATCCTTTTTCCTCACTAAAAAACCTTGTCAAACAAACAAAAACCTTATAGGTAAAACAAAACTTGGTCGAAGGAAAACAGTGTACGACACATAAACTACATAGGCGACTACATGTGATGTAGACTCTCTTTGATATCTACGAAATGAACTCCCCCTGATCAATTGCTCAATCTTGAACTTTAGATAATCTTTGCATTCTAATGTGTCTCACATGCTTCACAAATATAGATTTTGGAAGAGACTTGGTGAACAAGTATGTAGCATTATCCACCAAAGAAATATAGTTCACACGGATAATCAATAACCGCTGTTATTGTTGATTGTAAGAGTACTTCAGCGAAATGTCTTTAGTATGACTATCCTCAATGTAACTCAATTTCATTTGTTCAAGGCAAGCCGCATTATCCTTAAAGATACAAGTTAGTGCTGTCCTAGTAGATGGTAATCCACTAGACCCTTGAATATGGTGTATTACTGTCCTAAACCAAACTCACCTTTTAACTACTTCATGCAAAGCTATAATCACAGAATAATTTGAAGTAGTAGCAACAAGGGTTTACTTTGTTGATCTCCAAGAATATCTTTGTTCCCATGATGTATACATAAATAGTATGGGAACGTCCTTTATGTGAGTCAGAGAGATACCCAGCATTAGCGAAACCAACTAAGACATCACAACGTGTCTCTGAGTAGGGGACTAGACTAAATTGAGGAATCATAGTCGCAACATGAGAAGTCTTTGACAGGTCGAAAGGAAGCCTCGGGTCAATCCAGAAGATTGCTTTCGACGGGTCGAGGACATTTTTTGACAGGTCAAAAACTTGCTTCGGGTTCGTCCATGGTGTCACCTTCGATGGGTCGAGAGATTTACTCGACTGGTCGAAAAATCCAGAACCTGCATGATGCGATTCAACCATCCATTTTTCGAGAATTCCAAGCTTCTTTCTGCATTCTTTGTAGGGAAAGAACATGTCCAAGTCAATGGATTTCTTCAAGCCCTTGAAGGTACGCTATACTCCATTCCAATAACTTTGCGTTTGCACATATCCAACTGCACTAAGATATGGAATCTCAACTCCAAAAGGTTCCTTACCATCATTATTTCGATGAATTGATATTTTTGGGTTCCAGACCGCAAACAACCATTGGTGTGCTAAAAAGGGCGCTTTGTCCATAACCTGATTTAGACATAAGCAGACTGGTGAATAAATATTCCACCAACTCAATGTACCACCTCTAAAACCAAGAAAAAAATGATTCATACCAAGATCCATCATCTCAAACAACTCATTCATCAATTGAGCATGGATGGGCATAACTTATCATTCTTGCATCTCCTCTCAATCAAGCAGTCACTTAGAATAGTGAACGTCTCAATTTAAATACATGAGCACTCCGTGGTTTAGAATAACTTGAATTGGGTATAACCATACCAATTGGCGCTCTCATGTATATATTTGAATCAATATCCCCATAGAGATATGTTGTAAGCACATCCATAAGTTGCATACTCAGTATTTTCGGACATTAAAAATGATAAGGTAGGGGAAAGTAATGATGTCCATAATCAGAAAATACATCTCCTGATAATCAATACTAATCAATACTAGGGTGTTGAGAAGATCCTTGTGCCATAAATTCTTCTCATTGTGCTTCCAGAGACTCGTTTGTGTCTAATCGACTTACCATTCGGTGGACATAATACTACCATACCGAAAACTTGCCATTTGTAGGAGAGTTTAGTTCAGCCTAGATTGTAACTTTCCATATCGGTCAATTCGCTCTACGTTGACAATCTGCAACTAAGCAAAGTTCCACTGCATCATCGTCAATTCTTGAGAAACAGAATAAGTAAATGTATCATCAATGACCACAGAAGAATCATCCCTAATACTGCTAGTGTTTGTTTAAGTTGGTGAAATTTCTTTGTATCATCAATGACCATAGAAGAATCATCCCTAATACCGGTAAATTTGTATGTATTACTAAATCTCTGACCACAAGCTTTAACCGCTTGATTTGTGCGTTTGCAAGACTGTTTTTTGAATGAACATTGGGGAACTCTTGCATTATCCAATCGAATATACCTGATTGAATTATTCGGGTGGTGAACCTGAATGTTAATAATATATGCTAGGAGTTTTGCAATGCAGCGTATCATGTGGATTGTAAGGACGTGTGACCTATGCTTCGATGCAACAATCAAAACCATATATAAACAATCCACATACCAGTTTAATTGGTCCACAAATATATTATTTGGAATCTGTGGAAGAATGGAAGTCGTGTCTACAACAAAAGACTGTCATGCATGTAAACAACATTACAAACATTAGCAAGCTTTGCAAACTGAGCGATATGCATTTAATTTTGCCATAAAGGCATCAAGTGGGGAAGTATTGTACTCGTCTCGGAGACCGAGCCTAAACCGAGTGGAATACTCTCACTCCTCCCCTATCTAAACCGATGTTTATAGATATTCTCATATGCTTCTTTGCTCTTAAGAATTGGTGACTATGAGAATTTCTCAATATTTTGATCATCATAATAGAAAAGCTCATACAAGGTAGAGTCACATACATATTAATAAATATGATTGCATTAGATTCAATGATTCAAACCGTAGTAAGAAACCACTACAAATCCTCATAAACCTCTCCAGATTACGGCGCTGGCAGCATTCTATGAAGATTAAACACAAAACTCTTTATCATTCTCACAATATTATTCCAAATGAAAACCGTTGGCATTAAAGTTTTCAAAACTTAATTTGGTTCGATTAGAGTGCTGATCATAGGAACATCAAATAACTGATGTATAATAACATCTGATCGGTCAAAATGACCTTTGTAGATTAAGTTTCATGGCATGACAAAAACTGACGTAAACCACATCTTGTGTAGAATTTCAAGTCGAAATTTTTTTGAACCTGTATTTGTCAATAAAACCGATGTAAAACACATCAAAAACACCAATTCTAGGTTAGATTTTTGACGGGTCAAAAAACCCACTCGACTGGTCGAATAAACCCAAAAACTAATATGAATTTTTTATAACGATTTTCGACAGGTTAAGGAAAGCTTTTGACGGGTCAAAAATCACCAAATTTTGAAATAGTAGGTTACCTCCGACGGGTTGAAGGAAAACCTAAAAAAATTTGATTTTTCGATAATTATTTCGACGGGTCAAAAATAACCATCGACGGGTCGAAAAATAGAAATTTTGGAGACAGTAGCCTTCCTTCAATGGTTCGAGATGGAGCTTCGACAAGTCGATGGGATAAAATGTATGATCGTGGACCACTTTTGACGAGTCGAATGTTTTAGTGTACAAATTTTCGACGTCAATGAGCTTTCCTTCGACAAGTCAAGGTAAACATTCGACGGGCAAAAAATTCCCAGGATCAAATTATCCTCTTATGTTTGTCTTGTTTTTATGATATTTGGGTGTCATATGCCATAGAGCTATGTATAATTCAAACCATTCAAGCTATATGAAGTTTAATAACTATTCTTAACACTTTCAAATACCGAAGATTTTTTTTAAAAAAAAAACTTATTCCAACATCAAAACTTACATAAAAATATTGTTCGTATTCAATAACCATGACTATAACTGGAGTCAAATATAAAACTAAACTTGATTACATAGCAAAGACATGAAGCTAATACATAGACTACTAAAAAACCACAGTCTCCAGACTTACTTTTGTATTATCTGCTATTATAAAATTGGCTCCACCGTAATCTTCCATCTCATAGTCTTTAGTGAAGTTAGTCTCATGTGTCAAGTATCCTGTGCACCTTTTGTAGCATTTTGAGTATCCTTGAGTGCACGACATTGCAAGTGCATGTGCATGTGCTTTGTAGAACCACACCTATAGCAAGGTGACAAGCGATAAGAAGAAACTGAATTTGAAGAATTTCTATTATCCTTGGATCAGAAGTTGATGGATGCTTGTTGGAGTTTCTTTAGCTTGAGTTTTGGCGAGTCCAAGTTAAATTTCGACTATGTCCTCTACCATGACCTCTGCCATGTTCTCTTTTTCCACCATAGTTATAGTAAGGCTCAAAACGATCGTTCATCTTTTCCTTACGTGCCTTCCCACCAGTGTTATACGTCTCATGAACCTTTTTAGTACCGGCTAGCCTAACATTGTTTTTATTGAGAATAATCTCACAATATCGCTCTTTCTTGGCCAGACCATTCATGAGATCACTAAAAGATCTTAGTCTTTCTTGCTCATAATATGTGCGATATTTATGTGCAAGTGTGTCCATGGAAGGAGGAAAAGTGTTTAAAGACTCTCAATCATAGCCTGATTAGTCTTTACAATGCCACAAATACTTAACTCCAATTGTACATCTAACATAGCTTGATTGAATGCATCAATCTTTGGATAATCCAATAACCAGATTGAATCTCATCTTTCTTGCAATTCAGGAAGGTCTACATTATGCATATTATTGAACCTTTCTTGTAAAGTCACACACAAAACTGCGGGGTCATTCTTTAGGAAATATTGTTTCTTTAGAACTAGATGTATATGTCGCCGCAAAAATATGAGGGTTTGAGCTTTGGAAGCTAGGGTTGGTGGCTCAGTACCAGGTGGTGGTGGTGGTTGGATAGTATCTGTCAAATTCATACCGAGAAAAGTATTATCAACATCTGACACTCAATGATGCTATTCTACTCCTTGAGGATCAAGGATATCAAACTCAGGCAGTTTCAGCTATGTTGATGTCATCTACAAGAGACAGGAGACAAGAGATGTAATTTAGTATCGATCATATAAACCACGATCACTAATATCAAGTTTAGTGAATAAGAAATATGATCCATAATATATGGTCACAAAAATCGATGCAAAACTGGTGGCTTCATACCACTCCTCATAAAACCGTGACTGACAAATAACCACAAATATCGACTTCCTTTATTTTTTTCCAATGTGAAATCACAATTAACCGTGATATTTACTAATAACCGTGACTCCACCGGGACCGTCACTAGCTAATGTTAAATTTTGAGGAAGGGGTGAATAAATCCCCTTCTCTCATACCTGCATTAATCCATATGAACTAGAGGCATATAATAAATTACGGTATTTAAACCTAAATCTAGGGTGTTGCAATAATTAAGTTTTGCGACCTAATTCTAAATAGAAGAAGGCTAGTTGATTTATCTCGAGAGTGTTACTTTGGTGAAAAAAGTTTGAAGAGAAAAATAGCTAGAATCCGGCGACGGGAAGAACTTTCGGCGATGGTGGTGCTCTGGTGGTAGAAAGAAATTCGTTGGTGGTTGTAGGCAGTGGTGGAGGATTTCCGTCAAGGAGGAGGAGGCCGACGGTGATGGTGGAGGGTTTTTTTTTTTTTTTTTTCTTTATAGGAGTTTGGGTTGTCTATCAACTTAAGAATTGTTGATAACATGTTGAAGGAGAAAATGGATACGCAAGAGATAGATTTGAAACTATATTTTTATTCATTGATAGATGACTTTAAATATACATTAAGGCATTACCATTTGTTACAATCAATATCCCTATAAATCAGAGATTGAGAGAATATTCACTTCTTTCTCCGTTATAATAAAGCCAAGCGCTTGGTATCATAAGCCTCACCAAATTATGAAGTTCCCAATATGTCCATATATAGTGAAAAAATAAAGCCACACATAAAACTAAATACAAGGGTACTGTAGTAAATCGAAAAAGAAAATGATATAAATGTTTAGAATGATTGTTTAACATGGGAGAATGCATGGGTAAAAATATTAATATTAATTAGGACAAGATATACACTGAGATACCAAAAATATTATTACCATAAACAATATTTACATATATACAATGATGGAGCCATTAAGAGAATAAAAAATTAAGCAAGAGACATCTAAATAATTAATAACAACAATTAAAAGAATTTGTAAAACATAAAGAAGACAAATTAAGAATTATGAATATTATTTCATTGATCCAAAAAAAGTTAAGGAGAGTCGTACGATAATTTGATAAATGTTATGGAAGATCATTAAAAAATAAGAAATAAGAGAATTGGTGGTATTATTTGATTGGTTCAAAATATTAATAATAGAGGGGTGGATGGTCCGCCGGTGTGTGCATATATGGACCAGGAATACTGGAGATCTCATCATATGACCAACAAAAAAGCAATGGCAGATACATTTTGGTACAGTACTTTGGCTCTCGCTGTCTTCATTACTCTGCTATACAAGCTCTTGGTATCCAACACACAAAAGCACCAGAACCTTCCCCCAAGTCCACCGTCTCTTCCCATCATCGGCCACCTCCATCTTCTAAAACAGCCAGTTCACAAAACTCTGCAAGCTCTTTCCGAACGCTACGGCCGAATTCTTCTCCTCCGCTGGGGCACACGTAAAGTCCTCCTCATCACATCCCCTTCCGCCGTAGAAGAATGCTTCACCAAAAACGACGTCGTTTTCACCAACCGTCCCCGCCTGCTGTCCGGGAAAATCTTCCACTACAACTACACCACCGTCTCCTTCGCTCCCTTCGGCGACCTCTGGCGCAACATCCGCCGCATCATGACCGTCGAGCTCTTCTCGTCGTCGCGGCTGGCCATGTTCCAAACCGTCAGAGAGGGAGAAGTCCGAGTCTTGCTGGATCAAATCATGAGGAGGAGCTGTGATGTAAATAGTAGTGGGATGAGGACAGTTGATCTCAAGACTAAGTTTATGGAGCTGACGTTCAATGCGATGACGATGTTGATGGTGGGGAAGAGGTTCTACGGCGAAGATGTAGTGGACCAGGCGGAGGCTCATAATTTGCAGGAGGTGATTAAGGAAGGTGTGGACTTGTCTGCGGCGACGAACTTGGGAGACTTTTTGCCGTTCATGCAGTGGATGGATGTAACGGGATTGGAGAAGAAGATGGTGGGATTGATGGTGAGGATGGGAAAGTTCTTGCAGGGTTTGCTTGACGAGCGCCGGAAAATTATGGCCGTGGATTCTGCGGCGTCTGATGGGAAAGATCCTGTTAAGATTAGCAAGTTGATGATTGATAACCTTTTAGCGCTGCAAGAAACAGAGCATAAGTACCTCACCGACGATATCATCAAGGGCAACATTATGGTAATGCATCATATATCCTATGACTTATTATAATTTTCTTTCTAAAATGCAAAGCCAATGATGGAAAACCTCATCCAAAAGGCTAGTGATCCCGCGATTCCGCGAATTTGGCTCCCCACTATCTAATTGACAAAAATTAAAAGATGTTCATATATTTTTTCACGCATCACGTGCCACATACATAAATCTGATATAGATAGATCATAGATGCTTTGATTTATGGTATTAAATATAATTAAGATAAGGTTAGAATATTGTGCCGGCCGGCCTGTTGGATTATCCTGCATACCGACAGACCGGAACAATTTAGCTCGTTGATTAAGTCAACTCACCAGTTATATTTGTGTATTGCAAAACGTTGTGAGTTAGAACTAAATAGTTTTAATCATACTTCATATGTGAATTAAGAGTTTTGTGATGATTCGAAACCCTAATCTCTACGGATAGTAATATCATTCTACTCGTATGTATACTTACTTACATATTACTTCAACCATGCATGCATGATGATAGACTTGAAATGTCTACTACTTCATCATACGTAGGTATTGCTGGTGGCTGGAACTGACACAGCATCAACATGCATGGAATGGACGATGTCACTATTACTAAATCACCCAGAAGCAATGAAGAAACTAAGAGCTGAGATAGACGCAAAAGTTGGAGTAGATCGTCTATTGAACGAGCAAGACTTGCCAAAGCTAACCTACTTGCAAAATGTGATCACCGAGTCACTTCGCCTGTTCCCACCAGTCCCTCTCCTAGTGCCTCGGGAAAACTCTGAAGATTGTGTAGTAGGGGGTTTCCATGTCCCGCGCGGCACGATGCTAGTTGTCAATGCATGGGCAATTCACAGAGACCCTGAGTTTTGGGAGGACCCAGATGAATTTAAGCCAGAGAGATTTGAAGGATGGAGTGGGGAAGGTGGCGAGGGATACAAGCTAGTCCCATTCGGTTCCGGAAGGCGAGGTTGTCCCGGGGATGTTCTAGCCAAACGGTTTATTGCATTGGCCATAGGTACCTTGGTTCAGTCGTTCGAGTGGGAGAGGATTAGTGAAGAGAAAGTAGACATGACTGAAGGTTTGGGTCTTACAATGCCTAGGGTCAATCCCTTGGAGGCTCTATGCAAACCACGCGACGTTATGGAAACGTTGATGACTTGAATCACTTGATGTAAACATAGGTCAAAGTCCCAGTTGGAAACCGAAATGCTAAGTCCAACTTGTGTCTTGTATGCATGAATAATAGTAAAGCTTTTATATAATTTATTCTCTTTCACTGAATTAAATTGTTGTCGAATATGTACATGGCTTTTGGAAAACTCTTTTAATTATTTTCGATACAAGAAATAAACAGCGAAACACCTACAAACTAAAATTTCGAGAGCAACCTATATTTCTTAAACCACATTGGCTCCAAGAAGAATGCTTTGGTGCCAGACTTGTCTTTCTGCTGTAGCATGTCTTTGTTTTGCCAAATTATCCGCCACAAAGTTCGTTTCCCGATAAGTATGTTTGTACACTAACCTTAAGAACATCTCCACCAATATCCAAATAGCAACAACGTGGAAATTCTCCGAAGAGTATCAATCTTCTTGTTAATCGCGTCTATTAAGATCTTCGAGTCTTCTTCAATAATTAAGGGCATGAAATGACCTTGATCATTAGCCACTGAACTGAGATGAAAAAAGCTATCTCTCGTGAAGATTTTTCGATATTTTTCATTGATTCCAAATAAAAAATAGAATAAATTGCACAAACATGAATTTTCGGGAGATAATCAACGTCCTTTCAAAGGGAATCAGTATGTCAGATGGCTCGACTATACACCAATGGAGTTTCAGACTTGTATTATATATGCAGATCACCGATATCTTCAACTGGAAGCAGATAGCACATATAACAAACATCAGTGCCGCTTCATTCGTGCATATTAACAATTAGAACGTGTACTCAGCAATCTGATGTATCCTGTAGCAACTGACCTCGTGGACGAGTCCAATTTTCTTTTATACTTGTACTATGGACGACACCATGAGCAAAAGCCATTCATTCAAGTTCGGATAAACAGTGATTCATTTCATTTCTTTTTCTTCTTTTATAAATCTTATTCTTATCAATATCTATGTACGTAATAACATAGCAAAAGAACCGTTAAACATTTGCATTGGTTCCGAAATAAAAAATTGGGAACACACTAATGTAGCGAAGAAGATAAAAAAAATATCTAAGATAGCGTCACGATATTCATTCTCCTTTTTGTAGTAATTTTATCCTTATCCACATGTGTTTTCATTTCATATTAAGCTAACAAATTAAGAAATTAGTGTATTTAGAGCAAAATCTTATTGTGCGAACATACACACCCGCTAACAATGTCAATTAACTGAATTAAGTTCGGGAGGATAGCTAGATAGTGCAATCATATTCATGCATGTGATGAGGACGCTAGCTAGCTAGGGACCATACGTATGTTTAAGGTGTTGCGTTGACCTTACTTATTTTCCTCAATTACGCACCGACTCTCCCAACATGTAACCTTTGGTCTTTGTTAGCGTAACCAGAAGAATTTCTAACTACCACTTCGACCATTACCGAATCCTGGTTAAATTCCAACTATCTACTTCATTCCCACTAAGTATATCTGAAGTCTAAACCATCTCCTTTTCTAAAGGTCACTTGCTCGCCCATACATAGCACTTGCCCGCCGCTTGGGAAATGGGAAGTAGTCATCCAAAACTATACAAAACTGGTAGTCGCAAACCTCAAAACGTCAGCACCTGTTTTCGGTAAATTTGGTTCTTTGACCTCATGAATGACGATCCATCCTCTCCAAGTCAATCTCCAGTCGATCGACTCATGCTGGTCTATAAAACTGAGCAGACCAAGCTCTTGTTGAAACATATAGACCAGTTTAGTCGTGATGGAAGAGTATCTCTGGTTCACTAGCTTAGGTTTCTTCTTCATTCTGTTTGTCTCTAAGTTCATCATAAAAAAGTATAGGGCAATAAGTAACCCTAGGAAAATACTCCCTCCAAGCCCACCTTCACTCCCAATCATAGGCCATCTCCATTTACTAAGAAACAAGAAAGAACCCCTACACCGGACTTTCCAGAAACTCTCTCAAAAGTACGGCCCCGTCCTATTTCTCCGGTTGGGGTTTCGTGACCTGCTCGTGGTATCCTCACCTTCCACCGTCGAAGAATGTTTCACAAAGAACGACGTCGTCTTTGCCAACCGTCCGCTCTCGCTCGCGGGCAAACACCTCAACTACAACTACAAGTCAATGATATGGGCACCCTACGGTGACTACTGGCGCACCCTACGTCGCCTCACAACCATGGAGCTCTTCTCCACGAAGCAACTCTCCATGCTCGTCAATTTCCGGCAGGAGGAGGTTCGCGTTTTGCTCAAGGAAGTCATTAAAGACTGCGGTTCTAGTGGAGATTGGGCCAAGGTGGAGTTGAGACATAGGCTGAAGAAGCTGAGCTTCAACGTCCTGATGAATATGATAGCCGGGAAGAGGTATTACAGCGAAGGTGAGGCGGACCAGGAAGCGAGGCGGTTTAGGGACTTGATGAACGAGTTGTTGCAGATTCATGGGATCTCGAATCTTAACGATTTTTTCCCGGTTCTTCAGTTGTTGGACTTTCAAGGGGTGGAGAAGAGGATGAAGGAACTGATGAAGAAGATGGATCGGTTCTTTCAAAGCTTGATCGACGAGCAAAGGACGACGAGGAGCAGCAATGGTGTTTGCGATGAAGGGAAGCCAACGCTGATTGATATAATGCTCTCCTTGCAACGACAAGATCCGGACTTCTATACTGACGAAACCATGAAAGGTGTTATAACTGTAAGTATATAAATGGATACGTGCGTAAATTCATTTCCTAAATTACCATGGAAAAACAAAAGATGCATACATATATATTTATTTTTTCTAAGGAAGCGGTAAAATTCCAGGTTAATACTTTTGGCAAAAAAATACTATTCATAATTTTATAGTCATACAAGTTCATACAGCTTATCAACAACTATAAAAATAATGTAAAATACGTCATACGAAAATTATTGTGCCGTAGATTTTTCGGTGATATTATAATAGTTTCAAAAAAAAATTATAATACACTGTGTTGTCATAGGTTTTTTAATACAATTAGACAGCAGGATAATACGAAATATGTACAATAGAATTTCGGGTCGCTAGCAAGTTAATTATAAATTTTGTGTTTGCAACTTTGCATTGTTGTCTACTATTTTCTTTTGCTAATTAATGTCTTCAATCATATCTTTTCCATATTCATGTGTACGTGTAGACATTACTACGTGCGGGGACTGAATCTGCATCAACAGCCGTGGAATGGACGATGCCACTTCTTCTCAACCATCCAGATGAAATGGAAAAGGCTCGAGCAGAAATAGAAGCTAATGTTGGACAAGATCGACTGATAGAAGAAACAGATTTGCCGAAACTAGAATACCTACAGAAAGTATACACAGAATCTATGAGGCTATTTCCGCCTGCGCCACTTCTAGTGCCACACGAATCATCGGAGGAATGCACGGTCTGCGGTTACCATGTTCCTCGCGGCACGCAGCTATTAGTGAATGCCTGGAGCATCCAGAGGGATCCAGAGCTGTGGGAGAATCCAACAGAGTTTAAGCCGGAGCGGTTTGGGAGCGGCAAGAATTGTTATGAAGGGTTCAAGATGATTCCTTTTGGCGTTGGGAGAAGAGCTTGTTCCGGGTCTCCTCTGGGAAAAAGACTGATGGGGATGACACTGGGAGCCTTGATTCAATGCTTTGAATGGGAAAAGATAGATGGGAAGGAAATTGACATGACTGAAGGATTGAGACAGTCCATGTCAAAGGCTGACCCCTTCAAGGCCTTGTGCAAACCACGCCAAACTCTTAGTTTTCTCTCCACGTTATGAAACTGATCCAACCAATACGTACTTTCTTCAAGCTAACGATGTTCTATTTTTATAGCTAGCAAGTTAGAGTAAAGTTATAACGTCTTATAAAACTATCCAGCCGTATTGATTTTGATGTTTGATGCGTCTATTCATATATTCAAAATCGTTATTTATACCTTCAATTTTTTTAAACTTTTATAATTTCATATCTGACCCTAATTAAAAAAAAACTCTTTACTCATATAGAATCGGGGTTTTTGATTATTTGATTTGCAAAAAATAAACACACATTTTCACTCCCTCTCTCTATATATATTGTTTTGGTACGTTGTTCATAAATGATGTGTTCTTAGTGTTAATTCATCGTCTTCAAGTTATACATTTCAAGTTGGGTTTGATGACTAAAACCTAAAATATGAGTGATTTTATTTGGAATTTAGAGTTGGTTGAAATTAATCTTTGTGGTAATTTTTTTCCGAATTTTCAAGTTGGGTGAATCTATCTTTGTCTTGTAGTAAGTCATTATCCAATTTTATTTTTTTTAAGCTCAATGTTGTTATATTTTCTTTAACATGACTCTAGACTACAAGTTTTTAAACAATATATCATAATTTTGTGTTTCAATGGTTGAAGGTTTAGATTTGTGATTTAAAAAAAAAAAGGATCGGAGGTGGATGATGGGGGTGGTGAGAAAAGAAAAATTGGTAAAAGGTAAAATAGTAAGATTAGTGATAAAAAAATAAAAGATTTGCATTGCACTGAATCTAATACGGGGATTAATGCTCTTTAATGCGGCAAATCAAATGACATTAACGGTTTTGCTTATAAACAAACAGTCAAAAAGGCACTGTTATATATGTATCGATCGATATTGAGAGGCCCAATCAATTCTGAAGGCCCAGCTGGAACAAAACCCATAACCTGTAATGCTGAAAGTTGAAACTCTAGAACAAGAGGCAAGGCATGAATAGCAGCATTTCAATATCAGCGTTCACTGACAATTAGGGACAAGCAATTCTTCTAAGGTAACTCATCATCCCTTTCAACTTTTAATCTCACCTATAACGCTCTCTCTATATATTATTACTACACCACACTCATATACCCACTCGATACCTATCTCACTCTCAGTTTGAACTCTCTAGCATTTTTCAATTTCAAATTGAAGCTCCTCCGCCGCGTCTCAAAATGTCAGACGCCGAGAGCACCATGGAAGTCGAGTCCCAAGAGCAACCTCTCAAGCAGCAGGAGGAGCAGTCGCAGAAGCCGAGATCCCTCGCCTCCGCCTACAGCATATGGCCACCGACCGACCGCACCCGCGACGCCGTCGTCGAGCGCCTCATCGAAACCCTAACCACTCCCTCCCCTCTCTCCAGACGCTACGGCACGCTCTCCGCTGACGCCGCCAGCGCCGAAGCTCGCCTCATCGAGCAGGACGCCTTCGCCGCCGCCGGTGGCTCCGCCGCGACCGAGGAGAGTAGCAGCGCAACCGGGATGAAGATCCTGCAGATCTACTCCAAGGAGATCAGCAAGCGCATGCTGGAGGTCGTTAAGGCCAAGAGCGCCGCCTCTGCTGCTGAAAACGGCGCCGCTTCGGAGACCGCCGCCGGTGCCGAGGAGCCTGCTGCCGTGGACGGCGAGAATGTCAAGATAGAGGAGGAAGTGAAGACCGAATCGACCTGATCTGCTTCTGTGTTAGGCATTTCTAGTTCTAATAGTAGGGATTCTATATATTAATCGAGCTCCATTGTGGTTTAATCATGGATTTCTTGTGATGCCTAGTCTATTATAATAACTTTCTCAGTTGAAATATTTAGGTGTTATCGCAATGTGCTATGTTTGATATAATTTAAATGATGATTTGGTTTGGTATTGAGTATGGTGTATTGATATGCTTTATCAGGAAATGCTCGTGCTAATAACAGTTTGGAAAGAGCTATGCAATATTAATCAAGATTTTGAACATTTTGCTTTACTGCTAATGTATGTTCTAGTGTTTCTGCTGTGTTGTGGGTGCATAAGAATGTATGAGTTACAAGTGTTTGATTGGTGACTTCACTGGTTCTTTATTACATAACTGTGTTGTGCGTGATGATCCTATGAGGTTGGCTTGTTGTTTAGTGTAATAGGATTGCAATAGTATAACAATTTCTCATCTGAGCTTTACGAGCTAAGCTTTTGATGAATGGATATTGGCCAAAGTTTCTCACATTGTTTTTATCCAAATCTGTGTGTAGGTTCATTATTTTGTCTACTTCGGTATCCCATTGTTGCAATATCATATTGGCCAAAGTTCCTCACAGCATTTTTATCCAGTTCTGTATATAGAAGGTGGTTGACATTTATCTTTTTTTCCTACTTCTGTATCCCATTGTGTTGCATTTCTTGTAGACGTTCAGGAGAGGAGTTATCATTGGTTGTCCATGTTTTGCTGACCTCCCTTGAGGAGAACTAAGATGCATTCTCAATTGCATCACAACTGACGAGCTCGTTGGTTTCACATCTTGGCATAACTCATTTATGTTTGGTGGTGTCGATGCAGTAACCAGGTATGATTTTTAACAGATGCCTCTCTTTTTGAATGCTTCATTTGGCATTCACCAGTTTATGGGCATGTTTATGTAATTCGGTCTTTGCTTTAAGTAATGTAAGTCATGGATTCATCAAAGCATTTATTCTGTGTACTTGTTTCAGTCAATTCAGTGTGTCTGTAGATCATTCGTGTTCTTTTGCTACAAGGCTTGTGTTTGATGACCACTTGGAAATGATGCAGTGATGCTTTCTACATTCTTGCTTTCACCTTTTACTTCCTATCCCTTTTCTTGTTCTCGGAATTATAGTGGTAAAACGTGGCTGCTTATGAAGTGACATGAATTCTGTCCGCGACCTATATTCACCATCTTTGTGGTCATCCTGTCCCTATTTCATTCATCCTTAATTTTCATTCCGTCCAGTACATCTATGCAACGTTTCCAAGAGCCAGTACTGAACAATGAAGTTTTGTTGTGCTTCCCTGAGTCATTGTCTTCCTATTCGACTTTGGTTTCGACATAACACCAGAACGTTGAAGTACAGAAAGTGTCACTAATAATTGAAATGTGGATGTACAATCTATTACTTCAACACAAGTTGGTTCCCATTTTTAATGTCTAATCTAATTTTCAATTCCTACACCATTTTCCTCGCACTCTAAAAAGTTGGTACCATTATCCCCCAAAAATCAGTAGTTACGCTCTTATTCACAAGCTCTCTCGACGGAGCTTGTGAATAATTTTATTAACTTCGTTGGTAGGTAGTGTTTAAGCTTAATTTTTTCCTGATACAATTTTTCTCTGACCAAGTTTTCCTACCGTTCTTTGTTGTAGTTGTCAAATTGGCAACCCAATTTGACCAGAGAAAGGCACATACTTGGAACGCTTGTCGCGATCATGTAGGTAGGTGGTGTATGGTGTGTACTGTTCATATAGGTGTATGGAGGTTGATCCATTCCGGCATTCAGCGACTGCATATCGGACTAGTTCCGCATATTTATAGGTCTAATTTTTGAAGGCATTTGGACATGCAACTGTATATCAGTACATAGATCATAGATGGATAAGAGATCAATTAGGAGAGAAGATCGATCTTACATATTGTTTCCACCGATTTACGCGCGGGGGCGTAAAGGGGCGGAAGAAACACGAATAAGCTTCCACGAACTCCTCTCTTCCTCCTGGTGCGTCCGAACGGTGGGGCTGTTCGGATGGGCGGGCGCTCTCTCTCTTCGTGCGTACGGGCTCTCCTTGCGGGTGCTTCCTTCTCTCCTCTCGGGCGTTCGGGTGCAGCTGTTAGAAGAATACAACAATGAAGCAGGCGGTCAGGGGTCAAGACGGGGTGTCCCGCCTTCAACGCTCCGATGCCTAACTCAGAAGATGTATTGGATATAACAGTCAAGCGAACGTGCGAGCAGATATGTTGAGATGTCCGTGAATGGGTGAGATTGAAGATGTTGACTCCAATGGGATGATCTTACCTGTAATAAATACCTGATATATATAGGTGGTTGAGTTTGGGACCTGGTGGTGTTCTTCGATGTGGGACTTGGTGTACTTGCTGGTGTGTGATTCGTATGTTCGGGCGCGCCCCCCACGGGCGCGTGCGCGCCTGGAGGGGGTGGGTTTGGTGAGTGAAGTTGGAGCCTCCTTGGTGATCTTGCGTGTGGTGTGGTAGGTGTTGCTAATCTGCTTAAGTGGATAAGTATGTTAATCGTACAACTAATGATACAATACTAACAAGTCCCCCAAGTCCTCAAGTCAAAGAGAACTTTCTTGACTGGGGAGTTGAAAAAGGGTGTGCGATTAACAAGAATACTTATCCGGTTGAGCAGTGGTCATGATCCTGTGACCCCCCAAGTCCTCCAACTCTCCGGTCAAGAAAGGGGCTCGTATGACGGAGCGGGTCCTGGGTGTCCGAGCGTGTACCTGTTCGGTCGGTGGTGTACCTGTTCGTGTTCTGGGCCCGGCGTCCAAACTGGTCTTGCTAGTGAGGACCCGCGCGCCCGTGGAGTGGTAGGTTCGTGCGTTGGGCCCGGCCTCCAAGCATGACTTGCTCTATATGCTTGGGAGCCGCGCGCCCGGATGGGGTGGGATTTTGGAGGCATTCATGGTGTAACAGATATACAAACATATGGGCAAATAGGTAGATAGGTAAGTAAATATATAGATATATAGATAGATAGGTAGATAGGTAAGTAAATATATAGATATATATGTATGGTATGATGTGTGAATGTATGGCATGAGGTGTGTGTATGCAAAAATGCTGTCCGTACGCTAGTTATGGGATACACTGCGCACGCCGTACGTCAACGGGGATGCCGTCGCGCACGCTGTAGCGTCAACGGGACGATCAGAACCGTGACCTACAAGTGTTGCGGTGCCCACGATCACGTACTCGTGCCGCCCATCGAGCTGTGGAACCTCCAGAGAGGGGACGAACCCCATGCCTCTGCGTTGGAATATGGCGGCGTACGGAGGGGAAGAACCCCACGCCCGTGCCACCCATGGCGCGCGCAAGAGAGGGGACGTACCCCATGCCTGTTGTCGCCCATTGTTTTTGGGACACCCAGAGAGAGGGCGAGCCTCATGCCTCTGGCGCTTAATCCGACCTGCCCTTGTGCGAACGGAGGGGACGTACCCCACACCCGTCGCCCGTTGGTTCTAGGGACTGCAAGGGGAGGACGGGCCCCTTGCCTTTTCGTATAGGCAACCTGTATCTTTGCGTGTGGAGGGGACGTACCCCACACCCACCGTCCGTCAGTCTCAGCGCCTGCAACCTGCCAGGGCCGAGCTAGTGTGTACGGGGAGAACCCAACGCCAGTGGCGCCCGTCGAATTTTACGCGCCATGCCTGTTGCCGCGTAAACCGTGTTGCCCGTTCTTACCGATGGGCGCATGATGGTGTTTTACCTCGTTTGGTCGTGCGCGGGAGGTGTGACTTGCCCTGGATTTGTTGGTGTGCTGATGATGAAACGGTTTGAGGTGACAGTCCGTTTGATTTCTCCTTGGGGATCGGTGAAATAAATGCTAGCCGTCATGTTTAATCCTGAAGGGCAGGCGTCGCGCGCGTGGGCGCGTGGGAGTGGTGGATGGGTGCCACGTGTCGAACCGTTGGAGGTTGTGCTAGGGTTGATTTAAGGCGGGAAGATGATGGGTTGGCACGGTTACTGAGAAGGGTAAGTGAACCGGGTTGTGCCACGCGTCCCGATCCGACGGCGGGTGTGATAGGATGGATGGCTGGCGATGGCTGGCTGACGTCGGTCGATTAGTATAAATAGGGGTGTGGTTTGCCTGTTCCAGTACTTCCATGATTTACAAGAAACTCTGCCGAAATCACTTACGATCTGCCTCCTCGAGCTTTGCTGTATTTGTATCCTCCGTTGCCGGAAACCGTGCTCGGCGCTTGTATCCCGTTGTACCATTCCAACCTGGTAAGGCCCTCGGCCTTGGTGTGGCTGCGTTTCTTCCCCTGCTTGGTTTTCTGTGTTTCTGGGCTGTTTGGGTTTTTCTGGGTTTTTGCTTGTTTTCCTTAAGAACAGGGCTTGTTTTTGAGGTGGGGTGGGTTTGATCTGTGTTGGGTGGTGTGTGGTGTGTGGTGGGTTTTTGGTGTTTTCTGGTGTTTCTGTTTGCTGCAAAGTGCTGCGTTCTTCGTCTGTGGGTGTATACGGGCGAAAGTCCCCCAGTCCGTGCGCGCCTGGCACGGGCGAGTGCCCAGCGGGCGCGAGCGTGCCAGTGGTGTGGTGTCTAACAAGTAGGAATAAAAAATTTTCGGTGTTGTATCTGTTTGCTAACCTTTCTGCGCGTGCGTTTGCAGCGAAGAAGATGGATGAAGTGGCCAGGCGTCGAATGCTCAGACTGCGGAGTGTTGGGGCGAAGGCCCTCGGTGTGGCGGATGATGGTGGTGGGCCGCCTGCTGTAGGGGATGAGATCCAACGTGCGACGCCAGTGGGCGATGTGGGTGCCCCTTTTCTACCTGTCCAAGTGCCACAAGCGGATGTTCCACTCCTGCCAGCGGGCGATGTTGCTGGAGCCGAGACGCGGGTCCAGGCAGAATGTGAGCAACAGCTGGTCGTGCGGGAAGGTGGTGCGAACAAGCGGGAGGATGTTCTTGCGCCTTCGTCGGTGAGTCGTGTGCTTGCTATGGTGCCGCCTCCAAGTCGGGCGATTGTTCCAAGTCGACCTCCAAGTCCCCAACAATACTCTTGCTTTCCAGATCCTCCTCCTCTGGGTTTGGATGCGCCAAAGTCTCCCCCGCATGGGAAAAGTGGGGAACATGCGCGGAAGAGGGCGCGGACGGAAGACTCCTCTCCCGGTCCTGCTCCTGGGTCGGGTGATGTTGTGGAGGAGGTGCGCCGATCACTGGCGGATGATGCTGCTGTGCTCGCGGCCGCGCTGCCTCCGGTGGGGGAGGCCCCTTCTGACGGGCTGGATGGGGTGTTTGGTGCCTGCGCCCGTCTGATGCAGCAGGTCTTCCGCTACCGCTCGCGGGAGATTGCGGAACTTGCACGCCTCAGGGCTGGCGCGCTGGAGCACCGGAGGGTGGTGGACGGGTTGGTGGCCAGAGCGGATAAGACCAATGACCTGGCGCGTCGGTACGTCGCTCGTGTGGACGAGGCAAACACCCGGGCGGAAGAAGCTGCTGCCTGTGAAACTCTGGCCAAGATTGACAGGGACAAGGCCGTGGCCGAGGCGGAGTGTCTGCGCGGTGAGCTAAAGCGCGTGCGTGCTGAAGCAGCCGCCCGGGAGGCGTTCCTGGAGTCTGAAGTTGAGAGGCTGATGGGCGCCGGGGTTCCTGCGTACGAGAGGGCGCCGGGGTCTTCCAGGGAATGTGCCGAGGCAGAGCTGGACCCGGTGGTCATGCGGGTGGAGCCGGGCGAGCAGGCGGAAGCTGAGGTGGCGGCGTCATCGGATGAGGGTGAGGAGCTGGATGTAGATACAGGGGCGGAGTAGAGTAGTTTTTCCTTGTTGTAATAGAGTAGGCTCTTGTAATTTTTGGACAACTGAATGAAACTTCCTTTTTTTCCCGTTTGTGTGCCTTGATTTTTTTTTTGGCATCTTTTTTTTTTTTTGAATAGCTCGCGCCAACGCGCGCGCGCCCATTCCCCTGCTTTGAATGGCCGTGGGTTTCAACCAAGTGTTACATTTACGCGAGTAGCCTATCCCTAGTCCCCCGAGTGTATGGGCGGGCGGGTCAAGGACAAACGGGCGTACGAATGTAAACTAACGGAGAGAGTTCAACAAAAGTACAATATAATCAATATAATAAGTAACAAGTACTTCCCCAAATGTTGGACGCTCCATGGGCGGGGTGTCCTCTTCTGTTAGATTGTTTCCCAGTCCCCCCAGTTGGATAAGTTGGGATTTGAGTGTGCTGTTCTGGATGATCGGGCGGTCCGCTTCCTTGCCCTCTCAGAGGATTACCCGAAGCGTGGTCCTGTGCCGCTCGTGCGTGGATCGCGTCTCTCGATCCGTGGGTCCCAAGGTGAGAACCTCCTGCCTGCCCCGAGTCTCCGTGGCTTTCTCGTGATTGTATCCCCGAACGTGCCCGATCCCACGTTCGGTTGGGAATCTTCCCAAGAGCAGGTGCCCCGCGATGATCAACTTTAGTTTGCAGATCCCTGGCCTCCCGAGTATGGCATTGTAGGGGGAGGGGGTGTCCATGACGATGAAGTCCGTCTGGATCTCGCTGTGCGGGGAGTCGAGCGCGCCAATTTCGATCCGAAGACTGTCGCTACCGATGGGATACGACGTCTCTCCCGTGAAGCTGGCGATGCACTCATGGTCCTGCGTCATCCTGCTGGCGGGTCGTCCGAGCGCCGTGTATGCGTCGAAGTAGATTATGCTCACGGACTCCCCGCTGTCGACCAGCACCCTCTTCACAAGGAATTGGTCGATGATCGCGTCGATCACGAACGGTAGGGTGCTGTCCTTCGGGTTCTCCTCCTCGTCTTTTGCTGTAAAGCTAATGGTGGGCGTTCCCTTCCTTCCTGCCTTGGGCGTTCTCCCCGCCCCGATCGCCAGCACGTCCCTGCTCGGATGATCGGGCGATGACGTCGCCTTCTTGCGCTTGCCCCCTGATATCGTGTTGATGGTCCCACGGGTCCTGGCGCTCGTCTGGCGCTGCCGTCTTCCCGCCCTGGGAGGGGTTGTCCTCTCGTCCTTCGTGTCTTCGAGGGCCTTCTTCAGCATAATGCAGCTGTTGGTATGGTGGGTGGCGGCGTTGTGGAATTCGCACCATACGTCCGGGAGCTGGCCGGTCGGAACCCCCGCCTTCGTCATGTTGTTTGGGGGTGGTATTCGGTGTCGATGCAGGCGGAGCAGGTGCTCGGGCGACTGCCCATCGATTGTGAAGACCTCCTGCACTGCCGGTCGGTAGCGCGGTGCTTGCCCCCGCGCCTGGTTGTAGTTGTTGCCCTGATTTCCGCGGAAGAAAGGCCTCCGGTAGTTCTGCCTGTATGTGTCTCGGTTCCTCTTGAAACCCCCGGTTGGCCTCTCCTCGTCCGCCAGCTGTCGCGGCTGAGCGCCTGTTGCCTCAGGTCTGATGGAGCTAGGTTCGGAGGCGGCTCCGTACACCCGCGTCTCCACCAACGCCTTCTGCACAACCAGATCCATAACCTCGTCGTAGTCGAGATGCTCATTCCTTACAAGTTTCTCTACGAATGGAGTGGCGAGCAGGTTGTCCATCAGGGCGACCTTGGCCACTCGCTTGTCAAGGTCCATGCATGTGCTTGCGAGCGTCCTCCACCGGTTGATGTAGCTCGACAGGCTCTCGTCCATCCCCTGGCGGACCTTGAGGAGGATGCCCGTGGTGTTGTACTTCCTCTGGAGCCGATAGCGCTTCTGGAAACTCTCCGCCAGCTCGAGGAACGAGTGGATGGATCCTGGTGGGATCTCGTAGAACCAGCACCGTGCCTCCTCCGCCAGTGTTTCCTGGAACAGGAAACACAAGGTTGGGTCCGAATACCGGGTCCCGTCCGTGGTGGATCGAATCTCGTCTACGTGTGCTCGTGGATCCCCGCTCCCGTCGAACCGAGCAATCTTCGTTATCTTCGCGTGGGGGTCCCTTCCCCTCTCCAGTATGCGAGCCGAGAACGGGCTGACCCGGGGGGCGAACGTCCCGCCCTGACCGGCCAGCTTGTCCTTGCGCAAGCGCGAGACTTCTTCCGCCAGCTTCTCCATCCTTTGCAGGATCAGATCGTTGTTCGTCGGGGGTGCCGACTCCTCCACAGGTGAGGGCGCTCGGGCGTTGGTCCTGCCGAGTGGGTGTCGCTCCTCGCTGGCGGTCTCCTGGGTTCCCTCATGCTGCTCCATCTGCTGGTTAATGAGCGCTTCCAGTCGTTCCTCCATCCTCCGGCGGATTTGGCGCTCCTCTGCTCTCTCGAGCGCCGCCTCCCGCAATTCCTGGACCATGCCGCTGATGCGCCTATCCTCATCGTTTCCGTTGGTCGCCTGTACGTTCCGCTCCTGTGAGTCCGGCGGAGTCTCCCCGTCGGGCGTGTTGCTGCCGTTAGTCACCGGGTTGAGCATGTGGACCTTTGGTTTCGGTGGTGTTTATACGAGGTTTGCAATTTGTAAGTTTCCCACAGACGGCGCCAGATGTTTCCACCGATTTACGCGCGGTGGCGTAAAGGGGCGGAAGCAACACGAATAAGCTTCCACGAACTCCTCTCTTCCTCCTGGTGCGTCCGAACGGTGGGGCTGTTCGGATGGGCGGGCGCTCTCTCTCTTCTTGCGTGCGGGCTCTCCTTGCGGGTGCTTCATTCTCTCCTCTCGGGCGTTCGGGTGCAGCTGTTAGAAGAATACAACAATGAAGCAGGCGGTTAGGGGTCAAGACGGGGTGGCGCGTCTTCAACGCTCCGATGCCTAAATCAGAAGATGTATTGGATATAACAGTCAAGCGAACGTGCGAGCAGATATGTTGAGATGTCCGTGAATGGGTGAGATTGAAGATGTTGACTCCAATGGGATGATCTTACCTGTAATAAATACCTGATATATATAGGTGGTTGAGTTTGGGACCTGGTGGTGTTCTTCGATGTGGGACTTGGTGTACTTGCTGGTGTGTGATTCGTATGTTCGGGCGCGCCCCCCACGGGCGCGTGCGCGCCTGGAGGGGGTGGGTTTGGTGAGTGAAGTTGGAGCCTCCTTGGTGATCTTGCGTGTGGTGTGGTAGGTGTTGTTAATCTGCTTAAGTGGATAAGTATGTTAATCGTACAACTAATGATACAATACTAACACATATGGTCTGTTCTGCCCTATATGGCAGTGAGCAAGTCGCTGCCATATATGCACACTAGCTCTCTTGCTTTATGTTCAAATTCTCAAACGTTGTTGACAAAATCTTACACTTGAAATAAAATCATACCGGTCACAAGTGTCCTTTATTCAACTAATTGGATCACTCCTTCGCTGTAATCTGTACCAACCTTTTATTGACGTTGCACTGACTATTATTTATTGACCATCATATGCTCTTGACCAAAAGGCTTTCCGACTTCCTCCAAAAATGGAATGAAGAACGAAGACCGTTTCTTCCAGGAGCTGAGATTGATGGAAGCTCTTTCGTGCACGCCCATACAAAGCAGGAACGACAGCAAATTAATGATATATGTTAACTAATCAACAATTACAAGATCTGTATATAATTGTTTTGTCATTGCACGTATGAACTAAATCTGATAGATTACATGTGCGTATCAGCTAGATCAAATCTATGAGTATAGAATAGAAATCCCAGATGGACTAAAAAGTTACAAGATCCAAGCAAGTCACACACCTTTGCAGCATGGACATGAAAACCACCAAGAACAAAAGAATCAATAAGGAGCTAGCTAGAGAGATCGATAAATATTAAGTGTACTCTTTTAATGGCCAGGGCCTTTCTTGCTTGGTCCAGAAGCCAACCTAAACATCAAGCTCCTCACCGAAGGCCGATGATCAGTACTGTTATTATCGTTGTTGCTCGATGATGACGATGAGTTGTAGCCGGAAGAAACAGCAAAGCTTCCCATTCCGGCGCCCATGTCCACAGCTCCACCAGCCTGCTGGTCTTTGCATCCATCTTCAGTACTACTCGTCGAATCCGATCGAAGGGCTCTGCATTCAACCTGTACAAACTCAGTTGACACGATCAGTACCGTCACCGCCACCACAAACCACACGCAACTGATCTTCTTCATTGACATATATATCTTGAACGTCTAAGTACGTGCTTTGCCGATCGATGTGAGTTCTTCTTGAAACTAGCGAGTGGGAATTGTGCTTTAACTTGGTGGTGAACTGGGTTTTCTTGGTTTGAGATTTTGGTGTCAAAAGGTTGGGGGCTAGCAGCGGTTTAAATAAGGAGTTGGTTGCGGAAGGATGACGGTGTGGCTTAGGTGTCTTTGCAGAATGTTGAATAGGTATTTCTTTTCAATATCCTTATAGTTTACTTGGGGAATAATACTAGTGTACGTTGAAATTGGTTGTGCCGTTAGAATTTGACTTGGTTACAAAGGAAGTCACCCAAGAAATGAAGCTCCGTGTATATGTATAGTATTGCCTACAAATCCCAAAGAGTGGCATATATGGCAGCTAGTATGAACTTTTTGCATGGGGGCACTTTCGATCACCACCAAAATTCTCAAAGACTTTTCACACGGTGGCCGGGTCTGTGATTGCTCAAAGTTCTAACGCGTGCCTCCGTGTTGCAATCTGTAACGCGCTCCTCCTTTAGTAATTTGGATCAATTTTTATATATAACTTTCCATGGAAATGAATGAGTGACAGCCAATTTGTCTATGAGGGAAGGGCCGGTGGGGGACTGGGGGCCGGGAGACAACAAATTTACTGTTTGTTCAGGATTTGCAAGTATATATGACATATATGTGCTTTTTCGCGGAAAAACTTTTAATTGATTCAACTGTCTCCCTGAGGCCAGAAGACGGTGATATCAGTGTTGACAAAAGGAGTGGCCGAGTGGCGGAGGCAGGTACTAAAAATTCGGCATTTAGTCTGTTTTAGACTCTCCTTGATCGAGATGTCCATTTTTCTAACAGTACGTATGGTGTCATTTAGCCAAGGAGTGTAATTAGTTGGACATATATTAATTAAGGATTATATTGGTTTAATTAGTTATGAATAGTCATTTGTAGCTCGTCGTGATATTAAAAAAGGGTAATAATGGGGCCTCGATCTTATATGACAAGTCAAGTCATATCCCAAAATAAATAAAAATTAAAAAATATATGATTTTGTGACAGAATTTCTAATACTATAAAACCATATTGCCCTTTTATATAAGATAAATAGATAAACCGTAATAACACATATCTTGAGAATTAATTACGTATATTTGAAAAAAAAATCATTTGTAGCAAGAACACGAACAAGAACTGGATCCCAATATAAGAACGACGAAACCTAAAACATATATGTATTTTTTCCGACTGAAACCCTAAAAGACTTATTGAATAGATTTAGTTTTGTAATATATTATAGATATAATTTTTTATTCGACGCCACATCTCCGATCTTTAGCTCTGAAATTCAATATTGAGATCAAAGACTATTGCAAAGTACAGGTGGTTGGAATTTTAGTGCGTTGCCATTCTTGGTCAGGATTTATGGGATCAAAGGAATGCCGATGGATCCAAGCTAGCTTCTGTTGTTCAATGCATTCTTCCCATGTTTCATATATTGTTTGAGACACTTGAATTTCTGCATCCCTTATCTATGTTATATACTCGATCGATTTCTCATACTTGATTGCTAATATATCCAATTGCAAGCCAGTAGAGAGGAATTTTTTGAAAATGGCTTCGAGTTTCCAGGAGGGAGAACGATTAGTAGTAGAATCATACTTGTTTAAGTATTTGTTTTAAATAAAAATTAAAGATGAATGAATAATATCCGTTATATGTTGAGGCTATAATTATATTTTTACTGATATTATGTGTAAACGATATGTACTACAATTGTGATATAGCATGCTATGTAGGATAATATTGGCATTTTTATCCGCAGATATGGGTATCCGTGGATATTTTTTTGTTTTTGATATTGGCAGGCGGGTAAAAACCTATTTCATTTTGTTAACGGACGGGTAATGGTATTTCCAAAAATACCTAATAATTAAACGGGCGGGTATGGGTATACCCGCGGATACCCACGGATTTTTTTTCTCGCTCTCTTTTCCTCGTCAGAGCTTCGGTGACGGAGCTCATCATTCGACCACAAAAACTTTCGAATAAGGTATCAAAATGACATTCTCGAGGCCTTTTTCTTTTCTCCCTTAAATCTTAACTCCATTTCACACCATAAAGAGCTCAAACTTTAAAGAAATCGAATGAAAATCTCTAGAACCCTAGAAATTGAGATTTTTCGATTTCGAGAACAAATTCGCTAAGGAGACCTTTTGGGCTTTGTAGTCCTTGTTACCACGAATCTAACCATACCTTATTTGATTCCCGATTCAATCGGAGTTGGTCGAATTGAAGAATTGAAGAATTTGATAATTTTGTGTTCAAGGTAAAATTCATTGAGTTTTGTTTAAAATTTGATGTTGTTGGGTTGATTTGGAACAAGTTAGGCTTTTAATCGCCAGAATTAGAGGTAACGTCGCCGCCGCTGCTGGTGGTGGTTCACGGCTGTCCTCAAATGGAAATGAAAATACAAAAAAAAAAAATTTAGGTTACCCGAAAATTGATTGAGCGGGTATGAATATTATCATTTCAACATTTTGCGGGTAATAGGTACCCGTTTAAAGATGGATATTCCATTCAATGGGCGAATACTCGCTCGTTTACCCATATTGCCATGCCAACATTAATGTAGGATTTGAGGCCTCCACCTCATGACCCCATTGATGCTTAAAATCATTTCTCTATTAAAAAACTAAAAGTTGCATCGATCTTAACTAAGAAAAATAGATGTTTGGACTATTTAATCAAACATCCAATGGAGCCACATTAGACGAAGTTATTATTTAGATAATTAAAAATAGGAAAAATGAGAAAAAGATTTAGTTTAGACTTTCTCTTTCCTCAAAAACACACCATAAGTTTTCAGTCCCAAAAATGCTCATTATATTTTTTTAATAGATAACATACATGCTGTTTGAATTATTTACAAAAACTGTCACCACATTTTCCAGGCTTAATCACCTAAAGAATTATTTACAAAAGCTGTCACCACATTTTCCAGGCTTAATCAACTAAAGCTCTCTCTCTCTCTCTCTCTCTCTCTCTCTCTCTCTCTCTCTCTCTCTCTCTCTACCGCGCACGACTCGATCCAACTTCATACCCGGCAAATCACGATGTAGAGAAAAATTAGAGCTCGTTAGGTTAGAGATGGAGTTGCTATTGTGAATTTTGATGTGGAAGAGAAAGCAATGGTAGAGGTGGCACCGTGAATTTGTCGGCTGACGAAGTGGAGGTGGCGCCATTCTCTCAAGCCTGCTATCTCGTCTTGCCTTTATTCGGTTGTTTAGGGATCGTTACGGTAGATTAACATGGTTTGTTTTTCTGATGATTTTCAAGTTGATAATCTGTCTATGCTTGGATATATGTGATTGATTGCTCTTCAGAATCAGAGGGTTTTGATCAAATTAAGGTAATTATTTTCTAGGAACTGGGTTTGCTAATGATTGAACTAGATTGGATTTGATTGGATTAGGCACTGTAGATTCAGAAAGCTTTAGTCTTTGACTAGGAGTTGTGTCCTCAAATCCATGTAGACAGTTAAGTAATATGAGTAGAAGAGTGATAAAGGATAGAGAGAAGAAGATAAGTCAGTAGCTCAGGAAGAGAATGTAGATTCACGGGCTTATGTTTTCTGATCATGTATCAATGTGTGTAGTGATCAAATATTGTCGCTTATCCTGAAATGTAATTGCTGTAAGTTTATGTCACTAATAGACATTTCATCATCACTGATGTCGCTTGATGTTATATATACTGATTTGCAGATGGTGTTGGAATCAATCCTCAGCAAAGAAGTGGGTAAATCAGTTTTCTTAATTATATTCTGAGTAGATGTCATCCTGTACGGAATTCTGTAGCTATTATATCTAGTGTTCTGTTCACCTTAGTTGAAGTAGTGCTGGTGGGTAGATGACATTTTCTACTATATAATGTGTAGTTATTTGATTGTATGTATATTTTTTTCTCTTACAATTATTTTAGAGGGTGCATGTATATGATTAAGCCATCTACAATGTAGTTCCAAGTATCGATTTGGTGGATCCAAATCCAATTGTAGCATCAAAAGGGTTGGATAGATTAAGAAATGCAGGAATCGATGTTACAAATGGTGTAGAAGAAGAATTATGCAAGAGACTAAATGAACAGCTCAACAATGTTTGGGTAGCTGTTTGGGTATATATCTAAGTATCTGTCTGAATAGTTGTCTAAGTAGCTATTTAGAGAGCTGTATTTGTCTCAAAAATCTATTCTATTTGAATTAATGGTGTCATATACTACCATACACTTCACTTAATTGGCTCCATAATTTAAACAATTAGTCATATTCTTTCCCTTTTAATCTTTTCTTCTTCATGGTTCACATGCATATATATCCAAATTAAAGGGAATATTTTTTCTTGAGAAATTATATATGATGAGAAAGTAATGTTGAATCTAATTATGGGGTATTTTATTCAATATATTCTTCCATCACATCATTTTTTCTCATGATTTATGGTTGTAGTTGTCCGAGTAGCTGTCTAAGTATCTGTAGGTAGTTGTTTAAGTAGTTGTCTAAGTAGCTGTCTGGAGATCTGCCTTTGTCTAAAAAATTAATTTCCATTTAAATTAATGGTGTCCTATACTACCTTACATTTCACTTAATTGACTCTATAATTTAATCAATTAATCAGATTATTTCCCTCTTAATCTCTTCTTCTTCATGGTTCATATTATATATACAAATTAAAAGAAGTTTTTTTCTTGAAAAATTATATATGATGAGAAAGTAATGTTGAATCTAATTGTAGGGTCTTTTATTTAATATATTCCTCCATCACATCATTTATTTCCATGATTTTATGGTTGTAGCTGTCTGGGTAGTTATATAAGTATCTGTCTGGGTAGTTGTCTAAGTATCTGTCTGGGTAGCTGTCTAAGTAGCTGTCTGGATAACTGTAGATTTGTTCACCCATTTTGTCATTCCATTTTTCGGCGACCCGAGACTTATTCTGCTCAAAATTAAATAACAAACAACTTTCTCTTCTACAACATCCTCCAGTTCTAACTATAAAACGTCGAATTTACCTTTGAACATCAAATTTTCAAAATCTTCAATTCTTCGATTTGGAAAACATCGATTGAATTAGGAAGCAACCAAGCTATGGTTAGCTTCGTGGAGCTAAAGGCTACAAAGCCTAGGAAGTCTTGCCGTCTAATTCGGCCGGAGAGAGAGAGAGAGAGAGAGAGAGAGAGAGAGAGAGAGAGAGAGAGAGAGAGAGAGAGAGAGAGAGAGAGAGAGAGAGAGAGAGAGAGAGAGAGAGAGCTATGAACTCTTAAAGAGGACAGTTAGAATTCAAATTAAGAAATAAAGGCAAAATTGGTAGAAAAGTGAGTTTTATAACTTATTGGATCTTTTTAAGAGGAAATAATGTCAGCTGAGTTTTTTTCTGAAAAAAAAAAGATAAGTTGAGCCTTTTTTTACTTTGTTATCATAAGTTAATTTTTTTATTTTTAAATTTTATCAATTTTTAGATTTGTTTTTCATTTTCCCTTAAAAATATGGTCATATAGGGCTCTTCAACGAAGAGTTTTCAAATTAAGTTGCCAAACTGCTTAAGAAAAACGTACGAGTTTATATGTGTAGTGGGTGATTTCAAAGCATATAAAATTTGGTTCAAACTTGAAAGGAGCGATCGACAAATTTTAAAAGGGAAGCATGCATGTACAAAGTATTCAGCAATCCCTTATTCAAGAACATGTTTTCTCTTTCAATTCAAAGTGGAAGACCAATTGATGATTTTCCTACTCGATTCCATTCTACTAGCTAGCACAAGTAAGAATGTGGAGTTGGTATGAAACCGTGACCTCGTCTAGCTAGTTTAGCAAACTTGGACATTCTGTTTTCAAAGACATGCAACTAGTCGGTAGCTAGGTGTTGGTATATAATATGCTGCGCTTACTCTCTCTCACTTCGCTGGTCGTCTATATGTATTTGTTGCCTTACATGACAAGTCTGTTCGATGGCACGGGATTAGACTATGGAATTATACTAACTGCCTCCCTTATATGTAATTATGTATGTATTATTATCCAAATCATTTCACATATCTCTAGTAATTAGTAATTACAATACAACACATAATTTAGATTAGCTCCCCAAGTGAAACTAAGCAGCACTCTGTTTTCCACCATTTCGAATTCGATCATGCATGCTGTGCATACTCGACCATACTGAGCTGACTTAGAGGATAAGGATTTACCTCAATCTGAAGTCTGAACAAGGTTGTAGCTTAAACATCACCAACTCCACTTGGAAATGTCTTCCCAGTATCTAGCTAAGAGCCCACCGAATCCCCCCAATTTTGGCCATATTGATATACGTGCATATATATATAGTCGATTTGCAGCTTTATGCATTCTTGTATCCTTAGTTCTTGTATCGATACCTTTTTTTTTTCATTTTTTTTTGAAAGGATCCAACATATATGTATGTTAGATATATATGACGGAGAGTTATGATATAGAAGTTATAATATAGAATATTGTCCAGTTTAACTTTTATTTGCTCTTGGAGACTTAATTAACAGACACTTACTGTTTGGGCCTAAATAAAATATTTACTTTGGACCTGCATGGTCGAGGTCTAACGAGCGGCCCATCATGTTATAAGTTCCTATCAAGGGAGTATAAAATGTCTAGCGAGCTTCGTATCGAGCTTCGCTGAAAGAAGACTTAGAGTTCTATTAGAACTATGTCTTATCGAGCTGGTTTCACGCGGCTTAGTTTCTGTCATAACTAGTTGATATTTGCAGGACTCTTAGAGGAGTTATGGTGGAATTAGAATACTTATGAGTGGTATAACACGTATGCTGGTATGGAGATTCAGACAAGATTACAAGAGCGAAGGAGTTAAGAATAGAATCAATGACTGATTAGTAAGCGAGTATATAAGGAATGCAAGGATCTTATGTAGAGCCGGAACAATCAATCAAACAGCCTTGCTATACGCAAACAAACCTAGACGGTTATCTCGTCCTCGAGATTTCTATCTTTCTTGCAACCAGAAGGTCTGAGTGCTGTTCACCTATAGAGTAAAGGTATTTACGACTCCAAGGAAGCAATTGCAACCTGAAGGTTGAAGAGCGGCTCACTTGTATGCTGAGAGCTTAAATACTCAAAGGAAGCGAGTGTTCTCAAACACTTCATCAAGAGAT
The DNA here is from genome assembly GCA_946800695.1 of Geum urbanum. NCBI lineage: Eukaryota > Viridiplantae > Streptophyta > Magnoliopsida > Rosales > Rosaceae > Geum > Geum urbanum. Next base: position 61,494,627 of record OX327002.1, read on the forward strand.
TGCTCTACTCTGCACGAAAGACGTGGGAGTATCGATTTCTGGATTTAGCAGAGAGGTACACATATCAAAGTCCTAGGTTTCTAGGCAAAAAGGACATATTCGAGCAGGGTTGGTGCTCTCCCTGTTCTAATCGCTTACATAAGAAGTCAGGCGGCTGTAATCAGTCCAAATTCCGTTGAAGAACGGTGGCACGCCAGCACACGAAGCACAAGCAGGATAGACCGGTTCACGCGGTTAAGACATCCGAGATAAAAGAGACTGCTTCGCGGGAAAGGTCTCTCCCGAGAGATATTTCTGCATCGAACACTTACATCACTTACATGGATCAAAACTATGTAAGTTAATTAAACCTACAAAATTTGAACAAAAAAAGAGACTCGCTAATACTCTGGATAGGGATGACAATGTGTAAGGTATAGTAGGGTACGAAAATTAAAATATCATATTCATATTCGAGTCTATATTTTCATTATTTTGTCTCTGTACCCGCCCCGATATCCGTGATATTTTATAGGGTGTTACCGTACCCGAATCCGTTAGATATCAGAATATCCATACCCGCCCGTTACTCGTGAAAAAAAATATTAAAAGAGAAAACGATATAAGAAAAACTATAAACTAAAAATATAAAAATTAGAATAGGTGTAGAAGTGTTCTCGTTTTTAACTTCCGGAGAAACTTGATTCTCTTGACATTAGAATCGTTGTCTAAAGGTTGCATGGAGGCTATTAACGAACTAAACAATTCACATACAGTTTGTGGTTTGAGAGATGAACGAGGAATGCATCAAACGGCAAGATATACATGATATATATAGCTAGGGTAGTAACATAGTAGGGTTTTGGTATATATATATAGATCACTTATGCAAAGTTCCATCAAATTTGGTGATGGTTAAGTTACTTAACTAAATCAAATTAACGAACGGACAAAAATTAGTAAAACCGGAGCCGTTCGTGTATATAAGTGGTAAATCACGATTTTGAGAACCCAGACTTGATCTACACATATATATTTATAAATTGAACGGTAGAAATGTGATATTATGTGACCAAAACATTGGCGAAATCAAGAAAAGTCGCATATTTCAATATATGCGGAGGTCCGCATCAAGAAGTCTCTATATACATTTATATATATTATAGTTTTTATGTAGAGTTAAATTAATGATTATTTACTCAAAAATCTTATATATAAAGTAATTATTATACGTAATATTAATTATATAATAAAAATAAATAAAAGTTTAATTTAATATTCTTATTAGGTAGGTATGGGTATGGATATGGATATCAAAATATCATATCCGTCTTGTACCCGTGCTGAAAATTAAGATATTGGATACACTCGTACTCGTTATTCATTTTTATCCGTTAAAATTAAATACTCGATGAATATCTTACCCAATAAATATATTATTGCCATGCATCCCTGCTCCCAGAGCACATTGTGTCAAGTAAGATATATACACACCCACATGGATCAAAAACATTCCAACAATATTAACACGTAGGTACATATATACCAATGCAGATCGAATTCGAATGAATCCAACTCGTGAGGCATGAGGTACGTCGACAGTATTAATTATGGACTTTAGTATCGATATTAGGTTTTGATGATACCGACCAGCTCCCTGCTAGCTTCTGTACGTGAATTATATTCATCGTGCATATATATATATGCCACATCAATTATAATGATCGACCTGCTTGTGGCATGGGAAGTCAGATATATATATATATATATATTGAAAGCATGCATATTGAGATCCAACATATATATATATATATGTATGTTAAATTTGGCTCGTAACTAGGTTGGATCGATCTTCACTACTCTTGTAGTCTTATTTCAACTGAATTAGTCTATGTATATGTGCATGGAGAATTTGAGATGCTATATGTCAAGCAAGGACTGCCACCGCAATTTAGGACCATAATCCGGCAAGAACACAAATGACTAATCCCAGCTAGCTAAATAGTTTGACAAGTTATTAAGCTGGCTCCATATTCTTTCATGGTCGATCTGTGAGGTTAGCTAGTTAGCTGCCTTAAATATTCAACCACGTTGTCCATCGACATGTATTCTTCTAGCTCTATTTAGCACTCACGGGCCCATAAATAAGATTTTCCATGAACACTTAACAGATCGATGAGCAGATCGATCATATTCTTTCGAATAGATATATAGGGATTCATTAAGCTCATACTTTTCTTCATGCCAAACCCTCAAAATATACTTGTGGCTTTGGGCAAGTAATAGACTTGATGTCTTCCAAGTTCCCATGTTGTGGTTCTGCAATATATGTAACCACCAATATTATATGGATTAAATTCTGGGTTGTTGTAATAACTTATTAGATTGTTGTAATAATTTATTAGATTGGGTTGGAGGGAACGAATGAATATCTAGTAAAGAAACAAGATCATGTATCACAAGAGTCCACGAGGGCTATATATATATATATAAATGTACAATGTACTCGTTATACTTGATTGATTTCCTCGCTCAAGCAAAAAGTTTTGCACCTCCTACATTTCCAATATATAAAAAGTGGAATTAGGTCCAGAATAATTTCATGGAGCACCATGAAAGCATCACAAACTCTTCCATCTCAGTCTTCATCTTGTTCCTCATCCTCTTCTCATCATCGGCTACGGAAGTCGTCGGAGTTTCAAGGCTTTTTCTGCATAACAAGAAGCTTATGGTCTCATCTTCTGGACCTAGTTCAATGATGAGTACTAGCAGCAGCAGCATGCTTAAGACAGTTGAAGCATGCATCTTCTCTGGTCCTAGTAAACGAGGGGTTGGCCATGTCCATACAACATTCAAGAGGAAGATGGGGATCAGAACTGAAGCATTTTCTGGTCCTAGTAAAGGAGGTAGTGGGCACTAATAATACTGGTGATTATTGATCATGTCGATATGTATAAATTTTAAATTTTTTGTTTTCTTTTGTTCAAGCAAAGACGTTGTTGTTCGTTGGTTTTGAATTCCATGTATAACGATCTTAACTAGTAAATATTAATTCTAGGATTTCTAGCTAGGAAATTAACATCCCAATTCTAATAAGAGATCACCAAATTAGTGAGCTCATGATTCTGATCGATCACCTAGTGCCGCTCATGTCGAAATGAAGAAGCATGCATTAATTTGAAGGTGTTTGGGGAGAGAAATATTTCTCCATGTGAGCAGGATGGAGTTTTCGGAGAACGAGGAGATCTCGGATCTTTTGGATGAAAGGTGAACGAGAAGATTTGAAAATAGGTAAAACCTCGACGAGGATGGAAATTGCGCGCTAAAAGGTCGACAGAAAAAGGCCGTGCACCAAGAGGCATGCGGCGAAATCAAAGGTTGTTGAGATATTTGCGGTGCAGGAATCAGTCTCGTCGAGAATATCTCGAGGACGTTTCGCTCGACGAGCAATAGATCGTGGGCTTGCAGGTAAGGAGTCAGTTTCGGATGGTAAGGTCCGAAACTTGAGGCCCACGAGTTGGAGGGAATGATGCGACTATAAATACTGTCATTCCCGACATATTTGAAAAACATTCATTTTTTGCAAAACTTGTGCTTACACTCTCAACAAGAGCACTTGAATGACTTGAGATTCGGAGGGTATTTGAACTTGAGGCCCACGAGTTAGAGGGAATGATGCGACTATAAATACTGTCATTCCCGACATATTTGAAACACATTCATTTTTTGCAAAACTTGTGCTTACACTCTCAACAAGAGCACTTGAATGACTTGAGATTCGGAGTGTCTTTGCAAATACCCCCCCCCCCCCCCCCCCCCCATTTTGGCACAAGAAAGTCGAACTCAGACTTTCTAAGGTGTGGAATTGTTCGGTGTTTGTTGAGAAGTTCTTGTTGAGGTAATTAGTCCTCGACATACTTTTTACCCCCTAATAAGTGGTGCCATCTATGGAAAACAATGACACCAAACATCCTTGAAAACAATGACAATGGGGCTTTGCCATACGACAATGATGGCAATCAGTCCGAGGGCTATGAGAGTGGTGAAATTTTGGAAGGGGGAACAACTCGACGAGCTGAAAGGCAACCCATTGATTCAGATGTTTAGGTGGTTCTGGAAAACAGTGAAAGCTCGAGGAGAGCTAGCCGAAGAAGAAGAAATCCAAGGAGGAGCCCTCACGAGATAGATCTTACTGCCGAGGATATCCAGAAAATGTGGTTAGAACTCGAATGCCTCCGAGAAATGGAGAAGAAAAAACGGAGAACAAATGATACCATGGAGGAGGATGACACCGAGAATGACTAGTAGCCATTGTGATTTGAGCGTGGCCGTCATAGCCTTTCGAGAGGGTTTTCTTGATAGATCACCACTTTATGAGGAGCTCATCTGTCACCAGCCAACAAACATGGACGATATCCTCGACAAGGTCGAGGAGAAATACGGCTAGAGCGCCTGAAAATTCTCGATGAGGTAGGATGCCAGCCAACGTCGAGGACAAGACAGAACTAGAAAATTCAACGAGAAAAGAGAAAGCCAAAGCCACTAAGGTTGAGGGAAAAAGCAGCGGCTAAAGACAACAGGAAAGACTCGGGAGTAGGACTACGAAGGACGAATTGTGGTTCACAATAAGCCTTGCCTTTATCTTCCAAAAACACGAGGCCGAAGGCATCTTCAGAGACCTTACACCTCAACCAGAGTCCTCTAACGTCTTTGAGCAGAAGAGGTATTGCATATACCATAAGACAAAAGGACACAGCATCAATAGCTGCAAAGTGATAAAACTGCCCATAATGGAACTTATAAGACAAGGGAAGCTTCAACAGTACTAGCCAGTGGAAGAAGAGGTCGAACAATGGGTCACCGATGATGAGCCTCCTGTTCAAGAAATCCTCGCCGTCCACGGGGGACCATCAACTATACATGAAAAAGATGTATGGTTGAGAAGTGAGGCCAGGCATGCCTATAAGATAAGAAGAATATGTAATGTGGAATGGGGAGTTGTGAAGGTGGAAACCGTACAAGAAGAGCCTGTTATCATCTTCTCAAGCAAAGATGCCATATGGATACAGTTCCGCTCCAAGGATGCACTCGTCATCTCGACGAAGATCAATGATTGCTTGGTACGACGGGTACTCGTCGACACCGGGAGCAGTGTCGACATTGTCTACTTTGGGGTATTCGAAAAGCTGAAAATTGATCCGAAGAGAGTGAAGAGGAGTAAATCCCTTATGTTGACCTTTGATGGGACCGAGTCATGGCCCCATGGAGAAGTGACATTGTCAGCTATGACAACGTAAAAGAGGGTTGATGTCACTTTTGTTATTATTGATAAGCACTCATCTTACAACATTATGCTTGGTAGAGGATGGCTCCACATGATGGACGCCAAAGCATCAACAAGATATCAAGTGCTTAAGTTTATCTCCGCGGATCGTAAGAGGGTTATATCCGTTCGAGGAGACCAGCCACTAGAGAAGAAGTTATATGCAACTGAAATAAAGAAGAATTTTGTCTAGCAAAAAGATGAAGGTCGAAGCTCGTCGAGATTATAACAATTACTGAAGGGCTTGGGGCCACAAGCTGTGGTGGATGACGAAGAACGGTAGACGCCCATCACCATGGAAGCTACTAGAGAAGTGTTTCTCGATGAGGAAAATGGTAGGATCAACGAGTTTTTTTCCATCGAGGAAACACGAGCTTTGATGGATTTCTTGAAGAAGAATCAAGATGTGTTCGCTTGGACTCAAAAGGACATGTCGGGCATTGACCCGAGAATCGCCTACTACAATCTAAACACTGACCTAAACTTTGTGCCATACCAACAAAATACGAGGAGACATGCCCCCGAACGCAACCAGATAATCAGTGACGAGATCGACCATTTGCTCGAAGTAGGCTTCATAAGAGAGGTCTGGTATCCAAGCTGGATATCCAACGTGTTTGTCGTACAAAAGAAGAATGAGAAATGGAGCGTGTGTGTGGATTTTACCAACTTCAACAAGGCTTGTCCCAAGGATTGCTACTCACTGCCGAAGATAGATCAATGGTCGATGCCACCTCCGATTATGAAAGGCTATCATTCCTTGATGAGTACTCGGGGTACAATCAAATACCGCTTGCTCAAGAGGATTAGCTCAAGACCACTTTTGTGTCCAAAAAAGGGTTGTACTTCTATAAAGTAATGCCGTTTGGGCTCAAGAATGCGGAGAAACTTACCAACGATTAACCATATGATGTTTAAGGAGCAGCTCAGAAAAATAATGGAAGCATACATTAACGACATGGTGGTGAAAAGCAAATGGAAAGGTGATCACGTCGAGAATCTTGACGAGGTTTTTGGGATACTAAGAAAGTATGGGATGTCGCTAAACCCAGCGAAGTGCATTTTTGGAGTATCATCAGGGTAGTTCTTGGGGTACATTTTGAACCAACAAGGAATATAGCCAAACTCAGAGCAAGTGAACGTTATATGCAACATGCAAGAGCCGAGTACCAAGAGGGATATCCAAGTCTTAAGGGGGAAGATAGCCATATTGAGTAGGTTCATCTCCCAGATGACTGATCACTGCAAACCATTCTTTAAGGATTTAAAAATCCCCAAGGGAAGGAATTTTGGGGAGAAGAACAGAAACGAGCGTTTGCTGAGCTAAAAAGATACATAGCTAGTCGAAATTTCGTCGTCATGCCAAGAGACATGGAACCTCTGTGCTTATACTTAGCGGTGATGGAAATAGCTACAAGCGCAACATTTTTTTTAGAGAAAAGGGGACATTCCAATGGCCGGTCTCATTTGGTAGCCATAGCCTAATCGATGCAGAAACTAGATTGACGCCCGCTGAGAAAATCATCTTGGCCTTGGTGCATGCAAAGATGAAACTTTGTCAATATTTAGAGGGGAGACAAATATCGGTGTACACAAACCTTCCACTTTGAGGGATCTTGATGAAGTCATATGCATCGGGAAGCATGATGAAATGGGCGATAGAGCTCAGCAAATATGACATAGAGTTCAGTCCGAGGACATCGATAAAAGGTCAAGCATTAATTGATTTTCACGTCGAGTGTCAGCTCCCGTTGGCCTTAGATAGTATCCCTTGAGAAGATTAAATATGGGAAATGGATATCGATGGCTCATCCAACTATGCTGGAGCCAGAGTGGGAATCGTGTTGGGAAGCTCAGAAGGATTCAATCTGGATTGTGCCGTAAAGTTGGAATTTCTCGTGTCAAACAATGTTGCCGAATATGAAGCACTTATCACTGGACTCAAGTTGGCCCAACAATTATGCATTCGACATGTCCAAGTGTACTCAGATTCACAACTGGTTGCCGATTTTCATCTGTTGCCGTAATTTTCATCTGTTGCCGATTGTTGATTATTTAGTCGGTTTTAATATGTGTTGGTTTGAACAGTTGACTTTTTTATCCGATTGGTCAATGTGTTTGACTTCGGGTGATAATTGAAGAACATGTCGAGTCGAGTTTGTTGCCGCGAGAATTATCGAAATCGGAATTACGATGAGAAAGTTACGGATATTCGAAGTTTGTCGAAAAGATAATTACGAAGTTTCCATTTTGGGAAAGCTATAAATAGTGGAGTTGCTATTTCAGGAAAGTCAAACATTTATTGTGGTTGTTGACTGGTCAACTTGGGTTGACCGAGGTGGAGGAGATGGTGTGACGGTGACCGGCGAGCTCTACGGCGGCAAGCCCGTCCGGCCACCTCCGGGCTCGAGCATGTTACGGTTTGACTCGCCTTGGAGTCCTCGACCTCGTGCCGGTCTCCACACACGGCGAGGCTCGCCGGAGGAGGTGCTAAATCCTGCCAAAGTTTGGGATTTTTGGAGTTTTTGGGGTGATCCGATTTCGGCCGAATTGAGCTGCAATTTGGAGTGAGCTTTGAAGCTCTCATCACCTTGATGCTACCATGTAAGTATGGAGTTCTAATTCGATTTGTGCATGGAGAATTTTGGATTTGAAATTTTGGGAACAATTCGGTTTTGCTTGAAATTGGACTAGTTAGAGTGAGAATTGGCCTTTGTTGCAGTTGACAAAGTTGCTCAGTGGATGATTTTGAGTGAAATAGGGGTTGCTCCGCCGAGAAATTTTCAGGTTGGTGGTGGCGCCGCCGTCGGCGGCGGTCAACGGCGGTCAAAGTTTGACTTTTTGGGGTTTTCGACAAGTTGCATGTCATTTCACTCGAAATCGCGCCCCGATCGCAGTGGGGAGGTTCATTTCTCGATTTGAGCATCCGAAAGTACAGCGAGGTATTGAGGTGTGATTTCCGGATTTCCGACAGTTTGTCGTAATCAGATTATGTGTTTCCGAGAACGGTGGTTTCTCGTGATTTGTTTTGAATTGTCGAGTTATGCTTTGAGTAATGGACATTATGAATATTCAGGTGTTCGTGATCGTTTGTTTGACGAGGGACTTTCCGCCGGATCACGGGTTAACGCGAACTGCGTTACGCTAGTCTGTGAGTGGACAAGTTTCTATTTTCACTGTTGATTTGCGAGTTCGTGGATTTTATGATTTTCGTGTTTACTTTATACGATGATTGAGATATATGTTATTTTCGGAGGTGTTGTTATATGTTTATTGGTGATGGCATTTATTGCATCAATGCTACCAGAGTTAAGAGATTCCTCTGGCCCAGAGTTGAGAGATTCCTCTGAAGCAGGGTTGAGAGATTCCCCTGAGTGCCGCCGGGGTTGAGAGATTCCCCTGGCCTATCACCGTCGGGTTGAGCGATTCACCTGACGTTGGGCTTGAGAGATTCGCCCGACAACCTCCATATATATATGTGTTGTGTTCCGAACTCGCACTGTTTTACATTGAGTATGTATATAAACTGGTGAAAGGCATATGTTTATTTTCGTCCACTCACTCTAACGTTTTTATTTGCCTTTCCCCTGGGCTTTTTGGTTTCCGTGCCCAGTGTGTAGTTCGGACTCTGGTGTCGCACGTCGTGGTCGAAGGCATAGTGCTCGAGCTACCTTGTTTATTCCAGTAGGTTTATTGTTCTACCTACTGTGGTATACTTATATGATTATACATTAGAGGTCGCTCTGAGTATTCTGTTGTATTTATTATACGATTTTACACCGGATTTCAGTAAAGTACGGATACAATTACTACTTTACATTATTGTTGATAAATTGAGAAATCCGGATGGGATTGGTGCCCACGGTTTGATTTTTGTGGCATAGGATGAAGTGTATTTTCCGCGTGCAGGTAATGGTAATTCCACGTTAGTAACGAAACTCTACCAAAATTTCTACGGTTTTTGTTGGTTCGTGTTTTCGAAGGGTTTGATTCCGGTTTAGGGAGCTAAATCGGGGTTAGGTCCTTTCAGGTAAAAGTTCCACCAGAGGAAAATCGGCGAGCTGACGAGTTGGCAAAGTATGCTTCGGGGTTTATTCAATGACCAGTACCAATCCGGCTCAACGTGCTCGAAATCCCCAACATCAACGAGAGATTTGATAGAAGTGCAATGGAAATAGAGGCAATCCCGAATGATTGTAGAGGAGAGATAATAAACTTTTTAGAGTTCGGCATTCAACTAGAAGATTTCATCGAAGTAAGGAAATTAAGGATGAAGGCAACACTGTATGTATTGCTCGACAATGTTCTTTATCGAAAATCTTTCGGCAAGCCCCTGTTGCGATGTGAGGGGCCAAGACAAGCCTAGGACATCATGGTGGAAATCCTTGGAGGCGTGTGTGGAAGTTATGTTTGTGAGAGGAGCTTAGCGAAGAGAATAATCACGTCTGGATACTTTTGGCCCTACATGGCAAGGCAATTGGAGCAATATGTGAGAAAATATCCTCAATGTCAAAAGCATGTACCCGTGAGTCATGCCTCTACACAGGAGCTCCTTGCACAATCAAGACCATGGCCTTTTGCTCGTTGGGGAATGGACATTGTGAGACCATTACCGGTAGCACCTGGAGGACTTAAATTACTACTTGTTATAATGGATTACTTCACAAAATGGGTATAAGCCAAGCCGTTCATCACCATCTCCTCGAAAGATGTGGTTAATTTCATATGGAAACAAATAGTGTGCGACAATGGAACTTGGTTCAATAATGCGGCATTCAGTAACTTTTGTGACAAGTATGGAATCAAGTTGAGATTCTCGTTGAGAATTTATCCTTAAGGAAACGGTCAAGCACAAATCACCAATCAAATTATTTTCGATAGGGTGAAAAAGAAGTTACAGAGAAAACGAGGTGCTTGGGCTAAGGAGTTGCCAAGAGTGTTGTGGGTATATAGAACAACTTAAAGGAAAACAACGAGGGAAACTCCTTACTCGTTGGTATACGGGACCAAAGCAGTAATTTCCATCGAGATTATTTTGCCAACAACAAGGAAGATGACATACGTTGCCGGTGGCAAAAACGAACACATGATTGTTGAGTTAAACTTCGTAGAAACGACGAGAAGAAGCTACTGCTCGAGTGGATGAGTACCAAAGACAAGTTGAGAGGTACTTCAATAAAAATATTCGACCACGAAGTTTTTCAGCTCGACGAGCTAGTATTGAAGAGAATGGTAGAGGACATACGAGCTCACTGAACGGCAAAGTTTGAAGCTACATGGGAAGGACCGTTCCAGATAATAGAAGTGTAAAGTCAAGGAGCTTATAGGCTCGAGGAAGTTGGCACTGGGCGTTATCTCCCAAGGTCATGGAATGCCGTCTACCTGAAAAAGTACTACTAGTGAACCTGAGAAGGTACGCCAAAGCAATAAAGTTGTTTTCAATTTTGTGATATACTTTGAATTTATTTTCAGAATTGTAAAATGGTTATGGCAAAGACAAGTGAAATAAATAAAGTCTTCGTTGAGGCCAAAACTGTGGTGATATAACATCACGATGAATGTGACCCAAAAAGCCTCTGGCATAATGGGAATTAAAATGCATAAAAGTTTAAGAGCAAAAACTGCACAAAGATAAAAAAAAGCTGAAAGAATATTGATGAAAGTGTTCAACGAGAAATTCTCGAAGAGCATGTGACCCAAAAAGCCTCGGGAATAATGAGAATTAATGGGCATAAAAGCTTAAAGAGCAGAAAAAGCATAAGATTGAAAAGCTAAAAGCATATCAATATGGACTTTCAACGAGAAATTCTCGACAAGCATCTAATCAAAAGCCAAGGGCATATGGACTATGAAGAGGCCAATATACCAAAGGGTGAAATGGCATAAGATCGACGAGAGATTCTCATCGAGATATTTCCTGTTATCGAGAACATTTATTTTGACGGAAAATTTCTGACGAAAAAGACATTGGGGGCATGTATAGGGAATAAACAGGAAATTTATGCTTTATTAACAGTGCTTGCAGGAATAAAAGCTCAAAAATTCAAAATAAAAGAGCTCGCCCTCTACGAAGCTGTTGAATGGAGAACTACCTCTCAAATATACCATATTCTCAACTAAGGTATATCATTGTAATAATCAATTATAGGGGTTATCGAACATAAGAAATTGGTGAAACTAAATCCTAACACTAAACTATAATGCTGACAGACTCGACTACAGTACACTAATAACACTACGGCCCTACTCTAGACAGACTCAAATATTACGGAATTTTGACAAAATATTATTGACACAGTGGTGGACTACCACACAAAAATTGAGGTTATTCGGAGTTGATTTGGGTACCGAATTAAATTGGCTAATCTACAGCTAAATGCATAAAAATAAATGCTGAAAGTAAATATGCTAATGAATGCAAGGTGATTTACTAAATGACGAATGAGTTAAGAGGAATGAAATTCACCACTGCCATTGCATATGTCTAACATATACTTAATCCAATACACATATCTAATGAATGAAAGTTTTTCAGGAAGGGCTGATCATTACGACCACATCCTATTACTTAATCCTTATGCCTAGGTGAGTTTGTCATGGATCTCCCCACATCTATCCCACTATTGAACCCATAGTCATGGACTCCAAGGTTTACAAAGAAAAAATTATTAAGATCTAGAAAAGGTTGGAGAAGCTATAAGGGTTCACATGTACACTATAAGCATGTCCTGCTAGACCTAGGGTTTCAATCACCCAACAAAATCGGTGTATCACTATAGATTAATCCAGTGGAAGAAATAATTTTAAGTCACTCGTATCTCATGACAATGGAATTCTAGCATGCATACTAAGTTGTACACCAAAGAAAACATACAAAAATTCATATGGTGAGTCACATAGAGAAAGAAACCTCATTCAAATTGAATACACGAAACTAGATTAAAGTGTATGAATTAGAAAAACTCCATGTATGGGGCTTCAAGCACCCCCTTAACAAGGTATTTAGCTACTAAAAGACATAATAAAATAATCAAAACAAATCATGGAGTTCATAGATCAAGATTGGATGAAGAAGAAGAACTATCGTCCAGTTTCGATGGGTCGAAGACTTGGTCTTCGATGGATTGAAAGCTGGTCTCTGCTCTCTTGCGGCTGCTCGTTCTTCTGCTCAATTTTCTCTCTAAAATTCTTGATTAGCCTTTCCAAAAACTCTAAAATAGGTTTATATAGTTCTCCAATAGATCTCCTCAAGTTCACATTTGAATAAGCTTCTTTATTTGCACAAACTCCTTCTTAATTTCATATTATGCTAGGAATCCTTTATTTGTTTCCTTTTCCTTTATTCCTCCACAAAACCTATAAAAAAATAAATATTAATTAAATACTCAATTATATAATAATAAATTAAATATAGGGAGTGAATTAAACATCAAATAGATGCATAAATATGCCACTATCAGAATCCCAAAATTATTTGTCGTCGAGAACACAATCGACGGACTTTCTTGACTAGTTCGGAAAAGAAAATTACAAAAACAAAAGGGAAAAATATGGCATGTTGGAGCTCGAGAACAGTGGCAGGAAGTGAGCAGGGATCCCTTGTTGAGTAATCAAGTCATTCCGGTAGTTGTTGGCTCCAACAATCATCCCACATCATAAGCAATGCCTGCTTTGGTTTGATGATGGTTGACATTGTTACGAAGATGCCTGATGGTATCCTCGGAGTATGTGAGCTTACTATGTAGGTGGTTGACAACACTTACCAGGGAGCCAAAGTTGAAACGAGCACCCTCCAACACATACCTAAGGTCGTGAAAAGTTGGTCAATAATTTGATCAAGGAGAGTTGGGGGCAGCATGGCTGTGGCCTCCGGAGTTGTGGCTTGCTCGCAAGTCAAACTCCAAATCTTAAGAACGTGCGCAATAGTTTGATTGAGGAGGGACGTAAGCTAGTCGGCTGAGATCTTTGAAGCTTTGACATCAACGTATTATGGAAACATTGTCAACCTAAGACCTAGACGACGAGACTGAGGGAAAAACAACGCGCTCGAGGTTACAGACCATGACATCCATAGAAGCCTTTCTCTCTATGCCTTTGTTGCAATATGCACGCCATTCAGAGTTGGTGATCATTCCAAAGAGAAAATGAGTCGTGGGATCTGAAAAGGAATTATGTGTTAAGCGTGATCATGCATAAAGAAGAAAAGATAAAAAAGGAAAACTACAAAGATTCTACTTGGTCGAAGACTGTTTAGGGGATAACTCGATGGTCATGCATGAAAGTTCATTTCCTTTATCATGCCTTGGTGGAGGAGGAAGGAGAATGGGGTTGTTCGAGGGAGAATCCATCACAAAATCAACTTCAGAGAGTGGCAGACAGATGGAAAGTATGGTGAAACCAGTTTATAAAGTCCAAGTCGATTAGGGTTTCTCATGCGAGACACAAGAAAGAAGATAAAATGGAACCCCGATGTGACCAAGATCAAAAGAATTTTGAAAAATCCCTTACTGAAATCAGTTTCGGAAAGTCGACGTGGTCTAAAGGCCATTGGGCAGAAATTCTCGTCGACAAGTGGTTAAGCCTTTCTCGATGAAATTTTTGCTCGGAAAGTAGCTTGTAGTCTCGAGGATTGTTCAACGAGTTCAATTATTCATCAAAGAAAGGAAGATGAAGGATATTCGGCAAGCACAAGGTCAACAAATATGAGAAAAGCATGAAGTACCAAAACTAAAGCATCCATGCAAAAATAAAAAACCGATAAAGCTGTTCAAAAGTTGGCTTAGGCCAAAAAATTTCAAGCCTGATATAAAAAGGAAGACAAAAGTAAGGCAGGAAAAACTTCAAGTGGGGGTAATCTCTTCTTCCTCCTTGATTTTCTCTTCGGCGGGTTCCTGGGTGCTCGAGGTGGTCTCGATGAGGGTCTACACCGTTGAGGGAGAAGGCTCGATGTTCCCAGGGTCCGCCTCCATTGCAAGAATGATCTTGATATGCTCGGGTATGAGGACAACTTCCTCGGCCGGCTGGGCCATGCTCTCAGCTGGAGCATCATTTTCCGGTGCCGGAGGAGTATGCACTTCACCAGGATTGAAGCCAAATAGGTGCTCATACTCCCGTACATATTAGAGGAGCTCATCAATAGCATCAGGTCCCTCATAGATACATTCCTCGATGAGGAGAGAAGACTGGGCCCATGCGAGGCGGAAGTTCTACGCCGAGGACTCTCTTACCGTCTGGTTGGCGTTCTCGAACTCCTCATCGTAGATTTTCTCCCCCTCTTCGAGTTGCATTTCCAATGAGGAAATACACTCCTTGGCCTCCTAGTTTTCTTTTTGATCGCAGCAATTTTCCTTGAGGTACCATTCACCTCACAATCCTTGAGGTTGTCAAAGAGCTCATTGTTGGATTTCTCAAGGCTGGCGAAGCACTCTTCGAGGGCCTCGAGCTCTCACACCTTATCCTAATATTGGAAGGAGGAGACAGACAATTTGGCCTTGGCCTCGTTGAGCTTGATCTTGAGGGCATCGACGAGATGAGAGTCAGAGGAGAAGATTGTCTACGCGTGGAGCACAATCTGTAAAAGGCAAATTAGTTAGAGATGAAAAGAGTCATGAGTAAATCTTAGGGGAGGAAAGAAGAAAAAAATTTAGCAAGTTACGTCCATGGCCTTGGATAACACCGCCTTCTCATGCTCTTCACGAGATCCTCGTCGGAGAATGTCACGATCCGGAGAACGCTTGCAGAGTTGGAGAACCATGCTACGTACCGCCTTGGGGTTTCCAAGGAGGGGGTTGCTCCCTATTTAATAGGGGATGGACCTTGGTAGGCTACGAGCCATTGGTTGACGAGCTTTTCTTGGCGGGGGTCATAATGTTCTACGACGGAGTAGGTTTGGGGAGTGTCGAGACTGCATGATTTTTGATGTTATTTGAATGAGGACAAAGAGAGATAAGTATAAGGCAAATCAAAACAAGGAGATATAAATACCTTGGGGGGGGGAGGAGGATCAACGTTTTCTCATGCATGAGGGGATCCAAAACTTCACCGGGAGGTGGACGAGCTTCGAGCACATGAGAGATAGGTGGACGAGATCCAAGACCAGAAGGAGGAAGATCAGTAGACATAGACAGGGCGTCGCCGGTGCTCAACTATATCTTGCATCTCTTCTCCTCAAGGGGGTCCTTGAAATTGACCGTGCGCGGGGCTGTGCATCCTCGCTTCTTGCTTCCGGGAGAGGAGGCAGACAAAGAGTCCTCAGAGGTTTCTAGAAGGATCGAGGCAGTTTTGGCTGGGGCCTTGAGCAGGCGAGGGATCTTGGTGTCGACGTTGAAGGGGAGCTCCACCCTTAGAAAATAGGTGTAGATTTCCTGTACCGAGTGTACGCCGACGAGGAATGCTCGCGGGCCAATTTGAAAAGAGAGGTGAAAGAGGTAAAGCGGGCGAGAGACCAGTAGCTGTTGGCCAGATTCTGGGTGAGCCATATAGCTCAATCATCATCAAGCAGAAATGGGTTGGAATTCACTAGGAGAATAGCAGGAAAAATCAAGGAAGAATAAGTTCTCGCGAAAGAAATCAAAACTGAAATATCGACGAGAAGTATTCGAAGAGGAAATATCGATGAAGAAAGGAGTTTACCTAGTTTGTCCTTGAACTTTTAAGGGATGCCGTGGGGGAATTCCTTAAGCTCTGGGGGCATCCAATCGCCCTGGATCATCATCGGGTTAGAATCCCACCAACAATAGTTGGTATTCCGCTGCTCGAAGCACTTCTGCTGGTAGTGAGGCCGGAAATTAAAGCAGCGACATGTTTGCTTGATCCTTGAGTATTTGTGGAGGAACATGAAGTCCCCAATCCCGAGAGGAACCTTCATTTGCTAGCCGAAGGCTAACAACACTGAGATCACGACAAATGAGTTCAGGCTCAATTACATGAGACGCAAATCGAATACGATGAGTTGTAGAAAGGTAGCACGATTAAGAGGGAAGCTCAAAAATTTGAGGTGGAGATGAGAAAGGATAAGGCAGTCGGTGGGCACTCCCTCACCGGAGATGAAATCCATACCGTTGGGTACGGCGAAGACTTGGACGCTCATTGAATGGTTTAGACGAGCCCTTGCGTGCATGAGTTGGCTCTCAAAGGGAGCCCACCGCTTCTTCTCGTCTTATGGGGACTCGATATCCCTATAGCCATTATCTCTTTCTTCTTTGACCACCTCATCGTCGCTAAGGTTGCGATCCTTGGCAGTCGACGGTGGCCTTGGAGTGAGCTTGAGAACGTGTGGTGGTCATGTTGATGGTGGTGGAAAGCAAGGATCAGGTTTGATTTCTGGGTTAGTGAAGGATCAAATTCCGGTTTGCTTTTTGGGAGAGGAAGAGTTTAAGATAAGATGAAGTGAAGAAGGAGAGTGGAGATGAGGATATATATTGTGCGTGAGAATCGAGGGGGAATGAACAGTGGTTACAAAATTTTAAAAAGTGGAGGAAACGAAGTGGAGTATTGAAGGCGTTGAGTACACTGAACGTGGGGAACACGGACAAGACACGTGGACAGATGAAGGGTTCTCGGTTTCTCGACGAAGAAAATTCCTTTTGGGTTTTCTGTGGAAATCCAAAAGAAATTTTGGAGGCATTTGTGGGAAAGAAATATTTCTCCACGTCGACGAGCAGGATGGGGTTCTCGAAGAATGAGGAGACCTTGGATCATTTGGATTAAAGGTGAACGAGAAGATTTGAAAATAGGTAAAAGCTTTGACAAGGAAGAAAATTGCATGTTAAAAGGTTGACGAGAAAAGGCCGTGCACCAAGAGGTATGTGGCAAAGTCAAAGGTCGTTGAGATATTCACGATGCAGGAATTGGTCTCACCGAGAATCTCGAGGACGTTTCGCTCAACGAGCAACAGATCGTGGGCTTGCAGCTAAGGAGTCACTTTCAGATGGAAAGGTCCAAAACTTGAGGCCCACGAGTTGGTTCCCAATTAGGAGAAAAGGATCCGACTATAAATACTGCCATCCCCGGCAGATTTGAAAAACATTCATTTTTTGCAAAACCTACTTGCGCTTACACTCTCAACTAGAGCACTTTGAGTGACTTGAGCATTAGAGTGTTTTTGCAGGTACCTCCCCTCATTTCGGCACAAGGAAGTAGAACCCAAACTTGTCAAAGGTGTGGAATCGTTCAGTGTTCGTTGAGAAGTTCTTGTTCAGGTAAATAGTCTTCGAAGTACTTTTTACCCCCCAACAGTGCTCGATCAAGATATTCAACCAAGAATTATAAACCCATCGGACAAGCCCGCATCCCTAGTATCTCTCAAGTCTCAACATAGAGAATAGTTTTTTTCCAACAGAAAACCCTATTTGGAGATAGCCGCTGGCCTTCCCTTGTCCTTGATCTCTCTTCATGTTCTCATTCTCTCTGAAATATTTCAATTTCCTTCTCCAGCTTGTCGAGAGCTTCCTTGTGATGCTTGCATGTCAGATTCCACAGAGGACATGGCTTGACGGTTCTCATCAGCCTTGGAATTCGCTGAGGATGATGCAAGCTTTGAACGGAAGTTGACCTCGAGGCGGATTCAGACAGCGATGAGGACGGAGCCGATTGTGTCTATGAGGTGGCTCGGGTATCTTCTCCCTTAAGCTAATCCCGGAGAATCAGCTCAAATCCTTTTGGGCTTCCATGAAGCGGCTGTGGCGGATGCCGCGTGAACCGGCAAAGATCATGTTGATTCGAAAAACATTGGATTATTTTTTGGGTACTTTTTGTGATGTTAGTGTGCTGAGGATGGCCATATATAGTGGCCGGTGGTTTTTTGGTGATGCAACGGTGGTGGTGGACCATTTTGATGGGTTTTCACATATGATGGCGGTGGCGGTATCTAAGGTGAGGGTCTGGGTCGATCACTTTGGTGCCTCGAATGGTGGTTTGTACAAAGGATGGACGAAGAACATTAAGAGATATATTGGCGAGTATAAGAGCTTTGATCTTCTCAAGCTCAAATAATCTCAACAGTTGCGGATTCAAGTGGTAGTGGATCAATGTCGTGGGTTGGTGGTCTGGCGTAAATTCAAATTTCGACAAGGTTTGTCGGTAATGAATTTTTTTTTCAAGTATGAGAATTTGAAAGGTTTTTGTGGTTTATGTGGATCTTTTGTGCATTTGGAAGAGGTTTTTCTAGTGGTGGCAGCCAGATATGTAGGTTCGGCAAGCACTAGCTCTATGGAGGATGCCGGTGGAGGCGTCAGTTGCTACTGACCCTCCTCCTAGTTTTGATTGTCCTAGAGTAAGATCTATGCTAGGCCTAATGTAGGTGGTGCAACAACAAGCTGTAGCGGTTACACTGGGGTATATTTTGATCAGTGAGGTTCTGAATGAGGGTCCGTCGGCAGCACATAGCATGGTGGTCCTGGCATGATGATAGCTGGGCCAGTGGGTTTTGATGGGTTGGTCACGCATGTCAGTTTGGTTCATGCAAACCCACTATTTTAGGCTACTGTTGTCGGTGGTTTGATGACAACTTAGCTTGATCTTGAGGGGTGGGTATATTTCTACTGCAGGTCTAGGGGGACATCTGGTGAGTTCTTCTCTAGGAATAGAGGAAATGGTACACACTATAGGTTCTCAAATCATGGAGGTTCCCAGGCAAGTTCATCCAACATCGTCCTCTAAGGCGCCACACATTGAATTTCAAGCGAACTACGCGCGAGGAGAAGAAGAAGGGGTTCATGACTGTGCTACTTTGATAATTGAGCAAGAGGCACTGGAGGCTCACCGTATGACATTGATGTAGATAAGATGACATAGTTGAATAGGGTGCGGGGCCCAAAATTTTTTTTAGTAATGTTTTATACCAAATCCGTCCAGCTATGTTAAGTACTTGAAAGAATTGTTTAGTATAGGTTGCTTTA
Organism: Geum urbanum; assembly: GCA_946800695.1. Lineage (NCBI taxonomy): Eukaryota > Viridiplantae > Streptophyta > Magnoliopsida > Rosales > Rosaceae > Geum > Geum urbanum. Next base: position 61,513,827 of record OX327002.1, read on the forward strand.
GGAGATTCTTTTGATCAGGCCGGTGAACCGGTAAACTTCTTGTAACCTATCAGTTTCATCAATTTACTACCACCACCGTTTCATAAAAAAACATTAATTTGAAGTGATCGACCAAGTTATGCAGCTGTATGTTAAAATTTCAAAAATTGGAACAAAAAAACTATTATTGTTGAAGGATAATATATGATAACTGAAAACTGTAACTCTTTCATTGATAGAATTCCTTATATATAGGCTGATACAATCTGCTACAATAACTGTCCCGATAGAACAATAAGTCTATGTATCTTTTCCTATACAAAACCGTATCTAATTAAGACAAGATACACACTGAAAATTATGGAGAATAAATCTCTTTAAATACTCCCTCTTGTGTCGATGGCCTAATGAATGATGCATGACCTTTTGTCTTACTAAAAATCTTGTTAAGCAAACAAAAACCTCTTGGGTAAAATAAAAGTTTGGTCTAAGAGAAAAATAGTACAACGCATCAACTACAAAAGCTAATACATGTGATGTAGACTCCCCATGACTGTATACTCAGTCATGGCGTTTAGATAACCTACACATAGCAATACATCTCACATGTTTCACAAATGTAGATTTGAGTAATGACTTGGTAAACAAATCTGCAGCGTTATTCGCCGAACCAACCTGGTTCACATGGATAATCAATAACCGTTGCTATTGTTGATTGTAAGAGTTCCTTGGTGATATTTTTAAGAATGACACTCTTAATGTAACCCAACTTCATTTGTTCAATGCAAACTGTATTATACTTAAAGATACAAGTTAACTTTGTCGTAGTAGATGACAATCCACTAGACCCTCGAATATGTTGTATTACTGTCATAAACCAGACACACTCAACAACTGCTTTATACAAAGCTTTAATCTTAGAATAGTTCTAGGAAGTAACAACAAACATAACCTATTTAAGAACATCCTTTATAGGTCAGAGAGGTACCCAGCATTAGTAAATCTGACCAACACATCAACTGGTGTTTCGGAATAGGGGACTGTAGTAAACTGCTCACAACAAGGGAGGGATTCGACAGGTCGAAGTCCTCGCTCGACCGGTTGAACAAATTCTTCTAGTCAATCGGTGCGCAATTTCGAGCAAAACGACATAAAATTTGTCGAAAAACACCTCGGTCGGAAAATCGCCACCCCCGCCGAAAAATGTAATCGGCCCAGAAAAATTCGACCTACATATGGATTTGAAGATCTCGACATTTCCAACAACTTTCTAGATCAAAATTAATGCCAATTTTGACCGAAAAGGGTCCAAAACTCACCTTAAAGTCACAAACCCTCGCCAGAATTTCTCCACCTCCGATCTCCCTCCTCCGACCACGGCAAGGCTTGAAACCACTTCTAAAAGCTTCCTCTTTCCAAGGCTAACAAAACCCCTCAAAGAACCACCACCAACTCGGCCGTCACGCCGTCACCCAAGGCCGCCAATTCTCGCCGATTTTCCTCCAACTTTGTCGTGACAATACTCTCTCCTCCGGCCACCATAGAGGACAATCCACCTACCAAATTGAAGAGGAGCACGAGCCCAACATATTCCATGAAGAGACCTCGACCAACCGTGGTCGGAAAATGGTCCAACCACCACGAAAACCATTCGGCCAAAACGGGTCGCCCATGACCCGTGGTCAACGCGGGTCAACACCCCATTTTCCGATTTGGAAACTTTCCCAATTCGTCACGTATCGGAACCCAAACGGATAAATACGACAAAATTCAACGGCCGAAAATATTCATAACTTATTCCTCGTAACTTGAAATAAACCTCCGGAAGTTCTCATGAGCTCGAAATTAAATTCTCTACAACTTTCGTGAAGGATCTTAAATCAAATTCTTGCCCGATAATTTAGTCGTTAACGAGGCCGCCATATTAACCAATTACGACAAAATCGCGACTAATCGCGAAACTCGCAAATAAAGTCGATAAACATTCCATTTTCGGTTCGGGTTATCACAAATGATGTCATCTACAAGAGAGATAAGAGATGTAATTAGTTTATTGATCGAAAAATCACGATCACTAATATCAAATTTAGGGAATAAGAACTGTGATCAATGATGTATGGTCACTAAAATTGATGCAAAAACTGGTGGCTTCATACCACTCCCCATAAATCCATGACTAACACAGAGACAAAAGATCGACTTCCCTTTTTTCATATACCGTGACTTCCTCAAAACTGTCACTTATACTCAACTTTGTATACAAACAAAACGATGTGTGTGTGTGTGTGTGTGTGTGTGTGTGTGTGTGTGTGTGTGTGTGTGTGTGTGTGTGTGTGTGTGTGTGTGTGTGTGTGTGTGTGTGTGTGTGTGTGTGTGTGTGTGTGTGTGTCCATAGGGACTAGGGCATAAAATTGAAAAGAAATTGCATGGTATGAAAAATTCAATCTAAATCTAGACCTAGATTTAGGGTGTTGCGATAATTAAGTTTTGCAACCTAATTTCTAAATCGAAGAAAGTTAGTCAATTTAACTCGAGGGTGTTATGCTTTGTATGAAAATTTTGTAGGAAAAGTTTGAAACAAAACATCCACGAACTCCGGCGTTGGAAGAAATCCGGCGATGATAATTAGTGATGAATATTTCGTTAAGGTAGGGAGGCTAGCGGTGGAGGCTTTGGTGTTTTAGGGGTTTCAATTTTTTTTTCTGTAGTGATTGTTGGCTATCAACTCAGAATGTGCTGATAACCTGTTGAAGGAGATTATATGATAACTGAAAACTGTAACTGTTTCATTGATAAAATGTCGTATATATTAGGCTGATACAATATGTTACAATAACTGTTCCGAGATTCTATGTATCTCTATTTATATTAAATCGTATCTATCTATACTAAATCGTATCTAATTAAGACAAAACATACACAAAAAATTACGGAGAATAAATCTCCTTAAACAAGTATGAAATTAAATTGAGCTGGGCTTTTGCGGTAAAGTAGATTGAGCTATTTCGAAACCTGGAAGAAAATAAAATATCAGACCCGGGTAGTCAGTTTAATTGTTTGGGTTGGGCTTTGAAGGAATGAGATCCTTTTGAACCAAATAGAAAAGAAACTAGAAAGATGGGTACATTACTACATTAGTGTTTGATTGGGAGACCATGTCATGGCATAATAGTGAGGGAAACCTAATTACTTGGAAGATAATCCAACTTATGCAGTACTTATAATTCGAGAGAGAGAGAGGAGAAGGGGAACCGACTAAATATCCGGTTGATCGGGATTGAAAGTTAGGTGGTAACAAAAACGTCAGTTTCGTGTGTGATAGTGAGCAAAATATTGATCGGAATCTTTGATGCAAGAAAAAGATGTGGATAGCTTTAAAATGAAGGAGAGGAAGAGAACGTGGGCGAGTGCCAACCACTATACACTTTGTTTAATCCATCTCCTACTTTATTTTTCTTGTTTCCCCTCCCTTTGCCTAATTGCCTTTTCGAGAGCTGTTGGAGACTTTTTACTTTTCACTGCAAAAACAACTTAAATTCCCTATCCTTCCCATAGAGCACTCAAATTTGATTAACCAAGTTACTAAGTAGGATGTAAAAAAGAGAGAGTTACCTAGTAGGATCCTCATACAAATCTTTACATAAGTTAGGAATAAAATTCCGCAATAATGCATTATCATAGCTTAACACTTTATATTTCTTGTCGTTAGCTGCCCATATAAGAAATGAATAACAAAAGTTAAGATTAGTACCTAGCCGTAAACTTCTCTATTTTGTAAACAAGATAATCGTTGAACACACTATTCACATTTGACTCCCTCAAGTAACCAAACTCTCACAAGTCCACACACGCACAACACACTTCAAGTGTGATATTAATTAAACTCTAGAGACGCTATTTCCGTCATTTCTCTTTTATTTATTAATTTTACCATAAAAACCAACATATTTCACCGAGGCACAAAAATAAATACCATATACCTTCTCATAAAGTTAAACGCAAGAAAACAAATGTAATTTCGTTGTTATTAATGCAGTGGTCGAACTAATTCACAGAAAGAGACAAGGAAATAAACAAAATAGGCAGGTAAGGAAAAAAGAAAAAAGAAATAAAAGTTGCACAAGGTATAAGTCAAAAAATACAGACAGAAACCAAAGCGCATTCATTTCCTCTCTTGTCCTCTTCGAAAACTCACCAAAAGAGCCAGGCCCCCATCCTTCCCTTGGCTGGCCACTCTACTTGAGTATACCTGACTTCTAATCCTGTTCGTTCATTCACAACATCAATGGCAGATAATGCTCCACGTCATCAAATGTCTATTAATCTACCAAAATTGACATTTTCGCCCCTCACAGAGCCTCCTCTATCCAACTAAACCCACCCCCCCCTCTTCACCTTTTCTTTCCTTCCCATAAACACACATAACCTCCTCTTCATCACCACCTCTCTCAATTTCATCTTCTCCCACACATCTCCGATCACTATATCCACGGATTGATGAAGCGCGGATTCTGCGGCGGCGAAGTCTTTATGGATGAGAAGATGAAGAAGGTCAAAGTGGATGATGAGACAGAACAAGGAAAATTAAAAGTGGAAGAAGAAGAAGTTGAAGATGTTGGTGTTGGTGTTGGTGTTGCCGGTTTCTCGAGCTTGGATGACAATCTGATATTTGAAGTGATGAAACACGTTGATGCTCGGACGCTCGGGATGGCGTCGAGTGTGAGCAAGCAGTGGCACAAGACAGCGCAGGACGAGCGGCTCTGGGAGCTCATCTGCACGAGACACTGGAACAACATCGGCTGCGGTAATCAGCAGCTCAGATCCGTCGTCCTCGCTCTCGGCGGATTCCGGAGGCTTCACTCTCTCTACATCTGGCCTCTCACCAAGCCACGACCACGACCACGACCACAGTCAACTTCAGCTTCTTCTTCTTCATCACCATCGCCATCGTTGCCTTCTTGTTCTGCATCGCCGTGGGCGGCGGCGGCTCCGCTGAAGCCGATGGTGGGTGTAGCGAAGCCGAACGCGAGGTGGGGAAAGGATGAGGTGAATCTGTCGCTGTCGCTTTTGTCCATTCGGTTTTACGAGAAGATGAATTACAGCAATAGAAGTGGAGGAGGAGCCGGAGCCGGAGGAAGATGATGATCGATCAGCATGGACGGGATTCATATATTACAATATAGTAATTTCGTAATTTCGTAATTTCCGTTTTAGATTTGTTTTTTTTCCTTCTTTTTTTCTTCTGTTGTCTTTTTGGTACTTGGATCTGAACTGTATGCCGGGTTTACTTTTGTACCGTTGTGCTGCGTGCTGTAAATTAAGAGATATGGAGATGCTGAATTATATGCATTACAAATTTTCAGAAACTAGAGATGGTGTTTTGTTCTGTTAGACTAATTTGCCTTAATTTTGCTAGTGCTGTGGTTATGATTGAAATTTGGAACGGAAAAGTGAGGATCGAGGAAGAAGAGGAAGACTTCTGTGCAGCAGTGGCGGTGGGTGATTGGGGCAAGTGTGGATTCGATAAAAGCGAATAAGCACAAACAGAAGTCAAGTGTTGCAGTTGTAAATTAAATGTCTGCCATCTGCTTATTCTGGCTTGTAGCGAGAGAGGGGGTCTGTAGTGTCCAAAGGTATAATGGCAAAGAGACAGAGAAGGAGATGAGAATGGATGGAATTGGCATGGATCCAAAGGAAAAGAGTTCCAATGAAGAAGATCAAATTGTCGTATTGCTAGTCTTTCATGTGCTTTGCTACAAAGAGGGCAGAAAGAGAGAGAGAGAGTGGAGGCCTCAGGCCTGCCTTCTTCCCCTGCCAGCTTTGCTTTTGGTTTTGTTTTGGGTTTTGCCTTGACTTTATTCGTTGTATGGTTGGGCACTTTCACTTTGTGCCAAGTTTTAATGTTTTATGTCTCATGCGGGCTAGCAGTTGGAACTTGGAAGCCTAATTTGGATGCTTAAAAAATGAAATTCACTTCTCCGGTTTTTCCATGGTTTTATGCTGCCGACGGTCTCCTTCTTTTGGTATTGAGTCGGTCTAGGCATAACTTGGGCTCGGTTTTGATTTATGCTTGATTGATGATCGACTGTTGGCTTTTATTCGTAGATCGTGTGTACTTCTACCATCGCGTCTTGTTGAGACCCTCTTTGAGATTATTCTCAATGTACCATTATGTGAGGCCATCACTTTTATCGAGCAAAAAATCCCAAAATCGACAGAGTCCGCGTAATGTCATTATTCTATCAATTCAAGTATTATGGAATCTCGTACAACAACAAAAATTGCAACTTGCTTTTCAAAAAAAAATTGCAACTTGAATATTGGATAAGTATACCTGTATAAGTTATGCAGTCTTCACGTTTGGGTCCGAAATCCGGCCTTTTATTCTAAAACTTAGTCTTGAGTTCAATCCCAAGCCAGAAGCCCACACATTTCCGGCATATCTGGTCATAAAGGCCTTGTTACCAACAATTTAATATTCAGCAATTGATTACACTAGATACTTGATAGCATTGATCAAAAAAATATATATATAACTTCATAGCCGACAATCTGCTTGTGTCACCATTCCTTGTTTCGCGCCTTCAAAAAAATCACAAATTTACAGAATTAGGCAACGAAGAAATACTATAATTGAAAATAACAGGCAAAGAAGAAACTTTAATTACATAGCAATCTCCATTAGCTCCTCATAAATCCTTCGAAGAGTTCTCCTGATCAATTCGTCTTGTTCTCGATCTTTCTCCGGATTGGCATATGAGAAAGGAATCAGAGGATGAGGAAATTTTTTAAGCATGTTTCCCAACTCAGAGCAATTTGTCATTTCTTCCTTATTATCTGTATAGCCGAGCTCCGTCTAATTTTTTTTATATATAAACTTCTAATCAAACTCTCCACTAAACTTGGTTTGTACTACTTCTAATAGATCAATTCAAACATCTAAATTTAAGCTAGCTCGTCAGATTCTTTTAAAAAAATATACTCTTACAAAAGCCGTTTACAAGAGTGTTTTAAAAAATTATCTAAATTTATCTTGATAGATGAAGGGCCAGCATTTATGGAGTTTTGGCCATGGTATAGAGTAAAAGAGACGACATATACCTTGCTTATAGTTGCATTTACAGACAACAAAGAGGATTATGAAGATGTTCTACCTGAAGATCTTGAAGAAGTTTTTGAGTATATATACTAAACCTTTTAATTAAAGACAACATAATCATGATTTTTATGCACTTTTAATTTGAATTTTTTTCTGAAATTTATTGACATTATATTTTACAGCTCTCATATTAGTACACGTCTAGCACATTTGGCTAGACATACTGAAACTGGTCAGCCAGAGGAAAAAGGACTCTCTGTGAACATACTTGGATTTGAAGATGAGGAAGTCGCTGAGAGTGCTAAGTTGAAAGCCACACCTCATGGTGAATCAATGGATTATGATTCTATAATCTAGTTTCGAGGGCTGCATTGTTTCTTTAAAAATAAGATGACATTTGACACTACAAAGTCGAACTATTCTCGCTCTGAAGGTGAGAAGGATAAAGGCAAAGTCTATATGGATTTGTGTTCGGATGAGTTGCTCTAGAATTTGAGTGCTAATTGCATGGAAATACACAATGAAGTCTAGTTTGGAGAGTTGATCGAGCCCACTGTCCCCACCTCGAGAGAGCCTACCATGCCCACCTCGGCAAATCGATCTAGCTGGTCTCCCTTGACTTCCCAAGGTCGAGTACAAGACGGAAATTTTCATCGGGATTGTTTACTTAGTCGGATGTTCTAGTTTATATGTCGTAGATTTGAACTTCTGTGTGTTTAATTTTTTCTGGTTTATTCTCAAAGGGCGCCACTTGTAGCTTTCCACATTGATAGTATAAAAGGAAAAAGAATTATAACGGAGTTAACTCACAGGTGTCTAGTGTGAGTACTATCGTTGAAGTGGTAAAAATAAGCAACTGATAAATTTGATCTCACATTTGATCAAATGAGGTCGTTATATCCACTGTTTTCATCAAATCGTAAGTCATTTTCATTGTCCTCTCATTTCTCTTATTTGTTCCGAAAATATAATTCATCCTAAAATTGGTGAAATTTGTGTTATTTTTTTTGTAATAAGATGATTTATTGAAGTTTGTTTTAATTAATTACCGAAAAGAACAACAAGGTCAAAGTATATGTCTTGGACCACGATAGCCACAAAACTGCATGTGCTCGACTAGGGCCATGGTCGGACCTAAGATTATAAAACATGAGGCGAACTTTGAAAGATGTGTCCCATAAAACGTAATGTTCACATGAAAAAACTTAAAATAAAGTTAGTGATTTTCACGCGGTTATAATATTATCAACATAAAATTTAATTTTTAATTTGTGATTTCATTTTTCGATTATTTTTATAATCTTATTATGATATGCACTTTCTTGAATCTTTTTATATTCAATTATTTGCGGAAAAACAATATATAGACACCTCCACTATTCCATTTCAATTATTTGGTCACCACCCATGCCACAAACCAATTAGCAAGTGTTGCAACACTACCAACAAGAACTTTGATATTGGGCGGAAGAATTTATAATTTTAAAAAAATAAAAATAATATCACTGTAATGAGTAACATGATCAAATACTTCGAATTTCTAATTGAGCCAAAGAATAAGGTGTATGCATGTGTTAGAGTAACTCTAACAACATATTTGACACTTTTTTACTTCAATAACTTCTCTATTCCATTCTCCAAAATAGAAAAAGTACGAGAGAAAACAAAATATTTTTCAAATTTCTAGCAATATGCAAAATTTTGGAGAAGAGACTACCATTAATATTTTGCACCTTACAAGTCTTAATGTCTCCCAAATCTCTCTCAACCACTTTTTAACAAGTCTCAATGAAAGAAATGAGTATTTTATTGTTATAATAAATAATAATGTATTTGTAATAAATTTATAAATCTATAAAATATGAAAACTTTTGGAGTTGAAGTAAATTTTTTTTTTTAAGATTTCGACTTTTGTTTCTCTATTTTATAAAATTATAAAGAAACTGTTAAAGTTACTTTTATCATATTGATGTGTTTCTCTAACCCTCATTGTTTCTTTCTATGCTAAGTTCAGAACTTTAATGGCAAACGAATTGGACTCGATTTAACCGTCCAAATCGCTCGAACGTTGCTTCATATATTCCCAAAACCCAAGTACAGACTTTGGTCATTCAAATTGACGAATTGTAGTAACGTTTCGCACTTTTGCACATGGTCATTCTCTGGTTGGCAAAGACATTTCCTTCCTTTGACATAAATTTCCATATTAGACCATGATTTCCAGACTCATCAGTCACTGCTCATGACTGACTTGAACAACTACTGCACATGAACTCTCGCTACCAACCCTATCATGTCATAAATGTTTCCTAATGTTTAGGTTGATAATCTCTCAATTCATAATTTCGATCATGAACGTATTTGTTTATCTCTTGGAGATAAAACTGTACACAGGAGAGGCTGCTTCAAATTCGAAGCTATGTGGATCAAACACCTGATTTTGAGAATTTAATGAAATCAACTTAGAACAACGTTTATGATCAAAACCCCATGAAAAATTTGGTCACCATCTCTCACAGCTTTATGGCTAGAGCAAAATCCTGGAATAAAAGTATTTCTGGTGACCTACATGAGAAAATAAAAAATAGTCAGGAACTTGAGTTAATTCAGACTCAGCTACTGTCTAACACTAACTCTGTTTATTTGCAGGAGAAAAACAAGGAGATCAGTAGTGTTCTACACCAACTCTAGTGTAATGAATAAATGTTTGTTAGTTTTATGACTCTGAAATTATTACAAGAATTATTGTTAAGGAGTTTAAGAAGAGATTTACTAAGACGAGTGATCCAAGTCTCACTACTATAGATGGTTTGTTTGAACATATAACTCATTGTATAGATACTATTGATCTTAATGCTTTGAATAAGCAGGTAACTAATGCTGAGATCTTGTCTATTGTTCAATCTATTGGCCTCTTAAAAGCTCCTGGACCTGATGGGATACATGCTATTTTTTATTAGAGTTTTTGGCAGGAAGTTAAAGATACTGTTATTCCAATGGTTAAAAATTTCTTCATTAATGGGAGTTCTATCCAGATGACCAATCATACTAACATTGTTTTAATTTTCAAAGTGGACTCTCCCGAAGTGGTTAATCATTTTAGACATATAAGTTTGTGCAATGTTTGTTATAAGATCATTACCAAGATTATTGTTAATAGGTTGAGACCGCTACTAACAAAATGCATTTTTGATCAGGGTGCCTTTGCACCAGGAAAATCCATACATGACAATATTTTAATGTTTAATGACTTTCAAAGGAGAAAAGTAAAAACAGGTACCATGGCAATGAAACTCGACCTAGAGAAAGCTTATGACATGCTGAATTGGAATTATATAAGATATTGTTTGAAAAAACATGATTTTGATGATGTTTGGGTAAACATGATAATGGATTGTGTTAGCACAGTTTCTTTCTCCGTTTTTGTCAATGTTAAGGCAGAAGGTATATTCTATCATTATATAGGTATTAGACAAAGTGACTCCCTCACACCTTACATTTTTATCTTGTGTCTTAAATCTTTAATCCGGCAACTGAATTTTCTAGCCAGGTCTATAAAATTTAATGTAGGCATAGTATCATCGCCCAATGGCTTTAGGATTTTTAACCTAATATTTGATGATGATTGCTTGATATTTTGCAAGGCCACTTCTAAGGCAGCGCATAATGTTAAGATAGTGCTTAACTCTTTTGCTAATGCCACAGGTTTAAAGATTAATTTTCATAAGTCTTCTTTGTATTTCTCTCCTAAAGTTACCGTGCAGGAAAAAAAAAGAATTGTAAGTATTGTTGGCATTCAACAAAAATGTACCATTGAGAAGTATTTGGGTATTCACAATGTAATAAAACAGAAAGACTCTGTTAATTCCAAGGAATTACTTCTCAAAATCTCTAACAAGCTTGCAGAATGGAAGAAAAGCTTTCTTTCTAGAGCTGGTAAACTTACTCTTATTAAGTCAAATCTTACTGGTATGCCTAACTATGTTTTCTCTTGTTTCAAATGTCTGGAAGACTTAGTCAAGAAAATTGATGATGAGGCTAGAAACTTCTTTTGGGGCCCAAGTAAGTCTCATCTTATTTCCTGGGCTGATGTCTGCACTCATAAACATTATGGTGGTCTTGGTGTCAAGCAAGTGAAGATCTTTAACAACTCTACTGTTACTAAGTTGGGTTGGAAAATTCTGACATAACCCTCATACTGGTGGACTAAAATCATGAAGGAGAAATATCTTTCTAAAAAATCTTTTTTTCACAGCTGAATATAAGCAGGGACACTATTATGCTTGGAAATGTATTTTAGAAAATAGACATTTAATCACTGAACGTATGAGATGGATTATTGGGAATGGTAATGATATAAATTTTTGGACTCATAATTAGGCTTATCATGTTCCCCTTTATCACCTCATTGACAATACTATGAGAATGCAGGTTGATCTAGATGAATGTGTTGTTGATATAAATAATGGCAACTGGAACAAGCATAATTTAATTGCATAAAGTTTTGAATCAGAATATTGTGAATACCATATGTGGGATTTCTATTCCAATCTATCCTCAAGAGGATGTTTTTGTTTGGGGTTCTTCAAGCTCTGGTAAGTTCTCTATTAAAACAGCTTCCAATCTTTAGTACACTGGTTTGGAAAAACATAAACATGCTGGTATTCTTAAGAAAATATGAAATTTAAACATTCCTCCTAATCTGAAGGTTTTCAGTTGGATCATTCTTAAGGGAATGCTTAAAACCCGAGACAGACTCTTGAAAATGTATTTAATCCCTAATAATGTTTTCCCTCTTTTTCTTAACCAAGAAGATGATATTAATCACTTGTTTTACAGATGCCCTTGTGTGTTAAAAGTTTGGAAACTTTCCAATATGACAGATCCAACTAGGTCTAATGATTTGATCAGAAGTATGTACAATTTGGTTGATGATAAAAATCATGATACATCATTATGGCTTTTGGAGTCGACCACAGAGACAGGGATCTGGGGTTAGTTCTAGTGGGTTCAGTAGATATCGACCTACTCCACTAGCATCCGGAGATTTTCCTTTATGCAACATCTGTCACAGATGCCATTCTGAACAGTGTCAGCTTGAGACTTCAACTTGCTACCATTGTATTCAGATGGGCCACTTTTTGAGGGCGTGTCCGCATAGGGACACCTCAGGTGAATTTTTGGCACAGGGTTCTGGTAGTGATCAGGGAGCCACTTTAGGGGTTAGAACTGCACCGCCATCGAGGTAGACAACTTATCAAGACCAGGGCCAGAGTGAGCGACCAGCTGGACAGACTGGATAGGTCTGACTTCATCGGATGATTCTACAAGTGGGTAGAGCATCTCCAAAGGTGATTATTGGTATGTTGCATAGTTTTGGCTATTTATACTTTAATAGATCTAGGGGCGACACACTTTTTTATCTCCATGAGATTAGCATCAATAATTAACATACCTTCCACTCCTTTATTGAAAATGTGGCGAGTGATATATCCCTCTAGTGAGGTGATTTTAGTGGGACTAATGTATCAAGACTGTAGCGTTATGGTTAGAGGTTTTGGATTGTCTGCCAATCTGATACCTCTTGACATCGCAGATTTTGATTTAATTCTAGGTATGGGCTTTCTGAGCAATCATCAGGTTTTGGTTGATTGTCATCGAAAAAGGGTATTTAGAAGTCTAAAGTTACCTGAGATTTTATTTTGCAGGAAAAGAAATGTTTTTTCATTATGCCTTATTTCAGCGGTGAATGCTGAGAAGATGTTGCGAAAAAGGTGCACCACATATCTAGCACATGTAATAAATACCAATATTTTCACCCCTAACCTTGAGTAGATTAAAGTGGATAGGAAATATCCCGATTTCTTTCCTAAGGAATTACCAGGTCTTTCTCCAGTAAGGAAAATCGATTTCACGATTAAACTACTTCCGGGTACAGGCCCCATAGCTCAAGCTCTATATAAGATGGCTCCAGCTGAGTTGAGAGAGTTGTAGATTTAGCTTCAAGAACTAATTGATAAGGGTTTCATCCATCCTAGCATATCACCATGGGGAGCTCCATTTTTATTTACGAAAAAAAAAGATGGATCAATGAGATTATGCATCGTTTATCGGAAGCTAAATCAGGTTACAGTGAAGAATAAATATCCACTGCATTGGATTGTTGATTTGTTTGATCAGCTAAATAGAGCTATGGTATTCTCTAAGATCAATTTGCGATGGTGATATCATCAGTTGCAAATTAGAGAATCAGATGTCTCTAAAACCACGTTTCGATCTCGATATGGGCACTATGAGTTCCTAGTTATGTCGTCCGGCCTGACGAATGCACCTGTTGCCTTTATGGATTTGATGAATCGAGTATTTTAGACATATCTTGATAAATTCGTCATTGTATTTATTGACTGAGGGCTTTGAGAAAAGCTCAGTTATATATCAAGTTTAGTAAATGTGAGTTCTGGTTTGACATAATTGAATTTCTTGGCCATGTGATTTCAGCAGATGGAGTTAGTGTTGATCCTGACAAGGTGGAGGCAGTGTCAAATTGGAGAAAACCTACCAGTGTAGCTGATATCAGGAGTTTTCTAGGCTCAGTCGGTTACTACTGTCGGTTTGTGCAAGAATTTTCACATATTACTGCACCTCTTACCTAACTTATGAGGAAATGAGTCAGATTTGAATGGTCAAAGGCGTGTGAGGAAAGTTTTTAGAATTTAAAGACAAGGTTGACCAGTGCTCCAGTGTTGACTTTACCAGATGATAGTGGGGAGTTTACCGTTTTCAATGATGCTTCCAAGTTAGGCTTAAGATGTGTGTTGAGGTAGCAAGGCAAAGTTTTCGCTTACAGTTCCCTACAACTGAAACCTCATGAAATGAATTACCCCACTCATGACTTGGAGTTAGCAGCAATTATTTTTGCATTAAAGATTTGGATACACTACTTGTATGGTGCCAGGTGTCAGATTTTTACTGATCATAAAATTCTTACGTATTCCCTCACACAACCATAATTGAATTTGAGGCAGAGGAGGTGGATGGAACTGTTGAGTGATTATGAGTGCACATTTGAGTACCATCCTAGAAAGACGAACGTAGTAGCTGATGCTCTTAGGTGGAAATCAGGAGTTTCTCTGTCGCATATGCAAATGACTCGGATGCCACTATTATCTGAGTTGCGATCCACTGGCGTATTTTTTTATACAAATGAGGATGAACTGACTGTTTTACTTTCCAACTTTCAGGTTTGACCTGTTCTTATTGACAAGGTTCGTAAATTACATGATTATAATGCTTCATTGCTGAAACTAAAGGAAGCAGTACATGGCGGCAGACAACCATGCTTTACATTATAGAGAGATGGCTTGCTAGTGATCAAAGGTAGACTTTGTGTTCCGAACAATGAAGAGTTGAAACGAGAAATACTTAATGAACCTCATTGTTCAGCATATGCAATGCATACTGGTAGTACGAAGATGTATCGAACTCTTAAGAAGTATTGTTGGTGGCCTAATATGAAAAGGGAAATAGTGGCATATGTAAGCCAATGTCCCATTTGTCAACAAATGAAGGCAGAGCGGCAGAAACCTTCAGGTTTGATGCAACATCTAGAGATTCCGGTCTGGAAATAGGAGGTTACCATGGATTTTGTATACAAACTACCTTGTACATCCAAAGGTCATACGAGTATTTGGGTAGTTGTGGATTGCTTCACGAAGCTTGCACATTTTATACCAGTTTCAAAGAAACTTTTTGTGAGAAAACTAGCTCAGTTGTATATGCAGAAGATTGTGAAGTTACATGGTCTTCCCGTTTCTATTATCTCAGATCAAGATTTCCTTTTCACTTCACAGTTCTGGAGAGCTTTACAAGAAGTTATGGGAACCAAGTTATAATTCAGTACAGCTTTTCACCCCCAAACGGATGGCGAGTTCGAGAGAATAATCATGACACTAGAGGATATGCTAAGATCCTGCGTATTGAAATTTTTGGGAAAATAGAATAAGTACCTGCATTTGATGGAATTTACATATAATAATGATTTCCACTCTAGTATTGGAATATCACCATATGAAGCGTTACGCGGGAAACAGTGTAGGACCCCGCTGTGTTGGAGTGAGGTAGAAGCGAGAAGCCTTATTGGTCCATATATTATGCAAGAAACGACGAAGAACGTGCAGATCATTCGAGACAAGTTAAAGGCTGCCCATGATCGAAAAAAGAGATGCAGACGTTAGGAGTAAGAATTTAAAATTCGAGGTTGGTGATTGGGTATTTTTGAAATTGTCGCCATGGAAGGGTGTTATGCGATTTGGAAGGCGTGGCAAGCTTCAGCCACGATACATCGGACCATATGAGATTATTGAACGTGTTGGTGGTGTTGCTTATCTTTTGGAGTTACCATCAGAACTAGCACATGTTCATGATGTATTCCATGTGTTCTTATTGTAGAAATACATCTCCGACCCTTCTCATGTCATTGTGCCTTAGCAGATCCCGTTACATGTGAACTTGGTCTATATTGAGGAACCAGTGGAGATTCTTGACCGTAGGGAGCAGGTTCTTCGGAACAAGACCATTCCTTTAGTGAAAGTATTGTGGAGGAATCATGCAGTGAAAAAAGCCACCTGGGAACCAGAGCAGCACATGAGGGAGTAGTACCCTCATCTTTTCTAGCAGGTGTGTAAATTTCGAGGATGAAATTTTTGTAAGGGGATAGATTGCTACGACCCGAACCGAAATTACGCACTTATCGAATTATATTAAGCTTTATTGCGGATTAGTCGAGTTGAGTGCGTTGTTAACAAAGTTTTCACTGAGCAATAATTTGATTTGACTTTCTTCACAAAAGTTATATAGTATTTAATTTCGATCTCGTAGGAATTTTTGAAGAATTTTTCGGATAAGTGAGCTATTTCTATGTTTATCAGAAGTTCATGTGAGATATTTTTTGAAATATAAATTATTTTTAGTCGGTTAAATCTTGACTGTTTGATCGCGATAAGATCGAATTTGGGTCATTGATCTTTTGAAGAGCTTAAGGGTATAAATAGGTTTTATTTTTGAAAAATAATTCAGAAAATTGCACGGCCTCGACCTGTTTTGCTCCCCCGCCTACCCGAAATCCTTAACCCGACCCGAAACGCAAATTCCTGCTACCTCCGGCGACGAAAAAGGTAGGAGATTGAAGCCCTAAGCTTCCTTGATTGTTTGGTGTGAAATTTTTTGGGATTTACAGGTGTTTTCAGGTCACTGAATTGGGTTTTGTAATGTTGAATCGCTGTTGCCGGTGGCTGTGCTCCGGCGAGGTTTGGGGGTCGAGAGTAGGGGAATTTTGAAGCTCTCCCTCTTCTGAGTCTAACTAAGCAGGTTGCGTGGTCCGACGAAGCTTCACGGCAGAGCTTCAACACCTCGAAGATTCCGGTCAATTTAGGGTCTTCAGCTTTGAGAGCAAATTTCTGCCACGTAGGGGTGAGTTGAGGCACGTAGACTTAGGGGTTAGGTTGAGCTCGAGGAAAAGAGTATTTTAAGGGGTCGATCGCCATTGTTGGTGGCGATCGCTGAAAATTAGTTTTTCAAGTTGTTTCGGTTAATTCCTGTCAAACGTCTTCGAAATCGACTTCAGTCCAGTTATGAAAGTTGTAGGGTTTGTCGAGAGCTTTCCAATGAGGGGTCGAACGTCCCATTTGAGCACTTTCACCAGAGGGGGTGTGACCCATGCGTCGTTGCAACTAGTAGTTTATAGAATTCATCGGCGAGAACTTTTGGCGATATTTTTAAAGCCGGTTTCCTTAGTTTTACGTATATTCTGATAACGTATGTGATCCGTATTTACAAGACATCGTGAACGCGACCCTAGCAGCGAAGGAAATTCCGCTGGACCCCAGTAGCAGTCACAGACTTATGAGTGGACCTTTTTATTTTCACAGTCATAGCGAGTTCAATTTTCAGTATTTTAATTTAATTTACAGTATATTTTAGAAAAGTTTATTTTTTTAGGTTTTTCTTGTGATGACATTAGTTAGTTGCAATGATGCACTGATTGTTCGGCTGATCACCTGATAGTCCAGTCAGGGGAGGTCAGGGTGCTTCGTCTGGTTGTTAAGGGAGGTCAGGATACCTCGTCTGGCCCATCACCTACATTTTTTTATAAAGATTGTCTACTCAGGTTAGGAAAAAACTCCTGAGCGACTTCCTCCATCAGAGTTTAGATTTATACTTGAACTCGCTTTATTTTACAAAAATCAATGGAAAGGCATTAAATCATATTTTATTATTTACACAGATTATATGAGATTTTTGTCCACTCACGCTAACCTTTTATATTTTTTTTAAATGCATTTCCCTAAGCCTTTTGTTTTCTGTTGCCCAGGCTGCAGTATAAATCCTGAATTTGTGTGGTGTCATCAAAGACTTTGAGTCCATTTGTCAGCTATTCATTCAGTAAGTTCCAGTTGACTGTCAGACTTGTTCATATGTATCATATGTTTATAGAAGTCGCTCTGAATTCCAATTGTATTATGTAGTTTTCAGTAACTCGTGTAATAGTTGAGTTTGTTTTTCTTTGTATTCAGAACCAGCATATTGTAAATATGTTTTTAAATTCCTGAGTTGAATTCCTGGTTCTTGTTTATGTTATTTATTGAGAAATTTGGATGGACAATCGGTGGTCCACGGTTTATTTTTGAGAATCTAGTTTATAAGTGTTCTCTTCTTGCAGGTTTTTGGGTTGTTTAGTTTTCAAGAGAAATTATGTCAAAATTTTCGTAGAAATTCTCATAGTTTAGTTAATCGTTAGGATTTATTCAAGTTTACTAGCTAAACTATCTATTTTACTAATTAAACTAGAGTTTGGTCCTTTTACAGGATGCCTTAGACGATCTTTCTTGTAATTTTTTTTTCCTAAAAAAAAACCAATCATGTCATCAAATTAATCTTCAAGGAAATTTTTCATTGGAATGAAGCCTAGATGAACAAGCATAAGGTTGGCCACATAAGCATGTTGATGCTCATAAAATTTAGAGTTCCTTGCGGTCTGCAACTTATCTCTGCAGTATACAATACTAAGCAGGCAGTTACGCAGCTGGCCATGCCACAATTGGTTACTCTAAATACATGCGTGGCCGGAATTGATTAGTAATGAGGCCGGCCTTAATGAGGTCTATAATTGGTTGGAATGTACATCCGTAGATAGTAAGCTAATACTTAATAAGGAATTTTAACAAACACAAGGCATCAAAGTAATTACATTTTGGTCTCTGGGATATGAAGGTGTTATCTGAACGCATCAGTTACGTCCTCACCTTCAGCTCGCAGAATGGAATGAGTACGTTTGAACGAGCGAGCAAGCGTTCACTTTAGTTTCTTCTCAGATTTTCCAGGCCGGTGAGTCAAAATTCCACTTCTCTTAATTGCACCTACTACGTACTAGTATCATCGATCTTGCCATATATGAAGAACACGCACATTCACACCCATCTTATTCATCAAACAAATTTTAAAGATATTCATAGCTCGATCTCATGGCCGCGAGTTTCAAGCTAGCCTCTGTGCTTCATGTTTGTTCTTGCTCTTGTGTTTTGCTGTAATAGGTTTCAGTCCGTATCAGAAGCTCATCCTCTGAGTAGCAATGTGTTTTGTAAGGAGAAGTACATTACCGAAATGATGAGTACTAGCGAAGGCGGTGGAGCTGATTTGATTCCAATTAGCAGAAAGGGACGACTCGGCGTCACCAATCTTCAAACTCTTGGAGGGATTAAACATGAAGGTCCAAGCGGAAGAGCGGGTCATGCCATCGACAATCATCACACTCGTTCAGCATTTCTTGGAGGGATCAAAAAGTCCGGTCCAAGCGCTAGTGGCCATGGACCAAGCGCTGTAAGAGCTGTATATTTGGACCTTTCTTCTACTTGTAAAGCTTTACTGGTGTTTAATGAACTAGGCCATTCGCTTTTTGTTTGGTGATCACCAAAGCGAGACTTTTGTTATGAAATTTGCCAGCTAAATTGGGTCCTTCTCAAGTTCCCCTGTCTATCATGAACACAAAATTTCATATGACAACCATGCTACATATAAGATGAAGAAAAGTCCCAAAGAACGTACGGGGACCAAATTATCAACCATCCATTTTGCCGGGATGTGTCGTATAAGGCTACATGTTGATCAAAGCCAACAATGTATCTCTTGTCAGTTTTCCATCTTCAATTGGGTTTCTGGGGACCATTGGATATCACATAATGTTAGACCACTCCTTAAAAGGGTTGGGATAGCCGGATAGACCGTTAGATATTTATCTAAGGTGAACTTGTAATTAACTTAATAAAGTCCAACAGTTACATGTGTTTTGTGAGATAAGTGATTGAGATTAAACGAAATGTTAGTTTGTGTCAATATCTAATGTATCTGATAAGATAAAGGTTAAGGGTTTACAGTGTATATCTGATAAACTAAAGAATATCATAAAGACTTTTTGGTAAGTTGAACTTAAGTTACCTTGTGAGATGGAACTCAAGAGACTTAACTAATATAAAGAGAAGTCCCTGTGCACACAAAACATAACGTAAAATACATTCTCATTGTCACAGTGAGTTCACAAAAAAGTGTTTCATAGAAGATCTTTCTCATTGTTCTAATGTCTCTCAACGCGAACAATCAAGGTAATTCTCTAGTCCTTGGTTATCAACAGTCGTATACATATAAGTGTAATGTTTGTGCTTAACATTAAAATAAATTGTATCTATGACAATTTATGGTTACAGTCAACAATTGGTATTAGAGCATACCACAAATTTTCATCCATCGTCTTGTTTTATGCATTTTTGTTTGTAAAATGGTTTCAAAAGTATCTAAGAAAATGATTTACAAATCAAAACAATAACAGACCAAGAAATCTTCTTCTAGACCTAATTAAATACAAGGGCCCGGAACCCATTTCCTTGTTTTGAACATGGCCAATTTCTTTGTGCTTTGTTCAATTAAACCTCAAGAAGAACACAAGTGCACGTGGACGGGTCAAAATCCCAGTTTTGAGAAAATGGTTCTTCCGCAACCGAAATGATTAGTATCAAAAATATAATTTTTAGTTTCATTGTTTTGCAATCAAGTTGTTGGGTGATACCATAAAGTCATCAAAGTGTCGAATTTTCATCGTTTTTCTACTATTGCTTCCGCTTATCTAACTATGCAGCGCTGGAGCTTCCGGGTAAGTTTTGATTGATAAAACTTGATCTCTTATTATTTTGTGTGATTGAATCATGCATAGAACCTTAGAGCTCACCTGGGGAGCATTAAGAGATTGTGTTGGTGCCCAGATGAAACTTAATTATGTCGAATTTGGTTGAAAGTGTGACATGCATAATCTGAATACCTTCTGATTGTGAATGTTTTGTGCTTTTGAGTGTGAAACATATGGTTAATCATATATTGCTTCAGAGAATTTGATACCTATGTATATTTTCTACCAAATATATGATTGTAATGAAACCTTTTCAAAAGGAAACAAGCATGATATGAATTAATCTTAAGATCTTTAGTTAAAAGGAACCTTTTGAGATACATGTTGCCACAACAAACTATTTTGAAACTTTTCTTTTGGCTATGAAGCAAAGATCTAGAAATTGCATATTTTGTGTATTGAACATGACTGTATCATCCACATATGACTTATGTAACGTCCCAATTTACACCTCATAAAATCGAGCACATTACAGTGTTGCGTGTCCCTAAAACTCAAGCTAAAATTCTTAACTTAAGGCAAATTAAGAAAGAATTTTTTTTTCTTCTGTAAAGTAGATAAGAAATTTAACTAGCGGAAGCGTCTATTGAATATAAGGTGAAAACGAGAAAACCATAAAGTGAAATACTTTAGAAACAAATACAAGTCCCGTAAAAATTAACAAATAGTAGTCTGGTTCAAAGACAGATTTGAATGATTGATAGGAGCAACATTTCACAACAAGCTAACAAGAGAAGAACTTTACAAACAAGTTATGCTCAATAAAAAAATCAAGCTGGAATAAATGAAATGAGTAGACCTGTCACACGGATCTAACTCTATCCATGACATATGAGACACAAGAAAAATCAAGCCACACTAGCATCATCCAATTGTCCCGTCTTCATACACAGTACGTACATCCAAAACTGTTGTAAATGTGAGCTTTTGTCCTCTCTGCTCAATAGGGTTGTACCTAGCTAGGTATGAAAATAAATATTGAAATCATAGGCGTCGACAAGTAAATGAAAAATCATGCAGATGATAAAATTCTCAAAACCACAAATCATAGCAGTGAATAAAAATATAGTATGGCCCATAGAGAAAACTCAAATCTGATGACCGGATTCTGTGCCAACTACCACCTTACCACGATTAATATCGTCTACTTGGCGAGTTGTAACAAGAGTGTCCACTTACGCCGTATCGCCTAGAAGCATTGCTACACTTTAAAGGATGTTAGACACTCTTCCGCCCATATAGCCCCTCCGGAGGTTTAGAGGATTGAAGCTCAGGGAAGTCGCTATGCTCCTCTCACTCTCATGTCATCAAACAAAAACTCATATACAATGAAAACATTGTTATCATTCAATAAAGAAAATACATTCTTTTGTAAAATCACTAACTAAGGTAAAACCAGAGTCCCCTACCTGGAACATCGCCACTTTGATATCCACTTGCTTTCCTCGGCCAACACCACCATATTTCACATCTCGGGTAACTGAAATCCAAGTCCGACATACTCAATGTCATTAAATCACTTCATATCAATTACATAATATCACCAAAGCTATGCCAAACAAGATTTCTGAAAAGATACAAACTTATTCTTTACAGTCATTACATGTCCAACAATTTGCTAAGGACACTCATATTAAACCAAGTTTAACAAATATCACTTATTGATCTTATATCACCACTTATATTACCAAACTTCGGATAAAAAAATTATCCAACTATGCTGTGGTCGCTTGACAACTCCAAAATCCTATTAATATCACTTAATTACTTCGGCAACAAGAACACAATGCCAATATATACTTCATAACAAATAAAGTCATCATGCGCATCTTTTCCAAATCACAACACATAACTATAAAACCACATATAAACACTCCAAATTCACCACTTCATAGTTTCATCAATTAAACAAAGTAGAGCATCTAATGTTTGATTACAGTAGGACCTAACATCAAAACTAGATGGAGAAGTTCCACGAACGTCGTCATGTACAATGAACATCCACGATGACCAATGATACCGAAAAATGAAAAACATCAAACTTGATAGAATCCAAAAACTGATTATACTAACATGCAAAGCTAGAAGAGTAGATCACGTCTCTTACCTCATGCAAAGCAAATCGCCAATGTGTCATGGCCGGATAAGGGAATTTAGTCGCGAGTCGGTCTCCAAAATGGGTTTCAAGCTCTCAAAGATAACTCATACTCAATCCCAGTCGAAAAACATCACCCATACCCAGATGAAGAGGATTGGATAGAAGGAATTCACATGCAACACGAATTAGAATCCATTTGATGCTCAACTGAAAATCAAGAAACTGTAATGACCAGTGTCCATGTTTACCTTGATCTAGAATGTCTCCACCGTTGGATAGTCACAAAATTTGGATATGATACCGAAGACACAATTCTAAAAATATTTCACGAAGGAGTCGATTCTGGTCTCTTCTCAACTAGCTCCAAGTGTTTTAACACTTTCAAACCAAAAGCCCACATCACTAAATTTAATTATGATCAATGGTCTGCATTATCCCACTTAAATCCAATGGTCTAAATATCCTATAAATAGAATATTTTTTTATTTTTAATCTTCTAAAATTCGAAATAAATAGGAAACACTTTCGAAAAATGCCACAGAAATTACCACGGACTCATGATGATGCGTACTTATTTGCCAAACCTTTAAGCCAAGAATTTCATTTTTTTCAAAATTTCATAACATTTCCTCGAAAGTCTTGGCAATCACTGAGATAACAAATCAAGTGCCGCATTTATCACCTTAAATATTTCTGGGGTCTCACAACTTATCATTACATGTTTAAATGCAAAATTATCGTACTAAAGATGGTTTTTTGATCATATAAAGCATAGCTAGAATCATTCTTTTTGCCCACGGGTAATACTTCTAGCTATAACATGGTTGAAATAAAACATTGTTTGGTAAAAAGGAAACTAAGGAATAAATTTTATGCTTTGCCCACAAATGGCTTAAATTTATTAATTAAGAAATGTATGCAAAAGAACTCTGTGAATTGTTTTCTGATATGTCTTCAATAGTTTACAGATGTGTTGAAATGAATTATACTCTATTGTTAGTTGATTATCAGTTTTACCTTAAATAATTTTTCAAAATAGAACTAAAGGACTTAACAAACTTTTGTTTTCTTTTCTAGCTTTTACTCTGGTCAACCTTGGAACTATTGTTCCCCTTAATGGTAGCAATTACAAGAGTTGGAAAGCTGACTTAGACCTCAACCTAGCTCAGCAGAATGTTAATTGGTGTTTAACTACCCCAATCCCGGCTGAAACCATGTCTGATGTTGTAAATGGTGGGATTCCTGATAAGGATATAGCTAGTGAGTTCTTTACTGGCATAGCTGAGAGATTCCAGATCAGTGACAAGGCTGAGACTAGCAGATTGCTTGATGCTTTACATGGGATGAAGTATGAGATGTCCATGAATATTCGGGAGTATATTATGAAGATGATAGAGATAGCATCCCAACTCATTGCCCTTAAGATGCCTCTGGGAGATGATATGGTAGTTCACCTAGTTCTAAAGTCCCTGCCCATGGAGTTTGATCAACTGAAAACCACATATAACACCCAGAAGAATAAGTGGACTCTAAATGATCTCATTTCTGTTTGTGCCCAAGAATAAGAGAGGATCAAGAGTGTCACCACCTACCTCCTCACCACCAAGTCAGAAGAAAAGAAGTCAAATGCAGAGAACAAAGCTAGTTCCTCTAAGAGCCTAGGAGTTCAGAAGAAATCAATGAAGGCTAGTGGCAACAAAGAGAGCATCAAGTGTTTCTTTTGCAAGCTTCAAGGTCCCATGAAAAGGGACTGTGACAAGTACAAGGCATGGAAGGCAAAGAGAGACGCTCCGGAGAAGAAGGTTGCCAAGGAGACTTGAGTTCAGCATACTCATTAGGAAGTGTACGAGAATCAGTAGTGTTTCAAAAAGTTTTCGTTGGGACGCCTTTTTCATGGGATTTTAGGCTAACAAGCCTGCTTAGTAGCTATGTACCATTATGAACTCTTTTCTGTTTTATTTGAGACATTGTTTTTAGTTTTAGTTATCAATGAATAAGAGTTCTCGTGCTTCAGTTTTCTCCTTGTCTTACTGGTTATATTGATGATTGGTTTCTAACTCTTTATTAACAGAAAATTTAGTGTTATTTCAATTTTCTTTTGACACATACTAAATGTTTGGGACATGTTTCCAAAAAACTATTTGAGTTTGCATCCACTGTGATTGAAATTTAGTTTCAACATTTTATTTTTTCCTATAGAAATTGTATGTTGCTGGGATTGAAGCCTCTTTTACCATCATGTTTGGGATTGATAGCTTTGATTTGTTGTACATGAAAGTTTTCAAGCACATTAAAAAAAATTCATTGAAATAACTACAGTACTTCTTAATTATATTTTCAACTTTACTGTGTTTTCAGTTTTAATTGCGAACACTATTTTTATGGATAATTGAACAATGATTATTATTCAATTGAGTGAGAGAATATTGTAGTTTCAAAGTTAAAGTGCAATATTATGGTGCATTCATATGCACAAGTATTTTATAGGTTGAAAGATTAGCTTATACAGTAAAAATTTCATGGAATAGCATTGCAGTTTGTACCAAGGACCAAGTTAAACGATCAGCCAGATACTTTTATAGTATGGTTTTTGATATCATGACCAATGTTGTTAATACTTTTGACTTTTTTGTTTTTCTGTTTTTTAAAACAAAGTGGTAGCATGTTACTTATTACAGGAATGCATATAGACTTTATTTTGATGTTTAGACAGTTTGTGCATGCAAAGATTTTTGAAGTATAATTAGCACCTAATCACAGTAAGCTCATTCATCAAGTTACTAACATTAGTGTCTATTGTGATGCATGTTATGTCACAGGTAATGCATGGAGGTAATGCATGGAATTGATATTCTGCCAAGTCCTACTGTATAGATGTATAAATTTTGGTGTAGCGGGAGACATGTTATTTTAGTTTTGATATCCTTGTTGATTTGAATCTTAATTTTCTGGAATTCAGCTTTAAGTTATGTTCTTAATAATTTTGATTTCTTAAAGTAAGTTGTTGCAAGGTTGTCAACTTGTTTTTAAGTTTAAGCATGTTGTACATGTTTATATCATTATATGTTTACTTTTGTTGCCTATAAAGATAATACTTGTTTAAGGAAATAAATGATACATATAGAAGTTTTCAATGTGAAGGCTGTGTCAGGTTCTTGCATACGGAACCATAAGGTGGACTGAAGTTACATTTGAGTTCATTTCATATTCATCAAGGAACTCTATGTAATTATAAATTGATATTCTTGTTTGAATTTTGTGGTTTGTTATTGTAATTACAATGATCATGAAATTGTTGCATTTTTCAGTGTAATTTATTTTCTTGGTTCTTCATTATGACAGATCGACATACCAATGTAGTAAACTTATACATTGTTTTTAATCTCACCTGCGCACCAGAGAATGATTGATATACTCTAATTAAGCATGTGTTCTTGTTGTTTAAGCTAATCACAGTCCAAGTGGGAGATTGTTAGATATTTATCTAAGATGGACTTGTGATTAACTTAATAAAGTCCAACAGTTACATGTGTCTTGTGAGATAAGTGATTGAGATTAAACGGAATGTTAGATTGTGTCAATATCTAATGTATCTGATAAGATAAAGGTTAAGGGTTTACAATGTTTATTTGATAAACTAAATAATATCATAAAGACTTTTAGGTTAGTTAAACTTGAGTTACCTTGTGAGATGGGACTCAAGGGACTTAACTAATATAAAGAGAGGTCCCTGTGCACACAAAACATAACATGAAATACATTCTCATTCTCACAATGAGTTCACAAGAGTTCTCACAATGAGTTCACAAGAAAAGTATTGCATAGAAGATCTTTCTCATTGCTCTGATGACTGTCAGAGCGAACAATCAAGGTAATTTTCTAATATTTGGTTATCAATAATTGTATACACATAAGTATAATGTTTGTGCTTAGCATTAAAATAAATTGTATATATGACAATTTGTGGTTACAGTCGACATAGACCACAATGCCTCCAACCCCACGCTGTCTACTTACCCTACCCCAAACCCTCCTCAATCAGTGCAGTGCTGCACAGCAAATGGGGATGATGATGGTTCTACTTATAGAGCGAGGTTATTATCAAATACATAATTAATGTATGCACAACTAATTAAAATGAAGGTACGTGTAACGTGTTAGATCACTTGAGCTGCACTTGGAGCCCTATACAACACTAAAATTTATTGTCAATCGGTTATGATTGTACCCGAATAAGCGAAAACAGGACATGTTCTCATGTTACAGACATTATTATCATATAAAAAGAGATCGTACGTGTATCCTAATTGATTGGATGAGTTGGGGACAGACTAAGTGTCTCCATTTTCCAAACCAGGAATATTATTGGAACAGTGATGATCCTGTCGAGCTATATCTAAATGACAGGATGGTGATGACTCTATCTTTATACTGATGCCATTACTTACCTTCCCCTGGTTTTCTTCACAATTGTTATTGTTGTGGCTGCTACTGTTGTTCATGAGCATAGCTGTATTTGTAGTAGTGGTAGTGTCCGGAGCTTCATGAATGGCATCATTAACATAAGGTGAAGGTGAAACTGAAGGTAGCTTTGACAGAAGAGCTCCAAGGCTGCTTGAAATGGAGGGTAGAAGAGGTGGTGGAAATGTAATCGACCAATTAGGATCTGGTACTGACATGGTAGATGATGATCCTGGCACTGTTCCTTTATGTGGTGTGTTCCAACCCAAGTTCATTGATTTGATCATCTGCGAATGATGAACTTCATCCGGTGGAGGCGTTTGGTTGAACAATCTCTTAACCCCTACACCAGCACTAGTACTGCTTCCATTAAGAATCATGTTCTGAGTGTTACTAGCTCTGAGGATGTAGGGATGTTGAATAGGTAAGTAAGGCCTTTGCATGGCGAAAACACCTGGTATGCTCTGCAGGTAGCTAAGTTTCCTTTGAATGCTGATCACCAAATTGAGATCTTCCACAATCTGTCATTAGACATCAAAATAATTGTGAATTTCCTGAAATTTCTAGGAAGGCTTATATATATATGATAAGAACATAGCGGACCTTATCAAAAGAGCCAAGCTGAATAAGGCCTTCTCTAACAGAAATGACTGCAATAGTCTGAATCCCGGAGTTAAACTGGCAGTCCCACGCTTTTGGTTGCTGTTAGTGAGAATAAATGGCTTGAGAAAATAAGGAATCAGAAAGACTAGAACTTGAGGCTTTTGCTATAATTCAACAAGGCATTACTTACAGTTTCAGAGGATATATTCCAAGATGAAATGAAGTTGGGATTGTCACCTTGGTATGGTGCATCTCGGAACACCCATCTGTGACTATTGTCTACTGCTACTTTCCCTAACAATCTGCAGCCAATATGTGCATACAATTTAGTGACTACTTACTATTGCCATCTACCATGTATGTCAACAAAAACTTAATTCTCAGTTCTCACCCTTCTCCATAGTTGTAGACCTCATGAGACATTTTGAAGAAGACATCAGCTCCAAACCTCCCCTTGATGTATCCACTGCCTGCTTGCTCACATTCATAGAAATCACAGAAGCCATCTTCCCAAACAAGAATCCTACAGAGATTAACCAGTATATACACTACACAATCATTTTCCTACCAATACTACTGCAAATTAAATACAAGACTCGATCATCAGAAAGGAACACACAGAATACTTTGTCTCAATTGTATAATATCTTTACCAGTTCTTTGTGTTGCCTTTGGAGCGATCAAGAACACTACCTCCATAGTCCCACCTGCAACAGATTAAACAATGTGATTTATGTGACTCACAAACCTTAACCTAGTTTGCACCAATTGTGACATGAACTGTCTTACTTTGGAGGAGGATAGTTGCGTGGCAAAATTCTCCAGAAGACGGCATAAACCCACTTGGAAGAGGAATTAGAAGAAGAAGAAGAATCTGATGAACATGAACATAAGCTTCTCAGAGTGTGCTGCAACAGACAGTTAAGCATGGGAAGCCCACTTTCCATTCTCAGCCTAGCCACAAGTGAGTCACACAAAGCAAGATAGTAAAGAGGTTGGGTGAGCTGTACTTTTTGGTTTCCATGCCAATGATGCCATCAACAATTAAATGGAAAAGAGCAAACTTGGACCTGAGTTTCCAAGCCTCAAATTAACAACACCAACTGGCTGAAAATGCTGGACAGTGGCCCTGTCATTGTTGGGTTACTTCAGCGTGGGACCTGAACATTTACGATTCAGAAACAAGGAATCACTGGATCAGCGCAAGCAATTGAGTTTTCACAGCCCAAAGTAGTGGTGGTAAGCAATCTTGTATAGATCAAACCATGCACGCCAGGTTATTACTATTGTTTTAGCCTCCGGGCGGCCAGTAGCAAAAGCTCAAGGTAACTTCTAACTAAATAGGTAATTAAGTAATACAGAACCAAAAATCCATTCTTATCGTTCCTTACCAGAAACTAAATAGCTCGATCTCTATCATACACGAATCTGCCTATGAACATACAGCCATGCAGTTTTGTCCTAAAAAATGATCAAAACTTTGTCATTAATATAGCTAACACCCCTGTGCTGGGTTTGTCTATTCTTCTTCTATATCTAATATCTTGCATTGCGGTGGTCCTTGATCAAGTCCCGTCTGGTTTCGATCTACTACCATGGAAATCGATCACTACACTACACATTATTATTGCATGAGACGTTGTCCTCAGTGCCTACACAATGGCCCCTCTCCAATTATGCACGTACGTATGCTTCACCTCCATCCTTAATCCAACTCCTAGTGAAAGAAACATTTTAGAGAATCTAATGTACGTACTTCTTCCTAATTAACGTTCGAGAAAGATAAAAATCGGTTATCGTGTCCTAGAACTCTAGAAGCCCAGTAACACACAACTTAATTTTGTCCCCGGCGGTAATACAGTAGTATTTTTCCCTTCTTATTGTAACATGTTACAACGACGAATATTTCCTCGGTAAAAAAAAATTATGAGAAAACTATTAATGACAAATAAGTCGTCGGGTAAGCGGAATCTAATATATTACGGGTATGTCCAAAAGTCTGAGTCTTGTGCAAACACATAGCTGAGAAGAGAGTGTTGGGATCCAACAGTGAGAGAGATGAAA
Source organism: Geum urbanum (assembly GCA_946800695.1). Lineage (NCBI taxonomy): Eukaryota > Viridiplantae > Streptophyta > Magnoliopsida > Rosales > Rosaceae > Geum > Geum urbanum. The sequence continues at coordinate 61,543,362 of OX327002.1, forward strand.
GTCCTCGGAATCGATTTCACCTGCGCGTTGGGTGCTCTGAGCAACGGTCAATTTCCCGACAAAGATTGCTTGCTTCCTCTTATTTCCACTCTTCTCGGCTACGCCATCGTCGCCGCTTCCACCACCGTTAAGCTCCCTCAGGCACATCTCTCTTCTTCTTCTACTTTGATTTCATTTACATATCATAATTCAAAGTAAAATTACAACTGTTTCGGTTGTTAATCTTTGTTTGAAATTAGTATAGAAGCCGACCTTCGACAGATCTCTGATACGGATGCTGAGATTTACAAGGAGTTTATTAGATACTCACTGTGTGTGTTATTTTGATGCTTTTGCTGTTTGATTTACAGATATTGAAGATTCTGGAACATGGAAGTGTCAGTGGTCTTAGTGTTTTGTCTTTTGAGCTCGAAGTAGTTGGTTACACAATTGCGTTGGCATATTGTCTTCATGGAGGGCTTCCATTCTCGGCTTATGGTGAATTGGCCTTTCTTTTGATTCAAGGTATGTCCCTCCTGCTATTTGCCATTTGAACTCGAACATCAAACATCACTTGATTTAGATGTTTCTGTTCATTCGATTCATTCTGCAATAGTAGTGGTTATAAATTTCTCGAGATTTTCAGACTAGGTGGCCCTTGAATTTGTTAAGTGCAGAAATTCTCTGTTTACACCTATTCATTTATTGCCACTATGAAATCGTTTATTGTCTTGTCATGGAGAACATCACGCAATTTTGTATCTTTACCCTGAATCTGTCTATATTCCGAGTCTGTTGCTTTAGTCACAGAAGGTTTTTGTTTTATACAATTTTGTAGCATCAGGAGAGCCATCACAAACCATTTAACACAGTCCTGGTTATGCTTTTGATTTTACAGCGCTGATATTAATCGCCATTATCTACTATTACTCCAAACCTGTCAGCACCAAAAGATGGATGGGGGCATTACTGTATCCTTTTACCTAAGAATCAGTTTAATTGTGGTGATATCTTTCTGTTGTTTCAACTTCATCCTGTAAGATTGAAAGCGGCGGTCAACTTTTTCCTTAATATAATGGTTTTCTAGATATTGTGGTGTAGCTCCAACCATATTAGCAGGTCGAATTGATCCTGTTTTATTTGAAGCACTATATGTGAGTAGCCACTTTCACTGTCCACTATAAATCTGTGCATTTGTAATATCAAATACTTTTCCCATAGCCTAAATCATGATTATACAATTTCTTACAGGCATCACAACACGCAATTTTTCTGTTTTCCAAGATCCCACAGATATGGCAAAATTTTTCTGTAAGGCTTGCTTTATTTCCAAATTGGGAGTTATTACTTCTAAGATCAAATGTCTGTTAATTGCATGTCTCACTTTTCAAGTTGCAAGGATTCTCTGGCTTACTAAGTAAGTCCTTGCATTTGGAAATCGAGACGAATCCTTGCAAGAGAATTTTGTGTTTTTATCTCTACTAGCTAATCCAAATAATCATTGTCTTCGGTTACTTTGAGCATTCACTGTTTTAGGTACTTTCTTATGCTGTATAACCATTTATTGCACAGACCAAAAGTACAGGACAGCTCAGCTTCTTAACGAACTTTATGAACGCTGGAGGTTCCATGGGTATGTCCATATTGCTAGATGGGCTATATGCAGTACTGTGCAAGTATATGTTGAAGAAAACTTACAGATATCTTAACTTCCTTTTGCAGTGAGAGTTTTCACCAGCATCCAAGAACAAGCTCCAAAAAGTGGTATCCTAGACTGTTGGCTGTTGCTTTAAGTTGCATTTTCATTGAATTAACTAACCATACCAAAAAAACTAATATGGAAAAATGTTTGTTTTCTTAGTCATAGTTTGTACAAGTAGCTAGTTCTCAGGTCCACCTACTTATAACTGCCAATTTACCTTTTCACAGACCTGACATGACTAACAACATTTAGTTCCCCATATCCTATAACAATAGTAATGTTTGCATCACCAAAACTAAGGTAAAGCAATTGTTTTATGTTATTATCTGCTTAGCTTTTTAAACACCAAGTCATTTTGATAGAGTACTTCATTTTTTATGCTCCCCAAGTTTGACTTTTATACATTTCTTCATTCATTTGCTGTCCTTAATTAATCAAAAGTTTTGCTGGGCTCTGTACTTGGTATTGCAACAAATGCCACCCTCCTGAGCCAGATACTTCTGTACCAAAAGCCAAAGTCTGGTGCTGAGAAGGAGAAGAAAACAGAATAGAAGAATGATGACCACAGATATAAATAGCTTTGCTTCAGTAGGATACCAACAGTTGCAGCAAGGGAGCCACTGGTTCCAGAGGTGGTAGCTATCACTTCCTAGAATGGAGACGACAGACAATATTCATCTATCTGATAGCATTATCATATGACCCTTTGGGTTTATTTTTATATTTTCCATACAGTGAATGTTGGTGGAAATTATGGTGGATTCCTCTTTACTTCTTTTCCTTTTCAAAGTTACATGTAGTTTCCTTTTTATGATTATTGCTTTAATCTTTACATGTCACATAAGGGCCATGTGAAATGAACCTTCCAATGGTACCAAAGCGTGCTTAAGATTATTGCATATATGAAACACATACCTGAAGCTTTACCCTCTTTTATGTGAAAAAGAGTAGTAATTTTTTTTAAATGTTTCATCATGTTACGTAGTTTCATAGGGAATGAAGGATGAACTGTTACTCGAGCAGGCTTTGCACAGATATATCTGATATCTGTTTCCAAAATAGGAATGAAGATGGATGTGGTTACATCTTTGAGTTCTCTTTAGAACGATGCATCTTCTTTTTGCGTTTCCACACTGACAACATAGATCAGCACCATTGAATCCATTGATACCTTACCTTACCCTTGTTTCCTTCTACTAATTTGGAGGGAAAGATATTCAAGTATCTTCTTACCCAAACTGTCAACTACGGTCAAGGAATAATTAATTCTGGACTGTTACTAGTACTAGGGTTTGTTTCATAAAAGAAAACTCTCCAACAACTGTAGAACTGAATCAGGCACAAAGTTTCTGTACACACATGCTAGCAATACTAACTTCATTCTTTACATACATGCTAGCAATACTAACTCCATATACAGCTTTTGTTATGGCCAAATCAGTGACCACCCTGTTACTCCTTGTTCCAGAAGGCAAGCACAACAAAATATTGCATATGGCCACGATTCATACAAATTGATTCCTTGCAAGTGTGATCAGCAAGGATGTTCAAATAACAGGGGTGCATCGATATTTATAGGAAGACCAAAAGGAAATGAAAGATTCAACCAACAGCTAAGCCAACAGCTTTTGTATAAGAAATTCTACCAAGTTCAACTGGTCAAACGTAATCTTCTTGTGATTCAAAACTGGTTAAGTTATCAACTAATCAAATAAAATCTAAACAGAAACCAAGGATTATATATACAGAACTCTTGTGGTAAACAAGACATCCCGTTTTCACCAGAAATCAACCAAAAGCATCAATGGAATCCGCTCTGCAATTCTTGAAACTCTTCAAACTAAATGCAAACCAGTAACCATCATCAAACTATTACACATGTAATCATTGTGATGAATGGTGTTAAAGGCAAAGCTTCACACAAAAACAATTGACAAGAAAGAAGTGTGAAGATTGAATTAATAAAAAGCAAAGAACAGCACACAGCATTGGCGACCTAAGTACATAAAGGTTGGCATCGAAATAAAACAATACAGCAATGAAATAACAATGAACAACTAACATGAATTTTTTTGTTTTAGTCTGCAAGCTTCTGTTTGGTTTTCTGTTCAATAATACTAACTATTCCGACTAATCCACCTTCTCAGAGAGCACGCCACAAGGGTCCTCCCAGTTAAAAGGCCCAACTTTGACTTAAACGACGCCGACCTCCCAGTACTGCTTGAAGCAATGTCAGGAAATGTCGGTTGTGTGGCCAACCGGAGGAACTCAACGCCTGCATTATCCTGTGCTCCAACATCACTGGCTCTAGCGTCTTGAGGAGCCTCACCGGTGTCTAAACTCACAGCCAATGTAGGCCTCCTTGCTCTTAAGGAATCAGCACCCTCCGGTGTCACCAACCTACACTTCTTGACCTTCACTTTCACCATATTGGGACAGCCAATGGCAAGTGCCTCGAGGCCAACGTCAGACACAGGGCAGCCCTTGATGCAGAGCTTCTTCAATGCTCCACATTTCACAGCAATGCACGAAAGCTCCAGATCCCCTACTGTATCGCTCCCGCACAATGCCAGCCTCTCTAGGCTGGGGCAATTCGTCGCCAATGTGTCCAAGCTGGCCATAGTTGGATTCACTCCGATCAGGACCAATTCCTGAAGGTTGGGGCAACTCTTGGCCACCGAAATCAAGCCAATGTCTCCCACACGATTCGTCTTGTATCCATCAATGTGAAGCTTCCTCAAGAGCTTGCAGCGTTCGGAGATCGAAATGAGACCTATATTCGTACAGTCTGGTGTTTTCACCAGGTGTAGAATCTCCAGATCCAAGCAATTTGAGATTGCTGCCAGCGCAATGTCGCTGACCTGAAGCTTTTCGAGATGGATTTCAACCATGGAGGTCACTCGTTCCGTTATCACTTGGAAAATCTTATCCCAATCTCCACTGCACCTGAAAAGCTTCAGCGTCCTCAGATTCTTGGCGCCCATAATAAGCGGACCGAAACACTGTCCGTTGTAAAGCTCTTTCAAACAAATAGTCTTGAGCGACGCGGCGGCGACTCCAGGCCCAATGGGCTCGACGGCGGACCCGTCCGGCCCAATACCACGTAGGCGCTTGATCGATAACTCTTCGAGAGCCGAGCAGTTATCGAGCACTGCGTTCATTCCCTTGGGGCCGAAGGTGCACGATCCGCATGAGAGCTTCTTGAGTCCTTTACAGTTTTTGGCGAAGACGAGCATGCCGTCGTCGCTCAACTGACGACACGCGCGGAGCTTGAGGCGCGTGAGGTTCCGGCAGCGTTGAGAAATGAGCACGAGCGCTTCGTCGCCGATGCTGGCGGATCTGCGGTCGCATTTCAAGGCGAGTTTGGTGACGGCGTCGAAGCGTGAGAAGAGTGAGAGGATGACAGGCTGTAGATCGGCGAGAGCGTTAAGGGAGAGACGGTTGCGGCTCTGTCCCTCGACGGCGAGCCACCGCCGGCAGACGAGAGAGCACCGCTTGCGATCGCCAGGGCCGAGGCACTGGAAAATGCAAGCGAGGCACTCGTCGGGTAGATCGTTGATGTACTCGGCGGAGGAATCGACATCGGAATCAACTTCTTCGTCGAGTAGCATCGGAGAGATCAGAGCCGTTGCTTTGGGCTTGTTGGATCGGGTGCTGTTTTCACGGCGGCCTGGAATTGCTGCCGCCGAAGCTGACTGGCCCATCCACGGAGCACTATCTGGAATCAGAAGGTTGAGCTGTGCCGCTCACAACTTCCTCCGTCTTTCTCTCTCTCACTGGGAGGGGAGGACTTGAAAATCCAATAACATTTGGAGTTTTCTGTCAATATTTTTCTAGTGCGTTGGTTATGGCAAATGGAATGGAATGGAATAGTCACCTGCACTGGGGAGGGAGAAGCGAATCAGGAGCGGGTGTTATCATGTGATTATAGTGGACTCCTTTTTCGGTGGTCGTTAAAACGTGGGACTACGATCTTGATTTTAACAGATGTGCCGATTCAGCGGTGAGAAATGGTCAATTGAAATTTTGAAAGTTGGTCTTGGACGGAGACAATTCAGCTCTGGCTAAATATGAGCCACTGTATCTCTGTGCATGCATTTCCATATTTCCAAACAAGCGAGCAAGAAAAATAAAATTGCTACAAATTTCAACTTCGATCGATTGAAAGAAAAATACAAGATGAATATGCACTTAGTAACTTGATTCGGACTAACCAGTGGCTGGTAATATTGTGGTTGGTTACTCCAATATTAATTTCATAGATGGACGTCGGAAGTTCAATTACTTATAAAATTAATTTTTGGATGAATTAAATTAAAAAATAAAAAACTTGATTCGGACTAAGTATGATGAAAAAAACACGATGGTCCGCACATAAAGTTTGCCGAATTATTTACCAACTGTCGAGTATAATGCACCATTTTTATTTTTGAAGTTTATCAAATATTTAAAGTTGGTTAAGAAATTTGAAACCTTCTTATTTGAAATAAGAGAGAACGTCATAACAATGTCATTAGGTATAGTTGATGCATGTTAACTAATTGTGTGGCATCTTCATCTACCTAATAGTTGCACTTGTCATTAGCCAATGTATTCGCAACAAACTTGTTGATCATTTTGAGTGTGGTGGGTAGACCGTAGACCAAAGAGACAAAGACCAACCATCTCTTTGGTTTTTAAATAACCCATATAATACTATAATTGATACATGTCTTGATATACACCATACAGGTCCTATGTAGTTGTATTTTATTATTTCTTTAAGGTGTATGTTCTTATCGGTGTCTTCAATTTCCTTATTTCCATATCAATGAGCCAATGGCACCTCTTATATTATTTCTTCCACTACTTGAGCTAAAATCTAAGGTATACGAAATTTAGAACTGGATCTCTCTGTTGTATTAAAGCTATATTTTTTTTGATACAAATAAAAAAGAACGAGACAACTATATATTAGAACCTCTCAAGATACTTCTTTCTAACTGATTAAACTATAAAGTATTTTCAGCACAGGTAAGAATAATATAGTCTCATAGATATAAGTGAGTAGTGTTGTGCTCCCAGCCAGCCAACTTGTCTGCAATAAAATTGGCATCGCGATAAATATGACAAAACTTAATATTTTTTAATCCCACAACAAGCATCTGAATTAATGTCTGTAATTATTATCTTGATCCTCCAGAGGATAGAGCAAATACATCTGACACAATTAATGATAAACTTGTAGTCTCCTTCCACTGCAACTTTCTTCAGGTTCATTCTCTTAGCTTGGATAAGGCCATCTCTAAGTGTTAATGTCTCCGCCAAAGGAATAGTAGTCTTACCAAAAAAAATTGAACCAACAATAATAGGAACTCTTATGTAGTCTCTGATAATGAAGCCACCGGCTGCATTCCCCACTCTAGAATTATGAATAGAAACATCAAAGTTTATTTTGAAATTGTTATGGGGAGAGGGCTTCCAAGCAATGTGTTGAGGTATGAACTTCTCTTTCATAGTTGTCTGGTTGTGATCCATGTGGGCTTTATAGGTGAATTGCACCATAAGAAGAGAGAATAGTGGAAAAGTTTGGACTTTCATTCCTAAAAATTGCACAATTCCTTGTTTTCCAAATCTGTCATGAAATAGTTAGGATTTTTTTCAAGAATGTAGTTCTCATTTTTCATTCCTCAAAAGTAAGTCCTCCATTCTCAGGATGAGAGTATCATTTTGTTGAAAAATATTCAAATTTAATAACCTCTACACCACTTTTACCATTGAACAATGACAAAAAAGATGATTAATAGGAGAAACATTAGAATTAATCAAACAAAATCTCATATATTTATCCCTTGTATTAAAGATATTTTGAGAGGAGGTATCAACTTTTCCTCTTTGTCTTTCATCAGTTTTCAAATTTTAAGTCCACATGCAGTTCGAATTTTAAATTTCAAATTAGGTGTTGCTTCACGGGCCTCAGAGCCCCCATTTCCAAAATCCGGGCCGCTGCGATCATATTCCAACATGAACTTGGGCCTAGCCGCCTGGGCTACTAGCCCCTGATTTGAAGAGAAAAATACAAACGAAAAGAGCGAGGATTGAGTAGTCTCAGTCGCTGTAGTGACCGACTCACTCGCACGGTAGTGTGGCTACGCTACCGTGCTCCTCGACACACTGCCGCCACTCAAAGAGTGAGACCGATACAACAACAAAAAATGGTTTCTCTGAATCCCATGCTTCTCCGAGGCGTTTCGCTCCTCCGTGTCCGCCTCCACCAGCGGCTGGGCTTCGGCGGCCTAGTAGCGCCGCCGCCGCGTGGCAGAGCGTGGTGCACCGCATCAGCATCAGCAAGCGAGTCGACTAAGCCTGCGGCGGGGGAAGAAGAGGAGGAGAGGCTATCATCCTCTGCGGACAAGCCCACGCTCTGCAGAGGAGTGTTGAGCGTGAACGAGGCGCCAAAGTATTCACGGTGGGACGACCCTGACTACTGCAAATGGAAAGATAAGGAAGCCGAGATTCGGAGCGACGTAGAGCCCATCGTTTTGTTCGCTAAACAGATTCTCCATTCCGATAAGTAAAACGACGTCGTCTCCAATCTCCTCCACCGTCTTGGTTTACTCATTCATTCATTTGGTTGGGTTGGGTTGTGTTGTGTTGTTTTCAGGTATCTGGATGGTGAGCAGCTGACGCCTGAAGATGAAAAAGTTGTGGTGGAGAGGCTTCTGGCTTATCATCCTCATTCCGAAGATAAAATTGGCCGCGGAATCGATTCCGTTATGGTAAGATTGCATTCTCCACTGTTATTAGACTAGTTCTTAGTTTTGTTGATTGCCTTTGCTTATGGAAAGTTGTGTTCTGTCTGTTGTAATTCACTTTCCATTTGGATCCGCCAGTCGAATATATCAGTATTCATTTTATTATGTTAAGCAATGGACAAGTCTTTCGTGAAATATTCATTAGTATCTATTTTGTTGATGTAATGTCAAGGAATCTGTGAAAGGGTCACATTTGAGTGTCATTGATCACCATAATTGGCTTTGTGGAATACTCACACGTGAATTTCGCTGATCACCATTGTTGGCCCTTGAAGCAGCTTAAGGAAACTAGTTTACTATGATATTCCATGCTCAAGAAGTCAAGATAGCTTTGGGTTTGGGAAGTAGGAGTTTAAGATGAAACTATAGTCTAAGATGGCTAAAGTTGTGGATGCTTGCTGTAATCTGGCAGTAAACTATAGAAATGGTTGGTTCAAAAGGAAGAATTTTTCCTCAACCTTATAGGAGAAATGTTGGAGTATACTGGTTGAAATAGAGAGGACAAAGTAAATAAGACAGGTTGAACATAGGTCAAGTTCCTAGCCCATTCGTTTCAAAATTGAGGTGAATGGTTTGCATTTTAAAGGATAAAGTTGCAAGGAGATGCTTACTGTAATCTGGCAGCAGGTAAACTTAGGAAACCTTGGTTGTTCTGTGGGTTAAATACTTATATGGACCGTGAAATGTGGGATAATAAAAGATTACGAATGTGATATGTCAACGTCATTAGCAAATTGGTGTTCAATGCAACAGCTGAACTTTAGGGGAATGTCCAGAATCAATAATCTGATTGAGGAGGAGCAGACTCTTTCTCATTATAAATAGTTCGAGTGATTATATTCTCAAACCCAATGCATAATAGACCCGAACATTTTTTATTTTGAATCCTTGTACCCAGTTAGATTCAATTTTCAGATTCTTTTTCTTATACCTTTTCACATTTTCCCCTTGTTACCTCTTCCTGTCCAATTCCCTTTTCTGCCACTCTGGCGACAATGGTATACACTGTGGCACTGTCCATGATAATATGATATAACTCTCTTTAGTTTCAAAGAAGTATAAAAAAACTAATAATAGAGGTGGAATTATGAGTAAGCAAACACAGAATATTCCTCGTGTAGAATTTTATTAATGTATACTGATCTCCAGTGCCACTGTTGTTAAAGCTTGTAGCATTAAGCATTCATTACAGAATATTCCTCTAACCTGCTCCTCTTGAAATCTATTAGCAAATTTTAGTATTTTTGGTAACTCTTTCTTGACTTCTGAACATGATCTTCCTTTGAATTTATGCAACATATTCTTAGTTTATTTCCTTTCGAGACAACTTATTGACAGAATTTTTAGTTAACTATTGATATGTGGGTCTCGTGATTCCAGCCACATTTTTCTTGGGAGATTGGTCTAGAAGTGCATGAATAAGTAGAACAGGGCATCCCCTGTCCCCATGTTTCCTTTAAGCTTCTCCCCTACAGTTTTAATGTGATAAACATTTATTATTTTGCTACACACAGAACCAAAAATAATTGTTGGCTCATATTGCCATCTTGAGAAGAGTGGACACTGTATTTTAAGTTTCAAATATTGTGAGTAATATCTAAATAGTTGAGTCAGCTTCCTTGGTTTGATGTTCGAGATATTATTAATCTCTGATTTATGTGATGTGTGATCTTGTTTTTTCTTGGAGAATTCCCATTTCTTATGTTTAAATTCTTTTGTTGAAGGTTGATCGACATCCCCAATTTAAACACTCAAGGTGCTTGTTTGTGATAAGAACTGATGGTGTGTGGATAGATTTCTCTTACCAGAAATGTCTTCGGGCATATATCCGAGATAAGTACCCATCTCATGCAGAAAGATTCATTCGAGAACATTTTAAACGTGGTAGTGGATAGTGTGTAAAGCTTATAATGCATCTACTGGGGTTTGACTTTGCTTGGTAATTAAAGACTGGCATGGTATGATATTCGATTCTTCCATGTGAGAAGGGAATGTCTGTTACAAATGTCAATGTAGTAGATAATCGTTGACTGAAAACATGTTTCTTTAGGAGTGAGGACAAAACTAATGATTGAAGTGAACTTCACTTTATTGACTTACATCTCCTTTTGTTGGCTTCAAGTATTTACTTAATTAATTAGATTTGCTTCTTGTTTTCATTCTTAGGATATGCTTTTTTGAATCTAATAGTAAGGTTGAACTACTTACCTCATTGCTCTAACTCTTCAGAATTCTTTTGATAAAGACCTGGTTTCTCTGTCATTCTTTACAACATTGTAATTCATTATAACTTGATAAAAGAATATATTTGGAGTTTACCTTGTATAAATTTAGGAACATACAGGCTGGCGGATGTCCAATGTGGTGAGCAATGCTGTGTGTCTTATTACCTAAAGCCATTGCACTGATCTGTTGGGGTGTTCTGTAGCAGTGTGAAAGTATTGAATTAAAACTCTGGAGACTTAAAGCTCTGGTTAATAGTTAGAGTGAAGTACTGTACTTGATCTTCTGACAGGAAAAAGTATGTTTAACTGAGCTTGTTTACCTCTGTGGTCTGCACCTCTCATTGACTACCATAAGTTGAGGTTGAGTCGTTCAGTACTATAACTTTTTTCTGAGTCAAAACGGTGGCAAAGTATCACACTATCATTTTCTGGAGATGTGTGGTTAGTTGGAAGAGACGCACATCATTTCTGCTGAACAATTCAACTCAACCAAAAATATCTCAGCCAGCCAATCACTTGCCAGTTTCCAAATCATATAGAATTTTGAAATGTGAAGCCCCTAGAAATTACACACTTCTTGACTACTTTTGGCACTTCGATCTTAGTTATCTTTGAGTCATTGCTAGGAGATTGGGATTAGTATACTCACAAGAGGTGATGGACATCTAGATAAGATGCCGAATGTCTCCTGTACAAACAGTAGGGAAAGTAACGGCTTATGTGAACAAGCATACACACCAGATGGTGAAGTGGTGAACTTGTTAGGTACATTGATATGGAAAGGGGTTGTAGCTATTTATGATTTGTGGTATGAAACTGGAGGTACGTCACTTTGTGGATGGTTGGTACTCCAACTCTGAGAATATTCTCATCTTTACAATTTTAGCACCCATAAGCTTTTACTGTCCGTTTCTTTCATAACTGGTAAACCAGCTGTTTCCTTCCGATCTTACTGTGGAATTATTACTTCCAAACAAATGAAAACAAACACACCTGTTTTCCCCCACTCGCTTTAAATTTCACCGACCTTTTACCCTGTACTAGCAAGAACAGAGAATTTACTGTTCAAACTGTTTTTGGCAATGAGTAAAGGTTGTTAGTTGGAATTTGGAGATTAAAGATTGTTATGGTGTAATAATGGTGCTTAAATTGAAAAGTTCAAATCAATTATTACTAGTTTAAAGTTACTGATCTTGACCTTTTCGGGTTGGTAAATCTCAGAGTCAACTCTTACCCATCATCATTTTTTTGTAGGGTCTACATTTGAACTTTCAAGTAAGCGGAGGACCAGAGAACTTGCATAAGGCCAGTCAGAGGGCGAGGAGAGAGCTGCAAATCATAACCGTTCTTCCCAAAATATTGACCTGTACTCACCGGCGGAGTCATCCCCGGCTCACCTGGGCATATAAGCTCGGATAAGATTTGAGAAGTAAAAAAAAATTACTTCATATAAAAAAAGAAGTAATTTACCCGAGAATTTATTCCCTTATATTTCTGCTTTGTACTCCAAAAATTACGACCTATTTGTCTTTTCTCAACATGTACTGCGTGATCTTTACGCAAACTCAATGACTCAATGTTTGTCTATAACATCAATCCTTAGTTTTGATCTTGTTTTTAGTATTTGTTTTACTTTATCTAGTCTTTTCATGTAAAGTTTAGAACTTTGATGAGTTATAGTTTGTGAGAATATATTTTTTTTTCTCAATTTAGTATGTTAAAATTTCACTATCGTGATGAAATGACAAAAACTTTAAAAAAAATAAAAAATCGTGCCGCTATAATTAACCCTGCTAATAATTTGATCTTGACTCCGCCACTATGTAGTCTGCCAATGGTAACAACCAATTCCCAAAGGATACTCTCGATCTTAACTGTTATTGGTTAGACACTTGGACAGTATCGACACGGCCTTAAAAAACCTCTTACATTCTTACGAGCTGTGAGTCTCTCTTAGTTGTTGCACACAATCAATACCAGCCAACTTCTTGAGTAGGATGGTGCCATAATTATGGAACAAAGATGATCATTAGCTTGGCTTCGGGGTCCCTGCAGTGCGACCACCAGCTCGAACAAGATCCCCATGTGGGCCCTCCTTTCCCCTTCCCCGTAGCAGACCCCGTACGCGTATACTCTGATGGCTTCTTCTATTTTTCTCTTTGCTGCTGCAAATCCTGCAATGCAAACGCATGGATGGGCTTCAAGATGTTGTAACTTTGTAACTTGAAGTTGAAGGTGAAGTAGAGATGATAGGTTGAGTGAAGATCTAATCAAAGATACTTTATTTTGAATCAAGATATATCATTGTAATAGTTAATTATAAGGGTTATCGAACACAAAAAGTTAGTGAAACTAAATTCTAACACAAAACTGAAATGCTGACAGACTCGACTACAATACATTAATGACACTACAAACCTAAGGTAGACAGACTCAAATGATACGAAAATTTGACACAAAACACTAGACACAGTGCGGATTACCACACAAAATTTTAGGGTATTCGGAGTAGTTTTGGGTACCTAACTAAATCGGCTAAACTACAGCTAATGCAAAAAATAAATGCTGAAAGTAAAAATGCTTATGAATGCAAATGAGTTTAAAACTGCATGATTGAAGAGTTAAGAGGAATACAATCCACCACCACCATTCAATCTTCCTAACACATACTTAATCTAATACACATATCCACTGAATGAAAGTTCCCAAGAAGAGTTGATCGTTACAACCACATCATATTACTTAATCTTTATGCCTATGCAGGTTTGTCATGGACCTCCCATACATCTATCCCTCTATTGAACTCATAGTCATGGACCCCAAGGTTTACAAAGAAGAAAACGTTAAACTCTAGAAAAGGTTTGAGAAGCTACAAAGATTCACATGTACACTATAGGCGTGTTCTGCTAGACCTATGGATTTCAATCTCCTGACGGTAAAATCAGTATATCATTATAGAGAATCTGGTGGAAGAAATTATCTTCAGTCGCCTGTATTTCATGAAACTAGAATCCTAGCATGCATACTAAGTTGGCCACCAAAGCAAACATATAAGAACTCATACGGTGAATCATTTAGAGAAAGAAACCTCATTCAAAGAATATGCAAAACTAGGTTAAAGTGTATGAATTAAAAAGACTTTATGTACAGGGCTTTAAGCAACCCATCAACAATGGGTTTAGCTACTAAAAGTCATAAATAAATAATCAAAACAAATCATGGAGTTGAAACAAACAAACAAGATGTAGACGACTCCTGGCCAGTCAGAATTCGACGGGTCGAAGGAATTCTCGACTGGTCGAACCGAGACGATGTGGACTTCATATGCGGCTTCTCTCTCCCTTTGCACGAAATTCTTCTCCCCAAATACTGATTCCACTTTTCTAAAACCTAAAATAGGTTTATATACTTTCTCAAATTGCTCTTCTAGAGTCCACGTTGGAATAGGCTTCTATAATTGCACATAACTCCTTCTTTTCTCCGTATTGAGTTAGGAATCCCTCTTTTGTTTCTTTTTCCTTTATATCTCTACAAAATATATTAAAATAATAAACATAATTAAATCACTCAATTAATAACAATAAACTAAAGACATGGAACAAATTAAATATCGAATAAACGTATAAATATGCGACTATCGTTGGAGACTGATTAAGTTCTTGAATTAGTCTCGATCAAGGGTCTAAATCCTCCCATCTAAATACGGAATTCAGAACTTCAATTCCTTTTGAGAAGGGTACAAGAATGGGGCAGTAATAGTGTAGTACGGTGATACATAGGAGGATGGAGGAGTTGATGAGTTCGGATAAAGGGTGTTGCTTTCTCTTTGTTACGGTTGATGGGGTTGCAGTGCAAGAAAATGAAGCAATACTCTGAGAGTGGACATATCTGACCTTGACCAGAACGATGAAAGGATGTATCTTACTGTTTGAGGAAAAAATTGCCAATATTGAGAAAAAGTATAATGGTACAAGAAAATAAAAGAGTTTACTTTGGAAGGCTTTCCAAGAGAAAAACAGTGCCATCCACCATTCTTTTGTGATGTAAAAGTTTAAGGGGAATATGGGCATACTTTACAATTAAAATTGGGAATTTACAATATGCTCACACTGAGCAAGAAACTGCTGGCACTTGAGCTTAAATTCAAATTTACTCAACCAAATCTTATTGGCCTCAGAAGTTGTAGTTCTTGTCGAAATGATTTGGTTTTCCTTTGCTAGAGTTGTATTGGGGAACTTCCACTACCACAAGTCCACAACCACCAGCATTTCGATCATTTTGTCCATTACATTTTCTCATCATATATAGGCAATAGAGCTGTATAGACAACAGTTTGTTGTCACCCTTTGTTTCCTTCTCCATCTGTAGCTTCATTTCTTGGAGAATGTACCTATAACTATTAGGACGACGATGAAAATGAAGAAAGCAACATCTCCGTCTCACACTTCCACGCGTCAACTCTGTGTTTAGGGCTCACCTACAGTAGTACCAGCACTGCATTCTGCAAATAGCAATGCCCTTTCCGTTTCTTTTTTCTTGCACTACAGAGAAGGAATTGCAATTGCTTCTTCAAATTTCAAAGCCATACGTACAGTACATTGTTACTGTATCACACAGATATTCATATTTTTCTCTCTCTCTCTCTCCCTAGCTCTCTTGTGTTATTGTCATCGATCTGTCGATGGCTCGCGTCTGTGAATATAAATGGTGGACTGCAGCACACGGAGAGAGAGAGAGAGAGAGAGAGAGAGAGAGAGAGAGAGAGAGAGAGACAGAGACAGAACTTTTACGTACAAAGAGAGTTCAGAACATCTGCTAGAGTAAATTCTGCTGGATTGTGTATTCTTCCAAGAAATACTCTTTTATTGTACACCGCTCCTTACCGACTTTTTTTTCTTCTCACTTGGCCATTTTTGTATCGTGTCTTGACTCTTGACTGAACTCGGTTGAAAAGTTACTAGAGGGCACAAGTGACAACCGTTATAATGCATGTATATTTGTAGTGTTTATATTTGGGCACCCTTTATACTGTGGTAATTTTTTTTATTGTCATCACACGGTATATTTTCAGAGACTAATATGTGTCTGAGATCATGCAAGATCTTGTCATTTTATGTCTATTAAGAATAAATTAGAATTTATATCGTATTTAGTGCTTAAATATATGTTAAATTTATAACTCGTGTCGTCTCAGATAAACCGATTTTTGCCTTTCAAAAATGCAATATGGCAATATTTCTTGCTAAGCCCTATTTACGTGCTTAATTAGGAAAGGGAATAAGAATCATTCATCCATCCATCAGAGACAAGTGAGTGAAAAGAATAGAAAAGACAGAAACGACTAGCTAGAGAGAGGGCTCGGTCTTTGAGGTTGAGTCCCTTCTCTCTTTTACCCATCTTTCTATTATATACTCAAAAGCCTCTCGGGGCTTATAATGAAGTAATGAACCCAGAACTAAACCCCTTCTTCGCTGAAGAAGATGGATCAGAATCAGCAGCAGAACAATCTTTTGGACACTCTTTATTGCTCGGAGATGGAGCAAGCCACGGTCTTGGACTATTTCCCGGGAGAAGATGAAGAGGAGTACGTAGACGATATTTGTTTCTACAACTCCTTATCATCATCGTCGTCGTTATGTTTTAAAATAAGGGCGGCAGCGCCTGTGTTGGTCGAGCAAGATCTTTTCTGGGACCATGAGGAGCTAGTCTCTCTGTTATCGAGAGAGAAAGATAATCACGATCGGAAAATTCAGAGGCTGAGTTCATCTTTGGCCGCCGATCGTAAGGAGGCCGTTGATTGGATGCTGAGAGTGAACGCTCACTACAGTTTCTCTGCTCTCACGGCTGTTTTGGCCGTCGATTATCTTGATCGGTTTTTACTCAGCTTCCAGTTTCAGTCTGAGAAGCCATGGATGATTCAGCTCGCTGCCGTGGCTTGTCTCTCTCTTGCCGCCAAAGTGGAGGAGACCCAAGTCCCCTTACTACTCGACTTCCAAGTATGTTAAAGTTTGTGCTCATTTTTTGTTGTCATCAAGTAAAGTCTCTTATATATATGTCCTAATTTGATCGCTTACTCATTCTTTGTTTTCCGATCCTTACAGGTTGAGGAGAATAAGTTTATTTTCGAAGCCAAAACGATTAACAGAATGGAGATTCTTGTGCTCTCTACTCTTGATTGGAAGATGAATCCAGTGACCCCAATTTCGTTCCTTGATTACATGACTAGGAGGTTTGGTTTGAAAGAACATCTCTGCTGGGAATTTCTCAAGAGATGTGAACTTGTCCTTGTCAATCTCATCGCAGGTAAACCATCTATTGATTCCATTCCATCCATCCAAATCTTGTCTCCTAATTCCTTATCCTCCTTGTTGATAAATTTCTGATATCTCCGATCAACAGCAGCACTAGTAAACAAACTAAAAGTTTAAGTCTTTAATTGAACTTTGGCCTTATTATCTCCAGATTCTAGGTTCTTGTCTTTCCTTCCATCTGTTGTGGCCACAGCTACAATGCTGCACGTTGTGAATAACATAGAGCCTTGTCTTCAAGTTGAATATGAAAACCAGCTCTTGGGTATACTCGGAATCGACAAGGTTTGTCACTTGTTACTCTTTTTACCTTGAATTCTCATAACCGTGACAGTAGATGTGTAAATCTAAGATGCTGCATTTTACTCAGGAAATGGTGGATGATTGCTGTAAGCTCATCTTGGAATTGTCATCATTAAGCCACAAGCGAAAGTTTGGTTCTTTAATCTCTTCTTCTTCTTCCATTCCTGGGAGCCCAAATGGAGTGATTGACATCTCATTTAGCTCGGACAGCTCAAATGACTCATGGGCAGTGGCCTCATCAGTCTCCTCCTCTCCAGAACAACCTCTGTCCAAGAAAAGCAGAGGGGCTCTAGAAAAGCAGCTTCTGGGGAAGCTCAACGACACAGCAAATGCAGCAGCAGATATTCTCAACCTTCCACGCCTTCCCTAATTGGTTTCCTTCTTGCCGAGGATCCAACTGTCTAATAAGAATACTTTATAAGTTTCCCTAATTTGTTTATTAAGTTAAAGTAGTAGTCAAATTGCCTACCATCGCCGAACTAAATTTTCATCCCAATGTATCCGTTTGATCCACACGATCTTGACCTTTGCTTTGCAATGTGATCTGATCTGTGCATTGTGATCGGATAATGTGGGATTTGGGAGCGGAGATGGTTTGCATTTTATTTCATCTAGAAAAACTATCATGGACTCGAAATTATAGTAATGAAGAGTACTTGCCTTCCTCTCAAAGTATAAAACAAGGAGATAAACTATAAGTAATGTCTGAAGTCGGGGTGTCAGAGCTCATCCTCTTTACCATTTGTCAATTGGTTTATGTTCCAACAGATTCAAAAATTCAAAATTTTTAAAAATTTCGAGAAAGTTTATGTGATGCAAGTATTCAAAATTATGTTCATTTATCGCTATAAACACTATACGTGATTTAACATTATAAATTTGCTTTAAGATTCAAACTCCCCGAAGGACAATCACACACCTTAAATACGAATTTTACGGTGAAAAATTCATAGTGTAACACTGTAACTTGTATAATAATCTAACACTCTTTATGGTCCATCAACTATAACCAGTTAGTTTTGCTCTCGATGTTCTTATTTGTCACATGTCTATATTGTACTTAATAGCTTGCTCGTAATCATTCACCTTAGCTTTAACATAACTGCGAAAAACAAATTAAAAGGATGCATATGCATATTGTATTACATCGACTATATAGTTGGTTCTCATAACTTATGCTGTTAAAGCCTGTTATGCATGTATGGGTTGGGTAAAGTATATACGCATATATATATTTGGGAGTTTGGGACTGTTGATATTCCTCGGTTATTTTAATTTAACACGTACAGAATGAATAAGCCATCTATAGGTTAGGTCGTCGAGCGTTTATATATATGTATAGAACAGCTAAAAGCGACAAGGGTTGGAGTACATAGGGGAGCATAGTGATTAAATATAATAACTGTTACGTAGCTTGGCATAACTCGACTATATGTTTGCTCCATCAAATTGCTAGGTTGTTGATCGTAGTATGGTTGAATCTTGATATCTTTTAATTATTATGTAACCTATAATTGTTGAAGCACCAATGCTCTTGATCAATTAAAACCTAACAAGGGCTAACATATAGAGATCGATGCCGTGCCGCGCAGTTTAAAACTTATAGTTGTGCATGACTGCATGAGTGTTAGATTTGTTGTTTGTTTTAATTTGTTATAAATCTGAGCATTGATAAGAAATAGGTCGGTTCTAGATAGCATGGAAAGCTTGAATGTTTAGTGCAACCAATTCAGTTGCGATTCACTCACCGAAAGTGATCGATAACCATATATAGCTAGCTTCTTATAGGATCAATGGATATCAGGGTGACGACCATAAGCAAATATTTCCTCCATAAACATGGACCGTTGGTGCTCGATCAAGTGCTTGCAAAGGAACGGTGAAGTAAGACTAAGCCCATGAACTTATTATTCTAGATCGGAACAGGTTGATAGAATCCCCTTTATTTACGTCCCCATGCCCCTCCCGTGTGAACCCACAATTTTTACAATTTCTTTCATTTAAAAGAACTCGAATACAAAAATTGGTTTGATGGTTATCAAAAATGACATCGTTTGTAGAGTGATGTCACGTGGGACTTTGGGCTTGAGTTGATGTGCTTAAGGCCTAGATTTGTGATTTCCTCAGGCCGAATATGGGTACTAACCGGTACGAATATGGGACCCCGGAGGTGGCGTTGCCTGTGGACTATTCTCCGTGATCGTTGCGATGGAGTAGTTCCGGTTCAAGCAAAATGTTTATTCGTGTCTAGTTTTCGACTTTTGCAATCGTTTTGATTACTAGACCAAAGTGATATATGTGTTACATGAGAGTAAAATATATAATGTATCGTACTCTAAGACCATTCATACTATTTACTCAACTACTAATGTAGCAGCGCACGTTAAGAATGTAGCAGCGCACGTTTGTTTCGTTAGTCCAAGTCTCTAGTTTTGATGCACGTCGATCTGCGATGGACAAAATTCTAATTAATTAAAATTGGCAATCGATTATTTCTATCAACAAAAAGATCAAAAATATGCATATGCACAAATAAATTTGCGAAGTGGCATGGAGCTAGTGGACCCGTATATATCTGCTGCAAACCTACACCTTATGATAGAGTTCGGATCGGAACAGATGGAGTGGCGAGCTGAGTCTCCTACCCCGGAGAGAATGGATCGATCATCAAGCTGTGGCAGAGGTAACTGATCCATGCATCTTCGACGCGTGAGTGGTTTAAATGTAGGCGACCGAATAATGACCAGCCAAAACGGTTTAAATTTTCGAATATATCTTCCTTCTTGATCTCTGTCCCAGGTTTTGTTTCTGTCTCGCGCATCACCGGTAGGGTTTGCAGGAGATGGCAGAACGTTAATGATAGTTCATCTTCAACCTACAGAGTACAGACCACAAGTTTCCAATGCATGGGCTTTGATGGGCTGGGCCTCCCTCTTCTGCTTGTCTCTATATATGCATCTGACATAACGGAGTGCGTCACGGTCATGTGTAATGGCAAAACTTTATTTGGTCTATTTTCTGAGAAGCATCTCACAGCTTTTCAATGATGACAGCTTCAGCAGATGCAGTACTGCTGCACCGTTATTCATTTCAGTTTTGTTCTTATATATCATGTTTCTATTCCCCAGAACTTAATTTCCCAGTTACAGCTAGCTAGTTATATGTAGAATGCCACAGTTACTGAGAGAGACTTACTGTACGTACGTAGTCATGACAGCGGGGTGGATAAGAAGGTTCCAAGCTAGCTAGCTAAGGAGAGGCTTCAAGCTAGCTGCATTATTATTTCTGGCGAAACCATGCATGCGGCCAAGCTCGTGCGTCGACAAGTGGTCCTCGATCTCCATGATTTCAAATTTTCGATTAACTGGGTCGTCGTGGTCCATTGCACTAGTTTTTCTTGAATTATTGCTCTATGGGTTTAAAATTCAAGCTTCCGTTTTCTTTTCTGGTTATGATCCGTCTCCAATTTCGACTTCCATTTCTGGTAACCAAACAATGCAGTTCTAAGCTAAGCTGCCAAATTTCTGTTCACGGCCTTCAATTATGACGCTTACCATCCCAAATAAGTCGATATAAATTTCACACTTCGATCTTATTTGTATAGGCAATCATGGTTTTTCACGTACAAGACTACAGGCAAAACTAATAATTGATGTTACTACTACGACTGGCCTCTTACGTAAAAGTAGTGAAAAATTTGTAATTCTGTTCTACCTAGGGTCCTGAAATTGGATACACATGCTGACATGCATGCGGGTAACGTGATACCAGTAACTCACCGATCTGCCAATTATACGTACTGATAGATATAGCACTCTTTCAGGTATATTTTTTTTGTCATTTTCAGGTATAGAGCATTACATCAATTTTTTGATCATATTTTATCATCTTCATCGTTCAGATCTTCGATCTAAATGTGTAGATGATCTAAATGTGTAGATCAAACGTGTAAATTTTCAGCTAAAATAGTGATCGTTAAAGTATTCAAAACTGCAATTGAAGTTTATAAGTATGAACGATTTAAGTTTGACAAATTTGGTTCGTCCCTTGATTTAACCTAGTTCGATACCTTAACGATCACCATTTTGGCTAAAAATTTACATAAATGATCTACTCATATAGACCTAATAATTGGACGGTGGAGATGTTAAAATATGATCGAAAAGTTTGTGTAATACCCTATACCTGAAAATGACCAAAAATAGATATACTATATAGAAAAAATGGCTAAAAATGTCACTCAAGCATGACACATTCTAAACTTTGCTTACTCATATATGATAAATATCACTTTGCTCACTCAAGTATTACACTTTTACTCACTTTACTCACTCCTAATTTTACAAAATTTGAGGTTTTGAATTCGAGTTATTATCGGCCAAGGAGACCTATTGGGCATTGTAACTCTCTTCCTTTTGAATCTTTTCATACCAAGGTCGAGCATCAATTCAACATAAGGAGGGAAAATCGAAGATTTGAAGTTTTGGGTGTTCTTGACTTCAAATATAAATTCGACCACTTTCATGATGAATTTAATTTAGGTGTAGTTAAGAAAATTGTTGCTGAGTTGATTTCGCACATATTCGCCGAAAATTAGAATAACGTCGCCAATTTCTTCGGTTTGGAGTGAGCAAAGTGAGTAAAAATGTAATACTTAAATGAGTAAAGTGATATTTGTCATACATAAATGAATAAACGTGTCTACTTGAGTGATTTTAATCATTTTCCGTTCAAATTTTAAGGACAGAGACTGATCGAGTCGTCCAATTGTATGCAATTAACTGCGGTTACACAAGTTCTGCAAATCGGTGACCTAGCAGGCGTCCTCGATCAAACCTCAAGCCAGTAGTGTCACTTTACGCCGGGATTGCCAGTCAAAAACGAAAGTGATAACACTAGCTATGTTTTTATTATGTTTGTCCTACATCTCCAGAAGACCAGAACCCATGGCTCCACCGCCGCAGGCATGCATTTTGATTTACGGGTCCATTTTAATAGAGATATATTTTGGTACAAATTTCTTTCTTCCTCGTATCTTGATAAAGAGCCAGCCCGGGTCGAAAAGAAACTGTGATCTTGGCAAGCTTTCAATTTCCCCGGACTTTGTTAAATATATAAATATGTAATCATCTAACTTCTAAGAGCATCTCCAACAGCTTTTGTAAAAACACAAAAAATATTATTTTATTGAAAAAGTACATCTTTTTGGCTCCAACAGCTCTTGTAAACTGTCTTGTATTCTATAGAAAATGGATAAAGAGGAGAGAGAATCCATATATCTATAGAAAATTCAAAATTTGTATAACCATCTAAAAATCTCTAAAATTTATTGCTCACCTACACAATTCAACTTTCTCTCCTCAAAATATGAAAAAAAACACATCAATTTTTTTTTCTCTCCTACAATTTATTGA
This sequence comes from Geum urbanum, assembly GCA_946800695.1. Taxonomy (NCBI): domain Eukaryota; kingdom Viridiplantae; phylum Streptophyta; class Magnoliopsida; order Rosales; family Rosaceae; genus Geum; species Geum urbanum. The sequence continues at coordinate 61,566,087 of OX327002.1, forward strand.
CTTGATTTGAGAAATATCTCTATACTCATTAAATTATAGAGATTAGCATTTATTTTTTAAGAATAGAATAGAATAGAAGAACTGTTGGAGTAAACCCCAAACAATTATACAAATTTTGTGTTTTAATTTTGTATAATAGCGATTTTATAGAAGAGCTGTTGGAGATGCTCTAACAATTCAACTTTCTCTCCTCAAAATATGAACAAAAACACATCAATTTTTTTTTCTCTCCTACAATTTATTGACTTGATTTGAGAAATATCTCTATACTCATTAAATTATAGAGATTAGCATTTATTTTTTAAGAATAGAATAGAAGAGCTGTTGGAGTCGACCCCAAACAATTATACAAATTTTGTGTTTTAATTTTGTATAATAGAGATTTTATAGAAGAGCTGTTGGAGATGCTCTAACAGAGTAATAGCACATGTGCGAGTAATTGATAAGGAACTCACCCAAGTCTGGGCCTTCACTGTGGAAGACAAACAAAACGTACACAAAAAATCCGAATGACCACTCAACTTGGGCTTCTGTTGGACAGATCAATTGTGAGCAACTGAGCGTAGAAAGTTAGAAACTAAAGTTTTCATAGGCCACTGTGTTGGATATTCGATATCAAGATTCAAGACTGAAGTTCAAAGTGACCAGCATTACAAACTTCGCACATGGGCTTCATTTTCCTCTCTTATCGTTTGAAACAATGAGTTTTTTTTTTGAAGGAAAAACAATGAGTTTCTATTGCAAGGGAATTGGTTACTTCAGTTTAAGATGGCAAACCTTCCAATAAAAGGGAACCGAATGAAATGTAATATTAAAAAAAAATAGCTTAATTGTTTGAGGAGAATAATATCAAAAACTGAAAATTATAACTTTTTTATTGATAGAATGTCTTAAATATAAATTGATACAATCTGTTACAATAAATATCCCGACATAATAGGGATTCTCAGTATCTCTGTCTAATCTAATCCGTATATAATTAGGACAAGACACACACCGAAAGTTACGGAGAATAAACCCCCTAAAAACACTCATCATTGTGTCGATGACCTAATGAATGATACATAACCTGTTGCCTCACAAAAAACCTCATCAAGCAAACAAAAATCTCATGTGATGTAGACTTCCCCTAATATCTACAAAAATGTAACTCCCTCTGATTGTAAATTCAGTCATGGAGTTCAGATAATGCGTCTCACATGTTTCACAAATGTAAATTTAGGTAGTGACTTGGTAAACAAGTCCACAACATTTGTTCGCCGAACCCACCTGGTTTACATGGATATTCAACAACTGTTATTGTTGTTGATTGAAGAAGAATTTTGGCGATATATGCTTTGTATTTTCACTCTTAATGTAACCAAACTTCATATGTTCAATGCATGCCGCATTATCCTCAAAGATGCAAGTGGGAGTTGTCGTAGTATATTGTAATCCACTAGACTCTCGAATGTAATAAATGATTGACCTAAGTCAGACACATTCTCTAACCGCTTCACGCAAAGCAATAATTTATGAATGATTCGAGTAAGTAGCAACAAGGATTTGATTAGTTGATCTCCAAGAAATCCCCGTGTTTCCTATAGTGAAAACATAACCAGTCTGTGAATGACCTCTGTGTGGATCAGAGAGCTACCCAGCATCAGCAAATTCGACCAACACATCTACCGGTGTTTCGAAATAGGGGACTACAGTAAAACTGCTCACGACAAGGGAGGATTTCGACGGGTCAAAATCCTCACTTAATGGGTCGAATGAATGGTTCTGTTTGATCAAGGGTACCAGTTTCGACCGGTCGAAACCTTTCCACGATAGGTCAAAAGACGCCCTCGGGTTATCACAGTTCACTCTCTTTGACGGGTCGAAAGACCTATTCAATGGGTCGAAGGAGTCAGAACTTGTATACTGTGATTAAACCATCCATTGTCCAGGATTTTCCAATTTCTCTCTGTACTCTTTGTAAGGGAAGAATAAACTCAAGTCAGTGGAACCCTTCATGTATCTGAATATTTGTTTTACTCCACTTCAATGACGTTGCGTAGGCACATAACTCAATCTAGACAATAAATTCACTAAGAAGGCAATATCTGGACGCGTGCTCTGATATAGATACAACAAAGCTCCAATAGCACTAAGATATGGAATTTCAGCTCCTAAGATCTCCTCATCGTCATATACAGGACGAAATGAATCTTTCTTATGGTCTAGACTGCGAACAATCATTGGCGTGCTAACATGATGTGCTTTGTCCATGTTAAATTGCTGAGCATCTTTTGGACATAAGCATACTGGTGAATAAGAATTCCACCAACTCGATATTCCATCTCTAATCCGAGACAAAATCGAGTTCTACCAAGGCCTTTTATCTCAAATTCAGATTTCAAGTAGCCAGTCGTCTCATTGATCTCATTAAGAGTCCTGATGATGTTCATATCATCTACATAGACAGGAACTATAGCAAATCTTGAACTTTTCCTTTTAATGAACACGCAATGGCATAAATAATCATTCTTGTATCCCTTCTCAATCAGGTAGTCACTAAGACGTGTGTACTACATCCTACTATATTGTTTCAATCCATATAATGAACGTCTCAATCTGATTACATGAGCACTCTGTGGTGTAGAGTTACTTGATTTGGGTAAAACAATGTCATCTGGCATTCTCATGTATATCTCTGAATCAAGATCCTCATAGAGATATGCAGTAACCATATCCATGAGCTGCATGTTTAGTTTCTCGGACACTACCAAACTTATTAGGTAGAGGAAGGTGATGATGTCCATAACAGAAGAATACGTCTCCTCATAATCAATCCCAGGGCGTTGATAGAAACACTGCGCCACAAGTCTAGCTTTATAACGTAAGACCTCATTCTACTCATTACGATTCTGAACAAAGACCCATTTATGTCGTACCGGCTTAACATTCGGTGGGCATAGCACTACCAGACCAAAAACCTATCTTTTATTCAGATAGTCTAGTTCGGCCTGGATTGCTACCTTCCATTTCGGCCAATCTACTCTTTGTTGGCAATCCGCCGCAGAGCGAGGTTCCACTTTATCGTTTATGATCTCTTAAGCGGCGGAATAACCAAATGCATCATAAACTAATATGGAAGATCTATCAATGAGAATGTACACATCATTTGTTCTAAGCGAGATTTCTTTATTTTCTGACATCACAAGACGTTCTGAGGCGTCCTCCAGACATGTCAATTGGGATTCAAGGACATAATTGTAGTCAGGGACAATCTCATGTGAAGGATTCATAATGTTGATAATGAATGGATCATTTTGTGCCTTGATGACCTGCCTTTTAACCGGCGGCTCATCAGTAGATTTTCTTGGTCTCCCCATTTTCCCGGTGGGAGCCGAGGTCGATGCAACTGTGACGACCCGGAACAGAATCAGTAGTGTAATCAGCTTAATTCGTGAGTTAGCACATAATCACAGTTTTCCGAAAATTGATTGAATTGCCGATTTTGATCACAACTTAATTATTGGCCAAGAATTTGAGTTGAGTATCCTCTCGAGAGTTGTTGTACATGTGATTTCGAGTTCGTGGGCGGTTCCGGATTATTATTTCAACGACCGAGGAATATAATATGAATATTCAAAATTTCAGAATATCGTCGAGTTTATCCGTTCGTATTTGAGTTTATCCGAATCGTGATTGTGATCCCCTTTGGACCGTTGATCGACCCGAAATGAAATTGGAATGGTTATCGACTTGATTTGCGAGTTTCGCGATTAGTCGCAATTTGGACGTAATCGGTTAATATGGCGGCTTCGTTAGCGACTAAATTATCGGGCAAGAATTTGATTTGGAATCTTTCGCGGAAGTTGTAGAAAATTTAATTCCGAGCTCGTGAGAATTTCCGGAGGATTTTTCCGAGTTACCAGGAATAAGTTGTGAATATATTCGGGCATCGGATATTGTCGTATTTATCCGTTTGGGATTCGATACGCGTACGATATAAATACGGAAGCGATACGTGACGATTTGGAAAAGTTTCCGAATCAGGAAAGTCGGGTTGACCCGGGTTGACCACGGGTCATGGGCGACCCGTTTTGGTGCGTTTGGTGCCGTTCAGTTTTCGCCAGATTTGAGCAATTTTCCGGCCACGATTGGCCGGGGTTCCTTCATAAAAGTTGTTGGGCTTGAGCTCCTCTTTCTTTTGATAGGTCATTAGTTCAATTTGGTTGTCGGATGAAGAAGTTATGGCTTGTCAAAGTTTGGGAATTTTGGGTGGATTCCGGAGTGATTTTGAGGGCTTCGGGTGGCGGTGTTCCGGCCGAGTTGGTGGTGGCTCTTTGAGGGGTTTTGTTAGCCTTGGAGAGAGGAAGCTTTTAGAAGTGGTTTCAAGTCTTGCCGTGGTCGGAGGAAGGAGATCGGTGTCACTACCACATTTGCCATCATTACCGGCGAGATCACCGGAGACAAGGTCGGTGACCGGAAAAGTCACCGGTAATGTTCATCATTACCGGCGACTTACTCCGTCGCCGGTAATGTCGCTGGAAAATCGCCGGTATTGTTTCAAAACATTACCGGCGACTCCAACCGTCGCCGGCAATGTCTCTTATATTAGACGCAGATTACAGCAGATCGATCATTCATTCATTTTGATCGAAAAAAATCCAGAGAAATCGAAAGAAGGAAAACGTACGCTCTGAAATCGATCATTCGGTATATTGTCAAAATTAAGGCGCGCGTCGAAAACTCGATCACTCGGGAAGCTATATATATATAGGTACATGTATATATACGTATATGTGTATGTATATATATGTGTGTGTGTGTGTTGATCAAATCCAGTTCGTGAGATATATATGAAATGTTGTTGATGTCACCGAAACGAGAAAACTGCTTGTAGTTAATCTTATCTTGTGTCTGAATCAACGACTGGTATTATCGTAGTGTTATCGGAGCCAGGCTTAACAGAGCCTCCTACCTAGTCAAATACGTTTTGAATTGAAAAAAGAAGAACACCATCATCGAGTACTGAATCGAATTCAGAGATTAGATCGATATATATATATATATATATATATGCATGCATGTGTTGATTTAATTAGAGTTGAATTGAGATATCGCGTCGATTATTAGTAGTGAATGTGTGTGTATATATATAATTAATACGTAAAATTGTTAGAATTTTCAGGATGGACAAGAGTTGGATGAGCCTCGAAAGATGGGATGTCAGATATCACCAGGGAATTAGGAGTTTTGTGGATTTTGTGAAGGCTAATTGTGGAGACACTACACTTCATTATTGCCCGTGTAAAGAATGTAAGTGTTTCAGCGATCGATTTCGTTTTCCTATTGATAAAGTCCAGAGGCACCTGAGTAAATAGGGGTTTTGGGATAAGTACACTAGTTGGATTTATCACGGTGAAACATCGCTAGCGGGTCCGCATGATCATGAAAAATTTGGTGAGAGGGCCAGTCCACGCTATGATCATGGAGATTTTGCTGAGAGGGGCAGTTCATCCTATGATCCAACAATGATGTTAATCAATGATATGTTTCCTCATGAGAGCGGTGTATTTGCTGATGAAGCACCAAATGTCCCTCCCGTCGGTGAGGGTTTCCCCCATATCGAGCCAGTCGAGCCATTTCCTGGAGCTCATGTCAACACAAGCGGTATGGACAACTACAACAACCTGATTGCATTGCAACAGACTCTGTTGTACGACGGTTGTAGTAAGACTGTTCTTGAAAGTGTGATGGGAGTGATGCAACTCAAAATGGAGAACAAAATGTCTGTCAAAGCTGTTGATTCTTGGTTGAAGTGGACTGCTTCGCTACTGTCACCCGTTCATCGTCTTCCTACCACTCATCATAAGGTGCGACATATCCTGAAAGATCTTGGGCTTTCCTACATCAAAATTCATGCATGCAGATATGATTGTATTCTCTTCTGGGGAAAAGATCACGAAGACCTTGAAGCCTGCCCGGTATGTTTTACAGAAAGGTATAAGTTGACTCCTGCAGGCAACAAGAAAGTTGTGAAGATACTTCGATATTTCCCGCTTATTGATAGGCTGGAGCGGTTGTTCATGTGTGCTTTCACGGCCGAGGCAATGAGATGGTGGGCTGAGAGGAACTTGCCTGACGATGACACCCTTATACACCCTTCCGACGGAGAGGCTTGGAAGCACATGGTCAGGGAGTTTGATCATTTTGCAGCAGAGGTCCGAAATGTTTGGCTAGGGCTCTCATCTGACGGATTCAACCTTTTTGGCAACATGAGTCTTCAATACAGTATATGGCCAGTTATTTTGGTACCGTACAACCTTCCACCATGGATGTGCATGAAGAAGGAATACAATATGCTGACTCTGTTAATTCTGGGCCCGGGTTATCCAGGAAAGTGTCTCGATGTGTATTTGAGGCCTTTGATTGAGGAGCTTAAGTACCTGAGTGAGTGTGGCTACCCCACTTACGATAGGTTCAAAAAGGAGATGTTCCATATGCATGCCATGCTTGTTGGCACCATCAGTGATTTTCCTGCCAGCGGTATGTTGTCGGGCAACGTTACCAGGGGTTACAGGGCTTGTTCAGAGTGCATGACGGTTGATTGTTGCAGTCCTCATTGCAGTAAAATTGTTCAGATGCGTCACCGTTGTTGGCTTCCATATGATCACCCATTTAGGCAGGATCCAGACGCGTTTGATGGGACTGTGGAAACAGGTGTGGCACCCAGGCGATGGACAGGGGAAGAAATTTTGGAAGTGTTGAATGAATATGATTTTGGCCAACTGAGCAATCATCCTGACATAGTCGCGTCAATTCCAGACAAGCCCGAAAGGTATAAGTTTTGGACACACAAGAGCATATTCTAGGAACTCTCATACTGGCCCAGGTTGCCTATCAGACACTACCTAGATGTCATGCACATAGAGAAGAATGTGTGTGAAAGTGTTGTGGGCACAGTTCTTAACTTGGAGGGAAAAACAAAAGACATCCCTAAGGCACGCATTGATCTGAAAGCAATGGGTCTGCTGAAACATTTGTGGTTAAAAGATGGTAAGAGAAAAATGTCGCAAGCTCCTTACACCGTAAAGCCGAAGCATAGCATGAAATTTTCCGGTGGCTGAGTAATGTCAGGTATATATTCTTATGGCTACGCAGGAATTTGGCCTTAAATTTTTACCGGATTATGGTTATATGCGAGAAATATAATTGTTGCTTATGGATATATATATATATATATATGCAGGTATCCTTATGGCTATGCAGGAAATATAAGCAGGTGTGTTAACTTCCGGGACAATAAGATGTATGGATTAAAGAGTCATGACTGCCATGTACTGCTTCAACACCTTTTCCCTATTTTCATTCGAGGGTACCTGCCCAAAGAGGTGGTGGAGCCGTTGGTGGCCTTGTCAAGATTCTTTCAGAAGTTATGCACCAGGGAAGTTAAAAAATCAGACCTCAGGGAGATGCAAGATGAAATCATTTTTATCATGTGCAAGCTTGAGAGGATATTTCCCCCAAATTTTTTCGACATCATGCCTCACCTGATGATCCATCTTCCTGAACAATTGTTGCTTACCGGTCCCGTACACTACACTTGGATGTATCCCATGGAAAGGTACAAATGATTCATACATTTAGTTTGCCTATGTTTTTATATGTAAATTCTTATTTTTTAAGTAAGTTAACATGCACTTGTTAACTTGTAGACAATTGGGATCCTACAAGGACTATGTGAAGAATAAATATGCACCTGAAGGGTGTATCGCTGAAGCATATGTTGCGCACGAGTGTGTAACGTACACCAAAGTGTACTTGGGAGCGCTTGAGGACCCCCAACAACAGATGCCGATAGAGGAACCCCAGTTCAACCTTTCTATCATCTCCAGTGACGTGGTAGTACAGGGAAGCTTGCCAAAGTCGTACAAGTTGGATGGAAATGAGGTAGCCATTGCCCACTGGTCGGTACTGATTAACTGTCAAGAAGTACAATATTGGAAAAACTATCATCTTCACTGCCCTGCTATTGCCGGAAATGTTGATTACCACAACAGGACGTTTGCAAACTACTTTGGTCAATGGGTAAGGGTATATGTGTATATGTCTATTTTTATATTTATCCTTATATAGCATGTATGTATGTACGTGGTTTTGTGGTTTCAAGATGACATAATTTGAAAGTGTACGTATTACTGGACGTTTTCAGATGAACCATGTAGCAGATGATGGTTGCCCAGAGTGGTCAAACGAATTGAGGGTCCTGGCGATGAAACCGATAGCTTCAAAAGTTTACTCGATGTGTTAGGTCAATGGCGTGAAATTTATATGTGAAAATCGAGACGACCGACTGAAAACACAGAATTGTGGGGTGATGGTCCATGGTGGGCAGGATGGCGTTGACTATTACGGTGTCCTTCATTCAGTTGTTGAACTAATTTATGGGAACCGCATGAAAGTGCACTTGTTCAAGTGTAGATGGTTTGATACTAGCCCGGAGAACACAAGGACCGATCAGTACGGAACATTTTCGGTGAATACTGCTACTAGCTGGTATGAAGATGACCCTTTCGTTCTTGCCTCATCAGTAAAACAAGTGTTTTACCTTGACGATCTTCTTAACAAAGTCCCGTGGAAGGTGGTTAACCATGTTGCTCATAGAAACATATACAGTGCTGCCACACTTGGTGAGACCGCAGATGATGAGGAAGTTACTGCATACCAAGAGCCGAACGCTTTTGACATTCCGGAATCATCTACGATTCGCTTTAATAATGTGAGATCTGAGAGTGTGGTTCGAATTACTGGAGCAGAACTTCTCGATGTTAATCCATATGAAGTTGACGCTGATTCAGATGACGAGGAGCGGCACATATTTCCAGAGGTTACCTATGAAATCGAGTCAGACTCAAGTGATGAAGATGATTACGATTATCATCCTTAGTACGTTGGAAATTGTAGTCAAAAATTGTAGTCGGAAATTGTAGTCGGAAATCGTGTCGGAACGTTGTCAGAAATTGTAGTCGGAATTTGTACGTAGTCGGAAATCGTGTTGGAAATTATGTTGGAAATCGTGGTCCGAAATTGTCAAAAGAAATTGTAGTCGGAAATCGTGTTGGAAATCGTAGTCGGAAATCGTAGTCGGAAATTGTAGTTATATATGGTCGGAAATGTTGTCGAAAATTATTTAGTCGGAAATTGGTCGGAAATAGGTCGATCGGATAATTTTTGAGAAATAATGACATTACCAACGAGTTGATAAGCAACTCGTTGGTAATGACATTACCCACGAGTTAGCAACTCGTTGGTAATGTCATTACCAACGAGTTACCATGTAACTCGCCGGCAATGGTGGCGGTTTTTCCAGACCCTAAAACCCCTCTCTCCTCCCCTCTCCTCCCCTCTCTCCTCCTCCCCTCCTCCTCTTCCTCCTCCCCTCACCTCCGTCGCCGGACAACAGTTGGGTCGAGCTCCACCATGGCAAGTAATAGCTCACCCTCTCTCCCTCTCTCTCTCCCTCTCTCTCTCTCATTCCACATTTTATTTTTATGCATTTTGATCAATAAATTTTTGATAATTGTGGGATGTATGTATGCATGTGGAAAATATTTGTAAAATGTAATTAAGGTATGTTTGAAAATTGTGGAAAATTAATGTGGATAATTGTGGGGTGAAGGAGAAATATATGTGATGTATATATGTGAAAAATTAATTAATTTATATGGAATGTATATATATACGTATGTTTGAAAAATGTGGAAAATTAATTAGCTAGGGTGATTTGGATTAATATGTGATGTATATATATGTGTGTGAAAATTAGGTGAAATTAAGATGCATGATCGATGTATACAAACTGTATATGTGATGTATATATATGTGAAAAGTTTAAAGCCGGAAATGATGTATGTATATATGTTAAGTTATGTGATATAGTTGTTAATTTAACGTATAATAGGTGAAAAATCGGCTTCAGAATTTAACGTGTTTGGATTAAGGTGATATAGTTGTTAATTTAACGTATAAATTAAGGTGAAAAATCGGAATTGGAACAGTTTGGAACCACAACGGTTTTAAACCGGAACGGTTTGAAACCGGAACTGTTTGTAACCGGAACCATTTGTAACATAACGGTTCCAGTTCCAAACGGTTCCAGGTACAAACGGTTCCGGTTCCAAACCGTTCCGGTTCCGATTTGTTATAGAACCGAAACGGTTTGGAACCGGAACGGTTTGGAACCGGAACGGTTTGGAACCGGAACTGTTTGTAACCGGAACCGTTATGTTACAAACGGTTCCGGTTACAAACAGTTCCGGTTTCAAACGGTTCTGGTTTCAAACGGTTCCTGTTCCAAACCGTTCCGGTTCCAATTTGTTATAGAACCGAAACGGTTTGGAACCGGAACTTTTTGTAACCGGAAATGTTTGGAACCGGAACCGTTTGTAACATAACGGTTCCAGGTTCAAACGGTTCCGGTTCCAAACCGTTCCGGTCCCGATTTGTTATAAAATCGAATCCATGACTATTACGGTGTCCAGGAGGTTTTGCGGCTAATTGGCTTCGGAGAGGTTCCCGAAATAGTGGAGGGAACAGTAGTCAAGCTTCCTCCTCGCCCGCAGTTAGCAACACGCCCAATGGGCCAATGATGACTGCTCGTACGAGAGCCTTGCTAGAGGCGCGAGCTCTGGAGGAAGCTGCACGATCAAGAGCCGTGCAACCGGAAGTCGAGGCTCTAGCCTCAGTCTCCAGACGCTCAATCAGCAGACGTCCCTCCGGTGGCAGAGCCTCAGACGAGCGACAGTCAACGGGGGCATCAGAAACTCCCTCAATCCGAATGCCCCATATTCGCCCGGTGCCTACTCCCGTTTCACGGGAATCATCTGAGACACATGGTGGTGTTGGCGCCTCATCGTCCAGGCCTCGTCTATCTCCGCCGTCCGGTCTCTTCCTACCTGACGAGATTCCTGTGATCCATGAATTCGATGATAGGGGGATGCCTGTTTATGTTGAAGGACGGCCGGAGTTCCTGACCGTGGAGGAAGCGTATAACTTCCTCCTGTTCGACCGCGTGTATCTTTGGAGTGTGAGGTGCACCAACCAACAAACGGACGATGCAGGTAAATTTTATTTAACATCAGATTGATTATTTAATTATTACTTAAGACTTGCGATAGGTTCAATTAATGATATCAATTTGTTGACATTGTATTATTAGGCAATTTCGTTAATGGGACTGGTAAACGGAAAGGGGCTAGAGGCACCTGCACCGGGAAGAGACTTGAGCAGGCCACCGGCGGAAGGAAAACGCCCATAAGGGCCAATGAGGATGGCGAGGTGATCGAGGCATTCGACACCACGCTCAAATATGTCAGCATGGCCGGTGCAATCGTGCGGGACAAGGTCCCAATGCTTTGGCCAGATTGGGAATCTGTGCCTATCTACGTGAAGATGCAAGTGCATAATGCACTCCGTGTGAGTAAAATCGTATTTTCATTACGTAAATTTTACATTTATTAATTAAGTCCGAATAAATATATAATTTTACTTTTTATATATTCATATTGCAGGTGTGGTTTGACGTGGATGAAGTTCTTATTCACACGTGGGTAGAGCGTCAACTACATATGAGGTGATGTGCTTCGACTTATTTGAATATATATCGAGTTAGAGTTTTGTTTATCAAGTGTTTTAATATCTCTAACTTTTTTTTTCCTTGTTTTAATATAGGTATAAAGAGTGGAAGAACGAGCTTTCTTCCCATTACACTGTATACAAGGAGCTAGGCCGAGGTTCTACCCCTAGTGAATTCCGGTTTAGGGAGTACGAGTGGCAGTGGCTGATAGCCCACTTCGAGCACCCCAAAGCTCAGGTATGCATCCTGAATATATCTTACAAGCCTAATGTATCGTATCAGATTGAAATAGTTAGTTACTAATTTTTTTCCATATGTTTATCAAACAAGGCGATTTCGAAGACGAACCGGGCGAATAGATTGAAAAACACCAGGGCCCATCATGCAGGTTCACTCAACTACATGGGTTGGTCGACTAAGGTGCAGCAACAACAAGAAGTGAACCCCTTGGTGTATATTCATCAGAAGTTCTATCCGCAGTGCCCTGACGAAGCGGTAAGTCTTTCGCCTCTCCATGTGTTAATAAAACAATTTTTCGATATTAATTTATTTTGTATCCTTAGTACGTTATTTATTTTCGCTTTTCAATTAGGCGAGAGTGGAGGAGGCGACCGCAGAAGTGACCATGAATATAGCTCGGACTAACCATCCTGACTGCTCCGAGGAAGAAGTCACCCAATATGCCTCTCAGATCGATCCGCTTGATCGCCCTATAGCGGCTCATATCATGGCAAAAGCGTGCGGGACTGGGAAGAATACCTACTACTGTAGGGGAATGGGCTCAGCGGGCGAAGGAGTATTGAAGAACACTTCAGAATACTCTACCGGGTCAAGAAGTTCAGCTTCTAGTCGTAACCTCGCAGCGGAGCTTCAGAGGACGCAGAGGGAGTTGGAGGAGCAAAAGAGGCAGATGGCCGAGTACCAAAACATGGTCCAGCAGCAGACACAGATGCAGGCTCAGATGTACACATGGATGCGGACGATGTACGAGGCTCAGACTACCGGACAACCGTTCCCCACACCTCCCCCGGTCCCTCCGTTCCCTAGCTATCCACCACCACCACCGCACCAGTCAACGCCAGAGCAAGACCAAGGTAGCCACCGGAATTCAAATGAGTACATGGATTACTTCGACCCTGACCCGCAAGTTCCTGGACCCTGACCTGTAGTTGTAGTTAATTTTCGTATCGTCGTTGCTATTTGTACTGTACGTTGGACATTTATGTGTACTGTTGAACTTGTATGATTGTACGGTTTATGTCTTTCAATGCAGGTTCTGGAATTTGGCCCAATCCAGAACTGCGTTTTTTTTTCAAAATTTTTCCAGACATTGCCGGCGACATGGACCTAAGTCGCCGGCAATGTCTCACATTCCGGCCACGGCGGCGCTGACATTGCCGGCGACTTCCGTCGCCGGTAATGTCCTACACATCACCGGCGACTCAAGTCGCCAGTAATGTCTTTACATTCCCGGCGACTTGAGTCACCGGTGATGTCAAGACATTACCGGCGACGTGAAACTCCGTCGCCGGCAATGTTAATACCGGCGGGTAATTCCGGCGACGTCATTGCCGGCGACTTGTCGTCGGTAATGACAATTCCGGCGAAAAAAATGGACAAGGCCGGCGACGGCAAGTCGCCGGTAATGTCTCCATTTTTGGTAGTGTGTACTTGAAATTCCGGTAAGGGTTTGACTTTGAGGTGAGTTTTGGACCTTTTCCGGTCAAAATTGGCATTAACTTTGAACTGGAAAGTTGTTGGAAATGTCGAGATCTTCAAATCCATGTGTAGGTTGCATTTTTATGGGCCGGTATGATTTTTCGGCGGTCGGCGGCGACTTTTCTGGCAACGTGTTTTTCGACGAGTTGTATGTCGTTTCGCTCGGAATTGCGCACCGATCGCAGTGGTGAGGTTTGTTTTTCGAATTGAGCATCAGAAGTTATAGCGAGGTTTTGTGGTGTGATTATCGGATTTGGACGATTTCGTCGTTATTGAATTATATGTTTCCGGGAACGGTTGTTTCTCGTGATATGATTTGAGGTTTCCAGTTATGATTTTGAGCAGTGGATTTTATGATTATCCAGGGGTTCGTGATCGTTCATTTGGCGAGGAATTTTCCTCCGGATCACGGGATTAACGCGTATCGCGTTACGCTCACCTGTGAGTGGACTTTTATATTTTCACTGTCGTTGCGAGTTCGTGATTTTTTGTATTTATTTATATACGATATTAAGATTATTTATTACTTTTGGAGGCATTATTTTATATTTTTATGGTGATGACATTACTTGCATCGATATTTCGTCTACTCGGCTGATCACCGGTAGTCTGACCAGAGTTGAGAGATTCCTCTGGGCAGGGTTGAGAGATTCCCCTGTTATGCCGCTGGGGTTGAGAGATTCTCCAAGCCTATCACCATCGGGCTTGAGAGATTCGCCTGATCGTCAGGCTTGAGAGATTTGCCTGACACCTCCATATATACATTCCGAACTCACTATACTTTACATTGTTTATTGTATATGAAATTGGTGAAAGGCATATGTTTATTTTCGTCCACTCACTCTAACGTTCGATTGCCTTTCCCCTGGGCTTTTCAGTTTCCGTGCCCAGTTTGCAGTTCAGATTCTGGTGTCGCACGTCGTGGTCGGAGGCTTAGTATTCGAGCGATGTTTCTTTTATGGTAGGTTCTTAGTTTGGCCTACTATTTGTGTCTGTATATATATATACTAGAAGTCACTCTGAGCATTCTTATGTTATACTTTTATACGATTTTTTCCCGGATTTCTGTAAAGTATAGTTTTATTGATTACTTTACATTACTGTTATGATATCGAGAAATCTGGATGGGATTGGTGCCCACGGTTTGATTTTTGTGGCATAGGATGAAGTGTATTTTCCGGGTGCAGGTTAATGGCAATTCCGCGTTAGTAGCGTTACTCTGCCGAAATTTTTATGGTTTTTGTTTGTTCGTATTTTTAGAAGGGGTTTGATTCCAGTTTAGGAAACTAAATCGGGGTTGGGTCCTTTCATCTTGGTATCAGAGCATTAGGTTTTAGGTTCTGTAGTCGTGTTTACTAAGGATATTTGGGAATGTACAACATGTCTAGAGCGATGACCCGACCGGCCGGCGGATACTCATCAATGCTCCGGGTGTTGTATGCTTTCAAATGTTTGAAGTTCCATGATTACGTCCAGTTTGTTGTGAATAATGTCTTATTCATTAGGATGCCTCCATGACGTGCTTTCCGTGTCGGTACGGTTGTGGATCCTATTGCGGATCAGTAGACGCGCGACTTGACAGTGAGTTGTGGGTTTGGATGAGCATTTTGGATTCAGAGATATGTGTGGCATGGTTTGCCTGGTTGTGCATGTATGAGCGTCTACATGTTGCTTTTGAGCCTCTATTGGGGCAGTTGATGGTGTGCCTGAGTCAGATTATTGTATTTGGTGGGTTGGTATTGTGTGAGTTCATGTTGCGACTTCATGACCTATATGCAGGGTATTGTTTTCACGGTAATGGTTCAATCAAGCTACCTGACAATAGAATGTGGAGTGTTTACCCACCTGAGGCAGGGATGTATCGTTCACATGTTGTTCCAGTTTGCACGTGTTATGTGGCTTCAGAGGAAGCAGTGCACGAGGTTCGAGATAAGGTTGAACCTGAGCATCAGAGGGATTTTGACTGTTATGCCTCGAGACAACCGTGAGGAGCTTGATGTGCTGTACCCAGAGGCGAGGATATTGAGAAGGAAAGGCATACGCGGTTTCCGACATGTCGTTTTGAGGAAGGTGAACATAGTCGAGATATTTTGATGCGGTTGAGTTCAGGCACCTCGGAATCAGTATCTTCATCACGGTGTGGCCTTTTCGATTATGTTGAGGGTCATCTGAATAAGCAGAAGATCCGTTTGGTCTTGATGAAGATCACATAGTAGTGGACTTGTTCCTGTGGCATGGGTTTGGGTGATCGTTGATGATTCTTCCACACAGCAGGCGTCGCTGTTACTTGTGTCTGAGGAGTACTCTCAGTTGCTATTGTGGTGGCCAGGAGGGTCACGTTACGAGGGGACGTCCTCAGTCAACAATTTTAGTGGTTCGGTTGCTCAAAGTTCACGAGGATGTCAAGATGCCATTTCTGGAGTTTCACCAACGCAGACTTCTGGACGAGTCAATCAGCAAAGTCGTAATCGACGTGGACAGTTTGTTGGACATGCCAGAGTTCGTGCCACGACCCTGTGTGAGGACAGAGTTTCTCTGAGGTTACTGTTAATTGACATCCATGGCTATTGTGCCTGCATCTCCACTTCCGAGGTTTTGGAGAGTATTGTATCCATTCGTAAAGGTTGTGAGATCTTTGTTGGAGGTTATGGGTTAGCCACTGATCTGTTATTGTTGAATATCGTCGATTTTGTTATGATTTTGGGTATGGACTTCTTGGCGACACATTGGGCTATGTTCGAGTGTCACGAGAAGGAGGTTGTGTTTCGACGACCCGGATTTCCCAAGATATTGTTACGCGGTGAGAAGAATACCTCATTGCCATGTGTGATTTCAGCGATGAAGGTCGAGCGGATGATGAAAAAGGGTTGTGTTGCTTACTTAGCTCATGTTGTGGATACTACGGCTGCTGTGCCAGACATTGGTGATATTGAGGTTGTTTCCGAGTTCCCAGATGTGTTCCGGAGGAGTTACCGGGTATTCCTCCAGTTCGGGAGATTGATTTCACTGTTGAGCTATTACCAGGCACTGGACCCATATCTTAGACATCGTATCATTTGACGCCAGCGGAGTTAAGGGAGCTACAGATTCAACTTCGAGAGTTGTTGGAGGAGATTTCATACGACCCAGTGTACCGTGGGCTGCTTCAGTATTGTTTGTGCGGAAGAAGGATGGTTCCATGCGGTTGTGTATTAACTGTCGGAAGATGAATCAGGTTTCAGAGATGAGCGAGTATCCTCCACTTCGGACTGACGACTTGTTTGATTAGCTCAAATGAGTTTTAGTCTTTTCGAGGATCGATCTCAGGTCCGGATACCATCAGATGAGGATCAGAGAGTCTGATATGGCCAGGATAACTTTCGGATCACGGTACGGGCATTACGAATTCTTGGTCATACCGTTTGGGTTGATCAATACCCCCGCAGCTTTTATGGACTTGATGGGCCGAGTGCTCAGACGGTTTCTGGACAAGTTTGCGGTCTTGTTCATCGGCAACATCCTGATTTACTCCAGGAGTGTGGGCCAGCACCTGAAGCATTTGCGAGCTGTTTTGTGGATTTTGCGAGATAATCAGCTGTTTGCAAAGTTCAGCAAGTGTGAGTTTTGATTGATTAGCGTGACGTTTTGGGCCATGTGATATTAGCTGAGCGAGTCGGCGTGGATCCTGACCAGATAGAAGCTGTGTTGATTTGGAGTTGACCTTCCACCGTGCCAGAGATCAGGAGTTTCTTGGGTTTGGCAGGTTACTATCGGCGCTTTGTGCGAGATTTTTCTCGGATTGCCACTCCATTTACCAGATAGACGAAGAAAGGCGTCAATTCGAGTGGTCTGACGCGTGTGAGAAGAGTTACTTACTCTTGAAGGAAAGGTTGACCACTGCATCGGTTTTGACTTTACCTGACGACCGTGGCGAGTTCGTGGTTTATAGAGGTGCATCGAGATTTGGATTTGGTTATGCTTTGATGCAGCATAGCAGAGCGGTGGCTCATGGTTTCAGGCAGTGGAAACTATATGAAGCTACGTATCCTATGTATGATTTGGGAGTAGCTGTCTTTATGTTAGCATCGGAGAGTTGGAGACACTACTGTTGTGGCGTGCAGCGCAGTGTAGGATGTACACTGATCACTTGAGTTTCACCTCCTTGCATTTTCAGCCAGATTTGAGCTTGAGGTAGCGTAGAAGTATGGGGTCGATTAACGACTATAGCTGCACATTTGAGTTTATCCGAGAGAGGCTAATGTTGTTGATGATGTATTCAATCGGAAATCGGGAGCTTCATTGTTTCATGTGTGTGTGGCTCGAGTTTCCGTGTTAGCCGAGTTGCGAGCTACGGGAGCTGAGTTAGAGTGTGATGATGATGAGCTACGTGCGTTATGCACTAGTGGTACGAAGATGTATCAGATACTTCGAGTTTACTACTCGTGACGTAACATGAAGAGGAATATAGCAGCTTATGTGAGCAGATGCCACATTTGTTGGCAGGTAAGGGCAGAGAGGCAGAAACTTGCTAGGAAGTTACAACCATTGGAGATTTCCGATTAGAAGTTGGAGCTTGTCACTGTGGATTTTGTGAGTCAGTTCTTTTCCTTGTACTTCCGGAAAAGATTTCAGTGGGCACTTACATAGCTGTATTTGACGGAGGTTGTCCATTTTCGTGGTACTTCTGTGTTCCAGATTGCTGATAAAGATAATCAGTTACAACAGAGTGTTGGCAAGCATTGCAGTGAGCATTGGGGACTAGATTACATTTTAGTACAGTTTCTTATCCTCAGATTGGTGGGCGATCTTAGAGAACTATTCAGACCTTGGAGGACATGTTGTGGTCTTGTTCGAGATTGCTTGCAGTACCACCCGTATTGATTTGACATTATATGGGGTCATTTATGAGAATCAATGTTGCACTCCATTGTGTTGGAGCAAGTTCGGTTTGAGCTGATGTTTGATCCTGATTTAGAGGAATGCGCTATTGCAGACCTTCGGATTAGCAGGGACAGGTTGAAAATTGCTTGAGTTCGGCATTAGAGTTATATTGATGTGAGCAGGTTGATTTATGAATTTGCCACGTTATTTTGGTTCGTATATGATCATGGGGCGAGTTTGTGTTGTGCCGTATAGTTTGGCACTGTTTATATTGTTGGCCTTTGTGTGTGTTGTATTCCATGTGGTGGAACTACATTTCAGATTTATTGCGTGTTTTGTACCCTATCATTTCCTTATACAGGACGACTTGGCATTTGTGAGGAGCCAGTTCAGATTCGGAATTTGAGGGTACAAGGATTACAACACAGAAATATTTCCTAATGTGAAGCTTGTTGACAGAGTCGTTCAGTTGACGTAGCCACTAGGGAATTGAGAAGTATGCAGAGGCAGTGTCCCTACTTTTTAGTTGGCAGATTTAGAAATTTCAAGGTCGAAATTTTTTAAGGGGGGTAGATATATGACGACCCGGAACAGAATCAGTAGTGTAATCAGCTTAATTCTTGAGTTTGCACGTAATCACAGTTTTCCGAAAATTGATTGAATTGCCGATTTTGATCACGACTTAATTATTGGCCGAGAATTTGAGTTGAGTCTCTTCTCGAGAGTTGTTGTACGTGTGATTTCGAGTTCGTGGGCGGTTCCAGATTATTATTTCGACGACCGAGGAATATAATATTAATATTTGAAATTTCGGAATATCGTCGAGTTTATTCGTTCGTATTCGAGTTTATCCGAATCGTGATTGTGATCCGTTTTGGACCGTTGATCGACCCGAACCGAAATTGGAATGGTTATCGACTTGATTTGCGAGTTTCGCAATTAGTCGCAATTTCGACGTAATCGGTTAATATGGCGGCTTCGTTAGCGACTAAATTATCGGGCAAGAATTTGATTTGGGATCCTTCGCGGAAGTTGTAGAGAATTTAATTTCGAACTCGTGGGAACTTCCGGAGGATTTTTCCGAGTTACGAGGAATAAGTTGTGAATATTTTCGGGCGTCGGATATTGTCGTATTTATCCGTTTGGTATTCGATACGCGTACGGTATAAATACAGAAGCGATACGTGACGATTTGGGAAAGTTTCCAAATCAGGAAAGTCGAGTTGACCTGCGTTGACCGCGGGTCATGGGCGACCCGTTTTGGTGCATTTGGTGCCGTTCAGTTTTCGCCGGATTTGAGCCATTTTCCAGCCACCATTGGCCGGGGTTCCTTCGGGAAAGTTGTTGGGCTTGAGCTTCTCTTTCTTTTGATAGGTCATTTGTTCAATTTGGTTGCCAGATGAAGAAGTTATGGCTTGTCAAAGTTTGGGAATTTTGGGTGGATTCCGGTGAGATTTTGAGGGCTTCAGGTGGCGTTCCGGCCAAGTTGGTGATGGCTCTTTGAGGGGTTTTGTTAGCCTTGGAGAGAGGAATCTTTTAGAAGTGGTTTCAAGTCTTGCCGTGGCCAGAGGAAGGAGATCGGTGTACTTGAAATTTCGGTAAGGGTTTGGGACTTAGAGGTGAGTTTTGGACCTTTTCCGGTAAAATTGGCCTTAACTTTGAACTGAAAAATTGTTGGAAATGTCGAGATCTTCAAATCCATGTGTAGGTTGCATTTTTCTGGGCCGGTATAATTTTTCGGCGGCCGGCGGTGCTTTTCTGGCAACGTGTTTTTCAACGAGTTGTATGTCGTTTCGCTCGGAATCGCGCACCGATCGCAGTGGTGAGGTTTGTTTTTCGAATTGAGCATCGGAAATTATAGCGAGGTTTTGTGGTGTGATTATCGGATTTTGACGATTTCGTCGTTATTGAATTATATGTTTCCGGGAACGGTTGTTTCTCGTGATATGATTTGAGGTTTCGAGTTATGATTTTGAGTAGTGGATTTTATGATTATCCAGGGGTTCGTGATCGTTCGTTTGGCGAGGGATTTTCCGCCGGATCACGGAATTAACGCGTATCGCGTTACGCTCACCTGTGAGTGGACTTTTATATTTTCACTGTCGTTGCGAGTTCATGATTTTTCGTATTTATTTATATACGATATTGAGATTATTTATTACTTTTTGAGGCATTATTTTATATTTTTATGGTGATGGCATTACTTGCATCGATGCTTCGGCTACTCGGCTGATCATGACTCTCCCAGGACTGTCACCTATATTCTATGAATATAAGTTTATTGAAACTAGAGTATATATAATAACCACAAACAATATCACAATCCTAGTTCTAGGGTTTTGCAGGAAGTAAGTTTTAGTCCTAAATCTAAAGATTGATGGTTTAGAAAATTTACCTCGATTGGTGTTATGCTCGGTACAAAAGTTGGATGACGTTGAGGAAATGCTAGTTTGTAGCGGTTTCTTGGAAGTCGGGCAATCTTGACGAAGGAGGAAGATTGTTGAAAGCAAGGAAGAATTGATGGTGATGATCGGTAGTGATGGAGGCCAAGTTTGAAGATCGGCAGCGGTGAAGAAGGTTATTGGTAGTGAAGATCGGCGGTAATAGTTTTTAGGGTTAGTGTAATTTTTTATTTTTTTGTGGTGATAGCTGGCTATTAACTCAGAACGTGATTGATAACGTGTTCGAGGAGAATAATTACGATAGACTAAAAACTGTAACTCTTTCATTGATAGAAGACCTTAAATATAGGCTAATACAATCTGTTACAATAAATATCTCGATATAACAGGGATTCTCAGTATCTCTATCTAATATAATTTGTATCTAATTAGGACAAGACATATACCGAATTAATTAATTGATTATTTAAATATTAATTAATTTTATTTTTGAGATATTTTCCTCACTAATTTGCTTATTTTCACTTTCATTTCCAGAAACTAAAATTTTATTTAGAGTTTCCTTTCCGCTGTTTGATTAGTAGAAAAGGAAAGTAAACTTATTTTAATTTTATGATAATATTCTCACGTCACAACTAGAAAAATGGGATTCATAGCCATAAAAATGTGTCTCTTTGGAGGGTCAAAGGTAACACAAAATTGTCTCCAAACACCAATAGGGACAGTACATGGACAATGGACACAAGTGCTTATATTATTGCAGTTTCCATTACTTATTGGAGATCAAAGACGAAATGTCCCAAACTATTTTCCATGTATTCTTTCATAAAGGAATGTATTGATAAAGTGTATACGTATTGACATGTGATACATAACAAAACAAGACAACACATATCAGTCCCCAACTTCAAGAAAAATTAATATAAAAAAAGTCATTCTACCTACCCAACAAACTGCTACATTACTACTGTACTATGGTTGTACTACACCTAAAAACCCATCCACCCTCTCTTTCAAATTGACTAGTTCACCCATGCTAAATGCATGGACTTCCAATTCAAATTGCTTTCTCTTCAATTTGGGTTGTTTGAACCTGCCATGAACATGATATTGTTATCAAATGGTCAAATGCATAAATACAGAACAAAAACACAATAACAACACCAAACAACTTAAATAAATCAATTATCAATATTTAAATAACTGTCATTTGTGCAAGAACACCGACGATGAACAATCTTAAAACAAAAAATAAAAAATAAAACTTATTTAAATTTCATTGAAATACCAATAGCCAAAGGCCCAATACTTTCCATATAAATTGTTTTTATTTAATGCTTACAGTTTCTTTTGGAAAAGATTACCAATAACAATCTAGACCTCGAAAGGAACAAACATTTAGATTTTCTGAAAATCAAACATAGCTACAACCTACAAGGCTGAGCTCACACCGATGTGAAAATTACTCATCTAAAAATATTATTATATTGGCAACAAAGATAGACAATCAATAAAAAGCCAACACCCAAATCGTAAAACCCAGGATTAAATGCAAACTGTAAACAAAAACTCACCCATTCTAATTCGCCGATGTGATTGGAATCAGAAGCCACAAATATTCTAGATCGACAACAGAAACCATTGATTCCAGTTGGTTTAGTATTTTCTCAACAACTTCAGTTATTTTCTTTGTTTATTTTCCTGAGTAATTAGAAAAAAGAAAGGAAAAATATGAGAAAGAGCATATATATCTAGCTACCCCATAAATCAACCAAAGAGATATACATCAGTTGATAGCATTAAAAGTCTAGCACTGTATATATAGATATACATATATCAACTGATAAGCATCATATCTAACTTGATATATAGATGGTCAAACTATCCAACCTCCAACAAAATATGAAGCATGATATTCCTAAACTACGACATATTGCATAATTAAACTAATTTCAACTTCAGTAGTGTAATTATAAACTATTTTTTAACTTCAGTATAGTGTAATTATCATAAAAGATTGGCACAAGTGACTCAGATCCACTCCCACTTTCCTCTTCCCATTTTCCAATTATAATCTAATCTACACAAAGACTCCATCTTTCTTCTCTCAAAAGCTAAAATCTTTAATGTTTGATCCTAAGAGCAAGCTCTCCCAAAACCCACTTCTCAACTCAAAGGTAAAGTATCTTCTTTTATGTTTAATTCTCTCTAAGAATGCACAACGCACATTTTAGCTCGAGCATATACCACTTCAAAACTAAATGGTCTGTTTGCAATGACTATTCTTACATGTCGAATGATAGATTTGACAGAAACCTATTCGTGCATCATCTTTATTGACATCGACACCATGATGTTGTGCTTGTTGTGCAATTACAACAAAAATATATAGATTAGTGCACATAAACCCTTGTTACCTACATGGGTTGAGGCAGTCATATTACATATATAATAAACTAATTTCAACTAATTAGTAACGAGGTATACAAATCGCTCGAAGAACTATAGTAACATAAACGACAATATAACAAATGACTTACCATTTTTGATTAGATCTGGTCATCAGAACAAGGACAATCTCTTGATCAAATTTGGTCATCGGAGCCAACCACCTCTCGTATGCCTTACCAGTCGTGGTGGAGGACTTCGACAGCCGCCAAGATCTAATCTGACTCGTGTAAAACCCAAGCTTCATCTCCCACGTGGGAACGAGAATGAACTGCTCAGGGAGAGTAAAGTGAGAGAGAGAGAGAGAGAGAGAGAGAGAGAGAGAGAGAGAGAGAGAGAGAGAGAGAGAGAGAGAGAGATGGAGTTGTTAGGTTACCCAAAAGAAAAGAAAACACATGAGAATGATAACTCACCTCGTTCTGATACAACCGATGTGTAAGGCTTCAAATTTTCTAGGTTGTGAACTTTGTTCTTGTAGTCGATTCCACTTTTTCATAAACATAAAGTGCAGTGGGAGAGAGAGCGAGAGGGTTGCATCGAATAAGAGCGGCGAAAAATGAAATAGAGTGAAGGGTTAAGAGTGTTAAACTGATTGGGAGAGACATCAATGATAGAGATTGATCAAATAAGCCATTGGGAACACACACGTAAGCGTTCCCGACCAGTTGCAGAGAATACGTATAGAGCACATGCTCTGGCAACATATACATAAAGGTCACCAACTAGTTGTATAATATACTACTTTTGACTGAAGTATGGAGTATCCGAAAAACACACGTTTGGACTCTATGTAGAAACTTATAATATGTATAGAAAGCAATGACAAAAGTGATGACTGCCTATATGTCCCCAACTATATTGTAACTTTTACTCAGAATACCTAAAAAATACGTATTGGGATTTGTCAAGATACATGTAAAAAAGGTTGGGAACACACAAGAGTCCTTTATTGTGAAAGAAAGTGTTCTCTTACTACAGTATAAATGTTTTAGAGGACACCTTATTACGTCCTTGGATGTTTAAAAAAATAAAATAAATATATTAGGTAGAGTGTATTAGAGCAATGGATGGATAAATGTTCTTATCCACAATAAAAATACAAAACAGAAAAAACAAGATAATAAATTTATTTCTTTTGGGACTTATGAACGTCCCCAATTATATAATAGGGACTTAAAAGTGTATCATCTCATATATTTTTCAATATTAGGACACAATTTAGTCTCTATAGAAGCAAAAGACATATATTTATGGTCCCTAAAAGGATTTTTTTTCTAGTTGTGTGTGCAATGATTTCTATCTTCAAGCAAGGTTAATTTTGTGATAAAAATTATAATGATTGCTAAGAAGTTGGCGGACAAGAAAATTCAAAGGGGGTGGAGAGAACCAATTTCCCTTTATTTTCCCTCTCCCTTAAGAATTAGCCTCCCCGATTTCCTTTCCTAATCGTTCCGAACACTAGAATCTCTTGATTTTCCTTCATTCCTGCCAAACAAACATAGCCTTTAAGTAAAGCTGTGGTGAACTAGTCCCAAATTCGTTGTTCACGTGACATTGATGGTCGATGATTCTTCGTTTTTTTCTTTCAAAATTTACCTTAATACACCAAATACTAAAGCAACTTTTGGCTGTAAAAATAAAAAGCGGGGGCAACTTGGGTCTAGGGATGGCTCTCCCCACTTGTCGGCCGGTTCGATCACCGGGTGTTGTTGGAGTCAGTGACAAGGCACATACACACGTACAAGTGTGTGCAGCACATGAAACCAAAACTAGCTTGGTTGTTTGATTCGCTGGATGCTGGGATTGAAATGCCTTCTCTGTAACTGAGAGGACGTACGACCCCTGTGTTTCATATATACTAATTATCAGCAGCTAGCCCACTTGGTGTTACGGCTCGCCCAGTTCCATCTCCATCACAGTATCACACTCTTGCTTTTATCATGAGCTTGTTCCAACTGCCAAAAGATTTTAGATCTTAAACATGCATGCCATTTGATCTCGTACATAGATTTCTTAGGGTTTTGGCTTCTTCTCGTTGTGATTTATCAGCAAAACTGTTATTCCCTGATCTGTGGAGTAGTTTATTTTGGCTCGTCGTCCCCCCAACCCCACTAGCATCGTGGGCGTGAGGCTTAACTATGAACAATATATGCAATTTCTATTATTATTTAGTGATAGGATATCAGTGGTCTAGTACATGTCATTGTTATCATCCCGTTTTGTGTCTGTAACAATGGTGTACGATTTGTTGCGTGAGAGGAGGACTTGATAATGAAGTAGAGAAAGCCCTGCATTGCTGCCATTAGAATTGAAATTTTGCCTACTGGCAATGGATACCTCTTTTTGTTATCCTGATAAGGATAAAAGAATGCATTATGTGCATTTAACAAAGGATGGAGCATGGTTCTTGAATTTCTTCTAGCTATTTCCAGGTGTGGTATCCATCCATGCATCTTCGACCGATCCACCGTTTTGACATGTTCGGTAGCGATAAGACTCTCGTTGTGATTGTATTAAATGAGATAAGGTGATCTCTCTCTCTCACACACACAAAATAGAAATTCTTACACGCCTAGTATCATAAAAATATGTCAATATTTTTAAGTTATGTTTTGTCGTTTCATAGTAAAAACAGTGGCGTATTCAGAATTCTCGCTTAACCATGTTAATTTTTATAAAAGACATAATATTCTTATTTTCAACAAAATTAATTACAAGGATAAAACATTGAGAATTCATATTTTGAACTTAATATATATATAAAAAAGTATATTTTATTTTGATTTGACTTACTAAACAAATAAATTATGGTTACCAATTCAAATATTCAAATAATAATGTTGTAAAGTTAAAATATTATTAAATTATTGATTCAATGTATAGCAATAATAGCATTATTTTTCTCATAAAGAGTTAAAAATTTGTTTAATTGACTAAGGTGAAATAATTAGTTTAAAACAAATTAAATTTCTCTTTTCTTTTTAAATAGTTAGCAGTATTAAAATGAATTTTATTATATTAAATTCTTGATAATTAAGTAAAATTATGCCTTTGATTTACAATAATTTAAAATTTAAGGAGTGCATTCCGCATAATATTGAATAAATCGTAAACCAACATGTGCTACTTTGCTAGGCATTTAGCAAATAGTGCATTGGATCCAGCATCGCGTTTGATGATGCCCAGCAAGCAGTTTAAGTATGTAAGTATGCAAATAGCTAGCTAGCTGCATATAAAAAGAAACAGCGCCTCTTTTGTAACTTGAGTTATACAACTTATTTAAGTTTGTTTTGGGAAAATGAAGTCCTAAAAAATAGCCAGCTAGTGTGAGTTTCCGACTGTGGTTTGAGAGGGAAACCCAATAAAAATGCTTAACATATGTAAGTATACAGGGGATGAAAATCAAGAGCCAGTTGCAGTTAAGACCAGCTTTGCTTCATTTTCATCTGGTGTGGTGAAGCAGTGAGGGGCATGGAATATTATACTTTCTTACTAGAAATTGTGGGCAATGGTATAACTATGAATCATGAGTCAATGAAATTAAGTGTCGCAAAGTTGGGAGATACTGACAACATGTGATGCGAATCTTTTCGGAGCGGCACATGCAAAGAGTCATTCATACAGAGCCCCGTAGAGAAAGCGACGGAGGATAGCTCCTCCAGAATCTTGGTTAGATTCCGTGTCCGAAAGCAAAGCTTTAGTCTCCACTCTAGTAGTGTACTAAATATTTTTTTTTAGTGGACGATCGACATGGCGCCTACTAAACACTGTTCTTGTGCCGCCACCCTAATCCCGGCTTGTGCGGAGATTGCGAATCATGCATGTACATGAATTCAACAAGTTTGATTTTTTAATGGCATTTTCATCGGAGAAGTGCTATAAACGGGTCTTATATGTATAAAACTTCATTTAAGTAATCTTTTACATAAGACTTCAATCATCTTCAAAGAAAAAATGTTTTAATGGAGTTATTTTTTTGTGCTCTGGCGCAAGTAGCTCTTCCTCTTTCTTCAAATTTTTCTATGATTATTATATTGTTGAATTTAAAGTTTTATAGAGTTTGTTAGATTTGACGTTTAGTTTTCATTTTTTTGTATTTAGTTAGCTCATATAATTTGTTCTTATGCCGGTGTCATTTTAATCATTTTCTGCAATAAATTTTGCTCAAATTAATAATAATAAAAAATTCGATTAATTCGAATATAAAATATAGTTATTGTTTTGTAGGGATATATCGCTAGTCATACTAGTTTTGATTCTGATTCCTTATGGTAAGTAAACATTACCAATCATAATCATTCTGATTTCTATTATGATTTAAAATGGTAAGTAAACAGTTCGATGGAAATGACATATTCCCATTTTGATTCTTTCTGATTTCAATTTTTGTTAATTTTAATTCATGATAATTTCGATTCTAAGCAAATAAACGTGTAATTAGTTTATTTATTTTTTCATTGAAATAAGAGCGTAATGTCACGCCCCGCCAACATTCAAAGGATTGCCTTGAGCATTTTCGAAGGAAGCATGGCTCAAGGATAAGGTTGGAGCACCCTAGAAGCGTCCGAGGGCAGCTAGAGGCACCCAGAGGGGGCTGCCAGAAACATACGGGGGCTGTCAGAAGCACCCGGAGGCAGCCGGGTGCCAGCCAGGGGGCTGCCTGGCACAACAGGAGGCAGCCAGGGGCCACCCGGGTGGCTGCCAGAGGCATCCGGGGGCTGCCAGAAGCACCCAGGTGGGCCTGGAAGGTGCTAGAAGGGTGCGGAACAGCAGAGACAGTTCCGGAAAGGTCCGGAACAAGCGGGGTTAGTTCCGGAGGGGTCCAGAACAGCGTGGTAGCATACAGAAGGGTCCGGAATGGTACGGAGGCACCCGGAACACTACGGAAGGTTCCGGAAGGCCGTGGAAGGCCTTAGAAGGTTACAGAAGGTCGCGGAAGTCTCCGGACGACTTGGGAAGCATCAAGAGAGGTCTTGAACTCTCTAGAACCTCAGAGAGGCTCATGGGTCAAGGTCACTCCGGAGATCTTTAGAAGCGTCAAGGGACATCTTGGAGTTGTCTAGATAGGTCTAGAACTCCCTATATTTGTATATGTGCTAGATTAGTCTAGAAACACATAGGCTTGGAGGTGTAGACTATAAATAGGGAACCTCCCCTCTCATTTGAGGTAGATTAGATTGGAGATTAGAATAGAAAGATTAGAAAGAAGTAGTGAGAAGAAGAGTAAGGAACTCTAGGAACTCACCTTTGTAAAGCTTTCTTTAGCAATACAAGTTCTTCTTTCAAAGCTCTTCTCCCTTCGATCTTTCGGTTGTTCTAGCCAAGCGTTGGCGACAGTTAGGCTGACTTAGCATAAGGGGAGTGCTAAGGCCGCACGAGTGCTAGCAGAAAAGTAAGCTCGTGACAGTTGGTATCAGAGCCGAAGTTCCTTCGGAGCCTCATTCAACGATGGTGAAGCAAACAACGAGCAAAGGTGCATCGCTTGACATTACCAAAGGTGCATCGGGGTCCAACCTTTCCGATGTGGTGACACAAGAGGGAGCTCGCGAAGAGCTTACCAACCCAAAGAGGTCTACAAAGGACATGCTTTCTTCTCTCGACTCACGCCTAGCTCAGGTGGAGGAGGCCGTGAGTGGCATGGGGGCCCAGGTGGATGACCTAAGCCAACAAGTGGAGGGCTTAGAGGCGGAGGATGCCGCCATCCACACTGCGATCAAGGGGATGCTAGTCCAATTGGAGGAGACCTTGCGTGGCGAGATGGGGAAGATTCGCGAGGAGTTCATGGGGGAACTCGCAAGTATGCGTCAAGTCCACGAGAAGGAGTCGAATAGCACGCTTGCATGCATGGAAGAGATGCATGGGGACTTGACCCTATGCAAGCGTGCATTGGCATCGACGGGGACAAGCAGCAGTGGTATGGGGGAGGCTAGGCACGTGGAGGTGCCAAAGCCAAACAGTTTCGGAGGTTCGCGCAACGCTCGTGAAGTGGACAACTTCTTGTGGGGGCTAGATCAATACTTCGGAGCCGTAGGGCGAGGAGGATGCCAAGATTCGGGCAGCGGCTCTCTACCTCACCGACACAGCCATGTTGTGGTGGAGGCGAAGGCGAGGAGACATTGAAAAAGGTACGTGCACCATCTCTACCTTTGATGAATTTAAGAAGGATCTTAAGAGGCAATTCTATCCCGAGAATGCCGAGGACGAGGCAAGAGCTCGATTGCGAAGGCTCAAGCACTCGGGGTCGATTGGTGAGTATGTCAAGGATTTCACCAATCTAGTGCTTGAGATCCCCGATATGACCGACAAGGATGCTCTCTTTAATTTCATGGATGGTCTCCAAGCATGGGCCAAGGCCGAGTTAAGGCGATATGGGGTGCAAGACCTTGCTACTGCCATAGCTGTGGCCGAAAGCCTAATCGACTACACTAGTCGAGAGGAGACTAGCAGCCAGCCGAGGGAAGAAGAGAGTATTCATGTCAAGGGTGGGGGAGACAGAGGCCTACGTGAGAGGAACGGAGGCCCACACAGGGACGAGTTCCAGAAAAACAACCACTCGGGACGGAGATTGGACAAGGGCAAACAAAGGGACACGAGGAGCTTGGGGAAGCTCAATGACAACCGGTGTTTCCTTTGCGACGGTCCTCATTGGGCGAGGGATTGCCCAAAGAAGAATGCGTTGAGCGCAATTCTAGGGACCCGTCAAAGTGAGATGGAGGCCAAGGGTGGCCACGAGGATGCACGTATGGGAGCTATACAGCTGCTGAATGCGATCGAATCCACTCCTACGGATGAAGGTAAAGGCTTACACTTTGTCGACATCACTATAAAGGGAAAGCCAACGGTGGCGATGATCGACACAGGTGCATCCCACAACTTCATTTCCATTGAGGAGGCCCAAAGGTTGGGACTTAAGGGCAACAATGGGGGAGACTTCATGAAGGCGGTCAATTCACCAGCTCAGCCAACTCTAGGGAGAGTTCGAGGAGTCAAGACAAGCATGGGGGCTTGGCATGGGAAATTAGACTTCTCGATAGTGCCCATGGATGACTACAAAGTTGTCTTGGGGATGGAGTTCCATGATCGGGTCAAGGCGATTCCAATACCGTTCGCCAAAAGCATGTTCATCATGGACGGCGACCGGGTTTGTGTAGTGCCAACCAAGGTCACCAAGCAAGACGCGAAGGTGTTATCGGCATTACAACTCGTGATAGAGCCAGCTAGGGAAGCTAGGCATCGGGTGATAACGAAGGTCGTGGATAAAGTGCTCCCGGATAGAGTCACTTATCGCCTGGGGAGGCGAAGCCACAGGGAGTACCTTATCAAGTGGAGAGGTCTACCCGATACGAAAGCCAGCTGGGAGTCCGAGGACGTATTGTGGCGATTCAAGGACGAGGTCCGACGCTACAATGGGGAAGCCGCGATGAGGGCATCGCGAGATTGGGTGGGGGAGAATGTCACGCCCCGCCAACATTCAAAGGATTGCCTTGAGCATTTTCGAGGGAAGCATGGCTCAAGGATAGGGTTGGAGCACCCTAGAAGCGTCCGAGGGCAGCTAGAGGCACCCAGAGGGGGCTGCCAGAAACATACGGGGGCTGTCAGAAGCACCCGGAGGCAGCCGGGTGCCAGCCAGGGGGCTGCCTGGCACAACAGGAGGCAGCCAGGGGCCACCCGGGTGGCTGCCAGAGGCCACCCGGGTGGCTGCCAGAGGCACCCGAGGGGGCTGCCAGAAGCACCCAGGTGGGCCTGGAAGGTGCTAGAAGGGTGCGGAACAGCAGAGACAGTTCCGGAAAGGTCCGGAACAGCGGGGTTAGTTTCGGAGAGGTCCGGAACAGCGTGGTAGCATCCGGAAGGGTCCGGAATGGTACGGAGGCACCCGGAACACTACGGAAGGTTCCGAAAGGCCGTAGAAGGCCTTAGAAGGTTACGGAAGGTTACGGAAGTCTCCGGAAGACTTGGGAAGCATCAAGAGAGATCTTGAACTCTCTAGAACCTTAGAGAGACTCATGGGTCAAGGTCACTCCGGAGATCTCTAGAAGCGTCAAGGGACATCTTGGAGTTGTCTAGATAGGTCTAGAACTCCCTATATTTGTATATGTGCTAGATTAGTCTAGAAACACATAGGCTTGGAGGTGGAGACTATAAATAGGGAACCTCTCCTCCCATTTGAGGTAGATTAGATTGGAGATTAGAATAGAAAGATTAGAAAGAAGTAGTGAGAAGAAGAGTAAGGAACTCTAGGAACTCACCTTTGTAAAGCTTTCTTTAGCAATACAAGTTCTTCTTTCAAAGCTCTTCTCCATTCGATCTTTCGGTTGTTCTAGCCAAGCGTTGGCGACAATTAGGCTGACTTAGCATAAGGGGAGTGCTAAGGCCACACGAGTGCTAGCAGAAAAGTAAGCTCGTGACAGTAAGCTACAATGCTATATGAAAACATCAAAATCTGATTAAGAAAATTTGAGGGTTTAGTGCAAAAAAACTCATTATTGATATGTGACACTGTTACTATAACATGATATGACTAATTTAGTTAAGTTTCCTGGATGGTTAATGTACCCTAACTAGCTATCTATTCCTCCTAGCTAAACTCGTTTACTTGTCTCCAATCTTGCATGAAGTAAAGTTTAGAATGTGCAGTTATAAAAAAAAATTAAAAAAAAAAGTGTGTGCGATATGCATAAGATTCCATTACGTTATTTGTGATTTTGTGGTCTGCGCGCGTGCCATTGCAGACTGCTTTGTAATTGCTACTTGATGCTGATCTGTGTACGTACCTAGTACTGGTTTCATTTCTTAGTGCATCTCCACTTTACGTCTGTATTCTTATTGCATGAAAATGTGAGAGTACGTACGTAAACATTATTGTGGAACTGGAAAGTAACACATAACTACTGCCTGTCTTTGCCTGGCCGATGTTCCAAGTTCTAATTCGATCTTGAACGATCAAAATTCACCAGTGCGATTGTACATTTGCACTAGTCACACTTTCGTGTAGGATCTCTTTGCCGTTTCTTTTTCTTATTTGTTATGTACAATCGATGACGCGCGTACCACATGTGATCAATCTCATCAGATCGACAACGACCTCAGTGTGCTGTCTGGGCTATAGCAAGAAATGACGCATATCAAGCTCGATGCATGGTGGAGAAACAGAAATCAAGCACCAGGCCAGCAACGTAACGTGAAGGGAGAAAATCCGTCTTGTTAATTGCCACGTACAAAATTGGACAGCTCAATTTCCATCTTACAACTGTTAGGGTTCTCACAAGATTAAGGCAGCTAGATAGTAATGATGAGTCGACTACGTGCTCTCGTGTTTGGCTTATTTTCGTCGTGTTCAATGAACGAGTGAGCCGCGAGCTATTTCACGTGAATTCGATCGGTGAAACACGACAACATTTGTATGTACACAATGAAACAAAATAATCAAAGAAATTAGAGGTGGTGCGTGACGTAGTCCGTTCCCAGCTTTGCGGGGGTGGAGTACTGAAGTGCACGCTTCATCGATCTTCAACTACAACATATCAATGTTAATGTTATCTTCGGAATTGCATATGTTATTTTAATCCAGCCAGCTTGACGGAGCCGACTCCATGCATGTTTGCTATTTAAATTAAGGGCTGATATATTTAAGGAATTTCTACGTACAGTTCATTTTGGTTTAGCTTTCTGACGCCCTACTTGATCCAATTGATTAGATGGAACTGTAGTTTTTATCACTTTTTATGTATATCTCTCGGCTAAGCTTAGCTAGATCATACCTGAGGTTTCGTATATCCTCTCATCATTACTTTGTCATCGGCCTCAGCCAACCGTGTTATGTATCATCGATCTCATCGGTTCCGCATATGGATTCATTCAGACAATTTCAGCTCCATTTTAATGTACATGTGAGAATTAATAAAGATAAAAAAATAAACCAATGCTAGCTATCCATGCCAGAAACTCATTTTATGCTCTCATCACTTTGAATTTGTTAACTCAAAGCCGCCAGGCCCTCCACAGAGAAACCGGCGTGGTCAACACAACAAATTAGTGGCCTCTATTCAGTATGACGATTAGTAACGTCGCACATGCATTAATTGGATACACTGGATTAAAACCTTGTTTGGAAACATGGTAGATCTGTAGTCTTTGCTGCAAATTTTCTACCGCGCGCCTTTTCCTTTCAATTTGGACTATTTGGGCAACAATAAGTCAATAATGATACAAATGCTATTGCGTTTTAGTTAGCAAGGCCTATGGTGGAGTAGATTCGATCATAAAACAAGTTGAAACTATAGGATACATTTAGTACGTGCAAGATTGTTACTCTACTAGTCTACTGTCATTGTACGTACGTAGAAAGATAGTTTCTGGTGTACTAAACATTTACTGCAAGATTGTTACTACTGTCATTGTATGTAGTTAGAATCTGTGCAAAATTCTTTGTAAATTGTGATAGACTGATAGGACCCTTGTATCGTTTTATAACTTTGCACCAGTTTCTGTGCAAATGTACTGCAGTATTGTATACACTTAAATATATACGGACATGCAAGGAATGAAATATCGATAATATCCTTGATATTTTTGTGATATTTTCGTTTTTTGGACTTCTCGATATTATTAGTACATATCATATATTTTGTTAAATATTTCCCGAAACATTCGATATTTTTCGATATATCGTTGAAATCCTCGATAAATTGAATTTGTCCGAGATTTTGACTTTACATACACTACCAGAATTCTTCTCATTGCCGACGACTTACCTTTCCTCAAAAATCGTCGGTTATACTCATAACTGACGACATGTCGTCGGTTATACGGTCGCCGGAAACCAGCCATTGGTAGAAGTATAGCCGACGATATATTGATGACATCGTCGGTGATACGTTTGCATTATCACTGACGATAAGTCATCGCCGGCCATGAAAAAGATCATTACTGACGAGTTACATCGTTGGTGATGAGGCTCCGCCGAGGTCAACCTGTTGACCGCCCCGATTATGGCCGACAATTCTTTAAAGAACCTCGTCGGCTATAATGTAGCAACTCGCAGGAAATGTGGAATTATTGCAGACTAGTTAGGTTCTTGTCGTCGGCTATACTTGGTGACATTTTACAAAAAACTGTAGGTTCTGGATTGGGCCCAATTCCAGAACCTGTAGTGAACAACACAAACAGTACAAATACACATCCAACAGTACACACATATTTGTCGAACAGTACAAACACCAACAATACAAAAATAAAATACAAGTGCACCAAGAGTAGGCAAAATCCATGTTTACGAAATCATTTGAACTCCGACGGCTACCCTGGTCTTGCTGCGACGGCTGCGGTTGTGGAACACTGGGGAACACAGGCATCGGTGGAGGTGTGGGGACCGGGTGTCCGGTAGTCTGGCACTGGTACATCGTCTGTATCCATGTCATAATTTGTGTCTGCTGCTCGACCATAACTCGGTGTTGCTCGACCATCGTCCGGTGCTCGGCCTCTCTGGCTGTCTGCTGCTCGGCCAATTGCCGCATCTCCTCCACCACCCTCATTTGCTCCTCCAACTCCCTCTGCGTCCTCTGGAGCTCCGCTGCTAGGTTAGAGTTCCTAGAAGAAGTTCTTGACCCGCTAGAGTATTCCGAAGTGTCCTTCAATACCCCTTCGCCCGCCGAGCCCATTACCCTGCAGTAGTGGATATTCTTCCCAGTCTCGCACGCTTTTGCCATGATCTGAGCCGTTATAGGGCGATCAAGCGTATCGATCTGAGAGGCATACTGGGTCACTTCCTCCTCCGAGCAGTCATGATGATCATTTTGAGCTATCTTCATGGTGACCTATGTGATCACATCCTCCACTCTCACCTAATTGACAAGAGAATATGAATAACGTATTATTAAACAAAAAAAATTAATAAAGAAAAATACTTTTATTAACACACATGTGAACTAATTAATGAGGCCAAAGAATTACCGCTTCTTCAGGGCACTGCGGATAGAACTTCTGATGAACAAACACCAACGAGGTGACTTCTTGTTGTTTCTGCACCCTACGCGACCAACCCAAATAGTTGAGTGAACCGCCATGATGAGACTTGGTGTTTTTCAATCTGTTCTCGCTGTTCGTCTTGGAAATTGCCTTGTTGGATAAACATATGTCAAAAAATTAGTAACTAACTATTTTAATGTGATATGATACATTAGGGTTGTAAAATATATTCAAGATGCATACTTTCACTTTGGGGTGCTCAAAGTGGGCTACCAGCCACAGCCACTCGTACTCCCTAAACTGGAGTTCGCTAGGGGTAGCATCTCGGCCTAGATCCTTGTACTTTGTGTAGTGTTTTGAAAGCTCGTTCTTCCACTCTTTATACATATATTAACACCGGAAACAAATGTTAGAGATATTAAAACACTTGATAAACAAAAATCTAACTCGATATATACTCAAATAACTCAAATAACATCACCTGATATGTAGTTGATGCTCTGTCCACGTCTCAATAAGGCATTCATCCACGTGAAACCACAGCTCCAAGATGGATATATAAATGGTAAAATTATATATTTCTTCGAACTTAATTAATAAATGTAAAATTTACGTAATGAAAATACGATTTAACTCACAGTCAGTGCATTATGCACTTGCAACTTCACGTAGCGAGGCACAACACCCCAATCTGGCCACAGCATTGGGACCTTGTCCCGCACGACGGCCCCGAACATGTTGGCATACTTTCGCGTGGTATTTTTCTGTCTCGATCACCTCATCATGCTCATTGGCCTTAATGATCGTTTTCTTTCCCTCGGTGGCCTGCTCAAGATTCTTCCTGCTTACGGGGCCTCTAGTCTTTCGTTTTCCATTGGCATTAACGAGATTGCCTAATAATACAATGTCAAAAAACCGAAATTATTAATTGACACTATTTATAGTCTTAAGTAATAATTAAGTAATCAATCTTGTTAAATAAAATTTACCTGCGTCGTCCGTCTACTGGTTCACGTACCTCGCACTCTAAAGATACACGGGGTCGAACGGCTTGAACACGTATGCTTCCTCCACGGTCAGGAACTTCAGCTGTCTTTCAATAAAAATAACCCTCCCATAGCATCAAATTGAGGGATGACAAGAATCTCGTTGGGCACGAAGAGACCGGACGGCGGAGATAGACGAGGCCTGGACGATGAGACGCCTGAACCATCTACCTTAAATGATTGCCGTGAAAGGGGAGTAAGCGCCGGGCTAATAGGGGGCATTCAGATCGAGGGAGTTTATGATGCGCCTGTTGAGGGTCGCTCACCTGAGTGTCTGCTGCTTGAGGGTCGAGGCTGGACTGAGGGTTGCAAGGATCCGGATCGTGCAGCTTCTTCCTGTTCTCGCGCACGTAGCAAAACTTGTGTGCGAGCATTCATTATAAGGCCTGTGTGCGTGTTGCTGATTGCGCCAGAGGTTGCTTGACTACTACTCCCTCCACCATTTTCGCTCTGAGATCTGGGTCCGGATCTAGTTGCTCTTCGTTTGTTGGCCCCAAGCCAATTTTCCGCAAAACTTCCTGCACATCCAACAATCAAACAGAACAGCAACAATTCAACAACCACATCCGTGACAACAACAACAATAACAAAACAACATGTTGATAGCAAAAAATATGCTTATATATATACACCTTTATACATCAAGTTTATGCAAAAATAAATTGCCAACTAATTAAACTAGCAGTATATACATGCCAAAAATATATTCTAGATACCAAAAATAAATTCTACATGCCAAAAATATACTACAAAATATATTCTACATGCCAAAAATTTACACCAAAATATATTCTACAAGCAAAAAATATATTCTAACCAATTCTTAATTAACCAACACAAAAATATATTCTACATTGCACAACTCCATCAACGATATATTCTACAAAATATATTCTATACAAAAATATATTCTACAAATATATTCTTAATTATACCAACACAAAAGAATATACACAAAAATATATTCTACATCTCACAACTCCATCAACGATATTTAATTAAACAAAAATATATTCACCAAAATATATTCTACACATAAATATTCTACACAAAATCATATTCTACAAAATATTTTCTACACAAAAAAATATACTACAAATATATTCTTAATTATACCAACACCAACTTAATTAAAATGTCTTAAATAATTAGGAGAATTTCATGTAAAATTGAAGATGATAAAATTGGATTGAGAGAGAGAGAGAGAGGGGACCTGTCATTCTGCGTCAATGAGAGAGAGGGCGGCGGCGGTGCTCGATTTCCAGCGGCCGGAGGGAGGGGAGGGGTTAATTTATGATTTGGGGTTTTTTTGGGGGAGAGGAGATTTGGGGTTTTTTTTGGGGGAGAGGCGAGAGGGGAGGAAGGGAGGGGGCTGTTCTCGTCGGGGAGAGGCGAGAGGGCAGGGAGGGGTGATTTCGGGCGAGGTCGGTGGCGAGAGGTAGAGGGGAGGCTATTCTAGGGTTTCAAGTTATGGAAGAATGAGGTCCCTGCCTCATCGGGCTAGGGATATAAGGCCAGCATTATTGCCGACGAGTTTCTTGCTAACTCGTCGGTTATAGTGTGTTTACTAGAAAAATGTGCGAAGAAGGCCTAAAAAATATATTCAAGCTGATTATTTGCTGTTTAAAACACGGCTAGCTATTTGAAGACGTGAATTTCACATATATATACAGCATAACAAACATACATGCACGTTTATACTAAAATACGTACTTCATTAACGTACTAAGGATGATAATTAGAATCATCTTCATCACTTAAGTCTGGCTCGGTTTCATAGTTAACCTCTGGCAATATGTGCCGCTCCTCGTCATCTGAATCATCGTCTACCTCATTTGGATTAACATCAAGAATTTCTGCTCTAGTAATTCAAACCACACTCCCCGATCTCACATTATTAAGGCGAATCGTAGAGGATTCCGGACTGTCAAAAGCATTCGGCTCTTGGTATGCAGTAACTTCTTCATCATCTACGGTCTCACCAAGTGTGGCAGCACTGTATAAGGTTCTATCAGCAACATGGTTAACCACCTTCCACGAGACTTTGTTCATAAGATCATCAAGGTAAAACACTTGTTTTACTGATGTGGCAAGAACGAAAGGGTTTTCTTTATACCACTTTGTAGCAGTATTCACCGAAAATATTTCGTAATGATCGGTCCTTGTGTTCTCCAGGCTAGTATCAAACCATCTACACTTGAACAAGTGCACTTTCATGCGGTTCCCATAAATTAGTTCAACAACTGAATGAAGGACACCGTAATAGTCAATGCCATCCCGCCCACTATGGACCATCACCCCACAATTTTCTGTTTTCAGTCAGCCGTCTCTATTTTCACATATAAATTTCACGCCATTGACCTGACACATCCATTAAACTTTTGAAGCTATCGGTTTCATCGCCAAGAGCCTCAATTCGTTTGACCATTCTGGGTAACCATCATTTGCTACATGGTTCATCTGAAAAAGATAAGAAGCCACACAAGAAATTATGAACATAGAAAAAGAAAACCACACACATGCTATATAAGGATATAAATATATATATATATATATATATATACACACACACACATATACCCTTACCCATTGACTAAAGTAGTTTGCAAACGTCCTGTTGTGGTACTCAAGATCACCGGAAATAGTAGGGCAGTGAAGATGATAGTTTTTCCAATATTGAACTTCTGGACAGTTAATCAGTACCGACCAGTGGGCAATGGATACTTCATTTTCATCCAACTTGTACGACTTTGGCAAGATTCCCTATACTACCACGTCATTGGAGATGATAGAAAGGTTGAACTCGGGTTCATCTATCGACATATGTTGTTAGGGGTCCTCAAGCGTTCCCAAATACAACTTGGTGTACGTTACACACTCGTGCGCAAGATATGCTTCAGCGATACACCCTTCAGGTGCAGATTTATTCTTCACATAGTCCTTGTAGCCTTCCAATTGTCTACAAGTTAACAAGTGCATGTTATGATTCTTAAAAAATAAGAATTTACATATAAAAACAGAGGCAAACACAAATGTATGAATCATTTGTACATTTCCATAGGATACATCCAAGTGTAGTGTACCAGACCGGTAAACAACAATTATTCGGGAAGATGGATCATCAGGTGAGGAATGATGTCGAAGAAATTTGGGGGAAATATCCTCTCAAGCTTGCACATGATAAAAATGATGTCATCTTGCATCTCCCTGAGATCTGATTTTTTAACTTCTCTGGTGCATAACTTCTGAAAGAATTTTGACAACGCCACCAACGGTTCCACCACCTCTTTGGGCAGGTACCCTCGAATGAAAACAGAAAAAATGTGTTGAAGCAGTACATGACAGTCATGACTCTTTAATCCGTACATCTTATTGTCCCGGAAGTTAACACACTTGCTTATATTTCCTGCATAGCCATAAGGATACCTGCATAGCCATAAGCAACAATTATATTTTTTGCATAGCCATAAACAACAATTATATTAATTTCCTGCATAGCCATAAGGATACCTGACATTACTCATCCACCCAAAAATTTCATGTTTCTGGTTCGGCTTGACGGTGTAAGGAGCTTGGGTATTTTTTTCTTACCATCTCTCAACCACAAATGTTTCTGCAGTCCCATAGCTTTCAGATCAATGCATGCCTTAGGGATGTCTTTTGTTTTCCCCTCCCAATTCAAAACTGTGCCCACCACAGTTTTGCACACATTATTCTCTATGTGCATGACATCTAGGTAGTGTCTAATAGGCAACCTGGGCCAGTATGGGAGTTCCCAGAATATGTTGTTGTGTGTCCAAAACTTATACGTTTCAGACTTGTCTGGAATTGACGACACTATCTCAAGATGATTGCTCAGCTGGCCAAAATCATATTCATTCAGCACTTCAAAAATTTCATCCCATATTCATCGCCTGGGTGGCACACCCGTTTCCACAGTCCCATCAAAAGAGTCTTGATCCTGCCTAAATGGGTGATCATCTGGAAGCCAACAACAGTGACGCATCAGAACAATTTTCCTGCAATGAGGACTTCAACA
The DNA here is from genome assembly GCA_946800695.1 of Geum urbanum. Classification (NCBI taxonomy): domain Eukaryota; kingdom Viridiplantae; phylum Streptophyta; class Magnoliopsida; order Rosales; family Rosaceae; genus Geum; species Geum urbanum. The sequence continues at coordinate 61,606,176 of OX327002.1, forward strand.
ATCAACAGTCATGCACTCTGAACAAACCCTGTAATCCCTGGTAACCTTGCCCGACAACATACCGCGGGCAGGAAAATCACTGATGGTCCCAACAAGTATGTCATGCATTTGGAACATTTCAATTTTGAACCTATCGTAAGTGGGGTGGTCACGCTCACTCAGGTACTTAAGCTCCTCAATCAAAGGTCTCAAATACGCATCGAGACACTTTCCTGGATAACCCGGGTCTGGAATTAAGAGAGTGAGCATATTGTATTCCTTCTTCATGTACATCCATGGTGGAAGGTTGTACGGTACCAAAATAACTGGCCATATACTATATTGAAGACTCATGTTTCCAAAAGGGTTGAATCCGTCAGATGAGAGCCCTAGCCAAACATTTCGGACCTCTGCTGCAAAATAATCAAACTCCCTGACCATGTGCTTCCAAGCCTCTTCGTCGGCAGGGTGTATAAGGGTGTCATCGTCAGGAAAATTCCTCTGAGCCCACCATCTCATAGCTTCGGCCGTGAAAGTACACATGAACAACCTCTCCAGCCTATCAATCAGCGGGAAATATCGAAGTATCTTCACAGCTTTCTTGTTGCATGCAGGAGTCAACTCATACCTTTCCTTAAAACATATCGAGCAGGCTTCAAGGTCTTCAAGATCTTTCCCCCAGAAGAGAATGCAATCATATCTGCATGCATGGATTTTGATGTAGGAAAGCCCAAGATCTTTCAGGATATGTCACACCTTATGATAAGTGGTAGGAAGGCGATGACCGGGTGGCAGTAGCAAAGCAGTCCACTTCAGCCAAGAATCAACAGCTTTGACAGTCATTTTTGATCTCCATTTTGAGCTGCATCACTCCCATGGCACTTCCAAGAACAATCTTACTACAACCGTTGTACAACGGAGTCTGTTGCAATGCAATCAGATTGTTTTACTTGTCTATACCGCTTGTGTTGACATGAGCTCCAGATAATGGCTCGACTGGCTCAATATGAGGGAAACCCTCAACGACGGGAGGGACATTTGGTGCTTGATCAGCAAATACACCGCTCTCATGAGGAAACATATCATTGATCAACATCGTTGTTGGATCATAGGATGGACTGACCCTCTCAGCAAGTTGTCCATGATCATGCGGATCCGCTAACGATGTTTCACCGTGAAAAATCCAACAAGTGTATTTATCTTAAAACCCATATTTACTCAAGTGCTTCTGGACTTTATCAATGGGAAAACGAAATCGATAGCTGCGACACTTACATTCTTTACACGGGCAATAATGAAAGGTAGTGTCTCCACAACTAGCTTTCACAAAATCCACAGAACTCCTAATTCCATGGTGATATCTCACATCCCATATTTCATGGCTCATCCAACTCTTGTTCATCCTGAAAATTCTAACAATATATATATTTATGTATATACATTCACTACTAATTAATTAAAAAATCATCATTACATCTATATATATATTGATCATTAAACTAGCTACACTAATTTAATTCTTCGTCTATATATCTCCCTAAACAAAAGTTGACCCATATAAATATATATATATACCAACAATTTCCAATTACAAATTTACATGTATATATATACATATTAACAATTAATCACAAAATAAATTTATATACATATATATATACACATGCAATCGAATTAAGCTCAAATCAACTCAAAATCAACAGTCAATCACTTAAAATCAACAATATATCAACTATATTTACATATCAAACCATTAATCTCAACTTTAAATCAACACACATATATCTAAATCAACACACATTCACATATATATACGCATATATATATATATACGTACCTATATAGCTTCACGAACGGGTTTTGGATGCCTTTTGACAATACCCAACGATTTTAGAGCGTTTTCCTTCTTTCTTACAGGATTTTTGTAAAATGAATGAGCTGCTACAGAGTAGATCTGATATAAGCGTTATAACCGACGATTCATTAACTCGTCGGCTAAAGACAAAACATCTCGTTGGTATTTCGGCCGAACCATCGTCGGTCATACTAGACATTATAGCCAGCGACGAGAAGGTAAATGCCGACGAGTCGTCGGCTATAATATTATAGCCGGCGATGAGGGAAAAAATGACCGACGAGTGAGCTTTTTGTAGGTGATACTTCTTATAGTCGTCGGCCTTTGTTTTCTTCATTTTGTGGGCAATGAGAAGTATTCTGGTAGTAATATATGTTGATCGCACTAAATCAAAACACAAAATTCTCCACACTAATAATCCAAAAGTTCAATCAAATAATCTCTATAAATAATCAACAAAACACAACTTACAAGTTTCAAAACACATATTGATCATATAAGAATCTCATAAAGTTCAAATACAAATTTTCATGTATTTATCTCAATTTTCGTCAATTTTTTATTGAATCAATATTTTCGTCGAAATATCTGTATTTTGGACAGTCGATATATTTTCGATATTTGATTTTTTACTCCTTGATTGCATGTGTGTAAGCATTTTTAATCACAGATTTGATTCATGAAGAGGAAGTGAGAGTTAAACTATGAACATGGTAACTCACTAGTTGGCCACCGTTCATATGTTTGTTTTTTTCCCTTCTTTTTCTATTAATGTTCAATTGCAATTCCATCACTCTAAATTAATTATTCAATAATGCTAATTAATCTTCTGAGATTTCTTTTATCTGATTATGATGTTTTAGGAAACAAAATGAGTTCTCTTAATAATAGTATAGATGTGATTTGTTGCAGGTGTTGCGTTGTAAATGACTAGACATGCCTAAACAAACATCTTTAATCGATCTGTCATCAGGAGAATAAAGTGTAACCAAGGTTTGGTATTTTTTTTTTTGGGGGGGGGGGGGAATGTTTATGAAAGGGCGATGGAGATTTTTTTTTTAATATAACATGAAACATAAAGTGTAACGAGTCATTTTGGGTCAATGAGTAACGAAGGTATCAAATATAACACAAAACATACAAACAAATTTTGTCGAATTGTGAGAATGTTAGGATGACATAGTTTTTTTTTTAGAGTAAACGACCAGTAATCTATTGAGAAATCAATCAAAAAATACAACATAAACATGAAACAGTGTAAATAATCAATGAACTGAAAACAAAAAATATAGATCAACGCATAAAAATGACGTATTAGAACCTAAAATAACTAGGAGATGATGTCGAGGGGCACCTAGCTAAAACTGCACTATAAATTAGATATGCAGTGTAATTGTAGACGTAAATGTAACCGTAGCAAGTAGTGACTCCATGCCAACCCGTATTATGCAGGATGAAAAGTGTGAGGCTACTGCGAGAAACGTAACCAGAGCCAAGTAGTTGCTCCAAGCAAACCCTATAAGATGGGGAATAACAATCATCCAAAGGGAAGTGGGAGACTATCCGATAAGATGGGGAATAACATCCATCCAAAGGGAAGTGGGAGGATACCGTAAAGAACCAAAGCCAAGACAACATGAGGATCTGAACCGGAATCCAAGTCTGGATTGAAATCTCACCCGGTTTCCAAATCCGGATCCAGATTCGGCCTGCAACCCAAATTAAATCAACAACCCAATCAAAAAGCCTCTTGACCAGACCCTTAATCTTGACCTAATAGAGAAGGCCCATTGGGAATTTTGGGCCACATTCATTGACCTAAGACCACAACCCAACTTGGTCAATCTAAATCGTTGACCAAATTCACCTATCTGAACAGGCACATTGCTTCACCGCCATAGCACTTCTCGTCGACCCAATCTCAATCATTAAGGACATCCGAGACCACCACCCTTTTTGACCTGGGGTGATGATAGGTCGTTAGGATAGATTGAGTGGTCACTTCCTATCGCCGCCCAAGCCGAAACAGGAAAGCCGCTACTAAACAGCCACACCCACTCGCACCGTACCTTTGATCTGCACCACCGTTCATTGTCTTTGAGACGACCATGTGCCGATCGCATCCCACCCCTCTAGAAGCTACTTCCTTCACAATCTCGCTATATATATGTAGTTCTCGAGCGCAATCCAAGATAAACCGCTTGAAAACAGTTGTGTTGCTATGCCATTAGAGAGAGGCGTTCGAGGAGCGGTGACAAAGGGAATCTTCGGGTGCTAAGTCTCACGTCGGAAGCCGTAGGAGGAGACAACCTCCGCAAAAACTCCCTTAGAGTTTGAGAGAAAAGAGTGAAAAAATTATCTCATATTTTTTTATCTGGCAAGTTATACAAATTTTAGACGATAGAAGAGAGTATTAAGATTTGAACATGGTTCGTCAGTGAATAGTTCAACACCTTCGTAATGGAGCAACCTCAATTCTCAATTGACTATATTTAGAGAAAAAACTCTTCAAATAGGGAGTGCTGAGATTCGAACCTGGTTCGTCAGCGGATAATTTCAACACCTTGATTAACAAAGCAACCCTAATGCTCAAAAATAAAATAAAAAATTGGACGATAGAATGGAGTATTAGGATTTGAACCTAGTTCGTCAGCGGGTAGCTCAACGCCTTGATCAACAAAGCAACCCCGATGTTCAAAAATAAAATAAAAAATTAGACTATAAAATGAAGTATTAGGATTTGAACCTAGTTCGTCAGCGAGTAGCTCAACGCCTTTGTCAATTGGCTATTTTTAGAAAAAATACTCTTCAAATAGAGTACTGAGATTTATTTTTCGTGTAATTTGCTCTTTGTTTTTTCAAAATTAATCAGGATCGTTTGCTTTATAAACATTGTGTTAACATGGTAGAAAATTGGTCTCTTTTTGTTTCCATTTCCATTTGGGTTTCAGATTTTGTTTTCGTATACATACACCAGTTATAATTGGTCTAGACTAGGAAAATTCATAGAGGTAATATAGTGAGAAGGGGCCTAAAAGCCTAAAGCTGTAAAATAACAACGACACGGGGGGGGGCTAGAAAGATCCCGGAACAAAGTGGGGCACGGTTTTACAATTAGAATCCTGATTTCTATTTTAATGTTTTGGACCAAACAGAGAATCCGTCCCTACTAATTTTCATCTTCCTATTATATTTTTCATTTAGTTTATTACGCTATTAGGCCGGATTCATTGCCATTTGGAATCCGCCAGCGCCTATATAACGTCCCAACCCTCCTCGTTTTGTAGCCACCACAACACCACACACAAACATCAAAGCCTTAGTCCAGAAAGCTCTCGCCCCGCTTCCAGGGAGAGAGAGAGAGAACCCAGTGCAAGGCAAAGAGTGAGATTAGGGTAAGAAACAATGGGAGGTTGGGCTATCGTTGTTCACGGTGGCGCCGGCGTCGACCCAAATCTCCCTCTCGAGCGCCAAGAGCAAGCCAAACAGCTCCTCACTCGTTGCCTTAATCTCGGAATCTCCGCTCTCCGTTCTGATCTCGCAGCCATCGATGTCGTCGAACTTGTTGTACGTGTCTCATTCCCAACATTGTTACATTACGTTATTTCCGTGTTTTCAATTACACGAACTCTTGGAGATGGAGTATAAATGTATAATAATAACAATGAACAACAACAATTTAATTATTTGTTTCATGTATACACACGCAGGTAAGGGAATTGGAAACAGATCCCTTCTTTAACTCCGGCCGTGGATCTGCCTTGAATGAAAATGGCAAGGTTGAAATGGAGGCCAGTATCATGGATGGACCCAAAAGACGATGCGGCGCCGTGTCGGGGCTGAGCACTGTCAAGAACCCAATCTCTCTTGCCCGACTCGTCATGGACAAGTCCCCTCATTCCTACCTCGCCTTCGACGGCGCTGAGAGCTTCGCCAGGCAACAGGTCCGTACATATAATATTGTTCAGTAACACCTTTTATAAAAATAAATAAATAAATAAATATATGAATCGCTGATTCTTGTAACAGAGATTCCGTCATACTGTCCACCAGTGGTGCATGTGTTATTATATCATTAATATTTTATTGGATCCCCTCTGCCAGAAATTTTGTACCCAGTAAAAGCATTAAATTTTTAATTATATACCTTCTTGGGGAGGAATCTTAATTGGAATTTGGTTATGAATATTTTGCAGGGCGTTGAGCTGGTTGAAAATGACTACTTCATCACGGAGGAAAACGTGGGCATGCTCAAGTTGGCAAAGGAAGCCAACACCATCTTGGTACGAACCTTCTTCTTTCCATTTACTTGTCATGTGCTGTCCACGGTCACTAGAAACTGCTACTGACACTTTTGTTTTCCTTTTCTTTTTTTACCTTGAACAGTTTGACTACAGAATTCCACTGGGGATGGAGAGTTGCGCTGCTGGCGTGGAGAGCCCGATTATGATGAATGGGCTCCCCATAAGCGTTTATGCACCTGAAACAGTCGGGTGTGTGGTCGTGGACAGTCAGGGCCGTTGTGCCGCTGCCACCTCGACCGGTGGGCTCATGAATAAGATGACAGGTCGCATAGGAGATTCCCCCCTCATTGGAGCTGGTACCTACGCGTGTGACCTCTGTGGGGTCTCGTGCTCCGGAGAAGGTGAGGCCATCATACGCGGCACTCTGGCGCGTGAAGTTTCAGCAGTTATGGAGTACAAGGGCCTAGGCCTGCAGGACGCTGTGGACTTTGTGATCAAGAACAGGCTCGATGATGGTAAGGCTGGGCTCATAGCAGTGTCCAACAAAGGGGAAGTGGCTTGTGGGTTTAACTGCTGTGGAATGTTCAGAGGTAGTGCAACCGCGGATGGGTTTATGGAGGTTGGCATTTGGGATCAGTAGGTGTGTGCTTTCCTTTTAAGTTCTTAGAAAGAAAGTGCTTTCTGGACCTGCTTTGTGTTTGTGGTGGTGCAGGACACTGCAGTGGGTGCCTGTGTCTTGTTGAAGGCCAAAAACTAGGGGAAATGCATGCGTGCCTATCATTAGGTGTAATTTCCAGTTTAACTGGCCTGTACATTATGATGCTGATAATAAAATCTCGAAGCATTTCCATTTAACTTGGTCTTTGATTTAGTAGCACAATCTTCTCTCTTTGGCATCGTGGAATTCAAATAAAGCAACTTTATGTAGGGTAACCATGTCAAATTGTTCCCCACAAGTTTCCAAAACGACCCAGAGTTTTAGATTATCTCCAACAATGAAGGTTCTATACCTCATAATAGAACCTTGTAAAATCACTATTCACTATAGAACTTTCCCATCTCCAACAATGAAGGTTCTATACCTCATAATAAAACTCATTTTCTCATCTCCAACCATGGGTCTTATACCTTATACCTTAAAACTCATAATCTTTATTATAGATTTCTTTTAATATTAAAATATACATATTGTATTCTATAATAATTTTTCAAACTATTTTAATTTAAAATAAGCTATATATTATTGAATTTTTTAATTAAAAATTATTAATTAGGGCCATGTGACTTTATCCCTATTTCAGATGTGATTTTATTGGCCATGTGTCGATCCGTATGAGCATAAGCAGATTGCCATAGATATAAAATCTAACCGATAATTGAGATGTGATTTTCGGTGTCACGTGTCATAATATGATTGGTCGTCGAGATTGTACCGTCTATCTTATCTGCCACATGTCGATCACTGAACCATCTCCATTTTCTTTATAAACGGAGCTCTCATTCCTTCATCCTCACCAATTCACAAACACTCCTCCTCCACAATCAAAATTGTGGTTTCTAAGTTTTGTACTCATACTTTGAGTTTGTTTCAGCTATGCTCAATAGGTTCAGGAAACTACTGAAGAAGATAGTGGCTCAAGAAATCACGAGGATGATCTTATGATGACTTCAGCTGCCTCACACTTGCAGAGGATGAATGCAGAAAACTCACAGTGGGGTGGTTCTTCTGAAGGTCGAGCGTACATTGAAAGAGATCAAGAAGCTATGGATCGGCGATTGAAGGATCTATACTTCAATCCTGTGAGTAGGTTTGATGGAAACCATTTTCGTAGGCGGTACCGAATGCGACCTGAGCTGTTCGAAGGAATGATGCGTGATGTGGCCAACTACGATCCATATTTTGTTCAGAAACTGGATGCTTTCGGTAGAGTCGGCTTCTCAACTGAACAGAAGTTAACATGTGCTATGAGGATGCTCGCTTACGGTTTGCCAGCCGACTTGTGTGATGAGTTTCTTGATGTGGCAGAATCCACTGCTCTCGAGATTTTAGATCACTTTACAAAAGCTATCTGGAATATTTATCACAAGAAGTATCTTCGTCGACCAGAGAGAGCAGATCTGATAAGGTTGCTAAAAAAAGCTGACGATCGTGGATTTCCGGGTATGGTAGGGAGCCTTGATTGTATGCACTGGCAATGGAAAAACTGTCCTACTGCTTGGCACGGGCAATATCAAGGTTACAAAGGTAAACCTACTATTATCTTAGAGGCCGTGGCTTCATATGATACATGGATATGGCATGCATATTTTGGACTTCTAGGATCTCTGAATGATTTAAATGTCCTGGGGATGTCTCCCTTGTTCGACGATGTTTGCCAAGGTAAAGCTCCTCGGGTGAAATACAAGGTGGGTGAAAATACGTACCATCAAGCATATTACCTGGTGGATGGCATCTACCCCAACTGGGAAACTTTAATCAAAGCAATTCCAAATCCTACCACGCCAGAGACAAAACATTTTACAAAGATGCAAGAGGCGTATAGAAAAGACGTGGAGAGAGCATTTGGTATTTTGCAAGCATGTTTTGCAATCGTGTTGTTATGAGCTTTAATTTTGTGTGTTGTTGTGAGCTTTAATTTTGTGTATTGTTGTGAGCTTTAATTTGATGTGCTATTAATAAAAGTTGTATCAATTATGCATTTAATTGAGTGTATACTAAATAAAAGTTTAATCCATTGTGAGAAAACAACAAAATACTCTTTATTAAAATGTAGTCCAAGTTACAACATCACATTAATTAAGCAACACATTAATTAAAATAAGCAACAACATACTAAAAGCAACAATACATTAATTAAAATGACTCTTCAACATTATTTCATAACCATGGCGTATCTTGAACCGGTGTGTAGATGTCTAAATTTGTGTCATTTCCATCATTGCTTGAAGATGATTGAGGATGATTTGGTTGGGTGGTAGGACGATCATTGGCCATCTCCTCGTCAAGTATCTTTTTTTGCCTCCTCTCCCAATAAACTCTTTTGTTAGGAGAGTATATACTCAGATCCACCGCCATTATACGATCATTGGCTTCAAGTTTCTCCGCCGCCTTAGCCTCTTGAAAGACTTGTTGCTTATGTGCAAACTCACGCTCACGCAAGTCGTTCAATCTTTTCATTTCAGTGTGAATGCTCTCTCCGAGATCTTCACTCTTCTTTTTTGCCGCCTTAGCCGCTTTATTTCCCATTGGGCGACATTCTTTAGGTCTAACTTCCTTAGGTGGTGCACTTGGAGTTGCTGAGTTGTTGGGTGTGTCGTCGTCATCATCCAAGTCGATGGGCGGATCAAAATCGGAACTAAAATCCATATTGGGAGGATTCATAAATTTTTGATGCATCTTCAATATTTCCCAACAATGAAAAAAAGAGAATGTCTCCCCTTTTGACAATTTGTGATATTCTTTTTTAGCGGTTAAAAGCTACATAATCAATCCAAAAAATTAAATTAGTGGTTAATAATTTCTACGCACTTGAAAATTTAGTTACTATATTTATATGCACAATTTAATAATTTCTAAGCACAATTTAAATTTATACTTACTTCGTCGGCTTCGTTTTCACCACTACCATGAGCTTTGATTGCACGGTTGAGAGATGAACGCCATCTCATACATGCGGGGGAAATTTTTTTCCAACGAGCCATACAACTCATTCCGGATCGAGAACATGCTCCGGTTGGCTTTGTGGCTTCATACGCCGCACTAATACGCTCCCACAATATTTTGGAGGATTGATTAGTACCCGTGATTGGATCCTCACTAGTATTCATAGTGGCTTGGCACAATACTTATTCTTCATCTTTTTTCCAATTTGATTGCCTTGGATCTCTAGGCACCTTTGGTGGCATGATGCTACAAAAAATAAAATAAAAGCTAGAGGAAGATAAGTTTATGGAGAAAATTTTCTCTAGAGAAGAAGTAGCAAACTTTGGTGTAGAAACAATGAACATGATTGTTGGTATTTATAGAGACGCACAATATTACTGTTCCAACGGACAAATTTTTTTTATATAAAAAATTTCAATTTTATTTTTAATTTAAGGAGGAAAGTACATTTAATTAGGAGATATTAAAAAAAATTGCTGTTGAATAGGGAGAGAGAGCCGTTGGAACAGAACCGGAGAGAGCCGTTGGAAATTGACGCCAGTAGCAGCACAGTGGGCCCCGCTGCGTCAGCTGTCTGCCTGGTTTGAAGCTTCACTCGCTCACCTCGCGCCTGGCCAGCACGCGCTGGACAATCTCCTCTCAGCATGCCTTCCTCTTTCCGCGCGTCTGTCTCTCTCCTCCCACAGCTCGGTTCTGTTTCTTTTCTTTTTTTTCTGTTTCTGGTCTTACTTTTTCCTTCCATCTGGGCTCACCAAAACGCACAAGGTTCTATACCTTATATTGGGTTCTATTTTAGAACCTTGTATAGGGTATGAGACCTAGATATAAGGTATGAGACCCAAATTTTAGAGGGTTGGAGATGTATTTTTTTGGGAAAGTTCTACTATAGGGTATAAGACCTCCATTGTTGGAGATGCCCTTATTATCAAGACTTTGCAGTTGAAGTTGGAGACATGAGGTGTAGACCTCAAATTTTATGTGGCACCCCACATCTATTGCTATACTTCTATTGCTAATTGACAAAAACTTTGCTTATTTTGATTACTATAGCTAGAGAAACAAAAGACTCGATGGCTATTAGTTGGGGCCAATTTAAAATATTTCATCTTGAGGATAAGATACATCCTGGGATAAAATCTGTGAACCTAACATTTCAAAGAAAGGTAATACTTGTGTTTGATTCAGCATTCTTCAAATGTCAAATGTATGGTTGGAGCCATAATAGATTGACAGACTATGAAAGATATTTGTTGATACATCGTGCTGTACACCGTGCTACAATGAAAATCTACCATCGTTCAAATTTTTTAACGAAAAATTAACTTTACCCGTTAATAATGATATTTGTTGATACTTATCTTGACTATTCATTCATATGACAAAAAAAGGTCCATCTTGACTGAATTACAGGCCTTGTTTAAAGAATGAGATACAATGAAAATCTACAATCGTTAAAAAAAAAATAAACGGATTGGTTGTAGAGCTGTGGAGATATCTTGACTACAACAAATATAGGCGGCACTTAATAGTGTCCAAACAAAGAATTTGTCATTAATGGTCTTTCTATTAGTGTCTATAAGAGCACAATTTTGGCACTAAAAATATTAGTGGCGAAATTAATTTCGTCGTTATAGTCATTTTAATTTTTTTTATAATAATTTCGTCAGTAAAAATTTTAGTGGCGAATTCAATTTCGACACTAAAGCAATTTATTAAAAAAAATCCAATTCAAATATGGCTTGGTTGGTCCAAATAAAAAAGTAAAGCTCCATTTTAAAAGCAAACGAAGAAAAAAGGAGCTGAATGAAATCGAACTCTCTACTTTTGTAACATCCTAATTTTCTTTTTAAGATTTGATTAAGGTTAATCGAGAAATATAGTTAGTTTTTATTTTCAATAATTATTTTTGGTCTTTCGATCATATATTTATTAGTTAAGTTTTTCGATAAATTTTATTAAGTAAAATTGTAGAATTTATCAAAACGAGTTCGTAGACACATCAAATGTTAAAATCGGAGTTACGATGAAGAAATTATGATCAACGAAAGTTTTGAACAATTTTGTGAATTTAAATTAGTTGCAACTAGCAAGTATAAATACGATTTTCCAAAAATAGAAAGTCAGAACTTTACATTTCAGTCAGTTTCTTTTTTTTACTCTCTCTCCCTCTTTCTCTCACTCGCGTCGTTTTTCTTCCCATCAGGTTCACCGGCGATGTCCCTTGGCCAGCCACCAAAATAGTCGGTCTTGGTGTCAAAACGTTCGTCTCTCCTCCCTTTTCCTTTCCCCCATGGTCTCCACCACCAATTCGACCAGAGATAATCGAAATTTCAAGAGGAAAAACTGAGAAAACTTTGGTTTCGAGTTGATGATTTTTTGGCCAAATCGACTGGCGAAACCTACTGAGCTTTAAAGCTCTCCTCACCATGAAGCTAAGGACACCAAGAACACGTTCTAATTCGACCGGAGCAAGGAGAATAAAAGGATTGTAGTTTTTGGGTGATTTCGGTTTCAAGGTAAATTTGACTAGTTAGAGGTTAAATTGGACTTTGGTGTAGTTGAAAAAAATTGTTTCTTGCAAGATTTTGAGTGTTTTCAGGTTTGGGTTGTCGAAAAAAGTCACCGGCGACAGTCCACGACGGCGCTCCGGTGAAAAGAATTTCGACATAAATTTTATGTTGTTTACCTCACAATTACATACCAAAAGTAATGAAGATGTTATTGAATTTATTTGGACATGGATGATTAAGACGTGTGGTTAATCGGATATTAATTAAATAATTTTACGTTATTATTAAACAGTTGAATCGATTGTCAATTTGACTTCGAGTCACGTAACATTTGAGGAATATGTTGCAACTTTAAAAATGATTCAAGAATTAGAATTTAGAATTTGATTAAAGCTCGTCATTAATTCGGAAAACATGTTTTTTGAGAATGCGAGATTCTCGACAATGGTGCTCGTTGGTATACGAGATTAGCTATTCATTATGATTTTCGATGATTAGTTATTAAATATTAATTGTTATTTCATGACGATGTGTTAGCAACCAATGACAGATGTTTAGAAACGTCAATAGGCAGACTTTAGCTAGATGGAAATCACGGCACAGCACTGTGAGTGGACCTTTTTATTTTCACAATTGATGGCGAGTTCAGTTTTCAACATTTCAGGTATTTCAGTTTATTTTATAGTATGTCTCAAAGCATTTTTATTTTGGAGGTTTTTCTTTGTGATGACATTAGTTAGTTGCATCGATGCACTGACTGTTTGGCTGATCACCGGATAGTCCAGTTAGGGGAAGTCAGGGTGCCTCGTCTTACCGTCAAAGGAGGTCAGGATACCTTGTCTGGCCTATCACCTACAATTTTTATACAGATTGTCGACTCAGGTTATGGAAAAATTCATGAGCGACCACCTCTATCGAGATGCAGCTTTATAATATTTGAAATTGCATCATTTCACAGAAAGCAGCTGAAAGACATATAGTTATAGTTTTACATATTTACAAGGTTTATGATTTTTTGTCCACTCAATCTAACGTTTTACCCTTGGGCCCTTTGTTTTAATTGCTCAGATTGAAGGTTAGCCGGTTGAAGTCGTGACTATCCAAAGTTCAAGGTATGACAGTGTACAGCTTCTATTTTCTCAGGTTAGGTTCTTAGCTTGTAGTTCAGGGTTGCTCGTGCTAGGGTAGCTGGTACTGATTAGGCGCTACTAAATACTCTAATATGAGTCTCGCAAGGCTTACCCTGGATTACTACGGTAATCTGTGGAAGGTCTTGTCAACAGTGTTCAAATTTGTGAAGCCATCGCTAAAAGCCACCATCGACGCCGCCGAAATTCACCGTCGCCGATGCCGATAGCCACTGGCACCACTGATATCACAAAACGTCTCTTCGCTACCTTCACCACAATCAAGGGCTCTGTTGGCCCATCATCGCCGCAATTCAAGCTGGTATGATCTTTATCTCTCTCTCTCTCACTTTGTGGATTTCAATTTCTCTGAATCGATTTCTTATCTATGTTGTTAATTCCATTATGTATATTTCGATTTGTTTCGTCGCTAAAATTTTCTAGGGTTTCTTAAGTTTGATTGTCGTTGAGTGTATGATTGCGGCCTTGGCCATTTTGATTGTATTAATATTTGTTTGGTTTGCTAGATTTTGTGTTGTGCTGAATTATTGAGTTTATGGGAGATCTAGGTTTGTGAGCATTTGGGAGCTTTATGAGCTCTTAAAGTGACTTATCTATTGTATAGTGGCCTATTAGCTTTTTATATATGGATTTTTTGTTTCCAGTTTTTGTTTAGATGAATCAGAATACAGAATGCTTTTGGTTTTGATTTTGATTTTTTTTCGAGTAACAGTAAATATTAATGAAGTAGAAGTTCAACATTTTATATATTCGACAGAGATATTAATTATAGAAGCATGCACGTAATGTAGTAGTTACATATATATGATATATCAGTACGTCCATCGGTCTATCCAAAGTTGCTAGCATCAACCCCATATAATTAGTGAGTTTGCATTTGTTCAAAATGCAAAGATGTGCAGGACATTTTAAAATTTCGGTTAAAGATTATTACATCAGGCTTTCATTCATTTGATATAGAATTGAATTCCACTTATTTTCATAATCTATCCGGTTGACGTTCATGTGTCTACAGTTTCTAAAATCTAAAGTTGATTCTAACTACATAATAACTATCCATTTCCACAACTTGGTTGTATAATTTAACGAAGAGTTCTACAATATTATTCAGGGGAGGAAGATGAGTTAGGTGAGTGTTCCCGAAAAACTACAATGTTAAATCTCTTTACCTTGAAATGTTTTCGCATCCTCATTTATATGTTCTTTATGTTTCATATATGAGGAAAGCATTATCTCGGAATGTTGAAAAGAAGTCATTCGTACCCCTCAAATGGCTAGATACTCCTAGCGAATTAAAGTATGATTAATTCTACTTTATTTGATATTTTTGCGGTTTAAGTGTACTAATTGTTAGTATAGCAGCATTAGTTCGTTACTTAAACATACTTACCCAATTAAGCAGGTGATCAACACCTACCCGACCACTCGAAAGATCACCAGGAGGGCTACGACTTCACCCGCAAAACTGACCACATCCGAGCACGCACGCGCCCGGCAGGCGCACATCCGAATGTTCGCTCCACATGACAACAAAACAGCTATATCCCACATCGAAGAACACAAGTAAGCAACAATCCCAACCACCTATACAGATGAGGAATTTACTACAGGTAAGAAGGCATTGAATTCGAGCATTAAACACTCCAACCTACTTTCTTACACGTTCGCTTGACTGTTATATCTAATACATCTTCTAAATTAGGCATCGGAGCGTTGAAGGCAGGTCACCCCAGTCTCGACTACCTGACCGCCCGTCTGTCGTTGTATTCTTCTAACAGTGGGAGCCGAACATCCGAATACCCGAATGCCTGAAGAGCGGAAAGGCACCCGATCGTCCGAACAGCCCGAACGTTCGGACAAGAGGAAAGATTACTCGTACTTGCTTCTGCTAGATTGCGTCCCGCGTAATCCGGTAGAAATAGTTGACGACGTCTGTGGGAAACCTACAAATTACAAACCTCGTATAAACACCACCAACCAAAAGCCCACATGCATACCCAGGAGGCAAACGTCAGTGATACACCCGTCGAGGAAACACCCCCAGGCGCACGGGCGCGGCAAGTAATAGAGCTGGGGACGAGCAGCAGTGGCGAGGAGCGAGTCGACTGCCTGCTCCAGGAGCTGCGAGAGGCAGCGTTCGAAAGGGATCAGGAGCGCCAAGTTCGGCAGAGACTGGAAGAACGACTGGACGCGCTCATCAGCCAACAGCAGATGCAACACGAACGGATCCAAGAGACCGCTAACGACGAAGAGCAACACCCATTTGGCAGGACCGACCCCCGAGCGGTCCGCACGCCCGCGCCAGCGGGGGAATTGGCACCCCCGACAGACAATGCCCTGATCCTTCGAAGGATGGAGGAATTAGCAGAGGAAGTCTCGCGCTTGCGGAAGGACAAGCTTGCCGGGCAGGGTGGGATGTTCACCCCCCGGGTCAGTCTGTTCCCAGCACACATACTGGAGAGAGAAAGGGACCTCAACGCAAAGACAGCAAAAATCACCCGATTCGACGGAAGTGGGGATCCCTGCACGCACATCGACGAATTTTGATCCGCCACGGACGAAACCAAGTATTCAGACTCGACCCTGTGTTTTCTGTTCCAGGAGACGCTAACCGAGGAGGCTAGGAGCTGGTTCTATGAGATTCTGCCAGGCTCCATCCATTCGTTCCTTGAACTGGCGGAGAGCTTCCAGCGGTGGTACAGGCTCCAGGGGAAGTACAACACCACGGGTATCCTCCTCAAGGTCCGCCAGGGGATGGACGAGAGCCTGTCCAGCTATATCAACCGGTGGAGGGCGCTGGCGAGCACATGCAGGGATCTCGACAAACGGGTGGCCAAGGTAGCCCTGATGAACAACATGCTCGCAACACCGTTCGTAGAAAAACTAGTGAGGAAAGAGCATCTCGACTACGACGAGATCATGGACTTGATCGTACAGAAGGCGTTAGTGGAGACGCGAGTGTACGGGTCCACCTCCGAGTCTAGCACCAACAGGCTGGAGGGCGTAAGCGCTCAACCATGACAATCCGCGGACGACGGAGGAGAGCTAAGGGGAGGCTATAAGAGAAACCGAGACGCACATGGACAAAATCACCGGAGGCCGTCCCCCCGCAACTATCAGAACATCCGACACAACCAGGCGAGGGGACCAGCGCCACAAGGAGCCCGCCTCCCGCAAGCACCACGGCACCGACTGGCCGAACAGGAGGTCTACGCGATCAATTTGCAATCAAACGAACAAATACACCGCCAGCACCGACGCCAGATTCAATCGCCGAACAACGTGTCAAATGAGAGGACCCCGCTCGGTCGGACCCCAGATATCTGGTGCGAGTACCACCACACCGCCACTCACCGCACCAACGACTGCGTCATGCTGAAGAAGGTCCTCAGGGACATGCAGAAGGACGGTCGGATCACCCCTCCTAGGGCAGAGGAGCGACCACGCGAGACGAATATCGAGACCCGGGGGACTATCAGCACGATATCCGGGGGGAAGCACAAGGAGGGGACTTCGTCACCCGATCGCTCGAGCAGGGAGGTGCTGACGATCGGGGCAGGAAGGACGCACAAGGCGGGAAAGAGGGAGTCGCCAACCATCAGCTTCACAGCGGAGGACGAAGAAGGAGGCCCAAAGGACAGCACCCTGCCTTTTGTAATCGACGTGATCATAGACCGATTCCTTATGACGAGAGTGCTGGTGGACAACGGGGCGTCCGTGAACGTGATCTATCTGGACGCATACACGGCGCTTGGCAAGCCCACACACAAAATGACGCAAGACCACAAGTGCGTCGCTAGCTTCACGGGCGAAACATCATACTCGATCAGAAGCGATAATTTGGGTCAGGATCGGCGCCCCCGACTCTCCGCACAACGAGGTCCGGACAGACTTCGTCGTCATGGACACCCCCTCCCCATACAACGCCATACTTGGGAGGCCAGGGATCAACAGGCTAAAACTGATCATCGTGGGGCACATACTGTTGGGACGGTTCCCGACGGAGCACGGGGTCGGGCATGTCCGAGGGTACAACTACGAAGAAGCAACGAAGCCCCTGAATAGGCAAGAAGTCCTAGCCATGGTAGAATCGGCACCAGAGACGGAAGTACCAGACGACCCGCGCGACGGGCTGATGGCAGTATCCCCCGTTCCCGAGCGCGAAGAGCTGAGGATGATTAAGCTATCCTCCGAGCATCCGGAGAGGACGATCCAGATCGGAGCATCGTTAGCTCCCGCGATAGCTGAGCGGCTGATCGCACTGCTAAAAGAAAAGCAGGAAGTGTTCGCATGGTCGTACAAGGACATGCCCGGGATCAGCACAAACATCATATCCCACAAATTGAGCGTTAACACCAATGCAAGGGCAGTAAAGCAAAAACGACGGGCGTACAAGGCGGAACACTACGCGGCGATGCATGAGAAGGTGAACCGACTACTGGGCATCGGGTTTATCCGCAAGGTGGATTACCCGAGATGGATCTCCAACGCTGTAATGGTGCAGAAGAACAACAAAAAATGGAGGATGTGCATCGATTACAGCGACCTCAACAAGGCGTGCCCCAAGGACAGCTTTCCTCTGCCAAGGATCGACCAGTTGGTAGACGCGACAGTCGGGCACAAGCTCTTGTCCATGATGGACGCATACTCAGGCTACAACCAGATCTTCATGGAGCCCGAGGACCAGGAGGCAACGACGTTTGTCACGGACAAAGGTCTATACTGTTACGTCGTTATGCCATTCAGATTGAAGAACGCTAGCTCCACATACCAGAGGCTCATGAACGCGATGCTTCATGGCCTGATCGGCAACATCGTGGACGTGTACGTAGACGACATAATGGTAAAGAGCGTTCAGGCGGTCGACCACGTCCAAAACTTGGGGATTGTGCTCGACATCCTCATCGGGAACGGCATGAGGTTGAACCCGACCAAGTGCACGTTCGAAGTCACCAATAGGAAATTCCTCGGGTACATCGTCAGCCAGTGGGGAATCGAAGCTGCGCCCGCCAAGGTGAGGGCGATCATCGACATGAAACCGCCCGTCAAGAAAGCAGACCTACAGAGCCTCACGGGAAAGCTCGCATCACTAAAAAGGTTCATATCTCGCAATTCGGACAGATGCGCCCCATTCTTCAAGGCTCTCCGAACGACAAACAAGCGGGAGGTTGCATGGACGCCCGAGTGTGAGACATCTTTCCTTCAGATCAAGGAGTACCTGGCATCCATCCCACTCCTCTCCAGACCTGTTCGAGGGGAGATATTATACATTTACCTAGCCGCATCTCTCACAGCCGTCAGTTCAACCCTCGTCCGCCGGGAGGACTGCACGGAACTGCCCGTTTTTTTCTCAGGGAAGGCCATGACCGGCGCTGAGACCCGATATCCGACGATCGAGAAGATGACACTCGTACTCATCACCGTCGCCCGACGGTTGAGGCCATACTTCCAGGCGCACAACATCCACATCCTCACGAACGCGTCCCTACGCCAGATCCTCCAATCACCCGACCACAGTGGCCGCCTGGCGAGGTGGGCAATCAAGCTCAGTGAATTTGACCTCCAGTACAAACCCCGAACGACAATCACAGGGAAGGCAGTAGCGGACTTCATCGCCGAGTACACAGAGGCAGAAACACCAATCGGCGCACCCGGTGACCCGATGGTAGAGACATTCGACAAACCGGGGCTCAAACCAGAGGTCAAGGAAGGACCATTGTCAGAGTGGAACCTCTACGTCGACAGATCATGCACGAAGAAGGCAAGCGGCGCCTGGATCATCCTAACCGGGCCAAGAAGGGTAAACGCGGAGTACGCCCTCAGGTTTGAGTTCAAGACGACTAACAATGAAGCCGAATACGAAGTGCTAATCGCAGGCCTACAGCTGGCCAAAAACTTGGAGGCGCCCGACCTCAATGTATTCAGTAACTCACAGTTGATAGTCAGCCAGATCGGAAGGGAATTCCAAGCGAAGGGGGAGTCCATGATCGCCTATCCGAAACACGCGAAGTCGCTGATCAGCAGGTTCAACTATGTCAACATCAACCACATCCACCGGGGACTCAATGCGAAGGCAGACAGGCTCGCCCGATTGGCCACGGCCCCCGTACACACGGGACCAGGGTAGCGGATTGTCGAAGTGCTGCGGCGACCGAGCATCTCGGGAGCAGAACAGATCCTGGCAATCGAACCGCATGAGCGCAGCGACATGGACGTACTCATCACGTACAAAGCAAGAGGAGAGTTACCAGAAGACAGGCGAGAGGCCAGAACCGTCGTTGCGCGGGCAGCAAACTTCAACATACGGGATGGAGTGCTGTATCGACAAGGGAAGACCTGGGCGAGCCTCAAATGCGTCACTCCAACAAAGGGCAACTCAATCCTGCAAGAAATCCACTCAGGCACGTGCAGCCACCATGCGGGTGCCAGATCGATCGCACACAAGTCCTTTCGGTGTGGATTCTGGTGGCCCACCATCCACGCGGATGCCACAACATTAACAAGCAAGTGCCACCAGTGCCAGTTGCACGCGCATCACTACCACACGCCCGCCGTCCCACTGTCCATCCTCCTATCGCCCGTACCATTCGCACATTGGGGACTGGACCTAATCGGGGAGCTCCAAAATCGAAGGGGCAGTACAGGTACCTGATCGTCATCATCGACTACCACACCAAGTTCATCAAAGCCCAGCCAATGGAAAAGATCACCACAGAAAAGGTCGAGCGCTCCCTCTGGCATTTCCTCTTCTGTCGCTACGGGATGCCGATCAGCATCATCACGGACAACGGGACACAGTTCAACAACCCTTGACTCACGACCTTCTGCAAACGACAGGGAACGGATCTCGAGTTTGCATCACCAGCGCACCCTCAGACAAACGGACAGGTGGATGCAGCAAACAAAATCATCAAGGCGGGCATCGAGAAGAAGATCGAAGACATCGAGCCTGGAGAAGCAGGATACGGGCCCTGGCCCGAGATCATCCCAGAGATCCTATGATCCATCCGAACGACCGCCAACTCAGCCACGAGCGAAACTCCGTTCAGTCTGACGTTCGGAACGGAAGCAGTACTACCCTTAGAAATCACCCACCAGAGCCCACGGATTGAGGGGTATGATCCAAGCACGAACGACGAAGGACTACGACTCAACAACGATCTACTGGAAGAACGGAGAGACACGGCGTATCTCCACAACGCAGCAAACAAACAGAGGATCTCCCGATTATATAACCAGCGTATTCAGGCTCGACCAATCCAACAGGGGGACTGGGTCATGAAAGCAATATAGCAGAAGGTCAAGGCACTCCGTCCGTCATGGGAAGGTCCGTATGTCGTGGACGAGGTGGTAAGCGCCAGCACCTTTTACCTTAGGGACATGCAAGGTCAACGACTGCAACACCCGTGGAACATCCAGCACTTGAGGAAGTACTTTCATTAAATTTTGTTGTATTGTGTACTTATTTTCATTAAAGTTTCTTTTGTTGTTACGTTTGTATTGTTTACGTTTGTATACTCAGGGGACTGGGGAGAGACTGTTCGCGTTGATGTAATACTTGGCCAAAGTACCATAAACAAAAAAATAAGAGAGCGTACGCACGCATGAACCATTCAAAAGATGCCAAAAAACAACAAAAAGTAAAGGGCACACAATACGGAAAGAAAAGAAATTTCATTCATCAAAAGAGCACAAGGCCCGTTACAAAAAAACCTACACTATTACAAAAAAAAGTACAGAAAAAGAAAGAGCTATGCTTCTACGTCTCCACATCCAACTCCTCCACCTCCTCGAACTCCACCGGCTCCGCCGGATCCACCCGCTCGAGCATAGGCTGCAAAACCTCCGCCTCACCCGCCACCCCAGAAGGCCCAGCCCCTCCATCAGCAACCGCAGCCTGAGCGCTCGCGAGCTTCGCCGTCTCCGACTGCACAAACGCCCGGTACTCATCCACCCTGATGAAGGGAGTCACCGCTACACGGAAGGCGGTCACCTGCTCCTCCACGTCAGCCTTCACCAGTTCATAGAGCTCTTTCGAGTCCTTGAACGCAGCTATGGCCTCCACACGAGCAGCACGATCAACCTCCATCATGCGAGACTCCATCTCCGCCACACTAGTAGCCGCCTCAGCACACACACGCTCCACCTCGGCCAGCGTACTGTCACGCTCAGCCTTCAGTGTCGCCTCTCGCTCAGCGGCCTCAGCGGCCCGTGCAGTTGCTTCCTTCGCACGTGCAGTGTAGCGGTGGACCAGGTCGTTCGCCTTGTTCAGGTTGGACATGAGCCTCTTACATGTTTGGGCCTCTTTCGAGACTTCGGCCCTCAGACGCGTCAGCTCGTCCAGGTTCTCCCTTGAGCGGAGGCGAAAAAGCTGGTGCTGTAGCCTGGCACTCGCAATGAAGGCCCGATCTAGACCATCGGGGGTGGCATTCTCAAGCGGCTGGAGCAGGGGCCCCAGCGACGCGGCACCATCAACCAGGGCCCGGTGAAGACTGCCAACAATGGGACGCACCGGCCCACCGGCATCCGACACCACTGGGGTAGAGGAATCCGTACGGGAGCGCTTCTGTGGACGCTGAACATCACCAGTCGGAGCACCGGTGGAGAGATCTGCACCTCTATGAGAGGACCGACGCGATCCAGAACCATGGGAGGCCTCGCGACGATCCATCTGCTCCACGCGCCATTGATCGCGCTCCACCTGCCTTTGCTCTTTCTCCCTGGAGAGACGGTCCCGCTCGGCTCGACTCGGACCCCGACCAAACAGAGGAGGAGGAGGAGTGGGAGGGGGGAGAGGCGCACCCCGTCCGGCAACCACAGCAACGGCAGCCCCAGTGCCCAACCCCTGGCGGATAGGAGAGGCGTACGAAGCGACATTCGGCGCCCGGATCGTCGGCTAGACTTCACCTCCAACAGCCATCCTACCCGCCTCATCGACAACGACGTGACGCACGCTGTCTGCACCCTCCAAAAGCATATTCAGGCGGCGTACGTGGTCCTCGTCCCGATCGATCGCCTTTGACTTGGCCATTTTTGCTACAAACAGAAAGAACAAGATCAGTAAAACAGTCGCTAACAACTATACGTAACACATGCATATCAGATATCATCCCCCGACAGACCAGGTGCTCGAGCCAAGTGCGTTCGCTCGATTAGGTCCCAATGACACGCCGCCCAGAAGTGTCTCGCCTCTTGCATCGGGTCGAAAACGAACTTCAGACGCGCAATCCTGATCTCCTCCTCGGGCGTCAAGGGATACTCGTGCGTGTTAAGCCAGTGGAAGCATTGGGGGACTCGGTGGACACGCTTTGCGTTAGCCGCAGCCTCGGGGGAGTGAGAGCCAAACTCCCAGTCACCTCCGACCTGGCAATTGATCGTGCGCTAGGTGGTCAAGGAGCTGGGCGGGTTAATCAGCCACCACTTCACGCGTGGCTCCACGGTGAAGGTACCCGAGTCTCGCCGGCGCAAGGAATACTTCAGGCGGAAGAAGTGGAGGAACTCCGCCCGTGTCGGATGATCCAACCCGTTCAAACGGAAGACATTAAAGAACGCAACTAACGTTTGGGTCAGTGTCAGCCCACACTGACCGAGGGAGATCTTCAATAGCGCCAACATGTACTGAAAGAAGGGATGATCCCGGCCTTCAGGTGGAACTCGCTTAGGCACACGTGGCCGGACGGCGGTCGGGTGAACGTCTCCCCCTTCCCGGGTATCTTGAGCTTCACGGAAGACGGGATGTGGTAATCGCGCGCCCACCGCGCCATCTCCCTCACGCTTGGCGCCCTCTCAGGTTCTTGCACTGGCACTCCATCGGGGAGCACCCAGTGAACGCGCCCACCCTCCGGAAGCTGAGGCATGGGCTGATCCGCTCAGACGGGCTCATCACCCCACGGTCCAGGAGAAGAAGACCCCTCCTCTGAGCCCGATGACTTAGAGGCATCCGCCAATCCGATAGCATCTGCAACAGATCTTCGCTGTCGCGATCCTTCCATTGATTGCATGACAGGAGATTCACTGTTAGGAACATACCGAAGAGGCGTTACACTCATCACGGAATCGGACGATGAGCCTGACCCGCTCGGGCACGGACTACAGCTAACCACCCCGCCCCCGGTATGTATGTCCACTCACGTGACATACCGCTCGATACCTCTATTGGTTTCATCCCCTAGACGCACGCGCACGAAACCCACAAACACTTAGCAAAAAAAACTACCAAAAACAACACAAAACCCAGAAACCCACCCCAAAACAGATCAAAACCAGGCACACCCCAAGAACACGCCTTGTTCTTGAGACGAAAACCCAGAAAGAAAGAAAATCCAGAAACCAGAAAAACCAGAAACAGAACAGAAAAGCAACAAAACAATTCAGAACCTCACCAGAAATTGAAAGTTGAAGACTTGAACATTAACGTCGACGAACAAACTCCGGCAAAGAACACAAGATCAGAAAAACAACAGTGCACAGAGTAAAATTTGGCAGAGCTTCAGTAAATGTGAAAGCGATGAGGAAGACGACACTACGAAGGCCTATTTATACTGATCACACGGGACACACGAACGAACGCCAGCCATTCATTTTCGCGTGTCCACCGTCAGATGGTGACACGTGCCCCCGAGGCGGTTCACTTACCCGCCTAAGTAACCGCGCTCACCCTTCAGCTTCCCGCCTCGGTTTCAAACCCTAGCACGATCTCCCACGACTCGCCACGTGTCAGCCATGCAGCACCCCACGCTCCCACGCGCCTGACGCCTGACCTTCGAGCAGTTACTACGTCATCAGCATTTATTACACACGACACGCCAGCATTAATTACGCCGGCTAGCATTTATTACACCAACGGTTCCCAAGAAGAAGTCAAAAGGAATGTCACCTCAAGCGTCTCGTCAGACAAAATATCACCCCACCCAAGGCAAAGAAAACACACGTCACGACTCCCGCCATTCGGACTGGCGCACGCACCACCCGCACCACCAAGCGCCCGAGAAATCTCACAAGCAGTTAAGCGCCACCCCACCAGGTTAGTGCAAAACCATTGAGGCGCCCCGAAAGAGGTCAACGTTCACGCGTTTTCTTTCGGCGTGTGCGCGCTCAAAGCAAGGCCCTTTTAGGCGACCCGAAAGAGGCTAACGGTCTGCGTTCCCTTTTCGGTGTGCGCGCTATAAGGTACAGTAGACAGCGCATGATATTGTCTCCCTGTCTCTGTTAACGAAGCCAGAGCACAAGCGGCCGCTTGCGACTCCGCGCCTAGACATCCAGTAAGAGGTGACTCACCGTTCGGACTACGCGGCACAGAAGCGGATAGTGTCACTCGTTACCTTCCGGGGCGCGCACAAATACAAGACCATTCGAGCGGCTCGAAAGCGGCCCGTACCTTTTGGAGTACGTGCCGAGTGATGGGCGACTCGGGAGTGGCCCCATTTCTTCAGAGGGCGTAACGTTAACATTCGCCGGGTTAGGCGGCACGATAGTGGTAAGAACCTATCGGGGCGCGCGCTAAAACCGATGAGCGGTACGGGCATGTGGTCTGTCCCCTCCGTGCGCACTGCAACACATGTACATAACGGTAGGGGCCCCACCATTGACGCTACGTTAGGTTGGCGCCGATGTGTCGAGGATCTCCTCTCGGGCACCTAAGCTCGGCTGTTCCGAGGCCTATTCTTGGCGGGCTCCGGACAGCAAGATTCGTTTTAGAGTGGCGCGCAAGCGGCTCGGAACCATCATGCATCAAGAACGGCCGTTCCGAGGCCCATCCTTGGCGGACTCCGGACAGCAACATTCGTCGCGGGGCCGGGTAAGCGGCTCGAAACCATCCATGCATCCAAGAAAGGCCGTTCCGAGACCCATCCTTGGCGGACTCCGGACAGCACGATTCGTCGCGGGGCCGAATAAGCGGCTCGAACCATCCACGCATCCGCATACATACATACATCCACAAATCACGCATACATCAACACCCACATCATCACATAGACATCCGCATACTCATTCACTTATACATACACCCGCATACTCATTTCACCCATACATGTATCTGTACCATAAACATCTACAGGATTTCTTCTACACACTAACACGCATCCGCATACACACATTCGCACTCATTCACCCCATAACTAATACATCCACATACATACTCACCTGAATAGCTCCACAGGGCGCACGGCTCCAAACAGCAAGATTTGTTTGGAAGGTTGGGCCCCAGGTACACGACCGCACGAACATGTACACAAACACACGAACATGTACACGATCGGACGCACGGGTACCCACTCCGTCAGGCAAGCCCTTTCTTGACCGAAGAGTTGGGGGACTTGGGGGTTACAGGACCACGCATCGCTGCTCAATTGGATAAGTATTTTGTTTAAATCGCACGAACCCTTTTTCAATTCCCCAGTCAAGAAAGATCTCTTTGACTTGGGGACTTGGGGGACTTGTTAGTATAGCAGCATTAGTTCGTTAATTAAACATACTTACCCAATTAAGCAGGTGATCAACACCTACCTGACCACTCGAAAGATCACCAGGAGGGCTACGACTTCACCCGCAAAACCGACCCCATCCGAGCACGCACGCGCCCGACAAGCGCACATCTGAATGTTCGCTCCACTTGACAACAAAACAGCTCTATCTCACATCGAAGAACACAAGTAAGCAACAATCCCAACCACCTATATAGGTGAGACATTTACTACAGGTAAGAAGGCATTGAATTCGAGCATTAAACACTCCAACCTACTTTCTTACATGTTCGCTTGACTGTTATATCCAATACATCTTCTAACTTAGGCATCAGAGCGTTGAAGGCAGGCCACCCCTGTCTCGACTACCTGACCGCCCGTTTGTCGTTGTATTCTTCTAACAGTGGGAGCCAAACATCCGAATACCCGAACACCCGAAGAGCGGAAAGGCACCCAATCGTTCGGACAAGAGGAAAGATTACTCGTACTTGCTTCTGCTAGATTGTGTCCCGCGTAATCCGGTAGAAACACTAATGATGCATTACTATATGCTTGTGAATTTTAAAGATCTGGAAAGTAGGCATTTAAACTGCTTTTAGAATTGTGTTGAATGAATTTAAGTGTGATTATTATGATTGTCACACTCAGGGTTGGTATGATTAGGATATTCTAACTTTTCTATTACATATTCAAGAGTTACTAAAGGCAGCTATTCTCTTGCGTATTCTACAAACTGGTTTCATATAATCTTCATTATTTTGATAATAAGCATGTGGCTTTATGTGGAGGATCCATTTGATGAAGATCTAAAATGATTCATGTCTAGAAACCATTAACGTTTCACTTGGTAGTTTTTTTGGTAACTTTGAGAGTATTTAGAGATAAGCGTCCCAAAAGTGGAAAACAAACAAAATAGAAACACAATCTGGTTGTAGAGATTGAAAGTAGAGGTCAAGTGTAAACAAAGTTTCCTATATTGATAGCTTTTTCATTTTTTTAACCACTTGTTGTTTAGTTGTGTTTTTACATGGTATACTTTTATGATCTAAGCTTTATGACTTGGGTAATATTTTCCAATGATATACTTCTTCAATTATTTTCTTTTAGGTTTACTTTTTTGAACCTTCTAGTGCTTGAGCAACTTTGAAAGACTTAGCATACAAGAAATACAAGTAAGTTGTTATTGATCTCCTAAGACTGCTACATCCTCATCATATGAAATTGACAAGCTTATACCTGTATGTTCATACATGTAGAGACGATAGACATTATGACTGTATGTTGATGCTTCATTTAAAAAAAAATGGTAAACAAATAGTAGAGATAATCTCATTAAGCATGAATGATATTTAGTCTCATTTACTTTAGGTGTAAAAGGATTAAGATTGTTAGTTTTCTTGTGCCATTAAAGGCTGTAATTAATGTGGCTATTATGGAAGAATAGACAAGAGTTGAGTTCGTTCAGACCGTTGTAGTCCAGAGTACTTTGCGGGTTTGACTGTCTTTTTAGATGATATATTTTTCAAAGTTGTTCATGAAAATAAGATAGTATGCCCTTGTGTGAAGTGTAAAAATCATTATAGTGTTGATAGAAAAACGGCAGAAGGTCATCTTGTAGTGAAGAGGATGTGGCCATATTATATGAATATCTGTTGGGATGAGCATGGAGAGATATCTGCCGATAATTGGGATGAAATGAAAGTAGAGAACAATATGGATGCTGAGATCAGTGACATGCATGGCTTCCTCAATCAAATGTTTGTGCAACCAGATATTAGAGATCACGTTAGGTCATCAACCCAAACACCTGTCTTTGAGGGACTAACACCTGCAACTCATATAGTACTATAAGTTATTAGAAGATTTAAACAAAGATGCGTACCTTGGATGCAAGTATAAAAAGTTGGAGGTTGTTGCAAGATTGTACAAGTTGAAGTGTTTAGGAGGTATGAGTGATAACATCTTCTCCAAGTTGTTACGCCTTATCAAACACTTATTTTCGGAAGGTGAGTATTTGCCAAATTCTCTTCATCAGACCAAAAATATCGTTAATGAGTTAGGCCACTCATATGAAAAGATTGATGTTTGTCCCAACGCATGTATGGTGTTTTACAAAGACCGAGCGAACTTAGATGCCTGCTCACGTCTTGGTGTCTCAAGATATGTTGAAGACAAATCTGGAATTGGTAAGAAAATTCCAATAAGGATTCGTTGTTTCCCTTTAAAATCTAGGTAAGAAAAATTATTTATGTCGACGCATAGTGCTGAACATATGAGGTGGAATGCAAATGAATGTCCCGATGATTACTTCACGAGGCTAAAAGTCTGTTAGTGAGGCTAAAAGTCTTCTAGTGCGAATTTCTTTTCTCACTAATGGCTACATTTGTCGTAGTGCTCAAACAAACTGAAGTATCTTCTTAAAAAAGGTCCAACGTGAAAGATATGTTTAGCTATACACTTTGGGATAGTATCCTCTGTTTACTGTGATACAAATAACATTGTATGTGCCAGCCTCGTAATTAACTTCTCTGAAAAGACCGAGACCCAGATAGATATTTCTCTTTGATCTAGATTTAGATATTCTTGTTAGAAATTATGTCTCGTAGATTAGAAGTTTGTAACACAAACAATAGGCAAACAAATAAGAAGGTAAAGTCGAAATGGGTGTATTACACAAATTTGGAGCTAGTACATGTCTTCCCAAATTATGAAAGCAATAAATTAAGCATCGATTTTTTACAAAAAAATCATGAAGACTGCCGCGGGCGGTCTCATTTCTTCTCGGTCTCATGATGATCATGTGCTGCTGTTGCTGCCTCATGATTCACCTTGGTCATTTGTTCAGAAACTGCATCCCTGGCGTTTTGAAAGCTCTCTGAAACCGCAGCATTTGCTTTACCGATAAAGGCACCGGGGCCAGTAGCTTCATCCTTAATCTCACGAGGAACTTCCACCTTCTCCTCCTCCTTGTGACCAGAAACTTTATCCTTGGCCGCTTCAAAGGCACCCCCAATTCCAGCAGCGGTTTGACCTACACAGCCAGCCTCCCCAGTACCATGCTTCGGCTTACTCTCCTCAGGAACTTCAACTTTCTCCTCTTTCTTCCCACCAGAAACGGCATCCTTAGCCGATTGAAATGTACCTCCAACTGCAGCAGCAGCTTTACCTAGAAAGCCAGCTGGTCCGGTTCCTTCCGGCTTTGCTCCTCCGTCATCAATCTCGTGACGAACTTGCACCTTCTCCTTGACGGCATCTTGGCCCTCGCCTGCCGGAGTTCGGTAATCCACTGTGTTCACCTTCACTTCCACTCCACCTTGTTCGTTAATACCTTCGGTCACCTAAACAAACATACAACGTTCATCAAAACTGAGATACTCTAGAGTTATTAGAGCAGCGAAATTGATGAAAAAGAAAAGGTGTGTATACCTTTGGAATACTCATGCTGCAGAATTGAGATAATGAGATATGAATATGATCGAGAGCTGCTTAATTCGCTTGGATTAATGTTTGTGAGTTTGTGTTGATCAAACTCGGGTACATATAGTTTTATACAGAGAGGTCGGCTAGCTAAACAGAAGGTTGTACTAGTAACATACTGACACGTATACCTGAGCTGTTTGATTCTAGTTGGAACATAGGTGAGATTGCTGTGGTATCGACACGTATTTAGATGATGGTTTAGTCGTCTAGGCCTACTCAGATGTTGGGTCGACCGACATGTTTTAAATTATCTTTCTCAAAGTGCCAAGTGCTCGAAACTCGAAAGCCATAAGCACTCTTTACCGAAATTGTTAAATTAGTCTATGTTTCACAGAAAATTTGAAGTATCTCCTTGGATGTTATGGATCAGTTGTCATACTTATACTTTTTTTAATTAAGGAGTTCGTTGTTAATCGTGGTATTAAATCAATAATAAAATTACATTATACATAAATTTATTTTAATAGGTTTGACTCAAAGAACACCAACGTTTCTATAAAAATATAACCTTCGGTATAAAGCTTACAGTAATCATGTGACCTCATAAAAAATTTGTCGAGATGGATAAGAACCGCTAGGCCTCGATAACAAGAGTAGCTAATTGATGTATTAGTCTCTTGCCAAAGCAAGCACAAGACCGCCAAGCCACCATAATGAGACTAACACAAACCTAACTAATAAACCTCCCAGATCCCAAATCCAGTTCCATAACAAATCTGAGCCAAGAACTAGGGCCCAAACCCAAACTAAGGCCCACACAACAACAACCTCGACAAGCATAAAACTCCATAAACGCCGCCGCCAACAAACCTTGACAGTTGCCATAGAGGACTAAGCTCGACCACCAGAGGATCAGAGATCCCCAACAACCTCTCAATCGACCAAATCGAAAAGGAGTAGACGACAAGGAAACCAAACCGATCGCCTTTCAAATTGACCAGAGACCAACGAAGAATCTGATGCATTAGACCAGAGGATAATTTCAATCTAGTCCGATTCAGTCTCACCCTGGACACAACTTCTGTCGACCTCGAACGCACCACTATCTCAAATCCAACACCCGAAATAGAGCTCCAACCCAAATCTTTGCAAAATGGGATGTCTGACACCAAAAGAGGAGCCACTGATGCAACGCCATCAAGGGACGACGAACAGACAACTAAACCAGAATGAGCTGCCAAGCAAAATGCCTTGCGACTGAGCCAAGAAGTCGCCGTCGACAAAACCCTAAAAGGGTGCACGAGAGCACTCACTCTCATCGTGAGAAAGAGAGGTGCTTTTCCTCCCAATAATTTTATGTCACACTTATACTTAAAAAGAAGTAAATCATTGCAAATAATATCATGAATCAAAGTAAATTATTTAAAGACCGTTATTACAATTCAATTGGAAAAATGAGTGTATATCATTTTTTTTCTATGAGAGTTGAACAGGAAGAATTCGGGCCTATTAGTAGATTTCAATAGATTTCGACTAGAATAATATAAATATAGAGTTTCTTATATTACTTTGATTTCTATTTGTAGGGATTTAGACCTTATATGCCACATCCCACATGTACTACACTAAATACATCGTTTCATTATACAAAGTTTAATTGTAGCTGAATGCGGCTCTACGAAAAAGGAAGAAATAAAATATAAAGATTATTAATACATATATACAGTTTTTTTTTTGACGTAAATAAATATATATAGTAAAACCTTTGTAAATGAATAAGCTCGGGAATGGAGAAACTTATTACTTTAACGAGGTTATTATTTAAACAATAAATAAATAATTTATTAATTTATTGAGATTTTTAGTTATTTCCTAGTTGATGAAAGCGATGCAATGATGAAATCGCCTACCGATGAAGAGAAAATTGAAAGATAATTAATTCGCATGATGAAGTTGATCGATCATAATCCATAAGGTAATAATAGAGAAACTACAATCTCTATTAGACCTCATAGATGCAAGACAATAAGAATCTCTATCAGAAATGTCTAGATATAGAGAATATCTAGAAATTCTTCCAGCTATTAGCAATCAATTTCATGGATTGAAAGCCAAAGTGGATTATATCCAGAATCAACTAGAAGAAACGCAAGAGTTATTAACAAGAGTTTTTAGTAAAATCGAGAGACTAGATCTTCAATAGATGAAGATCCTTGATTGTATTCAAAAGATAGCTCAAGAACATAAAAGATCAAGCAATAGTCCACCTCGAACAGTCATTAGAAAAACTAATGACTTCAAATCACTACAAGTTCCAAGAAGGAACCCACTGCCAAAGCCATTCTTTTTAGATTCTCCAACAAATCTGCCAGCCGTCAGAATAAGAGAACCTAAAAGAGAAGATACTCAAGACATAAAGATGTTGAGTATCTTCAAGAAAAAATTAGTGCAGTTGTTGAACGCAGAAGAGTTTGAGTTCAACGAAATAGAAAGCAACGTCTGAAACACTTCGATTCTGAAGTTTAAATTCAACCAGATCTACAAAAAAGTAAGTTTTGATCTGATGGAAAGTCATCAATTCAAGATTCTTGAATTCATTATCCCAGCAATGATAGGAGAAACAGATCTCATTCTAGTAACACCTGAGGAAGTTTTTAAAGCCAAAAAAAGAAACTTCAAGTCTATGCGTCTTACAAGACAACATGCTTAACGATTTCTAGAAAAGTCTACTGGGAACACTTCAAGCATCACTATGTAATCAAGTTGCATACTCCAACTGCTTCCTGAACTTTGCAACAAGCCTACCAGATGCCGTTCATTGTCTACAACTAAGAGTCAAAACAGATGACACATTCATGAAGGAAGGCATGCAAGAGTTTGCAGTAGTTTATAGAATCTACTATAAACTAATGAGCACAACAATAGAGCCAAAAATCAAGATAACAAACATTTCAGGCCTTATTATTGGTTTCCTTACAAATCCTAAGAACCATAATCAACAGTCACATGGTAACATGGGATGAGGTAACTTTCCCACTAGAGTGGAAATTATCTGGTCCAAGGGAGAAACCAGAAAGCTCAAAGGTAGCAGTCTACGAAAATAGAAAAACCGGATATGTCAACCTCAAGTTCAAAAGACACAGAAACAATGATGTACCCTCGAAAGCTTCAGAGGAGAAAGCTCTAGATCGCTTAGGATAAACAACTCTACCAGAGAGATCGGTACTAGAAGTACCATAATCTCCATAAGGGCTAACCCAATAATGGAAAAAAAATTTAGATGCTGAGTTAGAAAGAAACATGAGCATGCTAAAAACAAGAAGTTCAAAATCAGAAGAACTCTTCAAGCTTTATGGAAGTAGAAGAGTGTGAAGATCCCTTGTGGTTGAAACAATTAATCAAAGAGATCGAAGGTTTCACCTTCAAAAAGGAAAGAAAAGCCCTTCCTCTTCTACATAAAGAAGCAGAATATACGGAAGATGAGGACATGGAAGAAGCAGAATCTTCACAACCATTACCCTCACAAACCACCATATTCAGAATTGGTGGAAAGACCAAACTTCCACACGGAAGATGCCCTAGTGGAAAAAAGGGAGAAAGAAGCCCCATCAGAAGATGAGGACATGGAAGAAGCAGAATCTTCACAACCATCACCCTCATAAACCACCATATTCAGAATTGGTGGAAAGACCAAACTTCCACACGAAAGATGCCCTAGTGGAAAGAAGGGAGAAAGAAGCCCCCTCAGATTCATTCCATAGGAAAATTCTCCAAAGGTGCCAATCACCCAACTAGGAGTATGGCTTGATCTAGACAGAGCTCTAGACAAGAAAAAGGCCATCGATGAATGGGCAGCTAGTCTACTCATGGCACCCTGCACAACCTATAGAAGATTTGAAGCAAAAGACTTGCATACAGTCTATGAATCAACTCTCACAGGAATGGAAAAGAAGTATTACTTTCCTTTCAAAGAAACGATCACAAGAAAACAATGGCTGGAAGGCATAAAAAATGATAGGAATCCCTATACTTTTGCCACTCCACTATATGATCAATTATGCGGAGACATCTCATATGTTGTAGAAAAAACTAGAGAAATCGCAAAAACCCAACATATATGCTTTCAAAATCTGCAACATGAAGTACTTCGAGGAATATCTGAATGAATTCCAAGAGTACTATTGCACCTAGGATAATTTGAAAATACGGACTTAGTACACCTCCTACACGACGCTTGCTGAACCATGGAGAATAGCTATGAGAGAAAGCATAGAAGAATGACCTATACAGAGGTTTTCTGTCGGAGGAGTTGCATAAATGATCAGGTAGCTAATACATGGACAGTTTAAATCTAACACCAGGGCAAAAGCGGCCAAGAAGCAGCTCAGAGGAACAAGCGAATTCTGTTCCAAAATAATAGACGCACCAACCAATTGGGGATGCGAAAAGAAGAGGCATAAGAAAAAACACTTCCAAAAATGTTTCAAAAGAAATGGAAGGAAGAATTGGAGTTTCAAGAGAAACTCCAACTACAAAAGAGAAAAACAAAATCCCATAAAGAGATTTTTCAAGAAGACAAGATTCCATCAAGAACTAGAAAAGAAGAAAACATGTAGATGTTGGTTATGCAAGGCCGAAGGGCACTATGCTCACGAATATCCCAAGAAAGAAAAAAGAAGTTCGAAGGCTCTTCTCAAGGAGTACGAAAAAGCCATGGAGATGGAAAATCTGAAAGGCTACGCGGTAGTCTATTCAGTCTGTTTAGAAGACTAATCGATAGAAGAATCAGAATGAGAGTCTGAAGAAGAATATGAACCTAGAAAGGTTTATCTTCTTGAGATAAAAAAAATGGGAAGAAAGCACAGAGGAAGAAAATACCTCTTCCTACTAGGTCAATCTGGAATCATTCATCTGCGACTACTGTCAATGTAATGAGAAGAAGGGACTCCCTATGTTTGTGAACCATCGGGGAAAATATATCACAAAGAATGCTTCATAAAGCAAGAAGAAAGACGAAGAAAGGTTCAATAAACCAGATTATTGAAAAAGAGTATAAAAACTACTTCTATGAGTTAAAAGAGAAGAAAGAAATTCTAGAAAAAGATCTAGTAAGAACGAAGTTTGATACTATTACTAAAGAAGGAGTAGTACCTACAGAAATTCCAGCCCAAGATACGAAAAGAGAAGTAGTATCTGACTGGGAAGAAGAACAATATAAACCAGTCCAAGATACGAAAGAAGAAGTAGTATCTGACTGTGAAGAAGAATAATGCAATCCTTTTACAGAAGAGGAAGCAAGTTCTTCAAAACAGAATCTGTGTAAGGTAGCAACTGTTTCTACAAGTAGATTCAGTAACTACATGGAGATTGGATTAAAGTTTCTAGGATACAAGAATTATCATCTACACGCCTTTGTAGATAACGGTTCTGGTTTCAGTATAGCAAAAAAGTTTGCTATATCAGAAAAGTTATGGATAACTGATCCAAAGAGAAGTGAAACTAGAAAAACTGTAGAAGGAAGAAGAATCTTCATGAATATATTCGCCAAGGAAGGTTCAAGTCTCGATAAGAGGAGGAACCTTTATCATTGAAAACATTTAGCAATCAGAAGGCCAAGACTCCGATGTTCTAATCTGCAATGATTTCTTGCTACAACAAACTTTCATCCAGAAGCTAGAAATAAACTTATTAGGCTTCGAGAAGAATCAGAAATTCTTCTGGACAGAGAGGCTTAAAGAAGCCAAAAGTATTGTTGGTTTAGGATTCACAGAAACGTATCAGAAATTGCAGCAGAATAGTGGTGGATATACACCAAGATTCAAAACCATACTGCAATATACGCAATAAGATGAGTTGCTTATCGAGGAATCATCAGAAGAAGAAGAATAAGATTTTGATGAAATAGAATTATGTAGGTTTCATGGCAACAAAGAATTCAATCATCCTGATGCTCCACCTCATGCCCCTACCAGAATCCAACTCAAAGAACACACTATCTACAACATTCTCAAGAGAGACTGTGACAAGTGTAAACATGAGAAAATCCTTAAAAAAAAGCAAGGAACTCCAAGAAACCTGGTATAAAGACTAGATTCGAGAATGGAGATCCTACCATTGCACCGCTTCACGATCAAGACAAATATCATTATTATGTGTCTTACAAAGCTTCTGACAACTGACATGAGCAATAAGAGTTGCCCAGTGAAGAATCATCAGAAGATAAATATGAGACAATTGAGGTAGCATTCGTAAGAGAGCATAATCTCAAGCACTTCAAGGCTAAGCTTAAAAAACAGAAGAAGCAAAACCCTTAGAGAAATCAAAGAAATGCTCAGACAAAATATCGATATCAATCCTCTAAAGTTTTGGGAGAAAGACCTAGTGGTCTGTGAAAGGACCTAACCCCGATTTAGTTGCCTAAACCGGAATCGAACCCCATCGAAAACGCAAACCAACAAAAACCGTAGAAATTTTGGCAGAGTTTCGCTACTAACGTGGAATTACCATTACCTGCACGCGGAAAGTACACTTCATCCTATGCCACAAAAGCAAACCGTGGGCACCAATCCCATCCGGATTTCTCAATATATCAACAATAATGTAAAGTAGTAAATATATATACACTTTACTGAAATCCGGGGTAAAATCGTATAACATCAACAATGGATTACGCATACCACAGTAGGTAGAACAATAAACCTACTGGACAAAACAAGGTAGCTCGAGCACTATGCCTCTGACCACGACGTGCGACACCAGAGCCTGAACTGCAAACTGGGCACGGAAACCGAAAAGCCCAGGGGAAAGACATAAAACACGTTAGAGTGAGTGGACGAAAATAAATGTCTTTCACCAAGTAATATATATTATAAAAACATATGTGAGTCGAAAGTATAAATAATCAAATGGTACACGAGGGAGACTCTAACTCCTCACGCGTCCGAGTACACGAGGGAGATTCTAACTCCTCACGTATACGGAGCATGCATAAAAATCTCACGGGGCCACTCGTGGACACATCCGTGCTAGTACAGTCAGAATCACGGAGTCCCAGACTTCCATGCAATTCTAGCCAGAAAGGCCTCAGGTCAGAAGTCTGCCTCCCCCCGGTAAAGGTGTCACAGCCTCCCCTGGTAAAAGCCTACCATCGGGGATCAGCCGAGAGACAAGTGTATCGATACAACAACGTAACCAAGACTGTACTCTGTGTAAATCAAATCATAAATAGTTCGATGCAAATGCATGAAACAGCATATAAGTGTATGTATATTCGTATACGCATATCTGTATATGTATAATCGTAAAACACATGCTCATGTAATCCGAAATCTCATATGCATGCTCAAGTTCATAAAACGTATATCAAGACTCGCAAACAATCCGTGAAAAGAAATGTCCACTCACAGACTTGCGTAACGCGATATGCGTTAACCCGTGATCCGGCGGAAAGTCTCTCGCCAAACAACCGATCACGAACACCTGAATATTCACAAAATCCATTTCTCAAAGTCATAACTCGACAATACAAAACAAATCACGAGAAACCACCGTTCTCGGAAACACGAAATTCAATGTCGACGAATCGTCGAAAATCCGTATAACACACCTCAATACCTCACTGTAATTTCGGACGCGACAATCCCAAAAAGTCAACATTGACCGCCGACCGCCGCGGCGCCGCCACTGACCGGAGAATTCCACGGCGGAGCAACCCCTATTCCACTCAAAATCATCCACTGAGTAACTTTGTCAACTGCAACAAAGGCCAATTCAATCTCTAACTAGCTCAATTTCACACAAAACCGAATTGGTACCAAATTTTCCAATCCAAAATTCTCCACACACAAGCAAAATTATATCACCAAACTTACATGGTAGCATCAAGGTGATGAGAGCTACAAAGCCCACTCCAAATTTCAGCTCGAATCGGTCTAAAACATGGAACCCGAATCACCAAGTTTTCCTCCATTTTTGGCTGGATTTTTCATGCTTCTCCGGCGTCCCACGCCGTGAACGGTGGCCGGGGGTGGGTAGAGGACGTCAAGGCGAGATGAACCGACCAAGGATCGAGCACGGAGGTGGCCGGAATCCACACGCCGCCGTGGAGCACCGGTCACCGTCGCATCACACTTCACCTTGCCCAAACTGGTCGGTCAACACAATAAATTCCAGGTTTGACTTTCCCAAATGGGAAAGTCACAATAAATAGTCATTTAAAACTTTCCCAATTTGGAAACTCAAAATTATCCATTTCGACGAACTTTGAACACCCATAACTTACTCGTCGTAATTCCGATTCTGATAATTCTCGCAGCCACAAACTCGTCTCGACATATTCTTCAATAATCACCCAAAGTCAAACACATCGACCAATCGGATAAAAAGTCAACCATTCAAAGCAACACACATTAAATCGACTAAACAATCAACAATCGGAAATATTCGCAACTAAATCTTTGTAACTCAGAATCATGCTCCGGAAGTTCCTACGAGCTCAAAATTAAATTCTGAACAACTTCCGTGAAGAAGCTGAAACCAAATTCTCGTCCGGTAATTTAGTCGTTAAGTAGCTCGCCATTATAATCCGTTTCCGTCAAAACTTCAAATATTCATAATTAATTCCTCGGTCGTCCAAATGATGATCCGGAACCGCCCACGAACTCGAAATCACATGTACAATGACTCTCAAGAAGAGACTCAGCTCCAATCTTCGTAACTGTCGGCAATCCGCGACTATGCGATAACTCACGTATACAGCTGATCATACTGCTGATTCTGGTCCGGGTCGTCACAGTCTGTAAGCTGAAATTACATGACATGAATTCTATATGTCACGTAAAACCTATTTCCCAATACAAGGAAGAAGATCAAAAGGAGTTCAGAAAAGATATAGTTGATCTCTTTGAGAAAGGATTGATAAGACTGCAAAGAGTCATCATCATGCTCCAGCCTTCTATATCAGAAACCATGCAGAAGATGTTCGAGGGAAAGCAAGAATGGTGATAGAATACAGAGACATTAACAAGAAAACCGTAAAAGACGGTAATCATATAGCACAAGCAAGAGTGTTAATCAACAGGCTTAGAGGAGCCAAGGTGTTCTCAAAATTTGATGCTAAATCAGCGTTTTGGCAAGTCAAAATGAATCCTGACAGCATTCTTCTTACAGCCTTCTGATCTACGCATTTTAGGCGTATTAATTAATGTGTTTTCTCTACATTTTTACTTTGATAATTGCTTAGTTTTATTAGTTTTAACTTATTTTGTTAAATTCAGGTGTTGACCAAAAGAGACGGAGTAAAGGAGTCTACAAGCACGCAAAACGCAATAAATCCGGAGAAGAAATAGTCCGAGGAATGGTCTTCAAATGGTTACTAAAATACATTCCCATATGGTGTCAAGAATTGGAAACCAAATGCCAAATAAAATGGATACCAAAATGGTGGACAAAAAGATGAAGACATTTCTCCTGCGCGACCCAGGAAAGAGCAAATATGGCGGAATATATGGAGCATATAATGGACGAATTTTTGAAGGATATTCCATGAAGAAAAATACCTTATTTAAGGGCCAAAATATGTGCAAGAATATGGTATATTCGGCCAAGAAGTATTGGGGAATAAGGAATGCAAGATTTGAAGATATAAAGATTTCATTTTCCTTGAAGAAGAAGAAAACTGGGCAGTCAGGTCACTCAACTTCTAAAATCCGTAGTAAATTCAATTCAACTCCAAATATGGCGTTCATTATATGGATTTTATAGCCCTTTGAATAAGCTTTCCAATGAAACAAGAATCGGAATTTTCTGAGCTCTAGATCTCCCGGAAAAGACGTTTCAAGACAGGCTGGCAATTCTGCCCGAGTACACTAGGAAAACCTAGTTTGGAGAGGAAAGTTGGAATTCTTCACCTATAAATACAAGAGCTCGACTCAAAGCAAAGAAATCACTTATTCTATAGCCTATGCTCTTCCAAATACTCTCCTCCTCCCCACAAATTAAGCCGACATCCTCAAGAAGCCAACTACGCCATCAAACCGCCACATCTCTTCTTCCACCGACGCATAGGGGATTCCGAACGTCATCCACCAAAGAAGTCTAGTTCTCTTGAGTATCCATAGGGGATTCCGAAGATATAAAAGTGTAACAATGACCTCTTTACTCCGTAGTCTCTTTTTGTTCATGAAACTTGTTTGTGTGTTTTGGATGATTGTATTTCGGTTTTATTACATACGTAAATTTCAATAACTTTTCCATGTGTTCCTTATTCTAGATTTCAATTTGCATGAAGTTAATTGGTTCTTAATGCTTTGGTTTTGATTTAGGGGATTCCTAGTCTAGATCAATGGTGTTTAGGGGATGCCTAGCACAAAATATGAATTATGCATGTTTAATCGAAACTTAGGGTTATGGGATTTCGGTAGTGTTGTTATTTGCATGTGTTAATAAATGAGTTAGATTATGGATTAAGTTGATCACTTGTATATAATTAGCTTAGGTTTATTTTTGTCGAAAATATGGTAAGGGTTTTTGGGATTTTCTTATGTGTTTGCTTGTCTATGAGTTGATGCATGTTAGAATCCTAGGAATACTTGCTATGTGATTGACGTTTTTAGTAAATAAATTAGTAATTAAAATCAACTCTTTTATACCCCCCTTTTACTACACAAGAATTGCATGCACCCTTCAATCCCCGGTTTAGAACGATCCCTACTTGCTTATATTATACTACATCTATAGGGTTTTAAATTGTTTATGGTTGATTTATGTGTTTAATTTAAATGCATGTTTCCGTCATATCACCTTCGGAACTCCACAGGGACACTACGAATTGCTAGTAATGCCTTTCAGGATGAAACAAGCTCCATCCATTTTTTAGAGAAAAATGGACAACATATTCAAGCAAGTGGCAGACTTCTGTGTCGTCTATATAGACGATATTCTTGTGTTCTCAAAGAAAAAAGAAGAACACATGAATCATCTCTTTGAAGTATCCAAGCTCATCGTCTAGCATGGAATCATCTTTGGAGAAAAGAAAGTCTTTCTCGTCCTAGTTCCTAGGGATAAACATAAAAAATAGAGTCATCAAGCTTCAGCCACATATCCTAGAGAAAGTCTAAAAATTTCCAGACATAATTCCTGATGCCAAAAGTCTACAGAGATTTTTAAGAGTCATAAATTATGGAAGAGACTTCCTTCCAAAAATTATTGGATTAACAGCAATCCTGTCGCCCAAAACAAGCTCAAAGAGAGCTTGGAAATTTATAGAAGTTGATAAGAAAATCGTCAGACAAATCAAAGAACTATGCAAAAATTTGGTACCACTTCATCAACCCAAAGAGAATGAAGAAATCATCCTTCAAACTGATGCTAGTGATAACTTCTGGGCAGGTGTAATACTGGCAAGATAGCCAGGCACTAACACAGAGAAGATTTTGAAATTCTGTAGTGGAAAGTTCAATACTACATAGCAGAATTATCTCACAGAGGAAAAAGAAATTCTGGCTATCAAAAAGACAATCGAGAATTCTCCATGCTTTCTAGGAAAACCTTTCACTGTGAGAATAGATTGTGTCAGAGTGAAAAAATTTAAAAACTTCAAACTTGATAAAGCTGCTGATAAGGGAAGATTAGCAAACTGGCAATTATTTCTTAACCAATACAATTATGATGTGGAATTTATTGCAGGTAACATGAACTATCTTCCGGACGCTTTAACAAGAGAAATGGCCATGTACAGAAGAAGTGAGAGAGACGACGAATGTTGTAACCCAAGAAATAGGAGGCCAGGAAAGGAACCTAACCAACAAGAAGAACCAGTTGAAAAAGTCCTCAGGAGTTTTTTGCTGCGTCCCAAAAGACGAGTCTTAACTGACCAATCCCAAGGGAAAGAATTGGCTAGCCCGTCTCAAACCGCAGACGGTAAAGGCAATTCAATACTGTTGATGGCTGTTGCTTTGCCAAAAAGCAGAATTTTTCCTATAGGTTTCTTGAACATCTTCCGCTACCAGCTAAACACTTTCTCAGAAGCAGTCTTTCAGATTGGCCAAAGTCTAAAATTCCACCATAAGGCACTGTTAGATAATTTGATGTTTGCCTTCTACGAGAATGTCAAAAGGCTCATGGTAGAGACCATGAGTACCTTGGCAATAGAACTAAGTCAAAAGAAGAAACCACCGAGCATAGTCAATGAACCAGTAGCGCTATACATTAGAACTCTAGAGAGTACTAAATTTCCTATCCAGACGCTAAAAGAATCAGAATGGTTCAAGTTCCATAGACATATTAGCACACATACACCCGATAATGATCTCCTCGACACCCTCTTTGTTGTCCCATGACCCTTCCAGGGACGGTATTTGGTAAATGTTCTGAGTGAACATCCGCAGGAGCACAAGTTGTGGTTAGTTGAAAATGGATTTGTTCATAATCAATGGACAAAGACAAATGAATATCTCAAAGGATTTCTAGCAATTATATACAATACAGTCAAGAATGTCACAAAGAGTAACTGCATTCTCAGACTGAAGTTTAGATCTACACCCCTAGAATGGGTGCAGAAATCTAATGGAGAGACTGAATATATTCCTCCGTATCATTACGTCAGAATAATATAAGCCACTGTCTTTGGCTTCAACCTCCCCTTGGACGCATTCCTTCTGTTGTCTCTCTCCTGCATATTGCTATGAGCCTTAGTCACAGCCGTGATGAACTCATTCAAGGAGAAATACTTGCTGTTTAAGAATAGCTGATGGAACGTGTCCTCCAGACCATTCTTGGCCATCTCGACCACCTCTTCCTTACTCAGAGGGGTCTTGCATAGATTATACTCTGACCGAAAATGGTGTAGGAAGGTGACCAGACTTTCTGTCACCGATTGGCTCAAGGAAGCCAGCTTTCCTACACTGGTTTCTGGTCTTGCCGTTCCGAAGTGATCTATGAATAAGGCCTCCATGTCCTTCCACTCAGTGACCGAGCCCTTCTCTATTCCTGTATACCACACAAGGGCTGATCCTGACAATGATGAACCAAAGACTCTTAATCTGAGCCCTTCATTTTCGGCAAATTGCCCTAATTGTAGAGTAAAATAGGCCAAGTGTGTTGCCGCGTTTGCATCATCGTCGCCAGAGAAAGTTTGGAAGGTCTGGTGCTTGTAGAACTTTGGCCATCGCCACGCATCAGGATCGTCTTTTGACATTGGAGGAAACGGTGTCTCGTAGGTTTCATGCATCCTAGATAAGTGTATGTTACAATCATCGAGGAACCTATTTAACCGTTGCTCCCAAGCAAGAGGAAATGACTCTGCTTGTCTAGTTTTCCTGGTCAAGTTCGATACGGATTTGGTTAAAGACGCTATGTCTCTGTCTATCCTTTGTGATAGAGTCGCCGCATACCGGTGGTATTCCTCCAAACCTTTGTCCATTTGGCGAATGATATCTATCCGTAGTCTATCTTGACCATCCACCAAACTAGTCACCTGGGCTCTCATGGCCTCTCTCTCCTCTCGATCCTGATTTAAGTCCACCCGTATAGCTTGGATACCAACTGTTGCTGCATCTATTAGATTGGCCTGGGTGGTGAGAAGAGCTGCATGTTGCTCGATTCTTTCTTCGAGAGCCAAATGGTAATTATCCTGGTGGCTATCTCGCCTGGCCGCGTAAGACAGGTACTGTTCGAACGTAAGTTCAGCTATTTTCGCCGCATTCAAAGATTTGAACGTCATGGTATCGAAGTTACTAGCGAAAATTACCTCAACCACTTGATTACTCAATGAACGACACTGAGTAGATGTGTGTTCACGGTAAGCCGGTTGTGGATGTTTGCGACACTGAGGGTAGACCCTTCGATAAGGATCTTCAATTGTCGCTTAGAAATGCTAAGAGATATGGTCCTACTGGGCATGCCAACATGTTTGAATTTTGACACAACAGTGGTATCTTGTTTAAAGACACGAAAATTGGACAAAATATTTTTTATGGTCCCACTGGGCGTGCCAAAATGTTCGATGCAAAATATCTCTCGCGAAGCAGTCTCTTTTATGATTCCTGATGTTTTAATCGCGTGAGCCGGTTTATCCTGTTTGTGTTTCGTATGCTGGCGTGCCACCGTCTCTCGACGGAATATGGACTGATTACAGCCGCCTGACTTCTATATTAAGCGATTAGAATAGGGAGAGCACCAACCCCACTCGAATATGTCCTTTTTGCCTAGTAACCTAGGACTTGATATGTGTCTCTTAGCAGAATCTTCGAAATCGATACCCCACACGTCCTTATTCGTGCAAAGCAGAGCAACTTCTCTGACGATGTGTATTGAGAACACTCGCTTCCTTTGAGTATCCAAACTCTCGACCTACAGGCGACAAGCTCTTCAACTTTCCAGTTGCAATTGCTTCCTTGGAGTCGCAACACTTTCACTTGACAGGTGACAAGCACTTTGACCTTCTGGTTGCAAAGAAGATAGAAATCTCGAGGACGAAATGTCTGTCTAGGTTTATTTGCGTATAGCAAGTTTGTATGTTTGATCGGGGGAGGGCTCTCCACGAGGCTTCTACTCTTTTTATATACTCGCTTAACAGCAGTCATTTACTCTGTTTCAAACTCTTTCTGCTCTCGTAATCACAGTCTGAATCTAACACCAACATACGTGTTGTATCTTTCATAGATCTTCTAATACCATCATAACTCTTCTAAGAGTTCTATTTAGAATAAAACTAGTTATGACAGAATCAAAGCCGCATGGAACCAGCTAAGTAATAAGACATAGTTCTAATAGAACTCAAAGCCTGCTCCTAGCGAATGCTCGCCAGACGTTGTTCCCACTTGACCTTTCGCCAAGCATTTACAATATAGTGGGCCGCTCGCATAAACCTCGGCCATCCAAGCCCAAAATGAAATACTTTATTTAG
Source organism: Geum urbanum (assembly GCA_946800695.1). NCBI lineage: Eukaryota > Viridiplantae > Streptophyta > Magnoliopsida > Rosales > Rosaceae > Geum > Geum urbanum. The sequence goes on from OX327002.1 coordinate 61,650,365, forward strand.
GCCCAAACAACTACAAATCCACATAGTAGGCTCAAAATTAAAGAAAAACAAAAGTTACCAATCAAGAGTATTAGATCTTTCAATCTAATGTCGTGAGGGATGTGACCTATGTTAGGTCCATAAGATACCACAGCTTTATTTGTTACAAAATGATTGAGATCATATATGTTTCAATCTAGCTACTCGCGATCGATCGGATTATTTCATCTCCTGATGAAAACGAACTGAAAAGGACAACAAATATGTGCATGAGTATGCTATATGTTATAAGAGTGTCCTCGAAGATGACCTCCTTTTTTAGGCACATTATTTATATCTTTTTTTGTGGTCTGTGTTTAATACTCGTAAGAAACCTTTTTAGGCATTTGTTCTGATGTTACATAACTGATTTGATTCATGAACATAAATTTGATTTGGTAAAAAATCTTTACCAATCATTGTAAGATTATAATGTTTTGCTGTTAAACAATATCGGTGATGCAATGTATATATTAAGAACAGTTTCAGTGTACTTCCTAATTGAGCTGATCATATGTTACAAACTTACGATGAAAGACTAGATATTTTCTCTCCACCTTCACTTTCTTATGCACGTATGATAGGGAAATGCTATAGGCTCATTATATATTTGACTTTACATGTCTAACTGAACTGGAGTTATGGTTTATTTTGCTCAAATATAGTAGCATGTGATCAGACAGATATGTAAGGTCAATGCATGACGAAGTGAGAATTTGAAACTTGGATGGAAATTGTATTCATTGCAAATTGGAGAAAGTCCATACAACCTAAGCCCGACCCAAACCTACCAAAATCTTTGTGGCCCAATGCCCCAATCCCCATCACCAAGTCCAGTTCGGAGGCCCTTCCTAATTCTACGATTCCCTCCTTGATTCTGTTGGAGATTTTTAATAGGTCGAATTACACGATGTCTTTGTGTCTTACCATGTGCAATGTGGATCAAAAGAATGCATATATGACCCGATCGCATCATTTCTACCTTAACTGTACGTAATGTAGTTTATGAAATCTGTTGCAGTCTTTGGACGACTATTTAAGTTAGGCATGCACTTTGGGACTTTCCGCTAGTTTAATCAAAACAACACACAGGCATGCTGGAAATTTTAACTATAAAAGAAGACCGACGTTAAATTAAGAAATCCCAATTTGCATCACCATTAGTGGCTGTGGCTCTACACATTAATCTCCACCTTGGTGCAGGTACGTGTTGGCCTGGCCGTACGTGGGGTTTGTGTGGGACTCACGTGAGATCCACTCGTCTGGCCGATGAAGCCACGTGACCAGTACGGGTTAAAGGACAAGGTTAGGTAGTTTTGGCACGTGAGAACGAGGCCCTGTAGTTTTTGTTGTTCATGCATGTGTGTGGTAATCTTAGCCAGCTGTTTCCCGCGCCACTTGAATCGGATGTTCGAGAAAGAAAGAAAAAAGAGGGTACTAGTCGTCACTCTCATCTCTCTCTCTTCGTTTGCTTTCAGTTTTTGGTTGCTTTCTTCGCTTTCCTTTCCCGTTATTTTTGTTCCTGAATCCCATACCCAAACCCACTCCCACGCGCTTCTTCTCTTTGATGCCCACTCGTTCATGTTCCCGCCGGATAACAACAACAAACCGGTGGAGGTGCAGTTGAGGAAGCACCGAGGAAGCAATGCAATAATAATTAAATAATAGCTGGTTAGCGGTGGAGTCGGTTATGGCAGTTCCCCGAGGGTGCTGACCGCCACGTGTCGGTGAGGCGGGGGGTTGGCCGTTAGAGAGATAAGTCACTCACTTCCCCACTCAAGTGGGTCTGAGGAGGGAGATATTACAGCCTGGACTGACACAACTCCAGTATCGTTCGTCCCCGGATTCTGCTACCCAATTTTGTCGTCTTACGGAGCCAGCTCAGCGCTTCCGTGCGTCCGTTCCACCCTATTTATATTAAAATATTATCTTCCTCGAAATGCGAAACAGCCTGGCTTTTGGTCAAAGTCTATCTTTATACGCTCCCATCCACTTTCTCAACCAAAACAAAACCGTACACCTCCGTTTTAATTTCTCATTTTCTTTTATTTTGCTTAACAGATAAAATCACTATTGAGTTTCAACTCTCGAGTCTTATCAATAATAACTTCCAAAATGGCCGTCCAGCATCACTAGACAGAGAGTTTTAAGACACGTTCTTTGGGCCGCAACGGTTTATTGTTACTGTTACGGTTTTACTTCGACCAAAACAAAATTACCAGCTGAAATTGACTGTTTATTTACTTACGAACCTGACTGCGAGCTCTAACAACGATAGAGAAGTAGGGTAAGCCTAATTTTTGTTTTTTACTTCTTTGTCTATTAGGGAAAAAACAAATTTGAAAACAAAATTCGATAGTGATTGTGCTTTGTGTATTTTGTACGTGTAAGATGGAGGGAGAAGGAAAAGACGCGTGTTAGCTTGACAGCTGTATACGAGTAACTACCTCGCCAGGAAAAATCCCTGTCACAACGGCTTAGAACCAGTTACGCAACCGGCTATCACCCGTAACCTAATTCTTCTTCCGTATATAAACCTTCCCGTGTGTAGCTCTCGACTCCTTCAGAACTAGGCGAGGCTCCGCCTCTACCCACCACCATCACCACCTCTCTCTTGTACAGAAATCCCGATTTAAATTTTATCAATTAGCCCCTTTTCTTTTTATTGTATTTTAGTCTTAGCTCATATTTAAACTTAGAAGCGTTTCTCCATGGCTTCCTCTTCTTCAAGCAAGAGAGCGGCGGCGGCGGATCGGATAAAGGGTCCGTGGAGCCCCGAGGAAGACGAAGCCTTACAGAAGCTGGTTCAGAACTACGGCCCAAGAAACTGGTCTCTGATCAGCAAATGCATCCCTGGTCGTTCGGGAAAGTCGTGCCGGCTGCGGTGGTGCAACCAGCTCTCGCCGGAGGTCGAGCACCGCCCCTTCACTCCCGAAGAGGACGGCATCATAATCCGGGCCCACGCTCGGTTCGGAAATAAGTGGGCCACCATCTCACGCCTTCTCAACGGCCGGACCGATAACGCCATCAAGAACCACTGGAACTCGACGCTCAAGCGTAAGTTCTCTTCTTTGGGCTCCTCTGACGACATGTCGCCCGAGCAGCCTCTCAAAAGATCGGCCAGCGTCGGAGCGGGTACGACAGTTTCGGGTCTTTATTTGAACCCGAACCCGGGTAGCCCGTCCGGATCCGATTTGAGTGATTCGAGTCTAACGGGTGTGGTTCCTCCTCCCTCGCATCCACAAGTCTTCAGGCCAGTGGCACTGACCGGACCGCCGGTGGATCCACCTACCTCACTGAGCTTGTCGCTGCCGGGTCCGAGTCATCAGAGGTCCGGATCCGGATCTAGCTGGATCGTCAGCCCAAAGCCAGAATCACCAGTTCCGACTACTCAGCATCATCAAAAACCACCACAACAAATTGAAGCAGTGCCGCGTCAGCAAAATGAGGTGGGGAGTGAAAAGCAGATGTTTAGTGCTGAGTTTCTGAACGTAATGCAAGAGATGATCAGGAAGGAAGTGAGGAGCTACATGTCTGGGATTGAACACAATGGGATGATGATGCACCACGGCGGCGAAGCAGCGATTAGAAACGCCGTTGTAGCGCGCATTGGGATTAGCAAAGCGGAGTAGAAACTACCCGGAGAGAGAGAGAGAGTGACAAAGCTAGCATTAGGATTATGAATTATGATGATCCGTGACCGTGATGAGTCCGACCCGGAAAACTGAATCAGAAAGGCCAGAAAAAGCTTCGACTTAGGCAAAAAAGAAAAAAGAATCAAGCTCTTATTAAATTTCCGTTCTTTGTTTTTCTGTTTGTTAAGTAACTAGTAGTCGGAATAATTTTGGTAGTGTACAGAAGAGAGGGAGAAAACAAACTGGGATGAGGCAGCTTTGCTGTTTAACCTGTTTTATTGACATAGTTGTGGTACAAAATCTTGATACAACAATTGCAAACTGATCGATTTAATAAATTAGGAGAAGCTAATGACAATAGTAGAAAACTAGAAATGTATGTTACATGTAAGCAGTAAGCAATCTGAGACAGGAACTGCTGCCTCTACAAGTGATGATGTAGAAGCATCTCAACTACTCGGCTCATGGAGGGTCTAGCATCTCTGTCTTCCTCTATACATTGAAGAGCTACTCTAACAAGGACTTCAAGCTTACCCTTTTCATTTTCAGCTTCCTCTGCAATTGGAAATGCTCCCTTCATTTTCTTCATCAACCATTCAACCATCATTTCCTTCTGTGTCTCTCCGCCACCTTCAACAGTTGGAACATAACTTTCTATTGGGTTCTTCCCGGTAAGAATCTCCAACACGACGATGCCGTAACTGTAAACGTCCACTTTGGAAGTGATGGGCATATTGTGAACCCACTCCGGAGCCATGTAACCTCTAGTTCCTCTAATTCTCGAGAAGTCTGAGCTGTTGATCTCACCTCTGTTCAATAGCTTGGACAAGCCAAAATCTGCAACCTTTGGATTGTAATCAGAGTCCAGGAGTATGTTCTGAGGCTTCACATCACAATGTAAAACCCATTCCAAGCACTCCTCATGTAAATAGGCTAGCCCTTTTGCTGTGCCTAGAGCGATGTCATACCTTTTCTTCCAATCAAGCACATCGGAAAACAAATTTTTTGTCAGGGAACCATGCTCCATGTACTCATACACCAAAAGCCTATGTTTGTCTTCCACGCAATAGCCCCACATCTCTATCAAATTCATGTGGTAGAGCTTACCAATAAGGCTTACTTCTGCAAGAAACTCCGCTTCTCCTTGGTTAGCAACATTGAGTTGCTTTATCGCCGCGACTCGTTGATCAGACAAAATGCCTTTGTAAACAGTTCCTCCCCCTCCTCTGCCGATTTCTTCCTTGAAGCCTTTTGTGGCCTTTTTCAACTCGGCGTAAGTGAACCTTCTGAATCCACTCGCAGCTTGAAGGTAGCCTTGAGCAAGCGTCTCTAGTTCTGAATCCTTCTGACTTCCACCGGTTCTTCTTGTCACGAAAAACCACACAAGAAAGATAGCAACAACCTCTATACCTCCCAAAGCCAGTGCAAATTTCAGCATGAACATGATAGACCCATTGGGACTGCTTCTTTCATATGTTCTATCAAGCTGTGCTGTAAGTTTGGATGAACAGATGTTACTTGAAACTTTTGAGGTAGCATTGAGGAGGGCTTTTGGTAGCTTGACATACAAGTCTCCATTGAAAGCAGGTGAGAGATACCCATTTCGTAACATCGTCTTGGGATAGCACTGATACTGACCACCACCAAATTTGTGATGGAACCCTGTACAGTTGCACAAGCTCATGCATAAACTTTTGCACTCTTCTAGTGTGTAATTGTCGTAGACATTGTAATCATACCCATACATTTCAATACGATAAAGATGCACAAAATCAAACTCGTCCTTGGCACCGGACTCGCATGACACATCGAAGCCGGCTGGTTTACACCCATAAGACCAATCAGTTTTGACACTCATTTCATAACCAGGCAGACAAGAGCATTTCCTACCCGAACTAGGAATATAGCTGCAGTAGCTGTTGGCTCCACAAATGCCATGAATTTTACATGGCTGTAAAACGGCTTCCCATGAGACATACCATTTAGCCCCCTGACCTTTCCGACTGTACCCACGGAAATTACCATCAACGTCCACCTTGAATATTCTCTGCAATTTGGCTCCGTAGTCGATTGTCGAAACGATGAACTTGTCTGATGCACTAAAGTTTCCCAAGCTATCAAAATTTGCAAGTCGGCTGTTGTTGTATGAGGTTCTTCCTGCTTGGTAGTATAGAAGCCACGGGTCCGGCCAATAAATACTCGAAATTTCGGGGCCGTTGTAGAGGAGGCGAAGAGTATTGTCGTTGTCGAAGTAAAACGAGTAGAAGCCGGAGGAATAGTTGGTGAGGCTTCTTGAAGAAACAAGCTGTGTCTTTCTAGTGAGTGTTTGATGAGGCAAAAGTGTGTCCGTCGGTGAAGCAAAGCTCTCCCACAGAACGACGCCGTCGGTTGCTTGCAGAACGAGATTGCCGGTATCTTTGAGAACCAAGTGAGCCGATGATGTTGAAATTGTGTCGGAAGACCAAACGGTGTACCGGTCGATGTCGGTGAGAATGAGGTTGCCGTTCTTGTGGAGGGTGAGCTTGGAGCGTTGGCCGTTGACCGGGATGTTGCGATTAGCTATCCACACCACGGTGAGGTTGTCAGAAGCAGTAGTAGTAGTAGTTGGCTCCGTGAACCATATTCCGAAGCAAAATGCATTTTCGCCGACCGGAAAAAACCCGGCGGTAAAAACGGAGTTGGGTGAGATCAGACTTTCAGTTGGAGTTTCTACTGAAAGAGACGATCCCATGCTCAAACTGAGAGGGTATGTTGACGATGTGAGTGGAAAGATGAGTCCCAAAACAAGAACAAGACACAGGAAAGGAGTAGAGATGGCCATGAGTACGGTCGAATGAGCTGATCAACTCAAGTTGAACATACAGGGCTAATGTGTATGTGTGATACAGAAAGAATCGAATTCAGACCGAAAAAAAGATACTAAGGAATCAAATCAATTAACATATATAAAGGAACCGAAATGGAAAATGGAATGCAGCTTCCATATATGATATATAATTATATATAGCAACATGGCTTGGTCGTGAATGTCAGCCACATCAGAAGAGTATTATATGGAGTTCAACGCGGATGTCATAGTCAGATGACTTATTTCAGCAAAGGGACAGTTTTGAGTCTTGTGATCAGTTTAGCCATCGGAAGGTTAAAACAGCGATGGATTTGTCTTTCAATTTGTTTCTAGATTCATACATGTACATGTATTCAATAACTCTGGTTGCACGAACTGCTGAAGTATTTCCCTCCTCGTTATGATTAGTATAACAAGACTTGCTTATTGGTCCTTTTTCTACATTGAAAAAGTTCAAAAGATGATACAAAAAGAAGGAGCAATATGATGTTGATGGACGCCACTTTTTCTTCCAATTAAGATTAGCATGAGGAAGTAATTTAGCAAAGTATTCATATGGTACGATAGAGATTTGATAAATAAGAAAGGCACGTAGGCAACAAACCTCAATCTCAGGGACGGAATTAGGATTCTCAGTTAAGAGGAGGTTAAATCAAAAATTTTAAAAATAGTCTCGGTTAGGGTAGTCAATTCGATATAGATCTGTATATTTTGTCAAAACAGTCTCAATGTTTTGTTTTTGGTTTGATAAAGCATCACAATTACTCGCAGCCTGATTATGAGTAATATTTGATACTCCAAAATGTGATATTAGCGTTTGCTTCTTTTTCCAATTACTGAATCCATGACTAGCACCAACAAAAGTTTCACCACCAATAGCATCCTCTTTAATACTGTACTCTAACCAATATGAAAATTCAATAAACAAATCACAAATAAACCTTCTTTTCTTCTTCTTTTTTCTCTAAATTCCGTGAAAGGAAAAATATGATGTTTAGGTCGACAAGGGCCTTGTTGTAGATAATATCTTCGAACTTCTTCTTGAATGTTAGGATGATAACTTGAAATTGGCGGGCGTTTAGCGGGATCCGATGGATACTTTTCTGTAATATGTCTAGCACGAAACTTTTTCATATTGTTACTATTCTTCTTTTGAATTTTCGTAGGTGGTTGCTCATCTGATGTTGGAGTAGAAGAAGAAGATTTATTTTTTGAAGTATCTCTCCATATCTAATCAACTTAATAAAAATGATTGTATTTTAATCTCAGGAACGGTAGAGCTTTTATAAAGAAAAAATACCATAAAATTCTAAATCTGGTAAGAGATTAAATCTTAATTGACCTAATATTTGGAATTCATTATTGAAATAATATATAATAATATTCTTATAAAGTCATCAGATACTATTTTTTTTCCACAAAAATTTGGGGGGGGGGGGGGGGGGGGGGGGGGGGGGTGGGAAGCCCCACCCTGGCCCCAATTGCCTCTGTGCCTGTGCCTATGCCTGCTCAATCCTATGATTCCTATCCCATCATTTATGATATTAATGATTAAAAGAATGCAAATGAGGTTGACGAAGCAATTACGAATATGAAATGCAAGAACCTTCCTCATGAACACATGGACATGATCCCATATTTAAAATGGAAAAAGAAGAAGAAAAAGACATGGTCCCATTTGGAAAAAGATTGAAGCAAAAATATTTGGGTCGGGTATGAGACGGGTCAGGTCAATTTTTAACCATCTTTATTTTTATTTTTAATGAAATGGAATGTGATGGAATTGAATATTTTAAAAGTTCGTCCCGAAACTCGAATAAAAATGGATGGTTCCAATTTTATATCCAATTTAGAATAAATATTTAATAAAATATTTAACAATAAAAACCCGAATGAGACATGACAAACTAAATTTGGGGCTCAATATAAGGTGGATATAATTTGATAAGACATATAAGTATAGCTATGATTACACAAAGTAACATCATCTTACTTAATGTTTAATTAAAAATAATAAAACTACAAATAATTTTATTTCATGTATAATTGATACATTTAATTCATATTAAAAGTAATGCGAAATTTTGATTATTGTAGGGTAATTTTATTTTTTTGTTTCAAAAGATTAATTGTCTGATAATTTAATATGTTAACACTTATTAAAATAAATAATAAAATAAATAAAATATAGCAAAACAGGTCTCTAGGACTTTAAAAAATCAAGAATCAATCTCAAAACATAACGGATCGGAACAGAATAATGGATGTTTTAATTTTCATCCCATTTGTGGCCTTCAGAAATGTAAATCCTTATCGGTCATTACTCATGACCCAACCCAGTTTTGAGTATATTTGGGTTTCTCATGTTCTCTTTTCAGTTCAAGTCTTCGAGAACAATTTCAAGCCCGTATTTCTATGGCTCCAGCCTCTATGTGAAATGAGCGAGTTCGAATGGCTCTTATGTGATCAAGGTGATGCTCCTAAAATTTTCTCTTTTATCAAACCATCATATTCCCTTTCAAAAAAAAACACTCGGGCACTCCTAACTCCCCTTTCTTCTATTACTTCTACTCTTCAACTTCTAGTTAGTTTCAGAGCCCATCTGCCCATATGACTAAACGGACGGAGGATCTAGAGAGGGTTTCTTTATTTTAAGAATTTGAGGACTTCTACTATTTTACACGAGTATATAACATAATTTAATGATATCAACTGTTGATGTTTTAAATTCTTATGCAAGAAGTGTGTCTACAAAAAGATAAACCAAATCCATAATTATTTAGTCATTCAAATTAGTGTAAACAAATATAATAAAAACGAAAAAGGTCATGAGTATGTATTCTGAATGGTTAAATGTTTTCCGATTTGGTTAATTTTTTGTATGATTCATACATGCGTATGTATCTAGTGAATGAGTGATTTAAATCATTAAAATACATGCTAAAACGAAAAAGGTATTCACTTTAAGAGTTTAAGGAAACCATCTCTAGATCCTTCCTCTAACTAAACACACTAACCAGTAAAAAAGAAAATTCAACATCAATCAATTATAATTACATTTTTTTTGCCCTCTTCGATAATTATATACAGATTAAACCCAACGAGGATTTAGAAGTTTAGGGATGGCAACAATACTCATATGGTAGGGTATCTATCGGGTATTCGACCCTAACAGAGGATAATTACGGATAAAAACGGATAACGGATACAAGTGTACCCAGTTTTTTAGAACGGATAAGTGACGAGTATGATATTTCAATATTCTTTAGATTGATGGATTTGCCTATGATAGTTTTTTATTTATTAACATTTTTTAAAAAGTAACGGGTGGGTACGGATACCCTAGTATCCAATGGATACGGGGATGAGTAATACCCAATATAATATTACGGGTATCGGGTCGGGTACGGGTATAAAATATGGACTCGACCAATCGGGTATGGGTATGGCATTTTGATATTTGTACCCTACCCTATCCATTGTCATCTCTAGGGAAGTTGTAAACTTGTAATCAGTAGGCCTGTCAATGGGATGGAGCTGGATCAGATCAACCTAGACCCGGATCCATTTAAGTAAAGAAAAAGCTAGACCTGATTCACCTCGTTTATCTGGAAGATCTTTAATAACCAAATCCGGCGGATCAACTGGTCAACAGAGCGGATCCAGACCCGTTTATTAATATGATAATTACTAAATTTATTTCTTTTATAAATATGTTAATTATTACCAATATGTCACAAGACCCCATGATACAACTAAAATATTTCCTTAAAGCAAACTCAATAGACCAAAATAATAAGAGCATTGGGGTTGCTCTGTTGGTCAAGACGTTGAATTTATCCGCTGATGAACCAAGTTCAAATCCCAGTACTCCATGTTTGGAGAGATATTGCAATTTTTCTCCTAAATAAAAGCTTATTTGAGCATTGTTTGTTCCATGGCAAAGGTGTTGAATTATCCATTGATGAGCCATGGTTCTACTCCTAGTACTCATTTTTTCGTAAATTGAAAATTATTTACGACAGGTAAAATTTTGAATCAAGAATGTAGGAATAAAAAAACTTTTAAAAATGAGTATTCTCTTTTTTTCTCTCGGGCTAGGGTTACACCGCCGGCATAACTCTTTCTTTTTTCTAGTGCTCCGCCGCCTCCTAGATGCTGGAAATTGTGCTTTGGGCGTGCTATGCACAACGATGGTTACTTTATTTTATATTCTCGTTGGGTTTTGTTGGTGTTACCATGGTTTTCAGGGTTTTCGTGACAACCTTTGGTGGTGGCGGCTATGGCGCTCCCCAAATCGGCTCAGGTTAGCGCGCGGTTGGGTAGGTGCGGTTGCGAGCGACGACAATTGTTGGGTGAGAGGAAGTGGATACGGCGTCCGTTTTCCCTCCCGGGAAGTTATCTCTTCGTCCGTGAGCATAAGACTCCTCTGCCAGTTGGAGCAATTTGGGCATGTGGACAAGGTCAGAGGTCGGCGACCAGCCTGGTGGATCTGGCTGATGGCGATGGCGGGAAGCGTCAATGGTACAGGTGGGCAGTGGTGGCGGGTTGGCGGTGTTCTCCGTTCCACAGTGGGGTGGCTTTGGCGAGGAGTGGAGGCTAGGTCGCGCAATGGTGATCTAGGCCGGGGCAGAAAGTGCTGAGCCTCATTATTTGGAATTCATGTGTTGGGCCTATATTTTAAGCCCTACCTTCTCGGTGTGGAATCCGACAGCTTGTATCGTAGTTTAGTAGGGGCCCTTAGCTAATTAAGGAGTGGTGCGCCCAAAAGTTTGATAGTTACTTGCGCTATTCTGGTTTATTAGTCTAAGGCATGTGCGTCATCTCGTTAAACTAGGTGTAGTGGTACATTAGAATTTCTCTCTTTAGCGTGCCTGGTAATCCGGTGGAATTATGTACTGTTATCGACTTTGATCCTATAGTGGATAATTGTTGCGCCCCCTCAAAAAAAAAGACCAAAATAATAAATTTTTCAATTTACATTGTGGAACTTGAAAAGAAACAAATAGTTTTGGGTTTCATTAATTTAATTTATTGATATTTTTATATAATTTTGATAAAGACATTAACTTTTTAATCTTTTTTAAAAAGAGACTTGGGAGAATTAGAAAATACTCCCTGCACATTTATTGCTCTAAGAAATAATCCAATGTAATTTTTATTACTAGTTAAGACACTATTAAATACTAAAAATAACATATTAATTAGAATACCACAATCTACCTACATAAGTACAGAATTTGCCATTAATCTATATTCATCCACTTTCAAATTTCTAACATTAAATCTTATTAGTAAATTTTATTCCTTCAACCGTTTTTCAAATTCAACCAATTATACCTTTCATCGTATCATATCGTAGGTATTTTATTATTATTTCAAATAGTCATAGAAACTACCTACATATATCAATCCCAATTCTTGAAAAGTTAATCCAAATTGGGAGACCCATGCATGTAGGTAAATTCGGTTTACTTAGTAGTTAACAAAGAGTAGGTAACCTGTTTACATTGCAGGTAAACTCACTGGGATGTATTCACTATATTGTATATAGGTATAATATTCTCCCAAAAAATCTATATATATAAAAAAAACTATTACAATTCACCTATTTGAAGATGAACACTTTAATAAGAATTTACCTAGTTCTTCTATTCAAAAGTTGATAATTTACCTAATTTTGAAATATCAAAATAATAAACAAACATATTATTATGTAGGTAAATTAAATATTTACCTAGTTCCTCTAGCTATTCAAAAGTTGATAATTTAATTGATTTTGAAAGATAAAAAAAAATAGGTACATGAGATTAATCAACAAACAGGTTATTATGTACGTAGGTAAATTAATCATGAACATAATTCTAGGTAAATTGATAATAAAAAAAATTAGGTAAAAAAATCATGGAACATAACTGTTTAGTAATTTAGTCAATTAAATTAAAACTTCTAGAAAGAAATAGAGTTTTGTATTTAGAAACTCTCCAAACAAGATAAAAAGGGTATTTTAGGAAGAATGTGAAATGATAGGGCTGAGTCATATGCTTGAATTGGAAAATTTATTCCATAATTTATGACTAAACCCTTGAAGAAAAATGCGCCTAAACTTTTTTCAAAAATTTAATATAGGCAGAGAGTTTTATCTAATTCCTCCTTTAGTAGATTACAAACATTTCATATCTCTATTAATTAAGGCAAAAGTTCTTAAGGCAGTTGAGAAGGTATAACATTGTAAATGCCTGAAAATGTCTCTGTCCTTATTTAACTCTGCATACACGAAATAAGTTAAAGGAAGGATAATGTGGTAAAATGTCATTTGTTGATACAAAAATTTTCACGGAGGCTCACTTCTAATTTGGCACGTCAAGAAAAAAAAATTGATTGCAGTTAACCTCCCACCCTCTCACTTCAAAACATGATCGAGTTGTTTACCCAACTACCAAAACCCCCGAAGAGCTTCTAACGACCATGGATATAGCCACGTAAGAATCCAAACTCCAAAAGAAAACTTTTACCTTTAATTTCTCGAGTTCTAGGTGATTTGGTTTGCAGGGAAAGGTGATTTTGTTTGGTTTGCCCAATGGGTTGATGCCTGATCGCCGTTCTTGACTGTGGATTCCACTCTTACTTCAACCTTGGAATTGGAATTGCGTGTTCTGCTGAGTCTTCAAGGTTTTTAGATTTTATTTTCTTATGTTTTCATAGTATGTGTATGGTTTCAATTCATTTTGGATTGCAGAGCAATTTGATCTGTGAGAGAGGCAACTAAGTAATATTTGAAGAACCAATAGCTTTGGTTCCTTATCTCCATTGACGTATTTTGAACTATGTGTGGTGTGAGTAGTAGCAGTTCCGATGTCTCTGTTGAGATATTATGTTTGCAGTGTGTAGAGTTTGAATGGATGTTTAGCAATTTTTTTTTCTTCCATTTATCCAAAATTAAAGAAGAGTTGAGTTTCTATGAATTTAGGTATCTATATTAGTTTGGATTCGTCAACTACATGCTCATATTTGTTGTTAATATATTGGTAAAATATTGAATACCAGGCCAAAGTAGATAAGAAGATGGTGGAATACAACGAGCACATAGACGTTTACAACAAAAAACAAGTGAGTGCGTTTCCGATTCATGGTTGATCTCTGAATTTTGTAAAAATGTTTCAGGAGATGATAAAGTTGATTAGGAGTAGTAGTTGTGAAAGACTAAGATGAGGATGATGATGAGAGAGGTGGCTGAGATAAGGATGCCTTTGACTATAAATTGTCGATTGTTTTGCATGTGGCAGTGATAGCATATAATGTATTAATTTATTGTTTTGGGTTATTTCGTGCAGGACGTAAATGATGAAGAGCATAATTGAATGTGAAGAATAACGAAGAATGAAAGGAACCAACGTGTTTAAGATTTCTTGGATGGCCTTTGACTATATCAAAAACAAAATACAAAAAATAAAGTATGAGAGTTAGGCTACACATGTCTAAAGTGGATTTCATTGAAAATTTTATTGGATGGGTTGATTTTGTGTTGAATATCTCACACAATGGCAATATATTGCACACATTCATTAAATCCAAGGAAAATTCGCACGCGCAAGCGCGACACTTTTTCGCACGCATGTATGCACGTGTAGGAAGGCTTGTATATAAATAAAATAATTATATATAATAAATTAAAAAAATAAACGGGGCGAATCATAAACGGATTGAATCGCTAGTGATCCGGATCCGATCTGTTAAGTAAACGGATCAACGGGGTCAAAAATCAGATTCAAATTCATTTAATAGGTACGGGTCTTGAGCGGGTCTTGATCAAAATCCGTTTCGTTGACAGATCTAGTAATCAATATCCAATTGATAGTATATTCTTAGGACCTGGATATGGATGACAATAGGTAGGGTAGGGTATGAATATCAAAATATCATACCCATATCCGAGTTCATATTTTGTACCCGCACCCGTTCCGATACCCGTAATATTATATTGAGTATTATTCGTCTCCGTATCCATTGGATACTAGGGTCTCCGTACCCACCCGTTACCCATAAAAATATGTTAAAAAATAAAATAAAATAAATTATATATAAGTAAATCCATCAATCCAAAGAATATAAATTGATTTCGTGCAACAATTTTTTTTAAATACTAGTAACACAAGTCTAACTTATTTAAAATAGCAAAAGTAAGTAAACTAGGTTATTAGATAAATAAATAATTGTTTACCTCAAAAAAATTATGAAATATTAATTCTATAATAAATATGCAATATTATTTATATAGTATTTAATATTTTTATTGGGTAGGTATGTGAACAAATATTGAAATATCATACTTACCCGTTTTAAAAAATTAGGTATTGAGTACACCCGTATCCGTTACCTGTTTTTACTCATAATTGTCCTCCGTTAATGTCGAATATCCGATCGATACTCTACCCGATGGGTATTATTGCGATCGCTAGACCTGCATGCAAATAAACAAGATTGCATACTTCCATATTTGTAGACTCGTAGAGTAAATTTTCAGGGATTCAGACACCATCTTATATTCTTATTGATCTACTAGGAGCAAAGCCACCAGTCACATGTCTTCCGCTAAAACTTGGTCTCTGTCAATCTGCACAAGCATCTCAACGACTTGGCTCATGGTTGGTCTTGCTTCTCTGTCTTCCTCTACGCAATGTAAAGCTACTTCCAACAGAATTCCCATCTTTTTCACATCGTAGTTGCCTTCAAACCAAGGGTCTATGACCTCTCCCATCCCAGCTTCAATTTCACTGCCACAAGTTGCATTATGTAATTTCTCCCTCACCCACGTGATCAGTCTCCTCTGGTCCCCACCAATGGCATCCACATCCGCCTTCGTCGGGTTCTTTCCGGTCACCATCTCCAAGACCACAACTCCATAGCTGTACACATCCACTTTGGAAGTGATTGGAAGATTATACACCCATTCCGGTGCAATGTAGCCCCTAGTTCCTCTTATTCTCGAAAAGGTCGAGCTTTTGAGGCCTCCTCTGTTGAACAGCTTGGAGAGGCCAAAATCTGCCACCTTAGGATGAAAATTGGAGTCCAAAAGTATGTTTTGAGGCTTAACATCACAATGTAGCACCCACTCCAAACACTCCTCATGCAAATAGGCAAGACCCTTTGCAGTGCCTAGAGCAATCTCAAATCTCTTCTCCCAATTGAGCACATTAGAAGCTAACTTCTCTGCCAAGGAACCATTTTCCATGTACTCATAAACAAGAAGTTTGTGCTTTCCCTCGGAGCAATATCCCCACATCTCTATCAGATGCATATGATTCAGCCTACCAATAGTGTTGGCTTCAGCTAGAAACTCACCCTCTCCTTGGTCAGTTTCATTAAGCATCTTAATAGCGGCAACTCGATGATCAACCAATACAGCTTTGTAAACAACACCTCCTGCTCCTCTTCCAAGTTCTTCACTAAAACCTCTAGTGGCCTTCTTGAGCTCATCGTAGCTAAACCTCTTGAATCCAGTTGCGGCGAGAAGGTAACCGTGCTTATCCTCATTTGAATCCCCTCTCCGGGTTCTAGTTATTAACCCCAATACCAAAAGTACACACACAATCTCAAACCCTCCAACTCCACAGGCAAACCACAACAAAAATTTCACCAAACCAGTCACACTGCTTTTCTCATATATTCTATCTAGTTCAACAACCTTCTCTAAGCAACTCAACCTATATTCTTCTTGTGGCAAACCATAGGATAATAGATGCATCTTAGGCACTCTCAAATAAATGTCCCCAAAAAAGCTAGGAGACCTGTAACCATTGAGCAACAACGTTTTCGGATAGCAGCTATATGTACTAAACCCTGGTATTCGAGAATATTGGAAACCTTTGCAGTTACACAGCTGCAAACACAGATCCTGACACTCCATGAATGTATAGTTGGTGAAGTATCCGTAATCATACCCGAAAAACTCAAGCTTCGAAAGCTTGAAGAAACTAGGCTCGTCTCTACCGCAAGTGTAGTTGAATTCAGGCATACAACCGTAGTACCAATCAGTATGATTTGCCATTTTAAATCCAGGAATGCAAGAACATTTTCTTCCAGTACTAGGCTCATAACTGCACACACTATTAGGGCCACAGACCCCATGAATCTTACAAGGGTCTTGAATGATTTGGCCGGTAACAACCCAACTCTCTCCGGCTTTTGCTCGGCTGCGTAACCTTACATTTCCGTCGGAATCAACCATCAATCTTCTCTGCATTGTTGCACCATAGTCTGAAGCAGTTAGAGTGTATTTGTCCGATGAAGTAAACTTGCCTAAGGAATCAAGTACTGCAATTCTGCTGCTGTTGTCCGTGGACCTTCCGGCGGTTCGGCCTGTGAGCCAGGGCTCAAACCAATAAACACTCGAGACTTCGAGGCCGTCGAATAGTAGCCGAAGAACGTTGTCATTGTCGAAGAAGAGTTTGTAGAAGCCGGAAGAATAGTTGCTATGGCTTCTCATGGAGACAAGGATTGTGTCTCTTGTGAGTGTCTGGCTCGGAAGAAGAGTGTCGGTTGGGTAATCAAAGCTCTGCCACAGAATCGTACCCTCCGAGCTGAGTAGAACTAAATTGCCGGAATTGTATAGGCTCAATCTCGCCGGTGAGAGTGAGGTTGTGGCTGTGGTCCAAATGTTAAATTGGCCAGCATCGGTTAAGATGAGATTACCAGTCGTAAGTAGAGAAAGTATTGATCTTTTGCCGTTGACTGGCTGGTCACGGTTGGCCATCCAGACAATGGTTCTGTTTTTGTAGTAGTCTAACTCTAATGGCTCACTGAACCAAACGGAGAAGCAAAACGAGTTGTTGCCGACTTGGTGAAATCCGGCAGTGAAAACGCCATCAGGTGAAACTAAAACATGTTGTGGTTTCTCTACGGATAGTGATGAGCCTTGATTCAGAGTGTCGGAGGTTAAAGATGAGATTGGTGAGTAAATTGCGAGAGAAAGAAGAAGAGTGAAAAACAGAGCAGCCATGTTACAAGAAAATGGGCACCAGGAAATAGATGCACTGACACGAAATATAGTCCATAACTTGGTCTATATGGATATTCATGTTATAGCCATTCAATTCCAACCGCCGCACCATATACGTTTGCAATATTCAATTCCAACTGCCAAAAAAAAAACATTTGCAATATTTTCCACTCCTTTCATTCTGTCGCATAATGGAATTGGCACTGTTATGTAGTGGGATTCACACGACATTATCTACCCATTATATATTGTGTGGGCACAACTGACCTAATTAAGTGATGTAGATTACAAACTACCCAACCTTTTCCATAATTAATTGGCAGCTCTTAATTAAGATCAAGTTGTTTCGGAAAGTCAGCATTGTCCATGGTTGTTCCAAACTTATACCTGATTCCGGTCTAATCCCACCATGTATTTGCAACGTGCTCGTTACAATAGACGTCTCAGTAGGATTATGCCGGCAGGCTTTTCAGCAACGGAAGTGTTGCAGCTCAGAAAATGTTAGTTATTGACATCTTGTTCAGTAGGTTTGTTTCAATCCAAATTATTAGGAAGAAAGGAGTACAATCACAATATGAACTAATTAAAGAGTACATGTAATAACTATTGCACTAAATTTTTGTTTACTACAATGTCAATGATATTCTTTGCCGTGGTGAAGAAGCATCTCAAAGACTTGACTCATGGTAGGTCTTGAATCTTTGTCTTCTTGAACACAATGCAAAGCTACCGTTAACATAGTTTCCATCTTTTCCACATTGTAATCACCTTGGAAAAAGGAATCTACGATCTCTCCCATCCTTGACGCAATTTTAGTTCCGTTTACTCTGTCCCTCACCCACAAAAGATCATTCCTCTTTGCTCACCATCAATAGAATCCACGTCCATTGTTGTTGGGTTGTTTCTGGTCATCATCTTATAGTCGCATATTTATGCGTCTATTCGGTATTTAATTTGTTCCCTATATTTAGTTTATTTTTATTAATTGAGTGAATTAATTATGTTTATTTGTTTTTAGATATTTTGGAAAGTAATGAAGAAAATAAGATTAAATAATATATTTTGGAGCTATTTGGCGAGAGAGTTTAAGAAAAAGGAGATATATATGTTTGGAGAGCTGCTTGGCACGTGAGTTTTCCTTGGCGAGGGGTGTGTGTGTGTATATATATATATAATTAGATTCGTGAGTTTTGCGAGCAGATTATGAAGTCAAAAAAAGTGGGATACTACTTCTTTATGCATGCACATGAGTTACAGCTAGGATGATTAACCTAGCTAAATAATATTTTATTAGCTAGTGGAAGGGGGTTGGATTTTGGACGGCAAAAGGAAGTTGAAGTAGAATATAAGTCTAGCTATATGGAGATATATGTTTATATATATATATATATATATATATATATATATATTGATAGCTAGATACGGGAGAGGACGGCTGGTGATGAAGAGATTAGAGAAAGAGACAAAAACAAGAAGAAAGAAGAAGTTGAACGTGGGGAAGAGAGGAACCGAACTACAAGCCTACGATTCTGAAGGGGATTAAGAGTTTATTTCTTCTCCTTTTTTTGTTCATCTTTCATGAATTCTTTGATGTTATTATTTAAGACTATGAGTAGCTAAATTTCCTTTGTTAGTGGCCGATTGAAGCTCTAGATATGCTTACGATTTTGAACCCCTTTTGATTCTATTAACTATTTGGATGAGTTTTGTTTCACTGTTTTCTCACCGTATGTTTCTATGTTCATGTTTCTTTGAGTGCACGCTTAGATGCATGGCTTAGGATCTATAGTCTTGATTGTGTACATGACCACCTTATCATTGTATATTCTCTAGAGACAAACATGAATTTGTGTGAAACAAGCCTTAGTGATGTAAGGGTGACCACCTTATCAACCCTTGAAACTCTGTTATTCTTCAAACATTCTTAGAACGTAATGACTTTAGTTTTCTAGGCTTGCATCACCATATGTATAAGTCGGTTAATTGAGGATCAAGATTGAGTGGATTGTCCTTCCCTCTTTTATGCCAAGTAAGAGAGTGTAATACACAAGATGACTTAACCAAAGTTCTTGTGTGGGGAGTATTCATCCACGGTTAGTTCAGTTATATAGGGGAGGTTGTAAGTATGTCTAGGGTGGAGAGAAGTTTTTAACATTCATATCTCATTGGTTATCTCCAACAATTTACTTTCTGTAATTTACTGATTTCTACAGTAGCTATAGCTTAGACGATTTATTTCGATAACCAAATCAACTTAAAAAATCCTCAAATTTTGTGTGGTAGTCCGCCCACTGTGTCTAGTTTATTTTGTCCAATTTTCGTGTCATTTGGGTTTGTCTAGAGTAGGTTCGTATTATCATTAGTGTACTGTAGTTGAGTCTGTCAGCATTTCAGTTTTGTGTTAGGATTTAGTTTCACCAATTCCTTGTATTTGACAACCCCTATTTATCTTACTACATTGATATATCCAGGTTGTGAATAGGGTATCTTTGAGAGATGTTTATCTGCCTTGTCACATCTCCAGCAAAACCACGCCATTGTTGTACACATCAACTTTGGATGTGATAGGAAGGTTATAAACCCACTCAGGAGCAATGTAACTTATGGTTCCTCTTATCCTAGAAAAGCTTGAATTCTCTATTTTATCTCTGTTAAGTAGCTTGGAGAGGCCACAATCTGCCACATTTGGTTGAAAATTGGTGTCCAAGAGTATGTTTTGAGGCTTAACATCACAATGTAGAACCCACTCCCAGCACTCTTCATGTAAATAAGCTAGACCCTTTGCAGTGCCCAAAGCACTCTCAAACCTCTTTTCCCAATCAAGCACATTGGAAGCTAGCTTTTGTGCCAAGGAACCATGCACCATGTACTCATAAACAAGAAGTCTCTGCTTTCTCTCAGAGCAATATCCCCACTGTTGGAAATGGACTCTACATCATCTACGTTAAACGGGATAAGTACAAGGAATATGCAAATGAGACTCTACTTCAGTGAACTACAAGGTATATATCTCCTTGTAGTAATAGGAAACTCAATATATACGTTACATACTTAACATAAAGTCTAAAGTGATAAGTCTAATCTCATTTCAGTTTGTACACATAACAATGAATCTCAGACTCCTTATGGGATGAGTTTGTGAAGATGTGATCACTACATAAAGAGAGCCAAGTCCCTGTGTTCAATACGTGAAAAAGCATAGAGTTATCAACCCCATTCTGTAGCTAGCTATTGAAACACAGAAGGCTCTCTCCTAATCAAGTCACTCAACATGTCGAAGATCTTCTCCAACTATGGTGCTGATGGTGGTATAGCTCCAGCTCCTTGCTTGAAGTTCTGGTTATGTATACAGTTTAGTACAATGTGTTTATCTGAGTTGTGCTCATGTATTGTGTGAAATGATCATTGTGTATTGTATCATGGTTTTAACAGATGGTATCAGAGCATAGGATTTTCACAAATCATGAATCGATTTTGTTTACAAAAGTTTTGCACATGTTTTTGGGTTTGTTGAATTGCTTGAGTAAAAATAGATTAAGAAATGAACATGTTTTTGTTAAAAGGCTTAACTTGGTTTTATGACTTAAGCCCAAAATCCATTAAACCCTATAGAAATAGAACTGAAGAAAAGAGGGGAACGAGATTGAAAGAAACAATTTTGGGCCTCCTGGGATGAAAAATTGGGATTAAGCAATAAGGTGCAGGTTCAAAATCTCTTCTTGCATTAGTTTTACTTATTGTTGAAGCTGTGCTTATTGCAGAGGCTAAAGTATGTTTTCTGGAATCAATCCCTTAAGCTTTCAAAGAACTTAATTTTGAGTGCTTGATTGAGTACCAAATCGTTGAGTTGGTCTTGTTACGATATGCTTGATTGATCGATTATTTTGTATGCTGCTTTGATGAAACGTGATTTAGTGCTTGAACAAACTCTCATATGTTGATGGCCTATTTAGAGAAACAAGTCACAAATGAAGAAAATATTAGTAAATTAATAAGAAAATCTTAAGGAAATCTACTAATCATGCTTCTGTTTACCTTGGATTGATAGATAAACTATTTTGCACAAAGAAAATTTTATTTTCTGTCTAAAATGAAGATTACAGGAACAACAAGTTGTGTTATGCTTTTAAAATCTCAATCATTTTGTCTTCCCAAAGAAATGTTAGAATGTGATCTTGATTTCAATGCAGAAGTACATGTAAATACAAAAATCTATTTTGATTTTTTGAAATTTTTTCCTTGTCTAAAGACTTGGACTGTTTTCCTCTAATAATTGATTTCTTACAAATACACTGTACTTATACAGTTTACATACAAATTGAATTTTATGCCACAAAGGGATTATTCAATATCACTTAAGCTAAAGGGGATTAATTTCATACTATTATATTGCATGTTTATGAGTGTTCTTGCTTGATATATTTATACAATAATATATATATATATATATAGACACACACACATACACACACACACACTCTTATGCACTTTCCTGATACTTAGAACAAAAAAATACTTACATTCATTTTCTTTTTCTTTCTAGGACTTGAATTTACCACACTAGGCCAACTTGAGCTGTTGAATGGAAATAACTTTAGGAAGTGGAGGAATCAAGTTGAATTTTACCTTTCCATGCATCAAGGCATGGACTACTGTCTTATAGAGGCAAAACCTGGGAACTAAATGATGATAGCAGTGAGGATGATAAGTGGCATTTCAGAGAGTGGACTAGAGCTAATAGGATGGCCAAAAATGTGATTAGGAATACCATATCAGACATCGTGAGAGGGTCAATTGAGAAAACTGAGGGTGCAGTTGATTTTTTTGGAAGCTATAGGTGAGAAGTTTGTGGCAAGTGAGAAAGTTGAGGCTGCTAGACTCAGCAAAAAGTTCTACGAGCTTAAGTATGATGACAATAAGAATGTGAGGGAACATATCCTTCACCTTATTGAGCTTAATGCCAAACTCAGAGACCTTCATATGGGAGTTTCAGATGCACAAATTGTGCATGTGGCCTTAGACTCACTACCCTAAACCTTCAGTCATCTCAAGACTACCTGTAATGCCTCAAAGACTAAGTGGGATCTGAACAAGCTGATTTTAGTGTGTGTGGATGAAGAAGACAACATTAAGAAGGAGACTGCGTCTACCATTGCTGCAAACCTAGTTGAAAAACCTAAGTGAAAGAGGAACAATAAGCATAAAGCTAAGCAAACCACTCAGCATAAGGTATCTGGGAAAACTGAAGAGTGTAAGGCTGACAAACCTTTTAAGTTCAAATGTTTCTTTTGTAAGAAGACATGGCATATGAAAAAGGATTGTGCCGGTTTCAAATCCTGGATGATAAAGAAGGGTGAGCTTTTTCCTTTTTCAGTTTTTTCGTTAGAAGTTAATTTTGTCAATACATAAATAAACACATATTAGCTAGATTTAGGCTCACCAATTCATATCACTACATCATTATAGAGTATCACAATGAGGAGGGCACCAAGGTAAAATGAAGTCAATGTTTGCGTAGGAAATGGATCAAGAGTTGCAGTCAAAGCAATAGGAACCCTTAAGCTAGATTTAGGCTTAGGGAATTTTATTTTATTTTGACAGTGTTTATTACATTCTCTCTTTAAAGAGAGATTTGGTTTCTGTAGGTCTTTTGGTAAAACTTGGCTGCAAGTTTGTTGATTCTAGTGGAATAAAGTTTTTTTTCGAATAATGCTTATCTTGGTTATGGTTCTTTTGTAAATGATTATATGAAGTTAGAATGTTCTGCTGCTACATCTACAATTCATTTGATTGAGAATAATTATGAAACCTTGAATGCAGACACCATTACTGGTGTTAAAATAACTTTATTCAACAACAAATCAGCAAGTTTATGGCATAGGAGACTAGGCCATATCAGTAAAGAAAGATTAAAAAATACTCCAAAAGAATAAAATTCTACCTGATTTGGATTACACTAATTTACATGACTGTGTTGGATGTCTTAAGGAAAAATTGACAAAATACAGAAAGCTAAAAGCCTTAAGAAGTCAAAACATCCGAGAACTAATTTATACAGACATCTATGGATCCTTTAAACACAAAACACTCTGTGGAAACGTATACTTCATCACCTTTATAGATGATTTCTCAAGATATTACTACATATATCTACTGTCGAAAAAAATCCCAAGCATTACAGGCCTTTCAAATTTATAAAAATGAAGTTGAATTGCAACCTGAGAAAATGATTAAAGTAGTAAGATCAAATATGGGAGGGGAATTTTATGGAAGACACACTGATGCAGGCCAAGAAAATGGACCTTTTGCATTATTTTTGCAAGAGAATGACATTAAGGCACAGTACACCACTCCATATAACCCATCCCAAAACAGAGTAGCAGAGAGAAAGAATAGAACTTTATTAAACATGGTGAGATGCATGATGTGCACTACAAGTCAACTTATCTACTTATGGGGTGAAGCTCTTAAGACTACAAACTATATTTGCAATAGATCACCTTCTAAGTCTGTAGAAAAAACACCTTTTGAGCTTTGGTGTGGCAGACAACCTAGCTTGCATCATTGTCATGTGTGGGGATGCAAAGCTGAGGCAAGAATTCCAAGTGCTAAAACACATAAATTAAGTCCTAACACAACCAGTTACTACTTCATAGGTTATTGTGAGAAGTCAAAGGGTTATAGGGTTTATACACCTCATCATACATCTAAAACTATAGAAACCAACCAGGCTAAGTTCCTGGATGAAATAGTAGGCAGTACAAGTCCTAAAGATTTATCTTCAGAATTTGAAGAAATTGTCGAAGACGAGGCTTTAGTTAAGATATTACTTATAGACACAGATTATGAAATGCATAAAATTAATACAGTACAAAATCAAAATCTAGCAGATCCTATAGCAGTACAGATGCCTAAACCCTTAGAATTTTTTGACCAAAATGAAAATGCAGAAGCTTAGCATGCTTCAAAACATCCAAATTAAGTAAATCAACAAGTAAGAAGGTCAACTAGAGAGAAAATACCAGTTTTTGCTTAAGATAGTGATTATTATGTTTACTACCAAGAAGTAGACATGGCAGATGGGAATGAACCCCTGAAATATAAACAGGCTCTAGAGTCCAGAGAGGTAATTGAATGGGAAAAGGCAATGCAAGTTGAGATGGAATCCATGACACAAAACTTAGTTTGGAATAGTCAAACCAGATCCAAATCACAAAGCCATAGGCTGAAAGTGGGTTTATAAAACAAAAAGAGATGCCAACGGTAA
This sequence comes from Geum urbanum, assembly GCA_946800695.1. Lineage (NCBI taxonomy): Eukaryota > Viridiplantae > Streptophyta > Magnoliopsida > Rosales > Rosaceae > Geum > Geum urbanum. The sequence continues at coordinate 61,675,132 of OX327002.1, forward strand.
CATAGAGAGACATAAAGCTAGCTGAGTAGCTAAATGTTTTACACAACCAGAAGGAATTGACTATAATGAAATTTTTTCTCCAGTGTCTACCAAAGACTCCTTTAGAATCATAATGGCTTTAGTTGCTCACTATGATATGGAATTACATCAAATGGATGTAAAAACTGCATTTTTGAATAGAAAATTAGATGAAGTCATTTACATGAAACAATATGATGGTTTTTTAAAACAAGGTAAAGAGAATTATATATGCAAACTACAAAAATCAATTTATGGACTCAAACAAGCTTCTAGGCAATGGTACAAGAAGTTTGATTCAGTTGTTTCATCTTTTGGTTTTACATAGAATATTGCAGATGAATGTGTATACATAAAAATAGTGGGAGATCAATTCATCTTTTTGATACTCTATGTAGATGATATCTTACTAGTTAGCAGTAATATGAAGTTGCTTCAGGATACAAAAAGATTCTTATCAGACAACTTTGATATGAAAGACTTAGGAGAAGCTTCAATTGTTTTAAGGATCGAAATTAAAAGGGATAGATCATAGAAACTTATAGGTTTATCTCAGCAAAATTACATTCAGAAATTTTTAAAGAGGTTTAACATGGAAACATGTTCTACAGGAGATGCTCCTACGACTAATGATGACAAACTGTCCAAGATTTCTAAAAATGGGGGGAAGATATCTCCTATTGAGAATAAGTCTTATGCAAAATTTATAGGAACTCTCATGAATACACAGGTCTGTACTTGACCTGATTTGACATTTTCAATTGAAATTTTGTCCAGATTTCAGTCAAACCCAACTCAAGAGCATTGGATTTCTGGTAAAAAAGTTTTAAGATACCTACAGAAGACTAAATCACACATGTTAGAATATAAACAAGTCAAAAGTTTAGAAGTAGTAGGCTATGCTGATTCAGATTTTGTTGAAAATTACCCGAACTCTAAGAAATCAACTTCAAGTTATGTATTCATGCTAGTAGGAGATAATGTTGCATGGAAAACCATGAAACAACTAATAATTTCAAGTTCTACTATACAAGTTGAATTCATAGCCTTATATGAATGAGTATGTTAAGGCATTTGGATGAAGAATTTTCTGATCCAAACTAAAGTACTAAGTTCAATTGTCTCAAAGACATTGAGAATATTCTATGACAATGAAGCTGCAATATTTTTTAGCAAAAATAGTAAAAGCTCTAATAACTCTAAACATATTGATCTTAAGTACTACAGTGTGTGTGTGTGTGTGTGTGTGTGTGTGTGTGTGTGTGTGTGTGTGTGTGTGTGTGTGTGTGTGTGTGTGTGTGTGTGTGTGTGTGTGTGTGTGTGTGTGTGTGTGTGTGTGTGTGAGAGAGAGAGAGAGCTAAACATGGAGAAATTGATGTATTGAATGTAGGAACTAATTTTCAACTTGCTGACCCTTTTACCAAAGCCTTGTCTGTATTAAGTTTTCAGGGACATGTAAGAAATATGGGGGTTTTATTTCATTTGGATGCATAGATTCAGTGGGAGCATAGAAAATATTTTATTTTTCTAGTTCCATGTAGTAGGTGTTGTTTCTAGATTGTACTTTAAATTTTGAAGCTTTGTATTTTGAATCAGATATGAATAAAAACATTTTTCAGGTTATATGTCATTCCTGTCTTTTTAATTCAAGTTTTGTGATTGGAACAGACAATATCATGCAAATATATACATATATGTATAACAATTCAGTATATGCCGCAAGCAAATGGTGTAACTACTTTAAGCATTTGCTGAAGTTTCTGACTTTGAACTTCATCAAAGTCATTCTGTAGTACATAGAGCAGTTGATTTGCAGGATAGATATAATTATCAACAAATGCTCAATTATCACTTATAGCTTATGTGATTACAATTGTGGTATTAGTAGTCTCTAATCATTTTGGTCATGTTAACTAAATGTGATTCTTGATTCTGTATCACTACTGTAGATTGACCAAGCTGAATGAGTTTTTGAGTCCTTGTATATTCCAGTGCACACTACAGTTGTTCTTATTTTCGTTTAATTCAGTTGAGTTATGCATAGACAATGTGAGTCCAATGGGAGAATGTTGAAAATAGACTCTACATCATCTATGTTAAACGAGATAAGTACAAGGAATATGCAAATGGGACTCTACTTTAGTGAACTACAAGGTATATATATCTCCTTGTAGTACTAGGGAACTCATTATATACGTTACCTACTTAACATAAAGTCTAAAGTGATAAGTCTAATCTCATTTCAGTTTGTACACATAACAATGAATCTCAGACTCCTTATGGGATGAGTTTGTGAATATGTGATCACTATATAAGGAGAGCCAAGTCCCAATGTTCAATACGTGAAAAAGCATAGAGTTATCAACCCCATTCTGTAGCTAGCTATTGAAACACAGAAAGCTCTCTCCTAATCAAGTCGCTCAACATGTCGAAGATCTTCTCCAGCTATGGTGCTAATGGTGGTATAGCTCCAGCTCCTTGCTTGAAGTTCTGGTTATGTATACAGTTTAGTACAGTGTGTTTATCTGAGTTGTGTTCATGTATTGTGTATTGCATCATGGTTTTAACACCCACATCTCTATCACGTTCATATGGTTCACCCTCTCAATAGTACTAACTTCAGCGAGAAACTCGGCTTCAGCTTGTCTAGCCCCGTTAAGCACCTTGACCGCTGTAACTCGCTGATCAGCCAAGACACCTTTGTAAACAACACCTCCTGCCCCTTTTCCAATCTCTTCACTAAAACCACTTGTCGCAGTCTTGAGCTCGGCGTAGCTGAACCTTTTTAACCCAGCTACAGTAAGAAGGTATCACTGCATTTCCTCATTTGAGTCTGACAGGGTACTACGCAACAATCCCCAAACCAAAATGATACATACGATCTCTACTACCCCAACTCCACAGGCAAACCAGACCAGGAATTTCACCGGCTTACTAACACGGCTTTGCACATACTTCCTCTGAAGATCAACAACTCTGTCTGTGCAAATTAACCCGAAACTCTGCTGAGGCTGAATCTCTATGTCAGACAAGACTTGAGACTTGGGCAGTCTCAGATAGAAGTAACCTTGCGTGTTCCACCTGTGCCCACTTCGCAACTGCGTCTTGGGATTGCAGTTATAAGCACCAGAAGCAAACGTGAACTGAAACCCTTTGCAGTTGTCCTGTTCCAAGCATATTTGCTCGCATTTCTCGTAGCTGTAGTTTTGGTACTCATTGTAATCGTAGCCATAGAACTGTATCTAACGAAGTTGGAGAAAACGAGACTCACCTTCTTCATAAGAAGATCGAAACTCCAGTTGACACCCCAAAGACCAATCAGTATGATTTTGCATCTTATATCCTGGAAGGCATGAACATGTCCTACCAAAGCCAGGATCATAGCTACAGATGCTGTTTGCTCCACAAATTCCATGAATTCCACATGGATCGGAAAAGGCCTGCCACGAAACCGCCCAACTCTCTCCTGCCATTTTTCGGCTATACAGTCGAATATTACCATCAAAATCAATAGTCAATCTTCTCTGCAGCTGTGTACCATAATCAGCAGAAAGGAAAGTCAAATTGTCAGAAGAGGTAAAACTGCCCAAGGAATCAAGCACGGCGGTTCTAGTGCTGTTGTAAGTAGACCTTGCATTATCCCAGCTCACATATGCAGGGTTATTCCAGTAGACACTAGAAATCTCATGGCCGTCGAAGAGTAGCCGGAGAAGGTTATCATTGGCAAAGAAGAGCTTGTAAAAGCCAGAAGAGAAGTTACTCTGGCTTCTGGTGGAGACGAGTATTGCGGTTCTGGAGAATGGTTGGAGTGGGAGAAGAGTATCAGTTGGATCATCAAAGCTTAACCATAGAATAACCTCGGTCTTTAGATTGAGCAGAACAAGGTTACCGGAGTCGTGGAGGCTTAAACGGGTAGGTGAGAGTGAAGTGGCTGTGGACCAAACATTGGATTGATCAACATCACTTAAGATGAGCTGACCTGTTTTGAGGAGGGAGAGCTTTGAGCGCTTCCCGTTGACTGGTTGGTCACGGTCGGCCATCCATACTATGGCTCGGTTTCTATACGAGTCTGATGATGGAGATGATGGTGGCTCGGTGAACCAAACGGCAAAGCAATATGAATTGTTGCCAACTTCGTGAAAGCCGGAGGAGAAAACATGGCCGGGCGAAACCAGAACATCTTCTGGTTACTCCACAGAGATAAATGAGCCTTCTGTTAATGCATCAAAGGTTGAAAATGAAGTAGGAAAGCTGATAGCCAGAGAGAGAACTAGGATGACAAGCCAAGATGCCATGAAAGATAGGCAAAGAGAGTGCGCACCACCAAACGAGAAAAGATTTCTAACGTATATATGAGACCATGGAGATCAATTATACATGAATATTTACTAAATAGGCCAATGGTGACTTTTGTGAGGAGAAATGATTTAGACTACAGTTTTGGGTGCACATTTTCCAAATATAGCTCCCGAGTCACAGTTTGAAGTCAAGCAAAACAGGTCACGATCATGTAGCAACTATTTGCAGAAACAGAGTTGCTAAGTAAGATCTTCAAGACGTAAGACTGCTATAGAGATTCTGGTAAACACCTTAAACTTGAAGTCAACCGAATTTTCTTTTCGTAAATATGCCCGACTTGGTTCAAGAATTCTCCAACTTGATTGTTTGACCCGTCTAAACTGTTGGTCAAAGAATGTTACAACATAGAACTTGAACAGAAGTGCAACCTCCTCCCATCCGACATAGTTCTACTGCCGAAACTTTTAAGGCATATATGATACATGTTGAGTAATGTTACAAGAACAGAGAATTGTAGTACATTATACGGTGAATACAAGCACATTAACGGTCACCTGCTTTCGGAGCTCGGAAGAGGTTCAAAATGGTGCCAAGATATCACAACAGCTGTAGTTCTACGGTATTATGTACGATTGTTGCAAACGTGTCCCTGCTTAGTCATCTTGTTTGTTGGTGCTGGTTTCAGTATCTTCTGGTACATGGTAGGAACAGAGGAAAAATGCACTCCGGTTTTTGTGTAGGAACCTTCGCCACAGGATATATGATCATACAATAAGAGTGAGAATGATGTTGAAACAGAAAAAAATATTTTCATTAATTTGGAAGAACAAGTTGAAGCAAGTACTTGAGAAAGTCGGCCAATCTTCGCACCAGCTCTTTTGATGTCTCCTCTTCAATGTTAGCATCAACTAATAACTCGGGCAGTTTAACTGCACATCCCAGCAAATTGGAATGACAAGCTTGTAGTAACAATATAAAATATCAGCTGCCTAAAGTTTGGCAACATGAATCACGAACAAAGTAATACCACTACATGTTTAGCTGATGTAGTGATGCTGTCAAGAATTATTGCCAAAGTGGACACCCAAACGGAATTCGATTTTCATTGGTAATACCACTACATGAGTAAAGCTATACCAGAAATAGTCTAAAGAAAATAAAATAAAGAGATATTAACTAATTCAATGGCTGCTAAGGAATGTACCAATGAAAGTAACACTAAAGTAGAAACAATTATTCATGTAGTTTTGAATTACAAATCTTACAAGGCATATAATGGACTTCATAAAGTATATGCTCATACCAAAGAGGCGTAATAGATGCTCGGCACCATATATAGACGAGGGACAGACATCATCTGCAATTGCTTTCTCATACTGCTCACGCTCATTTTTGTACAGAAGCATCACCGGCAGTGCTTTGTCAAAGTAGGAACGTAGTCCTTTCAGAATTTCTTCAACATCATGAGCTTTCCTAGATACGCATTAAAATAGTTTTTTTTTTTAAAAACATGATGTTAAGGCATAATCTGAAAAACATTACAAAACTTCAAGTTAGCAGATGCAAACTGGATACTAGAAAATAAAAAAGCCGAATGATATGAAATCTTTAAATTGATTCACTAAAATGGACCCCAAGCTTCATCCCATACCCACATTTGAGCTCCCATTTATGTAAAGTAATTTACTCTCCCTTATTAAAATTTTGCACGAATGAGTACCTTGTGTAAATTAGTGCCTTGTAAAGAATATATAATAAAAGGAACGAGAAATAGGACTGTGATGAGTGTGATGTGAGAGAGAAGCTTATACATTGAAAAACTACAAAGAGAAACTTACATATCATCAGTGTTTGATCTGTATTCTAGATACTTATTCAATATTTCATCAACATTTGGCGTCCTTGGAAGCTTAACAAGCTGCAAGAACAGATATGCGCCTGAATATATGGGTATCATAACGTACAAATTCATAAATTTATAACAAGTTCAGCTTATTTTTGGAGATCTACAATGCAATGAGAGGTTGCATCAGAAGTAGGATTGTCTCAAGCTATGTGCACAACTACATCTAAAATGCACAAAGACTACCCAGGTATGAAACACCCATCATTTGACTAGTGTATGCCAAGACATTTTAGTCTTACTTTAGATAGTTTAAAAAGCTAATCCATTCTAGGTAGAATTCCATATGCATTATAACTAACTAACATTTAATCTTACAGCATTATAATCTAACAGCTAACAAAAATTAAAAGTTTAAAACGAATTCTCCAATTCAGTCTAAAGGCTACGCTCCAGTTTTTTAAATATTTCATGTTATTTACATAGTAAATAATAAAAGGGTCCTTCACATAAAATGCAGACTTTATGTCTTTATCCTTTCCACTACAAATATTTATTTCAGTTACAATAAATGTATAATACATATAATGAAAGGGTTTTGTGTGTGGTGCAAAGATAAGACTGACCAGATGCATGGTTAAGTGTCTTTCATGAAACTGATGTAAACCTGAGAGGTATGATTGTTTCAAGTAATTTGTGGCTTCTATAATTGAAATGATTAAGAAAGCATCAACATCACTTGGAAAAAATGTGAGAAGCTAGGAATTCTCGTTGGCACTGCTCACTTCCTGCCTGAGACTTTTGACCAATCACATATAATGCCGCCAATAGAATAGAAAAGGAATACAGGCTTATAAGTTAAGCTGTGACGAAAAGAAGTAATTTGGAGAGTACAACTGACATAAAAAATAATAATAATAAACAAAGAGTATACAGAGTCCATTCCATGAAATTAATGTAAAAGGGAGAATTTCTACCTTTCCCAGATGAGTAACTGATTCACAATCATCAACTAGTTGTTTCCTTAATGCGCGTGGCATTCGAATTACGAGTTCTTCCATACGAATGGTACGGGCAGACTTTCAAAGAAAATAAACAAATAAGACTAACGAAAAAGTAAAATTCTGGAGCGTAAGATATGACAACCAAGAGCTATTTTGTTTTGACTTTGAAATTAATAATAAATGTCAGCATAGCAACCAATCCAATATCCTGAAGAAATGACCTCATATGCATACTAAGGATGCTTTAGGTAACATAATCAGAGCATACCTTAGTGACCGAGTCGTCATTCTTTCTCTTCCTGCCTCTTGCTCCTGCAGATAAGTTCATAACAAATGCAAGAGCAAAGAATATTAATACATCGTATCAAATAAAAAGTATTAATAAAAAGAAATTGAAAGGTATCGCGGAGGTAGTGCCCAATCATACTTTTAAGGAACTCAAAAACCCTATTCATACTTTATATATACTCCTATCCACATGGTAATATAATTCAAAACCATTACTCCGTCTTTCTTTCCACCTCATGAAATGGGAACAATATGAGGTTTAAACAAAGCAAGTATGATTTAGATCACATGTGAGTTTTCTCTATCACACAAACCATCTCTGCTTCATTCAAAATTTAATGAATGGAGGGAAAAAAAGACATGTTCCGCCACGACATCAAGTCAGTTAAACCAAACAAAAAGGAATTAAAGATGATAATACAACCATTCGAACTCTTTAGGTTATTCTGTGATGAGCGTGATAGCTTTGGATCCTTGTCTGCTTTATCATTCTGTTTGAGGAGCTGTTGTTTTTTGGCATTCTCTTTGGTGTATTTCAATAGACGATCTAGGCATACCCACTCATCCCAGCTGATGAGAGGAAGAAAACAAAAATGGAAACAAAGTCAAGAAATGAAATTGAGTTCAATAGTTTTAAGAGATGTAACTATATGAAATGAATGTCAGCAGCTTCTGCATAAATCTTCATCCCTGACGAATATTCCAACCTCTCATCATTAAAGTATCCTATTATGCCGTTACGACATAAAGTAATAATAATAACAACTGGCCATGATCTACATTGCATCTTTAGATGGAAACAAACATCAAAATTTGATCCCATGGATACTGAATATAAAAAGTGACTCGAACTACATAATGTAACCCGATTAGCAAAACGGACACAAATTGAAGAAGAGCATATGCTTCCAATAACCACCATCAGTTTGATTTATGAAACAAGATATCAAAAGTTGGAAACTTCTGGGATAGCTAAGCAGAAAAAGAGAGGCTCACTTTTTGTTCCATCCCTGCAGCGCACAAGAGTATACAATTAAGATGCTAATCAAGTAACTGATCAATCATATAAACTTAGCAATGCAACCACACAAATGGAGGAAATGCCTAGAAGATCAAATTGAGATTCTATGACATCCTACGACCAAACAAAAAACGTTGGAACTTTGTTTAGTCTGAAACAAGAAAGTATGGAACTTTGCAGTGAAACTAGCCATCTTGAATAAGAGAGATCAGATCACAAGAAAGTACTTACAATGTAATGAACATAACACTTCCATTCGTTCATCTTGAATTGAGTTTTGACCACCTTTCACAGTAAAACACATAGCCGGAGTGAGAATCATTTACTCAATTATCAATTTAGCCCGATGCTTAGATACAATCAAACCCACACGGCCATCAAGAGTATATGTAGTTTGTAATTTTGTCTTGAATGAAAATTGGGGTGCCCTAAAGGTGAGAGGTACCTTGGCATCGTAGATGAGAAGATTATGGTAAGCGAGGACCTTCTCGTTTTCAACGAAGGGGCAGGAATCGGGTTGTGATACGACGTCGTCGGTTTCATATTCCATTTCGATGCCGGAATCGGTCTTTGTGGCAGAGCTGTCCGACTCGGTCGCAGATGAGTCAGTAGTGACGTCAGTCTTGGAGTGTCCCATTTTGTCCGGCACAGCTCGATCAGCTTGCTTAGATTTCGATGATCAATCGGAAGAGGGGTTTGTACTAGTTTTGTTGTTTTAAGGTTCTTGTTCCCCACTTAGACCGAAGGCATTGGGGTTTTACTGTTGGAAGGAACTAACTTGCGCGCTCTGCTTAAACGACAGCGTGGGAACTCAGCAATCACAACTATAAGGTTAAAGTAAAACTGTCATAAAATGGACAAGGTAATTGCTTCGGTCTTCGTGATTTTGACTTTCCCATGTTACCTTGAAACTTTGAATGAAACCAGAGCAGGCTTCCTCTTCTCTTATTGGTCAGCTACATTTCCATACAATTGAAGCCTTTGCGGAATGGTTGTAAATTCGGAAGGTTGTAAAAAAATTGACTTGAATATATGGGGCAGGGTCAGGTTCAGGTTCAATGACACACCAAGTATTTTACACAACTTATGGACCATTGGATTCCTCAATTTTGAATGGCTGAGATGAAGTGAAGCATCAGCCTACTATTTTGGTTAATAGAAAATTAAAGGATTATTTTAAATATGTCATTTCCTTATAATTAATTCATGTAATCATTGCTATTAAACTCAGTATCTTTATCGATTTCTCTTTTTCTTTTTCTAGCTGACTTAAAAAAAGTAGGATTCTTTTTTTTTGTTTGGAAATAACTGAATGGGATTCATACATCTGAAGAGAAGATGGGTTGACCGGAAAATCGATCCATTTACCCACGACTTTACAGATAAGATCACTCGGTGGTTTAGGAAATCGATAAATGCATGAAGGAGGACAAGGCTCGACAACTTCGATCTTCTGGAATTCTATTTCGTTTCTCGGTCACTTCGATTGCCATTTGTTGCTTTTGAAGTATAGACTTCATTTCTTCTTCTACACATCCTTGTGATAAGTTGGAGGAAGAAATACGTAGTTCTCTGATGGCTTCTCTAAATTTTGTTCATCAACACATTGCTATCTTCTTTGAAGAGGAATTGCAGGCAAAAATCTCAGCTAATTTTGATTAAAAGAAACGGAGAAGAATTGGAAACCCGGTCATTTGAGGTCTTTTTTTTTTAGATTTTAATGTTTTTATTATCTAAGATTCTTTCGTTCTGCCCAGAAGATGAACAAGGAGGATAAGCAACAGTAAAGAGAAATCGATAAAAATAAGTGAATTTATCAATATTAATTTTATGAATTAAAAAAATGATATATTTAATTTTATATTAACCAAAATAGGCTGATGCTTCACTTCATCTTAGCCATTCAAAATTGAGGAACCCAATGGTATACAAGTTGGGTAAAATATTTGATGCTATTAAACTTGACCCTGAATATATTGATGTATTTTGAGAATCCTAATTTGGAAACATTTGTGTTGTGTAACTGTTTGTCCTAATACAGTATATTACTTATCAAAAACTGAAGTAAACTACGATGTTTTTATATAGATTTTTTTTATGTCAATGAATGAACGCATAAGAGCAAGCCTAGATGTTCTGTCAAAGTCTTACATAGCGGTCCAACGGGAAGAATTGGCTGAGCGGAGAAAATTTTTGGAGCCTCCAACCCATATGCCAAAGCCACCACGAATGGCATAACATAGTCAATCTGCCAAATTTGGTAGATCAAAGTCAATATGACAAACCTTCTTTGTTGTTCTCTCTCTCTCTCTCTCTCTCTCTCTCTCTGTTTGTCTCTGTTCTTCAGATAGACCAAACGGAAGCACTACATGCAACAATGTCATCAAAACTCAAACAATCAACAAGTCAATACCAGCAATGTGACTACTAATGTTGAAACTTACAAATCTTCTTGCCATAAGTTTGAGCAAACTCTCCACATTATTTCTCTCTTTTATACTATGGGGTAGCAAGTTTTCAATGACCCTTACTTAATGTGCAGGATGCAAGGAATAAAAAATTGAAATTATTGGCAATATTTCGACTTACCTAACTTTATCTGCAAAATTTTCTGATTTTATAAAGCTCCAAACCCCACCTCATAATTAACCTCAAAAAGCTCCAAAATAAACACCTTTACAAAATTTCGAGCTCCTTGCCTCAAACTTGAACCATTAAAGCGTTGACCAACTTTGTTACACACTCTTGTGATTATACAAACACCAAATTTTATAATTTTACGTCAAAGTTCTCATTCTATAAGCCAAAGATATTCCAAAATCTTCAATGTTCCAAGTATGTTTTGATTCTTCAATGTTCAATACGTACCTACTTTGCTTCTTCTTCAATTGTACGTAAGTTTGTGACTTGGAAGGTTTGGAACCAAAATCGATTGAGCTTTATTTTATAAACATAAGAAGGTTATCCAATTTCATGTTTTGGACTTGAACTCTTATACATTATTGAATTATGAACTAACCTCCAACGATTCCAGCAGACAATGTCAGTGAACAAAACAAAGTCTTAATTTTACGATGACTTTGAGAGACTATGAAATCCCCAAATCAATATAATTTGACATATGCAAACCTCACAAGAAATGTGTGGTAAAACTTGAGAGAAAAATAATCTTCAAATCAACATAATTTGAAAGAGAGATAAAGAGAGGAGAGTGATCATGAAATTGAAGAGCAGCACGTCTGAGGAGAAGTGAAGGAAGCATCTGAGTGAAAAAACTCGGCTATTTTTTTTCCTTAGAGCATCTACTTCGGGGGCAGAATTTTGCCCAAAATGAAATTCTTCAGGCAGGACCCATGCCGAAAATATGAATTTTGGGGACGTTGGGCGTGCATCGGTGCTAAGGAGGAGCGGTGACCGGACGTTGACGTCGAAAAATTGCGAGAGGAAGCGTCCCCTGGCGGACCCCACTCACGTGAGTGATGCTAGGGCGAGTGCCTTTATAATCTGAAGCGTGTATTGGTTAAAAAGTTTTTTTTAACTGGCGTATAACGCGCCAATCAGTCGCCGACACATGGCAGGGTTGTCTGCCCGTTTCACCTAACGGCTCTATGAATATGGGCCATCCATTTTGAATGAAAAATCGAATCTGACGATCCTAATTCAAAGAAAACGGCTAGTTCATTTTTTTGATTTTCTGATTTCAATCAGAACGGCTATAACACACACAAAAATCCCAAAAAAATCCAAACAATTTCAAATGCTCCCCTACTATTTTCCTATAAATACTAGCCTCATTTTTTACAATCCTCACATCAATTTGTACACAACAAATTATCATCCTCCTCCCTCTCTTCCCTCTCTCTCTCACAATCCTTTTAGTTTTTTTGCAAAAAATGTCCACCAATTGGTTTCTTTCCAAAGATTTACAATTATGCATCTCTTATTGTCGTCATAATGTGTGCCCTATCTCCGGTAACAAACAAAATGTCGATAAATTGTGGGAAAAAAATCTATGCCGATTACAAAGAAAATTGGGTGATGGGTCAAGGTGAAGACATGGAGGAGGCTAGGACCCAAAATGCACTTACCTCTTGTTTTGCTAAGTTGAAACCAAACTTGACACAATGGAAAGCGGTGCTTGCATACGCAAGAAGGAATCTGGAATCCAGCGAAAAATTGCAAGATGAGGTAGGAATTTATTATGTTGGTCTTCTCAATTTTAATTAATTTTATGAAATATAAAATGTGGAGTGCGCCTTATTTGATATTATTGGGACATATTAATTCGTTAATTTTTTTTAGTTAAGGAAAACTCAAACACATTATGTGAGAAAAAAGAAAAAAGAGTTTACGCACTTTAAGTGTTGGGAAGCAGTCAAGGATCATCCTACTTTTAGAGTCGTCGAAACTAGCACTTCACATTCTTACCATTCCAACTTCGAAGCTACTTCTCCCGTTAGTGAAGTGTCTTCTAGCGTGAACTTGAGTGAGGATGATGTGATTCCGACACCACAAAGCAACCTTGGAGGTACCTCAAATCTGCCTAGACCTCAAGGAGTGAAGGCAGCCAAGGAAGCAAAAACAAGGGGAAAGAAGCCCATGACACCTATGAATGAGGTTAGACATGAGACTTTGAAGAGTATTGTGGCTAATCAAAAAATGTTTGTCAATTGACAAAAGGCAAATGAAGAAAAGCAATGAATGCTCGATGAGAAAAACTACCATTTGAGGGCACAAGAGGAAGAAACAAAGACCATGACAATGAATTTCGAGGCTATGACCCCAAATTCAAAGAGATATTTCATGAAGAGAAAAGAGAAAATCCTTAAACAAGTAGATGACGATGAGGAAGAAGTTGGCGATGCAAGCTTCACAAATTGTTATCACCCCCACAACCTTGATTTAGTGATAAGTTTAGTTTGTCTTAATAATAAATCTATGTTTGGTATGCCATTATATAATTTAAATTTTCAAAAAATAAAAAGTATTTTATTTATTTAGATAAACTTCAAACACATTACATTAAAACATAATAAACAACACTCAAACAATATAAAATGCAAACACACAAAAGGGAAACACACAAAAGGGAAACACACAAAATGTAAACACACATACATCAAACACGTTATTTAAAGTTGTTCACCGGTTTCAAGAAACCTGTTGAGCTTCACTAAGTTCTTTTGAAGCTCTTCATGGAGATAAACTGATTGGAGATCGGCGAGACGGTCGCTAAACCGTTGTTGCTGTTGATCTCTGCCAACCGGCTCAAAGGGAATTCGGTTACCATTTTTATCCACCGGCCCATCATAAACTATGAAAGCACTAGATGATTTTTGTAAATCTTCTTCTTTGTTCTCCTCAAAATTGTCCTCCACAAATTCTTTCTCAACAATCATGTTATGCATTATGATGCAAGCCAACATGATCATTTTCAATGTTGATGTGTGATGACACATAGCTGAATGACGAATAATTGTCCAACGAGATTGTAAGATGCCAAAGCACCTCTCCACATCTTTGTGATATGCCTCTTGTTGATTCTGGGGCTTGGAAATTATTTTGACAAACTAGGAGTACCTCAGATATATTCCATCAGCTAGATAATAAGTGTAGTGGTACGTCATACTGTTGACTTTATAAGTCGATTGCGAGCTTCTACCAGCAATGAGCTCATCAAAGACATCCGAGCTGTTGAGCACATTAATATCATTGTGCACTCCAGGCATCCCAAAAAAGATGTGCCATATCCACATGTCATATGACGCCACCGCCTCTAAGATTATGGTTGGACAAGCCTTCCACCATGAGTATGACCATTGCCAAGTTGTTGGGAAGTTATTCCATTCTCAGTGCATGCAGTCAATGCTTCCGATCATACCAGAAAATCCCTGCTTCTTTGCCCTTCTTAGAAGTCGATTAATGTCTGTTGCATTTGGAGCACAGAGGTAATGGTCTTGGTAAAGCAAGACCACTTGTGTACACCACTTCTTCATGCATTCCAGTGTTATTGATTCCCCCATCCTTGTGTATTTAGTACTCTAATCTGTGGCTGCGTCGTATGCCAAAATTCATAGAGCACCAGTCATCTTTTGTTCAGGAAGAAGTCCTTGCAATCTAGTGACATCTGCTCTTTAATGTCAAAATGGGTCGTGGTTGCAAAGTTTTGCCTTGATATGGTTGAACAAGTTTGTGCTCATTTGGAACCTCCAGCAAAAATCTTGCTCGTTGAAAATAGGGCGTTCAATGAAGTAATCTTCCATCAGATTATGTCATCTTGCTTCCATCTGCCTTGGTTCTTTTGGACAGCGGCGATGAGGTGGCTCATCATCAAACGCTACAGCTAGCATGATTGCATCAATGACAAAGGAATTAGCAATTGCGACAGCTTGTAGGAGTTGTTGTCACCTCCTCCTGGAAGACTCTTCGTAATCATTAGGATTCATCAGTGACGAAGATATGTGTTTACAGGTGTAGAATATCAAGTGACTTGTAGATGTTGTGAGGTTTCAAGGAGCCATAGCCAATGCTTTTATAGCAAAAGTTAGATAATCTGATGTTCGAATATGCATACACGTGCTACATCCTCATTGGTCGAAAATCTTATCAGAAATCTTCATCCAATTATTTACCCGACAACAACACGTGGATGTGACACATGTCGCACAATGACTGGTCTGAAATCTTACTGAAAATCTTCATCAATAATTTAGTTGATAACGTCATGTGGAAGTGGCACGTGTCACATTATGACTCGTCAGAAATCTTATCGGAAATTTGATTCAATAATGTAGACAATAATGACACGTGTCGGCTAGTTATTGGATGAATATATTACTACCAATTAAATAAAATAAGTTTTTATAATTGATGAATAGTAATATGAATTCCTATTTATAGCACTGCTGCCCAAAAAACATGAATAGGACATCATTATGATGAATAGTGACAGGAATTCCTAAAATAGGAATTCTTGGGCCAATAGAACTTCCCGAACGAGTGTGGATGCTCTTATAAGTTATAACCCATGTTTTTTCCCTTTCGTTAAGTGAGGTTAATGGTTATCCATTAGATTTAAGTAAATTGATCCAAATGCTAAGAGTGGAGCTTTGCACTTTAATTTTAAAGCGAAGCTCCGCTCTTGATAGGATATATATATATATATATATCCAATTTTACTGTATCAAAAGATTATATGTTTAAGGAAAGTATACTCCTAGTGTCTAGATGTGTGTCTTGTCCTAATTTGCATAGAAATAGATATCCTCTCAATTCCTTATTTACCGGGAGATTTATTGTATCATATTGTAATATCTATTTAACGTCATCTATTAATGAATAAAGTACAGTTTCAGTCTATTGCGTATCTATTTATTTTTCTCCTTCAACACGTTATCAGCAGCTCTTAAGTTGATAGCCACCAACCAAAACCCCTAAACAGCAAAATACCACCCTAAACCTCAACCTCCACCGTCGGCCTCCTCCTTGACGGAATCCCCCCACCGCTGCCGGAACACCTTCACAGTCGTTGGATTCTAGCTTTCTCTTCAAACTTCTTTCACTATGAAGTATTCATACCGAGCATAATACCATCAAGGTAAATTGACTAACTTCCTTTGATTTAGAAATAGGTTGCAAAACTTAATTACCACAACACCCTAGATCTCGGTCTAAATTTAGGTTTAAATAGTGTGAATTTATATTTGCCTCTAGTTTCTATGGATTATTATAGGTATGAGTGAAGGGTTAAACAATAGTAACAGTTCTGGGGAGTCACAGTATACGAAAAAAAATAGAAGTCGATATTTTGTGACCTTGAGTTAGTCACAGTTTTATGGGGTGTGGTATGAAACCACCGGTTATTGCATCTATATTTGTGACCATACATCATGGATCATGTTTTTTATTCTCTAAACTTGATATTAGTGATCGTGGTTTCTCGATGGGTAAACTAATTTCATCTCTTGTATTTTGTAGATGACTAAGCCATCAAGGATAGAGTTTGACATCCTTGATGGCTTAGTCATCTACAAAATACAAGAGATGAGTCTCGGATATGAGGAATACTCTCATCAGTAAAAGACTCACGGATACTATCCAACCGCTACCACCTGGCACTGAAGCCAATCATGACATCATAGCTCAAAATGCTCAAGCTCTCATATTTCTCAACAGATATATTCATCCTGTTCTAAGAAAATAGTACTTGCAAAAGGATGACACCTTGAATTTGTGGGTAACTTTGCAAGAACGGTTCAACAATGTGCATGCCGCACAACTTCCTGAGCTCGTAGAAAGATGGCATATCATTTGGTTATTGGATTATCCTAAAATCAATGATTTCTATCAGAATATGCTTGAGTTACAGTCTGAGCTTGCCATTTGTGGAGTTGTAAAGACCACATTTCCTACCTTTCTGGACATACTTGCTCACTAATATTGCATTGATTACGAGCAAGGAAGACTTCGATCATTCAGTGATCTTATGAGTGTGTTGGCCAAAAAAGAGAGGCATCAAGAGATTCTTCTCCACAACAACGCTAGGCCAGCCGGTATAAAAAGAGTCCATGAGGCTAATCATACTAGAAAGGAACGAAAAGATAAGAGGAACAACTGTTTGGAACCTTATCAAACTCATGGTGGTAGATGAGGTCGTGGTAGAGGAGGAAATAGTCAGAATATAACTTGGACTCGCCAAGACAACTCCAACAAGAATCCATCAAGTTATGGTTCTATGAACAATTAAAATTCTTCAAAGTTTGCTCCTTCAACGTTTGCTCCTTCAACGTCTAACTTGGCACCTTGCTATAGGTGCGGTTATAACAAGCATATACACAAGCAATGTCATGCACCCAAAGATGTTCGAAATGCCTACAAGAGATGCAAGTAGTACTCAGCACATGAGACCAACTACACTGCGGATCAAGAGATGGATGATGTTGGTGAAACCAATCTTATAGTAGCAGATGTCAAAAAAAACAAGTTTAGTGACTGTGAATTTTGATTAGTCTATATATTAGACTCATATCTCTACTAAGTAATCAAGTTTAGCTTTGTATTTGACTTTATTTTTAGTCATGGTTATTGGATAAGAACAATCTTTTGAAGTAAGTTTTGATGTTGGCAAAGCAATAAAAGTTTTTTCTTTTAGTATTTGAAATTATTAAGGATGGTTATGTTCATACATATCGCTTACAGAATCAAATTGTACAAAAATTTATGGCATGATGACACCAAAATATCATAAAACGAGACAAAAGAGATGGTGGTTATTGATTCTGGGGAATTTCGACCCGTCGGGATTTTTTTCTCGACCCATCTAATGTCACACTCTTGAACGGTTTTGGCATTTTTTGACCTATTGAAATTTTTTGCCTGGTTATTATTCAACCCGTCAAATGTAGTCCTCTGGTACACTAAGTGTCATTTTCGACTCTTCAAAAATATGCTTGACCTATCGAATGCATGCTTCTGTATCAAAATTGTCACAAATTCAACCTGTCGAAAATTTTCTTCGACCCGTCAAGATAGATATCTGAAAATCGATATCAGTTTTAGGTTTTATTCAACCCTTCAATTTTTACCTCAACCCGTCGAATGTCATCCACTGTAACAAAATTTTCCAATTTTTGACCTGTCAAAAAAAACATCTTCGACCCATCGAAAATAGTTATCGAAAAATCAAAGTTTATGTTGGGTTTCTTCGACCTGTCGAGTGGTTCTTCTCAACCCGTCGAAGAGGTCACCCAGGATTGGTGTCCTTGATGTATTTTATATTGGTTTGCTTATGTCATATCAACACTCTTTAAGGGTTACAACACTCTGATAAATCTTTAAATTTTTACTTACAGTGGTCAACAAGTCTTAAAGACCAATTAATTCGAATTCTTTGTAGATGTTTGAAGGCGAAATCGAGTGTCTAGCAGATCGTGATACTACTCATACTATACTATGGAATATGCAATTATTTATTGATCTTGTATCATACACATCATCAGTGATAACCATGATTGGTTCTGCGCCGGTTATACAATGGTGCAATTCAGCATAAAATTTGCTACCACATGGTACTAAAATTTATGTCGTAGATTCACTGTACGCACGTAAGGCCAATTGAACCTTGCTAAGTTTTAAGGACATTAGAGCCCATGGTTTACACTTAGAAACTCATTGTGAGAATGGAAAAGAAATATTATGCATAACTTCAAAGGAGTGCGGTAGAAAGCATACTTTGAAAAAGTTACGGGCAATTCACAGTGGATTATATCTTACTACTATTCGAATTATTGAAGCCAATGTTGTCACACTTACTACTGTGTGTGACACAGCCTCATACAAGCTTTGGCATTATCGACTGGGACACCTAGGTCATGATATGATAATCAAAATATTGAAAAACTTTCGTGGTCATTCATTTATCAAAGGCAAGAAGCATGTGAAAATTCCCAAGACCATCAGATTTTATGGAGAGGAAGAGATTAACAATCTCAATCCGGTCTCAACACCTATTATTATTCCACAAGATTATTTTATGGCAATCTCTGATGCACATCGCTCTTTTTGCAAAGCTTGTTCGTTATCAAAGTTGCGAGCTAGGCCTTCCTTTGCAGTTGATAACACAGAAAATATATCATTCTTACAGAGAATCCATGGAGATATTTGTGGACTTATCAAACTGGAATGCGGACAATTTAAATATTTTATAGTTTTGATAGATGCATCAACACAATGGTCACACGTTGCTTTACATTTGAAAAACTCCTAGCAAAGATTATTAAGCTTTGGGCTTGCCACCCGGACAACCTAATCAAGTCAATTAGATTGGATAATGCGGAAGAATTCACATCAAAAACTTAATAATCTAATTGATGTGAATTCTTCCGCATTATCCAATTGGTAACTGGGCATTAGCCGGACATTTCATATCTACGCATTTTTTGTTATGCAGTGTATGTGCAAATTGTGCCTCCACAGTGCACTAAAATAGGTTCTCAACATCAATTATGCATATATATTGGTTATGAATCTCCAACAATTGTCTGTTACTTAGAACCTTCGATAAGAGATCTCTTTACTACAAGATTTGCATATTGTCACTTTGAAGAAACATACTTGAAAGGATCCAACCCTAGTTTAGATAGTAAACTAAATAATTTAGCTAGTAAGCTAGAATTAAATCCTAATGATTAACTAAATTCTATGAAAATTTGGACATAATTCCTCTTGAAAACTGAATAACCCAAAAACCTGCAAGAAGAAAACACTTCTAAAACAAACTCCCACAAACAAACCATGGACCACCGATTGTCCATCCAAATTTCTTAACAAATAACATAAACAAGAACCAGGAATTTAAAAACAGATTTACAAAATACTGGTTCTGAATAAAAAGTAAAGCAGCTCGACTACTACTCGAGAAACTAAAAATAACATAATACAACTGGAATTCAGAGCGACTTCTATAAACATATGATACATATGAACAAGTCTGATAGTGGACTGGAACCTACTGAATGAATAGATGACAGGTAGATTCAAAGCCTTCGACGACACCACGCAAATTCAGGATTTAAACTGCATCATGAGCGACGAAAATCGAAAATCCCAAGGAAAGACATTTAAAAATATAAAACGTTAGAGTGAGTGGACAAAAATCGATAAAACTGTACTAACATGCATTTCCGCTAATTCCTGTAAAATAAAGCGAGTTCAAATATAATAAACTAAAATACAATGGAGGTGGTCGTTCATGGTGTTTTATCTAACCCGGAACGACTATATGTATACAAATTTAGGTGATGAGATCGTCTAGAGTGTTTGTTCTAACCTGAGACAATCTAGGTCGAGCAAGGTGTTTGTCCTAACCTGGTCCAACTGGCTATCTGGTGATCAGCTGAATAGTTAGAGCATTGATGCAACTAAATAAAACCCTCACAAAGTAAACCTCCAAATAAATTCTCTGAAAATATACCGTAGTACGTAAAAGTATGAACTCGCTATCAACTATGAAAATAAAAGTCCACTCACTAATCTGCGATTACTGCTAGGGTCCAGCGAAATTTTCTTCGTTGCTAGGGTCGCGATCTCGATGTCTTGTAAATACGGATCATATGATATCAGAATATGTGTAAAACTATATAAATTGACCCTAAAAACAAACCTGAAAGTCCCGTCGATGATTCCTACACACTGCCATGAGTGGCGGCGTGTGGGTTACACGTGCCTCTAATGAAATTTCCTTGATAGGAAAAGTTGACCCCTCGTTGAAAAGCTCACGGCAAGCCTTTCCACTTTCATAACTGGACCGAGGTCCAATTCAACGTCTTTTGGCCGGAATTAGCCGAAACAGACCGGAATTTCACTTTCCGGCAACCGCCACCAACGGGGCGATTGACCCCTCAAAACATTCCTCTCAACAAGCCCAACCTATCCCCTAAACTTGCACACCTCAACTCGTCATTATGTGGCCAGAATCTCCCTCGAAAACTCACGGCCCGAAACTGCCCAAAAAAATTGACGCGTCGAAGCTCCACCATGGAGCTTCGTCAGACCTCCCAATGAACCCAAATCAACTAAGGAGGGGGAGAGCTTTAAAACCCGTTGACCCTCAACTCACGCTGGAGCACCACCACCGACATCGACGACTCCATCAATATAAACCCTAATCGGGTCACCTCCAAACCTACAAGTTTCCCAAAAATATGCACACCAATTAAATAAGGACGCTTAGGGCTTCATTCCCTCACCTTTTCTGTCACCGGAGGTGGCCGGAATCGGTGAACGGGTCTGGTCGAGTGAAACAGGTCGCGGGGAAGGAAAACGGGTCGGCACGATGGGGAATTTATGAATTTTCTGATTTTAATTTCTAAAAAAAATACATATTTATAACCCTAAACTCCTCAAAAGAACGACGACCCAAAATTAATCTTATCGCGGTCAAGTGGTCAAGATTTAACCGACCAAAAACAAACTACTTTTTAATAATATCTCGTGCGGACTTCCGATAAGCATAAGAAATATCTCGTTTATCCGAAAGTTTTCTAAAATATTCCTACGAGCTCGAAATTAAATATTCTACAACTTTTGTCAAGAAACTCAAATCAAATACTCACCCGATGTAAAAGTCGTTAACAACCTCGGTAACGCGACTAATCCGCGATAAAGCTTAATATAACTTGATAAGCGCGTAATTTTGGTTCGGATCGTAACAATACTTCCTGACATTAGGGGAAGATAGGAATGCCGCTATTCTGGTTGAACGTCAGGAATTGAAGTGGAAGCTCATCCTCCTATGTTTCAAGAAGATCCAGGCACATCTCAAAGTGAGATTGAAGTGCGACACATACTTGATCTTCATAATGTAGCAAACTTGATGCCTGACTCCTTTACTGATATTGCCAAAGTGACGAGATCACACATTCTTGCTGCAAATATTCTTGCAAGGTTGGAAGTCCTCAAGGGGCGGTATAAAGCAACTCCAGGGTAGAGTAACATGCCTTGCCCATGTAGATGGAGTAGCATCGGCCTCAGCTCCCACCAGGATGAGGGGGAGACCAAGAAAATCTACAGATGAGCTGCATGTGAAAAGGTAGGCCATCCAGGTACAAATTGATTCTTTCATCATCAATGTTGTGAATCTCATACATGAGATTGTTCTTAACTACAGTTATGTCCTAGAATCACAAATAGCTTCTTTGGAGGACGCTTCAGATCCATGTGTGATCTTAGAGAACGGTGAAATCTCATTAACTAACAATGATGCTCTCATTATTATAGATAGATCATCCAAAGTAGTTGATGATATTTTTCCTTATTCCATCGCTCAGGAGATTATTGACGACTATGAAGTGGAACCTAGCTCGGTTGCTGAATGTCAGCAAATAGCGGATTGGCTGAAATGGAAAGAAGCAATGCATGCCAAAATAGACTCTCTAAAAAAAAGACAGGTTTTTTGTCCGATTTTGCTATGCCCACCAAATGTGAAGTCAGTTGGACATAAATGAGTCTTTATTCGAAAGCGTAATGAGAAGAATGAAGTCATGTAGTATAAAGCTAGACTTGTGGCCCAACTATTCTCTCAACGCCCTGGCATTGATTATGAAGAGACATATTCTCCAGTTATGGACATCATTACTTTTCGTTACCTTGTCAGTTTGATAGTGTCAGAAAAACTAAGCATGCAGCTAATGGATGTGGTGACAACATATCTCTAGGGAAACCTTGATTCAAATATATACATGAAAGTGCTGGAAGGTGTGGTTATACCCAATTCAAGTAACTCTATACCATGGAGTGCTCATGTGATTAAATTGAAGCAATTACTATATGGATTGAAGAAATCCGATAGGTTGTGGTACACACGTCTAAGTGACTACTTTATTGGGAAGGGATACAAGAATGATGATTTATGCCCATGTGTGTTCATTAAGAGAACACGCGCAGGATTTGCCATTGTAACAGTCTATGTTGATGATATGAAAATCATTGTGTCTCTTGATAAAATCAATGAGACGGTTTACTTGAAATCCAAGTTTGAGATGAAAAACCTTCGTAGGACTCGATTTTATCTTGGTTTGGAATTAGAACATCGAGTTGGTGGAATACTTATTCACCAGTTTGCTTATGTCCAAAAGATGCTCAGGCGATTTAACATGGACAAAGCACTCCCTCTTAGCACACCAATGGTTGTACGCAGTTTGGAACCTAATAAGGATCCGTACAGTCTGAAAGATGATGATGAGGAATTATTGGGAGCTGAGGTGCCATACCTTAATGTTATTGGAGCTTTATCCCAATGCATAAGAGCAGACATTACATTCTCTGTAAACTTGTTCGCTCAGTTTAGTTCTGCACCTACACAACGTCATTGGAATGGTATAAAGTACATCTTCAGGTACTTGAAGGGTTCCATAGACTTTGGCTTTTTCTTTCCCTACAAAGAATACATAGAGGAACATAAAATTCCAGGAAAAAAGATGGTTGAATTACACCATGCTGGTTCCCAAGGACTTCGACTCGTCAAAGGAATCACTCGACCCATCGAATGTTGCATCCTGGAGGGACCAAAGCCATACCTTCGACTTGTCAGAGAAATTGTTCAACCCATTGAAGGTTGATTCAGCTGCAAGCATTATTCCTCATTTTAGTGCAGTCCCCTATTCAGAGACACTTTGTGATGTCTTGGTTGATTTTGTTGATACTAGGTACCTCTCTGACCCACACAAATGACGTTCCCAAACAGGTTATTTATTCATCACGAGGAATACAACGATTTCTTAGAGATCAACTAAGCAGATCCTTGTTGCTACTTTCTTTAAACATTCTGAGATTATAGTTTTACATTAAGCGGTTAAGGAGTGTGTTTGGCTTAGGTCAATCATACATCATATTCGAGAATCATACATCATATTCGAGAATCCAGTGGGTTATCATCCACTACTATAGCACCAGCTTGTATCTCTAAGGACAATGCGACTTGCATTGAACAAATGAACTTGGGATACATCAACGGTGATCATATCAAGCACATATCGTTGAAGTTTTTCTTCAATCAGCAACAACAACAGTTATTGAACATTCATGTGAATCAGGTATGTTCGGCTGATAATGTTGCAGACTTGTTCACCAAGTCATTGCCTAAATCTACATTTGTAAAGCATGTGAGACGCAATGATATGCGAAGATTGTCTGAACTCTAAGATTGAGTTACTGATCAGAGAGAGTTCATTTTATAGACATCAGGGGGAGTTTACATCATATGTAGTTGATGCGTTGTACTTTTTTTCCCTTCGACCAAGATTTTGTTTTTACCTAAGAGATTTTTTGTTTGCTTGACAAGGTTTTTAGTGAGGCAACAGGTTATGCATCATTCATTAGGATCACGATACAAGGGGGAGTATTTAAGGAAATTATACTCTTTGTATCTAGATGTATGTCTTGTCCTAATTAGTATAGAAATATAGATTCTCTCAATCCCTGATTTACTAGGAGATTTATTACATGAGATTGTAATGCCTATTTAAAATCATCTATCAATGAATAAAGTACAATTTCAGTCTATTGTGTATCTTTTTAATTTTCTTCTTAAACACAATATATATATATATATATATATTCAATTTTATTGTCCATTTAAGATACATACATGACTCCCCACAGGGAGATGGGAGAAATAGTGTGAATCTCGAACCTCATAGCTAGGTCCTCCACATGGTTCTAAAGTATTTGTATATTTGATTTTGTGATGTGTGATTTGTAACATATTGTACAAAAGGCAAGGCGTGATGGACTAGTCTCTTTTTGGTTTTTAGCCATAAAAAAATAAAGTATTAAATTATATTTTAATAATTATCACCACTTAACGCTTACTAATTTATTTAGTAATATAGTAAATTCATATGTTATAATTTTATATCAATATTTTTTTTTCACTAGATAATTGATCATATAACAATCTCCAAAAATTTCATTACAAATTTTCACGTATTTTTATTAGTTTTCGTCAGAATTTTTACTTAATCGATAATTTCGCCGATATATCCAAATTTGAGACGGTCAATATATTCTCGATATCCGATATTTTACTCATTGGCCAAATATATGCACAACTCTAGCCAATGCAAAATCAAAACTGAAAAGAGCATCAATAAGAAACAGAGCTGGAAATCTAGAATGAAGCACTTCCGTATAAAAGCCCAATACTGCCAAATTGATTAATGAATATACAGAGCATATTGGTAACTGACAGGTGACAACAATCTGATTGTGTGTTCTTTTAACTCAAATGACAACACATAAATAGACTTGTATATACAGATACATCATCGTCTGAACTGAAATAATCCATAACAGATCATCCGCTGCTTGGAATGGATATGAGAGAGAGTAAGCTGTACGATAAGCACAGAAGGTGAACATCAAGTAAGCTATGAGTTTTCTTCCTTCGTCGCCTTTGTTACCACTGCAGAAAGTTCCTGAATGTTTTGCTTAAGAAATGCTGCGCTTGGCACCCCCTGCTAAAGTCCAGTGAGGTTTAGCCGGTGTGCGCTTCAGTGCCTTAATTGCCATGGGATTGCCCTTGCTCTGTCAGAAGCACAAACACAATGTCAGCAAAACATGTCAATAAACAAGTAAAAACATTAGTAGGAGAATTTAGTTGCTCTTACCAGCTGACAAGTTCCTGCATTGACATTGCAGACTGGGTAGTCCGATGGGCAGCAACTGTAATGGTCATCGCAGCAAATGGCACCTTCAAGAGGACAACATCCCCAAGCAAAGCAGTAGTTTGCATACTCGTAAATACAACAGCAGGTGTTGCTTTCAGGGCAGGAGAAGTAGTTGTCACAAACTGCAGGAGGTTTTATCGGAGATGGGGGAGATGGACCGGGGTTAGGAGGATTCTGTCCTACCTTGACTGGGTAAGAAGGCTCCATTGCAATTCCACATTTCCCAGTTGCACTGTTACCCAGATTGCGCTCCATCTTGATATAGCCTTCCTCGCCCCAGGCGCCGCCCCATGAATTTCTCACAATCCAGTAATCTTGACCATTTTCTGTGCCATATCCAACAACAGCGACACCATGGTCTAGTGCTGTTCCACACCGTCCAGTAAACACACCCTGAACAATTAAAGAGAACAGACAGAAACATTAGTTCAATCTGAAGTTGTATCCATACCGACTCCGCAATTCAACTGCTTAGGAAGAACAAAGAGTATGCAATCCAAAACTTACCGAGGAATACAACTGGAATTCCCTGCCTCCTCCTTCAATAGCAACAGCAATTGGCTGATTGGCAACGGCCTTTTGCAATGCTTTCTCATCATAGGTCGGAACATCTTCATACTCATCGATTGAAACCACCTTGGCGTTTTTCTGCAAAGAAGAAATACCAAAAAGCATGAGAAGATAGTTCCAATCAGCTCTCCGTTTTGTTAATGTTGTATGAACAAAAACTGACCCTGTAGGTGTCACATGTGCTATCATATCCCTTGTAGGGATAGTCCTCTTCACTGTCAATGCCGCCATTGTTGATGATGAACTCAAAGGCATAGTCCATGAGACCTCCATTGCATCCTTCATTGTAAGTCTTATCACAGTCCACCAGCTCCTGCTCAGACAGTGAGATGAGATTGCCGGAAACAATCTTGTTGATTCCTTCCACCGCAGCAATTGTTGAGAAAGCCCAGCAACTCCCTTCAAATACATATCAAACATTGAAAGGTTAATATTCGAACTGATTCAGTGAGGCAGATGACCATAATACCTAAAGCAAATTTTCAGACTTCATTTTTTTCTTTTTGGGGAAGAACTACGTTAATTTGAAATTTATGGGTGGGCACAATATGTTGGCTCAAGTCAAAAACTTCAAATTTTCGGCTTAACCAGCCAACGAAGAATCCTTGGTCTGATTAGGCGTCAAGATTCTTCCGTCAGATTTCTCTGAACAAAAATATCTGCAGGGTATTGGAACCAATCCCCTTTCGTTAAATTTAGACATTACAGAACAAAATCACTCCTAAATATTAGGAAGTTTGGAACTAATTAAATTATACACACTTTTTTTCATTGATATCCGGGTGATTTTCGATTATCAGGACTCTCTAATCAAGTTAATTAACATTCGATTATAAGCCTCAATCCTTTGATTAAGGAGACAAAAAAGCCGATTATCAAAGTCAACTGATCCTAATCTGCATATTATTGCAGTATGACCGAGAAAACCAAAAGTCTAAACTAAAAATGATTACGCACGAAAACATGAGCAACGAATACAAAATCAAATCGATAATAAACAAAATCAAATAGAAAAACAACAAGAGTGGCTAGAGAGAGTAGAGGAAGCTTACCGCACTGGCCTTGGTCTTTGATAGGAGCAACAGCACCTTCCTTCCTCCAATCAACAGAGTCCGGCAACTCATCGCCGACACGTGACGCGTATCGGTCGCTCTTGGTCCTGAGCTTGTTCTGAGGGCGGGTCTTGGTCCCCAGGTACGTTGACCGGTACTCTTCGTTGGAGAGATCAGCGAACCTGTTGAGACCGAGCTTGTAACTTAAGTTCAGAGAGTTGTGGTGGTCGATGAACCTGAGGTTGTCTTTGAAGACCTGGAAGCGCTTCTCCTTCTCTCCCAAGCCGTTGTAGGCCTTGCCGTGCATGGCTAGCCAACCCTCGTATAAGGACATGACTTCGTCGTCGGTCCTCCAGCTGGCGGAGGAGGAGGAGGAGACGTGGCTGTTGTCGTAGGCGATGATCGACATGTCGGCGGCGGAGGACAGGGCGAACATGGCGAGGAGGAGAAGGATCGCCATGATCGGCGACGATGAGGATGATGATCTGTACGGACCCATGGTCATGTGAGAGAGTAGAGTAAGAAAATGAATCGAGCACGAAGTCTTATGAGAAAGTGGGCGACGTGGGGTGTGCTTTATAAAGCCAAAAGGTAAGGAATCGGAAAATATAATTTTATTTTATTTTAGACATTTTATAAATCATTGAAATTTAGTGATTTTCCTTACCGTTTCCCTTTTTGAGATAAAACGAATAATTGACAAATAGAATTTTATTCAATTATTTTTTGAATGTTTAATTTTTTTTTTAGTTGTTACAATGACAAACATGCTTATGCTTGTTCAAAAATTTCTTTACCTCTGTGGGATTGCAAATAAAGCCTAGTTTTCTCTCTCAATACTACTTCCAATATGTAGTGTTGGCAATATAGGTAAACGGACGGGTACTTGCTCATTGAATGGAATATCCAATTCTGAACGGTTAAAACCCGTTAATATCCGTTACTCGCAAAATGATGAACAGTAATACTCATACCCGCCCGATCAAATTTCAGATAACCCATGGGTACCTGTTCAATTTTTGTTTTGTTTTTTTTCCCGTCCTGTCAGAGAACCACCACCAGCAGCGGCGGTGGCAGCGACGCTACCTCTGATTCCGACGACCAAAAGTCCAACTTGTTCTAAATCAATCCAACAACAATTCTTTCCAAAGAAACAACATCAAATTCTAAACAAAACTTAACGAATTTTACTTTAAACACAAAATTCTCAATTTCTTCAATTATTCAATTCAACCGACTCCAATAGAATTGAGAAACAAACAAGGTATGGTTAGCTTTGTGGTGACAAGGGTTACAAAGCCCAAAGGGTCTCTTTAGCCAATTTATTCTCAAAATATAAACCCCAAATTTCTAAGGTTTTAGATTTTTCATTCGGTTTTTTTTTCCAAAGTTTGAGCTCTTTATGGTGCAAAATGGAGTTGAGAGTTAATGGAGAAGAGAAGAGGGCGTTGATGTGGTCATTTTGATACCTTACTCAAAGATTTTGGTGGCCGGATGACGAGGTCCGTCGCCGGAGCTCCTGCAAGGAAGAGAGAAAAAGAGAAGAAAAAAAATACCCGCGGGTATACCCATACCCCTCCATATCAATCATCGGGTATTTTGAGAATATCCGTTACCCGCCCGTTTACAATGTAGAATAAGTTTTTACCCGTTTATCCATTTCAAAAACGGAATAATACCTGCGGATAAAAATGCCAACAATACCAATATGGTGTCACTCGACGGCCCTAAACTTGGTGGTGACAATCGGATGATATATAGTGGTGGCTTTGGTTGTTGAGCGAGACATATCGACTGGCATGATGCGAAATCTTGATGGGTTGTGGAAGGATATTATGTTGTGCGTTAGACGAGCATTCATAAAAATGAAGTTACTAGTCAAAACATCATTATGTTACGACATCGCAATTTGTCCACCATCAATTATATACTCGTGATCGTGAGGTGTGTACAATGGTGGAATTAGAAATTCATTGTTACTTGGGCTAATTGTAACTCGACAATATGCACTGTGTGACACACAATTTTTTTTTCCAATAGTTTTTGTTACTTCACCATGATATTTGAATTTTAACATAGTAAAATGAGAAAAATTTAATTTAATTTTACAGATACAACTCACCAAAGTTTTAAGCATTAAACTGGAAAGGCCAGAGGGAGCAAAGCAAACATAAAAAACATGATCAAATTCAAAGATGGATGCTTTATATAATTACTAAATCTTTAAGTTTGTAAAAAACTCGTGTAATTCTGATGAGGAAGAACAAATAAGTGGACACTGTATGAGAGCGTGGTCACGAAGAGATAAAGTGCATGAACTGAAGAGAAAAGAAATTCTCGCATGAAGTAATTTCTGATATAGAAAATTACGTAGATGATATGGTATCACATTTTTGCTAATTTTGGCTGAAATAAAGTGCGATACTTGATTTTACACCAAAAACTTGACATAAAAATATATACATATATAATTTTTTGTTTTAGAGATCAAATATAATTATTTTTTCTATTCAAAAATCTTACCAAAGCTCAAGTGCAATGGGCCGGTGACTGGCTCAGCCTCTGGCTGTGTATAATGTTGTTTTAGACGGAAGAGGTAGCGATCCAGATTTGAGCGACGGGTTGGCGCTTTGACCAGGCACGGAGGGATGTGGGGACCAGGGTGGGCTTGGGCCCCCCCTCAATTTTTGTAAAAAAAAATTAGTATATTATTATTATATAATATAAATATTATAATTTATTTGAAGTACGTATATCTAAACTTCAATGACGCGTATGCGTGCATGACTAATTCAAATATGACGACTTGGTAAGAATATTATTATATATTATTTTAATAATGAAGTTCAAATATTATGTCAATTAAGATTCAATCTCTTACCAGGTTTAGGATGTTATGGTCTTTTTTTCTTTATAAAAGCTCTACCGTTCCTGAGATTAAAATACAATCATTTTTATTAAGTTTATTATATATGGAGAGATACTTCAAAAAAAAAAAAAATCTTCTTCTACTCCAACATCAGATGAGCAACCACCTACGAAAATTCAAAAGAAGAATAGTAACAATATGAAAAAGTCTCGTGCTGGAGATATTACATAAACGTGTTCATCGGATCTCGCTAAATGCCCGCTAATTTCAAGTTATCATCCTAACATTTAAGAAAAAGTTCGAAGATATTATCTACAACAAGACCCTTGTCGACCTAAAAATCATACTTTTTCTTTCACGGAATTTGGGAGAAAAAAAAAGAAAAAAAGGTTTATTCGTGATTGGTTTATAATTTTCATATTGGTTAGATTACAGTATTAAAGAGGATGCTGCATTTTGTTTATGTTGTTATCTTTTTAAACCAGCTACTGGAGAACAAGGCGGTGGTGAAACTTTTGTTGGTGCTGGTCATGGATTCAGTAATTGGAAGAAGAAGTAAACGCTAATGTCAAATTTTGGATGATCAAATATTACTCATAATCAGGCTGCGAGTAATTGTGATGTTTTATCAAACCAAAAAAAATACATGGAGATTGTTTTGGCAAAATATATAGATGAAGATCGAATTGGCTAACCTAACTGAGACTATTTTTTAAAATTTTCATTTAGGCCTCCCCTAACTGAAAATCCTGGCTCCGTCCCTGGCTTTGACCGTCTGGAATACCACGAGCGCGGTGAACAGATGGTAAAAACTTCTTTTTTTCCTGGAGTGGAGCTGTAAAAATCAATTAGCGAGGTGGATGAGACGAATACCACAAGGGGCGTGAGACCACGTGGATGAGATATGATAGGCTGGAGACGATTCCGAAAGCCAATAGCCTATCAGGACGTCCCAACCTGATAAAAGAAAAAGCTGGTCGTATTTCCGGTACTGTTGTCGTTTTCCATTATTCACCGCGGGTAAAATATTTAAGGAGGGAAAATTAGCAAAAGATAAAAGAGAATGAGGAGGGAAAGGGTGGTGGGATAGCCACGTAACGAGACTGAGACTTGTATGGATTGGAGACTGTCTTGCCTTTGTGAAGGGACCCCACACCAAGTTTCGGAGAGGACTTTGTTTTCTTTGCTTGCTTGCACCAATTAGTTTCTTCCAAGCTTTCATTATCGCCGGACAATAAGTCACGTCTCTTTAAGTTTTTTTATGTGCTCAAACAAGTTCTCAATAAGGAATTGTTTCTGCTTCTAATTTTCTCTTCGATTTGGGTTTGTTTTTTTTGCGATTTTCTTATGAAAGGAAGCTTTTTTTTTTGGAGCAGAAAATAACAGAATTACAAGTCAAGCTCAATCCCTTTAAAAAAAACAAAAATCAAGCTCAATAATGGAGCCAATGGATTATTGTTGGGTTACTTATTCTGCTAAGTAACGGGGGCAAGAATTTAGGCGCATATAGTTTGGAATCTTGGTGTTCACACATGATTTGGCTGGAGATTTTTTTTTTGAAAGGGAAGGCTTGAGATATTTAATAACTGTAGAAATTATCATCGCGATTTGGTTGTAGATAATTACACTCAAATATCATACATGCTATCCAGAAAGATTATTAATCACTGTCATGTCCAGGATGATATAATTTTGTATGTGTTATACGAATAATAATTGAGAAACTACAAAACCATTAGTTGCAATTGTAGAAGGGGACTTTAAATAAGATATTTTCCATTTGGTGGTCCAAACCAAAATTCATCACGTCATAAGAGTTGTTTGTGTTGAGCCAATACATCAATTATTGACATTGTCTCGAATACTATGATGTTATTCTTACATTCAACTTTAAAAATGACGTAAAATTTGATTCTAAATTTCAAAGGTAGCACTTGACAAAACATAAACAATGCCACAGTTGTTTTGTCAAGAGTATCTCAAATATTATTTAGCTCTAAAAATCAATCTATACACGCGCATGTAAAATGTTTTGATTTTTTGTTGCGTACAGTAATTGACCATTTATTACATTTCATAGATAGAATGTGGGTATAGAACGATATTTATAAAACCGAAAACTCAATCGCTGTATCATATTTTTAAGCTCAATCCTTAAAATAAATTTTCAAAATGATTATGAGCTCACACTTAGAACCAAATCTCTACTACAATAAAGGGAAGCGTGACTTTGGTGTATAACGCAAAGTCTTTTTCATTTTTCATTCATTATATCTGCTCAATTCTTGTATTTTATTTATTTTGAAATGTTGTTTGAATTATCAAGAACAAGTTCTTCTAGATCCAGTTCTTCCAACTCGAAGAGTTATATTCCTCAAAATATTATCAATCATATTAAAAAGGAAGAGAATATTGAATTCTCTAATATTGAGAATCAGCTTCATAGTTGGAGTCTCCCGAAGGTTAAACTTTCAATGATACATTCTATGAATATGTTCAATTTGAATATGGCTATGACCATCAAAATAATTGAACAAACTATTCCTCTCGGAAAAGAATATGAAACTATTCAGTTATTTCAACCTGAAGAAATCAGGAGATATAAAGATAAATACAGATATTTTAATCTGGGTATGATTCAAGTGGCTATTCGACCACTTTCAAGATAATGCTTAAATGCCTCATTATTGGTTGCCTTAAGAGACTGAAGGCACCTGAATTTTAATGACTCCTTATTAGGAATCATTCAAACGAGCCTATATAATGGTTCAGTTTATTTTAACTGCTTCCCTAATTTCTGTGTCTCTTTGACAGACAAAAATATTCTTGATGTTTTAACATTAAATGTTAAAACCAGTGGCTATAATCTAAAATAAAGATCCGAGCCCCTAAATATTACATATCGGGTGTATTACAAAGCAATGAATACCCTCAGCCCAAGAGCAAAAAATTATAATACAAAGGGAAAAACAGTCTTAATTGAGACCAGTTCGTTAAATCAGATGTGTCTATTCCTCAGACTAGGGTTGTTAATACCGAATCAAAAACCTAAAAAAAAAATCGAACCGAAATAGAACAAATACCGAACCGAAAAAAAACCGAACCGAACCAAACCGAAAAATTCGGTTTCGGTTTCGGTTTTCGTCTCCAAAAAAACCGAACCAAATCGTTTGAACCAAAATGAATAAAACGACGTCGTTTTACAAGTGTCAATCAAGTTTGATGTTGTTGGGTATGCTGTTGAATATCTCTCTTTGTCCCATATGAAAGTAGCATTTGGTATGTGCCATAGTTTGATACTTAACAATGATTATTGGGGTTCTTGTAGGTTTAAGAAAATAAATGTTAAGTTGCCAAAGAAAAACTCCCTAGCTGAGAAAGTGAGAATGGTGGACAAGTTGAGTATAGTTTGAGAATGGATTTAATTGAGTATTTTTATGTGATATTAGGATTATATTTTTATTTGGATGGACTGTAGATTGTTTTAAACTTGGACTATGGAGTGTGGACTTTGGTTTATGTTTGTTGATGTTTGAAACTTTGAATTTGTGATGTAAACTTTCGGTAAACATTTGGCCATTTGCTATAGTTTGAAACTTTGAATGTGTGATTTGTGACTAATTTGTTGTAGTTTGATTTGATTTGACATAAACTATGTTTCACACTTTCACAAAGTTATTGAAAAAATTAGCTAATGAAGATCTTCGAATTTTCGAAACTAATAGAAAGAAACAGTATTTTTTTAGAAAGTATTTTTTATTTAAAAAAAAACAAAAAAAAACCGAAAAAACCGGAAAAAAAAAATCAAACCGAACTATTCGGTTTTTTGTAAAAAAGAAAACCGAATCGAACCGAACCGATTAAAAAATACGATTTGATTTTCGGTTCAGCCTAATAACTGAATCGTTTGTACCGATTAACAGCCCTACCTCAGACTATCTAATGGCAAGTTATAAAAATTCTTAATGAATGGATGCTTGAATCCGCCACTCCATCTAAACCTATAGAAAATAAAAGGGTTGAAGAAATTCTACAATATGATGATGGGGATGTTATTATCAAATTTGATAACAGTAGAAGATCAACTAGATTATCAGTCTCGGATGATAGTCTATCTTCTATCTCATCAAAAAAAGGTGAGAATATTCACTCTCAAAGGTTTATACTCCAAACTAATCTATAAAATCCTCTTCATCAGGCACCAAGGTTCCTAACATGATTTTTGACGGAACTTGTACTTCGTCTCAACATATTCCTCAAGAGATTTACCATGAAGAACCTGAGACATTGTCGGAATTCAATGATATTTCATTAATAAATTTCATTTCTATTCCTTTCACTTATGATCGGAAAACTTGTGTGTTAAAGATTTTATGCAAGAAAAATATATGCCCTTCAGAAAATGGTTCTTCTATAACTTCACAGAAGAAGAACAACAACAAAATTATAAAACCCTTTATTATGGCATTATTGATGCCCAAAGGAAAGTCATTCCTTTCCCCATTTGGTTTTTAGAATATTCTATCAATGAAAATTCTCCTTGTTTAAACGTGCTTAAGTCCTTAGAGAAAAATTGGACTACAGCAAAAGGTAATATAATTACCTCTATTCACCCGCTTTCAAAACATCTGAAAATAAAGGCAGGAGAAGCTAATATTGAGTTAGTTGCTTTCAGTCATGAAAAACAACATAATTATACAAATTTGACTCTTCAAACTATGTGCTCTCAACGTGGGAGAATGGAAGAAAAATTAGAAAAAGTTACACAACCTCCCATAATATAGGATACTAAATCCATATTATCTTCCTCTGTTATTCATTCTACTCCAAAGGTAGTAGAACCTTCTATTTTAAAACCAAGTATTAATATCACTATGCCTAATAAAAATGATATTGATATTGTATCCATTCTAACTCAGCAGTTATAATCTTTCCAGCTTGGTAATCATAAAGCTGGTGAGAATAAAGCTCAAATAGCTACTAACTCAGAAACGTTATCTGATTTAGATAATGAATTAGATATTAATGAATTTGAAAACCAAATTCTTGCCATGGAAGATGACCTTAAAAAAGATCGTACAGGTAAGATTCCTAGCATAAATCAAAATATTTTTGGAAGAAGCACTGCTTTTGGCAAAAAAAATTAATTCTTACTGCTTCAACCAGATATTATTATACTCGTTCTACTCCTCAGGACTTATTATTCGAAGAAAAAAATTTGAATATTAAGGCTAGCTTTAGTGCTAAAACCATCTATGAATGGAATATTGATGGATTGTCTGAATATCAGATAATCACTTTACTTCATAGAATGACTATGTATTCTACAGTTTGCATATGTAACGATCCAAACCAAAAGTTATGCTAAACTTTACGATTTAGGTTTTCTGCGAATTATGCATCTTGTAAAATTTTGTTAATGACTCTTTTTTTGGGGCGAGAATTTGGTCATACTTTCTTCGCGGGAGTTGTAGAGTATTTAATTTCGTACACATAGGATTTTTTGGGGAATTTTTCGGGTTATCGAGCTATTTCTTTCGATTTTTGGAAGTTCGTATGTGAAATTATGTATTTTAAAATATTTTTCTTGGCGGTTTACTTGGGGCCGTTGGATATTGATCAGATCAAATTGTGGTTGTTGATCTGATCAGAAATTTTTGATATAAATACTGAGTTTTTGGTAGAAATACGGATTACTTCATAGAAATACAGAAAATTTGTATGTATGCGACCCGTATACCTATTTTGGCCCGTTTGCATTGCCGATTTCGACCCACCGGAAAACGCCATGGTTGTCGGCGTTCTTGGTATAGATTTAAAGCTCTTCCTCTTCTCTTTCGATTCATGTATTCATTTGTGAATTTTGTATAGGTTTTGTGGGCGAAAAATAGCCGGGAACTCGCCGAAATTCGGGTGGATTCGGTGGCGGCGTTCCGGTCATTTTTTGGCGTAGTTTTTTGGTGGGTTCGGTTGAGTTTGGTCTAAGGGTCAAAACCCCTTTGGTTTGGGGGGGGGGGGGGGGGGGGTTGGTGCGTCGCCGACGTCGGAATCGACTGGAAAAGTTTTCGGGCGATTTCGGCCACCATGGGCTTTTAGGCTCAATTTCGGCCAATCGCCGTATAATTGGGTCTCGGTCCCATTAGGAAAGTTGTTGGGCTAGTTGTGATATTTCCAACGAGTGGTCAAACGCCCTTATCAGAGTTGTTTGCGCTGGAGGCGCGTCTAGTTCACGCACCACCTCCCGCAGCAGAGCTTCGATGAGTCGAAAATCCTTTCCCCGTGGGGTTTCCGGGATGGTTTCTGAGTTGTTTTTCACGCGTTTTATTGAATTCTGAAATTAAATGAATTGTTATTTATTCAAGAAACCGCGAGAAAGATTTTGGCGAGGGAACTTCCGCCGGGACTCAGGGCTAGCTGTTTACTGTGAGTAGACACTTTGATTTTCACAGTTGGTTTGTGAGTCTATGATTATGCTTTTACAATTATGCATTTACGGGTATGCATTTTTGATTATGTATTTTATGAGCATACATTGGTTCGGAGGCACATATGATTTGTTTTTACACAGAGAATGGTTATTATTGATGCATCGATGTTATGGCCTCTCGACTGATCCCCGAAATGCTCCGGGAGGGTTATGACAAGCACCTGACCCATGAATACACAACACCCAGGAGGGTTAGGATAAGCACCTGACCTGGGCATGTTTATAACTTGAGGGAAACATACTCAATTTATTGCCTTCACACGTTACACAACACGCAGGAGGGTTAGGACAAACACCTGACCTGAGCTTGATTGTTTTGACTCGCATGATTTTGATGTGCATTTATTGTGAAAAACATGTTGGATTTATATTTCCGATTTATGTGATATATTATTTTTTTTTCACTCACTCTGACGGTTTTATTATTTATATGTTTTTCTCTGGGTTTTTTGGTTTCCTTCTTGCCCAGTTTGCAGTTTCTATCCTGTGGTTGTGCGTCGTCGTCGGAGGCCTAGAGTTCAAGTCACTATTCTTTTCTAGTAGGTTCTTGGTTTAACCTACTAGCTTTGTATATTGTAAATTAGAAGTCACTCTGAGTACTATGTTAGTTTGTTTATCTTGAAATTCTTTTCGAGTACTTACTGGATTTTGAATAAAAAGTGTAAAGAAATGCTTTTACTGTTATTCAGTAGTTTGTGAATTTGAGAAATCCGGATGGGAATCGGTGTCCCACGGTTTGGCTTTTGTGGACTATTTGGAAGTGTGTTTTCATTGCAGGTTTTTGGTTTACTCATTTTATAAAGTAAACTCTGGCGAAATTTTTTAAAAGGTTGTAGTGTTGTTAGGATCTAATTCCGGTTTAGGCAACTGAATCGGGGTTGGGTTCTTTCAGCATATCTGCTCATAATTTAGATAAACAAATTGCGGAATACATTGTTGCAGGATTTGCTGGCCAACCTCTTGGTTGGTGAGATAATATCATTTCTCCAGATCAACAATAATAAATTTTAAATGCAACTAAAATTATTTAAACTCCAGTGACCATGAAAGATGAACAAGGTCATGACAATATTATATATACATAAACTCCTATTTCTAATGTAGTTTATACACTGCTTACTTCCATTCTATTGACTTTCATTGGGTCTAACCTAGTATCCTTCGAAATAAACAAAGACTTATTAGTCAATCTCAAATGCTTTACCTTAACTCAGTTCACGTGGTATAATGATGTATTCTTGTCCAAATTTATGAGTAGGACAGATGCCAACGCTGACTTCTGGAAGGAGAAGTTCATTGCAGGCCTTCCTACTCTTTTTGTTGAAAAGGTCAAAGACCGTATTTTGAGAAAGCATGGAGGAAACTCCATTCCTTATTATGAATATACATATGGACAACTCATCAGTGAATGCGTTGCTGAAGGCTTATCCCTTTGCAATAATATTAAGCTTAAAACCCAATTAAAACACCAACATTTGACTGGCAAAGAAGAAATTTGTGAATTCTGTGACCAATTTGGTTTTGATCTCCAAATCCCGAACAAGCATAAAGGATCAGATTCAAAATCCTATTCAAAGAAAAAGAA
Source organism: Geum urbanum (assembly GCA_946800695.1). Classification (NCBI taxonomy): domain Eukaryota; kingdom Viridiplantae; phylum Streptophyta; class Magnoliopsida; order Rosales; family Rosaceae; genus Geum; species Geum urbanum. The sequence continues at coordinate 61,713,393 of OX327002.1, forward strand.
ATGCTTTGTTAAGAAATCTTTTCTCCCTCAGGAAATGAAGAAAAAGCGAAATTCAAAACCATATTATATGAAGAATTATTCCCAGAATTCTTCCAGCACTATTATTTGCAGAAAATGTGGTAAAACAAGCCATTATGCTAATAAATGCTGGACCAAAAAGAAAATTAATGAAATTTCTGATGAAGGTCTAAAAAAGTAACGTTTAGCAATTCTTCTAAACCCTTCTGACAATGAGTCAGAAGAACAGGTCAACATTATTGATCAAAATTCTGATAGTTTTGATTCCGAGTCTTCATCCTCATCAGACTGTGGTTGTAATGCAAATCATACAAAGTCATTCTTGAGATGAACGGATTTAGTATAAACGTGCTTACAACTCAAGAAAGATCTATTCTTGACTTAATTAATGGGATCCAATATCCTGAAACCAAGAAGAATATGATCAAGCATTATTTAAAAACAATAAAAATGGAGAATAAACCCTGATATTTTCCTTATATTCCAAAGGAGTCGTAATCCTTAAAAGAAGTCTTTGATGGGTTAAAACCCACTCTTCCAAGAAATTGTCTATTTCTGACTTACAAGAAGAGATTAACTCCATAAAAATGGAGGTAAATATTATCAAAGAAAGATAAACTTCTATTTCTGACTTAAGAGCAAAAGTAAATAACTTAAAAATAGAAACCAAGTTTCTCAGAGAAATTATTAACAAGATTATTCCTGAACAAGGATAATCTTCTATTCCGGATGAAGAGAAATTTCTCAACATCATTAACCAAGTAACTTACCAAAAATAGTATTCTAATATTACTATTGTCATAGATAAAGACTATGTCTTTAAAGGAATCGCTCTCATTGACAGCGGAGCAGATCTAAATTGTATCAGTGAAGGGGTAATCCCTACGAGGTAATATGATAAATCATCACAGTCGTTAAACACTGCTAGGATCTAAACTAAAAATCAGGTATAAATTATCTAATGTCTATATTTGCAATTCAAGTATGTGTTTCAAAACTACCTTTGTTATGGTCAAAGGTTTAACACAACAAATTATTTTAGGAACTTCTTTCCTTAGTCTTATTGAGCCATTTATGAAAACAACTGAACGGATCATTTGTGAAATTGAAGGTCAAAAGATCGTTTTTGACTTTATCACTAAGCCTCAAACTCGTGGAATTGATATGATCAAAAATACTCTTATTTTCAAGGAAAATCAGATAAATTTTATCCAATCTCATTTAAAAGTTATGAGTATTATAACTCAAATTAACTCTCGCCAAAATCAGATTAAATCTTTATCTGATATTATCAAAAGGGACATATGCAGTGATTTACCTAATACTTTCTGGAAAATGAAAAAAAAAACATATTATCACTCTTCCTTATGAACCCAACTTTAAGGAACAAAATATTCCTACTAAAGTCAGGTCATCTTAAATGAATGCTGAGCTGATCGAATATTGTAAAATAGAAATTAATTCTCTCTTGGAGAGAAAACTTATTAGGAAGTCCTACTCCCCTTGGAGTTGTACAGCCTTTTATGTTAATAAAAGTGCTGAAATCGAAAGAGTAACTCCTAGATTAGTGATCAATTATAAACCTTTGAATAAGGTACTCAAATGGAATAGGTATCCATTACCTAATAAAAAAGACTTATTATCTAGGCTCCAATCAACCTCTATTTTCTCAAAGTTTGATTTAAATTCTGGATATTGACAGATCTAGATTGCTGAAAGTGATAGATATAAAACAGCCTTTACAGTACCTTCGGGCCACTAAGAATGGAATGTTATTCCCTTTGGGATTAAAAACGCTCATTCAAAATTTTAGAATATTATGAATGATATTTTCACACCTTATTCTTCTTTCTCTATTGTTTATATAGATGATATCCTTATTTTCTGACATTCGCTTGACCAACACTTCAACCATCTGAATATTTTCATAAATCTTATAAAAAAAAGTAGGTCTTATTGTATCTGCTAAAAAGATGTCTAATTTTGAGGAAAAAAAATCCGCTCCCTTGGCAAGAAATTGAACAAGGAAGAATTATCCCTATTGAGCGAGCTATTCAATTCGCAGAAAAATTTTCATATGAATTTAGGGACAAAACTCAGCTTCAGCGCTTCTTAGGGAGCTTAAATTCTATTGCTGAGGATTATAAAAACTTGTCTGCTGATAGCCTTCCTCTTTATGAAAGATTGAGGAAGAATCCTCCTCCTTGGAATGAAATCCATACCAAGGCAGTAAGACTTATTAAGTCTAAAGTAAAAAGCCTCCCTTGTTTAGCTCTTGTCTCACCAACCAGTTTTAAAATTGATGAGACAGATGCCTCAAACATAGGTTATAGAGGAATACTAAAGCAAAAATTTCCTAATTCATAAAAGAAAAAATCATCCAAATATAGTTTTGGAAAGTGGAATGATGCCCAGAAAAACTACTCCACTATAAAAAAATAAATTCAGGCTATTGTCAATTATATTTCAAAATTTCAAGATGATTTATTAAATCAAGAATTTTTATTTAGAGTTGATTGTAAAGCAGCTAAAGATGTTCTTGAAAAAGACGTTAAAAATTTAGCTTTTAAACAAATATTTGCAAGATGACAATCTATATTATCTATATTTGATTTTAAAATTGAGTTTATTAAAGGAGAAACCAACTCTCTCCCTGATATTTTAACCAGAAAATTTAATATAGGTACTAAATGAGCCAGTCCAGCCGAGGCTCTAGAGGAGGAATATATTCTTTCAATGGAAGAGGCAGAGGCAGAGAGGAAAGCAGCTTCCCAAGTTTTGCCACTCAAAGTTATTCAAACTCTCCTCCCCCTTCTCAATCTAGAAGGAGTGAGCATGCAGATGCAGCGGATTATTTATCCTCTGGCAAGACCCAAGAGACATTTTCAGCAGCTCTTAAGGAACTTGTTCTTCCAAGTCTAAAGAAACCTTTAGAAGAACAAATTATTATTCTTCAGAAAGGAGACAAGAGATATTTTAACTCTCCTAATACTCTGACAAGAAGGTATTTTGAACCTGAAGCTAATTTCTCCCTTTTAGGGAAGAAAAATAGGAGATATTATGAATGCAGCCTTATGGAAATTGGTTCAGTAAAGTTTCATCATATGAACCAAAACAAGCATATTGAAGATATTTCCTTCAGCAAAGCGTTTATTCAACGTATTGTCCATATCTCATAATGGAGTCTTAATCCTAACAAGTCAATGGACTTAAAATTTATCCAGGCTAGTTATAATTATTAGGATTATATTGAAGCATGGAGAAAGATCTTTTATTATCAAAATAAGGCTAAAAAACACACATGGTTTATAAGGATAGAACCTACTATTTTAAAGCAGAAACTTCCTTACTGGTTCTACAGTTGGTTCCGTTCTATGGGTCCAGGAGAGGACTTCCTTCCTAAGGAACTCTCAAAATCTTATGAAGAGTATATTATGAATAATTCTAAGTTTAACGGATTCAGGGTGATCAGTGGGAGTAATATTCTCCACTTTATTGCAAGGTTTAGCCTTCATTGGATTTGGCAATGGACTTATTTAGTTTGTCACCTAGAAATATGGGTTTTCTCTAAGAACTTAAGCACGTTTAAACAAGGAGAATTTTCATTGATAGAATATACTAAAAATCAAATGGGGAAAGAAATTACTTTCCTTTGGGCATTAATAGTGCCATAATAAAGAATCTTATAATTTTGTTGTTCTTCTGTGAAGTTAGAGAAGAGCCATTTTCTGAAGGGCATATATTTTTCTTGCATAAAATCTTGAACGCAAGTTTGCTGATCATAAGTGAAAGGAATAGAAATGACATTTATTGATGAAATATCATTGAATTCCAACAACGTCTCAGGTTCTTCATGGTAAATCCCCTGAGGAATATGTTGAGACAGAGTACAAGTTCCACTAAAAACTAGGTTAGGAACCTTGGTGCTTGACGAAGAGGCTTTTTTATAGATTGGTTTGGAGTATAAAACCTCTGAGAGTGAATATTCTCACCTTTTTTTGATGAGATAGAAGATAGACTATCATCCGAGAATGATCATCTTGTTGATCTTCTACTGTTATCAAATTTGATAATAACATCCCCATCATAATATTGTAGAATTTCTTCAACCCTTTTGTTTTCTACAAGTTTAGATGGAGTAGCGGATTCAAGCATCTATTCATCAGGAGTTTTAATATCCTGCCATTGGATAGTCTGAGGAATAGACACATCTGATTTTAACAAATTAGTCTCAATTAAGACTGTTGCTCTCTTTGCATCATAAGTTTTTGCTCTTGGGATGAGGGTATTCATTGCTTTGTAATACACCCGATATGTAATATTTAGTAGCTCAGAACCTTCTTTTAGATTATAGCCACTGGTTTTAACATTTAACGTTAAAATATCCAGAATATTTCTGTCTGTCAAAGAGACACATGAATTATGGAAGTAGTTAAAATAAACTGGACTATTATATAGGTTCGTTTGAATGATTCCTAATAAGGAGTCATTAAAATTCAGGTGCCTGCAGTCTCTTAAGGCAACAAATAATGAGGCATTTAAGCCTCATCTGGAAAGTAGTCGAATAGCCACTTGAACCATACCCAGATGAAAATATATGTATTTATCTTTATATCTCTTGATTTCTTTAAGTTGAAATAACTGAATAGTTTTATGTTCATTTCCGATAGGAATAGTTTGTTCAATTGTTTTGATGGTCATAGCCATATTCAAATTGAACATATTCATGGAATATATCATTGAAAGTTTAACCTTCGGGAGACTCCAGCTATGAAGCTAATTCTCAATATTAGAGAATTCAATATCCTCTTCATTTTTAATATGATTGATAATATTTTGAGGAATATAACTCCTCGAGTTGGAAGAACTAGATCTAGAAGAACTTGTTCTTGATAATTTAGACAACATTTCAAAATAAATAAAATACAATAATTGAGCAGATACAATGAATGAAAATGAAAAAGACTTTGCCTTATACGGCTGTCAACGATTTATGAAAACTTACCCTGTACCGCTTCTTTCGTGCAATGATTGCTCTTCTACGCGATTTAAGATGCCGTTCGATAAGGTTCCGACTCTGATACCAACACACACAGAACCAACTCAATCTCAAACTTTATTTATCGAAAAAGTGTTTACAATAGGATTACATTTCACCGACAAAAATGCCCAAAGCAGAAACAAAGTGTCCACACCCAAAAAAAATACGAAGAGGGATAGCATCATAAAATTGAGAGAGAAACGAAAAATTGTATAACTTGACCCAAACAGAAAAGAAAAATTAACTACGTGCAGTTCTCACTAGAAAACAAAAGGAACCGTCGGAGATTCGCATGATCTCGGACGAGAGTGTATCTGCCGAACTAGAGCACAAAAAAAGAGAGGGCAAAATCAAAGTATACTCTGGTTGACTAAGGCTGATTTGTTTTTCCTGTTTTATAGTCGGTTATTATTACGATTTCTTTAAATTCTATTATGAATCGGTGGTTTATTTCCAGTTTTGAAGGTTTGAAATAGCTTACAGTTAGTGGTGACGGACCATTGCTTAAGATTTGTTTTTTCCTCCTCTTGCTAAAGTGTATATAATTATGGGATTTATGGGGTTGTAATGTACTTTCCCGTTGCTTATGTATGTTTGTAATAACAGGGTTGTCAAGATTCTGGGTTTTTGCTTCAACTGCTCAACTGCACCACAGGGTTGGCTTCCATTGCAGGTATATTGAACTACTATTAACTGTGAATTTTTAAGGCTATTGCTTTCCTTCCTCCCCATAGGTTCGTAGCCTAGATAGATGATTTTACAGATTCACAGGTTCCTATTAATTCTATAAATTGGGTTTTAAAAAATTGGAACATCTGGGTTGTTTGTTTGGGGGCTGGGTATCGATTTGATTGGTTTTGTTGTGGTTCTTCTTTTGGTTAAATTGGATGGTTTGGGTCATCTGTTGTTCTTATTCGGTTTCTATCATTGATGAATTGCTGATTTTGCTTTTGGTTAAATTGTTGGATAAAATTTAATTCAAGTATGATAAAATGAGTTATTAACTTATGCTATGCTCTATATAGGAAGATGAGATAAAATGATATTCAAGTTTGGTACATTATAGAAAATCTGTTGTGAGTACCTTGTAGCCACACCTATAGTAGATTGTACTTATATGACGAGGTATATGAGTCGTATGTTGATGTAACATAGCATATTGTTAACAAATTAACTTATGGATGTATATGAATGCTATAAGTGCCTTAGATCGTTATTGACTATACATTCACTTTTAATCTGCTATATTGTTTTACCTATGGTTTGGATAGCATATTGAACTTATTGTGGATTGAAAGTACTGCTATCAATGGTAAAGAGTTATAGTGAGCCAATCATATCTAATGCTCCAGAACGTAGAAATGCTTTTTAGTGCTTCTGTCTATGTCTTGCTTCATATTGTGACTCTGGCTGACTGTCAATGTATTATGTTATAAATATTGATGTTGCCCCCTTCTTCAATTTGTTTGGTGTGCTTTAGTGCATTGGGTGTATGACAGACTCTATTTTTTTTTTTGTATTTTGTGATATGGAATGACATCACTCAATTTTGTTTTTTTTAGCATAAAATCCCATAGAGCTAGGGTCGGTGGGAGTGGAGGGATTAATCAAGAGCGGCAAGTGCAAATAGAAGATGAAGCTCAAGGAAGAGTGAGAGGACCCATTAGGAAAGGTAGAGATTTGCCTTATATTTGTACTTTATGTTTTTTTTTCATTCCTTATTTTTTTCACTCTTTTTTCAAGGTTGTGAAATGGTTGTTTTAAGATCACAACACTGTATCATTGGCATGTTCTGTACGTTTGTAGTATGTGAATCTTTTGTGTGCTCTATATATTGTCCCTCTGTTATAATTCTGTGTATGTATATCATGTTTGCCACTAAAAGTTTTGATTGTTTAAGCGTATATATGGAGGACTATGCTATAGACTACAACAAGATAGCAGAATGATGGAACACACTACGCATGTGGGAGCGTGGCCTTTTTGCACAATTTGAACAAAAAAAATACAACCGACACTTCGCACACGCGAGTGCGACACTTTTCCAAGAAGTGTCCAAGAAGACTAGAATAGATACATAGGTGACATGGATAACAAAGATAAGAGGATCATTATAGGTTGTTAATTGATAGTGTATGTATTGGTTTGGTACAAATTATGTACTCAAAAACAAATAACAAGACAAATTATGATCTGCACGTGCAAGCGCAACACTTTCTGCATGTCTTCGAACAATCCGCACTCTTATTAATACATCGATTACATGCACGCGCGAGCGCGACATTCTTCAATTCAGTAGAACGTGAGGAAGGAGTATTCACAACGAACGTTGTATATAGAGAAGTTTTGCTACCCTACGATTAATCCAACTTTAAAAGGTACACCGGTGCTAACTATGATTCACAATACTTTAATATTCACGAAATGAAATATATATTTACCATATGTAAATTTTCAGAACTATGGGTATCTTGAACTCTATCACTGTTAAGAAGACAAATTTAGAACATCGAATCACGAAGATGATAACCACAAATACGTGGCAAGTGACAATTGACTAAATGGTGGTGAATGTTGACAAATATTATGTTTTAGTCGTTTCTCTTCAAATATTTTTGGTGTTATTTTACAAACAATGTATTTAATATTGTAGTGGTTGAGTTATATATTTCGTGAAATTATATAATTTTACAGTTTAAAATTAAATATCCAATAATTCACACACGTAAATAATGTATATTTTTGTTCTATTTTTTTTAAAATGTATTGAATAAGAATATTGAGAATGAACAATTAGTAATGTTGACTTATATATTGCACATGCAAACAAGACGTTTTTCTATGCGCACATGCACTTAATTAGTAATAATAGTTGAATTGCACCTAAAACAATATAAATGAACACACTTATTAAATACATTCAAATATAAATTCACACCTCAATCAATATACAGACAATCGCACGCACGAACATGATGCTTTTCCGTATGCGCATATACACGTACAGGAAGACTAGTACATATCAAAGCAACATCGGTCCTATTTGTATATTCATCAAATTGCTTTCTTAGAAACCACATGGGTGGTGAACTTTGGAGTTAGAATTGAAATCATTCTATACTAAATTATTCTGCTTTAATAATATCATTAAGGAGGAAAGTTATTTTAAGGTTGATAATTTTGCCATCAACAGGGCTAGTGGCTCATGCAATCCCGTGCAAGTGTCAAGTGTGCATGCCATTGCCAACCAACCCGTTGTACAAAAAGCGTAGTGGGCCCATGGCCCATACCAGTGAGTGATCCACAATAGGAGGAGGAGAGAATGTGACCTCTCTCTCTCTCTGGAGTCAGGACTCAGGAGTCAGGACCATCCAATGGCCAAAGCCCATTAGTTATTTAGTTAGGTGCCAAAGTGAGCGAGTGTTACTGCTCGATCGAAGAAATGAAGTGGGCACATGGATCGATCTCCACTCTCTGATTCCAGCTAGTTCCTCAGGAGTCGGTTCATCTCAGTGAATGGGGAGAGTGGGCAGTTTCTGTCTCAACTCTCAACTATAAGCCTGTTCGCGACTCTGCAATTGTTCACTCATGCATGTTTGGGTCACTTGGATGGATCATCAGACTGTATCGCAGTTGTGGATCAGAAAGGTATCCAAACAAAGCTCAAGGTTTGCGATGCTCTTCAAGATCGTGGGCCACCCTTATCATAATCTTGGGTTGGGCCGCGGTCCAAATCTAAAAGTGCTGAATAGTTGATCTTGGGCCCTAGGTTTATTTTATCATTTTATCTGCACCCAAATGGTTGTCCATTTGTCAAGCTGCAAATCATTTGTATTAATGTTTTTTTTTTTTTTGAAAAGGTGCAAAATTTTATATCCACTCGGATAGGAATACAGAACTCCATCGAATTACTCGGTTCGCTAAAAGAGAAACCTTATAGTACCGCTATACTAAATAAACAATATGACGCTTAACAGAACTTAGACTAACAAACCAGTGTAGTTCAAAGGGCTTCAAAATTTTTTGGGTGTACCACTCCTTAGTTAGCTAGGAGCCCTTTTCTACATGGCAACCGGAGCTCCCGGATCTACCTTCTTCCTCTTATTTCCAGCATTTCATTCTTTCACATCTAAATCCAAGCAAAATGGCCCAAGTCTCCAACATAATTCTCCCATGTCCACCCAGGCCCAGTCCATCCTGGCCCATGGTTGAATTGCATCTAGAAGCCCAAGGGAATCACCATCCTGGCGTCGTTTTCCAGGCCAGAGCCCCATCACATTGCAGGCCACCAATGGACTCCATCACAACGTCAGCTTGATGAAGCTATAGGCTCCCTCTCGAACTCCTCGCCTGTCCATCTCCGTCTGCAGGAAACGACAACACCAAACAGAGGAGAATGGCCTAAAGTATCCTGCAATCCACCAGGAGGCGCCTCCCCAATCCCATCGGACCATGCAGAGCCCAGCACCACCACCAAACTATCATACGCCGTCATGGAATGAAAACAAAAAGGAAGAAAGTGAAAGACAATAAACGTCGTTGAGACTAATCTCCATTTTTACTGAGAGAGACAAAACCCAAAACCGTCGGTTTACAGGAACAATCTCCGGCCTTAGAAAGGCTCCGGAGCACCAGAAAAGAGAGAGGGAATCGCTGGTGGTGAAAACTTTAACCCATAGAAAAAATAATTGTAGAGATGTAGAAGAGTAATAAATAGTATATATTTGTGTACAATTTTTAAAAGCAAAATCCTCAAAAGAAATAAATAATAGAAACAATTTTCTTTTTCGAGGGAAACGATCCTCAAAAGAAAACCATAAACGGGGCAAATGGGAAATCACTAATGGAATTATTAGTACAGGTTGAGAAAAATGCTGAGAAAGTTCATGATTTCCTATCATTTTTACTAGGGCTGTTACTTTCGAACCGAAAACCAAAAAAAACCCGAATCGAAACCGACTCGTAACCGAAAAAACCGAAACCGAATAAAAACCGAACCGAAAAGGAAAAAACCGAACTGAACCAAATAAAATCGGTTCGGTTTCGGTTTTTCGATTCGGAAAAACCGAACCGAACCGATTGAACCGAACCGATTGAAAATGAGTAAACGACACCGTTTTTGCCTTTTGGTAAATCAGAAAATCCCTAATAGGCTAGCTAATACGTTTTGGTGCGCAACCCTCCAGCCCCTCCTCAGTCATCAGTCCTTACTCCTTAGGTCCTCTCTTCGCAGTCACACTCTGCACTTCTGCAATCTCACTCTCACTCTCAGTCTCCTCCTCTCACTCTCACAGTCTCACTCTCAAACTCAGTCTCTCACACACCTCACAAAGTCACGAGTCACACCGTCACAGCTCCACTTCACCGAATCACCGTCGCAGCTTCACCGTCACAGCCCCACTTCACCGTCTTCGCAGGCTCTCAAAGTCACCATCGTCTTCACTCGACCAGACTTCCTTCTTTCACAGAATCTCATTTCCAAGTTACGAACTGATCTTCTTCAGGTAATCGAGTAAGATGTAAGTTGGTATACTGTGATAGTGTTGGACTGTTGGGTATATTGTGATATGTAACCGAACGATTTGGTTTACTATGAGTGTGATTGAAAAGTTGATTTACTGTGAGATTGATTTGATAAGCTCAGTTGTTAAAAACTGATCAGTCTGTGTAAATTATAATTTAACAGATCGACATATATATATATGACATATAATCAAGTCTTCTAATATTTGAGGGGTAGGAGTAGGAGGGTGTCTTTGAATTTGTAGTTTTCTGACTTTTCTCTGTGTGGATTTCGTTGAAATGTACCATATCAGATTATAAGATGGTTTCAGAGACCCATCAAGAGACACTGCTCTAAACGGAGCTAGTTCAACAATTTTCAAAACCAACATTATAGTAGTGCTGGTGTGATTATGACTGGGTGTTGGTAATTGAATTACATCGGCTCTCATAAAGACCACCTAGTACCTGTTTATGATAAGGTTTTGACGTTTCTACCTATGTTCTTTACCATTGTCAGATTGTCAATGACAACATAATTTAGTTTTTGTGGTATCTACTTGTGTTCTCTTCCTTTAATACTCTGGTCAAGACCAATTTTGTGATAAGAGGGCAGTGATCTTAATGTATGTGATTGAACAATCGTGAATTGAATATGCTGAAGGCAGAGGTGAAGGCTGTTAGTAGTTGGTAGAGTTAGATAAGAGCTGTTGAAAGCCTACTTCAAAATGCATATTGCAAGTTTCTATCTCTATACAAGGGATAGACTTGGAAACTAAAAATAGTATGTGGCCTAGATGAACTTAGTTAGTAAGGCTTCCTAACATGGGTTTATGCTATATATGTTCATTTTATTGATCATCTGTCTCACTAGCATGGTTTAGATTTCTTCTAACTCTTTTCATGAAATTTATTACAGAAGGTCGTTGATTTGCAGAATAATTGTTATGCCTTCTAAATTTGAACCTTAACCATATCAGGATGCTCAAACTTGAGCTCTTTAACTGTTAAAAAACTATCCTCGAAACCACAAGGATGCTCATATGAATTTCCACAATGTAGAGAATGACAACAAATTTCTACAATGTACAGAAAGATAACAAACTTTGGTGTGTGTGAATATGTGATAGTGATACGGTGATTGAACGATGAGTGATACTGTGAATTTGTGATACTGTGATTGCAATGTTTCTCACTTTGTGATTGAAATGTTTGTGACTGCATACAATTGATTGAATTGAATATCAATGTTAACTTAAGCATGAAGCCAAGAACTTGTATTGTATTGTATTCAACTTTAGATGGACTTAAGCATGAAGCCATGAACTTGTATTTTATTCAACTTCAGATGGACTTGGATTCAACTCTTATTTTTACGAAGTATGATGAATATTTATTTTATTGATTGGACTTGTGTAGTTTCATCGTTTTTTTCTTCTGAGTTTGATATCACAGAAAACCGAAAAAATAACCAGAAAATAACCGAACCGAACTAACCCGAATATATTTGGGTTATCACTTCATAAACTAAAAAACCGAACCGAACCGAACCGATTAAAAGTTTTGGTTCAGTTTTTGGTTCGGACAGAAAACCGAACCGTTTAACCCGATTAACAGCCCTAATTTTTACCGAGTGTCTCAGTTGGAAGAAGTCGAAGAAGAAGCTTCGCCGAGATTCTTTTCCTTTATTTGATACCAAACGACATTAGTAGATGAGAGACACTACTGTAACTAGTAGGCCTCTAATTTGACCTTTCATAGTAGATTTGTGAAATTGTCGCTAAATTGAAACAAATCTCTTGAATATCTCTATCTATTTATTGACCATTGGTTGACTACATTGACATATGCTTTTCCATTTCAATGTTACCGCGTATACTATTATTACTATCCACCCTGAAGCTCGCATAATTAAGTAGGTCTCTTGGCATGAATGCGTGATCATTTTCGTACTTACTCAAGCAACTCTACAAGTCAGCTCATTGTAGAGTTCTTCTGTCGTCGACCGTTTACTCGTGCTCGAGCTAGATTGATGATTTATCCAATCCAAGGACGACCTACAACTCCAAATATACAATATATATATATAGCACCAAAAGGTGACTGTTTTCTTAATTTTATTTTTAGAATTTCTTAATCTGAAAATAGAATGAATTTGTACTTGCGTTTGTGTGTTATTGCGATCTCTTATTCTTCACGAAATAAAATCAACGGATCCTGATTTGTTTTATGTGGACAGTATTGACAATACATTCATTTGATTCTATAATGCTGACATACTGTTCTATAAAGTTGATGAACTGAAATTTTCGATGGGGATATGATTTAGCATTTCAGCTGTATTTGGCTTAAAGTGTAGCGTCATTCTGGTCATGCATAGTCACTTTGAGTAACAACTTGGCTTGCGTATGAGTTCTTACGACATATATAATGGCGGCAGTGTGAAACTATAGTAAACTACAGTATAGTATAAGTGTATAACATCAAATTGCACATACAAAGGGCAAAGATTTCAAAGGAAGCAAAGCGGGTATCGACGATGGACTATGTAGTAGTAGGTTCATTGTCATGTGAGAGTTGAGAATTAAAGGGCCGGGATTGACGTAGGTGGTGGGTGTCAGGTTAAAAAAGACGGGACTCCGGCTGTCCCACACCGTGCTCGATCTCCTTTTCTTTTTCTGTTTTTTCCGTTCGGCCCAAACCAATTGACAACCCCACGCCACCTCCCCGCAATGACTTTTGCATTAAAAGCTGTAAAAGGTCAACTCTCTACCTCACCTTGTCTCCTCCAATTACAATCCTCCCTCGCAATTGCTTTGCTTGCTTGCTTTCACCCCTTCCTCTTTTCTCACCTCTTTCTCTCTCCGAACCAAAATTCCAGTCAGCCATGAAATGAAAACGGCTACTACTCTCAACGTTACCTTTTGACCTCACATTCTCTCATCTCCCTCATCATTTACTTTACGGTCTCCGAGCAGTTCAATATTCCCACCCGAATTGAGTGGCTGCTCTGTTTGACCGCAGCAGGAAAAAGAGAGATTATAATAGATAGCACAATATCTGGTTTGCAATTTGACCCGAATCCCCTCCCTTTCGTATAATCAATCTCTTTGTTCTTTCTTCTCCACCAACAAGATCCCTTTCTCTACTTTGTAAATAAACTCTCTGTGTTCCCTCTCTAGAGTTTTGCACTAGTTACTAGCAGTTAAGTTTGTGTTTCATGGCTGTGGAGCTCATGATGGGTCTGGTTGACAGTTTTGCAGCCAAAATGGAAGAGAACAATGATGTCAAGGAAGCAGCCTCCGCTGGGATTCAGAGCGTCGAGAAATTCATAAGCTTGATTTCTTCTTCGACCTCTGAAACTGCATCTATGGAATACAGAGCCGTAGCTGACATGGCCGTGAACAAGTTCAGGAAGGTCATTTCACTCTTGGATAAAGGAAGAACCGGCCACGCTCGCTTCAGAAGAGCTCCTCTCTCACAATCTTCACAACAAGCTTTGACCAAAGATTCAACTCAGCCTTCATTCCAAGAGAATCAAAATATGAAAGCAGAGCAATCTCAATCCCCCTCTGCTTCTGCTTTCAAGGTTTATTGTCCCAAACCCGTGTTGCGGCTACCTCCTATGCCTCAGAATCACTATCAACAACAACCAGGAGCGAAGAGTTCTACTACTACGCTCAACTTCTCGGCTTCGCCGACGATTTCCTGTTCAAATTCTTTTATGTCCGGCGACACTACTACTCTGCAACACTCGATGTCGTCTGGGTTTCAGCTGACAAACATGTCAAACATGTCAGTGTCGTCTGCTGGGAAGCCGCCTCTTCCGTCTTCCTCTTTCAAGAGAAAGTGCCATTCAGTTGATGATGGTCCGGCTTTAAGGTGTGGTTCTTCCTCTTCACGATGCCATTGTTCCAAGAAAAGGTTCGTTCTTTCATTCTCAAGTTCAAAAATTTATCGATGTGGGTTATAATCCAAACGGTGATTTTAAATTGGGTTTTGTGGGTCGAGCAGGAAATCAAGAGTGAAGAGAGTGATTAGAATCCCGGCTATTAGCACGAAGCTGGCTGATATTCCGGCCGATGAGTATTCATGGAGAAAGTACGGCCAAAAACCCATCAAGGGCTCTCCTCATCCAAGGTTACCATTTTTACTCTGCTTATAATTACGTTCAATTTATTCTTGGTGGTTAGAGAATGTCGTAGTATGAGTCTTCAAACAGAGATTAATCTCCAACCTAGAAATGATTTGATCTATTCGAATTGTGTCAATGGTCATGATATCAAACAGTTTCCTTCACCACGTTGAGTTGCATTGACAACACTTCACTCAAGATTTATATATTTGAAATTTGGTGGATGCAAATCATAAAGTCAATGACTTAGCTTGTGGGAATTGTTGCAGAGGGTACTACAAGTGCAGTAGCCAAAGAGGGTGCCCTGCACGAAAACATGTAGAGCGAGCTGTAGACGATCCGGGAATGCTGATTGTGACCTACGAAGGCGATCACAATCACTCCCAAGCTGTCACGGAGGCAATGGCAGCCATCGTCCTCGAATCGTCTTAGTCAACTGCATCGAGCGGCCCAAAGCGGCCCAGCGGCGCAATTCTGCTTCTTATATTAAATAGCTAAAGTTTTGAGGGCACATATAGTCAACTCTCATCAGTCTCCAAGAGTATCAGTGGGGTGCGGCAGCTTGCCCATAGAAAACAAAACCAGAATGGTACCTTTGGCCTATGGTATTTTTATGATTTTTTCTTTATGGGTTTATTTTTTTATTTTTTTTGGGGGATGGTTTTCATTGAGCATCTTGTTTAGAAATAGGATGGAGATGATATAGAAGAATTAGGAATAGAGAAGAAGGTGGATTTGGTTGAAGGTCAATGAAACAATGCTAACTAAATGGCTTTTGTTTATGCTCTTAATATACTCTTTAGAATTGTTTAGCACATTATGGTGGAGTTTGCTGACTAATGCCCACTCATGGTTCATGCTTGCTTTGGTTTGGGGTTAAATAGTGAGGGGTTGACAATTTGAGGACTTATTCTATTGAAGGTGAATGTGTGTGGATGAGAGATATGGAGTTTCATGAACTCTGAAAATATAGGTTTTGACAAGTGGTGGTGTGGTACCTTAAAGTCTCAAACAAGGCAACTATTTAGCCAATGCGGATGGATTAAGTTAATATATTGCAAAGTAATTATGATGCTGTTATGGACTTATGGGTCATTGTATTGTTTGAAAAGTATTTTCAATGTTGAATTTGTTTTAGGAGTACTTTGGAGACTAGAGAGGCCATTTACCCCACCGGTACCCCACCTAAACTGTTATGTTAAATTTGAACGGCAATATTACTGGTTGGGGCCTTGACGGTGTAGGCTGGGGCTCTGGTTGTGGTATTCATAAGGAGCTGTAACAAATTTGTGCTAGCTGGGCCGGAAGAAGCAGACATAATCGGGTCATTCGGGAAAAAATAAAAAATATCATTAAATGAAGGGGAAGTTATTTTTAAAACCGATAAGATTTATAAAAAAAAATTAACTTGATATCAAGGTAAAAAATGTTCAATTTATGACACATTTTTTTTTCAAAAAAAAACTCAACTGACATCATTTTCTCTTAAAAAGGCCCAACAACTTATAAAACTTATTTTTTTTCTACCAATTTTGCCCTTCTTTTCTAATTTGAATTCTAACGGTCCTTTTTAAAAGAGAGCTGTAAAGCAACTCTCTCTCTCTCTAGCCGAATCAGACGACAAGACTCATTGGGATTTGTAACCCTTACCTCCACGAAGCTAAACAATAACTTAGTTGTTTCCTAATTCAATCGGTGTTCTCCTAATCGAAGAATTGAAGATTTTGAGATTTTGATGTTTAAAGGTAAATTCGACGTTTTGTAGTTAAAATTTGAGGATGTTGTAGAGGAGAAAGTTGTTTGTTATTTGATTTTGAGCAGAATAAGTCTCGGGTCGCCGAAAAAAGAATGAACGAATCGACAGTTATCCAGACAGCTACCTAGACAGTTATCCAAACAACTACCTAGACAGCTACCCATATAGCTACAACAATAAATCATGGAAAAAAATGATGTGATTGAAGAATATATTGAATAAAAGACCCCACAATTAGATTCAACATTACTTTCTCATCATATATAATTTCTCAAGAAAAAAAATGCTCCCTTTAATTTGTATATATATGCATGTAAACCATGAAAAAGAAGAGATTAAGAGGGAAATAATCTGATTAATTGATTAAATTATAGAGTCAATTAAGTGAAGTGTAGGGTAGTATAAGACGTCATTAATTCAAATGGAATTGAGTTTTGAGACAAAAACAGCTCTCTAGACAGCTACTTAGACAGCTACCCAGACAACTACAACTATAAATCATGAAGAAAAAAAATGATGTGGTGGAGGAATATATTGAATAAAAGACTCCACAATTATATTAAACATTACTTTCTCATCATATATAATTTTTCAAGAAAAAATGTTCCATTTAATTTGTATATATATGCATGTGAACCATGAAGAAGAAGAGATTAAAAAGGAAATAACCTGATTAATTGATTAAATTATGGAGTCAATTAAGTGAAGTGTAGGGTAGTATAGGACGCCATTAATTCAAATGGAATTGATTTTTGAGACAAAGACAACTCTCCAGACAACTACTTAGACAGCTATTCAGACAGCTACCCAAACACTTCAAGTATCTATCTAACACCAACCAAATATTTGTATTAAACTCTTGTATTCATCAATTACTGTGAGCTATAATTTGCACGAATACACATACATACGATCAAATACAACAAATATTTCTGAATCTCCTATAGACCTACGAATGCCACAATATAGGTATGATGCAGCCCGGCCACCCAACTCCTCACCACCCCTGTCCCCTGGAAGTGCTCACGGCACCATTTTCATGTTAATGTTGCTCCCTCTTCTCAACAAACCTGCAAAGTGTATTCAAATGGTTTCACAGCCTTTTGGTTCCAACTACCGCTTTAGCGTTACTGGGCCATTGTCTTCTTCGAGCCCTGCGTTTCCTCCCATCCTTGTTCTCCTTAGCTTTTTCACTCAAGTCCCTCTCGCCTCTTCTTTTATACATCTTAAAAGTGATATTTCTATCTGCAGCCATCTGCCTCACCTTCTCTGTGATCTCAGCAGCAAGCTGTCTATTATAAAGTTTCTTCAAACCCCGCATGAGCATGAGCTTTGCAAATATATCTGGTTGTGGCATTACATCTGCCTCCATGATGTCCAAGCAGTATAAGCAAGCCTCCTTCACATGGCCCTTTGAAAACAGTGCATGAATCCAAACCGTCCATGAAAACACATTGAGCTCACACCCTTTGCTCACCATGCAACTCCAAACATCTTTAGCCATTTATAGCTTCTCAGCTCTCAACAAACCATTCATCAACTACTTAAAAGTACCATATTGTGACCCAGCTAGAAGACCCTGCCGACCATTTCTTTGAAAGTAATCAAAATCTTCAACGAAACAACCTTGCTCAAGAAACCCCTGAATCATAATGACAAATGTGTCAAGCCCCGGAGAAAACCCTGCTTCTTCCATTTCATTCCAAAGTCGAACACCTTCTTTGCACTAATATCTCAACCAAATTCAAATTTCTACGAGCTTATCTATCGAACACCTTCTTATTCCACATCACAACGACTTTGATTTTGTTCAAAAATGATGTTGCATTACATGATAACAAGGATTAGATCACTGATCACGTACACAAAAGTTAATCTTTAATTTATGAACATATTGACAAACATTTCATCATTTTATGATTCAAACCCATTCATAAATGAGACTATCAGAGTAGATGACAAAAGCAAAATAGATTGAAATTACTAAATTATATTCGTGATTAGAGGCCACGAACCAAATGTTAATGGTGGTTTAGATTCTTCAGCAACACCAACTTTTAAACGTTCACGGTAGAAAACTAGATTTTAACCTGTGGGAAATCATTTTTGATTAGTAATGAACGTATATAACCATGCCATATCAGATTTGGATTCACCATGATCTTTGTGAGAATGACCAAAGCGTGACGGTAGTTGGACGCATTAAGCGCCGCACAAGGAAGTGGAACTTGTCGGTAGGTAATTTGTAAAAATCATTAGATTCACAAAGCCACTTGCCCTTCAAGCAAGACAAAAGGCCTTTAGCAGTTTAGCCTATAACAAATCGTAAACAGAAACCGTGTCTAGATTGTGCTGTCTTATAACTGTTAAGCAGAAATTTGTCCTCTGCAAAAAATTTAAATCTGGTTTGGACAGCAGAAAAAAGAGAAGAACCCATTTGTATCTTGGCGCAGAACCAAAAACTTGTTAGGTCCCACTATATAATGGCAAAGTCTCAAAGGTGTACTGCATTAGTGCTTCCATGGGCACCTAATTAAAAAAAGATGAGCTTAATTATCAGTATTGAAGAGCTGTTCTTGATTCTGGCTTCATAAAACCCCCTTCATCTATGAACTTATTCTTGTAGTTGCAACACCTAATTTCCTACACAGGACAGGGAAGCTAGGATGAAAAGAACTCCAACCAAAGCTCTGTTTTCAACTTTGTTTTTCTTCTTCCTAACATGTCTCATTGCCAACTCTGCAACACACAGCATCACCAGCCACAAAAAAGGTAGCAGAGCAAAATCCCACAAGAAGAAATGCCCCATAACCAGTAATCCACTTCAGTGTTTAACGCCGATAATACCTCCAACACCACCACTACCACCATTACCAGTTATACCAAACACTACAGAAGTACTCTCATTTGCAGACCAAAGGCTTCAAGTTGTATACCCAGTCATCCAAAACTTCAAGTCCCTCATCACCTTAGATCCTCTCAACATCACCAAGACTTGGGTAGGCTCAGATATATGCAAATACAGAGGCTTCTACTGTGACAACCCGCCTTACAACTTGTCTGCAATAGCTCTTGCCTCAATTGACTTCAATGGTTTCCAACTCGGCGCTTCTTCACTCGATGGATTTCTTGATCAACTCCCTGATATCGCTTTGTTCCATGCAAACTCCAACAGATTTATGGGGACCATCTCTTCCAAAATCACCAACCTACCCTATCTATATGAGCTCGACATAAGCAACAACCTATTCTCTGGTCCATTCCCAAGTGCTGTTCTTGGCATGAGTAGCTTAACGTTCTTAGACGTGAGGTTCAATTTCTTCACCGGCTCTGTTCCACCTCAGATATTTACTCAGGACCTTGATGCTCTCTTCCTCAACAACAACAACTTCCTGCAGAGCCTTCCTGATAATATTGGCAGCTCCCATATTCTGCTCCTGACTTTGGCAAACAACAAGTTCAATGGCCCAATTCCGAAAAGCATAGCAAAAGCTTTGTCATCTCTCACTGAAGTTCTGCTCTCAAATAACCAGTTAACAGGTTGTTTGCCTTATGAAATTGGGTTACTGAAAGAGGCCATTGTGTTTGATGCTAGTGATAATCAGCTAACTGGTCCATTGCCATTCTCTCTGGCTTGCCTGGACAACGTTGAACAGCTTAGTTTTGCTAGTAACTTATTGTTTGGCATAGTGCCAGAGGTGATCTGTGAGCAGCTCCAGAATTTGGTTAACTTTTCGCTGTCCGATAATTACTTCATCCATGTTGGCCCCAAGTGTGGAAGTTTGATCCAGAGCGGAGTGCTTGATGTCAGTAACAATTGCATTCCTGGTTTTCCATTACAAAGATCAGTCAAAGAATGTGCAGATTTCCTTGCGCATACCAGGTTGTGTCCTAATATGGGGTCCTATATCTACATTCCCTGCAGTAAGATTCCTTTTACTTCTTTTGTGCCTCAACTGGCTCCTACACCTTGAAATTTACATTCTTGATTCATGAATGTACACAATGCTCAGTCAATTATTTACTCATTTCAGTGTAATTATGTAAAAAGAAAGTTATGTTTCCTACGAGTTAAAATGAAGGAGTACTTTGAATTAACAACTGCAAATAATAGAGGAATGAGATGATCATATATGTTCTGAACTTCTTAAGGAGACGAACTCACTTGAGATACTCCTTCTTCGGCCTAGCTAGTTTGTAATAACTTCGCGTAAGCCGCAGTATCTATGTTAAGTGGGAATCAAAACATCAATAAGGAAAAGTTGGCTTTTTAGAAAACTATGGTCCTAAATTTTTTTCTTCATACAATGACTAGGCCAGCCTTCTTCTATTGAAAATCCAGAAGCTTCAATTCTACAATTGAAAGCAGCAATGTCACTTTCTTGCTAGGGTCCTTTACAGAGGACCTGAGCTGAGTGTTAGTAGGTAAGAGCTGTACTCTACTTGGGTGAGGTAAGGCAGACCATCACCATCACTTGAAAAACATTATGATTAAATATCCATGTATGATGAATAAGATAATCTTTCATCTCTGATCAATGGTCACCTAATTTACTCAGTATTATTGGTACAGAAGTAGCTTCATTTGTTAATGGAGAGCTTCACATTATAAGAGGGAAGCTATTGATAATTCATAATCGTAGTCGAAGTGGACAAAGTGGAGCACTGGCTAGTCACATATCTACTGTCTTCGTTTGATATTTTCAAGCCAATAGACGGTGGTTTCTCTGATCTGCTTGGGTCAATGATTACAATGGGAATAGCACTTTGGCGAATTTATAGGAAGGTTGTTAGACAGCATGCTTAAATCAAGCCATAATTCCTCTACTGTTATAAATATGTGTATCAATATTGATTTGCTGTTGTTTGTATTGTATCAGTTTCTGATTTAGATGTAAATGTAGATTATTATTCTTTAATAACAATAACTGTTATACAGCTATATATTTGTAAACTTGTAAACAACAAGATAAAGAAAATCATTTTTACATGGTATCAGACTAGGTTTAGGATCCCCACCTTTGTCTTATCTTATCTTCTTCTTGCGTTAGTCTTGTCTGTCTGTGTCTTATCGGTCCTCATCTTTTTTTTGTGTCTCTCTTTCCATGGCTTTCACAAACTCCCCCTCTGCTCATTTTCATAACAATTGCTTCACCTCAACGGCTCAAACTCAACAACAAAGGCACGTGCAAGGCTTTCCTCCCTCCAATTTGGCCTATGGCATTCCTTGTCCAGCGTTGCTGTTCTACCGCAAATCGTATAGCCCGAGTCAACTTTATGAGATCAATTCTGTGATTCTTTTTGCTGGTGCTCACTTCTTCGGCAATTCTAAAATACGAGTGCTACTCATTATATGACCGCCATGCCACTGAACAATCCTCAACCTTATAATGGTCAACACAATGTGTACGTGAGTAACAGTTATTCAATGTGTGTCCTTCAAACAGGTGACATTCCTTTGTCACTCAGCAACTCTCAATTTTCTTTACAGAATATATTTCATATTCTTTCCATTCGTAAAAATATTTTGTCCGTTGTTCTTTTCACCAAAGATAATTGTGTTTTCTTTCTCTCTGCTCCTAATTATTATCAAATTTATTGCTTACTCACCAGTCACTTACTATTTCAAGGCCCATGTAAAGATGATCTCTATCCACTTCATTTGTCTTCCACATCAACTAATCACATGCCCTTGTTTCTGTCCATTCCTCTCTTTGGAAAAATCGTCTGGGTCATCCTTTGTCTTCCATCCTCGCTCATTTAGGGTCTACTGTTGGTACTAAACTTTCAACTAATTCCTTTTTGTACTCATTGCGTGCTTAGCAAATCTCATTAGTTACCTTTTCCAACTAATCGTGTTTCAGCTTCTTCTCTCTTTTCTGTCATTCATGGTGATGTTTGGATGTCTCCTACTGTATCTGTAATACTACATTCTTTTCACTGATGAATATTCTCGATATACATGGTTTTATCCCATGCGCCGGAAAAATAGTTTTAACTCACTTTCAAACTCTTGTTGCCATGATTCGTACTATTTTCTACGGTTCAATTCAATACCTTCAAAGTGACAACGGAACAGAATATGTGAATAAAGCTTTCTCTCACTATTGTACTTCCTTGGGTATCCAGCAACATTTTTCGTGTCCTTATACCCCACAACAAAATAGGCTTGCTGAAAGAGAACATCGGCATATTACCACCATGGTCCGGACTTTACTTCTCACCTCGGGCGTGCCTTTAAAACTTTGGGTTGAAGCAGTTCTCACCTCCGTGTATGTAATAAATTTACTTCCCACCCCTACTCTAAATTGGAATACTCCCCACACTAGTCTTTATGGCCATTCTCCTTCTTATTCCTCTCTTTGAGTCTTTGGGTGTTCTTGTTTCCCTTTTCTTGGTCATCAGGTCTCTAACAAATTGTCGAGTCATAGTCTAGAGTGTGTATTTCTTGGTTATAGTCCTTAACATAAAGGTTATCGTTGTCTATATCCCAAAAACAATCGTGTCTATATCTCACGTCATGTTTTATTTTACAAAACACATTTCCTTACAAATATTTGCAGGTACATCCTAATTCGGCCCCCATGGAATTTACTCTTCTGCCCAGCCCAATGCCCTTTGCACCACCGCAGGCCCACTTGTCGAGCCAAAACACTCCTCACCCAGGCACAAGCTCTTCTGGTTTAAGCCCAAACTTAGTCTCACTCTCATCCCTTGATCACGCAGCCACAAATGCCCAGTCTATACGAAGTGCAACAACCAATGTCGCTCACGAGCCGACTCTGTCACCGTCGTCATTCACCACCGTCTTGACTGCCTCTATCTCTGCCCTTGAACAAGCGCCTATGCCTGCATCATCTTCATCGCTGCCGATGATGACCCTTGTCACTCCTATCACCTACAGTCATTGACGATGATCTGACCCTGTTCATGTACTTGCATTTCCTTTTCTATCTGCTCAGCCGCTGCCTCCTTCTCCGACTGCTACTTCGCTTTCCGTAGCTCCTGCTCTGCCCCCAGCTGGTGGTCCCACCTCCTCCACCTTTATCGCGTCATCACATGGTCACATGCCTCCGAGATGGCACTCTCCACCCAAACCAGCTCACTATTCCCTGCCTCAAGCTCTGTTATCTATGATTGATTCCCTGGAACCTACTTGTTATACTCAGGCCTCCAAGGATGCGAAGTGGTGGGATGCTATGGCTTATGAGATTAATGCATTACTCAAGAACAATACTTGGTCTCTTGTGCCTCCTTCTCAGTCCTAGCATATAGTAGGTTGCAAATGGGTGTTTCGTATCAAGTGAAATCCTGACGGCTCAGTGGAACACTACAAGGCTCGTCTTGTAGCTAAAGATTTCCATCAACAATATGGTATTGATTATGGTGAAACTTATATTCCAGTTATTAAACCTGTTACTATACGTATTGTGTTGTGCCTTGCTGTGTCTCATGGGTGGTCTCTTCGACAATTAGATGTCAAGAACGCCTTCCTTCATAGTTATTTACATGAGGATGTATACATGTCACAGTCGCCTATTTTTTTTATCCCTCCAAATCGACACTCACGTTTGTAAGCTCCACAAAGTGTTTTATGGTCTTATATAAGCTCCTCGGGCTTGGTTTCAGCGAATGAGTTCCTTTCTATTGTTAAAAGATTTTCGTCATAGTAAGGCTGATTCTTCTCTTTTCATTTATTAACATGGACTGCATACCATTTATTTCTTACTCTATGTTGATGACATTGTGATCACGGGCAGCGATGACCGCCTTCTTCAGTGCTTCATCGATTCTTTGGGCCGTGGTTTTGATATTAAAGACCTTGGTCCTCTTCACTACTTTCTTGGTCTACAAGTATCTTCTCATTTTGCTCATCTTCACATCAATCAGTTGAAGTACACTTATGACCTGCTTGTTAAGCATGATTTGTTGCTCAATAAACCCGTAAGTACTCCAATGTCAGCCAAGGCTCTTCTTACCTCCACTGATGGTGATCCACTTCCAAATGCTACTTCTTTCTGTGAGATAGTAGGTTCTTTGTAGTACCTCAACCAGTTCACCTTTCTGCCTATTTTGATGCTAATTGGGCTGGCTACCATGATTCCCGTTGTTCTACCTCAGGTTACCTCGTCTACCTTGGCTCTAATTTCATCTCATAGTGTTCTAAAAAGAAGCCTACCGTTGCTCTAATTTCACCTATCAAAGATAGTCCCTACTAACTATCTAAGTATGCTCAAAAAATGTCAATGTAGTGCAATAGAAGTATGAGTCATTCCCGCAGAGGACTAATGTGACTAAATGCTTTAAACGACTCTATACACTAACACCAGAAATATGACGGATTCGACCTATAGACAAAAATTAATTTATTAAACTATCTAGACTATAAAATTACAAGAAAATAGATAATATAAATAGATACAGTGACATATTACCACATAAATTTATAAAATTTTATAATTTGTTTTGGTTGTCGAAATAAATTTGTGAAAACAGAAAATGAAACTGAAAACAAAATATAACAAAGTAAAACAAAGAAGAATCTAATAAAGATGAAAGCTAGAAACTTCTCTCCACCCTATATAGTTTTGATCTACCCCAAACCTAATCTACATAATAATGGATGAATTCTTCCCATAATTAGCCCAAAATCTCTAGAGCATTAACTATATTACACTCTCTTACTTTGCATGTTTCGGGGTTGGTAAACCGCCTCCACGTAATCCCCAATTGACAACCTTGTAATGGTAATCTAAGACTAACTAATTAAAGTCATTAAGATCTATATAATGTTTGAGAAACAACAAGGCTTTAAAAGCTACTGGTAAGTGCTTTTACATGACCTAGGAAAATCTTCACACAACTAATAGTGTTGCTTTGCCTCTCCAAAATACATACCGATGTTAACACTCACATACATACTCAACATCATAAACTCTAACACATGCATCTAAGTTTGCAACCAAAGAAACATATGATAGAAACCATCAATGATGAAATAGTGAAGAAATTCTCATCCAAAGTTATATAAATCACAAGGGATTCAAAACTGAAAACATATCTAGGGCTTCGGTCAGCTCCTAACTAGAGAAAACTAAACAAACATACTACAAATATGGAGAAGAATAGAAAAGAACAGAGAAAAAAAAGATAAGAGAAACGTGAGAGAGAGGAAGAAGAGAGAAGCGAGAGCTGATTTTCATGTGTAATAAGACTTATATCTTCTTGAATCCTCTTCCTTGTAGGTGTGAGACTTTTAGAAGAAAAGTCATCATCTTATTTCTCTTATTAGCTCTTGACTATTGAAAGGACCCAACCCCGATCTAGTTTCCTAAACCGGAATCAAATCCCTTCTGAAAACACGAACCAACAAAAACCATAAAAATTTCGGCAGAGTAACGCTACTAACGCGGAATTGCCTTAACCTGCACCCGGAAAATAACACTTCATCCTATGCCACAAAAGCTAAACCGTGGGCACCAATCCCATCCGGATTTGTCAATATCATATCAATAGCAATAAACAGTAAACATAACTGTAATATATATAGGAAATCTGGGAAAATCCGTATAAAACATGTATCAGTAATGTATCAGAGCAACCTCTAGTGTATATATATAAAAAATGTACAACAGTAGGCGAAACAAGGAACCTACTAGAAAAGACAGGTAGCTCGAACAACTAGCCTCCGACCGCGACGTGAGACACCAGAATCTGAACTGCAAACTGGGCACGGAAACCGAAAAGCTCAGGGGAAAAGCAAATAAAACGTTAGAGTGAGTGGAAGAAAATAAACATATGCCTTTCACCAGTTTCATATATATAATCAATGTAAAACAATGCGAGTTCGGAAAGTATATATGGAGGTGCCAGGCGAATCTCTCAACCCCGACGGTCAGGCGAATCGCTCAAGCCCGACGGTGATAGGCCAGGGGAATCTCTCAACCCCGGCGGCATAACAGGGGAATCTCTCAACCCTGCCCAGAGGAATCTCTCAACTCTGGCAGACTACCGGTGACCAGCCGAGTAGCCGAAGCATCGATGCAGGTATGCCATCACCATAAAATATAAAATAATGCCTCCGAAAATAATAAATAACTCAACATCGTATAAAATAAATACGGAAAATCATGAACTTGCAACAACTGTGAAAATATAAAAATGTCCACTCATAGATGAGCAGAGCGCGCACTCGCGCTAATCACGTGGTCCGGCGGAAGATTCCTCGCCCGAAGCACGACCTCGATCCCTTGAATAATCATAAAATATAACTGATCAAAATCACAATTCACAACACTGTACCACACCACGGAAACCAACCGTTCCTGGAAATATATAACACAGTGCAAAATAATCGACGAAATTCCCGAAATTTCAACTCAAAACCCTCGACTGAAAATCCGATACCCAAATCAACTCGAAAACTTCAAGGCGACGATCGGGGCGCGAATACGAGTAAAACGACATTAAAATCATCAAATTCTAAAAAGTCAATGGGTCGCCGAAGCTCCGCCGTTGACCGCCGCCGCCGCAACCGGAGAGATTTTCCAGCGGCCAAACTCACCATAGCTTCTCCTCCTCGAGCCAAACACATATCTCAACTACACCAAAAGCCAAATCGGACGACAAGTAGCTCAAAACCAGTTTGAAAGTCCGAGATTCAAAACCGGCCGGAAATTGCTCCGACGCTCGATTCCGTCACCGTGAGGCCATCACGGCCTCCCATCCTCAAGGGGCCACCTACCTACCTCAAGCCCAAAAATTTCCATCACAAATCCCCCTTGGAAAGTCGCTGGAACTCCTCCTACCGTCGAAGCCGATTCCGGCCAAAATTCACAAATTTTCAAATCAACATTTCTCCCTCAATTCATCATCAAATCAAGCAATTCCAAGTTCTAATCAACTAGAAATCAAGAGAGGAATCGAAATATACCAAGGTCCAAGCCAGAGGTGGCCGGAAAATGAAGGTCGCCGGCGAGTCAAACGGTGGCCCGTTTTCTTCATTCGGTCAACGCGGGTCAACGTCTCCTATATGGTCAAACGACGGTCAAACTTCCCGAATAGTGATTTTCGACAATTTTTGACTATTTCCGATATTTATACTTGTGTCTCGGAATGATCGACGGTTCAAAACGGATAACCATAACGATTCGGATAAACTCGATACGAACGGATAAACTCATCGATATTTTGAAACTTCAAATAATCATATTATATTCCTCGGTCGTCGAAATAATCATCCGAAACCGCCCACGAACTCGAAATCTCGTGTACGACAACTCTTGAGAAGAGACTCAACTCATATTCTCGGCCGATAATTAAGTCGTAATCAAAACCGGCAAATCAACCATTATACGGAAAACAGTGATTACGCATAATCTTGTGAATTAAGCCGTTTACTCAACTGATTCTAGTTCGGGTCGTCACAACTATTATGACTTCTGATCATCAACCATGTGCCTATTAAATGGATATGTCAATCACAAATTTGTCAACGGGATTCTTAGTGGGAATTGGGCTTCAAAACATGAATTTTAGTCAAAAGTCATATTCTTGAGCAAACTGACCTTTCTATACTAAAACAGCCATAACTTCTTTTAGAAACATTCAAATAACGATCCTCAATATGTTCGGAAAACTAGACATCTAGGGCTTTCCATGCATATGTTTATAACCATCTAGTTCCTCTCGAGCTATTCCCTAGTCTCTGTCGAAGTTGACTGACATGCACATGCAGATTTCCAAATTTAAGCTTTAATCTCTCTTTTTCTTCATTTCTTCTCATCCACTCCAAAATACCTATAAAAATGAGTTAATATTGCTAAGCGTTTAACAAAAGAATAAGTATATGAGTATCAACTATTAGCATAAATGTGCATATTTATGCGTCGATTGAGAACCCCACACTTATCTTTTGCTAGTCTTCGACCAAAACACTAAACCATGATTCAAGACTCAACAACAAAAACTACAAACAAAACACTAACACTTACGCCCTTAACATATGTCTCCACAATCTCTCTTATCTTGCAACACCAAGATCACATGACTTCACGATTCATTCCAAAGAATTTCTAAGGTTAATTCCAATGCATGACACACATGTAACATGTAGGATACATACATAATCATGGTGAATGTAAAGTTGTAGCATGCAAATAAAAAATTCAAGATTCAATCTCACATAGATATGCTCTCATAAGTGTTTCTCTTAAAATATATTTAAGGTTTTCACTCAACTCAATTACTTGCCAATTGGACCAAACCATATGCTTAACTCTTGTGACTAATCTCCACAGATCAAAGGCTACCATCTTGAGGATCAAAAAGTTCTTTCAAAGGTTGTAATGAGGCTAGGCTCATGAGTTTATAGAGCAAAAATATATGGAATTCAATAATAAGTTCAAAAACCTAGTAGAACACCAAATGTAGAGACTTTTTTCGCACATTACACCTATTGAATTTCTCCACCATTATGTCACTTTTATGTGCCAAATTTCATCTTGTTCGGCCTTCACTTCATTCTTTTCGTTAACATTTGACTTGGGGTATCAAGATAAACACCACAAAAAAAATTACTTTTTTATTTTTCTTTTCTTGCCATTTATTTTTTTTATTTTATTTTTTATAAATACTAGCTTGATACCCCACACTTGTTCTTCATTCTTTTCGTTAACATTTGACTTGGGGTATCAAGATAAACACCACAAAAACAAAATTACTTTTTTATTTTTATTTTCTTGCCATTTATTTTTTTGTTTTTATTTTTTACAAACACTATCTTGATACCCTACACTTGTTCCTTTGTACCACCTTTATAAACTGTCATCTTGGTCTTCATGTACCTTTCTCATGTAAAGCTCTACTAAGTTCTAGAAAAAAGGTAGAGATATAACTAATCTATAGTTCAAGGTTAAGGTTATGCGAGTGATGACAAAAATGCTATCATGTAGGCTCAAAGTGCTTAACTAAGGGGTGCGTAACTCACGTACACAAAATTTGGGACACATGCTACATATAGCCATGGTGGTAGATCCTAAGTGCCTTCATCACTTCCTCAATTAGGGCATATATTGACTATAAGCTTTGAAAAGTACCAGAACGAGTTCTAGTAATCTCTAGAGTCCATTAACTTAATCTGCGACAAGCAATTGGCACTCAACAATGAAGCATATATATAACAAATATACGGCTCAATCGCTCATAGGATAAATGAATCTTAAAAATTTCTAAGCATGGTCATAGATTTTTACCATGTTAACTTGTTTCTACCTTCACTACACATTCACATATGCACCATACATCAAGATTAACCAAAGAAACTCATATCACAAACTCACATGTTCATATGCTTCACTTTTTGTCATAGTTAAGGGTTCCTAAGACTCAAAACATAAATCAAATAACTCTTTTTGTGTTGTTTTTCTTGACACTTTTTACTTTTGTATTTTTTTTTCAAATAGGACTAAAACACACATAAGAAAACAAAGAAAAATATAAAAAAACTGACTCTAAGCTTCGATGGGTCGAGAGAAATATCTCTATGGATCAAAGTATGCTCTCGCGTCTCTAGAAATTCTAAGGAAGACTCAAAAATTGGAAAACTGAGCATGCCCACTTGCAAAATTTATACAAAATTCATTACATATCGGAATTATCTGAAATTTTATGAGCATAAACTAGACATATAAATAAACATTTCTAAAATTTTCAGAGACTTTTAACTATATCAGATAAATGACACAAAACAGCATACTGCACAGTTTTGAATTAACACCCAAAAATGAAAAATTTAATGAAAAACCTATATCTAAACACTAAATATATGATATAGCTCCACCTCACACTTGAAAGTTGCATTGTCCTCAATATAAAAACTTAAATTAAACCATGCAAAACATCAAACAAGTATGACAAAGAACCCATATCACACACAAAACATACTATGTGGAGAAAAATAAAGCAAAGGAGAAGGGATAAGAACGCAAATCTGGTTTCCAAGCTTTTCCATCAACATGGGTTGCCTCTCATGCAACGCTAAGTTCAACGTCTTCAGCCAAACATCATCAAGACCATCAGGTGGCTGTGGTCTTGGCTTGATCAAGTGCTTGGCCTTTAATAGTGATGCTCGATAAACTCTGCCAAGCAACTTGGACAACTTTGGAGTCCCACACACTCTAGACCCAAAGTGTTTTATTCTTTTCTTCTTTTTCCAAAGCCTCATCTTCTTGAGTCTAACAAACATGGCATAGAGAATCTCCTTGTTGGACATATGGTGATCATGTATCACCATTCAATATGCTCCAGAAAATAAGAGGGCTTTATAGGTAAATCTTCAAACTCAAGTGTTCCTTTGATGCAAGAAACAAGTGTGGAACTTGAGTTTGACATTGATAGCTCTTGTGGTGATTCATATGGTGGTAGCAAAATCTCAATGCAAGGAACTTCGATGGACTCCTTCACAAGGAATTCGTCTATCTCATCATCATTAAAGAAGGCATCGCCTTCTTCCATTGCAATTTCAACATCAGTAGATAGCTTCACAGGCCTCTACTTGAGAAGAGCTTCAAGCTCATCTAATTCTTGCTCAATTGGCTTATGTTCTGTAAATTTTGGCATACTTGATCCGAACACCTTCTTCCAAGTATCATCACCCCATACATATTGAAGATATTCCTCGTGATGGTATTCCTCTTCAAAGATACTTTCCACCTCCTCACTGTCACACTCTTCCTCTTCTTAAGGCACAATAGTCACATCCGGCACATGGAACTCTTTATCATAATGCTCAGTATCACTGTGTTTATTATTGAGTTCCTCTTCTGCTAATGACCCATCCATATCAAGAAGTAAGTCATAGTGTTGAGAAAAAGTCAAATCCTCACTTAACTCCGGTGTTACATCCTCTTGCTCAATATATGTGTGCTTGGCTACATCATCCATCAACTGTTGCACAGAAGTTTTCAATCTCACAAGTCTTAAATCCATAGTGATCTGATCAATCTGCAACTGGTCAAGACAAGACATGATTTTTTTGAGTTCATTAACTTATTCATGTTGATGTTCTTGAGGTGAATAGCCATAGCTAGAGTGATTATCTCAAGTCTGAGTGTAAGGAGGTGCATAGTAGTTACTCTGCATGGTGGAATAACTTTGAAATTGTAAATACGCACATTCCTTGGTTGAGTGTCCTACCATAGAATATATAGAACACACCATGAAGTTAGAATGCATAATGTACAAAGGTCAAATATAAGATACAAGTTAATGCAATTAGAGTTAATCAATCCCCGGTGACACGACGCCAAAATTTGATAGGCAGAAAGTCACTTATCAAAGTTAGTCCTTACTAACTATCCAAGTATGCTCAAAATATATTTATGTAGTGCAATGGAAGTAGAGGTAATTCCCGCAGATGACTAAATGCTTTAAACAACTCTATACACTAACACCATAAATCTGGCAGATTCGACATACAAATAAAAAATTAATTTATTAAACTATCTAAACTTGACTTAAAATTACAAAAAATCAAACACTTCAAATAGATACAGTGGCAGACTACCATATAAATTTACAAATTTTTATTTTATTTTTTATTATCGAAATAAATTCGTGAAAACAGAAAACGAAACTGAAAACAAAATATAACAAAGTAAAACAAAGAAGAATCTAATAAAGATGAAAGCTAGAAACTTCTCTTCACCCTAAATAGTTTCGATCTACACCAAATCTAATATACATAACAATGGACGAAGCTTCCCAAAATTAGCCCAAAATCGCTAGGCACTAACTGTATTACACTCTCTTTGCATGTTTCGGGGTTGGTAAACCGCCTCCACTTGATCCCCAATTGACAACTTTATGATGGTAATCTAAGACTAATTAATTAAAGTCATTAAGATCTATAGAATGTTTGATAAACAACAAAGCTTCAAAAGCTAATGGTAAGTGTTTTTACATGACCCAAGAAAATCTTCACACAACTAATAGTGTTGCTTTACCTCTTCAGAATACATACCAATGTTAACACTCGCATACATACTCAACATCATAAACTCTAACACATGCATCTAAGTTTGCAACCAAAGAAACATA
The DNA here is from genome assembly GCA_946800695.1 of Geum urbanum. Taxonomy (NCBI): domain Eukaryota; kingdom Viridiplantae; phylum Streptophyta; class Magnoliopsida; order Rosales; family Rosaceae; genus Geum; species Geum urbanum. The sequence goes on from OX327002.1 coordinate 61,745,943, forward strand.
TGATAGAAATCATCAATGATGAAATAGTGAAGAAATTCTCATCCAAAGATATATAAATCACAAGGGGTTCAAAACCGAAAACATATCTGAAAGGACCCAACCCCGATTTAGCTCCCTAAATCGGAATCAAATCCTTTTGAAAACACGAACCAACAAAAACCGTAGAAATTTTGGCAGAGTTTCGTTACTAACGTAGAATTACCATTACCTGAACGCGGAAAATACACTTCATCCTATGCCACAAAAATCAAACCGTGGGCACCAATCCCATCCGAATTTCTCAATATATCATCAGTAAAGTAAAACAATAAATATATCTATACTTTACTGAAATCCGGTGTAAAATCGTATAATATATACAACAGAATACTCAGAGCGACCTCTAATGTATAATCATTTAAGTATACCACAGTAGGTAGAACAATAAACCTACTGGAAGAAACAAGGTAGCTCGAGCACTATGCCTCCAACCACGACGTGCGACACCAGAGTCCGAACTGCAAACTGGGCACGGAAACCGAAAAGCCCAGGGGAAAGACATGAAAACTGTTAGAGTGAGTGGACGAAAATGAATGTCTTTCATCAAATAATATATACGTTATAAAAACATATGCGAGTCTAAATGAAAATGCATAAATAAAGGAAATGGTACACGAGGGAGACTCTAACTCCTCACGCGTCCGGGTACACGAGGGAGACTCTAACTCCTCACGCATACAAATACGAGGGAGACTCTAACTCCTCACGTACACAAACACGAGGGAGACTCTAACTCCTCACGCGTACAGAGCATGCATAAAAATCTCACGGGGCCACTCGTGGACACATAACAACATATAAGTGTACATACGTAAAATATATACTGGTATAAGTATAATCGTATAACACATGCTCATAATAAACATAATCTCGTATGAAATCTCATGCTCGTAAAACCATGATCATACTGCATGCTCAAGTTCGTAAAACGTATATAAAGACTCGCAATCAATTCGGGAAAATAAATGTCCACTCACAGACTAGCGTAACGCAGTTCGCGTTAACCCGTGATCCGGAGGAAAGTCCCTCGCCAAACAATCGATCACGAACCCCTGAATATTCACAAAATCCATTACTCAAAGTCATAGCTCGACAATTCAAAACAAATCACGAGAAACCACCGTTCTCGGAAACACATAATCCGATTACGACAAGCTGTCGAAAATCCGAAAATCACACCTCAATACCTCACTGTAAGTTCGGATGCTCAATTCGAAAAACGAACCTCCCCACTGCGATCGGGGCGCGATTTCGAGTGAAATGACATGCAACTTCTCGAAAATCTCAAAAAGTCAAACTTTGACCGCCGTTGACCGCCGTCAACGATGGCGCCGCCACCAAACTGAACTTTTCCCGGCGGAGCAACTTCTATTCCACTCAAAATCATCGACTGAGCAACTTTGTCAATTGCATCGAAGGCCAATTCTCACTCTAACTAGGTCAATTTCAAGCAAACCCGAATTGATACACAAATTTCAAATCCAAAATTCTCCATCCACAAATCAAATTAGAACTCCATACTTACATGGTTAGAATCATTGAGAGGAGAGCTTCAAAACCCAGTCCTTGGTTTAGCTCGAATTGGCCGGAATCGGAATTCACCATTAAACCCAAAAACCTCCATTTTCAACAGGAATTTCTTCCCACTTACGGCGTCCCATGCCGTCGACGGTGGCCGGGGCTACCTTGGGGAGGCCAAGGCGAGGAGAAACCGACCGGAACCAAGGCCGGAGACGGCCGGACGGCGAGCCTCCACCTTGGGCCGTCGCACCATCGACGTGAACTTCCTCCCTCCACCGAGTTGACTCGGTCAACTCGGTCAACACATTAACTCCCTCTTTGACATTCCAAAACAGGCAAGTTCACTATTTATAGCTTTCCCAAAATGGAAACCAACAAACACACTTTTCAGCAAACTTCAAATACACGTAACTTCCTCGTCGTAATTCCGATTCCGATAATTCTTGCGGTAACAAACTCGTCTCGACATGATCTTCAATTATCACCGGAAGTCAAACACATCGACCAAACCGATAAAAAGTCAACGGTTCAAACCAACACATATTTAATCGACTAAATAATCAACAATCGGAAATATTCACAACTTAACCTTCATAACTCGGAATAATGCTCCGGAAGTTCCCACAAGCTCGAAATTAAATTCTCTACATTTTCTGTGAAGAAGCCGAAACCAAATTCTCGTCCGGTAATTTAGTCGCTAAGAGCATCACTATTTAAATCCGATTACGTCGAAACTTCAAATATTCATAACTTATTCCTCGGTCGTCCAAATAATGATCCGGAACCGCCCACAAACTCGAAATCACACGTACAACGACTCTCGAGAAGAGACCCAGCTCCAATTCTCGACCAATGATTTAGTCGTTATCAAATCTGGCGATTCAAACACTGTCGGAACTCTGCGACTACGCAGTAACCTCGTAGATCAAGCTGATTCCACTGCTGATTCTGTTCTGGGTCGTCACAATATCTAAGGCTTCGGTCAATCCCTAACTAGAGAAAACTAAACAAATATACTACAAAGATGGAGAAGAAGAGAAAAGAACAGAGAAAAATAGAGAAGAAAAACGTGAGAGAGAGAGGAAGAAGAGAGAAGCGAAAGCTGATTTTCATGTATAATACGACTTATATCTTCTTGAATCCTTTTCCCTGTAGGTGTGAGACTTTTGGAAGAAAATTCATCCTCTTATTTCTCTTATTAGCTCTTGACTATTATGACTTATGATCATCAACCACGTGCCTATTGAATGGATATGTCAATTACAAATTTATCAATGGGCTTTCTGGTGGGAATTGGGCCTCAAAACATGAATTTTCGTTAAAAGTCAGATTCTCAAGCAGATTGACCTCTTTGTACTTAGATAGCCATAACTTCTTCTAGAAACATCCAATTCACGATCCTGAAGATGTTCGGGAAACTAGACATCTAGGGATTTCCATGCTTATGTTGATCACCATCTAGTTCCTCTTGAGATGTTCCCAATTCTCTGTCAAAATTGACCGACCTACATAGGTAGGTTTCCAAAATTAAGCTTTTAATCTCTCTTTTTCTTCCTTTATTCTCATCCACTCCAAAATACCTATAAAACAACAAAATGAGTTGATATTGTTGCGTGTTTAACCAAAGAATAAGTATATGAGTATCAACTATTAGCACAAAAGTTCATATTTATGCGCCGATCACAATCTTAGTGCGACTTATATGGCATCCAATCTGGTCTTCCTTGCTCGTACCAAGCACATAGAGCTTGACAGCTATTTTGTTAGAGAAAATGTGGCCAATGGTAGTCATCATATTTGTTTCATTCCATCTATTGATCAACCAACGAATCTTCTCACTAAACCACTACATAAGCATCATCATCTTCACCTTACACACAAACTAGTCAGGTTAAACCTGTCTAGTTTGAGGGGGGATGTTAGACAACATGCTTAAATCAAGCCATAATTCCTCTCATGTTATAGATATGTGTATCACCATTGATTTGCTGTTTATATTGTATAAGTTTTTGATTTAAGTGTAAATGTAGATTACTATTCTTTTGTAACAGTAGCTGTTATACAACTATATATTTATAAACTTGTAAACAACAAGATAAGGAAAATCATTTCTACAAAGGTTGTATGGTTGTTCGATATCCAATAAATGTCTGACAGTTATTGGATATAGGGATATATCGGTTTACTATCTCTATTTACTCTAATTCGATAGGTCAATTATAACTAAGAATATGATCAAAAAGTCGCCTAAACTTAAATTTTGATCCTGCAGCCACTTTAATTGAAAACATGCGAAGAAAACCCCTACATTTCAAAATATTTACATGTGTGCCACTGTCTTAAAGTTCACCAAAATTACATTTTCTGCCACTGGGTTAAACTTCACGAAATTTATGAAGTCTACCGCTATCATATTTTATGCAATTAGCCTCCGACGAGCTCGTCCTCGCCGGCCGGCCTTCCATCACCCTCACGCCGGCATCCTCGCCCTAGCACCGACGACTAGCATTCTCACCCTCATGCCTCCCACCTCGGTTAGTCCTCACAGTCACGCGCTCCGACCGAAGCCGAGTCACCCTCACGCCTCAACCTTTTTCTCTGCTGGGCTCCTCTGCTGCCATGCCCCGAAGCCACTCATCGTCGACCGCGCTTACACTGTCAATCTCGACCATGGTCTCTCATTGTAGTTAGGGTGCCCACGAACGTGGGTGCCCAGAGAAGATTTCATTTTTTTTTTTTTTACAATTTGTAATACATAGTATCTTTAGTAAAGGTAGATGTTATCTTCAACAAACGTAAATGGGATCTTTAGTAAATGTAAACAATATATTTGCAAATTAGACATAACATATATTTGTAAATATGTGTTGGTATCTTTATGGCGTTGCATTGGTATCTTTATAACACTAAGATAGTATCTTTAAAACGCTATTATGATATTCTTATGTTGTATCCTTAAAACACTTTCATGGTATCTTTATGACGCTGAAATAGTATTGTTATAACACTGAGATGGTATCTTTAAAACGCTGTCATGGTATCTTTAAAACGCTGTCATGGTATCCTTAAAACATTGTCATGGTATCCTTATGATGTTATGATAGTATCTTTATAACACTGAGATGATATCTTTAAAAAGTTGTCAAGGTATCCTTATGTTGTATCCTTAAAACACTTTCATGATATCTTTATGACACTATGATAGTATCTTTATAACACTGTCATGGTATCCTTAAAACGTTGTCGCTTAAAACATTGTCATGGTATCCTTATGGCGCTATGATGATATATTTATAATGCAGGGATGATATCTTTATGTAGTAGTGTTAGTATCTTTATCAAAGCCTTATCTTATACCCTAAACTCTAAATACTACACCCTAAACTCGATACTCTCTCTCTCTCTCTCTCTCTCTCTCTCTCTTTCTTACACCCTAAACCCTGTGTAGTTTTGATACATTTCCGAACTTGTGTTGTTATTTTTTGTTGTTAGGTTGGTATCCTAAACCCTAAACTCGAAACCCTACACCTTGAACCTCTCTCTCTCTCTTGAATGCGGCTTAGATACACGCCCATTTTTTCCATGCCCTAGTTTTTTTAGAAAGTTATACGTGTCACCATGTGATTGGGTAAAATAGTCAACAGTCAATGTGCTTACGATAAACTCAGCCCACCAGATTTTCATCATGGCTTAGAAGCTCAACCCCTCTCCGCCGCCAATAAACCTTTGGTCGCCGCTCTATATCTCTCCTTTCTCTCCTCCGAATCTGGTCTCTTGCCCTCTCTCTCTCTCTTGCCAACTCCTACTAGTTCTTATTTTCAGAAATATTTATCCAATCTCGTTTAAATATTACAGCTATGGGATCAAAGCAACCCAAAATCCCTTACCCATTTTCAATCGAGGATTGGTGATGGGGGTCTTTACAAAGAGCTGAAAATAACAAAAGACAAAAAACCATTCACTTATACTGAAAAACTGCCTTTGCCCATTTGAATAAATCAAATGTATAGCAAATCACTTTCACAGTTGTAGGATGCTAATCTCTGAAAATGCTTGCCCAAAACTATATTCATGAGAACAAAAAACAACATTGTAGTGAAACTAAATTTGATTCCTGTCAATGGTTGATTTTGGGTTGTAGGTTTATAGGTGACACTGGCCCATCTAAAGGGTAGGCCTAATAACGAGGTGACGCCGGAGCTGGTTCCTCAAAACACCACGAGCGGGAGTGTGCGACAAGCGATGGTGAGGTTCTTGAGTGTTGGAGCAAGAAACGGAAGTAAGGTGCTAAGGTTGGGCTGACCTTGAAGCTGCCAATCAACGACTACGAATATACTTCGATCGATTTCTTACTGTTGTGTTAGGTTTGGGAATGTGAAATTCCAATCTCATTTTTTTATTCGATTGATCTTTGCACCGCGTGTCACAAGAGGTTGAGGGTTGACCGAGAGAGGGGGATAAGAGGATAAAGCCGAAGGAGAGAGAAATATTCACCGGAGAGAGATATTGGGCCAAGCCAGTTATAATGTGGGCTTTTCTCATTGTAAGCTCGAGATGGGAGATATATCCAATGGCTGACATTAAAAAAAATTTAGGGCGTGAACCAACCCGCTGTGTATCCAAGACTAACTCCTCTCTCTCTCATATTATGGTATCTAATAAACGCGACACAATATCATTGTTGATTGAGTTTGTGTTGAGTCGTGAGAAAAAAATAATAAATAAGTCATGGTATCTTTATGAACTACAGTTGATATCTTTATGTACCAGAGTTGGTGTCCTTGTTTTTTGAGTTTGTGTTGAGTCATGAAGAACAAAATGAAAAATAATAATTTTGTTTGTGAAAAAAAATTTTGGGCAAAAATCTGAAGGGTAAAATGATCTACGCGGCCAAAATTCAAATTTTAAAATGTAGGCTTTAAAGTGACTTTTTGGTCACCAAAATTCAAATTTGATGACTTGTAGGTAGTTTCAAATAAACTAAGTGACTTTTTGAGCAAATAGATGATTTTAAGTGACTTAATGGTAATTATTATCCTTTATAATAATTCGATATATACATAAGCTATTTCAAATTAGTCTACTTGATATCATGTTGAACTATATGATGTATTTATGCATTAATATATCGTAGACGGATGGCAACTATATATCGAATCATGAATTGTTGAAATGTGAAAAGACTTATTTGACTTCTTGAAGGTCACTGAGACTTGTGATGGAGATGCAATGGTGTGAATCTCATTTAAAGTTTTGCTTAATGAGCGCACTCAAAGGAATTTAATGGATAACACGACTTTTTAAGGCTCCGCCAAAAGCGGAGACGACTTGCACCATATCCTCGCACCGCGAGGCTTAAGGTTTTGGTTGCATTTTTGCCGGTTCACTCCGGTGACTGGTTATGGGCAGATCGACAAAGGTGAAGATGACACAGAGGAAGTGGTGATGGTGCAACCACACAGGACTACAGATTATCCATTGTTTGGGGGACGATTCCAAGGCATCTGAGGGCTCCTTGGGCGGTGGAGGCACAACAATGGGTGGTCGAGTTGGTGGTTCTGGCACGATCGACTCGATAGGCAAAAGGATTGACGCTATTGCCATTGAAGGCTTCTGCTGGGATCTGGGTGATAACGCTAAAACTAAGCATTAAATTAAATACTTAACAGTAACGTAACAATTTTAAAAAATCATATAAATGTAGTATTGATAAATAAGGATCGTTCTAACCGGAGATTGAAGGGTGCATGCAATATTTGTGTAGAAAAATGGGGGTATAAAGAGGGATTTTAATTACCTAATTACTACCTAAAAAACACCACAAGTATGAAACAAAGAATGTAGGACTGTAACATGCATAAACTCATAGACAAGCAACACATAAAATACTCCTAAGAACTCTAAATCACGTTTATGACAAAAAAAACCTAATTAATTATATACAAGTGATCATCTTATTTCACCTACCCAATTTTCTCTACATATTCATACTACCAACAAAATTTACACTCCTAATTTTTTTTATTAACATGCTATGTGGTTTAAAGAGATACTCTTTAAGATCTAAGAATCATTGAATAACTTCTAGGCGAGAGGCTAAACGCAATCATCATACACTACCCAACACATTAAGAACATAACATAACATGCTTCAATCAAAATTAAGAACATAAACACATGGAAGATAGACATGAATAAGTATTGAAAATCCAAATAAGCGAACTAAAATCCACTATCAAAAACAAAACATTCAAGTACAAAAGAGGACTGCAGAGTAAAGGGCTCATGGTTACTCTTTTTGAAGATCCGCTGAATGCTTGAAAACCTCCTAGAGTGTGAGAATAATCCAAAGGGAATGGTTCTCACTTGTATAATGACGGTTACGACAAGTGATCCAAATTTTGGTGGTGATGACGGTGTAATCCACTCGTAGGATGAAAGTTTGTATTTGAGGAAGATGGTTGGGGTGTATTTGGGTAGAGATTTTGATAAAATAAGAGATGTTTGATCCTTGGCCGAGCTCATGTAGTTATAAATAAGGATGTTAGCTTTCTTCTAGGAGAAATAAAATTCCTTATGTAACCCGGCTAGTTTGACATTTCTTCTCTAAAATAGACCTTGTACACCGGGAGCTACAGACCTCCAAAAATTACAATTTTGGTCTCATTGGAAAGAAGACTTGAAGAGATTTCCAACCATTGGTCTATTGCTGTCTAACTCATCCTAAAATATTCCCAGTTATCATTTGAAGTTGGCTTATCTGTACAAGTAGATTCTTTTTTCCTTATTCTTCATGATTTCTTTTTTCTACTCAACTTGGGAATCATTTTCTTCCCAAAACTTGCTCTCCAAAATTGGCCGACTTGGTCTTCAAGTTTAGAATTTTTAAATGGTCTTCTAATTAATTTGATTCATTTGTATTTGTTCTTGTTCTAAGTTTCTCCAGGAATCTTCCAATTCCTAGTCAACATAGGAAACATTTTCTCAGTCAATAAATGAGTTGTTTTCTCTTCAATTTTTCTTCATCTTTTTCCTTGAAATTTCCGAACCAATTTCTTCTTCTCCCTTTTGTGGCGTTTTGCACTCTTGTAGACTCTTTTATTTTGTCTCTTTTGTCCTACACCTAAAAATAACAAAATAAGTTAAAACTAATAATACTAAGTACTTAACAAAGTAAAAATGTAAAGAAAATACATTAATTAATACGCCTAAAATGTGTAGATCAAATTCTCCCACACTTAGACTTTGATAGTCCTTTAACAAACACTAAACTAAAACTAAAGCTCAAAAATTTCCAAAATATAATACTCTAAAAAATTTCCATGTTTAACACAAGTCTTTGTTGGAAACAAAAGCACTAAAAGGACCTGACTCCGGTTTAGTTGCCTAAACCGGAATCAAACCCCTTCTGAAAACATGAACTTTCAAAAAACATAGAAATTTCGGCAGAGTTCCACTATATCGCGAAGTTACCATTAACCTGCACCCGAAAATACACTTCATACTATGCCACAAAAACCAAACCGTGGGCACCAATCCCATCCGGATTTCTCAAAACATATCATAATGTAAAGCAATAAAAAAAAACTGTAACTTTACAGAAATCCGGGAAAATCATATGAAAATATAAACATCAGAGTATTCAGAGCGACATCTAGTATATACATAAATACACAACAGTAGGCCAAACTAGAAACCTACTGAGAAGGAAAAGTAGCTTGAATACTAAGCCTCCAACCTTGACGTGCGACACCAGAATCCAAACTGCAAACTGAGCATTGAAAACAAAGAGCCCAGGGAAAGACATATAAACCGTTAGACTGAGTGGACGAAAAAAATGTCTTTCGCCGAATATTATATATGTTATAAAATATATGCGAGTCTAAATGCATGAAAATCATATGGTACACGAGGGAGACTCTAACTCCTCACGCGTACTGAGCATGCATCGAAAATCCCCCCCCCGGTAAAGGTCTCGGGTCAGGGTCATAGTCCCCCTCGGTAAACATCTTCGGGGATCAGCCGGGATGCTAAGTGTATCGATACAACCAAATATACTGAGACTATTCTCTATGTAAACCAAATCATAAATAGTTTCTATGTAAATGTATAAAGCATAATGTAAATGCATATTTGTAATACATAATTATAAGAGCATAATCGTAGATGCATATTCGTAAATGCATAATCGTAAAACACATGGTCGTATAAATCATAATCGCATACGCATGCTCACGCTCGTGAAACGTATAATAAAGACTCGCAACCAATCAGTGAAATGAAATGCGTCCACTCACAAACAAGTACAACGCGAAAACGCGCTAATCCAGAGATCCGGCGGAAGATCCCACACCAAGCGTACGATCCCGATCTCCTGAAAAATCACAAATATCACTGATCAAAATCACAATTCAATACTCTGAACCACACCTCGGAAACCAACCATTTCCGGAAACATATAACTCGAATATCAACAAAATCGACGAAAATCCCATAAATACTCCACATATTCCTTGAAATAAAATCCACCACCCAAATCAACTCGAAAATCTCAAGATGATGATTGAGGCGCGATTACGAGTAAAACGGTTTAAAACTTCCAAAAATTCTAAAAAGTGAACTCTTAGCCGGAGCTCCGCCGTTGACCGCCGCCGCCGCCGCGACGTCACCAGTGAGATTTTCTGGCGACCAAGACCACTAAAGTTTCCTCTCTTCAAGCCCAGTCCATCCCTCTTCTACACCAACTCCCAAATCGACCGGAAACCGTGCCAAAAACCCCCCAAAAACCCACGGCTCGAAATTGCCGAAAAATTTCTCCGGCCGATTCTGGCGCCGTCGCTCCACCATAGCTCCCAAAACCATAGGGATTCTTCTCCCTAGCTCAAACCCAAACCATTCCAACCCAAAAATCAACCGGAAGGCTGCCGAAACACCTCCCTCCGATTAACCCGATTTCGTTCACCTTCACCTTCAAATTTCGCCAACCAAACCTAAACCAAACAACACAATATACACATCAATCGAAAGCCCAAAGGAAGAGCTTCGAATCCATACCTCAAACTCCAGCAACCGTGTCGTTTTTCGGTGACAACTTCGACGGCAAGTCACGGACTCATTGGGTCAACGCGGGTTGACTGGGTCAACTCGGTCCAGAACTGGTCAACTTGATCAAACAGCCCATTTTCCAACTTTTTGCGATAACTTTACGACTATTCCGCTATTTATACGTCGCGAACATACTCTATCCGCGATTCGGATAACTCAAACTCAAACTCAAACAGATAAACACGACTAACTCGACGATAATTTCAAATATCCTTTATATATTCCTCGATTATCTGAAAACTCCTACGAACTCGAAATCAAATTCTCTACATCTTCCGCGAATAAACCCAAACCAAATTCGTGTTCGATAATTAAGTCGTGAACAAGGTCGCATAACCGATTAATTACGACAAACCACAATTATACGTGAAACTCGCGAATTTAGCCGATTAAATACCATTTCCCGTTCGGGTTGTCACAACTACTAAGCCCTTTAATTAGTATTTTGAATATCATAGCAATCATAAAGTTTAAGCACAAGGAATTCAAGAGTTAATAAAGACATTCTCATGCATGAACAAGTAAGACTTAGATAAAAATAATGGTGATTTAAAAGCTATGCATGCACTAGAAAAGTCTAATATCACCTCACATTGATGCACTCATCATCTTTTCACTCATGGAAAAAGATTTTCACTCAAGATATATATATATATATATATAAAAGAACCAATAAAAACCTCATGAATGGAACTAATTAATTGTACAAATGAACCCAAACCATATTGTTACTCATGTGATAAACTCCACAGATCAAAGGTTACTCATCTTAAGGCTCATAAAGGTCTCTCAAAGGATTGTAATGAGGCTAAGGCTAAGGCATTTGAAAATTTGGATACATGGTGGTTAAGAACGTTCCAAAGACTTAGTCTATCTCCAAAAACTTATTAAATTTCGCACTCCAAATTCTCTTCCAAAGTCACCATGGTCAAGCTTTTAAGAACCAGGGACATATGTCATCTTGTTGGGCCCGGACTTCATTCTAACCTCCCTTTGAGCTTTGCAAACAAGACAAATGCCATATTTCTTCACTATTAGGCCTTCAATTTGTAGCGAACTCCAAATCCACAAGTATGAGGGACATTAATCGAAACTTTAAACACTAAAAACCTATTGTCGTAGAGCTTCACTATTTTTTTTCTTCTTTCATGCTCTCGAATTTTTTTTCTTTTTTTTCTTCTTTCTCTCGAAAATATTTTTTCCGGCAATCACTATATTTTAAACTTGTTGGATAAGTCTATCCCCATACACACATCTTCCTTGAAAAAATTTCACCAAAACGCCATCTTCAATGTGCTAGCATCGAAAATTCTCTACCAAGTCTTTGAAAAAAGGATAAGGAATTCTATACTAAGCTAAGTATTTAGGTATAAATGGTGATGAAAGAAATGCTTAATGTGGGCTCAAAAGGGTTATCTAAAGGGTCGCAACTTGTGCGCACATATGGGACACATGGCTATTTGGCAAAGTGGTGGTAAATCCTAAGTGCATTTAATCACATCTAAAATCAGAGTATGTATTGACTATAAGCTTTGAAAATCAACATGAGAAAATTCTAGGATTCTCTAGTTCATTAAAAACTATGGCAAGTAATAATATGATGCATATAAAAAAATTATAAGCTACGAAATAAGATGGATTGATCAGATCACCCAAGAAATAAAGCACAAATAGCTCAAAAACTCACATAGGTTCCTATGATTCAAACTTATTCTAGCATGAGAATTCTGTACCAAGTTTTACAATCTATATCTACTACATGTCAATGCAATCAAAACATCTCTATTAACAAAAGAATTTCAATAATCAGTGATTTAAATGCCATGTATATTCATCGTTTTGGTTCAAGATCATCATAGACTAGTTAAGGGCATCCAAAGACTCAAAAAATACACAAAATAGACTCAAAAGAATTCTAAAATATTCTAAATATTAAAACCCACAAAAATTAAATAAAATAAACATTTTTTTAGGGCATCATCTGCGAGTTAGACTCTTATCTGCCCAAGTTTTTATGATTTAGGACTTAATAAAGTGTAAACCCCTCCCTCACACTTAAATCTTACATTGTCCCCAATGTATCCAAGTAAAATAAAAGCATAAAATCAAGTATGGAGATATGGTTTTATTAAAAAGAACTAACTAATGAACACAAAAATAACTAATTAACGAAATAATGAGAGAAATGGAAGAGAAAACAAATCTGGATGTCGATCCTCCATTGGGTTGCTTCTTAACAAGTATTTATTTTTTAATGTCTTAAAGCCTAAACATGATGCTTCTTTTTATGCTCTAGGAACAGCCTGATCTTGGAGGTGCATCTCCTCCCTTTCTTCTTTCCACTTTTTAGCTTCATATTCTGACCTCTATATTTTTAAACTATAATTCCGGAAGCTGTAGAACTCAGAATTTTTTTGATCTTTATATGGATGAAAACTAGACGTCTCGAGCTTTCCATCCATATAAAGAACTCGTGCTAACTCTAAACGAGCTGAAAGTTATGACTTCTTAAAGTTGACTGTTCTGTTTTGGACAGAAGCTGCGAATTCTGAAAACACTTGAAGCACATTCCTCCATCGTATCCTTCAAAACTCTACAAACATCAAATTCAATGCAAATACATGAAATGTATGATATGCATGAAATGAAATGATGAATATAATGAATGAAATGATATGCAAAGATGTGTAAGTTAAGGTTGCCAAATATTTATAAAGATCACAATCTTCTAAGCTTTTAGTAAATCTCTTCGAACGTGCGGCCCGCGAGATAATATTTACTGTCTCTCAAAAATTGATAATGCTAAAATTAAGCATTAAATTAAATACTTAACAGTAACTCAAACAATTTAAAAAACTATATAGATGTAGTATTTTAAGTAATTATGAATCGTTCTGGGGATTGAATGATGCATGCAATATTGTGTAAAAAAAAGGGTATAAAAAAAGTTGATTAATTACCTAATTTTTTACCTAAAAACAAAAACGTCACAAGTATGAAACAAAAAACCGAGAACTCTAACATGCATAAACTCATAAACAAGCAACACATAAAAGACCCCTAAGAACTCTAAATCATGCTTATGATAAAAATAAACCTAATTAATTATATACAAGTGATCATCTTTTTCACCTACCCAATTTTCTCTACATATTTATACAACCAACAAAATTTAGACTTCTAATTTTTTTAATTAACATGCTATGTGGTTTAAAGAGATACTCTTTAAGATCTAAAAATTATTGAATAACTTCTAGGCGAGAGGCTAAACGTAATCATCATACACTACCCAACGCATTAAGAACATAACATAGCATACTTTAAACAAAACTAAGAACATAAACACATGGAAGATAGACATGAATAAGTATTGAAATTCTAAATAAGCGAACTAAAATCCAATATCAAAAACAAAACATTCAAGTACAAAAGAGGACTACGGAGTAAAAGGTTCATGGTTACACTTTTTGAAGATCCACTAAACGCTTGAAAACCTCTTAGAGTGTGAGATGAATCTAAAGGGAATGGTTCTCACTTGTCTAACGATGATTACCGCAAGTGATCCGAATTTTGGTGGTGATGACAGTGTAATCCACTGGTAGGATGAAGGTTTGTATTTGAGGGAAAGGGTTGGGGTGTATTTGGGCAGAAATTTTGATAACATAAAAAAATGATTTAATCCTTGGCCGAGCTCATGTATTTATAGGTAAGGATGTTGGCATTCTTGTAGGAGAAATAGGATTCCTTGTGTAACCCGGATAGTTTGACATTTCTTCACTAAAATAGACATTTCGGGAGTTACATACCTCCAAAAAATAAGATTTTAGTCTCGTTGGAAAGAAGACTCGAAGAGCTTTCCAACCATATGTCGATCGCCATCTAACTCAGCCTGAAATATTCCCAGTTATCATTTGAAGTTGGCTTACCTGTACGGGAAGATTCTTCTTTCCTTATTCTTTATGATTTCCTTCTCTTACTCAAATTGGGAATCATTTTCTTGCCAAAACTTGCTCTCCACGAAATTAGATGACTTGGTCTTCAAGTTTGGACTTTTCAAATGGTCTTCAAATTAATTTGGTCAATTTGCATTTTTTCTTCTTCCAAGTTTCTTCCAGAATCTTTCAATTCCTAGTCAACATAGGAAACATTTTTTAGTCAACAAATGACTTCTTTTCTCTTCAATTTTTCATCTTTTTCCTTGGAATTTATGAGACAGTTTCTCCTTCTCCCTTTTGAGGAGTTTTTTAAAGTACCTAACCCTAGTTTAGCTAGTAAACTATAATTAAATTCTAACGATCAATTAAACTCTGAGAAAGTTTACGAAAATTTTGACATAATTCCCTTTAAAAACTGAACAACCGAAAAACCTGCAAGAAGAAAAACACTTCTAAACCAAATTCTCACAAACAAACTGAGGACCACCGATTGTCCATCCGAATTTCTCAACCAATAACATAACCAAAAATTAGGAATTTAACTCAGAAATTTTAAAACATATTTACAACAAGCTGATTCTGATTACTAAGGAAATAAAACTCGACTACTATTCGAGAAGCTGGAAATAACATAATACAACTGGAATTCAGAGTGACTTTTATGAATGTAAAATACATATAATCAAGTCCGACAGTAGATTGGAACCTACTGAATGAGTAGCTGGCAGGTGGACTCAAAACCTTGACGACACCACGCGAATTCAGGATATAAACTGCAGCCTGAGCAACAGAAACTGAAAAGTCCCAGAAAAGGTATTTGAAATATAAAATGTTAGCATGAGTGGACAAAATCTAATAATAATCTGTATAAATAACAAAAATTATTTAATGCCTTTCCTCAAATTTCTGTAAAATAAAGCGAGTTAAGTATAAATCTGAACTCTGATGGAGGTGGTCGCTCATGAGTTTTTCTCTAACCTGAGTCGACAGACAATATGTAAAAATATAGGTGATGGGTCAGACGAGGCAACCTGACCTCCCCTGATGGCTAGACGAGGCAACCTGACCTCCCATGGCTGGACTATTCGGTGATCAGCCGAATAGTGAGTGCATCGATGCTACTACTAAACACCATCACAATAAAAGAATACCTCCAATTTAAACTATTTTGAAGTATACTGTAAATTAAATTTAAATACTGAATTATTGAAATGCTGAAATATTGAAATGAACGAACTCGCTATCGACTGTGAAAATAAAGTGTCTACTCACAAGTCTGCGACTATTGCTGGGGTCTAGCGAAATTTTCTTTGCTGCCAGTGTCGTGATTTCGATGTCCCGTAAACTACAGATCATACGATATTAGAATATGCATAAAACTATGGAAATCAACCCTAAAATAATCTTGGAAGTCCCTTTGAAGATTTCAAAAAATTGCTTCGTCGGAGCTCCGTCGTGGGTGGAGGCGTGTGGGTTTCACACGCTACAAACCCGAACTGCTCCGATGGGAGTGTTCGACCCATGGATGGAAATCTCTCGACGAGCCAAACAACATTCTCAACTAGGTCGGAGTCCAAGTCACATCTATTTAGCCATAATTTGGACCAAAACGCCACAGCCCGAAATCGCTGGAAAATTTCTTACTGTCGATTCCGGCGTCGTCGACGCCCCCCGGTCCCCAAACCCATAGGGTTACGACTCTAGAGGTGGAACGTCATTGATTCCACTCCTCGCCGTCGCCGGAAAACAGCTAGAGCACCCTCGTCGGCCTAACCAGAAAACCGACGGGTATTTCAAACCGAAACTGGCCTAAAATCAACTCAAAACCCAACAATAGATATATGAATCTAAAGAGGAGGAGAATGGCTTCAAAACCATACCATGAATTCTGGCAACGGTGGCATTTTCCGGTCCGAAGTCGGGTTAAAATTCGGGTCGGTGGAGTTTATACGGGTCGAGCTCGGACGTACGTATCAATTAATGTATAAATACCGTACATATATACCCTCACCGCTTGATTAGATCAACGGCTAAAACTTTATCTAATCAAGATCCAACGGTGAGGATTAAACTGACCAGAAAAATATAATTTTTTAATATTTCAACTCGAAAACTTCCAAAAATTACAATAAATAGCTTGCTTAACCGAAAAATTCTCCAAAAATTTTTACAAACTCAAAATTAAATAATCTATATTTTTTATGAAGAAAATCAAATCAAATTCTCATCCGAAGAAAAAGTCGTTATTAGCCTCGATAAGCGTGACTAATCCGCGATTAAGTGTAATATCACTCGATAAACGCATAATTTCTGTTCGGGTCGTAATAGTTGTGCACTCTTGTAGATTTCTTTACTCCGTCTCTTTTTTCCTACACCTAAAAATAACAAAATAAGTCAAAACTAATACTACTAAGTATTTAACAAAGTAAAAAATGTAGAGAAAATACATTAATTAATACATCTAAAATGCGTAGATCACCGGACGAAGCTGGTGTTGCCGGTGGAAGCTCATCGTTAGTTCAACGTTCACGACGCGGAAGACGGCGTCGGAGGCTGAAGTCAGACCCTGGAGGAAGACGCGGACCTGGTCGGCCGCGTTGAGATGGTCTGATGCCTCGCCAGCTTGATGATCTGTGTTGGTGCCGATCTCCGAACGCTCTGGCAGCGAGTGGTGCACAGGTACCAAAATTGGGTTTCTAAGGGGCCCACAAGTCTCCTTTGTGCTTGGGCCTTTGGGAGGCTTTGGACTTGCTTTTGGGCTTCCACCTGGGCTATACAAGCTCTCTGGGATCTGGTCCACTATCTTAACTTATGGGGATTTCGTGTTTGGGACTCCAACAACATCGTATATTCCAATTCTTTTGATATTGGTATGAATTCTAGAATTTGGATTATGCTTATTTCAAAATTTTCATTCGTTGCAAGGATTCTCTGCCCCGTCTGAGGTATAATTTTAGCGACACGTGATGTGAGATTGGCGACCGAGAAGGTACATTGTGAAGATGGAATTCCCGTGAATGACTGGCTATCAAATTGAGCACGACTATTCTTACGTCATTGTGTGATTCACAGCCCAAAACTGATTTACCCGATGAATGAAGAAATTCTTATTCTAGTTTTAGCATGTCTTTATTAGGATCCATTTAAATTCTATTTGTACTGTTATTTTTGACACATTTATTGACTCGATTGTACTTAATTTATATTAATGAAAATGAGTGTTTTCCTAATAAATAAATAACACACTCAAAGTTTGTGTGATAAAGAAGGGCGGATGCTCTAATTCATCTAAAGTAGGGGTGGGCATGAATCCCGCAAATCCCGAACTCGATTCGATCCCGTCGCGATCCTTCTCGGGACGGGACGGGACAAAAAATAAAATTTTTACTATTCTATCCCATCCCGATTAGTCCCGTTTTTTAGGGATGGGGTCGGGACGAGATTTTGAAATCCCGATAAACCCGTCCCGCATAATATATATTTTTTATTTTATTATTTATTTTATTAAATGTTGACATATTAAATTATCAAACTGAAAGGACCCAACCCCGATTTAGTTTCCTAAACCAGAATCAAACCCTTTCTGGAAACACGAATCAACAAAAACCATAAAAATTTCGGCAGAGTAACGCTACTAACGCGGAATTGCCATTAACCTACACCCGGAAAATACACTTCATCCTATGCCACAAAAGTCAAACCGTGGGCACCAATCCCATCCGGATTTCTCAATATCATAACAATAACAATAAACAGTAAACATAACTGTACTTTATAGGAAATCCGGGAAAAACCACATAAAAACATGCATCAGTTTCGTATCAGAGCGACCTCTAGTGTTTATATACAAAATATACAACAGTAGGCAAAACAAGAAACCTACTGGAAAAGAAAGGTAGCTCGAATGACTAGCCTCCGACCGCGACGTGAGACACCAGAATCCGAACTGCAAACTGGGCACGGAAATCGAAAAGCCCAGGGGAAAGGCAATAAAACGTTAGAGTGAGTGAACGAAAATAAACATATGTCTTTCACCAATTTCATATACAATAAACAAGTATAGCGAGTTCGGAAAATATATATATGGAGGTGCCAGGCAAATCTCTCAAGCCCGACGGTGATAGGCCAGGGGAATCTCTCAACCCCGGCGGCATAATAGGAGAATCTCTCAACCCTGCCCAGAGGAATCTCTCAACTCTGGTTCAGAGGAATCTCTCAACTATAGTCAGACTACCGGAGATCAGCCGAGTAGCCGAAGCATCGATGCAAGTAATGCCATCACCATAAAATATAAAATAATGCCTCCAAAATTAATAAATAATCTCAATAATTTATATAAATAAATATGAAAAATCACGAACTCGCAACAATAGTGAAAATAGAAAAGTCGACTCACATGTGAGCAAAGCGCGCACTCGCGCTAATCACGTGGTCCGGCGGAAGATCCCTCGCCCGAAGCACGATCTCGATCCCCTGAATAATCATAAAATATAACTAATCAAAATCATAGCTCACAACACTGTACCACACCTCGGAAACAAACCGTTCCCGGAAACGTATAACGGATACAAAAATAATTAACGAATTTCCAAAATCTTCACTCAAACTCTCGACTGAAAATCCGGTACCCAAATCAACTCGAAAACCTCAAGGCGATGATCGGGGAGCGAATACGAGCGAAACGACATATAACTCGACACATTTCCAAAAAGTCAACGGTCGCCGGAGCTCCGTCGTTGATCGCCGCCGCCGGCAGCGGCGCGCCGTCAACCGGAGAGATTTTCCGGCGGCCAAGCTCACCGAAGCTTCTCCTCAACGAGTCCAACACATCTCCCAACTGAGGCTAAGCCCAATTCCGGCCACACACGCCGGAAAACAGCTCAAAAAGTCAAAATCCTTCACCGGCCGAAAAATGCTCATCCGCCAAAATCCGTCACCGTGAGGCCATCCCGGCCTCCCAACTTCAAGGGTCCATCTACCTACCTCAAGACCAACAATTTCCAACACAAACCCCTCTCGGAAAGTCGCCGGAACACCCTCCTCCGTCGAACCCGATTCCGACCAATTTTCCCAAAATTTCAAATCGACATTTCTCCCTCAATTCATCACTAAATCAAGCAATTCCAAGTTTCAAACAATAGCAAATCAAGCAAGGATTTGAAATATACCAACAAAAAGGCCGGAGGTGGCCAGAAATGGAGAGTCTCCGACGATTCAGCGGCGGTGGAGTTTTCTCTCTTTGGTCAACGCACTCAAAATGGGTCAACACCGGTCAAACTTCCAACAGTGCTATTTCGACAATTTTTCGACTATTTCCAATATTTATACTCGCGTCTCGGGACGATCGACTTACGATTCGGATAAACTCGATACGAACGGATATACTCGACGAAATTCCGCAACTTCAAATATTCATAAGATATTCCTCGGTCGTCGAAATAATAATCCGGAACCGCCCACGAACTCGAAATCACGTGTACAACAACTCTCGAGAAGAGAGTCGGTTTAAATTCTCGACCGATAATTAAGTCGTGATTAAAACCGGCAAATCAATCAATTTATGTAAAACTACGATTACGCGCTAACTCGTGAATTAAGCTGATTACTCTACTGATTCTGTTCCGGGTCGTCACACAAACCAATAGCATTATTCAACAAAAAAATAAAATTATTTTCTAAAGATAAAAGTATTATATTGTGACGACCCGAACCAGAGTCAGTGGTGTATTTGGCACGATTCACGAGATTGCGCGTAGTCGCAGTTTTACGATATATGTGTGGTTTGTCGATTCTATTCGCGACTATATTTTCGGCCTAGAATTTGAGTTGACTGTCTTCACGGAAGTTGTAGAGTACGTGATTTTGAGCTCAATGGCGGTTCCGGATGATTTTTCCGATAACCGATGAATATTATACGATTATTTGAATTTTCAGTTTCGACGAGTTTATTCGATTGTTTCGTGTTAATCCGAATCGTGATGGTTATCCATTTCGAATCGTCGATCGACCCAAGGCGTGAGTATAAATATCGGGAATAGTCGAGAAATAGTCGAAAATCACAGTTTGAGCTTTGACTGACGTTGACCGAGCATTGACTTTCCAAAATTGGAAAGTTGACCGTTGACCACAAAGGGGAAAGTTTCCGTTTTGGTTCTCGCCGTCCGACCTGAATATTCCGGCCACCCCCGGCCATGTGAAGGGTAAGGATAGCTTCCTCTCTTGATTTCGAGTTGTATGGTGTTTGAATTCATGTAAATTGATGGAGTTTTGGTGGAACCCGAATCGGGTCGGTTCCTTGGATTTCGCCGGTGTTGGTTTGCCGTTTTCCGGCAAGCCACGGTGGTGATGGTTGGGGGGGGTTCGACTCCCCTTGCCCTGGTGGTGCTACCCCTGTATTCAGTTTGGGTCGAGGATGAGGTTTTTAAAGGATCCGATTAGGTCACCGGAGGGGGAAAATTTCGATCTGTTTCGAGCTAATTGACATGGTTCTGGTTGGAATTGGACTTTGTGTCAGTTGAAGGAACTGTTAGGCTTGTTGAGATCTTGAGTTCTGGAAATTTTGGCAGTGAAATTCCACCGTTGACGGCGGCGGTCAACGACGGTCAACGGTGAGGGGTTGACTTTTTCAGATTTCGACATTTTTAATGTCGTTTTTCTCGTAATCGCGCCCTGATTATCGTCCAGAGGTTTTCGGATTGATTTGGGTAGCGGATTTCCAGTGGAGATTTCGGGAATTCGGTTAATCATTTTGTATTGCATTGCATATTTCCGGAAACGGTTGGTTTCCGTGGTTAAGTACAGAGTTGTGGGTTATGTTTTTGATCAGTTGTGTTTTATGAATATTCAGGAGATCGAGATCGTGATCGTACTTCAGGTGATGGATCTTCCGCCGGACCACGAGATTAGCGCGTTTTGCTCATCTGTGAGTGGACATTTCTTTTCACGGATTGTTTACGAGTCTTTATACACGTTTTACGAACTTGAGCATGCATATGAGATTTCGATTTACATGAGCATGTGTTATACGATTATGCTTATACCAGTATATATATATATTACGTATATACACTTATATATTGTTTCATGCATTTGCATCGAACTATTTACGATTTGATTTACACAGAGTACAGTCCTTATATATGTTGTTGTATCGATACACCCGCATCCCTGCTGATCCCCGAGGATGTTTACCAGGGGAGGCTGTGACTCCTGACCCGAGGCCTTTACCGGGGGGAGGCAGACCTTTGACCTGAGGCCCTTTCTGACTAGAGTCACGTGTGGGCTAGGGACCCCGTGATTCTGATTGTACTAGCACGGACGTGTCCATGAGTGACCCCGTGAGATTTTTATGCATGCTCTGTACGCGTGAGGAGTTAGAGTCTCTCTCGTGTACCTTTTCTTTATTTATGCATCTGGACTCGCATATAATTTTATAATATATATATTATTCGGCGAAAGACAATTATCTTTTCGTCCACTCACTCTAACAATTTTCATGTCTTTCCCCTGGGCTTTTCGGTTTCCGTGCCCAGTTGCAGTTCAGGTTCTGGTGTTTTCACGTCGCGGTTGGAGGCTAGTGATATGAGCTACCTGTGTTTTCCAGTAGGTTCTTGTTTCGCCTACTGATGTGTATATTGTATATATTTACACTAGAGGTCGCTCTGATACATTCTGATACATGTTTTATACGGATTTTCTTGGATATATTATATTATACAGATATGTTTTCTGTTATTTGATATTATTATGATGTTGAGAAATTCGGATGGGATTGGTGCCCACGGTTTGGCTTTTGTGGCATAGGACGAAGTGTTATTTTCAGGGTGCAGGTTTATGCAATTCCACGTTAGTAACGAAACTCTACCGAAATTTTGAATGATTTTTGTTGGTTCTTATTTTCAGAAGGGGTTCGATTCCGATTTGGGCAACTGAATCGGGGTTGGGTCCTTTCATATACTTCTTGTAGTATGAATTAAATATATCATTTAAACATGAAATAAAATTGCTTGTAGTTTTACTTCTTCTAATTAACCATTAAGTAAAACAGAATTATTTTTTGTAGTTGTAGACTTTTAAGTCTTATCAAATTATATTTATCTTATATTGAACCTGAAACTTGGTTCGTCTCATCTCATTCGAATTTTTATTATCTAATACTCTATTAAATATTCATTTTAAATTGGACCCGTCCCGTCCCGTCTCATCCCATCCCATTCCGTTCGGGTTTCGGGATGATCAGGACGGATTTTTAAAATACCCAATATCGTCCCGACCTGTCCTGCTCGGGATAGAGATAAAAACAAATAAAAATAAATCCGACCCATCCCGTGTCCACCCCTAATCTAAAGTGCTAATGGGGAATATGGTATTGAATCATTTGAATGGGCAGTTAGCAGTGGAGCACATCGAAGTGATTTAACACCAAACTCGAATGAATTGGTGTAGCCCTTTAGTGTTGGGTCGGAAAGGCCCATGTTTTGGTCAATATAAGCTTGGATCGACAATTACGTACATAGATCCAACCACAATGTCTGTCTTAGTTGTTACATCTTTCTCGTAACTCCCATAAAGCCCCAAACAAGATGTAAGATGCAGATGGATCTTTGAAGTTTGAACTATTCATTATAGGACCATCGAATATAAATCAAACTTACGTTGGGAAGTCCTGTATAAAGTAGAAAAGAGTATATTATATGGGAAATTTCATGAGTATTTGGCGAGTATATTCTTATTAAGGTCATTTTTTTTAATATTTTGATAAATTTATTTTTGGTTAGATAGATAATAATGAGTAGATCACTTATACAAAATTTTACAAAAATTAAAAATCGTTAAGTTATTCGTAATCAAGATTTATTACTTATAAATATGAATAGTATATGTTTGACTGTTTTGGTTCGTCCATTGATTTGATCTTATTTGATATCTTAGCAATTTTAAATTTAGATAAAAATTTATATAAATGATTTACTTATCATTATGTAAACATCTAACGGTTAATTTTGTAAAAATATTATCGAAAAATAACTTTTATGATAATTTTATAAAAATGTATTTATTAAGTCTTCGATTAAAGTATTTTCTATATTATATAATCCAATCAAATCCTGTGTCTGTTTTGACGATTACACCCCTAAACCCTGTCCTAGAGGGTTGGGTTTTACTTTCACGTGATTCTGAGCTCTCTCCTGTACTCCGACAGCTGCTCTGATCGATCATCTTCTTTCTTTTGTCTTTTGTCACGTAGTGCTTGCTTCTCCTCTGCCATATACTCTCTCTTCTCCTTCTTCACTCCAACCCAAATGGCCAACTAACCAAAACTGCACAGTCCCATTTTCAACACCTCTTCCTTCCCGCAGCCAACAATGCTCAACCAGAAATGGCCTCAACAGTCTGTATTTACAACACTCTCCTTCCTTCTACTCTTATTTTGCACCACCTTAGTTACTTCCTCTTCTAGCTCACTTCCACTCAACTCATCAAAACCCACATCATCACCATTGTCAGATGCCCTTGCTCTTCTCGACTTCAAATCCAAAGCGGACTTGCACGGCGACGCCATCCCATTCTCTTCCAACACCACTCTCCACTTCTGCCAATGGCCCGGAGTCCAATGCACCACCAAGTCCTCCAAAGTGACCCGCTTGGTCCTCCAAGGCCTAGATCTAACCGGCGGTGTTTTGGCTCCCAACACTCTCACTCGTCTCGACCAACTCCGAGTCCTCAGCCTCCAGAACAACTCCCTCACCGGACCTCTCCCCGATCTCTCCGGACTCATCAACCTCAAAACCCTCTTTCTCGACCACAACGCATTCTCCGGATCGCTCCCTCCTTCTCTCTCCAAACTCCACCGCCTCCGCACCGTCGATTTCTCCCACAACAACCTCACCGGTCCGCTCCCCAAATGGCTCGCCGGTCTCAACCGCCTCTACTATCTCCGCCTCGACTTTAACAACTTCAACGGCACCGTCCCGCCGCTCAACCAATCCTCTCTCCAAACCTTCAACGTCTCCGTTAACAACCTCACCGGCGTCGTCCCCGTTACGCCGGCTCTCCTCCGCTTCGGCGCTTCGTCGTTCTCCAGAAACCCCGGTCTCTGCGGCGAAATCATCCACGTGGAATGTCATCCAAACGCGCCGTTTTTCCGTCCGGCGACCACGGCAGTCCCCCAAGCTCCGTCGCCGACCACCGCACTGGGGCTGAGGACCGTTGAGCTGACTCAGCCGAGTCGGAAAAGTCACAAGAGAACCGCCGTGATCGTCGGCTTCGCTTCCGGCGTAGCCTTCCTGATCTGCTCGCTCGTCTGCTTCGTCCTGGTTGTCAAGAAACAGAGACAGAGGAGGAATAAGCACGTCGTTGAGAAAAAGAAGACCAAAATGATCTCCGGGGATGATGACGTGGCGGCGGCAGAGGCGGCGGCGGCGGCGGTGCAGATAGAGCAAGAGGAGCTGGAGCAGAAGGTGAAAAGAGTGCAAGGGATTCAAGTGGTGAAGAGCGGGAGCTTGTTATTCTGTGCGGGTGAGGCGCAGGTGTACTCGCTGGAGCAGCTAATGAGGGCGTCGGCTGAGCTGTTGGGGAAAGGGACGATGGGGTCCACGTACAAGGCAGTGCTTGACAACCGTCTGATCGTGTGCGTGAAGAGGCTTGATGCGGGGGTGCTGGAGGGGACGGGTAGAGAAGCGTACGAGAGTCATTTGGAGTCTGTGGGTGGACTCAGACACCCTAATCTGGTGCCGCTCAGAGCTTATTTTCAGGCCAAGGAGGAGAGACTACTCATCTACGACTACCAGCCCAACGGCAGCCTCTTCTCTCTCATTCACGGTAACGTAAATTAATGCTTCAATTTTGGTATATGATCGATCACCATAACTATGGATATGAATTAGGAAATGAAGCCGCTAAGATATTGACACGTAAGTTTGGATATGATTGATACTAGATTCTGGTTTGTATGCAAGTCTTTCTCCACCAGCAATTAAGAATCTTGCTTTTGGTTAAGACGAGGTTTGGGAATTTTAAATGATGATAAAATATAGTATAGAATCTTTAATCACTATTAATATTTGGGTTTGACCATATGTGGCTTCATAGTGAGTTCAAAGTTATGCTTTGTGTTTACGTAGGCCTATGTTTACGCATCGTTTAGCTCTTTCTAAATATCGTTACTTTGTTCTCTCAAAATGTTTAGCTCTTCTTCAATTTCATTACTTTGTCATCTCAAAATGTTTCTTTCTTCTACATTTTTGTTACTATGTAAAAATGTTGGAGACTACAAATGGCAGAGCTTAAGATGTGTTAATAAACAGAAAGATTAAGTTTGTGCCTAATAACTTGCAATAACTCCTAGTGTTACGTTGCTACTTGAAAACTATTGCAGGTTCAAAATCGACGAGGGCAAAGCCGCTGCATTGGACATCTTGCATGAAAATAGCAGAAGATGTAGCGCAAGGCCTCTCGTACATCCACCAGGCATGGAGGCTTGTCCACGGCAATCTCAAGTCCTCCAACGTCCTACTCGGCTCCGACTTCGAGGCATGTGTCACTGACTACTGCCTCTCCGTTCTAGCTACCAATCCGCCACAAGGGGAGCAAGAGAACCCTGATAATACCGCGTACAAAGCTCCAGAGACTCGCCATTCCAGTAACACGCTGACTCCCAAATACGATGTGTATGCGTATGGTGTTTTGCTGGTGGAGCTTCTCACTGGGAGGCCACCGTCGCAGCACTTGGCTTCGGTGCCCCCAAATGACATGATGGAATGGGTGAGGTCAGTGAGGGAAGAATCAGATCATGATGTTGGTGGTGGTGGGGATTCAGAAGACAGTAGTAATAAGATGGGAATGTTGCTTGAGGTAGCCATTGCTTGTCGTTCAAGCTCGCCGGAGCAGAGGCCTACCATGTGGCGGGTGTTGAAGATGTTACAGAATATCAAAGAGACTGTTTCCTTGGATGAGACTGAGACCGAGTTAATGGGATCATGTCCTGGCTAGCCAACTAGTCATCGGTCGTCGTTGATGCACCAAATTAGTAGGAGTAGTAGTACTAATTGAAATGAAATTGTATGGTGAATGCACATGTTGTTGCTGGCCATTAACTTTGATTAATGTGATCGGTGGTGTTGTAGCTAACGACCACAGCCGTTGGTCGTTATGTGACAAGCGGATAAACACCTCTTAAAGATATCTTATTCATAATTTGGATATATCAATGTAGTAAAATAAATAGGGGTTATCGAACACGAGGAATTGGTGAAACTAAATTCTAACACGGAACTGAAATACTGGCAAATTCGACTACAGTACACTAATGACACTACGAACTTACTCTAGATAGACTCAAATGCTACGAAATTTAAACACAATGAACTAGACACAGTGGTGGATTACCACACAAAGTTATAGGATTTTCGGAGTTGATTTGAGTACCGAACTGAATCGGCTAAGCTACAGCTGATGCAGAATATATATGCTGAAAGTAAATATGCTTATGAATGCAAATGAGTTTAAACTATATGATTAAAGAGTTAAGAGGAATGCAATCCACCACCGACATTCCATCTATCTAACACATACTTAACTTAATTCACATATCCAATGAATGAAAGTTCTCAGAAAGAGTTGATCGTTACAACCACATCATATTACCTAATCCTTATGCCTATGCAGGTTTGTCATGGACCCCCCTACATCTATCCTTCTATGAACCCATAGTCATGGACCCCAAGGTTTATAAAGAAGAAAGCATTAAGTTCTAGAAAAAGTTTGAGAAGCTACAAGGGTTCACAAGTACACTATGGACGTGTCTCACTAGACCTATGGATTTCAATCTCCCGACGGTAAAATCGTCATATCACTATAGAGAATCCGGTGGAATAAATTATCTTCAGTCGCCCGTATCTCATGAAACTAGAACCCTAGCATGCACACTAAGTTGGCCACCAAAGAAAACATACAAGAATTCATACGGTGAATCATTCAGAGAAAGAAACCTCATTCAAAGAATATGCAAAACTAGATTAAAGTGTATGCATTAAAAAGACTTCAAGCAGCCCCTTTAACAAAGGAAAACTAGCTACCCATAGTCTTAAATAATAACATCAAAGAATTCATAAAAGATAAACAAAAGAATGAGAAAGAAGAACTCTTGGTGATGACGCGATCGGGCTCTGCTTCATGCACCAGAACTTCTTTTCTTTTCTTCTTGTTTCTCTCTCTTTCTTATTCTCTCTCTTATCTCTTACCATACAAGAATTCATACGGTGAATCATTCAGAGAAAGAAATCTAATTCAAAGAATATGCAAAACTAGATTAAAGTGTATGCATTAAAAAGACTTCATGTACAGGGCTTCAAGCAGCCCCTTAACAAAGGAAAACTAGCTACCCATAGTCTTAAATAATAACATCAACGAATTCATAAAAGATAAACAAAAAAAGGAGAAAGAAGAACTCTTGGTGATGACGCGATCGGGCTCTGCTTCATGCACCAGAACTTCTTTTCTTTTCTTCTTGTTTCTCTCTCTTTCTTATTCTCTCTCTTATCTCTTACCAGCCGTAATCCTCCCCTTTTCAGCCCCACTTGCTATATACATATATGTGTAACAAAACTAGGTTAATTAACCTAGTAAGTCACGTGCAACGGAATCCAAATCCAAGCCTACTTGTGACGACCTTGGAACCAGAATCAGTAGAGTAATTGGCTTAATTCACGAGTTAGCGTGTAATCGCAGTTTTCCGTAAATTGATTGAATTACCAGTTTTGATTACGACTTAATTATCGGGCGAGAATTTGAGTTGAGTCTCTTCTCGGGAGTTGTTGTACGCGTGATTTTGAGTTCGTGGGCGGTTCCGGATAATTATTTCGACGATCGAGGAATATAATATGAATATTTGAAATTTTGGAATTCCGTCGAGTTTATCTGTTTGTATTCGAGTTTATCCGAATCGTGATTGTGATCCATTTTGGACTGTCAAGCGTCCCGAGCCGCGAGTATAAATAACGAAAATAGTCGAAAAATTATCGAAAACATTGTTTCGGGAAGTTTGACTGCTGTTGACCGCATTGACCGTTGAGTTTTTCAGGTTGACCGGAGCTCCTCCGTGCTTGCGCGCTGCCGCCATCGGTTTTTGAAATTCCGGCCACTTTAGGCCTTGAAACAGGTATGGTTAGCTTCCTCTCTTCATTTGCAATGGATTGAAACTTGGTTTGACTTGAATTGATGTCGTTTTGAGATTGTACGAACTCGAGGAAGTTTGTGTTTTTCGCCAGATTCGGGTGGCCGGTTTCGACCACTTTTGAGGTCGGGTGTTTGGGGGGAAAGGTTCCCCTTAACCTCTAGTTGCTTTCGGTAGAAAGAATTGAGGGATGGTAGCCGTTTTGGTGCTCGCCGGAAAGTCACCGGAATCCATGGATTCCGTGACTTTCGAGGCTATTTCCGGCCACTGTGGTGGTTGGATGGTGGTGGTCCTTTGAGAGAAGTTGTTGAGCTTGGAGAGAAGAGCATTTCTGGAAAGTTTGGTCGAGTTTGGACGCCGTCGCCACCGCGCCGCCGCCGCCGGCGGTGGTCCGGCGAGGTCTGTATTTTCGAGGTTTTTATGTGTTTCCGACTCGTTTTCGCGCTCCGAACACAGTCGTGAGGTTTTCGAGATGATTTGGCTACCGGATTTTTAGTCGAGGGTTTGAGTGGAGATTTCAGGAATTTCGTTGATTATTTTTGTATCAGTTATATGTTTCCGGGAACGGTTGTTTTCCGATGTGTGGTACAGTGATGTGAATTGTGATTTTAATCAGGTATATTTTGGGATTATTCAGGGGATCGAGATCGTACTTCGGGCGAGGGATTTTCCGCCGGATTTCGTGATTAGCGCGAGTGCGCGCTTTGCTCACCTGTGAGTGGACTTTTATATTTTCACTATCGTTGTGAGTTCGTGATTTCCGTATTTATTTTTATACGATGATGAGATTATTTATTATTTTTGAAGGTATTATTTTATATTTTTATGGTGATGGCATTACTTGCATCGATGCTTCGGCTACTCGGCTGATCACCGGTAGTCTGACCAGAGTTGAGAGATTCCTCTGGGCAGGGTTGAGAGATTCCCCTGTTATGCCGCAGAGGTTGAGAGATTCCCCTAGCCTATCACCGTCGGGTTTGAGAGATTCGCCTGGCACCTCCATATATATTTTCCGAACTTGCTATACTTTACATTGTTTATTGTATATGAAATTTGTGAAAGGCATATGATTATTTTCGTCCACTCACTCTAACGATTTTATTGCCTTTCCCCTGGGCTTTTCGGTTTCCATGCCCAGTTTGCAGTTCGGATTCTGGTGTCTCACGTCGCAGTCGGAGGCAAGTCGTTCGAGCTACCTTTCTTTTCCAGTAGGTTTCTTGTTTTGCCTACTATTGTATATTTTGTATATATATACACTAGAGGTCGCTCTGACACGATATTGATATATGTTTTTATGTGATTTTCCCCGGATTTTCTGTAAAGTTCAGTTATGTTTACTACTTTACTTTACTGTTATGATATTGAGAAATTCGGATGGGATTGGTGCCCACGGTTTGGCTTTTGTGGCATAGGATGAAATGTATTTTTCGGGTGCAGGTTAATAGCAATTCCGCGTTAGTAGCGTTACTCTGGCGAAATTTTTGTGGTTTTTGTTGATTCGTGTTTTCAGAAGGGATTTGATTCCGGTTTAGGAAACTAAATCGGGATTGGGTCCTTTCAGCTTGGTATCAGAGCATTAAGTTGTCAGATTCTGTAGACTCTTGTAGTTGTGACGCTTAGGGTATTTGATAGTTGCATATTTAGGCAACGTTTATGTGCTTAACCGAACCTTATATTTAGCTCTTTTGTTATGTTTTTAAGCAATTTAACATTATTATTTGTTTTTAGGTATTTTGGAGATAAATGAAGAAAAGGGATTAAATAATATTTCCTGGCGAAGAAACCTTCTCGATGAGGTTTTGTCTTGGCGAGCTTCGATAGAAAGTAGCCCTTCTGAAAGTTGTTTTGGCGAGCATGTGATAAAAGAGAAGTTGTTATATATTTATATATACTTATATTGCCAAAGAGACGTACGTGGGGGAAGTGGTGTGTGTCAGGATGGCTGCATGCATGCATCTTTGTTTATATATATGTCAAGTGGGTTGAAAAGAAGAGGCATGCACGTGATGCATGCTGGCCAGTGAATCAACTTTGATATATATATATATGGCTATCGAAGTTTGATGGCTATCGAAGTTCGATGGGTTAGCAAGGAGAAGAAGAGAAGAGTCCTAATTTAATAATGAGATTATGAAGAGTTGGACTTGGACTTTGGGAGTCCATTTGCTTTTGGACTTTTTGCTGGCACGTGGGTTGCTAGCTAGGTTAATTAACCTAGCTAGTTTGAAACATATAAATAGCTAAGAAGAGAACGTACGCAGGAGAGGACGGACGTATCGAAGAGCAAGGAAGCTGCAAGTTTCTCCTTCATCCGTTTGTATCAATTTCTTTCATGGATTATTTTAGTTTATTTTTTGATTCCATGAGGAGCTAAACTCCATTGTTAAGGGGCTGTTTTGAAGCCCCGTTCATGACATCTAGATTGCTTATGCACTTTAATTAAATTTTGTTTTTGTTATTTGAATGAGGTTTCTTTGTTATTTATACGGTGATGATTCTTGATTATGTATGCTTTGAGTGCACGCTTAGTATGCATGTTTAGGAATCTAATTCTAAGAAAATTGATGGCTGTTGGTGATTATTACCTTCCTCAAGTTTCAATAGTAGAACCCATACATGCTTGGTATAAGAAACCCTAGGTCTAGTAAGACACGACCGTAGTGTACTTATGAAGCCTTGTAGATTCTCAAACCCTTTCTAAATCTTAATGCGTTTCTCTTAGTAAATTCGAGTCCGTGACTTCGGGTTCTTTGAGGGATAGACAATATTGATAAGCAGACCTTCAATGTTGTAAACATAAGGATCGGGTAATAGGTTGTGTTCACAACTCGGGGCCTTCCTGGGAATCTTTCATTCATAACAATTACATTATTTAGTTAAGCATTTGTTGTCTAGATGGAGTGACGGTGGTGGATAACACTTCCCTTAACCCATTTTATCATTGATTCTAGTTTTAGTCATACTCTGTTTTCTGTTTCAGTTTCGTACTCTGTTTTGCATAATTTTGTTCGATAACCTATCGAACTCCGATTGCATCTAAATTTTGCATCGAAGCTCGATAGGGTGTCTTTAGTGTCCAGTGTTAATTTCGTAATTTTAGGTTGAGTCTAGCTATTTTAATTAATTACGTTAGTGTCTAGTGGTCGAGTCTGTCAGATTTCTGACTTTTGTGTTTGTTTGTAGTTTAGAATATTAAGTCTCATCTTTCCCTGTGGATTGACCCCTATACTATTGTACTGCATTGACAAGCATATTAAGTTCATTATAGGGTATTTTTGAGGGTGGTAAAACACCGATCAAATTTTGGCGCCGTTGCCGGGGAAAGATCTAGTCTTTATATTCTAACGTGTCTTTTGTTTCAGTTTTGTTTTGTTTTATTTCATTTATTTTGTAGTGTAACGTGTCTCTTGTGTGCAGGTACTTAGTGCATGCATACTCGAAGGTCAAGGAGAACTGAGCCTTTATTACTTGATTTAGAGATTGAGCGCTCAGCTAAGCAAAACCGGAAGCAGAAAAGGCAAGCAGAACTGGAGGTTGGAAACACGAGTGGCACAGTGGCAGAACCCGAGATTGAGGTGGAAACAAGTTCAGATTCAGAAGAAGAAGTTCCTCAATCGCCACCACAAAGAGCAGCAATGGGAGAACAACCAAGAACGTTGATGAATTCCTTTGTACCTAGTGCTCAGGGGAATTCATCACCAATAGTGTTGCCAGCTCTTGGGACTTATTCAGTACCTCCTGCTTTACTATCAGCCCTACCTCATTATAGGGGGGTATTTTCAGAGGACCCTCAGCAACATTTAGCTGAGATTGAAGCTTTAGCATCAACACAAAATTTACAAAATGTTGAATCTAATGTGTTGAAACTAATTTTATTTCCTTTTTCTGTGAAGGAAGGAGCGAAGATGTGGTTCAATTCTTTAGCTCCTAGGTCTATACAATCTTGGGATGAGATGAAGGTAACGTTCATGAAGGAGTATTTCTCAGCCCAGAAGACTAAGCAGTTGAAGAAGGAGATTAATAGCTTCATACAAAAAGATGGTGACATGCTTCATGAGGCATGGAGTCATTTCAAGGAGTTGTTGAGGAAATGCCCACATCATGGGTATGATCTAGAGGACAGGATGACTTTCTTTTATGAAGGTCTAGAGCCAGCCAACAAGACAAGAGTGGATTCTGCTTGTGGAGGTATGTTTATGTACCAAACAGGTCAGCAAGCTCATGATACCATCGAGAAATTGGCTGAGAACACCAAGCAGTTCTATACAAGAGAGAGAACGTTGGCGAGCAAGAAACAACAATCTGTATTTGAGGTTGCCACCAACCCAGACATGGACAAGAGAATGAAAGCAATGGAGAAGAAGTTGGAGTCCATTGCTACTGCCATCAAGAGCCAAACGACATCATCATCATCTGTTTCTCAGGTATGTTCTGTATGCTCTATGTCAGATCACACTAACGAATCTTGTCCATTCATTCCTGAAGAAGAGCAGGTGAACTTTGTACAACAAAGAGCAGCGAGGAATGACCCTTACTCAAATTCTTACAATCCGGGGTGGAGGAATCATCCAAATTTCAGCTATGGAAACAATAGCAACATCTTGAATCCACCCCCAGGTTTTAAGGTAAGACAGGAGTACCAGCCGCCACAACAAAAGGAAGCATCCTCAGTACCAGATTCCGCTTTAGCTGCCATCATGGCCAAGCTTGAGGGAATAGAGGTTCATAACAGAGACTCTAGCAAGGCATTCCAAATACTAGAGAAACGGATGAACAACATGGAACAACAAATGTCTACTAGAGAACAGGGCACCCTTCCGAGTAAAGTTGTGCAGAACCCAAGATCTCAACATGAAGCTAATGTGATCACATTGAGAAGTGGAAGAGTGATTGAAGAGGTTGAAAAGCCTACAAAAACATCTTTAGAAGATGAGCCGGTCCTAAAACAGGTGCTGCCATTTCCACCACTACTGCAGGATCAGGGAGAGAAGAGCGTACCTGGACAGAAAAATTCAGCAAATGAAAAATCAGGTAAGTCGACTTCTGAACCTTCTCCTTCAATTCCCTTACGTGTTCCATTTCCTGGCAGGTTGAAGAACAAGAAGAAGGATGAATTGGAGCAAGAGATTCTAGATACATTCCGGAAGGTGGAAGTGAACATTCCGTTGCTCGATGCGATTAAGCAAATACCGAAGTATGCAAAGTTTCTTAAGGAACTTTGTACAATGAAGAGGAAGTTCACAGGGACCGAGACCGTGGCCTTGAGTGAGAAGGTGTCAGCGTTACTTCAGAGGAAGCTACCACCCAAGATGGGTGATCCTGGACGATTTACCGTCCCATGTATAATTGGTAACACGAACTTTACTGGAGCTTTACTTGATTTGGGTGCATCAATAAACTTAATGCCATACTCTGTGTATAAAACTTTGAATATTGGTGCATTACAACAAACTGGTGTTACAATTAAATTAGCTGATCGATCTAACTGCTACCCCAGAGGTTTTGTTGAGGATGTTTTGGTGCAGGTAGGTAAGTTGATCTTTCCAGCTGATTTCTTCGTATTAGAGATGGAGGCAGAGCCTCAACCATCAGAGCTACCATTGATACTTGGTCGTCCATTCTTACGGACCGCTAGGACCAAGATAGATTGTTTCAATGGTACCCTCTCCATGAAAGTGGATGAAGAGAAGATCCGCTTCAACATCTTCGACGCAATGAAGCATCCTAGTGATAATGATTTGTATTCCTGTTTTTCTATTGATACATTTGATAATTTCATGCAGGAATTTATGCAGCATTCGGTGAACGAGAATGAGGATGCGTTGAAGAAAGCGATTGAAGAAGGGGGGAGGAAATCTGAACCTCCCCCATGTTCTAAAGTGTGGGATGAACTTGAGGATTTGATCACCCAAGTTCGATCCATGGATGAAGAAGAAGAAACATTGAGAATCAGCTCAGCTGAGGAGTTAGTGATGGGTGAAGAGTACGATGATGTTGTGGAAGCCCTTGAGTCATTGCCATACATAAGAGGTAGTTCAAAATCTCTTTCTCTTCCTATTACTAATGACACGCTTCTTCCTTCCATTGTAACAGCACCAAAGCTTGAGCTCAAGCCTTTGCCTGAGCATTTGAAGTATGCATTCCTTGGAACTGGTGAGACTTTACCAGTCATTTTATCTTCAAAACTAACCATGTTACAGGAAGAGAAGCTAATCACTGTGCTCAGAGAGTACAAGGAGGCTATTGGCTGGACAATTGCAGACATTAAAGGAATAGATCCAACATTGTGTACTCATAGGATATTCCTTGAAGATGGAGCAAAGCCAACGAGAGAACCACAACGGAGACTCAACCCACCTATGATGGATGTGGTGAAGAATGAGGTTATCAAACTTCTCGATGCAGGTATTATTTATGCAATATCTGATAGCAAGTGGGTGAGTCCTGTGCAGGTAGTACCCAAGAAGTCGGGCATCACAGTGATTAAAAATGATGAGGATCTGCTGGTGCCAAAGAGAGTTCAAACAGGATGGAGAGTCTGTATTGACTACCGCAGGCTTAATGCCACAACCCGTAAGGATCATTTTCCTCTTCCTTTTATTGACCAAATGTTGGAACGTCTTGCAGGTCATGCGTATTATTGCTTCCTCGATGGTTATTCTGGCTACAACCAGATTGCCATTGACAGAGAGGACCAGGAGAAGACTACGTTCACGTGTCCTTTTGGCACGTTTGCTTATAGGAGGATGCCTTTTGGGTTGTGCAATGCACCAGCTACTTTCCAGAGATGCATGATGAGCATCTTTTCAGACATGGTGGAGAAGATCATCGAGGTATTCATGGATGATTTTTCTGTTTTTGGTGATTCTTTTGATACATGTTTGAATAATCTGTCCCTAGTTCTAGAGAGATGTGTAGAAAAGAACCTTGTGTTAAATTGGGAGAAATGTCATTTCATGGTTGAACAAGGTATTGTTTTGGGACATGTAATTTCTGAAAAGGGTATTGAGGTAGACAAGGCTAAGGTTGATGTTATACGTACTTTACCACCTCCCACTACTGTGAGAGAGGTGCGCTCTTTTCTTGGACATGCAGGTTTCTATCGAAGGTTTATCAAGGATTTCTCCAAGATAGCCCGACCTCTCAGTGCATTGCTCCAGAAGAGTGTGACGTTTGATTTTACTGAAGATTGTCTTGCTGCCTTTAACAAGCTCAAGGAGCTGTTAATCACCGCCCCAATCATCCAAGCACCAGACTGGAACCTTCCGTTCGAATTGATGTGTGATGCATCGAAATATGCTGTAGGTGCTGTGTTGGGACAGCGGGTTGAGAGGTTACCACATGTGATTTATTATGCTTCTCGAACCCTTAATGATGCTCAGTTAAACTATTCAACAACTGAGAAAGAACTTTTGGCTGTTGTCTTTGCTTTAGAGAAATTTAGATCTTATTTGTTAGGAACTAAAGTAATTATTTTCTCTGACCATGCTGCATTGAGATATCTTATGACAAAGCAGGATGCAAAGCCAAGGTTGATTAGGTGGTTACTACTCCTTCAGGAGTTCGATGTGGAAATCAAAGATAAGAAAGGAACAGAGAATGTGGTTGCAGACCATTTGAGTCGGTTGACACACGGGTCCAATGCGGAGGAGGATAAACTCCCTTTGCGTGAGAGCTTTCCGGATGAGCAACTTTTTGCTATCCAGGATTCTGAGCCGTGGTATGCGGATATTGTCAACTACCAGGTTTCAAAACTGGTACCTACTAACTTTACCCGTGCTCAGAAGGACAAGTTGAAGAAGGAGGCCAGATATTATGTGTGGGATGATCCATACTTATGGAAACATTGCCCAGATTCCATCATTCGAATGTGCGTACCCGAATCTGAAATTTATTCTATTCTTTCTTTTTTCCACTCACATGTAGGTGGAGGACATTTCGGGGGAAAGAAAATTGCACTCAAGGTGTTGGAGTGTGGATTTTATTGGCCTAGCATCTTTAAGGATGCTCATGAATTCTATAAGGCATGTCCAAGATGTCAGATGACAGGTAACTTAGGTCCTAGGGATCAAATGCCTCAACACCCAATTCTTGTGGTTGAAATTTTCGATGTGTGGGGTATTGATTTCATGGGTCCTTTCCCTTCTTCTCATTCTAATGTGTACATACTATTGGCAGTTGATTATGTGTCGAAGTGGGTGGAGGCAGTTGCCACCCGAACTAACGATTCTGCTGTTGTGCTTAGGTTTTTAAAGTCCATATTTGCTAGATTTGGCACACCTAGGTACATCATTAGCGATGGAGGCTCTCATTTTTGCAACCGCACGTTCGCTGCGCTCTTGAGGAAATATAATGTTCAACACAAGGTGGCGACACCTTACCATCCTCAAACAAGTGGACAAGTGGAGGTGTCTAACCGAGAAATCAAGAAGATCCTTGAGAAGACCGTAGGCCCTACCAGGAAGGATTGGAGTCAGCGATTAGATGAAGCTTTGTGGGCTTACCGAACAGCTTACAAAACACCTATAGGGATGTCCCCTTATAGGCTTGTTTTTGGCAAAGCTTGTCATCTGCCGGTCGAGCTCGAACACAAAGCTTATTGGGCGGTCAAGCAGTTCAATTTCGATATTGATGAGGCTGGGATTCACAGGAAACTGCAGCTAAATGAGCTAGCAGAAATCAGGAACAATGCATATGAGTCCAGCAGGATTTACAAGGAGAAAGCCAAGGCTTTTCATGATCAAAATATCAGGACCAAGACTTTTGTGGTAGGACAAAAGGTCTTGGTTTTCAACTCGAGGTTGAAACTGTTTCCAGGTAAGCTTCAGTCTAGATGGATTGGTCCATTTGTGGTTACTAATGTTTTCCCTAGTGGTGCTGTAGTTGTGAAAAGTGACAAAACAGGGAAAGTTTTCAAAGTCAATGGACATCGATTGAAGCCGTTTCACGAGTTGATGATGGAGCATATCGTCGAGCAAGTACCTCTCGAGGATGTTCCATAAGATAAAGAGTGATACTTGGTACCGTCTGGCTGAAGACGTTAAACTTAGCGCTACTTGGGAGGCAACCCATGTGGATGGAGAAGCTTGGCTGCCAGATTTGAATTCTTATCCCTTCTCTTTTTCTTTATTTTTCTCCATGTTTAGTGTGATTTGTGATTTGTTATGTGTCTCATTCCATGCTTGTTTGATGTATTGTATGTTTTAGTTTTGTTTTACATTGAGGACAATGCAAATTTCAAGTGTGGGGTGGGGTTTATATCATATCCTTAGCGTCTATGTATAAATTTTTCGTTATTTTGGTACTGTACAGTATGCTGTTTCGTGTCAATTATTTGACACAGTTTGAAGTCTCGTAAATTTTTGAAATTTTAAGAGGATGTTTTTACATGTATCTAAATTGTGTTCTTAAAGTTTCAGCTCATTCCAATGTGTGATCAATTCTGTAAAATTCTATCGAGGGAATGAGTTTCTATCGAGCTTCGCATGTTGTACTGTTCAGTTTGATATTTCGTGTGATTTGTTCGCCATATCTAGAAGTCTCGTAAATTTTTAAAATTTTTAGGGAATGTATATAAATGTGTCTAGTTTGTTCCCTCTAAATTTCAGCTCATTCCACTCTGTCATTAATTTTATATAATTCTTGCGAGTGGAGCTGAGTCAAGCGAGCAACAGTTCTCAGTACTGAACAGTAACCTGTTCGTGTCATGCATCTTTGATAGCTAGGTGTCTTGTAATTTTCTGACATTTTGAGGGCAGTTTTGTAAATGAGTCTATCGAGTGCTCGCTAAATTTCAGCTCATTTCGATGTATAACTAATTCTGTAAAATTCTATCGAGCCTCGCTGCTCGATGAACCAGCGAAGTTCGATGGGCTGGCGAGCAAACAGTCTGCTGTTTTGTATAATTTATTTGACATAGCTATAGGTCTCGTAATTTTCTGAAATTTTGAGGGTAGGTCTGTATATGTGTCTAGATAGTGTTCGCAAAATTTCAGCCAATTACGATGAGTGATTAATTTTGTAAAATTCTGGCGAGAGTGTTGCTCGATACACAGAGTCTGGCGAGCTGCTCGCCTGATATTGGAATTTTTGAGTTTTTCTTTGTTTTCCTTGGGTGTTTTAGTGTCTTATTTGAAAAACCAAATACAAAAGTAAAAAGTGTCAAGAAAAACATAAAAAGAGTCTTTTGTTTTGTGTCTTTAGGTGCCCTTAACTAGTCCATGATGTGATTATATCTTCCATAATTGTGACTAAAGGATGATCATGTTACTTGAGTTTCTTCGGTTAATCTTGATATATGATGCATATGCGAATGTGTAGTGGATGTAGAAAAAGTTAACATGGTACAGATTTTTGGCATGTTTAAACTTTGTTGAGATTCATTTAACCTGTGAGCGATTGAGCCTATATGTGAATACACATGCTTTCTTTATTGAGTGTCAATTGCTTGCCACAGATTAAGTTAATGGACTCTAGATATTACTAGAACTTGCTCTTGTGCTTTTCAAAGCTTATAGTCAATACTTGTTTTGATTGAGGAAGTGATAAAGGCATTTAGGGGACACCACCAGTGCCATATAAGCCTGTGTCCTAATTGTGTGTACACAAGATGTGCACCCCTTAGTTAACCACTTTGAGCTTACATGTTTAAACTTTTTGTCATCACCCACATATCTCTGACCTTAAACCTTAGAATAGTTATATCTTTACCCTTGTTCTAGGACTTGGTAGAGCTATACATGAGACAGGTATGTGAAGACGACAACAATGTCGAGAAGTGATGCAAAGAAATAAGTGTGGGGTATCAAGCTAGTGTTTAAAAAAAAAAAAAAAAAAAAAAAAAAAAAAAAAAACAGAATGAAATGAAAAAAAATGTGATGTCTAGCTTGATACCCGAGTTAACTGTTGACAAAAACAATGACGTGAAGGCCCAACAAGATGAAATTCGGCCACAAAAGTGAGAAAATTCATGGTTGTAAAGCTTGAAGAAGTCTCTTATTTGGTGCTCTACTGGGTTCTAGAATTATATTTGAATTCCTTATCCATTTATTCTTTAACCTATGAGCCAAGCCCCATTACAACCCATGAAAGTCCTTTTGATCATCAAGATAGCAGCCTTTGATCTGTGGAGATTTGTCACAAGTGTAAGCATATGGTGTGGTCCATTTGGCAAGTAGTTGAGTTGAGTGAAAACCTTAGATATACTTTGAGAGAAACACTTTTGAGAGCATATACCTGTGAGGTCGAATCTTGACAAGTTTGTTGCATGCTACAGCTTTACATTCACCATGATTATGTCTTCGTCCTACATATTACATGTGTGTCATGCATTGAAATTAATTTTCGAAACTTTGTGGAATGTTAATTTAGAGTCACTTATCTCGGTGTTACAATTGTGGAAGATTGCTGAGACAATTTGTTGAGGGCGTTAGAGTCATGTAGTTAGAGTTTTGTTGAGTCTTTTCAGAGTCTTAGTTTAGTGTTTTGCTCGAGGACTAGCAAAAGCTAAGTGTGGGGTATTCTGATAGTTGCATATTTAGGCAACGTTTATGTGCTTAACCGAACCTTATATTTAGCTCTTTTGTTATGTTTTTAAGCAATTTAACATTATTATTTGTTTTTAGGTATTTTGGAGATAAATGAAGAAAAGGGATTAAATAATATTTCCTGGCGAAGAAACCTTCTCGATGAGGTTTTGTCTTGGCGAGCTTCGATAGAAAGTAGCCCTTCTGAAAGTTGTTTTGGCGAGCATGTGATAAAAGAGAAGTTGTTATATATTTATATATACTTATATTGCCAAAGAGACGTACGTGGGGGAAGTGGTGTGTGTCAGGATGGCTGCATGCATGCATCTTTGTTTATATATATGTCAAGTGGGTTGAAAAGAAGAGGCATGCACGTGATGCATGCTGGCCAGTGAATCAACTTTGATATATATATATATGGCTATCGAAGTTTGATGGCTATCGAAGTTCGATGGGTTAGCAAGGAGAAGAAGAGAAGAGTCCTAATTTAATAATGAGATTATGAAGAGTTGGACTTGGACTTTGGGAGTCCATTTGCTTTTGGACTTTTTGCTGGCACGTGAGTTGCTAGCTAGGTTAATTAACCTAGCTAGTTTGAAACATATAAATAGCTAAGAAGAGAACGTACGCAGGAGAGGACGGACGTATCGAAGAGCAAGGAAGCTGCAAGTTTCTCCTTCATCCGTTTGTATCAATTTCTTTCATGGATTATTTTAGTTTATTTTCTGATTCCATGAGGAGATAAACTCCATTGTTAAGGGGCTGTTTTGAAGCCCCGTTCATGACATCTAGATTGCTTATGCACTTTAATTAAATTTTGTTTTTGTTATTTGAATGAGGTTTCTTTGTTATTTATACGGTGATGATTCTTGATTATGTATGCTTTGAGTGCACGCTTAGTATGCATGTTTAGGAATCTAATTCTAAGAAAATTGATGGCTGTTGGTGATTATTACCTTCCTCAAGTTTCAATAGTAGAACCCATACATGCTTGGTATAAGAAACCCTAGGTCTAGTAAGACACGACCGTAGTGTACTTATGAAGCCTTGTAGATTCTCAAACCCTTTCTAAATCTTAATGCGTTTCTCTTAGTAAATTCGAGTCCGTGACTTCGGGTTCTTTGAGGGATAGACAATATTGATAAGCAGACCTTCAATGTTGTAAACATAAGGATCGGGTAATAGGTTGTGTTCACAACTCGGGGCCTTCCTGGGAATCTTTCATTCATAACAATTACATTATTTAGTTAAGCATTTGTTGTCTAGATGGAGTGACGGTGCTGGATAACACTTCCCTTAACCCATTTTATCATTGATTCTAGTTTTAGTCATACTCTGTTTTCTGTTTCAGTTTCGTACTCTGTTTTGCATAATTTTGTTCGATAACCTATCGAACTCCGATTGCATCGAAATTTTGCATCGAAGCTCGATAGGGTGTCTTTAGT
This sequence comes from Geum urbanum, assembly GCA_946800695.1. Classification (NCBI taxonomy): domain Eukaryota; kingdom Viridiplantae; phylum Streptophyta; class Magnoliopsida; order Rosales; family Rosaceae; genus Geum; species Geum urbanum. Next base: position 61,787,686 of record OX327002.1, read on the forward strand.
GTCCAGTGTTAATTTCGTAATTTTAGGTTGAGTCTAGTTATTTTAATTAATTACGTTAGTGTCTAGTGGTCGAGTCTGTCAGATTTCTGACTTTTGTGTTTGTTTGTAGTTTAGAATATTAAGTCTCATCTTTCCCTGTGGATTGACCCCTATACTATTGTACTGCATTGACAAGCATATTAAGTTCATTATAGGGTATTTTTGAGGGTGGTAAAACACCGATCAGTATTTGAGTTTGTACAGCATGTCTGTAGTGATGACCCGACTGGCCAGGGGTACTCATCAATGCTTCAGGTGTTGTATATATTCAAATATCTGAGGTCTCATGATTACGTTCCTTGTGCTTGTACCTAATGCTTGTCTTGTATCAGTTGGATGCCTCCTCGACGTGGTCCTCGTGTGAATCAGGAAGTGGATCCTGATGAGGATCGTCAGACGCATGACTTTCTGATGCGAGTGTTGCGTTTGGAGGAACGTTTTGACCCTGTGGTCAAAGCTCGTATTGCTGATGCGACTGTTTTTTCAGGTTCAGCTGATCCAGAGATTTATGAGGCATGGTTGGTTCAGGTTGAACGCGTACGTGAGCGTCTGCGTTTTACCCCTGAGCAGATGACAGTGGCAGCAGTCAGATTACTTGAGTCAGATGCATACTTCTGGTGGGTTAGCACCGATAGAGTTCCGGTTGATACTCCGTGGACTTTGTTCTGAGATTTGTTTATGCGGAGATACTTTAACCAGGCTACCCAGCAACGGAAGTATGAGGATTTCACGAATTTGAGGCAGGGCAGTTTGTCTGTGCTTGAGTACCGGGACAGATTCACCCGCTTATCTCGGTTTGCTCATGACATGGTGGCTACTGAGGAAGCTAAGTGCTGTAGATTTGAGCTGGGTTTAAACTTGAACATCAAGGGTACTCTGACTACGATGCCTCGGAACAATTTCGATGAGTTTGTCAGTGCAGCACTCCGAGGTGAGGATATCGAGAAGGAAAGACAGATGAGATACCAGTCTCAACGGTTTGAGGAGGGTGGATCGAGTCAGGGGCCTTCCAAGAGGCTGAGTTCTGATACTTCCGGTTCGGCATCATCATCGGGCAGTGGACCATATTGACCACCAGCTAGTGCTCCGAGACAGAGACAGAGGTGGAGGAGAGATCGACCGCAGCGACCACAGTCTAGTGGGGGTTCTAGCGGTTCCAGTTATCCTCGGCGTACCGGTGGTGCTTTCACTGTACCGAGGGAATACATATTGTGTAGTCTCTGCAGCAGGCATCATGTTGGTCCATGTCAGCGAGGCCCTGTCACTGGTTTTCGTTATGGCCAGGTGGGTCACTATGCGAGAGAGTTTGTCCAGCTCGATGGTGCTGGTGGACAGGCGGCCCAGTGTTCTGGAGGAGAGCGAGGTGCCACTTCTGGGGCTCGACCAGTACAGTTTTCTTGCTAGGGCGGACAGCAGAGTCAGCCTCAGCGTGGACGACCAGCCGGGCAGGCCAGGGTTCATGCCATGACGTTGCGTGAGGGCAGAGCTTCACCGGAGGTTGTTTTCGATACGTTGCATGTTTTCGGTTGTCCAGTACTTACAATGGTAGATCCAGGTGCTACGCATTCATTCATGTCATATAGACTATCATCTTTAGCTACTGTACCCGCGTCTCCACTTCCGGGGTTGTGGAGAGTGTTGTATCCGTCCGGTGAGGTTGTGAATATTGGCTGGGTGTATAGAGACTGTGAGATTTTTATTAGAGGCCATGGCTTAGCCGCGGATTTGTTATTACTGGATATCGTCGATTTTGATGTAATTTTGGGTATGAACTTCTTGGAGACACATTGGGCCATGTTCGATCGTCACAAGAAGGAGGTTGCGTTTCGACGACCAGGCTTTCCGGAGATATTGTTTCGCGGCGAGAAGAATACTTCATTACCATGTGTGATTTCTGCGATGAAGGCGGATCAGATAATGAAGAAGGGTTGTATTGCTTACTTAGCTCATGTTGTGGATATTACGGCATCTGTGCCGGATATTGGTGATATCGAAGTTGTTTCCGAGTTTCCAGATGTGTTTCCGGAGGAGTTACCGGTATACCTCCAGTTTGGGATATCGATTTCACCATTGAGCTGTTACCGGGCACTGGACCTATATCTCAGGCACCGTATCGTATGGCGCCAGCGGAGTTGAAAGAGCTACAGATTCAACTTCAGGAGTTGCTGGAGAAGGGTTTCATTCGACCCAGTGTATCGCCGTGGGGTGCCCCGGTTTTGTTTGTGCGGAAGAAGGATGGATCCATGCGGTTGTGCATCGATTACCGGAAGCTGAATCTGGTCACTGTGAAGAACAAGTATCCGTTGCCACGGATTGACGACTTGTTTGATCAGCTTAAGGGAGCTTCAGTCTTTTCGAAGATTGATCTCAGGTCCGGATATCATCAGTTGAGGATCCGAGAGTCGGATGTGGTCAGGACAACTTTCAGATCGCGGTATGGGCATTACGAGTTTTTGGTTATGCCGTTTGGGTTGACCAACGCCCCCGCAGCTTTTATGGACTTGATGAATCGGATGTTCAGGCGGTTTCTGGACAAGTTCGTGATCGTGTTTATCGACGACATCCTGATTTATTCCAGGAGTATAGGCCAGCACAAGAAGCATTTGCGAGCGGTTTTGCGGACTTTGTGGGATAATCAGTTGTTTGCGAAGTTCAGCAAGTGCGAGTTCTGGTTGGACAGCGTGAAGTTTCTGGGCCACGTGATATTAGCTGAGGGAGTCAGAGTGGATCCTGACAAGATCGAGGCCGTGTTAAATTGGAGTAGACCTACCACTGTACCAGAGATCAGGAGTTTCTTGGGCTTGGTAGGCTACTATCGGCGCTTTGTGCAGGATTTTTCTCGGATTGCTACTCCACTTACCCGATTGACGAAGAAAGGTGTCAAGTTGAGTGGTCCAATGCATGTGAGGAGAGTTACTTGCTCCTGAAGGAAAAGTTGACTACTGCACCGGTTTTGACCCTACCTGACGACAGCGGTGAGTTCGTGGTTTACAGCGATGCATCAAAGTTGGGATTTGGTTGTGTGCTGATGCAGCATGGCAGAGTTGTGGCCTACGGTTCCCGACAGCTGAAACCACATGAAGTCAACTATCCGACGCATAATTTGGAGTTGGCCGTTATTGTGTTAGCGTTGAAGAGTTGGAGACACTACTTGTACGGAGCTCAGTACAAGATATACACCGATCACAAGAGTCTCACTTACTTGCGGACGTAGCCAGACTTGAACATGAGGCAGCGCAGATGGATGGAGTTGATCAACGACTACAATTGCACTTTCGAGTACCATCCAGGGAAGGCTAATGTCGTTGCCGATGCACTCAGTCGAAAATCTGGAGCTTCGTTGTTTTATGTATGTGTGGCCAGGGTTTCCATGTTAGCCGAGCTTCGGGCTACGGGAGCCGAGTTCAAGTGGGACGACGATGGAGCTTTGCTGGCCAGTTTCCAGGTTCGACCGGTATTGGTTGATCAGGTTCGGGAAGCTCAGGATGCAGATTCTTACCTGTTGGACAAGAAGACCATGATACAGAATGGTGTGCCAACAGAGTTTCGGTTGAGTGATGATGGTACGTTGTTGCTCAGAGATAGATTGTGCATACCCAGGGTCGAGAGTCTGAAGAAAGACATTTTAGATGAGGCTCATTGTTTGGCGTATGCGATGCATCCCGGTGGTACGAAGATGTTTCGTACACTTCGAGCGTATTACTGGTGGCGCAATATGAAGCGGGAGATTGCCGCATATGTGAGCCGATGTTTGATTTGTTAGCAGGTTAAAGCGAAGAGGCAGAAACCTACGGGAAAGTTACAGCCACTGGAGATTCCGGTTTGGAAGTGGGAGCACATTACCATGGATTTCGTGTATTAGTTGTCGCGTACTTCGGCGGGTAATACTGGTATTTAGGTTATCGTGGATCGTTTGACGAAATTCGCTCATTTTCATGCGCTACCGGGGAAGATTTCAGTGGGCAGATTGGCAAAGCTGTATTTTTCGAAGATCGTTCGTCTGCATGGTGTGCATTTATCTATTGTTTCTGACTGAGACAGTCAGTTTACTTCCGAGTTCTGGCAAGCATTGCAGTGAGCCAAGGGTACAAGGTTGCATTTCAGTACAGCTTTTCATCCTCAGACTGACGGACAGTCTGAGCGGACTATACAGACTCTCGAGGATATGTTGCGGTCTTGTGTATTGCAGTTTCGAGGAAATTGGGACCAGCAACTGCATTTGATTGAGTTCGCCTACAACAACAGCTATCAGGCCAGTATTGAGATGGCACCGTATGAGGCCCTATACGGGAGGCAGTGCCGCACTCCATTGTGTTGGAGTGAGGTGGGCGAGCGATGGCTTATTGGCCCTGATCTGGTGAAGAGCACCATGGAGGACATCCAAATTATCCGGGACAGATTGAAGATTGCCCAGGATCGCCAGAAGAGTTATGTGGACGTGAGGAGAAAGAGTCTCGAGTTCGATGTGGGCGATTGGGTCTTCCTGAAACTATCTTCGTGGAGGGGAGTTGTGCATTTCGGGAAGCGTGGCAAGCTTCGACCACGGTACATTGGTCTGTATGAGATTACCGAGAGAGTTGGTGCTGTGGCTTATAGACTTGATTTGCCAGCTGGGATGGCTCGTGTACATGATGGGTTCCACGTTTCGATGTTTCGGAAGTATATTCCAGATCCATCACATGTGTTAGCGCCACATCAACTACCTATCTGAGAGGATTTGACATATATGGAGAAGCCGGTACAGATTCTCGATCGGCCTGAGCAGGAGTTGAGGCACCGTGTTATACCGCTGGTGAAGGTCTTGTGGCAGAACCACTCGGTTGAGGAGGCCACCTGGGAGACTGAGCAGCGTATGCGGGAGCAGTATCCTCATCTGTTCACTTGACAGGTACGTAAATTTCGAGGTCGAATTTTTTTTAAGGGGGGCAGATTTGTGACGACCCGAACCAGAATCAGTAGAGTAATTGGCTTAATTCACGAGTTAGCGCGTAATCGCAGTTTTCCGTAAATTGATTGAATTACCGGTTTTGATTACGACTTAATTATCGGGCAAGAATTTGAGTTGAGTCTCTTCTTGGGAGTTGTTGTACGCGTGATTTCGAGTTCGTGAGCGGTTCCGGATAATTATTTCGACGACCGAGGAATATAATATGAATATTTGAAATTTTGGAATTCGGTCGAGTTTATCCGTTCGTATTCGAGTTTATCTGAATCGTGATTGTGAGATTCCTCTGGGCAGGGTTGAAAGATTCCTCTGGGCAGGGTTGAGAGATTCCCATGTTATGCCGCTGGGGTTGAGAGATTCCCCTAGCCTATCACTGTCGAGTTTGAGAGATTCGCCTAGCACCTCCATATATATTTTCCGAACTTGCTAAACTTTACATTGTTTATTGTATATGAAATTTGTGAAAGGCATATGATTATTTTCGTCCACTCACTCTAACGATTTTATTGCCTTTCCCCTGGGCTTTTCGGTTTTCGTGCCCAGTTTGCAGTTCAGATTCTGGTGTCTCACGTCGCGGTCGGAGGCTAGTTGTTCGAGCTACCTTTCTGTTCCAATAGGTTTCTTCTTTTGCCTACTATTGTATATTTTGTATATATATATATACTAGAGGTCGCTCTGATACGATATTGATATATGTTTTTATGTGATTTTCCCAGGATTTTCTGTAAAGTTCAGTTATGTTTACTACTTTACTTTACTGTTATGATATTGAGAAATTCGGATGGGATTGGTGCCCACAGTTTGGCTTTTGTGGCATAGGATGAAATGTATTTTTCGGGTGCAGGTTGATGGCAATTCCGCGTTAGTAGCGTTACTCTGGCGAAATTTTTGTGGTTTTTGTTGATTCGTGTTTTCAGAAGGGATTTGATTCCGGTTTAGGAAACTAAATCGGGATTGGGTCCTTTCAGCTTGGTATCAGAGCATTAAGTTGTCAGATTCTGTAGACTCTTGTAGTTGTGACGCTTAGGGTATTTGAGTTTGTACAGCATGTCTGGAGTGATGACCCGACTGGCCAACGGTACTCATCAATGCTTCAGGTGTTGTATATATTCAAATATCTGAGGTCTCATGATTACGTTCCTTGTGCTTGTACCTAATGCTTGTCTTGTATCAGTTGGATGCCTCCTCGACGTGGTCCCCGTGTGAATCGGGAAGTGGATCCTGATGAGGATCGTCAGACGCACGACTTGCTGATGCGAGTGTTGCATTTGGAGGAACGTTTTGACCCTGTGGTCAAAGCTCGTATTGCTGGTGCGACTGTCTTTTCGGGTTCAGTTGATCCAGAGATTTGTGAGGCATGGTTGGTTCAGGTTGAACGCGTACGTGAGCGTCTGTGTTTTACCCCTGAGCAGATGACAGTGGCAGCAGTCGGATTACTTGAGTCAGATGCATACCTCTGGTGGGTTAGCACCGATAGAGTTCCGATTGATACTTCGTGGACTTTATTCCGAGATTTGTTTATGCGGAGATACTTCAACCAGGCTACCCTGCAGCGGAAGTATGAGGAGTTCACGAATTTGAGGCAGGGCAGTTTGTCTGTGCTTGAGTACCGGGACAGATTCACCCGCTTATCTCGGTTTGCTCGTGACATGGTGGCTACTGAGGAAGCCAAGTGACGCAGATTTGAGCTGGGTTTAAACTTGAACATCAAGGGTACTCTGACTACGATGCCTCAGAACAACTTCGATGAGTTTGTCAGTGCAGCACTCCGAGGTGAGGATATCGAGAAGGAAAGACAGATGAGATACCAGTCTCAACGGTTTGGGGAGGGTGGACCGAGTCAGGGGCCTTCCAAGAGGCTGAGTTCTGATACTTCCGGTTCGGCATCATCCTCGGGCAGTGGACCATATCGATCACCAGCTAGTGCACTGAGACAGAGACAGAGGTGGAGGAGAGATCGACCGCAGCGACCACAGTCTAGTGGGGGTTCTAGCGGTTCCAGTTATCCTCGGCGTACCGGTGGTGCTTTCACCGTACCGAGGGAATACCTATTGTGCAGTCTCTGTAGCAGGCATCAATGTTGGTCCATGTCAGCGAGGCCCTGTCACTTGTTTTCATTGTGGCCAAGTGGGTCACTATGCGAGAGAGTGTGTCCAGCTTGATACCCCACACTTATTTCTTTCCATCACCTTTCGACATTGTCGTCGTTTTCACATACCGTCTCATGTATAGCTCTACCAAGTCTTAGAAAAAGGGTAAAGATATAACTATTCTAAGGTTTAAGGTCAGAGATATGTGGGTGATGACATAAAGTTTAAACATGTAGGCTCAAAGTGGTTAACTAAGGGGTGCACATCTTGTGTACACAAAGTTAGGACACACGCTTCATATGGCAATGGTGGTGTCCCCTAAATGCCTTTATCACTTCCTCAATCAAAACATGTATTGACAATAAGCTTTGAAAAGCACAAGAGTAAGTTCTAGTAATATCTAGAGTCCATTAACTTAATCTATGGCAAGAAATTGACACTCAACAAAGAAAGCATGTGTATTCACATATAGGCTCAATCGCTTACAGGTTAAATGAATCTCAACAAAGTTTAAGCATGCCAAAAATCTGTACCATGTTAACTCGTTTCTACATCCACTACGCATTCGCATATGCATCATATATCAAGATTAACCAAAGAAACTTAAATAATATGATCATCTTTTAGTCACAATTCTGGAAGATATAATCACATCATAGACTAGTTAAAGGCTCCTAAGACTCAAAACAAGAGACTCTTTTTGTATTTCTTTTTTTGACACTTTTTATTTTTGTATTTGATTTTTCAAATAAGACACTAAAACACACAAGAAAAACAAAGAAAAAAACTCGAAAATACCAAATTCTGGCGAGGAAGTCCTTCCACGACGAACTAGTCGTCGGAAAATACCCCCTCAGGCTTGCCAGACTCATCCCACTTGCCAGAATTATACAGAATTAATCACATAGTAGAATGAGCTGAAATTTAAAGAGCATAAACTAGATACATGTTAAAACATTCTCTCAAAATTTCAGAAATTTACGAGACCTCTAGCTATGTAAAATAAATTACATAAAACAGCATACTACACAGTATCGAAATAACGAAAAATTTATACATAGACGCTAAAGATATGATATAAACCCCACCCCACATCTGAAATTTGTATTATCCTCAATGTAACACGAAACTAAAACATACAATACATCAAACAAACATAAAATGAGACACATAGCACATCATAAATCACACTAATCATGGAGAAAAATAAAGAAAAGGAGAAGGGATAAGAATTCAAAGCTGGTCGCCAGCTTCTCCATCCACATGGGTTGCCTCCCAAGTAGCGCTAAGTTTAACGTCTTCAGCCAAACAGCAAGTCTCATCACTCCACACGAAGAGATGCATCTCCAAGGTTTGCATCCTCAAAGACATGCTCCACAAATGACTCATAGAATGACTTGAGTCGATGTCCATTCACTTTAAATGTCTTCCCTGTTTTTGAACTTACAATCTCTATGGCACCATGAGGAAAAATATTAGTGATAACATAAGGTCTAGTCCATCTACTTTTTAGCTTACCTGGAAACAAGCGTAGACGACTACTGAAGAGTAAAACTTTTTGACCAACTACAAATTATTTTCTCTTAATATTCTGGTCATGAAAAGCTTTAGTCTTTTCCTTGTAAATCCTGCTGGACTCATATGCATTGTGCCTAATCTCATCAAGCTCGTTCAGCTACAACTTTCTATGCAAACCCGCATCATCTATATCAAAATTAAACTTCTTGACAGCCCAATATGTCTTGTGTTCCAACTCCACTGGAAGATGGCAATCTTTTCCATACACCAACCTATAAGGAGACATTCCAATAGGTGTCTTCTATGCTGTCCTGTAAGCCCACAACGCTTCATCAAGGCGTTGACTCCAATCTTTCCAGGCTGGCCCGACTGTTTTCTCAAGGATTTTCTTGATATCCCTATTCGACACTTCCACTTGCCCACTGGTTTGAGGATGATAAGGTGTGGCCACCTTATGTATTACATTGTACTTCCAGAGCAAAGCCTCAAAGGTTCCATTGCAAAAATGAGATCCTCCATCGCTGATAATGCATCTAGGCGTTCCAAATCTAGCAAAAATATCTTTCAGAAAACAAAGAACAACCTTAGCATTGTTAGTGCGGGTGGCTTTAGCTTCCACCCACTTAGAAATGTAATCCACAGCGAAAAGAGTATATAAATAACCTTGAGAATTAGGGAATGGTCCCATGAAATCAATACCCCACACATCAAATATTTCTACCACAAGAATAGGGTGTTGAGGCATTTGGTCTCTTGGGCCGAGATTATCTGTCATTTGGCATCGCTCACATGATTTGTACATGACGTGAGCGTCATGGAACAAGGTTGGCCAATAAAATCCACTCTCAAGCACTTTGAGAGCAGTCTTCTTCCCTCCAAAGTGTCCACCACCTGCATGTGAGTGACAAAAAGATAGAATAGATTGAAATTCAGACTCGGGTACACACCTGAGGATGATGGCATCGATACAATGTTTTCAGAGGTATGGCTCATCACATACGTAATACCTGGCTTCCTTGACCAGTTTGTCTTTCTGAGTTCTGCTGAAATTGGGTGGAATGTACTTCCTCACCTTGTAGTTAACAATATCAGCATACTATGGCACCGTATCTTGGAGAACAAGGATTTGTTCATTCGGAAAACTATCTCTGTGAGGAAGATTGTTCTCTTCTGCGTTGGGACCATGGGTGAGTCTACTCAAGTGATCCGCCACCACATTTTTCGAACCCTTCTTGTCTTTGATCTCGATATCAAACTCCTGAAGTAAGAGCATCCATCGAATCAACCTGAGCTTGGCATCCTGTTTAGTCATCAAATATTGCAAAGCAGCATGGTCAGAAAATATGATAACTTTAGTTCCCAATAAATAAGATCTAAACTTTTCAAGAGCAAAAACCACTGCTAATAGTTCTTTCTTAGTAGTTGAATAGTTCAACTGTGCATCATTCAAAGTCCGGGAGGCGTAATAGATGACATGTGGGAGTCTTTCCGGGCGTTGGCCTAGAACATCACCAACAACATAGTCTGAAGGGTCACACATGAGCTCAAATGGTAGACTCCAATCCGGTGCTTGAATGATGGGAGCTGTAGTGAGCAAGTCCTTGAGCTTATTGAATGCTTGCAAGCACTCATCGGTGAAGTTGAAAGCTACATCTTTCTGAAGTAATGCACATAATGGTCTGGATATCTTGGAAAAATTCTTGATAAACCTGCGATAAAAGCTTGCATATCCAAGGAAAGATCTCACCTCCTTCATAGTAGAAGGAGGGGGTAAGGTACGCACAATATCAACCTTAGCTTTGTCAACCTCAATACCTCTAGCTGAAATAACATGTCCCAAAACTATACCCTGCTCCACCATAAAGTGACATTTTCCCCAATTAAGTACAAGGTTAGTTTCTATACAACGCTCTAAAACCATAGCTAGATTATGAAGGCATATGTCAAAAGAATCACCGAATACAGAGAAATCATCTATAAATACCTCAACGATCTTTTCAACCATGTCTGAGAAAATATTTATCATACACCTCTGAAATGTGGCAGGTGCATTGCATAAGCCAAATGGCATTCTCCTATAAGCAAAAATGTCATAGGGACATGTGAAGGTGGTCTTCTCCTGATCATCCTTGTGTATGGCTATCTGGTTGTATCTTGAATAACCATCTAAAAAACAGTAATATGCATGACTTGCCAACCTTTCCAATATCTGATCAATGAATGGGAGTGGAAAGTGATCTTTTCTTGTGGTGGCATTGAGCTTGTGGTAGTCAATACACACTCTCCATCCTGTTTGGACTATTTGAGGCACCAACACGTTCTCATCATTCTTTACCACTGTGATTCCTGAACGTTTGGGCACCACCTGCACGAGACTAATCCATTTGCTGTTAGAAATAACATAAATAATACCTGCATCTCGAAGCTTGATGACTTCTTTCTTGACAACTTCCATCATGGGAGGGTTGAGACGACGTTGAGCTTCCCTTGTTGGCTTAGCTTCCTCCTCTAGATGGATCCTATGGGTATACAATGTTGGGTAGATGCCCTTGATATCGACTATTGTCCATCCAATGGCGGTCTTGTACTCCTTGAGTACATTCAGCAACTTCTCCTCTTGTAATGTTGAGAGCTTAGAAGAGATAATAACTGGAAGTGTATCATCCTTCCCCAAGAAAGCATACTTCAAATGCTCGGGTAGAAGTTTCAGCTCTAATTTGGGTGCCACCTGTATAGACGGAACAAGAACGTCATCTGAAATTGGAAGAGAAATGGGTTTAGAATATTTACCTTTCATACTTGGCAGAGATTTAAATGCTTCTTCCATAGCATAATACTCTTCTTCCCTTTCAAGATCCTCAGCCGAGGCTATCTCAAAGATAAGTTCAAATTTGACAGGTCGAAATTTCTTCTCCTCGCCAAGCTCCAGTCCTCCCTCGCTAAGCTTCTTTACAAGCTCACCAAACTCCAGACCTGGAACATCTTCTTTCCTGGATACCTCTATGACCTTTCTCAAAGGATCCTCCTCCAATGAATACTGAATGAATTCCTGCACAAAACTCTCAAAAGTGTCAATTGAATAACATGAATAAGCATCATCACTATTTGGATGTTTGAGAGCTTCATAAATATTGAAGTGGATTTTCTCCTCATCTACTTCCATACTCAATGATACATCAAAACAATCTATCTTTGTACGCGCTATTCTCAAGAACGGTCTCCCAAGAATCAATGGTATTTCTGATGGCATTGGCTCATGCTCCATTTCCTGCACAAAGAAATCTGCTAGGAATCTGAAATCTCCCACCTGCACCAAAACATCCTCAATAATATCTCAAGGGTAACAGTTAGACCGATTAGCAAGTTTAATGGTGACACCTGTAGGAATAAGTTCTCCCATTCTTAACCTGTTATAAGCAGTGTATGGCATTATATTAATGGAAGCACCTAAATCAAGTAAAGCACCCGTAAACCTGTGATCACCAATGGTACATGGGATCGTAAATCGTCATAGATCATCCAACTTAGGAGGAAGCTTTCTTTGAAGCACAGCAGATACTCTCTCTCCTAAAGCCACAGTCTCAGTTCCATAGAATTTTCTCTTTGTTGTGCACAAATCTTTCAGGAACTTTTCATACTGTGGTATCTACTTGATCACATCCAACAAGAGGATGTTTACTCCTACCTTTCTGAACACATCCAAGATCTCTTTCTCTTTGTCAACCTTCACCTGCTTCTTCAACCTGCTAAGAAAAGGTAAGTTAGGAATAATAGAAGGAGAAGGAGTAGAGGATACCTGGCCTGATTTTTGATTTGTCAGTTCTTTTATTTCAAGTGCATTTTCGACAGCTCGAATTGGGGTTCCTGCAGAATCTTCTAATGGCTTGTAAGGGACAAGTTGTTCAAGCACGGGCTCCTCTCACTTTCTCTTTGTTGACTTGGGCAGTTCTTCCAACATCTTCCCACTCTTCAGAGTCATAGCAGGAGCTTCATATTTTGTGTTGGGATTGGGAAGAGTGTTGCTGGGAAGACTTCCTTCCTTGACTTGAGCAAGTGTTTGCTGAATTTGGCTCACTTGTCACTCCAACAAGTCAATTGCCTTCCCCTGCTGCAGAGTTGTAGCTTTGATATCTTGGCGAAAGGCACTACTCTCCTCTCATTTCTTCTTGTTGTTAAACATCATTTGTTGCATCATGGCTTCCAAGGTAGAATTTCCTGATGATGTTTGAGCTTGAGCTTGTTGTTGCTGAGGCATACGCCTTTGTCCAAATTGCTGCCCATCCCCTATTGGCTGTCTCTGCTGAAATCCAGGTGGAACAATAGGAGGATTGAGCACATTGTTGCTCCTATAGCTCAACAGGTCTCTATTTCCACCATATGTGTTGGGTTGTCTCTAGAAGTAATTTGCTTCTTCCTCTTGATCAACCTCTTCATCTGCTCTGAACTTGGGACAATCTTCTGCTAAATGGCTTATAGCTAAACATCAAGTGCACACAACCTGAGCTGCAGTAACTGTTGTCTTCTTGCCCACTTTCAGACTACTCGCAATCAGAGCAATATCATTCTCCATAGAGCTTAATCTTTTTTCCATGGCTCCATCGATTGCAACTGCATTGAGAGATCGTCTACTCGCTCCCATGGATCTATCCCTTGACTCAAATTGCCTTGAATTTTCTGCTTGGTTCTTAGCAATTTCCTTGGCTTCTGTTCCAATCATATTCCATCAATTTCCCCCACTAGCTGAATCAAGCTTTGACATGTTAAAAGAATCAAGTCCTTCATAGAAGAACTCCATTTGATGTTGATGTCAAACTTATGGTGAGGGCATTGTCGAAGAAGACTCTTAAACTGGCTCCAGGCTTTATGTAATTTATCACTGTCTTTCTGCCTGAATGTGCTAATTTACTTTTTCAAGTTCTTGGTGCGAGAAGCAGAGTAGAACTCTTTCATAAATGCTGAGCACATCTTCTCCTATGTGTCCATAGATAAAGGAGCTAAAGAATTATACCATGCTTTTGCTTGCTCCTTCAAAGAGAATGAAAACAAGAGGAGTTTCACAATATCCTCTTCCACATTAGTCGATCTCTGGATTCTGCACAATGCTGTGAATTCATTGAGATGGACTTGTGGGTCTTCAGAAGGCATTCCTCTGAAGTGTGGCAGATTTGATATAAGTGATGGAGGAATAGAATAAGCCCCCAAATTTTCTGGTAGTACGATCAGTGAATCTGCTGCACCTGCGCCCAGTATAAAGGACTCTCTCAACTTGGCTGCATTTGCCATTCTTTTTGGTGATGGTGGTGGTGTGGGAATACTTTGTTCTTCCTCAAATTCAGATCCTGTATCAGAATGTATTTTTTGCTCAGGCTGACCACCACTGATCACGTTCATGGACCGTTGTCCATGCTGCTTCCTGTTTTGCCTTGATGAGCATTCAATCTCTGGATCAAGTAATAATGGCTCAGTGCTTCTTGTGTGCCTAGTACGCATACACAATGCTCCTGTCACACAGAAGAGACAATAAGACTCAAAAGAAAAACAAAACAAAACTGAAAATTAAAGACTCTATTATGACTTAGAATTAAGCAACTCCCCGGAAACGGCGCCAAAATTTGATAAGGCGGGTAAACACCTCTCAAAGATACCCTATTCACAACCTGGATATATCAATGTAGTAAGATAAATAGGGGTTATCGAACACGAGGAATTAGTGAAACTAAATCCTAACATGGAGCTGAAATACTGGCAGACTCGACTACAGTACATTAATGACACTACTAACCTACTCTAAACAGACTCAAATGCTACGAAATTTGGACACAATGAACTAGACACAGTGGTGGACTACCACACAAAATTATAGGATTTTCAGAGTTGATTTGAGTACCAAACTGAATCGGCTAAGCTATAGCTAATGCAGAATATAAATGCTGAAAGTAAATATGCTTATGAATGCAAATGAGTTTAAACTATATGATTAAAGAGTTAAGAGGAATGCAATCCACCACCGCCATTCCATCTATTTAACACATACTTAACCTAATTCACATATCTAATAAATGAAAGTTCTCAGGAAGAGTTGATCGTTACAACCACATCCTATTACCTAATCCTTATGCCTATGCAGGTTTGTCATGGACCCCCCTACATCTATCCTTCTATGAACCCATAGTCATAGACCCCAAGGTTTACAAAGAAAAAATCATTAAGTTCTAGAAAAGGTTTGAGAAGCTACAAGGGTTCACAAGTACACTATGGGCGTGTCTCGCTAGACCTATGGATTTCAATCTTCCGACGGTAAAATCGGCGTATCACTATAGAGAATCTGGTGGAAGAAATTATCTTCAGTCGCCCGTATCTCATGAAACTAGAACCCTAGCATGTATACTAAGTTGGCCACCAAAGAAAACATACAAGAATTCATACGGTGAATCATTCAGAGAAAGAAACCTCATTCAAAGAATATGCAAAACTAGATTAAAGTGTATGCATTAAAAAGACTTCATGTACGGGGCTTCAAGCAGCCCCTTAACAAAGGAAAACTAGCTACCCATAGTATTAAATAATAATATCAAAGAATTCATAAAAGATAAACAAAAGAAGGAGAAAGAAGAACTCTTGGCGACGACGTGGTCGAGCTCCGCTTCATGCACCAGAACTTCTTTTCTTTTCTTCTTGTTTTTCTCTCTTTCTTATTCTCTCTCTTATCTCTTACCAACCGTAATCCTCCCATTTTCAGCCCCACTTGCTGTGTGTGTGTGTGTGTGTGTGTGTGTGTGTGTGTGTGTGTGTGTGTGTGTGTGTGTGTGTGTGTGTGTGTGTGTGTGTGTGTGTGTGTGTGTGTGTGTGTGTGTGTGTGTGTGTGTGTGTGTAACAAAGCTAGGTTAATTAACCTAGTAAGTCACGTGCAACAGAATCCAAATCCAAGCATACTTCTCCTTCCACTTGTGTTTTGTTTTGACTTTTCTCTCTCTTACCAAGCAGCTCGCCAAGCTGCAAACCACTAGCTATAAATATATAACTATAGCTAGGATGATTAATTAACCTAGCAGCTTCACGTGCCAAACTAATTAACCAAAGACCAAACCCACTCGCCAAAACAGCCTCGCCAAAGAGCAACTCCAAACTGCCTCCAAATAAATATATATATTACTCTTCTTAATCAACTAGGTACAATCCCCATCATCACGTGCTCGCTAAAGTCAAAACCTCCTCGCCAAACATCTAGTATCCTTCACAAATTATGATTCCTTCACCTCGCAAGTCTTCCTCTTCCACAATAACTCTCAAAATATATTATTTAATCTCATTTTCTTCATTAATCTCCAAAATACCTAAAAACAAATAAACATAATTAATTCACTCTATTAATAACAATAAACTAAACACAGGGAACAAATTAAATACTGAATAGACACATAAATATGCGACTATCATTATGTTGTGTTAAATTAATGTCGTGGAGCAAGAAACGTACTCTATATCTATGGTTTATGCATTAAAGTCAAATTTAAGAACAGTAGCTTGTAAATGATATTTTGACTTGAGCTGCCTAAACCTAAACTTTATACCGTCTATCAAAACATATTCCGGGCATTAGGAGTTTAGGACATTTTGGTGTCCTAGTCTCCCCTCCCTACTCCTCCTCCTCCTCCTCCTCCTCCTCCAATCAGACCTATCATTTTGATCTGATGGATGGTGGTTGTGAGCGTGGGTTATTTTTGTAGTTTTTTTTTGTTGAGGAAAAAAAAAACAAAACAAAAAAAAACCGGGCACCGCATGGAAGGTAATTATGGGCTTTCTTGAACAGCTAAATATAATCATACACGGGCTGTTGATGGGTCCATAAGATAAGAAGGCCCATACAAAAACTACGCGAACACTTTTGAGTGAAAAGAGGCCCAAATGAAGAACCCAGAAGATTTAACTCGAGAAATTGCTAGAACGGTCTAGCTCTATAGCTTTTCGTCTATCAAAATACATTTTCATAAGAAGAGCCAACAAGAGAGCATCTGAAATCATCGGCGTACAAATGCCAGCGTGGAGCGTACGGACACAGAGATGATGGACATGGATGTGAACACCACGGCGCCGGCGCCGGCCAGTACAACAGGCGGCCAAGTCGACGCCGTCAGCGACTTGCTCTCATTGGCTCGCCAGCTCGTAGCTGAAGGCAAACCGACCCAGGCTCTCCAAGCGGTAAAAATAAGAATCTGTTTCATCATTTATATATTCTGCTCTAAATTTCGTTGCGTCTGGTTCAGAGAAATCGAATGTTTTAGCTTTAAATCGTTCAGGTTGAGTTTCTACAAGTTCAAATCATTACAATATGCATCTGTCTGTTCTGAAATTTTAGGGGTTGTACTGTTTTGAGAAGGAAACCAGTGAGCAGCTACCTATTTAATTCTCTCTAACTCTGAAGTGAGAGTGACTAGTGGTTGTAAATTGGTGCTTATAATATGAGACTGTTTTCTTTTGCATCATAAATGATTAGGTTTTTGTTTTCAATATTTACTTGGTCGGGAAAATTTGGTATAAGTTTAGTACTTCAGTTCTAGGATTTAGCCTAATTGGGAACTGTCTTTGGGGAGCAATGGAGCTAGGCATTGAGAACCTCAGAGGAGTTTTGCATAGGTTATTTTACTGGAAGATGGAGATCGATCTTCATTAGATTTACAATAAAGTTCCTGATACTAATCGAGTAGCTGCATGATGTAGTGAAATGTAGTGTTTATATGTTGCTTCGTATCTACTTTGCGACGATGCTTAGTGTAGTGAGGCCTTGTTTAGATGTTACAATTGTTATCAAATGTCTGTGAATGGAGACACTCTTGCATGCGTGTTTATAGCATTGATCTCCTGGAAGAGACAAGATAGTATATGTTAAAACCTTCCAATTTAGAGAAGTTTGTCAACAGAGGGATTGCAGTACATGATAATTTGGTGTTTGGAACAGGTAGTTGTGGCAGCAAGAACCAGAGGTGGAGATCAGGCTGTTGTTCAGTCCCTGCAACGTGCTCGTGAGCTTTACAGAAGTAGATTGCAGGAAAGCACTGCTGTTGATCAGTTAGCTTCTTTGTTTGCCGAGTGTGCAATTGCTGAAGCTCAACCTTCAAAGCCAGAATCATTGGCAGGTAACATCACTGACCTGTCAGTTAGACCTGATGCTCATGGAACTTCAATACTGGTAGAAAGTGGCAGGATGCAGATTGTGTTGGATGCATTTTCAGATGGGAGCAGTTTCATTTGCTTACAGTGTGGAGGTCTTGTTAGTAATCATCGCAAAGACAAGCACTATGCCTACTGGTGTTGCCAAATCTGATGTGCAGATGCATGGGATGGATACTTGCACATTGTTCTACATGATAATGTACGTACCATGGTTCAACTTCTTTAGGTTTTTTGGTGAGACTAGTAGTTCCCAGAATCTGTATGGTTGCACAATCACAGTTAACAAGTAGAATACTAAATATCTTGTTATGATATTGTGATCAAGGATACGGCTGGTTTGGAGTAGAAGTTGTAAAATGTGTCGCTACTCTATGAAATTGTAATAGCTCTGTTAATCACATTTTCAGAGTTCAATGATGAATTGGCTAGATAATTTGTGTCTATTTATAAAAGGCACGCTGCCAAGCAATGAAGTTTTTGGTTAATTGGCGACTGAAATCGCACCAATGCAATCTACTACAGATGATGAAACTTTCTTCTTTTGGCAAGTTACAAGAGATGAATTCACATCTGGCAAGTTACGAGCGATGAAACGTGAATTCGAATCAATGCATGCTTATGTAATTTTATTTCATATTATAACGAAGTCTGAGAAATGACTCGTCAACTTTGATTCAATACTTTCCTTTGCTTAATTACAGATGGTCATACAAGAAGCAAACCTATTATAAAACAAGAAAACAAAACGAAGTAACCCTTTAGCTGAAATTGTTCTGCTCATTCACAATAACATTACAGCAGCTTAGGCCAAAACTACAAGTTATAACAAAGAAAAAGGAAAAGGAGAACAAGGAAAACCTTTTGTACATATATCTGTAACTTGGTTTTTTTTTTTTACAGATCTCTGTAACTTGGTGAAAGGAGATTTTCTATTCTTGTTTTGTTATTGAAAGACATGTCCGCTGCCTCTGACAGCTTTGTTCCTTCTTACACCACTAGCAGTCTTGCACCACTGCCTTTTCGTGTGGTCTTCTAGCTACACAAAGTATCATTGGCAGCATCAACACAGCTTTACAAGATGCTCCGGGTGCAATAACCCTCACAAAATTTTCACTAACAAACCTATGCATGCTTCCCAAAAACTACAAGACAAGGATCCGTAATAGTTACTTACAGCACACTGCATTGTTTATAATATTCAAACTGGGTTAATCACTACATTAATTTGCTTTGAATGACCATCAATTACTTAGCTAGTAGATATGGCCCTTGCAACAAGTGGTTTATATTACCTGCAAATGATTCTCTGTTTCCCCATCGATGCCTAAGGATGACATGTAGCTCAAGATGAAATGTTGGCAACAAATATGCAGGTGACAGCAGAACTTCACATCCCACCATTTGACAGAGCTTGTAAGCGAGGCTTTGTCCTTATAATGGTTTCATCACTGTGTCTAATCCATTCTGAAAGTCTCCATGGCTTTTGCCATTTCCATTTGAACTGTACGAGCCACTGGTGATGGCTCCTCTTCCACCTCCACAGCTTTCCAGACTGTCCTATAACTGATAGTTTTTTAGGGGGTAAATGCCCGATGGGTACCATCTGCAGTAACAGAAAATCCTTCCGTATTAGTTGAAAATAAACAGGTCCTAATTTTGTGAAAGAAAAAAGGAAATTGACCTTTCGTGTCTGATTCATAAAAGCTGCTGATTCTCTCATTGAGCCATTAGCAATCCCTGCTGTATACTTGAGCTGTTTTTGTGCAGGCACGGAATTTGGGGACAAGGTACCATTCGTTTCATCAGCAGAGTGCTTCAGTGAATTGTGCGAGTTCACGTGGTCATAGCGATCCTAAAAGATATAAGATATTTAAGAAAATCCTTTAACTACATGAGCCAAAGTTTAAGAAAAGAATTTCAAATGACTTGATCAACTGCCATAAAACCTATAGAAAGGACCTGGGGCTCCTGGCAGAGATATCCTATATTTTCTTATATTTTCATTTAGAAGGAACTGTTCATTAGAGCTTCAAGATAAGGCATCTATAAATCTCCTCAAGTTCACAAAGGACAGGTCCTGCCGAAGCTAGGTCCGGACGGGAGGTAACTTATGTTTCCAAAAGTATCGGCCCTGATTTCTATGCATTAAAAAAAAAAGATCCT
This sequence comes from Geum urbanum, assembly GCA_946800695.1. NCBI lineage: Eukaryota > Viridiplantae > Streptophyta > Magnoliopsida > Rosales > Rosaceae > Geum > Geum urbanum. Next base: position 61,807,612 of record OX327002.1, read on the forward strand.
CACCGAGGGTGGTGTTGCCAATGCAGCCACAACATCTTGCTCTCTTAATTTTAGTTCTTTCTCAACTTCCTTTCTTCGTGTCTCACTCTGCCGCAACAAGCCTACAAGTTCTTTGAGATGCTCTTTCATTTCCTTGATTTCTAGGTCTTTCTCCCAGCTTTGGCACCTGTTAGTAACAAGTAGAATATTTGTCAGAACCTCAATTACAGAAATCAGATTATAAGTATCACGAAAGTTTCTAACCATCTTTTATAGTACCTTGCATCAGCAACAGAACTGAACATATATTGAAGCAAATTCTTTGCATCTGCCATTGAACGCAATTGGTTCCAACGTCCGCGGTTGGTAAACGCACGCTCTCGCTCTTCTGCCTCTGAAAGTTGTGATGCCATTGCGACAAGTGAGTTTGATGATATGCCAAGCATGTTTTCAAGTGACAATATTCTGGCCATTCTTGCATTTGGTGACATGGTGGACACTCTGAGCAAACAAAATACCGTTATAAGCCGCTTGAGAGGTTTCAACTTTCAAGTTATAACATTCAACTATTTCATGCTAATATTTCTTCAATATTCAAGCAAAGGGAAGGCAAAAGTACATGGTAAGTGTTTATAAAAGATAAATACCTGGAAAATCCTTTCTTTCCTCTTGGAGGACTGAGGCCTTTCGAAGAAAATTCCTCTAGTTGCTTCAGCATGGCCAACTCTTCTGCCAGTACTGCTCGTCTGGAATGTAAAGCTTACATAATGAGCCTCCAATAGCATCTTATAAAGATTCAGTATTAAAACAGCAGGACTGTATACATACACTTGACTTTGTTTCTCATATTCATGACGAACTTCATGCACATTCACCATGACTTCCAGCTCATGATCAAGCCACCGTTGCAAGGATTTTTCATTGCTCTGGTGATATATTTTGAATTACAAGGGTTCATAATCCCAAAGAAGAACCCATAGCATATGGAAAGAGGGCAAAGGTAAGAAGATTACCTGTACATGTGTCCCATTGGACCCGTTCCCATTGGCAACAACTGGTGAAAGTTTGCACAGTAGAAACTCAAATGTTAAACGAAAACTGACAAGGCTCATGGTGCAACCATGTAAAAACCTATGTCTTTTATAAAGATGAAAGCTCCTCCCATACGAGGTAATATTAAAATTCGGTGTATTCATACATTTTGTAAAAAGTATTTTCATTCTTTAAAACACATATGAGAGAACAAATGCATGGATGCAAAGCAAAGGGTGTTCAGAACGGCAATTCCAATATACCTGAGTTCTCGCGAGCAGAAAATTTACGAGCTTCAAGCAGTTCTTTAAGCCTCTTGGTAGCCATTGCAGCCTCTTCAGTCTTTCTTTGAAGGACCTGAAAGAAAGGATTGCATTCATGTTTGCATGTTACTAGTAAATTTCATCTTCTTCTTTGTTTACCGGCAGGCTACATTATTACTTAAGTAGATAGTACCACTACCATCCTATCATAAGAATATACAAGACGAGATTTATCAGGTAGAGAAAATCAACTAAGCGGATAAAATATCACATCTCAATGAATGATATCCTAAAGGCAATAGCCCGTGTGGCTGGAATGACCCTCAATATCAGAAACTAAAGTGCTTGATTAGACTTGGCATTGGAATTTTCAAACTCAGACGAAAGAAAAATAGATAAGCAACTGACATACTCACCATCTTTTGGCGCTGATTTAAAGCCTGCAGCTTATGCCTTTCATATTCATTTCTTCTGCCCTCTTTACGTAACTATAATTTCAAAGTAAAGTCAAAGAAAGTGAATCAATACATGCAATCCAATTATGAGATTTGAAATAATCGAAACGAGGAGCCCATAGACACATATCATGAGAAGGGGAGTATTCAAATGCCATGGCATCAACACTTAAATGCATATATAATCTTCTTTTAAATATACAAATGTGCATATTCCAATATATGTGCATATGCCAATATATAATTATATATGTCAATATAAGGGAAGTATAGACCCCACTCATCCTTTCACAATCCAAATTGGTCTTTTGTTCTCCCTTGGACTACCCCAAAAGAAAATGTTTCTTTCTACACGAAGAACCATTAGACTAAAATATGTAACATATGTAAAACAGCATGAGATAACAGCAGGAGCTTCAATCTCTTTGAAGCTGCATATGACTTCGAAACTTCACTGGAAAACGATATTAATGGAAGGAAAAGAGTAAATACCTGTAGTAACTCCTTCTCTCGAGAGGCTTTCCACTGCCGGAATTGTTCTGCTTCTTGTTTTATCCTATGTTGCAGTTGAACCTAGAGGTTTTGAAAATATGAGTAATAGCAGTGGAGAGACATAATAACAAAACCATAAATCTAAAAAATGGATCAGTTTAAACCTTTTGTGCCTTTATAGACTGAATTTCGTCCTGCAGTCGCTTTGCCGCTTCATCACTCTTTTGTTTTTGTTTCAAAAGTTGAACCTGGCTCTCTTGTTTCTTCTTAAGATCCAGAATCTAATATGTAGACAAGAGACATTCTGAATATAAGGAAATCTTTTACTTGAAATAATTTTTTTTTTTAAAGAGCTAAAACTTTTGTCACCTGTGCCTCAAGTGCCTTTAACTTCTGGGAATGAACATCTTGCATTTTCTGTGCTTGTCCATCACTAGCAGCAAGGTTTTCGACTTCACCTAACAAGTGGTCCCTCTCTTTCTGCATTATGAAACAAGTTAATGCCTGAACAAGTAAATATCAGTTTCCTCAAATGAGAACGCCAAACTTTCAAAGGCTTCAAGTTAACCTGCACAGCACTTTTCTCATCTTCAAGTTCCATGATTTTCTTTCCAAAGTGCTGTTTGAGTGCTAGAGTGTCTGACCCTTCAATATATTTCATCTCTGACTGCACATAAGTCAGATCCAAAGTTACACAAAAAGAGCTCTTTATCTGAGGAATTCATTTAACATTAAACAACATACAAGTACAAACCTCTTTCTGCTGAAGCCGTTTATTCAGCTCATGCAACTCTTTGTCCATGGTATTCTGCAGAAGGCTGTGCTCCCACTCTTTTGCTACTTCTTCATCGATCTCCCCAGAATCACCCCCTAAAATAGGCAATCCCATTCTTAATTAGTGGTTACAAGTGACACTTACCTTTATGTGAACCTCTCATACAATTGATTTTGTGAAAAATCTAAGGTGATTCTTGTGCACAGTTCAGGTAAAAATAACAAAAGTTAATAAGTTGAAGGTCAGGATTGCAGCTTATGTAATTGTGAAAACTGATTGTTCTACAGGACATTCTAAACAAGAAATACCTGTTATTGCTTCATCCATTTGATAGTCAGCTGATTCTATACTTTGCAGACCCCTTTTAAAACCATCAGATTTCACAAGGCAACTAGCATCCTGAAAAAAAGTACGTTTTAGATTTGCATACGAACCTGGAGAAGCTTATTTGGATATCTAATCATTAATTCAAATAAGAATTATTAACGTGAACTAATAGCAGGGAAACAGAAGAAGTTACAAGTCAACCAGATATATATTACTTGAAAGAAAATATAAATGATTAACATACTTGAGCATCCTTTTCACATTGCTCTCCACCAATGCATTTATTACGGTATTCATGGAGTTCTCGGCAAAGATCCTCATTGGCTGCTTCAAGCCAAGTGATTCTTTCCTTTAGAGCCTACAAAGTTAATACTAAATCATTACAAAAAAAAATATGATTGTAGCTATGAATTTTACTCAACAGTAATAAAAAAATTGTCACAGTTATCTTTTTCTTTCTTCATTTAACATAAACACCAGGGATGAGTGTGGTCCTTGATGAGAGAGTTCAGATAATTAACTTCACAAAAGAGTAATACCTGCATCTCAACAGAAGAAGTTCCTCCTCCGCGGGCACAAAGCTCAGCTTGCAAGTACTCTAATTGTTGGCGCATCTTCAACATCTCATTTGACATTGGATCTCTGTTGACCTATATGAATATATCAGAAATAGACACATAAATGACACTTTACACAGGCAATGAATAACTGAACAATGAGCAAGGTCATATTTACAGAGGCAGGTCAAAGACAGCCAAGAAAGTGGAAAATGAATAAGTGACAACTTACAATAGGCTTATTTTGGATATTACGAGCACGGTTTGCATACTTCAAAGTGTTCAGAGTTTCCTCAGCATTAATATCAGCAGGACTGATGCAAGCTATTCAACATAATGATGAAAATACATCAAATGTGTGCTATAAGCAAGCATTAACTTTCTTTCTTTTCTTGAAGGAAAGAATTCCTTTTATATATATATATATATTATAAATTAGGAATAAAAAGGACAAATTAAGTTACCTATCATAACAGTGCGGCTGTTGCCACCAAGTGAGTCCTGCAAAAATATCTAAACTTAGTATCTACTTGATAATAAAATCCACCAAAAGCAAAAAGTTTATAGGATAAGAGGTAAACAGATAGTCCTACCACAAGTTTATGACACATGTATCTACGCCTTTTTGTTTACTAAATGAACAATATCTCTATAAAACACGTTTTGTCAAATTCGGAATAGAAATATACCTGCAAGAGGCGCGTAAGTTTACTATCCCGATAAGGAACATGAACTCCTTCTTTTCGTTTCTTCTCATCACCAAGTGCACTGATAACATTCCCAAGTGCAAGGAGACCCTTGTTAATATGCACTCCTGTTCAAGAGCAAATAATTTCCTCATGAAACTGTTCAACAGACATGTACAGTAAACATGAATAGAGAACAAGAAAAAAGGATCCAACCTTCTTTAAAACGCAAACCATCAGAACCTGTCCTTTTGGCTCGCTCAGACCCAGCAAGATCTACTAAATGCAACTTAGCGATCAGATAATCTTCGTTCATACTCTCATTGAGACTGTTGCCAGGACATGATGGATTGGATTTGCGCATTTGCTCCAATGTGATGGTGAAGATGGCATGTGAACGACTAGATGTAAGTTTCCAAGGACCACGTCAAATGAGTGAAAAGACATTCAATAGAAATAATCATCGAAAAGTTAAAACTTAAAGTTCCATTATCACTAAAACCCAAATGGGAAGATGGTGCCAAATATACCTGGACTGATTGTTCATATTTGTACTCCCTGTAGCCCTGCTCAATGATCCTTGTTCTAGGCATGAAGCCATTTGTTTAAGTGTACTCACACTAATTTCAGTAGATCCTGCCAATGTGATAACACCATTTGATGATTCTCGAATTTGAATCGGTGGTTTTCCAGGGATTGCTACTTTTGCAGCATGTCCATTTGCACCTTCTGATTTGCTCAGAAAACTGGGATCCAGCAAGTCATGCACTTCTTCTTTGAGAATCTTTGCCAAAAAAAAGAAGAAGGTAGAAACAAAATCAAACTTCTATGTATAAAGCACTCAGTTACATGATAAGTATTTTGCTGTCCATAATTTTGTTTCAGGTCCATTAGTAATGCCCCTATAGTATAGTAGCATCACAAAAATTGAATGATGGTGCGTCTACTATCCTACAACAAAGGAAAGAATAAAACATTAATACAAACCTCGATAAAGGAAACATGCAGCTGGAACTCAGTTTGATGATTCAAAGTTTCAATTTTGCTAAATATTACATTCATAACTTGAGGGATGATTCCACTTTGGACACCATCTCTGAAACCAGTTCCCATAGTATATGTTTTCCCGGAACCTGTCTGGAATAGAATGAACATGTTACCTCCACAGAACACACTAACTACAAAAAAAAATGCAATCTCAGCCCTGCAGTCGTATTGTGTAACTACCTGACCATAGGCGAGGACCGTAGCATTATATCCTTGGAACAGACCATCAACCAGCGAAACAATACACTCGTCAAACATTGCAGATGATGGGGAGCCAGTACTCCCGTAAACATGATCAAAAGTGAATGAATGCGTGCCAATTTGAACCTACAGCATTGACACAACCAACAGTATCAATAATTGGCATTCTCACACATCAGTGGTGAAGCCACAGGCCCCACTTTCGGGCTTTTGGGATATTCTTTCAACAGTTCATATTAACCTTAACCACAACAGTACAATCTCCTCCTCCGCTACTTAATTGGATTATCAGAAACTGCAACTAGTTTTTTTAATATACAATATTATCAAAATAAATTAGTTTATGTAAAACGGTGAAAATATTTCACCGGATAAATGGACGGCGTAAGTTTGCTCAGGCAATTTACCGGAAAAAGTAAATGTGGTCATCACTTCCCAATATCAACCGATTAATTTTACCAAATCAGACACAGAGACTGTATCGAACTCAGAATTCGGATCCAAAATTAGCAAGTGAAACATGCAATGCTCAGTGACACAGAGAAGCAAATAGATCTCCCGAGATTCTAATATTCTTGTAAGGTGTACATATTTAGTTACCTGAGGCTTGTTTGGGACTACAGTGACGCAATCTTTGCATCCCTGAAGCTTCTCGTCTCCGACGAGCGGCCGGATGTGTACGGCCACTTTGACGCTGCAGTCCTCTCCTCCCACCTCCATTGCCAAACAACAAAAATAGATTGAGACCAATAAATATTAATGCCGATTGAGAGATCAGAGCGTTGTCATTGTCTGAGAATCTGGGAGAGAAGATTTAGGAGAGAATAATGGTACGATGCAAGAAATGGAAGAGAGAAGAGCTCATCTGGTTGTGTTGAGACCAGAAGTGAGAGAGAGAGAGAGAGAGAGAGGGAGAGTGAAAATACTAGTAAGCTATGAAAGAAAGAAAGAAAGAAAGAAAGGGAAAGGGTAGTTGGGGGAATGAGCGCGTAACTGCCGGGACAACAACCACCACATATCATTTTCCTTGAGCTTCACTTCACTTCACTTCACTACACCCCCGCCCAGTTCCATTAAACTTTTATTACACTCTTTCCCAAAATGCCCCTCTTCCCCCTTCTCCTTTCGCTACGGGTCTGGCGGTAGACTGTTGACGCTGGCCGAGGACGACCGGCTCGTCTTGCTTGTAAGGACGTATTTACCCTTTGTCCCGATTTTAATCGTTTCCGGTCTGAAGGTACCGCTTTAGGGAGCGGGAATTTGGACAGCGCAAGCCAGCCACGTGACACGGACCGTAATGGAAAATTTTAGTGGCCCAAACTTTTTCTTCATTTGAGACCAATCATGTCGTTATTTGGTGCTGAACAATTAATTAGTTAAGCTTGTTTTTATATTTACTCCAAATTTTGAGAAATGTAGTAGACTGATGTGACACAGTTCTTGAGATTTTGATTAGAGCTGTTCTTTCTTTTTATCATATATAATTTTATATACATACTATAACGACTAACAAAATTTTGGATGCATCGATTATTAGTGTATCACTTAGTTGAAAGATTGTGAGACTTTGTTTCATATTTCTATCTTCACATTGTAATAATATCACGTGTCACATTACTCTATCACAAATTCACAATGTTACTACTGTTCATATGTGTGCAACACAGGATGATCCGAAATGCCTTAATGCCAGTGTTATAAATTATTGGATACAGATTGAATTATTAGTAATGTATGAAGCTTGTTTCTAAAATTATTTTTGAGAATCTTCGTCATAGCCCTTTTGAGAGTGTGTGTATATCGTAGAGGACGACCTATTATTGGCTAGTTGTAGTATAATGAGGGATGGAAGGATGGATAGAGTGAAGAGTACGTCACACAGTGTACCTTGGGAAGGAGGGCAGATGAGGAAAATAGGGGAGGCGCCTGCCTAATTAAACTGTTGAATAAGCGAGAAAGCCTCCCCATCGGAGGGAGGGAGGGGAGGTCCGGAGCAGTAAAGCGACTAAGCGAGTCGGGGGGGGGGGGGGGGAGTCCCTATAAATTAGACAATGCCAGCTGGTGGTTGCCCACCCCTCACATGGGCTTAGCTAGCTAGCTAGCTGGACCCCACTTCTCCACTCGGATCGATCGGTCAGGCGTTCAGACTCACTCTTCCGATGAAGGATGGTCCTACCTTTTCAGACAGCAGCCAGAGAAGATCGAAAGAACTGAAGATAGCCGCAGACGGTACTTTCGGTTTTAACATTAACCCATCTCTTCTTCTCTGCTGGCTTCTTAAAGGATCATGTTTTAGCTAGTGGTTCAATCTGAACATGCCCACAGCTCAGCGAACGCGTACGACCATATCTAAATCGTCGTTTTTAATATCCGCTTCTTTAATAAAAGTTATGGTATATTCACCATTTATGTATGTCCACTGGTGGTTGCTTCGTTAATATTATTTAAAAGGATCTGGGGATGGAAGTGGTACGGGGTTGCCAGAGTAGATGGGCAAGGACCATCATCAAAGAGAGTAATGTTGGTAGATGGTGATACTTCGCATTATTTAAATCACTGGAGATCCATACTTGAAAACTAAATACAACAAGCTTCATCAGCTACTGGAGATCCATACTTGAAAACTATTTAAATCACTGGAGATCCATGGCTCCAATTCTTCTTTCTTCTTTTCTAGCTAATTTCTTGTGGACCAAATCTAAGATAATTTATTCTTTTCTATCCCGAAATTATATATAAGATATAATTATTGTCGTGTATAGGATATACTGCATGCTGTACACACATTTGTGCAGAGTACGTAGTAGCAATTTGACAAATATTTCTGGCAAACGAACAAATTATACAAGTCTGAAGTCTCTTATATTGGGTCGTTGTACGTACGTACTAACTCGATAATGTGAAGTCTCAATCAAACTGTCGAGTAATTTAGATAATTTTTCAATACAGAGAAAAGAACTCACATGCATCAACAATTTGTTCCATTATATGTGTTTTATGGTATTTGTTTAAAAAGATTTATTTTCCGTAATTTGTTGTGTGTGTCTTGTGCTAGTTAGATACGATTTACTTTAGATAGAGATACAATTAATCTTTGTTTTATAGGAACAGTCATTGTAACAGATTGTATCAATTTATATATAAGATATTTTATGAATGAAAATGTTACAATTTTCAATTTATCGCATATTCCTCTACCACACGTTATCAAGCACGCTCTGAGTTGATAGTCAACCATCACCATAGGAAAAAAACCTGACTTTAAAACTCTCCACCGCCGGCAGCAACCTCCCACCGTCGGCTCCTCCTTCTTCCGGTGATCTTCGTAATTTGATCCCCCTTGTGAAGCACACACTACAGCGAACCTCTTAATTCGACAAAATTGCTCCACTTCCAAAGAACCACTCCAGACGAGCTCTTTCTCAATGTCGACAAAACTTTGTACCGGTCATACTGAGCATAACACCAATCGAGATGAGTTCGAATGAGCCAAACAGGCTAGAATTCGACATCCTTGATCTCCAAGGAAAGAAATATCATAGTTAGGTCTCCGATATGGTTAACACATTCATCGAAAAAAGACTCAGCAGTACCATACAACCCGCTGGGCCAAATACTATTCCACCATCAAATGAATAGAAAGCTCAAGCCCTCATGTTTTTGAGACGTTATATTCATCTAACTCTCAAAAAGTAATATTTAAAGAAAACTAATCCCCTAGATTTGTGGGATGCTCTGAAGTAACGTTTCGACAATGTGCATGATGCACAGCTTCCTGATTTGACTGCAAGATGGGAAGTCCTTAGGCTTCTGAATTTTCCAAAGATCCAACATTACAATCAAGCGATGTTGGATCTACAGTTTGAGCTGAGTTTTTGTGGGGTGGAAAAGTTAGAGAACGACATGATTGAAAAGTTGTTGAATACCTTCCCAACATCCACGAACATCCTTTCTCATTAGTACCGGCTCGAGTACGAACAGGGGAGGATCCTTAGCTTCAATGATCTCATTAATAGCCCAGCTAAAAAGGAAAGGCATCATGAGATCATCGTCAATAATAACTCAAGACTGGTTGGTACTAAAAAGCCTGAGAGTTACCAAACTGGAGGAAAGACCCGTAAGGACAAAAATAACGTTCGTTCGAAACCTTACGATCATAACGGACAAGATCCACGGGGCGGGAAAGGAGGGTGTGGGCAAGGTCACAGCTAAACTCTGACTTGGCATAGAAATCAGAACGCCAACTTCAACAAGAACCAATCTGATCCGGTTAATGATGGGCAAAAGAATTCCAATTTTGGAAAATTCACTTGTACCGACGTGATTCGACGAAGCACATGCACAAGCAGTGTCATGCTAGCAAAGAAATCCATAACATTTACAAGAGGCACAAGCAGTACTTGGCTCAAGAGTCCACCTTTGTTGGAGATTTCGAGATGGACTCTGACACCAGTCTCGTTTTTGCAGGGGACAAGGAGAAAGACTTAGTTACTCCGAATTTTGAATAGCCTATGTAAAAGACGGTTATCTCTGTCATGTATTCAAGTTTTTGGTTTATTTTTGGCTTGTGTTTTCAGCAATTTTTATTAGACTTTTGTCTTGGTTTTGTTTTTGCATAAGAACATCGATGATGTGATTTTTCTATTTGGCAAGTAATAGAATTTTCTCTATTTTGTGGTATATGAAAGTATTGAGAATGTTATTTATCTACCATTTTAGTGTATGGTTTGATGTTTACATTAACATATAGCATAATGATACAATGATACAATAAAAATGTGAGACGACCCAACCCCGATTTAAAAGTTAAACCAAGATTAGATCATAACCACATGACTTAAAACTTAAGATTCTAATGAAAATTCAACATAATCTCTCCGTAAATAGGGAGTCTACCCAAACCTGCAACAAGAGTCTACTTTCCAGTACTCAACAAGTCTCGATCTAAGCATAAGTCACATTTAGAAACTCAAGTAAAAATCCATAACATGTCACTCATAGATAATCAACTCAACATGTCACTCAACCTAAGCCTCCGATGTGAGAATGTGACCTCCGAATGAAATATGAAATCTGGGAAACACAAATTGAAGGGCCTAGGAAAAAGACATAAGAAAGAAAAACATCAGAGTTAGTGAACAAAAAGAAAGTGCATAAAACATAATAAATATAGTATGTCTTTCTCCAACTAAATGAAAATAAAATCCAATGAGTCTAAATAAAATATAATGCAAGTGTGTGGAGGCGTGAACATGCGTAATCATCGGGTCAGGTATTGGCGTAACACCCCCCACCCTCCCCCCGAAGTTTACTCGGGGATCAGTTGAGTAGTCAATGCATCGATGCATAATCATGAACATAACGTGTGTGAAATCGTAAAATCATAACATATAGCCTCCGTGCATAATCATAAATATATCATAAATCATATCATATATGCAGAAGAAAATCATAAGCGTAAAAATTTAGACTCGTTAATCGACAGTGACAATAAAGATGTCCACTCACTGAGTACGGCTAGCTCCGAGGTACGACGAAAGTCTCCTCGCCGAAGTCTCGATTGTGGAATCCTAAATCAAGATACGAAAGATTTAATCATTACATCAATAAGAGTTCAAAACTAGCTTAAAACTACTCGAAATCTAAACTTTTGCCTCGCCGGAGCTCTACCGACGGTGCATGGTGGCCAATCACCTCCTCCGGCGACCCCAAAAATAATATGCATGAATTCCTCTCCTTAAGCTAAACCTCTTCTTCATCGCCGGAGACCAATTCGCCGTCGTCGAGCCCCCAACCGCTGTGACAGCCACTGCCTTCATATCCAGTGACCGCCACCAACTGCGGCACCCCATACCTCAAAATTTTCATCTCACCAAGCCCAACATAAAATCCTACTTAACCTCAAATTCGGTCGGCGGCGACCGGAAAAACTCCCAAAAACTAACTGACCTAATTTCGTCGAAATTCGAATCAGGAGTCGAAACGCCGACTGCTCGTAGATTAGGACCTCAGGGTAGGTCGAATGAGTTTTAAGAGAGAGAGGGCTACAAGAACCCCCAACTTTCAACGCCTAATTTGGCCAGAGCACCGTCGTGTTTGGCGACCAAAATCCATAAGGAAAAATCGAATCGATACTCCCTTCGGTGAACCTGCATGTACCAACTAAACCCACTAATACAAACACCATCAAGAGACCTTCAAAACCTTACCTAGAACTCCAGCAACAATTGTTACAACCCAGAACAATATCACGTGATAATCGAAACTTATGCGGTTAGTCGCTAATTAATTACGTTAATCGTCGATGGTAATTAGTTTTTATCGTCGGTAACTTTCGTTGGCGTTTCGTCGAGATTTTATCGAGTATATTTTTTGAGAAATTTTTTCAAATAAAGTCACAGAGTTTGTTGAAATGAATTTGTGGCCACGTCCAGTGTTGAAATCAGAGTTGCGACGAGGAAGTTATGGTCAACGAAAATTTTACGAAAATATCGGAAAACTCATTACCGTAAAATCGCTACTATATATAGGGGTTTCCATTTTAGAAAAGTCTGACATTTCCATTTTTGGCAACCGGATTGACCCGCATTGACCCTCTCTCTCTCGACCCGTTTCTCGCCGTGAGGTTCTCACAGACGGTGAGCCTCAGCCGGCCACCTCCGGCAGTGGGACTGGTGGCAAAATGTTGGGTTCCATCTCTTCTTTTTTTTGGCAAAAATATCTCCGGTATTGGTGACCGGTGGAGGACGAACCGAGGCCGAGAAGGTGGCAGATTTCGGTTTGATTTCAACGATGATGGTGGCGGTGCACACGACGGCGATGAAGGTCGTGACCATAGGAGTTTTGAAGCCCAGACAACCAAGAATCTATTGGGACAGGTATCAGACCCTGCCGTGGCCAGACGACAACGAACAAAGGAAGAGAATTCCGGCGAGAGTTCGAAACTTCATCGGTTGATTTCGTTATTTTCTGGTTTGATTATGGTATTGAATTGTACTACAATATTGTTGGAATTGTTGAGATGAACATTTTGATGTGTAGGTTGCTCGATTTGGATCCGGTGGGATTCCGGCCACCAGCGGCGGTGGTGCTTGGCCTCACGCACCCCCGTGCGCAGCAGAGCTCTGGCGAGGTTGAAATTTTTTGCAAAATTTTATGTCATTTCGCTCGTAATTTCGTGTCGAATGTAATTGTGAGGTTCTTGAATAGATTTGGACTTGATTAAATTAGACATGTGTTTTATCGGATAATTATTAATTTATTTTACGATAATATTAACGGATGATCCGACTATCGATTTAAATTCGAGTCGCTCGATGTTTGAGATTTATTTTGTGACTCTAAAATTGATTTACAGTTAAGGAATGCAAAGAATTGAATTCAGAATTTGATTAAGTTTGTATTTAGTCGAAAAATACGTTATTCGAAAATATGAGATTCTCGACATTATTGCTCATCGGATTACGAGGCTAGCTATTCATTATGAATATCGACGATTATATATTAATTATAATCTTGATTTCAGAATTTCAAGTTAGCGGGCCGTGTCGGATGATTATTGCGCCAATTAGAAAGTTTCGGCTGTATGAATATCCTGGCATTGTACGGTGAGTGGACTTTTGTTTTCACAGTCGTAGCGAGTTCTTATTTGATACAACATGCTCTACAGTTTTATTTTAGAGCTTTTAAATTTGGAAGTTTATTGTGATGGTTTATTTTATTGCATCGATGATTTAGCTATTCGGGTGATCACCGGATGGTTTAGTCATAGGAGGTTAGGTGACATCGTTTGACCCAGATCGACTCAGGTTAGGTGGCCTAGGAACGATCTCGTCACATTTATTTTTCTTACAGCTATTCAACTCTGGTGGTGGCATGGATGAACGCCTCCATTGTTTTCAGTTTACAGTTTTGGAACTCGTTGTATTTCTCGAAAAACAGCGGAAAGACACAGATAGAATATTTTATTGTTTTACACTGATTATGATTTTTTGTTCAGTCACGTTGACGTATTTATGTTTTTATCTGCCTTTCTCTGGGCCTTTCGGTTTTCTGTGCTGATGTTGTAGTGCTTCTCCTGAACTGGATTTGGATTCCCAGAAGTTTTGAGTCCACCGGATTATCATACTTTTTTTTTGCAGGTTTTGGCCCTCTAGAAGTGTATTTTTATATGTTTTATTCTACTTCTAGAAGTCGCTCTGAACACTAGTGTTGTAAATATTTTTTAGTGCTGGTTGTGAATTGTTAGTATTGCTGGATTATGAGTTTTCAGTTCTTATATTATTGTACTAGTTTTTAAATTAATTTACTTTCCGCACTTTATTCAGAAATCATGATGAACATCGGTGGTCCACGGTATTGTTTGTGGGAAATTCGAAGTGTGATTTTCCTGCAGGTTTTTGGTAGTCCACTTCGTAGAGAAAATTATGTCAATTTTTTTTACAGAAATCCGTGATTTAAGTCTTGTCGTTAGAGCATGATCCTAGATTACTAGTTAATCTAGGGTTGCGTCCTTTCAACAGTGACTTGCCGGTGAAGATTCCGGCGGGTCGGGTCGCGGATCAATGGGGGTCAGCTGCGCGGGTCTCGAACTCTAAACCGAGTCAACCACAACCCAAAATTGATTAGGGTTTCCCCCTTCTATCTATTTATACATCAAGTCTCCCATTTAATCCAACGACTAATATTCAATTGTAAAGAGATCTTACGGCTACAATAAACTCAATAATAAGTTAATTTCTTTAATTTACAACACTCTAAACAACTTCTAAAATTCATGACTATTGCTTCAGTTATCTGAAAACTTTCTCAAAAATTCCTACGAACTTGAAATAAAATTCCCTACATCTTTCATGAAGAACATAAAGTCCAATTCTTAACATAGAGAAAAGTCATTAAATGACTCATTAATCGTGAGTAACACGTGATTAAACTAACATACCGCATTAAACATGTTATAATTGTTCCGGATTGTCACAAAACGAGACACAAAGAAGAGGATGTTGTTGATCTCGGGGAACCTTCGATCCATCGAATGTCACCTTGACACCCTCGGGTTGGCTTTTGTAATTTTTGATCCATCAAAAATTTGTACACAATACACCTTCAATCCATCGAAGGTGATTCTCGGGTCTCAATTTTGTATTCTCGATCCATTGAAGGAGTGCCACGGGTCACGTTCTTCTATTTATCGAAGATTTCCTTCGATCCATCGAAGCTTGGTATCGAAAAATCAGAATTTTATTTTTGGGTTTCCTTCAATCCATTGAGAATTTCTCTCGATCCATCGAAGGCTATACTAGGTTGGTGGTGTTTTTTATGTATCTTACATCGGTTTTATTGAAAAAGGATTAGAAAAATGTTGACGTAAAAGATCAACCTGGAATTTTGCATCAGATCTGGTTTTACATCGACTTCTGTCATACCATATAAGCACTCAACAAGGGTCACATCCCTCTTTAAATATTTAGGTGTTTACTTAAAGTGTCTGACTAATCTGTAGTTCAAAGACACACTTATTTACATTGCTTTTGTAGATGTCTCAAGGCGAGATTGAGTGTTTTGCAGATATTGGTACTACCCACACCATTCTGTGGTATAGACAACTGTTTATAAATCTTTTCCATATAAATCCTCAGTGACTACCATGATTGGTGCAAAGCTGGTTATTCAAGGGCGTAGTTCAGCAAAATTTTTGCTGCCTCTTGGTACACGATTGTTTATCACTGATGCCTTATACATGTCAAAGGCCAATCAAACCTTGCTAATTTTTAAGGATATTCATGCCAACGATTTCCACTTGGAAACATATTGTGAGAATAAAAAAGAATTATTGTGTATCACATCTGTTGAATGTGGCCACAAACGCATTCTAGAGAAGTTCATGGCTATTTGTAGTGGCTTATATCTAACTACGGTTTGGATAATTGAATCTAATGCCATGACTCACACAACTTCGTGTGATTCGAACTCATACAAGCTTTGACATTTTTGATTGGGATACCCAGGTCATGACATGATGATCAAAATATTGAAAAACTCTCATGGTCATCAATTATTCAGAGCGAAGAAGCATGTGGGAATACATAAATTCATCGGCTTAGATGGGGAGGATGAGACTACTCCTCTCATTCCTGGCTCGGTCTCTAAGATGAGTGTAACACAATCCTACCGAAGTACCATTGTGGCATCGTGCGTTGTCCCACTAGATTCATATGTTGCAATCTCTGATGCACATCACTCGTTTTGCAAAGCTTGTTCCTTAGTAAAGTTACACGCACGCCCTTCTTTTGTTGTTGACAACACCGACAATATTCCATTCTTACAAAGGATCTAAGATGATATTTGTAGATATATCAAACTGGAATGCGGACCATTTAAATATTTCATAGTTTTGGTAGATGCATCAACACGTTGTCCATGTGCTGCTTTACTATCCACAAGGAATGTTGTGTCTATAAAAATCCTGGCACAAATTATTAAGCTCCGGTCTCACTACCCAGACCACCCAATCAAGTCTATTAGATTGGACAATGTAGGAGAGTTTACATCAAAATCTTTTGATGCTTGTTGCATGTCAGTTGGGATTAAGGTTGAAAATCTCATTCCTCACATTCATTCTCATAACGATTTAGCAGAGACTCACATCAAGTGCTTACAACTTGTGTCCTATGCTTTGGTAATACATACAAACTTAGTAGTATCTGCGTGGGGTTATGGAGTGTTGCACGCAGCTATGCTTCTTCATTTTCGACCCATAAGCCGCTAACCATTCAGTGCGCACCAGTTAGTAACTGGGTATGAGCCTGACATTTCACATCTACGTATTTTTGGTGGTGTGGTATATGTGCCTATTGTGCCTCCACAACGTACTAAAATGGGTCTTCAATGACGATTAGACCTTTATATTGGCTTTGAAGCTCCAACGATAGTCCATTATCTTAAACCTTCAACAGGAGATCTTTTTACTGCAAGATTTGCATATTGTCATTTCGATGAGACATACTTGCCAACATTAGAGGGAGGAAGGAATGTATCTATTCCAGTTTAACGTCAGGATTTAACGTGGTCTAATCCCACTATGTCTCATCATGATCCCCGGCCACACATCTCAAAGTGAGATAGATGTGCAGATAATACTTGATCTTCAGAAAGTAGCAGACTCTATGCCTGACTCCTTTATTGATATCACTAAAGTGATGAGATCAGATATACCTGCTGTAAATGTTCTTGCAAGGTTGGAAATCCCGAAAAAGGGATTGGTTAGTACCAACATCGGGCAAGGAAACGTTCATTCTGCCCATGTAGAAGGTGTTGCGTCGGTCTCGGCTCCCACTAGGAAAAAGGGGAGACCAAGAAAATCTATTGATAAGCTGCCGATTAAAAGGAATGCCATCGATGCACAAAATGATTCCTTCGTCATCAACATTGTGAATTATTCATATGAGATTGTATATGACTATAGTTATATCCTTGAATCATAATTGACATGTCTGGGGGACGCCTCAGAACCTTTTGTGATGTCAGAGAACAAAGAAATCTCACTTATAACAAATTATGTGCATGTTGTTATGAATAGTTCTTCCATGTTAGTTGATGATGCATTTGCTTATTCCATCGCTTAGGAGATTATAGACGACGATGAAGTGGAACCACGCTCTGTGGCGGATTGCCAACGAAGAATGGATTGGCCGAATTAAAAGGTAGCAATCCAGGACAAACTAGACTCTTTGAATAAAAGGCAAGTTTTCGGTCAAGTAGTGCTATGCCCACCAAATATTAAGCCGATTGGACATAAATGGGTATTTGTTCAGAAGCGTAATAAGAAGAATGAGGTCTTGAGTTATAAAGCTAGACTAGTGGCGCAAGGTTTTTCTCAACGCCCTGAGATTGATTACGAGGAGACGTATTCTTCATATATGGACATCATCACCTTCTGCTACTTGATAAGTTCGGTAGTATCCGAGAAACTAAACATGCAACTTATGGATGTGATTACTGGATATCCCTATGAGGATCTTGATTAAGAGATATACATGAAAGTGCCGGATGACATTTCTATACTCAAATCAAGTAACTCTAAACTATGGAGTACTCATGTCATCAGATTGAGATGTTCACTATATAGATTGAAACAATCTGGTAGGGTATGGTATACATGTCATAGTGACTACTTGATTGGGAAGGGATACAAGAATGATGACTTATGCCCTTGCGTTTTTACCCTTGCGTGTTTACTAAAAGATCATGTATAGGATTTTTCATAATAATAGTCTATGTAGATCGGGACTCTTAATTAGATCAGTGAGACGGTTAACTACTTGAAATCTGAATTTGAGAGAAAGACCTTGGTAGGACTTGATTTTGTCTCGGATTAAAGTTGGAACATTAAGTTTGTCGAATCCTTATTCACCAGTCTACTTATGTCCAAAAGATGCTTAGGCGATTTAATATGAACAAAGCACACATGTTAGCATGTCGATGGTTTATCAGCAGTCTGGACCCTAAGAATGATCTATTTCGTCCGCTAGATGACAATGAGGAGATCTTGGCAGCCGAAATCCCATATCTTAGTGTTATTGGAGCTTTGTTGTATCTAGCTCAGTGCACACGTCCAGATATTGCCTTCTAAGTGAACTTATTGTCTAGATTTAGCTCTGCACCTATGCAACGTCATTAAAATGGAGTAAAATAAATCTTCAGATACTTGAATGGTTCCATTAACTTAGATTTATTCTTTCTTTACAAAGAGTACAGAGAGAAACTTGAAATTCCCGAAAAAGGTATAGTTGAATCGCAACATGCTGATTCCAGAGCCTTCGATCCATCGAGGGAATCACTCGATCCATCGAAGGGTGCTCCCTGGACAGACCAAAATCATATCTTCGATCCATCAAATGTTAGGCCTGTTGCGAACAATTTTACTGTTGTACCCTATTCTGAAACACCGGTTGATGTGTTAGTTGGATTTGCTGATGTTGGGTATCTCTCTGATCCACACAAAGGTCGTTCACATACTGGTTATATTTTTATTATGGGAAACACAGTGATTTCTTGAAGAGGTTAGATAATGTGTCTGGCGTAGGTCAGTCATTCATCACATTCGAGGGTCTAGTGGATTACCATATACTACGATAGCTCTCACTTACATCTTTGAGGATAATGCGGCATGCATTGAACAGATGAAGTTAAGTTACATTAAGGGTGACAAAACAAAGAATATATCACCAAAAATTATTCTTTAATCAGCAACAACAACAATTGTTGAATATCCATGTCGGCCCATGTGAACCAGGTTGATTCGGCAGATAATGCTGCAGACTTGTTTACTAAGTCATTACCTAAATCTACATTTGTAAAACATGTGAAACACATTGATGTGTGCAGGTTATCTGAACTCCATGACTGAGTTTGAAGTCAGGGGGAGTTACATTTCTATATACATCAAGGGGAGTCTACATCACATGGATTAGCATTTATAATTGATGCGTTGTACTCTTTTTCCCTTTGACCAAGCTTTTGTTTTACCCATGAAGTTTTTGTTTACTTGACAAGATTTTTAGTGAGTCAACAAGTCATGCATCATTCTCAATGTCATCGACACAAATGGGAGTGTTTAAGGAGATTTATTCTCCATAATTTCTGGTGAGTGTCTTGTCCTAGTCATATATGATTTATTCTAGATAGAGATACATGGAATCTCTGTTTTATAGGGACAGTTATTGTAACCAAGGAGTAAAATATCAGATACCGAGGATATATTGACCGTTAAAAATATAAAAATTTCGATGAAAATATCGAGGAAAGTAAAAATTTCAAGAGATATTATGTATATTTAAAAATAAAAATTATTTGTTTTCTATCAAATCTTAATCATTATAGATGAATAAAACTTCAAAAACCATGCATAGCAAAGTTTGTTAGGTTTTTAGATCGGTGTATAAGATACCAGAGTTCGAAACCCCACGTTGGTTGTAGGTTTTTGTTTAGAATTTGCTTTTGCACAATAAAAGTTGGACTTGGGCTTTCATTAATTGAGCGGACTACCTGCAATTTCGGTAAGATATCAGAGAAACAGTAATATCCACGATAATATGTCAAAATTATATCGAGAGGGTGAAAAAACAAAAATTTCGACGATGTTACAATTTTCAAATTATCACATATTCCTCTAAAACAGTATTTCAATTTGGCAGTTCATGAAAAAACTCTACGTACATTCGGTCAATCAAAACGATTATTCACAACTGGATATACTCGTACATACATAGTTTAACAACCCTGAGAGCTAAACACATCCTGCGGCTAGCTAGTTACACACCCAGAATTTCATTTTTGTGTATTAATTTTCTTAGGGTTTCGGGTGGAAGTGGTAGACTGCAAGTCAAGCAAGTCCTCCACATGCACCAATGAGCAATGGTTTATGCAGTTTCTTTTGAGTTACAGGTCCTTTATTCAGAGTGAAGGAACATCCGAACAAGAAGATATATAAGAAGAAAAAGAAAAAGGAAAAGAACTGTTAAAAATGATCGATCCATTCCTCCCAACCTCGATCAAGATTCCTCGCCGACCTAACTTCCCACTCATTCAATCTTTTTATTTCCTGAATTCGACAGTTAGCTTGGACGCAAACCAAGCAACGTTGCTATCCCCGAATGTGAAATGAGGTCCCCGCCATAAATTTCTGCTGATGATCGATCAAAAGCTAGAATTACAGTCCGTTATATATATATATGTGTGTGTGTGTGTCAGTGCCAGCCAAAGTTACCTCAATGCGAAATGACCTAACTTTTTGTGTTTCTTCTTCTTCTTATAATCTCAAGGGTTTCCACTCAATTACTACTCTTGCAAACGTGGCTTATTGGCTCTGTGTGTTGATGCCTTGATTACCACGATGCACAGAGATAGAGTGCCTTCTATAACAAGGCATCTCAACATTATTATTTCGAGGACAATTTTCTTCTACTGCCTAAGTAACTAATTCCTTTCATTCAAGATGTCACTTAATTACTTTGAAGATTTTGAAGAGAAAATACTGCTGTACATATTTTGACGTTGGTTAACAATTATGATCTCACAATATAATCGTTTTTCTCGCACGAGCAATCCTAAAAGACGAACATAGTGATCATACATAGGATCGTGATCATTGAACTACATCCGCATAGCAACAAATATGTCATCTTTAAAAAAGTCATACGCAATTAACCCAAACAAATCTGACCAAACAGGAGGATAGAAAAAAAAAATCCAACTCGATCAACCTTGTCAAAGGAGCACGAGGGCGGCCACATGGGTTGAGAAAAACTAAACACATTCGATCTTTTGAACTCTCCAGTAGCAGCGCCTTTTCCCCAAAGCAAGCTCGATCAAGATCAGAAAATGTGCTCATCGCTAGCTGCGCTGGTGAAGCATATATGCATTGGTGCATTACTCTTCTTTTTATTATATTCTCGATCTTCATCTTCACCCCAATCTAGTCTTCCCTTTTTCCTGGCTTGTGTGCTTTCCCCCATGTGGAGCTCTTACATCACATGCTTCTACCACCTTTACATAAACACGTACCATTATCCTTCCCAATTAAGCTGCCCAGCTCCCATTTATCTATGTCTACTTGATACCTCTTATACATCACTTATTTACACATTGATAACCATAATTAACACCAAATTTGGACTATCTAATGGTCCAATCACGCATCGATTATCAATTAGGGTTCGAGTACGTCGATCAGTCCATTTATACTATAAAATGCTAAACATAGGAGAGGATACCAACTTGCGTGAATAATTGTTATCGGTGTGGTCCAATTGTGTACTCAGAGTTGAATTTCCATAACTAAGTTGTGCCTTTTTAAGTCCTTAGTCTCCATCATATCTTGTCTAGGATCAATTGTGCAACGTTATATTATAAAGCTCTTGTTATTTCTGGCTCCAAGCATCACCAAAGAGCATCGAGAGGGTGGAGGAGGAGACACCACATGTGAAACTCTGGAAGATTTCATCATTATGGTTCATCAAAATTTGGTCTTGATCATTACTATAGCCATCATTTGTGTTCTAACGTCTAAAAAGTGATCCATTGAGGCTCAATTGCCTTTGATTCTCTGCCAACAGCGTCGTTTTGTTCTATTGGCTGATTTGGTTCACTCTGTTGTGAATTGTACCATTTGTACGTGATGTCACTGGTGGCTAGTTTCGTTAACTGACTTGTACATACTCTAGGCCCAGAAGGATTTGGGTTCTTGTTAGGCTAGTGCGATCCATAAATGACCAGCTCATTAGACATGGCCACATAGGGGATGAGCGCCTCAAGTCTCCTTTGTTTAGCCTTGAAAACAAACACGGAAAACAACGGTTACTAATACAAGCCCGATAAATATCCATACAATTATTCAGAAAAAATAACTAAAATTTGTCCGCCGAAGCGGCATGGGCCAAGTACCACGAATCATCCAAGTCGGGCCATCCAATTCAGCCCAAAAAATAGGCATTACACTTAGGCACACTGCCCAAGCCCAATTCAAACTTGGACCTCCCATAGCCCATAGCCATTCAGGGCACTCCAGCACGCCACATCAATCGCCGGACCTTGACCCGAGTCCGAAGAGAGCCCTAGGCCGCACGATGAGAGAGCCCAGCAGCGGACTAATCCAACAGTAAATCAAAAGTTAATAAAATAAAAATAAACAGAAATTGGATGAAGGAAGAATAAAGTAGTGAATTTATTTATTTATTTTTCTTTGCTCGGCCAATGAAAAGTAAGGAGATTTTGTCTGCCAACGTAAGGAGGCAACGTGGTTGACCCTGACCTCCATTTTCATCTGAATCTCAAGCCAAACAAAACCACTACCCCCCTCACCGCCTCCGCCGCGCCGCTCTCCCGCCAGGTACTCTTTATACATAGATAGATAGATAGATATGCTTGAATGCTTATGCTGAGCTCATATGGTGACGCACACACATCACTTGACACACCCCCCACCCCAAATATCTGCGTTGCCGTATCAGCAAGTACACCACTAAAATGATTGAGCATGAATTCCTCGTTCGTTTTGTTCCACGTTTGGTTTTGATTCATCACTAGACTCGATTTGTATTGCACAAATTTCCAAATCTGTGATTGTTTGTGGTGATCTGAGCTGAGCTATTGTACAATGGTGTAGAATGAGATTGTGTAAACACTGTTAAGTAATTCGGAATTTATATGCAGGACTGTAGATGCTCCCTAGTGAAGTAGCTCAAGTAAAATGGTTTCACTATTTGTAATGAAGATAGTGAATTCGACGTTGGATTGGGTGACGGCCACTTTAGATGCTCCTTCCTCCAGAGCGGTTGTTTTTGGAGTGCCTATTGGCGGTACGATAACGAATCTTTTAACCTTTTTTTTATTGATGGAGGATTGTTTCTGATCTTCAAATTGTTGTGGTTTGGCCTTTTTTCTCTTTTGCAGGACATCTTTTCGTAGAAGTAGTTCTGTTTGCAGTCATTGTTTTTCTACTCTCGCAGAAAAGTTATAAGCCTCCTAAGAAGCCTTTAACAGAGAAGGTTTGTGTGAAAGTTTTATGTAAAAGAGTTCAGAAGTGTTGAGTCATTGTTGTGTTTGTCATGGGATTTTAAAGGAACAGCTTGGCGTGATCAGTCCAGTTGCCAATTTTGTCTCATTGAATATACTAATTAGTCATGATACTTTATGTATGTCAAATCTTTAAAATTTCACTATAAATTATAGTATGATATATTCTTCTGAATTTTGTGGTTTTTGGTATGAGAACTGTTCTGGTTACTTAACTGAACTTCTCTCGCGTATCTGATACATGTAGGAAATAGATGATCTGTGTCAGGAATGGGTTCCTGAACCCCTCATTCCTCCTATAACCGAAGAAATGCTGTATGAGCCCCCAGTGTTGGAAAGGTGAGTGGGCTTAGTCCATATCTCTTTATAAACTATCCGTAATTTGGCTATGCTTTTATTTACATGTTTCGCTCTTTGATAATGCATTATTTTATTCATGTTATATTTTGGAGTCAAAAAGATGTTACCTATGGGTACAATAATCCTTGTTTTAAGGGTTTGCTCATAAGTGGAATTTATTCAGTGCTGCAGGGCCACATACGATAGTGAATGACAAAGAAGTTGTGAACTTTGCTGCAGCAAATTATCTTGGATTGATTGGACATGAGAAGTTACTTGTAAGGAAAATATTTTTCTTATTACTCGTATACCTTTAAGAATGATGGCAATGTCTAGGGCACTTATAGAAGTGTCTAATCTCAGGAGTCATGTACCTCTGCATTGGAGAAATATGGTGTTGGTTCATGTGGTCCTCGTGGGTTCTATGGAACAATTGGTATGAGTTAACTACTATGAGATAAAATATAATGTTCATTTCTTTTTTTATTAATTAAAATTAGACAATTACCCTCTAATTTTTTAGTATTTCATTGCATCAGATGTCCACCTTGATTGTGAGGCAAGGATAGCAAAGTTTTTGGGAACTCCGGACTCAATTCTCTATTCTTATGGTCTCTCTACCATGTTCAGTGCAATTCCAGCATTTTGCAAAAAAGGAGATATCATTGTTGTGTGAGTATGCATAATCTTGATCATTAATGTTCTGGTTGTCTTTGGTCTGGGCTGTAGCACTTGTTCAAGGAGAGTTATCGTTGAAAGCAGATAATATAAAAACATGTGTGCCATTATTTTGGATTGTAAGCTTAGATTCTACGGATTCTGTTTGTCATCCTGATTAGAATTCAAAAAGATGAGTAACATTTAAATTACTAAAGCCATAAGCATGAACTTTTTGTGATAGCCTGTATTCATTACTTTATTTCTTTCTGCTGCTGCAATAATGTTTGTGTTCATGGTGTGCATTATTAATTTTGCTTGTCATTTGATTACTTGGGTTGAAATATGATGATCACTTAGGGGTATAGCCCTTTTCTTGTCTGATGCTGTCCATAATCAGATGCATGCTGTTGATATGTTTACTCTTTAATTGTCTATTTTACTACTGTACCTTCCTGGTCCCAGCATATATGGAGTTTCTGCCTGCTTGAACCATAGCATAGATTTATGTTTGCTTTCAGAACTGAATTTATTAGAGTGGTTTTTGTTGCTCTTTTTTAGAGATGAAGGAGTCCATTGGGGAATACAAAATGGTCTATATCTTTCTAGAAGCACAATTGTGTATTTCAAGCATAATGATATGGAATCGTTAAGGAATACCTTGGAACAAATCACTGTGAAGAATAAGCGAGCTAAGAAACTGCGGCGATACATTGTGGTTGAAGCTGTGTACCAGGTACCTATGTCTATGCATTATATTCAAGTATATCTTTTGCATTTACATTTTTTTGCGTGTTGTGAGTGACTTCAAGACAAAACTCAGCATCATCTACTTTCATTATAGCGGCTGCTTAAACTTTAGAAATTAGATGCGAAACTTCCATTTCTATATGGATCGCTGCTATAGGGCCACTTCAGAAAAAGGACAGTGTCTGTCAATATAAATTCGACAAACTGACCTTTCGGCTTTTCATAGTTGCCATGTTAGCAAATTGTTCACTTTTAATGAGAATGAAATAGCTGAATGCATATTAAAGGTGTTGATGCTTTTGTAGGTATATTGACTTGTCCCTATTGATTCTTATTTGTTGAAGAAGTGACTTAACTGAGGCATTGACTGATTATTGTTTGATCCCTACAATTTGCAGAATTCTGGCCAAATAGCCCCCTTAGACAAAATCGTTAAATTGAAGGAGCAGTATAGATTTCGTGTTTTATTAGATGAGAGCAACTCACTTGGCGTGCTTGGAAAAGCCGGACGAGGACTCACTGAATTTTGTGGGGTTCCGGTATTCTTCAAAACCCTTAAAAAAATAATTCCTCCAAATTTGGATTCATGTCATTTGGTGATTGTCTGGTGGTGCGATATTTGTAGGTTGATAAGATAGATATTATTACTGCTGCAATGGGACATGCCTTGGCCACAGAAGGAGGATTCTGCACTGGAAGTGCTAGAGTTACTGATCATCAAGTATGGTCGCTTTCACTAATACGGTTACTGTAGTAGGCGTCCTGAGATTGAACTTCTAGCCAAATATATTTATTTTATCTCATTTCCAACATTTCCAAGTAATAAGATTTCGGCTATTGTCTGTGGCAGCGATTGAGCAGTTCTGGGTATGTCTTTTCTGCTTCTTTGCCGCCATATCTTGCGAGTGCTGCCATTACTGCTATTGATGTTCTTGAGGAGAACCCTGATTTGATAACCAAGCTGAAGGAGAACATTAGTTTATTATGGAAAGGTTTGTACTTGATCTACTTTTGCATGTGCTGTTTTCTCTGGGTTTTTGGATATTGATGGGCCTGTATAATCATCACTTGATTAGTTGTGTATTGTACATTGATTCCCCCTTGATTGAGTATGGCTCTGCATTGTGCAGGATTGTCCGGTGTAACGGGCCTCTCATTAGCGAGCAATCCAGAGTCACCCATAGTCTTTCTCAATCTTCAGAGGTCAACAGGTTCTGTGAAGAGTGATCTACAACTCCTTGGCGATATCGCGGACCGTGTAAGTGAATGTTTGTATGTTGGTAACACTAAGCTGAATCAATTTCTGCATAAATTGTTTCTTGAAATATTGCTGTGGCTTTGCAGTTGTTGAAGGATTATTCAATTCTTGCGGTGGCATCCAAAAGGTCTACACTTGATAAATGTCGTCTGCCTGTGGGGATTCGACTGTTTGTATCTGCTGGCCATACAGAATCTGATCTGCTCAAAGCATCAGAGTCACTGAAACTGGTCGCGGAATCAGTGCTGAAGAATCACATATGATGGTGAAGGCCTGATTTCTGATGCTGATTGACTCGCAGGCTGTTTTCCAAGTTGCAGACTTTTTATCGCCTGTATGCATGTGATCAAGTTTAACGTCAGATTTAGTCTTAGAACACAAATACATCCTCGTTTGTTCATAACACTTGGAATATTTTTTTTCCTGTTACAGCTGTACATTGGTTCTTGAATCTTGATTCCTTATAAATTTTATTTCCTTGTGAGAGAATATGTGAAGAAAAATTGTACTCGGTTCTATCATATGGAAGTCCGAATGACTTGTTTACTTCTCTGAAGTCTGAACTACCAGTCCACCTGTTGTAGATAGACTGACACGCGCGGAAGTTTGTTAAGCGCGTTGTTGTCGAATTTGGATATTGTCAAATATAAAAAGGTGGGTGGGACGAGACTTTTGTTCTAATAATAGTTTAGAACAAAAATCTGAGTCGTCAGTATCGGACAGTATATTGAATCATCGTCGTCTTTGCTGAGAATGTCTGGAGGGATTGCGCGTGGCCGTCTCGCCGAGGAACGAAAATCCTGGCGTAAGAACCACCCTCATGTCCGTACCATCCTCCTCATGTTTTTCTCTATTTAGTTTTTTGTTTTTTGTTTTTTTTCTCGTTGCTAATTTCAATTTAGATAAACAAATTTGTATTTCCGTCTCTAGGGTTTTGTAGCAAAGCCGGAGACTGGTGCAGATGGCTCCGTCAATTTGATGGTCTGGCAGTGCTTAATCCCCGGAAAGTCCGCTGTGAGTCTCTCTCTCCCTCTAGTAAAACCTGGCTCTCGAGATTTTGACTACAGTTTACCTGTTTTAGACTCTTTTAGCTGATCAATTTGTGGATACTAGGATTTGGATTCTGTGAGTTTATGTATTGATGTATGTGTTTACTGCTTAATAGCTCTTTGGAACTATCAGGAACGTTCTACTTATGCAGCAAGCTATAGTGCTGTGCTATCATAGATGATGTACTCTTTCGAGTTTAAATTATAATGGCAGATAACTAAGCCTTTCTGTCAAATTGTTACTCCTTTTCTCAATACTGTGGATCTTCTTCGATTATAGTAGTAATTGGAGTGGAAGTGGACTAATTCATGTTATTATGTATTTGTTTCTCTGTTCGGTAGCGAGGATTGCTAGGTTGTGAGGTGTCATTTGCCAAATGTAATACATATATAAGCTCAAGTTTTTTGTGTTTGCAGTAGAGTTTGTACTAAGCCTACAAAATGAATAATGGAAGTCCGAGGATTAATGTAGAAACTTAATGGGCATGATACGACGTAGTGGAGTTGATGGTTGTTGCTTTATAGATACTGACTGGCATTGCAGTGCTTGTTGAATGTTGAATGTTGATGCTGCTGCATTATATTCTGCCTCTTAAAGAATCATAAATATTTCTTTGTACTATCGCTATTGACTATATATCAAATGCAGACTGATTGGGAGGGTGGCAACTATCCGCTTACACTTCAGTTCAGTGAGGATTACCCCAGCAAGCCCCCAAAGTGCAAGTTCCCTCAGGGATTTTTCCACCCTAATGTATATCCTTCTGGGACTGTTTGCCTCTCAATTCTCAATGAGGACAAGGGGTGGAGGCCAGCCATTACGGTAAAGCAAATCCTAGTAGGCATTCAGGATTTGCTAGATCAGCCTAACTCTGCTGATCCAGCACAAACTGAGGGTTATCAGCTCTTTATCCAGGTCTGGGTGTCATCGCTTGTTCTCTTGTTTGGTCGTTTTTACTGTGCTTAACCATCTAAAACAAACGTGCAGGAACCAGTGGAGTACAAAAGAAGAGTGCGGCAGCAAGCAAATCAATATCCATCTGTTATCTGACGAATGCTTTTGTCCAACAGCGCTCAAGTTCTCAGTTGATTCGCATCTTCTTCTTTTTTTCCCTTTTGTTCACAGTTGATAAATACCGAAAATTTGTAAACGGTAGAAGCTTATGCACACTGCTTGCTGGTTTTGTTATAATTTCATAATTTTCTTTTGTTATTCAGGAAATATTCTAGTTCTACTCGAGTCCAATTTTTTTAAGCTTGTAAATTCCCTAAGCAATTCAGGTCCTGTCACTCCTGTGTCGAAATCCAGCTCTTTTGAGTTTCCATTGCCAAAATGAAGTTTGTAGAGCTCATACTAGATCGATTTCAAAGTGTTTCGAGAATCAAAGATCTATTTTTGACTTCAAAATCGAAGTTCTTGACATCTTAACTTGAAAGGAAACTCAAAGTCTTTCAAACCTATTGCTTAATCTTTCTCTAATCTTATAGGAGTATAATGACTAGCTGGCTTGGGATGTTGGGTCGTACTTGGGGCAAGATGAAGAAGGTCTACAATGAGGAAAATGAGGTAACGTTCAGAAACTTCAGATATAGTTACAGCCTACAATGAACAAACAGTATCATGTGGCTTATATATTTTCAGTCATCTTCAGTTTCACGAGGGTCATATCAAAGATCAATTACAATTTGAATAGACATGGAGAATGAACGAACTTTTGGAATATGTATCTGTACACGAGAAAAAGAATACACTCCTGCAAAAGAAGCAGAGAGATAGAGACCAGCCAATGAAAATTCCCAAGGGGAAAAGGAAAACTCTACATTTTGTATGTTCCTATCTGTGAATTCTCATAAAGAGCAGCGGAGGCTAAACACTGACAGCAAATCCATCTCACCGACGAAGCAATGCAGCCGATCAGTAATGCTTTTATGCTGTGTTTTGTAAAACAGTGTTTGGGGATCTTCCTAAATTATCCAAAACAATCTCAAACAGATCATTGGACTCCTCATCATACTCCAAAGTCCGGCTGGCAGTGCTTGGATATTGGTTGCCTCTGGCTGTACTCCGATTAAACCACTGAGCATCGATCCTTCCCATAGAAAACAGCTCCTTGCTGTCTTCATTAAAGGCATGAGAGGAGGCATTTGCAATTGCGTTAACAAAGCAAGGGTTGGGTGTCCTGTAGGCATTTGCTGGTGCATACTTGAACACACTTTGTCCAAAATTGACAAGCACCATTATGTCTGTGTTTGCAGCGAGAGTTGGGTACATAGGACTCCCAAACTCCTCTGTTTTACAATGCACCACATGAACTAGCTCGGAGTCCACAGTGAAGTATACCTTCTTTTGTCTCGGATCAAACCCACAACCAATCACATGGTCTGTTCTTCCCCACGATGCTTTCTCCGATTCTAGGGCCAGTTTAATCCCTGGAAGAAAAAATCACCAATGTTAGAACATGAAAATTACACAAAGTGATAGTGAAGGAATTGTTGGTGAAGAAACGCATATAATGATGCAACAACACCTAATGAGTGTACCCTAAATTAGTTTTATATCATAAGCTTTTTCAACAACTTCAAACCTACTTCAACTATAGCCATGGATGGGGCACCATGTTATGGGACCCTAAACAAACATAATTTTGTCACATCCGTCATGTTGCGTGGAAGATCTGTAGGTTCTCTGCATTTTCATTTCTGTCTCTACTGGCCCAAAATTGACCCCCAAACTAGAAATTTATAACTCATGGACTAGTTGAATTGTTTGAACTTTGAAGTTTAACTCGACCATGCACATTGCAAGAACCAAAAATGTTCACTTAGTCGGTAAATTATCTCAGAATTTATCTTTAATGTACATCCAATGTTAGTTGAACATGACTTATCTACTGACCTAGTGAACAATGTCGTTGCAAGAACACAAGGATTGATGAAGTATTGTCATTTTGTAAAAACTGAATGCATGAGAGGTAGGGGAAGTGAATTACGTACCGTCGAGATGGACGGAGCCGTTGGATCCGAATCCGATGCTTCCCGGATAGCTCCCCGGAAGTTTCAGCGGAAGAGCGCCACCCATAGTCAGCCCCAACGAAAGCAATACAGCTTCATCTTTTACATGATGATGTTGTTCATCTATAACAGCAAGCTTCATTTCCTCAACTCTGTTATTTCTCTGCGCACTACTAGTCACATGAACCAAAGACTCCGAACTCGCCAACTCCATGAACTTCTCTCTAATGAGTTTGGTCTTCTCACTTTCACTCACTTCATCACCAAGCGAAAACAACACCGTGATCTCAAAGTAAGCCTCTTGAGGAAACGAGTTGTTCCCTAAAGAAGGACCCGGCAAAGGCAGAGCAGCCCTAATCACCGAGGCAGCTGCACCGTTCCCCGAATTCAACACTTTTTTCAAACCCGAGTTTAGCCTAATCTTCTGCATGAAATCCGCAGATCCTTGACAAATTTCCCAACTAATCTCCGGCTCCAACTCCCTCACTCTATGCTCTCCTACCGCGCACAACCCCAATATCCGCCTCGTCCTCGTTGACGGCGACGACGTGAAACTCGTGGCAAAAGCAAACCGAGACCAACCGTGTTCGACGGCGTCACTGACGGAGGAGGGATGATCGGACCAACTAAACAGAGGAGTCGACCTCCCTGAAACGCCGCGTCCGTACGTGTTAAAATGATTATACCCCGTTTTCTTACTGGCAACTTGGTCAAGCTGATGATGATTATGATGACCCTGTTGCTGGTCAGCATGAAGCTTTGCAATTCCGGCTTCCAAGCTCTGGTTACCACTTCGTATATTAACCCTCCTAGGAGTTGTTTGGATACTATTTTCCTTGCGTTTCTTAGACCACAAGCGCCAGAGTATGAGCGCAAGAAAGGCAGCGATGAGTAGTCCTATGCCGACAAGCATCGCCAGAAGCATGTGTAACCTTGCCATGATTTACTGAAGTATGTGATCGATCGATCAATATCGGTTTTGTCAAAAAGCAGAGATTATAAGGACGGAGGACACACGAAAGTAAGCGGAGGAGGAAAGCAAGAGTGGACCGAGACTAGTTCAAGAAAGGTAGGAATGAGAAATTAAAAGAAAAGAAACTGATCAAACGAAACAAGCTAGAGACACATGTGGTATTATGGCAAATAGAATATGAAGTCAGGAGAGATGACCGAAATGTTTTTTAGATTTTAGAGTCAGAGACTTGTATGTCTTTTTTTTCTCATTATTAATCTGGCCAGAACCGACAGTCTCTCTCATTAAAAATGAACGCGTTGGCTCTGTAGCAATATTGTAGCATGCACTTCTAGAATGGCAATGTAAAAGGTACAAGAGAAATGTAAACGTCTGTCTTGGACTTTTGACTATATGATCAGTGGTCAGTTAATTTTGTGGTGGAGAGGCTCAAATCGAGTTCTTTCAACATTTAAGGTGGTTTGATTAAAGTTAGACCAGAGGCCGATAAAAAGAGACTGCATAAGGTTTTGTTAGTTACGTTGGTAGTTATGGGTCGAGAGGGACAGTTTACTAAAGAACGACTATGATCAATAGTCACCTCAAACCATAGTGGAAAGGAAACAAGTAAGATCACAAGGGACTGAAGGGAGGGCAGTAAACAGGAATCAGATTCCTTGAGATGGGGGATCATGATAAAGGTATTGGAAATTTGCTCCTTTTAAGAATGGGAACTGAGAGCATCTGCACCGGGATGAGTTTTGCTCGATCAGGCGGGAACTGCTTGAGCAGAAGGAGACCCAGTGTTTGGACGCAAAATAACATTTTATTTGAGCTGATTCTCATGGTCCGCTTAATAAACCTAGTGGGAAGAAAATCATATTGTCTCGTTGTATCCCTTGTTGAGCAAGGAAGATGTAATCTAGCGAATCTGGTATTCAGAATCTTTCAACGATTTAAATTTCTTACTCTTATCAGCAAGAGATATGCTTGAGCGATCACTATAAATAGAAGGTTCATGACCAGATCAAAGAAATCTCTCAAGACATACACAATTTTCTCTAAGCAAATTCAATTCTCCTCACGAGAGATACTGACAACGATGAATTTAGAATTCTCACCAGACAGAACGTGACAGATTTGACAATTCTATCTTGTCCATCGACGTGGAAGGACTACGAATTTTTCACCAGATAGGGTGTGACAAATTCGGCAGTTTACTCTTGTCAAACGACGACGATCAAATGAGGTTTCACCGAATATGGTGTGAAGGTTCCGACGGTCAAAGAAGTCACAACCAGTGTTTTCAACACTCGCCAAGAAGATTGTTTTGCTTTATATCGGATAGGGTGTATAAAGCATCAATTTTTGTGGCTCTGTAGCGGGACACGAACTCAAGTCCTAATCCGTTAGGTGAAAGTCCTAGGTCACTTAGGCGAAAAAGACCTATTGAGCGAGGTTGGTGTCCTCCTCGCTTCAGTCGCTTCTTAGAAGAGCAGTGACCGCACAATCGATGTTTAGCGAAAATCAACATTCTTCCCTCGGCAGTGGCACGCCAAACACGCATAAAAGAGGCAGTTTGTGCTTTACCCAACCACATCTCTGCTGAAAAAATTGAGCCAAATATTTTGGCATGCCTAGTGGGACAGAGATTTTAGTGTCTCGCTGCAATAATAAAGGACCCTTACAAGAAGGTGCGTCCTAGTTACATAAAATACCAGCTTTCCTTTCGCATAATTCATCGGCCTGCCGTGGGTTATCGTCTTTAGAGGTCAAGGACAAGTTTGGAATGACGCGAGAAGCTGCAATGGCTTTTACTGTCAAAACTTAGTTTTTTTAAGTTCAGATACAACCTATATCAAAGGCTTGTCTTTACTCGCTCACCTAGAAAAACTAGGGGCAACCATTTTTTATGTGACCAGTATCATGAGAAGCAGCTCGAGACGATGATGTCAAAGCTCTCCGCGACGAGTGACAGAATTGATGCAGCAGTTGACATGTTAGCGGCTTTTCGCTGGCTTGCTCACTAAAAAGTAGCGAGTTTCTTGCCTTTACGTCCAGCGTACTCGCGGGAAGAGTTACTCGGAGCGCGAGTTGGTTTGGAAGACAATCTTGCCCATTGACATGATTCACCAAAATCCCATCAATGGTAGTTTCTTGAAGAAATACAACGAGCCAATGTAGGGATACGACGATCCTCCAGACTAGGCGGTTAAGTTATCCTAAGTTCGCAATATCCTACACAAGGGCTCGTCTTTGTGCTCACTCACCTAGCAAAACTAGAGGGAAACCATATACTGTAATGGTCAATACCTGTGGCCAAATTTTTTGTACTACAAATTTTTGTTCAAGTGAAAATTTTGTTTAATACAAGTTTTGATGTCAGTCACTAGTTCATCTCTTTATCCTTGGTTAACGGAGAGGATCTTGTTGCCTCTCCATAAGGGGCAGAGGATCTTGGATGGTTCAGCGAAACAGGCCAGGGGCAGAGGAATTTGGTTAAGTGTCATCTTTCGCCTAAATTCCACTTGTTGGTTGCTCTCTCGCTTGATCTTCCCCCGTTTGCCGCTCTCTCACTTGGGTTGCATTTGCTATTTCCCTTGTTCTAGTCCCGCAAAA
Organism: Geum urbanum; assembly: GCA_946800695.1. Lineage (NCBI taxonomy): Eukaryota > Viridiplantae > Streptophyta > Magnoliopsida > Rosales > Rosaceae > Geum > Geum urbanum. The sequence goes on from OX327002.1 coordinate 61,841,636, forward strand.
CTTTGTTCATTGGTTGAGAAACTTCTACGTTTCCAGCTACCTTGTTAGTATCAACTTCCCTTTTAAAGGGCAGGTTGACCAGAGAGTTCACCTCTAGATAGAGCTCTTCGGGAATTACATCATGCATCAAATTAGGCTAAGTCGAAAGGTGCAGTAAAACATGATATAGTTCTCAGAACGTTAAAAAATTTATCTCACTAGTCTTCGCGGGGATGTAGACATCTCTGAAACAGCTTGCTCAACGAGGCTTGTGAGCGTGTCTGCTATCAAGCCCTTAGCGAATACAAAGCTTTCCTCGCTCTGGACAAAGATGTTTCTCCGCTAGACTAACAATGTATCTTCAATTACGTTACTGGGGCCTAATTTCGAGGCCTAAGGGGCAATGTTTGGACCCAAAATAACATTTATTTGGGCTACTTTCCGTGGCCCGCTTAATAAGCCTAGTGGAAAGAAAATCAGATTATCTCGTTGTATCTCTTGTTGTGCAAAGAAGATGTCATCAAGCGAATATGGTATTTAGAATCCTTCAAGAATTTAGATTTCTTACTCTTATTAGCAAGATATATGCTTGAGCGATCACTATAAATAGAGGCTTCATGACCAGATCAATGACACCTCTCAACACATACACAATTTGCTCTCAGCAAATTCAACTCTCCTCGCGATAGATACTGGCAACGATGAATTTAGAATTCTCACCAGACAGGGCGTGAAGTGTTTGACAATTCTATCTTGTAAATCGACATGGCGGACTACAGATTTTTCACCAGATAGGGCGTGACAAATTCGGCAGTTTACTCTTGTCAGGCGACGGCGATCAAATGAGATTTCACCCGATAGGGTGTGAAGATTCCGGCGGTCAAAGAAGTCACAACCAGTGTTCTCAACACTAGCCAAGAAGATTGCTCTACTTTGTACCGGACAGGGTGTGTGAAGCATCAATTTTCATGGCTCTGCTGTGACACACGAACTCAAGTCCTAATCCATTAGGCAAATGTCCTAGGTCACCTAGGCGTAAATGACCCATCGAGCGAGATGGTGCTTTCCTCACTTCATTCACTTTTTAGAAGATCAATGGCATGGAAATTGACGTTTAACACAAATCAAAATTCTACCATCGGCAGTGGCACGCCAAGCACACATAAAAGAGATAGTTTGTGATTTTCCCAGCCACATCTCTGCTGAGAAAAATTGATCCAAACAACCAGAATGCAACCGAGTGTTTTGAGTGACGACCGCTCGTTAACGGCAAGCTCGAGCAACCGCTCATGCAAACTTTGCTCCGGCTCGTGATCGAGCATCTGGCGGATCCCACACCCACGTGGGGAACGCCAGGCGAGTGGTTTATTTATTTATTTCATGTGCGTGTAGTAAAGAGTAAAAAGAAAAAGTAACGCGCGAATGAAAGGCCGCCATGTGTCAATTGTGTCTGCCTTTAACTCACTAACGGTTTACTTGATCTGGACCGTCGGTTTTAAATCCAAATTTTGATCATTCGGTCCAAATTTAAATACAACGACTACTAAAATTTTCAATGGCAATAAACGGGAAAATTTCCAAATAATTGCAAAAAAAAGCTCTAAAATTGTATAAAACACCCGAAGTTTTTTCCAATAAATACTAATTCATTTTATTCACAACTCACACCAATTTTTGCACAAAAAATTTCACATCCCCTTCCATCTCTTCTCTCATTTCCTTAAGCATTTTTTTCAAAAAAAACGGGCACTCATTGGCTTCCTTCCGAAAATTTACAAATGTGCATCTCTTTCGCACGTCATAGCATTGATGAATCTAGTCCAATTATTTTGCCCATAACGACACGTGGCAATGACACGTGTCATATTTTTATTAGTCAAAAATCTTATTAGAAATCTTGTATATTTATTTAGTCAACAATAACACGTATGTGACAATAATATGTGTCACATTGTTATTGGTAGAAAATATATCTAAGAAATAATTTATTAACATTTTACAATATGATGAATAATAATTGTTCTTGTACATTGTATATTACTGCATTTAAAAACTGATTTACTTTTACGATTTGGAATTTGGTTTCCTCTCGCTCTTTCTAACAATTGCTTGCTCAAGCAACCGTGCTCTGACAAAGATTATGGGAATATATGTATCTCAAGCTTCTGATTTTGTCAATGATTGAACTTCAAATACAATATTTCTCTACACTTAATGAGCTTATACACACTACAATTTTCGGAAAAATGTATCTTTTAGAGAAACAGATTATTTTTTTTAGAGAAACTGATAGTTTCAAGATAGATCAAGTGTTTATAAGAAATTATAGGCATGCTATGTGGAATTTAAGAATAAAAAAGCTATCAATAACCCCAACTTTCTCATGAACAATTGTGGAGGTCAATAGTAAGCCGGAGATGAGACATAAAATAAGGAATCTGTCTCATATGGTCTTAGAACTTGCAAAAGGCTAGCTTAATTAATTAGCTGCTAGAAGCCTAGAACAACAACACCCACACACAGTCGCGTTTTTCGGTCAATTAGGCATTACTTGGGTCCATGCATGCTACATCCCTCGTGCTGAAATGCTGAATCATGCTTGATTGTCCGGGTGGAAAAACGGTGGTCGATTGGAAATGTGGAATCAACCTGCAGTATTATTTAACATGCGCAGCACTAGCTAGTTTCGTTTGTTTGTGATTCTGTATATATATAAAAGGAAAATTATAACTACCCTTTACAAAGTCTTTGATGTTCATACTCTGAAATTTATGAAGGTAATATCTAGAATTTAAAAATATTATTTCCGTAATTTTTAGAGTCATTTTTCGTCACAATTTTATTTATGTTAATGACGTGACAAATTCCAATCATCATCATCAGGGTTTGAACTTTTGCAAAATCGTCAATATAATGTTCACACTTTGAAAACTATAAAAGTAATGTCCAGAGTCTCAAAACTACATCTACGTGAAGTCTACACTAATTTTTCGTCACATAACCGTCGATGTTGTTAACGTGTGCAATTTTTGTTTTTCAACAGATAAGAAAAGACTTTAATACTCAAAACTACATCTACGTGATGCCTACACTTATTTTTCGTCACATAGCCGTTGATGTCGCGAACGTGTGCAATTTTTTTTTTCAACAGATAAGAATAGACTTTAATACCCTTAATTTTTTTTTACTCTCTCTCTCTCTCTCTCTCTCTCTCTCTCTCTCTCTCTCTCTCTCTCTCTCTCTCTCTCTCTCTCTCTCTCTCTCTCAACTCGCGATTCAACAAGAGATCACGACTCACCTTCATCAAGCCCGAGCCTACTGTTACATCATCGATCTACATCATCCTCGTTCAATCGCTATCTTGGTACCGTTGGTTTTCACCTCGGCAACTATGACGCTGACGCCATCAACCTGATACTTATCGAGAAAACTAATTAACTAAATTGCTTAAGCAAACTCGTCGGCATCTAACTCCGTCGCTTAAGGTTCTCTTCTCATCCATACATCGACTTGCGCGCCAACAACGGTGGTCCGTTACTTAGCAACGACAATATATTTGTTCTAATTTGGTTAGTGAAAGAATACGACAATATGATCTCCAATACTATTCCGTCGATCCCGCAACAAATTTAGTATATCTGTATATCCTTTGAGGCCATTATGTGATGTAGCGAAAGAATACGACATATGGGTTCATGTGGATGCTACCTATGCTGGTAGTGCTTGCATTTGTCCAGAGTTTCGCCATTTTCTCGATGACATTGAAGGTGCAAATTCTTTTAGTTTCAGTACGCATAAATGGTTATTCACAGGTGTTGAGTGTTGTTGCCTTTAGGTTAAGAGCGGAAGTGTATTCACAAATTCATTGTCCACAAATCCGAAGGTTTTAAGGAACAAAGTCAGTGGGTTAAAGCAAGTGCTGGACTCTAAAGATTGACAAATAACACTAACTCGGGGGTTATCGATGAGTAGTGATGGGTCTCTGAACTGGTCGAGATAGAGAGAGAGAGAGAAATAAAAAAAAATATTAAGGGTATTATTGACCCAACACTATGTTTTTCGAAAAAAAATAGTGACAAAACAATAATACCCGTAATTGCCATGTTAACGACATAGATGGCTATGTGATAAAAAAATGGGTATAGACGGCATCTAACTTCGTCGCTTAAGGTTCTCTTCTCATCCATACATCGACTTGCGCGCCAACAACGGTGGTCCGTTACTTAGCAACGACAATATATTTGTTCTAATTTGGTTGGTGAAAGAATACGACAATATGATCTCCAATACTATTCCGTCGATCCCGCAACAAATTTAGTATATCTGTATATCCTTTGAGGCCATTATGTGATGTAGCGAAAGAATACGACATATGGGTTCATGTGGATGCTACCTATGCTGGTAGTGCTTGCATTTGTCCAGAGTTTCGCCATTTTCTCGATGACATTGAAGGTGCAAATTCTTTTAGTTTCAATCCGCATAAATGGTTATTCACAGGTGTTGAGTGTTGTTGCCTTTAGGTTAAGAGCGGAAGTGTATTCACAAATTCATTGTCCACAAATCCGAAGGTTTTAAGGAACAAAGTCAGTGGGTTAAAGCAAGTGTTGGACTCTAAAGATTGACAAATAACACTAACTCGGGGGTTATCGATGAGTAGTGATGGGTCTCTGAACTGGTCAAGATAGAGAGAGAGAGAGAGAGAGAAATAAAAAAAAATATTAAGGGTATTATTGACCCAACACTATTTTTTTGAAAAAAAATAGTGACAAAACAATAATACCCTTAATTGCCATGTTAACGACATAGATGGCTATGTGATAAAAAAATGGGTATAGACATCACGTAGATATAGTTTTGAGATTGTGGGCACCATTTTGATAGTTTTCAAAGTGTGGGCATCACATTGACGACTTTGCAAAAGTTCAGATCATATTGGTGATAATTGAAATTTGTCACGTCATCAACATAAACGGAGCCGTGACAGAAAATAAGTTTAGGCATCACGAAAATGCTGTTTTAAAATTCTGAGCATCATTTTAATAATTTTCGAAATGTAAATATCACATTGAACACTTTGCAAAGGTTTATGCCCTTATGGGGATAATTTTCTTATATAAAAATGGCAGCTTATACAGCACTCGTGTATATATTATGTGCAGCAGTACATTACTTGTCTGGTACGTTTCTCAGTCACCACTTTGACCCCATTTCTAAGTTATTTACAACTTTTCTTTATTCATCGAAACAAAAACCTCGATCAATTTCACCCTCAGTTTTATCCCTTTATGATCTTTCTTAAGTTATGTATGCAGTGAGTAAATAAACACAGGTGATGCAATCCATCGGACAAAATAAGTGTTTAAGCATTGATGAGGTGGAGGGAGTAAACAATAATTAAGATACTGAGTTTTATCTCAAGACATGAGACACCAACTGCAAATCGAAAAGAATACATCATTCCAGAAATATTTATACAAATCGCCAATTAAATGGCATGCATGGCAGCTATTCAACTCCAAACGACCCACCCATTGGCGGACCCAGTTAGTGACAGCTCACCTTAAAAAATTTCTTCCTACGTATTTTTTTTGGACAAATCATCGATTAACTCAATATTTCTCTTGATTGTGCCTCGTTAATTTATGAATTGTATAAGATTAAAGTTTTAAGTCTAATAATAATAATGATTAGAAAAGTTAAAATATGTAGTAATAACATAAGCTATTTAACTACGATAAGTGGTTCAGTAGAAATATTGGGTCTTGTCACAGAAACGTTTGATATAGAACCTCCACGTCATGCGTTCGAACGCTGACGGTGTTAAAATGTGTTTGTTAAATTATAAACGTGACCAGACACTATGCTGCAATGCACAATTAGACCATTTCACATGGGTCAGAGGATTTGTCCTGGGCCTAGGAGGCATTTGGATTACCCTTAACACCTCAAAATAAAAGAACCTATTTTTCCGCAAGTGCTCTTAAAAAAGAAAGAAACACAAAAATAATAGCGAAAGAAAGAACCAAAATGACATAAATTGTTAAGTATTTAAGGAGATTTATTCTCCGTAACTTCCAGTGTGTGTCTTGTCCCAATTAGATATTGATTAGTCTAGATAGAGATACAGAGAATCTCTATTTTTATAGGGATATTGATTGTAACAGATTGTGTCAGCCTATATATAAGGTATTCTATCAATAAAAGAGTTACAGTTATTAGTCTATCAATTATTCCTCTACAACCCGTTATCAGCACGCTCTGAGTTAATAACCGGCTATCACCACACAATAAAAAATCTAACCCTAAAACTACACCTCCCACCGCCGGCAGTAACATCCCACCGCCGATCTCCACTGTCGGCTCCTCCTTCTTCCGACGATATTCGTAGTTTGATCCTCCTTGTGAAGCACACGCTCCAACAAACTTCTCAATTCGACAAGATTGCTCGACCTTCAAAGAACCATTACAGACTAGCTCCTCCTCAACGTCATCCAACTTTTGTACTGGTCATACAAAAGGTAGATTTTCTAAACCGTCAATATTTATATCTAGGAATAAAACTTACTTCCTGCAAAACCCTAGATCTTAAGATTGTGATTTGTGATTATTGCATATCTATGCCCTAGTTCTTATGGACTTATATCCATAGAGTATGAGTGACAGTCCTACAGGAGTCACAGTTTAGAAAAGAAAAGAAAAGAAAGAAAGGGAAATCGATCATATGTGATGGTTAATTACGGTTTATGGGTTTGATTTTTGAGCCACCGTTTATTGATGATCAATTTTGTGAACATACGTCATATATCACGTTCTTATTCATTAAAACTTGATGTTAATGATCGTGGTTTTTTTCGATTGATACTAATGAAATCTCTTTGTATTTTGTAGATGAGTTCGAATGAGCCAGTCAGGCCAGAGTTCGACATCCTTGATCTTCAAAGAAAGAAATACTATCGTTGAGTCTCCGATGTGGTTAACACATTCATCGGAAAGAGACTTAGCAGCACCATTGAACCCGCTGGGCCAAATATTATTCCACCAATAGATGAATCAAAAGCTCAAGCCCTCATATTTTTAAGGCATCATATTCATTCAACTCTCAAGAAGCAATACTTAAAGTAAACAGATCCCCTGGATTTGTGGGATGCTTTGAAGCAACGCTTCGATAATGTGCATGATGCACAGCTTCTTGAGTTGACTGCGAGATGGGAAGCCATTCAGCTTCTGGATTTTCCAAAGATCCAATATTACAATCAAGTGATGTTGGATCTGCAGTCTGAATTGAGCTTTTGTGGCATGGACAAGTTTAAGAAGGGCATGATTGAAAAGTCATTAAATACATTCCCAAACTCTATGAGCACTCTTGCTCTTCAATACCGGATCGAGTACAAACAGAAGATGATTTTTACCTTCAGTGATCTCATCAATTGTCTAGCCAAAAAAGAGAGGCATCATGAGATCATCTTCAATAATAACTCAGGACCGACTGGTACTAAAAATCTTGAGAGTTATCAAACTGGAGGAAAGACCTGTAAGGATAAAAAAAAATGTTCGTTCGGAACCTTACAATCATGGCGGATAAGCTCCACGTGGTGGGAGAGAAGGGCGTGGGCGTGGCCGAGGCCACAACCTAAATCTGACTTGGGATAAAGATCAAAATGCCAACTCTAACAAGAACCAATCCGGTTCGGGTAATGATGGGCAAATGCATTCTAATTCTGGGACATTCACCTGTTATTGTGTGGTTCAACAAAGCATATGCAAAAGTATTGTCGTATTAGCAAAGAAATCCAGAACATCTACAAGAGGCACAAGCAGTGCTTAGCTCAAGAGTCCAACTTTGCTGGAGATTTCGAGATGGATGTTGATACCAATCTCATGATTGCAGAGGACAAGGAGACGAGTTTAGTTACTCTGGATTTTGAATAGCCTATGTAAAAGGCATTATCTATGTACTAGATTCAAGTTTTTGGCTTGTTTTTCTGCCATTTTTTCTTTAAGACTATTGTCTTGGCTTTGATTTGATTTTTGGATAAGAACATCTATGATGTAACCTTTAATTGTTAGCAAGTAATAGAATTTTATCTATTTTTTCGGTATATGAAAGTGATGAGAATATTATTTTTATACAATTCAGTATATGGTTCGATGTTTACATTAACATATAGCATAATGACAACCCGATAAAGTAAAAATGAGACATAAAGGACAAGATTTTGTTTTGATCTCGGGGGGCCTTCAATCCATCGAGGACTTGTTCTTCAACCCATTGAAGGTATCCCACGGGTCGGTTTCTGAGATTTTTGATCCATCAAAAATTTATATTTCGATCCATCGAAGGTCATCCTTGGGTACTTACACTAAATTTTTCGATCCATCGACGATTCCTTCCTCGATCCATCGAAGGATTGTCTCGGGTCAAGGTTTTCGATCCATCGAAGCCTAATTCTTCGACGCATCAAAAATAAGTACCAGAAAATTAAATTTTATTTTGGGTTCCTTTGACTCATCGAGGAATTGTTCTTCAATCCATCGAAGGTACCTCTCGGGTAGATTTGTGAGATTCTCAATCCATCAAAAAATTTATACTTCGATCCATCGAAGGTGCTACCCAGATTGTTGTGTTTTTGATGTATTATATATCAGTTTTATTGGAAAATGATGAAAAATTTTGAACCTAGATTTCTGCACCAGATGTGGTTTTACATCGATTCATGTCATGCCATATCAGCACTCAACAAGGGTTATATCCCTATTCAAATCTTTGAGTGTTTACTTAATGTGTCCGCATGATCTTTAGTTCAAAGACTCATTTATTTACATTGTTTTTGTATATGTCTCAAGGCGAAATTGAGTATCTTGTAGATAGTGGTACTACCCGCATCATTCAATAGAATAGGCAATTATTTGTGGATTTTTTCCCATGCAAATCCTCAGTGACTATTATGATAGGTGTAGCGCCAGTTATTCGAGGGTGTGGTTCAGTAGAATTTCTGACACCTCAAGGTACACGATTTTTTATCACTGATACCTTATATGCGTCAAAGGCTACTCCAACCTTGCTAAGTTTCAAGGATATTCGCGCCAACGGTTTCTACTTGGAAACATATTGTGAGAATAGACAAGAATTATTGTGTATTACCTTTGTTGAATGTGGCTACTAGCGCATTCTAGAGAAGTTTTTAGCTATTCGTAGTGGTATATATCTAAATACAGTTCGGATTATTGAATCCGATGTCATGACTCACACAACTTCGTGTGATTCGGAATCATACAAGTTTTGAAATTTTCGACTGGGACATCCATGTCGTGATATGATGATCAAAATATTGAAAAATACTCATGGTCATCCATTCTTCAAAGCAAAGAATCATGTGGAAATACCTAAATCCTTCGGTTTAGATAGGGAGAATGAGACTACTTCTCTCAATCTAGGCTCGGTCTCTAAGATGAGTGCAGCACAATCCCTGGAAAGTACCGTTGTGGCGTCGTGCGTTATCTCACCAGATTCATGTGTTGCAATCTCTAATGCACAATGCTCGTTTTTCAAAGTTTGTTCATTAGCAAAGTTACAGGCACATCTTTATTTTGTTGTTGATAACACTGACAATATTTCATTCTTACAAAGGATCCAAAGTGATATTTATGGACCTATCAAACCGGAATGTGGACCATTTAAATATTTCATGGTTTTGGTAGATGCATCAACCCAATGGTCACACGTTGCTTTTCTATCCACAAGGAAAGCTACGTTTGCCAAACTCCTAGCATAAATTATTAAGCTTCGGGCTTACCACTCGGATCATCCAATCAGGTCTATTAGATTTTAACAACGTAGGAGAGTTTATATCGAAATCTTTTGATGATTACTGCATGTCTATTGGGATTAAAGTTGAACATCTTGTTCCTCATGTTCATTCTCAGAACGGTTTAGTAGAGGCTCACATCAAGCAGTTACAGCTTGTGTCTTGCGCGTTGGTAATGCATACACGCAGCTATGGTCTTCGTTTTCGACCCGTAGGATGCCAACCATTCAGTGTGCACCAGTTAGTAACTGGATATGAGCCTGACATTTCACATCAACGTATTTTTGGTTGTGCGGTATATGTACATATTGCACCTCCATAGTGCACTAAAATTGGTCTTCAACGAAGATTAGACATTTATGCTGGCTATGAAGCTCCAACGATAGTCCGTTATCTTAAACCTTCGACAAGAGATCTCTTTACTGCAAGATTTGCAGATTGTCACTTCGATGAGACATACTTCCCGACGTTAGGGGGAGGAATGAATGTATTTATTCTGGTTCAATGTCAGGAATTAAAGTGATCGAATCTCACTATATCTCATCATGATCCCTGCACATCTCAGAGTGAGATAGAAGTGCAAATAATACTTGATCTTCAGAAAGTAGCAGACTCTATACCTGACTCCTTTACTGATATCACTAAAGTGATGAGATCGGATATACCTGCCGCAAACGTTTTTGCAAGGTTAGAAATCCCAAAAAAAGGATTGGTTAATACCAACACTGGGCAATGAAACGTTCCTCCTGCCCATGTGAAAGTTGTTACGTCAACCTCGGCTCCCACCAAGAAGAGGAGAGAGACCAAGAAAATTCACTGATGAGACACTGTTTAAAAGACAGGCCATCGAGACACAAAATGATCCCTTCATCATCAACATTATGAATCTTTCACATGAGATTGTCTCTAACTGCACTTATATCCTTGAATCACAATTGACATGTCTGAGAGACACCTCAGATTCTCTTGTGATGTCAGAGAACAATGAAATCTCGCTTAGAACAAATGATGTGCGCGTTCTTATGGATAGGTCTTCCATGTTAGTTGATGATGCATTTGGTTATTCCATCGCTCAGGAGATCATAGATGACAATGAAGTGGAACCTCGTTCTGTAGCGGATTGCCAACAAAGAGCGGATTAGCCGAATTGGAAATAGCAATCAAGGACAAACTAGACTATCTGAATAAAAGGCAAGTTTCCGGTTCGGTAGTGTTATGGTCTTTGTTCTGAAGCGTAATGACAAAAATGAGGTGAAAGGACCCAATCCGATTTAGTTACCTAAACCGGATTTGAACCCCTTCTGAAAATACGAACCAACAAAAATTTTTCAAAATTTTGGCAGAGTTTCGTTTCTAACGTGGAATTGCCATAACCTGCACCCAGAAAATAACACTTCATCCTATGCTACAAAGGCCAAACCGTGGGCACCAATCCCATCCGGATTTCTCAACATCAATATATGAATCATAAACAGTAAACAGTGCTGTAGTATATATATATATATCCGAGAAAATCTGTATAACAAGATTCAGAATGTATCAGAGCGACCTCTAAAGTAAAATATATACAATATACACATCAGTAGGCGAAACAAGAACCTACTGGAAAGCACAGGTAACTCTGATCACTAGCCTCCAAACCGCGACGTGAAAACACCAAACCTGAACTGCAACTGGGCACGGAAACCGAAAAGTCCAGGGGAAAGACAATAAACACGTTAGAGTGAGTGGACGAAAATAAATGTCTTTCACCAGTTGATATATGTTTAAAATAACATATGCGAGTCCAGGTAAATAAAAACATCATGGTACACGAGGTAAAACTCACACTCCTCCAGTGTACTGAGCATGCAAGTAAAAATCTCACGGGGTCACTCATGGACACACACCGTGCTAGTACAGTCTGAATCACGGGATCCCAGACCCATACGTGATTCTAGCCAGAAATGGCCTCAGTTCCGGGGAAACGCCCCTCACCGGTCTGGTTGGGGAAACGCCCCTCCAGGCGGCCTACCATCGGGGATCAACCGAGAGGCAAAGTGTATCGATACAGCAACGTAACTGAGACTGTACTCTATGTAAACCAAATCATAAACAGTTCGATGCAAATGCATGAAACAACATATAAATGTATATATAGTCGTATACGTATATCCGTATAAACATAATCATATAATCGTAAAACATATGCTCATGTAATCTGTAATCTCAATACGCATGCTCAAGTTCGAAATTCATATAAAACACTCGCAATCATTTTCGTGAAAAGAAATGTCCACTCACAGGTGAGCAAAATGCGCACTCGCGCTAAACTCGTGGTCCGGCGGAAGATCCCTCGCCTGAAGCACGATCACGATCCAGATCTTGGTCTCGATCTCCTGAATATTCACAAAATATATCTGATCAAAATCATAATCCATAACCCTGTACTGAATCACGGAAACCAACTGTTCCCGGAAATATGCAATGCAGTACAAAATACGTAACGGAAATTCCGAAATCCCATTCGAAAACCTCGACTGAAAATCGGCTAACCAAATCAACCCGAAAACCTCTGGACGATAACCAGGGCGCGATTTCGAGAAAAACGACATTAAAAACGTCGAAATATGAAAAAATCAACCCTCGCCGGATCTCCGCCGTTAACCGCCGCGCCATCAACGGTGGAATTTCACGGCGAAAAACTCCAGATCACAAGATCACATCAAGGCGAACCACTTCCATAACTACCACAAACCTCGAATCAAACCGGAACCATGTCAATTTCCCCTCAAAACAGATCGGAATCCTAATTCCGGTGACCTAACCGGTGACCATCAGAACCTCATCCATAGCTTAAATCATACATACCATAAGACTCAGAGGGTCGAGGGGAGTCGAACCCCCCCAACCACCATCCTCAAATCTTGCCGGAAAACGGCCAACCGTTACCGGCGACGAAACCCAGCTCGGCCCAGTTCGGGCACCGTAAAATCCCCATCAATTTTCATGAATTCATACACCAATCAACTCAAAATCATACAAGGAAGCTAACTATACCTGTCCCGTGGCCGGAAGTGGCCGGAAAGTAGGTCGTCGGACGGTAACTCCCATACAGGAAACTTCCTCTTCGGTCAAACAGGTCAACTTGCTATTTTTGGAAAGTCAGAGTTCGGTCAACGGTCCAACAGTGTTTTACGACTAATTCTCGACTATTCCGGTCTTTATACTCACGCCTCGGGTCGATCGACGATTCGAAATGGATAACCATCACGATTCGGATAAACTCGAAACAATCGGATATACTCGTCGGAAACCGAAACTTCGAATAATCATAAAATATTCCTTGGTTATCGGAAAAATCTTCCGGAACTGTCCACGAGCTCGAAATCACGTACTCTACAACTTCCGTGAAGACTCCCAACTCAAATTATCGACCGAAAACATAGTGGCGAATCGAATCGGCAAACCACATATACGACGTAAAACAGCGACTAAACTCAATCTCGAGAATCGTGCCGAATACGCAATTGATTCTGGTTCGGGTCGTCACAAATCTACCCCCCTTAAAGAAATTTCGACCTCTAAATTTACGTACCTGTCAAGTGAACAGATGAGGATACTGCTCCCGCATACGCTGCTCGGTCTCCCAGGTGGCCTCCTCAACTGAGTGGTTCTGCCACAAGACCTTCACCAGAGGAATCACACGGTGCCTCAACTCCTGCTCACGACGATCGAGAATCTTCACTGGCTCCTCTACATACGATAATTTTATCCTCTCTGATCGGCAACTGCTGTGGGGCTAACACATGTGAAGGATCTGAGATGTACTTCTGCAACATCGAAACATGGAAGACATCATGTACACGAGCCATCTCTGCTGGTAACTCAAGTCTGTATGCAACAGCTCCAACCATTTATGTAATCTCATACGGACCAATGTACCGCGGTCGAAGCTTGCCAAGCTTCCCGAAACGCACAACTCCCCTCCACGGAGATAGTTTCAGGAAGACCCAATCACCAACTTCGAACTCTAAACTCTTCCTCCTCACATCTGCGTAACTCTTCTGCCGATCCTGGGCGATCTTCAGTTGATCCTGAATGTCCTCCATCGTGGTTTTCACTAAATCAGGACCAATGAGCCAACGCTCGCCCACCTCACTCCAACACAATGGAGTGTGACACTGCTTCCCTTACAGGGCCTCGTACGGTGCCATCTCAATACTGGCCTGATAGCTGTTGTTGTAGGCGAACTCGATCAAATGTAACTGCTGATCCCAGTTTCCGCGAAACTGCAACACACACGATCTCAACATATCCTCAAGAGTCTGAATGGTCCGCTCAGACTGCCCGTCAGTCTGAAGATGGAAAGCTGTACTAAATCGCAACCTCGTGCCCAAAGCTCACTGCAATGCCTGCCAAAACTCAGAAGTGAACTGACTATCTCGGTCAGAAACAATGGACACAGGCACACCGTGCAAGCGAACAATCTCTGATAAGTACAACTTGGCCAATCTACCCACTGAAATCTTCCCCGGAAGTGCAAGAAAGTGTGCGGATTTCGTCAATCGGTCAACAATAACCCAAATGCCAGTGTTGCCCGCCGAAGTACGCGGCAACTGATAGACAAAATCCATCGTAATGTGCTCCCACTTCCAAACCGGAATCTCAAGTGGTTGTAGTTTCCCTGCAGGCTTCTGCCTCTCCGCCTTCACCTGCTGACAGATCAAACATCGACTCACGTATGCGGCAATCTCCCGCGTCATGTTGCGCCACCAATAGTACGCTCGAAGTGTACGAAACATCTTCGTACCTCCGGGATGCATCGCATACGCTGAACTGTGGGCCTCGTCCAGAATATCCTTCTTCAAGTCCTCATCTCTAGGTACACATAACCTGCCTCTGAACAACAACGTACCGTCGTCGCTCAACCGGAACTCTGTAGACACACCATTCCTGACATGGTCTTCTTGCCCAGTAAGTAAGGATCTGAATCCTGAGCCTCTCGTACCTGATCAACCAGTACGGGTCGAACCTGAAAACTGGCCAACAAAGCTCCATCATCATCATACCCAAACACAGCACCTGTAGCTCGAAGCTCGGCTAACATCGATACTCTGGCCACACACATGTGAAACAACGAGGCTCCGGATTTCCGGCTAAGTGCATCTGTTACAACATTGGCCTTCCCCGGATGGTACTCAAACGTGCAATCATAGTCGTTGATCAACTCCATCCATCGGCGCTGCCTCATGTTCAGATTCGGTTGTGTCCGCAAGAAGGTGAGACTCTTGTGATCAGTGTAAATCTTACACTGAGCACCATACAGGTAATGTCTCCAACTCTTCAATGCTAACACAATAGCGGCTAACTCCAAATCATGCGTCGGATAGTTGACCTCATGCGGTTTCAGCTGCCTGGAACCATATGCCACAACTCTACCATGCTGCATCAACACACAGCCAAGTCCTAACTTCGACGCATCGCTGTATACAACAAACTCACCACTGTCATCTGGCAATGTCAGAACTGGTGCGGTAGTCAATCTCTCCTTTAGGAGCAAATAACTCTCCTCGCACGCATCAGATCACTCAAACTTGACGCCCTTCTTCGTTAATCTGGTCAGTGGTGTAGCAATCCGGGAGAAATCCTGTACAAACCGTCGGTAATAGCCTGCTAACCCCAAGAAACTCCGAATCTCTGGCACAGTAGTGGGTCTACTCCAGTTCAGCACAGCCTCGATCTTGTCAGGATTAACACTAACTCCCTCGGCTGAAATCACGTGGCCCAGAAACTTCACACTATCCAACCAGAACTCGCACTTGCTAAACTTCGCGAACAACAGATGGTCCCGCAAAGTCCGCAATACTACACGCAGATGCTTCTTGTGCTAGCCCACATTCCTGGTATAGATCAGGATATCGTCAATGAATACAATCACGAACTTGTCCAGGAATCGTCGAAACACCCGATTCATCAAGTCCATGAAAGCTGCGGGGGCGTTGGTCAACCCAAATGGCATAACCAAAAACTCATAGTGCCCATACCGCATCCTGAAAGCTATCCTGGCTACGTCAGAGTCTCGGATCCTCAACTGGTGATATCCGGATCGAAGGTCAATCTTCAAAAAGACTGCTGCTCCTTTCAGCTGATCGAACAAGTCGTCAATCCGCGGCAACGGATACTTGTTCCTCACTGTAACCTGATTCAACTTTCAATAGTCGATACACAAACGCATGGACCCATCCTTCTTCTGCACAAACAACACTGGAGCACCCCACGGAGAAACACTTGGTCGAATGAATCCCTTCTCTAACAACTCCTGGAGCTGAATCTGCAACTCCTTCAACTCCGCAGGCGCCATACGATACGGTGTCTGGGAAATCGGTCCTGTACCCGACAATAACTCAATAGTGAAATCAATCTCCCGCACAGGGGGTATACCAGGTAACTCCGCTGGAAACACATCCAGAAACTCAGACACAACCTCAATACTACCAAGATCCGGCACTGCAGCTGTAGTGTCCACAACGTGGGCTAAGTAAGCAACACAACCCTTTTTCATCAACCGATCCGCCCTCATCGCGGAAATCAAACACGGTAGTGAAGTGTTCTTCTCGCCACGGAACAGTATCTCAGGTAGCCCTGGTCGTCGAAACGCGACCTCCTTCCTGTGGCAGTCAAACATGGCCCAATGCGACTCTAGGAAGTCCATACCCAATATCAGATCAAAATCCACAATATCAAGCAATAACAGATCTGCGGCTAATCCATGGCCATCAATAAACACCTCACAATCTCTGTAAACCCAACTGATGCTCACAACCTCACCTGACGGATACAACACTCTCCACAACCCCGGAAGTGGAGATGCAGGTACCGTAGCCAATGATGATAGTCTAAATGATATGAATGAATGTGTGGCGCCTGGATCTAACAATGCAAGTACAGGAATACCAAAAACATGTAACGTACCGATAACGACCTCCGGTGATGCTATGCCCTCATGTAGAGTCATAGCATGAACCCTCGCCTGTCCGGCTGGTCGTCCTCGCTGGGGCTGTCCCTGCTGTCTACCCTGGTCTGCAAATGGTTGAGCTCCTGTAGTGGCACCTCGCTCAACTCTGGAACTCTGGGCCACCTGTCCGTCACCGTCATACAACGGAGGACACTCCCTCGCATAGTAACCCACCTGGCCACATCGGAAACAAGTGACAGGACCTCGCTGACATGGACCCACATGATGTCGGCTGCAGAGACTACACAACGGGTACTCCCTCGGTACAGCAAAAGTGCCACCAGTACGCCGAGGATAACTAGAACCACTGGAACCTGCACTAGCCTGTGGTCGTCGCGGTCGATCTCTCCTCCATAACGGTCTCCGCCTCGGTACACCAGCTGGTGGGCGATATGATCCACCGCCTGAAGATGAAGCTGAACCGGATGTATCAGAACTCTGCCTCTTTGAAGGCCCCTGACTCGGTCCACCTTCCTCAAATCGCCTCGGCTGGTACCTCTGCTGTCTCTCCTGCTCAATATCCTCGCCTCGGAGAGCTGCACTGACAAACTCATCAAAATTATTCCGCGGCATCGTAGTCAAGGTCGCCTTGATACTCAGATTCAATCCCGGCTCAAACCTGCGACACTTGGCTTCCTCTGTAGCCACCATATCCCACGCAAAACGAGACAAACGGGTAAATCGATCCCGATACTCAAGTACAGACAAACTGCCCTGCCTCAAGTTCGTAAACTCCTCGTACTTGCGTTGCTGGGTAGCCTGATTAAAATACCTCCGCATAAACAAATCACGAAACAATGTCCACGGAGTATCAGCCGGAACTCTGTCGGTGCTAACCCACCAAAAGTATGCATCACCCTCAAGTAAACCAACTGCGGCTACTGTCATCTGCTCAGGAGTAAACTGCAGACGCTCACAAACACGTTCAATCTGAACCAACCATGCCTCGTATATCTCTGGATCAACTGAACCCGAAAACACAGTAGCACCCGCAGTGCGAGCCTTGACCACCGGATCAAAACGCTCTTCCAAACGCAGCACTCGCATCAACAAGTCGCGCGTTCGGCGATCCTCATCAGGATCCTCATCCCGATCAACACGGGGACCACGTCGAGGAGGCATCCTACTGATACAAGACAAGCATTAGGTACAAGCAGAAAGAACGTAATCATGAAACCGCAGATATTTGAGGACACACAACACCCAAAGTATTGATGAGTACCGCTGGCCAGTCGGGTCATCACTCCAGTCATGCTGTATCAACTCAAATACCCTAAGCGTCACAACTACAAGAGTCTACAGAATCTGACAACCTAATGCTCTGATACTAAGCTGAAAGGACCCAATCCCGATTTAGTTACCTAAACCGGATTTGAACCCCTTCTGAAAATATGAACCAACAAAAAATTTTCAAAATTGGCAGAGTTTCGTTTCTAACGTGGAATTGCCATAACCTGCACCCAGAAAATAACACTTCATCATATGCCACAAAAGCCAAACCGTGGGCACCAATCCCATCCGGATTTCTCAACATCAATATATGAATCATAAACAGTAAACAGTACTGTAGTATATATATATATCCGAGAAAATTCGTATAACAAGATTCAGAATGTATCAGAGCGACCTCTAAAGTAAAATATATACAATATACACATCAGTAGATGAAACAAGAACCTACTGGAAAGCACAGGTAACTCTAATCACTAGCCTCCAAACCGCGACGTGAAAACACCAAACCTGAACTGCAACTGGGCACGGAAACTGAAAATCCCAGGGGAAAGACAATAAACACGTTAGAGTGAGTGGACGAAAATAAATGTCTTTCACCAGTTGATATATATGTTTAAAATAACATATTCGAGTCCAGGTAAATAAAAACATCATGGTACACGAGGTAAAACTCACACTCCTCCAGTGTACTGAGCATGCAAGTAAAAATCCCACGGGGTCACTCATGGACACACACCGTGCTAGTACAGTCTGAATCACGGGATCCCAGACCCACAAGTGATTCTAGCCAGAAATGGCCTCGGTTCCGGGGAAACGCCCATCACCGGTCTGGTTGGGGAAACGCCCCTCCAGACGGCCTACCATCGGGGATCAACCGAGAGGCAAAGTGTATCGATACAGCAACGTAACTGAGACTGTACTCTGTGTAAACCAAATCATAAACAGTTCGATGCAAATGCATGAAACAACATATAAATGTATATATAGTCGTATACGTATATCCGTATAAACATAATCGTATAATCGTAAAACATATGCTCATGTAATCCGTAATCTCAATACGCATGCTCAAGTTCGAAATTCATATAAAACACTCGCAATCATTTCCGTGAAAAGAAATGTCCACTCACAGGTGAGCAAAATGCGCACTCGCGCTAAACTCGTGGTCCGGCGGAAGATCCCTCGCCTGAAGCACGATCACGATCCAGATCTCGGTCTCGATCTCCTGAATATTCACAAAATATATCTAATCAAAATCATAATCCATAACCCTGTACTGAATCACGGAAACCAACCGTTCCCGGAAATATGCAATGCAGTACAAAATACGTAACGGAAATTCCGAAATCCCACTCTAAAACCTCGACTGAAAATCGGCTAACCAAATCAACCCGAAAACCTCTGGACGATAACCAGGGCGCGATTTCGAGAAAAACGACATTAAAACGTCGAAATCTGAAAACATCGAATTTCACGGCGCGCGCCGTCAACGGTGGAATTTCACGGCGCTGGAATTTCACGGTGGAGTTACTGCATATCTTTATGGAGGTCTTGATTTAGAGATATACATGAAAGTGCAGGATGACATTGCTATACCCAAATCAAGTAACTCTAAACCACAGAGCGCTCATGTGATCAGATTGAGACGTTCACTATATGGATTGAAACAATCTGGTAGAATGTGGTATACACGTCTTAGTGACCACTTGATTGGGAAGGGATACAAGAATGATGACTTATGCTCTTGCGTGTTCATTAAAAGAACAAGTTTAGGATTTGCTATAGTAGCACTTTATATAGATGATATAAACATCATCGGGACTCTTAATGAGATCAATGAGACGGTTGACTATTTCAAATCAGAGTTTGTTATGAAAGACTTTGGTAGGACTCGATTTTGTCTCGGATTAGAGCTGGAACATCGAGTTGGTGAAATTCTTATTCACCAGTCTGCTTATGTTCAAAAGATGTTCAGACAATTTAATATGGACAAAGCACACCATGTTAACACGCCAATGGTTGTTGGCAGTCTAGACCCCAAGAAGGATTCATTTTGTCCGCTAGATGACAATGAGGAAGTCTTGGGAGCTGAAATTCCATATCTTAGTGCTATTAGAGCTTTTTTATATCTAGCTCAGTGCACGGGTCCAGATATTGCTTTCTCGATGAACTTGTTGATTAGATTTAGCTCTGCGTCTACGCAACGTTATTGGAATTGAGTAAAAAAATCTTTAGATACTTGAAGGGTTCACTACCACATTTTGAAACATTGCCGGCGATTTTTAAATCGCCGGCAATGTTTTTTATCATTACCGGCGATATTTGCCGGAAAATCGCCGACAATGTATTTTTTTTTAACATTATCGGCGACTTAAATGTAAGTCGTCGGCAATGTTCCGCCGGTAATTAAAAAAAAAAAAAGACATTGCCGGCGACCTACATTTAAGTCGCCGGTAATGTTAAAAAAAAAAAAGACATTACCGGCGACTTACTTTAAGTCGCCGGTAATGTATTTTTTTTTAATTTTTTTTAATTACCGGCGGGACATTGCCGGCGATTTGCCGGAAAAATCGCCGTAACTTCCTTAACTAGCTCAATCAAAGTATTCCTTTAATTAAGCCAATTAACTCACGTGCCAAGCACTTCCTCGCCAAAGACTTATAAGCATCCTCGCCAAGCTGCTCTCCAAAACCAACGTACGTAATCTCCTATAATCTGCTCGCCAGGCAGTTCTTCGCCAAACAGCTTCAAAATATATTATTTAATCTCCTTTTCTCCATTAATCTCCAAAACACCTAAAGACAAATAAACATAATTAATTCACTCGATTAATGACAATAAACTAAATATAGGGAACAAATTAAATACCAAACAGACGCATAAATATGCGACTATCACCGGTAATGTTAAAAAAAAAGACATTACCGGCGACTTACTTTTTATTTTTTTTAATTACCGACGGGACATTGCCGGCGATTTGCCGGAAAAATCGCCGGCAATGTTAAAAAAAAAGAAGACATTACCGGCGATTTTTGGGAAAAAAATCGCCGGTAATGATAAAAAAACATTGCCAGCGATTTTTAAATCGCCGGCAATGGTTCAAAATGTGGTAGTGGTTCCATTGACTTGGGTTTATTCTTCCCTTACAAATAGCACAGAGAGAAGCTTGAAAGTCCCAGAAAATGGATGGATCAATCGCAGCATGCTGATTCCAGAGCCTTCGATCCATCGAAGGATGCTTATGGGTCAGACCAAAATCATGTCTTTGATCCATCGAAGGTTAAACTGGCTGCGAGCAATTTTACTGCTATCCCCGATTCTGAAACACTTGATGCGTTGGTTGGATTTGTTGATGCTGAGTACCTTTCTGACCCACACAAAGGTCATTCACAGACTGGTTATGTTTTCACTATGGGAAACACAGTGATTTCTTGGAGATCAATTAAGCAACCCCTTGTTACTACTTTCTCGAATCATTCAGAAATCATTACTTTGCATGAAGCAATTAGAGAACGTGTCTGGCTTAGGTCAGTCATTCATCACATTTGAGGGTCTAGTAGATTACTATCTACTACGACAGCTCCCACTTGCATCTTTGAGGATAATGCAGTATGCATTGAACAGATGAAGTTGAGATACATTAAGGGTGACAATACAAAGCATATATCGCGAAATTCTTCTTCAATCAGCAACAACAGCAGCTGTTGAATATCCATGTGAGCCAGGTTGGTTCGGCGGATAATGCTGCGGATTTGTTTATTATGTCATTACTCAAGTTTACATTTATGAAACATGTGAAACGCATTGGTATGCACAAGTTATCTGAACTCCATGACTGAGTTTACAGTCAAGGGGAGTTACATTTTTGTAGACATCATCGGGAGTCTACGTCACATGTAGTAGCGTTTGTAGTTGATGCATTGTACTTTTTTTCCCCTTAAACCAAACTTTTGTTTTACTCATGAGGTTTTTGTTTGATTGACGATGTTTTTAGTAAGGCAACATGTCATACATCATTCTTAAGATCATCAACACAAGGAGGAGTGTTTAAGGAGAATTATTCTCCGTAACTTTTGATGTGTGTCTTGTTCTAATTAGATATTGATTAGTCTAGATAGAGATACGAAGAATCTCTGTTTTATAAGGATATTAATTGTAACAGACTGTATCAGCCCATATATGATGCACTCTATTAATGAAAGAATTACAATTTTTAGTGTATCAATTATTCCTCTACAATATTAAATATTTATTCAAATAGTTCTTTTTGTTAAGATTTGGTTATAATTTTGATAAATAATTTCTATCATATACAATGATTGTCTTGATTGTCTGAGTATCTCTTTTGCTTAACACGAATTATAATAACCCCCACTGGGTCTGCCACTAGACCCACCAACAGATAATATATGTCCTTCCAACTTATTTGATGTCGACTATGTAGAATTTTTATATATGATTACAATGTAAGACCATTCACTTGTACAAAAGAAAAAGAAGAAACAAAAGACCATATACATTATTAGCCATGATACAGTAACCATTCATCTTAATGATGAGTAACTACATTGCCATGACTTATGGAGAGGATAAACCCTAATTAACAAACAAAACAAAAGGTCTTTGATTGAAAGAATTATCAAACTGAGACTTCAGGGCTTCATTAGCACTTTCTAGTTTCTATATTGCTGATTTAGCATACTTCAAAGTTTGACATTTATAATCTTGGGCATCAGGTTCTAACAAGTAAGACATCTCCACAGTGAAAGGCCAAACATGTCTGTGCCGGATCAAAGTCTCGGTCCATTAATATTATCTCGGCCCACTTGTTAGTCACTAACAAGCCCACAATAAAAGGCCCAATCATATCCGTCCGTTGCCGGATCAAAATTTTCTCGAGAAAATAAACCCAGTCTTATACACACCTTATCTTCTTCTTCTTCTTCGTCTCCAATCAATGACCAACAATCCCAACGGAGACGACAAATGAACGGAGGCTCAGTTACACTGCCCCAAGTGAGTGACCGAAACCATGAACCCTTTCACCATAAACCTTCATAGCAAACCCTTTTCTCCTCTCCTCTCTTCTCTCACTTCCTCCCATTCCCACTTCTTCAATCCCCAAACCCTCAACCCAAAAAAACCCTTCATTTCTTTCAACACAAAAACCAAATGGAGCAGCAACTGCTACTCCTTCGTGACGTCATCCGCGAATTCCGAAATCGACATGGTGAGAAACAAGCAAGGAATCTACACGCCCAAGCACAAGAAGGTGGTGATTCTGTGGGACCTCGACAACAAGCCCCCACGTGGGCCGCCGTACAAGGCCGCCATGGCTTTAAAAGAAGTCGCCGCTCACTTCGGCGAGGTCGTCGACGTGTCGGCCTACGCCAACCGCCACGCGTTCATCCACCTCCCGCAGTGGGTGGTCGAGCAGCGCCGCGAGCGGAAGCAGCTCGACATATTGGAACGGAAAGGCGTCGTGGCGCCGCCGGAGCCGTACGTTTGCGGAGTCTGCGGCCGCAAGTGCAAGTCAAACGTGGAGTTGTCCAAGCACTTCAAGCAGCTCCACGAGCGAGAGCGGCAGAAGAAGCTGAACCGGATGCGGTCGCTGAAAGGGAAGAAACGGCAGCGTTTTAAGGAGAGGTTTATATCGGGGAATCATAAGTATACTGAAGCCGCGAGCACTTTGATCAAGCCGAAGGTCGGGTACGGCTTGGCGGCTGAGCTGAGGAGAGCCGGCGTTTTTGTGAAGACGGTGGAGGATAAGCCTCAGGCGGCGGATTGGGCTTTGAAGAGGCAAATGCAGCACTCTATGAGCCGTGGGATTGATTGGTTGTTCTTGGTTTCGGATGATTCGGACTTTTCGGATATGTTGAGGAAGGCGAGGGAGGCGAGTTTGGGGACTGTTGTGGTGGGAGATGTGGATAGGGCTTTAGGGAGGCATGCGGATGTGTGGGTGTCGTGGAATGGTGTCGAAAATGGGGAGATTTTGGAGAAGGATTTGGTGCCGAAAAGGAGGATGAGTGAGTTCTCTGATGAGGATGAGGAGGATCATGATGATGTGTCTTTGTATTCGGAGATGGGTTTTGGTGGTGAATTGGACAATGTGGTTGATGAGATTGTTGGCGCAAGGTCTCAAGGGGGTGGTGGTGGGATGAGGGTTTCGGCTTTTTCCGAAGGGGAACTAGAGGAGGGAGAGTATGAGGAAAGTGATCAGGACTATTTGTCTGAGGATAGCGAGGATGTAGATTCGGATGCTGAAGATGACTTCTTTTGATATGTGCCATTTGATTCAGCATGTGGCACTGGCTGAGTAGCAATGCAGCTGCATCGGGTCATTCCTGGCACTGGTATACAAATGTGTTGATCACAGAATGTGAAGTGTTCATAGTTTCTTCAATTAAGATTACACAGTTGAAACTCATTCTTTCTCTTACATCTATTATATATGCTTGGCTTGTTATGAATACTATCTAATCGTAATCCGATGCTTCGGCCCTGATGTAACTGTTTGATCTAGCCATCTAGGTATACTTATTCATCCACCAAGTACACTCTGGTAGAAAGTAGACTTGCTACATCTGCCAGTTTGTATGTGTTTTTAGTTCGAATAGAGAAACTTGCAAAGTTTGAGCTTTAGGTAGTTTAGGCATATGTATATTGCGTACTCCTCAAACTGCAGAGCGCATAGTATTATTCGACAATAGAGAGTTGAATGGCATGTCTGATCTCTCAAAAGTTTATTCAAGATGGTGTTCTGGTTTCACAATTTTGCTCATGCTTATCTTGATCACTTGAAATTACAGATCTGGATATGTGCTTGTAAGTATAAAGCTTATTAAAGATTATACCTAGTACCTACATCGAATTTGTTACCTCACATCCTTTCAGGTGCTTCAGAATGTAATCAGTGATGACTGATGAGGTCATTGGAGTATTGTGTACTGAATTGCATTGTCTATTTCATCTATTCAATGGCAAAATTAACGAAATACTTCTTAAATTTGGTTGTAATTGTTAATTTACACCTTAAATTATCAATTACGAATTTTTGTCTCCTCAACTTTGAAACAATTACTGATTTGCATCATCTTCGTAAATTTTGACGGATTTCATCCAATTGTTAACATGTGTCAGGCACATAATGGATATAATTGTATTTTCGTAAGTTGACGAGTACTAAGCCACTAATATATATTGAATATATATCTATAATCATGGAATAATAATAATAAAGTGTTATAAATTTAGTAATTTTTTCCCTATCGTAGAATATATAACTTTGAAAAATTAGTTCATAACGATTGAATTTTGAATTAATAAATAACATTAAAATTTAATTATACAAAAATACAATTATATCCATCATGTGTCTGACACATGATAACATTTGGATGAAATCCATCAAAATTGACGGAGAGTGTGTAAATCAATAATTATTTTCAAGTTGAGGAGACAAAAGTTCGCAATTGATAATTTATGGTGTAAATTGACAATTACAGCTAAATTTAGAAAGTATTTTGATAATTTTGTCTCTATTTAATTAATTAAGGAATTCAAATATTGGTTTGTTAGACGGGCTTCCCAGGAGCCTCCTCTAAGTCCTATTACAAGCTTCTGGGCCTGACTATGAGTTCCACTAAATTCAAGTTTTATCAGGCATTCTTTTTTAAAATATATACTTCGAAAATTTACGGCAATTCTGATCCTTAACCTTATATTTGACATTAATATCAGATGATGACTACATTAATGATAATAGCTAGTGGCCCGTGCTTCAGAAGAAGAAGAAAAATGCTAGTGACCCTCAAATCTTGATCATCTCTTTGGGAGTAGTAATGTCATGTTGGTTCAGCGAGGGATAGTCATGTAACTCATGTTCGTCACCAAGACTCAACGAATTGTTTTGAACCAATAGTTCAGATTAAATACTTTGATTCAATCTGAAAAGTGAAAAGAGGTCCCAAACAAATGACTTGTTCTAACTTTGCACCACATTAACTTCAACTAGTTAAGCTATGTTATACTTAATATTTTTTTTAATAAGTACTTTTGACTAGGGCTCAATTAATAGAATAGTAGAATAAAAAGGAGATATAAACTCTAAAAAAAGATAAACACCTTAAATACTATAAGGCGACTCAATTAAAACATTGTATCCTAATAAGTTGTACTAATTAATAAAAAAATACAATATTAGTTGCTTTACAATTAAGATGACACAGTGTCAGAAATATTAACACGACTAAAAGGATTAATCAATTTACTCTGACTAACTTTCCAACTATGTTACTGATAAAATCTATTGACACTACATCTCATTATGTCACTAAAAAATACGCTGGTACCACAAATCAACGAATGCCCTGATTTAAAACATATAAGGCACCCATTCAAAAGTGCAAATAACCACATTTGCCTCTCTCAACAAATATTGGCTTATTTATTGATGGTTTAAACTCTAAACAAGATCCTTATCTTAAATCATATGTATCAATACCAGCTTGGTACCAGTTTCATAGTTGACTTAAATATAGTAGTTAGCCTACATGTGAAATGTGACATCCAAGTTATATAGCACACAAATATTTTCCGGCGATTTCGTACTAAAACGGCTCCCAGTATATTTTGCACAGGCAATATCCATTTCTCATTTATTATTTTTGTGCCGACTGGAAGAGAGTTGGCCAGTTTGACAAAGAGAACAGGTGAGCGAACTCATGCACGTCGCACATTGTTCCACGTGTCCTTTTATCCTTTAAAATTCCAAGCGCTAAAATGAACAATATGGTCGACACCAGACGTCGACCTCCTCGGCTTGTTACGTACATGATGCAATCTGCAATCATCACGGTCATCATATACTGTATGCCCAAAAATAATGCAATTCCAAATTATGTTCGAACTCAATCGAATTTTCATGGCTAGAATCTAAATTACAGAGTAAAAAAACATATAATTACAATAAAATATAGAGTAAAAAAAAGCCCAAAATATACTAGTATTTTTCTGTACAAAGATACCTATAATCGTTGTATGATTCAATTGCCACCCTAGAAAGAACTCGCTTATTTTAAGAGGAATATTTGTGTTGGCAAACTTGGCATATATTATTGGAGGTGGATAGAATAGAATTGTTCTGAGTATTGAATTTGTGACGGTGGTGCTCGGTGGGTTTTTCTGTGGCGTTTTGAAGTCAATAATATTCAAGTTGACTACCGCCAATAATTTCTCCACAAGCCACTGCAAAGTCGACACGTATATGAATAATTTGTTTTTAGGTGGGCCTGTGGCAAGTGGCAATCAAGCTCCTCTCTTACAGATAAATACAAAGTCATAAATCGCTTCGGCATATATGGCACAAAATTAATATAGATTTGACACATATGAATGAGTATCAAAAACGAGGTGACGAGGCTTTGTGCTTTGCAAGCAACTTGAACCGAACAAGATTGAAAAGCTATGGCAGTTTTTAGCCATTTCCACTCGTTAGAGGTTCCATCATCACCGACCTCTGTGGTCCTCTTTAGTTACCAAAATAATCTCAAGTTGGCGTTGCACTCGGCATCGAACACATCTGTGTACGTACGTAGTTCTGAAAAAGATACTTCCTATCTCTGTTAAATTCACCGTCTAGTACAATCTTCATCTGGAAATTAATTCACGGTTTAATATCACCTCAGTCTTCTAATTACCAATGGTAACCTAATTTTCAATAGAAAAGATAGATTAAATTTTTCACATTGCCCAATATCACTAGAAAACATAATCAACTTCAATGGCAATAATCTATTTCGTCAGAATGATCAGATCAAATAACCTTAAAGGATTACAATTTACAAGAAAACCATTTTATAGATTAAATCAGATGGGGCTAAATGATGGATGAACCAAGCGTATATAGGAATTAGGAAGACATAAACGAGATCATGTTCATGGCGATTGCGTGCAAAAGGAGTAAACATCCATCTATCCACGTCGGCGGTCTCCCTCTCACATGCCCGCAAAACCGCTGCGTGGGTCCTTAAACCCACTTGAGAAGGATTATATATATAAACCTCCAAAATGTCTTATCATTCTCACTAACATAAAATCTGCTTAACACAATGGCATAGTCCATAGAAGCAGTAGCAGGCTAGCAGCGGCACTAATTGGGAAAGCTAGTTTAGCTAGATAGGAGGAGGCTAGGAGAAGAACGAAGAAGCTTTAGGGTAAAGGAGGGTAGGAGCAATCTGATGGAATATGTCGGCCATTTTTGGCTTTATCTTCAAGATACATCAACGTGGCCGCCGTGCCCATACGACACACTAGCAGCCAAGTAGGAAAACTAAATCCCCTCTCCCTCTTCTTCCTAGCTCCTATATATCATTTTTCGCTTTTATATTTATCCATAATCTTCTTCCCTCGTCCATTTTCTTTTGTTTTTGTAGTAGTTTCTAAACCCTACATAGCCACAAAGAGCAGAAGCTTCAATAACTGATCGAAGCCAGACCAGCTCTAGCTTATTTATCTATCTATCTATAGAGAGAGAGTACGTTTTGGTTAACTAGTTTGCAATTGGAAGATATGGAAGGAGAGTACAGTTGTTCGTCATCGTCTTCATCATCGACTACAAGCTTGGAGAAGCGTAAGAAGAGACAACAAGAGCACGACCACGATGATGGCCAGAACCAGAAGCCCTACAGAGGCATAAGGATGAGGAAGTGGGGCAAGTGGGTGGCGGAGATTCGAGAACCGAACAAGCGCTCCAGGATTTGGCTCGGTTCATACACGACTCCTGTCGCCGCCGCCAGAGCCTATGACACCGCCGTGTTCTACCTCCGTGGCCCTTCTGCACGGCTCAACTTCCCGGAGTTGGTTTTCCAGGAAGGCCAGCTGCACGACATGTCGTCCGCCTCCATACGCAAGAAGGCCACCGAGGTCGGTGCTAAAGTAGACGCCGTCCAAACCGCTCTACGGTCGCCTTCTTCGCAGTCGAACACCAGCTCCCGGGTTAAGCCCGACTTAAACGAGTACCCGGACCCCGAAAACTCCGATGACAACTGAAGCTGATCGAGAAGATCGAGTTCCTAGCTAGCTAGGCCGCAAGATGATGAGACTGATCACCAACTGTTTATAATTTCTTTTGTTTTTTCCTTAATTATTGGGTTTTTTTTTCTTCTACTATTATCTATCTTAGTTGATGAACATAGCTGCCCGGCCTACTTGTGCAATAAGTGAGATACATATTCATATATACCGTAGAAGCAAGGAAATATCTCTATTGTTGGGGTCTTGTCTAGAAAGCAGAATCGAAAGCGGGTTGATTCTGTGGTGATTGGTCTAGTACGTAGTATAGTTTTATTTCTTTTTCTGGTAACAGCTCAAGAGAAATAGTTGGTTAGTTATATATATTTCCGTCATCACCCCAGGGTTTTCAGTTTTACTCTTGGACGTTGTATATATAGTTTTGAAGATGAAGGCGGCTCATGATGTTGTGGATCATATATTCCTCTGCGCGCTGGCTAGCTGTTAGCATGGTATGTATTCTGGGGCCGAATATGACAAAGATTTTGAAAGCCTAACCGGCCAGGAGAAAGAAACAGTGGTGGCCTGGCTAGCTTACTACCTTTGGTTAATTGGTTACAATATATATATATATATATCATTCTCAGAGTTTCATGTCATGAGTAAGTTGGCAAACAAGTGCTAGTAGATAAGGGGATAAGGGAATGAGGTAGAGGCAGCAAAGTAGCTACAGCTTGTGACGTGTCTGTGGTGCAAAGTATGAGGTAGGAAGGAGATGGAGATCGATATCAGCGAGGTTGGGTCACTCTCAGCAATACATAGTCCCATGATAAGACTTATATTATGGTGAAAGCCTCGCCATGGACGGTGGTGGCTTTTAAATTTTCTTTATTTGTAAGTCATAATCAGACGATTTTTATGGTTTATGAAAGACCTCTGTATATGTAATATTGAGAGCAATGAGTTCATGGCTAGCTTTGCCTGTGATCTGTATGGGAACCGAGTTTCTACGTATGAAGGGCTGGATTCCTTTATTTTCTTTCTTTCTTAATGTGTTTTTCTCTTTGTAGCCAAAATCTGCGGCTGGCTGGCTGTAGATTAACTAGTATCAAATTTTGACTTTGTTTTCTCACAAGTAAATAGAATTAGATAAATCTACGGTGTTTATGGATCTTGCAGGCCTTCTCATTGGTGCATGCTCTATATAATTAGGAGCTCTATTCTTTCTTGCAATGTGATTACTACTGATTAGCAGCTCCATATTATATCTGCTTAATTAATTAGATTAGACCGTCTTTCCGAGAAAATGACGGGTATTTTTTCAAATTTCTCATAATTTCATAATATAATGATGAAGTGTCCATCATATCCTATCAAGTCATTAACACGTACTTGTAATTGAGAGTTCTTGATCGTATGTAATAAAAGAACACATGCTTAATCTTATATTGCAGTTATCATATAGTGAAAACGTTCAACAGAAACTTGTATCATAAGTCTGCGACATGCATCATGCATCCTTTCAATGAAGTCTAAGCACAAAAACTAATCACAATAATGACAGGATTTTGTGTCTTATATCAATTAGGAGTCTTTGAGAAATATGTTAAATGTTGTGAAGAAAAAAAAGATGTCCTCAACTTCATATATACCACTAATAACAACCCGAAAACTAGTTGCTGACAATTAATGGAAAATGCTATCTTCGATCCATCTGCTATTATTATTATTATTATAAAACCTTATCTATCTTCTTCATCCAAATTGTCTCAGCACATAACTCGACTTTACAGAAAAGTGGCATTTCGATGGCGTAGATATACAGCCAGTGAACTAACAAAACTCTCTTTACAGATAACACTTGCAACTTTTGATTCATAAACCCACATTTTCTGAAATAAAACCCGATCACGATCGACCTTGCTTTAATTTTCAATCAAACCAAATAATATATAATTCGTGTGTTACCGAGTAATCTTCCTTTATGAGAGATTACCGAGTAGATGATGTTACTTCATCTGTTTGTATCAGAAACAGCGATGGAAATCACAGTGTGAGTTTCACTCGCCTTAACTAATCCAAACATGAAGAATAATTTGATCATCTGAGACGCCATCGCATCGACAGGGTGTCACAAACTAGTAAACAAACTAATTAACTATGCCTTATTATTCTAACCAGGTTGTCAAAGTACAAACAAATATGTACCTACGGCCAATTGAACTGATAACGCTAGAATTAAACATTAAATTAAAAATTTAACAATAATACAAATAATTTAAAATTTTATAGTGTAGTACGTTTAGTAAATATGAATTGTTCTAACCGGGAATTGAAAGGTGTATGCAATAATTGTGTAAAAGAAAAAAGGGTATAAAAGTTGATTTTAATTATCCAAATTTTCTATCTAATTACTACCTAAAATGTCAAAAATTTAACAAATAATTCTAGGACCCTAACATGTATCACTCATAGACAACAAACCCCTAAGACTCTAAATCATGTTATGACAAAAATAAACTTAATTATTATTTACAAGTGATCACCTTATTTCTCACCTTCACTCACTCATGGCATATACATCTCTCGACAACCTATGAAATTATATCATCCTAATTCTCAATTAACATGCATATTATTTTCACTTGTGCTCGGGATACTCTATACACCTTTTGACCTAGAATCAGAATACCCTATATCTAAAATCAAAGCATTAAGAACCAACACACATGCATATTGAAACTTCGAATGATAAAACATGTGGAAGATTTATTGAAAGACAAATAATTCATAAAACTAAAATACTTCAAACCAATTCACAAAATCAATGTACAAATACAAATAAGAGTGTCATTGTGGACACTTTTTCTCTTTAGAATTTCCTATGGATAGAAGTGCGACGTCTTTGGTGGAGAGCTCGGAATACCCTATATATACTCTATGGAGGATCACCTTCTTCAAGAACAACACTTAAGACACCTTATATGTTGGAGAAAAAGGTTAGGACAATGGAAGATGGTGTAACTCGGCTTTGTTGGAGAGGAATTGCTTTTGTGGAGAGGATGAGAGCTTCTTGGAAAAGATTTAGCTATAGAATAAGTGATGATTCTAATGAGGGTCGAGCATTATGCTTATATAGGCATTTACAAGTGGTTCTCCTCATAAAACTAAGTTTTCTTACTGTACCCGGATAAATCTGACAACTTGCAAAGAATCGCACTCTTTCGGAGTTGTAGACCTCCAAAAATTATGATTTTTGACTTGTTGGAAAGAAGACTATAAGAGATTTTCAACCATATGTTGATCTCTGTCTAATTCCTCCTGAGATGTTCTCAGTAGTCTGCTGAAGTTAGTTGTTCTGCACAAGCAGATTTTGCTTTCCTTATTTTGATAGATTTTCTTCTCTTTTTCAACTTGGGAATCTTATTCTTGCCAAATCTTGTTTTCCACAAAATTGGCTAACTTGGTCTTCAATCATGGGCCTCTTGAATGGTCTTTTAATTAGTTTGGCTCATCTTGCATTTGTTCTTCTTCCAAAGTTTTTCCAGAAGTTTCTTTCTCCTAGTCAACATAGGAATGGTTTTCCTAGCCAAGCTATGACCTCTTTTTCTTCTCTTTCTTCACCGAATTTCTTCTTCTCCATCTTTGTTGCGTCTTGCGTGCTTGTAGACGTACTCATTTACTCCGTCTCTTTTGTACTACATCTAAAAATAATAAAATAAGTCAAATCTAAAAATACTAAGCAAGTAACAGAGTCAAATGTAAAAAAAAAAAATACATTAATTAATATGCCTAAAATGTGTAGATCAAATTTTTCCACACTTAGACTTTGCTAATCCCTAGCAAAAACAAAATAAAGACTAGAAATAAAGAAAACACACAAACACCAACATTGGAGCTAGTCTCCACATTGAAAACTCTAAGAGAAAATTAAAAAATCAAAACTTTAAAAATATTACTAAGTCCTTAGCTAAAAATGTCTCAGAAATTTTCTTAAGTATATATGGCAATGGATTCACAAGAATTTAGAGTGAATGCTCAATAATTTTGAGAGATAATAGAGATATGATAATGTCATGAACAAGTAGGACTTGAAAGAAAACAATGATGATGTTAAAGTTATGCATGTTTCGAACAAGTTTAAATCAATCTCACATAGATGCACTCATCTTTCACTCGTGAAAAGGGTTTCACTTAAAATATATATGAATTAAATCGAAAACCTCATGAATAAGATGAATTACTTGTACAAATGAACCCAAACCATATGCTTACTCATGCAACGTACTCAACCAATCGAAAGATACTCATCTTAAGGATCATAAAGGTCTTTAGAAAGGTTGTAATGAGGTTGAGGCTAAAGCATTCGAAATTTAGATAAGTGGTGGTAAAAAAGTTCCAAAGACTTAGTCAAAACTTCATCAATTCGAGCTCCATCTTTTCTCATGTGTAGGGTGACAAATTTCATCTTTTTGGGCCCTAACTTCATTCTAAACTTTACTTGTTTCAAACTTTCACACTTAGAACATATTGCCGGAGAGCTTATTGTATTTTTTTCCTTTTTCTTCATGCTCTCAAAAATTTCTCTCCTTTTTTTTTCCGGCAACAACACTTTCTTTTTCAGGCTTTTGGACAAGTCTTCCCTTGATTTTCCTTCTTTCATCATCTTCACGCCATCCTCTTTGTATTAGCTCAAAATTCTTCGCCAAGTCTTTAGAATAAGGGTAAGAAACTCTACACTAGGCTAAGTGTTTTGATATATAAGTAACAATGAAAGAAAAAGCTCAATGTAGGCACAAAGGGGTTATCTAGGGGTACCGCAACTCGTGCGCATAAATGTGACATATGGCTATTTTGGTTTAAGTTGTGGAATATATAAATGCCTTTAATCATATCAAAAATCAGAGCATATATCAACTTAAAAGCTTTGCAAATTTACATGAGTAAGTTCTACCATTCTCTAGTTCATTGAAATCTATGACAAGTAATTTGATGAGGCATGTAAACATTTTTGAAACCTTAATGCATGAAATTCACTCACAAAAAAATAATATATGATCAAAAACTCACTTAAAGGTTTGTATGATTTAAAATTTTACTCTAACATGCAAAATCTGTACCATGTTTATACAAACTATATCCACCACATGTCATGACAATCAAAATATCTCAATTAGCACAAGAAATTTCATGCAATGCCATATATTTTATTTTTGGTCTAATTCTCATCATAAACTAACTAAGGGCATCTTAAGACTCTTTAAAATATTAAATTAAATAAAAAGACTCAAGACACTCAAACAAGCGTAGACTTAGTCCTTGTCTTCTTTGAGCAACGTTGCTGAAATGGCCAGTTGGCGAGAGAGACCAAGAGAGGTATGAGTGATTTTCGAGATTGTCTTTTCTCACATCAAAAATCTGTCTTAGCAACCTTCCCCTTCTAGACACCAATTCACATATGATATTCTTACTAACAAATAAGTGTTCATCCACTACATTAATTAGTCTTTGAAAATACACTAATTAAAACACTAAAATATTTTTTTTTAGAGCATCATCCGCCGAAAATCTTTTGTCCGCCCAATTTTTACAATTTATGACTCAAATAAGTTGTAAACCCTTCCCCTACACTTAAACTATACAATGTTCTCAATGTAATCAAGTAAAACATATAATCAAGCATGGAGTATAGGTTTAAAAAAAATCAAACTAAAAATTACTGAAAGGTACGAAAATTAAAAGAGTAAGGGAAAAGAAAGCAAATTTGTTGATGACTCCTCCATTGGGTTGCCTCCCAACAAGCGCTTATTTTTTAGTCTTACAGCATAGACATGATGCATTTTTTATGAACTTTGAACGGACGGAGTTTGGAGGCGCATCTCCTCTAAGTTTGGGTCCATGGAAGCATCATAGTAAGGCTTCAATCTGTGGTCGTTCACCATGAATTCGTTCCCAATGTCCAGTGCCCGAATCTGGACTGCTCCATGAGTAAATATCTGCACTACTATAAAAGGACTGATCCATCTCGATCTTAGTTTGCCAAGAAAGATTTTTAGTCGAGAATGGAAGAGTAATACTTTCTATCCGACTTCAAACACCTTGTTTTTGATCATTTTGTCATGAAATGCCCTAGTCTTCTCTTTGTAGATCCAAGAACTTTCATAAGCTTCATTTCGGATTTCTTCAAGTTCATCCAACTGCAATTTTTGATGGAGGCCTACTTCATCATAGCAAACGTTGAATTTCTTCATTTCCCAATATGCTCTATGCTCCAGCTCTACCGGAAGATGACATGTTTTTCCATAAACCAATATATATGGTGACATTCTGATAGGTGTTTTGTAAGTAGTTCTGTAAACCCATAATGCATTTTCTAAACGTTGGCTCCAATCTTTTCTGTTAGGCGCCACAGTTCTCTCCAGAATCTTCTTGATCTCTCGGTTTGAAACTTCAGCTAAGCCATTGGTTTGTGGATAATATAGAGTTGAAACTTTGTGAGTGACACCGTATTTCTTCATCAACGCATCCACTGTCTTGTTGCAAAAATGACTCCCTCTATCACTAATTGATACACGAGGCATGCTAAACCTGGAAAAGATGTTAGAACGAAGGAAATTTGCAGTAGTTTTTGAATCATTGGTGTGTGTAGCCTTAGCTTCAACCCATTTTGAGACATAGTCCACTGCAAGCAAGATATCGATGAAACCGTTGGAGGTAGGAAAGGTTCCATGAAGTCGATTCCCAAACATAAAAAATCTCCACGTTAAGCACATAGGTCATCAGCATTTGATCCCTTGGTCCCAAATTACCACTGCATTGGCATCTATCACACGTAGCAAAATACTCAGCAACATCCTTGAATAATGTCGGCCAAAAGAAACCTGCTTCCAATACTTTCACTGTTGTTTTCTTCGAACCAAAGTGGCCTCTACAAGTTGTTGTTCCTGAGAAGCTTCCAACATTGCAGATATAATTACTGGCAATGTTTCCTCTTCCCCGAAATAAGCATACTTCAAATGTTCAGGTAAGACTTTCAGCTCTAGTTCCGGAGCTTGAACAATTGAAGGTTGCATCTTTTTTTCTCCAAAAGTTATCGGTAAAGGAGGAGAGTGTCTCAGATCAAGTTATGATGCGTCTAACAAGGCCAATATTTCATGAGCTACAGGCTTCACCTCAAGCCCAAGTTCATTAAAATGGGCATCATCCTCGAGTAGAGTCTGCCCCACTCCTTCTTGCAGTACTAACTCCAATGTATCCTCCTTCCTTTTGTCCAGGTGTGCTTGCGCCAATGAGCCAACAATGTCCACAGAAAAGCACGATTTGACACTTGCTGAAGGGTGTCTCATGGCATCAAAAATGTCGAACTCAATGACTTCAGCATCGAATTTCATGTTGAATGTACCACTGAGCACATCAATCTTCATTCTTGCAGTCCGCATGAAGGGACGTCCTAGAAACATAGGCATGGTGTTGACGTCACTGTCTTCAATATCTACAACATAAAAATCAGCTGGGAAGATAAGCTGATTGACCTGTACAAGAACATCTTCTACATATCCTCTTGGATAAGTCTCAAAACGATCGGCTAACTGAATGATCACATTATCTTTCTTCAACGTAGGAAGACCTAGAGCTTGATATAAAGTGCATTGCATAACATTGATGGAAGCTCCTAAATTCAGCATCACATTGTTGAAAGATTTGGCACCAATCACGCAGGGACAGAGAAACTCCCTGGATCCTTCAAATTTAGGGGTAGCCGTCGTTGAATGACTGCTAAAACAATCTCATTCACCTTCAAAATCTTTTTCTCTCTCATTTTTCTCCTCGTGGTGCACAACTCTTTGAGAAACTTAGCATATTTCTGCACTTGCTTGAGGCACTCGATGAAAGGTATATTTAGTTGCACCTTTTTGAAGATTTTCAAGATTTCTTCATCATTTTATTACTTCTTCTTGCTCACTAAACAACTTGAAAATGGTGCTGTGACAAATGAGAAATTAGCAGGAGTCGAACTTGAAGGAATTGAGCTCTTGTCTTGTGGCTTCGGGTCGACTTGTGAAGATGAGGGTGCCGAAGTGACAATAGGAGGTGTCACTTTGCTCTTCTCGGCTCCAAGTGTGGCCAGACCATACTCAACGTCATCAAGGTCAATAATTTATGATGTTGGCTTCTTCTTATGATACTCACTGAACTTCTTCCCACTCTAAATAGCTACTGTGTTTTTTCCTCTGAAATCTCCTCTTGGATTCGGAATAGACTGAGTTGGAAGTTTTCCAGAACCTCTCTTAATTTGGCCCATAAATTCAACAACTTAGCCCATCTGCTTCTTCAATTCAGCAATGCCATTTCCTTGTTGGGCATGTGTGTTCAGCAAAACCTATGTTGATGATGAAAGCTAAGACAACATCTTGTCATAGTTTAGATTTGTGAAAGTAAGCTGAGCTGGACCATTGTTGGCGTGAGTAGCCCTTTGCTGATTCGATTGTTGCTGCTGAAATGGTTGAGGCACAGGAGGATTGAGGCAACCATCATTTTTCCTCCATTGAAAACCATGATGATTGTTTCTAAGCCCCTGATTGTAGTTTCCATAGTTGTTAAACCGAGGGGCGCCTTGGTTGTGCTGATAACTACCTAGGCGTTGACTTCTTCTGCTACTAGAGGTGGTGTGTTTTGAGGATACTAATCATTGTGATGTCCATCAAGTAGGCAAATTCTACAAACAGATGTGGCAGGTGGCATTGGTTGTGGCGATTTGGTCTCCAAAAGCTTGGTGATCAATGAAGTGAGCTTGGAAAGTTTTGCGTTTGTGCTAGAAGAGGACACTTCATGAACTTTCCTGCTTTGCTGCAATGCCATGCCTTCATACTATTGTGTGTTAAGAGCATGTTGATTTAATAGTGTACGGCCTATAGTTGCAGGCTTCTCCAGGAATGATTATTCAGCTGCTGCGTCTAGGAGCTATCTCTCCAAGGGTTTGAGTCTTGCATATAAGTATGTCAAGAGGTCGCTTTCAGATATTTCATGTGATGGACAAGAGTCTCAAAACTCCTTGAATCTTTCATAGTATGTCGAGAAAGACTCATCATGATCTTGCAGGACGCTAGTTATCTTCTTCCTCAGTTGAGTAATCTTTGATGCCGAAAAGTACTTGGTGAGAAACTCCTTCACACACTTATCTCACGTTGTGACTGATCTAGAAGGGAGGCTGAATAACCAACGTTTGGCCTTCTCTTCAAGTGAAAATGAAAATGCTCTAAGTCTGAAGGCTTTCTTTGAAGTACCAGATGGACATATGGAGTCACACACAAAGGGAAATGTTGTCAAGTGTGTGTTTACATCTTCAATAGATAGACCATAGAAGCGCGGAAGATGGTGTATGATGCCACTTTCAAGCTCTAGGGCAGTCTAGCCTACTGCTGGCTGAGGATAGACAATGGAAGTTGGTCCAAAGTTACCCAATTTCCAACAAGTCTACTCACTGATGGCCTGTTCTGTGCCATCTATACTTTCCATATCTGATTCTGCGTCTGAAACGTGTCCTGATGATGATGGGGATGCAGGTGGACTTTCCTCAAAAATAGGCGGATCCTATTATGCAGTCTCTTGATTTCGTTGATGTCTAAGCACAATTCGAGATCTAAGTTCAAGTTGATGCAATACTGGCTCGGTCATTCATAAGATGCATGAATCATCAATAGATCAAGTGTTAGTATCATCAAAAGACAAAAGAAATACAAAAGTATACAAGGTACACGAAAATTAATTCACTAATTAACTAAACACACCAAACGCAGAAACACACTTAAACGTGAATGCAAGTTGATATATAACAAAATGCAATGCATATGAATGTGAAAAATGCAACAAAATATGCACAAATATACATACACATAGGAAGAGGCACATGTTGGAATGTACAAGTTTAGAGCATGTTTGAGGCACTTTTCATACAATGTCACACTTTTATTCATCATGGATCACACATTTACTTAATTATAATTTTATCTAAATGAATCAAACAAGATCAACCTAAATGATAACATGGTATGAATGCAAAAGAAAAAATTGGTTAGAACCTGTAGAAAACACCCAAGTTACATGAACAACATGAATAGAATGACTCTTCTTTTGGTCTCAAGTCCCTAACTTCACTTAAATTAGGGTACCTGGTGGGAAAATCCGAGCATCACAAAATCGCAGAGGAGTTATGTAGCTGAAAATGCAACATTGGTTATAGCCTTACAAGTTCAAAAATTTTGAGCAAACATGTCTAAGTTGAGTTCGCCAAAGATTTAAAAAAAAGTACATAGCTTGATCTTTAGGTCTTTCTTCAGGCGTGCGACCCGCACGATAATGTATGTTAATATCAATCATTCGACATATTTAACTTTTAGAAATGGCCAGTAAGGATATAGATAATGCGAGAGACAAGACTAATTTCAAGAAGCACCCCGAAGTTAACCAGGCTAATGGTATATACTTTATTAATGTTTATTTTTCTCAGATCCAGAACCTGTCACCAATCATAATCCATCTGGACACCATATCTAATAATCAGCTAAACTTTCGAGATAGCATACACCCTCAAGTCCTTTGTAAACTTCACTATCAACCTCATGTCTATAACTTCACTTAGGTCATAGTGTGCGGTGATGAAATCCACACATCATGAGGGTTAAGGAGATAAACAAGAAAAAGAGGCGTCATCTATTCCAGAAGAGTGAGACTTATTCAACCAAACTCTTGTACTCAATGTAAATCTAAGACTATCATTTAACATGCTTAATAATTATTAGACATATATATACAAACACCGGTTAATATTTACAAAAATTGAAATTAACTAACATATATTCACATAAAGCATCGAAAATTTTGGCACATATTACCAAGTATTATCGAAAATTCTAAGTAAAGTTAGCATGTAAATTATGTACAAAATCAAAGTATAAATTCCTGCAAAGAAAATGTTAGTCATATATACAAGTATAAGAAAATATGCACATCCATACACACAAAAATCACAAACAATTTTCAATCCCTGGCAACGGTGCAAAAAATTGATAACGTTAGAACTAAGAATTAAATTAAACACTTAACAATAACAAAAACAATTTAAAATCCCATAGATGTACTACGTTTAAGCAAGTAGGGATCGTTCTAATCGGGGATTGAAGAGTACATGCAATAATTGTGTAAAAGAAAAAGGGGTATAAAGTTAATTTTAATTATCTAAATTTTCTATCTAATTACTACCTGAAACGTCAAAAACATACCAAAGAATTCTAAGACCCTAACATGTATCACTCATAGACAAGTAAACACACAAAACACCCCTAAGTCTCTAAATCATGTTATGACAAAAATAAATCTAATTACTATTTATAAGTGATCACCTTATTCCTCACCTTCACTCAATCATGGCATATATATCTCTCGACAACCTATGAAATTATATCATCCTAATTCTCAATTAACATGCATATTAATTTCACTTGTGCTAGGGATACCCCATACACCTTTTGACCTAGACTCACCCTATATCTAAAATCAAAGCATTAAGAACCAACACACATGCATATTGAAAGTTCGAATGATAAAATACATGGAAGATTTATTGAAAGACACATAATTCATAAAATCAAAATACTTCAAACCAATTCACAAAATCAATGTACAAATACAAATAAGAGTTACGGAGTAAAG
The DNA here is from genome assembly GCA_946800695.1 of Geum urbanum. Lineage (NCBI taxonomy): Eukaryota > Viridiplantae > Streptophyta > Magnoliopsida > Rosales > Rosaceae > Geum > Geum urbanum. Next base: position 61,882,370 of record OX327002.1, read on the forward strand.
AAGTCATTGTTACACTTTTTCTCGTCGGGATTCCCTATGGATAGAAGTGCGACGCCTTTGGTGGAGAGCTCGAGATACCCTATACTCTATAGAGGATCACCTTCTTCAAGAACAACACTTGAGATACCCTATATGTTAGAGAAGAAGGATAGGACGGTGGAAGATGGTGTAACTTGGCTTTGTAGGAGAGTGATTGTTTTTGTGGAGAGGTAGAGAGCTTCTTGGCAGAACTCTATCTATATAATAAGTGATGATCCTAATGAGGGTCGAGCATTATGCTTATATAGGCATTTACAAGCGGTTCTCTTCATAAAACTAGGTTTTTCTACTGTACCCGGATAAATATGGCAACTTGCAAAGAATCTCACTTTTCTAGAGTTGTAGACCTCCAAAAATTATGATTTTTGGCTCGTTGGAAAGAAGACTCAAAGAGATTTCCAACAATATGTTGGATCTCCGTCTAACTCGTTCTAAGTCCCAGTCATCTGTTGAAGTTAGTTTGTTATGCACAGACAGATTCTGCTATTCTTATTTTGATAGATTTCCTTCTCTTTTTCAACTTGAGAATTCTATTCTTGCCAAATCTTGTTCTCCTTGGTCTTCAATCTTGGGCCTCTTGAATGGTCTTTTAATTAGTTTGGTCCATCTTGCATTTGTTCTTCTTCTGCGGTTCTTCTGGAAGCTTCTTTCTCCTAGTCAACATAGGAATGATTTTCCTAGTCAAGTTCGGACCTCTTTTTCTTCTCTTTCTTCACGGAATTTCTGGCTGAATTTCTTCTTCTCCATTTTTATTGCGCCTTGCGTGCTTGTCGACTCTTTTACTCCGTCTTTTTTGTTCTACACCTAAAAATAACAAAATAAGTCAAAACTAATAATATTAAGCAAGTAAAGTCAAATATAGAAAAAAATATATTAATTAATACGTCTAAAATGTGTAGAGCATGAACATCAACGTACTTCAAAAGATTTATATGAATATGATTTGTAGATATCCTACTTCAGCTGTGTAACAACATAAGTAGTAGCAGTGGCTCCCCCCAAACAAAAGATATGTATGTTAATAATCTGGTCCCAACGGACTTCGATTTCCCTGGCCAAACTCCATCATCAGATAAGGGTCACAAAAACTAAGATACTGATTAAGTGAGGGAGGTAGCTAGTAGTTGCCAATCAAACACCATCCTTGATGTTTATCAGCTAATGAAATAGGTAGCTAGTAGTTACCAATCAAACTACTGCAAAAATGGAAATGTATGCAGTGAAACAGAAGCAGTACGTCGCAGCAAATTATACCGTAAAACAAGATGCAATTGGCAACTAGCTACTATATATGTACTTCGGACTACTTCCCCGGTGAAACCACTATATCCTGAAACGCTATTATCGAAAAACGCTTAATTGTTTGAAGTCCAAGTAACTAGTTGATGCTGGTGAGAATCAAATAGGGCTCTTCACAAGTACAAAGGGGCATCTTAGCATTGACTGTTTCTTGTTTTAATAGAAATAGAAACAGATCGATTAAAAACAATAATGCATATATGCTTCAATGCTTGTGATCAAAGTTGTGATAGCAACATATATGCATGATAGCTTATGATCGATGATATATAAAGATTCACTTAGCAGAAGACGACTCTAAGATGGTGATAGATACTATATGCCAAAACACAACTGATGTACATATATATACAAGACTTGAAGATCAACTATACGAGAGAGTGAGTTATTCAATGTCAACTTCTCCCTCCATATAAAATTAAAGGCAATCGAGATGTAAAGGGACAAATTATACACAAGGGGAAACCATCAACAGTAAAAAAGAAAAATTACATCCAGTAAAGTGCATGAGTTCAATTTCTGATATAAAGCAGTGCTAGTCTGCTGAGTAAAAGCCAACATATATACATATCAGGAGGAGTGTAACATTAAGAATTCACACTCATTATACCAGCTAACAAAGTAAAGTTGATTTTGGAAAAGAAATTCTGTAATCAAACTATGGATAAGTACTGAAACATGAAATCTGCGAGGTCAGAAGGGTCGTGGTCTAGAAATTGATAACAAGACAAACTAAGATAGGCCACAAATACACAAGGCTCAGCTCCTCGGACAGATAAGCAAGTTAACAGTGTTTACTATGAAGAATGAAATATCATGTAAAGTTACCAGAGTAAAATAAATTTATTAAGGGAAAGGTGATCATATATATCCAGAAGGCTTATATTTAAGTTATAAAAGTTATAATCAGACCAAAAGCAGATTCAGATTCACTTAATTTCCTTCTTTCCAAAGAGGAAAAAAAAGAGAGGATGAATGATTGTTTGCCACTCATATGGACATAGACACATGGTTATAAGTGTGGATATAGTGGGAAGTGAAACAGGGAATATTTAGACAAGACAGGGCACCAAGCTAGATTGAAGTTTCGAGAATTCAAGTTTGTTCCATATGTGTTACAAAACAAATCCCACCCTTGTCATCCTGACAAATATTTTGAATTGACAAACAACTGTGTCGGCCTAAATATTCCAGAACCATTTCTTACTACAGCAAAAAGAAGAAATCAAAGGTATCCGACCCCTGCAAATCACTACTGCGTGTGTCTATGATTGTGTCGATCACGACTTCATGAGGTGTTTACATGCAGCTGCTAAAATAACTTCTTCCCCATAGAACATATCAAGTTTGCAAGCAATATTGATCAACTGTAAGAAAACATAGAAACAAGGTAGAACTTTACTAACGGTGACATGTTCGTCGCTCGGTTCTGTAGAATTTGGCGGAGGCGGACCGGTTGATTGAAGAAGACGGTGGAATGGGGTCTGTACGTTGTTCAACTTTATGCAGAGCCGAGGGATGCAGGCCTAGCTAGGTCGAGGCCCTCCACCCGCAATAAGTGAATTCAGGCCCTCAAATGAAGTTCAAGACCCCACGGTTACTGTATCCATTATCAAATGTCACTATTTCTTGATTTGGGCTTCGCAATGTCGTTATTCATCATATGAGGCTAAGCCCGATATTTCTTCGTTTTTATGTTTTTCATATTATTATTTTTTGGTTAAATATTGTTATTGAAGTTGATTCACAACTCTCAAGTGATCTAGAATTTAGATATGTGGAATCAAGAATGTTCACTCAATGAATACTAATCAAATAGTTCATGTGCATTCATCTTTTGTTGTGTATTCGATGGCCAAAACCGAAGGAACACTAATCTGTATTTTAGTTTCGTTCTTTATGTGGTTTAATGATAAAATTTTATGCAAGTCATTTGTATGAGACAACATATGTATCAATGGCTACGAATACTTGCCGCTGACAAGATGATCGACAAGGGAAAAGATGTTTAGGCTTTTTCAAGGAGCTGTCAAAGTAATTAACCCCTTCGAGTTTGTGCAAAGCAATTACGGGTTAAAGGCATTGGAAGGAAAAGAAAAGGGAAGAAGCTAGCAAGAAGAAATGTACGTGATGGAAATGTAAGAAAAGTTTGTATAGATAGCTAGTGAGATCTTTGAGTGCCATATATCAAATTGATGAGTTCAGTTCAATTAATTGTGTTTGGACTACTGTCATCCATTTACTCCTCACCAAAGACAATCACTTTGCACCCACTTTCCATTACAAGACACGACCAATTCCTCACTATGCGATCATGAGCGATCCATATCCTTCATTCTTTCTCTTTTGCGTCTTTACTGAGAAAAAATTTAAAGAAAACCAAAAGGAAAAGGAGGAAGATGAAAAAGAAGAGGGAATGAGAGACTGGAACTTAAAGTCATGAGCTCAGATACCCCAGCTAAATCTAGTTGGGAATATATTTCAATCCATACAATGATGACTTCTCTCACTTTAGTTTTGGCAACACATAAGAATCATACAGCAGAGAGAGAAAGAGAGAGAGAGATTGTGTGTAAAGATCCAAGTGAATGGTCTGTGATCGACATTTTGCTTCATATACCAACAATCCTTTTCCCATCAATTTCCAAGTTAAAAAGGCTAGCTTCCAACCAAAATGTATGATCTGGATCGAGGACTAGCATTTAGAAATAAATCTAAAGTTAGCAAAAAAGGGTCGCTGATCGAAGATGACCTTCTTCGTTACCCTGCATGCACTATATATGCTAGGCCGTAAGGCCGAGTGTAAATACTATAGAGATAGATTATGAGGAAAAATAATTAACAGCCCTCAACAAATTTTGATTAAATTTAGGTAGGTTAAAATTTTTACTATGTACGTACTGGTCGGCACCCGGGACGGTGCGATTCTCCGGCCACCTAACCGGCCGTATACGTTCGATCTGGTAGTACGTGGCTCACCCGAAATGTCGTCTGTTTCTTTATAGCTAGCTGTTAATAGATATGCATGGATGTTATAATTAACCTGTTCATGAACAACTAGAGATTCCCTAACAACAAATTAATAAGAAAGAAAAACGAATAGTGTACCCGTTTTAAAGCTACAGTTTGGTTTTAGCGGCAAGAGTAAAACGAAGAAGTGATCTTAGAGCGAGCGTGGTCCATGAACACGTCCGTGCAAATGATGGCAAACGTCTAATTAGCCAGGGTTAATGATGGATTCCCACCGATTGTTCCACTGCATGCGTGGGGTTTGCTTTGAATACCTAAAACCCTTCAAATCAATCTTCATATATGCCATGCACCCAACATGATGTTCATCTCATTTTCTTTGGGATCCAGATACTCTCCTCGGCCGGTAGTTGTACTTGGTTATCCTTGACTTTCGTTTTGGACCGTTGATTACGTATCTAACGGCTGAGAACATGCCATGTTATCAAAATATAGCATTTAAGGCAGAAGTTAGCTCCCACTACTAACGTGACTCAAACGTCGTCCCACTGCCGCCTCCTTTTTTGAGTTTCTCCTCTTCCAGTCTTCCCTCCGAACTTTACTCTCTGCAACAATTTAGCTCACCGCGTACTGAAGCCATTTTCATTTCTTGTGCACCGAATTGAACATGCGAAGAAAATTCATTCATCCCAAAACAAACAGGTCGTTGATCGAATATTCTTAGATCCATATTGAAAATAGCTGTGAAGTTAATAGATGAGTTCCAGCACATAATGGTTTACATCATCTCTCTCCGTTTGGGTTGTGAGAAGTTTCAATCTTGCTTATTGGGTTTGGTGGAAATCACTATTTTGCTTATTGGGTGTTCATGTGGAATGCTTAGGATTATGGGTCTTTGAGGTTGTGCTGCAATTGAAAATTTAGGCTAGTGGCATGGCAGCCATGGCTTCGATTTGATTTTGCAGGGTGAAGTTACCAAGGAAGAACAAGAAAAGGAAGAAGAGGTGACGACATTTGAGTCACGTTAGTTGTGGGAAACTAAATTATGCATTAAATGCTTTATCTTGATGACATGGCATGTTCTCATCCCTTAGATATGTAATCAACGGTCCAGAACGAAAGTCAAGGACAACCAACTATAACTACCAGCCGAGAGGATCTGGATCCTTTTCTTTGACCGACACAGAATACCTAAACCCCTTCAAATCAATCTTCATTCATTAGTTTCCATCATCATCATCCTCATCTATTTCCTGCTCATGTTTGTTTATTGCTTGCTAGAACTTATAATTTGATCGAGGTTCATGCATAATCGAGATTGCGTACGATTAAGACTAAGTACTTTGGGTGATCGAGTTGTGACACTCGATCATGTACATACGTATACGACCTAATTTCTAATATTAACATACGCGTGCCAACAATGCATTTGCTATAAAATCTTAACTGCGCGCATACATCATCCACGGTGTATGAAAGTTACATTCGTAGCTAGGGGAGAGTAGTTAATCAGTCAATTTCCAGAAATTGAGCTCTAGCTAACTCTACAATTCAACGATACCTATGTTGGATGTGACGGACATTTTTCGCCACATGGAGCAGCACATGAAAATTTCTGTTAAGTCTTGTTTTCCTATAAAAATTCAAAAACCCTAATGAAAAATTAATATAAAATAGGTGACTGATATGTTTGTTGGGAAACATTCATGATCAGTTCATGAAATTTCTTCTTCTTCAAACATAAGGCCCACTAATAATGCGAACTAATTAATAGGTACGTACTTAAACGGGTCTGAAGAGAAATGCATGCATTTTTCCCCCTATTATTTTTATTCGATCATTAAAAAGGAAGAAAAAAGAATACAAGCAGAAGAGAAATGCATGCATGTTAACCTCAGAACTAATCATATGCATAAGTTTAGTTAACGCAATTACATTGAACATTACGGACATAATGTAGCTTAAAGTGAGCATTGGGTATTCTTCGAGTGGTGGATCGAGCCAATTTGTCACTCCACTCACCATCCAAATTCAAAATTTCTCAACCCCAAACATTATATCGTTGTAATAAAAAAAAATGTAGCTTAAAGATAGGTAAAATTTCGAATATACGATCAAGTTGTTGCATATAATCAAAATTAGGTCTGAGCTCAAAGATTTCATAAATGTATATATCCAACTCGACCGCTGGATGTTATTAAAAGTGCTTATATAATGGAGAGTTTTTCTATTAACACACACATATATATACATATATAATAATTGATGCAATTCTTTCCGTACTATATTGATCATGGAAGAGCTATATTTGTAGGTACGAAATGATGAGACCTATTGTAAGTAGGAACAGATTCATGCTATGTGGAGAAATTTTAGGTTGTCGTGATTGAAGGGACCTGATCGATCGATGGAATGTTTTTAGCAATTTTGTTCTAAGTTAGCTCACCTTAGTGAGGCTGCTAATGTCAATCAGTCAATCCCAGATTAGCTTAGTTAAAAATAGAATGTACGTAATTGCTATATGGAGTGTGAAGCTCGTGATCTTTAGCTAGCAAATATTGTCATTTGTCAACAATGGTATCATTACCCCACGCAGAGAGTCAAGAAGGAATGACACCTGTCAAATAAAATTGATCGAAAAGAGTCACCTTTCCAAAACGATCTTCCACTTTTGGAGAATCCGATCCCATTAATCTCATTCTTCACAGCTTGCTAAGCAGTTATTCTGTAAATGCAAATTAACCAACACACAATCGTACAACTAAATCCCAGAATATTTACCCTAGCTCTTCCTTAAAAGAGAAAAAACTATGACAAGCTATTTCCATGAGCAGTATATTAAACGAGTCAATTCGTTTCAACCTAATATATATGACTTCGTGGGAGTGACATGGAAATTGAATATTGAGTTTCACGTAAAAGAAGTCTACCTGGTACATGAGGGAACAGAAACTTGATCGAAGTTGAAGTAGGACAATGGCTAAGTGAGATTCGGTGAGATTTTCTTCTTCCATATATCAAAAGAAATGAGCTGTCCTGCAATCTTAGCTAATCTCGAATATCAGGTTCAGCACTCTGGAGTTTTGTCCACATTCACCAAAAAAAGGTTGCCACACTTACAAAATCGGCGTAAAAGTTTCTTTAAATAGAAGTGTTTGGCTTAGAGCAGGTACGTAGCATCTACTACTCAACGAAGTTCAAAATGTCGATGTAAAATCTCCATATACATACAAATATATAGGTCTTATTTGTTTGTTCTTCGTTTAATTTAACAATTAAGGAGCCAAAGACAAGAGCCTAGCTTGCTTGTTCATTGCCATGCTCCTACTATATTTCGCAGTCAGATCGTTTACAGTAACCCTTTTCTGGAGCAAAAACTGCATCCACCAATAGTGCATGTTTCAAACTTGCATGATTAAAGTAAGACTGCAAAATTTCTGGAGCAAAACGATTTATACACGAAACTACGCACGTACAGCACCACTTTTGGGCCCTATCGATCTCAGCCTGCAACATAAAATGATCGAACAATTTAACTTGATCGATCATACGTTCTTGCGCACGCAGGGGGGTTTAATTAGTTATGATTCTTGTCGACTGGGTAATACAGTGTTCCCGAATGAATCGAGTGCAGGTGTTCATGTTTATCTATCTGCAATGATCCGTCACACGTGTTATAGATTATCAATTACTCGAAATATAATTCACTGTGCGTGATTGCATGTAACTTCATCTTCTCCAAACTCATCATTAATTCTATGCCGACCTCATTTGAATTTTCGTTACTAAGTAAAAATTCGTATTTACGTAGGAATTCCAGCAGGGTATGTTGGCTGACTCGGGCTCTCCTATAGATAATGCTAAAACTACTATTTGGGAAATTGGGAACTACATACAAACAGTTCCCAAAAACAAAGAGCCAGTGATATATATAATTGACTTGGCGCCTCAGCATGCATTCAGCTAAGATTTGGTGGTCTACACTTTCAACGTTTGTATATATCCACCACATGCATATATAGCATAAAAGACTGAAGGACTACGACTGCATTCATTCGGTTTGGCGACTTTGGTTATTTATATCATGTGTAAATCAAATGACAAAGGCCAAAACAGCGTAATTCCGATTAAAATTTCAAGTTTTGGGATTGGGGGGAGAATCATTTTCTCTCATTCCTCTCCTCGATCTCTCGCTTTTGAGAGAAAGAAAAGAAAAGCTGGAGAGAGAGAGATAGAGAGGCCACCGAAAAGCATAGACACCTTATCATGAAAGCAAGAAAAAAACGACCCGATTTGACGGGGCCAACCCCAAACGCGCATACGCATACGCATACGCAGACACACACACAGACACACACACGCATTCTCACTCACTAACACACCCACACGATCGACCAGTCTCATACTCTCATACACTCTTCTTAAACTAGCTCCCTGTTGCTTTGCTTTCTCTCTCAGTTGATTATTGTAAAACAGCAATCTGTTTCTCTTTATTCATATTTTTAGTATGGGGATTCCCAAGTCAACCGCACCTCATGATTTGGTCTTGGTTGTTCCAAGCACACACCTCATTTCCCACTTTCATTCTCTCTCGATCACTTTAATTTCTCTCATCATCACCTTCTTCCGTTCCTATTCAGCCTCCTATAAATTTTACTGGCGATCCCTATCATTCAGCCCACCATGGAAATGAGCAGCATGAAGGTGCATCAGTTCACACGTGGATTCTGGGACTCTCCCACCACCACCACCACTACCACCCTCGAGCCCTCCCTCAGCCTTGGGTGCAAACGCTTGCGCCCTCTTGCTCCCAAACTCTCCGACACTACTACTCTTACTCCTTTCGATCTCAAGAGTTTCATCCGACCTGAAAGTGGCCCTAGAAACAAGCCACCATCTCCTCACGAGCACGACAAGAAAGACTCATCCCACTCTCAGGTATACAACATTATTTTATACGTACTAAATGACTTAACGTAGTGAGGAAACAAGACGAGTTCCGGTTCATAACCCTCAAATTAAATCTCTATATATGATGCAGGTTGAGATGCACCCGGGAGGGACGCGTTGGAATCCAACACAAGAGCAGATAGGGATACTAGAAATGCTGTATAGAGGAGGCATGCGCACTCCGAACGCACAACAGATAGAGCAAATCACTTCGCAGCTGGGGAAGTACGGCAAGATTGAAGGCAAGAATGTGTTCTACTGGTTCCAAAACCACAAAGCACGAGAAAGACAGAAGCAGAAACGCAGCACTCTTGGTCTCTCTCACTCTCCAAGAATCCCGACTCCTGTAATTACTGCCACCGTAAGTAACTTTCACACAGCACTGCAGTTTAGGTCATGCTCATATTATAAATTAATTACGTGTCTACTTATCCTATCAACTCGGTACGGTTTTCATGTGAACATTTTTCAGGGAGAAGTTCTGGAACGAGAGGAAGACAGTCCATACAAGAGAAAGTGCAGGAGCTGGGCTTTTGATTTTTTGGCAGAGGATTCTAGTACTATAACATGTAACAACGACGCGGTTCATGAGGCCGGAGATAGAACTCTGGAGCTCTTCCCATTACGCCCGGAGGGCATGAGATGAGCTATACCAGATCATCGATCGGCTAGTAGCTTTAGTTTGTTTCGTTTTCCATGCCACTAGTGTACTACTCTGATGTTAGTCTACTTTGACATGTGCGTTTCTTCTTTCTTTTGTTTCGGGAAAGAAGAAAAAGACATGTAAATGTCTCTTTCATGTACCTGATCTGATCGATCATCTATCATCGACTACTAGTGCCTTTTGAAAACCAAATTAAGCAACCCTTTGTCAATTGTCACTGGCTCGCATATATAGTACTGCTCTTTATATATTGCAAGCAATCAAGTTTCTGATCGCTCTTTTGGTGGGTGTCACTGTGTGCAACCGAACCTTTTGAGTTTTGACTACAGCAAATTTGCTTATTTCTTGAGTCGATCGCTCAAGCTTTTTTAGGTTAAAAGCGGGAAGCTATGGGACACTGAAGTCCACGCATCAAATTCGTCTTCTTCCTTCTTAACGCTTAAGCATTTCAAATTGGGAGAAAAAGATGGACAAGTGTCCTCTAGCGCCAATGTCAAAAACTTATAGTATAAAAACTGGCCACTAAGATGACTTTCCAAAAAGTACCACATCATTATCGTTGATTATTGGCATGAGACGTCCATGCATTATTGCTAGTTTTTCATCATTACATTTTAATTTTTCTTTTTAATTCTTTGCAAACTACTAATTAATGTTTGGGTGGGATCTTGATCATTTGTTGATAACTATAGTAACGTGATGTCGTATCTAGGTATGACAGAATCACGCAAACAAAATTGGCTATATGTGATTGATCTATTAGATGTACATTTATAGGTTTGGAAATTCGTCTAATCACACAAGGAGGAGTCATTCTCGGATGGGGCAAAATCCAAATTTAGACGCGTATAAAAAAAACAAGTTAAGGATCGATACTGACTAGTTCAATAGTGACTTGCTTCCGTTAGATAGCTATCCAATCACGATGTAGTTTAGCTTAAGAGGAGTGCTATGGGCTATAAGCATGGCCAATATTTGTGGACATAATTCTAGGTAGAATTATAGATCATTATAATATTTATTTCATGTATACACAACATTGCTATATCACAAAAACATAATACAAACCCAAGATTTTAATAGGAATGATGCATAATTGATAAACCCAAAAATATAGAAAAAAAAAACTGAAAACCATGATTGCTCTGGTCTGGCACATCAATCGATTGGGAACAATTTCTTCAAACTAACATTTTCCATCCGCAAAACCCAATTAGAGATGGCATCTGTTGTGGGTGAAGAAGCTCCTCACTGTAAAACCCCAAACCCAATTGTATTTGTGTTAGCAAACAAAATAGAGACAGATTCAAATAAAAAGCCCAGATGCTAAAATTAAGAATTTGTACGTGATGGTTTTGTAGAGAATTGAGTGAAGCTTCCTTCGTTATGAGAATTCATGTTATGAGAATTCATGTGCGTAATGTCGTCTATGAATGATCAATTTAAAGAGGTACAAATTGCAGATACAAATTGCAGCAACGCTGCAAGCAACCTCTGTTTTTATTTTTTCATATTTATCATTAGTTTTAAAAAAAAAGATAATTATTAAATTATAAAAGAATAATTATTAAATTATAAAAGGATATACTAGACACTTGACACATGATGTAACAATTCATATTATGTAGGAATTGACACCTAGATTTATGGCCACAAAGTATGGCTATCCTTATGGCCTAGTCGATGAGTTGTAACCTAATAGTAATTTCTCGTCTAATCTAAAAAATATTTCACAATCACAATTGACAAATGTGACAAACGAAAATTAAATACAAATTTGATACAAGATTTTCTAAGGCATGCCAGTAGCGCATTATTATTAGCTAAAATAAACAGGAGATTCTACATTGTGATGTACAGTTTCGTGAGAAAAATAGCATGTGCCTTGTAAATGAGAGGCGAAGCTAGTATAAAAATTAACATGTACATTTGTGGATTGCACACTAAGGATGCGCTTGTTTGCTAGTACTAAGTCGCACAGTCTCAATTAAGAGGTATTAATTAGTTTGTCCTATGTTTAGGGTGACTTGGTACAAAAATTAATGACACAAACTAGTGCATTCTTTTCTCACTGGTCCCTAAAATGGGTGTTATCTTGAGTACTCAAGATTCGGAACTCAAAATAATATTATTGTTTATATTCCGACTCACTCTAGTACTCCGCACCAAACTCAGGTCTCATTAACACTACTTAATCTCATTCACGATTAGACAGGACAAATATTGTATTTAATGAGGTTCACAATAGCCCTAGCAAACTAACACACCCTAAAAGTGCACCTTAAAAAAACCCAAGGAGAAAGTTGGATCATCTATGAGAGCATATGCACCGGAAAGGATTTTGGCACGAGCAGACGCGGGTTCCGCCAGAAATAACACGAACATGCGACATAAATGATGTAGTGGTGGAGATTCGGGGCGTTGACGGAGAGCACGAGCTCACTGGCGAACAAGAATCGCTGAGCAGAGAGCACGAGCAGCCTTGACGGATCCCACGCACGCGGGTGACACCATGCACTATAATCTTTTTTATTTATAGCGCATGTACGTATTTAAAAGGGTTTTTTGTTTTACTCGCCATTGATAGATCGCCACGTGGCGAAGCTGTCTACCACAACAATCCCAACGGGCAACTCGATATGGGCCGTTGATTTTGATTCGAAAATTCAATCAGATGACCCAGATTAAACCAAACATTATTTTTTCTAAGAAACTAAAATTGAAAAATAAACATCTAAAATTCATAATAAATAGTTCAAGTGTCCAATTAATTATACGAAAATTTATACGAGCTCGAAATAAAATATTCTACAACTCTCATGAAGAAAATATAGTTATCTTAGTGTATGAGAAATAGTTGATTTTAAAATTAAGCTCGTATTTACCACAAATTCGTCATCAATGCTAAGCACATAACAACGAAACTAACAAACGCGTGTCATATGATTATTGATTGAATATCTTACCAAGAATTAAAAAATAAAAAAATCGAATTGATGAATAATAATATAAGATGTTATTTTTTACACCGTTACAAGAAAAACAGAAACGGCTTCTCTTCAAATAGGAGGTACAATGTCAATCAGAGATGCTACATGAGTGCATATGAACTCGGAGTTCTCGGAGTTTTGACACCTTGATAAACCCAGACTTTTATGATGAACTTAACTTGGCCTCAGCTATAACTTCAGACTTCAGAGTTTTAACACTTTGGGTCCAAGCTTCTCAAAGCAAAACACTCTGTGCCTCTACGGTCTCCCAATTTGGGCAATTTCCAAGTTTAGCATTGGGCTAAGACCCACGGTCTCTAAATCTAGACAAGTCATAAAAGCGATTTATTACACAATAATAATAATAATAATAATAATAATAATAATAATTTCGTGCCTCGCGCACAGTCACGTGGCTCATCACTACGTCATCCCGGTGGCAGTTGTACGTTGAGTCGTTAAGCAGGGAAACCCAATCGGACGGTCCACGTTGATTTGGTGATCGAGCTTAGGGTTTACAGACCGACACGAGTATATAAGCAACGCTGTTTCACTTGAGCCGGTGCGGTGTAGGTTTACTCTGCCCTCCTCTTCATCCAAAAACCCAAAAAAAAAAAAAAATTCGTTTCGTTTTCGTCAACATTTTTCGTCAACATTTTTCGTCGTCCGTCGTACCTGTTCGGATTTCTGAACGAGTCGTCTATCCTCCATATCAAAAACCAAAAAAAAAATCACCAAAATATTTTTGTTAGGGTTTGCGATTCTCTAGATTTTCCGGTTCGTCTCCTCTACCGGAAACCAAATCAGAAAAAAAAAATCTCAGAAAAAAAAGAGGGAAAGCGTTTGTGATTTTGGTTGTGATGGCTCAGATTCAAGTTCAGCATCAGGCTGCGGTGACCGGACCCAACGGCGGTGGCGTGGCTATCAACGCGGCGGGTCAGCAGCAGCAGCAGATGGTGTCGACATCACTGTACGTTGGGGATCTGGACCAGAATGTGACCGACTCGCAGCTCTACGATCTGTTCAATCAGGTCGGCCAGGTCGTGTCCGTTAGGGTTTGCAGGGACTTGTCCACTCGCAGATCTCTTGGTTATGGCTATGTTAATTATAGCAATCCTCAGGATGGTTAGTCTTCAAAGCTGTATATTATTAGTCTGATTATTGGATAGTATTTGCACTGAATTAATATTCTCTCTCATATTTTGAATTGTTTTGATTTCGAGTTTGGAATTGAAATGAATAGCGGAATTACATAGGTTATATTTAGAATCCAAGCCATTAATATGATAATGTATTCACTTTTGGAATTTATATTAGCTGAGTTACGGAGGTGAATTACATAGTAGGATTGCATATGCAGAAGTATAGACTGTGAGGCTTAAATTTGATCTGTAATGTCCTAGTGATAGAATTGTGGTTATTTATACGAGATGGTCATAGCTTTCTGTCATTGGCTGAGTATTCGTCACCTTACATTTGTTGTAAAATTTACTGATGCTCTTGTTTGCAGCTGCGAGGGCTCTAGAAGTATTGAACTTCACTCCACTGAATAGCAAGTCTATCAGGATATGCTATTCTCTTCGGGATCCTACTATTAGAAAGAGTGGCACCGGAAACATATTTATTAAGGTAATTATAATGTCTGCCGTACTCTCTTTGTTTCTTCTATTTTCCCGTGAATTTGTCCTGGATATATGTACCAGTGTCATGAATTAATGTTTACTTCGCTCTTTTGCTTTTCTGCAGAATCTTGATAAGGAAATTGACCACAAGGCATTGCTTGATACCTTCTCTTCTTTTGGCCATATCCTTTCTTGCAAGATAGCTACGGATGCATCTGGCCAGTCCAAGGGTTATGGTTTTGTGCAATATGACAAGGAAGAAGCTGCTGCTAGTGCAATAGAGAAGTTGAATGGCATGCTGATGAATGGGAAAAAAGTCTTTGTAGGACCTTTTCTCCGCAAGCAAGAGAGAGATGGTGCTTTGGAGAAGACCAAGTTTACTAATGTATATGTGAAAAACATATCCGAGTCTACCACAGATGATGACTTGAAGAAGATTTTTGGTGAACATGTTGAAAATGGAAAAATTACCAGTGCTGTAGTTATGAGGGACACTGACGGCAAGTCGAGGGGTTTTGGTTTTGTCAATTTTGAGGATGCAGATGATGCTGCTAAAGCTGTTGAGCTTCTGAATGGGAAGCAATTTGATGATAAGGAATGGTTTGTTGGCAAAGCCCAGAAGAAGGTTGATAGGGAGGTTGAGTTGAAGGAGAAATTTGAGCACAGTATGAAAGAAGCAAGTGATAAATTCCAAGGTGTGAATTTGTATATCAAGAACCTTGATGATAGCATTGATGATGAGAAACTGAAGGAAATATTCTCGGAGTATGGTTCAGTCACATCATGCAAGGTATATATCAAGTTGTATCTTTTCATGTTACTGGAACTCTGACATCAGTACCTCCTCCATTTCTTTAAGCTAAGAAAACCTTTTGTTCTCTATTATCAGGTCATGCGAGACCCTGAAGGAGTTAGTCGTGGTTCTGGTTTTGTTGCTTTCTCAACTTCTGAAGAAGCTTCTAGAGCTGTAAGATTTTTCACCCTAAGCTGGTCTCGAATGATAAATTTTTAACATGTCATCATTCTGAAATTGAAAAACATGTTATTATTCTCAGCTTACAGAGCTGAATGGAAAAATGGTTGTTAGCAAGCCTCTTTATGTTGCACTTGCTCAACGGAAAGAAGAGAGAAGAGCTAGACTGCAGGTATGACTTGTTCTGTTCTGAATATTTGTCTTGTTTACCTTCTGTTGTCAACCTGATAGGTTGTGCTTACTGTTAACAGGCTCAGTTCTCACAAATGAGGCCAGTTGCGATGGCACCTTCAGTCGCTCCTCGTATGCCAATGTATCCTCCTGGTGCTCCAGGTCTTGGGCAACAATTTCTGTATGGGCAGGGACCTCCAGCTATAATTCCACAACAAGTAATATGTTGTTGCTTTGTTATATTTAATTTTTCAATTGACTATAATTATTGCATGTAAAGCACAGAAACACTAGCAATAAAAGATTTAAACAATTATGAGTTGCACACTTTAGTTGTCAACTGTGATGAGTACGTTTTGGTTTTGTGTTGGGGAAATGTAGATTTGGTTATCTGAATATGTCTATTTTTGTGTGTAATCCAGGCTGGATTTGGTTATCAACAGCAACTTGTGCCAGGATTAAGGCCTGGAGGTGCTCCGATGCCGAACTTTTTTGTTCCAATGGTCCAACAGGGCCAGCAAGGCCAGCGCCCAGGAGGCCGACGTGGGACAGGTCCTGTGCAACAAAACCAGCAGCAAGTGCCAATGATCCCGCAGCATGTAAGTTTGATGCACATCTTATTTAGTATTAACGATTGGTATTGTGTTTGATAAATGTGATAACACCTGGATATACTTTGTTGTTTCAGATGATACCGAGGGGACGCATGTATCGCTATCCACCTGGTCGCAATATGCAGGAAGCGCCATTTTCTGGTGGTATGCTCTCAGTTCCATATGACATGAGTGGTATGCCTATGCGAGATCCTGCTGGGGGACGTGCAATTCCTGTTCCTGCTTTGGCTTCATCCCTAGCAAATGCTACGCCTGAAGATCAAAGGACGGTAAGCCACAATTTATATGATTTGCCTCTAAATGTGGATGTCCCTTTCTTTTCTTCATTTTTTTGTTAAATCTTAAATAGTTCAATACGATTTCAGCCTTGTAACGTACACTCGGTTTTTCTGTTAATAGATGCTTGGAGAAGCCTTATACCCTCAAGTTGATGCTTTGGAGCCTGAGTCAGCTGCCAAGGTTACAGGCATGCTATTGGAAATGGACCAGACTGAGGTTTTGCATTTGCTGGAGTCGCCAGAGGCTCTCAAGGCTAAAGTTGCTGAGGCCATAGAGGTCCTGAGGAATGTTAGCCAGCATCAAGCTAACAACAGTACTGATCAGTTATCATCATTGTCGCTGAATGACAAGATAGCCTCTTAAACTTGTCAAGTTTGTTTTGGAGTGTGTTTTCTCTACTTATGCTGAGACTTATGTAGGACTTGTCATTTTTTTTAGCTTTCTCCTCAACTTGGAAGCCTAGACTTCATTTATTTCCTTTTAGTAGTGCTTTTCCCTTGTTAGGTTTCTTTTTGCTGCTACATTGGCTATGCATTCTGGTTGAATAACTTATTTATTTGACGTCTGCTTGCATTCTTGCGCTCTCTCTGTAATTGTTCAATTTTCTCTTTGATGTACTTGAGTGGATGAACGGCTGCGTATATGTTTTAGCTATTCAACGACCATACACAAAGCTGTCTCCCTTTTTTCCGGCTACCTACCGCCATATACATTCCACCATATATCCCTTCAGAGTTGGTATATGTTGTTTGTTAGTTTGCCTTTGGAGTGGACATTAAAAGACATGGTAAACTCCTTGAAGACTAACCTGGAGGCTGGAGCCTTTACCACGTCTAGTGCCGTATATAAACCACACCATCTACATACTCGCACATCTGGCACTCGAACAAAAAAAAAATGGATTCTCCTAGTGTCAAACACATCTCAGAGTTGTTCATCCAACCCCACAATGCTCCTGAAGAATCAAAGCAGCCCTTTTACTTGGCACCCTTTGATCTCGCCATGCTCTCCGCTCACTACATCCAAAAAGGGCTCATGTTCACCAAGCCTCCACAAGCAGCCAACAATCCGGACTTCATAGATACCCTTTTGGCCAAGCTCAAGCACTCACTGTCTCTCGCTCTCGTTCACTTCTACCCACTCGCCGGCAGACTTGCCACTAAGAAAGAACAAGATCCGCCTCTCTATTTGGTCTACGTCGATTGCCTCAACAGCCCCGGAGCCAAGTTCATACATGCTTCTTTGGACATGTCCGTCTCTCAAGTCCTGTCTCCAACTGATGTCCCCTTGGTGGTTCAGTCTTTGTTTGACCACGACAGGGCAGTCAACCACGACGGTCACACGATGTCATTGCTGACGGTTCAAGTGACGGAGCTTGTTAGTATTGCATAATTAGTTGTACGATTAACATACTTATCCACTTAAGCAGATTAGCAACACCTACTCAACCACATGCAAGACCACCAAGGAAGCACCAACTTCACTCACCGGACCCACCCCTTCCGAGCGCGCACGCGCCCGTGGGGGGCGTACCCGAACACACGGATCACACACCAGCAGGAACAGCAAAGTCCCACATCGAAGAACACCACCAGGTCCCAATCTCAACCACCTATATATATCAGGTATTTATTACAGGTAAGATCACTCCATTGAATCTCAACACAACACGTTGGACTCAATCTCACTCGATCCACATCACACCACTCGCACGTTCGCTTGACTGTTATATCCGATACATATTCTGACTTAGGCATCGGAGCGTTGAAGGCGGGCCACCCCGTCTTGACCCCTGACCGCCTGCTTCATTGTTGTATTCTTCTAACAGTTGCTCCCGAACGCCCGAGGAAGGAGGCACCCGCAAGAAGGGCCCGCACACACGAAGAGAAGGAAGAAGAGAAGAGCCCGCCCATCCGAACAGCCCCACCGTTCGGACGCACCAAGGAGGAGAGGTCCGCACGCACGACCGAGGAAGGAAGAGGAAGCTTATTCTTGTTGCTTCTGCCCCATTACGCCTCCGCGCGTAATTCGGTAGAAACATCTGGCGCCGTCTGTGGGAAACTTACAAATTGCAAACCTCGTATAAACACCACCGAAACCAAAGGTCCACATGCTCAACCCGGCGACTAACGGCAGCAACACACCTGAAGGAGGGACTCCGCCAGGGTCGATGGGGCGGAACGCACAGACAACCGACAGGGACGACAGGGACGGGCGCATCAACGGCATGGCCCAGGAGTTGCGGGAGGCAGCGCTCGAGATAGCGGAGGAGCGCCAGGTCCGCCGAAGGATGGAGGAACGGCTGGAGGCGCTCATCGGCCGGCAGGTAGAGCAGCACGAAGAAACGCAGGAGACCGCCAGCGAGGTGCGCCCTCTGTTCGCCAGAACCAACGCCCGAGCGCCCTCACCCGTGGAGGAGTCATCACCCCCGACAAACAACGACCTGATCCTACGGAGGATGGAGGAGCTGGCGGAGGAAGTCTCACGCTTACGCAAGGACAAGCTGGCAGGTCAGGGCGGGACGTTCGCCCCCCGGGTCAGCCCGTTCTCGGCGCACATACTGGAAAGAGGAAGGGATCCCCACGCCAAGATAACGAAGATTGCCCGGTTTGACGGGAGCGGGGATCCACGAGCGCACGTGGACGAGTTTCGGTCCACCACGGACGGGACCCGATATTCGGACCCAACCTTGTGTTTCCTGTTCCAGGAAACACTGGCGGAGGAGGCACGGAGCTGGTTCTACGAAATCCCGCCAGGATCCATCCACTCGTTCCTCGAATTGGCGGAAAGTTTTCAGAGGCGCTATCGGCTCCAGGGGAAGTATAACACCACGGGCATCCTCCTGAAGGTCCGCCAGGAGAGGGACGAGGGCTTGTCGAGCTACATTAATCGATGGAGGACGCTCGCAAGCACGTGCAGGGACCTTGACAAGCGAGTGGCCAAGGTCGCCCTGATGGACAACCTGCTCGCCACCCCCCTTCGTAGAGAAACTCGTGAGGAAGGAGCATCTCGACTACGACGAGATCATGGACCTGATTGTGCAGAAGGCACTGGTGGAAACGCGGGTGTACGGAGCCGCCTCCGAACCTAGTTCCATCAGACCCGAGGCAACGGACGCTCAACCGCAACAGCTGACGGACATCGGGAGACCAACCGGGGGCTTCAAGAGGAGCCGGGATACATACAGGCAGAACTACCAAAGGCCCGTCTTCCGCGGATATCAAGGCAACAATTACAACCAGGCGCAGGATGCCCGTTTTCCGCCAGCCCCACGCTATCGACCGACGGCACAGGAGGTCTTCACAATCGACGGGCAGTCACCCGAGCACCTGCTCCGCCTGAACCGACACCGAATACCGCCGCCGAACAACATGGCGAAGGCGGGGGTACCACCCGGCCAGTTACCGGACGTATGGTGCGAGTTCCACAACGCCACCACCCACCGTACCAACAGCTGCATCATGTTGAAGAAGGCCCTCGAGGACATGGAGGACGAACGGACGAATACTCCCAGGGCGGAAGGACAGCAGCATCAGGTAGGCGCCAGGACCCGTGGGACCATCAACACGATATCCGGGGGCAAGCGCAAGGAGAGAGCCTCATCGCCCGATCGCCCGAGCAGGGACGTGCTAGCGATCGGGGCAAGGAGAGCGCCCGGGGCACAACGAAAGGAGGCGCCCACCATCAGCTTCACAGCAGGGGACGAGGAGGAAAATCCAAGGGACAGCACCCTACCGTTCGTGATCGACGCGATCATCGATCAATTCCTTGTGAAGAGGGTACTAGTCGACAACGGAGCATCTGTCAACATAATCTACCTGGACGCATACGTGGCGCTCGGCCGACCCGCCAGCAAGATGACGCAGGACCATGAATGCATCTCCAGCTTCACGGGCGAGACCTCATATCCTATCGGGAGTGACAACCTGCGGGTTGAGGTTGGCGCGCCCAACTCCCCGCACGGCAAGATCCGGACGGACTTTATCATCATGGACACCCCCTCCCCCTACAACGCCATACTCGGGAGGCCAGGGATCTGCAGACTGAGGATGATCGTCGCAACGTATATGCTCCTCGGACGGTTCCCAACCAAGCACGGAGTCGGCCACGTCCAAGGATACAACCAGCAGGAAACCACGGAGACTCGAGGCAGGCAGGAGGTCCTTACTTTAGGACCCACGGATCTGGAGGCACGATCCACACACGGGCGGCGCAAGGCAACACCACGAGTAATCTACTAGGGGCGAGGAAACGGACCACCCGATCATCCGGACGGGCGCGTCCAAACTGGGGTACGCCCCGCCCACGGAACGCCCAACATTTGGAGAAGTGTTGTTGCGGTCAGTCATAACTTGTTACTCTTTCCGTTAGCCTATATTTGCGCATTCGCGTGCCCTTGACCCGCCCGCCCATGAACTCGGGGGACTGGGGGACTGGGGATAGGCCACCGAATGAAGGCACTGCTTTACATTCTCGCACAAGTTATTTAGAGAGGCACCCAAAAAAAAAAAAAAAAAAACAGAGCCGCACATGCAAAAGGTAAAGCAGTTCCTTTCAGTCCAAATATTACAACACCTACTCTATTACAAACAAAGAAACAACTACTCCGCCCCCATCTCCACATCCAACTCCTCACCCTCATCCGATGTCACCGCAACTTCAGCTTCCGCCTGTTCGCCCGGCCCCACCCGCCTGACCACTGGCTCCAGCTCAGCCTCGGCACGTCCCCTGGAAGGCCCCGCCACTCTCTCGTACGAAGAAACTTCGACGCCCGACAGCCTCTCGACTTCGGACTCCAGGAACGCCACCCGGGCGGCTGCTTCAGCACGAACACGCTTCAGCTCACCTCGCAGACACTCCGCCTCGGCCACGGCCTTATCTCTGTCAATCTTGGCCAGACTTTCACTGGCAGCAGCTTCTCCCGCCCGGATATCCGCCTCGTTCACACGAGCAACGTACCGCCGCATCAGATCGACGGCCTTCTCCCGGGCGGTCACCACCACGTCCATCGCCCTCTGGTGCTCCAGCGCGCCCTCCCTGAGGCGTGCAAGTTCCGCAATCTCCCGCGAGCGGTAGCGGAAGACCTGCTGCATCAGACGGGCGCATGAACCAAAAACCCCATCCAGCCCATCAGCAGGAGCCTCCTCCACCGACGGCAACGCGACCGCGAGCGCAGCAGCATCATCCTCCAGGGACTGGTGCACTCTCCCCACAACATCATCGCCCGACCCAGAAGCGGGGCCAGGAGAAGCGTCCTCCGCCCGCGCCCTCTTCCGCGCATGTTTTCCACTCTTCCCGTGCGGGAGAGGCTTTGGCGCCTCCAAAGCCAGAGGAGGAGGATCTGAAAAACAAGAAGTCTGGGGAGGACTCGGGGACCGATCTGGGACAATCGCCCGACTTGGAGACAGCCCCACAACAAGCGCACGACTCACCGGCGCCAGCGCAGGACCACCCTCCCGCCTACTCGTACCACCACTCCGCACAACCAGCTGTTGCTCACGTTCTGCCTCGACCTGCGTCTCGGCTCCAGCAACATCGCCCGCCGGCAGAAGAGGAGCATCCGCTTGCGGCACTTGAACATATGGAACAGGGGCACCCACACCGCCCACCGGGGGCGCACGTTTGGCATCATCTGCCACCGCGCGGACCTTCCCGGCACCCAGCAACCTAAGCATTCAACGCTTGCTCACTCCATCCATCTTCTTCGCTGCAAACGCACGCGCATACAGGTTAGCAAACCAGATAACACTTTCGCAACATTTGAATTCTACTTACTGCCACGCCCACACTGGGCGCGCGCATGTACACTGGGGGACTTCCGCCCATGTAGCCCCATTGGGCGACCGAGCCTAACACTTAGCAACAGAGGAACAAACACCACAAACACCAAAGCCCACCAAACATCACCCAAATCAGATCTAACCCACCCCACCTCAGGAACCAACCCTGTTCTTGAGCAAAACCAACAAGAAAACCCAGAAACAACCCAGAAGCAACACAAACTAGAGAGAGATACACACACAATCAGGACTGGGGGACTCACCAGCTCGGGATGGCACGACAGAGTACAACCGACGGGCACGTATTCCGGCAAACAGTGGACACAAATGAAGGAAATCTCGGGGAGCAGACCACAGGAAAATTTTTGCAGAGCTTTTTGTGAATCACGGAAGTCTAGGAACAGACCACGCATACCCCTATTTATACTAATCGGTTGATATCAGCCAGCCTGTGACAGCCGTCCGATCCATCATGCCCACCGTAGGATTGGGACGCATGGCACCACCCGGTTCACTTGCCCTTCTCAGTAACCGTGCCAGCCCATCATCTCCCCACCTAACAAAAAAAAAAAAAAAAAAAAAAAAAAAAAAAAAAAAACACAACCCTAGCACGACTCCCAACGGTTCGACACGTGGCGCCCATGCCCCACCCCACGCGCCCACGCGCGCGACGCCTGCCCTTCAGGCAATCACAGCGAAAGCGGTATTTAATGCCTGGCCCACGCCAGCATCAAATACGACGGCCAGCATTCGTCACAACGGTTCCCAAGGAAAAAGCGCAATGTCATCTCAAACCGTTTCATCACCAGCACACCACCAAAACCCAAAAAGGCAAGGACAACACGACACGACACCACGCACCACCCGCGTGACCAAGCGCTCGCACACCACCGCCAGGTTAGTACAAGTACCGCTCGGACGCCCCGAAAGAGGGCTAAAACGCCTGAATTCCCTTTTGGCCGTGTCCCGAGCGAAGAGCTGCGCCGTACGCGATGAGGTTCTTCCTCTACGTACACGCACGCATTAGCAAGCCGGATCAGGCGGCAGAGGCATGGGGTCCGCCCTCTCTCTGAGCGCGCACTGAGACCGATGGGCGGCACGGGCATGGGGTTCGCCCCCTCCGTGGGCGCACCGTTACATGATCGAAGCGAAAGCCGGCTGTCATGACAGAGGCATGGGGCCAACTCCTCTCTGAGCGTGCAAAGTCGATGGCGGCACGGGCGTGGGGTGTTTCCCCTCCGTGTGAGCGCAATTCCACCCCGACTCAGAGCGCCAAGGGCGTGCGGTCCGACCCCTCCTTGCGCGTTCTGGGATTGATGAGCGCGGGCATGCGGTACGTCCCTCCATAGCGAAACACAAGCCGGCTGTCATAACGGAGGCATGGGGTACGCCCTCTCTCTGAGGGTGCTAAGCCGAAGAACGGCACGGGCATGCGGTCCGTCCCCTCCGTAGCGCGTTACTTATAGGTCGCGGTCTTGATCCCCCCGTTGACGCTATACCGTACGGAACGGCATCCCCGTTGATGTACGCGGTGCACCGCGCCATCCCAATGCCGGTGTCACGAAAAACATTTAGCATACACACATCATACCATACATTCACGCATCATACCATACATTCATACATCATATCCTGCATACCTACATATCTGCATATCTGTGATACTTATATACTCGCAAAACCGATCCCACCTGGGCGCGCGGCTCCAGAATAGCAAGTCTCGCTCTGGAGGCCGGGCCCATAGGTACACCATCGCACGAACAGGTACACGCTCCGTCATGCGATCCCTTTCTTGACCGGAGAGTTGGGGGACTTGGGGGGTCACAGGATCGTGACCACTGCTCAACCGGATAAGTATTTCTTGTTAATCGCCCACCCTTTTTCAACTCCCCAGTCAAGAAAGTTCTCTTTGACTTGGGGAATTGGGGGACTTGTTAGTATTGCATAATTAGTTGTACGATTAACATACTTATCCACTTAAGCAGATTAGCAACACCTACTCAACCACATGCAAGACCACCAAGGAAGCACCAACTTCACTCACCGGACCCACCCCTTCCGAGCGCGCACGCGCCCGTGGGGGGCGTACCCGAACACACGGATCACACACCAGCAGGAACAGCAAAGTCCCACATCGAAGAACACCACCAGGTCCCAATCTCAACCACCTATATATATCAGGTATTTATTACAGGTAAGATCACTCCATTGAATCTCAACACAACACGTTGGACTCAATCTCACTCGATCCACATCACACCACTCGCACGTTCGCTTGACTGTTATATCCGATACATATTCTGACTTAGGCATCGGAGCGTTGAAGGCGGGCCACCCCGTCTTGACCCCTGACCGCCTGCTTCATTGTTGTATTCTTCTAACAGTTGCTCCCGAACGCCCGAGGAAGGAGGCACCCGCAAGAAGGGCCCGCACACACGAAGAGAAGGAAGAAGAGAAGAGCCCGCCCATCCGAACAGCCCCACCGTTCGGACGCACCAAGGAGGAGAGGTCCGCACGCACGACCGAGGAAGGAAGAGGAAGCTTATTCTTGTTGCTTCTGCCCCATTACGCCTCCGCGTGTAATTCGGTAGAAACAGAGCTGGTCGACGATATCTTCATCGGTCTTTCCATGAATCACGCTCTAGGAGACGGAACAACTTACTGGCATTTCTTCAACACATGGTCTGAGATCTTTCATGCTCAAGAGAACAATGTCCCGATTTCACACATCTCACGCCCACCAGTGTTGGAGCGTTGGTTTCCAAATGGCTGTGGACCAATCATCAGCCTCCCTTACTCCGATCCTAGTGAGTTCGTCGATAGATTCGAATCTCCGAAGCTGAGAGAGAGAATGTTTCACTTCTCGTCAGAAGCCATAGCCAAACTGAAAGCCAAGGCCAATTCGGAATGCGAGACTACCAAAATATCGTCGTTTCAAGCCTTGTCTGCGCTTCTATGGCGGTCCATTACACAAGCGCGTTGTTTTCCGCCTGATCAAGAAACGACCTTTATATTGGCTGCGAATAACAGAGCAAGAATAGACCCACCACTGTCTCCTAATTACTTTGGGAATTGTATTCATCCGGTGAAATCAATGCCAGTGAAAGCAGGGGAGTTGCTCGAACACGGGCTTGGATGGGCGGCGTGGAAGTTGCACGAGACTGTGGTCAACCACAACGACAAATGGATCCGATGGTCAGCCGATGCGTGGCTCAAGTCACCGGTCGTGTACCAACTGGGTTCGACTTTTTACCCGTTTAGTGTCACGATGGGGAGTGGCCCGAGATTTGATATGTATGGCAACGAATTTGGGATGGGAAAAGCCGTGGCGCTGAGGAGTGGATATGCCCACAAGTTTAGTGGCAAAGTGTCGTCGTTCGCGGGACGTGAAAAAGGCAGTATTGACTTGGAGGTGTGTCTTCCTCCACGAGTAATGAGGGCTCTTGAATCTGACGCCGAGTTCATGGAAGCTGCCTCCGTGCCGAGTTATGATTAGTCAAATTTGTTTTCTTAGTTTTGTATGCAAATTGCACTTGTTTACCTTGGTTTGTTTAACAATAAATTACAATGAGAAGATTTGGATCATGTTATACCTAATCTTCTATTTAATTCACAAAATTCAAAGGACCAAAACGTGACCTTGAAAATAATCGTTATTAAAAATAGAGTAGGAACATTAAGACTTAAAAATGTGATTTTGAATATAGGTGTTTTTTGAGATTTTTTTTTACCCGACTTCCTCTCTCCCACGACTCCTAGCTGCAGCTAGGCCTTTCCCGGCATCCCCCGCCCCCCCCCTTCTTGTCTGCCCCGTTAAACCACCTCGCCTATATACCTCTTTCGTCAAAACCATTCCATCTTTCGCAAACACTAACACTAAACCCTAGGGTTTCCTAGTTGCCTTTGATTTTCTGTTCTCCTCTCCTACTCTCTCTCCGGTTCCATACTCTCTTATCCTATTTCTAGTTTTAGTTCATTTCTACTTCATCTCAATTGCTTTGGGAACGATATGAATCCCAAAAAGCTACATAACCTTCCGTTTGCTTTCGATCTATCCCTGGATGGTGAGGAGGAGGAAGATGAGTTCAAATTTTTCGTGATGAAGGTCTTTTCCCCGACCAACATCACCCGAGAGAAATCTGATTCCATTAAGTTTTTTATGATCAGGCTTTGGTAAGGGTGTATGGGCTCGAGCACTATTTTTATTAGGCTCGAAACCAAGGATCATTTTTTGGTAAAATTTCGTGACAATGGAACTTGCAAGACTTCAATTAATCGTAGTCCTTGGTTCTTTGAGGATACTACGGTTTTGGTACAAGTTTTTGATGGCTTCATGCCGATTGTGTCAGTGTCGACCGGTCAAGTAAAGGTCTGGGCTATCATTGACTTCAAAAAGGATGCTTTACATGGTGAGGAGACATCATTTTCTTGGTGGAAAACCCTAGGTTGGAATCTAGGTAGCTATGTAGACTATGATGAGCGTAGGTTGGTCAACAATGAGCAAATTCGTCTGTTGATTGAAGTTGATTTGAATAAATCTTTGATTACCCACTTTCACGCACCAGTTGGCGACAAGGCTTGTGTTGAGTGCCAAGTGGAATACTTGACCTTTAAAGGGGGTTTGTATGGGATGCGGCACCTGGAATCACACCCTGAATTGTTGTCCAATTAAGTGTGCCAGGCTGGAGGAGGAGCTATAGGAGAAGGAGAGGCCAGGGCGGTAAAGAGGATGTTGCATATGCGGGATGAAATCCTTATCTACTCGGAGTCGGGTGAAGGAGCGGGTGATTACCAGGAGGTGGTGATGGATAGCTGGGATAGTAAAGCTGCCTCAGTATTCGATGAGCGTGTAAGCAAGCGTCGTAGAATGGCCAAGGGACCAAGGCCGCGCAGGGATATTACATTTATATTGAAGTTGCAGTTCTTTAACTGGTATCACCAGGAGATAGAGGATGTGGCAGAGTCTACTGATGAGGACCCAAGGCAGAAGGTCGACCCAGGCATTCTGGGCCATATGTAGAAAAGTCCCCTAGCTAACTAAATACTGGTGCAACCTAAGTTTTGATGCTCTCTCGTGCTGCTCTGATTTGTTAGTCTATGTTCATTGTGTATCATGTTGTTATCTAGTAAATGTGTACTTTAGGAATTCTTCCTTTAGCGTGACAGGTAATCCGGTGGAGTTCTGTATTCCTATCACAGCTTTCTGTCTTTGGCTGAGTATTCGTCACCTTACATTTGTTGTAAAATTTACTGATGCTCTTGTTTGCAGCTGCGAGGGCTCTAGAAGTATTGAACTTCACTCCACTGAATAGCAAGTCTATCAGGATATGCTATTCTCTTCGGGATCCTACTATTAGAAAGAGTGGCACCGGAAACATATTTATTAAGGTAATTATAATGTCTGCCGTACTCTCTTTGTTTCTTCTATTTTCCCGTGAATTTGTCCTGGATATATGTACCAGTGTCATGAATTAATGTTTACTTCGCTCTTTTGCTTTTCTGCAGAATCTTGATAAGGAAATTGACCACAAGGCATTGCTTGATACCTTCTCTTCTTTTGGCCATATCCTTTCTTGCAAGATAGCTACGGATGCATCTGGCCAGTCCAAGGGTTATGGTTTTGTGCAATATGACAAGGAAGAAGCTGCTGCTAGTGCAATAGAGAAGTTGAATGGCATGCTGATGAATGGGAAAAAAGTCTTTGTAGGACCTTTTCTCCGCAAGCAAGAGAGAGATGGTGCTTTGGAGAAGACCAAGTTTACTAATGTATATGTGAAAAACATATCCGAGTCTACCACAGATGATGACTTGAAGAAGATTTTTGGTGAACATGTTGAAAATGGAAAAATTACCAGTGCTGTAGTTATGAGGGACACTGACGGCAAGTCGAGGGGTTTTGGTTTTGTCAATTTTGAGGATGCAGATGATGCTGCTAAAGCTGTTGAGCTTCTGAATGGGAAGCAATTTGATGATAAGGAATGGTTTGTTGGCAAAGCCCAGAAGAAGGTTGATAGGGAGGTTGAGTTGAAGGAGAAATTTGAGCACAGTATGAAAGAAGCAAGTGATAAATTCCAAGGTGTGAATTTGTATATCAAGAACCTTGATGATAGCATTGATGATGAGAAACTGAAGGAAATATTCTCGGAGTATGGTTCAGTCACATCATGCAAGGTATATATCAAGTTGTATCTTTTCATGTTACTGGAACTCTGACATCAGTACCTCCTCCATTTCTTTAAGCTAAGAAAACCTTTTGTTCTCTATTATCAGGTCATGCGAGACCCTGAAGGAGTTAGTCGTGGTTCTGGTTTTGTTGCTTTCTCAACTTCTGAAGAAGCTTCTAGAGCTGTAAGATTTTTCACCCTAAGCTGGTCTCGAATGATAAATTTTTAACATGTCATCATTCTGAAATTGAAAAACATGTTATTATTCTCAGCTTACAGAGCTGAATGGAAAAATGGTTGTTAGCAAGCCTCTTTATGTTGCACTTGCTCAACGGAAAGAAGAGAGAAGAGCTAGACTGCAGGTATGACTTGTTCTGTTCTGAATATTTGTCTTGTTTACCTTCTGTTGTCAACCTGATAGGTTGTGCTTACTGTTAACAGGCTCAGTTCTCACAAATGAGGCCAGTTGCGATGGCACCTTCAGTCGCTCCTCGTATGCCAATGTATCCTCCTGGTGCTCCAGGTCTTGGGCAACAATTTCTGTATGGGCAGGGACCTCCAGCTATAATTCCACAACAAGTAATATGTTGTTGCTTTGTTATATTTAATTTTTCAATTGACTATAATTATTGCATGTAAAGCACAGAAACACTAGCAATAAAAGATTTAAACAATTATGAGTTGCACACTTTAGTTGTCAACTGTGATGAGTACGTTTTGGTTTTGTGTTGGGGAAATGTAGATTTGGTTATCTGAATATGTCTATTTTTGTGTGTAATCCAGGCTGGATTTGGTTATCAACAGCAACTTGTGCCAGGATTAAGGCCTGGAGGTGCTCCGATGCCGAACTTTTTTGTTCCAATGGTCCAACAGGGCCAGCAAGGCCAGCGCCCAGGAGGCCGACGTGGGACAGGTCCTGTGCAACAAAACCAGCAGCAAGTGCCAATGATCCCGCAGCATGTAAGTTTGATGCACATCTTATTTAGTATTAACGATTGGTATTGTGTTTGATAAATGTGATAACACCTGGATATACTTTGTTGTTTCAGATGATACCGAGGGGACGCATGTATCGCTATCCACCTGGTCGCAATATGCAGGAAGCGCCATTTTCTGGTGGTATGCTCTCAGTTCCATATGACATGAGTGGTATGCCTATGCGAGATCCTGCTGGGGGACGTGCAATTCCTGTTCCTGCTTTGGCTTCATCCCTAGCAAATGCTACGCCTGAAGATCAAAGGACGGTAAGCCACAATTTATATGATTTGCCTCTAAATGTGGATGTCCCTTTCTTTTCTTCATTTTTTTGTTAAATCTTAAATAGTTCAATACGATTTCAGCCTTGTAACGTACACTCGGTTTTTCTGTTAATAGATGCTTGGAGAAGCCTTATACCCTCAAGTTGATGCTTTGGAGCCTGAGTCAGCTGCCAAGGTTACAGGCATGCTATTGGAAATGGACCAGACTGAGGTTTTGCATTTGCTGGAGTCGCCAGAGGCTCTCAAGGCTAAAGTTGCTGAGGCCATAGAGGTCCTGAGGAATGTTAGCCAGCATCAAGCTAACAACAGTACTGATCAGTTATCATCATTGTCGCTGAATGACAAGATAGCCTCTTAAACTTGTCAAGTTTGTTTTGGAGTGTGTTTTCTCTACTTATGTCAAGTTTGTTTTGACGTCGTCTGTAGGAAACCATATCAGAATTATTTTTTCCAACCACGAAGCAACCAACGAAAGCAAGTCACGAATCATGGATACGTTCCTATCTCTTGGTATGACGCCGAACACGCAACAAGATATCCTCCACCTGACACCAGGTACGGGCGAGACTGTAGATGAACCCGTGCTGGTGCAACGGGAGGGCAAGCAACACATCATAGCGGAGTAAGGAGCGACAACAGTGGTGGAAAGGCGCTTCAGTGAGATGGAGCATAAGTATGAGTTGGAAATGCGGAAATGCATGGAGCTCGAAAGGGTGAGAGAATTCAAGCATCATAGGTACATACAAGGCGACTCAAAATTAAAGGCAGTGGAGGAGAGACAACTGGTGTCAGAATCCATGGAAGACTCGTAGAGCGAGCAACCTCACCACGTTCCTGCTGCAAGGAGGGAAATGATCATCCGCTCCCTCCTACGACCAGAGCATATGCGGGATGCAGGACCACCCCCGATGCCTGTACGACTACAACGCAACCTCGAACTCGTGCTAATCAATGTTGCCAATGTACCAGCGGAACCTCCAAGGATGCCGTCCCAGTGTAACATCGCTTCAGAACAGAATTTCCAAGACACGAAGGTTTCAACTAGACTTACCAGACTGGAGGTCATGATCCGCCAGCTGGCACAACCCAAGGAAAGTTACCTCAACCGCTCACTCCCGGCGGTTGACGTCGAACCATTCTCGGCCGACACCCATTGGCAAAGGTGAACATCGAGCGATACAAAGCAAAGTCGGACCCATCCTTACACACTAACGTATTTGTATTAGCCATGACGGGCAGAGGCTATGACGTTGCGACATACTATTACCTGTTCATCGAAAGCCTGACGGGTGACTCATTGAGCTGGTTCTTCAACCTCCCTCTGCGGTCTATCAACTCATTCTCAGAACTCGTACGGGCATTCCTAAAGTGGTACATCACAATGGCTAATAGGACGCTATCATACAACCAGCTGCAGGCAGTCCGACAGGAGCCAACAAAAGGATTGTCTACCTTTATGTCCCATTGGAACACTGCCATAACACATTGCCGAGACATCACCAGTGAATCAGCATTCTGTGTACTTCGAAATGCACTTTAGCCGAGCTTGCTAACATGGAAGCTCAACAAAAACCCTCAATTCACATACGACGAGTTGCTCGACCGCGTAACATCACACGCGCTACTGGAGTTACAAAATTTTAGTATCAACCCGACACTAACGCAACATGTAAACACATTTTCTAATACGGTGGCTCCTAGTGTGCAGAACCCTATACCAGCACCAATGAAAAGACACAACCATAGATTAACTAGTACTTTAGGATCACTCCCTCAGGACAAAGCTTAAACTATAGATTTCTGTAAAAAGTTTGACATAGATTCCTCTACGAAGTGGGATACCAGAAACTTGCAAGAAAATCACACTTCGGATTTCCCACAAACAATACCGTGTGCCACCAATGTCTATCTGGATTTCTCAATAAAGTGTAGTAAGTAAATTAATTAAAATGCTGGAACAATAATACATGAACTAAAAACTCATAATCCAGCAATACAAACAATTCACAACTAGCACTGAAAAATATTTACAACACTAGTATTTAGAGTGATTTCTAGGAGTAGAATAAAACATATGAAAATACATTGCTAGTGGGCCGAAGCCTACATAAAGGTATGATAGCCTGGTGGACTCAAAGCCTCTCGGGATCAAAATTCCGCTCAGGAGAAGCACTGCAACCTGGGCACGAAAAACTAAAATACCCAGGGAAAGATAGTTAAAAATATAAAAATATTAGCGTGAGTGGATAAAAATTCATAATCAGTGTAAAATAATAAAATATTCTATTTGTGCCTTTCTGTTGATTTCTGTGAATCGCGCGAGTTCAAAATAATAAACTAAATAAAATATGGAGGTGGGCGCTCAGCGTGTTTGTCCTAACCCGAAGAGTCTCCATGATTGTAAATAAAAGGTGATAAGATCATCTAGGGTGTTTGTCCTAACCCGAGGCGATTTGGGTCGGCAGGGTGTTTGTCCTAACCCGGTCTGACCCGACTAGTTAGTGATAAACCGAATAGTCAAAGCATCAATGCTGAAAATAAAACCATCACAAACATACCTCTAAACTCTATTGTAATAAAAATATAGGAGACTGTAAATCTGCATAAATATGAATTCGCAGCAACTGTGAAAATAAATAAACGTCCATTCACCGTACTATGTCAGGATATTCATAAAACCGTAACCTGCTAATCGGTGCAATAATCATCCGAAATGGCCTGCTAGCCGTAATCCTAAAAATACGATTATAATTAATATCTACTCCTTGATATTGAATAGTTAAGCTTATAATCCTACGACCAATAATATCGAGAATCTCGCATTCTCGAATAACGTATTTTTGACTATATACGAACTTAATCAAATTTCGAATTCAATTCCTTACATTTCTTCACTGTAAATCAATTTTGGAGCCGCAACAAAAATCTCAAACATCGAGCGACTCGAATTTAAATCAATAGTCAGATAGTCTGTTAATAATATCGTGAAATCAATTAATTATTATCCGATTAAACACATGTCTAAATTAATCAAGACCAGATCCATTCAAGAACCTCATCACTGCATTCAACATGAAATTACGAGTGGAACGACATAAATTTTGTCAAAAATTAAACCTCGTCAGAGCTCTGCCACGCACGGCGGCGCCTAGGGCCACACATTACCACCGACGGAGGCCGGAATTCCCATCGGCACTAAATCAAGCAACTTGCATAACAAAATGTTCATCTCAACAAGCCCAACAACATTCATGAAGAACACGACATCAAATACTAACTAGAAAGCCTTTAATCTGTCCGAAAACCACAAACTCACCGAAAAAATTAATTCGCTCGATCGCTGGCGTCTGACCACGGCAGGGTCTGAGACCGATCCCGATTGGTTGTCTTCACCAGGGATTCAAAACCCCCTAGGGTTTGACATCAAACGCCTCCGAGAAAAACCGCCTGGAATCGGCCAAAGTTCTCCGCCTCGATTCTTCTTCCTTCTGCCACCAACGCCGGAGATGCACCCACCAATCGATATAAGAGCTTGAACCCAACTATTTGCCACCAATATCATGGCTGGAGGTGGCCGGTCGGAGGCTTACCTCCGGTGAGAACCTCACGGCGAGAAAACCACTTAGGAAGGGAAGGTCAACGCAGGATCAACCCGGCCTTCCCAAAAAGGAAACTCTAACCTTCCCAAACTAAAAATTCGTATTTATACCCACGATTTTGCGATAAAATGTTTTTAGATACTTTCATAAAATTTCCGCTGAACATAACTTCTTCGTCGTAACTCCGATTTCAACACTGGACAGAGCTACGAACTTGTATCGACAAACTCTACAACTTTATCCAAAGAAATTTCTTGATAAAAAAAAATTGATAAAATCTCAACGAAATTCCAGTGAAAGTTACAGATGGTAAAGACTAATTACCATCGATGATTAATAAAATAAATTAACGATTAACTACATAAGTTCTGATTATCATATAATGATGTTACGGGTCATAACAACCAATACCAGCCTCGGCCCCATCACCGGCACGACGGGACACTGAGCCTCGTGGGAACTATCCATTCATAACCGAAAGCCTTACGAAAACCGAAGCAGTTACAATGGTAGTGACAAGAGGCAGCGGGACGACCAGTATGATCAGCCGAGGGATGTAGTCACAACCGGCCCCGTCACGAGCAACATGTGTTCATCATCCTCAATTCCAAATCGCAGACATTCTCACCGACAACCCAGACCTCTTCCCTTTACCACCAAGGATGCTGAACATCAACCATCCGGAACACGGGGAAGTGGTGCAAGTTCTACAACACCGAATCTCATGACACCGAAAAGTGTTACCACATGAAGGAGTTGGTAGAAGTATAACTCAAGAAGGGCAAGCTAGAAAAGTACAAGGCCAATATTGACGCCCAACCGGCAAGAGGAGTAGCGCATATCAGGAGGATCAACAAAATTACGGGCGAAAGGTCCAAGGCGAAACCAAATCTTGAGCGAGCCGTATTCAGCGTGTAGCAGGGACTATCAAAGATAGGGAGACCAGGATGGGAATCAATTACCTTATGCGAGTCCGAGGAGCGGGGTAAACTACTGGTATCTGAAGACTACCTATTTCTCATCGATGCGACCATCGATATATGTAGCATGAGGATAATATTAATCGACACTAGCTCCGCTATCAACGTCATGTTCTTGCGAGCGTATAAGGCACTTGGGCACCTCGGGTCAAAGCTAAAGCAAGGTAACGATCCCCTAATAAGCTTCTTTGGGGAAATGATCCAACCTTTGGGCAACGATTACATACGGCTGGCGATAGGCCAGGAAGACTGTTACTCAGAGGCCTACATGGAGTTCCTTATCGTAGACACACCGTTGTCCTATAACACTATTATCGGGTGCAATACATTCAGTCGAATACATGCCATCGTGTGACAGTGGATGCTCCTAATGAAATTTTCTACGCTCTTTGGCTATGTTCAATCTGAGGAACAACCCTGACACTCCCAGACGCGGGCTCATCGGCCACATACCTAGGTAGAGAAGTGTGTCTCCTAGCGGAGAACCCATTAGCCCAGGTCCCCCAGGACCCCAGGGAAAGGCTGTTAACGACAAGGCACATGGATGAGGCATCCACAAAGGTCATTCAAGTATTAGAAGAGCACCCCAAAAGGACGATCCGAATAGGGGAAAATTTTGATTCGAAAATCAAGGCCAGACTTATCACCTTCCTCAGGGAATGCAATGACGTCTTTGCATGGTCATAGACCGACATGCTGAGCATCTCTACCGAAATCATATCGCACAAGCTTGGCATCTCTTTGGATGTGGTTCCAAGAAAACAAAAATGGAGGGCATACAACGAGGAACAATACGCAGCAATCCAGAAAGAAGTAAAAAAATCTCCTTGATATAGGATTCATACGACAGGTGCCTTACCCCGAATGGGTATCCAATATCGTCATAGTCAAAAATAGCAGCGAAAAGTGGAGGACGTGCATTGATTACACCAACGTGAACAACGCCTGCCCAAAAGATTCTTTTACACTACCCTAAATTGACCAGCTAGTGGATGCTACGAGTAGCCATGAGCTCTTATCCATAATGGACTACTACTCAGGCTACAACTAGATCAAGATGGATCCGGCTGATGTAGAGGCCACATGCTTCACAACGGACAAATAATTTTATTACTACAACGTGATGTTTTTTGGAATGAAGAATGCATATGCAACTTATCAACGATTCATGACGGAGCTGTTGGGACTGCTCAATGGCGTTATGGTGATGGTCTACGTAGACGACCTCGTGGTCAAGGGTAAACATAAGGGGGATCACGTAAAGGACCTAAAGGCAGTACTAGACATCCTCATCAAAAGCGGGATGAGTTTGAACCTCGCCAAATGCATATTCGGAGTCTCAGCAGCCAAGTTCCTTGGGTATATGGTGAACGAGAAGGGCATTGAGGCCAACCACTAGAAAATACATGCGATCCTCAATACAAAAGCCCCAACAACGAAGAAAGATCTCCAAATCCTGACAGGGAAGCTGACATTGCTCTCCCGATTCATGTCCCAGTACACAGACAAGTGTTACTCATTCTTCAAGACCATCTGCACAACGAATAAGAAAGTCGTCAGGTGGACGGATGAATGCTAGGCGACACTCACCGAAATTAAGCAATACCTCGCCCACATCCCATTTTTTCAGCCCCAATACTAGGTGAAATTTTATACATTTACTTAGCAATTTCACTAACAGCAGTTAGTTCCGCCTTGGTAAGGCAAGAGTCAGATATAGAGCTGCCAGCATTTTACACAGGAAAATGAATGGACAATCCCGAAACAAGATACCCGTCCTTGGAATAGCTGGCCCTGGTGCTCATAGTTTTGGCAAGGCGGCTAAGGTCATACTTCCAATCTCATATCATACACGTCCTAACGGAACATCCACTTCGCCAAGTGTCTGAAAGCCCGAACCACTCGGGTAGATTAACCAAGTGAGTGATCGAGCTAAGCGAATTCTACATCAAAGTACCAGCCAAGAACAACCACCAAGGGTTATGCTGTAGCTGACTTCATAGCAGAACTCACTCCGATAGCGGAAAAGGAACCTACCGCGAACACCCGGGGAGCCTATTCAAATGACATTACCATGATAAAGGCCACCATATCAGAACCATCGCTGAAACTATCCACACAAAACCTCTACGTAGAAGGATCATAGACCTCTGATATGGCAAGGGCAGAAGCAACCCTAACAACCTCTACGTAAAAGCAATCTTAAATAAGTTTTCTTTCTATAACACAACCCACATCCCCAGAGAGCAAAACACGAAAGCAGATTCTCTAGCAAGGCTGGCAACAATGACAATACACATGGCAAAGGAACAGACTATGGTAGAGACACTGACAAAGCCTAACATTTCCAAGAATTTCTTATAAGTGTTTATGCTTGTGTTATCCGCTCCACCGCCAGCAAATGACTGGAGGAGGAAGTTGATTGAGTAAATACTCAAGGGGACGTTGCCCACGGACCGGGTCAAGGTAAGGAAGCAGATTCGGAGAGCTGCATTCTACAACATGCACGAAGGCAGGCTATACATGAGCAAGAAGGGATTCTTCATGCTTAAATGCGTTACACGGGAGGAAGGGCAAAAAATAATGGAGGACATGCACGACTGCAAGTACAGGAACCATGGAGGACCAAGAACCCTAATCCACAAGTTTCTACGCTACGGGTTCTACTACAAGAGAATGCTGACATCCGCAAGGGCGATAGCCGACAGATGTGATATGTGCGCAAGATACGCACCCATGATCCATGCTCAACATCCCCAATGTCGATCATGGTTAGCCCTATTCTGTTCGCTCAGTGGGGGCTTGACCTCATCGGACCACTCAAGGCATCCGCATGCCAATTCAAGTATATCGTAGTCTGCATTGACTACCATACTAAGTACATAGAAGCCGGACTGCTGGTCTGTATCACCACTCAGAAGATCATCAATTTCCTTTGGAAAAATATCTATTACCGATACGGAGCACCACTCACAATCATCACTGTGGGCGGAATGCCTCTGCGAGGTACTCTGGTCCATCAGAACGACACCAACAGAGGCAACATGAGTGACAGTATTTTCCTTCATTTTCAGAGCAGAAGCGGTACTACTCCTCGAAATCATGCACCGGAGCTCCTGTTTTGAAGTATTCGACGAAGATACAAACGACAAAGGATTGGATATGGAGAATATTTTACAAGAAGAGTAGGAGGATGAAACCCGAGTTGAACTCCTGGCAAACAAGCAATTGATTGCGCAACATTACAACCGCTGAGTCAAGGCAAGGAAGCTCCTCGTAAGAGACCTGATATGGAGAGAAGTCATCCCGAAACCAAAGGGACTCATGTCGAAATAGGAATGCCCATTCAAAATCATCGAGAGCATAGGGCCAACAACATTCTACCTCGCAGACAAGGACAACAACAAGGTACCGCGAACTTGGAACGTGGAACACCTCAGATATTTCCATCATTGAACAGATTCTACGTTACAACATTACATTTAGGTCTACAACACAAAAAGCAAAACATTTCTGTATCGAGTTAAACCTAATTACTTTGTATCATTGCTTTTAGCGTAATTAATTAAATGAAAATTCTTCCCACCTTTACTTGTCAAGACAAAATTTACTTTGAAAATATTACCACTTTGTATAATCATTTGAGTTAAACTTACTTAAATGATTAAAACTCAAAACAGGCAAGCAAATGAATTCCCTTCACACTTTTCATTGATCGGTGAAAAGCCTTGACATTTAGATTTTTTTTCCGAAAGATAGCATGTCCATTCAAAAAGGTAACATTTCCGGTCAGGTCTATGACCAAGGGTTACGGCTCTGACCTGATTACAAAAGGCCTAACGGCAGAAGGGGCAGGGGCATTTAAAAAGAAAGGAGAAGACGCTAAATGTTCAAACAAGGATAAATAGGTATACACAAAAAAGAAAAATAGCCCTTAACAACTATGACTGCTCTGAGTCTGCTTCATTCTTAGTGGCACTTTAGCGGCCGTGAGGGCCGAAGTGTAACGATGCGAACCAAAATGACATGCTTAAAGACTCGTAATTCACATTATCGCGTATTCGATAAATTTAGGGGTTTATTAATGAATTTCTTATTCGTCGAGAATTTTATTTAACTTACTTTTCAAAAATTGTAGAGAGTTTTATATCGAGCTCGTGGAAATTTTTGGGGAATTTTTCGGATACTTTTGCTAATTTTTACGAATTTTCAAAGTTATTGCTTTTAATTAAAGAAAATTGTTTGAATTTGGGGAGGTTTGATCTCAGTCGTTGATTTTGGATGAGATCAAATGTGGATTGTTAGATTAGGTGAGAATCTTAGGGTTTAAATAGGAAACCCGGTGAACCCCAACCTATAGCCTATTTTCGGTATTGACCCGTTTGGCCTAACTGAGACCCGTTTGGTTTGACCCGACACGGATTCACAACCCACCATCGTTGACGGCGATTCAGGGGTAGGAAATTGAAGCCCTCATCATGGTGAATATGTTTCTAGGTTTAATTTAGGGTTTTGTGGTGTGATTGGTTTAACCCGATTTAGGTTGTATTGGTGGGGGCTGTCGCCGACAGTGGCGGCGCTTTGACGGGTTATAGGCGACGGGGTTTGGGGGAAAATATGGGGTTTTCAAATTTGGGTTGAACTCCTATGGTTTTGGGGTCCGTTGGTGGTCAACGGTGAAGGATCGAACCGAAACCCGATTTTGGGGTTTTTTGAATCACCGGATTTCGGGGCTGTTTTCCGATGATTCACGGTGAGTTGGAGCAAGTGAGGCTGGAGATTGGTTTGGGTGTGCCAAGAAGAAGCTTTTGTGGGGTTGGCGCCGCTGTTGGTAACGGTCACCGAAAAGTGGTAACCGCACCTATGGTGGTGGTTTCGGCCATATTGCCACCGTGTCTCACTCCGGCGAAGAAGGAGAAGTTATTTAGAATTCCAAAAGGAAGCTAACCATGTAATTTAGGGGTCGTCGGAGTTGGTCGTCGGAGGTGGCGCGTGGCAGCCATGCGCTGCCGTTTGTGGAGGAGATCCCCTGAGGCAGAACGCAGATTTTTACGTATGGGTTTCGGGGTTCATTTTTAAGTTACTTGCATAGTTTAATTCACGATATTGAATGATTTCTTATGATTTGAAAATTTCGATCACGACTTTGGCGAAGGATCTTCCGCCAGATAGCAAAACTAGTCGTCTACGGTGAATGGACACTTTCTTTTCATTGTGATTAATGATGTCTTTATGATATGGTCATGCATTAATGATTTCACGCGAATCTAGATTTCTATGCTTACGATTTCTTTTACAATATGATATATGTTTTTGATTACAATATAAGTCTATATGATATAATGTAGTTTTATGTTTACGATCATGCATGAAAATGACGTATATGATAGATGATAGAATTCAACATATGTTCACGATTTTTGCATGAAAGTGAGTTTTTATGTTTTGAGCATGATTTCCTTTACGCATGACGATTGCTTTTATGATTTACCTTTACACGTATAAGATATAATTCATGTTGGCGATCATACACGCATATGAGATTTGATAAACGTTTACAATTTTTTTATATGGAGGTTATTCACGTATTTACGGTATTCTAGTCCTGTCGGGAGGCTATTTCAGTATTTTCAGTTTTCAATCATGTTGGAGGTTGTCAGTCAGATAGGTCGCATCGATGCGTCAGTTGCTTGACTGATCCCCGAGCAGCACACCCCCCCCCCAGCATTTGATCATCTCTGGGCTACGACAAATGCCCTAGATGATCATGGGTTGTCCTTGGACTATGATAAACTCCCCGGACAACTCATAGTGGCTAGAGGTCGGAGTACTCTAGTCACTGCCTCCATTGGTCTTTTATCATCTTTGGGATACGATAAACTCCCCAGAAGATTTATGGTTATTGTTACAGACTCACATAGTATTTTTCCTACATACGGGTGGAAAGGCATATGAGTTACTTTCACGTTTTTTATATTATAAACAGTTATTACTTTTCGTCCACTCACTCTATCGGTTTTCATGTCTTTCCCAGGCCTTTTTGATTTACGTTGCCCAGTTTGCAGTATTTTTTTAGAGATTGCTGGTCCATGTCGGAGGCATAGAGATCCGGTCATCTGCCATCTTTAGTAGGTTTTCAGTTCAACCTACTAGCTGTGTCATATATACATTAGAGGTTGCTCTGATAACATGTTATGTTTCCGTTGTATGTAGTAAATATTGTTTAAGTACCTCTTAGCAGTGTTTAAGTTTAGTTTTGTTGTTGTATCTTTGGGTTATCAAGAAGAATGCTATGTTGTTTAATTTAATTAATGCTGAGAAATATGGTTGAGCATCAGTGACTCTCGGTTTGGCTTGTGGGATATGTTGTTGAAGTGTGTTTTTCAAATGCAGGTTTTTGGTAGCCTTCAGTTTATGGGGAGGTTATGTCGAATTTTCAATAGATTTCTGTGTGTTTAGTCAGGTCGTTAAGGTCTAATCTCAGTTTAGGCAACTAAATCGGGGTTGGGTCATTTTATGAAGACTCTGTGTTCGTAGCATGACCATCGAGACTGGAGAAGTGCGACCCATGAGGATTCAGGGGATGCTCATTATTCGGAGTCAGGCCTTGCTCCATGTTCTACCACCTTCGCTCAGCTTCTTCTTCTTCCTTCTTCACCGCAGCGAGGAGCTCGGCTTATTTTCTCTCCCTTTCTTCGTTAATCCGCTAGTTGTTCTCGAAAAAGTTGTCTCTCAGCCACTTGTTAGCCTGGTACTTCGCGATCGTCTCCTGTACACCTTTGGTGTAAACCCCCCTTATTGTACCCTTGTATTTGGCGCCCTGCTTAAAGTCCTTGACAACCTTAACGATTTTGGCCTTGTGACGGGACTCCAACTCCTTCATTTGGGCCTGAAGCGAAGTCACTTGACCAGCAGCCCACTCATACTCCCCGCGAACCAAACCAAGGTTGCTCTAGATCCATATGAGCTTGAATTCCATATCTGATACCCGCTCAAGCTTGAATTCCAACTCTAAAACCCGCTATCATGACTCGTTAAAAGAGGAGTACACTAGGCCGAGCTCTCTCTCGAGTTGCTCGCACTTCTGTGAAATTCGAAGCCACTCCTCGCTAGCATTCACCACCAGCTTCCCCTTCTTGCAAGCTCCCTAGATAGCCGAGCTAATTTAGTAGCAGACTCCCGTCTTTGATGGCACATCATTTGTATGGAGGCAGCTGACCGACGGATGCACTCATCCATGCTCGCAGTCATATCCGCCACCACATGCAACTCGTGCGGAAGCATAGATACAATCTCGGTGGAGTAGGGATGAGGAGGTGTCCAACCAGCAGAGTTGGGAATATCAAATGCCACCTGCTGTTGCTGCACGCCCCTCAAAGGCGACTCCAGAGTGACTTCATCGTGATCACCCAACTCAGAGATGTTGTCGCCAATAGTAACAAGGACATGCTCCTGGGTGGGTTGTTTGATCTTGACACTCGGGCGGATGACAAGGTCGCCTAGCTAACGAATGACAGTAATTGCGTCGCTCTCACCTCGAGAGTTTGACCGCGGCACCTTTCTCGCTCGTTGGTGGTATTAGCAGCCTTGCGCTTCTCATGATCGACATGGCAGGGCAGTAGATGAGGAAGACCCAGCAGCCTTATGCTTTCCAGCAACAACTTCCACACCAATTTGATCTATCTCTGAAACCTCCAGGGGTGGAATAGCCTACGGCTGGGCAAGAGTCAGGCTCACCTCATGACGGACATCGAAGTCAATCCGCTGCACTTCGTCCACTTACATCCCGAAGTGCGCGATGAGATCATCAATGTCGCCAAAGTTGTCCATCTTCTAGGGGAGGCGCGTGGTAATAATATCTGCTGCAATCAAACAGATGGTAAGAATAAGACCACAAACTAGGAGAGAGATCGCAAGAGAAAGAGTCACCATACCTGGAGCCGCTACGAGACCTTCTCGACTGAGGAAGGGGTAATCATTTAGAAGATAGACGTGGCAAAACTTCTTCGAGAAACCTTTCTCAATGCGATGACAATGGCAGCGTTTGGTGGCACAAAGGCTATACTGTCGGTTAACTATAAAGGCGAAACAAAGCATTAGTGAAAAAAGAAGAAAGGGAGTTAGGAAGAAGCAGGAGCAATCACCCTAGCCCACTTATGGCCGTAAACCAGTTCGGCACCCTTTGTCCTGGCACCTCATCAGGGGGTCTCATCCACTCGCCCTTAGCGATAAAATGAGTCTCACGCCAGTTAGTGTTAGTCGTGGGTATAAACTTGAATAGCCAAAATGATCTTTTCGTATGTCTGGTTACAAGGCATAACGTACCACCACAACCTTTATTTTTTGAGTACTGCACTTCAAAGTAGTCCAGAACTTCGTTCTTAATGGGGAAAGCAAGCCCGGTGGCATGCCACAGAATGAACATCGCGTTCAAGATTTGCAGCATAATGGGTGTAACCTGGCTGATTGAATAGTGCAGCGAACCAAAGATGTACAGATGGAAGGGATGGATCAAGAAGATGTACTTCTGGTATTAACACATACAAACCTTAAAGGCATGAATATGCCACTTTATATACTGTATATCTATATATATATTATTAGGCTTTTAATTAAAGTAGTCCATTTGTATTTGATTTTTTGTTTAGGGTCAAGAAGAACATACTATATTATCAGGGAAAAGTACACAGTAGATGCCGTTCTTTGTATTCGATTTGTTGTTTCTCAAGTGGTTGATTTTTCCTTTTTATGCTAGTGGCGCCTTCTCCAAGCCTTCCCAACATATATAAAACCATCGCAGCTAAGCCAACAAATACACACTGTACGTAGAAAACTAGAAATTAAGCCATGGATTCCCAAAGTATCAAACACAACTCAGAATGTTTTGTTCAGCCATACTCTGTTTCCGAAGAATCAAAGCAGCCATTTTACTTTACACCAAGTGACCTCACCATGCTCTCCACTCACTACATACAAAAAGGGCTCATGTTCAGCAAGCCTCCACAAGCAGCCAACAATCCCAATTTCATCCACACCCTTTTGGCTAAGCTCAAGCACTCTCTCTCTCGCACCCGTTCACTTTTATCCACTCGCCGGCCGACTCGCCTCTCTATTTGGTCCACGTCGATTGCCTCAACATCCCCAAAGTCAAGTTCTTACATGCTCATTTGGACATGTCAATCTCTTAAGTCCTGTACCCAACTAATGTCCCAATTGGTGGTTCAGTAGTTCTTTGACCACGACAGGGCGGTCAACCACGACAGGGCGGTCAACCACGACAGGGCGGTCAACCACGACGGTCACACCATGTCACTGC
Source organism: Geum urbanum (assembly GCA_946800695.1). NCBI lineage: Eukaryota > Viridiplantae > Streptophyta > Magnoliopsida > Rosales > Rosaceae > Geum > Geum urbanum. Next base: position 61,926,039 of record OX327002.1, read on the forward strand.
TGACGGCTCAAGTCACGGAGCTAAAGAACGACATTTTCATAGGGTTGTCCATAAATCACTGTCTCGCGAACGAAACTTCTTACTGGAACTTCTTCAACGCCTGGTCTGAAATATTTCAAGCTCGAGAAATGAAGCTCCAAGTTTCAAAGATTTCTAATCCGCCAGTGTTAGAGCGGTGGTTTCGACAAGGTCACGGTCCAATCATCAGTCTCCCTTTCACCGACTCTAGTGAATTCGTCGACCGATTCGAAGCACCAGAGCTGAGAGAGACAATGCTTCACTTCTCATCATATAGGCATATTTGGCAGTCAATGCAAAACTTGAATTATGAGAGATTGAAGCCTTAACTCTGCTGAAGTTCATCACAATCTTAGTTTATGGTAAGCCTGCATTCATGAGAATTCGAGGTGATTTTCTTTCCTTTTAGAATCAGTGAAAAATGTTTCTGCTATCATCTTGTTTGATTGAGTAAAACTGTGTTGATTCTAATTGGAGAAAATCATGTTGTTGACTTTCCAAAAGATTTCCTATTCGAACTAGGAAATTTATTTTGTTTCCAGATACTTTCCTGTCTCGAATAGGAAAGTGATCTTTGCTTTGAATTATGATGTTTTGTTTTGAATTTGAAACTGGTACTCCCATGAGGGAGTGCACCAGTATATAATTGACAGGCTAGCAAAGTAAAATGTTGATGCTTTTTGTGAAAAAGATTAGTGTTCATCTTTTCAAAGGAGTTATCAGTTTTTGACTCTTACTATTCCTTGTCGAGTAAGAGTTCTAGCTTGCATTTGCATACTGTTGTTCACAGAGATTATGGTGAAACAAGAAAGAAGATTTGAGGAGCTGCACTGCCTCAAGCTTCAACATGTGTCAACCATTTTACAGATTACAAATCTACAAGGTGTTGTAGTTTCAATTGTAATTGATTATTTTGTATTCTGTAAACATTGTTTATTAGTGAATTTTGGATCTCCAAGAGTTGAGATCCCGCAGTTTTTCCCTTTGGGGTTTCTGCATTATCCATCCCCTTATGCTATTCCCTTTATATTTTAGCTTCCTTAGGAACCTATCTCTATAAGTGGGATCAGAGTCTAGCTGCTGAGGTAGCAAAGGTCTTGGTTTATGATGGATTCAGGGAGTGTAAAAGTAGCAAATTCCTTAAATGCTCCTCCTTCCTTTGATGGTGAGGAGTATTCTACTTGGAAGGTAATGATGCAATCCTTTATTTATGGACAAGATCCTAGGATGTGGGATAACATAGTGAAGGGTTGGAAACCACCTGTGTTTACTAATGAGAAAGCAGCTGCTGAGTCAAGCTCAGTTGCTGGCCGTTTGAAACCTGTGTCTGAGTGGAATGACCAAGAAACCTTAGCACTCCAATTAAACTGTAAGGCTAAAACTTGCTAGTACACTGCTTTTTCTCCTAGAGAAAGAAGAAGAATCACTCAATGTAGTACCTCTAAGGAGGCATGGGAAGTCCTTCGGACAACCTATGATGGTAACAATAGGGTAAAGGCACAAAAGTTGCAAGGGTTAATGTGTACCTTCAAAAATATGGTTATGGATTAGGAAGAATCAGTTTATGATTTCTGCATAAGACTTCTCACCATAACTGGACAGTGTAGAGGGTTGGGAGAACCTATCGAGGAGTATAAAGTTGTGCCTAAGTTCTTAAGAGCCTTAAAAAGTAAACTAAGAACCAAAGGTACTATCATTGAGGAAACTCATGACATGAGGAATTATAAACTTGAGGAACTGGTTGGGAATCTTAAGACCTATGAGATCAGGGAGAAATTAGTGAAACCTACTAAGGAAACAAAGAACATTGCCTTGCCTTCTATTAAGAAGGAGAATGAGGTGAAGCCCCTATATTTAAATGATTTGGCTTTGATTTCTAAGGAGTTCAAGAATTTCCTGCAAAACAAGTTTGGTTCTTCCTCAAAGAAGAATTAGCATTCTGATAAGAAACATGGGAAGTCTAGTGAGTCTGTCAAGTCCAGTCAAGGTAAGTCAAAACCTGACAAGCCTAAATTTTTTGAATGTGGTGGCATTGGCCACATTGCTTCTGACTGTGGAAATAATAATTTTTCTTCAAAAATCTACTTGAAGTGACTCTGAAGATGAAGATGTTATGGTAAATGTTGGTGAAGATCTTGCACTAGTATCTTTCCTTCAAAATGAAGATACTGATGTATCAGAAGATGAAGCTGATGAGTCAGATGATGAATTAGATACCAGGTGCAAACAACTGTATGAATCCTCTCAAATTGTGCTGAAAAAGAACCTTCTTTTAGAAGAGGAACTCAGTCAGATCAGTGGTGAGAGGGATGAGTTGCTGAAGAAATTGAAGGTAGTACAAGCTCGATGGGATGCAGATCAACTAAAGTTGGCTAAACTTATGCAGGCAAAAGGAGCAGAAAATCAGGGCTCTAGTTGGGAAGCTGAGAAAGCTGGACTTTATGATCAAATCAGGACCTTGAAAGTATAGGTAGGAGCTTAGTCCATGCTAAATGTTAATCTTACACTTGAACTTGAAGCTATGCAGGCTGAACTCAAGAACACTAGAGAAAAGTTCAAGAAGTTTCAATCAAGCTCAGATGTTATGGCTCAACTGTGCAAAAATGCTAAGCCAAAGGGTGACACTGCTAGCTTTGGCTACAAAGTACCCACTTTAGGCAAAGACAAGGGTATAAAAGATGCAGGATGTTCAAAGGCTGTTGTCTCAAACTACTATTTTGTGCCCTATCATGGGTATGAGGCAAAAAGAGAGGTAATCACTTCTCAGAAAAAGCATCAACATACAGGTGTTGAAAAGGTGAGTCAAACCTTTATACTTATGTATCATCACTGTGAAAAATATGCACATATTCATCCCAGGTGTAACCTTTTGAGAATAATTCTCATACTCAGAAGGGGACTGTTGAGTTTCCAAGTACCTTGGCTTTACAGCATGAGTTACAAGAACACATGAATTTGATCAACAGGTTAACTAAGAAAATGTCTACTTCTGAGCCTCTAACTCATATAGTGAGAGAGCCTGGAAGGAAAAGAAAAACCTTATCTGTCTTTTTACAAATGTAACACTATGTACACTTTCTGATGATTGTGATGTGTGCCAAAAAAAATAAACTTTGATCATCATGTTGAGATAACTTGATTAGTGGCACTTGCAACACTACAACAAGAGAGAAGTGGCATTTAGTATGTGGACTGTGGTTGTTCCAGACATATGACAGAAAATAAACACTATTTTATATCTATGTCAACTGACTTTACTACAGGAGGAGTGGTGTTTGGAAATGGAAAGAAATGTGAGGTTATTGGAAGTGGAACAATGCATGCAAAGAACATACCTTATCTAAGAAATGTTTACTTTGTGGAAGGATTGAAGGCAAATCTTATCAGTGTTAGCTAGTTGACTGGTGAATATGAAGATGTCTGGTTTAATTGGCACCAATGCATTGTACTTGATAAGTCCGGTCTTTTTGTGATGCAAGGGCTAGGATATGAAGATAACTGTTATTAGATTCATGCAAATGGGACTTCTGAAAAGATTGATGATAAATGCTTAATTTCCACCAATGAAGAAATGCTTGAGCTGTGGCATAGAAGGTTGAGACATGTCAACTACCAAGACTTATTGAAGTTATATTCTAAAGACTGTGTTAGAGGACTGCCAGCTCTTAAGGAAAAACCTAACAAAATGTGTGAGGGATGCAAGATTGGTAAGATGACCAAGGTCCCATGCAAGGCCATCAATTATGAGATAACCAAAATTCCCTTGGAATACCTACATATTGATCTAGTTTGACCAACTCAGATTGAAAGTCTGGGTGAAAAAAGGTACATCTTGGTAGTGGTAGATGATTTCACCAGATTCACTTGGGTGTGCTTTTTAAAAGAGAAGAGTGATGCCTTTAAAAATTTCTCTAGCTTGTGTAAAATATTGTGCAATAAGAAGAAAAGCTCAAATCTCACTATCCAAAGAGTGAGATGAGACCATGGCATTGAATTCAAAAATGCTGAATTTGCTGAGTTTTTCCATAATGATGGTATATTCCATGAATTTTCCTCAGTAAAGACTCCTCAACAAAATGACATTGTTAAAAGGAAAAATAGGGTATTGATAAGCAAGGCTAGAGTAATGATACATTTTACATGCACGAGTAGGATGAAACAATAAACATTGCTTGTTACACAGCCAACAAAACCTTTTTGAGACCAGGAACTTCAAAAACTCCCTATGAGCTGTAGAGAGGAAAAAAGTCAAACATCAAGCACTTGCATGCTTATGGTAGTCCTTGCTATATATAAGGATAGAGAAGAACTGGCCAAGTTTGATGCCAGAAGTGATAGAGGCATCTTTCTTGGTTATGCATCAAACATCAGGGCTTACAAAGTCTACAATAAAAGAACTAGATCCCTTATGGAGTCAATCAATGTATCTGTGGATGATGATGCTGCTAAACAGTTGGAATACTATATTGAGGACTTTGAAAGCAGTGCAGGAGGACTTCTGGTTAATTTTGATACCTCTGATGCTGGAATCATCTCTGTTGCAAAAATTGATCTTATCCTTGGACCAGCTCCAGTCTACAGACATGGCTTCAAACAAGTCTAGAAGGACCATTCAATTGTAGACATAATTGGAAATCCAGCTCAAGGGATCAGAACCAGGAGACAGGTCAATTCAACTGTTGAAGCTGAGTCTGAAGTACCTGCAAGGGAATCAACGCAACATGAAGTGATTACTAATGTAGCCCTGGTGTGCTTCTTAGCCAAAAATGAGGATAACATAAATGTTATAACTCACAATGGGTTTGTGTCCACATTTGAACCTTAAAATGTCAAGGAAGCCGTCAAGGATGATGACTGGATCAAGGCAATGTATGAGGAACTAAATTAGTTTGACAGAAACAATGTGTGGGAGTTGGTACCTAAACCTATTGACATCAATGTAGTAGGAACAAAGTGGTTGTTCAGAAAAAATTGATGAATTTGGAAATATCACCAGAAACAAAGCAAGACTTGTTGCTCAAGAATACTCTCAGATTAAATGTGTTGACTATGGTGAAACTTTTGCTCTTATGGCCGGACTGGAGTATGTTAGATTGCTTCTAGCTATGGTCTGTCATCTCAGAATAAAGTTGTACCATATGGATGTCAAGAGTGTCTTTATGAATGGTGACCTCAATGAACAAGTGTTTGTTAAACAACCACCGGGCTTTGAGCACCCTGAATGTCAAGATCATGTTTACAAGCTAAAGAAGGATGTGTATGGACTTAAGCAATCTCCAAGAGCCTAGTATGACAAGCTTTGCACTTATTTTGTGAGCAAAGGATACGATAGAGGATCTGCTGACATAACATTATTTGTGAAGAAATCCTCCGGCTCAATCATCATTGCTCAAGTCTATGTTGGTGACATTGTTTTTGGCTCTACCTCACCAACACTGATTAAGGAATTTTCTAAGATCATGGAAAGTGCATTTGAAATGAGCATGTGTGGTGAGTTAACCTACTTCTTGGGACTTCATGTAAGGCAAATTGACTCTGGTATGTTTTTATCTCAGACTAAATATGTTGCTAACTTGGTAGAAAAATTTGGTCTTTCTTCTGCTAAAATTGCTTCTAACCCTATGAGCACTACTACAAAGCTGAATGAGGATCTCACAGGTAAGTCAGTGGATCAGAAATAGTATCGAAGCATGATAGATAGTCTGTTGTATCTCACAGCTAGCAGATCTGACATAGCTTATAGTGTTGCTGTTTGTGCTAGGTTTCAGGCCAATCCAAAAGAATCCCACCCTGAGGCTATTTAAATAGTTATTAAATATGTGTCTGGAATAAAAGAATATGGAGTATTCTATACTTTTGATACTAAAGTGGAGATTGTAGGATACTCAGATGCAGATTGGGGAAGAAATCTCAAGGACAGAAGGAAAATCTCAAGGACAGAAGGAGTTTATCTGGTGGCTGTTTTTTCCATTGGCAACAACCTTATTTCCTGGCACAGCAAGAAACAAAATTGTATTTCACTCTCTACTGCTGAGTTAAAATATGTGGATGTCGGTAGCTGTTGCACATAGCTACTTTGGACGAGAAATATGCTCAAAGATTATGGCTACTGCACAGGTAAGCTCACTATCTTTTGTGACAACACCAATGTTATTAATATCTCCAAGAACCCTGTTCAGAACTCTAGAACTAAGCACATACACTTGAGATATCACTTCATTCGTGATCTAGTTGAACAAAGTCTTTTAGAACTTGATTTTGTGCCTACTGAATATCAATTTGCTAATTTATTCACAAAACCTCTGGACACTCTGCTAGATTTGAAATGCTTAGAGCTGCCATAGGTGTTTGTGTCATGAAATAATCCTTTCCCTCAGGATTGTGTAGTGTGTAGCTATGTATATACACATTTTGCCTTATTTTTGATTTTTTTTACTAAGTATTATCTTCATTACTGATATATTCCTGTGAGTCAAAATTTTGGTCTGCATTTTTTTTCCTTCTTTGAGTGGTCCCCGTGAGATATACTAGAAACCTTCTTGCATGTTCATACTTCTTGGACATTCTTTTTGAGTGAGGGTATGATTACTTCATTACTAGAACTTGCACTATATCATCCCGTGTTATGTGTGCATTTGTACATCATGTCATGATCAAGGAAATCTAGGACTTGCACCACAGCTAAAAAGCCTTTAGATCTGTACAAGCCCTGATATTCCCATAGTTTCACCTCTTTAAGTCTGATTGCGTTATTTTCTTCTTTTCATTACCATCACATTTACCCTAGCCTTCAGACAAGGAGATGTTTCTAACAAAGTTGTTGAAAAGCAAAGTTTTCTTATTCTAGTATATATCTTGTCTCCTTCAAAGCAAATGCACAAGTGACTACAGTAAGGTGTCGTTCCAAATGTTTGGCTTCTATCAAAACTTCAGTGTGAAGTGCTATTATATATATAAAAAAACAGTTTCGTTTTCTTTTCTTTTAACTGGTGGTCAAAAGTTCCCTTTGTTATTCTACAACAAATCGGCTGATCTGTGCAGTGTACTACGTTTTCACCATGTACTGGTTCTCCTTGTTAGTGTTATTCTATTCTCCCTAACCTGCCATTTGGCCTATCTCTCTCTTGATTACCAACCATGTTACAAGTCCTTATGATCATGTTTGTACTGTGTATCATGGAAGGTTGATTGACTTGCAAACTTATGGTTAGTGTTGTTTTCATGGTCCTTGAGTGTTACCCTAGTTCTTCATGCTTGATATAAACATCAGAATGTGTGAGGCCTTTATTGCAGATCTCTTGTGACTCCTCGATTATACTAAGTTTGCATAATGGTACACAATCGGAAATAAATGCTTAGAGTGAATCATAACTATCTTTTATGGGGGAGATGTTGCTTTCTTGATACTTCATCTGTGTTAGTATCTCTAGACAGATTGTAATTGATTCACATTCCATCTAGAGCACATGACGTTTTTTCTTGGAAAGGCAATTACCTTTTTGGTATGCTATCCTTGGTCTTTATAAAAATCGGTTTCTTCCACTCCTTCTTGGCAGTTTTCACGTTTGTTCCAAAGTGTGCAGGTTCTATATGGTGCGGCGCCTCACTACCACTAAAATCAAAGGTCCAGCCTTGATGGAATGTCAATGGGGGAGATTATAGGCATATTTGGCAGTCAATGAAAAACTTGAATTATGAGAAACTGAAGCCTTAAAACTTTGCTGAAGTTCATCACAATCTCAGTTTATGGTAAGCCTACATTCATGAGAATTTGAGGTGATTTTCTTTCCTTTTAGAATTAGTGAAAAACGTCTCCGCTGTCATCTTGTTTGATTGAGTAAAGCTATGTTGATTCTAATCGAAGAAAATCATGTTGTTGACTTTCCAAAAGCTTTCTTATTTGAGCTAGGAAGTTTATTCTGTTTCAAGATACTTTCTTGTTTTGAATAGGAAAGTGATATTTGCTTTGAATTACAATGTTCTGTTTTGAATTTGAAACTGGTGCTCCTATGAGGGAGTGCACAAGGATATAATTGACAGGCCAGCTAAGTAAAATGTTGATGCTTTTTTGTGAAAAAGATTAGTGTTCATCTTTTCAAAGCAGTTCTCAGTTTTTGACTCTTACTGTTCCTAGCTGAGTAAGAGTTTTAGTTTGCATTCATACTGTTGTTCACTGAGATTGTGGTGAAACAAGAAGGAAGATTGGAGGAGTTGCGTTGCCTCAAGCTTCAACCTATGTCTACTATTTTACATGTTACAAATCTACAAGGTATTGTAGTTTTAATTGTAATTGATTATCTTGTATTCTGTAAACATTGTTTATTAGTGAATTTTGGATCTACAAGAGTTGAGATCCCGCAGTTTTTCCCTTTAGGGTTTATGCGTTATCATTCTCTTGTGCTATTCCCTTTTTGTTTTAGCTTCCTTAGGAATCTATCTATGTACATCGGAATCCATAGCCCATCTGAAAGCCAAAGCAAACTCGGAGTGTAACTCCAACAAAATCTCGTCGTTCCAAGCCTTGTCAGCGCTGACGTGGAAGGTTATTACTCGAGCGCGTGGACTGCCAGTCGATCAAAAAACGAGCTGCAAAATGGCTACGAATAACAGAACAAGATTAGACCCACCATTGTCTCCAAACTACTTCGGCAACTCGATCTATCCCATCACACTAGAATCTGTCGAAGCTGGTGAGTTGCTTGAAAATGGGATCAGATGGGCAGCATGGATGTTGCACCGGCTGCGGTGAAGTTAGAAGACAATGTAATTATAGAGCTTCTTGATGCGTGGATGAAGGCTTCCTTGGTGTACAGTATTGGCAAGTATTTTGATCCATTCAGTGTGATGATGGGGAGTAGTCCGCGATTTGATATGTGGGGAAATGAATTTGGGATGGGAAAATGTATGGCGCTTCGGAGTGGCTATGCAAACAAGTTTGTTGGCAAAGTGTCATCGCTTCAAGGACGTGAATCGGGAAGCATCGACTTGGAGGTGTGTCTTTCTCTGGAGACATAGAAAACTAGGACTCAACTCATCCAGATTAGCATTGTCATGGTTTGCACACGTCGACACCATAGTATTCCAAGTAATCAAGCTTCCCTGGCTCATGCTATCAAACACATGACAAACTCGGTCCATACATCCACATTTCACATACATCAGCGCATTGCACAACGAAATCTTCTACGCAAGCCAAAATTCTCTTCAACAAACTGATGGATCCCCATCCCCGTTTTAACTTCTCCCAAATCCGTACAAACCGAGATTACACCTCATCCGACATCTTTTCCGAAAATTTAGCTCACCCAATAAATAAATCATGGCTCCGTGCTTGCTTCTAGATCTCTACATGATCAAGAACTCTCTTCATTTTTCAACCAACCACATTTCGATCCACAAATTCTATTGCATGAGTTTGGTTATCAATAAAACTGATCCGAGATTCTTCGTTACGTACATATTTACAAACTCGCATAGACATATGTGGAAACACTACTGTCGTATAGTGTCATTTTATTTGTTCCGGTCAAACTAATGTCCAATATAAGTTACACATGACTGGATCAAATAAATTTTAGATTCTTTCAACAACAAAAAATTTAGATAAATTTCTTAATATTTGATACAAAACATGTGAGTATTGAAGATCGTAATAATCTTTTTGACGACATATAATGAGTATCTATCATTGAACATTTGAACAGCTTGAATAAATGAACCTTTGATTCACAAAATAAACTATCATTTAATCAAATGAAAAATATCTATACAGCATGCTGATGACAAGTACTGTACCAAGTATCAGTAACTCTGAGATTATGAGTGTCAGAAAAATTACGGCATGTGGACTTCTAATCTCAGGTCAAGTGCAGTTCATACGACACGTCGTTTCATTATCAAATATCACATGTCAAATAGCACAGTAGAGCATAACCAAGATTCCAACAAGGCTTCAAGGGCACGCTTCTATTTTTGTTTTGGTCTATCCCTCTATAAAACCCCTCTCGGTCTCTCGGATTACGACTCCGTCACCTCAAAAAAAAAAATCCTCAATTCCAGAAACAAACCCCCTTCGGAGGGGCGCCCCTTTGGCAAATGGGAGACGCCAAAGCGTCGTCGTTTCACCACCGCCACCTCCTCCCTCCCGGTTGCCGATTCTACCCCTCCGAAGAACAGCTCCTCTGCTACTATCTCTCCCACAAGAACAACAACGCCAACGCAGACACGGAAGCGCAATCCGGCGGCTACGATTTGATTAAAGAGCTCGACTTGTACGACCACGACCCGTTCGATTTGCCGGAGCGCGCTTGCTTCTCGTACGGCCTCGGCGGGCTGAAGCGTCACTGGTTTTGTTACGCGGTTAGGGTTTTGAAGGAGCGGCGGGCCAAGAGCGGGTATTGGAGGCGGAAGGGTCGGGTCAGGGATGTTGTGGGCCGGGGCGGAGGCAAGTTGGGCCGCCGGAGTAGCTTTGAGTTTTATTTGGGGAATTCGCCCAAGACAGCTGTCAGGACTGACTGGGTGCTCTATCAGTATACTCAGCTCGATCACCTTCAGGTAATTCCTTCTTTGCATTGACTTATACTTGTTTAGGTTTTCGAATTGGGAAAGAGGAAAGCTTTGTAGGGTTCTTGTATTATTATTGGGGTTTTGAAAATGTAGGTTGTGATGATTTGTTAATATGGTGTAGTTATGAGTGCATCTGATCATTTTAGCCTTCAAGATAGGGAATTTTGTTGAAATGCTGTAATCGCATATGGAAAGCGGAAGGCTTTCATAACAATGCTATATGATATCAGAAGGTGGAGACGTGGAGTTTTGATTTGGTTATATGATTTAGTTGTTGAGTAACTTGGGTTGAATGTACTTACATAAAATTGTATGTGATTCCGAGTTGCTTACTATCTGATTCAAGTACCTAATGTCAATATATAGTGAGTTTTTTTGGAGAATTTGAAGTAGATGCACTGCCTTTAAAGACTCCTTGGTATAATTGAGTCCCTGGTCTTTAATGTCTTTCTTTTCGTTGTATGATTTGGATATGTCCAATTTGTTTAATCTCTAAAGAAAGCTGTTCAATTGTCAAATGATGTCTATGTAAGGACACTTTGCATCTGAGAACATATATTGGTGTTGAATTGTGGTCTTGCTATTTGTTTGATGAAGCATTGTCTTTTAGCTGGTACAAGTAATAGTACCCTTACCCAAGTGTGTAGTCACATATGTGCTGTACGAGTAACATATGCTATGGCTGTTTTCGTGCAGGCCTCTTTTGTCCTGTGTCGAGTATTTGTCAGATCTCAGAGGGGAACTAGCATATCGGAGAATGGCTTAAGTTCTTGTGCTCAAGAAACTGTTTCCACAATACGTCACATTGGAATTCAGCATGATGGATTTTACACTCCTGATATTGGTCTTGAGATTCACGGTGACAAATCTGTGCCTAGGAATACTGACAAATCAAAGGATCCAACAAGACTGGAAACTGATGTGCTTGATCAAGTCATAGCTGCGCCTCTAACAAAATCAAGTAATCAGACATATGAACAGGTAATGCATTATAAACAATTCTCTTGCCACTTTCCAGTTACACTACTATCGGCATCAACATTCTTGATATATTTACACAGTCAACAACAGAGTTTTGTCACTAATATCTGGTGCCTATAAAGTGCTTGAACATGATCCATTTTGCTTATTTCTTAGTTGTCATTATTTTTTCCTGGTTCTTTCGGCCATTTGATCTGAATTTTAAAGGTACATCTTTTTACCACTCTGTTTAATGAAAATCTGAAATTTTGTGCTTACGCAGTGTTGCTAAACATGAGGTTTAAATCATTTCCTGCCCATCAAACTTCATATAAGCTTGAATGAGAAGTTGTGAACCTTTAGCTTGATGTATAACCTGTACGTTGTCATTTTGTTCCTTATAGACTTATCCATTTGTACATTTCAATCAATGACTTCACAACACAAAAGTATTGAACTATTCACAGTAAGACATTGGCAATACACAGGTTGTTTTTTTGTTGCACTCTTGCCTTAATTGGACCAACTGTTATGATGTCTCCTTAAATGATTTGGATTTCGTTCTGTGCCATGCAGGTGCCGTCATCTGTAGTCGCTGTTAGTAATTCATTGTTGCTTGAAGATCTGTCACCGGAGCATATACGTTCCATCATAGAGGGAGACTTTATAGAGCTGGATGATCTAATGGACTGATCATCCAATAAGAATCTTAAAACAATTGGATTTGCCTTATTAGACAGGGTCTTAAAGATTAGCTCTCAAAGAGGTGAAGGTTTACCTTAACTTTCAGGCTAAAATAGCAGCTGAAGCAATTTTTCTGAGGTGCTAAAGTATGAGTTGTACAATTGACACTGTAAATACACTATCGCGGTAAGAAAGGAGCTTAAGAACATTTACCTAATCTGATGGCTGTGAAGTTCAGAGGCAGGATCAATACCTGTAAAGGTATTTGGTCCATTCAATTCTTGAGGCTTTCTTTTCAGTCCATTTAATGAAATATTCACTTCATTTTGTTTTCGTGATGCAGAATTTCTGTGTGCCTCAAGACATAGTTTTCACTGAAACAAGGAAGACGAAAGGAACGTTTAATGAAGATCCAATATCAACAGTATTAGTATCAAGCTGCTTCACCGGCAACAATCTTGCTGCCTTTATATCATCTGCAAACATTGCACTGATGGAGACATTATGTTTTCCATCACCTCTCCAGTGCCTTAACGAAGGCCTGTAGTCCTGTACTGCACTCTTATTCTTCCTGTTTTTCATTGAGATATTGCAATGATTGATAGTACTATCGTCATCTGAGGAATTTCTGATTCATGTTGGCATTCAGCTATGAGTTGTATCTCGTAATGCCATTTCTTAGTTGGGAAATTATATACTGAGATGCTTTCTGCCTTTTAGTTCCCAAGCTGATTTTCACGAGTCATAATATGTTTGAACAATTCTCGTCTAGAATTAATACATACAGTGAAGTCTTTATATATCAGAGCATTGACATTTCGGTTCAGCGCATATAGCTGGTGTAATAACGAATCCAATAACAGGGGTCGTTTGGTGATAAAAATTGAACAGAATTTCTAATTGTTCATGTGATAAACTACTACGCTTGAGTTGTTCGAGTCAACAGCTGACGAGTGGAACTAAGAATTGATCTGCATCTTTGTCCACTTTGGACAGGAAGTTGTGCTAGGTTTGATAATCCACTTGAATTAGTATTTACTTCTCACCTAAGCCTTTGCAAGTGGACCTTTGGTGGATGAATTGGTGATTCACCTCTAAATTCCCCCCCCCCCCCCCCCCCCCCCCCCCCCCCCGCTACTTCAGATGTGTCATTATTGTGCTTATGCTCTTGCCTACCACTCTACCATGTGTTGGTTTTTTCCTCGATCACCTTGTCTTCAACAATTTAGCTTTCTTGGTACTCTACTCCTTGCTCTAAGGCAATCTTGCTCCCTTTACTTAATATAACAACAGCTACTTCTTCTCTGCACCAGTTGACCTCTCTCCATTCATATTTGTTTAGGTATCAAAAAAAGAAAACCGGGATGGACTAAATATCCATGTGCATTATCATCAGATTTGGCCCCATAGGGCACACAGCTTGTAACATTATGCTATTTCAATCCTTGTCTCTGCCGCAGGCCTTTGTGAGAGTCATGGGTTTTGCCTCCTCTAAATAAATTTGAGGGGACCTTGCGCAGAAAAGAAAATAGAAAATGAATTAAGAGAGTGATTGCACAAGTTTAATTAGGTGCTGCCTGCTGCCATAGACCTCCAACCACCAGTGTCCACATAGCCTTAGAGAAAGTGTCTATTTTGGCACCAGATTACTTCCCCACTATCTCTTCAAGTAAAACCTTGTTTATGTTTAGTTTGAAATTTGATGCACACAAAATTGAAAGGGCACCCAATTATTATGATAGAGTATTCATAGATATATTCCTCTTCTTCTTCTGAGGCGAGGGGAGCCGAGCCATTTGGCGTGTACCGTTCCGTAGCTAAAGTTTAGTCTGTCCAAGTTTCTCTCTTTTCTTCCTTCCTTCCTTCCTTCCCCATCGTGAAAAGCACCAAAATTTCTTAATATTCTCTATCTGGTGGAGGAATCGTCAAATATCTTATCTCACTAACAAGATAAACAATGTGGGTTTGGTTAGGCTAGGCTTGGCTTGGGTATACAAACAGGCATGAGAGTTAGAGTTAGAGTTAAGAGTTAGAGTTTGAGTGGCCTCTGATTAAACCACAATGAAAAACTATACCAAGATAATGAACAAAGCAATCAGCTGCTTCGAAAGGTAAGAGAAAAACAAAAGCAAGCACAAATGGGAGGAGGAGTACAGAACCGAAACTAACGTGAAAGAAGCAACGAGGCCCACGATGGGGGTCGATTTGAATGGGTGCAATAGGCAAAGGCATATTTTGTGTGTGCGAGACTTGGTTGTAGATGATGATACTTAATACACACTTTTAGGTCTTTGTTTTCACACCCTCTTTCAAGCAAAGTTTACCAACAGAGAGAGAGAGAGAGAGAGAGAGAGACATGGCCTCCTCATAGTGTCGTATAAAGGGAAAGAAGGGATTGCTGTAGCAAGAAAAAGTCCTAGTCTTGGGTTGTGTCAGAGTCTCCTCCCAAATGATCAAGCACCTAAGACGAACCCGCACCCAAATTTGCACACCCGAATTGTACCGACAGAGATACACCTCCTTATGGTAGTAAAACTCGGTTCCTCGGTCAATGCCTCTCTATCCACAAATATATACGGTATACCCTAAAATAGTCATGGTCTACTATTTCAATTTACAGCTGAACCGAATGCAAGAGCAGATCTTTAGAACGATGAGCAAAATCTAAATTCGTCCACCTGTAAACCCTACACTCGGGCACGTGTGAGTAGCAAACTACTCACACGTGGCTCTTTGTTGTTCTTTCTGGGTCTTGTTTTTTTTTTTTTTTGGGTTTGGGGGAGGGGGTCACAACTCACAACGCAAACACAGCTGCAGAGAGAGAGAGAGAGAGAGACCTCAAAGTCAGAAAGGACCTCCTCCAGAGAAAAGAGAGGCAGTGGCATGTGAAAATGTGATGGTCAGGCCAGGCAGGGCCGCATATGAAAAAAATGAAATGAGAGATATATGTTTGGCGTGAAAGAGCCATTTGGTCATTCATGTTCATTATTTTGTTGTTTGTTGGAAGCTCGGCTCGTTCGTTACCCTTTCACACAGAAAAGTAAAAACTAAAACTAAACAACTGACTTGGCTTGCTCGGTGAGCCATTTTGGTGGAAGCGGTCCAACACCAATTACGCACGCACCTTTCGAATTTTGAACCTCTTTCTCTTCAACAGTCTGTCTCAGTCTCAGTCTCTCTCGTCTAATCAAAACAGGTTTAGCTTAGCTTTGGCATACGTTATAGCTCCTAGTAGGTATGGTGTTGTGTAGGCATTGGTTTGCTGTTTTCTAATTTGTAATTTTTAAGCGACTGTATTTTATTTATATTTTTCTTTGTTGGGAAACTGCTGCAGAGGTCTATGACCTCCTCGGTTCTGTCTCTCTTTGGGTCATTTCGTAAATTAAAGATTACTGCCCCCTCCCTCTTTAATCCGCTCTCTTCCCACATTTCATTTCAATTTCATTTCCATCCACCCAAAGAAGCCAAAGCCTCTCTCTCCCTTTCTCTCCAACCCCATTGCGTTGCGCTCTCTCTTCTCTCTCAGTGGGTTTTGTCTTGTTTTCTCTCCCAACCTTTCTTTCTAATTTATTTTTCTTATTTCTGGAGAAAAACGGAGAGACAGAGAAGAGACCATTTTTCATCATCTTCTGGCCTAATTCTGCCCTTCTTCTTCTTCTTCATAGATCGGTTTTTTCATCTGGGTATGTTTTTTTCTGATTGTTTTTGTTTGTTCTCGAATCGATCGGTTGTTGATGATAAGATTGGATTTGAAAGACTCGTTTTTTATGTAGTTCATGGTTCAAATATGTGTTATTTTGCTGTGGGTTTCCATCTGAATTGTGAAATGGTAGGGTGAAGGGTTCGAAGCTGTTTCACAGCTTTTGAACAAACCCAAGGGTTATTGCTTTATTATGGTTTATCGGTTGTCCTTTGTGGTTTAATTGTGTGTACCCTATTGATTCCAGCTGCTCTGAAATGAAAATTTGGGTTGAGGCTTTCGCCGTCCATATTTGACCTTGTATTTGGGTGAACTCGATCTTCGGATTTTACCTGAAAATGGGTTTGGTCAGTTTGTTTCTAATAAAAACTGACGATAATTGATTGCGGCCTTTGCAAAATTTAGACCTTTGAATTGTTTGACAGAGTTTGGCTATAGTGTTGTATCTTGGAACTGGTGGGTAGCTAGGTTTTATGTGAATTTTGATTGCCTTTGAAGTGTTTCATACAAAAGGTTTAGCTTCTAGACCATTTTATGCTTTATAGGCGAAGTTGATTATCTCGATGAGGAAATGTATATGCTCATGGACGATTGTTTCAACTATTGTAGTTGCACATTTAGTGATTCACTCTTTCACTGCTGGATTGTGGTCAAGAACATTTTTAATGTGATTCTCATCAACTGCTAGGACTTAAGGATGGCATCTGTGGTTTCAAGTTAGTCTTTTTTTTGTGTCATTGCTAATTGTGATAATAGTTTCTGTACAATAACTTTGTATCACTCACATTACTCCAATGAGTCCAATCTTCATCGTTTTAACCTTTCATCTCTTTACTGTGACAGGTCTGCAAAACCTCACCTCTTCTCTGTGACAGGTCTGTGAATTTTCACAGGACATATTGTCTCTAGTTCCTTGGATATATTTTGACAAGGAGATCCATATTAGCCCTAATGCAAGGGCAGAGGGGTACTATCGGTTCCTTGCCTGAAATGATAGATTTTGATCATGGAAGTTCATCAAATGATGCGGCTATAGATCAGCAAATTTGCTGGAATGGCACACGGAGTCCTGCAGAAAGTCGGATTCCTGACTTTCTACAATCACCTGCTGATATGAATGTTGGTTTTGGGAGTTCCCTTGGCCGGGAACGCCAGAACATGGGCAGATGGTGCTTAGGTGAACCTAGCTCTAGAAACTCACAGGGTGAAGCAAGTCGTGACGAGGGCAAACCAGAATTTGAATGGTCAGTGGATGCTTGTCGTGAAGCTGGTCTGAGGATAGTGGAGCAGCGTTATGAACCAACTAATAACCTTTCACTGGACAACAATGTGAATACTATTTTTGCGCAAAGTTCCAATTCTGATGCGATTCCACAGAATTTGAACTTAAATGCAGGTTTCACTGGTGAAGATGGTGATAACAGTCAAGTCATGGAATGTCCCAACACATACAAGTACAATGTTACGGGAAATGATAGATATCAACCTGTTGGACGCTCAGATCATTTTGTTCTTCCTTCTGCAAGTGCTGGATTTTTAGTGGGAGATAATGATGGCAGACCTGGTTGTTCGCTGGAGGGGCGCCGTGTATCTTGCAAAAGAAAGACGATGGAGGGAAGTTTAGGACAGTCTTCTTTAAGTGGAAGCTGTAGTTACTTTCAGCATACAGAAAGTGGTGCAAGGACTTCTGCTGCTGCTCACTATAATGCAGGCAGTAGTATAAACATATCGTCTCCACCACGTGAGGGAAATCCAAGGCTTGCCGCAGGTGGTAGAGAACAGACTTCTGACAGCCTTCCTGATTCAAATGGTGGAAGAAACTCAGAAAACTATCGCAGAAACTTGCGTGTGAGGATTCAACCATCGAGTCAACAAAACTCTGCACCCTCGACTAGGTTTACTACTGGAAGGGCCGCCAGGCATTCTAGTGGTTCTTCTTCGCAACTTACACCTGGTCTTCTTCCAGTTGATCATAGTCTTGACCTGAGACCAGCACCGGTACTAGATAATTTGAGTTCACAACCCCAGCCAGTTGTTGTCCAGGCTCCTGCTTTGCCACAAAATGTGCAGTCTTTAAGGTGGAACGGTGGTTCAAGCTCAAGAACTGGCAGCTTATCAAACCCTGTGTTTTTGGGGGACAGAGAGGCTCCACCACGTGAGGAAACAAGCTCAAGAAGCATGGCGAGACAGATTTTAGGTCATCCTATTTTTGTGCCTGCAACCGAATTGAGGAATTCTGCAAGACTTTCTGCTGGTTCTTCCAGTAGAAATTTAACAGGTGGAAATGCAAGTATTCCTGGAAATGCAAGTATTCCTGGAAATGTTGCATCTACATCTCGGACTGGCGCAAGTTCAAGTGCTCATCCAGGATCTGCTCCTTCATGGGTTCCTCACCACAGTCCTCATCCGCAGTTTCCTCGAAGGTTATCTGAATATGTTCGTCGATCATTGTTTTCTGCTGCTGGCGAGTCCGGGAACCAGGGCAGTAACTTCATGCCAATGCGTCCTGGTCTTGCATCATCACAAGAGGCTGTGCATTCTTCTGGAGCTGCTAACCTGGGTCATGGGCAGCCTCACCCAAGGTCTGCGTCATGGTTGGAAAGACATGGAGATGGTGGACTCGGGCTTCCCTATTCATTACGTGCCTTGGCTGCTGGCGGTGAAGGAAGTAGCAGGCTTGTATCTGAGGTTTGCACAGAATCCCCTAATTATTGTGATATTATTACAATTACGAAGAGTCCATCTTATCTAATCACTGACTCTATTAAACTTTCACGTTGATCAAGTGTTCTGTTGCTCAATTACTCTCACACTCGTCCTGTTTTGTGGTTTATGGTACATACACGTAAAGCTTATAAAGTTTTCTTTGCGTTCTTCAGCAGATTTGCAATGTCTTGGGTCTCATGCGCAGGGGCGAGAGCTTGCGATTTGAGGTTAGAATGTTTCTTGTGTTTTGTATACTGGAGCACACTCTGTGATCACAGACTGGATAAGAATTTGTTCTCTTGAGAATAATTCCCACTTTGGCTATATTGTGGTTTGCGATTGGCTAGAAATCTTTCTTAGAATCTGAAATTTGAAAATTTATGTGGTTAAAATGGTAAACTGATATGTGAAAGACTTGGAGTCATAAGTGATACTGTTGAATATCAGATGTACTTGGTACTTTATATATCGGGTTCGATGAAGTAACACAACAGCTTGTCTCATTTATATTGTTCTCTGGGACATACATTTTGCTACTTAGGAAAATGAAATGGGTACCTGCGAGATACAAATTAGGTCCATCATCGAGGATTATGTTATAGCAAAAGCATCAGGAAAATTCATGGGCCTTTAATTACAATCTTTAAGATTTTAAGATTTTAGGGCATACAAGAGTTGGTACTCTTGAGTTAGTTTGGGAGGTACGCATATGAATATTATCATAATACCTGGGTTTTGAGTTGGCATCTGATATCTGGTGTTGGCTTTCTTGTTTCAGGATGTGATGATTCTTGACCAGTCGATGCTGTTTGGGGTGGCTGATATTCATGACCGCCATAGGGATATGAGACTTGATGTTGACAATATGTCTTACGAGGTAATTGGTACAGAATATAGATGAAAGTTTTGTTTCCATGTTCATATAAGATTTCTAACTTATAAGAGCTGTTATCTATATAGGAGTTATTGGCTCTAGAAGAGCGCATCGGAAATGTGAACACTGGTTTGAGTGAAGAAATTATATCGAGTCGCTTGAAACAGAAGAAGTATATTGCAGTGGCATCTCAAGCAGAGACGGAGCCATGTTGTGTATGTCAGGTAATAACACTTTCATACCTGTGTCTCAAAGAGTAAGTGCTACTCCCGTCTATTATTGCTTGATTTAACTTCATTATTATTGTTAATGCAGGAGGAATATAATGGAGGAGAGGATCTTGGCATACTTGAATGTGGTCATGATTTCCACAGTGACTGCATCAAACAATGGCTCACTCACAAGAATTTGTGCCCCATTTGTAAAACTACAGCCTTGGCAACATGATTTGACATCAACGATTTTGCAGGCTAGTGATTTCTCTTCAAAGTTTGGCACAGAGGGTTGCCTATGGTTTGGGGCTTGCCTATATTGGTTCAGAGAGTCGGTCCCAATTGCCCAAGCCCCCCCCCCCCCCCTCTCCTTGTCCGTGCATGTTCGATCTGAAGTTGGTCGAATGCGCAACTTCACCTAGTGTCGAGCATCAAGTTTATTATTATTATTATTATTTATTTATTTTCTTCAATTTTATTTAAACCATTGTCTTTCCTATTGGAGGGCAGCAAATTTCAAAGTTGGAAAACAAAACTGCGTACACTGACTTCTTAAGTTTATCAAATGAATGATATTAGGTTTTGGAATTTTGTAATGGCGGTGTTGCTAGCAATTTCTTTTCCGTTTATGTTTTTACGATTTTGCATAGTGGAGTATTGGAGTTATCATGAAATGGTTCAAGTATGTTATGCGTCAAAGAATGCCGGTGTTAGCTGCCAACGCCAACGCGTAGTGGAAGTCTTACACTAGCTAATTCTGGGTGAAGTTGCTTGGAGATGTTCATGACTTGTTGGATGTTTCATCATCGTCATCATGGTTAGGAAGCCAAAGTGATGAAGATGAATTGTAGAACCCGGAATGTTGGAGTATATGGATCAGCTTTGTTTGTTGTACGTTGTTGATTCTTGATTGAGATCTTGGGCCGGCCAACTTTGAATCCGCCGCAGCTGGATATTTTTGTGGTAAATTAGCTTGGAAAATGGAAATGAATGATGATGTAGGTGATAGAGGCACTAATAATAATGTAGTAACACGCTTAAAAGAGACACATCGGGAATTGCAAATTTGGTCCCTTCCCTTTCCCTTGCCTTAGCTTTGGTTTTGAATAATTAATTTCTGACGTTCGGTTGGATAAGACGGTGAGCAAACAAGGACGACATGACATGTTTGACTTTAACACCCCATTCAAGACGTCGAACAAGAATTTTGGTTCAAGTACAATACCTAGTGCGTGAATGCGTGATGATACTTTTCAATACAAATGCGTTATGATATTAGGAATTTATAACGTAACACTAGAATTTCGATAAAAAAAAATGTAACACTAGAATGTTTATTATAATTTTTCCGTACTCTCTTTAGAACATTGACAAACCAACATTAGCTAACTTGTTACAAATAGTGAAATAGAAACGGCACTTGAGTAGTAGCAAGTAGAGGTGATCGGGGGATGAGCAACCTTCTCTTAATTTTCAATTTTATTAGAAAACTTTCATTAATTAGTCGTCAGTTATGATTAGATGTGTTTGGTTCTCTATTCGATAATAGACATTTAAATTTAAGCTGAATTACCATGACCATCTGATCACATTTGAATTTTTAAAATTTTAAAACTAATTTGATGACAAGGGAGACTATCTCGATCAAGTTTTGGTGTCCTCGATTGGCTAAAAGTTCAATGTTGCAGGCACATTTTGTAAATAACTAAAGTTAATAAAAGGGTAGCATGACTAACATCTACGATATGATTAAAACCACAGGAGGTCGAAACGGGTAGTGGCTAGTTGGCCAGCTGCAAGTTGCGGGATATGATATAATTAGCGCGGGAGAGTAATCAAATTGTGAGGTCGAGATTTAAACCCCACTCACTCTCTTTTAACCCAAAAATAAACTGCACCGAATACGAGACAAAACGGAAAAACGCAGAAATAACAACACTACAGCATGCAGCACCAGATTAGTTAAAGTTAAAACAATCGATCTCTAGATCTTCTTCGTCTCAGCTCGAGCTTTCAACTATGGCCGATCTGTACGGAACGCCGGCGGCGGAATCTGAAGAAATTTCCAACATCTTAAGCCAGCTCCTCCACGGCTCATCCAATAATTACACGCAGCTGCTGCATTCCTCTGCGCCGCCTCATACGACGGCGTCGTCTCACGTATCGTCCGCCCCCGACGACTTCAATTTTGACTCAAGGAGGATTTCGTCCGAGAATGATCTCGGTGACAGTGAGGTATCCCTTTTTTGTTTTGTTTCCTATTGGAATTGTTTGACTCGGAAATTTGATATCTTTGAGGGGTTTTGGTGGATTAATTAGAAGGAACCCGTAGCGTCGGAGGCGCCTTTAAGCTCAGCTCCGCCGCGTAATTCGTCCAAGAGAAGCAGAGCAGCGGAGGTTCATAACATGACAGAAAAGGTAAGGAATTTATTTTATTTTATTTTATTTTGGCGAGACATGGAATTTTGATTCTTTGGGTTGGACAGAGGAGAAGGAATAAGATTAACGAGAAAATGAAAGCCTTGCAGAACCTGATTCCGAATTCTAACAAGGTATTCTTCTTTTCAGATTTAAGTTACAATCTTTTGGGTTTTGTTTTTTGGAATGGATGATCTGAGATATGTTTTTGTTGTTAGACTGACAAGGCTTCGATGCTGGATGAAGCAATTGAATATTTGAAGCAGCTTCAGCTTCAAGTACAGGTCAGTTGGTGTTCACTGTTTTGCTTTTGGATACACTTTTCATGACAAGACATGTTTAACTGCTCTGAGGCTTTTCGCTACACTGGTGATTTTCTGTTGTGTGAATTCAAACTTAAGGAAGGAATCTTTTGAGTTTTGAGTACTATTATTGCTATTTTTTGCAGCAACAATATGCAACACATGCAGTTGAAAGAGTGATCTTTGCTTTGAAGCACAGTCGTCGTGTAGCAATAGTTTTGTTTGTAGAGACTACTCAGACTAGATTTGAGATTAACAAAGTTTACAGTTATGCATTGTCTTGAACAACCTAGTTTTAGCTAATTAGCAAGTTTGCTAGTCTTCAATTAAAAATTTGTATCAAATAGGCTGTTTGGCATGACTCAAGTTTAAACTTGAGCTTTCTGAAGATGCATATCGTACTCTTTGTTTCAGGTTTCTTTGACACTGTACATGAGTGCTAATAGTGCAATTGTTCTAGTGTGATGGTCACGTATTGCCTGAAACAGTGTCATGGGTCACACTCGTTAAACATTCTAGTCTTCTAGCTCTGCAAACTGAACCTAGTTGTTGTCTAACCATCTTTGTTTCATGAGCAGCTTAACTAGGACCAGGTTATGCACTATGTTTAGACTGCTCCTTCCGTGTTGTCTCTTGAGACTGTTACTTCAAACTCTCCGTATAAAGCTGTGATATTGTTTTTTCTTCTGATTGTGTTGCAGATGTTAATGATGAGGAATGGACTGAGTTTGCACCCAATGTGCTTACCGGGAGTTATGCAGCATGCCCAGTTGCCTCTTATTGGATTAGGTTTTGAGGAAGGAAGTAACAGAGCTCCAAACTCTAACAGAGCAAGCGCATGTTACGGCAATGAAGAGAACTCGATGCAATCTGCTTATGACATCTCTGGTGGATGTACAAACTTGAATCAGCCATTGGTCATACCCTCAGCTGCAAATGTCCCTACTTCGGAAGCCTCATTTTCTTTTGAACCATCAGCTCCAGCTTACTACAGACCCTTCTTTGACACCACATCTTCTAAGGTAACGCAAGTTTACAACTATATATGTATTAATATATTAGTCTTTGAGGAATTAATGCTGGTCAATTTTCTTGCTATGTGAAGGAACTATTATTCAGTGATGATGTACCGCCTTCAGATTCTAATCGGACTGTGATAAATTTGTCATCAGATACTGATAAGGTATCCTCGAAGTTGTCAAAAAGCCCTGAAGTATGACATTTGAATCATCTTAATTACCGAGACTCCTTTTGTTCAACCAAGAAACCACCATCATCTTAATTACTGAGACTCCTTTTGTTCAAAACTGCTGATATTTTTCACAGAATTATTGACCCCTCCAAAATGTAACAGGCTTCTCAACGAGATTGTGGCATATTGTCTGCTCACACTTCTTAACTTTTACTTGTAAAAAGTCGCTCACTAGCCTCGGATGAATGGTCGCATTGTTGGCTAATTTATTATGAAGATCTGTCTGCTCACATTATTGCAAAGAGCATTGGATTCTTAGAACCAAATCCTTATTATATACATGATACTTGACATATTTTATTTAGCAGGTAGAGAGCTTTTTATGGAGAATGTTGTCATAGCATCACAAGTTGCATCATTTGAGGACAGAAAAGGAGAAAGTTACTAAAACTGAAACTTAAGCCTATGCCGTAGCAGCATGTGAAATGAATTTGTGCGTCTTTTTCATCATGATCTCATACTTCAATACGAGTATAAGCTAGTAAACTATCAACAAGACAACAAGGCCAGATCAGAGATTTTTTGGCCCCAATAGAGACGATGTGTGTCACTGTTACATATACTTCGTAACCTAATTCTGTTGTGCATGGAACATGCTTGATGCTAACAGTGTGACCTAAGAGTATGACAAACAGACCACCACACATTACTTTGGCCGAAGAGCTAGCTGTATCGAAGGAGGCAGTCCTGTTTTTGTTCTAATTTTTCCTTTTCTTCCTTTTTTTGCAATGTCTTCTTGTGGTTTCTTTCCTGTAATAGAGTCTGCAAGTCCCTAAGTTCCTAACTCACCACAAATGAGGTTTGCTTGCAAACTGTGGTTAACAGGAGCAAAAGAGCTTTTGCCAGCTGGTGGGTACCCAGTCTAGTGCTACAAGTCCACCTCCATCAATGGTCCAATAGTGGACACAAAAAAACGGCCCAATTCGAGTAAGTAACATCCTTCGAGTACTCACTTTTTTCTTCTTATGGATCATCATACTGTATATTCGTATTTCTTACAGAGTGGCTGCATATGAAGTGCAGGGATGACAATAATATCATAAGGTAGGGTATTCATGGGTATTCGACTCTAATAAGAAAAATTTATGGGTAAAAATCGGTAATAGATACGGGTGTATCTAATATTTTAATTTTGAAAACGGATACGGGGGAGGGTATGGTATTTTAGTATTCATATCCATACCCACTCAATAAAAATATTAAACTTAATTTATATATATTATATATATTAATATTACATATAATAATTATTTAATATAAGGTTTTAAAATAAATAATCATATATTTACCTATATATATAGATCAAACCCTAGTACTCTACTACCATAGCTATTTTTCCATGTCGTTTATCCCTCAGTTTGTGAATTGCTTAGTTTTTAGATGACCATCATGCAACCTTCAGTCAATGACCCCAATCATCTTGAGAATCAAGTTTCTCCGATAGCTAAAAATGAGAACATTTCTACATAGATAGTTATAAATTTTAAATAAACTAGACTTGTGTTGGTTACATTTGGTCAATTTTTCATAAATTTTTTTTATATATTTTTTGGATTATAGTTTTGCTTATAATCGTTTTTACCTTGTTAACATATTGTTTTATGGGTAACGGGTGGGTACAGATATCATGGTATCCAACGGATACATGTATGGGTATTATGTAATAGAATATTACGAATATCAAGGCGGGTACGGGTACGGGCACAAAATATAAACTCGGATACGTGTATGATATTTTATATTCGTACTCTATTCTATCCATTGTCATCCCTAATGGAGTGGTGTTAGAGTATTTTCTTTTGAATCTAGCTCCTCTACAATTTTTATTTGTGAAGTTTCATGAAAGATCATGAAGATAATGGCACACCTAAGTTTTAAGACATGCACAAACACACGCACTCGCACAAGCACAAGCACACGCACGTGCACACCTTCTTAACATCAACATTGGCTCCGCACACTCCACACCACATGAGCCCTTCGAAAAGATGTTAGTTGGCTCGCACACTCACACCGAGCTTTTGACAAGATGTTCCGTTGCTCCACACACCAAGATTGGATGCAAATTCTAGATTGTTTCACGTGTCAACCTGGTAGTTAGGTTGCACGTGAGGGAATGTGTTAAATTATTGAGAATTATGGTTAATAGGTAGTCCTCGATTGTATAAGATTCTACTTGGTTATTATTATTTTGTTAGGATACTTCTTTGTACGTCACTAGATATACTTTATGATGAGATGAATGTAACACACCACAAGCATAATACAAGTATCACAAGCACATCAACATTGTGATCACATTCCATACCAATATATTTTTTTAGTCTTTGAAATTTGATTTATTACTGGACAACCGTCGAAACCCCTTAATCATCTCTTCCATCAATCATGTATTTATATTATGGGTTGGAGTTGTACGTATTGGTATAATTGTTGCCTCCAAATTCAGATTACTCTCTGGATTTGGCCGGTTTGGCTGCTTTGTTTTCTTAATTTGCAACTTGGTAATCAGAATTTTTATCCCTAACAAAAAATGAGGAAATAAAACATCATTCAATTGAAAATAGAGAGGGTATTTATGAGGAGAGTGGCGCATAATAAATTAGAATCAGAAAGATTAATGTCAGTTAGAACTTGGATAAACACCGTTGACCTTTTGTTTATTTAATGAGTCGTATATATTTTTTAAGTTGTTGTGGCATTATCTAGACCATTGGAAGAATGTAGGTGGCTAAGATTCAACGAACTTTAAGAAATTTCACAAATAAAAACTGTAGAGGAGTCGGATCCTTTTCTTCTCTTGTCACCAAAAGTAAATTACATTTTAATTTCGACCAAATACCGAGTCATAATATTCTAATGACACAAATCACACAATTATTATAAACTTACGAACTCGATCACTAAATTAGAAAACATATTCAATAGATATGCGTAGCGTGCAGAGATCGGAGTCAACACACAATTATTAAAACATGTCTTAATTTGATTAATCGAATATTGGCGTCATTATATTATTACTAACTAGTGCCACTGGCAACGGCCACGGATTTTCTAATCATTTGTTCTCTAAGAGCAAGTGCACCGGGGCGGATTTCGCCGGCAACTGCTCGAGCACGAGGGAGGGGCCCGCCGGCAAGTGCTCGGAGGCCGAAAATGAGGGGCGCACCGGGGCGAAGCTGCTCGAGCAGATCGGAGGGGAGGAGAGCTCGAGCTCGAGCTCGAGCAGAAAGAGAGCGAGCTGCTGCTCGCGCAGCTGGCGGACCCCACTTCAAGTGGGTGACGTCAGCTGACGCAAGTTTTTTTTTTTTTTTTTTACTTAAGGTAAAAGGTGAAAAAAGAAACTTACCAACCAATCAGTACGTGCCACGTGGCACGGCAGAAACAAAAAAAAAAGTAACGGGCCAGTTGATCTGGTCCGTAGATTTCGAATTCAAAAGTTGATCCAACGGCTCAGATTCAACCAGAAAAATCAGAACGGATATAAACGGTAATACCCAAAATATTTACAAAAAAATTGCAAAAAAATCCCAAAAAATTGCAAAAAAATCCGAAAAAATTGCATATCATCCCCTACTATTTTCCTATAAATACTACACAACTTTTTTCACAACTCACTTCTCATTTGTGCACTACAAATTTCACATCTCCATCCATCTCTTCTCCATCTCTACTTTCATTTTCGTGAGCATTTTTTTGAAATGGCCCATTGGCTTCGTTCCGAAGATTTGCAAATGTGCATCTCTTTCGCACGTCATAGTATCGATGAAGTCAACGGCAACAAACAAAGGAAAGATAAATTGTGGGAGAAAATTCACGCCGATTACATGGAAAATTGGGTACCATCGGAAGGAGAAACACCTCGAGAGGAGCCTAGGTCTCAAATTGCGCTTGCGTCGCACTACAATAAATTCAATATACTATTGCAGAAATGGGGTCAATGTTTGCGAGACGCACGTAAACGTAGAGCTAGCGGCACTTCTCACATGGATGAGGTAACTACTTATAATCTAATTTTTATTTAATTTCATTTTTATTTAATTTCTCTCATAATCTCATTTTTATTTAATTTCTCTCATAATCTCATTTTTATTTTACCTATTTAATTTCATTTTTATTTCATTTCATTTTTATTTAATTTGTACTATGTAATTAATTAATTTAGTAAATTTGAATTAACTTTTTGTATGTCAATTTAATTTAATTAATTTACTGTATTTTTTTAGATTAAACAAGCTCAAGCATACTACTATGCCGCTAAGAAACGACCGTTCACCCACTTTGAATGTTATGAAGTTCTTAAGGACCATCCAAGTTACCGCGAGGTTGAACCAAGCACTCCGTCTCCGTTTGTTGGCTCATATGAAGATACTCCCTCCGTTACCGGATCATCTCCAATCGTAAATTTGGGTGATGAAGGAGACTTGAATGAAGCATCACCCGCCTGCGTTGGCACCGGTTCGTCGAGTCCGGTAAGACCAATGGGATGCAAGGCGGCAAAGGAATCAAGGCGTCATAAGAAACAAGGTAAGACTCCTATTGATCAACGCACTGAGGTTTTGCAAACTATGGCAAGTGATCAAGCAGCGTGGCATTCCACGAGAAAGATACAAAATGAAAGTCAGCTCAATTATTACGCCAAGTATATAGAACTTCAAGAACGAAAAGAAGCAAGGGCGGAAACTGAGCTCCAAATAAAGAAACATGAGGAAGAAGCAAGGATCATGACCATGAACTTGGAGGCTATGACCCCGATCTCCAAAAGGTACTTTACCAAGAGGAAACTAGCTATCCTTAAGGAATCAGAAGATAAGGATGGCGAAGCTTCCGATGATACATTTGCGGATTGTTATCAACCACGCGTACTCTTTCCACAGTAATTATCGTGCCATTATGTTTTCATTATGTTTTCATTATCTTTCCATTATGTATTTGAATTTTCGAGAAATAAAATTGCATGTGCTTTATGAAATAACTTGTCTGCGTAGAGGCAAAATCTAACATTTAAAATTCAAACACATCATATTTATTACACAATTTCAACTATCGAAACACACTTACTGAATTGAAAGCACATTTATGAAAATTAAGCACACATAGTAAAAATTTAAACACAATTAATTATAGTCTTTCTCCAGTCTCAAGCATCCAGTTGTGCTTCACCAGGTCCTTCTGAAGTTCGTTATGGATATAAACAGATTGGAGATCGGCAACACGATCATGAAACCGTGACATATTATCCCCATCTCTACTCATTGGCTGAAAAGGAATTCGATTCCCATCCTCATCAACAGGCCCATCATAAACTTGGAAAGCTCGTACTGGGTTTTGCATATCTTCTTCTGCATTCTCTTCAAACTCTTCATCTACGAACTCACTCTCAACTATCATGTTATGCAATATGATGCAGGCTAACATGATAGTTTTGATCACCGATTTCTTGTGCAATGTACAACTATGACGGATAATTGCCCATCGGGATTGCAGGATGCCAAAACATCTTTCCACATCTTTCCGGTATGACTCCTGTTTCTTTGCAAACAACTTATCTGGCGGTGTTTGGGGGTTAGAAATTGTTTTCACAAATGTAGAGTACCTTGGGTATATTCCGTCTGCAAGAAAATAAGCGTTGGAATACCGCTCTTCATTCACTTCATATACGGCGGTTGGGCTTCTTCCGGCAAGGAGTTCGTCAAACACATCTGATTGGTGGAGCACATTAATGTCGTTTTGAGCGCCTGGAACCCCGAAGAAACTGTGCCATATCCATGTATCATACGAGGCCACTGCCTCTAAGATAATGGTGGGACGACCCTTTCGCCCTGAGTACGCCCCTTGATGAGCTGTTGGACAATTCTTCCATTCCCAGTGCATGCAGTCGATGCTTCCAATCATACCTGGAAAACCTCGTTGTTGGCCCTTAGCTAGAAGCCGTATGAGGTCACATTCTGTTGGAGGGCGGAGGTAACGTTGACCGTAAAGGAGAACCACTTGTCGGCAAAACTCCTTCGTACATTCTAGTGTAGTGGATTCACCCATCCTTGTGATTTCAGCGCACTGATCTGCGGCTGCGCCGTAAGCCAGCATTCGCAGCGCAGCGGTCATCTTTTGTTGGGGGAGGAGGCCTAGCAATCCAGTGGCATCCGGTCTCTGATGCCAATATTCGTCGAAATTGCAGAGACCCGTCATGAGAGTGTTGAATAAGTCTCTGCTCATTCGGTACCTTCGCCGAAATTCTTGCACGTTGAAGATCGGGCGTTCGATGAAGTAATCTTGCAGGAGATTATCTCCCCTGGACGCCCTCAATCTTTGTCGATTTGCTTTACGACCTCGACGTGATCCACCACCATGCGGTTCATCATCAAGTTGTGCCACCTCCACGGCCACGAGATCCACGAAAGATTGCTCTATCTCGTCATCCTCCTCGTTTTGTAGTTGCCTCATTCGAAAAAAGTTGTCGAAGCTAAAAGGATTCATCGAAATTTGATGATTCAAGGATTGGAAATTGTGGTGATTGGTGTGATAGGAATGAGAGAGATGATAATTTTATACCAAAAGCTCACCGACACCGACAATCGGCTTCAATTATTTCGTTATCCGGAGATGACACGTGTCGCAATCTCATTCGTCGGAAATCTCACCGACAATCGGCCTCAATTATTTCGTCGATATTGTTATCCGGAGATGACACGTGTCGCAATCTCATTCGTCGGAAATCTCACCGACAATCGGCCCCAATTATTTCGCACATATCGTTATCCGGAGATGACACTTGTCGCAATCTCAGTGGTCTGAAATCTCACCGGCAATCCGGTTCAATTATTTTGTCGAAATCGTAATTACGTGATAACACGTGTCACGCCCTCATTCGCTTAGCGAATAGTAACTGCTAGAGCAGTTGGTGAACTGGTGCGTGCAGTTTTGGAACTGCTTGAGCAGTTCTGGGATTGGCAACTGCCAGAGCAGTTTCCGGCAACTGCTTGAGCAGTTGATGGAAAATGGGTGCGGATGCTCTAAACACAAACACACACAGACATAAGTAAGAGCATCTGTGCACCGTTGCTCAAGTAAAAGCAAACCAATATCCTATTTTACTCAAGTAAATCAGTTTTTTGACATACCCATTCATTATTTGCTTGAACAAGTTTATTTTGTCATGTTGTTAAATGTTAAAAATTTATTTACCGGATAGATTTACAACTAATAATAATGACACGTGTCATTATCGAAAATAATTATACAAAATTTCGATAAGACTTTTGACTAATAGAAAATTGACACGTGTCACTGCCACATGTTGTTGTCGAAAAAATAATTGGACTAGATTTTCAGTAAGATTTTCGACAAATGACGATGTAACATGTGTCGATACGAGAAAGCGTCGTCGACAAAATGATAGGACCATATTTCTGGTAAGATTTTTGACCAATTACGAAGCGACACGTGTCACTACGAGATAACGTTGTCAACAAAATAATTGAACCAGATTTCCGATATGATTTTTGTCCAATGATGATGCGACACATGTGTTCATCTTCAAATATCTGATTATCTACAATTGGCTAGAAAACGTTCATCTCTTACTCATTCTATATTCACACCATCTACAAGTCTCTTCCAGTCCGAGCAGAGAACACATCCCTTTAAACACATAACAATATTTCCTTGTTCATCAATTTGATGAATCCTTTCAGTTTCCTTAATTTTTTTTCAGGCGGAGACAACGTCAACAAGAAGAGAATGACGATATGGAGCAATCATTCGTCAATCAGGTGGTCATGGCGGAAGCATAACACGACTATAACTCACCACGAGTAAGCGGTTCACGCCGCGGTAAAAAACCAAATTGACCAAGACAGAGGGAGTCGAGGGGACGCAATCTCATGAAAGATTACTTCATCCCACGTTCGAACTTTAACGCGGTAGAATTTCGCCGAAGGTATACGATGAGCAGAGACCGATTCAACATTATCATGACGGATCTCTGCAACCACGACCAATCTTGACATCAAAGAGCAGGCACCACTGGATTTCTAGGGCTTCTTCCCCAACAAAAGATGACCGGGGCTTTACGAATGCTGGCGTACCGGGCAGCCGCGGATCAGTGTACTGAATTTACAAGGATGGGGGAATCGACTACCCCTGAATGTATGAAGAATTTTTATAGCTAAGTAGTTCACCTCTATGGTCCAAGATACCTCCACAGTCCAACACCGACAGACCTCATGCGACTACTAGCTAAAGGCCAATGCCGAGGCTTTCCAGGTATGATTAGAAGCATCGACTGCATGCACTGAGAATGGAAGAACTGCTCAACCGCCTATCAAGGGGCATACTCGAGGCAAAAGTTTTGACCAACGGTTATCCTGGAGGTGGTGGCCTCGTATGATACGTGGATATGACACAGTTTCTTTGGGTGTCCTGGAGCTAAAAATGACATTAACGTGCTCCACCTATCGAATGTGTTCCTAGAGATCCTTGTCGGAAGAGGCCCAAGTGCCGTCTACGAAGTCCACGGAGAGAGGTACTCCACCGCTTATTATTTGGCTGACAGAATATATCCAATGTACTGTACATTTGTCAAAATAATTCTCAATCTCCAGATGCCGCAAGATAAGCTCTTCGCAAATAAATAAGAGGTATACCAGAAAGATGTGGAGAGGGCATTTGGTATCTTACAATCTCGATGGGCAATTATTCCTTTTGAGCCAATCAGTAGAGATGAAGCTAATATACAAGCCAATCAGTAGAGATGAAGCTAATATACAACGGTTTCACAACCGTGTTGCCAATTTCGAATCTGGTTACATCCATACAGAGCTCTAGAAGGACTTGGTGAAGCACAATTGAAAGTTAGAAACCGGTGAAATACTCTAAATATTAGTCTAAATATGCGAGTTTCAATTTTATTTTGTGTTTTCATTAAGAGTGTGTTTAATTTTAGTATGTATTTCAATTCCATCTTAATAAATAAATTGAATCGGCTAAATAATATATAGACGATTTGTCGTAACAAATGAGCTAAGAAAATTGAATATTTTTAATAAATGAATACAAGTACACTTTCTTCATGAGAGTTGTAAAGTATTTTATTGCGAGCTCGTACGAATTTTCGTATTATTTTTCAGACTCTCAAACTATTTATTATGATTTTTAGATGCTTTCATTTTAATTTGAGTTTATTAAAAATAACTATTTATTTAAATCTGGACCGTTGGATCAAAATTCGAAATCAAAATCAAAGGCCCAGATCTAGTGGACAGTTGGAGTGTAAAACCCACTCGGTCAGCCACGTGTCAGCCACTCATTCGTTCGTTACTTATTCATTTTTTTTAACTCTTTTAACAGAAGAAAAAATGGAATGCGCCTGATGTCACACACGTGCCGTGGGCTCCACCAAACGCTCGAGCAGACGTCGGAGTAAATTTTGCTCGACAGATCGACAGAGCAAATCGTTAACGATGATTGCTCGATCGATTTAGTCCCACTGCTCAATTGTTTCTGAATTTGCTCGAGCAAACTCGGTCAGACCTACTAATTGTTCGAGCAAAACCTCGCCGGTATAGATGCTCTAAAAGAAGCCGTAACCAAACCTTAGCGAGCACCATATTTGAATAACCAACTTTTCCTAGTCAGCACCATATCCAATAACAAATAATTCGACTAAATTATTATCATCATTAATTAGGGGCACAAAGTTAGTAGAGTATAATTTTAAGCACTATCTTTCCCTACAAGCTAGCTACAAATCCAGTATTGCAGTATTGTATTGTTGCACCCTCCAATCTTGTTTCTTTACAGTTTACACGTAACATACTGCGTTCAATTACATTGAATACTGAATATGTATGGTTGCTAGATACCTGCACGAACAACCCATTTTTTTATACTAACATCTTTTGTATTGTATTGTATTGGTTTGATACTTTGGTTCGAATGGTTTATTATCGTTTCTATGACCACAGTGGAAGCAGCACAACACAAATCTTATCAAAGCTCTCCATACGAACATGAACGATCATTTTTATCCTTTTGGCTACACGAATGATTTATCGTCTAATACGAACTCTCTTCTCTTTAAAGATGTATTATATGTTATCATTTATATGAAACACACGAGTCACGGGAAGCTAGCGCAATACAAAATGACAAAACCAATCGAACTGTACATACATGTCCGAATTCGAATAGAGAAAAAAAGAGTCACATTGACTATTGAATCTAATGAATAAATTTCAGCAAAACACCAATTATAATGACGAGGAGAAAGAGATACGATTCCCAGTAGTGTACACGTAGAGGAAGACTTTAATGGAGTCGAAAGATACGGTCAATAATAATAATAAATAGTAAAGAGAAGAAAGAAGAAGGTCGTAGTGGGACGGATTCTCATCATCATTGCCGATACCGGCACTCTTTCTCTTTCATGTCCCACACATTCTGACTCTCAATGTTTTTCTTCCCACTCTCTCTTGCTCACTGTAATCAATCGATCTCCATCACTCTATGTCTCTCTCTCTCTTCTATGGAAGAACAAACTCTTCACTACTGAAGACCAAAAGAACAAGAGAGAAAAAGAGAGTAGATAAAATTAAATTAAAAAGGGAACAATGTCCGGGTACTCATTTCTTAACGAGCAGCTTTCCCGCCGGACCTCCATTTTCGGACTACGCTTGTGGGTCGTTCTCGGAATCTGCGTCGGAGCCGCCATAGTTATCGTCCTCTTCCTCATCTCTCTCTGGTTCACTTCACGCAGAAACAACAACAGCAGAAACAACACCTCATCTTCAACATCCAAGCTCCCCGTTCAGAACCCAACAACAATCCCAAATGTCTCCAAAGAGATCCAAGAAATCCGAATCGTCGACAACCCGCCCGACCCGAAGCCACCGGCCCACCACCCCGACCCGGTTGCTGCCGACCCGGTTCCATTGCATGAGGAGGAGAGCACTGCTGGGCGGCAGCAGCAGCAGCAGCAGAGAATTCACATTGAAATTGGCAAGGACCATCGGATTTCGTACCCGGAGAAAGTCGGCAGCGGCGGTGGAGGTGGGTCGTCGTACGGGAGCGGCGACCAGGGGGCGATTTCTGGGCCGGAAGTTTCGCATTTGGGTTGGGGACATTGGTATACTCTGAGAGAGCTTGAGGATGCTACTAATGGGTTTGCCGATGAGAATGTGATTGGTGAAGGTGGCTATGGGATTGTGTATCAAGGTGTTTTGGAGGATCATTCTATGGTTGCTGTCAAGAATCTGCTCAATAACAAGTAAGTTAGTTGCGTTTGTATTGAATTCATGGTAAAGTTGAGGTCTTTATCATGTTTGTGATGAGCCCAGTTGGGAATTCGAACGAAGATGGGATCTTTTTCATGGATTGTGATGGAAAGCTTGATGATTTGGATGGTTTGGTGCAGGGGACAAGCTGAGAAGGAGTTCAAAGTTGAAGTTGAAGCAATTGGTCGTGTTCGGCACAAGAATTTAGTGAGATTGCTTGGCTATTGTGCTGAAGGTGCTCATAGGTATAATTCATCTTCTCTTGGGTTGTCTTGCATCTTCCTCTGATCTTTCGTTTTAGCACATTTTTCGTAATCTGCTTGGAATTGGGCTTTTGTAGGATGCTTGTGTATGAGTATGTTGACAATGGGAACTTGGAACAATGGCTTCATGGAGATGTCGGACCTCAGAGTCCTCTTACTTGGGAGATTCGTATGAACATAATACTTGGGACAGCAAAAGGGTATTTCTTGAATCGAATGACCTCAGTTTTTGGATCTTTTGATATCTATACTAAACTTTGCTGGTATGGTAGGTTGACGTACTTGCATGAAGGCCTTGAGCCCAAGGTTGTTCACCGTGATATTAAGTCGAGCAACATCTTACTTGATAAGCAGTGGAATTCGAAAGTATCTGACTTTGGTCTAGCAAAGCTCCTGGGTTCAGAATTCAGTTACGTGACAACTCGTGTTATGGGAACATTCGGGTTAGTTGATCTTCTTACTTAACTAAAGTTGTTTCAGGTATGGATGTCCAGATGAAATCCTGACCGCTCGTAGAATTCAAATACATATTTGGTTTTGTTTCACAGATATGTAGCTCCAGAGTATGCTAGTACTGGCATGTTGAATGAAAGAAGTGATGTTTATAGCTTTGGGATTCTCATAATGGAGATCATTTCAGGGAGAAACCCAGTGGACTATAGCAGGCCTGCAGGAGAGGTTTGTTTTTTTAAGCAAGATTAGTTAATAACATTATCTCACAACCAGAATGACTAGAACTAACTAGTGATCAAACTTCAGGTGAATCTAGTTGAATGGCTCAAAACAATGGTTACCAATCGGACTGCTGAGGGAGTTTTGGATCCTAAGTTGCCAGAGAAGCCATCTTCCAGGGCACTGAAGCGTGCTCTTCTGGTTGCCTTACGTTGCGTGGACCCAAATGCTCAGAAGAGGCCGAAAATGGGGCATGTGGTACATATGCTTGAAGCTGATGAGTTCCCCTTCCGAGATGTAAGTTTTCAATCGATTTACCTACATCCTTTTAACTTATGTTTCCTAGCCATTGTGTAGAGATATACCTACTATGAAACTAATGTCTACATCTCTCTTTGTTGGTCTTATTCATATGGTGGTAACCTTTCCCTGTTTTTTCATGATGAGAGAAATGCCATTTGTGTTCAGCAAATTTTTGATAGTTTTGAGCACTGTTCTGTGTTTAATGTGGATGGATATGGATTTCTCATCCATTACTTTTTTACAATTATTTTCAGGACCGCAGGCCTGGGAGAGAATATGGACGCTCACCGCGTGATGCTACAAAGCGGGTAATGGAATCTGGTGACAGTAGCGGATATGATAGTGGTGTGCAAACTAACCTGTCAGTATTGAGAAAGCCAGAAGTTGAAGAAGAGCCTTAGCCTCACACCAGTTTCATGTGTAAGATGAATTGACACCTTGTTTTACTCATCTACATCGGTCTAGAGCTAAATCTACTGTTACCTAAGTCTCTGTATAGGTAGCCAGTCATGTCAATATGAGGTTGCAGTCCAGCATTTGTTCCCTTCTCTTAATGTAATTGTGATCATCAAAACCGTATTCTGCCGCTTCCCACTGGCTGTTGTTGTATAGCCTTAGTTAAAGTAGATCGTTTCATTTCTCTGTGTCTCCAAGCCTGTCATAAGCATCATATGATCCCAAACTTTCTTCTGTCTGTCTTTTCTTTGACTTCTGTCGGTGTGTTTTTGGTTCTGTCAAATTGTAAATCCTAATTTCTCAACAACAAAAAATCCTGTAATGAAACTAAAATATAACTTCCCGGTCCTACAATTCACATGAGTTGATCACAATTGATTTCCTCAACTAACTTTGGGCATAAAGAGTGTGGGACTCTCTTTGTTGAACAAGAAACCTTGACAGCTATGAGTGAATGTAAATCGTTTTGTTGGTTTTGTGTTTTGTGCCTTTGTGAAAGTTATTTGGCGGACCTTCTTCTTCATGTTCCTTATCTTCAGGCTTTTTGTTCCATTCTGCTCATTTGGTCCCGCACCAAACTATTGTTGGTGGTTTTAAGCCATTTGGACAGAAAATCTTTGGTTTTGACATTCAGCTTTTGTTTCAAACTTTAGAAGACTTTATTTCCAAATACAGAATAAGTAAAGCTACTAACAAGAACACAGCACATGAAAGAGACTTTCCACAATGGTCTGTCTACCTCTCACAGCTATAGATAGTCTTCGATGAATTGATGTGAACCAGGCTTTTAATTTCTGTTAGAGATGAGATTTTTTTTGTCAAAATTAGATGAGATTTTTTGGGGGTCAAAATTAGAGATGAGTAGAACTGTACAAGTATATAAGCATGTCTTTATTTTTCTTTTCTCTTTGATAGCGAGTTGTGCATAGTTTTTGAAAGTTGAAACTTTGACCAATTTTGTGTTATGTTGAAAAATCTAGAGGATGCCATAATAGTTAGATTATTATTCCTTATTCAGCACATGAATCATGAATGGAAATGCTGATATCGTCTAGAAACTAAGTGCTACTACCGGACTTGATACTATGTGGTTATACTGGTCAATCCAGTATAGATAACCATAGGTCACATTTGGAGCATGGCTATCAACCTCTACGCTCAAAGTGAAACCCTGCTCTTGATTTTTGCCAGTGAATACCAGAGTACTAGGATGTACTGTAATCCTCATTCCTTTAGGAACATCTAAATATGATCGGTAGGTTGATGTATCCTCCCCCACGTTTGTCACAACCCTGTTAAAGTTTTTGGCTTTCATAGAGTCGGTTCTGCTAAAGATGGCCATAAAAGAAGGGTAGTTTAGCTCTGCAGGTTTTGAGCTGCAGTGCCACCGGCTTCGTCTGATGACGGCTCTCATCTGCTTGGGGTTGTAGCCAAGGCCACAAAGAAACTCAATGTATTCCTGCGCATTCATGTCGTATATTAGTCCAGGGTTCATGGCTCTGTTTGGGTTGATATGGCCTGCTCCAAACTGTAAAGGCGTGGTAGGAAGACCATTTGATTGCTCCTTTATTGTGGTATGCGTGTTGTCAAGTGTGTATGCTGTGGTCATGATTGCTGATCGAATGGCTGCTGGACTCCATTCTCGATGAACAGCCTTGAGCAGAGCTGCCACACCAGCAACATGGGGTGCTGCCATTGATGTCCCAGACATTAGTGCATAATCTGTCGCTAAATCATAACCGTGTACTTTCAGGACTGGCTTGTTAGGTGCATCAGCAGCGAGCACATCGACTCCTGGAGCAAGGACGTCGGGTTTTAGTATTCCTGGAGTGATTGGGTCTGGTCCTCTTGAAGAGAAATCAGCTACTGTTGGTGCTGGTTTTGTTCCCAATTTGGTGTGCACAAAACTCAGGCTCTTCACTTTAGTTGTATTGACCTGTGTTGCATACTCTTTAATCAAGTCCCCTGAAGCAAATGGAACAATGATAGCAGGACTGGCGAAGTCTTCTTGTTCTAGGTTCCACACATCTGTCATGAAGATTCCAGCATAAGCACCTGCTGTCTGTACCGCATTCTTTTGTACATAGAAGTCAGTGTCCTTCGTAGCATCACAGAAGACTACCTTCCCAGCTACTTCTTTATGATCCAGTACTCCATCATATCTACATGTTGCTTTATTCACGTCATCTTTACCGTAGTACAATGGCACATCAGTAATGTAAACACTCTCTGGGAAGTAGGATGCTCCTTCAACCGTGAAGCCATTATCTAGAGTCAGAATTGCAGTCAAGGTGCGATCAAGTGTGCCGGCCGCTACTGTGGTGATCCAGGGTGCTCCATTTTGTGTTGAATTGTAATCCGGCCCATCATTTCCAGCAGCACAAACCACGAATATTCCCTTTTCAAGAGCCGAGAGGGATGCAATGGCAATGACATCGTTGAAATAAGGTCCGGACTCAAAGCCTAAAGACAGTGACATGATATCGACACCATCAGATATCGCCTGGTCCATTCCTGCAAGAACATCACTAGCTGCACTTTCTTCCGAGTCTGTTGTAAATAGGACCTTGTACATTGCAACATGGGCACGTGGCGCCACCCCTCTAGCTGTGCCTTTTGCATATCCGAACTGACTGGCTCCGGCTACATGATTACCTGCAGCTGTTGATGACGTGTGAGTCCCATGACCAAGCCAGTCTCTAGGAGAATCATAGTCCTCTTTCGTCGAAATTTTGATTCCTGCTGCTTTGAGGCCTTTGCTAAAGGATCGAGCCCCAATGAGCTTGTTGTTGCAGAGAGATGGGCTGAACTCTGTTCCATTCTCACATGTACCTTTCCATCTTTTCGGCACTTGGGGCATTCCCCAGTCACCAAAACTCTTGCTCTCTGGCCAAACTCCGGTATCTATCATTCCTATGATCACGTCTTGGCCGGATGAGGAAGCATGCAATAGGCCAGAGTTCTGTCTTAGTCCTAGAAACTTGGGGCTGTGTGTAGTGAAGAGCTTCCCAAAAGACTCTTGGTACGTGGCAACATGAGCCGGAGATTTCTCCAGTTCTGACAGTTGCGATGCTATTAGCCTGGCACTGAAGCCGTGCATGACATGGTTGTATGAGTACAACAACATTTCGTCATCTTCTTCATGTTCTCTATCAGATGATGATGACATTAACGAAGTTAAGGTTGACCTGTGCCATGCCTCGTGGGTTTCGAAAGACGTAGGTTTGTGGGAATGGTCCATGTGGATGATGTATGTCTGAGATTCCTCAGCACTTGAAGCTGCATTGTTAATATGCAGCAGCATAAACACTAGTAGAGAGATCATACTGTAGAAACCCATCTTTCTAGTTGTAGCCCTTACAGCACAGAGAGAATGAGATACTGAAGTATTATGAACTTGTGGCTTTATATAAATGAGGGCTATACATACAGTAAAAGAGAACTGGTTCATGTTAAATCTATCGACATTGTTTGACTGAAAATCGTTATGATCAAAGTCCATATTGATGAAATGATACAACATTTCCCTGGTCGATTTTTTCTATGTCAAATTCATGACTATGAGTCCAATTCAAGTCGTACGTGTTAGATTTTGTTTGCATCAGACAATTTACTTGGTCCATACCGTCCGTTGCATTAGCCCAAAACCAAAGCGTTAGTGTAGGTCTGTTCATTACTGTCTAAAGAAATGGTCTGGTCTCCTTGTCTCACTCATTAACCTCGATTTTCTCCTTGTCTGTCATTCTATTATTCTGTCTTACTTGTTTGGCTCCGAGATAAAATATCTCATATTGGGCTTAGAAGACTGTATCTGGCGAGCGGTCCGAGTAAGATAATAGGGTCTATTTCCGTGTTGGGTTAAGACTGTAAGTCAAGATGCACTCATGCGGCTTAATGATTATCAAATCTTTCTTATATCGGTTAGCTAGGTTTCCTTTGTGAAAGGAATTTGGATAGTATTGAACTATATAAAGATAAGACCATGTGCTGGTGAGTATTTAGAGTTATATTGAGAATCAAAGAGATGAAGATGTACAAGTAAACCGAAATACAACTACTATGCATTATATAAGGAGAACGATAGCGATAGCGAAAGATCCTCCTTGATCAAATACACATTTTGCTATACGCAAATACATCTCGTCATAGAAACCTGTAACCAGACGATCAAAGTGTTTGTCACCTATCGAGTGAGAGTATTGAGATCTAAGGAAGCAACGCAACTGAAAATTTGAAGAGCTTGTCACATATCGAGTGAGAGTTTAGAAATCGAAGGAAGCAAAACTCCAGTGTTCTCAACACATCGTCAAGGAAGTTGCTCTGCTTTGCACTTATAAGGAAGTGTGAAGTATCGATTTCTGTAACTCTGCTAGAAACACGAAAA
This sequence comes from Geum urbanum, assembly GCA_946800695.1. Lineage (NCBI taxonomy): Eukaryota > Viridiplantae > Streptophyta > Magnoliopsida > Rosales > Rosaceae > Geum > Geum urbanum. The sequence continues at coordinate 61,967,082 of OX327002.1, forward strand.
AAATCCAAAGTCTTAGGACACTAGGCAAGAAGAATCCATTTAGGCGAGGTTGGTACTCTCCTCGCTTTAATTAAGAAGTCAGGCAACGCAACTATACATTTACATTCCGTCGCGAGACGGTGGCACGCTAGTATACGAAGCACATCAGAATAAAGTCAATACCTGCGATTATACTATCTGAATTCCATAAAAGAAACAGTTTACAAGAGCCTCTCTACATGTTTCTCGCCAGAGAGATTTTGGAGTCAAACATTACTTATACACGTTTGAGTTATGGACTTCATGTACAATTTTTATACAGGTATGCCATATTGCCATATATACCAAGCTACTAGGAACACGAAACATGGAGTCGCTTACTCGGTTCGTTGCTTGGCCAAAGATTAGTTGCAGACTTGCAGTACTGGCGAGAATCGACCACGGACGGCAGCAGAAAACGTGTTACCCTAACTTGTCAAAGAAGTAATTAAAATGCTGTAATAAACTAAAAACATACTCAACTATGGGCCGGGCTCCTTAAAAGAACTCAAATATTGTACGGTAGGATTGGTACATATTGGAGTTTTCAAGGAAGCCAATTACCGATGGCTGCCATTCCAACCGACTAGAGCATGAGGCAGATGAAGTTGAGGCAGTCGCTAACATTCCAACATTCAGGTATGGCTTCTGCTACTACCTCTTACATATATGATTCGTGAGTTTTTGCACATGATGAATATGCTGATCCATGGTGTAAACTAGCTATTAGTTAATGGCTTCCACAGGGCTTGATACATGGCTATATAAAGTTTCACTTTGAAAATGGCATCATTGTACTGCTCAACCCTTTGATATGGAAATGGCCTGTTGGGTTTTCTTATAATCGATATGCTTGGTTTCCAGGGAATGTGCAACACTGGTCCATATGGATAGTGTGGCATGCAGTTCTGTGCATATCATAAAGCTATTGCTCTGATTTCTCACTTGGTAATACACGGCTCTTATTTCTTCTTTTCTGTTTGTGATGGGAGTCAAACTCTTATCGTGGATGTGAAGTAAGCTACTCCACCACTCGATCTCCACTCTTGTGGATTTTCTCACTTCCTGGTCAGATACTACAATCGTATTTTGAAGCTTTAGACAAGCATAGAAGACTAATAGCTCATAACCAAATAGTTGACTTCAAAAGAGGCCTAAAGAGGTCCTTGTCATAAACTACACGGGTCTATCGAAGTGGAAATGCTACAGTGGTCCTTGTGCCGAGTAATCATATTTTATTCACATATAACTTCGTGTAGGTGAAGCATCAACTTGGGAGTGGATGGAATCAAGAAATTGGAGGACCAAATCAGGTTAGCTGCATGTGCTTGCGCTCTTATATTCTGAACGGATTTATATACGAAATAACCCATACAGCTTCGTTTTCTCTACTATTTGATCTCATATATATTAAGTCTGTCGAACTAGGAAACAAAGTTGTCTTGGAAATGAGTGCAACTGATTGTGTTGCCAGTGATAATAGACAGTTGAACACTGAGAGTAACTCTTGGCTTTTACCTCTAAGACGCACCAGCTCTTTAGTTGTATTGAGAGAGTGCACATGGTAGGCTCAAATGGAGACAATGAAAGCAATTCAGGCTATCTCATGCTGACTGCAGTGTGAGCTGAAATTGATGTCTCTGTTTCCCGTGGTTAGATGAAAAGATGACATTTGAGCAAAGCATGAAGGATAAAACCGCAAGCTCACGGTAATTTCCTGTCTGAATTTGAGGCAAATTCGGTACATGGGATCCATACATTTGGGGGTTATCTATATATGCTAATCATTCTGATACCTACATCTTCCATTTGAATTTTAAAAATTGGCAGCTGTGTATTCAGTTCACCCTATATAATATATGTCTCCTTCCCCCGGTTTTCTGTTGCGGTCCATACAATGACAGTGTCATTGTTGTGCTCATCAGTCATCACCTATGTAACAAACCAATTGCAAGCATCAGGATTGGCTGCCCTTGACAAATGAATGTCATAGAAAGCTGAATACAGGATTCTCGTCTGAGATATTTTACTTACATGCCAAGTGATCGTCTTTTGGAGTTCAACATCAAGCATTTACATCTTAGCTGTACAGAAAAATTAGTAGTGCAGATCCTTTAATAACGTTGTTTTGAACTTAAGTACGTAGTAGTTTGACACGGAAAAGAACAGTCAGGACCTGAACACTGAACACCAAATCTTAAAGGAATGTAATTTTGAAGTAATAACCGTTATCCATAAGCTGCAGGACTAAGGCAGGATCATCCAATTATAGATGCATATTGAGGGTCCCCTACTAATCTTAAGATAGCATATGTATGGACAAGTTGGAACATCAGTAGGGTGAATGATGAATATCTTGAGGTTCTCATACACCTTAGTCCTCTATAAGTAACACCAAACGTTACTAGTTTCTTCTAAACTTTCTCTTCAGTTTCATAGTGCTAGCTCATTTAGTTCCATGGGAACTCATAACCTTCATGTTCCCTTATACTTGTGGCTTGCCATCCTTACAGTCTCATACCTTGCCCACCAAGTCTTCGTCTTGGCTCATGAATCCAGTAACTACATCATCCACATGGATTCATCAGTGATGCCCAAAGCCTTTGCTGATCACCATTCTTGGTACTTGTCAACAGTCGACTCTGTACTATCCACTTCTTCTATCTCCTCAAAACTCATTTATAGTTACACTCATGTCTTACATGGGTTCAGTGCAAGTCTCTCTGTTCCTGAGCTCGAGGCCTTGAAAACCTCACCGGGGTACATTTCTTCGGTTAGAGACTTGCCGGTGAAGCACGACACGACCCACTCGTCGCAGTTTCTTGGTCTTAACTCGAAGACGGGAGCATGGCCGGTGTCCAATTATGGCAAGGATACCATTATTGGTTTGGTGGACACTGGGCTGTGGCCAGAGAGTGAAAGCTATAATGACGAGGGCATGTCAGAAATCCCACCAAGATGGAAAGGAGAATGCGAGAGTGGTACACAATTCAACCCTTCACTGTGCAACAAAAAGCTCATTGGGGCAAGGTTCTTCAACAAAGGACTGGCTGCTCAAGACCCCAATCTGACATTTTCAATGAACTCCACAAGGGACACCGACGGCCACGGGACCCACACATCAACCACGGCCGCTGGAAATTATGTGGCCGGGGCTTCCTACTTTGGCTATGCCCCGGGCACTGCCAGCGGCATGGCGCCTCGCGCTCATGTGGCCATGTACAAGGCTCTGTGGGACGAAGGCGCCTTGTCGTCTGACATAATTGCTGCCATCGAGCAAGCAATTGTGGACGGTGTGGATGTCTTATCCTTATCGTTCGGACTCGATGGCGTTCCTCTTTACGAGGACCCTGTTGCCATAGCCACATTCTCAGCCTTGGAGAAAGGCGTCTTTGTGTCCACATCGGCAGGAAACGAAGGGCCTTACTATGGTAGTTTGCACAATGGCATCCCTTGGGTACTAACAGTTGCAGCTAGCACAATGGATCGTGACTTCGAAGGAACTGCACATCTTGGAAATGGACAATCCGTGACAGGGACTACTCTATTTCCAGGCGTCAATTCTTCTTCAACTCCAATCCCGCTAGTTTTCATGAATGCATGTGACAGCTTGAAGAAGCTGAACAAGGTCGGCAAGAAAATCGTGGTATGCCAGGACAACAGTTCACTCGAGGATCAATATGTCACTGTTGGAGGTGCAAATGTTGCCGGATGCATCTTCATCACCAACAACACCGACTTGGAATTGTTCCTCCAGAGCCAGTTTCCAACACTCTTTGTGAGTCCAAAGGAAGGTGAGACTATCAAAGACTACATCAAGAGCAACTCTAACCCGAAAGTAACCTTGGAGTATCAAAAGACACTACTTGGTGTAAGACCGGCACCAACCGTGACTAGCTACACCTCCAGAGGCCCATCTCCAAGCTTTCCCTTCACTCTCAAGCCAGACATTGCGGCACCCGGTTCGCTAGTCCTCGCTGCATGGCCTCGAAACATTTCGGTGGCCACGCTACACCCGAAACAGGTCCTGTTTAGTGAGTTCAACTTGCTGTCCGGAACGTCCATGTCGTGCCCGCATGCAGCTGGATTGGCCGCGCTTTTGAAAGGTGCACATCCGAAATGGAGCCCTGCAGCAATCAGGTCGGCTATGATGACTACAACAGACATATTGGATAACACACTTTCCCCCATTAAAGACATCGGCGATGATTTGATGCCGGCGAGTCCTCTGGCCATGGGAGCTGGCCATGTCAATCCCAACAAGGCCCTTGATCCGGGACTCGTATACGATGCGACGATTGGTGACTACGTAAATCTTCTTTGTGCACTAAATTACACCAAGAAACAAATCCAAACCATCACCAAATCAGCCTCGAATGATTGTTCAACTCCGTCATTAGATCTCAATTACCCTTCTTTTATCGCATTTTTCAATGTAAATGATTCAAAGTCCGGCGTGCAAACCACTCAAGAATTCCCGAGGATGGTGACCAATGTAGGAAAGGGGCAGTCGACATACGTTGCAAGCGTGACAGACATGAAAGGATTTGAGGTTGGCGTCGTTCCAAACAAACTAGTGTTCAATAAGGAAGGCGAGAAGCTGAGTTTTAAAGTGAGTATAACAGGGCAAAGACTCATGAAAGAGACGGTGGCTTTCGGTTACCTGACTTGGGTGGACGGTGGAGGTCAACATGTCGTGAGAAGCCCCATTGTTGCCACAAAGCTCAGTTCAGAGATAGTGGTCTCACACAAGCACTAGCTAGCTAGAATGGCATGTGCCATGTGGTTCGTTCGACTTGGTTCAATAAAACATAGTTCACATAGGATTAGTCTAACACTTTGATGAAATCTGGCGAAGCACCAGTCTATTGGTATGGGTTCTCTGATATAAATGTATCGTTTGAATCGACATGAAAGTCATTAATGAAATGTCGATATCATTAATCCAATTAAGAAACAAAGACTTGAAACATAGAATGCACTGATATCTTGGCGAAATTCTTAGAAATGCACGAAGGTTAGAATAAACAAGACGAAAAGTCGCCATTGTTTTAGATCTTTAGATGCCTGTGATGTTGTCATCATGCCCACCCGGCTGGTGAATGAAATATTCCGTTGATAAACACATAATAGTGGAGTTTGGAGAGGCCAAAAGGGACCCAAATTAATTTGCATGCATGTCGTTTGTTGATGACAGACAAGACCAGATTATGACTTGGTAACCAAAATGTACAACTGGGAACACGCAAGAAAAGCTAGCTTTTTATATGACTTGGTAACATATGCATGTAGTCATGCATGCAAGAAAAGCTAGCTTTTTATACTACTTGATGAGTTTGATTCATATAATATGATCGTTTCTTCCGAGGTGGATCCGAAATTTAGAAACAGGATGGGCGTGTATTGTATGTTTAGTGTGTATAATTTTTTTTAGGTTTGTATCCTATTTAGGAGACTTATCTTCACGTCTTTATTATTATAATATGTAATATAAGAATAAGAAATACACACATTAGTGATATGGAGACATAAACTTAAATTACGAGAATATGAAATTTTATATTAACTAATTTTATCTCATCCTTCGAGATCCACTTGCTAGCTTGAAATTTAACAAAAATTAAATTTTTGACAATATATACTACCAGCATATTATTTTTCATATAGAGTTAATGAATGTGCATGTATGAACTTTATTATTTAATATTTATGAATTAATTTATGGAGTGATCGAGTTGTAATAATCGAGTGAATGATGAAAAAATAGACATTATGATTTATTTTTTATGTTCAGTTTTATTTTATAAATATATATATTTATAATTTTTATTTTTTAATTGACCGTAAAATTGGATGGGCCGCAGCCCAACTTGCTCCAAAGCTGGATACGCTCCTGGTTTCTTCTATACATATAAATGTTTTGAAACAATGCAAACGCTTCAATTCTTTTATATTATAGTTCTCGGGATCTCAGGTTATAGTTTTGCCATATCCATGCATATCGTGTTAGAAATATATAATTAACTAGGACGAAGATGTGCTATCGGAATCAATCATGACATAATCAAGAGTCCGGACTCGATAAAACATAATCTATTAAATGCAAAATAATGTTATGATCCAGAGTCCGAACTCGATAAAGGTTCATCAGCTTTAAGGGTATAATTCTTAAAAAGAAAATATTTTTACATTAAGAAAATTATTATTTTCACATGTATGAAAGTAGTTTATATATAAGTCCGTAAAATTTCATTAATAGAAAAGTTAAGTACAATCGCCCAAAACCGCCTTCTTTAAAAAGGAGGGCGTTGCGTGGAACATCATAAGAATAAGGGCATTAAGCATAGCTCATTTGGCTAAGAGATGAGATATTTTATTGACTTTCCTTTGTAGATGACCAAAAGTAGAATTAGGAGATTGTTGAAGGAGATCTACGACATCTTCACAAGAGTCTCTACATTTGGGGAAGACAGTGTCCAAATCCTGTATCGCTTTGACCACTATCAGAAAATCCGAACTAAACCGTATCGAATAAAAACTGTATTCCAAGTTTATTTGACAGGTTTCGAAGGCCGCCATAACCTCCACATATAATGGAGAGTAGCATCCTTCCAATCGCTTGGAAAAACCCATCATAAAGTTACCTAACCAGTCACGGACAACAACTCCAATTCCTCCCTGAGCTGCCTGTCTATCAAAACCCACATCCATACAAATACAATACCTTCCTACATATGGAGATGCCTATCGCTACTCTTGTCAAACATGTTTAAGAGGTTTCTGATTAATATACACATAATTTCATGCCAAGCCAATGCTTAAAGACGTACAATTTTCCCTACGAACTCCACATGATTCTAATACTTGTCATTTCTAACCTTTCAGAGAAACCACACCCAGAGTAATTAGTTGCCTAAAGAGATCATCTGTTAGACTCGTCTCACACACCTGAAACCAATCGCGGAAGGAATTCTCAATATCCTTTATGATGGCAGTGATAGTCTGAACCACGCCTGAAGTACAATGACAGTCACAGAATAAATGTAGTTCCATTTTCAGTGCAACATCACATAAAACACATTCTAGTGGCACATCCACCATTTTGAAGCAGTGATATAAGCACTATTAACCTTAAAATCCTCACTTGATGTATGGTGCCAAATCATCTGATCCTTACCTATTCGTCGACTTAGGGAATAGCTTTGACCAGAGTCACATCTTGTGCTGATAAATTTCTTTCCAAAAGTGGCACATTCCAGGTATGGTCAGTTTGAATAAATTGGGATGCATAACGGATAATAGTCGGATACCTCAATGGTGTTTTTTTTTGAATTTACTAGGGCGGTATAACCAGTTGTCTTACCAAACTATAATAGAGAAACCAACACTGACCTAGCTGCTAAAAGACTACGCTATGTGTAGGAAGGAGCGTCACTCGTCGTGACATCCCAAAATGAACATGAATGAAAGTACCTGACTCGATAGATCTGAATGACGAGGGAGTTCAAAAATTGTAGTATACAATGCCATAATTTCTTAGCAAGCATTGCCAGATTAAATGCATACAGGTTACGGAACCCGAGACCATCTTGATCCTTCAGCTTACACATACTATCCCACGTACACCAGTGAATTTTATTTTTGTCTGTGAAATCTCCCCAGAAGAAATCTGCACACATTTGTTGCAGTTCGTTGCAGAAACCTTTAGGCAGATAATAACAATTCATTGCATAGTTGGGAAGAGACTGTGCTATGACTTTTACCAAAAGTTCACGGCCTGCCATACTCAATAAGGATCCCTTCCAGTCTGCAAGTCTGTCACGAATCCTGTTCTTAATATAGGCAAACGTGCTCTTCTTGCTACAACCCACATGCATAGGTAATCCCAGATACATATAATGGAATGGAAACTAATTCCATTCCCAAGAGTCTAGTCAACTCCTTCTGACTGCCTAACTCCAAATTTTGGTTGAAACACACACTGGTGTTATTGTAATTACTGACCTAATGTATCCTCATACAACTTGAGTATCTCTTTTATTTTGTCACAAGCTTGTCCAAACACAATGGAAATAACAAATTATCATCTACATATACAAGAAGATACAACATATGGGCTCTACGACAAACATGGAATCCATGCAACTCTTTAATTAGCATGATTTACACATATGATAAGAGCCAAGAGACTAGAGGTACACAGGAGAAAGAGATTGGAAAAATCAGATTTCCTTGGCACAGACCCCTGGAAGGGGTTAAATAGCCTCGAGGTGAACCGTTGATAACAAAACATACTTTATTGTAGTGACACAGGTCATAACAATATTAATATATTGCTCTGGAAAGCCCAACTTGACCATTATTTCATGTAGAAAGCTACACTCCAACATGTCATAGGCCTTACTAATATCCAATTTGAGTGTCATCCGTCAAGAGCCCCCTTTTAGCTTAGTCCATGGATAATGTGCTACCTCGTTAGCTACCAAATTATTGTTACTGATCAGTCTCCCTGGAATAAAAGTACTCTGGCATGGATATATGATTTGGTTAAGAATCGGTTGGCCAACATCTTAGTGCAAATCTTGAAAATCACATTACACAAAGCTATAGGTCTATAGTCTGTTACCTTAGTCGGTTGAGGGCACTTTGGTATGTAAAAAACATGAGTAAAGTTAAGTTTGTGTAACATCTGACTTGACACCAAAAATTCTTTAACTGTGGCTATGACATCCAGACCAACTACTTCCCAGTATTTTTGGTAAAAAAAGGGTGGCATGCCATCTAAACGCGGTACCTTATGGGGTCACATCTAAAAGAGAGGTTGCCAAATTTCTTCATCTGTATACTCGACTAAGAGACTTGAGGACATCTCGAAGGTAATGGCTAGTGACAAGGAAGTCAGAATCGACACCATATTAGCTTGGATGACGTTACCCGTAGTAGACAACTACTGATAGTAGGTCAACACCACAAATTTCAAACCAAAAGGAGTATCCTGCTAAACCCTTTGATTATCGAACAAACCCTTGATCCAGTTCTCCTGCTTCGTGGGCTTTTTGGTGGAAATATTTCACACTCTTATCCCCGTTTTTAAGCCACTTGTTCTTGGCCCTTTGTCTCAAATAAGTAGCCTCCTTCTTGAGAAGGGTTTCTTGTCGTGCATACAAGTCCTTCATATGAGGGATATTCGTAACATCAAATGACTTATTTAGAAACTCATCCAACTGTTGTTGAATCGAATCAAGCTCTTGTTTCCGATTGCCAAATCTCTAGACCATTGCCACAGGCCCACCCTAGTATTGGCTACCTTGGAAGCAAATTTATTCTAGAGAAACCGTTGACTAGGGCTGAAAGGATCCAACTCTAGTTTAGCTAGATAACTAGAATTAAATCTTAATGACTAACTATACTTTGAGAATTTCTACGAAAGTTTTGACATAATTTAACTTGAAAACTGGACAACCCAAAAACCTGCAAGAAGAGAACACTTCTAAACCAAATTCCCAAAAATAAACCATGGACCACTGATTGTCCATCCAAATTTTTCAAAAAATGACATAAACAAGAACCAAAAACTCAACTCAGGAATTTAAATACATATTTACAATGTGTTGGTCTGAATACAAAGGAAAGCAAACTAGACTACTACTCGGGTAGCTGAAAGCAACATAATACAACGGATATTCAGAGCGATTTCTACAAACATATGATACATATGAAAAAGTCTAATAGTGGATTGGGGAACCTAATAAATGTAGAGCTGACAGGTGGACTCAAAGCCTACGACGATACCACGCAAACTCAGGATTTACACTGCAACCTGGGCAACAGAAACCGAAAGTCCCAGGGAAAGACATTTAAAAATATAAAATGTTAGTGTGAGTGGACAAAATCTCGTATAATTTGTGTAAATAATAAAATATAATTTAATGTATTTCCACTAATTTCCGTGAAATAATGCGAGTTCAAATATTATAAAACTAAAATATAATAGACGTGGGCGTTCAGAGTGTTTGTTCTAACTCGGAACGATTGTATGCGTGAAAAGTAAGGTGATGGGATCATCTAGGGTGTTTGTCCTAACCCAAGACAATCTGGATTAGGCAGGGTGTTTGTTCTAACCCGGTTTGATCGGCTATTCGGTGATCATCTGAATAGCTAGGGCACCGATGCTACTAATAAACCATCACAAATTAAACCTCCAAATAAATGCTCTAAAATATATACCGTAAAGCGTAGTGCATAAAAACATGAACTCGTTATCGACTGTGAAAATAAAGGTCCACTCACAGGTCTACGACTACTGTTGGGATCCAGCAAAATTCCCTTCGCTGCTGGGGTCGCGATCTTTCTGTCATGTTAATATGGATCACATAATATCATAATATGCGTAAAACTATGAAAATTGTCCCTAAAAATAACCCCAAAAGTCCTGTCGAAGAATCTCACAAATTGCCTCGCCGAAACTCTGCCGTGGGCCGCGGCGCGTGGGTCACACGCGCCTCCGATGAACCTTCTCTTATGGGGGCGTTTAATACCTCAATGGAAAGCTTTCAACGAGCCAACAACTTTCATAACTCGACCGATGTCCAATTCAGTGACGTTAGGGTCCAAAACCGCCATGAACGACGCTGATTGAAACTTCGGCAACCGCCACCAACGACGACATTTTGGCCCTCAAAACACTCCTAATATCTAACCCAACCAAACCCCTAAACCTACGCGCTCCAAAAAATACATGACGTGGTCAGAATCGATCTCGAACGCCACGACCCTAATTTGGCTAAAAATCTTCGTGGCATCAAAGCTTCGCCGTAAAGCTTCAACGGACTAAACAACCTACCCAGATAGACTCGGGAGGGGGAGTGCTTCGAAATCCCCCAATCCTTGACCCCCAAAACTCGTCGGAGCATCGCCACCGCCAACGACGATTCGACGAATTAAAACCCGATTCGGGTGACCCTAAAACCTGCATAAATCCCAAAAATGTCCACATCAATCAAACAAGGAAGGCAAGAGCTTCAATGGGCGGAAACGGCGGGTCGGCAAAGGAGGAAATGGGTCGAGCCTAACGAGATTTTCTAAAATAAAATTCAAAAATCACCTATTTAAACTCATATGCTCCTCAAATGATCAATGGCCCAAATTCGATCTTATTGCGATCAAACAATCAAGATCTAACCGACTAAAAATAAATTTTTTTTAATAATATATCACGCCAACTTTCGAAAAACATAAGAAATATCTCGCTTATCCAAAAATTTCCTCAAAAAATTTCCTACAAGCTCAAATTTAAATACTCCATAACTTCCATGAAGAAAGTCAAATCAAATTCTCGCCCAGTGAAAAAGTTGTTAATAACCTCGGTAGTGCGACTAATCCATGATAAAACTTAATACAATTTGACAAATACGTAATTTTGGTTCGGGTCGTAACGATCTACCTCCCTTACAAAAATTTCATCCACGAAAAAAAATTCATCCTCTAAATTTACATACCTGTTAGAAAAGATGAGGGTACTACTCTGTCATGTGTTGCTCTGGTTCCCAGGTGGCTTCTTCTACAGCATGATTCATCCACAAGAATTTCACTAAAAGAATGGTCTTGTTCCTGCACCCTACGGTTAGGAATCTTCACCGACTCCTCAATATAGGCCAAGTCCTCACGTAATGGGATCTGCTAGGGTATAATGACATGAGAGGGGTCAGAGATGTATTTCTGCAATATGGACATATGTAACGCATCATGAACACGTGCTAGTTCTGATGGTAACTCCAAATGATAAGCAACATCACCAACACATTCAATAATATCATATGGTCCGATGTATCGTGGTTGAAGCTTGTCATGCTTTCTAAATCATATTACACCCTTCCATGGCGACAATTTCAAAACTACCCAGTCATCAACTTCAAACTCTAGATTCTTTCTCCTAACATCTGCATAACCTTTTTGTCGAGCTTGGGCAACCTTTAACCTGCCTCAAATAATTTGCACGTTCTTCGTCGTTTCTTGCACAATATCTGGACCAATAAAGCTTATTTCTCCTACCTCGCTCCAATACAGCAGGGGCCTGCACTTTTTCCCATATAAGGCTTCATTTGGTGACATTCCAATGCTAGAGTGGAAACTATTATTATAAGCAAATTTCATCAAATGCAGGTACTTATTCTATTTTCCCAGAAATTACAATACGCAAGATCTTAGCATATCCTCCAACGTCTGAATTGTTCTCTTGGACTGACCATCTGTCTGGGGATGAAAATGTGTACTGAATCGTAACTTAGTTCCTATTACTTCCTGCAAATCTCTCTAGCAATGTGAAGTAAAAAAGGAATCTCGATCCGAGATAATAGGAACGGGTACACCATGTAGCTTCACAATCTTATGCATATACAACTAGGGGTTATAATGGGCTGGGCTGTGTCGGCCTCGACTCTATATTTAAGGCTTAGGGTTGAGATTGGTTGGGTTTGGTCAACGATCAACCATAACAAGGCTGGGCTGGACTGGGCAGGGCCGATGCCACAATTTTGAAGCCTTAACCCTCCCACTAAGGCTAGGCCATTGAAGCTAAAGAGGCCGAGCCAGGTCAACCTCTATGGGCTGGGCCAAGATGGGCTTAAATTGAGAAAATTTAATATATAAAAAGTTTAATGTATTGTTATCATTGATGTATGATATTTATTTTGAACATAAATTTTTGTGGGAAGAGAACATTGAGGAAAATAAGAGGAGAAAATGAAAGTATCAAGAAAAAACATGATAATAATCATAAATTATTTATGTTCTCTAATAAAAATGGTCAAAATGGGCAGGATTAGGCTTGATATCAAGGCCTTTGAAGTGATATAAATATATTTATATATTAATTAATTTCTTTATTTAAAAAGAGTATGGGCTTGACGAAACTTATGAGGCCGAGGTTGGGCTGGGCCAAAAGGCTGGGCCAAAAGGCTGGGCTGGGCTTCAAATGTATAGTCCAGACCGTACCCTAATTCAAAAGAGGCTGTGCTGTCCCGGCCTCGATTAAGGCTGGGCTGGGCTTCGGCCCTAAAGGCTGGGCGAGCTAGAATGAGTCTCGAGGCCGAATGGGCCAAATGATGAGACCTATATACAACTGAGCTAGTTTGCGCACAGAAAATTTCTCTGTGACTGGTATAAAATGTGTAGACTTTGTGAAGCAATCCACATCTACCCAAATACCTGTATGACCTTTGGATGTACTAGGTAGCTTATATATAAAATCCATAGTAACATGCTCCCATTTCTAAATTGGAATTCTAGATGTTGCTTTAAGCCTGAAGGTTTCTGTCGCTCCGCCTTCACTTGTTGACAAATGGGACATTGGCTCGCATATGCCGTTATTTCCCTCTTCATATTAGGCCACTAATAATACTCCTTAAGAGTTCGATACATCATCGTACTATTGAGATGCATTGCATATGCGTAAGAAGCTTCATCGAGTATTTCTTGTTTCAACTCCTTATTATTCGGAACACAAAGTCTACCTTTGATTACCAGCAACCCGTCTCTCCATAATGTAAAGTCTGGTTGTCCGTCGCCACGTACTGCTTCATTTAATTTAAGCAATGAGGCATCATAATCTTGTAATTCAAGAACCCTGTCAATAAGAACAGGTCGAACCTGAAAGTTGGCTAATAAGACTCTCAGTTCATCCTCAGCTGTATACAGAAATGTGCCAGTGGCACGTAACTCGGATAATAGTGGCATTTGAGTCATTTGTACATGTGACAGAGAAACTTCTGATTTCCGACTAAGAGCATCAGCTACCACGTTCACGTTCCAGGATGGTACTCAAAAGTGCACTCATAATCACTCAACACTTCCATCCACCTCCTCTGTCTCAAATTCAGTTTTGGCTATGTCAGGAAGTACGTAAGGCTTTTATGGTCGGTAAAAGTCTGACACCTAGCACCATACAAGTAGTGTCTCCAAATCTTCAACGCGAAAAATAATCACTGCTAACTCCAAGTCATGAGTGGGGTAATTCACTTCATGAGGATTCAGTTGTCGGGAATCGTAATCGACAACTTTGCCTTGCTGCATTAACACACATCCTATGCCTAACTTGGAAGCATCACTGAAAATGGTAAACTCCCCACTATCAACTGGTAAAGTCAACACTGGAGCAGTGGTCAACTTTGTCTTTAAAGTCTGAAAACTTTCCTCACAAGTCTTTGACCATTCAAATCTGACTCCCTTCCTAGTAATTCGGATAAGAGGTGCAGCAATACATGAAAAGTCTTGCACAAACCAACGGAAGTAACCAGCAAAGCCCAGAAAACTCCTGATATCAGCTACACTTGTAGGTCTTCTCCAATTTAACACCTCCTCCACCTTGTCAGGATCAACACTGACTCCATCTGCTGAAATTACACGGCCAAGAAATTTAACTCGGTCCAACTAGAACTCACATTCACTAAACTTGGCATATAACTGAAATTCTCTCAAGGCCCTTAAAATAATATGAAAATGTCTTGCATGTTGCCTCGCATCTATAGAGTAAATCAGGATATCGTCAATAAATGCAATGATGAATTTGTCAAGATATGCCCAAAATACTCAATTCATCAAATTCATAAAGGCAGCGGGTGCATTCGTCAGGCCAAACGGTATAACTAGGAACTTATAGTGCACATATCGAGATCGAAACACTGTCTTAGAGAAATCCGACTCTCTAATTCGCAACTGATGATATCCCGATCGCAAATCAATCTTAGAGAACACAATAGCTCCCTTTAGCTAATCAAACAAATCATCAATCTAAGGCAGTGGATATTTGTAATTCACTGTAACCTGATTTAGCTTTCGATAGTCAATGCATAATCTCATTGATCCATCATTCTTTTTCAAAAATAAAACTGGAACTCCCCCTGGTGACGTACTAGGACGGATGAAACCCTTATTAATTAGTTCTTGAAGCTGAATCTACAACTCTCTCAACTCAACTGGAACCATCCTATATAAAGCTTGACCTATGGGGCCTGTACCCGGAAGTAGCTCTATCATGAAATCTATTTCCATTACTAGAGGAAGACCTGGTAATTCCTTAGGAAAGACATCATGATATTCCCTAACCACCTTAAGCTGCTCAAGGTTAGGGGTGGAAATACAAGTATTCACTACATGTGCTAGATATATGGTACACATTTTCTTCAACATCTTCTCTGCCTTCACAGCTGAAATAAGGCATGATGAAAGAACATTTCTTTCCCCGCAAAATAAAATCTTAGGTAACCCCGGACTTCTAAACACTACCTCTTTCTGTTGACAATCAACCAAAGCCTGAATATTGCTCAAAAAGTCTATGCCCAAAATTAAATCAAAATATGTGATGTCAAGAGGTATCAGATAAGCAAACAATCCAAAACCTCCAACCATAACGATAAAGTCTTGATACATTAGCCCAACTAAAATCACCTCGTCATAGGCATAAATCACTCGCCACATTTTCGATAAGGGATGGGCAGGTAAGTCAAGTATTAATGCTAATCTCACGGATATGAAAGAGTGTGTCACCCCTGGATCTATTAAAGTATAAACAACATAACCAAAAATATGCAATGTACTAATGATCACCTCTAGAGATGCTCTGCCTTCTTGTAAAGTCATCAAATGAAGTTAGGTCTGACCAGCCGGTCGCCCCATCTAGCTCCGGTCCTGATAAGCTGGTTGTCTGTGTTGTGTGCGGTTCTAACCCCTAAAGTGACTCCCTGATCACCACCAGAACTCTACGCCAAAAATCTACCTGAGATGTCCCTCTGCGAACACTCCCTCTCAAAGTGACCCGTTTGGCCACAACGATAACAAGTTGAAGTCCCAAACTGACATTGTCCAAGATGATGTTTGTGACATCTATTGCATAGAAAGAAATCTCTGGGTGCTGATGGAGTAAATCGAGACCTACTAAATCCACTAGAATTGGCCCCAGACCTCTGCCTTTTTGATCGAATCCGCCTCCATCTCGAAAAACAACTCGGATGACGCGCACTAGAGGTCTGAAATCCCTTACCAGATGATGATGTGGAACCAGATATACTGGAACCTCCCGTTTTTAAAGGACCTTGGCTGGGCCCACTTTCCTCGAATCGTCGAGTCTGGCCCCTCTCAGATCAAGTCTATCTTCGCATTTCACAGCAGCACTGACAAACTCGTCAAAATCAGTGTGTGACACGCCTGACATGTATGGGGCAATCTCAGGCTGTAAACCTTGCTCAAACCTCCAATATCTCTCCTTCACTAACTTGACAGAATTTGGTGCAAATCGGGATAAACGAGTGAAACGGTCCCGATACTCCATCACAGACAAGTCTCCTTGCCAAAGATTCATAAACTCTTTATATTTCCTCTGCTCTGTAGCTTCACTGAAGAAGTGACTCATGAACAACTCCTCGAACTCTAGGGTGGTTGTTTCATTTTTCTCAATGCTCTCCTATAAACGGTAAGCATGGTCCTACAACAAACCTACAACTATCTCTGTTCTCTGCTCTAAGGTCAACTGGAGACACAGGCGGTCGCATACTCGACCAATCCCTATAAGCCAATTATCACAAGAGTCAGGGTCATGAGATCCTGCAAAGGGAACTGCTCCTGCCTTTTTGGCTCTAATAACTAAATCATCATGTTTCTCATGTGGTGCTCGCATCATGCGTGTAATTAATTCATGCATTTGTTGGGCCAAATACTGCGCCTTATCCTGTTGAGCTGGTTGTCGAGGCATAATGACCTATGAGTCCACAAAAAATAGCCCACTCAAAGAGACCAAGAGAAAATGACTCAACTAGGAGACTATAGACACTTAACAATGCATAATACTTGGAGCCGTGATGAGGATCCGCCGTCCGGTCGGGCCACTCCCAAGAGTGTTGTACATTATGAAATACCTGTACTGACATGATCAAAGAGTCTAAAGAATCTGTGACCTAATGCTCTTATACCAAACTAAAGGAATCAACCTTAGTTTAGCTAGTAAACTACAATTAAGTCCTAATGACTAACTATACTCTGAGAATTTCTAAGAAAATTTTGACACAATTCCCCTTGAAAACTCGACAACCCAAAAACCTATAAGAAGAGAACACTTCTAAACCAAAATTTCAAAAATAAACTGTGGACCACCGATTGTCCATCCGGGTATCTTAACAAATGACATAAACAAAAACCATAAACTCAACTTAGGAATTTAAAAACATATTTACAATGTGCTGGTTCTGAATACAAAGGAAAACAAACTCGACTACTACTCGAGTAATTGAAAGCAAAATAATACAACTGATATTCAGAGCGACTTCTACAAACATATGATACATATGAAAAAGTCTAATAGTGGATTGGAACCTACTAAATGTAGAACTAAAATAATATAGAGGTGGTCGTTCAAGGTGTTTTTTTTAACCCGGAACGATTGTTTGTATGAAAAGTAAGGTGATGGGATAATCTAGGGTGTTTGTCCTAACCCGAGACAATTTGGTTCGGGCAGGGTGTTTGTCCTAACCCGATCGGACCGGTTATTCGGTAATCATCCGAATAATTAGGGCATCGATGCTACTAAATAAACCATCACAAAGTAAATTTCTAAATAAATGCTCTAAAAAACATATCGTAAAGTGTAATACATAAAAACATGAACTCGTTATCTACTGTGAAAATTAAGGTCCACTCACAAGTCTACGACTACTGCTGGGGTCCAGCAGAATTCTCTTCGCTGCTGGGGTCGCAATCTCGATGTCATCTTAATACGTATCACATAATATCATAATATCTGTAAAACTATGAAAATATGCCCTAAAAATAACCCCGAAAGTCACGTCGAAGAATCCCACAACTTGCCTAGCCGAAACTCCACCGTGGGCAGCGACGTGCGGCCCTCACACGCCTTTACAGGCAGCGGTGCATGGGTCACACCTGCCTCTGGTGAACCTTCTACGATGGGGGTGTTTAATAACTCGTTGGAAAGCTCTCAATGAGGCTAACAACTTTCATAACTAGACCAATGTCCAATTCAACGATGTTGGCGTCCAAAAATTCCATGAACGACACAGATCGAAACATTGACAGCCGCCACCAATGACAGAGTTCTAGCCACGAAAACATTCCTAATCTCGAACCCAACCAAACCCTTAAACTTACGCGCTCCAAAAACACATCACGTGGCCCGAATTGATCTCGAACGCCACGACCCTAATTTGGCCTGAAATCTTAGTGGCGTCGAAGCTCCGCCGTGAAACTTTGACAGACCAAACAACCTACCCAAATAGACTCAGGAAGGGGAGATCTTCAAATGCCCCCAACCCTAGATCCCCAAAACTCGCCAGAGCTCCACCACCGCCAATGGCAATTTGAAGAATTAAAACCCGATTTGAGTGACCCTAAAACCTGCATAAATCTCAAAAATGTCCACAACAATCAATCAAGGAAGCAAAGAGCTTTAATTCCCTACCTGATTTGTTGCCGGAGGTAGCTGGAAACGACGGGTCGGGTCAAGTTTTGTGGGTCGAAGGAGGAGAAAAACGGATCGAGCCTGAGGGGATTTTCTGAAATAAAATTCAAAAACCATCTATTTATACTCCTAAGCTCCTTAAATGATCAACATCACAGATTCGATCTTATCGCAATCAAGCAGTCAAGATTTAACCGACTAAAATAAATTCCTTTTTAATAATATCTCATGCCGACTTTAAATAAACATAAGAAATAGCTCGCTTATCCGAAAAATTTCTCGAAATTTCTACGAGGTAGAAATTAAATACTCTACAACTTTCGTGAAGAAAGTCAAATCAAAATCTCGCCCAGTGAAAAAGTCGTTAATAACCTTGGTAGTGCGACTAATCTGAGAGCTTAATACGATTATAAATACATAATTTTGGTTCGAGTCATAACAAGGGCACTGCCATACTGCTTTAACTGCCTCCAAACAAGAATCCTCATCTGCCTACATTGCCTCAAAATGACAAAAATGTTGTCTTCCTGGGAAACTTATTTCCTTTTCCTGTCTAGCCAAGACTACAATAAGTACATGATCTGAACAAAGTTGCGGAAGATTAATTACCTAAGTTTTCTAAAACTGTAGGCGCCCCGGCTTCGTAGCAAGCACTTTATCCAATCGACATTGTGTGGTAGATTCATGCCATGTAAAAAAGAGCTCAAGTATATCCCAAGCTCCAATATATCCTAAATCCTCCAACTCGCAGTCATCCATACTTTGGATCATATCATTTATCTGCTAGTTCAGACGAATAGGACCACCCGACTTTTCAAATGATCACATAATTTCATAAGTCTCCCCCAACACACCACAAGGCTGAAACCTTCTCTTGAGATAGTCTACGGGTCATCTCCCATGTCTTATATCGATTCTAAACTTATGGTGCATCATATACACTGGTAAGTCTCCATGATTATCCCAAGGTCACCGTAACCCTAATCTTTGCATCCATGAACCAAGGTTAATGATCTTGTAGATGGAGATCGATGTCATCCGGCCAAAGCATCATAAGACCGCCCGCATTTGTGTCTGAACACAGAACCATCTCTCCCAGCCAAAACCCTAATTGTGATTTGATTTGCTCAAATCTTGATTGAGACTAGCACTTGGTTTTTTGTAGAAAGACTATACCTAGTTTCTTGGTCTTAATCAACAACCTAAGGGAGTCAATCTTTGCATTACATCCTGAACCATGCATGTTCCGGGAAAGGACATCATAATTTGCCATTGTTGCAAAACGGGACCATAGAAAACGGAGGGGAAAAAAGGACGAGTAGTACGTGAAGAGGAGGGGAAGAGAGGAAGGAGGGAATTGCTAAAACGGATGATCGTGAGAGACTCACGGAGGCCGGTTGAACCCTAGGCGGCGGCACTAGGGTTGATCGCTAAGCTCACGAGTTTTCTCAACCAAGAGTCTCGGATCACGAGAGGTCTTATGATAATACAAAGAAGACTGGTGCTAGTTATATACATGCATCTCATGTCATTGTAACGGAAGTCTATCGACAAAACCTTTATATTAATTGGTTAACTCTTTCCATCACCACACCATGCTTAGGGGACAAACTGACAAAGGCTATAAGCTTTCAATCAACTAATTTCTTCTTCAGTTCGATAAAAAAAAAAAAAAAACCTTTCTTATTCAAACCAGAACACATAGTGAAGCTCCCTATAGCCAAAAGTAGAAGGCAAGCTAGGACGTACATGTCGGAAGTTGGTGCGGATCCATCCACGATATGAAATGACAGAATTCCTATGTATGCACTTATGCAGAGCATTCATTTTCCGAAGTTGAATGAGATCGATAGGTTTTATTCGATCAGGCTGGTAATTAACTCAAATAATGAGCTAGTGGCTAGTACGTGTGCAGTTTCATGATCGAGGTTCACACTACTACTATAATATAGAGCAATATTCATGCATTTATAGGTGGTTAATGAGAGGGTTAAGTAATATTAGTGGTTATTTAGTCTTGTGAATCAATTACAAATAAGTTGTTTGTGACCAACAAAAGGGTGACAATTCACATTATTAATGGTAAGAATAAGTATTGATAACAAAAATAAGTATATTAATAATAATAATTGGTATATTGATGACAATAAAAATTGACCCATTATTCTATTATTAGTGATAAATTTTTGTGTTTTGCTTCATATCGTAGTAGTGTCAATAATTGGAGTTTGGAAGTTGAAGCCAAACAAAGTAATATATCCGTGTTTTCAGAGTATACTAGGGAGACAAGGAAAGATATGAATGACAAAGTGACACGATCAGCGCATCAGAATGGACCAGCAAGCAGATTCACATGGGAGTGCGGGACTGTGGATGAGCGACGTAAACGCCCAAACTTCTTATCTTCGATCACTTGGGAATTGGATCTTGTTTTCTTTTAAATGGCAACTTTCTTTCACTCACTTGGACTCTCTTATTTCATGCTGAGAAAGCCTGTGATGCATGCCTCGTCTGATATGGAAAATAGATCACCAAGTTTAAGTCCAGTTAGGTCAAACTGGATGATGTTTCTGATAACTGGCTATCTCGTGAGAATAATTAACAATCTGTATATTTGCTGGATTTGTGGCACAAAATAGTCATAAGAACCTGGAAAAAAGGAGGCAAAACAAAGGCGGATCACGGGAGCAAACCAGGATTTCAAGGACCGACTTTAAGATAGGTCCAAGCTACTGCTCATTCGCTCTCAACTCGAATCTTCTCTGTGTGTGGCAACTTGCGAGTGTAATGGACTATGGAGTGACATATTCGGCAGTCGGCCCAGTACAAATAGCCCATTATTAGCCCAAAAAAATAACACATACACACTGTTTAGGCCCAGTTATCCCCACACATGACATCACATCTGCATGGACTTGCTCTAGAGTTATGTATTACACCGTCGCTGTCATAAGATTAAAGTTATAAATAATCTTTTTCTCTCACGAAAACAGACAGCTAGGGTTTCTGTAAAGGAAAATTTAGGGTTTTTGTACTCAAATGGCGGTGGTGACCTGGGATGATAGGATGCACAACAATTACCCGTTTGTGGTATACGACGATGAACCGTAATCTTCACAATAATCTTATCCCCAATTGGAATAAGCAGGTGAAAGAACCGTTTGAGTCTCATGGCTTGCTCTGCAAATTTGTCCCGGAAGAACACAAGATGTGGGTTGAGCTCGCAGATGAGACACAAGGCCCTAAATACATGGAAACGGGTTACTATGCTTCATATGCTCTGGCTACTGGAGTCAGCCCAGAATGGATTGAATACATACTTGATGGCAAAATCCAAGTCAGGCTCAAACCAATTGTTCAACCAGCTCATAAAGAGACCATCTGGGTGCACAGACTGCACACAAGTGAAATGACCGTGGACCAATTTAAGGACAAGTACCAAAAATTCATGAATCTGTTTGATTACGTATATGACCTTCCTAAGAAATGGGTTGCCATCTTATTTACCTTGATAATATGATTGTTGTTCTGGCCACTACGTTTGAAGTACGGATGTTAGGATAGGCCCGTGATCAGTGGCGAATTCAAGATCGATGAGTCGCTGGCTAATTTTTTATATGAATAAGTCTATATTTGCTTAACTGAGATCGCACGTTGCTCTATTATATGATACTTTTCTAAGTGACATTAACTTGATCATTCCTGATGGTGTTTATAACTTTGCGGTAAACTATCATTCAACGATACAATTAGTATTGGATTCTTCGGAATACTGATATCTGATGGAATGTTGATGGACACCTTCGTATAATTGGTCTTTTTGATACTTGCAATATTTGCATATGCCTTGTACAACATTTGCACCTGGTCTATGATGGAAAATGTGAATTCCCTAGTTGGAAAGTCAACTGCTCCATAATACCTTCAAAAGCTGACATGCCTCTGTTGAGATTGAGAGACCAAGAGACAACGAGAGTGCACGAGAGAGTTGTTTTTTTTTTGCTTCAAGAATAGTAGTAGCTGTTTTTTTTATCCCCTCAAATTCTCACTAAGCTTAAGCCCTGGTGAGCTTTGTCATAGCTCCGCCCCTACTCGTGATGGAATATCTTTACTACGGCACACACACTTTTAAGAAACTCTATAACATCTAGCCAGAGCCTGAAGAAGATCAGGATCATGAATTGATACTCAGTGTGAAGATGTCAGACATTTCAGTTGACAATACTGAAAATTTCATATATTCCCAATTAAGCTTCAATGTAATAATCTGATTGTTAGGAACTGATGAACTTGGTATTTGTGACTCAGTCACTCCTAGTCATTGCCATAGATGTTGTGGTGGAGAGCTTGAAATGAATTTTTATTGCTTTTGTGTATCTTATGTTGTACTATGCAGTGGCGGAACCAAGAATGAAAGCTGGGTGAGACTTGAAATTTTTAGTGAAAGAAACATTTTCGTTGGACATTGATTGTACAGAATTTTCTAAGTATGAAAATGAAATTCAAAGATATATCTATACAAAATTTGAAAGAACAAATTGCGCAAACTGTATAAGAAAAATGTGATTATAACAAATTGTCGATATATGACACACTAATGTATTTTGAATTCTTAATTCAATAAACAGTAGATTATAAGCTTCATATAAAAGATAGCTCTATTTTCTATCCCAGTATACACATATGTATAATTTATATTTTCAGCGGAGTTCCGCCTTAAAAATATGAAGCGAAGTTCCGATTTTCACAAGACTAAGAAAATTGTTCGGTGATTTAAACCACTCATTATGTAGATTATTGTTCAATGATCATGCTGACAAAAAAATCAGCCCAATTTAACTATTTGACCGCCACATTCAACTTTTACAGTATATCAGATGAACTGTGCAAATCAAAAATTAACCATGGCAATCTGTTAAACGTAGCTGTTATTAGGAGTTAGTTAGACTGTTATATCATACCATTAGATGTCCACCACGTGTTGATCATCTGTAGCTTCTGAAGAATTATCTCCTTGTCTATTTGTGTACTTAAGCAGCGTATGTGCTAGCTTACAATTTAAGCATCATAAAATCAATCTAATTTTTCCTCTCTCAAATCTTATCGTCTCTCGAAACCTTACATCTTCTTCAACCTTCATCTCTGCAACTCTAGAGCGTTCATGGTATCAAGAGCCTCGGTTCTGATCTCGGGACCGCACTCGCTTTCGCATCTCTGATCTCCGATCACTCATCGTGATTCAGATAAGTTCTCTTCACAATTCTGGTGATCTATTTTTCTTGATTCTCTGCAAACTGTTGAATCTAGTGCTATATTGTTCGTCGAAGCATAGGGTTTTCTCACTGAGCTCAAATATATCAGTATTGTTGCTATTCGACGTGTTTGTTGAGAGAAATTGATTTTTGTTTTGAAGTTTCAAACCCTAGATCTGTATCCATGGCTTCTTCGTCTTCGTATACTCTGTTGAATGTTATGTTCTTACCTAATATCTTGTTGGACAACACAAACTACTCTTTGTGGTTGTTTCGGATGGATCAATTTTTACATGGCTTGAATTTTTTTGGATTTGTGGATGGACCAATACATGTCCTCCTCATAATATTGCTGGTTCTGATGGAACTTTGGTACCTAATCCAGCTTATGTGGCTTGGAAAATACAAGACTCATATATTGTTAGTCTTATTGGTCAAACTCTCAGTGATAAAGCTACAAAGGTTGTAGTTGGTGCTCGATCTGCTTGTGATGTTTGGACTAGGATGCATAAGAAATATGTTGCTCCAACAAAGCAACATGTCCTCAAATTGAAGGAGAATTCAAAACGTATCAAGAAATGGTATGATTCTGTTGAGGTTTTTCTAGAGAAAATCAAAGAGGCCAGAGATGCCTTAGAAATAATTGGGGCTTATGTTGATAATGAGGATGTGTTGGTGGCCATAATTGGTGGATTACCTAGAGAATTTAACTATATCAAGTCCAATTTGAGGAATCTTGGCACTAGTGATTTTGATGCAGTCAAGGCAGAACTTCTTTATGCTAAAGCTGCTGAAGCAGATATGGAATGTGATACTGAGGATGTTCCAGTACCTTTGTCTGGCATGGTGGCTAAGCAGCTCAACACCACTTCTTCTGGATCCAACAACAATGTTATTATGTCTTATGTACTTGCTATTCCACCTGGTTTTGAGCATCTAAGTCTCAATCACTCCATCTACAACCACATCATCATCCAGCTCTAATGCTCCATCATCTGTAGACATTTCCACTACTATTCTTGCAGGTTTTTATACAGGACAAGGAAAGTATCACAATGGAGGAGGCAAATTCAATGGCAAAATGCCATATGCTGGATCATCTTTTGGTGGTGTTCTTGGCTCAGGTCCCTCTTCTAATGCTCTATGTCAACTATGTGGAAGAGTGGGGCAATATTGCCAAGACTTGCAAAAATTTCAGTACACTGCAAAGTGTTACTACTCCAACTGTAGGCACTTGCATATATAGTTATGGTGAAGGTCATACAGTGAAAAAATGCTTCAACTTGGCTGGTTTTCCAAAGAGAAACCAGAAGCAACAACACTCTAACTAGTCTACTCGGTCTGCTCCAACAAGTCCTGTGCCTTTTGATACTGAACTTATGTCCTCAGAACAGCTTGCACAAGCTAATCATGCAATGGCTCAAGTCATGCAAGCCATATTTGCCTCATCATCTGCATCACCTCAGTATTGGTTAGCAGACTTAGGTGCAACTAACTATATGACTAGTGCCATAGATCTTTTACACAATTTGTCTATTTGCACAGGTTATGAGTCTGTTCAAGTAGGAAATGGGAAAATGTTACATATTTCTCATCACGGTAAAACATTATTGGGGGATCTGAAGCTTGAAAATGTGCTTCTCATTCCGTCCTTGGCTGCAAACTTACTTTGTGTGTATTAGATGTGTAAACAAAATAATTGTAGAATGTGGTTTGATGAATTCATGTGTGTTATTCAGGACAAGGCAATAGGCAGGACACTCTACCAGGGACTGAGTAAGAAAAGCCTCTATCCAATACCATTTAACATTCCATCTCTCAAGGCAGCAAATGTATCTTCAGATTCAGATAACTCTATATCTTTCAAGAATAAAATAGTTCCAGTTCCTTCTAGCATGCAACAAGCTCAGTCACAGTCTACACCAGTATCTCCTCAGTATCAGAGAAGTACTTTTTTGGGATAGTGTGTTAAACATTCACACTCCCTTTTGTAGCTTCTACAAGTATGAGCAATGCTCCTTTTGAAATAATACATTCAGATGTTTGGGGTCCATCACCTTTTTAATTTATTGATGGATATAGATATTTTGTGTTATTCATTGATGATCATACTAGACATACCTAGATGTTTCCAATGAAAACCAAAACTGAAGTCCTAGATCATTTTTAACATTTGTGTGCTTTCATTAAAACTCAGTTCAACAACTCAGTAAAAATATTGAGAAGTGATGGTGGTGGTGAAAATATAAGCCAGTTATTTAATCAATTTCTCAACACAAATGGCATAGTTCATCAACTCTCTTGTCCCTATACACCACAACAGAATGGAGTAAGTGAAAGAAAAAATAGACACATCAGAGAGACTGCAGTGACATTACAACATGATGCTTTCTTACCTGAAATGTTTTGGTATCATGCATGTGCTTTATCTTGTTATCTCATTAACAGAATGCCAACCCCAGTTTTGTCCATGTTATCACCATTTGAAAAATTGTACAATAAGGTACCTTCATTAGAATTGCTAAGAGTATATGGGTGTGCATGTTATCCTCTCGTCACTCCATACAACAACAATAAGCTTCAACCAAAGACAAGTGTGTTTATCTGGGTATTGCAAGTGGCTACAAAGGTTACATATGCTATAACATTCTTACCAGGAAATACATCATCTCCAGACATGTTTTCTTCTGACAGATATATTCCTAGTGTTACTGAGTCAACACCTTTTATAGTATTTGGTGCTACTACTGGTACTGATATATCACACAATTATCTTCCTTCTCCCTCTCCTCTATGGTCTACACCATTTGATGTTGCTGCAAATCTTAGTTCTCATAGCTTTGACTCTAATTATCACACCAATGTTGCGTTTGATGAAAATGAGGGAACTTTTGCCATTCAAACTACACCTGGTATTGGTATTTCTGTAAAACTTGAGTGTGCACCTTCCAGGACCAAAGATCAATTATTTGATGCCAATATCTTACTTCTTGTTGGTGGTCTTACAAATCCCACCATGAATAGTCATGACATGTTGACCAGAAGTAAAAGAGGCATAGTGAAACCTAAGTGATTTCTCTCTATCATATCAGAACCTGTTCGAGATTTATCATAGATTAAATCAGTGAACTACAAAGTGTTATGAAGACACCTGTTTGGAGACAAGCAATGCAGGAAGAGTATGATGCTCTTATTAAACAAAAGACATTGGATCTTGTTGACTTGCCTCATGGTAAAAATCTTGTATCATGTAAATGGATCTTCAAGATCAAAAGAAATGATGATGACTCCATTGCAAGACATAAGGCTAGATTGGTGGCTAGAGGTTTTAGTCAAGAATTTGGAGTTGATATGAAGAAACTTTTTCACTTGTTGTGAGACATACAATAATAAGAATAATGTTGACTCTTGTTGCCTCAAAAAATTGGATTCTGCATCAAATGGATGTTAAGAATGTTATTCTTCATGGATTGCTGGATGAGGAGGTTTACATGTCTCAACCAAAAGGTTTTCAAAGTGACAAATACCCTGCTACATATGTCTGCAAGCACAATAAGTCCCTATATGGACTCAAATAGGCCCCTAGAGCCTGGAATGAAAGGTTTACTAACTTTCTTCCTTCTATTGGCTACATTTGTTCTTATAAAGATCCCTCTCTTTTTGTGAAACAATCTGGATCTTCTCATGTCTGTCTTATTCTATACGTTGATGACATAATCATTATTGGGGATTATGAACTTCTGATCTCAGAAGTTAAACAAGCATTACAACAAGAGTTTGACATGAAAGACCTAGGTAAACTTCATTTCTTTCTTGGCGTGGAAATCAAATATTTGAAGAATGGGTTGTTTGTATCTTAACATAAATATGCCAGAGATCTTATGTACAAGTCTGATCTTGATCAATGCCATGCTTATGTCACTCCATGTCAGTCTGGTTTGAAGCTTCACATGAACAGTAGCTCTCCTCTCCCTTTCAATGAGGTTTCAAGTTTTAGGAGTCTAGTTGGCTGTCTTCAGTACCTCACCTTCACCAGACCTGACATCACTTACAGTGTTAACTCTGTGTGTTAATCCTTCATAATCCAACTGATGAACACTATAAGGCTGCAAAGAGGATACTTAAGTATGTTAAAGGGACAATGGATTCTAGCATATTCTTTAAACAAGGTGAAAGTCAAGCATTGTCACTACAAGCTTATTGTGATGCAGATTGGGAAGGAGACCCAAATGATAGGAAATCAACCACAGGTTTTGTCATTTTACTCAAAAGTTGTCCAATTTTTTGGTGTACTAAGAAGCAACATGCAGTCTCAAGATCATCAACAGAGGCACAATACAGAAGCATGGCAAACACCACTTCTGAACTCATGTGGTTGTCAAATTTGTTCAAAGATCTACATATTTCTCTTGTTGCTGTTCCAACATGACATTGTGATAATATTTCTGCTCTAGCTCTTGCTGCAAATCTCATTCATCACTCCAAACTTAAACATGTTGAAGTTGATGTTCATTTCATAAGGAATCAGGTTAAAGCTGGGAGCATCACACTGCAATTTGTGTCTTCTCAAGATCAACTAAATGATCTTTTTACTAAAGGGATTTGTTCTCCTAAACATAATAGCTTCAGTAACAGCTTAATGGTTGTACCCACCCATCAAGTTGAGGGGGTATGTTAAGCGTAGCTGTTATTATGAGTTAGTTAGACTGTTATATCATACCATTAGATGTCCAACACGTGCTGATCATCTGTAGATTTTGAAGAATTAGCTCCTTGTTTGTTTGTGTACTTAAGCAGCGTATATGATGGCATACATTTTAAGCATCATAAGAATGACCCATACCCTACCCTTCCAAAAATGGATAGGGTTAAGCACGCCCATTAGGTTGGGCTAGGTCGGCCCAAAGCCCAAAAAGCAAGGCTGGGCTAGGATGGGCCGATGGGCACTGGGCTGGTTTTACATGCCTATTATTAAGGAATATGACTATGGTCGTAATATATGGCATCCAGAACAGGCTCTGGAGCAGAGGTGAACTATTCATAAGGAATGTCATAATTATAAAACAAATATGTGTGCTACACTAGTACACTTAAATTTGTAGGACTCAACAAATGTAAGCTTGCTTGTACCTCACTGGGATCAAGAATCATTGATAAATAGATATATGCATACCCCTGAGCACTCAATTGTGGTAGATGTGATAACCCTAATAAAACACGCAACCCATATGAGACATGAATAAGCCATGTACAATAAAATCAATAACTGAATGCAAGTAGTGGCCCAGAGAAACCAAGTCAGCCAAGAACAAAACCTATTGGGACAAGCACTACCAGAATACCTATATTAGATGTCGAAATCAATTCGTTGTCTAAGAGAGTCATTTCCTTGGCCAAGATTTTAGGCGGTGAAATGAGGTCAATCGCCTAAGCGTCATCACAACGAACCTTAGACGACGAAAATTATATTTTCGTTGTGTAAAAAGTTTCTTACACGAAGAAAACAATGTCATTGTCTAAGTTTTTAGTCTACGAATACTTTATGGCTTTAATGATGAACTTTTTCGTCACAAAACCATATCTTAGACAATGAACATTTTTGATTTTGTCGTCTAACCGCTATCACTTAGACGACGGATGGTACAATGTTCATCGTCTAACCGTTATTACTTAGACGATAAACGTAAAATGTTCATCGTCTAAAATTTTACTACTTAGGCAACGACATTTCCATGTTTGTCATCTAAAATTTACGACTTAGATGACGAACTTTTCATATTCATAGTCTAAGTTATTAAATGAAATAAAGAAGAAGAAGCAAATTTCAGATAAAATTACTAAAATTAAAATATCTACATAATAGCGTATCGATATCTACATTATCTACAAATAGCCGATATCTACATCGGTGTCTTGAACGCTAGCCCACTCCCGCAACCGTCGTCATCGCCATTGTGGTCGGTGTTTCGTGAATGCTGAGATGACACATGTGATTTGCTACTAGGCGGCAACAGTAACCCCATCTGTAACATTATGTCTCGAATCCGCGCCTCAGCCCCCGCCTCGATCTCTCGAAAGAGCAGCTCGTACCGTTCCCACTCCTTCATAAGGCACGCCTCGGCCCGCTCCCTCTCCATGAGAATACGCTCCTCGACCTGCTCCTCGACCTCTCGAATGCAGTCATCAACCCCACATGAACGAAATCGAGAGGTAGACGTCAATGACTGGCTCAAATCTTGAACGCCAGCTTGTTCGAGACATCTGGATTCCGAGTATCTTCTCAAACATCTGGATTTGAGTAAGTACATCCCATGGAGGGAGCTATTCGCGCGGAGTGTCCAGGTTTTGTGCCGCCCTCTCATCCATTACTTCCTCGACCTACTGAGTAATCATCTCCTACAATAAAATATTCAATTAAAAATTTCTACCAAACATGACTAACTCGGATTCAACTGAAAATTCTGCATCATTTCCCCTAAAAATAAAGGCTACCAAAAACCTGAAAGCACATAAAATTGCACAATTGTAGCACACGAAATAGCTACATTCTGAATCTAGCAACTAATAACCACTGAATTGTATTTCAATGCTCAGTAATTAACCAATTTGAATTTTGATTCATCATTCAAACAAACAACAAGGTGGGCATGCAGCCTTGTTTTACATGTGCTTATTATCAAATAATCTTCGAGAAATTTTTAAGGCTATAATGACTTGCATATGTTAATCCTTACGATTCATGAAAACTACAACATGCATATATATGTACTTGAAAACTATAACATGCATATGTACTTGAAAAATACATCCATAATTATCTAAAGTTGATGTAATTGAGAAGATTCAGTTATTTAGACATATGTACTTGACGTGCACTTATCTATTGGTATACGTCCTGTTCATCTACCAATTTAAATTTTGATTCATCAATCAATCAAAAAAACAAGGCACATAAAGTAAATTTCTCCCGATCACTATCTACTCTAACCTATGTGCATATTGGGAATGTGCTTCTAAGTTTGAGTCGCATAAACATTCACAAAAAAGCAAAATATTGTTTGTTTCGAATTTAGTGCATATTTATAGCATTCAGAATCGTCTTCTCTTTACCGAGTCTCACATACGTATCTTTGTACGCTTCTAAGAATGACACCTGCAAACCCTTCTCCATATGGTCCATGACCAGGTAGAAAACTGAAGTTGAGCCAGTATGGTGGTTCAGCTCCTTTTGATCCTGGTTGTTTGCGTTCGCCTCTGACCTCATCAGTTACTGGAAACAGTAAGAAACAATTTGAATAAATTAATCGATATTTAACACATTACCTTAAACTTTCTGCTCTCAAAATGCTAGACCAACCATTATCATTCATCCTCCCAATTCTTGAACTCGACAGGAGTAGGGGACCCGAACTTCTGATAGATCTTGTGCAAGGTGTACTTCCAATTGGCATACCTTTTTGTAGCTCGTTCCTCAATGAAATCAAATTTCTCCGGACTCTCTGGAAAATCAAAGTGTACCTACAAAACATATGACAAGGCATTAAAATATATCATAACTACTAATTATTTACATTAATTGATTTAATTTAAATTGAAAGACTCTTACTGAGAGATAGACGTACACCTTGTCTCTCTCGACCTGTGGGAGCTCGTTCCATGTTGGCGCCTTCATGGCCACCTTGCTTCCTATAGCGGCCCCAATTTTATGGGTAATCAGGCTGCTTAGCTGCTTTATCAAAAGGCCTCTTGCAAAGTCATGGTATGTGACTTTGGTCTTTTTGTTCGTTATCTTCACCATTTGAGAAGCTTTCGTCCCCTTATACAACCCTCGAGTGCATTTCATAGCCGGTCCTACAACAAAAATTTTACAAAACTAATTAGTATATTAATGAACATATTTAATCGATTGATATAATCATTAAACATTTATATATCGCAAAATAGATTTACCCATGGTGCTACGCCCTTTGCGGCGGGCACTGATGCACGCTTCATCTGCTGATGGAGTAGAGGGTGATGGAGTCGGAGGGGTTAAAATATTTACAACCAGGGCCTTAAGCGGGCCTTCTCCTTCCCGTGGCCCTTAGGTCGTCTGATCACTTGAAGTGCCACCTTCATTCCTCTGACACAACAATTGATATGCAACATGTCTTGCTTCTTGTTATTGTTTCCTCTTCAATTTAGCACCTGGCATTTTTTGATATCTCCAAATACATAGTAAATGAAAAAAAAATCCATTTCCAGCAACAACAACAATAATCTCCCGCAAAATTTTCACAAATCTCCTTGCACTGTACAAATCACAGTGGCCAAAACAATTAACAATCCAATTTGAACACAAACATTCATATATCACCAAACATTCATATACCACCAATTTGAACACAAACATTCATATATCACCAATTCTGGTATCATAGTGGCCAAAACAGCTAACTCCATTCAAACTCCATAAAAAACTTAAGCATGTTACAAATCAATTTTAGCATCAAAACCTCCATTCAACACACACAAGCATTCCATAATATCAACATTACCAATTTTTGAGACATATTACTAAATTTAAGGGAATGAAATTCAAATATTGGTTTAGGGAACTTACCGGACGGCGTCGGGGTGAACCTTGGGTGAGGGGAAGGTGGCGGCTTCGGGGTGATGAGGCGGTGGTGGCTTCAGAGTGAGGTGGCGTTGTGGGTTTCGGGGTTGTGGGTTGTGGGTTGTGGGTTCGAGGTGAGGTGACGGTGTTGGCATCAGGGTGAGGTGGTGTCGGGGTAAGGTGGCCTTGGTCTTCCGGAATAGGGGTGAGGTTGTGAGAGATAGTGACAAAGAAATTAAGGCCAAAACAATATAGGATTTGGGGAATAAGATCGAAATAAATCGATGATATTAACACAAACTTAGACGATGAACTATTTTCGTTGTCTAGGTAAACTAATTTCGTCGCTTAATGATATTTAAAATTTCCCAAAAAATTGGCTAAAAAAAATTACCGCCAAATGTTTTGGAGTTAGACGACGAAGATAAGGTGTTTCGTCGCCTAATAATGACTTAGGCGACAAACAAATGACTATTTCTTCGCCTAAGTCTTATTTAATTTAAATTTTTCAGATCATCTATGAATATTTAATTTGAGTACCTATATATATTATTTGGACACACACTTACCCTACATATACCATTTGGTAAGAATTTTTTTAAAAAAATAATTGGTATTTTCGGGTAGAAACAAGTGCGCAATATATGTATCTACTAAATTTGTATAACTCAAGTGTTTACATGTTTATATTTATTACACGTTAATACTAATGAAATTAAATTTGGACAAAACAACTGTTAGATACATTCAACACAACATAGTATATACGTAGACAAAATTTGGAGAGATTCGAAGTTTTGTAAGGGTTTGATCATATTAGTCAACCATGAAATTGAATTTACCATGACAAGGAAACATTCACAATCAAAAATTCATAACTCCGTTTTTTGAACCGGAGACACTTATAGTCTCAGAAATTGTAAGCCTATGTCCTCGATAAAAAAATATGAATTATAAGATGATATGTATAGTCGTGTCCTTAGATGATTGGCCATCAACTAGGACTTAGCAGACAAAAAGATGAAACACACCAATTTTGTCGTGTAAGTCATCATGATTCAGGGATTGGGAGTTGAGGTTTAGGGTTAGATTAGATGTTAGACAACGAATATGGTATCTTTGTTGTCTAACACTTTACTTAGACGACGAAGATACCTAGGTTTATCGTCTACAGGCTCGACGGATCGAAAATTCCTCGATGGGTCGAATAGATGA
Source organism: Geum urbanum (assembly GCA_946800695.1). Lineage (NCBI taxonomy): Eukaryota > Viridiplantae > Streptophyta > Magnoliopsida > Rosales > Rosaceae > Geum > Geum urbanum. The sequence continues at coordinate 62,000,626 of OX327002.1, forward strand.
CTCTGCCCAAACTGAAAAGAAATTCTACGACGGATCGAGAAAATTCCCCAAAGGGGAAATTTGTATTTTGTCTAGGACGACAAAAACTGTTATTTTTGTCGTCTAAGAACTGCTTAGGCGACGAAGATAAAGTTTTTGTCTTCTAAGGGTTCATGTAAAACATATCAAAACCTTGGTTTGTTTAAAGCATTCCTGCATTCATTCATTCCTTCCTGCTTGAAACATGCAAAATCATTCCTTCCTGCTTGAAACACACTCATGACCAAAAATCATTCATTTGAAACACTCAAACACTCAAAATAATTAAGGTACTGAAAATAAGACATATAATCATACAAATTATTGCAAATATGTATTGGAGGCATGCATCATTCACTTTCATAGTCTGTGTCATCCTCTTCATCATTCTCACTGTCACCTGAGTCTTCCTCCTCGTATAATATGTCCTCATCGCCCTCATTGGCCTTTTCATTTGTGTTATTTATCTCTAATTCCTGGACCTCAGTCCAGGTAAGCTCTCTTATCTCGAGTTCATTTACAATAGGGTCTTCATTCATGAGAATATGAGTTGTGTCTGGTATTTCTGCAATAACAGGCTCTTGATATGGATCACTGACATTATTCATGTCACTATGTTCTATATTAGACCTTCCTTCAAGTGTTATACGTTATGCTCAATATATTTCAGTGATACATAAGGTTTTCAACTTTCCAACCACCACCCTCCTTCGGATCACCCAGATAGAACATCTGCTTAACCAATGTGCCAAGAGCGAATGACTCATCATCGTACCAACTTGTATTTTTATTGACCGATTATAGCCCAAAATCCTTATTTGTAGCATTTCGACGGTTTGGGTCAGTGTTGAACCATTTAAATTTGAAAAGCACAACAGGCATTCAATTCCCATAAATTAACTTAACGACGTTGACAAGAACTGTGTAGTATAAATCATTGTCTTCTCCTACTGAGATCTCACCATCTTATGTTCTCTTGCCTTTATCTCTAGCAGATGTCCGAAACTTAACCCCGTTCACAACACATGTAGAATATATCTCATGTGTTTGCGGCTTACTGGCCAAATTGTGTAAAGTCGATGTGCACCACCCGCGGTGGTTACTTGTTTGGAGGGTTGTCATCTGCCAAATTATGAATAAGTATAATATGAAGATTAAGAAACTATTATGTACAATTAATAATTTTATTTACCATATATACATACCCATTCGAGGAAATAATCCAGGAACAACCTCTTATGATGTGCAAACAACTGTTTAGGACTAAGGTGCGGATAATCTCTCTGAAGCGTCTAAAAATGTTTTGTCATGAAATCGTCGACCTCATCACAGTCCCGCAACACTACTCAATATGCCTTAATGAGTTCCTCTTCGCTTAATCTTTCTAAATTTTCGTGTACTGGTCCAAACACTCATACAACATCTGTGATGACAGAAAGACTGTAGTGATCAAGTGGCGACAAGAAGGAGTCAGAAGGGGTTGGATCGATGGTATCTTTGAAATACACATTGCAGTAGGTCACACACTCTTGTCTAATGTATGACTAGACCAATTTTTAACATAACGTGTGTACTGTCCGAGTTGTCTACAAAAATTATGAAATCATCAATATGTGAGACATATATAAGCCATAAGTAGTGTACCCAACAAAAGTTTCATTAGATAATGTACATTTCTTGAGGATACATCCAAGTGTAGTGTACTGGACCAGATAGTAACACTTGTTCGGGAAGGTGGATCATTAGGTAAATCATGACGTCGAAAAAAGCAGGGGAGAAATCCTCTCAAATTTACAAATGATGCACACAATATCTTCATTCAATTCCACCACACTTGATTTCTTCAACTCTCTAACACATAACTTTTGCCACCACATAGACAATGCTACTAACGGCTCCACCACGTCACGATGCAAATATAGTCGAATTATCACTGGAAGTAGATGTTGCATCATGACATGACAATCATTAGTCTTTAGATCACAGAACTTATTATCCTCAACTTTGACACAATGAGATATATTTACTGCATAGTTGGATGGATACAAACACCACGAAACCAAGCGAACACCTCATTCTTCTTGTTTGACTACACTGTGTAAGGTGTAATATGTATCTCAGGTTTGCCCTCCCTCGACTTCTTTACCCACAAGTGACAGTGGATTTTCATACGCTGCAAATCTTCACGCACTTTAAGAGTGTTCTTATTCTTTTATAAATACTGAGAATTGTTCCAACCACGCTGTCAAATACATTCTTCTCAATGTGCATGACGTCTAAGTTGTTCCTGAGTTTCAACTTCGACCAGTAAGGCAGTTCAAAGAAAATACTCATGTGACTCCAATATGTAAGATCATTGTCAACCACAATATTTTTGGCCTTCACACATGGAAACGTGCTCAACACTCCTAAACCAACACTGTACAACCTCTGAAATATCTCATCTTCAAACCTTACTCGGGGTTGTTGACCATGCTCTACCGTCTCATCGAAACTAGCCTTATCTGACCTCCATTGGTGATTCTCAGAAAGCCATCTATGGTGACCTAAGTAACACACATTTCTCACATGATAGCTAGAGTTTATGTCATCTAAGCAGATAGGACAAGCCTTGTACCCTTTAGTCCTGCAAGATGCCAACATCCCATCAGCAACAAAATCACTAATGGTCCACATCACTACTACTCTCATGATGAATGAAGTTTTAGTGTAGCTGACCCAAATTTCACACCAAATTCTCACACATATTTCAACTTGTCAATCAAAGGTCTCATAAATACATCAAAACACTTTCCAAGCGAGTAAGGGTCCGGAATTAACAGAGTAAGAAAAATAAATTCCTCGCTCATACACATCCAGGGAGGCAGGTTATACGGCATGACAATAACAGGCCAAGTGCTATATGTGCCATCATTATAAGGATTGAACTCGTCATCAGAAACTCCTAATCTGACATTTCGAACTTCCGATGCGAAGTATGTAAATGTCATGTCAAAAGATTTGAAGGCCTTCCCATCTACAAGGTGTCTAAAAACATCGTCATCTCTCCTTTTTTCGCCGTGCCATCTCATTGCATCTGCCATGTACGGAGACATGTACAATCACTCTAATCTAGGAATCAACGAAAAATGGAGAAGTACCATCAAAGGAACACTTTTCTTCTTATTCTTCTTCCTGAGGTTCCATCTCGACTCGCCGCAAACTGGATAGTGCTGGAGATTTGCATGTTCTTTGTAAAATAGGACACAACTATTTTTGCATACATGGATTTTCGTGGATGAAAGGCCAAGGTCGTTCAAGATCCTTTTTACCTTATAATAACTATCAGGAAGTTTGTGATCACCTGGAAGCAACTTAGCTATATGTCGCTGGACATCGTCGAAACTTGCATAAGACATTTTGTGCTTCACTTTATGCCTTATTTCCTCTGTTATGGCACTCAAAATAGTCTATTTACTCTGTGGGTACAATGGTGTCTAGGCTTCCAGTAGAAGCCTGTTGTACTTATCATAATTATTGGATCTCATCAAGTCGGAAGCAAGAAAGGTTGTCTCATGGTTGAGAGTATCATAATGTCCCTCTTCAAAACCGTATCCACTAAAACTATATGACGAAAATTCATTATGCACAAGTTCTATAACGGGGTTTCAAGAAGGTCCGTCAGTATTGCTAGATGTGGCACCTTGGTACCTTGATCTGAACTCTGCCATTACCTTTTCAACAATAGTATCTGATACTTCACTCTGTTCAGTTCATGAAGTGTACTCCTATATCATACAGTATTCAGACAAGTGTTGGAACATTTGTGGAACTGAAAGTTACTCTGAGTTACGACATCTCCTGCATGGACACATGTAACGATCCTTTCCTTGATCATGTTCAATTGCAAACTTCATAAAGTCGTAAATTTCCTGTATATACTTAGAATCACCTTTTTCCAACCTTAACCAACTCTTGTCCATATTCTGCTTAAGTTGTAATTAGTGAAAAAAACTATTCAAGAACATGCACTAATTATTCAAGAACCTATATAGCTATTATTCAAGAACCTTAACGTGCTCTTTCTAACCACCTCATGTACAAATTTATTTAGAGCCATAATCATGCACTAATTATTCAAGAAACTAGATAGCTAATTTCGTGACAAATCCTGAACATAACCTACGACTACTTAATTACACATTGGGAATCATTCTTACGTACACCCAATAAATTGCATAACACAAATTACACTAGTAATATATATATATATACATTTAATCCAAAATTTATTAATTTGTCAAACTACGTACTAATCTAACATTTCATATATTTAATCAACATATGCAAAAATATTATAGTTATCAAGAGATTTTATACCAACAATTTCACCAGAATTCACTCGCCGAAATCCATTCACCGGTAAACTTCAAAATACACCCAAATATTTGAAAAAAAATCAAATAAAAGAGTATATACAAGCACTAACCAATACAAGAAGTTGATGGAATGCTTTAGGAGGCCTTCATGAAAGGTTTTTCTTTAAAGATCGAAAAATCGCCGGAGGAGGTGTTGGGATAGTTTTTGAGGGGTTATGAGAAGATGAGGTTCGATCTGGAATTGCTACTAGCTCTTAATAATTGTTTCACTTAGACGACGAAAATTTTCATCGGCCAAGACACACCCCTCGTTGTCTAACAAGTATCATCGATGACGAAACTTTTTCGTCAACTAATATCTTTCTTGGGTGATGAAACTTTATTTTCGTCGCTTAAAAGACTCTTAAACGACGAACATGGCGATGAAACATTATTTCAACGTCTTAATTATAACTTAGTCGACGAAAATGGTTTTCGTCACCTAAAACCATTTTAAGGCGACAAAACTCCTTAGTTAGGCGACGGAACAACTTTTCGTTGCCTAAGTGTATCTTAGACGAAGAAATCGAAAAGGTTTCGTCATTTTGGTAGTGAAGGTTTGGGATCAAACCCAAAGAGATTTCAAAGTTCCACTCGGCCCAAGGTAATCAACCCTGTTCTCAAAACACTCGCCTCCCAGTACCGCTTTTACCATTGTCGCATGCCCTGTGAGCTGTCCAAGCAATCCTTGATCTGGACGAAAGTCCACTAGAAGCAGCAAAGCTCTTGTAACATCAACGATGAACCCCATCCGCTCCTCACCCACCAGATCTGGAATCATTCCTCTTCCTTTGATCCCAAACACGGAAATACCATATCCGGGCAGGACGTGACCCCGGCCGATCAAAGCCATAGTCAAGCAAGGCGGAGCCTGCCTCCCATGGAAAACGTCCATTCCTCTATGCAGCAACACCATAGAAACGTCTCAGTACAACAACTATACCACATCAGAAAGAAGATTGAGGAACGACGCCAAACAATAACGTCTTAGGGACGACATCAAGGGAGCCAAGTGTCGTATTGGTCTAGCGGCAAGGTTGAAGGAGGGTCGCCACCACTGTTGATCGCCTAGGGCTAGAGAGAAAATACATGTTTTTCCTCCAAAAATTAGAAAATATAGCAATTCTATTGGATACTGTAAGAAACTAGCTCAGTTTTCGATATTGCACGTGTACAAAAGAAGTGAAAAGTACACATGAAAAAAAAGTGTGTAATTTGTGAAGAAAAAAAACGAATTTTGATTTTTAACACGAACTAATCTCTAGACGTATAAAAGATAAAGTTCTTCTTTGGAAAAACAAACATAAAGTAAAAAAAAAAAACATAATTCCCAAATGAAAAATGTACCAAATTCACATATATACAATCTTGCACATGGCTTTTAGATTTCTTTTGTTGGCGGTCGTAATGAAGCATCTATTGGTTTATATATAACAAAGTATTGTATGCGCACTTAAAATTCTTCTTCTCGGTCGGCCAATTCACGTAAAAAAAAAACATAATTCCCAAATGAAAAATGTGCCAAATTCACATATATACAATCTTGCACATGGCTTTTAAATTTCTTTTGTTGCCGGTGGTAATGAAGCATCTATTGGTTTATATATAACAAAGTATTGTATGCGCACTTAAAATTCTTCTTCTCGGTCGGCCAATTCACATGGATTCAGATGCTTATCATAGGACCTCTTTTCCTAACACAATTTCCTTGTCTTTTATAAAATTTAGTATTCAACTTGTCTCCTCATTTCAAGAAAATTGCAAAGACTTTTAAAAATTCGCTATTTAAATGAAGCAAAATAATTTCGATCGTAGGTAAAAGATTTGCAAGTTTTAACCAGTACTTTTGACCACCAAAGATTGCTAAACACGTATTATCAGTATTTCCACTATTTCGAGATATGAAGGCACTACAACACAAATTGTCTAGTCTGACAATAGAATTTTGTCGAAAAAGACCCTTTTTTGTGGGAAAAAAGTCATTTTCGATGAAGTTTTTTCATCGGAATGCGTCAAAAATAATCTCGTCAGAAATGCTAGTTTTTCAGACCATTAATCGAAAAAACAACATTTCCGACCACAATTTACTGTCAATTTTCGTCAAAAAAATGTAAATTTTGTCAAAATATTTCGTCATAAATATTTCCTTTTTTTATCGGAAATACATTTTGTCATCACCGATCACATTCATTTCTGACAGCTATTTCCACCAAATTTTTTGGTCATAATAATTCTTTCTAAAACGTAACTATAAATCGTACATTTCTTTAATAGTAACATTACATTTAGTATTAAATCTAGAAATCGGAATCTCTATTTTGGACTAATAGTTTAGAGTAATCTCACAAAGTCTTGGAACTTACAACAAAATAATCTCACAAAATCTCACAAGAAGTTTAACTTACGTAATAAATAAGATGTAATCACCTACGAGGCTGGGGATAAATTCTTCATGTATATAGAGATAATTGCAACTACCAGAAAATACCACTTAGTCGACGAAACAATGTCGTCGCCTAAGAGAGATTTTTCGTCACCTAAATACTTGGGCGACGAAAATTTTGTCGCTTAAAGTTCTTCACCTAAGTGCCGTAGCCAAAGGGTTTAGGCAACGAAACATAAAGTTTCTTCGCCTAAGTGATATCTTAGGCGACGAAACCATATTCGTCATCTAAAGTCTCAGACGACGAAAATTTATTGAATTACGCAACAAATTTTTTTGAGATGTTGTGATGTTGGTTATAGTTGGTTAGGTTTAATTAGGTCTAATATACAACCTAATTAAATGTCATAATCATAATTCAATTACTTCAAACCAACAATAATATTCAACTCATATAGTTTCAGAATAAGAGTTACTTACAGCGTTTTGAGTCCCGACATTTTCTTCTTGCCCGGGCCTATTGTAAGCATCCACAAAGACGAAGATATGTAGGTGCTTCGAACCATTATCTCTGTGAGCCTTTGCAAGGTAGGCAATCTTCGTGGATCCCGAACCGTGGTAGAAATTCTTCATCGTCCGATTGGCTGTGTTCGCCCTCGACCTTGTCTGTTGCACTACTAGGGAAATTCATTACTAAGATAACTTATAAAAGTATTATATGATTAACAAATCAAAATTAAAGAAATAAAAACCACAAACTGCTTTGACTCGAAGTGGCTGACCAATCAATCCCACTACAGTCTCCTTTCCTCCTGGAACTTCTTTGAGGCTACGCTGTATTTCTTGTAGTACTTGTGCAGATGGTGCTTCTATCTCCTGTAAATGTCCACGACTGACTTCTCTACGGATTTCAACATCTCCGTAGTTTGGTCTAAGGCGAAGTGTACCTAAAAAAAATTAAATTAAATTAATCGATAAACCCCGTAATTTAAAATTATTTATTAAATAAATTAAATTAAATAGCCCATATTAATTACCGAGAGTTCGCGGACAACTCTGAGCCTCTCAGCTTCCTCCAGCTGCTCCCAAGTTGGAGCTATCATATGTATCTTACTCCGTACGATATTTTCGATCCGAGAGTTCGTCAAGCTGGCGAGCTCCTTCGACGGAGGGCTTCTAGTGAAAACATCGTACGTTACATCGATTCGTTTCCCTTAGCTTCTTGGTTGTCTCCTCGATTTTGCACCCATTCACAACTCCCCGAGTACGTTTGGGGACCGGGGCTGAGGGATCCCCACTCATGCTTCTCATCGGACGCTAAAGTAACAAGAGTTTGTGGAAGACTGAGGCTGTTGTGTGGATGACCCGGAGTCGGAAAATGAATTATTTTGCTTGTTGATTGTAGGCGACTGGTCATCAGGTCCAATCGGAATGGTTGATGACCGTTGAGCCGGCTCGTGAGCCGCAACGGTCTCCTCTAGTCATTGAGAACCCCAACCCATCTGTTGGAATGGCGATTCCAATGCGGCCTTCTGCTGCTGTTCGATTTACCTCTTCTTTCTGCCAAGCATCTTAAGTACCTATGCGACAATTGAAACTATTCAAAACACATTCATACCATATGTACATATAAGCAATATCAACACATAAATGTACAAAACTATTCCAAACAATTAACAATACTGTCATTCGAAACCATTCATAGTTAACCGTATCACTATCAATTCATCTATTTCACAATGCAAGCAATCAAAATTGATCAACATGACTCAATTCATCCTTAATTCATATCACAGTTGCAATGATTCAATCTTACACCAATCGATCCACCTCAGAATAACCTAGCTTAATTCATATCACACCTCAATCATTAGGCATCACAGTGGCAATCATCCAAATTCATGCATTACCTTAATCAATCATATATCACTGTAATCAACCAATTATCACAACTCCATCATCAATCACCAATTTGAAAACAACAATCCAAGATGCTCAACTATAAAATAGTAGCTAGAGATAGAGCCTCAGTGGAGGCAATTTCATAAAATTGAGAGGGGGAGGAGAGAGAGAGAGAGAGAGAGAGAGAGAGAGAGGGTGGTGGCGTCAGTTTTGGGATGATGAGGGGGTGGCCGGAGAAAGATAGAGACATCGGTGTTGGTTTTGGGATGGGGGTGGCTGGAAAGAATTTGGGGAAAAATTTAGGGATTTTATGTGTTTGGGGAAGGAGATCGATCGATTAAGTCGATCTGATATAGGCTTTTAGGCAATGAAATTTAAGTTTCGTCATCTAAGTACACTTAGATGACGAACCACAGCTGTTTCATCGCCTAAGTTGTTTTATAAAATTTCCCCAAAAATTTGACGAAAAATATGAACCGCCTACGAAAGGATTATATTTGTCACCTAAGTACCGGCCACTTAGGAGACGAAACCATTGATGGTCGTCGCTTAAGTGGTACTTAGGAGACGAATATAATCCTTTCGTCGTTGAAATACAATTTTATATATTTTTTTAATGTGTCAAATTGATTTATTATAGTTTCTTATAATTAAATCATCAAAAATTAATTATCAGATGTAACCATTACATTAATACAATATTGTAGAAAAAAATTCAACCAAATTCGGATTAGTTTAGTATTCGATTGATTAAATTTTGTGACTGGTGAAAAATAGTTAAAAGACAGAATCGATCTTAAAAAATAAATCGTCAACCCGTTTCCAAAGTTACGGGTGTTTGTGTTGTCATAAAAACTTAATTTATCAACTAAAGAGAGATTAATTGAAATTTGACATCTAAAATTTATTTAATACTACAAACTTGTTATATATCTACTAATGTTGTATACCTTAAGTGTTCATACATACACATTCACTCAACGTCAATATTAAAGAAATTGAATTTGGAAAAAATAACCGTTGGATATATTCATCATAACATAATATGTTACCGAACGTTTTTTAGGAAATACAAAGTTTCGTTAAGGGTTTGATCGGCGGAGTCAATCCTAAAACCGAAATACTCAACGAAACGGAAACGTTGATATATGAATCTTCGTATCTCCGATTTTCAAACCGTCAACACTCACAGTCCAAGAATTGTTTACTCTATGCCCTTGAAGAAAAAACTATGTATTTTAAGATGCTATAAATGGTTGTACTCTTTTTTGGAGGCAATTAATGAAATTCAACTTAGACGACGAAACATCGGTATTTCGTCGTCTAAGTGGCAACTTAAACGACGAACTATACCCGTTTCATCATTTAACATTTTGAGGGTTAGGGTTTATGTTTATTGATTAGGGTTTAGGTTTTAGGGTTTAGTTTTACCTTAGGTGACGATTAGAACGATTTCTTCATCTAAGTTGTACTTGAACGATTAACCGTGATTGGTTCGTCGTCTAAACCCCTACTTGGATGAAGAAACGTCGGGTTTTGTCGTCTAAGATTATTTTTATAACAAAAAACCATAATCCTTTTGTTTGACACAAAATCATACTTGTAAGATAGAACAAGTATTACAAATACTCTAAATTAAACCAAACCAAACTCAATCCATCGATCGATCCATCCATCTATCCATCCATCCATCCATCCAAACCAAATTCAATCCATTGATCGATCCATCCATCCATCCTATTCATAGGCATTAATATTGTCTAGGTCAATGATCTTCTTTTCAGCAGGATCTGTGTCGCCGTCAGGTAAGGGTAAAGTTTTGTTAAATCGAATCAGTTGTCTTGTGTCAAGAATGATAGAAGTATTCAGCTCTTGTTATGCATGGACATTATTTTCTTGAGCATTAGTCCCTTCAAGTGTTGTGACACTTCATATTCCTCGGTGAGACATGTGGTTAACTACTTTCCAACCTGCACCAGCTTTCGGATCATCAAGATAGAATACATGTCTGACTAAGGTGGCAAGAGCTAATGACTCATCTTCATACCAAGTTGAGTTTGTATCGACTGATAACAGCCCAAGATATTCCTTTGTACACTTGAACCATTTACACTTGAATAATTTTTTTTTATCTCATTCACATATAATAGCTTAACGACATTAAGAATAACACTGCAATATACATTATCACATTCTCCTACCACGATCCCACTATTTTATGTTCTTCTTCCTTCATCTCGGTAGACTGAATGAAACTTTATGTCGTTGACAAAACATCCAAAGTAAATGTAGTGTTGCACCGGCTTATGGGCCAGCACGTACTTTTTTCATGACCACCACCCCCTGTGGTTAGATGATTTATGTAGATCATCCATCTGTAAAATAGTGAACAAGATATATTACTGTAGATTTAATATATTCCTACAAAAAAAAATGGCATAGATTCCCCTAAAACTAAAGGAAACCATGAACCTGCAAGCATGCGTAAATTAAGGAAAAATACTACAAATACACGAACACCAAACATCAACATCCAGATTTCTTCAACGTCAAATAAAGTAAGAACAAAAAAATTATAGACTGAGGTTTTAACATACCCATTTGGGGAAATAATCAGGAAACATCTTCTTAACTTGTCCAGTTGGTCTGCCCGAATTTTCTCCTTATACATTTTCATGAACTCCTCGACCTTGTCGCAGTCGCGCAACACTATCCAATGTACTTTATTAAGTTCTGCTTGAGTTAAATTTTCTTTTAATATTCTTCTAAACGGTCATACAATATTTGTGCGACAAAGAGATTGTAGCTAACATGTGTATTGGAGGCAGTATAGACTGGATCTTTGAGGTACATGCTGCAGTATGTTACACACTCATGCATTATGTATGTTTTGTCTATAGAGCCATCCGATAAAGATTTATTTTTTGACGAATCCTTTGTACTGCATGAGTTGTCTACAACAATGGGGTAAAATTAATTATATTTCACATTACTGTAAGAAAATGTTGTGTGTGTGTGTGTGTGTGTGTGATGAAAACGGTGTTTAACAAATTTAGTTACATTCAAAAATTATACATTTCTTGAGGATACATCCAAGTATAGTGGACCAGACCGGAAATCAGTAATTGTTCAGGAAGGTGAACCATGAGGTGAGTCATGATGTCAAAGAAAGTAGGGGAAAAATCCTCTCTAATTTGCAAAGGATGAGGACAATTTCATGTTGTAGTTTGTGAACATCTGACTTCTTTAACTTTCTAGCGCATACCCTTTGCCACCATCTACACTATGCAACTATTGGTTCGACGATGTCTTTAAGCAAATAAGGTCGAATTACCAGTGGAATCAGACGTTGCAACATAATGTGACAGTCATGAGTCTTGAGACTATACAACTTGTTTTCCCGAACATTGACACGTCGATATATGTTCATTGCATAATTAGACTGATACTTCACATTTTTGAGTCAGTCGAATATAGTATCGCTCAGTGTAGGCTTCACTGTGTAAGGTGCATCGAGCATCTTGTTGTATACGCCATTTTTATCCCTCTTCAACCACAAGGCACGGTGCAAATTCATAATTTCAAGATCCTTTCACGCTTTGGGAGTATCCTTAGTTTTGAACTTGATACCTAGAATTGTTCTTACCACAGTGTCACACATATTCTTTTCTATGTGCATGACATCTAGGTCATTCCTGAGTTTCGACTTCGACCAATAAATCAGTTCATAGAAAATACTTATGTGATGCTAGTAGCTAAAATAGTGTGGAGGTGTGGATTGTGTTTCTTCACATCGCTGTCATTGCTCAACACACCGAAATAAAAGTTGTTTAATCTCTCAAATATCTCTTCGCCAGACCACTATATAGGTTGTGGATTATCCCCTACTGTCCCGTCAAAATTATCCTTATCATGTCACCACGGGTGATCATGAAGAAGCCATCTACAGTGACTCAAGTAACACATTCCCCGCTTGCCAACTAGTGTTGACGTCGTCTAAGCAGACAGGACAACCACTGTATCATTTGGTTGTGCAAGATGCCAACATCCCATACGTATGAAAATCAATGATGGTCCACATTACAGTTGCTCTCATCATGAACAATATTTCAGTGAACTTGTCATAAGTTGGAACTCCATTTTTTCACAACAGTTTTAGCTCGTCGATTAATGGTCTGAGGTACACATTTAAACATTTTCCAGGAGATTTGGGACCTGGAATTAGCAAAGTAAGAAAATTAAATTCCTTATTCATACATATCCACAAAGGCAGGTTATATGGCATGAGAATAACTGGCCAAATACTAATGGTAGCGCTATTATCACCCCAAAGATTGAATCCATCTGTAAAAAGTCATAGTCTAACATTTCAAATCTCTGCTGCAAAGTCTTGAAATTCCATATCGAAATGTTTAAAAGCCTCTCCATCCGCCGAATGTCTGAGCACATCGTCATTTATTCTCTATTCTGCATACCATTGCATCGCATGTGATGTATTTAGAGACATGTACAGACGGTGTAGTCTAGGAATTAAGGAAAAATAGTGAAGCACCTTCACAACAACCTTCTTCTTCGAACTCCTTGCATTAGACTTAAACCACATGGACTTGTTGCATATAGCACAGTAGTCCAAATGTACATTCTCCTTTTAAAATAACACACAATCTTTTCTATACGCTTGGATTTTCTTGTACTTTAGACCGAGGTTGCTCAACATCTTTTTTACCTTGTAATGAGAATCGAGAAGCTTGTGACCCTTAGGAAGCAAATCACTTATATATTGTTGTATATTGTTAAAATCAGCATCCGAGATTTTGCGCTTCACTTTGTACTCCATTTGAGTCATTATGGATTGCAAGACATTCAATTTACATCCATCGCACACTGGGGTCTGGGTTTGAAGTAGCATGTTGTTGTACATATTCATCTCAGTAGTATCAGTGCTAGGAAAGACTGGAGGGACTGTGTCATAATGAGGATTATCATAACCTTCCTCTTTGTGTTGGTGTGTAACATGATTGAATGCCAGAAAAGCATCATGCACCAAATTCATAATGGGGTTCCAAGTGGAGGCTCCAGTATCGTTGAATGAGGCACCATGGTAACTTTACTCTGAGCTTAAAAATGGTTATAAGTTGTAATATACTACTTCACCGTGCTCACTCCATGTAGTGTAACTCCACATCATACCTTGGTCATACAAGTGTTGAGTCATAACAGTAACCATCACAAATTGATTGTTAAGACATCTTCTGCACGGACACTTGTAACTCTTCTTTTCTTGACCATATTATACCGCAAACAAAATAAACTTACTGATTTTGTTCATATATCTCTCATCTCTTCTATTCGCTAATTGTATCCAACTCTTGTCCATATTTCTGCGTAAGTTAAGCGACACATAAATTGAACTATCGAATAAGCCATAAATATATAGTTTGCAAAAAATATCAGTCTAACGAGCTTCTTATCATTCTTAAATTACAATAAATAATATTCATCATATATAATTAAATAACATAGCACAATAATATATATATTTTACACGTATAAATCCATCGATGTATATATATATGCATAATTATCAACGAATTAATCTAGCTAATATTTAATCAACTAATTATAAACTAATCCAGTAATCAACTAATTATCAACTAAGTATCAACTAATCTAAAATTTAATTAATCAACATATGAATAAATAATTAAGGAATATATTAATTATCAAACATGCATGATATTCATACCATTTCTTTATAGCTAGCTACCGAACAACTAATGCATGTTATATTGTGGTCGCTGGAATTTTTCACCGGATAACTCCATCACCGTACGTAATTAAATTTAAAAAAATTAATTAAGATAAACGAGTTAATACCTTCATCGATAATGATATATTTGGGTAATCTTGAGCTTCTAAGATGGGAAATGTACATATAAAGCGAAGATTGGCCGTCAGTGGTTTTGAGAGAGTTTTTTTCGGGTAAGATGCAGAGAGAGAGAGAGAGAGAGAGAGAGAGAGAGAGAGAGAGAGAGAGAGAGAGAGAGAGGAGGAGGAGCAATATGGATAGAATATCTGATCTAAATAATTGATTCCACTTAGACGATGAAATGTTTCGTCACCTAGATTTATTTTTTCGTCGCCTAAAGTTCAGACTTCGTCTCCTAATGTGTCATTTAAGAAACGAAATCATTTTTTTCTCATCTTAGATGGTTTACTTAGACGAGAAACAGTGTCTTTCGTCGCTTAAGTCAATACTTAGGCGACGAAAATTATTTTTGTCGATTTAGTTATAGTTTTAGACGACGACATATTTATGTTGTCGTTTAAGTGGTGACTTAAACGACGAACTTAGCGCCGAATATATATTTCGTTGCCTAAGATATGCCTTAGGCGACGAAAATATATTTTGTCGTCTAAATTTTACCTAAATGGCAAAATAAAACTTTTAGGTGACGAAAAAAATGTTCGTCACCTAACTTTTACTTGGGCGATGAAACCTTAATGGTTTCGTCACCTAAGTGAGCTTTTCTCGTAATGAACCATACTAACAACTTTATATGCACTACTCTTTTACCTTTACCTCTACTTTCTATTCTTTAATATATATATATATATATATTTTTAAAGGGATTCTTTAACATATTATTTGCAAAATGAATATATATATATGTATTTTTTCCAAAAAAAATAAAGACATTAGAAAAATTATTGGAAAAATAAATCAAATATTACCAACCAAATTAAATTTTGTCGGAAAAAAAAATTGGCACCAAATTTACCCGCCAAAACTATATTTTCCGACAAAATGTAAGTCTTTTATGACTAAAACTTTGTGGTCAGAATTTCCAATTAATAATTTCCGACAAAAAATTGTAATGGTCGGAAAAAAGTTTTATTTCCAACAAAGAAAAATTTCGTCGGAAAACTTTGGTCGGAAAAAATATTTTGTGTTGTAGTGAGTTAACGATTGTGAAGATTTTTGTTATGTGTTCAATCAGTGACGGTGCCAATTCAGATCGAGTGGAGGGAAAAAGACGTCCGGAAGATGAACCGGGTTTCTTCAATAATGACTCATATCAAAAAAGTCATTCTTTAAAGAAAAAATAAGCTATATAAAACATATATAATATATGCATGGCCAACAGCGTCATTTCAATTATGCTTGTATTCATATTTTTGGGTCTATTGGAAATAGAAGAAAACAAAAGAAGATAGAAACTTCAAGTGAAGCCAAAATAAAGAAGATGTTTCCAAATGCTTCCTATGGAAAATCAATTGATAGGATTGTAACCCCAATAGTCTTGTTAATTTAAATATAAAGTTAAATTTGATTAATTTTCAACACAATGCTCCAACAGATACCCTAAAAGTAAGCTAAATATAAATGTTTGCTAAAAATCCTAGTTATATTTTTCTCTCTCTTCAATTCCTATATTTTTTCTATGTTTTTTTTTTTTACAAATATAACTAATGAATTTGACTTCACTATTAGGGATGCCCTAAGATATCACGTTTATTATCTACTATGACAATGATCGATTAATAGCTAGTTCAGCTTAATCTCAACAACAAAATATGCAAACTAACTAATTTTCCTTTGTTTAACTTAAAAAAATTATGTACAGTACTTTATGCAATCTTTGAATGTATATAATCACTTTGCACGAAAATATAGTCTTTTTATAGTCTGTTTTTTTTTCTTGCTAAAAGTTCTCCCCCATGAAGATTTTTCTCTGCCTCCGTCACTGTGTCCGATATTTTTTTTCTTACTCAAAACAAACTAAATGATCCACCAGTAATTTATCCTTATCTCAGAAAGTCAACGTTTATTGTAAAACAACTCCCTTTCTCTCTCTCTTTTCCTTCAAATCCTTGTAGCCGCTCTTCCCTCCATCTCTGCCGATCTCCTTCCCTAGTTCACCTACTACAAATCAGATACCACAATTACACTCCTCTCATCCCACGATCCTCCCTATATATTTGCATGTCGCAGCCACCCCCTTTTACTGATGCTCCTCCTTAACCCGAAGCCGAGGCAAATCAAGAACCGCTCCACTTGGCAGTGGCATTCAACGCGGTGAATCTCGCCGTGTCGGACGAGGAGGAAAAGGATGAATGGAGGCATGCTGTGGTGCGACTCTTCTCTCTGTCTCCCTTGGAACCGAATGAAGTTCAAGGTTTCAAGATACATATGATTGGTCTTTGGCGTGATGTCTTGGGTTCCAGCAGCATCCGATCCGAGAGGATTTCAAAGATCGTTTTGTTTGCAAGTTCCGATCGGAAGCTAATCGCTAGAGGGCAGTCATGCTGGGGCGTGGTACCACCATGCCATTACCGTGGTGGGGGGAAGTTTTAATGGAATGGCTGACCCATTTTCTATCCCAGCAGCCAAGGGTACTGCATGGGCTTTTGTTCGGTCGGTCTCGAGCAGATTTTGTTTGGGCGTGTTGAAGCTGAAATGGTTGAGGTGGATGGGCAATGTGCTAGGTGGTCATAAGGAACATGACCACCTATTGTTGAACCATGAAGCATTGGTTCGATGTAGATTTTATTTGGCTGCTTCTGGTAAGCACAACCTTCCATATATCTAGCACCTATAGTATGGATGTTGTTGTGGAGTATGAACGTTTGTAGGGTTTTTGTGGTGAATTCAAGCACGAAAATGGTGGATGTTTGAGGCTGGTGGCAGTTTTTCCTTCGGCGAAGGAGGGTTCTCATGGTGTCGACAGCGCTCAACCGGATTCGAAGAAGCATGTGGCCTCTTATGGGCCACGATGGGTAGATGGGCTGGTCTCTGGAGCACCTCAAATGATTTTGGGTGGTCTGCTTCACCCAAAGCCGTCTGAAACACCAGCTCAGATCCCGAAGGAGGTGCTAGTCCATCAACCGAGCGGGGGCGGGGGGGGGGGGGGGGGTTCTTTTTCTAATGCTGATTTTGTTTTACAGATGACTAGTCTAGATGATGAGGTACCTGTTCAGCAGAAGCAGAGGGCGGTCCTGACTAAGGCTGTCTGTGATGTTCTACCATCTCATTTCAAAACACTTGTCAGTGTTACCAGTGTAGTGCACCTCAAGTTTGACAGTTACTTCGGGCTACTTTGGTTTGTTAGTCTAGGGCCTTTGTTCGACATTATTTTTTTCTAGTATAGTAGCACAATAGGGTTACTATTTATCATGTCGGGTAATCCGGTGGAATCTTTTATTACTATCAATTTTCTCCTATAGTGAATTTGATCGACCCCTTAAAAAAAACTAAATGATCCGTTAACATTTAAAAAAAATTAAATGGATTGAACTTTCAAAATTTCCAAGTTTTGTCTAAACACTTGTGCTTTTTATTGACAGTTTAGGCCAAATTCTTCACATGGAAAAATTAACTTCATATTTAGGAAGATTTATTCTCTTTAACTTTCGGTGTGTCCTAGTTAGATACGATTTAGTTTAGATAGAGATACATAGAATCTCTATTTTATCGGAACAGTTATTGTAACAGATTGTATCAGTCTATATATAAGACATTCTATTAATGAAAGAGTTACAATTTTTAGTTATCATATATTCCTCTTCAACACGTTATCAGTAGTTTTTAAGTAGATAGTCATCATCCCAAACCCTAAATAGAAAAAAAAAAAAAAAACCTAACCTTAAGACACTAGCTTCCACCACTGATAATACTTCTCACTGTCAATCTCCACCCATCATATCCTTCTTCTTTTAACAATCCTTATGCAGCATACGCTCAAAGAATCTCCAAAATTTGACAAGATTGCTCGACTTCCAAAGAATCGCGTCAGACGAGCTCTACCTCAACATTGTCCAAACTCAGTACCGGTCATATACCGAGTATAACACCAATCAAGATAAATTTTCTAAACCATCAATCTTTAGATCTAGGAATAAAACTTACTTCCTGCAACACCCTAAATCTTTGGATTGTGATATTGTAGTTATTGCACATCCGTGTCCTAGTTCCTATGAAAATATATCCATAAAGTATAAGTGACAGTCCTGAGAGTGCCACAGTTTAGAAAAGAAAAGAAAAGAAAGAGAAATCGATACTATGTGATGGTTTATCACAGTTTCTGGGTGTGGTTTTGAGCCACCGCTTATGGATAATCTATTTTGTGACCATACATCATAGATCATGTTCTTATTCATTAAAACTTGATATTAGTGATTGTGGTTCTTCGATCGATACTAATTAAACCTCTTTGTATTTTATAGATGAGTTTGAATGAGGCGGTTAAGCCAGAATTCGACATCCTTGACATCCAAGGAAAGGAATACCATCATTGGATCTCCGATATGGAAAACACGTTCATAAGAAAGAGACTCAGCACCACCATCAAACCCACTGGGCCAAATGACATTCCATCAATAGATGAAGCAAAAGCTCAAGCTTTCATGTTTTTAAGAAACCAATTCTCAAGAAGCAATACTTAAAGAAACCAATCCCCTAGATTCATCCAATTCTCAAGAAGCAATACTTAAAGAAACCAATCCCCTAGATTTGTGGGATGTTCTGAAGCGGCTCTTCGAGAATGTGCATGATGCACAACTTCCTTAGTTGGCTGCAAGATGGGAAGCCTTTAAGCTTCTAAATTTTCCTAAGATCCAAGATTACAATCAAGGGATATTGGATCTGCAATCTGAGTTGAGTTTCTGTGGGGTGGACAAATCAGAGAATGACATGATTGAAACGTTGTTGAATACTTTCTTAACATCTATGAGCATCCTTGCTCATCAGCACCGACTCAAAATAGGGGAGGATTCTTACCTTCAATGATATCATCAATAGCCTAGCTAAAAAGGAAAAGCATCATAAAATCATACTTAATAACAACTCAAGACCGACTGGTACTAAAAAG
Source organism: Geum urbanum (assembly GCA_946800695.1). NCBI lineage: Eukaryota > Viridiplantae > Streptophyta > Magnoliopsida > Rosales > Rosaceae > Geum > Geum urbanum. The sequence goes on from OX327002.1 coordinate 62,020,197, forward strand.
CCTAAGAGTTATCAAACTAGAGGAAAGACCCTTAAGGAGAAAAAAAACATTCATTCAGAACCTTACGTGCATGGAGGACAGGTTCCACGTCGTGGGAGAGGGGGGCGTGGACGTGGTCGATGCCACAACCAAAATATGACTTGGCATAGAGCTTAGAACGCTAACTTCAACAGGAACCAATCTGGTTCACAGAATGATGGGCAAAAGTTTTCAAATTCTGGAAAATTCACTTGTTACCGGTGTGGTTCTATAAAGGATATGCACAAACAGTGTTGTGCTAGCAAAAAAATCTAGAAAATCTACAAGAGGCACAAGCAGTACTTGGCTCAAGAGTCCAACTGTGCTGGAGATTTCGAGATGAAAGCTGACACCAATCTCGTTATTACAGAGCACAAGGAGGCAGATTTAGTAACTCTGGATTTTGAATATCCTATGTAATAAGCGGTTATCTTTGTTATGTATTCAAGTTTTTGTTTTTGTTATTGGCTACTTTTCAGTCATTTTTAGTAGACGTTTGTCTTAATTTTCGAATAAGAACATCAATGATGTAATTTTTTTTAAATTGGCGAGTAATGCAATTTCTCTAGTTTTCGATATATGAAAGTGTTGAGAATGATATTTCACTACAAATTAAGTTTATGGTTCAATGTTTACATTTGCATATGGTATAAGAACACCAAGATACAGTAAAAACGAGACATAAAAAGCGGATGGTTTTGATCTTAGGGACTTTTTGGCTAGTCAAGATTTCTCTTGACCCGTCAAAGACCACCATTTGTATTGGTTTTTACAATTTTTGACTCGTTGAAAAATTGTACACGAAAACTTTTGACCACATCAAAAGTGGTCCTCGGTCACCTATTTTTCACCTTCGACTCGTCGAAGGGACGTTATTATCTCCAAATCTGTCTACATTCGACCTATCGAAGTCAATTTTTGATCCGTCGAATAAGATATCAAAAAATTGATACCAGTTTTAGGTTTTTTTTCGACTCGTCGAAATATTTTTCAACCCGTCAAAGAGGTGCTCCTGGACAGGATTTTGACCCGTCGAACATTCTTTTCGAACCGTCGAAAGAGGTATCGGACAATCAAAATCTATTTTGGATTTCACTCGACCCATCGATTATTGTACTCAGATGTGGTGTTTGTGATGTGTTCTACATTGGATTTATCGACACATAAAGGTTCAGGAATTTATTTTTTGCATGCCATATCAACACTCAATAAGGGTCACACTCCTATTCAAATCTTTAAGTGTCTACTTAAAGTGTTCATCTGGTCTTTAGTTCAAAGACTCACTTATTTACATTAATTTTGTAGATGTCTTAAGGCGAGATTGAGTGTCTTACGGATTTTGGTACTGCCCCCACCATTTTGCGTAATATGCAATTGTTTGTGGATCTTTTCCTATAGAAATCCTTGGTGACTACCATGATTGGTATAACACCGGTTATTCAAGGGTGTGGTTCAACAGAGTTTCTACTACCTTATGGTACAAGATTATTCATCACTGATGCCTTATATTCCATTCAAATATTTCATGCTACCAAACCGAAATCTGTGTTTGCGCAGTATATGTGCCAATTGTAGCTCCACAACGTACTAAATTGGGTCCTCAACTTAGAATATGTATTTATGTTGGCTACGAAGCACCGATGATAGTCCGTTGTCTTGAACCTTCGACAAGAGATCTCTTTACTGCAAGATTTTCATATTGTCACTTCAATGAGACATACTTCTCAATGTTAGGGGGAGGACGAAATGTATCTATTCTGGTTCAATGTTAGGAATTGACACAGTCTAATCTCACTATGTCTCATCATGATCCTCAAAAAGTAGCAGACTCTATGGCCTGACTCCTTTACTGATATTGCTAAAGTGTCAAGATCGGATATACATGCTGCAAATGTTCCTGCAAGGTTGGAGATCCCAAAAATTAGATTGGTTAGTGCCAACATCGGGCAAGGAACCGTTCCTACTGCCTATCTGGAAGGTGTTTCTTTGGCCTCCACTACCACATATTTAACCATTTCCGGCGATTTTTAAATCGCTGGCAATGTTTTTTAACATTACCGGCGATTTTTTTCCCAAAAATTGCCGGTAATGTCTTTTTTTTTAACATTGCCGACGATTTTTCTGGCAAATCGCCGGCAATGTTCCGCCGGTAATTAAAAAAAAAAAAAGACATTGCCGGCGACTTATTTTTTTTTTTTAACATTACCGGCGACTTAAATGTAAGTCGCCAGCAATGTCTTTTTTTTTTTTAATTACCGGCGGAACATTGCCGGCGATTTGCCGGAAAAATCGCCGGCAATGTTAAAAAAGAAGAAGACATTACCGGCGATTTTTGGGGAAAAAATCGCCGGTGATGTTAAAAAACATTGCCGGCGATTTTTAAATCGCCGGCAATGGTTAAATATGTGGTAGTGCTCGGCTCCCACTAGGAAAAGGGGGAGACCAAGAAAATCCACTGATGAGCCGCTGGTTAAAATGCCGGTCATCGAGGCATATAAAGATCCATTCATCATCAACATTGTAAATCCTTCACATGAGATTGTCTCTGACTACAGTTATGTCCTTGGCTCACAATTGACATATCTAAAGGATGCCTCAGAACCTTTTCTGATGTCAAAAAAAAAATCTCGCTTAGAACAAATGATGTGCACGTTCTTATGGATAGATCTTCCATGTTAGCTGATAATGCATTTGTTTATTCTGTCACTCAGGAAATCATAGACGACGACGAAGTTGAACCTTGCTCTGTTGTAAATTGTCAACAAAGAGCAGATTGGCTGAATTGGAAGGTAGCAATCTAGGCTGAACTAAACTCTCTGAATAAAAAGCAGGTTTTTGGTCCGGTAGTGCTATGCCTACCGAATGTGAAGCTGGTAGGACATAAATGGGTATTTGTTCGAAAGCGTAATGAGAAGAATGAGGTCTTGCATTATAAAGCTAGATTTAAGGTTGCAGGGTTTCTCTCAATGCCCTGGAATTGATTATGAGGAGATGTATTCTCTTATCATGGACATCATCACCTTCTGCTACCTGATAAGTTTGGCAGTGTCCAAGAAACTAAACATGCAGCTTATAGATGTGGTTACTCCATATGTCTATAGGAATCTTGATTCAGAGATGTACATGAAAGTGTCGGAAGGCATTTCTATACCCAAATCAAGTAACTCTAAATCACAGAGTGCTCATGTAATTAGATTGAGACGTTGACTATATGGATTAAAACAATTCAGTGGGATGTGGTATACACGTTTTAGTGACTACTAGATTGGGAAGGGATACAAGAATGATGACTTATTCCCTTGCGTATTCATTAAAAGAATAAGTTCAAGATTTGCTGTAGTAGCAGTCTATGTAGATGATATGAACGTTATCGTCACTCTTTATGAGATCAATGAGACAGTTGGCTACTTGAAATCTGAATTTGAGATGAAAGACTTTGGTAGAACTCGATTTGGTATCAGATTAGAGTTGGAACATCAAGTCGAAGGAATCCTTATTCACTAGTTTGCTTATGTCAAAAAGACGATCGAGCGATTTAATATGGACAGAGCACACCATGTTAACACACCAATGATTGTTCGAAGTCTTGACCCCAAGTAGGATTCATTTCATCCGCAAGATGACGATGAGGAAGTCTTGGGAGCTGAAATTTCATATCTTAGTGATATTTGAGCTTTGATGTATCTAGATTAGTGCATGCGTTAAGATACTGCCTTCTTAGTGAACTTGTGGGCTAGATTTACCTATGCGGCTATGCAACGTTATTGGAATGAAGTAAAACAAATCTTCAGGTACTTGAAGGGTTCCATTGACTTGGGATTTTTCTTCCCTTACAAAGAATACAGAGAGAAGCTTGAAATTCCCCAAAAATGGATGGTTAAATCACAACATGCAGGATCTCTAGCTTTCGACCCGTCGAATGGATCTTACGACCAATCGAAAGTGGTAAACTGTGATAACCCCAATATGTCTTTCGACCCGTTGAATTCCTTCTCCGCTGCGAACATTTTTACTATAGTCCCATATTCCCAAACACTGGTTGATGTGTGGGTCGAATTTGCTGATGCTGGGTACCTCTCTGACCCACACAAAGGTCATTCACAGACTGGTTATATTTTCACCATGGGAAACACGATGATTTCTTGGAGATAAAATAAGAAATATCTTGTTGCTACTTCCTCAAATGATTTAGAAATCATTACTTTGCATGAAGTGATTAGGGAATGTGTCTGACTTAGGTCAGTCATTCATCATATTTGAGGGTTGATGGATAGAAAACCACTATCAAAGATAACCCTATTCTTATGAAATTATGTCAATATAGTTTAATGACAAATATGAGTCATTACCCGCAGATTATTGGTGAAACTAAGACTCAAAGACACAAGAAACACTAAAAGACACGAAAACTAGAAACCTGGGGCAAACTCAACCACTAGCCAAAACATAATTTACAAACAGTACTTAAACTAAACAAAAAATCATGAAAATTTAACATGAGGTACTAGACTCAGTGGAGGACTACCACACAAAAATGAAAGGTATTCGGAGTTGATTTGGTTACCGAAATAATTCAGTGAAGTTACAACTGCTGCAGAAAAAGTAAATTTCAGAAAAGTAAATATGTTGAAGAAATCAGAAAGAGAAGAATATTAGGAACCTCTCTCCACCCTAGACAACCTACGATTATTCTCATCTAATCTAAATAACCATGGATGAATATTCCCTATGCATGAGTTATGGTTAAGTCTACGTGCATATTACACTGTCTTACTTGATATGAAAGAGGGAGTGGTCATCCGCTCTAAGTTGATCTCTAATTAACCAACTTATACATATGGTGGTGTAAGCTTAGAGAACTAGAGTCATTATATTCTACGAATATTTCAGGAACAACAAAGCTTCAAGGGTTGATTTGGTGGTCCCCCTGACATCACTAAGGAATTACTTCACACAAGAGCTTGTTTTGTCTTTATTGAACACGCGATAATATGTTGGTTATGCACACACTCAAGACACTAGATTCTACAACATGCAACTAAGTTGGTCACCAAAGAAACATATAGTAGAAATCATCAATGGAAGAACAGTGAAGTAAAACACATCTTAAATTACCAAAAACTAAAAAAATAAACCAAGTATTTTTTGAATACTTAAGCACAATAGAGTTGCATATTTATGCAACTACCAAAGGTCTAGTGGATTAGCATCTACTACAACGGCTCCCACTTGCATCTTTGAGGATAATGCGACATGCATTGAACATATGAAGTTGTGTTACATTAAGGGTATGATGACAATTCAAATCATATATCGTCGAAATTCTTCTTCAATCAGCAACAACAACTGTTGAATATCCATGTGAACCACGTTGGTTCGACGGATAATACTGCGGACTTGTTTACCAAATCATTACCTAAATTTATATTTGTGAAACATGTGAGATGCATTTGTATACGCAGGTTATCTGAACTTCATGACTGAGTTTACAGTCAGGGAGAGTTACATTTCTGTAGACATCAAGAGGAGTCTACATCACATATATTAGCCTTTGTAACTATTTTTTTCTTAGATCAAGTTTTTGTTTTACTCATGATGTTTTTGTTTGTTTGGCAAGATTTTTAGTGTTTAAGGATATTTATTTTCCGTAACTTTCGATGTGTGTATTGTTCTAGTTAGATACGATTTAGTCTCGATAGAGATTTAGAGAATCCTTGTTTTATTGAGATAATTATCGTAACAGATTATATCAACCTAATAAAACATTCTATCAATAAAAAAAATTACAATTTTCAGTTATTAGAGCATCCGCAGCGCAGGCTTCCTCTTGGAGGAATTCCTGACGAAAACGGTGGCCCCGGCGAGGGAAAGGAATTTTGGTCCAAAAACGGCGTGCACAGGTGGAGTTCTGGAGGGTGGACCGAGCTTTGACCGAGGGGAATTCCTGAAATCGGAACCGGGAGAGGAATTCCTCCCTGACGTCAGCACGCACGTGGCTGACGTCAGGCGGGAAAGTTTTTTTTTAAATCCGGCGCGTGTGGTACACGCGCCCGGTAAAAAAATTTAAAAAAAAATTACCGATTTACGCAGCCAATGACAGCCCGCCACGTGGCAGGCTGTCGGCTGGCTTTACTTAGCAACGGTAGGCTTGATCTGGACGGCCCAAATTCAAACCAAAACCGATCGGACGGCTCAAATTTGTCCGCAACGGCTACTGAATTTTCTGAAAATTTCAGAACGGAAACTACCCAAAAAAATTCCTAAAAAATCCAAAAAAATCCCAAAAAAATCACAAAAAATTTCTTAAAACCCCCTACTATTTTTCTATAAATATTAGGTATTTTTTCTAAACACTTCACACTCATTTGTGCACTTCACCTATTATCCTCCTCCTCCCTCTCTTCCCTCTCTCTCTCACAAAATCTTTGATTTTTTGCAAAAAAATGTCCACAAATTGGCTCATTTCCGAAGATGTACAATTGTGCATATCATATTGTCGCTATAGTGTGTGCCCTATCTCCGGCAACAAACAAAAAATCGACAAATTGTGGGAAAAAATCTATGCCGATTACCGACAAAATTGGGTGATGGGTCAAGGTGAAGTGAGAGCGGAACCGAGGACCCAAAAATCACTCACCTCTCGTTTTGCTAAGTTGAAGCCAAACTTGTCACAATGGAAAGCGGCGCTTGCATACGCAAGAAGGAATCTGGAATCCGGCAGAAATTTGCATGATGAGGTAAGAATTTATTTATGTTGCTCCTCTTAATTTGAATTAATTTAGTGAAATAAAAAATGTGACCTATATTTTCGTAGTGGAATAAAAAATGTGACCTATATTAATTTTTATTTTTGTAGTTAAGGAAAGCTCAAATGTGGTATGTGGGGAAACAAAAAAAAGAGTTTACGCACTTTGCGTGTTGGGAAATGGTGAAGGATCATCCTACTTTTAGAGTCGTTGAAACTAGCACTCCACCATCTTACAATTCCTATGTCGAAGTTACGCCTACCTCAAATGTAGTGTCTCCTATGGTCAACTTGGATGAAGATGAAGTGATTCCAACATCACAAAGCAACGTTGGAGGTACCTCGAGTCCGCCTAGACCTCAAGGAGTGAAGACGGCGAAGGAGGCAAAAAGAAAGGGAAAGAAGGCCATGACACCTACGAATGAGCTTCGAGATGAGACTTTGAAGAACATCGCAGCTAATCAAAAGATGTTCGCCGAATGGCAAAGGGCAACCGAAGAATCTCAGAGAATGCTTGATGAGAAAAACTACAAATTGAGGGAACGAGAAGAAGAAACAAGGATCATGACAATGAATTTCGAGGCTATGACCCCAAATTCAAAGAAGTACTTCATGAAGCGGAAATCAGAGATCCTTCAGCAAGTAGATGACGATGAAGGAGAAGTCGGCGATGCTAGCTTTACCGGTTGTTATCGTCCCTGCAACCTTGATTTTAGTGATTAGTTTTGTAATTTCAATTCATGTAATTTCAATTCATGTAATTTCAATTTCAAGAAATAAACACGCACTTTATTTATTTAGATCGAGCTTCAAATTTAAATTCATTGATTATTAAGGGAAACACACATACAAAAGGGAAACACACAAATTGCAAACACACATATCTCGCGCACATCATTTAGAGATGTTCACCGGTTTCAAGAAACCAGTTGTGCTTCACTAAGTCCTTTTGAAGTTCACCATGGAGATAAACTGATTGTAAATCGATGAGCCGGTCGCTAAACCGTTGATGATGCTGATCTCTTCCCACTGGCTCAAATGGAATTCGGTGACCATTTTCATCCACCGGCCCATCATATAGTGTGGAAGCAGTCACTGAGTTTTGTAAATCTTCTTCCTCATTCTCCTCAAAATCGTCTTCCACAAATTCTTCCTCGACAATCATGTTATGCATTATGATGCAAGCCAACATGATCATTTTTAATGTCGATTTGTGATGACACATGGCTGAGTGACGAATGATAGCCCAACGAGATTGTAAGATGCCAAAGCACCTCTCCACATCTTTACGATATGCCTCTTGTTTCCTTGCGAACAGCTTCTGTGGTTGATCTTGCGGATTGGATATTGTCTTGACGAACGAGGAATACCTGGGATATATTCCATCAGCTAGATAATAAGTATGGTGGTAAGTCATACCATGGACTTGATACGTCGATTGCGGGCTTCTTCCGGCAAGGAGTTCATCGAAGACATCAGAGGAGTTGAGCACATTAATATCATTTTGTGCTCCAGGCGTCCCAAAGAAGCTGTGCCATATCCACGTGTCATATGAGGCCACCGCCTCTAAGATTATTGTCGGACGAGCCTTCCGCCCCGAGTATGACCCTTGCCAAGCTGTTGGGCAATTCTTCCATTCCCAGTGCATGCAGTCGATGCTTCCGATCATACCAGGAAATCCCCGTTGCCTCGCCCTTTTTAGAAGTCGAGTTATGTCAGCCGCATTCGGAGCGCGAAGGTAGCGGTCTTGGTAAAGCAAGACCACCTGTGTGCACCACTTCTTCATGCATTCGAGTGTTGTTGACTCCCCCATCCTTGTGTATTCAGTACACTGATTTGCGGCTGCGCCGTACGCCAACATTCGTAGAGCACCTGTCATCTTTTGCTCGGGGATGAGTCCTTGCAATCCAATGGCATCTTCTCTTTGATGCCAAAACGGGTCGTGGTTACAGAGATCTGTCTTGATCCGGTTGAACAAGTGCGTGCTCATTCGAAACCTCCGGCGAAAATCCTGCTCGTGGAAAACAGGGCGTTCCACGAAGTAATCGTCCAGCAGATTCTGACCCCTTGGAGTCATTTGCCTTTGTATGTTTGGACGGCGGCGACGAGGTGGCTCATCATCAAACGAGGCAACTACCATGGCGGCATCAACGACGAAGGAATTCATCATTGCGGTAGCTTGCCGACGTTGTTGACGCCTCCTCCTCCTTGACTCATCGTAATCGTTAGGATCCATCTTTTGTATGAGAGAAAGTGAAGAAGTGTGTTTACGGGTGTTGTGAGGTTTCAAGGCAAGGAGGGATGGTAAGATTTTATAGCAAAATTGGCTAATCTGATGTTGAACAACGGGTACACGTGTCACATCCTCAGTGGTCGCAAATATGACGGGAAATCTTCAATGGATAACTTAGCCGATAACGACACGTGGATGAGTACACGTGTCACATCCTGATTTGTCAGAAATCTCACCGGAAATCTTCATCAATAATTTAGCCGACATTGACACGTGGATGAGTACACGTGTCGCATCCTGATTTGTCGGAAATCTCACCGGAAATCTTCATCAATAATTTAGCCGACATTGACACGTGGATGAGTACACATGTCGCATCCTGATTTGTCGGAAATCTCACCGGAAATCTTCATCAATAAGTTTGCCGACATTGACACGCGGATGTGACACGTGTCGCATTATCATTTGTCGGAAATCTCACCGGAAATCTTCATCAATAATTTAGCCGACATTGACACGCGGATGTGACACGTGTCGCATTATCATTTGTCGGAAATCTCACCGGAAATCTTCATCAATAATTTATCCGACAGTGACACGTGTCACAATATGAGTCGTCGGAAATCTTACCGAAAATTTAGTTCAATAATGTACATGATAATGACATGTGTCGCCTAGTTATTGGATAAACATATTACAAATAATTAATCAAAATTTTATTTTATGATTATGAATAGTAATAGGAATTCCTATTTGTTGCACTACTGCGCAAAAAAGCTGAATAAGAATTCCTATTTGCTGAATAATAACAGAAATTCCTGAAATAGGAATTAGGAACCCTAAAATAAGAATTTATGGGTGCGGATGCTCTTATATATCCCTCCTCTCCTCTGTGACACTTAAAAAAATTAAATTATAAACCTGATATTCGGTTCTAACAGGATATCTTTGTCCAGAATATTAAAGTATTATTTATTGTCATGGTTCATAGTCGCGGTGCCAACTGTGATTTGCCTGTCAGTTAATTCGTTCCTGGCTGTTTCGTCTACCCAACAAAACACACCCACCTCCATTCCCATACCCACTTCTCTCTTTGCATTTCTCCATCCAACCTATTACTCCACTCAAACACAGTAGTTAGTTGCTGTTTGCTCCATTAAAGAGTCACATCCAAAGCTCCACAAAGATCTTCAAAGGACCCAGCTGACCCGTCCCATTTCTAAATCCCAATCAAAAAAGCAAAAATGCACGCCAAGACCGACTCGGAGGTGACGAGCCTTGCCCCGTCGTCTCCGACCCGATCCCCACGCCGACCCGTCTACTACGTCCAGAGCCCCTCCCGCGACTCCCACGATGGAGAGAAGACCACGACGTCGTTTCAGTCCACTCCCGTCCTCAGCCCCGCTGGTTCCCCACCTCACTCTCACTCTCACTCCTCCATCGGCCGCCACTCCCGCGACTCCTCCTCCACCAGATTCTCCGGGTCACTCAAACCCGGATCCAAGAAGGTCCAGCCCACCAGATCAACCAAAGGAGGAGGAGGAGGCGGGCCCCACCAGAAATCATGGAAGGACTGCGCCGTCATCGAAGAAGAAGGCCTCCTCGAAGATGACGACCGCGAGACGGGCTTCCCTCGCCGCTGTTACTTCCCGGCTTTTGTTCTCGGATTCTTTCTCCTCTTCACGCTCTTCTCTCTCATTTTGTACGGCGCCAGTAAAACCATGAAGCCCAAGATCACAATGAAGGTCCCGATCCGATCCGATCCACACTACTCAATACGCTTCATTTTCAACCGTTCGATTTCTCATTTCGGTTTCTTGATTTGTGCAGAGCGTTAAATTTGAACAATTCAAGATTCAAGCTGGCTCGGACTCTACAGGAGTAGGCACCGATATGATCTCCGTCAATTCAACTGTGAAATTCACTTTCCGAAACACCGGCACATTCTTCGGGGTTCACGTTTCTCCAAAGCCTCTCGATCTATCCTACTCGCAAATCACAATTGCCTCCGGAACCGTAAGCATTTTCACACTATCACACTTCATTACTAAAAAATTTTAATCAGTGAAGTCAAATTTGATTGGGTGGGTATATGCTTGTTTTGGTCAGGTTAAGAAGTTCTATCAGTCTCGAAGAAGCCAGAGATCGGTGACTGTATCGGTAATCGGAGACAAGATTCCGTTGTACGGAAGCGGAGCGAGTATAAGTAGCTCGACGGGGACGACATTGCTGCCGGTGCCGCTGAAACTGGACTTTCTGATTCAATCCAGAGCTTACGTTCTGGGCAAATTGGTGAAGCCCAAATTCAACAGGCGGGTCGAGTGCACTGTAACTTTCGATCCCAAGAAGCTCAACACTGCAATCGCGCTCAAGAATTGCACGTATAATTGACGACACACAGCAAAAATACTCTTATTTTTCTTCTATCTTTTGTTTGGTTTCTCTCTTTTTTGGGTGGCGGACAACTCAGCGGGCAGCCAAAAAGAGTTGTACGGGCAGAGTGTGCAGAGATCGAGGGAATGAGGGGATAGTACGCGCCAGAACGCGGTTTTGGACTTTTGGCTGCCCGAGCTGCCCGAAGGAAGGAGTGTGTGAGTCGGTGGGTACGTGGCGTTTCATTACTCAACCTTCTTCTTTTGTTTATTCATTCGTTCATTTTTTCTCTCCTTTGTATAAGTAGGAAATTGTTAATTAAAATGCAATAATGCAACTACATTATTTGATAGTTCGGTCATTTTTCTCTTGCTTTCTTCCGTGTAGTGGTCCCCGTCCACAGCCATAGCGTATATTATATGTATGTATCAAGCTCACGTTACCACGAGAGAAAAAGGAAAGCAAATTTGCGCATTGTTTATGATCCTTTTGATTCTTGACTTGTAATAAGATCCAGTCATCTAGTTAGGTCGGTGTTTATCATCCTCATGAATTTTGATCACTACACCAAGCAAAGATGAATCGGTCAGTTCTTGGATAAATTATCTTTCTAGTTTCTACTTAGTTTCAATAGTCTATGTGTTAATTGGCATATGCATATTGAGCATACGGCTACAATTCCAATTCATGGTTAGAGAAATGCCTACTCTTATAATCTCATTTCTCGGTCATCATGTACCATTAGCAACTACGTTCAGATTAGCCACCACGTTGGTAACTAGCTGATGAAAAACAGGTAATTGAAAGGTGTCCGCAAAGGCTGCTCGAGTTCATCTCCCTGAAAATGAAGGAACATATACTGAACGACTATAACAAATAGGAACATATTCTTATAGACGACAGTGTACTTGCACCGTCTATGTAACAAGTTTTTATTAGTTCAAAACTAGCAAAAAGTAAAAAAAAAATTAAATAAAAATCTTCAAGAAAAAATTAAATTTCTATTTTACCTTTATTTATATATAGAACCGTGCATGAAATAATTTTCAGTAACAAATTGACCAAGAAGAAAGTATTAGAACAATCATTTTGGACTTGGGCTCAATTACACACAAGACAAATCTTGCGAGGCCCATAGAGGGTCCTCGCAGGTATAAATGGGCCAAAATTTGTGAAGCAGCCCACACAATATATATACCACAGAAAAGGACCATTTAGCAATGGAAAAAAAATAAAAATATGGGAATCTTCATGGCCAGCTCGCCAGTTGTGCATATGACGCAACTAACCCCCCTCTCTCTCAAATGAACCGAAATGAAATGAACATTGTTGTTTCAGTCTCTTTTTCTTCTTCACCTTGTGAGTTTAGCTATGGCTCTTCCCCATCACCACTTTCAACAACACTACCCGCCCCAACAACAACAGCAATCCAAGTCGTTCAGGTAAATTAGTTTTTCCTCTTCCATTATTTTTGTCCTCAAAATTTCTTTTTTTTTGTTGCACATTTTGATTCTAGTTTTTGTACCCTGAGTGCAGAAATCTGTACCCAATCGACGGTCAGATGTCGCCGGCGGCTGCCTATTTCGACCCCAACACTGTACAAGATCACTCCCAGCATCCTCCTTATGTTCCTCCCTGTAATATTTCTCTCCCCTCTCCACTTTTCTTATGCTCTGATTCTGAATTCTAAAATTTGCTACCGTTCAATACTATAAGTTAGCTTGGGAAGAAAATTTGGTATGCAATTTATTTTACTTAGAGCAACTAAACTGCAGAAACTGCCAAATTTGAACAATTTAATTCAACTCCCTTTTTCTGATGAAAACCTAATTGTTTCGGATCCTGGTACAATATGACCTAATATCAGTGATGTGTTTGTAGTTCATGTAGTAGGGTTTGCGCCTGGTCCGGTCCCTGCGATAGATGACAGTGATAGTGGAGCTGATTTTCAGTGGAATTACGGCCTGGAATCCAAGAGGAGAAGGCTCAAGGAGCAGGATTTCTTGGAGAACAACAACTCGCAGATGTCGTCTGTCCTGCAGCAGCAATCGGTCTCAACAGGCTTGGGTCTGTCCCTAGACAATACTCGCCTGGCATCTACGGGGGAATCAGCATTGCTGTCTCTCATGGGGGAGGATGTTGATCTCAAAATGCAGCGGCAAGATGCTGAAATTGATAGGTTCCTCAAAGTGCAGGTATGGTTTTTCTGCTGAAATTGCTGTCTCTCATATTTCTTACTTCAATATAATGCAAGAATTGTTTGGATGGTTCTGTAGAAGTCTAATTTACTTAAACTGCTGGCTGTAAGTGGTCTTTGCTTTACTGATGATGGTAGTTTGCTTCTTTTAGTTATGAAATATTATCACGGCTTCATGTATTTCGGATAGAAATGCTTGTTATCTTAGGATGGATTGGTCTTTATTATGATTGGTTTTACTATGCTGTCAAAATTTCAACCCTATGTCAAAGTTATATTCCAGCAACATTCATAACCTAGAAAGCAACATTGTAGAATGTAGAATTCATGCACAAAGGTTCAAATCGAATGAGTCTGATATGGCTTGCTGCTGAAGTGGTTGCAAAAAGTTTTGATACCTTTTACCTTGGTGTATTAATATCACCTGTAAATGTGCTTGTAAGGTCATTATTATGATTAGGGATAGTTTTCAGTTGCATGTAATTCAATTCATAAATGCTACTTAGTGTTTTATCCACTTGCCAAAATAGATATGGGTGGTTTATGTTACAGATCAGGCTTCTTCCCATTTGTGTCCGTATGGAATGTGTCCGATTATGATTTGATAACTCGAAATATAGTGTGCTTTAAATAATGTTCCGTTTCTTACTAACCGTAACGTTTAGCTTTTAGTTTGTCTTTGAATAAGATACCCATAAGGATTTTCTCTGTTTTTTATTCTTGCCATTCTATTTCTGCCTTGTTGAACTTTTTGTGGATCCCATTGTTTTCTTTCAGTTTGGTTATTTCAGTACTTCTTTTAAGTTTTAAGTACTAGCAGTTAGATGTAATTTAACTTATTAAACTAACTCTGCATTTATCTGTTCTTAATCTAGAGTGAGCGATTGAGACAAAATATCTTGGAGAAGGTCCAAGCTACCCAACTTCAAACTCTGTCAGTTGTTGAAGAAAAGGTCATCCAAAAGCTCCGCAAGAAAGAAGCAGAAGTGGAGAGCATCAACAGGAAGAATATGGAGCTTGAAGAACAAATGGACCAGTTGAGTCTTGAAGCGAGGATTTGGCAACATCAAGCCCGGAACAATGAAAACATGATCACAGCACTAAAGGTCAATCTAGACCAAGTAATTACTCAAAGTAGAGACAGCAAAGGGGGATGCGGTGACAGTGAGATAGATGATACAGCTTCGTGCTGCAATGGTCGTTCCATCAACTTTAATATATTTGGCAAGGAGGGCAACGACATGAATGAGGTGATGACTTGCAAGGTCTGCAGAGTGAATGAAGTTTGCATGCTTCTGTTGCCTTGTAAGCATCTTTGCCTCTGTAAAGATTGTGAAAGTAGGCTCAGTGTTTGTCCTATTTGTCAGTCCTCTAAGTTTATTGGCATGGAAGTATACTATTAATGTGTGTGCTCCGTGTGAAACCTGTAATCATATGTACTCATATGCATTGTTGTATCTGATCATTACTCCCTTGAACTCCCTGTTTGGCTATCCAAATGGGGATCTCAAGTTAACTTGTGAATATCAGGATTTGTCTCCAATTTTGTATCTCGAATATGCTTATTTCCTATATTTCCTATATGACATTCGTGGGTTTTTACTGTAACTTACACGCGATTCACTGTTAATTCTTTTGCGAAATTGTTCATCGGCGTGCCAACCGTGCGAGACTCCTCTCAATAAAGTCAAAACACGATCACTCTCTCTCTCTCTCTCTCTCACATACTGTTTAGCGATCTCTCTTAGATTTGGGATCTCTCTCCCCCCAAGTTTTGGCCGGCAGATCGAAGACGTGAGATCGAAGTCACGCAAGCCGAGGCCAAGCCCAGTCGCCCAGACCAAGTCGCGCAAGACCGGTGAAGGAGGGCCAAATCGGCGGCTTCGTCGTCGTCGCCAGCATGGTGGCTCTGGTTGGTTATGCTCTGATTCATCGTTCACGGTCACGACAACCTTTTCGTCGCCGCCGAGGCCGTTCACTCCGCTGGAATCTCCGTCCTTATCTACAATCTCATGAGGGAGAAGACTTGCGCCGGTAACGTTTTCACCCGAAGAAGAAGATAAAATTTTCCTCACTTTATGTACGTCAATGATCCCTCGCCTTCTTCTTACCCATTTCACTTTATGTACGTTTATGCAGTTATGGGTGATATGGTTTGGGTGCTGGATTTGCTTTGATCATCAAATTTCCTTGCATACGTGATTATTATTTACTTACTTTTTAGATTCAGTTAGATTTTATGATTTGGGTGCTGGTTTTGGATTGAATTAGTTAAACAATGATCATGATTCTGAATATGTTAATATTTGCATATTAATATGGTGTTTTGGGTTTATGATTTGCATACTTCATTCTCTCTCTCTCTCTCTCTCTCTCTCTCTCTCACTCTCTATATATATATATTCTTTCAGGAAGGAGCAGCCTCTACTCAAATATGCAGCTTCATCGCAGCTAATTCATGTATTGAAATTGTCTTTCATGAATACTATTTGATCTTCTGGGATGTGAATGAAATTGTCATTTTTTGGGTGATGAAATCATAAGCTACTATCCAAACAGGTCAGACAGGGTTTAGGGTGATTTATATGCTTCCAGTTCTAGCTGGTTGATTATAGCAATGTTATGGTTAAAGAAGTGTCCTTTGATGGTTATTCAAACCTAGAATGCCTGGAAAATTGAATTTAAGTACTGTGATTGTTGCATTTAGTCGATGTCTTTATGGTTATGTGTTAAATGTGCTGAAATGCATAATGCCTCGGATTGTTGTAATTAGTGTGGTGATAGAATTTCATTGACATTAATCCATAAGTGTCACTTCGTTTAATTAACCTCGGTTCGAAAGTTTGTCTATTTTGTGTCACTACTGCTGTTTAATTAGTTATGCTTTCTGATTGGTCATGATTGTGAATGCATCAATTTGGTGGCCAAGGTATTTCACACATAAGGAAAAAAAAATTAAGCCATAGATGGTATCCATGTTCAGCTTTTAATCTTTTATATTATGTTTTCTTATTGATTATACTTTACTTGGTTTTTCTAATGGGAAGGAGTTTTGGGTTTAAATTTAAAAAAAAAAAAAACAGTAGCTTGATGCCTTGATTACAGGAAGATGGGTGTGGCTTTGGAGATATGCAAACTTTGTTAGGTTTGTTTGCTGAAACAAATAGTCCTTATACCACTAGGATTTATGCACTGTTAGGATAGAATTAGAAACCAGTAACACATCACAAGAGACAGTTACTAGCACGAGTGCTAAAAAGCTTTAGATCAATATACTTTTACAGACTGATGCCACCCACCACTAGCATGTTCCTATGTGTGTTTGATCAATATTCTGTAATCAGTTTAATGTCCAGAAGGTAATTGATTTTTTGCATATAATCCTTGCATGTTTCCGCAAGAAGCTGCTATTATGATATTGAAGTTCAGAGAACTCTCAACTGCTGCCTTAAGTGCTTGGTGTCCTCCACTTTCTCAACATTTTATTCCATGTTGTAGATATCTTGACCTAGAGACATGGCTACTGTATGCAGCAAAGGAAGCTATGAAGATGATTCATTAGTGGTATGCTTTCGCTATATTTTGGATTCTCTTTGAAAATTATGGCAAATGTTTGCTTTTACATCCATATTTTTGTGTACATATAGACTAATTTATGTTTTTTTTTATAATATAGACTAATTTATGTTTCTGGCTTGATTTGGATAATTTTATTCTATGATATCTCTAAAATATGGCGTTCTTTTTCATCACTCTATTTGTTGAAATTTGTCTGCCTATATGTTATGTAGGTTCTTCTTTTTGCAGACCTTCTTAATGTTGAAGCCCAGAAGAAAGTTGAAGCTGCTATTGGCCAATTTAGTGGTTCTAACTTTGTCAAAGGTGTGAAGCTCCCTTCTCATTACCTTATCTTATAGTTGCTCTTTCATAATATTTGCCAACCGTAACAGTCCCTGAGTCATCAAAGTTGAAATGCTTTTAATTTCTGAAATTTTCTGATTTGTAATTGCATGTTTGTGTTGTTTTGAGGGATCAATGTCGAACTAGGCTTTCTGCAGGAATTCCTGGTTTGCTCGAGATTTAATCTTCATGTAATGTTTAAGAAGTTTAGTAATTCCACCTAAGGTGGGGTTGCTAGCTGTTGTATTTTCTGGGTTTATTAGTTCATGTTGGAAACGAATTGATCTATGTTAATTTGGTTGCAGATATACATGGAAGATATATGCAAACAAAGTGTTGAACATGGAATCGACTTATGGGTTTCTGAGGCAGTTGAGGAACGAGCATAAGCCAGGAATGCAAAGCTACATCCACGTGTTTTACAGTCTTATTCTACACTTAGGTAGGCTAATTGGTCACTTACAGATTAATGCTGAAGTAAATGTTCAATTAATGTAACTGACTGATAGAGTGTTTTGTTCGCTTATAGACAAGGACTATGTTTGCCCCAAGCGATGGATATGATCAAGTATCAACGATGCCTAAGGCAATAACATGTGCAATTGAGCAGGGGGAACCAAAGCCACCAACAGGTAGCAGAAATGCCAACAGTTCCACTTGTTGTGCCTATTGAGCCTACCAGAGTTCCAACTCTAAACTACAAGAGTAATTATCTATGTTAATCATGATATAAATTCAAGGTACCGTCCTCCCTCTTATTCTTCACCCTATTGTACTTTCATTTGAATCATTTATACCGATCTGAATGAATGATTAAGTTTTACTGGCCTTCAATGACTAGGAATCTGTTAATATGTTTGAGAATCAGTGTTTGTTGTTGTTGTAATCATGCATAAATCTAACCATTAATTTGGGAATTTGTTGTTTGAAATTGATATGTTGAATCATGAAATTGGTGATTTATGATTGGTAAGAATTGTAGTCGACCTTATAGTTTATGTAGTACCTGTGAATATGAATGTGGAATTGGTAGCTAATGAGAAAATTGTTCAAGTAGGGTTTTTGTTACACACAACTTAATAGAATGTTTTACGATTGCTAATTATAGTGTATAGGTGTCTTTTCTACAGCTTAGTAAGCTCAACTGTATCTACGGTGTCGTGTTTGACCTAGCAGTCAACAAAAATATCGCTTGCCATTGAGAGACATTGTTGTTGCCTTTTACAATGAACAAAAGAGTATGTCGACCTGATTCTTCTATTGGTACATTGACTTATGAGGTAATACATTTTATCTTTATTTTGCAGGTGGTTTACTTGAGTAAGATAAGGCTGAATCTTGGGTTCAGCTATGGATATTAGTTTAAATGGTTTGAAGTATGTGACCTGATGTAATTTTCTGCTCAATTAATATTACTTTTATGAACTTGAGAGCTCATGGTTTTCCGACGTCTTTATTTTTTTTTATCGGGGTTATTTAATATCTATTACCAAATTAGATATTACCTTGCTATTACAAAATAGCATTGCTCAAAACTTCTTGATTCTTTGATTTCCTTGCTATTACCAAATAGTCGTTCTGTAAATTTCTACTTTTTAAAAATTTGTGAGTTAAGATGACTTTGTTTGTGCATACATGCCACTAAGCCACTCTGCATAAGCAAGTTTTATGTTCATCCTTCCTTTAGAGTCTTTTACATCTTTGTCTTGCTATTTGGTTTCCAAGGGGAAATAAAATCCACGCCGTGGGAGTGACTGATTTAGCTGAAGCATTGAAAGATACTTCTGCTAATGACATTTGTAATTGCAGAATCCTTTTATTTTTTACATTCTTCTTCAAATTTGAATATAACCACGTGTAATACTGTACTGTGCAAACTATATTGTACCGTGTAATTCTAGCTGGGCTTTTATATATGCTGAAGAAATTAGATCATCTATTTTTTTCCTTTTCCAGAATGGAAGGAGGTGGTAGAGACAGAATTTAGTCATATGTCACAAAGGAACCTAGATGTATTTCAAGGTACTAAAATTAAATGCCTTGAACACCAAAAAAAATCATCTAAACCAGAAACTTTGTGCTCGAGAATGAAGTCCAGAATTTGTCTTTTATAATCATACAAGTGTTAATAAGCTACTGTATAGTTTGCGTTAAAAATGCTTTATTTATTATTGCATTAGTGAAATCCAGACGGGCTTGGGGACCTTGATATCAATGGCCTCTGTTTTCTTGCTGATGTTGAGGTGCGAGAGGAAGAGTGTTGAAGAAGAATGTCAAGACTGAGTTGTGATGTCTAAGAATATTAGGGTGGGTTGTGATCAGATCAAGATGATTGGGTTTGGGTAAATTGGTGTTGATAACTCTGACATGGTAAAGATGTGAACTTTCTGCTTTTCAATGTTTGATTTGTTTCTTGTTTTAGAAAGATCAGTTAAGGTTGCTGAGGATAGGAAGACCCAGTTGAGATTGCTTTACAATGTTTTATTTTCTTTTTATTAGGTTTGTCTTGAATTGTTAATCTGATTTCTAGGTCTGTTAGGTTTGATTTGTTTCGTCCACTGTAATAATTGGTGAAGTTGTGAACTTTATATTGGGTTGGTACTATTAACGATGGAGTATCTGCAACTTTTGCCAGCAAGCCATTATATTGTAATGTTTGTCGATCAGTCATTGAACAAAATAACACGATCATTGAATTTGTTATTGCTAATTGCGAAGTACAGATTATATAGTGATTCATCTTCTTCGTTATGCTGATGGGTACATTATCTATTGTCTATTGGAGTTGTAACTACTACATTTAAAATTAGTAAATGGGTAACCAAAACTAAAAGTGGTACATCGTCTATGGGCTTTTGATTCCTCTATGTTTTACAACGTAGTACTTGGTGCCCAAAAACTTCACATAGCAAAGTTCGCATAATGTCAATACTGCGCCACCCGATCCTACTTTGACAAACCGCGCCTCACGCGCGGGGCACCACTCTAGTATATCTACGTTTCTAACTTTCTATGAATTCGAATTGCCTTGCTCTTTGCCTTTTTTGAACTATGATGGAAACCCAAAGAGTGGCTCCTTTGCAACTGCCAAGTGATCATCTGATCATGCTACCATAGTCGCACAGTGACAGTACTGTATTATGGTATTATGGTATTTAGATGGTATTTAGATGTGTCTTGTCTTAATTAACATAGAACTAATTATTTCTTTCTTGATTTATTGGGATATTTATTGTATAAAATTGTGATGCCTATTTAATGTCATTTATCAATGAATAAAGTACAATTTCAAATCTATCTCTTGTGAATTTACTTTTCTCCTTCAACACATTATCAGCAGCTACTGAGTTGATAGCCACTAACCAAAAACCTCTAAACAGCAAAATACCCTAAACTTCAACCTCCACCGGCGGCCTCCTCCTTGACAGAATTCTCATCGCTGACGATCATCACCGTCGGAGCACCACCGTCCATTACTGGAGTTAGTCACCGTCGCTGGATTTTGAGGATCTTTGCTTCAAATTTATTTCACAGCAAATTTTTCATACTGAGCATAACATAATCGAGGTAAATCGACTAACCTTCTTCGATTTAGAATTAGATTGTAAAATTTAATTACCGCAACACCCTAAATCTATGTCTAGATTTAGGTTTATATATCATGAATTTTTATGTCTCAAAATTTAAACAATAGTGACAGTCTTGGGGAGTCACGATATATATATAAAAAAATTGAAGCCGATATTTGTGACTATTTGACAATCACGATTTTATGAGGAGTGGTATAAAACCACCGGTTTTGCATTGATATTTTTGTGACCATACGTCATGGATCATGTTTCTTATTCCCTAAACTTGAAATTAGTTGATGGTGATTTTTCGATCGGTAAACTAATTATTTCTCTTGTCTTTTGTAGATGATTGGGTAAGCAATGCCAGAATTTGATATCCTTGACATTTAAGGAGTAGAATACTACCGATGGGTATCTGATGTGAGGAATACTCTCCTCGGTAAACGTTTGACTAATATCATCTAACCTCTACCACCTGACACTGAAGCCAACGAGGACACCATAGCTCGCAAAGCTCAAGCTCTCATGTTTCTCAGAAGACACATTCATCATGCTCTGAGAAAACAGTACTTGTTAAAGGATGACCCCGCGGATTTGTGGGTAACTTTACAAGAACGGTTCAACAATGCGCATGACGCACAACTTCTGGAGCTTATAGAAAGATAATTTAGAATCAGGTTATTGGATTATCCTAAAATCAATGATTTTTATCAGGATATGCTTGAGCTACAGTCTGAGCTTGCCATTTGTGGCGTTGTAAAGACTAACCAAGTTATGGTCAAGAAGTCTTTGACCACTTTTCCTACCTCTATGGAAACACTTTCTCATTAATATCACATTGATTACGAGCAAGGAAGACTTAGATAATTCGGTGATCTTATGAGTGTGTTGGCCAAGAAAGAGAAGCATTAAGAGATCCTTCTCCATGACAATGTTACGCCAGCCGATACTAAGAAATTCCATGAAGCTAATCATACTAGAAAGACACAAAAGGATAAGAGGAACAACCGTTTTGAACCTTATCAAACTCGTGGTGGTAGAGGAGCACGTGGTAAAGGTCGTGGTAGAGGAAGAAATAGTCAAAATTTGACTTAGACTCGCCAAGACAACAATTACAACAACTCCAACAAGAATCAATCCAATTCCAGTTCTAGGAATAGTGGGGATTCTTCAAATTCTGCTTCTACTTCTCATTCAACACCCTGTTATAAGTGTGGTGCGACGACTCATATGCACAAATAATGTAGAGCCCCCGAGGAAATTCAAAATGCCTACAAGATGTGTCGATAATACCAAGCTAAAGAAAAGGAGACACATTACATGGACTATAAGATGGAAGATGGAGGAGAAGCCAATCTAATTGTAGGAGATATCCCCAAAGCAAACCTCGAGACTACAGATTTTGCTTAATCTATGTATTAGGCTTATGATTCTGCTATGTAATCACATTTAGTTTACTTTTGACTTATTGTCGGTTTAAATTAAGTAAAAACTATCTTTTGATGTTGTCTAAGTAATAAAAATTTTTCCTTTCGTTATTTGAAAGTGTTAAGAATGGTCATACATATTGCTTACATGGTTGAAATTCTATGATATTCTATGGCATTATGACACCAAAGTATCATAAAAACGAGACATAAGAGGAGGATGGTTTGATTCTAGAAACTCTTTGAATAGAAAGGTACACTCTGGATCGATTTTTGGCATGTTTTGACCCGTCAAAAATTTTGCTGGTTTTTCCTTCGACCTATCGAGTGAATGTCCTCAGGTTCACAAAACTGCATCCTTCGACCCATCGAGTGAATTACTCGACCCGTCAAAAAAAGGTGTTGGGTTCAAACTCTGAGAATCTTCGATCCATTGAAGAAAAATTTCGACCCATCGAGGTCAACCTTCGGGTTCAAACTCTGAGAACCTTTGACCCATCGAGAATATCTCTCGACCCGTCAAAGGTTGCACTCAAAATTGCTGTTTTTATGATGTACTTATGCCATATCAACACTCTTTAAGGGTCACAACCCTTTGGTAAATATTTAAGTTGTTACTTAAAGTGTTTGACAAGTCATTAAGACTAATTCATTCAAATTCTTTAATTTGTAGACTTTTGAAGGCGAGATCAAGTGTCTAACAGATACTGGTATTACTCATACTATACTGCGGAGTAAGCAATTGTTTATTAATCTTGTGCCATATACATCATCTGTGACAACCATGATTGGATCAGCGTCGGTTATACAATGGCGTGGTTCAGCACAATTTTTGCTACCACATGATACTAAAATTTATATCACTGATGCATTGTACGCACCTATGGTGAACCGAACCTTGCTAAGTTTTAAGGACATTAGAACCAATGGTTTACACTTGGAAACTCATTGTAAGAACGGAAAAGAATTCTTATGCATGACTTCAGAGGAGTGCAGTAGAAAGCATAATTTAGAAAAGTTAGGGGTACTTCGTAGTGGATTATATCTTACTACGGTTAAGATTATTGAATTCAATGTTGTCACACTTACTATTGTATGTGACACAAGCTCATACAAGCTTTGACATTATCGAATAAGACACCCAGATTGTGATATGATGATCAAAATATTGAAAAACTCTCATGGTCATCCATTTTTCAAAGGCAAGAACCATGTGAAAATTTCCAAAACCTTTGGATTTGATGGAATGGATGAGATTAATAATCTCAATCCGGTCTTAACACCTAGTGTTATTCCACAAGATTCTTTTATGGCAATATCTGATGCTCATCGCTCTTTTTGTAAAGCTTGCTCATTAGCAAAGCTGTAGGCTAGACCTTCCTTTGCGATTGACAACATACCATTCTTACAGAGAATCCACATCAAAATTTGTGGACCTATCCAACCGGAATGTGAACCATTTAAATATTTTATGGTTTTTGTAGATGCATCAACGCGATGGTCATACGTTTCTTTGTTATCCACAAGGAATGCTTCATCTACAAAACTTCTAGCACAAATTATTAAGCTTCGCGCTCACCACCCGGACAACTCAATCAAGTTAATTAGATTGGATAATACAGGAAAATTCACATCAAAAACTTTTGATGACTATTGTATGTCGATTGTGATTGAATTTGAACATCTTGTCCCTCGTGTTCATTCACACATTCACAGAACGGTTTAGTAGAGGCACAAATCAAGCGGTTACAGCCTGTGGCAAGAGCAATGGTTATGCATACTAACTTGTCAGTATTTTCTTGGGGATATGCAGTATTACATGTAGCAATGCTTCTTCGCTTGAGACCTGTAGCACGCCAATCATTCAATGTGTACCATTTAGTAACTGGGTATGAGCCTGACATTTCATATCTACGCATCTTTAGTTGTGTAGTGTATGTGTCAATTGCACCCCCACAACGCACTAAAATGGGTCATCAACATCGATTAGGCATTTATGTTGGTTATGAATCTCCAAGAATTGTCTTTTACTGAAAACCTTTGACATGAGATCTATTTACTGCAAGATTTATAGATTGTCACTTTGAAGAAACATATTTTTTGACATTAGGGGAAGATATGAATGGCTCTATTCCGATGAACGTCAGAAATTAACGTGGAAAGCTTCTCCCATTATGTTTCAAGAAGATCCATGCACATCTTAAAGTGAGATTGAAGTGCGATGTATACTTGATGTTCAGAAGGTAACAGACTCGATGCCCGATGCCTTCACTGATATTACCAAAGAGACAAGATCACACATTCCTGCTGCAAATATTCCTGCAAGGTTGGAAGTCCCCAATGGGAGGTATAAACCAACTCCAGGGAAGGGTAACATACCTCTTGTCCATGTGGATATAGTAGCATCAACCTCGGCTCTTACTAGGAAAAGGAGTAGACCAAGAAAATCTACAAACGAGCTGCTAGCAAAAAGACAGGTCATCTAGGCACAAACTGATCCTTTCATCATCAATGTTGTGAATGTCACACATGAAATTGTTCCTGACTATAGTTATGTCCTAGAATCACAAATGACTTCTCTGGAGGAAGCTTCATATCCATATGTGATGTCAGAGAATGGTGAAATCTTACTAACTAACAATGATGCTTGCATTGTTATGGATAGATCATCCATAGTAGTTGATGATGTTTTTGCTTATTCCGTCACTCAGAAGATTATTGACGACGATGAAATGGAACCTCGCTCAGTTGTTGAATGTCAGTAGAAAGCGGATTGGCCGAAATGGAAAGAAGCAATGCAGGTCAAACTAGACTCTTTGAAGAGAAGGCAGGTTTTTGGTCCGGTAGTGCTATGCCCACCAAATGTGAAGCAAGTTGGACATAAATGGGTCTTTTTTTCAAAAGCGTAATGAGAAGAATGAAGTCATACGGTACAAAGCTGGACTTGTGGCACAAAGATTCTCTCAACACTCTAGCATTGATTATGAGGAGACATACTCTCCAATTATGAACATCATTACTTTTTGCTACCTTGTCAATTTGGTAGTGTCCAAAAAACTGAGCATGCAGCTGATGAATGTGGTGACAATATATCTCTATGGAAACCTTGATTCAGAGATATACATGAAAGTACCGTAAGGCGTGGTCATACCCAATTCAAGTAACTTTACACCATGGAGTGCTCATGTGATTAGATTGAAGCATTCACTGTATGGATTGAAACAATCCGAGAGGATGTGGTACACACGTCTAAGTGACTACTTGATTGGGAAGGGATACAAGAATGATGATTTATGCCCATGTGTGTTCATTAAGAGAACAAGTTCAGTATTTGCCATTGTAACGGTCTATATTGATGATATGAATATCATTGGGTCTCTTGATGAAATCAATGAGACGGTTAGCTACTTGAAATCTGAGTTTAAGATAAAAGACCTTGGTATGACTCCATTTTTTCTTGGTTTGGAATTAGAACATTTAGTTGGTGGAATACATTTTCACCTGTCTGCTTATGTCCAAAAAATACTCAGACGATTTAACATGGACAAAGCACACCATCTTAGCACTCCAATGGTCGTACGCAGTCTAGAACCTAATAAAGATATGTACTGTTCGAAAGATGATGATGAGGAATTATTGGGAGATGAGGTGTCATGCCTTAGTGCTATTAGAGCTTTATTGTATTTAGCTCAATACACAAGACTAGACATTACATTCTCTGTGAACTTGTTAGCTTGGTTTAGTTCTGCGTCTACACAACATCATTGGAATGGTATAAAGCATATCTTCATGTACTTGCAGGGTTTCATAGACTTGGGATTGTTCTTTCCCTATAGAGGAAGCATGAAATTCCCAGAAAAGGGATGGTTGAATTGTAACATACTAGTTCCAGAGCCTTTGACCCGTCGAATGTTGCACTCTGAATGGACCAGAACTATACGTTCGACTCGTCGAAGGAATTTTTCAACCCATCGAATGTTGATTCAACTGCAAGCACTATTCCTTAATTTAGTGCAGTCTCATATTCAGAGACACCTTATGATATCTTGGTTGGTTTTGTTGATGCTGGGTACCTTTATGACCCAAACAAAGGACGTTCCTAAACAGGTTATATATTCACCATGGGGAACTCAATGATTTCTTGGAGATCAACTAAGAAGACCTTTGTTGCTACTTCCTCGAATCATTATGAGATTATAGCTTTACATGAAGCGGTTAAGGAGTGTGTTTGGCTTAGGTCAATCATACATCATATTCGAGGATCTAGTGGATTATCATCTAGCACTACAATACCAACGTGTATCTTTGAGGACAATGCATCTTGCATTGAAAAAATGAAGTTGTTCAATGCATCTTGCATTGGACAAATGAATTTCAAGATTGAGTTACTGATCAGGGGAAGTTCATTCCGTAGACATCCAGGAGAGTTGATATTCCCATATTTATGCATCTATATTATGTTTAATTGAACTCCTATACTTGGTTTATTGTTATTAATTGAGTAATTTAATTATGTTTATTATTTTATTAGGTCTTGTGGAGAAATAAAGGAAAATGTGACAAAGGAAGGATTCCTAGTGCACATAGAAGAAAAGAAGGAGTTATGTGCAAATAAAGAAGTATCGACAATTGAGGATTGGAAAAGACCAAACCAAGGAGTATATAAACTCACTTTTAGATTTTGGGAATGGCTAATCAGAAATTTTGGAGACACATCTTCGAGCAAGAGAGAAATATCCGCGTGAGAAGAAATAACTATGAGCGTTCAACCCGTCAAAGATCTCTTCGACCAGTCAAACTGACGACCATATCTCTTCTTCTTCATCCTTATGGTTTGTATCAACTCTATGAATTTTTTTGATTCTTTCACTATGACTATGAGTAGCTAAATACCTTGTTAAAGGGCTGCTTGAAGTCTTTTTATTGCATACACTTTGACCTAATTTTGCAGATTTTTTTTAATGAGGTTTCCTTCTCTATGTGATTCACCGTACGAACTCTTTTATGTGTCCTTTGGAGGCCAACTTAGTATGCATGCTAAAATTCTATTGTCATGAGATATGGGCGACTAAAGATAATTTCTTCCACCGGGTTCTCTACAGTAATACACCGATTTCGTTGGGTGATTGAAACCCTAGGTTTAGCAGGACACGCCCATAGTGTACATGTGAACCCTTGTAGCTTCTCAAACTTTTTATAGAACTTAATTTTCTTTTTTTGTAAACCTTGGGGTCCATGACTATGGGTTCATAGAGGGATAGATGTAGAGGGGTCTATGAAAAACTTGCATAGGCATAAAAATTAGGTAATAGGATGTGGTTGTAATGATCAACTCTTCCTGGGAACTTTCATTCAATGGATACGTGCATTAGGTTAAGTAAGTGTTTGAAATATGGAAAGGCGGTGGTGGATTTCATTCCTTTTAACTCATTCATCATATAGTTTCAATTCTTTGCATTCATAAGCATATTTAATTCCACCATTTATTTTCTGTATTAGCTGTAGGTTGGCCGGATTTTTTCGGCAACCAAATCAACTTCGAATACCTTCAAATTTTGTATAGTACCTGACACTGAGTCTAGTATTCTGTGTTAAAATTTTGTATCATTTAGAATAGCGTAACTTAGGTTAGTGGTATTATTTGTGTCAGTGGTCGAATCCGTCAGTTTGTTGACATTTGCGTCTAAGTAGTGTATTGAGTCTTAGTTTTACCAATCCTAATAACCCATATTTTTCAATTACTACATTGATACATATACTCGAGAATAGGATTATCTTTGAGGGTGGTTTTTCACTTATCAAATTTTGGTGCGGTGTCGTCGGGGATTGTTTAATTTTAAGTCTTAATCGTGTCTTTTGTTTCTAGTTTTTTTTTTTTGAGTCTTACAATCGTTGTGGTGTGTAGGACAGTTTATGCAATCCCGAAGATCACAAAGTATTGAACCATTAGTGCCTTTAAACTTGAAAATTAAAAAACCAGCAAGGCAGAACAAGAAACATCAGAAACAAATGGAGAGAGGTGCACATAGTGGTGGGGACATAACGGATCCATAGCCACATTCTAGTTCATAATCTGAGCAAGAGAAGCGAGAAGTTACGCCACCACCACTGGCAAACTCCATAAAGCTTAGTGAATCCATCGTCCCAAGCAAAGGTGCAGCAAATTCGTCGATTGTGCTACTAGAAAACTTGGGGTCTTATGTTATTCCCCCATCTCTTATCTTGAATCTGCCACACTTCAGAGGTATTTCTTCTAAAGATCCTCATAATCATCTCAATGGGTTTGCAGCATTATGCAGAACACAAAGGTCAACCAATGTGAAAAAAGACACTGTCAAACTCATTAGTTTCTCTTTTTCTCTGAAGCAGCAATCAAGGTCATTGTATAACTCTTTATCTCCTTTATCTATTGACACATGAGAGAACATGTGTGCTGCATTTATGAAGAAATTATATTCTACTTCCTGCACCGAGAACTTGAAGAAGCAAATCAATACATTCAGACAGAAAGATGGGGATGAACTACATGAAACCTGGGGTCAATTCAAGATGTCAAATCAGTACATTCAACAACGCTCTCATCATAAGTTTGATCTAAACACTCAGATGGAGTTCTTTTATGAATGACTTGATTCTTTTAACAAGTCAAAACTTGAATTTGCTTGTGAGGGAAATTGGTGGAACATGACTGGAACTGAAGCCAACAAAATTGTTGGGAATCAACACTACCAGAAAAGTCTACTTAGGCAACAAAATCTTTACGGTTTCGTTGCCTAAAGTTTACTTAGGAGACAAACATTCACTTGATCGCCTAAGTTATACCTTAGATGACGAACCACTTATTTCGTGGCCTAAGTGACCTCTTAGACGACGAAGCCATCATTTTGTCGACTAAGAACAACCTGAAACTACGTAATGTCAGTGACGTAGACGAAAAAAGTGGAGCCGTCGCCTAAGTCATCACTTAGGCGACGAAACTTATGACTTAGGCGACGAAACTGATTAATTATTAGCTCAATTAGTTTCTTTTCCCCTTGGTCTATCTCACCCTCTCCTTTCAACTTCTCTCTCTCTCTCTCTCTCCTAACTCTACTTAGCAGACCAATCCCGGCCAGAAAAAAATCATCACGAAATATCGATTGCGATTTTTCATCGACCCCTTCTCTCCTTCTAGGTGAAGGTACGTATTAACTCGTTTCCCACGAATCATTTATTTGAATTTAATATCGTACGTACGTACGTACGTAAATCCGGTGAAATATTCCTGTGAATACATAGTTTTCGGCGATCATATGTAGCTTAATTACTAGCTTGTTGTACGTATTGTATTGTATTGTATTGTATTGTTAATGTACGTAATTGTAAGGTAATTGGTTAATTAGTTAATAATTAATAATATAATATATATATATTATATTATATAATTAGTTAAAACATGTTAGCTAGCTAGATTAAGCTAATTGGTAATCTATAAGTGTGCTAATTAATAGTTTAATTAAGTTAGGTAGTACGTTAAGGTTAATTAATTGATAGTATTTATATATAGTGTATATATATATATATTAATATAAGCTAGGTACGTAGTACGTTAGCTAGCTAGATTATAGCGCGCATATAACTATATATAGTACGTATATTAGATTAATTAGTTATTGGTTGAAAAAGTATAATTAATACGTATAGTTAATTAATATGTATTAACTATCTCTCTCTCCTATAATTTCCTCTCTGCCTGCCTCCACCTCGTCGGAGTTTGTCTCCCCCCTCCACCTCACCAGAGTTTGTCTCCCTCCTCGCCGGCCGGTAACCCCCTCTTCCCTATATATATTTGCATTTATGGATTTATATATGTATTAGATTAAATGAATTAGCTATATTAATTAATATAAATATTGTATTCTTTTTATGTGAATTAAATTAAATGTGGGTATATTGTATATTGTATATAGTTAGATTAAATTGGATGTGAATTAATTTGGGTATATTGTATTTGAAAAATAATTTGTGAATAAATATGGGTATATTTTATTTGATAAATTGGTAATATAAATGCCACAAAATAAATTGGATAATTAAATTGGTGAGATTTGAATAAATTAGATAAATTTGGATATATTTGTGAAATTTGAATAAATTTGTAAAATGTATATAAATTGGATAATTTTGTAAAATTTGGATGGTAAATTAGTAATATATGTCGAATTGAATTTAATCGTACATATATTGATGTTATTTGTGAAATTTGGATAAATTCGATTTTTTTTCTTCGAAATTTAGATAAATTGGATATATTAATTTGTGAAATTTAGATAAATTGGATATATTTATATTTCATGAAATTTGGTGAAAATTTGGTGAAAATTTGGATGAATTCATTTGGATATATATATTGTTTATAAATAATTTTTGCAGCTTCATTAATTACAATCGATGACGCCAAAGAAGAGGCGATCGCAAGAAGAGAGGGAAGCTGAACTCCAATCCATTGCACAAGCAATGGGCTGGAGCCAAACTGAGTCGGAGGAGACCGTTTCGGCTCCTCTGAATCGTTCGGATATGCCGATTGGCCCAATCCCTCATGCTCCAAATGAGGCGGTCACTGCCCATATTGACGACCCACCCGTCAACGCTTCAGTGGCAACGTCAGCAGCGACGTCAGTGGCGACATCTGAAGGTCCCATGGAGTATGTTGATGATTCCGTTCACTACAACGCATGGCGCACGGCGAGGAGGCAGTCGTCAGATGAGGCCCCCAAATGGAGTCGTGGACTTGGGAAGGCCGCAAAAATCGAGCGCATAGTCAGGTCGACCAAGAAGAAAACCCCGGTGTTGTTCGATGATTTCACCCGAGGCCTCCGTCCTCGCAACTCGGCAGCTTCACGTCGCACACCATCGACTCAATTATACGGAACAACATTCGTATGATTGTCACTTCGTGGAACAAGCTGCCTGCATCCGAGAGGTTGAAGGTGTACCGCGAACTCTCGATAATACTATTTAATTTTTTATATTTTTATAATTAATTACCAACCACGAAGCTATGCATAATGTTTAGGTTCTAATTTATTTTTTCTAGACACATTTTGATATCGATGGCACGCCGGAGATAATGGAGCACATCAACACCGTGGCTAAGCATATTTTCAAGGATTGGAAGTACGACCTCCACAAGTACTATCTCTAACACGGCGCCACGCCTATCCCACATGAGCTACGCGACGAAAGGGAACAGGAATGTGAATGGTTGGTCGGACACTTTAAGTCCGACAAGTATAAGGTTCGTCTTCATTTATTTTAGATTGAGAAAATTAAATAATTTCTTATTTTTAACCATTTATTTATTATTTAATAATTTTTTTTGTAAACAGGTTAGGTTGGATGCCAACAAAGAAAACCGTGTGAAGAAGGATAAACACCATACTTCGGGCTTCAAAGGCTTCATGTTCATCTCAAAGGAGCACAAGGATGCGGGTTCGAAGCATGCTCTCCTGGATGTCAGCGTCTCAGCTTATGTCAGGCCCAGGGTTGACGATAAAGTGAGACAACAAGGGGTGAGTGACTCATCTAACCTAAGTAAATTCAATTTAATTTTACTTCCAAAATGTATTGAAATTTACTATAACGGTAATTGCATTTTTAATTTTAGGAGCGGTTGATAAAAATGACCCAGGAACAGTTGGCGAACACCCAGTTGAAAAACAAGGGTATGACACCCGAAGAGGTGCCCCCTCTATCGGTGGAGACCCAGATCCCAATGGCCGATGTTGTTTACGGCCACAGAGCTGGCAAGGAGGTTCATGGGTTAGGACGGAGGGTCCATAGAGGTTTTTCGTCTCAGCCCTCCGGATCGTCGTCCAGTAGGCAAGGTGGGGTCGATGCTGAGGCAGTCCAAGCCGCACAAGAGCAGGCTCGATTGGCACAGGAGTCGGCCGATCAGGCCTGGGAGCATACCAAATCGATGCAAAGGCAGCTGGACGCGCAAAAC
This sequence comes from Geum urbanum, assembly GCA_946800695.1. Taxonomy (NCBI): domain Eukaryota; kingdom Viridiplantae; phylum Streptophyta; class Magnoliopsida; order Rosales; family Rosaceae; genus Geum; species Geum urbanum. The sequence goes on from OX327002.1 coordinate 62,052,647, forward strand.
CAAAGGTTTGCTGACTTCTTCGTGAAGTGCGCACGTATGATATTGCCCGTTCCTGAGGACTCTTGTCGTCCTCCTCCCCCCTCTTCATGGGACCAACGACGACGTTCAGACTGGCAACGACTGAATAGGGGGCCTGTTTAACCCCCCCCCCCCCCCCCCCCCCATAGTTTAGTTTTGTATTTTCTTTAATTTGTAAAAACTAAACTCGTATTTTCTAAACTTTAATGAATATTTATTAATATAACTAATTTTTAATTTTTAAAAGTATTATTAATTATTTATTTAATTCAGAAAAAAATACATAATTATTAACTTAGGCGACGAAATAGGTGTGTTTCATCGCTTAAGTGTATTCACTTAGACGACGAACACGCTTCGACGTCTAAGTAGGATACTTAGATGACGGAACGTTGTCGTCGTTGAAGTAGCCTCTGAGACAACTGAACGTCTTTGTCGTCGAAGTGGTCTCTTAGACGACGAACATATTTCGTCATCTAAGAGGTCTCTGAGACCGTTCAGAGGGACAATTTTTCGACACCCAATTACTTAGACGACGCACTACTTTTCGTCGCCTAAGATGGTACTCAGGCGACAAAATGAATCAGTTTCGTCATCTAGGTACCTAGGCAACAATTCTTAGGTGACGAAAATGTCGTCGCCTAAGTACTTAGGCGACAAAAAATGCCACTTAGGCAAGGAAAATGTTTCATCCCCTAAGTGCGTTTTTCTTGTAGTGTAAGCAGAGAATTCAAGGTAGTTTCAGTAAAGAGACAAATCCATGGGTGCAAATAGAAGATCCCTCAATGCAATCATAATTGATGGAGTTACAGAGAAGAGATTGAGCTTTATGGAGAATGATATTTCTTTGATTGCTAGTGCTTTAAGGGTGAGCAAGAAGGCAACAGTTGCAGCAACCTAGGTAGTATGCACTATTTGTTCAGTTATTGATCACCTGGCAGAAGATTGTTCTAAGTTCAATGCATATGAGGAAATCAACCAAGAAGCGGATGTGGGTTTCATGCAAAGGCAGCCCAACACATATGGTGGGAATAGATATCATCAATTTCTTAGCTATAGAAGCAACAATGTGCTCAATCCTCTAGCTACTCCACATGGATTTCAGCAAAGACAATATGTAAAAGATGGGCAACAATTTGGCTAAAGGCATGTGCCTCAACAACAATAACCTCCAGCTCAAGCATCAACAAGAACTTTAACTTTGGAAGTCCTGCTTCAATAAATGATGTTTGACAATAAGAAAGATAGGGAGGAGAACAATGTATTCCTCCAAGAGATGGGAACCTTTCGTCAGGAAATCAAAGCCACAACTCAGCAACAAGGAAAGGCAATCTACTTGCTAGAGCATCAAGTAAGCCAAATTCAATAAACAATCGCTTAAGTCAACCAAGGTGATCTTCCTAATCGCAATAGAAAATATAAAACTCATGCTATAGTTTTAAAGAGTGGGAAGGTGTTGGGTGAAGTCTCAGCGGCCAAGAAGCCAAGAAGGAAGTGGAAGGAGCCCGTAATTGAACAAATTGTGTTTGGAAAGCCATAAGAAGATTCTGCAGGAACCTCAATTCGATCTGTCGAAAATGCACCTGAAACGGACAAACTGAGAAATCAAAAATCAGCTCAGGTTTCTCTCGAACCCTTACCTTTAGTTACCCCTAATGTGCCTTTTCCTAGCAGGTTCAAGAAGTAGGGAAAATATGACAAGTAAAATGAGATTCTAGATGTCTTCAAGAAAGTTGGGGTGAACATTCCATTGTTAGATGTGATCAAGCAAATCCCACAATATGCAAAATTCTTTAAGGACTTGTACACTACAAAGAGGAAGTTCAAAGGCACCGAAATGGTTGCCTTAACCGAGAGAATGTTCGTTGTTCTTTAAAGGAAAATACCACCAAAGCTAGGTGATCCCGATCGTTTCACTATTCCATGCACTATTGGTGATCACAGGTTTGCTTGTGCTTTCTTGATTTATGTGCTTCCATAAATTTGACGTCATATTTTGTGTATGATAGAATGAATATGGGAGAACTTATACCTACTGGGATAACCATTAAACTTGTTGATAGATCTAACTGTTACCAGAGAGGCATTATAGAAGATGTGCTAGTGCAGGTGGGTGATTTGATCTTCCCAGCAGATTTCTTTGTATTAGAAATGAAAGGTGAACAGGTGCCCTCTGAGATACTATTAATTCTTGGTAGACCCATCTTGAGAACGGCTCGTACCAAGATTGATTGTTATGAGGGTTCGCTTAGTATGGAAGTAGTTGGAAAAAAGATCCAATTCAATATCTTTGAATCCCTCAAGCATCCTAATGGCGATGATATGTACTCTTGTTGTTCTATTGATGTGTTTGAGAATTTTGTGCATGAGTTCATTCAATACTCATTTAAGGATGATCCTTTACGGAAAGTCATTGAAGTGGTTGACAAAAAGGATGTTTCAGGCTAGACTTTGACCCGTCGAAACAATATCTCGACTCGTCGAAGATCACTTCTGGGAAGGAACATTGGCATGCATTCCACCTATCGAGGAAAACCCTAGACCCATCGAGGACCTTTTCCAGGACGAGTTCATTTTGGACAAAAGCTTACATTCGACCCATCGAGAATTTTCTCTAATTGTCGAATGTGAACCTATTTTTGAGATTGGTTCTGTTGAAGATCTTGAGATAGAGGAAGAGTATTATGCAATGGAAGAGGCATTCGACTCATTGCCAAGCTGGAAAGGTAATCCCTCTAAACCCATTCCTCTTCCGGTTTCAGCTAATGTTCTTGCTCCATCTATTCAGACAGCACCCAAACTATAGCTTAAACTTCTACCCGAGCATTTGAAGTATGCTTTTATTGGTAACAGTGAAACTCTACCAGTCATAATTTCTTCAAAGCTCTCAAAGTTGCAAGAGGGAAAGCTATTGATTGTTCTTAGAGAGTACAATAAAGCGATTGGTTGGACAATAACGGACATCAAGGGAATTTATCCTACTTTGTGTACGCATAGGATACATCTGGAGGAGGGAGCTAAGTCAACAAGAAAAGCTCAACGTCGACACAATCCTCCCATGATAGAAGTTGTCAAGAAAGAAGTGATCAAACTCCGCGATGCAGGTATAATTTATGCTATTTTTTACAGCAAGTGGGCTAGTCCTGTGCATGTAGTACCGAAACATTCATGCATTACAATGTAAGGATTAATGAGAACGTGTTGGTGCCTTAATGTGCACAAATAGGATGGAGAATGTGTATTGACTACCGTAAATTCAATGTCATAACATGCAAAGATCACTTTCCACTTCCGTTTATTGATTAGATGTTGGAATGGTTAGTAGTTCATGAATATTATTGTTTCTTGGATGGTTATTCAGGATACAACCATATAGCCATACATAAGGATGATTAAGAGAAGATCACATTTACATGCCCTTATGTCAAATTTGTTTATCGAAGGATGCCATTCGGCCTATGCAATGCACCTGCAACATTCCAGAGATGCATGATGAGTATCTTTTTAGACATGGTCGAAAAAATGAGTGAGGTATTTATGGATGATTTTTCAGTATTTGGTGATTCTTTTGACATGTGTCTCCATCATTTATCTATCATCTTAGAACGTTGTGTCAAAACTAACATTGTGCATAATTGGAAAAAAAATGTCATTTTATGGTGGAACAAGGTAAGGCTGCTAGGGGAATAGATGTAGGTAAGGCTAAAATAGATATTGTCGTATCTGCTAGGGGAATAGATGTAGGTAAGGCTAAAATAGATATTGTGCGTACATTACCACCTCCTTCCACTGTGAAGGATGTGAGATCTTTTCTTGGACATGCAGGGTTTTATCGCAGGTTTATCAAGGATTTCTCCAAGATAGCCAGGTCATTATGTGCATTGCTCTAGAAGGATGTGGCTTTCAACTTTACTGAAGAATGTCTACAAGCTTTCAACAAGCTCAAGGAGTTTTTGACTACAACTCCATCATACAAGCACCAGATTGAAATCTTCTATTTGAACTCATGTGTGATGCTTCAGATTATGTTGTAGGTGCTGTTCTTGGTCAACGTCCTGAGAGACTTCCTCATGTCATTTATTATGCCTCCAAAACCTTGAATGATGCATAGTTGAAATATTCAACTACTGAGAAGGAGATCTTAAAAGTGATTTTTGCTCTTGAAAAGTTTAGATCTTACTTGTTAGGAATTAAAGTTATCATATTTTCTGACCATGCTGCTTTGAGATATTTGATGACCAAACAGGATGCTAAGCCAATAATGATTTGATGGATGCTCTTGCTACAAGAGTTTGACATTAAAATCAAGGATAAGAAGGGGTCTGAGAATGTGGTTGCGGATCACTTGAGCAGACTTACCCTTGGTTTCAATGCAGAAGAGGACAATCTTCCTCTCAGTATTAACTTTCTTGATGAGCAGTTCCTTATTATTCAAGAGATAGCACCGTGGTATGCTGATATTGTCAACTACAAGGTAAGTAAGTGCATTCCACCTGACTTCACAAAAGCTCAGAAACACAAACTTATCAAGGAAGCTAAGCATTACATATGGGACGAGCCGTATCTGTGGAAATATTGCACAGATGTCATCATCCGCAGATGTGTACCCGAATCTGAATTTCAATCCATACTAGCTTTTTATCACTCACATGCAGGTGACGGACACTTTGGAGGGAAGAAGACAGCTCTCAAAGTGCTTGAGAGTGGATTTTATTGGCCAACTTTATTCTATGACGCTCATGTCATGTATAAATCATGTGAAAGATGCCAGATGACAGGTAACCTAGGTCCAAGAGATCAAATGTCTTAGCACCCCATTCTTGTTATGAAAATATTTGATGTGTGTGGTGTTGATTTCATGGGACCATTTCTAAATTCTCGAGGTTATTTGTATATACTCCTTGTTGATTATGTCTTTAAATGGGTGGAAGCTAAAACCACCCGGATTAATGATGCTAAGGTTGTTCTTGGTTTTCTTAAAGATATTTTTGCTAGATTTGGAAAACCTAGGTGTATTATCACTGATGGGGGATCTCATTTTTGCAACAGGACCTTTGATGTCTTACTTCGGAAGTACAATGTTACATATAAGGTGGAAACACCTTATCATCCTCAGACAAGCGGGTAAATGGAGGTATCCAATAGAGAAATCAAGTAAATACTTGAGAAGACAGTTGGTCCAACCTAGAAAAATTGGAGTTAATGCCTTGATGAAGCATTGTGGGCTTCCAAGACAGCGTATAAAAAAACTTACTGGGAAGTCTCCTTATAGATTGGTTTATGGAAAAACTTGCCATCTTTCGGTGGAATTGGAACACAAGGTGTATTAGGACATCAAGAAGTTCAACTTTGACATGGATGAAACGGGCTTGCATAGGAAGTTGCAGCTGAATGAGATGGATGAGATTAGACATAAGGCATATGAGTCTAGCAGAATATACAAGGAAAAGACTAAAGCTTTTCATGACCGAAATATCAAGAGGAAATAATTTTTCAGTGGTCAGAAATTTTTGCTCTTCAGTAATCGTTTACGCTTGTTTCTAGGTAAGCTTAAAAGTAGATGGACTTGACCTTTTGTTATCACTAATGTTTTCTCTCTTTGTGCTATAGAGATTGTGAGTTCAAAAACAGGGAAGACATTCAAAGTGAATGGACATCGACTAAAGCCCTTCTATGAGTCATTTGTGGAGCATGTTTTTGAGGAGGCAAACCTTGAAGGCATGCCTCCTATTATGGATTGAATGGATTTATCGTTTGGCTGAAGACGTTAAACTTAACTCTGATTGGGAGACATCCAATATTGATGGAGAAGCGTGGTAACCAGATTTGCTCTCTTATCTCTTCTCCTTTGCTTTATTTTTCTCCATTTAGTATGTTTTGTGTGTGATATGTGTTCCATTTCATACTTGTTTGATGTATTGCATGATTTGATTCAAGTTTTTACATTGAGGACAATGCAAATTTCAAGTATGAGGTGGGGTTTATATCATATCATTAACATTTATGTATAAATTTTTCATTTTAGAGTCAATATTTTCGATTTTTTGAGTCACTTTGGGTTTGTCCCGAGGCCCAGTTCGACCCGTCAAAAAATTTCCTCGACCTGTAGAGTTATTTTGGGTTTTGTTGATTTTTCATTAACGAAGTCTCGACCCGTCGAGAATTGTTCTCGACCCATCGAAGTAGTGTTCAGGGCGAGAAAGTAGCATCCCTTCGACCTGTCAAAGTGATGCCTCGACCCATCGAATTTAAGGAGATCTTTTACGACGACTAGTTCGTTGTGGAAGGGTCTCTGTGTCAATTTTTGATATTTTTGAGTTTTTCTTTGTTTTTCTTGTGTGTTTTTGAGTCTTATATGAAAAATCAAAATACAAAATAAAAAGTGTTAAGAAAAGCAACACAAAAAGAGTCTTTTAGTTTATGTTTTGAGTCTTCGGAGCCCTTAACTAGTCCATGATGTGAATATATCTTTCGAAATTGTGACTAAGAGTGAAACATATGATTATGTGATATGAATTTCTTTGGTTAATCTTGATTTATGGTGCATGTGTGAATGTGTAGTGGATGTAGAAACAAGTTACATGGTACAGATTCCTGAGCATGCTTAGACATTGTTAAGATTCATTTAACCTGTGAGATTTTGAGCCTAAATGTGATATATATGCTTTCATTGTTGAGTGTCAATTGATTGCTGCAGATTAAGTTAATGGACTCTAGAGATTACTATAACTTGCTCTTGTATTTTTCAAAGCTTATAGTCAATACATGTCTTGATTGAGGAAGTGATAGAGGCATTTAGGATCTACCACTATGGCCATATGTAGCCTGTGTCCCATATTTTGTGTACACAAGATGTGCACTCCTTAGTGAATCCCCTTGAGCATACATGATAGTCATTTTTCCATCACCTGCATAATCTTAACCGTGAACCATAGATTAGCTATATATCTACCTTTGTTCTAGGACTTAGTAGAGTACATATGAGACAGATACATGAAAAACAAGGTGAAAGTTTGTGAAGGTGATATAAAGGAATAAGTGTCAGGTATCAAGCTAGTGTTTAAAAAAAACAAAGAAAAAAAGTACTATATGATGTCTAGCTTGATACTCGAGTTAATTGAAAAGAATGATGTGAAAGCCCAACAAGATGAAAATCGGCCGCAGTAGTGATACAATGGTGGAGGAATTCAATGGTTGCAAAAAGTGATAAAAGTCTCTTATTATTGGTGCTCTAGTAGGTTTTAGAACTTATTTTTGAATTCCATATCATTTTGTTATGTAAACTCATGAGTCTAGCCCTATTACAATCTTTGAAAGTTCTTTTTGATCCTCAAGATGGATAACCTTTGATCTGTGGAGATTAGTACAAGAGTTGAGCATGTGGTTCAGTCCATTTGGCAAGTAATTGAGTTGAATGAATACCTTAGACATATTCAGAGTGAAACACTTATGAGAGCATATTCATGTGAGGTTGAATCTTGACTTGTTTACTGCATGCTACAGCTTGATATTCACCATGATTATGTCTTCTTCCTATATATTACATGTATGTCAAGCATTGACATTAACTTTCGAAATTCTATGGTTTGAAATCATGATAACTTGTGAACTTGGTGTTGCAATGTTTGGGAGATTGTTGAGACAATGTTTTTAGGGCATGAGAGTTGTTGTTAGAATTGTTAATGTTGAATTTTGAGTTATAATTTAGTGTTTTGCTCGAGGACTAGCAAAATCAAAGTGTGGTGTATTTTGATAGTCGCATATTTATGCATCTATATTATATTTAATTGACCTACTATACTTGATTTATTGTTATTAATTGAGTAATTTAATTATATTTATTATTTTAATAGGTCACTACAAGAAAACTGCACCTAGACCACGGACAATTTCCGTCGTCTAAGTGCAGTTTTCCGTCGTCTAAGTACTTGGACGACGGAATCTCCGTCGTCCAAGGTCCGTGCTCCAAGTGATGTTGTCCAAGCACCTGAACGACAGAGAATTAGTTCTCCGTCGTCCAAGTTAACTTGGACCGCGGACATTATCAGTGGCCCATGTATGCAGCTGGACGACGGAAACGCTAATTCTCCGTCGTCCAGGTGACTACATGGGCCACGGACATTGCTCGTTTCTCCGTGGCCCACGTGTTCACCTGGACGACAGAGAATTAGCGTTTCCGTCGTCCAGCTGCATACATGGGCCACGGAGAATGCTAGCTTCTCCGTGGCCCAGGTGTTCACCTGGACGACGGAAACGCTAATTCTCCGTCGTCCAGGTAAACACGTGGGCCACGGAGAATGGCAGGGTTTAGGGTTTAGGGGTTAGGGGTTATGGGTTAGGTTTAGGGTTTTGCACCTGGACGACGAAGAACATAATCTCCGTCGTCCAAGTGACTTTTTAATTTTAAAAAAAAATAAATTGAAATTAAATATTATTAATTTAATTTATTATTAATTTAATTTAAATAATGAAAAATAGTCGAAATTAATTAATTAAACTAAATTTTTAATATTAATTAATGTATTAAATAATTCAATTATCTTAATTGAAATAAAATAAATAAATTAACACCTTAAAGGAGTTATCGGCAAAGTGGTTACACAACCACTCCCACTCATCTTCTCTATCCCCTTGTAGCTCTACCGGGGGAGGCACGGGACCGACATCTTGGAAGTACTTATGGAGCTTGTACTTCCAATCTTTGTAGATGGAGTTGGCGGTTTGGTTGATATGCCTCAACATGGCCGGTGTCGGATCCACCGCAAATTGTTTCTATAAAAAATAAATAGAAAATTATAATCGTATATATTATGAAATTTTAACTAATATTAACAATATTATATAATAACTAAATTGGACGTATTACGTACCGAAAGATCTTTAAAGACTTTCGCTTTCGCCTTCTCATGATCCGGCGCCTCCTTCCAAGTAGGGGCAGTGATACGAACCCGGTTACGGATGATTGACCCTATCCCATGCGCCGAGAGACTTGCTAGCTGAGTTGTGGGAGGGCCACCGGTGAATTCGTCGTAGGGCAAGTCGATCTTTTTCCGGTCGCCTTGTAAATACGCTCCGCTTTGCCCCCTTTAACGAGACCCCGAGTCCTTTTCGGTTCCGGGTCAGTGGGAGCCCTCCTTTGCCTACGGCGGGCGCTGTACATGATTGATTCGGCGGTCGAGGACGCCTAAGTACTTCCCGTTGAACAAGTACCGGGCATCGGAGATTGGAAGGGGTCGACGTCATCACCGCTCGAGATGAATGGGGGAGCGGGAATTTCCCCAGAAGGCGCTACGGACGGACCAGATGATCCGTCCGGATTGAGAGCGTCGTTGCCCTCCTGTTGAACCCAACCGACTTGGGCCGCCAACATTCGGAGCATGGCATCTTCTGCCTTCTGTTGCGCTTTCTTCTTGCCGGATGGAGCCATTTCAACCTAGGATTACATTGTTAAAATACTTACTTACCATAATAATTACGAGTGCAAAATTTACGCTAATTAAGTACGGTTAAGATTTAAATAGAGTACACTAGCTTAGCTTTTTCGGTCGTTCAATGGACGTGCGACTCGCGCGATAAAGTGTAAATGTTCAATTAATCAGCCTTGGTTAAATCGAAAAACATGGCCAGTTAGGGATAGAGATAACGCGAGAGGCAGGACTAATTTCGACAAAAGTCTTTCTTAGTTCAAATCCTGTCACCAGTCATAACCCGTTTCTAGACACCATGTCCGACATTCGGCCAATTTTTCGAAAATTTACTCCCTCAAGTCCTTTGCAAACTCCGCCCTCAACCTCGTGTGCATAACTTCACTTACTAGGGGTGAAAATTACGAGGGGTTAAGGAGATAAGCTAGGAAAAGAGGCGCCATCTATTCCAAAGAGTGCGACTTAATAAACCAAGCCTATGTACTAAATTTAAATCGAACACGTACTACAAATTAATTTACTAGAAAATACACGTAAATATTAATTAATAATTTTTAATTACATGCAATAATTTATTTTTATTTATCATGCATTTAATAAAAAATTGATTCATTTAATAAATTATGAATAATAATTTATTCATTTAATAAATTTAATAATAAATTCATTTAATCATGCAACTAATAATAAATAATTACAATAATAAATTTATTCATTTAATAAATTATCAAGTAAATACAATTATTCATTTAATTAATTAATAACAATAATTAATCATTTAATTAATTAATAACAATAATTAATCATTTATTTTATTAATAACAATAATTAATCCAAATATTTAAGGTACTAACAATAAATTTACAATTAATTATATTTAGAATTTAATTAATTAATTAAATGAAAATTATTTTAATAAGGGAAAAATAGAAATTTACCGAATCGGAGTTTTTGGGAATATCGCCGGAGTGGAGTCGTCGGAGAGGAGGAACCACACCGGAAAAAATGTCGTCGGAGCGACGCCGGAGGAGGATCGCCGGAGTGAGAGAGAGAGAGAGAGGAGAGGAGAATGTTGTATGGGATGAGGAAAAGAAGATGAGCCGCGGGCTATTTATAGAGTTTCACTTAGACGACGGAAACGGTGTTTTCCGTCGTCTAAGTGAAGGGTTAAATATTTTTGAAGCGGCGTGTAATTAATGGGCGGGACGTTTCACCCGCCATAAATTTGGACTTAGACGACGGAGAATGGATTCTCCGTCGTCTAAGTGGAAATTCAAGCGGCGCCGAAAATTGAGGCGGTAAATCGAACCGCCATGTTTTTGACTTGGACGACGGAGAATGCCGTTCTCCGTCGTTCAGGTGTTCACCCGGACGACGGAGAACGGCATTCTCCGTCGTCCAAGTCAAAAATTCATTGAAAAAAAGTAAAAAAAAATCGAACCGCCATGGTAAATTGAACCTGGACAACGAAACTTGTCATTCTCCGTCGTCCGGGTGTTCACCTGGACGACGGAGAACGTCATTCTCCGTCGTCCAGGTGAAATTTACGTTAAAAAAAAGTTTAAAATTAATTCGCTAGGAATTTAGCGATCTGTCATTGGAGTGAAATAGTCGTCCAATATCGATGAACGCATCGTATATATGAACAGTTAAATTTGAACCGACGAATAGATTTTCGTTTTGAAAGTTGTTAAGTATCGACTAATCCTTACGACTTAAGTGTTCATGAGTAGAGGCTCATTTGCAACAGAGTATTAACGAAATTGAATTTGGACAAAATAACCATTGGATATGTTCGTCGTAACATAATATATAATTGTCTTCAAAGGACCATAAAATAATAAGTTCGGGAAGGATTTGATCGGCACAGTCAACCGCAAAACTGATAATTTCACAAACCGGAAACGTGGATACAAGGCATTTCGCAACTCCGATTTTCGAACAGTCGAAGCTCACACACCAAGAATTGTTTACTCTAAAGTCTTGACGAAAAGAATATGCATTAGAAGAAGGTCTAGATGGTCGTTGTCTTAGAAAAAATTACGAAATCTGCACCTGGACGACGGATTTGACCTTATCCGTCGTTCAGGGTAGTACCTGGACGACGGAGAATCTCATCTCCGTCGTCCAGGTGTATAGACCCTGAATTCAAGGGTTAGGGCCTTACTGTTTAGGGTTTAGGGTTTGTGAACTTGGACGACGGAGAATGACTATATCCGTCGTCCTAGTGTGGACCTGGATGACGAATAATGACCATTCTCCGTCGTCCAAGTTCTAAACCCCGAATTCAGGGGTTAGGGCCTTAGGGTTTACGGTTTAGGTCGTCCCCGGTCATTTGTGTGTCCGTTCAATTATTTTGATTCAAAAATATAATTAAAAAATTGATCGATCGATCCGATCTGCTAGATTTAGGGTCCAGGATTTAGGGTTTTATATGAGATTGAGATTTGGCGGGGCGCCAAAGGTGAAAATGGCGAGGGACCTAATATAAACGTGGACGGAATATCTCATCTCCGTCGTCCAGGTGTATAGACCCTGAATTCAGGTGTCCGTTCAATTATTTTGAATGACCATAAAAAAATTAAATAAATGATCGATCCGATTTGAAAATGTTTAAGGTCGAGGATTTAGGGAGAACGCCAAAATACCCAAAGGCGACAACCTGCAATTAATTTCTCCGTTGTCCAGGATATATAATTCGGATTAATTAATTACCGTAAATTAACCTGCATCGATCATATATATATTACAATAATTACAATAATTAATTACCAATTAATCTCCCTCGTCGTATGACCGTACTCTTCGTCATAATCATCATCGTCCTCATCCCCGTTAGACGACGGCTTATCCTCGTCATCGTACTCAACATCGTCCGACGAATAACCTGAATCCTCGTCCTCGTCCGCGTCCTCTTGAGGCTCGTCTTCTTCATCTACCTCATCGATAATCTCATCTTCAGTTAGATCTGTACAACCATCAGGCATGGGTAACCGTTCACCATCTTGAACCAGGTCCATTATATCGGAGCGGATGACAGAAATATTAGGCTCTTGATAGGCAGGAATGTCTCTTTCTGGTTCAGCAGCATCTTTAGTCTTCGGCGTCTCTTCAGGTGTCATGGTATTCCATATTCCTCGGTGAGAGATATGGTTCACTATTTTTCACCCTTCACCGGCTTTCGGATCGTCGAGATAGAACACCTGCCGAGCTAAGGTGGCGAGAGCGAAAGGCTCATCCTCATACCAGCTAGAGTTTGTATCGACTGATAATAGTCCCAGGTCTTCCTTTGTACGCTTGAACCATTTGCACTTGAATAGGAAAACGTTGGCATCATTCCCGTAACATAGCTGAACCACATATACAATAGCCCCGTAATATAGATCATTGTTTTTCCCAACCGCCACCCCACTGTTTTGTGTTCTTCTTCCTTCGTCTCGGGCCAATGAATGGAACTTTACACCGTTCACAAAACATACGGGATAAATATAGTATTTAACCGGCTTCCCTGCTAGCAAGTGCTTTGGCCATGACCACCACCCTCTGTGGTTTTCAGATTTTTGCACATCAATCATCTGCGAAAAAGGGCAAATTAATATAAGGGTTTACTTTCTACAAACATGATCGATATGTATTTAAATAATTAATACCGAGACGTACGTACGTACCCATTGGAAGAAATAATCGGGAAACTTCTTTTTAACCATTTTCTCAATCCACGCCGAACTCTTGTTTTGATTTAACGCCTGAAGCCTCTCCCTGTATGACATCATGTACGGCTCAACTTCGTCACAGTCTCGCAACACTACCCAATGTGCCTCAATAAGTTCTTCCCGTGTTAACGATTCCTTTAATACTCCTCTAAACGGTCGGACGACATTGGTGACGACAGAAAGATTGATGCGGGCACTGCGATCGGATGCAGTGGGAGGTGGTGGATCTTTGAGGTACCTGTTGCAGTAAGTAACACACTCATGCATTAGGTATGTCTCTGCTATGGAGCCATCCGGGGCCGACCTGTTTTTGACGAATGACTTATACTGTCCAAGCTGTGTACAAAATCAAACGTACAATAAGAATAAGTACATATAGCTAGCTAGTATATATATAATCTCCAGTGGAACAAATAAATTAATTAGTTGTACGTACCTTTCTTGAGGATACATCCAAGTGTACTGGACTGGACCAGAAATGAGCACCTGCTCGGGCAGGTGGATCATTAGGTGAATCATGATGTCAAAGAAAGCAGGGGGAAAAATCTTCTCTAGTTTGCAAATGATGTGCACAATTTGTTGTTGCAATTCCACCACATCTGACTTCTTTAATTCTCTGGCGCATAACCTCTGCCACCACCTGCACAATGCCACTATTGGTTCTACGACGTCCCGAGGCAAGTATGGTCGAATTACCACTGGAATCAGACGTTGCAGCATAACGTGATAGTCATGTGTCTTTAGACCAACAAACTTATGTTGCACCTCGTCCACTGCTTCAGTTATAGTAGCTGCATACGTAGCCGGATAACGAACGCCCTTAAACCAGTGAAATACATAACGTCTAAGCGTCGGCTTCACTGTGTAAGGTGCATCTGGCATCTTGTTGTACACTCATTTCCTATCCCTCCTCAACCACAAGGGACGACGTAGATTCATTGATTCCAAATCTTTGCGCGCTTTGGGAGTATCTTTAGTCTTGAACTTAATACCGAGAATTGTTCCCACCACGCTGTCGCACACATTCTTTTCTATGTGCATCGCGTCCAAGTTGTTCCTCAGCTTCAACTTCGACCAGTAAGGGAGTTCAAAGAATATACTCTTGTGATCCCAATAGCTCAGATCATGTGGAGGAATTGGATTGCATTTTTTTACATCCGCGTCATTGCTCAACACACCAAAGTCGAAATAGCTCAACCTCTCTAAAATCTCTTCGCCCGACCAACTACGGGGTTTAGGATTGTTCTCTACCGTACCGTCGAAATGAGTTTCATCCTGTCGCCAGGGGTGGTCGTGAGGAAGCCATCTATGGTGACCCAAGTAACACACCTTCCCCGCGTGCCAACTAGAGTTCACGTCGTCCAAACATATAGGACATCCATTATATCTTTTTGTCCTGCAGGCTGCCAACATCCCATAAGCTGGAAAATCGCTGATCGTCCACATTACGGCAGCCCTCATCGTGAACATCGTGTCAGTGAATTTGTCATAAGTTGGGACTCCATTTTCCCACAACAGTTTCAGCTCGTCGATCAAAGGTCTGAGGTAGTCATCTAAGCACTTCGATGGAGATTTAGGACCTGGAATTAGTACGGTAAGGAAATTAAATTCCTTGTTCATGCACATTCACGGAGGCAAGTTGTACGGCATCAGAATAACTGGCCAAGTGCTGATGGCGGAGCTATTACTTCCCCAAGGATTGAATCCGTCTGTAGATAGGCCGAGTCTAACATTTCTAACCTCTGAAGCAAAGTCTCCAAATTCTCTGTCGAAATGTTTGAAACCCTCCCCATCCGCGGCGTGTCGCAGGACATCGTCATCTATTCGATTTTCTGCGTACCATCGCATCGCCTCTGCTGTGTGTAGAGACATGTATAGGCGCTGCAATCTGGGAATCAAGGGAAAATATCGAACAACTTTCACAGGAATTCTCTTTTTCGAACTCTTCCTATTCAACTGGAATCTGCACTGGCCACATATGGGACAATAGTCCAAATCTTTATACTCTTTGTAAAATAGCACACAATCATTCGGACATGCGTCAATTATCCTGTACTTTAGGCCGAGGCTGCTCAGGATATTTCTAACCTTATAATGAGATTTAGGAAGATTGTGATCATCAGGAAGCAACTTACATATTTGCTCCTAAATTTCGTCAAAAGCACTCACTGACATTTTGTGCTTCACTTTTATCTTCATTTGCTCCATCACATATTGCAACACATTCTCTCGACATCCAGGGAACACCGGGGTCTGCGCTTCAAGTAGCATCCGGTTGTACTTTTCCATCTCACTGGTGTCAGTGGCCAAGCTAGCTGCGGGGAATGTGTCATCATGCTCATTAGTGGTACTGTAACCTCCGTCTTGATGTTGGTGTCCACTATGACTACATCCCGGAAACACATCATGGACCAAATCTGCAGTTGGGTTCTAAGCTGGGGGTCCGGCACCACTGCCGCTGGATGAGGCACCATGGTAACTGTACCCTAAGCTGAAGTCTGCTGCGCTGAACTCTACTGCTTCACCATGCTCGCTCCATGTAGTGTAACTCCACATCATACCATTTTCGTACAGGTGTTGCACCATAACATTAACCTCCGCATACTGACAATTAAGACATTTCTGACACGGACACCTGAAACGTTTCTTTCCCTGACCATGTTCTATTGCAAAATTGACAAATTCGCTAATTCCATCCATATACCGGACATCACATCTATTCTTCAACTTCATCCAACTCTTGTCCATACTGCTACAAAATATTATAATTAATTAATTATATATTACATATATATATATATTAGTCCATTAATTTACGCTTAATTATACGTACTCGATCTACATTGATCCATCAATTACGTACGTACGTAATTTAATCTGTATATATAGCTAACATCCATGCATGTATGTACGTACGTACGTTTTCACTAAATATATATATATATATTAATTAAGCACATTTTAACTGCGTACGTACCTGCTGGCCTTCTCGATATCTGTTAATTAAGCTAGCTAGCTAGTCAGCGGAGATCCCTTATCCTGATCGATCCTTCTCGGCCCTTCGAATTCGATCGATCTCCGATCCCTTCTCCTTCTCCTTCTCCCTTCTCCTTCAATTCTTCTTCGAATGGAAAATGAAGAGATCGATGGAATGAATTCGAATCGAAGAGATCGAGAGTTTGGCATCGGGCTTATATAATGCTTCACTTAGACGACAGAGGTGTCGGTACGTCGTCTAAGTGAAGTTACTCGGACCACGGCGTGTCGATCCATTGTCCAGGTGATCACCTGGACCTCGGACTCTTCTCCGTCCTCCAGGTGTCCACCTGGACGACGGAGATGTTATTCTCCGTCGTCCAGGTGATCACCTGAACAACGGAGAAGACTCCGAGGTTCAGGTGATCACCTGGACGACGGAGAATAACATCTCCGTCGTCCAGGTGGACACCTGGACCTCGGAGACTTCTCCGTCCTCCAGGTGATCACCTAGACGACGTAGAAGGTATTATCCGTCGTCCAGGTGGTTCTTAGACGACGGAGACTTCTCCGTCGTCCAAGTGTAACTTGGACCACGGAACAATTACGTTTCCGTGGTCTAAGTGCTGTTTTCTTGTAGTGGGTATTGTGGAGAAATAAATGAAAATGTGACAAATGAAGGATTCTAGTGCAAATAAAAAAGCCTGGACCAATGAGGATTGAGAGAGACTAAACCAAGGAGTATATAAACTCACTTTCAGATTTTGGGAAAGGTTAATCAGCAATTTTGAAGACACACCTTCGATCAAGAGAGAAAGAGCTGTGTGAGAACAAACTGTTGTGAGCATTCAACCCGTTGAACTGATGACCAGATCTCTTTGTCTTCATTCTTCTTATTTGTATCAACTCTATGAATTGTTTTGATTCTTTTACTATGACTATGAGTAGATAAATACCTTGTTAAGGAGCTACTTGAAGTCTCGTACATGAAGTCTTTTTAATGCATACACTTTGACCTAATTTTGCATATTTGTTTGAATGAGGTTTCTTACTCTGTGTGATTCACCGTATGAATTCTTGTATGTTTTCTTTGGTGACCAACTTAGTATGCATGCTAGAATTAAATTATCATGAGATACAGGCGACTGAAGATAATTTCTTCCACCAGGTTCTCTACAGTGATACACCAATTTCATCGGGTGATTGAAACTCTAGGTCTAGCAGGACACGCTCATAGTGTACCTGTAAATCCTTGTGGCTTCTCAAACATTTTCTAGAACTTAATGTTTTCTTCTTTGTAAACCTTGAGGTCCATGGCTATGAGATCATATAAGGATAGATGTAGGGGGATCCATGACAAACCTGCATAGACATAAAGATTAGGCAATAGGATGCGGTTGTAACGATCAACTTTTCATGGGAACTTTCATTCAATGGATATGTGTATTAGGTTAAGTATGTGTTCGAAATATAGAATGGTAGTGGTGGATTGCATTCCTCTTAACTCATTTATCATATAGTTTCAACTCTTTGCATTCATAAGCATCTTTAATTTCAGCATTTATTTTCTGCATTAGCTGTATCTTGGCTGAATTGTTCAACAACCAAATCAACTTCGAATACCCTTAAATTTTGTGTGGTTGTCTGCTAAGGAGTCTAGTAGTCTGTGTTAAATTTTTGTAGCATTTAGAGTAGTGTAACTTAGGTTCGTGGTATTATTTGTGTCAGTGGTTGAATCTGTCAGCTTGTTAACATTTGCGTCTAACTAATGTATTGAGTCTTAGTTTCCCCAATCCTCAGCGGGTAATGACCCCCTATTTATCAATTATTACATTGATACATATACTCGAGAATAGGGTTATCTTTGAGGGTGATTTTTCACTTATCAGGAGTCTACATCACATGTGGTCACTTTTGTAGTTGATGCGTTGTACTATTTTTTCCTTCGACTAAGCTTTCATTTTACCCATGAGGTTTTTGTTTGCTTGGAAAGGTTTTTAGTGAGGCAACAGGTTATGCATCATTCATTAGGATCGCGACACAAGGAGAGGTGTTTAAGGAAATTATACTCCTGATATTTAGATGTGTGTATTATCCTAAATAGCATAGAAGTAGATATTCTCTCTTTCCTGATTTATCGGGATATTTATTGTATCAAATTGTAATGTCTGTTTAAGATCATCTATCAATAAAGTACAATTTCAGATCTATCTTTTACGTATTTACTTTTCTCCTTCAACAAACAGGAATTTAAGGGTACGGCTTGGATGAACCTGGTTCACCTTGAATTAGCCTCAATTACTCAATATCATCGTCCAAATCAATCCCGGTTGATATGATTCTAATTACTTTTCAAAATTTTGTCTTGGTTCACTTGATGATTCTAGTTACTTTTCCAAAATTTGTCTTGATTCAGTTGGAAAAATATGTGTTTTAACACTATTTTAATTAACCATTATTAAATTAAGATATTTACTTGTTTAAATGGTTAAATAGGTGAATGATAAATTATCACCCCAAAAAAGTAAGCTAAAGGCTTTCGAATTGCCAATTAATTTGTTTATAACGGCTAATAAACTTTAGTAATGATATGCAATTGAATGACGAACTAAATAGTTTATAATAGTTTTGTAACCGCTCATAAACCTGAGTTATGATATATAATTGAAGCTTACTAAATAGATTATTTGTAACTAATCGTAAACATTACTGACAACAAATTAAATAGTTTGTAACTGCCAATTAATGACGAGTATAATGACCAAAAATAGTTTTGACATATATTAACGCGACAATAAGTTGCTTGTACCTCAATAAAACCTATATATATAAAGTGATCATATAAAGTGATCATATTCTGATCTCTTCTCTTCCTCTATCCCTCTTATCTCCTCTTCTTTATTATGAGAGAAACGACCATCTTGGCTGAAAGGCGTTCGTTTATGATGAGAGAAGTAAAGTCCATTCTTAACTCTCAACTCTCAATTCTCAATTCTCAATTCTCAATTCTCAATTCTCAAATTCTCAAGGGTAAGAACGAGAGATTCTGTGACTTGAGAAGTTGAAAACAAATTTTGATTAGGAAGGAATGGAAATGACATAAGCTACCGACATGGATTAACCTCATAGCAGTCCATACCGGTTTTTTCCTTCATCATTTTCATACCTAACGTAGAATACGACATGTGGATTCTTCTACCATATTAATTGAGTTCTACAGATTAACCATCTCACTTTAAAGTATGAACTGTACATGTATTATGGATCATTGGTTTTGCTCAATGCATATAGATCACGATGTTCGTAACTAATTACTTAATAATGGACATCAGATGGGTAGATAATCATAGTCTTAGCTTCTTCTTCTTTTTTTGAGTCTTGGGAAGGAAGCTTGTGGTTCTGAAGCTTTTGGCCGCTGTGGGATTCTAGAAAAGTAGGAGGGAATTGGGAGGTTAATTAGTTGCTTTAGTTTGTGGGAATAGAATTAGAGGGAGAGGATTGAACAACTTTTTTCTAATCATGCCCTAGAAAGTCATGACAAATAAGAAAGTGAATATGCTTAGTTGCTTACCTTATGATTGTAAACTACAAATCTAAGTTAGCTCTATCGATCTATAGCAGCAACTGTTAGCCAAACTCCATTATTATTTCCACCTCCACCTCCACTTCCACTTCCACCACCGCAAACCCCATAGCCGAACTCAGTCCTGTCAAACTCATACTTGATCACGTATTCACTTTACCTTTACCTACTTAAAATTTTAAAACCCACATAAATCTTTAACATTTGGATCCACTAGCCACAGGAATTATTAGATATATGGATTTCAAATATTGAGGAAGATTGAACTCACTTTGGTTCATGTTCAATCATTCCAAAACTCCTCCTTATTCCCTATAAAGCCGTAGTAGGGTTTTATTTTTCAGAGCTCTACTTTCATTCTTTCTTTTTTCTTGTTTCTATTGTAGGGACTATGCCCAGCCTTTTCACGGCTTCATTCCACTTTGTATCTCTTTGCCTTCTTTTCACCAGACGTTCGTATGTTAGTGAAAGTATATTTGGGGCTCCAACTCATTATTCTCTCTCTCACTGTCAAAAGTTATTCCATATCCCATTTTAATTCTAAAGAGATCGAGCAACAGAGCTTTTCTGATATGATATATCCATGCTTCCTGCCCGCTTTAAGGGTTTCTGTTTTTCTATAGCTAATATGTACGTATTTGTGTTTTCTTACAGAGCCATTCTATTAATCTAGTGCAGATCGATATCGATTCTTTTACAATTATCGGCAGCTTTAGTTGCTTGAATTTTGCAAAGCAACAAAGAAGTGATCGAAGAAGAAGGATCTACCTAGAAATTTCGAACTCGATATGATCACCACATGCTACGTACAAAACAATCTCCATGCATGCCAATACTAATTGACTGTGTTTTGAAATTTCGTAGTATTATCAAAAACTAGTATATTAAGCAGTAAAAAAACGGGAATCTCATTGGTTATTACTATTATATTACAACTGTAATACGTAAAGATTAACAACTTGCATCAACCTACATTATCTTACTCCTCATACCCTAGATTCTAGAATATATGTCTTGAAATTTCACCATTTTCTATATCCGCCGGACCACTGAGGGGTAGAGTACTATATATTGGTATGGACTGTGGAGTACTCTACCCCTCAGTCCCTCACGCGTCTCAGCTCTATAGTTTAGGACTTTAGGGTTCGTGCAAATAAATGAACGTACACTTATTAACTTAGCTTCGATCTCCAAAATTATGAATCGTGCAGTATGCATATACACTATCCTTAATCAAATATAATGGACCTCCAGAAATTAAAATTGTTAAACTTATTCTATTTTATGTTTAATAAAGACAAGAAAAAGACACTGTCTACTTCCAGAGGGTCATGAATCCGAAATTGAACACACTTTACAGTTCAAAGTTCCACAACCATCTGTATCGAAAACGTTCCACTACCATATTAATAGGGGATTGAACCTTAGTTATCTCATATACACGTACGTATCCCATGGTCTTTGGAACGATATGGGACAACTACGTACTACCCTTAGATTTAGTGTGTAACATTAGTAAGAGCCAAAATGGAGCTCAGGTTTCCCAAAGAATCAAGTTGTTGAATGTTAGATGCTATTGTTGGTCGGTTCGACTTTTGGCAACAGTAGCTAAGGAAGTGATAGCATATAATTAAGGTGGGGGTCCTAGTAAGTGTATTGAAAATCAGGATTACCTCAACTTAACGTCTTTGTCCATAACCTCTTCATATATAATTCAGATCTTACTTAGAAGTTAGAACCTCCTAGTGCTAGCTTCTGCCACAAACATATTGTTAAGTTTATGGAAGTATATGAATGCATGAATGCAAGTCTTCCTCTACTTCAATGCCTTGGATTTGGTTAATTAAATCATTGGATTGAGGATGTTGCACGCTGGTTCTCTATTTCCAAATATACGACACTATTGTACAAAACTACAAATCAACTGTAGTACAAAGATGAAAATCGTCAAATATAATTTGTTTCTATATCTCAATATTTTTATTAAATTTGTTAAAATTATAGCCAAAAGTTTAACTTTTAAAGAGCAAAAAAATTTGTTCTCCAACCATGTTAGAAATGTATGTAAAAAGTACAAATTTGTGTTTTGGTAAGTTTATTGAAAAAAAAATGAAATTAGTTTAATTAATTATAAGGAGCTCCTAAGAGCTTATTTCTCCCTCCTTAAATTTGAAAGCTTCTAACATTCTCTAAATTTTAGGAGTACAATAGAGAGCATGGTTGGAGAAGCTAATTTTTTTTTATAGCTTTTCTCTATAATTTGGCTAAAAAACTCTAATAGGGAGTCACATGAGGGATATTTCAAAAATTTATTTTATTTTTCTTGAGCAGTGAGCTGAGGGATCCAACTGAAATTATATATATATATATATTATATATATGAATATGAGATGATGATGTTAATCGTTATATATTTTCTAAGAAGATAAGCCTATAACTAACATTCATCTGCTCCATCAACCAGTCAATTTGGGTTTCACACTTTCAATTGAATGATTTTGCACCATTTAAAAGTTTTATAATTTGACATGATTGTCCAGCCAAAAAAGGGTTTCTTTAGTGGAAAATTGGTGTCAATAATATTACAGATATCACATGAAAATATCCATATATGTAACTGATCGAAGATGCAAGATGATGCACAACCAAAAAATAAGAAATGTGCGTGCAGTCGGGATGACACTAAAGCAAAACGAGTTCTTATTACTTGGCAATAATAAAGCAATCAAAATTCTCCTAATTTCGATGAGCCGGGGCTTCAATGCACTTTCAAATATTCCAAATCACATGATGCAGCATTATTAATTGGCTGTCATCAGAAGCAAATGCAACTTTAATCGATCTATAGTTACTTTGGCTTTGCAAGTAATGGCATGGATATATGCATGATCATATATAAGAGAGAGCTGTGTGCAACTGTGACAGTGACTCTGTGAGTGTGATGTGGGTCTTCTTCGACCTGCTTGGTAGCTCTCACTCCGTATGTTATGCATGATATGATGGTGATGAAGATGATGGAGGGCCTTCCTCATCATCGATCTATCTCACGGAATCCCTTGGATTGAGGAAGAAGATCGAACTGAAACTAGTAGAAGTAGTAGCAGTTAACTATTAAGCTATACGATCTTTAGCTAATACAATTTCGCAGCAGCAGCCTTGAGCCGTGGCACCTTTTTCTCTTTAACGCTCATAATCAACCACAGTATAAAAAGAAGAGAAGAGAGAAGAAGAAAAGGAATGTGATGTGCATGTGATCCAACAGCCTTTATGTTCCCCCATATATATGTGAGTCCTTCCTTTTCGATCGATCTATCTCCTTCTAAATTCCGATCCATTAAAACGACCCAACTCACAAAATTGTCTTCTTTTGACATTCGATGAGTCATATATATATTTTTTTGGCTACTAATCATGTTTAATTTAGGTCATAGACATAAATTTGCATGTCCTTAATTAAACGTATATCTAATTGGGACCCCATCTTGTTAAGACATGCGAGCTAGCAAGGTCGGCCATGGCTGATAATTGCACCGACTAAAGTATGTTATTAGTGGAATATCAGGCCCCAATATAGCATATAGATCGATGAGCATGATTACTGTCTAATGGCCGGACTTTACGTACATTAACTTGGTGAGCAAGCAGCTTGTATAGTGCATGGTATCAGTACATGAGCCATGCATCAAGCTAGCATGTTGAATATACTAGCCAGGCTGATATGATCGAAATAATAACGTCCCTCTCACACGTTTATAGAAGGATCTCATCGATCTCTTTCTTTTGACGTAGAAGATGAACAGAGGGCGGGATTTAAGACTTTAACAAAGAGAGGGCGGGGAAAGAAAAGGAAAAGAGATGAAAATGAAAAAGCAGAGATGCATGGTAGTGGAGAAATTGAAAGACGAGTCTTGTTCTTCTTCAAGCTCCCCTTTTAATGTGATTTTTTTCCTTCATAAAGTGGAGTTAAAATTAACTTTGTTTCTTCGTTGAAAAGAAAATAGATGCATGATCAAGGTCATGCAAGTCTAGCTACATGCAATTTTTTTAGTATCAGATGGCGACGCTTTGTGTTCTTAGTCTTTCAGAAGCTCACTGCATGCTTTGGAACGTCTTTTTTGAACGACTGAAGTCACAAACTTTTGCATGGAAGTAAATATATACATGTTCATATCGTATATCGTACATGCATATATCTTTGGAATGAAATAACCAAGTTAATTAACGATGAATTTCCTTTACATAAAGTCAGTACCACCTAAAGTGGTTACAATCTTTAAGAAACTTGGTTATAAATGGCGGGGTATAGGCAGAAGATAAGAACAATTGGCTTTAATAATAATAAGGATTCATGCTAATAATTCTCAGTCGGATACTTCCAAGAAGTTAATTCTCGATTCCAAGCTTTTCAGTTTCCCCTAATCAGGGAAAACCATTTTTCACGGATCTAAAGTTTTCACCTCTCGGAGTTTTGGAGGTTAATCTTTTCTGTAATTCTCATTCATGCATGCATGCATTAATGGTAGTGGGATGCTGCGTGTGACTGAAGAGATGGAACGGATCGATATGCATGTGATGAATATATACAGAACACGATCGAGAAGAATTTATGCGACTGATATAGAAACGTCCATCGATCTCATACATTAACAACAGAATGGACAAAGAACCTGGGTACATGAATATTTATGTATATGAAAGACAAACGGGTATCTTGTCTGATCTTAATGCATGCCCATTTGCTCGTGCTGAGGATCCATTTACATGGTAGAGATATCCCCCTCGTGACCTTTTTGAATAATTTGTTTCTGTCCAAGCTCTTAGAAGAAAAAATATATAGCACTTGTAGGATTCGAAAAATAATCGTTGCCCTTTGTTTGACCCAATTCAAACATCCCTGTGCGCCCACTTTAAGGACCAGTCATCTATATTATTATTGATACGATCCAGGATCCAGTTTCATTGAACACATATATATTCGACTGAAGCGATACTAATAAAAATAGGTATTATGATTCGGATTTATCTTACATGCATAATGAATAACTCATAATTTTTTGGTGGTTAGCCTTAATGTCATTCTCTATCTCTTTCATGTATAAATAGAGGTTTCATCCTCCCTCATTCTTCGTCCTATCAAAGAGCAATCTCATCTTTTGATCACTTCTCTCCCTCTCTCAACAACGAGCAAATTCGATGATAAAGTAAGATATTCTTCAGTTAGACGTGAAGTTTTTGTGCTGCGGTACAAAACTTTGAAGTTGTTTTATCCTGGAAGAACAACGCCATACAAACTTGTGGGCGGCACAAAAGTTCTTAAGGAAAGCCAATAATACACGTGACTCAACTTAATTCATGTTCTTACCCAGAATTTATTCTTCATGCATATGTTTACGATTTACTAATTATTTAATTAATATTTCATATATTATATTTAATTTAATATCACAAATTTTATAACACTTATTTTGATTCTTTTAGATTTAGAAAGAAGGAGATCTAGAAAGAGGAGTTAGCTAGTGTGTATGTCTGTCTCTTAGGGTTATATTAAATTGGAAAGAACTCTAATACCCAGAGAACCCACATTTTAAATATGGGGTTTTATCTGTATTCGCTCCGTGTTCTAAGTTGTCTTTCCTTGAAGTTCTCATTCGGAAAATTTATAATAAGGCTATAACAACTATCTAGAGGAAGAAGAAGAAGAAGAAAAAGAAAAAGTTTCTGTTTTTTCACCAATTAGAAATGAAAATCAAATAATTTGATGTTTTTTGTAAGGTACCGGCGGTGGTCATGTGAGAGCTGCTGCTGCGGAGCTAGGTGGGGTTTGGTTTCACTTTCGCTGCGTTTTAGAAATTGGAATAGAATCTTCTTGCTCTTCAGCACAGTGAGAGCGAGAGAGGGCGTCTGATGAGTAATAGACTGGACTGGATCTCCAGAGAGAGAGAGAGAGAGAGAGAGAGAGTGGTCATGGACGATTTGGGTAGTAATGGACGTACTGATCAGAGTGGTGGGCTCGATTACAAAGGATCGTATATATATGTCCGAACTGCTGACACTTAAATTGTGAAAACAATCAGCCTTTTATTGTCCCTTCAAGATTTCCATACTCCGTGGACCACCGTGTGTCTGTCTAGGTTTTACTTGCAGCTTCTCACCAACGATTCAACATTTCTTACTGTGTGATAGAGGTTAATCATTTCCTTAATCCATTGTTCTTTTTTCTAAAACTCTATCTGGTATCAGAGCGGGGAAAGGTATCATTTCAGTTTTATCTCATGGCACACTAAACACTTTCAAGGGAGGTAGGAAGAGTTTAGGAGAAATACAGTTCTGCCTTATGACACACTAAACACTTCAAGGGAGGTAGGTCGAGTTTAGGTGAAGCATAGAAAAACTAGGAGTGTAGGAGAAGCACGGAGAAACTAGGAGTTTATCCTCAGTTTGGAGAAACCTAGGAGAATCGCAGGCAAAAGGCGAGCCCAGGCCCTTCGGGTAAGTCCTCAGAGTAGGTCATATAAGGGAACCCAGTGAGATGAGTCTGCCTCTCATATGAATTTCCAAGCCAAGCATAAACAAGCAGTTTTTCTGTGTTAACCTATACAATCAGTTTTTCTGTGTCAACATATTCTTCACTTACCAACCTTGAATGTTCAGGAAGCCATCCGGTAGTTTTCTGTATCAACATATCCTTCACCTACCAACCTTGAATGTTCAAAAGCCATCTGGTACAACTAGGAGAAATCAACCATTAGAACCCTAGCTTATAGATAGCATCAGGATTCAAACAAAAGCATAGGCAATCAAACAACCACAAAAACGTGGAACGTTTCAGCCTCAACAGGCACTCATACGGTCGACATCAGACGAAAGGCATGCACCAATTCACAAGGGTCCTTTCGGAGAAGGAGTCAACCCAAGCTGATCACGTTAAAAAGAAGGGAGAAGTATGGCACACACTAGGCCAACCTAGTGGGAAGTACGAATTCCAAGTCCGGTATGATGCTCCAGCGTCATCCAAAATCTCAATCGACCAGATCACAGCAACCGGCTGGGGTACAAACAGCCCAGAATCCCAGCTCGACGACGGAGATGAAATAGAGGACGACGACGATATTGATAACCCATTCGGGTACATTCAATATTTAGCCGCCTTACCACGAGGGGATGCAGACCCAGAACCACTCTGGGACACCTCCGATGATGACAATGAATGGGATAACCCATTCTTTTTCGAGGGGGGTGAGAGAACGATGGATACCACCGCCATCGCAGCAATCGCTGAAGAAAAATGAGAGGAGCCTGAGCTGGAATACCCAGCATTCGCAACGCTCAGAAAGGTCCAGGAAGAGAGCGCATACCCAAGCTCTTCATCAGCAATATCCTACAACAGGCCACCGCCAACAGAACCAATTATGGGGCAAGTGCGATATCCGCCAGCACAAGGAGTTGCTTCCACATCAAGACAACCACCAGTCAGCACAGAAGGTTGGAAGGGCAAATTCAGCAGAAGAGGTCTTGACAATGGAATGTGGACCTTACCACCAGCAGAACAATCATCAGAAGTTCTGCTGATACTCCCACAGGACATTCGCCTGTACTCTGAAGTCATCGAAAGATGGGAAACAATCACGGTAAATATGATCAATCAGAAATACCAATGGGATGACAACAGAGCAAAAGTAGATTTCATAGAAAATCTACTGGGAGAAATCGAAAAGAAGACATGGATCCAATGGAGAACGGAGTTCTCTCAAGAGTATGAGGAGCTGGTCAACATAGCAGAGGACACAAGGAACGTAACATCCCATATCAAAAGGATGTTCATCATAGATGACCCATACACAGGATCCACAATAGAACAAGAAAGGGCATACCAAGACCTGGAGAGACTGACATGCAGCAATGTCAAGGATCTGTTCAGTTACATGAACGATTTCAAGATCCTAGCAGCAAAGTCAGGACGGATGTTCATATCCCCTGAACTTTCAGAAAAATTCTTCAGGAAAATGCCTCCACTGATAGGAAAAGAGCTGGAACAGGCGTTCACAGAGAAATACCCGGGAAATACAATATGGGTATTTCCAAGAATCCACTTTTCCTACCAATACCTTGCAGAACTGTGCAAGAAAGCTGCACTACAAAGGAGCCTGAAAGACCTCTCTTTCTGTAGCAAAATACCAATACCAGGCTACTACAGCAGCGGAAAAAGATACGGCCTCAGGAAAGCACGGACGTATAAAGGGAAACCTCATGATTCACATGTGAGGACATTCAAGAGGAAGCATCCTGATAGGGCAAAGAAGTGCAAATGCTACGTATGTGGAGAAGAAGGGCATTATGCACGAGAATGCAACAGAAGAACAGGCAATATGGCCAGAAAAGCGGTCATGGACAGCCTAGACTTGCCGGACGACTACGACGTAGTCTCCGTAGACCAAGGGGACTCGGATGACAGTGATATCTGTAGTATCTCAGAAGGAGAAACAGGGCAAATCAGCTTCACCATGAAGTCATTGCTCTCAGAACTGCCATTCGGAGAAGGGGCCTTCGTAATGATCCAAGAAATGGATGATTCCTGCAACTTACAGGAGAGCCCAAAACTGATTGAAGACCCACAGCCTACACAGGCCTGCGTACCAGCAAACGGGCTTCAAATGCAAGGCCCACAAGCCCAAAAAGGAAAGCAGCAGCTTAGGCATTGGGCTAGAAGCAAATCCAAAAGGAGCAGTTGTGAACAACGCACAACCAAGTTGCCACAACGCCTATATAATAAGGACATGCAACACCTTAGGAGACACTCTTCCAGGAACTCTAGGCAACCTTGTCAGAACATAAGCATGTCTCTTAACAGGAGCGCAGAAAGTTCCACCGCAAGCTCAGGCAGCCACAGGAGGGTTAGACAACAAAGGGAGTCCATCAGGACCAATCAGATACCTCCGATCATATATATGCCCGACGGAGCCACGACCCTTGTGCCGAATCAAAAAGCGAGGGATTATCAAGCAGGGGCCACGTTACCATGTACCTTTGAAGAACACACAAGACATGGGCGTCATACTCACTGGCTCAAACAGGAACAGCTGCAAACACTCGGAGGAGCATTACTGTCCGCAGCCACAATGCTCCAAAAGGAAGAAGATGAGCTCAGGATCAGGGCCACAAAGGATAACTACGCTGCAGATCAACTACCAGTTGCCCAGCTGCAAAGGGCTCGCGCCTACACCATGATCGTACTGTACAACCAACTGATGCAAAAGGATCATGATTCCCTAAGATCACAAAAGGATAAAACATCCACCACCACTACCAATAAAGCAGTCCACCCAGCAGACAAAAGACAAGGATGAATCATCTCACTCAACGAAAGCAGATTCGTCCACCATAAGAGATAAGGATGAATCAGCCCACTCATAAAGCAGATTTGTCCAGTAGTAATTATTTTACTTTACCTTTTGGTATCATCCTGAAAAGGATCCAAAGGCAGCAGTCCATGTGCTGCGATGCTTTTCTTAAGTTTGTCTTTTTCTTCTTTTAGTGAAGTGTAAGAGATAAGAAGGAATATTATGAGTTGTCGATGGGGCCCAATGAGCACCCGGACTCAATTATTCAACTTCTTTTTCTCAGTTTGTAAACCTATATAAGGCATAAGCTTAGAGATTGCAAGACACACTTGAGACCCAAGTAGTCTTACTCTCTCATCTGTAAACACTTCCGCAATTAAGCGAGTTTTAAATAAAAATCCTTGTTTCATAGTTCGAGCGCCCGATCCGCCAGGTAGATTAGCATGTAGATCGATCGAGGTACGTACGCTTTAGAATGGATCAAACATTCATTTATTGAGCGATCTAAATATTTATCCCCAACATCGATTATTCAGTATTGTTCAAATTCATGCGTATACCATTTTTTTTTTTTTGAAACGAGGTATTTGAATTGGGGGAAGCAGTCCACCAACTCAAAACATTGGAACCATCTGTGGCCAACAGGAACCCAACTAATATTTGGGTCTAAGTTGATTTTCACATGAGAGTAGGCCTAAGGTTTTCCAACTTGAAAGCCTACAGACATCACAATCGAGCCTCTTGATGACCCAGACTCTCTTGATGCTGACACTTTTTACCAATGTCAGATGGGTCCCGTAGGACCACAATACTCAACAACCTACCAATAAGAGACTTGTGAATGTTGAGGTTCAAACTTGGGGGTTCTGCTCAAGCCCATGCCTTACCACTCTTGTCAACCCTCATTGTATGCATATACCTTATTAACAAACCAACAATTAAAAATCGTATACCTACAAACCGTTCGAGCCAAAATAGGTTATGAATTATTCAAATAATTACTAACTATATTAAGGTACTTAATCGGCCTATTAGCTTTACCTGATCAACTATAGTTCAATCATTTTGAAGTTTGTTTTTGTTTTCTTTATTCATGTACTTCGATTTGGATTTGTTTTTGTAGTTTTAATGTCACTCATGTTTGATGATTTAGACACTTTAATCATTAAATTTTTAAAACTATAACTTTGATCACTCATATTTGATAAAAGAGACACTTTAATCATTTAACTTTTAAAAGTATAATTTTAATCACTCATCCCACCTCATAAAATTGAGTGACCAAAGCTTTACTTTCAAAAGTTAAATGAACAAAGTGTACATTTAGTCAAACATAAGTGATCAAAATTATAATTTCAAAAGTTAAGTGATCAAATTGTCTGATATTTAATAATTAGTGACTATTTATTAATGACTATTTGATGATTTTTGCAAAAAATGTGTAAGTGACATGAATAAGGGAACAGTGGGGAGGCAATAAATATATGCTGCGCAGAGAAAGAAAACAAAATATGAATCACGAGAATGGTTATACCAACAGAGAGAAGAGAGCCCAATCAAAATGAAAAGGACTACTACTACTACTACCTACTGTTTCCATGTCAGCCG
This sequence comes from Geum urbanum, assembly GCA_946800695.1. Classification (NCBI taxonomy): domain Eukaryota; kingdom Viridiplantae; phylum Streptophyta; class Magnoliopsida; order Rosales; family Rosaceae; genus Geum; species Geum urbanum. The sequence goes on from OX327002.1 coordinate 62,083,308, forward strand.
CTGAAACGGTGCAGAAGTCGCAGCACTGCTCTCTCACTCTCTCTTTCTCTTTCGGATGGCTGCAGGGTTAGGTTCCGTGTGTTTTTGTTTTCGAGCTGGGAATGAATTAAACAATGAAAAGAGGCCATGCCAAAGAAGTTTTAGAAGCTCTATGCGACTGTGTGTGTGTCCCAGTCCCTGCGTCTTCTTCTTCCTTCGCTTCGATCTTGTGCTGGCTAGCTTAGCTGGTGACGAAAGGAACCATTTCCCATTTTAATTGAATATCGGGACTTGAACCGGACATTGCTAGCTTCTTACTATTTTTTTTCAAACCCTAACCGTCTGCACTTTGCCAGTCTCACATGCATATATGTATTTCTACGCATTTCCTTCTGCTTCTGTTTTGGTTTCCCACTCTATTAACTATTTTAAGCTCAAAATGCTTTCTAGTTTTCTTTTTGTACCTCTCCTTTTCTTTTTGCTCAGATCATTGGCACTAATCCATTCTTACCCAAAAGGATGATGCTTTTCAGATAGAGTAACACAAGTATATATGTTCCCCTACATACATATAAATACCTAGCTAATTAGTTTATGGTATTAATTTACTTTTGTTATTTTTCTTGCCAGTTTTTCCAATGATGCGAAAATGTATGATGGGAAATGATCAAAGTAATCAGTTGAGGATCTATGGGAAATAATTAGTCATCATTTTCCTTTTGTTTTCTCTTTGTTCCTGGAAGAGAACAACACCTGACTATGTCCCTACCCGCATTCTCTCTTATTTTCTGTAATTAGTTGATTAAGTAAATTCGCTGCCTTTAATTTATTTCTCTTAAAGAATTTCCATGCAATCCATTTTATTGTAACATTTCAGAGATCATACCTCAAAACCTTAATTAGTGTTTTGTTCACACAAGAGAGTGGAGGACCGGATCAGGAAACTAAAGATGCATTATTTGAGTTTATAATTAGTTGGGAACTTTTAGGGGCAATAATTCGGTCGATCACCTGGACACGTCAGCCAAAAAGAGAAGCCGAGCCGATGGAGATTGAAGGAGAAGGAGCCAAAGTTGGAAGCTTGTGAAATGAGCAGCAGCTGGCAGCAGAGAGGAGTGAGAAACTGATGTATAGCAGATCGCAGGCTAAAGGGTCACTGTGGTGCATGGTATTGTAAGTTTGTAACATAGTGAGTAGCACTCTCTAGGTCGACTAGCTAGCCCGCCCTTTTATATATTTACTTTCTTATTCATCAATCATCATCATGCATGCTGAAGTTTGAAAAATTCTGGAGAAAAAGAATTTAACAATAAATTTACGTAGAGAGAATCAAAATGGAAGAGCAGGAAGCAATGGATCGAAACAGAACATGAAGAAAGAGAAGGGCCTGGGAAGGAAGGTAAAAATGTCGTCATGAAGGACAAGAATGCAGAGAGAGAGAGAGAGAGAGAGAGAGAGAGAGGCACTACAGGCTTTAAATCCCATCATGTAGTTCGATGTATCATTTACCTTATATCTGCAAGAGAGCTCCGAGAGAGGTAGAAGCAGAAGCAGTCGTAGTAGAAACTAGAAACTAAATGGGGAGAAAATGATGGGGATTAGAAATTGGAAACTGTGTTCGTTTTGGTTGGAGCAGCAGCAGATCGATGCAGCAGCTAGGGAGGCGAAGCATATGTTACTTGTTAAACAAACAAAAGGAAACCTACAAATTGAAAAGAGAAAACTCGTTTGACGTGAGAGACGACGACCGCCAATTACCTTTCCTTTTGCTTTCTCCTTTCTTCCATTTTTTTTTTCGTTTTCAATCTTCTTTTCATACATTACCCGAGTAATAGTATTGTTTATATTCCATTGACTCAAAATACCCTTCACTTCTCTACCAAGATTCTAGCTCTTCAAGTAACGATGCATCTCTTTTTTTTTTTTTAATGCCCCAAATAAGTTGAGCACTCGAGTACAAACCCAGGCTTATATGCAGGATGTAGCTTGGTTATTATACAAGAATTATTGTCGTAATGCTTTTCAGTTGTAATTAATGCTTAGAAAATCTGTTTAGGAGCTCTACATGCATTTAATGGTACTAGGGAATGTCCCATATTTCTGTCTTTATCATTTTCTTAATATTTACATAATTTCTTAGTTTCAAATTTTCAATTCACAATCCAAATAATTGCATGAATGAAAGTTTATGACCTACATCCATCCAAATGTTTGGTTATATATGACAAAATAAACAAGCAGGTGAAATAACATAAGAGATCGACATTATCACAATTTTTCTCATAGCCAACGATTTCAAGAAAACAAAGACTGACAATGTGGTAGTGCGAATTAAGTCCAATTCTAAAATATAATCCACTAACCCTAGCTAGTCATAAAGATCGATCATTTTGTCGAATAAATCATATTCTGAGTATCATATGGTTTTGTATCTCACATAAAATAAAGGAAAATTTTGATAAAACTATATACTGACTAGGTCACTATTCTGGTGTACGTTAGAATGTTGGCACAAGATATAGGGCATCACCTACCTAAAGGTAGTGAAAAAACAAAAAGATAACTAACTTACCTATTTGGTGGAAATTGAAAGAAGGAAAGAAAGAGGAAATGAAAGAGGGGGGATATGATGAAGCGGTAAATCTGAAAAGACAAAGGGTGCTCTTCCCCTGTGGTCGATTTTTAAGTGGGTGTGCGCGGTATCAAAATGTCAGTACTCGTATACAAAATAGAGCGAAGAGAGGGGTCACGGGTTTGTCTTGAAAGACCCTTATTTCACAGTCCCAGACTAGACACTCAGACACATATTCTCTCTCACTACCATAACCGAGAACACCACCAAAAATATCATATCATTTCCAAATATTTAAACTCAGTACCAGATACAAGAACCAAAAAAAAAAATATCAACACTTTTTGCCTCATTTCCAATCCATCCATCCACTCTCTCACTCTCAGTAGTCAGTACCCCCTCTCTCTCCTTAAAACCCTCTCCATCATCATTTTTACTTCCTAGCTAACTTGTTCTCCTCCTCATCATCATCACCATCAGATCTATTTCCTTCGTCTCTCTCTGATGGCGTTGATGATAGATAATTGCGGCGAGGGAATACTCCTCTCGCTCGACTCCCACAAATCAATGCCTGCTCCTTTTCTAACTAAGACGTACCAACTGGTCGACGATCCCGCCACCGACCACATCGTCTCTTGGGGCGACGACGACACCACCTTCATCGTCTGGCGCCCTCCCGAGTTTGCCCTCGACCTCCTCCCCAACTACTTCAAACACAACAACTTTTCCAGCTTCGTCCGGCAGCTCAACACCTACGTATGTGCTCGATCTTAGTCATCTCTTTACTTACTTACTTACACAGTTTGGTTATGTTTTCGATCTGCAAAACTTAATGGAGTGCGTTGTTTTCTTGATGTTAGGGTTTCAGAAAGATCGTGCCTGACCGTTGGGAGTTCGCCAACGAATACTTCAAGAAAGGCGAGAAACACTTGCTGTGCGAGATCCACAGACGCAAGACGGCGCAGCCAACACAGCTTCCAATGAGCCACCACGGCCACCATCATCAGTACCCGCATTCTCAGCTTGGCCACGTCGTCAACGGCGGCCCAGGTGGCTTCTTTCCCTTCCCGCCGAGCCGTGGAAGCAACTCTCCTTCAGACTCCGACGACCAGTTTCTTCCCAACTGGTGCGACTCTCCTCCGCCGCTCGTAAACTCCTCACCACCTTCAGGCGGCGGCGGGCTTTTCAAAAACTACTGCGGCAGTAATAATGTGGCGACCACCACCGTCACGGCGCTCTCGGAGGACAACGAGCGGCTGAGAAGGAGCAACACCATGCTCATGTCGGAGCTCAACCACATGAGGAAACTCTACAACGACATCATCTACTTTGTCCAGAACCACGTCAAGCCTGTCGCTCCAAGCAACTCTTACCCAAACTCTCTACTTCTTGGTGGTGCTCTCAATCCGAATGCGGCCTCCGCCGGCGTACAGAAGCCGTTGAACAACGCGATTGGGTACTACCCCGGTAAACAAACCCACCAGCCCATGAACAATGTGATGAATCATCATGTGATGTTGAACAACAAGAACAGAAATGCCTCGCCACAGAGCAACACGACGTCGAAGAGTACTAGCTCGGTGACTATCCTGGAAGACCCTCCGAGTAACATCAGCGGCAACGGGTGCAATACTAATAAGACCAAACTGTTTGGGGTTCCTTTGCTGCATTCGAAGAAGAGACTGCACCCGGAGTACAACAACGGTTATCATCAGACGGCCATGGAAGCGAGTAAGGCCTGTTTGATAATGGAAAAGGATCATGATTTAGGTCTCCATCTCATGCCTCCGTCCAGATGTTAGCCAGCTAATTAGCAAAGGTCGAGTCTTTTTCTTAGAAAAACCCATTAATTAAAAAAGTAAACAACTATTACTACTACTTCTAAAGGTTCTATCTTTTTCCTCGATCTCCTTTTAGTTTTTTTCTTTCTTCTTTTTTCGTTTGGTTGTATTTTGGGACTGATCATGAGATGTGTGAGGGTGTTTGTGATGATCGAGATCGAGATCGAGAGAGAGAGAGAGAGAGTCTGTTCTCTGTCTTCTCTGTGTATATATATGACTTTTAGTGCTGGTAACTCCCCACCGTCGTGAAGAAAATATTATGAACATTATCTCCGAGTTTTAAGTTTCAAAAGTTTCTGTATTTCTTTCTTTTTCGATCTTTCTTCTTCCTCCAGAAAACTCTGAATGTAATCCCTGCATCTATCTGTCTCAGTTGTATTAATGCCTGTCCTGAGAAGACAGACGAGGGTACTTATGACAATTTAAAGGCCTGGTCCACTTAGGCCCTTCTCGATCTGGTTCTTACTCCCATTAATGGTTTCATACGTACGACCTTCTTCGCCTGGCTTTGAACCAGGAAACAGAAGCTGCAGGAAAATTAAGCTAAAAATTAATGTTTAAAAGTTTAGAAGGCAACTGACAAGGAGGCATGACATTACATAGTTTCAAAATCCAAGTATGATCTGGGCAGTGATAATAATAATAACAATAATTTGTTTTCAATTATTAATTTTTCATCATTTTGGAGATAATTATGAAAAGAAGAAGAAAGCATATGATTTACTGAAAAGAAAGCTATCATGTCATTTTTGATCGAGGTTCTAATCTCCAATTCTCGTTTCCATGAAGCTGTCAGTAGTCACTACTCCACGCAGCAAAAAGCCAAATGCATACTTACAGATGTTTGTATTATTTTATCAAATATGGGAAGAAAAAATATAGAACAAGGAGTTGGGTTTTCGATGAAAGCGAAAGACGACGACGACGAAGAAGAAGAAGAAGCTGACTCCAAATGGTGGGTTTTGATACGTTCCTATCAATGTTTCTTCTATATATGCTCTAATTCTTTCTTCTTCTTTCTTCTTCTTCTTCTTCTTCTTCTTCGGACCAGAAACCTACCTCTGCCTTTTCCAACTTCAAGTATCTGATCGTTAACGTCCCTAATATTGTTCCGCTCCCATTTACTGCAATCAATCAGAATTTCAACGCCCTGTTTTAGATAACTAAGTCTAAGCAATAAGCTGCTTTAAGAGCTTTCTTTGCCCCACTGAAAAACCATTTGCGAGAATCTGATCTATATATTTTGAGTGCCTAGCTGGGGACATAAAGTGAGGAATAAGCTAGAATAGAGAATTAGGATCGGAATACCTTTGTCGCACTCTGTCCGATAGCAAAATAATATAAGCCTAAAACCCTAGATTGACACCGCCCACTGGTGCTACGTTGGTAGCCCTTATGCTTCTTCTAAGCCTTTGTCCTTTGTTGGGTCGTCGTCACACGTGACTAGAAACATGAACGTGCAGTCCAGCATTGTATAATTTGGTAGGCCTCATCATTTGGTCCGCGGACAGTAGAAGCTCGTAAGGTCCAAGTTTGGCCTAATCCGAAAAAATCCCGTAATAGGTCCGACCTAAAGGTCTGTGGGTTGGACTTGAGCTTAATGTCTCAAGCCCGACTCGGCCCGTAAAAGCCAGGCCAAAAATACTATTTTTTTATTATTTAGAAAGTCCAATTTTTTGTGTTTGGTACATCACATTTTTTGGTCTTTGGTGTTTAGAAAGCTCATTATCCTCTTTTATTTTTATTGGACAAAGAAAGCCCATTATCCCAATAGGCCAATATCCAAACACTAAATTATCACTTCACACAATCTTATCACACCCTCAAGGCTAAGCCTCCACAACTCCCACAAGTTCAGTAACAGAGTAGCTCACCTCAAACAGCCAAACTCTTTGTCCCTTTCAACCGTCTCATTTGCCAACGGTAATATATATCTCTTCATTATATAAAGATTCACTCATCCACACAACATAAATCCACAAAAATCACAATTATTCAATTCTCCTCTTCTCTCTAATCGTTCCTTATTCTCCTCTTCTGTGACAAGATCACTAGTTGATAGTCACTCCATCTCAGATTAGTTCGTTGAACACAAAATAACACAGTATTTTCCTTTGGGTTTTTCAATTTTAGATTTTTAGGTTTAGATTAATTTGTTTGATGTCGATGCTATTATTATGAAAATTCCCTTTCCTTTTCATGCATGCAGTTTGGTTCTATCTCTCTCAAGCAAAGCAAAGCTAGCAAAGACAATTAGTAGTCAAGCTCTATAGGCCAAGGTGCATGTGGGATTTTTGTTCCTTTTCTCCACAATAGTCTCAGTCTTGCTTCTTGATCGACTTTTAGACTTGGATTTGACAGTGGAGCTCGTGATCCCTTTACCGCTAGTTGTGGGTACATCGATCCCTTTTCTTTTGGGTAATCATAGTTTTGACTTTTATTTTCTTTCTCAAAATCTCCCAAGATCGCACAGACATCACAATATCATATTCCATATATATATATATATATATATATCTAGCTAGATACACTATGTCTCTGCTAGTTTTCATATGCAGAATTCAACTTGCAGGCATATCATAACATTTATTTGTTCTTTGGCAGGATGATGAGGAGGGGTTTTTGATCTAGGAATCTAGTTGTTGTTGTTTAGTCTTCAATGGTCAATACTCCAACTCGTAAGTCACGTAAATCAAGTACTTTCTTTCATACGATTTAGTTATAATGGAATGTGTTGTTGGGAGTAATGCAACTCAATCTGAAGATTTTAGGCCCGACCCACCTAGTATTTCCTCTGAACCTAAATCTAGATTAAAGAGTGATGTGTGACAGTATTTTGTGGCAACTGAGGTTACTGTAGGAGATAAGAAAGTGCAAAAGAATTAATGTACTATTCATAAAAAAAATTGATGATTGGTGGTAGTAATACTGGTACTAGTCATTTAAAACGTCATACAAAGACATGCAAAAGCTCAATCTAAAAATGGTAATGCAGGACAAATGCAATTAAAATTTGGTATTGATGGAAGTGTCCAAAATTTTATTTATGATCCTAAAGTCGCTAGAAAAGAAATTATTGGTTTTAATGTAGGAGCTGAGTTGCCTTTCACTTTTGTTGAAATGCATGATTTTAATGGAATGATCCAGCATATATTTTGTCCCCAATATAAAGGAATCTCAGCCTTTACATGTAAGAGAGATGTAATGAAATAGTATGATCAGAAAGAAAGAAAAAAGAGTTGATGACTATTTTTGAAAAGTATGATGGAAAAATATGCTTAACTTCTGATATTTGGTCATCATGTCAAAAAAATGGAATATATGTCACTTACTGCACATTTTGTTGATAAAGAGTGATCTTTGAATAAAAGAATAATCTGTTTTCAGATGATTGAGTATCCACACACCAGTGAGTTGCTTACGAGTCATATAAATGAGGAACTGTTGTCTTGGCATATTCATAATAAGGTCATGTCTTTATCGTTAGATGTGAACATCTATTGTTGTCTTGGCGTACTCACAGTTGTAGATGTTCTTGCCCTTTTCAATCTTTGCGTATTCACAATGTTGTCTTGGTGTACTCACGGATGTTGTTACAAGTTTGCTTCCGAATTATCTTATGTTTGAATATGAACTTAAGAAAGTATTTCATGTACGGTGTTGTGCTTATATCTTAAATTTGATTGTGCAAGATGGTCTAGTACTTTTATCTCCATCTATTGATAGAATAACTAGTATTATTCGCTGCATGAATTCCTCGAATAAGAGGTATGAATTATGGTTACATTTTGTGTAGATTTCGCAATGCCAAAGAGAAACATTGATAATGATGTGTCTCATAGATGAAATTCCACTTATGATCTTTTAATAGTTACTATAAAATATAGAGCACCATTGAATAGATTTGTGCAAAAGTTAAGTGAGACGCGTTCTTGCAACATAGATCTTCCAACTGAATATGATTGGTCTATAGCTCAATTAGTTAGTGGTTTCCTAGAAATTCTTCAACAGAAGTATTTTCTGGCATTTATTATCCTACCTCTTCTCCTGTGATTCCTTGTTTAGTTAATATTCATGCAACATTTAATGTTTTAACTAAACATTTAATGTTTAGTTAATACTGGTCTGAGTTTCCCATTGCCTTTTGTTTTGCTACTATAATGGATCATAGATTTAACTGTTTGCAATTGGAGAATGACTAGAATGTATAGGCCTTGAGAATTTTGAAGTTGAGACAAAAAAACTTGAGTTGAAAACCGAATTGTTTAAATTGTATGAAATATACAAGAGGAATGTCATGTCTAATGCATCACTAGTTATACAAACTAAAAATATGACTTCTACCACATTGAGTCAAGTTTTGGGTTCTATATAAATTCCTGTTGTTTCTAATTTCTCAATGCAAAGATTGAAAAGGGCAAGAACATCTACAACTGCATCTAATTCTTCAGATTTGCAAACTTATCTTGAACTACCAACAATAGAAGTAAATGCTGATGCCCAATTTAGTGTTTTATCTTGGTGGAAAAGTAATGCATCAATATATCCTATATTATCTCTTATGGCCTGTGACTTGCTAACTATTTCAGCTTCCACAGTAGCTTCATAATCATGTTTTAGTGCAGGTGATAGAGTTGTATCTGAGAAAAAGGTTTATTTGAGTCTAAATACAGTACATGCACTTATATGCTTAAAAGATTGAAAGTTGGCAACATGAAGGATGCAAGAAGTGTAGGAAAAAATAGTGATATTAAACTAATAAATACCAAAAATACTAATTAACTAATTAATTAGTAAAATACAATGAAGAACAAATTTTTGAAGAAGATGAACTAATTAAGTTGAGTCACGTGTATCACACGCTTTCCTTAAGAACTTTTACGCCACCCACAGGCTTGTATGACGTTGTTTTCCCAGGATAAAACAACTTTAAAGTTTTGTACCGCAGCACAAAAAACTTCTCGTCGAACTGAAGAATACCTTACTCTATCACCGAATTTTCTCACTGTTGAGAGAGGGAGAGAAGTGATCAGAAGAGGATATTGCTCTTTGATGGGATAAAGAATGAGGGAGGATGGAGCCCCTATTTATACATGAATGAATGGGTTGATCATCACAATTTCTTCCATGTGGGATCACATTCTATTCTTTTGTTTCAAATAGCCAACTTTGGGTGACAATTTCTCATTCACCCCTTAACCAATTTAAACAAATGAATACATAATCTTTATGTACTCTTGTAGGAGAACACAAATCTATGTTTCCCTTACATCAAAATTAAGTGCAACTCACTCAATTATTTGTTTAAATTTTCATATTAAAATGGTGGAAAACCACCATTTTCCAACAATTCCCCACATGAATGAACATTGACAACCGAAGACTCGATAGACTTGGTGATAGATTATGCGGTTGAAAACCTGCATAGGATAGGTAGGGGTCAACCCTTTGAACCTTCCCTTGTGAAAGCATGCTTACTTTACTAACTAAACAGTAGACGCGATGTCTTTGAACTGTTTGTCGTTTGTGTAAACGATGGCATACTTCACACAGATATCTTCCTGATATTTTCAGTTCTCATTGGTGTGTCCGTTTTGGCCCTGGACACGTGCCTGGTTCTGTAAGAGCTTAACAAGAATTGCGCCCTAAATAATTCTCTTAGAAGCGGCCCCACTTTCCTCTTACATATGTGATTTCTTAATTAAGAGTAACCCGCATTACTCTGCTCGGATTTCCGACGCATAAGAATCATTAAAAGCTTTGAGCTTAACCTCATTCCTTACAGGCATCACTGTTTTCATCATCGGGGAAAATCCCTACAGTGATCCGACACGGTCTCTACAACTTAGTTGTCCCTTTTGAACCTAGATCTTGGGATCTCCAGTCAACTAGGTTAGGTGTCCATTGTAATGACTTTAACTTATGGGCTTTAGTCCCATTCCTCTCGATGATTTATCAACCAACTCTCTGTTTAACCCTTTGGTTAACGGATCTGCTATGTTATCTTTTGACTTTACATAGTCAATGGAGATGACACCAGTAGAGAGTAGTTGTTTGATGGTATTATGTCTTCGACGGATATGTCTTGACTTACCATTGTACATATTGCTATGTGCCCTGCCAATTACAGATTGACTATCGCAATGTATGCAATTTGCAGGCACTAGCTTCGTCCATTTTGGAATATCCTCTATGAATTGGCGTACCCATTCTGCCTCTTCCCCACATTTTTCTAGGGCAAAAAACTCAGATTCCATCGTGGATCTGGTTATAACAGTTTGTTTTGAGGATTTACAAGATACCGTTGCACCCCCTAGTGTGAATACATATCCACTAGTGGATTTTGAGTCTTTCATATCAGAAATCCAATTTGCATCATTATACCCTTCTAAGACAGCTGGATATCTGGTATAGTGCAGCCCATAGGTACGAGTATACCTTAAATACTTGAGTATTCTTGCAATTGCTTGCCAATGCATTCCACCAGGATTACTCGTGTACCTGCTTAGCTTGTTCACAACGAAAGCCAAGTCTGGCCTTGTACAACTTGTTAATTAAGTACATTAGGCTTCCAATGACTCTAGAGTATTCTAATTGAGAAACACTCTCTCATTTATTCTTCGAAAGATGTCAATCGGAGTATTGGCAATTCCAAAATTCTCCTTGTCTCGTTTCCAAGGATATTCTCCACGTAATGGAACTAATTTGATATCATCCATTTTTAACATTCTCGTGATGTTTTCTAAGGATTCAAATGCTTTTGCATTCCCAAATAGTACATGAGCGACTTTGTAGTTAATTATAAAATCTATAATCGTTTGGGTAGCTCTTTTCACTCATAACCAGGCTGGAAGAAATTGATGTAGGTGGGGCGAGGCCCGCTCAAGTACACTATTATCGAAAATCTCCTTTTCTAGACATTATGAGCTACTAAGGTGAGCCCTATTAGAAAATAGAGTTATAAATACTGCAAATCGAGTACGTATCTTTATCTTTATTTGACCAATTTATCATTGCTTCCAATGATAAGCATGTCATTTACATGCAGACACACAAAGAAATATCCTCTCTCTGTGTATTTGACATATATACATTATCACCTTCATTGGTATTGAAACCATTGGTGATCATGTTGTCAAATCTTCTATGTCATTGCATTTGACATTTTCTATGCCATATAATGACTTCACAAATTTACATATTTTTCCTTTTAACCTGGAGCCGAGAAACCCTCAGGTTCTTCTATATAGATTTTCTCTTCTATATCTCCTTCCAAGAAAATTATTTTCATAATCATTTAATGTACTTCACAATTTCCTAACGTGGCAATAACAAGTACCATTATGATGGAAGTAATTTTCGTCACTAAAGATTTAGTGTCGAAATCATCAAGGCTTTCTTTTTATCTTTAGCCTTTTGATTACAAGTTTTTACCTTGTATTTTGTCAATCGTCACATTTGACTTCATTTTCCTCTTTGAAATTCCACTTAAAACTTAAAGTTTCATAACCAAGTAGAATATCCACAAGTTTTCAAGTATGATTCACAAAATTAGAATCATATTTTAGTGGCATCTTCCTAACCAGGACAGTACACAAGGTACCTATCCCTTAAGGATTTAACCTTACTCTTAATCATACATGTTAAGAGTTAAAACCTAAGGATTTTCCAATCCTTATCTCAGTTCTTTGATTCTGTAAGATCCTCATTTATTATGCTTCATTTAAAAAGCATAACAATGAATAGCACATAATACATTTTGTGTCGATGACTTTAAACTTGTCTGTTACTCTCATTTATTTAACAGTCATTAGTTTGCTCATCAACTAACCATTATATGGTTGTTCCAAACGTTTTGTATCGATGGTTATTTAGCAGATTGTTACAAGCTAGTGATTTAGCTTGTTACAGTCCATCATCAACAATAAGTTGGATGTACTTGAAAATACATCATCAAAGAACGATGTAAACTTCAAAGTTCCTTATCATGTCTTGTGTTTGTTGCACACAAGAGATAGATAATTCTTATGTTCATATCAAATGCAATTGACTATTTCCACATAATTTTCCTTTTGGGTAGAGATTTTCCACCTTGACAAAACATCCCCACATTCGCAAAGTAATTGTAGGATGACTTTCTTCATTTCCATATTCATATGGAGTCGTTTGTTCAACAAACTTTTTAAGGTATCTTATTTAAAAGATATTTAGCCAATAAAGTGGCATCTCACCACATGCTTGATGATAATGCAAAGCTAAATAACATTGCAGCTATTATATCCTTTAAGATACAATTCTTTCGTTCAATCATATCATATGATTGTGGTGAATAAGATGTTTATTCATGTATGATCACATACTAAGCACAATCAGTAAATAGTGATTCATACTCACCTCCGCAATCGATCAATTTTTATGACCTTAATTGAGTTGATTTCTCATCTCATTTTATAGAGTCTAAATTTCTCTATAGTCTCATCTTTACTCTTCATGAGGTACACTGTGATAAAATACTTATTACTACTTTTGCTTGAGATGCCTTTAAATCAAGGGGGGGGTTCATTATTTCTTTCAATGCTTTTGAAAGATGATTTCGTTTGGTTTGTCTCAACATAAGTTCCACACTTATGCTTGAACATTAGTAAATTCTTCAAATTTATTTTACCTCCGCAGAGTATCATAAATAACTTGTCTTTGCTTACCATATCATGCATTGGTAGACACAAAGGTGAGAGCGCTAGCTTTATTCATATCATTAACCATGGTCATTACATTTCAATTTGAAATTTTTCACCACTTGTGGCTCTATTACCATCTTACATTCTATGAATAGAATTCATTTCTTTAATCAGCGAACGAAATCAACTTGACTGAAGTCTCGACTCAGTCTATAAGAACGTACTATATCTTGTTTAGTTCCATTCTAGAGATCATCATTCATATCCCATTTTCTTCACCCTTGACTTCAGAGGTAACAACGTTCCCCATGTACACCTCAGATACCACAGCACAGAGATTGATGTCAGACACATCCTAATTGACTTCTTCAAGCAAGTTAACTTTCTTATTCTTCTTTTTCCTTGGCCAACTTACACTCAAAGGATTTGTGACCTGTTTTGTCACAATTGAAACATTTGTCTTCAAACTTTGGCTTCTTGCCTTGTTCGTTGTCATTTTCCATGACACAATCTTCATAACAAGATATTATCCGTTTTGGCCAACAGCTAATGGTTTTGCTTTTGGGTCTCATCCAAAAATATTTCTTGCTATAAAGAGTTAAGTCTCCACATATAAGGCATATCACCTCATCTTCTCCAAGTGATGTTGGATCTCACATCACCTAGTGCAAACTACTCATCATTTGCATTAATTAACACTCATTATCACATCATTCTTTTCAACCAAAGAACTCGATGTGACCTATAGCTCTTTCAGTGTTTAAAATATTTCGTTGCCTTTTTTTTTTCTTTTAAAAATACACACCACGTGTTATTTTCTTAATCAATAAGCAATATCCGATATTATTTCTCTATTGATTACATGGTCAAATTCACAAGGAATTTCTTATTGAATATCTCAATATTCAATCACTTGATTTTGGCATATAACCAAATCATAGTGCTTCATTGTTACAAGGAAACTTTTTATTATCCTTGAAAAAAATCCTCATTAGCGAAATAGCTAATCGATAATTTCTTTGGAGTCTATTTTCCTTAGGCAACACAACTCCAAAGGAAACCACTTCCTTAAGGCAACATTATTTTGGTTTAGTAACCAATTCCTTGAGCCAACGCTCTTCCGTTAGGCAACAATTTCCTTTAAGAAACCACGTTAGTCAATATCACATTAAAACCTCCGGATGGATGCAACACCCTCCAAAACCTTGGAAGTGATAATGCAGATACAATAGTCATGGATATCAAGCAACAGTAACCTCGGAGAAATGTCTGTCCTCAAATAAGGTCATGGCACGAACTCCAACATGCCCAACTAGCCGCCCACAACACTCGCGACTTGTTGACTAACTCATCCAGAAGGCTGCGTTGGTCACTCCAGAAACAGCATCATGAACTCCTCCTGAACTCTGAGCTGTCGAACCGCTAAAACAACTGGCTGAGGGCGCTCCCTCGTAACGTGACCATCCTGGCCACCGAAACAGCAACTGAAAGTGCTCCTCGAACACAAATCTCCGCAACACCTGCTGCGTGAAAGGATCACCAACGATCACCCGAACTCTTACCACAGGAGCAAGTCCGCTACTCTGTGATCTCCGCCATCACCAACGGATCCTCTGCTTGATCTGATGACCCTCAACATAATCGAAAAGACCACAGCCTGATGAAGTCACTGATCCCGAAGTGTCTGAACTCAACCTCATCAAATTCTCGACTAAGTCCATTTTCCTCAAACCATCACATCGAAAACCGCGTACATCTTTCCCTCATAATAGCCTCGCCACTGAGTGCAGCACACTAAGCTCCTCACGGATGTCTAGAGGCAAAACAGTCAGACTCTCTCTGATGCTCAAGTTCAAACTCATCTCGAACCTCGTGCATAGCTCCCTCTGAAGCCACATAACATGTGCAAACAAAGACAAACATGTGAACAACGCATCTCTGCCTCAGGTGGTAAACACTCCACATTCGATTGCTGGATAGCCTGATAAAACCATTACCGTATAAACATCACCCTGAATGTAGGCCATGGAGTCGCAACCGGAACTCACACAATACCAGCCCACTAAATACACTGATCTGACTCAGGCAAACATCAACTGCCACAATTCTCAGCTCTGAGGCAACATGTAGAAGCTCATACACAACAACCAGGCAAACCGTGCCACACAATTCTCTGTACTCTGAATACTCATCCAAATCCATAATTCACTGGCAAATCACGCGTCGATTGATCCTCAATAGGATCCACAACCATACCGACACAGAAAGCACGTCAGGAGGCATCCTAATGAATAAAACATCGTTCACAATAAGTGGAACGTAATCATGGAACTTCAAATATTTGAAAGTATACAACACCCGGAATATTGATGAGTATCCGCCGGCCGGTCGGGTCACCATTCCAGACATGCTATACATTCTCAAATATCCTTAGTAAACACGACTACAGAAGTCTACAGAACCTATAACCTAATGCTCTAATACCAAGCTGAAAGGACCCAACCCCGATTTAGCTCCCTAAACCGGAATCGAACCCCTTCGAAAACATGAACCAACAAAAATCTTTCGAAATTTTGGCAGAGTTTTGCTACTAACGTGGAATTACCATTACCTGCACGCTGAAAATACACTTCATCCTATGCCACAAAAATCAAACCGTGGGCACCAATCCCATTCGGATTTCTCAATATATCAACAGTAAAGTAAAATAATAAATATAATAGTACTTTACTGAAATCCGGTGTAAAATCGTATAACATAAACAACAGATTACTCAGAGCGACCCCTATTGTATAAACATATAAGTATACCACAGTAGGTAGAACAATAAACATACTGGAAGAAAACAAGGTAGCTCGAGCACTATGCCTCCGACCACGACGTGCGACACCAGAGCCTGAACTGCAAACTGGGCACGGAAACCGAAAAGCCCAGGGGAAAGACATGAAACACGTTAGAGTGAGTGGACGAAAATAAATGTCTTTCACCAAGTAATATATACGTATAAAATCATATGCGAGTCAAATGCATAAATAAAGGAAATAATACACGAGGGAGACTCTAACTCCTCACGCGTACAGAGCATGCAACGTAAAATATATCGCGGAGACTCTCGTGGGCTTCCACGCGATAGCACAGTCTGAATCACGGGATCTCAGACCCACACGTGATTCCTAGCCAGAAAGGCCTCGGGTCAGGGTATCTGTCCCCCCCGGAGCGTACTCGGGGATCAGCCGAGAAGCCAATGTTTATCGATACCACAACATATATTGAGACTGTACTTTGTGTAAACCAAATCATAAATCCTTTCTATGCACATGCATAAAACATAATATGTACGTATGTATATATTCGTATACGTATATTCGTATATGCATAATCGTAAAACACATGCTCGTAAAATCATAATCAATCTGCATGCTCAAGTTCGTAAATCATTAATAAAAGACTCGCAATCAATCTGTGAAAAGAAATGTCCACTCACAGACTTGCGTAACGCGATATGCGTTAATCCGTAATCCGGCGAAAAGTCTCTCGCTAAACAAATGATCACGAACCCCTGAATATTCACAAAATTCATTTCTCAAAGTCATAACTCGACAATACAAAACAAATCACGAGAAACCATCGTTCTCGGAAACACATAATCCGATTACGACAAACTGTCGGAAATCCGGAAATCACACATCAATACCTCACTGTAATTTCGGACGCTCAAATCAAGAAACGAACCTCCCCACTGCGATTGGGGCGCGATTTCGAGTCAAATGACATGCAACTTGTCGAAAATCCAAAAAAGTCAAAGTTGACCGTCGTTGACCACCGCCCACGGCGGCGCCGCCACCTGACCAGAAAATTTCACGGCGGAGTAACCCCTATTCCACTCAAAATCACCCACTGAAAAATTTTGTCAACTGCAACAAAGGCCAATTCTCACTCTAACTAGGTCAATTTCACGATAAACCGAATTGGTACCAAATTTTCCAATCCAAAATTCTCCATGTACACATCGAATTGAATTACCAAAATTACAGGGTAGCATTAAGGGGATGAGAGCTACAAAGCCCAACCAAAAATTCAGCTCGAATCGGTCTAAATTGAGCAACCCGAATCACCAAGTTTCTCTTGAATTTTGGCCGGATTTCTCTTCCATTTCCGGCGAGCCTCGCCGTGAACGGTGGCCGAGGAAGGGACGAGGAGGTTGAGGCGCTTCGAACGGGACCAACCCCGTCCCACGGGGTGGCCGGAATCCCTCGCCGCCGTGAAGTCGCCGTGGAACGCCATGAATCTCCTTCTCCACCGTTTGACCGAGTCAACCATCAGTCAACCCATTAATGCCTCACATTGACTTTCCAAAACAGGTAAGTTACTATTTATAGTTTGCCCCAAAAAGGAAACTCCCATATTTATCCATTTCGACGAACATCAAACCCACGTAACTTTCTTGTCGTGATTCAGATTCCAATAATTCTCGCGGCTACAAACTCATCTCGACGTACTCTTCAATTATCACCCAAAGTCAAACACATCGACCAATTGGATAAAAAGCCAATCATTCGAACCAACACATATTTAATCAACTAAATAACCAACAATCGGAAATATTCACAACTAAATCTTCGTAACTCAGAAAAATGCTCCGGAAGTTCTCACAAGCTCAAAATTAAATTCTGAACAACTTCCCTGAAGAAGCCGAAACCAAATTCTCGACCGGTAATTTAGTCGTTAAGTAACCCACCATTTAAATCCGAACTTCAAATATTCATAATTAATTCCTCGGTCGTCCAAACAACAATTCGGAACCGCCCACGAACTCGAAATCACACGTACAACGACTCTCGAGAAGAGACCCAGCTCCAATTCTCGGCCAATAATTAAGTCGTTATCAAATCCGGCAATACAAACGACTATCGGAAACCTGCGACAACGCAGTAACTCACGTATATAGCTGATCATACTGCTGATTCTGGTCCGGGTCGTCACAACATAATCTTTATGTACTCTTGTAGGAGAACACAAATCTATGTTTCCCTTACATCAAAATTAAGTGCAACTCACTCAATTATTTGTTTATATTTTCATATTAAAATGGTGGAAAACCACCATTTTTCCAACAAGAAGCAATGCTTGATGAGCAACATGCTGAGGAGTTGATGATCATAAAATCTTCAAGACCAGATTAGATGGTAGCTAGTAATGATGATGTGATAAACGTTGGTGATGATTTTGGAAGTAAATCTGAGGTGGATCCAAGGTATCTTATAATCAACTTAAACTGTCTAATTTTGAACTGTGATATAATCAAGTAAATCAACTATCAACTTTAGCTGTGGTATTTGAACTGTCAAATGCTGTCAATTGTTAACTTTGTCAATTTGAATAGCCTACTTATGAATTCTGACTTATGTTACTGATGTATCCATATCTTTTTATTTTTATAGCTCAAATGCTTAATAATGGATTCTCAGTTGGTAACAAGCTGAGAACACAAGGATTCATGATTGCTAATTACCGCTCAAGTGTTAGCTATTGCTCCCAGCTAGCTACTGCTCAAGCTAGCTACAAACTAAGCTCCCAGCTAGCTATTGTTCAAGTGTTCAACCACCAAGTCATGAGCACCATTTTGTTTTTCAGTTGAAAATCTCAGATTTTGTGCTCATTTAACTACTGCTCAAGTGCTCTAATATGTAATATTTGAAGTGTGAACAAGCTAAACAGTTTAATCTTCTTCTATTATAATTGCTTGATAGTTCAATCTTCAAGCTGTACTGTTTAGTATTTTAATTTCCTTTTGGTTTTAAGCCTAGACCTATGTTAAGTTGGACTATTCCTACAGTGTTTTTTAAAAGATTTTTTTTTGTAGAGATATCCGGCCCAGTCCGAATTGCAACGCCCATTTCCAAGGGCCGGACTTGGGCTTAAAGCCCGGCCTGCCCCGGCCCACGGAGGCCTGACCCGGCCCGTTGCTGACCCCTATAATTTGGGGATACATGACTAGTAGAGCTCCTTTATTATAGTTTGGTTACTTTGGTGACTTTGTGAAGCTGTGTTTGTTGGTGTGGTTTAAAGTTGGTGATGGGCTTCTAAAGTGGATACGGGTCATCCGGGTAAAAGGAAGCTTTAAGGGGCGTTTTGTGTTGTTCAAAGGGCTGTATTGGACCACGAATGGGTTTTGCTGCTCTCCTTGAAAGTTCCAAAAGGAGCGAGGGAAAAACAAATTAATTAAGTGATCTACAAAGCCATGTTCGCTATCTATGTATGTGCCATGTTCAAGTCTTTTCCAAGGCACTTTGTTGACAATTCCTCTCTTTGTGTTAACACACTTTTTTGACAACTTAAGACCTAATTGGTACTATAATAATATACTTCATCGTATGAGTATATTTTGACATCTTGAATACAAAAGGTACCAATGGCCAATCACAATTTCCGAGCATTTGATCGTAATGAATTTTACTGATATGGGCTTGGCTCAAACTCAGAACTCAGAACTCAAAAGAAAAAGGGAAAGCGGGAAAGAGGTATTGGTGTAACTTGGCTAGGCCTTACACTACGATGGGCCGTAAAAGAGTGAACGTAAGGTCTTATTAAAAGGTTTCTACACTAAACAAATCTAACCGGACTTTATTTCCGGGCCAAAAATAAAATCGGACAATAACCCACCATAAAATAGAAACCCAACCCAATATAAAGAGAAAACGAGGCACGATCGATATTCTCCCCGGTTGCCCTATTTTTGGCCACGCGCCAGCCCTTAAACCCTAACAAAAACCTCACCAGAGTCACAGTCTCACAGAGTAACTTCATCTCTTTCACAAACCAAAAAAATCAGATTCCTTCCAACATAATTAAATCTTCTTCTTCTCAAGGACTCAATGGAGGTTGTTGTGGCCTCCTCTTCAGTCGACGCAGGCATTGCCAGCTGGGACCTCAACACCGGCGCCGAGCTTCTCCGCTACAAAATCTGCGCCTCTCACAATCACGGCCTCGTCTCCGTAGGCGGCCGCTTCCTTGCCTCCTCTCAGATCCGCGAGAACGCCGCCGGCTCCGTCAAGTACTGGGCTTGGTCCAAGGTCATATTAGTAAATTACTAAATTACGCATACTATCTGTTCGACGAAATGTCTCAATGGATTTTATTTACACTGTTTTATTGAAACTCTGTGTGTTAATGCAGCCTCAACCTGATGCTAGGAGCTCCATAGACGAAGCAATCAAGCCCCTTGCTGTGAACAGCGAAGGCACCTATATCGCCGGCGGAGGCTCATCTGGGACTATATATTTTTGGGAGGTTAGTTTTCATCGAAACTTTTCAAGAACAATTGTACCTTGTCCTTAAAATTAGCCTGTGAAATGACAATGTGCATGTTTTTCTGCTTTGATTTAGGTGTTAAGTGGGAGGCTGCTTAAGAAATGGGATGCTCACTACAGAGCGGTTAGGTGCTTGGTGTTTTCAGACGATGGCTCCTTACTGTACTCGGGGTCGGAGGATGGGGAAATTAGAGTTTGGAACCTTGTAACGTAAAAATTTCCATCTTAAACTGTTTATGGCCCGATGCTATGCATTTGTTTTAATTACGAATCGGAACATTTATGATTGTGTTTTAATGTTTCAGGATATTTGATGATCATGAAAGTCAACAAGAAAAGCATTTGTACTTGCATAGTTTTACGGAGCACGCACTTGGTGTGACCGATATCGTGGCAGGATTTGGATGCAATGCCATTATAGTGTCGTCTTCAGAGGATCGCACGTGTAAGGTACTATATGGTCTTCAGTAAATTTTGAACCAATTATGGAATTGTTATAATGCTTTGTCGTTACGTGTTGATCTTTGGTTAACACAAGTTTTGTCATATTGGGAAGCTTGTCAATCTGTAAATGTTTGGTGTTTCATATGGTATCATTATATTGTTTGTCGTTATGAACAATTCATCAAATCTTGGATCCTGTGATTGATTTTTGTTTATTGGTGGTGTATCTTGTTGTCTTCATATGTCATTTTTTTGCTGCTTTGTACTTCTTGTTGGGCCAGTCAATTCTTTGCTGATATGAATGTACCATTCTATAGATTTGGAGCTTATCAAGAGGAACATTATTGAGAAATATTGTTTTCCCTACAATAATTGATGCCATTGCGATGGATCCTGGCGAACATGTCCTCTTTGCTGGTGGTCGAGATGGAAACATATATGTGGCCGCACTTAATACTTCAAACACCTGTAGCAGCAAATATGGATTACATATTCTTTCTCGCTTCTCAAATCACAGGTATTCAACTATTTCATGAACTTGTTGGCGTTCAGTGTACGAAGCTCTGTTATTCCAATTAGTTGATTTCTATAGCAATTATGTGTCTTTTAGCTCCTTTTGTAATCAAATGTTTTTGCATCCACATTTAGGCACAGCTAAACAGGTTCCCCTATGAAAATGTTGGCACACTTCTCTCTTTTAAATTGCGTTTAATTTGGTTATAGCCATGATCGTGCATTTGATGCTTCAAACAAACAATGATGATCATGATCCTTATCTTGTTCAGTCATGCAATGAGTGGGCTGTATTCTTCCTTAAAATTATATATACCATAATGTTGTTGCATTTTTTAAAATCCTGTAGTATTTGTGATAGTCTTTGCATCCTGTCAATTTAGTGCATTATGTGATTCAGCAGGGAACTTTTCTGAATAATTTCAACTCTTTAATTCTCAATTCCATGTGTTGATCATTTCACCAGCAAAGCAGTTACCTGCTTAGCATATGGGATATCTGGAAATTATTTAATTTCTGGATCAGAAGATGGTGTGGTTCGAGTTTGGGATGCTAAAACTTCTAACATCGTCCGTGTGCTCAAACATGCAAAAGGTTATTCCAGTGTTATGTCAATTTTGTTTTATTGTTTGTGTAGCATTTTGATAAGTTGATCGAATTTTATTGGGAGCAGCTGCTGCCTTTATTTGGTCCAGTTACTAAATATTTGAATTGCCTACTAGTCCATGACGCCTTAGAACTCACCATCTTTATTTTCCGTTTTATCTTTCTGTATTTAACCAAAAGGCTCATGGCTACCCTTAGTTATGGTATTGAAGAAAAATACTTCAAATTGTGTGAGGCAAGGATGTGGTCTGTAAAGTAGTTTGCTGGTCTTTGCTATATTACTACTATGATATATTCTTACTTTCTTAGTTTTTTATATTCATGTCTGCCCTAACTTTTACAAGAAATTTGTGCTACACTGTGCAGGTCCAGTGAATAATATTCTAGTTGTTAGACAGCAAATTTCACAAGTCTCCTCCAGGAGGCAAGGTTCAACGTTACCACCTACACTGGAAAAGCGTGCATATGAAGCAAATAAAGACGCAGGCTATATGGCGGTCATTGGTCTTCAGGATACTTGCAGTAAATCTACAGTTCCAGAGTATTCCACTATTGATGTCATGGAGCGTCAAATCAGAGATTTTCAGGTTTGTTAAGGGTTATATATTCTTAGACTCACTACCATAGATGTAGGCAGTTCTAGTTTCAGGTATGAAAACGAAGATGATATCTCTATATTGTTGAGGTATGCATTTGTATTGGTACACATGTTTTGAGGATGTTAGTCTCATAAAAACATTTCTAATTTTCAGCAACAAGGTTCTGCATCAGCTGAAATAGAGATTGAGAGATTAAAGCATGAAAATAAAAGATGCATAGAAATGGTACAGCAGTGGAAGAAAATGTATGATAACTTGCACCAGTTCTGCGTAAATGAGCTTTTAGATGGCGATAAAGGAGGAGTTCCAAGTGGAAAAGCTGCCTGAATGTAGTTAAAAGATGCAATCAGCATGAGGTGTTAGATCCCTGATCCCGTCTAGTTTTGTTCTTTACAATCAATCTTCATATTTTCTTTAAATTTACATTTCTATTTATTTCGACCTTGATCATCTATCAGTTTCAGTTTGGATACGTTGACTAATGCATATTAGGACATACATTACTAATTACTTTGTCCCAGGGGATTCGGCCCTTCTAATCATCCCTATAAGAGTATGATGTTCAGGCGTGATTAGGTACAATGTTAATATATCATTTTCTGTACTTACGATGTTCGAAACGATGCCCCAAATGACTGGACTCTGTTCATAAAGGAACTCCCTATTAACAAATGCAACTTTGATTGCACGCCCGCCCGCCTCATGTTTCTCCCAAGTTGTATGACCCAAAGGGCCGCAAAGGAATACCTCCCACTCTAATGTAGGCTGCTAGATGCCTAGATTGCAAATACGTGATAAATGGGGTTGCTGGAATAGTAGTTGTTGACCATTCGTATTAAGCTACATTGTACTGTAGATTCTACTGCCGGAGTCCCTGATCATGTAAATGAAAATTACAGTTGATCAAAACTGAATACGACTTGAAGTTGTTTCATTGATTGCATTAATGGGAATATCATAGAATGATGGCATATGAAAGTTGTCGTTTAGAATATCATAACGTGAAAGATTAATTTCATGGATAACTTTGTTTCATTCAAGTTCGAATCACAAATCCATTTTATGCTAATTCAAATTCTTGGTATGTTTTTGTTTAGAATAATATCGAGTGACCACTGAACTAAACGTAATTTCAAGGCGCATGAAGGTTCGAGGCTCTGAATTAATCTCGATTTGTATAGAGCATATGGATGCTCAAGAAGTTTTGCATCTAGTTTTGATATCTTCTTTTCTTATCGAGATGAGAAATTAAAACAGTAGTGTATGAGAGAACGCGTAGTTTCGATGCATGCGGTGAGATCACCAAAGGTGGCATGACGCAGCGTACCAGCAAACTCAATTACCAAGAGTAAAGTCTCTCCTGTGTTCAAACCTGCATGCAGAATCTTTTTGACCCTTTTTTACTCTTCAGAGTGAAAATAGACGCCAAAACTTGGAACCCAAACAATTACATGAGAGCTGCTTTGACTGCCTGCTCTGCCCAAGGGAGGTAAAGACCGAAGAAAGTTGGAGAAGCAAGCAAGGCGAACCACCATGCCATTATTTGCTATTAGAATTAAGAATCTCTCCGTAATATATGCTTCTGTTTTTGGTGGTGTTATATAATATATAATATCTGTGTACAAGTAGAAGTATTTATAAATGTTAGTGTGGGGAAGAGGATAAGGTGGAGAGAGTTAGCAGAACGCAGTGATATAATGCAAAGTTAAAAAACCCACCCAACAATACCAGCAAGATCTCTCTCTTTCAGATCCTTTTTATCCAATCCAATCGAACCTAGCTAGCTCTTGTTACAGAGAAGAACATGCCCCCTTTACTCATGTCTCTAGCTCTTTGCACAAAAACACAATATATATTATCATACGTATTAATGCATGAAGAAGATAGAGTCTTCTTGCATAGATCATCTGGTATAAATTACTTATCTGTTCGATCTCAGGTATCTAGTTGCTTCTCAGATATGTGATTTGGTTTGTTATTTATTTCGATCTGTTAAGTATTTACTACTGCTGTAGTGCCGTAAATACATAAAGTGCTCTGAAGCTTCTTGGTAATTAAGTCCAATTCCAGCACATGAATCAGGTTTCATCTGATCAGGAACCTGATCCGTCTCGAAGAGCGTTCCAAAGCAAATTGAAGAAGGTACGTACGTAGAAAAGAGGAACCCTAGGCCTAAAATTTTATATATACAGAGAAGATAAACTATGCATGCACTAGCTAAGGTAGCTTGGACTCTCTTCCAATTGGACCATTATCACTGAGAAATAGGTCCACAATGATCAAAACGGCACCGGATTCGCACCGCCCACCATGAAAGGAAAGGAATGTATCTATCTGTCCATATATTATAGAGTCGATCTGGTCAGATTTCTGACACCTGTCATGTGGAGTGGGGTTTAGGGCTTCTGCTAGCTTCTGTTTCTTCTTCAAACCAAAGAAAAGGAAATGTAGCCAAGGAAAATAAATTATAAGGCAGTTATAATAACGCGCGTACACTAAAACTTTCTTATTCATAGTTCTGGCTCAGAAAAGAACATGATTCATGAACCACTAAAGGCACTCATTGATAATCGAGTTATCGTGCTACTTCATCAAGCAGTTGGGGTAGATCTGAGCCCTTCAATTTATGCATCACCAAACTCGCTTCTGATCGATATACCAGATAACAAACTGGGCTATCTTTCTCTTTCACTTTTGGTAGATTGACCATTGACCATGATATATTGAGAACTTTGATTTGATTAGATATGAAGTGGTAAATGTAAGGGCCGTTAGCTCCATCTGTAAGAATCTTCCAAAATAGCAAACCAGTAATAATTTTTGTTTGGTCCAAAATATTATATTTTGTTATTGGGATCTCGAGGCTGAATTAAGTGAGCGGCCCATTAATGAGTAATAGTCATTTCCTATGGAGGGAAGGATTCCTGGCGAAACTTATCTCTAAGAGTCTTAGATTCTGAGATAAGGTAAAAGACATGGGAACCAAGTAGTTAGAGTTGCTTAGCAAGTCTAATTACGAGGAGATTCAGTTGAACTGAAATACGAGCATCGTTTCCTATATATAGAGGAACATAACACCGATGAATGAATCCTCGATCATACACCTTTTCCTATCGGCAAACTATTTTCTCATCTCGAGAAATCCTTGCAACCAGCGATCAAGAGAGTTGTCACCCGAAAGAGCGTGAGATTCTTGCGATTCAAGGACACAAAACACCTGCAACCGGCGATCAAGAGGCTTGTCACCAGGAAGAGTAAGAGCTTGGAGATTCAAGGACGCAACCACTGTGTTCTCAAAACTACGTTAAGGAGTTTGCTCTGCTTCGCACCAGGAAGAGTGTGAGGTATAGATCTTCGTGGCTCAGCTAGAGACACGAAAACTACAAGTCCTAAGAAATTAGGCAAGAAGGATCCATTCAGGCGGGGTTAGTGCTCTCCCTGTCTAAATCACTTATCAAGAAGTCAGGTAGCAGCCGTCCTACAAATCAATAATTCCGTCGCGAGACTGTGGCACGCTAGCGTACGAAGCACACGATCGAGAAAATAGATGGTTTGCAAGGCCTCTCAGGTCACCGGGAGATTTTGGTGTCAAACATTATGGCACGGCCAGTAGCTTTTGTGTCTCTAACTGACAATTGGGAGCTCTTATAAAAAAGAGTACCTCCAGTGTCGTAAACATCAACAACCGAACTACCGGGAATACACTTCTTCTAGGTGTCGTTCGCTATCGGATAATGCGGTTGAAATTATTTTTCGAGTCCAACAAAGTTCAACAATGGATTTCAACTTCTTAATTGAAGCCGAGATCAATTAGCTGGGTTATGAGGAATTCCGAATGTACACCACCCAACGAGAGGGGCAGTTCAGAGAGTACTTCGCGTCTCTCGAGCAAAGGATAGGAGATCAGGCATAACTACTCACCAGTAATAGGAGGAAGATAGATACATCTATTGCTGAGATCAAAGCCTTGGGGCTAGAATATCACAAGGGTTTGGAGGAGCAGGAAACTTTGAAGGCTCAAATAGCGACCCTCGCGGAGGGGCAGGACAAGATGCATGCCGATCTCCTACATGCTCTAGATGTGAATCAGTCGAGTCAGGCCAGAGAAGTGACCAATTTCTATAGAAGGATAGATAGGGACATCTCGGCATTAACCAAGGTTGTCTCTGACCTCACTAGGAAGTCCAGGCAAGCCGAAGCCTTCCCAGCCGCTTGGGAAGATCGCTTGGAGAAGTTTATGGAGGAGTGCTGTATCCATATCGCCAGAGAGCACGAGCCATATGAGACTCCATATCCGCCTGTGCATAAAGATAATGCCAATGCTTGGCAGTGACCCCGACATTATAGGTCAATCAATTTCCAGACCTTTACAGGGGATGACGATGCTAATGCAGCGACTCATTTGACTTATTTTACATTGCAGTTAGGGAAGTTTGTGGAGGACCCAGAGTTTAAGCTAAGAGTCTTTGGCTCATCCCTATTAGGATCAACACTCGTCTGGTACACCAGGCTGGAGAAATGGTCGATAACCGAGTGGTCAACGATGGAAGCATTGTTTATCGATCATTTCGGGACAACAAGACCAGAAACCAGCATTGGCAAGCTAGTGGCCATGTGCCAATCAGCAGCGAAGAGCACAGTAGCTTTCCTTTATCGGTTTAGGTCCGAGTATAACTTATGTAGAGCTCTATTGGGGAAAGATGCAGTCGTAGAGATAGCCATAAATGGCCTGGAGGATGAATACCACAAGTTGTTCTACAATTTTAAACATCTCACCCTTAACGAGTTAATAACAGTGGTGACAAAAGCGCACAATACTATGCAGGAGAAGGACAACTGACGCAATTCCTCAAAGGGAACATATGCATCAAGGTCTTATGGTAGAAATAAGGCAAGAACTGTGGCTTATATCGAAGATCCAAAAGACCAGGAAGCAAGTTCTGAAGATGAGCAAGTAAGGGTCGTTGAGTTGATAACAAATAAAGTCGTGAAACTCTACAAGCTGCAAAAGAATAAAGGCCCTACGAGGCTCTCGACAATGGCTTTCATAAAGCCAGAATTCGAGATGTATACTTATGATGCCAATATGGCACATGAAATTCTAGACGAACTTTTCAGTCTGAGAGCCGTCAAGACAGATTTTAGACCACTCCCTAATGCTGAACAGTTGAAAGGGAAGAAGTATTGCAAGTTCCACAGTATGTGGAACCACATGACCAAAGACTGTGTCAAGGTAAAGGATCAAATCCAGAAATGGATGAATGAGGGCAAGCTGGCATCAGAAATAACGCCTAAAAAAGTCTCATTAGTCGATTCTCAGCCGTTCCCGGAATCTCAAGTTAATATGGTGGAGGTTGATTGGTCATCCACTGTTAGTTTTACGGTAGGAGCGGAAGGAGAAAACACATTATTCCACCTGCAGTACATTTTCCCATAAGACAAGGTGGAGGATATCTTTGATGAGCTTCTCAAGTAGAGGCTCGTCATATATTAGCCAGTATTCAGGCTGAAAGATTTGGAGTACGTTAAACCAGGTGAGCATTTTTGCAGGTTCCACAACCAGTTCGGGCACAAGACATCCTCATGTTATGCGTTGAAGGATAGAATACAGAATTTGATTACCGGGAATACAATCAAAGTTATCCAGGAAGGTGTTGTTGAATGGTTTCCACCAATATAGCCACCTTACCACACAATTTTAGGGTTTACTCCTTCAAATTGCGCACCTAAGACCATACAACGGAAGCAGAGGAGGAGGTCGAGACAGAAGCCAAAACCGGATATCACTTACGATGCATCAAGTCGAGCTGAGATTTTTGAACAGTTGGTTCGAGCAGGGATAACAGTGGTACCAGATGACTAGGGAACTCCATACCCAAACCCTGAGGAAGTAAAGAGGCTTCCTTATTGCCGATACCATAACAAGTGGGGATCACGCTCCACTGATCAATGCAACAATCTAATGTATAAAATTCAGCAGTGGATCGACGTGGGAGATGAGATTGCAACAACTACACCAAACCCAGAGCATGAAGGAGACTTGGTTGTTGGAATGCTGGAGTTGACAAGGGGCAACCCATACAAAAGAAATCCAACTCTCGATATTGATACCAATGGCGAGGGAAGTTCGAGGAGTTCGCCAGGACTCTCAGAAAAAGGGAAAGAGAAAGTCAACCCAAAGGCAAAGTCGCCAGTGGCTTTGTGTGCTCGTTGCAAGCTCCACTGTGACCTCAAAATTACATACGTGGAGTTGATGGAAGTAGTCACAGTCTACCCTAAATTCGTTTCTGCACCTGAACATTATCAGCCTAACAGTCCAAAAGAACTTCATTCGAGGGACTCATAAGTTTTCAAACGAATGCGAGCAGTTGAAAAATTCACTAAAATGGAAATGTTTGAAACAACCGTAGCTAATACACTCACTAAACCATATGTCCCGCCAGCGTCTAGAAATATATCTAAAGAAAATATATGGTACGTAAAGGAGAAAGGGAATACCGCGGAAATAACCTAGAGTTGACGACGTAATCTACAACGTCGTTTCGAGGAATCCAAGAGAGCATTGGAAGCCTTGGAGTTGGGTTTGGTACAGCCAGAACAACCGGCATGCACCACTAAAGAGCTGCAAAGGCGGCTTAATGCTCTAGCGGCTAATCCATTAGTGATTTCTGGAAAGAAATCTCACGAACCGAAGGTGTGAATACCTAGACCAAATGTCTTTGATCGCAACTCGGAATTATGAGTCAGAGACAAAACACCAGAACCTATACATGAGGTTCCCCGTAACCCTAAAAAGGGCAAAGCTGTCAGAAGATTTCTTCACTTTAACGCGGAATATAAACAGACCGGTACATTGAAAGATTTCCACAAGCCAAGGGAAATTGCCCAGGGCCGTATTACCTCAAGTGGGGAAAAAGGACTTCGATGGAAACCGAAGCCGTTGGTGGAAGAGGAAAAAAAGAAAGCGGCCAGTTTGAACAAGTTTAAATCCACTCATCAACAGAGAAGCACTGGCTCATTTCAACCATCCACTATTGAACCTATTCCTGAGGTCCAATTTCAACCACAGCTCATAGCTACTTTAGACGTCACACCAGATGCATAAGTATAAGCTGAGCAAGTTGATGATGAAGTGGATGAAAATGATGAGGAGTTAATAGATTATGGTGAAAACGAAGAAATAGAAATGCAGGAGTATGAAGACGAAGTAGATGCGGGAATTAATGTTAACGTTTTGTGTGTAATACCTTCCATATTTGTAGCTAATCCTGCCTCGGCAACGACGGTCGTCAATAGTGGCTCAACCAGAAGTGTCAACAATGTGGCGGTCGAAGGCGAGGGTGACACTGAGTCAAACCAGCAATTGCTCGCTAAGCAGCAGAAAATTGACTTATCCTTAAAAAAGACGTACATGTTGTTCAGAAAGCCTACCTTGAATATGGCCATGCATATGCGATCCCTATATGTCACAGGAAAAGTCTAAAGTATTCATATAAACAAGTTGTTGATGGATTCAAGAAAAGTTGTTAATATTATAACCGTAAAGGCAATGGCATTGCTAGGCATCCCCAAATCTGCCATTCAAGAGACAGCTTTGAATGTCTAAAACTCTCAGGGCAGCATATCCAGAATCTTGGGAATTGTCTTTCTACATGTACAAGTTGGCCCAACAGCTGGGACGTACACATTCTTCATGGCAGAATGTGCAGCACCCTACAGTGAATCTTGGGACGCGATTAGATCCATCGAAGCTATTGTGTACCATCTTCCCTTCATCAACAAATGGTACTCTGGAATATGGAGTCAGGCGAGGCAGAAGTTGTGGACGCATATCCGCGTCCTTATTCTATTTTGGCCAATGCTTTAGATGTCAAATACTACAACAGTGACCTTTGATCATTGGATGTATGTAGCGCAGACAATAAAGGCCGCCCGGTAGGTGTCATGGCCTCTGAATTAGCTCATTGAGGTATTATCCAAGTAGGCAAGGATAGTTGTTGCCCATATACAATTGAGCTACCACTCAGATCATCCTAATGTTACAGCCTTTATCGAACATAGAGGTCGAGGCTTGTGACTCCCTGTATGAACGATTCCATAATTTCTTAATGGAGCGCCAAACCTACGAGCACGTACCGATGATTGCAACATTAGAATACGTTGATGATGACGTACTACATGAGTCAGACAAGGAGGAAGTAATTAAACTAGTTCCAACAGTACTAGACGATACTCCCCCTAAAGTTAAAGACCTTATCAAAAAGATTAATCTTGGAACTTCAGACGAGCCAATTTTTGTGGCTATCAGCACCTTCTTAGAGCCTGAGGAACGACGAAGGCTCGTTGAATTGTTACACGAATATGCCGATTGTTTTGCAAAGAAGTATGAGGACATGCCAGGACTGTCACCAGAGATGGTCTGCCATAATTTGCCTATCATAGAGGGTAAGAAGCATGTGAAACAAGAGATGCGTCGTATGAATACAGAGACAACAGTTCTAGTCAAGGAGAAAATTGAAAAGATGCTCAAGTCAGGTATCATTCACGTAGCCAAATATAATTAGTGGCTTTCGAATGTGGTCCCGGTTAAGAAGAAGAATGGAAAAATGAGAGTTGGTGTAGACTATCAAGATCTTAATAATGCAACACCAAAAGATGTTTATCAAATGCCAGTGACGAATTTGTTAGTGGATTTTGTAGCTCACCACGAGATGTTATCATTCATGGATGGGACAGCAAGATACTACCAGATCCTAGTGGCGGTGGCTGATAGGCATAAGACAGCATTTCGGTGCCTAGGTTTTGTAGGAGTATTTGAGTACGTAGACATTCCATTTGGACTAAAAAATGCATGGGCCACCTACCAGCGTGCTATGGATCTAATTTGCCATGACCTCATAGGGAAGTCCATGGAGGTCTATATTGATGATGTGGTAGTTAAAACGAAGTGCAAAACTGATCATACCGAGGATTTGTAGAAAGTATTTGTGCGAATGAGAAAACATCAGTTGAAGATGAATCTGGCAAAGTGTGTCTCTGGGGTCCAAGCAGGAGATTTCCAGGGTTTCTTGGTCCACCAGCGGGGGGATTGAGGTCACGGAGGATAAGAAAGAAGCAGTACTCCACGCTGTGCCGCAAAGGAATTAAAAGGAATTACAGAGGTTGTTAGGTAAAATCAATTTCCTTCGAAAATTCATTGTTAATGCTGCAAGTAAGACACAACCATTCTTACCATTACTCAAGTTACAAAATCAGAAGGACTTTGTCTGAGAGCCTATTCATCAAGAGGCTTTTGACACCATCAAAGCATATCTCGTGAACCCACCAGTCTTGGTCCCGCTAAGACCAGGTGTACCCCTCAAGCTGTACATTTCATCTACAAATCATTCTATTGGGAGTCTACTGACACAAGACGTTACGACAAGAGCCAAACGAGCCATTTTTTACTTAAGCTGTACATTGACAGAATGTGAAAAAAGGTACTTACCAATGGAAAAGTTGTGCCTAGCCTTGTATTTCTCAGGATACAAGTTAAGATACTACATATTGTCATTTACCACCTGTGTCATCGCACAGACTAGTTTGGTGAAGTATATGCTTTCAAGGCCTATACTAAGGGGTCAAATCGGAAAGTGGATATTGGGGGTCAGAGTTCTCATTGCAATATGTATCCCAGAAGGCAGTAAAAGGCCAAGCGGTGGCTGATTTACTTGCCCATCATCTGATGGTAGATACTCGAGAAGGTCTAGAACTGGAGTTAGCTCGTATCATCTTAGCTCAATGGTACATATATTTTGATGGTTCAAGTACTCGCACCGTGGTTGGGGTAGGAATTGCCATAGTTACCCCAAATGGCCAAACTTTTTCTTATTCTTTCAGGTTGGACTTCCATTGTACAAACAACCAGGCAGAATATGAGGCTCTTATCATAGAATTGAAGCTCTTACTGGATTATGGTGATTACAGACGTTCATGTTTGTGGAGATTCCCTTCTGATGATAAAGCAACTTGAGCAGAAGTATAAGACTGGTCCAGTTCTAGAACCCTATGCCCGATGAGTCTGTGATCTACTTAAGTTGTTTACTGAAGTGTAATTGAGTCACATCCTTCGCGAGGAGAATTATGTAGCAAACAAGTTGGCGCAGTTAGCAACTGGAGTAAGCTTACAGGATGGAGTACGTGAACGAATCCTAAAGGTTGAGCGAGGAACATTGCCTTCTTTTTTCACTCACCATGAAGAAAACAATGAATGGTATGTCCCCACATTAGATTATATTGACACAGATTGGCGACAACCCATCATCTCTTATCTCTAGAATCCTAATAAACCAGCGGACAAGCAGATTCGCTTTCTGGCTCCTAATTATGTGCTTAAGGATGATGAATTATATAGACGAGGTGAGGATGGCTTGTTATTACGATGTGTATACGGGCGTGATGCCAAATGTATAATGAGAGAAGTACACTTGGGGGCAGCAGGGGCACACCAAGCTGGCCCAAAGATGAGATGGTTGTTACGGTGTCATGGATATTATTGGCCAGGAATTTTCAAAGACTGTACCACATTCGCCAAGGGATGTGAAGATTCTCAAGCTCTCGGTCCAATCAGCCGTTTGCCCAATATCTTTCTACAGCTAATCATTAAGTCTTGGCCGGCACGAGGATGAGCTTTGGACTTAATAAGGATGATTCATCCTCACTCGTCAGAGGGACATAAGTTCATAATTGTCGCCACTGACTTTTTCACCTAATGGGTGGAAGCTAGGCCTTTATAAGTGACATCGACAAAAACCATTCGCCAGTTCCTGTTTGAAGAAGTTGTTTGCCGGTTTGGTGTTCCAGAATGTTTTGTGTCCTATAGAGGGGCAGCTTTTATGTCTGGCGAGGTAGACAGCTTGATGCAGGACCTCGGTATACACTTTCTTCATTCCACTCCATATTATGCTCAGTCAAATGGTCAGGCAGAAGCGAGCAACAAGATAATTTTACACATCCTGAAGAGAATGCTTGCCACTAACGCCCGCTTGTGGCATGGAGACTTATTTGACACTTTATGGGCATACCGGACAAGCAAAAGAAATTCAACATGAACGACTCCCTATGCATTGATGTTTGGCCATGATGCAGTGTTGCCACTAGAAATCAACGTGCAATCCTTACGAGTCAGGGATCAACATGATCTAATCGGTGAGAATTACGTACAGCCAATTTGGCAGGAGCATGAAGACTTAGACGGGACACGACTGGAGATATACGAACAGTTGTGTGATGAGAAACGTAGAGTTGCTCATGCCTATGATAAGTTCCCTAGGGGAAAGAGTTTTGTAGAGGGAGACTTAGTTTGGAAAGTAATACTTCCCATTGGCTAGAAGATTGATGGACGAGGAAAGTGGTCTGAAAAGTGGGAAGGACTATAAATCATAGATCGTATTCAAGGCCATGGAGCAATTCGCATGCGCGACCGAGATGGAACAGTTCATGCTAACCCTATTAACGGTCTTTTTCTTAAGACATATGTACAACCAGTTTAGGAATACGACAACCCGCCAACAGTAGAATAATTCAGTTCATCCAGACTTCAAGACAGCTATTCGCCTGAATAAACTGCAGGGGCATCACATAGGGACTTCATGTATTTTATCACAAGGCTAATAACACAAGGCTAGTAGCAGTCTAAACATTTTACAACCAATTCTGTGACTAAACCTTGTGGAGTCTAAAACTTTTAGTGTTTAATCTGTACTAGCCAATTTCTGTGGCCAAATACAGGTGTATTGATACATGCACAAACAATGTTCAAGTTTATCAATATAAACAAACGTGTTCTTAGAAAGATGTTATTCTTCAAAACACAAGCAGATTATATCAAATACTTTGTATATTAAAAATACAAGTTACAAAGGCTTGGCGGCTTTTAGCTCTTATACCATATGGAAGAAATTCTGAAGAAATTCTGATGGACTAGATATGCAATTAACAAAAGGAAGAAGAGGTTGCTTAAGTAAATACACCTCATCCTCGCCAAACATATGCGGCTCAGGCGAGCGCAGAATGTCAAGTACCATTTGTTCCAAAACCCTATTGAGTTCGTTTGGTACATCATGCGTTCTCAAAAGTTCTTGGTCTATGGGTGTTGCGAGGAAATGGCCTAGGTGGCCGATACCTGAGGAATTGATTTTGAGGGTGAGAGTAGTGTCTGGATGTCTACACGACGCGATAGAGCAAATATCAGTAGCAAGGCATTTTGCTTAGTCCTCAGTCAGGTTTGGTTGTCGTTCTCTATGAGGAGGCATGTTGAATAGTTGGAGAGTGATGGTGGCACGACAGAAAGGGTGACTTTGGAAGGAAGCCTGAAATTTGGAAAATGTAAGTAGAAGAGTTGTGTTGGGAGGTAAAATCTGACGAAGACGTGCGCTTTTAATATGACGTCAACCGAAGTGGCGCGGCTTTTCAGAAAGAAGGAGACGATGTGGCATTTACGTGTGGAGTTATTGTTTGGATTGTAATGTCATGTCGTTTGATAAACCAAGCCTTTTCGATTACGATGGTAAATTTAATCTTAAGGCTTGAAGGGCAATGTTTGGGTCCAAAATATTATATTTTGTTATTGGCCTCTCGAGACTGGATTAAGTGAGCGGCTCATTAATGAGTAATAGTCAACATTTCCTATGGAAGGAAGGATTCTTGGTGAAACTTATCTCTAAGAGTCTTAGATTATGAGATAAGGTAAAAGACATGGGAACCAAGTAGTTAGAGTGGCTTAGCAAGTCTAATTGTGAGGAGATTCAGTTGAACTGAAATACGAGCACTGTTTCCTATATATAGAGGAGCATAACACCGAGGAATGGGTCCGATCATACACCTTTTGCTATCGACAAACTATCTTCTCATCTCAAGAAATTCTTGCAACCAACGATCAAGAGAGTTGTCATCTGAAAGAGTGTGAGATTGTTGCGATTCAAGGACGCAAAACACCTACAATCGATAATCAAGAGGCTTGTTACCAGGAAGGGTGAGAGTTTGGAGATTCAAGGACGCAACCACTATGTTCTCAACACCGCGTCGAGGAGATTGCTCTGCTTTGTACCAGAGAGAATGTTAGGTATCGATCTTCGTGGCTCAGCTAGAGACACGAAAACTACAAGTCTTAAGGCATTAAGCAAGAAGGATCCTTTCAGGTGAAGTTAGTGCTCTCCCCGTCTAAATTGCTTATCAAGAAGTTAGGTAGCAACCGGCCTACAAATCAATAATTCCATCGCGAGACGGTAACACACTAGCGTACGAAGCACACGATCGAGAAAAGAGACGGTTTGCAAGGCCTCTCAGGTCACTGGGAGATTTTGGTGTCAAACAATTTTGACATGGACTTGTTTAACTTTTTATCCCAATTGCAAGAAAAGAATGTATTGTTTCCCAATAAACAAAGGAAACAAGAATCAAAGGAAAATGATATGGATGAGACTCCAAAATGAAAAATAGTTATTTCTCAATAACTAAAAACCTAGCGGCGCACTACGCCGAGACAAGCGAGATATCAAAATCTTGGACCTAGTTTAAGGTAGAATCGGGCATCAATGACCCGAATCGTAGGGATTTTGATTGTGGGATCCAAAGGTTGGTTGAGGCGTCTTCTAGTTTAGAGTACGGTGGTGAACTGAGGGCAGGGCCACTTATTTGTGGGATGTGGATCTCGATAGGGAGGAGTTATCGACCAAGTCGGGCGTGACTTAAGGTGAAGAACATACCCGATTTTGAGATGTTTTCAGTCGGCAAGGGCCTGTTTGCTGGCAAGGGTAATGCTCGGCGTGGAAGCAGTGAAGACACAGTCTTGAGTGTCGGTGTGGCGGCGGTGGTGGACGGTTTTCCGGTGGCCGGAGTTAAGTCTAAGGTCATTAGAAACATGCAACATGTGGCGGTTCACTTTCCTACTTCTACGTTTGCAAAAGGGGACAGACTTTTGGGCCAAACCCTAAGCTGTGAGTCTCAAGTTGGGCCTGGGTTAATCTGGACCTGGGTCCAAGTTTTTGTCCTCCTACCCGTTATGGGATCCATGCAGAAGAAATAAAAGCAAGTGTAGTGTAGGTCTAGTTTCATCTAAAAAAATTGATAGATTAGACCTGTAGTTTGTGAGCTCCTCCCTAGTTTAGTTTTACCTCGCCTAAAAACGAGGGTTAATCTAAGTATTTTTGGTGTATCTAACAAATTTTGAAATGCAATTTGTGCATCCTTTCGTCAAAAGAGAAAAGAAAAATGAGATGAAAGCCCCAGCAGCTTTGTAATGGAAAATTCTTGCATACCATGGGTATGAGATACAATATTTTTATGAATATTCTTAATCGTTGATTTAGTAATATAATTCTAATAAATCTAAGGGTTAAGAATATTTGATCTCTTGAGACAATATTTTTTCTTACCTTTTCTAGATGTCTGACGTTTTCTTTTTTAGTTATTTACAATTACTATTTTATTCAATATAATTAATTTGATTGTGTGCAAACGGAAATACACTAAATCAGCACATTAATTTTTCTCAAATGAGCACATTGATGTTGCTATTAAATGATCATTAATATTTATATTACTAGTTGTATTCACAATAGTTAATTATAAGTATTTTATGTGAACCATGTTTCAACCAATACCTCGAATAGGTCCTCGTACTTGTAAATTTCTATATTTTGAGTAAAATTATATACGTTCAAAATGGTGCTATGAGATCCTCTAATGGATAATTATGGTGGTTACTTGTGTAACTTTTATCATCAATTGATAATTACTTCTCTATATATATATTTTTTTACTACAAAACTACAAAAAATTAGTTAATAAGTGATAAGTTCTTGCTCATTTTGTAGTAGTTACATATTTATGATTACATATTACTATCTTATAAACTAAATTATAAATATATAGTACTACAATTGTGTTCTCGACTTGTAAGTTTCTTTATTTTAAATATAATTACATATGTTCTCAATGATATAAAAAAGTCTTCTCATGAGTACTTAGAGTACTAGATTGTTTAATTTTCATCACGAATAAATAATTATTTTTCTACAGACAATTCTACAACCCAAGTCAATAATCGATGTACGTACAAGTGATAACCATTGTTCATTTTGTAGTAACTACTCCACTAATGACATATATACTACATGATATCCAATTTTACTTATGTGACGACAAATGTGTTATCAATATGATAAAGTTTTTAATTTTTATTAAAATGAGATTATTACTTTACCCACCACGATTTTACCACATATCAAAAAAATTGATGTCATATTGATAATATGCATTAATTTTATATCTAGTAAATACCTCATTTAACACGTACCTCGTTTACGACAAAATGAACAATTTGACAAATATTACTACTTATGACTAGTTAGAATGGTAAGGTTTATAATTAGAGGTAAATCTATGTTAGTCATTGATGTTGTAATCAAGTTCTCAATTCGGTAGTCAATAAAGACGTACTACTTATTTAATAAAAGAATTTCAATTATAGTATTTACTTATTTGATCATATAATTACCACCACTACAATAATTTTTATTATTAGTTGTCATTTTTGTTCTACTACGATATAATTTATTATAATTACTTTGTATGTTACATGTTTATGAAAGGTGTTAAATAAGAGATAACATTGGTTAATATGATAAAAAAAATATTTTTAAAATGACACATGTGATTGATAAATTTATCTAAAATAATAAATAAATAAAAGTCAACGGTTCCCACGCGGTACCAAAGAACGTCCCCTTTGTAATAATACATAGTACCAATACTAACACCGTATAGTATTTGCTGTCGCTTAACGTTGAAACTTAAAAACTATATTTATAAATAACCAAAAAAATATAATTAAACATGTGCTTGCGTATATATATTGTTGCTACTGTGTACTGATAGTGTGTATGTTATCCCATATCACTATTTAATTGGTAGGTTTGCTCTCATTTCTTGTTTCTTATATTACAGGCTTTGTGTGCGTTTCTCTCCTTCCAATTCTCTGCAAATACTGATAAAGCTCCCACTCTTTTATCTTCCCCATTCCTCTGCTAGCTAGCTTTCATCAGCTTTCATAAGTACTTTAGAATCAGCCTTCAATTGCCTCTTGTACTTGTGATTCCTAGCTTTTCTTCCTTTTTTTCACAAACTTTTTTCTTTCTGGTCACCAACGTACTCTTTTCTTTAGTTTGTAGGACGACCTCTTCATATATATATATATATATATATATATATCAGAGGCCGTATTTAATCCGTTATAGTTAAGCTGCTTCTTTGTTAAGGAAAGAGAAGTGCATAAGATGGATATCAACCAGTTAAAATCAGAGGAGCAGATGGAGATGTTGATGATGCAGCAAATGGACAAAATCTCGGAGATCTGCGGCGCATACAACGACGTCGTCTCCGACCTCCCTTCACCTGAACACTTTGCTGGTGGTGCAACTTCCATGTCACATTTCAGTCATGACCAAAACCCTCCATTTCTTAACCTAAGTCCTTCAACCATATCCTTCACTAACTCACTTGACCAATCACCACAACCCCATCTGGCTTCTGACAAGCGAGCTTCCATGGCAGCCATGAGGGAGATGATATTCAGGATCGCATCGATGCAGCCAATTCACATAGACCCGGAGTCGGTGAAGCCGCTCAAGAGGAGGAACGTCAAGATTTCCAAGGACCCTCAGAGCGTGGCGGCGCGTCACAGGAGGGAGAGGATTAGCGAGAGGATAAGAATACTCCAGAGACTCGTCCCCGGCGGGACTAAAATGGACACTGCATCCATGCTCGATGAGGCTATCCATTACGTCAAGTTCTTGAAGAGTCAAGTGCAGAAACTGGAGAGAGCCGCGGTGAATAATAATAATAATACCAATAGAGGGCCGCCGCCGCAAACGGGGATCGGTTTTCCGGTGGCGATGTCTAGTGGGAGTAACTACCTTTCAAATTCCATGACCAAAGTGTACCAAGCTCATCATTCTCAGCAGCAGCAGCAGCATCATCATCCGAATGTGCAGCATTTCGGCGATGCATAGTTAATTTCTTAATTAGTGATGATTAATTGTTTTAATTGGAGGGATGTAAAGAAACATGTGCATGGCTAAATAGCCTTTACACTAATTGACCATGTAATTCATGTCCTATTATTGCTATCATATTAATAAACCTCTTCAACATTTTCACCTTCTTACGATTACGTACGTTTAGTAGATTCTTCACATGAACTTTATTTTTGTTAATGTTAGAAAAGTCCAAAGAGCGCGAAAAAAACATGGGATCTTATCATACGATACGAAAAGAAAGTATATCGTGCTGTGTAAACCTACATGACTACATCCATGTTTGGTTAGCTATACGATTAGTTCAGGACTAATTAAATAAGTTAACTAGCAGAAAGAAGCTAATTAAATTGCTCAATACGTACACGGTGGAAACACTCTGGTCGATCTCCAGGACTCGAGGATATTTAATCCTTGCAAACTATCTTCTTGGAGATGGGGCAGAGATATCTCTCGATCTCTCTCTGCCTGAAACGAAGAAACAAATTCGAGAAGAGATTGAGAGCGGGGGGTCGTGGTAATAATGCTGATGGACCTGACCTTGGCCGGCCAATATGTGAATTCATAGAATCCTAGTAATTGGGGGACAAAATATTGTTGTCACGTGAAAGTTGAATGCTTTGGCGACACCTGTACGTAATATGATCCCCACCCTCATGTTGTCTAACAATTTGTAAGTTTTGATTGAGCTTCTGATACGTCCCCTGGATCGCACTAGTACGTCTGCAATTCGATGCATGTTGTATTTCTTTCTATTCTGGACATGAAATCTATGTAGCTTGTTTGGAACTTTGGTCATGATACATCGGTATTCTAAGTAATATATCATCGGAAGTATCTTCGAAATAATCCAACATAAACTGAGAAATAGATTAGGCAGAAGAGCAATAATATATGGTGACTTGAATGAAGGAAATGAAAGAGAGGGAGGAGAGGGTGCATGGGAAGTCCACGTGAAGGTCTGACATAGGCAACGGTGGTGCTTTGACTGCTAACTTTGCTCGCTTGCTTTTACGATTAGGCAAAATTATAATATTGTTTTCGATTGCCTTTGCCAACACGTGAACTCAATCCTAATTGGCGCTCCGCCCTGCCAACTGGGATTGCCGGACGGCCGGTGAGTCGGTGATCGAGTTTGTATTTTGGATACACCAAAGAGAGCTAACAGAGCTAGTGAGCCAGCAGCGGCGAATAGCCGAGTAAAAGTAGTATTAACTTCTTCAATTTATTTTTTTGTGGGAGGCGTTATCAAAGATTTTACTTGATTTCTTTCTTTAATGAATTTATCGACTTATCCAAAAAAAAAAAACTTTTTCGATCTTTACATTATCTTAGCAAAAGTAATTTGCTGACTTACTGTAGCCTATCTCTCTATCAATAACTTCTTGATCAGGAGTGACATTTTGATCAAACACTTCAGTTAGGGGTCACCATTTGGCTCATAGGTCCAAAAAATTTATAGGCTACTCGAGGCCCGAAAAGTCTAAGTCTGGTCCGGCTATGGGTGACGTCCCAAAGCTCATGAGCCCGTTGAACCCCACCCGTCAAGTCCATCAATTGTATATATTATAGATTTTTTTTTATCAATATAAACCTCTAAACTCTCTAATTTACTTTAATATAATTTATTCATATACTAAATACTAATTTTTTAGGCTTATATATTATTTAGAATCTATAATTGTTGATATATTCAATAGTTAAACACTATTAATTTTTAAGTTTTTTTTATTTAATACAAAAAAAGCCTGGCTCAGTATGACCTTATAGGCTTAGCCCAGTCCGACTCAAAAAACTCGATAAGGCCCGAGACTAAAAAGCTCATGGACGGCCTGTATGTTTTAAATTTTCAAAAAAAACTCAATCCAGTCAGACCCAAATTTTAGAAACGTAATGAAAAAACCCGACCTGACCTGACCTGACCCATTGCCACCTTGTCTCCAACTATCCAAATGAAGCTAGCCTTATTTGTATGCATGTGCTTCAAGTCATCAGACTCGTCTACACTAGCTTCAAATTCTGACCAAGTAAGAAGCTAACTAGCTAGCTAGCTATAGGTTTCCTGATGGATCACTACCTTAGGCGTAAATAAGTAATGAATGTTTGATGACGTAGTTAATTAAGGGGGTCAAATAGGCACCCCTTTTTTACAAACCATTTTCCTTTTGTTAGTTTTTGTGTGTATTTTGAATACACTTTTGAGTGAAAAAGATGAATATGTGGGGTGTAGATTGTAAAAATGGGGTGTCAATTTCACTTCCTCTTAATTAATCACTATCTACTTCTGTTCTACCTCACTGATTGTAAATTCCAGACCATGTCAATAAGTAGTTCACATATAAATTAAAGAAAAAAAAATGCATGTATGGTACCTGAACTTTGAATGTCAAGTCAGTTTGATACCTGGATTTACAAACTTATCAAACACATACCTAGACTTTACTTTTTCTATCATTGGGGTACCTCAAAGCACTATTCTGTTGCAAGTCTGTCAAAATTGATGACGTGACAAGCTCGTTTTTTTAAAATAAAGGTAAATTTGGTCATTTTCGATTTAACAAAAACAAAATTGAATGCAAAAATAAGTCTGGAACCAAATGCAACACTTCAAACTTTTTAAAGCGTTTTCTCTTAAATCAAAGGATAGAGACCCCGCTCTCTTAACCCGAAAACACAGTTCAGAGCCCGTTTTCATTAAGTAGCACTCGTGCTAGTTTGCGATCGAATCTTCAATGTGTTGGCCTATAATTGAATCTTCACTGTGCGTGAGAATTGGAGACAGATGGAAGAACTTCATATTAGGGGGTACACGCCCTGATAGCAGTAAGTGTTGTGATTTCCTCTTTACTAAAAACAAATATTATTTTTCTTGACTTGTTGTGTATATAATTTTGATAAAGATTGGGTTTTAGTGACGGAGATAGTTACGAAAACAAATAAAAGTGGGATTGAGTTTTAGGGATTTGTTTATGTAGTGCTAGACATTAGTGGTGACTTGCGAAGCTTTTTTCTATACTTCATATATTGTTTTGGTTATTTTGTTCATTGAATTACTAAATTTCCAAAACCATAGATTTGGTGATGCAGTTGTTTGAATAATCTTTTACAAATTGACTGCTATGTAGTAATTAAATTTGGTTTCTATTATTTCATACACTGTACTCGATCATCTTTACACAATGGAGATACACCACCACTACCAGAAAAGCTCACTTAGGTGACGAACTTTTTTTCGGCACCTAATTTTTTTTTTCAGTCGCTTAGGTATAATTTAGACGGCGAACCAAAATTTCGTCGCCTAAGATATGACCTAGGCGATGAACTAAATAGATCGTCATCTAAAAATATATGTAAAATGACAATTGAAATCTTCATCACGTAAGTACTGACTTAAGTGACAAAAAACACAACTCTTCGCCTAATGAAACCATCTAAGATGACAAATATTTCTTCGTCTAAGTAGAATTAATTATTTAGATCAGATATTCTATCTAGATTGCTCCTCTGCCTCTTCCTTCTGCTCCTCCTCCTCCTCCTCCTCATCCTCCTCTCTCTCTCTCTATCTCTCTCTCTCTCTCTCTCTCTCTCTCTTTTTTCTCTCTCTCTCTCTCTCTGAAAGGACCCAACCCCGATTTAGCTTCCTAAACCGGAATCAAACCCCTTCTGAAAACGTGAACCAACAAAAACCATTAAAATTTCGGCAGAGTAACGCTACTAGAGTGGAATTGCCATTACCTGCACCCGGAAAATAACACTTCATCTTATGCCACAAAAGCCAAATCGTGGGCACCAATCCCATCCGGATTTCTCAATATCATATCAATATCAATAAACAGTAAACATACTGTAATATATAGTATATTCGAGAAAAACCGTATAAAACATGTATCAGAATGTATCAGAGCGACCTCTAGTGTAAATATATACAAAGTATACAACAGTAGGCGAAACAAGAAACCTACTGGAAAACACAGGTAGCTCGAACAGCTAGCC
The DNA here is from genome assembly GCA_946800695.1 of Geum urbanum. NCBI lineage: Eukaryota > Viridiplantae > Streptophyta > Magnoliopsida > Rosales > Rosaceae > Geum > Geum urbanum. The sequence continues at coordinate 62,126,918 of OX327002.1, forward strand.
TCCAATCACGACGTGAAACAGCAAAATCAGAACTGCAAACTGGGCACGGAAACTGTTAGAGTGAGTGGACAAAAATAAATGTCTTTCGCTGAATAATATACGTTATAAAAACATATGCGAGTCAAAATGAATAATCATAATATAGTACACGAGGTGAACTCAAACCCCTCCAGTGTACTGAGCATGCATGGAAAATCCCACTAGGTCGCTCATGGACACATCCGTGCTAGTACAGTCCGAATCACGAGATCCCAGACCCACACGTGATTCTAGCCAGAAATGCCTCGGTTCCGGGGTACTGCCCCTCGCCGGTCAGGTCGGGGTACTGCCCCTCGCCAGTCAGGTTGGGGTACTGCCCCTCCTGGTAGGCATCCATCGGGGATCAGCCGAGATGCAAGTGTATCGATACAACAACATATACTGAGACTGTACTCTGTGTAAACCAAATCATAAATAGTTCGATGCAAATGCATAAAACAATATATAAATGCATATACGTAATATATACTGGTATAGGCATAATCATATAACACATGCTCACATAAATCATAATCTCGTATGCATGCTCATGCTCGTAAAACGTATGTAATGACTCGCGATTAACAGTGAAAATAAGTTGTCCACTCACAGGTGAGCAAAATAGCACTCGCGCTAATCTCGTGGCCCGTCGGAAGATCCCTCGCCCGAACCACGATCTCGATCCCCTGAATAGTCATAAAATATATCTGATCAAAATCATAGCTCACAACACTGTACTTCACCACGGAAACCAACCGTTCCCTGAAACATATAATACTGTACAAAATAATCGACGAAATTCCTGAAATCTCCACTCGAAACCCTCGACTGAAAATCCGATACCCAATCAACTCGAAAACCTCAAGGCGATGATCGGGGCGCGATTACGAGAAAAATGACATTAAAAACATCGAAATCCAAAAAGTCAACGGGTTGCCGGAGCTCCGGCGTTGACCGCCGCCGCCGGCGGCGGTGCGCCATCAACCGGAGAGTTTTCTCGACGACCGAGCTGCCACAATGATATTCTCAACAAGGCGAGCAACTTTAATGAAGAGACCACCACCATCCAACCACCATCGTGGCCGAAAATCAGCTCGAAAGCCATGGTGGTTCAAACCGGCCGGAAAACTTTCCGAGCCGATTCCGGCGCCGTCGCGCCACCTTGTCCCTCCAAACCAAAGGGGAAATGATCACCATGAAAAACCCAACAAAACCCACCAAGGATCCACCCCGGAAAGTCACCGGAGCACCTCCCTCCGTCGAGGCCGATTCCTGCCAAAATTTCCAAATTTTCAAATCCAAATATCTCCCTCAAATCTCAACCAAATCAAGCAATTTCAAGTTCTAAACTGTTTAGAATCACGAGGAGAACATTTTACCTTCAAATGTCGTGGCCTGAATTGGCCGGAATCAGCCGGTCCGGGGACGGAAGCCAAACGGTCCGTTTCTCTCCTCCGGTCAACGAAAGTCAACGGTCATCTTCTGGTCAACGACGGTCAAACTTCCCAAACAGTGTTTTCGACTATTTCTGATATTTATACTCGCACCTCGGGACGATCGACGGTCCAAAACGGATAACCATTACGATTCGGATAAACACGATACGAACGGATAAACTCGTCGTTAAAACGAAACTTCAAATAATCATATTATATTTCTTGGTTATCGAAAAAATCATCCGGAACCGCCCACGAGTTCGAAATCACGTGCACTACAACTCTCGAGAAGAGACTCAACTCAAATTCTCGGCCGATAATTAAGTCGCGAGCTCAACTGGCAAATCACACAATAAACGATAAACCGCGATTACACACAAACTCATGGATTACGCTGATTACTCTACTAATTCTGGTTCGGGTCGTCACACACTCTCTCTCTCTCTCTCTCTCCATAACCCATAAAAACTCGCTCAAAACCTCTTCCGGCTAATCTATGCTTTATATATATACGTACATTTTCCACCTCCAGAGCTCAAGATTACCCAAATATATCCTTATCGGTAAATGTATTAAATTATTTCACTCGATTAATTATTTTTTTGAATTTAATTACGTACGTACAGTGATATATAGAGTTATCCGGCGATAAATTTCAGCGAGCAAAATTCCGGCGAGCATTAGTTGAATGCACGGGGGTTATTTTCACTACTTACTTGATGGAACTATGAAGTACAAGATTGTCAGGTTCAATAGATTGGGTGGGATTGCTTACCTAGATGGACTAGATCCTCATGTACTTTTTATGAAAGACTTGAACAATATTACTTGGGATTTAGGTTATAGAGAAAAACCAATTGCCTATTACTTTAAATGGTCACATACCACCTGCAATGATGGGCGGATTCCTTTAAAGAATGATGGGGATGCAATAGAGATGGTTAGACACATTCACGCAAAGAGGAAGCAAATCAGTTTGTACATTATTGGAGGAGGTTAGAGAAGAAAAGAAGAGGCAGAAAATGATGATGATGTTCCAGGACCTCTCTTTTGGTCAACTCAAAGTAGCAAACACCAACTCAAAGTAGCTAAAATAATGTAGCAAGGAAGGCACCATAACCTGAATGATAATGTTTAAGGCACCGATCATTTTGGTCCTCATTTTGTGATTTTTTCGCTTGCATTATGTCAATTTGTGGGAGGATCTTATTTTGTGTAGACTTTTGCGTATTCGGATGGATGATGTTTGATTGGATCAAATTGTAATGTGATGGAGATGTATTTTTTTTAAGACATGGATGCTTAATTTGCTGCAAAATGGATGTGCTTAGTTTCTATGCCTATATTCAGAGTCCTTTTTATTTGGTCATCTTCATGTGCATAATGGTTATGTGTAGATTGCTTCTCTCGATCAATTACAGCTGGTTGGAATATGGATATGTTTATTTCATAGATATATAATTGATAAAATTTGTAGAGAATGATAAAAAAAAAGGTTCATAAAGTTAGGTTGTATAATGACTACCTTGCAATATGGGTTGTCAAAATTTCTGGGTTAAATTCATTTTGGGATGTATCGAGCACAGCTATTGTGTTTTGGAGGGAAATTAGTATGAATGGTCCACTTTTTGGAGGGAACAAATGAGATGAAGGGTTTTAAAGTCTTTTCCATATTATTAACGTGCCAGCTTATTAAAATTGACAGAATAGTGCTCTAAGGTACCCCACGGATAAGAAAAGTAAAATTTGGGTATGTATTTGATAAGTTTGAAAGTGTAGATATCAAACTGACCTGACATCCAAAGTTTACATGCCAGACATGTATTTTTTTTCTTAAATAAAAAGGTAGTACTCAATCACTAGCTTACCCAAGTTCTCAACGGAGAATACAAACACATATACATATATGCACCATTTTTTATTTGATTGCAATAATCGATGAGTGCATCTTGGCTGTACACATCAATAGCAATAGCAACTTGCTTTACATCCCGTGCTCTTCACGTAGTTGTTGGGTGTTTATTGGTGAAAAAAATGACATCTATAGGGTGGTGCTCTGCTCATGGCAAAATCATCTTAGATTGGGTAGGAAAATTTTCTTCTCTGTCCATGAATTTACACAGCCTTATTAACTTGATACTTGAACTTTTAAAAATATTATTGTGATACCTGGACTTTAAAAATCGTATCTTGGTGGTACCTGAAACTAATTTTTCATCCATCTCTATCTATTATGATGACGTGACAAATGAAAATTTTAAATACGAAGAGCAAACAAGTAATTTCAAATACTATGTATCTCAATGATATTGTTTTTGAAATTTAAGTATCACTTTAATGATTTTTGTATTATTAATATTTTATAATTTTGTCATGATTTAATTAATAATTATTTATATTTTATTTTTCTTTATTATTGTCTCATCTTTTAATCTTTGATCTCGCGAATACATATAAATTGCTCTACCGCCATACCATGAAAATTTCATATAAAACAACATACATACATATACTTATACGAAGGATGATCCGCTCAGGCCTCACCCTCACTCTCCTACTCTGACAACTCTCTCTCTCTCTCTCTCTCTCTCTCTCTCTCTCTCTCTCTCTCTCTCTCTCAACCGTAGATGATGCTGCCACAAACCAGCCTAGTACAACTACTATGGTCACCTAGGTTGCTAATTTGAGCACTCATGCTTCAACTGAGCCGCTCGATTTGCGTGCAATAGATCGAGGCGCAACTTTGAGTCATTAACAATAGACTTTGAAGGTGGCTTTAAATTTCTAGTCTACTGTTAATGCCTTAGGGTTGCACCTCGATCTACTACACACAAGTTGGGCATTTTAGCCGTTGTGCGCAGCTGAAGCATGGTGCCAAATTAGCAACTTAGTTGTCCATAGTAATTGTACTAGGCTGGCTTGAGGCAATGTCATTTGAGAGAGAGAGAGAGAGAGAGAGAGAGAGAGAGAGAGAGAGAGAGAGAGAGAGAGAGAGAGAGAGAGGAGGAGGAGGATGAGGAGGAGGAGGAGGCATGGGCGGGTCACCATTTGAATAAGTATATGTATGTATGTTGTTATTACATGAAGTCTTCATGATATGGTGAAAAGGGATTTATATGTATTCGTCATCAATTTGAGGTTTATCTTAAAACCCAATGTGTTCGCTAGGTCAGAGGTTCGAACCTCAGATTATTCAACTTTTTTTTACCTTTGGAAAGTGAGAAATAAAGAGAAATAAAATATCAAAAATTATTAAAATAATAATAAAGAAATATAAAATATTAATAATACAAAAATTATTAAAGTGATACCTAAACTTCAAAAACAATATCATTGAGGTACCTAGTATTTGAAATTACTTGTTCATCCTTCGTATTTGAAATTTATGTTTGTCACATCATCACAATAGAAGGAAATAGATGTAAAATTTGTTTCAGGTACCACCAAGATACGGTTTTTAAAGTCTAGGTATCACAATAAAACGTTTAAAAGTTTAGGTATCAAGTTGATAGGGCCGGGTAAATTCAGATACCACCGAATAAACTTTCCCTTGGGTAAATTGGTCTTAATAGTAAGGTAATAACATAGTTCGATTTTTTTTTGTATTTGGTTTCTTTCAACCTTCCGAATCTAATTGCTCCCCTATTGCTTGGGATAAGGCTTGTGTTCCAAAAGTAAAAGGTGATATTGGAGTGGGAGATCTTGCTTTCTTTTTTAATGCTGCTATTGCTTAATTATGCCCAAAAATTATCACCCACTAAATAATTTGTGAGTGAGAATTGTTACTAGTAAATATTTGAGGAATAGGTCTTTCTTTTCGACTAAGACAAAAGTTAATGATTTCCTTGCTTGGAGAGGTATTCTGGATTGTAGTGAGATCTTGGTCGAGGGAATAAGGTGGATTATAAGGAATGCTAATGAAGTAAATTTTTGGCATTTCAATTGGTTGTTTCCTTGTCATTTGATTAATTTTGCAAAGAACCCTAATAACATTAATGGGGATGAGAAAGTGTGTGATTTCATTGAAGATGGCACTGAAATAGAGAATAATTACTTGAGTTTCTTGATTTTGATGTGGTTGATCAAATTTGTGCAATCCCTCTGCCTATATTTGATCAGAAGGATGGGTTCATTTGGGGTCCTAATTCCTCAGGAATTTTTTCCATTAAGTCTGCAACTGGATTGCAAATTGATGATGGTAATACTCAAATGCATGGATTTGTTAAAGAAAATATGGAGACTCAAAATGTCTTCTAAAATTAAGATCTTTTGTTGGATTATGCTCAAAGAGAGACTAAAAATAAGCTATAGACTTTTGAGACTTGGCCTTATAAGTTCTAACGTTTGTGCTTTATGCAATGCAGATGAAGAGAATCATAACCATTTGTTTTACAAATGTCCCTTTAATGAAATTTGGAGAATATAACATATTTTTTGCTTTGATCGGAATGCTTCCTTCTTGGAAAATCTGTAGGCTTTACTAAATGTTACCAAGAATGATAATTTTCAGCGTGAAAAAAATATTGTAACTCTTTGGCAGATTTGGAAAGCCAGAATCAACACAATCTTCAGGAATGAGAAAGTCTCACCTGCTTCTACCATTGTTGCCATTGCTTGCACCTTTCAATCTCACATTGCTCAGAATTTACAAGAGGAACTTCCCTCTGGGCCTATCAAATGGAGTTCCCCACCTTCAACTATTGTGAAGATCAATTTTGATGGTTCTTTGAGATCCCAAGGAATTGGCGTTGTTGCTGGTGTCTTTGTCCTAAGAGACAATGATGGTATCCCAATCCTTGTAGGCTTAAGAAAGTTGGGTAGAAATACTATTCCCTTGGCATAAGCGCATGCTCTTCGTGATAGTCTTATGCAAACTAGAAGGTTGAATTTGAGAAGTATAGTGGTTGAAGGTGACTCCAAATTCATCATAAAATGCATCATCAACTGCTACATGATTCCGTAAAAGCTTAAAGTGATTTTCAAGGATATTCAAGTTATTTCCTCTCCCTTTGACAATATCTCCTTCTATCATATTTTTAGAGAAGTAAATTTCATTGCGGATAAGCTTGTTGGTTGGAAGGAAAGTTTTTACTCTTTGCACTATGAGATCATAGCTTGCTTCGTATGCTAAGATTGAGTTCTTCTTTGATTAGTTTGGAGTTGGTAGATTGAAAGGAGAAGGGTCGTAGATGTTTGTTTTTCTTTACCCTTTGTATTAAAAAACAAAACATTCCGAACAGGGATGGATCCAAGATTCATAAATTAGAGGGGTTGTATACTGTGCATTGCACATTTTTTTGTTTTTAGGATTATAACCCATTAAGAGTTCATCTCACACTTTATTACTATATTAAAACACGATTTTTGGTTCATGATATACACCTCTCTAAATTCGATTGTCTTTAAATATTTAGAGAATATACACCTCATGATATACACCTCTCTACATATAAAAAATATACCATAATAAATACTTAATTTTTTGAATTTACAACAAAGAGCTCAGCTCAAAACAAATTATTAAGATACTAGTTCTGTAAAACCAGCATATATATAAAAATAAACTAGACCACATATATTATCGATCAACAACCTCATGCATTATAGTTATTATGGATACCATAGAAAAGTTGGCTTCCGTTTTAATATACTGGAAAATTTAATTTATAGACCAACACCTCATTTGGTCAAAGACCCATCAGTAAAAGAAGTTCATCTTAGATTTTTACCTGAAATTCTCGACTTCTTGATACTATATATATATATGTATAAATGTAAAAATTATTAGATAATCTTTGTACTCTCTGAGTTTTTCCTCAAATTTATTGCCAGGCTACAGGCCTAGCAGCCTACTGAACAGATCCGCCCCTACTTTCAAATCAATTGAAAGCACCCACTTTGCATTTGGATCAACATAAGGATAAGCTAGCATTTGTTTCCATCTTCGATCTTACATTTTTTTTTATTACTAATTAGCAAAACATCTACAATCTCAAAGATCGAACAACGCATTATCTTTACGATATACTAGCAAGATTCTTGCGCGTTGCTGCAGAAACTTGACCACATTCAATAAAAACTACATAACATTATGATCGAGGACTTGCAATATATATATATATGAGAAATTCAAGCATAAAAGCATGTTTGAAACTATTGAAAAATTCATGTAAATAGAGATATGGTGATTCCCATATTGTGACAGTATTTCATGCCTTACTGGTGATACATAAGAAAATAAAAAACATAACAAATATGAACCACACAATAGCATATATTATAAGATCCTAATATCCTTTCTCTTTTAATTAGCTTCCATTCTGTTTAGTCTCCCTTTTCTTTCGTTCTTTTTTTTTTAGCTTTGCTTGATCTCCTACATGCTTGCTGTCTGAATTTGTACTAAAATTCCTTTGTCAATTTTCTCTACTGCAGCTCTTCTTTTCATTCTATATAGATCAAAACTACATATGACTAAATCAAGTAAAGATAATTGTTGTAGAGAAATAGGCCAGGCAAGCAATCATTTATAAAGGTAAAAAGCGCAGGAATCATATAACTTAAGTCATAATTAAGAGAAAGAGTTTAGCACAAAAGTTTAAGAAACTAAGAGAAAAGGAATTAGATTGAATGAATATGAGGAGGTAGTAGAGTTATATTCAATCACCGATTTACATACTGAACATAACAACTGGGTAGTGTAGACAAAAATGATCCACCAGCTAACGCAGAATAGAAAAAAAAATAGTTCCGATATTTAAAATATGAAATTAACCATGCATAGAACATACTAACTGAACTACATGAAATTAACCATCATATCTTTGGCTACCAAATTACTAAAGAACAAAAAATATGGAATAAGAATTTTCGATGATGTACTATGTCGTGTTATCTTTCTAATACTATGTCGCATTTATTTTAAAGCAAATACAGTAATCAATGATGCACTCTTTGCTAAATTGTGCAGTTTAGGATACAATATTGTAATTTAGTGGCCTGATAGTATTTCAGGGTCTCTTCTTACGGGGTTTAGGCTTTATGTCTCCACTTTATATTCTACAATTTCATCAATCAAGACTTAAGGGTAGCCGTAAGCTCTTACTTACAAAAAAAGAAGAAGTTCTGATGCGTATCTGCTATATCATCCATATAAAATCATTATCTTTTTGCTATCAGATTAGATTATATTAATTCAATTTCCCATAACCGATTGCTCATAAACCAAGTTACATGTTTAATGTTGGCAACTACAATTCGAATAACCAAGAGTTTCTTTTTCTTTTTCAATATAATCAACTATTTCAGTAAACATTGAGCTCCAAATCTAATATCACTATATTAGTCGATGACATATCAATAACTCATCATTCAAAAGACCATAAAATGTTACAGATTAGTTAATATCCATTAATCTTTCTCTATCAGAAGTTAAATTACAATATGAAATAAACTTTTAGAGCCATAAGCAGTAAAGTAATTAAGAGAAAGAGGAATTTAATTGACAATTTGGAGCAGGCATCTTACCCTTGAATGTTAATTTCTCAAAAATTTGTTGGTGGCCGATGGCGGGAAGGAATGCGCAAATCTATTTGGAAACCTCTAATTTGAGACCTTCGAGATTATGTAGGGAAGAACTCTGTTTATGATCTTCATGTGATAGACATAGCAAACGATGCTCAAAACAAAGTCATCAACTCTTTGTTTTGAGAACTGGAGAGTTAAAAAGAGTAGAAGGGTCGAGACTTGAGACTAGGGAGACAAAGAGGGAGAAAGAGGGGCTGCAATGATAAGATCAATGGCATATATTATAAATATATATAAAAAGTTGGATAAAATTGAAAATTAACTATTCCTAAGAACAGTAATTTGGCAACTTAACTTTAGTATATCTACTAGGTGGCTAGATACTATCTTATATTACATTTTCCATCCAAAGTATTTGCCTTAAATTACATTTTCCATCCAAAGTATATACTAGGTAACAGTAATTTTAGGATAGATACTATCTTATATTACATTTTCCATCCAAAGTATTTGCCTTAAAAAAATTGGTGTGGAGTGAAAATTACAAAAAAAATAAAGACTCCTACATTGCTTGCAATGTACAAAAAATTATCTTGTGCGCTAAACCTTAAACCTATTATAAACTATAAAGTCAATCAAATGGCACCAAAGTGCCCTGTAATTGAAACAAAAGACACATTGTCATTAACATTCAATTCTTCTCTGTCACTCCTTCTAACACATCAAAAAGTCCAATGAGGTACCTGAACACCAAAATCATCAACCAAAATCTAGATGGAACACCCTGCTCCTTTTATATCGAAGACCTTGCATGGAACATCCATGTATAGTAATCATACATAATTAAATCTTTAGATAAAATCTGAGATTGATGAGCTCTAAAGCTTTCATAAAAATTGTCACAGATAAAATCTTTAGATACTTTACTAAATCAAAGCCAAAATACATATTTCAAAGACACGTAACTCACCAAAATAAAGACCGAACATAGTTTGAATGAGGCACAGAAATCTAGAAAACTACGAACAAAAACATTACAAACAAAGTTAGACTCCGATTTCAAAATTACATACCCTATAAATCTTAGGTCTGAAGCTTTTATTTAAAAAACATTAACATAATAAATCTTTACTCACTTCAGTAAAGCTGTATATACAGGAGATGAATGATAATCCAATGAACATTAGATTAAAGTGTAGTCAACTATCAACAACCACTACAACTGAAATATAAAACCAAAATAAATTGACTACCAATTAAAAAAGACACAACAATTACTTGATCAAAGTGCATTTAACTTCAACCAAAAAATATATCTTCATTATCCAAAACCAATCAAATTTGATCATCCTGCACCAATCCATAAACAAATCAAGTTGTTAACAATTATTGTTCACCTTATGCACATTAACTTTTTATATATCACACAGGCACCTAAATCATATTACAATGATTCCCTTAAACTGATAACACATTCATCTAAACTATCTTAGAGACATCAGTGACTAATAAAAATATAGTCAGGTTACTCATATATTCTATATTTACAATATGTAAATATGCACTCGATACACTATATGAATAAATATAGATGGATGTGTATATTTACAATATGGACATATAGCTTTTCTTTGATAGAGATATCTTGGTTATATAGCGATAGCCAATATCTACTTTGATACACTATATGATAACCTGATATAGAGGAACATGTTTAACAGGTTTATGATTGCTTTTTTATATACTCTCCTTTTTAATTTACTTTGGTTCCTTGTTTATCAGAAGTGTATCTTTTTTGTTCATTTTACATCTGTGTACTTAGATGATAGGCAAATTTTGTTGTGAAGTGTATCTTTTTATACATAGGGCACTGATAGGCATTTGGTATTGATATGCATTCATCTTATATACTATAGGCATTGAGGGATGATAAGAATGTACATACACTTTATGCACTAAAGCCAACAATATCATACATGTTGATGGCCCCCATTCATATTTGACATCGCATTCAACGGGTTTCCAGCACATAAATAATATAACCTGTTATTTACATTGTCACGTGGCCTGCATCGATATTTGGATTAGTGATAAATAATTAACAATAATTATGTATACGATATTGGCACATGTATGTATATTCTTATTCCAATAGTAAAACATATACAAATATGCCACAAATCATATAATGCCCTGTGAGATTAGGATTCTTTTTTATCAATGACTTAACAAAGCATAAATGGATGGCTGTAGATGTATTCCTCATTTTATATGCCTCGTCCTAACCTGCTCAAATGATATGACACTGAATAATTTGTGTAACAACCTAATGTTAGGATCAAAATAAATTAGACCGATTGACTGACATACGTCTAATTCCAATGACAGATGTTAGGATCATTAGTTCCATTACTCAACAATTGTACAAACATCTACAATTTACAATATGCTCTCCGCGCATATTGTCATTGAAAATAGTTGCAATGCATAGGGCTCTATCTCTCTCTCTCTCTAAGAACCTGAGCCGATGAAGTCAACCACAAACGTCAAGGGGATAGAGAACGAACATCGGAAGGAGGAGAAACAAAGCAGATTGTCATAAATCAAAAAAAATATATAATTCCGGTTTATATATTTTTCAATAGCTGATTTGAGCATCCTAATCACGAAACACATAAATATGGCAGAAAGGGCAATGTGATATATATAGCATAATAAGCTTATAAGAGTGATAAGTAAATATATAGTGTTATAATAGCATCTTTTAGAGGTTCACAAAATAAGTTTATATGAGTAATACATAGCATCACATCTTATAATTATATATCTCTTTAGAAATGACGCCGCCCAATTTCAATAGAAAAGTATCTAACGATACCATGTATAATTGAAAGCTTTTATGATGAACTTCTAAAAGCATAACAAAATAATGAACAAAAGAGATCAGCGCCTACAAACTAACCTGATCAGATTCGCAAATCAGGTCGGCACAGAGCATATCGAGAGAGCAAGATCAAAGAAAAATTTTGGATCGCAATTGGAGAGTAGATTGGAGAGCAGTAAAACAAAAACATCACAATGATCAAAAGCTAAAATTTTGATCGCAAGAAAAAGTACACACATCGAAGAGAACTGGAGACGATGGAAACAGAGTGACTACCTAATCGAAACAAAGTGAGATTGAGGCTAAATATTTAGTCTCCACCCTAAACCCAAGGAAAAGCTTAACGAAACGGAGCTGTGGGTAATCGCTTTGTAGCAAGATCGCAAACCCTAATGACTCTGCGGCAATCTTGAAGAAAACGAAAAGGGAAAAGGAAGAGAGGCTAGGGTTTTTGGTTTCGATTGGGAAAGTTAATCTTGAACCGGATCTAATTGAAAAAATGAGGAATTGGAAAAGTAAAATTAAGGAGTCAATAGTTGGATTGGGAATCCATGGCAGTGTGGGTGAGAGAGAGATGACAGAGTGGATGAACTGCTTCTCCTTCTCCTTCTTTCTTTCTTTGTTAGTTTTCTTCCAATTTTGTTAAGAAAAGAGGCAAAAATTACAAAAAAACCACAGCTTAGGAACAGTAGACTCCCGAATGATATATAGTAAATAATTTCCCACCCAATTCCACCACAGAATTAAGGAGATAAACATGAAAACAGAGCATATACATTACCTATATAACATTCTTGTGTTTTACTATTCCTTTCACTGTTTATTTATACTGTTCATAGGGATATTATCATTATATTGTTGTTGGCAGCGTGTGATGCGTGCAACATACCAACCCACAAAACTCGACCTCATCGTCATCTCATCTCATCTCAGCTTCTCTTGATTTTGAAACACTATTTTCGATCAGATTCTCCCACTGTTGCTCTCAATCAATCACTCTCGGGCTCCGATCTTCGTTCTCGACCTCCGATCTTCAGTCTCCAATCTTGATCTCCGATCTTTCTTGCTATCTCTCTTGCGATCGATCGATCTGCTACCATCCTCTCCCTCGATTTGGTCTCTATCCGAGAGCTTCTGTTATTAAATGTGAGATGTTTTCTAGATGAGATTTATTGTTTAGCTAGCTTAAGAGTTTGTAGCAGTATCAAACTTACCCACCGTTAGTCAGTTCAGATAGCAAAAACAGATCAAATCTGTGTTTATGAAATACACAATTCGGGAGGTGGAGACTAAAAAGTTATGCCAATCACTGCGTGTCCATTTACTGGTGTACATAGTATGGGTGGACAGAGTTGAGTAAGGAAGATTTAAGGAAGCTGATACCCACTTCAATGGGTTTCCCGAAGGAGTGGGTTTCCTATAGAGAGAGACCCAGAGATTGAAGAACTCTCTCTCTCTACAAAAACTTAGATATTTTTGTCACCGAATCTTGGGGGATATTTTTCTTAAATTTAATTTCTGGCTGTGGTTGCTTTGGAATACAAAATATGATTACTGACCCTATACAGAATAACCATACACAACAATCCACTAAACAGAATAAATGTTAGCTTTGTGAAAATATTCTCTGAGGATCTCCAATCCATTTATATAACTGTTGATTACTATACATTTTCCCCCATTAGGAAACCCTTGAAGCATTTGTGGAAGGTTATGAAGAAGTGGAGAGAGATTATACTTTCTAGAGTCAAGCTGTGCATGCGTCTTTTTTGTTATGAAGTTATCATCACTATACATCATATCAGGAATTCAAATGAGTGTATTATGCCATTCCAAATTGAGAACATATATTATATATTAACATAATAGTCTAAAGGGTTCATATAACATGGTTGGCATCCTCTGTGGTTCCTTTGGAACTAGGAACATGAGTCATTCAGTTTCCATATTCATGGTATCAAGCTCCGGAAATCAGTGTTGTCGATCCGTGAGTTCTGTTTTGTCACTAGCTCATTGGTCAAAATTTTCAGGCACCAATTATTGAATGTTATTCAATAGCTCATTGGCCACTATTTCATGTTAGCAAAAGTCATTGTTTTTGTTATATTTTTTTATGTATTTTTAGGTCTGTTATGTTTTTTGTATCTAATCAGTTTCTTTTGTTTACTATAATGTCATTGTTTTTGTTATATTTTCTATATATTTTTAGGTATGTTCTGTTTTTTGCATGTAATCGGTTTACTTTGTTTCCTTATGGCAGCGTCAAAGGCTACAAGACTAGCGAAAACACTGAAGCCTCAGGTAATTTTTTGTATATCTCTCTTCGGCTATTTTGGTGATTGTTGATTGTGTTGTTGTGCTTTTTATTTCTATAAATACAAGTAGTAAGTCATAATGTTGTTGGCTGAATATAATTGCATGAAAACTGAATGAAATTTGTCATTCCAGGGATCTCATACATCTTCTGTCTATTAAGAGATTATATGGAGATGGTGAAGATATCTGTAGTGTGGGTTTGTTGGTTTTGCTCATGTTGGTGTGGTTAGGTTTTGAGATTTAATTGTGGAGTTTCAATTTTGTGTATAGGTGATTTTAAATAGTTATTATCATATATGTGTTGTCACATTTGTGTGGCATTAATTTTTATTTTATTTTGTTACTATATTTATATGTTGTCTGCCCTATTTTATTGGTCTTCTTTATTCTCACAGGCTGACTCATGTTATCATCTGTAATTTTTGCAGATTTCTTTAGTTGCTGTTATATGTTTGTTTGTTTTTTCCTCCAGATTTGAAGTTCATCGTTGCATCGTCTGGGTTCTTTAGGTTCGAATGTGATTTTGCTTACTGTATTTCTATTTGTTGGTTTCAGATTACGTTAAGCCGACGTTTTTTCCCTAGGCACATTAATTTCAATTCTCATACCTCCCTATCCCTGTGATTTAATAATTCAAACATCCAAACATACCTATGCAACACTAGGTTTTGAATTAGTACCAGATCAGCTACCCAATCTAAGTTATATAATGGATTGAACATTTTATCAATGTAATATCAAAATCCCAATTCAAACCACCGGAATATGATATCTAACCATAATTTTGTATAGGTACACTACCACATTTTAACCCATTGCCGGCGATTTTTAAATCGCCGGCAATGTTTTTTAACATTACCGGCGATTTTTGCCGGAAAAATCGCCGGTAATGTCTTCTTCTTTTTTTTAACATTGCCGGCGATTTTTCTGGAAAATTGCCGGCAATGTCCCGCCGGTAATTAAAAAAAAAAGACATTGCCGGCGACTACATTTAAGTCGCCGGTAATGTCTTTTTTTTTTTAAATCGCCGGCAATGTTTTTTAACATTACCGGCTATTTTTGCCGGAAAAATCGCCGGCAATATAAGTCGCCGGTAATGTTAAAAAAAAAAAAGACATTGCCGGCGATTTTTCCGGCAAAAATCGCCGGTAATGTTAAAAAACATTGCCGGCGATTTAAAAATCACCGGCAATGGGTTAAAATGTGGTAGTGGTATATGAAATCCCATATCCAGTTAAACTACATATCAATGTTTAATTCCTTATACAGGTTGATAAGGAACATAGAACAATGTAAGACCATTGTATAGTACCAAGTTAGGAGTGCACGATTCATATAAGACCGTTCATATGATATCTCATGCATTTGCTTTCTCTTTATATCCTATATTTTAGAATAAATATAGTATGTCCAAAACAACAAAGTGTGAAAGTAGTTTACACTATACACTATTAATATAGTGTCTAAATTATTAAAGTTTTTAGCTTTTGAGAGAAGAAAAATGGAGTCTTTGTGTAGATCAGATTGTAACTAGAAAATGGGAAGAGGAAAGTGGTAGTGGGTTTGAGTCAGTTGTGCTAATTGTTTATGATAATTACACTACTGAAGTTGAAATTAGTTTAATTATGCAATATATCGTAGTTTAGGAATATCATGCTTCATCTTCTATTTGAGGTTAGATAGTTTGATCGCCTACTTTCAACTCTCATTCTGCAGTTTTCTTTGTTGCAATATATGATTGGTTATTACAGTGTTGAGGTATACATTGGTAGCCTTCAAACAAGACCAAGCATGTTAGTTTTGGAATTTGAATGAAGTAATAAACATTGCTACAAAGTAGACATTTGTTTCCTGCATATAATATGGTTACTTTGTATTCTTCTACTTGTGCATATTACTTTTAAATAAACTATGATCCCATTTAAATAGGAGTGCCATTTCTGTGTTCGAATGCCTCTGCTAACATTTGTGGAAGCTTTATATTTGTATGCTTGGTCTCTATTTGTTATTAATTTTTTTTGTTGCTCTCTTTTGTGCTATGACCTCCTTTCGATTTCGGTTTTATGAGCCATAATGCAAATTTTTATGAGTTGCAGTCGAATTCATTGTTTAAGCTTATTGTTATGTTTTGTCCTTATAGGTTTTGTTGCCTTTTGTATTCAATTTTTTGGGTGAGGATTGAAGAAAAACAATAAGTTTATACTTTTCATCACTGTTGATCGAATGAAGATTATATGTTCTAGGTTGTGTTTGGATTTTTGAAATTTCAATTAAAGTCGGAATTCGGATGGTGAACTGATGTGTCTAATTTGCTTTGTTGGTTTTTGTGTTACAGTTCGATTTGGACTCAAAAAGTTTGCCCGATCTCGCTTTATAGATCTCTAAATCCTTCTTTCGATTTCTGCTGTTCTTGAGAAAGTTTGTCATAGTCCTTCCTTTTACAGTAGGTGTGTTTCCAATTCCTTTGTTTGATTGATTAACTTTCATTATGGAGTATACACTAAAAATATTGTCGCACGAGTATATGAGAGAGTTACATCATTTAATTGCAATACTCTGTGCATTTCAAAGCCTGAATCGACAATATTCTTTAACTATATAAGATGGTATAATTTCACTTTATACCAAAATATTCTTTCCAGATTGATTAGATATGAAAGACATTGTTTAACTAGATCAGTACGAGTATCGTCCAATGTACTTAGAGTACAAATTTGTGGTCAACTTTTCTGATGATGGACTATACTATGGAAAGAGTATTTTCTAATATGCTCTTGAAAATGAATTTGGTTGTCATCAGACATGTTTGAGAGATACTTTCTTTCTAACACTACAGTTCTTTGAAAACTGTGAATGAAAAATGTTATATAGCATATCCAACAATGCACTAGATTATCATATTCAAACCATATATAGAAGGGCTGTTTTGGTAAGGGATCCAACAATGTAAAGTGACGGTTGTCTATTATCATATTCAATATATAGCATATTCAAGAAAAATATTTTGGTGCATATGGGTTATAAAATTTTAATCTCAATACGGCTTGCTACCATGAGGTGCTCTTTCTAAATATGGGTGCTTTAGTATCATTTGCGTCTCAGCACAAGTGACAACTTTATACTTTTTTATCCTATCGATCAGTATGAAATGATGAAACTTTGTTAATCATTAAATATATGAATCATAGCTCACCGGGTTTAACAGTGCCTTTCACAGCCACTAATATGATCTCTGTTCTAGGTCTATTTTGTTGATATATATCAACGACAAACTATGAAAGCTGAAAACCGATAGCTAAAATATATTAGTATATATAATATGATTAGTGGTTTGTGGTCGATGGGTAGAAACGCCCCATATGTATCATCATTGATTGTTCTGTGATTCAATGTGTATATAGCACTACTATCCAAAAGCTAAACAAATATTTGGTAAAATATGGGTATAGAAACAAAAGACAATATAGATGATAGTACTTTGTAATGTTTGGAGAGTGATGATTGTGTGATTCAAAATGTGTATATATATTAGGTGTGTATATAGCACTACTATTCAATATGGGTAATTGTTGTTTTGGTGTTTGTCTATATGTGTATATATCTATCTGTGTATATATTTGTTGTGCATAATGATGGTAGTTAAATCTGTGATGCTCAAATATTTTTTATTGTGAGCAATATAATTTTTACTTCATCTATATGACTACTATTTATTCAGGTATGCTTATCTAGGTTTTTTCATTTTGTGACCTTAAAATTTAGGTAGGGATAAGCATACGCATATTCGAATGGTTCTCAATTGGTGTGCTCTCAGTTGTTATTACTAAATCATTTGTCTAATTACACGATGTGTCTTTTGGTTCATTACTATTTTGGTTTATGTAGAATTTGTCAAAATATTTTATAGCTCTGAATTCATTTGATGTATTATGTAGGGTCTGAAGGTTAATGCAAAAAAGTCTCTGCTGTATCACGTTGTTGCTGTGTCTCTGGCAATTATCGTCTTCAAGTTCAGTCTGTGATCGTTATTCAGGTTTGTAATAAATTGTTACATTCTGTTTCAGTGTGATGGATATTGAAGTTTGTATTGAAATTTGGCTATATTTGATTATATATTTTTTTATAGAAAAAGTCAACTTTGTGATTTCGAATATCAATACATTGAATACTCTTCTTGCATTGTGGTTCTCACTTTGAGCTGTGTGACAATTGTACTATTTTTCATTCATGCTTAAACAATGAACAAATATGTTTTCTTATTTGCAGCTCATTCTTTTATTATGTAGAAATTAGTCTGCTTTGTTAATATAAACATGAAATATGCATTCATGAATTTTTAAAATTGGATGTTTAAATTGTTTGCTTAGGTATGGACCCTAAAAGAAATCTAAGCTGTGTAGCAAAAGGGAAAAGATTGGTAGCACCGTTTGACTACTCTCAGTCAAATCAAGTTCGCTCCGACAAGAGGCGATGCACCTTTTCATCGATTACAGAAGAGTCATCAATGTGTCATGAGACAACAACATCGTTGAAAAGTACTGAATTAAACCATAGTTATCTCAACAACAGACGTTTGTTTCGATCTGTTTCAGAAGAATCCTCGACATGGAATCAGACAGCACCACCATTGATTTACCCTGGATTATGCAAGACAGATAAAGAAAGTAGTGACGATGAAGATGCCGTGGAAGATTTACCAGGTAATTTTTGTGTATATATGGTAACAATTAATATTGGTAACTGGCCATATATTTTTGTGAAACATGTCAAGAAAGATGTATATATTACGTTGTGCACATATAGATAGAGTATATTTTAGTACTTGACCATAGATTTCTAAAAAGTAAGAATATTTTTTTTGATAATCAATGTAGGTGCTACTAGAACTGGTTTTGGTCAAGCTATGTACCAGAGAACTCGTGAAGGTGAATTACATATTCGATTATCTGGTTTTGGTTATTGGAATATCTAAATTTTTTACTATTGTTACTGCTTTGATTCTAATTTCTAACATAGTATATGATCTTTGTCATTGCAGATGTCGCAGTAGAGTATTTTGACTGTGGTGAAGATTCACACACATGTAGTCATTGCAGTGCTTGCTTTTGGTCGGATGAGACATTAAAGAAAAAAAATCAGAAATCAATTGATATATACAAATTGTTGTGAAAAAGGAAAAATTCAACTTCCATTATCAAATTCAACTCCTTATTATCTTGATCAATTATTGAATCCAAACAATGGTCAAACAAGCATATTATTTCGTGAAAATATTCGAGTTTATAATTCGATGTTTGCTTTTATTTCGATGGGTGCCAAAATTGATTACAATATAAATAATGGAACAGCTCCTTGCGTATTTAAAATATGTGGACAAGTACATCATAAAATGGCATCTGTACTGCCTTTTGAAGGAGAATGTCCTAAATATGCACAATTATATGTTTATGATAATGCTAATGAAATTTCAAACCGTATAAATGCCATTAATCCAAACAATGCAAATTCAAAAATTAAACCTGATATTGTTGAAGGATTAATCCATATGCTTGATGAGTACAATGAATTAACAAAAAAAATTTGGACAGTTAGAGACAAATTTGAGAATAATTCGCTGACTGGTTTTGACATGACTTTACTCGATCGACAAGTAACTGATAAAAAACAATACGAATTACCATATGCTTCTGATATTAGTGGTTTAGTTGTCGGTGATATCGGAGAATTTAATTCTAATAGAGATGTTATAATTGAATCAAATGACGGAAACTTAAAACGTATTTCTAAAATACAACCAAAATTAATGGCATTACAATATCCGTTATTGTTTCCATGTGGAGATGATGGATTTAAAATAAATATGAAATTAAAATCAATTGCAGGTGACAAAGATAGAAAATTAACAATGAACAAATTTGTATGTTACCAAATTCACGATAGAGAAAATCAATCAACTACTTTGTTAACAGATGAAAGATTATTTCAATAATATTTAGTTGATGCATAAGCAACCGTTGAAGAAAATCGTTTGGAATATATAAGATGCCATCAGCCAGATCTGAGGTGTGAAACATGGAATAATATATCTAAATTTGTTTCGGGTGGAATTGTTCAAGCCTCAGATATTGGGAAAAAAAATTTCTTCTTGGTTCTCACACCGGCAGTCCAAGAGATATGATAAATAATTATTAAGATGCAATGGCAATTTGTAAACAATACGGCAATCCGGATTTGTTCATTACTTTTACATGCAATGTTAAATGGCCAAAATTTTGAGATATTTTGAAAAAAATGGGCTACAAACCAGAAGATCGTCCTGATATTATTTGTCGAATTTTTAAAATAAAAGTAGATGATATGATTGCTTATATTAAATCTGGAGTACCATTTGGCGAAGTCTATGCTCACGTGTGTACAATTGAATTCCAGAAATGAGGGTTGCCCCATTCTCATATATTATTTTGGCTTTAAAATAAATACAAATGTTATACAGTTAATGATGTAGATTCCAAAATAACGGCAGAATTACCTGATAAAAATCTTAGCCCGCAGTTGTTTGAAATAGTTAGTCAATTCATGATTCATGGTCCTTGTGGTCAACTTGATTCAAATTCTCCGTGTATGCGAGACAAATTATGTACAAAATATTTTCCAAAACCATTTATTTCTGACACGATTTTTCAAACAATTAAGGCTCCTCAATATAGACGTCGTGATGATGAATCACGTTTTGTAGTTAAAAAAGGAGTCCATGTTGGTAATAATTATGTTGTTCCTTACAATGCTAATTTGTTGTTGAGATATAATGCTCATATAAATGTCGAATCGTGTTCTCAATCTATGTTAATAAAATATCTATTCAAGTATATAAATAAAGGACCCGATAAATCTCGCTTGTTAGTTCGTAATAATATAAATGATGAAATCCAAATTTATCTCAATTGTCGATATTTAACTCCTCATGAGTCTGTATGGCGTTTATTTGAATTTTTCATTCATTCTAGATTTCCTGCAGTTCAATATTTAAAAATTCATTTGCCCAGAGAACAAACTATTTGTTTTCATCAAACTAATTCTCTTGAAAATGTGTTAAATAATCCGAATATAGAAACTATTATGCTAACTGCTTGGTTTGAAGCAAACAAGACTTATAAAAAGGCAAAGAAATTAACATATACTCAATTTCCTACTAAATTTGTTTGGAATGATAATAAGAAATTATGGACCCCAAGGAAACAATATCGCGTACTTGGTAGAATAGCATATGTGCCGCCAGTTGCAGGTGAATTCTATTATCTTAGGATGCTTTTAAATATTCAAAAAGGATGTACCAATTTTGATTCAATAAAAACAGTCAATGATGTAATATACTCTACGTATCAAGGTGCATGTCGAGTCTTCGGGTTGCTAGATGATGATAAAGAATGGGCCGAAGCATTGTTGGAATCTACTTTTACTGCTACTTCTCCTCAAATTCGTTATTTATTCGTTACGATTATTCTATTTTATAATGTCTCAGATCCTCGAGATTTACTTGATGCATATTGGATTAACATGTCTGATGATATATCACACAAAATGGGATCAAATTTTAATATGCTAAATCTTACCATACCCGAAGATGAATTAAAAAATGCTGTTTTATATGAACTCGAAAAATTGTTTAACATGTCCTCCAGTACTTTAAAAGATCATCAATTACCAATGCCAAAGACACAACAAATACGTCGACTTGACAATAGGCTTATCAGAGAAGAATTAGATTTTGATTGTGAAGTGCTAAAACAAAAACATTCTGACCTAATGATTGCACTAAATAGCAGTCAAAAAATGATATACAATGAGGTGATAAAAGCCGTCGAACAAAAGAACCCAAGATCATTCTTTGTTTATGGTAGCGGAGGTACAGGAAAAACCTTTTTATGGAATACTATAATTTTTAGATTAAGATTTGAAGACAAAATTGGTTTAGTTGTTGCTTCATCAGGCATTGCTTCATTATTACTTCCGTTAGGCAGAACAGCTCATTCACGTTTCAAAATAAAACCAATTATAGATAAAGATTCAAATTGTAATATAAATAAACAAACAAATCTTTCTAATTTAATTGAAAAGGCTGAATTAATCGTTTGGGATGAATCTCCTATGTGTAATAAATGGTGTATTGAATCAGTAGACAGAATACTGCGTGATATTTTGTCAAAAAAAGATGAACTGTTTGGAGGAAAGACTATTCTATTCGGTGGAGATTTTGGACAGACATTGCCGGTCATACAAGGTGGTAGTAAAGAACAAGTCATTCAAGCATCGTTTAATAATTCATATTTGTGGCCTAACATTACAGTATTTTATCTAACTGAAAATATGAGATTATCAACGATTGGTTTAAGTAGTATAGAAAAAAATGAAATCAAAGATTTTGCTGAATATATACTACAAATAGGGGAAGGTCCATTAGAATCGAAATTCCCTACAGGTGATCCTGATGTAAGTTGGATTGGCATACCAGAAGAATTACTTACTAATCCTACAATTCATCCTATAGAATCGATTTTTCAAGCAACATATCCCAATTTTTTAAGTAAATATAGAGATGCAAATTATTTAAGAGAGCATGTTATAGTGACCCCAAAAAATATAATTGTTCATGAAATAAATAATTATGCACTTAAATTATTACCCAGTGATAACAAATCATATTTTAGTTCGGATTCAATTTCATACAATTCAGGTAATAGCGATAATATAAATATTTTATATCCCATGAAATTTTTGAACAAACTTGAATTTAGTGGATTACCTACGCATGAACTAATATTGAAAATTGGCATGCCTATTATGTTATTAAGAAATTTAGATCAGATACGTGGTCTGTGTAACGGCACAAGGTTGATTGTGACAAAGTTGTTTGAAAGATTGATTGAGACCAAAATACTAACGGGAAACAATATGGGAGAAAAAGTTCATATTCCAAGGATAGTATTATATGCAACGGAAACTAAATGGCCATTTACGTTTAAAAGACGTCAATTTCCTGTCAGGCCATGTTACGCAATGACAATAAACAAGAGTCAAGGCCAGTCATTAAACCAAGTAGGAATATATTTGTCAGAACTAGTTTTTACTCACGGACAATTATATGTAGCGCTATCTAGAGTTACGTCAAAAAAAGTCTTAATTTTTTTATAAATAATGGTGACGACATTCCTAATAATTGTATGAAAAATATTATCTATAAGGATGTGTTGCAAGATTTATAACCATTTGTATTTTGAGATAGAATATACATATTTTAAATACTGCAAATGCTTTAAATATACATGCTTTCATAGTTATCTCTACTTTCACACTACTAATTTCTCTATTCATATACATACACACACATACATTTACAATTTGTATATATTGATGGTCATGCTATTTTTTTTCTTTTCAAAATCAACCTTGAATGCTAGATTTCTATATAACAACCATGGTCTAACCGTTCAAATGAACAATATGACCAGCGATCTCATACTGCAGATTTGCGAGATTCTATTTTTGATAGGTTTGTGGAGGTGGTTGAAGGCGAGATCACTCTTTTCTCTCTCTCACATATCTTCTCCCATCTCCGTGAATCACCTTCAACCTCCCTCCATCGATTCTATATTCATAGTCTCCAGCTGCTCTCTTTCTCATGTGATATCACCATTTATTCCTCTCTCTATTTTTCTTTGATACATCAATTAAATGTCTTAATTCGTTACTAATACGAATTAAAAACAATTCAAATAGTGAATCTAATCCTCACAATCACCACCCTCCACTTGGTTCAACGAGTCTTCACCTTCAAGCAGCTCAAAAAGGGTGTGAGCATGCCGCAAGGAGGGAGGAACTCACATCTAACCAGTTCGTCCTCCACCCTCATTTAGCAGGCACTACTTTCCATCTTACTTAATTCATCTTCATTCCATTTTCTATCTGCAGGTAATCGTTTGATTTATGTGTTGATTAATCATGAGCTTTACAATTTGGGGTCTTCAATTTTATAATTTGCATCTATTTTATTGTTATAGAAGGATTGGCCCTTCTGCTGCAAATCGAAAGTGAACCTCATAATAATGCATAGCATTACATAAGGTGAGCTTTTTTCTGTTATTATTAATTGCCTTAATTTGAACATTATTATTGTCT
This sequence comes from Geum urbanum, assembly GCA_946800695.1. NCBI lineage: Eukaryota > Viridiplantae > Streptophyta > Magnoliopsida > Rosales > Rosaceae > Geum > Geum urbanum. The sequence goes on from OX327002.1 coordinate 62,151,269, forward strand.
TGAGTTGGTTTAATTAGTGTAGTCTGATTAAGTTAATAATGAATATCGATGTCCATATTCTTGGTGATGACAAAAAAGATTGGTTCTTTGTGATTTAGAAGAATATAAAGATTGATTCTTTTTTTCCTTAATCATTCACAGGACTTTTCCTTTTCTCGCTGTAATCGCTTTTGGATTCTCATTTGAATTGTTGCAAGTATTCTATGGTATTCTGTATTGGAGTTTCATAGTGATGTTCCAGAAATTTGTGGCCGCCAAATTGGTGAGTATAGTTTAGTTGCAATGTGAAACATATCATATTCTATCACTATAATTATAATGTGCATTATGATTTATCAAACATATATATATCGGTCATCTCCTGTAATTTATTTGGAGAGTTTTGCATTTTAATGTAGATGGTCTGATATGGGTTGAAGAATGGAACTATTTACTATATGTTATGTCTTCAGAATTTTTATCACTTTTGTATAGTGACTACATGCTTACGTCTCAGACAGAAATTTCGTACTGTGATGGAAAACTCTTAGAGCCTCAAGATCTTCGTAACCTCGCCATTTCTCAGGTATTCGATTACTTGGTCATGATGAAATGTGATAGTTGTTATTTTTCATGTCAATGTTCCTAACTGGTTTTTTGAAATATCAATAGGTTGATTATGCACTAAGGAAAAATTCGATGAGAATGAGTTATTGATTTGGTCAACTATGGGAATAACTATCCTCAGCAAGTGCACCATAAAGCATCCTCGATTCCAGTTGATGCAAACACCGGCTGCAGTGATGGGTTTAAATAGCTCTACTCGCTTGATCCAAATTCAAATGTAGTTGTTGGAGCTCTAGATATATACATGGCTCATGGTGATGTCTTTGTAGCAAGATACCCAATGTTTTTGTAGCAAACTCCAAATTTGAGTATATACATGATTCATGATGATGTAATGAGTTATATATCTTAGGATTATGACATGGTGTAACTTCTATATCATTTAATATAATTTCAGTTGGACATCAATTCAGTGATGTATTGTTTAAATTCTAATTCAAGTGAAGTTTATGTATGTTATGATACAACTTTTTATATTTAATGGTGTAACTTTTTATCACTGCTCATGTTTAAGTAGAAATTAAATAGTATTAAAATTGCAGTAACACAATGCTCATGTTTAAGTAGAAATTAAATAGTATTAAAATTACAGTAACACAATGCTTAAAACTATGTATATTAACAGCTTCTCTACATTGTTTTACGACAATTCAAATAAAAAGATATCATAAGTGGTTTATCAAAGACATCATATAGTATAGTAATCGTGGTAAAACTGCCCCAACAAGGCGGCAGCCACCTAGTATACATACATATGTATGTATCATGTATCTGTTGCATATATCGTTTAGCTAGCAAGCTGGGCACGTTGCTTCAATTCTCTTAACGAGAACGATCTAGTGCATGCATGCGAATGTGTCAACAAGAATCAATTACGTATATATACGAATAAATAAAGTTAATAAACTAAAGCCAATCTTTATTCCTATCTTCAATCCACACACATAGAGCCGGACCTAACATTTTTAGACCCGAAATGAAAACAAAAAATGATGTTCGTCATGGTGGTTAAGAAAAAAAAAGTGAATCATATACTTCAAAAACTGAAAATGTTCAAGCTAATACAAACCGAAATATTCCAACAGAACTCTAAACAAAGAAAAGGAAAAATCTTAGGTCCAAAAATTGAGGCCCTCGGACGATGTGATACCACACATTTATCCCAATCCATCTCCGAACCCAGCACAAAACTAGAAAGCAGCTAAAAAGATAGACGACATGAATATCAATAAACAATATCTGCAAAAAGTAAAAACAGTCCAACAAGCAGCAAATGCCAACCGAGACATCTCAATTTATCTGCAACATATATCGGAAGGTCTTTTGCATGCAGTGTTGGAGATCGACCACTTGTCCGCTAAACATGGAGCAATGCGATATATACAACAAAATCTATGCTTTCTTTGGTTCACGTACGGTACGTACTTCATCTATTGGTTTTCATGAAGAACACACTACATGCATCTTGATTAATGATAATTATCAACTCCTTACGTACGTACTACGTACTCAAACATCCGTCGGAGGAAATTGCTAGCTAGGAACACTGATACTGCTTCTTCTGATTAGAAACTTGGTAGGAATAGAGTTAAATGAGATCTTCGAGTGAAAGAGAGTAGCTAGATTCAATCAATTCTGATTTCCAAACGATTAAGTAATGGACAGAGAACAAAAATGTGAAGAATTACCACATGTTCGTTGGTCGGACTGGATTTTGTTGGGGGTAGCTAGGGTGTCAAGGGTGACTAGGGTCCCAATATTACTCTCGCTAGGAGATGGAGAGTGACAGGGACAATCCAAACCTCCAAATCTGTTGCCCATCCCATAATTCTTGAATCGATGATCGATTCCTCATTCTTATGATAGGAGGGATGCATCTTTGTTTCTATTCCGACATAGCACGCACAAAGACACCAAACCCAATTAACTACTTTTGCACAAATTTTTTAAGAAATTGCGAAGATTCTCCAGTGAACTGGGTTGAGCGTGAACCCGCTCACTTTTCAACAGTACAAACAAACGTATACCATTGACTTCATCTTAATGGCCGACATTGCTTTGTCGGTAACCTGCTATTTATCCTAAGCGCGTGGAGCAAGCGAATGTGTGAACTACAAAACAAATCTACTCTCTTTAGTCTTTCATCATAGTTTAACCTCAATATACAACTCTCTACGGGTGTTATATACTAAGTGGTTGCCCGTCCCGTTAGAGCAATGTTATCCATACTCTTTCGGTTTGAGAAGGGAGAAACGCGATAGAGAGAAACATGATAGAGAGAGGGAGAGCAACAACACAAATTTTTATATACCATGAATCACTTACACTCACAAAAATGTTTATATATAGTATGAATTTTTTGATAAGCAACTGGGTGCATCGCACTGAACGCAAAAAGTCTAAAAAGGCTAATATGGGAATGACTACAAAGTCATTTATGGAAATCAAATTTAAGTTGTAAGACTTGGAATTTCTCTCTTGAATAGTTTCCACTTTCTTCCTCTTCCTCTTGGCAACGACACATTCGACATACTGAAGCTGTTGTTTCTTTGTCTGATTAGGAGTGCCACAGTTGACTCTCTCAGTAGTTACCTTACATAAACTAATGGAGCCCTTTGGTGTTGTCTAAGAAATTAACATCTAAGAATTGTAAGATCAGAAAGAAAGATGTTAGTATTGATTACGTAAACTAATGGAGCCCTTTGAAGCTATGTTGTTTACACCTTACACAAACATCTTACAATCCTTTGGAGCTCTTTTCTTTAAATGCGAGTTTTGATTATGTAAACAAATCAAAACTTGACAAAGTGTTGAACAATCCAAAATGACGGAAGATTGTGTACCTGAAAGATCGTCAAGTTGTTGCTTCTAGGTATATGAGATTTTAGCTGATAGAGATCTGAGAAAAAAAGAGTGGTTTAAGACATTGAATTGAATGAAAACGAAAACAAAAAGGAGAAAATGAAGGCCATCATCTTAAATTGAAGCATTCCAATTATCTACTTCTAACAATACCCAAATCCATAAACTGATACACAAATCACACAAAGCCACAATATCATCGTGTACAACAGAAGCCGTAGAACATTTCCATCTCACAGTTAAACTTTGAATCCTCATGTAATACTTAATTTCCAGAAATTCGATGACACTACATAATCTAACAGCTGAAAGGGTGATATCATTACCTTCATGGTACCAACTCTCCTTCCAAATCTTTGAGTCAAGGAATCAATTGTACCTTTCAGTTCTAGTGCAGGTCGACCAATGCCTATAAAGGCCTCCCGTATCCAAGGACAATCAAAGCTCAATATGTTATGGCCCACCCTTATACATCTTGCACCCCTCAAAACATTAAATGTCTGTAAATCTCAACAGTTCCATCATCAAATCCAAAATAATAAAAAATTATACAGCAAATTTCAGTCAAGCTAATAACGTATCCATACAATTATGATTCCATTCCTCAACCTATGAACAACCGAAAACTAAAATCAAGCAAATATTCTTAACCAAATTCTAAATTAGAACTTATATTCATACTTCAAAAACTATTTAATCATCTTTAACAATGTCCAAGCCACAAAACACAAATTCGAGAGAGAGGGAGAGAAGGGAAGAAACCTGGCTTATACGATTTTTAGGAGGCTGTGTTAAATTCGTCAAGGGAACGACAGGGAGAGGTTAATTTGTTCACTCTCTTGGGAATGATAATCGGGTTTATATCGCAAGGAGCTCACCTCTTCGGAGACGATGAGTAGCAAACAGTATATGGAGGCGTGAGATAGGTGTTAAGAGTGGGATATCGAGAGCGCGAAGAGGATGGAGAGAAAGAGAGGCTGAGAGAAAGATGGCAAAAAGGGAGGCGTGAGATAGCTCGGATGATCGAGAGGTTGTGAAAGGCTGGACTGTGAAAGGCTGCGATGTGAGAGTGAGATTAGGTCTGGAAACTAGACGAAAGGACGGAGGAGTGATCTGTTTGACTTTAGCCGCACGCTTGGTATGCGTGTGAACAATATATCAAAAGTGTGAACAGTAAGTTCGTGTCCGTTATATAGTAAATGGTATGGGATGGTTTCTGAGAATTTTGGGGAGTAATGGGTGCTGTAGAGCCATAGAGGTGATAAAGAGTATAAGTTGTTCTAGATTGTCTAGTGGGTTTTCTTCTCCGTTGCCTAACTTCAAAGCCCAACAAACATTTGAGCCAATGTCTCCGGTGGCTTCCTCTATTGGGTCAAAGGTAGTGGTCCGATCAAACGAGAAAACATCTCATCGATGAACAAAGAGGTTGCGGAGGGTTCAATTCATTGGATGATCTTATCTTCGGGCTTTGGGTCGGATCCGGGCCGTGGAGCAAGTTCTACAATCACTACCAGTATTGCTTCGGCAGCAAGGGCCTCACTCCCCAGACGGGTTTTCCGGCCAATTTGGACACATAGTCCAGAAAGCGACGCTCCAGAATCGTCACAGGTGTTGATCGGTATCGAGTAGGAACTCTTCACCTCCTCCCCCCACAACTGGGGAGGTGATTGCTTGCACCGTTTCAAATTTGGCCTTTCAAATGTCGTTGACCGTTTGACTATCATGTTCTTACGAACACCAAACCCGTTGGGGACATATCAGATCGAGAATTCTTAAGCTTTCTCTCGATCTAGTATAAAAACAAAAAACAAACAAAATTACCCATAAAATGGTAGAAGTAAAAATCTAAATTCAAGGTTTAGGGTTAGGTGTTAGTGTCTAGAGTTTGGTTTGATGATATTTAAAAATTATTATTTTTAAACTTCACGGTAAAATTTGTTTCTCCTAAACTGTTAAAAGTAAAATTGAATTGCAAAAAGAAAATCCAAAAATATATGGTTTAGATTAATTATGTAGTTTTTCAACGGTTAAATCAAGCTCCGTGATTTTTCCTTGTCTTATAAATGGAGGTCAAACATAATTAAGAAAATACTTATATACCCCTGCAGTGGGTTATGGTTACTTTCTTATAAGTGTTGTACGTGAATTGATTATAGTTGTCGAATCTTTTGACACAATAATATGGATGTGTACTTCACGAGAACATTAATGTGGAAACTTTGTCTCAATTATTTTCCACATAATGGCTAATCTCATTTTAGTCATAAGGGTATTATAGTCACCATGGTTAAAAGCATGGATCGTCATCAAATTCAAGTCGAAAAAATCTGAATTTTTTACAGTGTGTATAGATTGTTCCAAAAATCTTATCCAACTCTCACTTTTGCAAAATTATTTTTCCTTTGCGATTTGGTATCAAAACGTGTTATGTCTCTATATAACCAACTAATGCAAGTAATCAACATTAATAGCCATGTACACGATTGAAGCAATACAAAAATTCAAAATAGTTCAATGAGATAATAAATCATGCTCAAGCGTGCATTACATATTAATTAGCGAAAATAGTTAAAATGCACTAGCTTCGTCAGAGTTCATTTTGACGTCAGTCAATAAAGTCAAACTCAAAATGTTTATATTGATTATATTGCCCTTTGTATAAACCGTATTATATCAAGTTCTTATATAATTTAAGTACGTGAGCACAAGTACAATTACCCTCAGCCGAATTACAAATATCTATATAAATTTTACAACTTCAAAGTCCATCTCATGTGTTTTCCTTTGATAATCAAACAAATAATCATAGAAAAAAAATAAAGGGCAAAATAGACAAAATGCAACTATCTATGGCAAAACAACGTCGTATTGAATGAGTGATGGAGACCTCAAGTTAGTGTAATCAGTTGCAGACTTCGTAGTAGCTCAATGGGATCAATTCTCACTTCAGCGCATTCTTTTTCTTTTGTTGTTGGGTTCCCCTCGTCATTCCTCTCTCAGCCATAGTCTATCAGACGACGAAGTGGAGAGCATCGGCTCCCTCTCTTTCGTCCACTCCTCAACACGGGCTCCTCCCTTAGCTCGAGATATCTCTCATCCTCGTAAGTCTCTCTACTTAACCTTCGATGGGTTTTCAAATTCGTATAACTGTTTCGATATTGTTTCTGCAATGTTTTCATTTGTGACACCCAATTCGTATATGGAAATATGGATTTCTAATTTTTGTCTGTGTCAATTTGTTTGTTAGATAACAAGAAGCGTGGAGCTTTGTCTAAGACTAAGGATGGGAGCCCAGATATGTCGAGTGTATGCCTTTTGACTTTCCATCTAAGAAGCCTCAACTGAAACCATGTTGTTGGATGCATCAACTGTCCCAAATACTCAAATTTGGCCTACTACTCCACGTCATTCCCCTGAGATTTGAATACAGATTTCATATACCCATCAAACACCAGCCGTACCGATATAGCAAGAGAGTCTCATGAACAAAGGAATAACCAGAAAAATTGACAGTAGAAACTCGCACTAATAAATTAAAGTCCAATTTCGATCACATTGCACCGCGAAACAGAGCACAGAGAAGCTACGTACAGATGGAAGCAGACTACGCTCTCACATACAAAAATCAACAAAAATCAAATTAATGTTTCACAAGAGCTGAGAACCAAGCAATGCTTCACTGAATCGAATACGCGGAGCAATCACAGTACTAAGTAACGTCCCAAATATAAACCTAGATGAACCCAACACCCCAACATATCAAAATCCCGTATCTGAAAAACCATCGTAATTGACCAATCAACGATTAACAATTTCAATCTTCACACATAGCTAGCTTAGAATCGCCAAATTAATCGAACAAATTTCATCGCCTAGTGCAAATTTAAAAGTTTACGCTAAGCACAATCTAAAGATTCGGCTAAAAAAAATTAAGAGATAAATAGGCGAGTGATTATCTGAGAAATTAAGGATAACCAAGTATCTGATTACCGGAATGTTATTTCATTTGAGAGAGAGAGAAGTTTTTCAGTTTGATGACTCGGTAATTTTCTTTGAATAACCGACTGAAGCCGTATTTACGCGCGCATGATTACAAGCGCCCACGCGTTTTTCACCGGGTTCAGCACACCAGCCTTTGACACTCCGATTCACATCTATCATTATCGAATATATCAATGCTTCCTAGCAAAACCAACTTATATCACTAATGAAGTTTCAATGCACATGTCAATAAACGTAGGCTAGTGAAACACTCTAATTAAGAATGCTTTTAGGATACAAGTTTGAAATTACGAATGATCAAGTTTGTTTGAATGCTTTTTAAAGTTGTAATAAAGTTGAATGTACGACGAACTTAAAATATTTATGCCGGTTGTAAAAATATTGTACATACAACTGTTCTCTTGAAATTTGTATATTGTGCCAGAAAAGCTCACGATCATTTCTAATTTATCTAGATAGCAAAGATATTTGATTCACAGTTTTTGAAATTCGTCATTTTACAAAGTACCGGAAAATTAGGGATTGGAAATCTATGTTAAACATGTGTTCTACAAATTAATAACTTATCACTATCTACATACAGTCTACACTTTGTCAAAGAATACAATTCTGACTAATGAACAAATTTAACTAAATGAAACCAAATATTTATAAATAATCAAATGGAATCAAATGAATAGCTTGGAATACCTAACTTGGTTTATAACTTTATATAGCCGGCGCCATTAGTTTTTCCCGGAATTTGGAGACCCCTTGCAGCCTTCTCGACGACTAGGTTTCTTTAAACGACAGGGCTATGTCGTAGTTTGAATAATATTGAAGGTCTTTAGTGTAAGCTAGATTACTCAATGACTAATATATGGCATAGCAAGCCATTTTCTATAATGATTTTTCAATGGTTACGATATTCCTTGCATCCTCCTGAGACTTTGTATGCCAAAGCACGTCCACTTGACTAATTTCTAGCTTCAATTAATATTCCTTGTTACTTTATTCGACCAGCAATTTTTTATATCAATACCGTGTCGTTTGAACCTCTCTTACAGCCAACTGGTCAGCGAGCTAGTTTTTAATCTGAAACTTGAAAGTACGTGTTGGCTACTGCATGGGCAGAATGGAGATATCTATCTAATATATTTTAGGATTTTTAGCTGAAAATGGAACTCTACTTACCTTAATGGCTACTGCATGGGCAGAATGAAGATATCTATCTAATATATTTTAGGTTTTTTAGCTATAATGGTGATAAAAATAAATAGCATTAATCTGATAACAGTTTACTGTACGTCAATCAGATAATGAGATGTTACTAAAGCAAGATAGATGCGTGCAGAGATCAAGTACATACACTAGATTGATGAATACGTAATCCGGAGGTAGGTTTCCTGACCAAATGTATCGATCATATTAGAGAAAGATGCAAGTTTTAAGTCATGGATTGTACTTGCCATAATGACTAGTCAGCTTTCCAATAGCAAAACACCACAATTTTGAATTCTACGCAAAACAAAGGAAGACCAGCTCAAAGAAAAATTAGGCAACTAGCAAGCTAAGAGCCTACCCCACCCTCCAAGAGTTCCTTCAGTACTCACAATATATTTCTATATATATTGTAGGTTTTAGCATCCATATCCTACTACAATTGCATGGCACTTCAACTCCAGCAATACATTTGACGCTTCTTAATTATCTGCCTCATCGATCATCATCTCTATATATTAAATTAACTCGATCATTGCTTCAGAGAGATTCCAACATAAACCTAGCTAACATGGCTTCTAAAGAACATGTTTGTGACAATTACTTGAGTTTGAAGCCAGAAGAAGCAAGTCTCCTTCAGCTTGTTCGGTTCCTGTTCTCCTCATCTTCTACAGGGAAGAGAACATTCATCGATTGCTCGGAGGAGGAAGGGAAGAAGGGACAGAACTTTGAACGGAGGTGGATAATCTTCATCTCTGTTGTACTGCAATGGGTCCTTCTTCTCTGCGGTGCTCCCTTGGCGAGAATAGGGGATATGCTCGAGAAATGGCTCAATCTGGTTTCATCAAACGGCGGACCTGTCATGCTCTTCATGAACTGGTTAAGAGGTAATGGATATATAGCTAGCTAACTACGCTCATCCATGTAGCTTGAATTGTTTGTGTATGCATGCATTTCACTTGTTCAATTACCTGAATTTCCATTGTTAATGTTATTTAAATTAATTGTTTGTTTCAAAACCAATATTATAGATTTATAGAGTCAAGTCATCAAGAGATCGAGACCATGCATGCATATATATAAATAGTTAAATTGGATTATGTTCACCTCTGATGGATGTCGTCAATGCATGACTCCAAACAAGAACTTAACTGAATTAAAATGGTATAATACAACAGGAAAGGTCCTAACGCCCGATGCATTATCATCCACATCGGTGATCGGAAATCTTGACCGGCGAATCGAACTAGATAGCACCATCAAGCCTGAGAATACAAGATACAAAGCGGCTCTCTCCGTTATGGCATCTAAGCTGTCATACGAGAACAAAGACCTCATTCAATCCGTTGTCAATAGTCACTGGAAGGTGTGTGTATATATATATTGCTACATACTTCATGCTGCCGGCCTCTTGCTTTACTAGATGATTGATTTGTGGAACTCATTATTTTCTTTTTGTCTTCATGTTTTTTTGATATGCAGATGAAGTTCTTGGGATTTTACGACTTCCGAAACGGTAAGGAAAAACATCTACTTGATTTACTAGGCCCTCTTGCATTATCATTTTTGTTTATATATATATATGTCTTTAGCATTTCGTCCATCTGTAATTACTAATTAGTATATAATAATAAAAATCAAGTCCATGTACGAGAATTTAACTCACAAATGGTGGACAACTTAATCAAGCGATCACACATTCACACCATAGTTTATCTCTTAATTAATAAAGTTAGTCCTCCAATAATTAAACACCCCATGCATGTTCCGTGATATCATATATACTTCTTAATTTATACAAAGAGCAATTGCGGAGGCCGGGAGACAAAGTAATCTGATCGATTTGGATCCGAAAATAATTGACAACTGATGTTGAGTGTAGACTGTGTAGTAGAATTAGAGAAACTGAGATTGAGAAAGAAGTAAGACTAGAGATTAAGAAAATTGTAAATGAATGAAAATAAACTTTTACTTTAGAGCTATTTCAAATACTAATTTTATGAAAGTAAACGGAATTTTTTTTGAGAAACTAGTTAGTTTGGGCTGCTCTCAAGTCGAAGACTAATTAGCATGGCCCATTTTACAGGTTACCAAGGACAAGATTCAACACAAGCTTTCTTGTTCAAAGACACAGTGTCCGATCCTAACTTGATCGTGGTGGCATTTAGAGGCACTGCTCCTTTCGACGCTGATGCATGGAGGACAGACCTGGACCTCTCATGGTGCGAGTTCAGCAAATTCGGCAAGACCCACAGTGGCTTCATGAAAGCTCTCGGCATGCAACCAAACCATAGTTGGCCACAGGAAATTGATGCACTACCAGGCAATGACCAAAATCCTAAGTTCGCTTACTATACAATCAGACAAATGCTGAAAGATTTTCTGGAAGAGAACAAAACTGCCAAGTTTATTTTGACGGGGCACAGCTTAGGGGCTGCATTGGCAGTTTTGTTTGCAGGAGTGCTTGCGATGCACGATAGCGAGTATGCCTGGATGCTGGAGAGGTTGGAAGGGGTTTACACTTTTGGACAGCCTAGGGTAGGAGATGAAAAGTTTGGGGAGTTTCTGAAGGACAAACTTAGACAATATAGTGTCAAGTATTCGAGGTATGTTTACTGCAATGACTTGGTTCCCAGGGTACCTTATGATGATAAAGCCCTCTTGTTCAAACACTTTGGGCCAAGTCTTTACTACAACAGCTGCTACAGAGGGAAGGTCAGTATCCCTACGTAATCACTCACCGTCGAGTACTACTACTACCTGTACTATTACAAACACAGTAACACAAAAATGTGTTTTTGATTTGAAACAGGTTATTGAGGAGGAACCCAATAGGAACTACTTTGGCTTGCAGTGGTTCATACCGAAGAACCTGAATGCCGTCTGGGAGCTGATAAGGAGCTTTATACTACCTTTATTTAGGGGTTCAGAATACAAGGAAAGTTGGTTTATGACATGTTGGAGGCTAGTTGGACTCGTATCTCCAGGATTGGCAGCTCATGCTCCGCAAGATTATGTCAATCTTACAAGATTGGGATCCCTGCTTCACTTACAGCCTTTCAAAACACTACCTAAAGGAAGTCCTGAAGTTAGTCATGTAAAACTTTGAACAGAAAAGCATATATAGCACACAGCAGGCCGACGCTCAATTAATCACTTTAAATATATTTAGCCAAGAATAGTATATCTTATTGCTGTAAATGAAACTAGCTTTAAGCTCAAGTTGATGATAGTATTTCAATTTGGACAACACATTCATAATGGAAAGGTATTTCACAAAGCACATATATAGCTCAAGAGTTTATAATATACATACACAAGCATTATTAGTCACTGAATTCCCCAAGAATTGCTTACTACGATCCTAGTCATCTAAAACTGAACTTGAGGTATCGGTGCTTCATGCCACTAAAAGAGCGTGACAATGATTTAGTGTCAAAATAGTAGGCTAACTGATATACACCATTCACGCATGTTCTGATTCTTTATAACTCATTTACTTAATCTGTAAAGAGATAAAAATGGATGTCATCAGCACTACAAGTTAAAGAAATAAGCATAAGAATCAAGAAAAGGCTCATATCATGTATTTGGATAATGATAGATGTTATTGTTTTTTCGGTCAATATATAAACACATCAGAATCAATTTGTTCATAAAAACAACAGATACTAGAAAAGAAGATATAAGAGTTGGTTTGGGAAGTTACAATAAAGTAGAGACAATTACCTTGCTTTATAGCTCAAGTGGAACTACAAATGGCTCGATGAGGCATTAGAAGGCATGACATGTAAAACAACCACTCAAGGAACCCATCTGACGAGTTCTAAGAATTGACAGAGATTTACATGAGGTTGTCCCATCTTGTTTCTGCTTGTCTGACACTGAGCTTCTCATGTCTTGAGCTTTCTTCTGTGCCGATCTCAACTTATTCATGATTTTATCCATGGATGATGACCTCTTCTTTTCCAGCTTCATCTGAAACATGTTAGAGAATATCAGGAACTGAGCACAATAATGCCGGTGTAACACACGCATTAATCTGATATTTTGATATAAAATCTTCCCCTACAATTTTTATCATTTAGCAATCACTATAAATCTGTTGTTCTCCTAAATTGCCTAGGACAGAACATTTGGGTAGCAACACAGTATAGAAACATATTTAGAGAAAAGGAAGACCTCTAGTTTCCGTATTGCTGCCTCAGCTTTTGCCTTTTGTAGGTTCTCCCATGCAGTGATTTTGGCTTCTTCCCTTTTAACTCTGTAGAAAGAAAAAGATGTTAGCATTTCCACATTAGTATATATAGGTATGGACGCGTTCTAAAATAGTCAGCTCACTTAAATCACGAGTATCTTCTCTATTTATTAGCAATCACATTGAAGATTAAGACAAATCCACTCTCTCCTACCACTTATATTATTGGGTTTTTTCATAAGCTTAGATGAATCCAATTTTGGCTATCTATAGTCAGCTACATTTTCCACTGAACTTCGAAAATTTAATGAACAAAAAAGCATTTCCATTTGCATACATACTTTGAGTTGGTTTTTGCTGAATCAGAGAGATCCCAAGCACACGATCGAACGTCAGCATCTTTCTTTTTCCATCTATCGACAATATCAGAGCCCTTCCCAGATATACGAGTTTTATGTTTTTTGGACCACCTTGTCACAGTGACCCGTTCATCTACCTGCACATCTCTGACTTCCAATTTCAAAGACGCTGCACTCTGCATTTCCTCAATAGGGAAGGAAGAGGAGGCGGAAGCAGAGTAATCAGCTCCCTCCTTTGGAGATGAGTGGATACTATCATCAGGGCTCATTTGGGTCGCCATGTCCCTCCTTGAAACTGCACGAGATACATTGGTCGCTGCATCCTTGACCCCATCAAGCTTCTCATCTGGGAAAATATACAAACACCCCCTAGAAATTATTAAACCAAACCACCTTCACCTTAGTCATATCTATGAAATAATCCACTGTACATAACATGGAAACAAGTCCAATTACACTCAATATGCACTCAGCTCAATAATCTTCACATAAACAATGCTGACAATAAACTGTCAAACAACATGTACGGATACATTACCTTGCGAATCAGGCAATGATGACTGTTGGTCCTGTCCCTCCAAGCAACCATGCACACTAACAGAACGAGCAATGCAAGGCTCTGCCCGAACAGGAAATGCTCCATTGTGAGCACCGGAGGAGCGGAAGGCCAATCCATCCGCCGCCATAACACCTGCCGAAAATGGAGAACCAGCCATGAAATTAGAGACATTACTCCCATCAAACATTGGCATTGCCGGAGAGTAGAGTGAATAACACGCAACCCCGGGCGGGCCAAGCGGGCCGCTCTTGGCCTTGGGCCTCCTCTGCGCCGGCTGATTCGACGCCCTCATCACGCAGTCACCCTGTACTGGACTGAAAATCCACCTCTCCGCATCTTCCCACTTTGACGGTAACGTCCTTCCGTTATTAAAGGGCAACATTGCAGCACCACTTACATTACTACTACTATTTTTCCGTCCCAAATTAGCATTGGCCGGAATTCGCTCGGAGCTCCAACCTTTCTGGACTCCGAGACTGTTATGCCGGTAAGTTGGAGTTCCGGGACTTGTTGCGAATGTTCCGGACTTGCGTGACGTCATGGAGGTCTTCTTTAAAGTCTCCAACCTCGGCGATGAAGCAGTAGCATGGTTCAAATCCAATGAAGAGGGCCTCGCCCTGTCTACCTTCTTCGATAGAGCTTCAGATCTAGATCGACGCTCCTGGCATTCTACACAAAACAAATTAAAAACAATGTGAAAAACTCATGAAGAGACTGATTTTGATTTTGAAAAGGACTGGAATATATGGACGAAAATCGGACGGCTGACCTTTCAAGGCAAGAGAGAAGGAGCTTCGTGCGGAATCAAGAGGTAAATCCGCGTCATCGTTGCCTTGTTTTTGAGCTGTGATAGTGAAATCGAGTCACATCGTAGTTTGAAAAAAAATTGGAAAAGAGAGGAGAGAAGAGAGAAGAACAAAGCGACGTCGTGTCGTGTCGTGACTACTACTACTACCTTTGGACTTTTCTGCTTTTCTGGATAGACGGGGATGGCGGAAAGCGGATTTGTTCGGATCTGGATCGCGATCTGGACCACTGGAGCTGTCGTGACGGGGCTCGTGAGCTGCCGAGTTCTGCATTAAAACAAAAATTAAAAAAAGCACATTGTCAAATTAGAGACGAGTTGAATAGAGTGAGAGATTGATAGCATGCAATTTAGTACCGGAGAGATCTCGGAGGCGGTGGAGTCGTCGTGGTCAAGGGCTTCGGAGGCGAAGGAGCAGCGGTCAACGGAAGCGGAAGCGGAAGAGGAGAAGAGGCTGGACTCGAGTGTGTAAATGACTGAGTCCGGGCTCGCGTCTCGGACTAGTCTTAAGGTGGATCTCTGCTGCTCCGGCATTGTCAAATTTTAACTGCGAGCTGTGTTCACATTGGGAGAGTTGACGACGACGAACGGGGAGGAGAAAGATTCGCTTATTTGTTTTTTTTTGGGGTTTAGGAGAAGAACATTAGAGATATCAAATTTCATGTTCTTTAGTGTCTCGTTGGCTGTCCGAGCCCAACAAAAATAAGTGTATAAATTACTGCCTTTTATTTATAACATTTAAACCTAACTTTAAATCTCAGATAAAAATCGCATCTTTGTCGTGAGGTCCAATAACGTCAGTTTATAAGACAATAATATTTAAGAAGATTTCTATTTCACACCTCCCTGTCAAGTTTTTATCTCAATTTTTTCAATGTTAACCTCAAATGAAATTAGAATAAATTTGAAAACTTGAATATATTAGAAAGGATATATAAGGCTGGACGAGAAGAGGTAGATGGGATTACAGGATTTACAGGAATTGCAACAACATTAATCTTTAACATGAAATTTAACAGCGTATGATGAATTCAATTTAATTGTTATAAGCTTTAAATAGATCGACAATGTAAAAAAGAAGAAGATAAAACCAAACTGGTTGCGTTTAGAAAAGAGAGGTTCCACTGCCCTTCATATTTCCACCAATCTCAAAGTGCTTGCATCTCTTGATTGGGTGGCGCGACACATACTTGTAGCCCTGGCATTGGAGTCTCAACAATCTTCTTAGTAGTTTTAGGCTTTAGACTTTTGTGGAAGACTAGTTTGGTAACCCGACTATTTACAATCATAACGATGCTTCACTTGAGCAGTAAAGCTGTCATTTTCTTGTACTATGCGACCTTGTGTAAGGTGTGTTTTTTGCACTCCTTGCTCTTGCAATAGGTCTTCTTCGTATTCGATACGCTCACCATGACTATGATGGCGTGGGTAGAAAATTTGGGTACCGTAGATTTTTTTTTAAATTTCAATTTTTTATTTTTTATTTTTCTACTTAAGAGTAAAATTAGATTTAATATTTAAAGAAGTCAACTGAGCAAGCATAGAGGATCAAATAGAAACTCTCATATTTAATTAGCTAATTTTATACGAACTATGCGACTTTTTCTCTTTTTGTTCAGAAACAACAGATGGACTTAATTAAAGTAGGGATCAGTGAGTTTTTGCTTCTTTTAATGTTTAGGTTATGATTAGATTTGACTATAAGAAAATTACAGCGGAGCCCGCCCTGTCATCTATCAACAGATTTTTGGGTTCACTTGACGGGCCCGGGTTCGGTGGAGGGCCGAGGGTAACATGTTCTTCTTTTAGGTGTCGGGTCAATATTGCAAGAATTGAATTTTGCTTCATCGATAGAAGTGGCAAAAAATTGGATGGCAATAATGAACTTCGGCTTCAATAATGATCGTGGCCTATGATGCTATATACAGTTCCAAACGTAAATTCAGCTTCAAGTTGAAGTTCATTGGTGATATTGGATTATGGATATGAAATTGAAAAACAAGTGGTCAAAAATTTCTTTATCTGGGACGGATCAGGTAACATTTATCAATCACTAGTCACGATTTTTGGTGAAAAGATGGCTGCAAATTGATTCAAATAACTGAGTCAGTGTCATTCTTTTTCCGTTGTCATTCCTTATCCATTAGGGCAAAGAAAAGCAAAAGGACAACCACGGGTTTGCATTAGGGTAATCTTTATGTCCCTTCAGCATCAATTTGAGCCGACTCCATATTATTCTACATGTCACTTTGTCGATTTTCACTTCCCTTTTTATTGCGAGTTGTTGAGCACATTACTCTGTTTACCCAACCTGAAGCAAACATCTGTGGGAGGATTTATCAGTGGGTGACCGGGCCTATTATTATGTCCAACTTATGGCAGATACATAGCCTCAATTTATGCCGCTCATACCGGGTTTATGAAAGTCGTCCACAATTACAGTATATGAAATTATATATTATAATCGCATATGCTTCCCACTTCTGTATTTGATGGGATCCTAAATATGTTGTAGAATAAATAAATGTATATTGGCAGGCATTTCCTCTTCACCTTCCTCACCAGTCACATTTCCTCTCATTTGGGAAAGTAGCTACTCACTGCACCAAACAAATTGATTCCAAGTTTGTAAGAAGGTAAATGATTCAATCACTAACCCTTGGTCACCAGCTGCTTGGGGGAAGATATAGATTTTCTAGTTACAGACACCTACACTCAGTAATTGATGCATGTCTTCTAGCAGAATGACTAGTAATATGTCATAATGGTAGAAAAAATCTGGTGCATCTGTGTATGAGGAGTGATATAGAAGCAACCAGACACACCTATTCCGAGGAGACTGTTTCTTTTCTCCTACTTGAACTAGCAAGGCATAGGCGCTGGCAGCTCATGCTGTTCTGTTATGTCAAGGCATAGCTTCTCATGATCTGGTCATCTGGCCATGTATGGATCAAAAGTTCATACACTAAATATCAATCTCTCATTTTCGTGTCACTGAAGTAAGCAGTTACTCCCTCAACTTGCCACTGACAAAGTTTTTCTCCACCTGAGACCAAATACCACGACCCTCTAATCAAGTATATGATAATATATTTAAGCTGTCTTAATTGCACCAGTGTTGCTGAATAGTGAGGGAAAGTACCTCTAGCGACCATGGCGGAGTCTCTGAAAGAGACAACTCTGCTAATTGGTTGACATCAACATTTCTGGGGAGAAACATGATCTTGGAAGTAACTTGCTTTGCAGTGTTGAAGAGAAAAGATCTGCACAAGTACATGAGTTGAAAACCTAAAAAAAAAAAATTAATGAAAGAGGAGGAAGAGAAGAAATTAAATTTGATTCCACAAGGCCAACTTAGCTTAAGAGTATAAAGACTAATGTGAAGGAAGGAAACACACCCCATCATGTGGTTTAAGCATTGTATTAATGTCATATGTCTTTTCTCTTGAATAATCAGGTCCTCCCCACGGGGTGACAAAAAGACTATCTGCCTGCAGTATGAAGATGGTGGTAAGTGATAAATGAGCCAAATTTAATATAACAACTATGACAGACTAATATCTATGATTCTATTTATGAGATTTACTAAAGGATTTAAATTGTAAAGAATGGAACTGCACAAACCAGCATATACAAGTTCAAAAATTTATTCAACAAAACTAGAAAAATAAACAAGTCAAATAACCGCTGGCTGGAATAAAAAAGATCATGGCATATCAACATAGCAAAAGTCAGTGCCAAACAAACATGTAGACTTCATATTGTCAAGGTACATTTAAAAAAAATAGAGGTGAAGTATATTAGAATGTAAATTCAACACAGCATCACTGAGAACATCAATCAAACTCTTTGATACAAATAACAAAATGAGAAAAACATGAGTCAGCTCTAGTACCTTCAACCTTGGTGCCAAGCAGAAAAAGTCCCCCATTATGAAATCTATCCTATCATCTACTCCAGAGATGGCAGTATTATGTTGAGCATACTCGATCTTTATTGGATCAATATCAATTGCAGTTACGTGTTTGCTTCTGCGATACAAGTGAACAAGGCCCATCATAAGATGCTACTTTCTGACATGTGAAATTTCTCTCGACTATAACATTCATCAGGTTTAAGGGAAGAAGTTTAGCATATTTAGAAAATTAAAAACTGAATCATGATATTATTACTCACATCTGTGCCAATTGGATGGCATTCCCTCCAACTCCAGTGAAACAGTCAATAATGATGCCACTACCACAGCGTTGGGCATGATGCCTAGCTAAAGCTTCTGGAGTAACAGAAAACCATCCTTCCTCATCCATTTTTATACCATCATCATATCTGGAGAATAATAGATACCTCTGACACCAATATTTAGCAATATCTGCAGAACAATCCTTCAACAACCCTTCAAATAGAATTTCTGCAATATGAGATGTTAATTAATAAACCAAGATTACTGAAGAAAGAAATTGGAATGCACTAAAAAAAGGCAGGAGCAGAGATCAATTTATATTTTATACCTTCATTCTCATTGAACAGTTTTCTGTGACAGCGAATTCTTCTTGCTTTCTTTTTCCTTTTTATTGTGGCAAGGTCATATTTTATTGTTAATTCATTTGAACTAACTCGAGTTTCTGCTTGCATATCTTTAGCCTTGAGGTCTTCAATGCTGCACAAAAAGGTAATAGAAGACAAAAGTTACATGTAAATTTAAGATATGGTCGACACGAGCATCTGACCTCACTGAATGTATCATTACATCAGTGCCCACAGCACCATCGTGTAATGATTCACAATCCTGGTCATCACTAGATACAATACCAAGTACTCTATCATGATTTTGTTCCATGACAGAATCACTAGTAATCTCAGATAAGCTTCCTGGACTTTCTCCTTCACCAAAGGAGCAAACCAATTTGGTGACACCAACTGCAACATCAGAGGAAGATGATTCACTTTGGCCCATCATTGGCATACAAGACAAAGAACTGCTTGGATTATCATCAAATACAATAGAAGATACAATATCCTCTGCACTCACTTTGGTGAAGTCTGCTGTTTCAACCACAACCTCCTGAAATGAGTCCTGATGCTTCATGCGCATACCCTTTCTTTTTCCTTGAATCATTCTTTTCTGCTTCTGCAAATAAGTTACACTATCAGCAAATCAGATCAATACTACTTCTCCTTTTAGTGGTGAATGTGAATGATAACTTACCTCCTTATTTGTGCGAAATGAGACCGGAAGCCCCAACGCATTCATCTGTCTAATAAGTTCAATATCTTCTGGTAAAGATCAACATTCTGAAACCCGGTAATTCCAACTAAACTCTCAATACTACTAAAGATACATATTTTAGTTATATAAACATAACAGTCCAATAAAATAACAAGAATATGAAACTAAATTACTAGCCTGAGGAAAGAACAGTCAAGCCATCATCTCCATCATCTTCAGCTGGTTTCTACAATCACAGGCGAAAATCGAAAGCATTCAGTACAAAGTCTCATACTTACAGAGTTTAAAGAAGTGAATATTGAGCTCAAAACGAACAAAGACTTACACTCCTTCCCAAAGAAAACGACCTGTCCTTGGTCCCGTCGTCCCTGTCAAGAACACAAAGTCAGTACTCACAGAGCAAACTGCCTTAAAACCACGAAAGCCCTAATGGCCGAAGCAACAGAGATAAAAAGAAAGAAACGCACCAGAGAAAGACTTCGGTGAGCTTCAACAGTGACCCCAGCGCTCTCACAGCAGACCCTTGCTCTTCAGCTTCCACCATAGCCACCACCGTAGAATTCCGAATCCGCCGCGACTCTTCTCAGTGAAAAAGCTTCGAATTATTCGCGTCCTAATTTTACACCTCCGCCGTTTAGCTCAAAACGACGCCGTCTTTTGTAGGAGGGAAATAAATACAAAAAAAAAGAGAAAATTCTTATTCTTACGCGAAACGGTGCGTTTTTGGCGAAGGGACGGGTTCAAGGGTTTTAAGACTTGAAGAACAGCGAAGACGAAGAAAGAGAGAGTGAAGTGAGGAGAGAAAAATGGAAGACGAGGAAATAGAGGAAGGGATGCTGGTGGAGGACAAAGCAGCTGCTCCGCTGCAGCCGGAGAAATCGCCGTACGAGATTTTGCGGGAGAGAAAATCTTCAGTGGAGGACATAGTAGCCAAAATGCTCTCCATCAAAAAAGAAGCCAAGCCCAAATCGGAGCTCCGGGAGCTCGTCACTCAGATGTTCCTCAACTTCATCACTCTCCGCCAGGTTCGTAACTCCAAAATAAAAAAATTTAGGGTTTGATTCTGAAATTGTGGATCAAAATTTGAGGGATTGTTTGTTTTGCAGGCGAACCGTTCGATCTTGCTGGAGGAAGATCGCGTGAAATCGGAGACGGAGAGCGCAAAGGCGCCGGTTGACTTGACGACGTTGCAGCTGCACAATCTGATGTACGAGAAGAGTCACTACGTGAAGGCCATCAAAGCTTGTAAGGATTTCAAGTCCAAGTATCCAGATATAGACCTTGTGCCGGACGAAGAGTTCTTCCGAGACGCTCCGATGAGTATCAAAGAGCCTACATTGTCGAACGATGCTGCCCAGGACCTGATGCTGAAGAGGCTCAATTTCGAGCTCCATCAGCGGAAAGAGCTCTGCAAGCTCAATGAGAAGCTGGAGATAAGCAAGAAGAAGTTGCAGGAGACTATTGCGAATCGAAAGAAGTTCTTGAATAGTCTCCCTTCTCACCTCAAGTCGTTGAAGAAGGCATCGTTGCCGGTGCAGAACCAGTTCGGGGTTATGCATACCAAGAAGCTGAAGCAGCACCACTCAGCGGAGCTGCTTCCGCCGCCTCTGTATGTGGTTTACTCGCAATTCTCGGCGCAGAAGGAAGCGTTTGGGGAACAGATTGATTTGGAGATAGTGGGAAGCGTGAAGGATGCGCAAACTTATGCTCACCAGCAAGCAAATAGGGACACTGGTAAATAGCGCTCAACTCATACAATGTGGCTTTTATTACTGCTTGTGTTGCATCGATTAATTGAATCTGAAATGATGTGACGTACCAGGTGCTATGATAAATGGAGAGACTAATAGGGTAGAGGATGATGCGCCGGATGAGGAATATGATGGACAGAGAAGGAGAAAGAGGCCAAAGAGAGCTCTGACCAAGCAGAACCTTGATCAGTCGGGAGTATACCAAGTGCATCCTCTGAAAGTTATCCTTCATGTTTATGATGATCAGGCTTCAGATCCCAAGTTCGTGAAACTTGTAACCCTCAAGTTTGAGTATTTGTTGAAGTTGAATGTTGTATGTGTTGGAATTGAAGGATCTCAGGAGGTAGCTGAGAATAACATCTTATGCAATCTGTTCCCAGATGACACTGGAGCTGACCTTCCCCAGCAGGTAAGGTTGCTTTCCTTATTTGTGATGTTGGTGATCTTCTGACTGGATCGTTCATATAACACTGGTTTATGTTTTGCATGTATTGAACCAGTCGGCCAAGCTCATTGTTGATGGGACTCCTACATTTGATGAAAAGAGAACTTCTCGTCCTTATAAATGGGCCCAACATTTGGCTGGAATTGATTTCTTGCCTGAGGTCTCACCTCTGCTTGCTGTCCATGATTCTCCAATCAGTGAAATAACCAAAAGTGATGGTGTTATGTCTGGTCTGTCACTTTATCGCCAGCAAAATCGAATACAGACAGTTGTCCGAAGAATTCGCTCTCGGAAGAAAGCTCAGATGGCTCTTGTTCCTTAGTATTTTAGTCTTACAAGGGCAGTCTTACAAACTGTGTAGGATTAGAATACTGCAGTATGATCAAATCTCAGTGTTAGCTCTATGTTTTTGCTTACTTGTTTGTTACTGCTGTTGGCATAATTTTTATATATAAAGTATCTACTGTTTTGTTATTTGTGTTTTTTGTCCCGTGCCTTATATGAAAACTTAATCTGTTTTATCCTAATACTGTTTATTCCTGTATGAGAGCTTTCATTCTATTGGAATTCTTATAATGTCTTGTCTGTGATGTGGTGCTTTATGTTGAGACATTGCCATTCTTTGATTGGCTTACAGGGATCAGCTTGAATTACTTGTGAAGCTAAAATGGCCTGCTTTGTCTTGTGAAAGTGTTCCATGGGCTTTTCATGCTCCTTTGTGCAAACTGCATGGCTGTTCAACTGTAGGGCCTCCACCTAATCTGTCGTCATCTTCATCTGATAAGGAGCAGGTTCTGACAAGACAGGTAAACACCTCTCAAAGATACCTTATTCACAACCTGGATATATCAATATAGTAAAATAAATAGGGGTTGTCGAACACAAGGAATTGGTGAAACTAAATCCTAACAAACTATTATGCTGACAGACTTGACTTCAGTACACTAATGACAACGCGAACTTAAGTTAGACAGACTCAAATGCTACGAAATTTGGACACAACAATATAGACACAGTGGCGGACTACCACACAAAATTTGAGGGTTTTCTGAGTTGATTTGGTTACCGAAATAAATCGGCTAAGCTACAGCTAATGTAGAAATTAGTAAATTGCAGAAAGTAAATTGTTGTATATAACCAATGAGATATGAATGTTAAGAACTTCTCTCCATCCTAAACATACTTACGACCTCCCCACTATAATTGAACTAACCATGGATGAATACTTCCCACACAAGAGCTTTGGTTAAGTCATCTTATGTATTACACTATCTTACTAGGCATGAAAGAGGGATGGACAATCCGCTCGATCTTGATCCTCACTTAACCGACTTATACATATGGTGATGTAAGCCTAGAGAACTGAAGTCATTACGTTCTAAGAATGTTTGAAGAATAACAGAGCTTCAAGGGTTGATAAGGTGGTCACCCTTTCATCACTAAAGCTTGTTTCACACAAATTCATGTTTGTCTCTAGAGAATATGCAATGATAAGGTGGTCATGTACACAATCAAGATTATAGATCCTAAGCCATACATCTAAGCGTGCACTCAAAGAAACATGAACATAGAAAACATACGGTGAGAAAACAGTGAAACAAAACTCATCCAAATAATTAATAGAATCAAAAGAGGTTCAAAATCGTAAGCATATCTAGGGTTTCAAAATCGTAAGCAATGATAAGGTAATTAATAGAATCAAAAGAGGTTCAAAATCGTAAGCATATCTAGGGTTTCAAAATCGTAAGCATATCTAGGGCTTCAATCAGCCCCTAATAAATGAATTTTAGCTACTCATAGTCTTAAATAATAACATGAAAGAATTCATGAAAGATGAACAAAAGAATGAGAAGAAATAAACTCTTGATCCCCTTCGGGATCGCATGCTTGCAATACGGTTCCTCATTTTTCTTCCACTTCTTCTTCTTTCTTTATTCTTCTTTATTTGTCTTTTTCTCTTATTCTCTATCTTCTCTCGCCAGCCACTATGTTCAGCCCCACTTGCCATATATATATATATATATATATATATATATGCATGCATTATAATTAAGTACTTAACCTAGCAAGATCACGTGCACCAGTACGTCTCCAATTCTAAATGGAGTTCTTCCCAAAGTCCAAGTCAAACACCACTTCTTTTGATCTTTAATTGTTCGCCAAGCTCTTTTAATGTAAATGTATATATAAGCTCCTCGCCAAGGTCACTCCAAATATATATCACGTAGGCAACTAGTATTCTTCTTAAATTAGGATTCCTTCACTCCGTAAGTCCTCCTCTTCCACAATAACTCTTAAAATATATTATTTAACCTCATTTTCTTCATTAATCTCCAAAATACCTAAAAATAAATAAACATAATTAATTCACTCAATTAATAACAATAAACTAAATATAAGGAATAAATTAAATACTGAATAGACGCATAAATATGCGACTATCAAAATACCCCACACTTAGACATTGCTAGTCCTCGAGCAATATACTAAACTAAGACTCTTAAAATACTCAAAGACTCTAACTACATGACTCTAACACCCTTAACAACTTGTCTTAGCAATCTTCCACAATTGTAACACCAAGATTAGTGCGACTCCTAATTTATATTCCGTAAAATTTCGAAAGTTAATTTCAATGCATGACACACATGTAATATGTAGGACGAAGACATAATCATGGTGAATGTAAAGCTGTAGCATGCGAAAAATATGTCAGAATTCAACCTCACATGTATATGCTCTCAAAAGTGTTTTTCTCAAAGTATATCTATGGTATTCACTCAACTCAATTACTTGCCAAATGGACCACACCATAAGCTTACTCTTGTGACTAATCTCCACAGATCAAAGGCTGCCATCTTGAGGATCAAAAAGGACTTTCATAGGTTGTAATGGGGCTTGGCTCATAGGTTAAAGAATAAATCGATACGAAATTCAAATATGATTCTAGAACCAATAGAGCACCAAATAAGAGGCTTTTTCAAACTTTACAACTATGAACTTTCTCACTTTTGTGGCCGAATTTCATCTTGTTGGGCATTTACATAATTGTTTTCATCAACAGCTAACTCGGGTATCAAGCTAGACATCACATTTTTTTTTCTTTTCGAAACACTAGCTTGATACCCCACACTTATTTCTTTGCATCACCTTTCGACATTGTCGCCGTCTTCACATATCTGTCTCATGTATAGCTCTACCAAGTCCTAGAACAAGGGTAAAGATATAACTATTCTAAAGTTTAAGGTCAGAGATATGTAGGTGATGACATAAAGTTTACACATGTAGGCTCAAAGTGGTTAACTAAGAGGTGCACATCTTGTGTACACAAAATTAGGACACAGGCTTCATATGGCAATGATGGTGTCCCCTAAATACCTTTATCACTTCCGCAATCAAAACATGTATTGACTATAAGCTTTGAAAAGCACAAGAGTAAGTTCTAGTAATATCTAGAGTCCATTAACTCAATCTGTGGTAAGCAACTGACACTTAATAAAGAAAACATGTGTATTCACATATAGGCTCAATCGTTCACAGGTTAAATGAATCTCAACAAAGTTTAAGCATGCCAAAAATATGTACCATGTTAACTTGTTTCTACATCCACTACACATTCGCATATGCACCATATATCAAAATTAACCAAAGAAACTTAAATAACATGATCATCTTTTAGCCATAATTACGGAAGATATAATCACATCATGGACTAGTTAAGGGCACCTAAGACTCAAAACAAGACTCTTTTTGTGTTGCTTTTCTTGATATTTTTTATTTCTGTATTTGATTTTTCAAATAAGACACTAAAACACACAAGAAAAACAAAGAAAAAAAAACTCAAAAATACCAAATTCTGGCGAGGAAACCCTTCCACGACGAACTAGTCGTCGGAAAAGACCCCCTCAGGCTCGCCTGCGCAACCCACTCGCCAGATTTTTAGAGAATTAATCACGCAGTGGAATAAGCTGAAATTTTAAGAGAAAAAACTAGACACATTTAAAAACATTCTCTAAAAATTTCAAAAATTTACGAGACCTCTAGATATGTCAAACAAATGACACAAAACATCAAACTGCACAATATCGAAAAACGAAGCTCGCCAGAGACTCATCCCACTCGCAAGAATTTTACAGAATTAATCAGGTATTGGAATGAGCTGAAATTTTAAGATCATAAATTAGACACATGTAAAACCATTCTCTCAAAATTTCAGAAATTTACGAGACCTCTAACTATGGTAAATAAATTATACAAAATAGAAAATTGTACAGCACCGAAAAACAAGACCCGCCAGACTCATCCCCACTCGCCAGAATTATACAGAATTAATAACTCAGTGGAATGAGCTGAAATTTTAAGATCATAAACTAGACACATGTAAAACGATTCTCTCAAAATTTCAAAAATTTACGAGACCTCTAACTATGTCAAATAGTTGACACGAAACAGCATACTGTACAGTACTGAAAAACGAAAAATTTATACATAGACGCTAAGGGTATGATATAAACCCGACCCCACACTTGAAATTTGCATTGTCCTCAATGTAAAACGAAATTAAAACATACAATACATCAAACAAGCATGGAATGAGACACATAACACATCACAAATCACACTAAACATGGAGAAAAATAAAGCAAAGGAGAAAGATAGAGAGTTAAGAATTTCAAATATGGTTTTCCACGCTTCTCCATCAACATGGGTTGCCTCCCAAGTAGCGCTAAGTTTAACGTTTTCAGCCAGACATCTTCAAAACCATCAGGTGGCTATGGTCTTGGCTCGATCAAGTGTTTGGTCCTTAACAATGATGTCCTATGAGCTCTGCCAAGCAACTTGGGCACCCTTGAACTCCCACACACACAAGATTTCAAGTGTCTCCTTTCTTTCTTATTCTTTATCCAAAGTCTCCTCTTTTTGAGTCCAACAAACAAGGCAAAGAGAATATCCTTGTTGGACATATGGTGATCAGGTACCACCATCTCAATATGCTCCAAAATATAAGGGGGCTCGGTAGGTGATTCTTCAAACTCAAGTGTTTCATTGGTGCAAGAAATAAGTGTGGAACTTGAGTTTGACATTGATAGCTCATGTGGTTGTTCATGTAGTGGCAGCACCATCTCAAAATAAGGAATTTCGATGGATTCCTCCACAAGTGATTTGTCCATCTCATCATCATCAAAGAATGCATCCCCTTCTTTTAATGCAATTTCAGCATCAGTAGTCAATTTCACAGGCCTATATTCAAGAAAAGCTTCGAGGTCATCCAGTTTTTGCTTGATTAGCTTCCGTTTTTCAATTTTTTGTTGACTTGATCTAAGCACTGTCTCCAAGGTGTCCTCACCCCATCCAAATTGAAGATAATCCTCATCAAGATGGTCTTCCTTGTATTTTTCTTCTTTCCCTAGCTTTCTTAACCTGCTAGGAAAAGACACATTAGTGGTAATCAAAGGTGAAGGTAGAGGACATACCTGAGTTGGTTTCGGTTTTGGCACAACTTTCATTCCAGGTGCATTCTCAACGGGTTGAGTTGGGGTTCCTGGATTGACTTTTGATGACTCATCAAGCACAATCTGCTCTATTACAGGCTCTTCCCACTTTCTTCTTGGCTTCATGATTGTTGGAACTACCCTCCAACACCTTCTCACTCTTCAAAGTTATAGCATGAACTTCATATTGGCTTTTGGGATTGGGGAAAGTGTTGTTAGGGAGTCCTCCTGTGTTGACTTGAGCCATTGTTTGTTGTATTTGACTCGTTTGTTGCTCAAGCAAGTCAACTGTCTTACCACGCTCCTTGAGTGTCTCCTTAATCTCCTGCATAAAAGCACGATTCTCCTCTCTTTCTTTTTGTTTATCTACCATGATCTGCTGTAACATATTCATCAATCTCTGCTCTGCATCATCTGTTTGCTTAGGATAATCATAGCCGGAGTGATCATCCCATGTAGGAGTATAAAGAGGTGTATAGTATTCACTTTGCATGGTGGAATAACTTTGATATGGAAAATATGCACATTACTCATTTGAGTGACCTGCCATTGAACATCTTGAACAAACCACAAAATTAGAATACATAATATACAAGTTAAATTTATAGACTTTGTTAGGGCTTAGAATTAAGCAATTCCCCGGCAACGGCGCCAAAATTTGACAAGGCGGGTAAACACCTCTCAAAGATACCTTATTCACAACATGGATATATCAATGTAGTAAAATAAATAGGGGTTGTCGAACACAAGAAATTGGTGAAACTAATTCCTAACAAACTACTATGTTGACAGACTCGATTACAGTACACTAATGACAACGCAAACCTAAGCTAGACAGACTCAAATGCTACGAAATTTGGACACAACAATATAGACACAGTGGTGAACTACCACAAAATTAAAGGGTTTTCTGAGTTGATTTGGTTACCGAAATAAATTGGCTAAGCTACAGCTAATGCAGAAATCAGTAAATTGCAGAAAGTAAATTGTTGTATATAACCAATGAGATATGAATGTTAAGAACTCCTCTCCACCCTAGACATACTTACGACCTCTCCAATATAATTGAACTAACCATGGATGAATACTTCCCACACAAGAGCTTTGGTTAAGTCATCTTATGTATTACACTATCTTACTAGACATGAAAGAGGGAGAGACAATCTGCTCGATCTTGATCCTCACTTAACTGACTTATACATATGGTGATGTAAGCCTAGAGAACTGAAGTCATTACGTTCTAAGAATGTTTGAAGAATAACAGAGCTTCAAGGATTGATAAGGTGGTCACCCTTTCATCACTAAGACTTGTTTCACACAAATTCATGTTTGTCTCTAGAGAATATGCAATGATAAGGTGGTCATGTACACAATCAAGACTATAGATCCTAAGTCATGCATCTAAGCGTGCACTCAAAGAAACATGAACATAGAAAACATACGGTGAGAAAACAGTGAAACAAAACTCATCCAAATAATTAATAGAATCAAAAGGGGTTCAAAATCGTAAGCATATCTAGGGCTTCAATCAGCCCCTAACAAAGGAATTTTAGCTACTCATAGTCTTAAATAATAACATTAAAGAATTCATGAAAGATGAACAAAAGAAGGAGAAGAAATAAACTCTTGATCCCCGTCGGGATCGCATGCTTGCAATACGGTTCCTCCTTTTTCTTCCACTTCTTCTTCTTTCTTTATTCTTCTTTATTTGTCTTTTTCTCTTATTCTCTCTCTTCTCTCGCCAGCCACTATGTTCAGACCCACTTGCCATATATATATGCATGCAACATAATTAAGTACTTAACCTAGCAAGATTACGTGCACCAGTACGTCTCCAATTCTAAATGGAGTTCTTCCCAAAGTCCAAGTCAAACACCACTTCTTATGATCTTTAATTGTTCACCAAGCTCTTTTAATGTAAATGTATATATAAGCTCCTCGCCAAGGTCACTCCAAATATATATCACGTAGGCAACTAGTAATCTTCTCAAATTATGATTCCTTCACTCCGTAAGTCTTCCTCTTCCACAATAACTCTTAAAATATATTATTTAACCTCATTTTCTTCATTAATCTCTAAAATACCTAAAAATAAATAAACATAATTAATTCACTCAATTAATAACAATAAACTAAATATAAGAAACAAATTAAATACCGAATAGACGCATAAATATGCGACTATCAGGTTCAAGAACCTATAGATGCTGATTTGGCTGGAGGATCTGGTTCTTCAAAGGAAGAGCTAGAGAGTATGAGGGAAGATGGGGAACTTCCATCTTTGGGTCCAGTTGCATCAGTAGTCAGTGATATTGTTCAGTATAAAGGAGACTCCCGGATTCTATCGTTACTTTCAAAAAGACCTCCTGTCAGTAAGGCAAAGCCACTAAGCTATAAAAGACATCATGAAGAACTAGATTATTTGCTGGATACCGAGAGTGATGTGGATGAACCTGCACATATTTTGCCAGATGAAGAAAATGGGGTGCCCATTCAATGCTTTGAGGTGGCTGGAAAGTCATGGGTGGATTTTGGGGCCAGGGAGTTTCGTCTTGTTTTAACCAGGACTATAGACTCGGAGAAGAGGAATGTAAAGTTGGAAGCCAAGGTAGCTCCTCATCATAGATGTTCTTATTCATGTCATGCTTCTGGATCAGATTTCCTTTTGAGATTTCTTTATCATTTCTGTTCTGGCAGATTAAGATCAGCATGGAGTATCCTTCAAGGCCTCCCTTTTTTGCATTTAGTCTTTGCACAATGTCTGCAGAAAACCATTATGAGAGTGATGATTCTGAGTTGTACAACGAACTTCGTGCAATGGAAGCAGAGGTAAGCGATTCCAGCCCTCTCATAAGTAGATGATCTCAACTATGTCTTAATTTTGAGACTTGCATCACCTTGTTTGTGGTACATTAAATTGGATTCTGCAGTTTCATTTTCACCCCTGAACTGGTGCATTAACTTAAGAATTTATTGTTGCTTCTTGTAGGTCAATCTTCATATAGTGAAGATGTTACCTCAGAATGAAGAAAATAACATCTTTGGTCATCAAGTTCGTTGTCTAGCCATGTTGTTTGACTACTACATGGATGGGGCATCCCCATCTTCTGAAAAGAGAAAGTGTACTTCAGTGGTTGATGTCGGATTGTGTACGCCAGTTAGTGGTCAACTTATTGCCAGATCCTTTAGAGGAAGGGATCGCAGGAAGATGATATCTTGGAATGACATGGAATGCACTCCTGGATATCCTTACTAGACGTGTAGCTTCGGTATCCAAATATGAAATCTGTTGTGCTGATGGCTGTAGCAGGCAGCATAGTGAGCAGGTGTTACTGTCGGAGGATATTTATTCCATCAATCCAATAGATTTTCGTACTCGTTTGAGACATTAGTTCAGTTTCTAATGTTGAGTAACATTATTTTGAACGTAGACTTCCGAGGCTTTGCGAGCATGAAACTACAAAGGTTACAGATATCCTTGACATATATCATTTAGATTTTGATATAGATTCATGAAATTGGCCATAGTTTCTGGGATACTTGAAATTTGTAGATTGGAAAAACGATTAAAGAGTTTCAAGTTTGTGAAGTGAGGATATCATGAGCTACTGAGACTCTGAGAGTGAGAGCTACTCTTGTTTATGCAGATAGTTGTATAAACAAAAAACAAAAACACCTCCATGAGAGTTGCATTCTCTAAAACTTCTCTATTCTTATTTTAGTCTGAACTCGAGCTAATAGCTTAAGCTCAGGAAGTACAGTATTCATCCAGTAGTGGTGATACATAACATAACTCGTTGATCATCTCTATCGTCCAAGAAATTGAAATGACAATAACAAAAGAAAGTTGCTACAAAGGGTCCGAGACACCACACTGGTCCAACACTTGTCTGACTAATAATGTAGGAAACTGGACATATTTTTGAGATGTGTATCAAAGATATCTCCCTGATCATAGTTTGCTTCCCCTCACCTACCTACTCATACTACTCAAAAGAGAAGCATATGAAGAAATAGATGTCAAGTTCATCCTACAGCACACACTAAACATCACAAAAACTCTACAGCACATGACATTTGATCCTTAAATATGTACAGCCACCATCTACCCCATTGCAGCCACAAAACAACAATCCTCAACTCCTGCACTTTACCATGGACCGGTCTGTGTTCGTCTCAAGCAGCGTCTCTTGCCTCCTCTTTGAAGATTTTGAATCTCCATATCCTGGAAAGTGATCAGATTCCAGACAGTTATTCAACTACAGAACATCAGTCATGATAAAGTATAGTTTAGCATCAGATTTACTGCAGTTTAAATCACTCTAAGATAGCTAATTCGAGAATCTCATCTTTCTTTGTGTGTATTGATGAAACAGTAACATGGCATTGGCAACTGATTACAGTTTAAAAGGACGAGTAATAGAGAAAATATGTCTATACTTTAATGTAGAGCTATGGATTGAGTTCTCATTATCAGCAGGAGACATTGTTAAAGGTACCCTTAATACTTAATAAAGAAAGGTCACCCTCATTTCCTGAACTACACAGAGAATACAGAACAATTTTAAGTACCTGATTCTTTTGCAGTTCCATCATTTCATCCTGTGGCAATCAACAGACAGAAAAAGAAAGTCAGCCAGATGAATTAAAGCTTATCTTAGCAATTACGTGTGCATCAGCTATGTCAAACACTACGAAACAAACCTGTTTTTTCTTCATTTCTTGGTTCTCCTCTTTTAGCTTTGCAACTTCTGCTTCCAACTCCATTGTGTAAGCCTAGAAAAAGTGCAAGATACAAATCTATGAGAAAGATGAAGAAATATGAGATGTAGGTGTAGTGTACTATTGCAGTGTTATAGTAGGTAATGTATCCCCATGTGGTTCAAGTTCAAAGCAAAACCAAGGCCAACGCTAAGGACTTATTCAAAGCTTTTAATGATTTTGGGATTTTAGGCCCGACTTACTGTTGTGTTCCTTAAACAAATGTTCCATTACCTTGTAACAAAGTGGTTCCTTTTTAACTTCTCATGACTGTAAGTTCCCAAAATCTCATCTCTTGTCATGTCGGGATCGCTATCACATTACCCTTCTGCAGCTATCTTTCATGAAGTTTTGGGATACAAAAAGTCTATAGATGATAAAAGCAGAAGGTCAATGTCTAGCAAAACTGAACAACGAGATTGAATTTTCTCTCAGAACAAGCAACTTACAAAAACCTTTTGAATTAATAATACAGGAAACAAATATATACTAATAATTAGGTTCTGTTTCCTCTCTATGCGCTAAGTGGAGGCCTCAATATTTCCCACACATTTCCCACACACTTGTAGTTCAGGCAATCTATCAAACTCGAATTGGATCAACCATAAGTTTTCGTCTACAGTTAGACTCTACTAATGAGAATTTCACAACCCTTCAATCTATTTTTACTTGGCACAATCAACTGGCCTAACTATCTCAATTCTGAAACCATTTTCCTAATAAATCAGTAAAAAAAACATGACAAAAGAGATACTCATATTCACCTGCTTGCGAGCTCTTGATCTAGCAGCTGACTCTCTATTCTTAATCATCCTCCTCTGTCTCCTCTCCACAACTTTCTCCACCGGCCCTCCTTTCCTTCCCCTAAAACCATTACTAAACACATATGGCATTGGCGACACCGAAGAAGTATCAGTCCCATTATTCTTCCCTATCCCATCCGACGACAGCTGGTTCACCGGAGACACAGCTGCCACCACCCGATTATTCCCCGCCCCTAATCCAACCAACCCCATTGCACCTCCTCCTTGCAAAACCGGACTCTGAACCAAACCAGTATTAGTATTCATACCATTATTATCTCCAATCCCCATAATCCCACCACCCCTCATTCCAGGACTCCCAAGCTGAGTAGTATTCGGCCCCAACGCCATTTGACTAGTACTATAAGTCACAGGCTGCTGCTTCGGAAATATCTGCTGCTGCTGTTGATTCGATGATCGAACCCCATTAGCATTTAGCGGCAAATTGCTGGCCTGATTATTCCCATTTAGCTGAGGTTGTTGTTGATATCCAAATCCGCCAGTGTTATTAAACCGAGCTAATTCACCAAAGAAACCAGCATTAGTATTATTAACACTCGGCTTTGAACCAAGTGGCACATCTTCTCTAACAACTCCAGCTCTGAATAAAAACTCCTCCAACGTCATCTCTCCAAGAGTCTGCTGCCTCTGCGGCAAACTCGACGCTGCGGCGGCGCTGCCGTCATTGGAGGAAAGATTCCTCCACACCTCATCGACCGTCTTCTGGCTCAGCGTCCGAGGCAGCGTCAGCGAGCCTTGTCTCTGCAGAGGCATCATACCGTCTTGACCGTTGGTCGTCGTCCCCGCCGCCGCAGCTCCTCCTCCTACTCCGGTATTGGTGGTGGGGACCATCATCGTCTGAGTCTCCTCCGCCGTCCAGATGCTCTTTAAAAGCTCATCCATGTTCATTGACCCGAAGTCCTTACCCGGGCCTCCCATGGTGTTTTGTAGCTCGTCAAACGTCAGAGAGTAAATCGACGACTGCCTCGCTAAGTTGAAAGCGTTGTTGTTATTGTTGCTCGCAGGCGGCGGCCTACCTCCTCCGGCGTCCCCTTGGAAATCGGTCATGAAGCCTTTGAAGTTCATGTTGGTACCCATCACGCTGAAACAAATTAAAGACCAATTTTTTTTATTTACTCAAAGCTGTGAAATGGAAGCCCCTTATATCATTTTCCGGCTCAAAGAAATTGGCATGATCAAGTATCCGCCAATCAAAAAACAAAGTCCCCACTCGCACTGTTACCAATATCAGTCCAATAACAATAATAGCCAGTAAATCAATATCCAATGCAAAGACCCAAACTTTTCATGCATAAATTTAAAAAGCAAAAGCAAGAACGGAACTTTCCCAGCTCAAACATCTTATCCAGAAAAAATACAGATCAAGAACATAACACATATCAAACACAGTAAAAAATAAGGGGTAGAAAATCAAATAATGAACAACCATATATATTAATAAAAATAAAAACACACTCTTCGTTTAAGAGAGAGATGAAAAAAGGAGGGAGATGGACAGCTAGATGATATGTTCTAGTTATGTTTACCTGGTTTCTATTTTTGGGAAATTTTTGGAAACCTGGTGGTGTGGTGGCTGCTGCAAAATTTGGATGCTTGTTTTCTTTAGGGCTATGCTGCAACCGCCAAGTGTCTTTTGTTCCTTCGTCAGTGCCCTTTGCCCTTTTAAACATGGAGCTGTGGAGAAAGTTTAAGGGTGCCCAATTATTATAACCCTAAAACAATGTTATATAATGGGAGGCGTGGACCAATAGCGATGAGGTAAAGGAGGCTCTGATGCAGACGTTCAGCCACTCGTGTTGCGCAATCTGGGTGCATCGTGGCCATCCACGTGAAGGGTTGGATGGGGTTGTTTTGGTCTTTAGCGGTGAGCGTTAAAGATAAGGACTAGTGGGGGAGCATGGATGTACTGCGCTCACACGGAGAAGGTTTGGTCCATTTTGGTTAGGTACGGTTTGGATTAGATGGAGAGGTAGTTTCGACCACATAATTAACGTTTTTAACACTCATTTTTTCACTACATCAAAATTGAACCGACTTTTAGATATTTTTCAGCGGGCAGTGCTGGTCTGCCCGAAGATGCCCTTCTATATTTTGTAAAAGGATATACATATTAGGCGCTCTGCACTAATTATGATCCATTGATTTGTTATCAGTAATGGTCCATTGCAGTTAAATATTTGTATCTGATTGATGATAATTAATTATAAATTAACTAATTTATGTTTGAGGGGAGTAAATTGATAGAGTGAAAATTATAATTTTTTCATTGATAAAATATCTTAAATATATACTGATATAATTTGTTATAATCATTGTCCTGATATAACATAGATTCTCTAACTCTATATCAAATCCAATATGTATCTAATTATGACAAAACACACACCGAAAGTTACGGAGAATAAATCTCCTTAAACATTCCCCCTTGTGTCGAGGGCATGAGGAATGATGCATAACATATTGTCTCGCTAAAAATCTCGTCAAGCAAATAAAAATCTCATAGGTAAAACAAAAGCTTAGTCTAAGAGAAAAAAAAAGTACAATGCATCAACAACAAACGCTACTACATATGTCATAGACTCCTCCTAATGTCTATAGAAATGTAACTCCTCCTGACCCCCTGAATGTAAACTCAGTCAGAGTTCAGATAACCTGTGCATACCAATGCGTCTCACATGTTTCACAAATGTAGATTTAGGTAGTAACTTGGCAAACAAGTTCGTAACATTATCCGTCGAACTAACCTGGTTCACATGGATATTCAACAACTGTTGTTGCTGATTGAAGAAGAATTTTGGCGATATAAGCTTTGTATTGTCACCTTTAATGTAACCCAACTTTATCTTTTCAATGCATGTTGCATTATCCTCATAGTTGCAAGTGGGAGTTGTCGTGGTAGACGACAACCCACTAGACCCTTGAATATGATGAATGACTGACCTCAGCCAGACACATTCTCTAACCGCTTCATGCAAAACAATAATTTCTGAATGGTTCGAAGAAGTAGCAACAATGGTTAACTTAGATGATATCCAAGAAATCGTCATGTTTTCCATAGTGAAATATAACCGGCCTGTGAACGACCTTTGTGTGGGTCAAAGAGGTACGCAGCATCAACAAATCCAATCAACAGATCAACCTGTGTTTTAGAATAGGGGACTGCAGTAAAACTGCTCACGGTAGGGGAGGAGTTCAATGGGTCGAAATCCTCACTCGACGGGTTGAATGAATGGTTCTGTTCGATCTAGTGTACCAGTTTCAACGGGTCGAAACCTTTTCTCGATGGGTCGAAAGACGCCCTCGGGTTATCACAATTTGCTGCATTCAACGGGTCGAGAAACCTACTCGTCTGGTCGAAAGCGACAGAACTTGTATGTTGTGACTCAACCATGCATCCATTTTACAGGATTTTCTAATTTCTCTTTCTACTCTTTGTAAGGGAATAATAAACCCAAGTCAATGGAACTCTTCAGATATCTGAAGATTTGTTTTACTCCATTCCAATGACGTTGCGTAGGCGCATAGCTAAATCTAGCCAACAAGTTCACCGAGAAGGCAATATATAGACGTGTGCACTGAGCTAGATACAATAAAGCTCTAATAACACTAAGATATGAAATTCAGCTCCTAAGATCTCATCATCGTCATCGATCGGACAGAATGGATCTTTCTTGGGGTCTAGACTGCGAACAACCATTAACGTGCTTACAAGGTGTGTTTTGTCCATGTTAAATCGCATGAGCATATTTTGGACATAAGCAGACTAGTGAATGAGAATTCCACCAACTCAATGTTCAGCTCTGATCCGAGATAAAATCGAGTCTTACCAAGGTCTTTCATCTCAAATTCAGATTTCAAGTAGCCAACCAACCATCTTATTGATCTCATTAAGAGTTCCGATGATATTCATATCATCTACATAGACAGCTACTATGGAAAATCCTGAACTTGTCCTTTTAATGAATACACAAGAGCACAAATCATCATTCTTGTATCTCTTCCCAATCAAGTAGTTACTAAGACGTGCGTACCACATCCTACAAAATTACTTCAATCCATATAGTGAACGTCTCAATTTGATCACATGAGTACTCTGTGGTTTAAAGTTACTTAATTAGGAAGGGATGCAAGAATGATGATTTTTGATTTTTCGATACCAAGGGGGATTAGGAAGGGATGCAAGAATGAATTTTTCGACGGGTCGAAGGGTTGTCCAGGGGGATACATTTGACGGGTCGAACAAAGTTTCGATGGGTCGAAGAGAACCTAAAACTAATATCGATTTTTCGATATCTATCGGCACATTTTTCGATGGGTCGAAAGTGTGTCCAGAGACATACATTCGACGGGTCGAAGAAAACCTAAAACCAATATTGATTTTCTAATATCTATTATTCGACGGGTCAAAATTGGACATAGTCCAAAACAGAAGCAAACATTCGATGGGTCGAGTACAATTTTTGACGAGTCAAAAAGTGTTTAAAACCGATCCAAATTGGAACATTCGACGGATCGAGAAGAATCTTGACGGGCCAAAAAAATTTGGGGATCAAAATATCTACTTTTTCGTGTCTCGTTTTTACTGTATCATTGTGTCATTGTGCCATATAAAATTGTAAACATCGAATCATACACTGCATAAGTAGTGAAATAACATTCTCAACACTTTCATAAAGTGAAAAATAGAGAAAATTTCATTGCTTGCCAACAATTCAAGATTACATCATAGGTGTTCTTATGCAAAAATCAAATTAAAACCAAGACAATGGTCTTAATAAAAATGGCATTTAAACATGCCAAAAATAAACCAAAAACTTGAGTCTATTATAAAGATTACACCTTTTACATAGGCTATTCAAAATCCATAGTAACAATGGTCGTCTCCTTGTCCTCTGAAACTGTGAGATTGGTATTTACCTCCATCTCAAAATCTCCAGCAAAGTTGGACTCTTGAGCTAAGTATTACTTGTGCCTCTTGTAGGTATTATGGATTTCTTTGCTAGCACAACACTGTTTGTGCATATTCTTTGTTGATCCACACCAATAACAGGTGAATGTCTCAGAATTGGAATTCCTTTGCCCATCCTTTCTTAAACCAGATTGGTTCTTGTTAGAGTTCGTGTTCTGATCTCTATGCCAGGTCTGATTTTGGTTGCGGCCTTAGCCACGCCCCCGCCCTCCTCTCTCGCCACATAGAGCTTTTCCACCATGATTGTAAGGTTCCGAACGACCGTTATTTTTGTCCTTACGGGTCTTTCCTCCAGTTTGATAGCTCTCAGAGTTTTTAGTACCAACCGGTCTAGCATTATTATTGAAGATAACCTCATTATGTCTCTCCTTTTTGGCTAGACTATTTATGAGAACACTGAAGGTAACGATTATTCCTTGTTTGACTTCGATTCGATACTGATGAGCAAGCTCGCTCAGAGAGATCGAGAAGGTGTACAAAGACTTTTCAATCATGTCTTTTTCGGTCTTGTCCATCCCATAAAAGCTCAAATCGAACTGTAAATCCAAAGCTGCTTGATTATAATCTTGGATCTTTGGATATCAAGGATGTCGAATTCTGACATCCTTTTCTTGAATATCAAGGATGTCGAATTCTGGCATAACCAGCTCGTTCGAACTCATCTACAAAATACAAAGAGATTGTATTAGTATCGATCGAAAAATAAATTACGATCACTAACATCAAGTTTTACTGAATAAGAACTTGATCTATGATGTATGGTCACAAAATCGATAATAAACGGTGGCTTAAAACCACACCCAGAAACCGTGATTGTCCATCACATAAGATTAATTTCTCTTTCTTTTTCTTTCTAAACTATGACTCCCCCAAGACTGTCACTTATATTCTATGGATATAAGTCCATAGGAGCTAGGGTATAGATAATAATCATAACAATATCACAATCCTAGAACTAGGATTTTGCAAGAAGTAAGTTTTAGTCCTAGATCTAAAGATTGATGGTTAAAAAAATTACCTCAATGGATGTTATGCTCGGTATGACCGGTATAAAAGTTGGACGATGTGGAGTAGGAGCTCACCTGTAGCGGTTCTTTGGAAGTCAAGCAATCTTGACAAAGGAGGAAAAACATTGGAAGTAAGGAGGAAGAATCCGAGATGATGATGATTGACATTGATGGAGGCCGGCGGTGAGGATTGCTGCTGCTGGTGGAGGTGTAGTGTATAGGGTTAAGGCGTTTTTCTTTTCTTTTTGTGGTGATAGCTGGCTATGAACTCAGAGTATGCCTGATAACGTGTTTGAGCCTTTGAGGGGAATATACTGATAGACTGAAAACTGTAACTCTTTCATTGATAAAATGCCTTAAATATAGGTTGATACAATCAATCCTGATATAATAAGGATTCTCTGAATCTATATTAAATCTAATATGTATTTAATTAGGACAATACACACCGGAAGTTACGGAGAATAAATCTCCTTAAATAATTTATTATTATTTATTGTTAGATACATATCGAACAGTACAGTGATTGACCACAACTAACAATAAATTTTATTGACCATAGAACATTACTCTATGGTCCATTTTGGACTTTAGATACATCATAAAACATAGCTTTGCGTATTTGTTCTTTTTTCTTTGCTCTGATTCTTCTAAAGTTGTTCTTAGTATTTTGAGAATCATGCTATAATGCACACCCATTAAACTTCACCCCAAAGTCTCTCTTTTTTGACAAGTGTCCAGTTGCGAATGGTTGTTTTCTTCCATTTTTTTAAAGTTAGATTGAGCTTATGATAAGTTCAGTTTACAAAATACTCTTCTCTTCTTTGCCCACCACCCAAATTTGTCTCCGCCACAACAGCTGATGGTAGTCCTCGCCGCCGCCAAATTCAAAGAACTTCGCCACACCCTCTAGCATTGAGCATTATGTTCTCAAATCTCCAATTCTGAAACCAAATGTAGAAACAATACAACCAATATTATTAACACCTTAAACAATTCCAAACCCACCTACTATCAAAATTTTCAAGCACCAGTTTCATTACAAGCAACTTCCTTCGCACAATCAAAACACTTTTCACCAAAATGGTTTTTGGGTCTTCCTAATTACCCATCAAAAATATGCCCCAACCCATTTTCAAGATCATAAATAATTTAGACAGAACAACCTACCATTCGAATATATACAATGAAAGATCGCGGTGTAGTAATCCCTGCCAAAGGCCTCCGGTGAGAACCGCAAGTGGCAATCGGAGAGGTTGATTTATTCAAGTGGCGCAGTTTCAGAGGCGTGCTGCAGTTCGACGACCTTCTCATTGACCTGGTTGTCCAGTTGCTTTGCCTCGTTAGCGACGGTGATGACTTCGTCCTCGGTAGAACAATAGGTCTTGATGAGTCTCTCCTCAGTGTGCAATTCGTCGAGATGTAGAATCAACGTAAGGTCTTCTGACACTCATAGCCTTCGAAGACCTTACTCATCTTCTTCAAAGAACGACGATCTGAGTTCGATTAAGGCTCAAAAGAGAAGATTTGGAGATAGAGGGCAAGAGGAGATCCTAATGACTTTATCATAAGTTCAATCAAGCATCAAAATAGTTAAAAAAAAATAGAAGACTAAGATTGTGTCACATGTTTCTCTAGAGAATAGACATTAAGATGCTTAACCCTTGAATGTATTTCAGAATTATCCATAATTTGAATCTATGTCTCATCGTCCGAGTACTATCTCCTAGATGCTTGTTAGTGCATTGTATAGAACCAAACAAATAAGAATTTTTTTTGAATTTTGAGGAATTGTTTAGTTAAAGATCAATATTTTTTTAAAGTTCACATTGCTATAAGTTTTTCTAGACGCATGTGAAACCGCCAAAGGTAGCCAATGTTATGTTATTTTTTTTTTTTGGAAAGAAGCCAATGTTATGTTTAGTTCAGGTCTAAGAATCCGAATAAATGGGGCGCCCAATAATCGCAGTTAAAAATAGGTGAGTGAGCTAGTACACTAGGTCCTAAACTGAAAATACGGCCCAAGCGTGTTGGCCGGCGTTAGTTGAGCCAGAACAGAACAACTTCAACCACCGTTCTTTATTTTCCCATATTCAAGTCTAGTTTCAGAATTTCGGTACAGTCTGGTCTGCTGGATACTCAAGAATCCGCAACCATCACGGAACGGCGAATTGTGTAGTTCACTGGATTCTGTACGTACGTGGATCGCGTTGAAAACTATCTCTACGGGACAAGAAAGTGTGTCCGCAGTACTTTCCTGAAACAATAGCACAAGGCCTTAAGCATATAAAATGTGAACCTTATCCTGTAGCATACGCAATTATAGAAAGTTGTATGGCCGTAATTGGTTAGTTGAGACCCTTTAACCCAAACAAAGAAGCGAGCTGATGATATGATATTGACCTTCAAGTCGCACTGCCCCCTCCATCATACAGATCCATAAACTATTAATGGACGGCCGGTGAGAGCTAGCTTAGCTAGGTTTTCAATACACAAGACTTTCACAGAGTGCAGCCACTAGTTTAATCCGTTAGTGTTAGGATGATCCATCTCGGAGAGATAGCTTGCTAGTCTCGGGTGGTATCGGTTCCGATCGGTTCAGAATCAGCTTTGAATTCGTACTATATTGTAACAAATTTTTCGGTTCAGGTCATATTCAATTCGATTTTTTGGCAAGACCGTCTTACGAGTTTCGAACTCAACGAATTTCAGATCGGTATATTATGGTTTTGGATCAGTTTTTCGATAAAAATTTATAGGCCTAAACAATTGTTTAAGTTAATTATTATTTGAAAATAGTAAAATCACAGAGAGATAGAAGAAATGTGAGAGAATGAGAGTATTTTTTTGTAAGTGTTTTCTATATATGTGTCCAAAAAAGATTCAAAATAAGTGAGTGTATATTCATTTAGATAAAGAAATAAGCACAATTTTGATATGTATATTATTTCGGAACAATTCGATTTTATTTGATAGCGTACTATAAAAAATCATTCAGTTCAAATTTAATTCAATTCAGTTTCTAAATTAGTCTGTCCTACAAATTTCAGACTCAACATATTTCGGTTAGTCTGTCCTACTTTTTTCATGTAAAGTGTGAACTTTTCCGAGTGAGGGAGTGATGCTGAGATGTGGATGTGGCGATCTAGTTTGCTTTGATCAGTCGATGTAATGCTAAAGACACTGCTTATATATTCAAAGCATGCAGTACGAATCTTTGTTCATCATTTGGTGGTGTATATGTAAAGAAAAGGCCAGAGACTAGTATAGAATGAACGATGTTTAATCATCGAAAAAAGAATGGACGATGTTTAAGAGAGGCACATGGAGCTAGGGCGTGACTCGACGACGTACGACTGAAAAGTCCAAATCTGTGTTGATTGCAATCCTTGTTTATTTGAGGATAATTTTATCCTGAACATCATGGTCGCTGGCAATCTGAGATTGGAAGCAAAGCAAAATGGACCAAAGTTGTCTAGCATGTTCCCTGTTCCAGACTTTTTACATAAAATATCAACCATTTCTTAGTGATGAATGACATGTGTGAATGGATGCATT
The DNA here is from genome assembly GCA_946800695.1 of Geum urbanum. Lineage (NCBI taxonomy): Eukaryota > Viridiplantae > Streptophyta > Magnoliopsida > Rosales > Rosaceae > Geum > Geum urbanum. The sequence goes on from OX327002.1 coordinate 62,193,894, forward strand.
ACTTACCTATTATGGGTTGGAGGTTTCTGTGTGCTGTTTATGATGAAAATGACTATAAACTTGTTAACTATGGTGGCCTTACTAATCATAGCAAGTTTGAAATATTATTTTACAAGGAAGGAAGAGAGAGGAGTTCCTACAGTCCTACTCAACGTTCATGTACCTTGGCTACGGCTAGCTATCACATTCACCAGAATTCTCTAGACGAAGCCTGCTTAGTTTAATGAATACCCTTCCATTATTTTCGGTACGTAGTACTTGTACTATAAACACTTTAAGAACTAGTTAGATCTATCAGTCGAGATTATTTGAAGAAATGATTAAATAAACACATAGTTTTATATCATATAATTAATCGGTGTGATATTTAAGATTGAGATCGACGAGCTTCGTAAACCTTCGATTCGATCTTCAAAGGAGGAAAAAGATACGACTGTGTCGTAATCTCCGTTCATTACATGGTGCCACGTTCTACTAAACAAGACCATAGTTTTCCAAAGCATTCTCAGGAGCTAGTGCTTTGATTAGGCATAGTTTGATATAATGTATACGTGTTGGAGCCCTATCGAACACTACCAAAAATGGATATCGACGCAGAATACAGTAGTGAGAATAGAGAGCACGAGAGCTGAGCCGCCCTCTCCCAACCGATTGCTCCCCAAAAACCTCACAATCAAACCGCGAAGTGGCTTATAATTATCAAAGATTCATGAAATTCACCCATTCATGACTTATAATTATCAAAGATTCATAAAATTCAGTAGTATTTATATTTTTGGTGTTATGTAAAAAAATCTTAAATTTTAAAATTTATTAGAATAATAATTAAATTTTAAAATCGTGCTATTATAGTACTCGAAATATTTTTTCATCCAGCATTCACTGTTATTATTGTTGACGTGACACTTTTTTTTCAAAATCAGATAAAAGACTTCGATGTCCTTATTTTTTATTTCAGTCGAATCTTATTCAGAGAGATCCAACGTCTCTCTCTCCCTCCATTCACCCACTGAAACGCAGTCTCCGCCCCCACTGTGCCTATCAGGACCGCCTCCACTAACCTCCACCATCACCATGTCTCCCCCACCACCACCAGCAACAATTCGCAACCACAAACACATAATCATACTCGGCTCCGGAGCAACCTGACACCGCCTTGGAGAACAACGAAGCGAAACCGTTGACCTGTGTCGAATTTTGCGAAATGAGAAACTCAACCGCGTGTGGGCCCACGAAGGAGATCGGTATGGTGGCGTCTTTGAACACGTGCTTCCCGGGCCTGGAGAAGAGGCGGCGGAGGTCCTCCGAGGAGGCCTTCCCCGTCTGCAGCATGGAGGACTTGATGTTGATGACGTTGTTGATGACGTAATCGTGGTTGAGATGGGAAAGGAGGAGGGTGTAGGAAGCGGAGGAGAGCGGCGGGAGTATGGAGAAAGGGTGAGCGAAGGAAAAGAGATTAGGGTTTATGGTGGTGAGATTGACTGCGACGGACATGGTGTGTATGAGATTGCTTAACCGGAACCGGAAAGTCGTGCAGCACTTGTCGTCTCGCTTCAAGTGAAGCTCTAGTTCTGTGACTTCTGTCACGTCTGCCTTCACCAGCCTGTCCATCTTGGCCAAACTGAACTGAAACACGAACCCTGCACTGCGGCGGCGTGATGTGACACAGAGGTGGTGAGCAAGCGGAGCGAGCGCTGCTGGAAATGGACGGCGAGAGGCGAATATGGAGGTGCGGCGACGATTCGCAGCGAGATCTCGAATATCGGCGGCGGAAGGACACGAAGGCGAGATCTTGTGAGGAGAGACCCGCGAAGCGACAAGCTCCGGAGATAGAGAGGATAAGCTAGGCAGTGACGACGGTGGGATCGATGCCACGAGGTCGAGACAGAGGTGCAACGGCGACGTCGGTAGCATCAAGGCGAAGCTCGAGATGGAGGCAAGGCGAGGCGAGGCAAAGGGGTGGGGGGTGGTCTCCAGGCTGTTGTGGGCGGCGGTAGCGTCAAGGCGAAGCTCGAGATGGAGGCGTTCGTCCTCTGTAGAGAGAGATAGAGAGAGAAGAAGAATAAAAAAAATTGAATAAAGGCATTAAGGTCTTTTTATCATTATTTAACAAAAAAAAACTGTCTACAATATATAGAAAAATGTTCCAAACATTGAGGGCAATACAATTTGTGTATTATTCTGATAAATTTCAAAATTCAGAATTTATTTGGGGTAACATCAAAGATCAGGATACACGGCTGAATTTAATCCTTCATTCATCATTGAGTGAGGTTCCCACATGGAAAAGAGAGTTGGTTGATGTATATGCCGTTTATTACAGGTAGTCGGATAGGCTTTATATATATGATGCATGTCTCTTGGGTCCTCCGATGGCACGCTTGATGCTTCTAGTTATTGCGACGTGAAAATGTTGCAGGAATAGAAAATGGTTGCATTCCATTATATTTGGAGGACGCGTATGTACGTGACTGATATATAACGAGAGTGCAGAGGTGGGAATGACGATGTAATTCAAGAGGCAATTTATAGCGATGTGATCAAGAAACAAACTAGACACAAGTATTGTGTTTCTTTGAGTCAATTCGTTAGAACATTGTTATACTTCTTAAAGGAACATCACGAGAATTGTCTAGCGCAATTTCATATGGAGACGATCACTCGCCCTGCAAATGGGTCTGTATGGACGCTTGGACATTTTTCTGGTTAGAATGGCATGATGATGGAACCAAGTAATCAGGACTACGAGGTTCAAGTCTTGAGCTTCCATGCTGGTCTATTAGGCATGACCAGGTCTAGAGCACTAGATATTTCCCAAAATCTCACTTGACAACTTCGGCAAATGACCAAGTGCAGAAGATGACTACTTTGAAGTTTGAATAAAGACTACAAGAACACACACAAAAGGTTGTCTATCTTGGGGATTCATAACCCATAGATGAATTCAGATACAACTGAAGGATTGACTTTTCTGTGTATCCCCGAATTCTGATTCCAGGAGAGTAAAAAATAATAAAAAGTTAGAAAAATTGCAGCCACTGACAAATTGAATGCGAGTGGATGTTTAAATGAGAAGAAATTTGAAAATCCAAGTTACAGGAGTGAACCCTAACAAAGACCAGATACAACTTTATTTCACAGCATTCTTTACCGTATTTTTACTACATAAGTTGCGTGTAATTTGAAAGAATTTTCAATATTTACGATTGCCCTAACATCTTTTACACTAACGCTTTAAAATGAGAGAACATATGGACCAAAAATGGCATATAACAAGCATTACAGAATGGACGAGGAATTCTTCTTAACATACAGTTATACAAAGTCAGATGATTGATGATTCTGCCTTCATACACCACCACGTCTACGCTTTCGAAAATGTCTGAGAATAAAGCTGTCAGCATATAAGGGATAGTTCTTCCTAATCAGCCCCTTTATGCATTTCCAGTATGAAAAGTCAACCAATTTTCCATCCTTCTGAACGATGAACAAACATCTTGAACTTTTGAAGTCCGGATGGTAACCAACCTGTCAAACCAAAAAGAGCAACATGTATCATATAAAAATCCACTTTCCTCGGAACAAAGGTGTCCTTTCTTAATAAGGTATCAAATTTCACAAGTAGACATTTAGTTTATGAGCTTATGATTTAACAGGCGCCATTTTGGAAGCATAGTGGCTACAATAACATATTAAACGGCCAATAATTCTCAATGTAGCAGATCCTTTTTGAGAATCTAGAAATGGTACCCTAAAACTTATTATCACATCAGAAGAAGTATTTGCTCTCCCCAAGCAATGAAAGCCCAACCCCCATCCTCAACTGGAATGGTGAAGTGCAAATGTATAAAGCACTCAGTACTCTTCAAAGCAGCTGCATAGTTTTCCCTCTCTAAAGCTCATATCTAATGATACACTATTGACATTATAAAGCACTCAGTACTCTTCAAAGCAGCTGGATGGTTTTCCCTCTCTAAAACTCATATCTAATGATACACTACTAACATTACAAGTTACAACTATACACAACAATCACGAGCCAAGCGAAAGACAGTGTGATACCTGATACTCCAGGAGCTCGAGTAACATATAAAAGTATCAACACTTGGATGTAACAACCCAAGCTAATGATTAAATAGAAATGATTTACACAAACTGTCATTACTTATAAAAAGTCATTCTCGCACGCTTAAATATCAGTATATATATATCCACCAGATAGATATTGTTCCTATTTTGCTAGCTATTTAGACATGCAGAAAGATACTCCCATGAATGATACAATACAATAAGCATTAACAGCAACACCAAATTGAAGTATTGAACACTTTCAGTCAGTGTAAAAAAGCTCCATTTGATCATATATCCATGGATTTCAAACAGGTCTAAATTGGTCGATAATGAAACAACTATGTAAGCATAGATCAGAATTATACCGTGACGAAATCAATTCCGCAACCGACTTTCTTAGAAGCTTCGGGATGAAACGGAAGCAGCCTCTCAAGAACAGTCTTCTCATGCTCAGGACTCAACCTATCGCCGCTCTCATACTTACCGGAGTGAAGAATCATCCTGACGAATCCAACCAGCGGAACCGTATCTTCTAGAATCTTATCTTCCCAGTCAACCCATTTCCCATCCTCTCCTTCCTCTTCCTCCAAAATCCCATCCATGTCCAAGTCCTTCACCACCGGCTTCCGCAGCAGCTCCGGCCCCTCCGCCTCGATTCTGCTGCTCCCGCCGCCGCCGTCAGACCCAGTCTTCAGGGCGGCGCAGAGGCCGCGCGGCGTCGTTTTGGAGAATGAGAAGGAGAATAGAGTCGTTGGTGGAGAGAGAGTGAGGTGGTGGTGGACGAGAAGCAGCAGCGGTGGTTTGGAAAGAGAGGCCATGGCGGCGGCGGCCGAGTGAGGGTTAGGGGAGAGTAGAGCGGTGGTGGGGCGATGAGGACCTTCAATTGGTTGTGACGAAGAGTGTTGTTGAGTAGAGAAGAGCCATCGTCGTCAGAGAGCAATCAGAGTCGGATGCTCCACAGTCTGTGTTTGTAGATAAACAACGGAGCCACGCTGCGCGCTCGGCTCTCCAGTCTCCACCTCTGCTTCTAAACTTATGGGCCAGTCTCGGTCCTCCTCATTTCGGGTATTACACAAGCCCAAGGCCCAGGTCCAACTTTAACACATACATTTCGGGTATTATTTGGGCTCTCTGATCGCAACCCTTTCTAATTTCAAACCTTGACTCTTAATTAATAATTAGTAATTCTACAATGTGTGGAACACAAATGTGTAAATGATTAATTTACGGTCTAAATTCTCTTATGTATTATTTAACCAAGCCCAACGCAGTTAAAATTGTGACAAATGTCCCCTGTACACTTGTGTGCCATACACTATAGATACTCATTTTTTTGTATGGCAAAAATATATATTGGTGACTGTAGTACAAAGTTTCACCGGAGTACCCAGCTCGATAAAAACCCTAAATTACTACAATACTAACATCAGTTAAGTAGACAAAACAATCAGAGTAGCAGAGACTAAAAAAATTTAAATGACACTCCTTAGCTGACTGGGCACCATGTCTATAGCTGAATGGCTGGTGATGATGATGATGATGAAGATGGTGATGATGAAATGGGTCGTGCCCCAACCAATAGAGCAGCCAAAGTACGCTCCCCTTCCTCATATCCTGCACCCACACTACTCATCGCATAATGGGCTTGTAAAATGGATGTAAAGAATGACCCCACTTTGTAAACTGCTGCCGAACCCCAGAAGCAACGGTCGACACAGAATATCCACCGAATGCCTTCTAGGCTTGTTCCTAGGGCCTCTCACAATTATGCGGGTCTCTACCTTCCTCTTTTTTCTACAAGCTTGTACAATCTCGTAGTCCACTTCCAGAACCCATCCCACCTCCCCCTTATACGGTGTTGACCAGATGACAACCACCTCTTCCACTCGAGCGTCCCCACCATCTTTCATACCTGCAAGAGGCGAAATCTCTCTACCAATACCCCGGATGTCAGACTTCATCTGGGTTTGATAAATCCCTTCATCTTGTTCCGCCAAGGTAGCTCGGTAAACCATGTAATCCTTGATAGATTGGTCATAGCTACCACAACCTCCATAATAGCCTTTCAAGGTCAAGTACTCAATTTCACAATCAATCCAAGCCCAAGGTCCGAGACGCAGTCTGACCTTGGTTGTTAACCTCTCTCTAAGGTCAATCTCCACAAATAAACGAATATATTCACCATCAAAGAAATTATATTGATCGTAATCCACATATCTACCGAGGCAGTTGCATATGGTAACCCACCCGTTAGAGACGGTGATAGGACCCGTCAGGTCACCACCAACCACATGCACTCGTACCTAAACACGCATAATAGCTTCATGAAACAAATGCACTGGTGTGAATCCATCAAATTGTTCCACCACAATGGTTGTGTTCTCAAAGAACCAAGGACCGCGTGAGTTTGCACGACGAAGAACATCCTTATTGCGAAATCTGCCAACCAGACGATCTTGGGAGTAGAGAATGATACTAGTTGAACTAGTACCAACTAGGGCCGGGCACGGGTCGGAATGGATCAGTTCGGGACAAAAATTACGATAACCCCATAGTTTTTTTAGAAGAACGGGTCGGTATAGGATTCACTATTTTATAAATAAATTCCAAAAAGGCACGAACCGAAACGGAATCGGTTCGGTACGGATTCATTTTAGGATCCCTATGTTCTTTTTTGATAAGATAAATAATGCAAGAGTATATCTAAAAGTTCCAAAATGATTAAATAAAAGTATCTCAGTAAGTTTATGATGTTCTCATATAATAGTAATCATGTACCTAATTGCATATATAAATACCCAATTGCATAAATACAGATCCAATTGCATATAGATATATAGATACCGATTGACATGAAAGTAATTATATTTTCATCGATCCAATTGCATAACTGTTTTCTATTTACAAACTAAGAAAATAATAGTCAATGCGAAGTTGAATTGATCAAAGTCGTACGTGAAACAGTGAAAGAGGTAAGAAATAACGCTGAAAAGTGGGATGAAAGTGAGATAGTGATACTGTAATACACTAATATATAGAATTTAATTATGTTGGTATAATATTCGAGTGGGTTACCATTTACACTAAAAATAAAGTCAAATCTCATCCCGTTTAATTCAAACAGGCCGAGATGGGATGAACTTTCTATTCTAAAAATATAAACTCGTATCTCCTTATGCGGGGCGGTTCGAAATCGGGTCAGGTTGAGATTTTTGGGACCAAGTACCCAACCCTAGTACCAACCTTGCCACACCAAAGACGTAACTACCAGGCTTAAGAGACTTCAATCTCTCTGCTGAGAGAACTTCAGGACAAAAGATACGGATCACCGTAAAAGAAAAATTATCTTCCTCCTCCTCAACGCCATAAAAAAGGTCGATTTCGACCGACCACAATGACGCCATGAACCAAGAGGATAGAAGGTTAGAGTTTTGAAAACAACTAAGGTTTCAAAATATCTTGAATTCGTGAAACAATAGGAACAAGACAGAACTAAATCAGTCTTGTATTATATGCAAGGAGTAAGGGGGAGAGGGATAGCCTAGGCTGACTAGGATTTTAGAAGATTTTGATAGGATTGGATTGGGGAAGAGGAGGGGGCGCGGTAGGTGGGACAATAGAAAAGGGAGAAAAAGAGTTTCTTCGAAAATCCCAACATTTTCTTGACTCTTGCAAGTTAAAATCGATAGTATTATAGATACACTCCTTAATTAAGGGTCAATTACAAACTTCACGCCGGGAATTATATTAGAGGAAAAATAAAAATGAGTCCACATTTACAAATTACTTCCATGCAAATTTAAGGCCTTTTGGGTTTTCCTTTTGGTTAAGCTCATTTGGTATAGTTCTAGCCAGAGTCATTATGGGTAGGGTGGGCTGACCTTTATAAGTCAGGCCAAAATAACTCTTAAATTGAGAAAAAAATATTTTTTTAAAATATTGTAATTATTAATTTATAATATTTATTTTAAAAATATATTAACTTCAAAGATTAAGAGAAAAGGTGAAAGAATTAAGAAAAAAATCTGATAATAATTGTACATTATATTACTTTTTTTTTTATAAATAAGGTCAAAAGAGGCCACACTTTTAAGACCAAAAGAGGTCGGGATATGCTTGACTTTTAGGGCTTAATTGAAAGGATTCAACCCCGATTTAGTTTCCTAAACCAGAATCAAACCCTTTCTAAAAACGTGAACTTTCAAAAACCGAAAATTTCGACAGAGTTTCCTCTATAACGCGCGGTTGCCATTAACCTGCACCCAAAAAATACATTTCATCCTATGCCACAAAAGCCAAACCGTGAGCACCAATCCCATCCGGATTTCTCAAATACATATCATAATGTAAAGTAATAAACAAAACTGTAACTTTACAAAAATCTGGGAAAAACATATGAAAATATAAACATTAGAGTATTCAGAGCGACCTCTAGTATATATATACATAAATACACATCAGTAGGCATAACAAAAAACCTACTGAAAAAGGAAGAGTGATTCGAATACTATGCCTCCAACTGCGATGTGCGACACCAGAATCAGAATTGCAAACTGGGCACGGAAACAGAAAAGCCCAAGGAAAAGACAAATAAAATCGTTAGAGTGAGTGGACGAAAATAAACATATGTCTTTCACCATTTACATAACATAAAAATAATGCGAGTTCTTAAAATAAATGGAGGTGTCAGGCGAATCTCTCAAGCCCGACGGTGATAGACTAGGCGAATCTCTCAAGCCTAGTAGGCACATCAGGGGAATTTCTCAACCCTGGAACTGGACTACCGGTGATCAGCCGAGTAGTCAATGCATCGATGCTAAGTAAATGTCATCACGAATAAAACATAAAACAATACCTCCAAAACAATAAATAATCTAAATACTGTACTGGAAATAAATACTGAAACCAAGAACTCGCTACGACAGTGTAAATAAATGTCCACTCACAGATAAACATGACGCAAAACGCGTTAATCCTGTGATCCGGAGGAAAATTCTTCGCCAAACGAACGATCACGATCTCCTGAATAACCATAAATACCACTGTTCAAAATCACAATTCAAAACCCTGAACCACGTCTTGAGAACCAACCATTCCCGGAAGCATATAACTCAATATCGACGAAATCGTTAAAAATCCAATAAACACACTATAAAATTTTGTCACAAATTCCGATGCTCAATTCAAAATATAAACCTCACCACTGCAATCGGTGCGCGATTCCGAGCAAAACGACATAAAACTTGTCGAAAATCACCTCGTCCGGAAATCCGCCGCTGCCTCCGCCGCCAAAAAATCTCATCGGCCCAGAAAATTGCAACTTATACATGGATTTGAAGATCTCGACATTTCCAACAACTTTCTAGTTCAAAGTTAAGCCCAATTTTGACCGAAAAAAATCCAAATCTCACATTGAAGTCGAAAACCCTTGCCGGAATTCATTAACTACGATCTCCTCCGTCCGGCCACGGCAAGGTGCAAGAACACTTCTAAAAGTTTCTTCTCCCTAAAGGCTACAAAACCCCTAACAAGTCGACCTCCATCTCGGCCTCCACCGTCGCCACGGTCGCCGGCGATTTCGTCGGAAAACCCACCAAAATTTCTGAACTTTGACAAGCCATAACTTCTTCATCCGGCAACCAAATTGAGTGAATGACCTATCAAAATAAATAGGAGCTCAAGCCCAACAACTTTCATGAAGACACCATGGCCAAAAGAGGCCAGAATCGAGCTCCACGACAACGAAGAATCCATGGCCCGAAACGAGTCAAAACCACCCATGGGTCAAGATGGTCAACAAACAGTTTCTAAAATTAAAAAGTTTCCTAATTCGTCACGTACTCCTTCCGTATTTATATCGTACACGTATCGTCCAAATCCTATAGAAACCAAACGGATAAATACGACTAAATCCAACAGCCGAAAATATTCATAACTTATTCCTCGTAACTCGAAATAATCCTCTGAAAATTCTCACGAACTCGAAATTAAATTCTCTACAACTTTCATGAAGGATTTCAAATCAAATTCTTGCCCGATAATTTAGTCATTAACAAGCCCACCATATCAACCAATTACGACAAAATCGATACTAATCACGAAACTCGCAAATCAAGCCGATTAATTACCATTTCCGGTTTGGGTTGTCACAAATCTACCCCCCTTACAAAAATTTCGACCTCGAAATTTCCAAGCCTGCCAATTGAAAAATAAGGACACTGCCTCTGCATACTGCTCAAACTCCCAAATGACTACTTCAGCTGAATGACTCTGCCATCAGGCTTCACAATAGGAAATATCTCTGTGCTGTAATCCCTGCACTCTCAAATCCAGAATCTAAATTGGCTCCTCCACAATTTTCAAGTCTTCCGGTATAGGGAACTGATAGGGTACTAAACATGCAATAAATCTGAAATGTAGTTCCACCACATGGAATACAGCATACACACTTGCCAAAACTACAAGTAATGCCAAACTATACGTCACAACACTAACTCGCCCCATGATCACACACGGACCAATATAACGTGGCAAAGTATACCACAGATCCCAAAACAAATCACACATTTCCAAGGAAACCTTAGTCACCAACCTTGAACTCAATGACTTAACATACTCACATCTGCATAACTTCTCTGTCGAATTTGAGCAATTATTAATTTGTCCTTGCTAACCCGAACTAAATCAGGACCAAAATCCATCTCATTCCTAACTCACTCCAACACAATGGAGTGCAACACTGTTCCTCATATACAACTTCATACAATGCCATAACAATACTGGTCTACAAATGGATATTGCAAACAATCTCGAACAAATGAAACTGCTGGTCCCAAATCCTTCTGAACTGCAATACACAGGACCACAACATGTCCCCCAAAGTCTGAATAGTCCTCTCAGATTGCCCACCAATCTGAGGATGGAAAACTGCACTAAACTGTAATCTGGTCCCCAATGCTCACTGCAATGCCTGCTAAAACTCTGTTGTAACTGATTATCTCGATCAGCGATCCGGGACACAGCATATCATGAAAATGAACAACCTCTGCCAAATACAGCTATGCCAGCCTGCCCACTAAAATATTTCCTGGAAGTACAAGGAAAACAACTGATTTCGTCAAACGGTCTACAATGACCCAATAACCAGTATTACCATCCGAAATACGCGGTAACTGATACACGAAATCCATAGTGATATGCTCCAACTTCTAATCGGGAATCTCCAATGGCTGTAACTTCCCAACAAGTTTCTGTCTCTCTGCCCTCACCTGCAGACAAATCAGGCATCTGCTCCCATAGGCTGCTATTTCCCTTCTTCATATTGCTCCACGAGTAGTAAACTCTAAGTATCTGATACATCTTCGTACAACCAAGGTGCATAACATATATAGAACCATGAGCTTCAATAAGTATCTCCCTTTTCAAATCATTGTCTCTGGGCCCACATAGCCTCCGTCTGGCAACAAAGTGCCAACATTCCTCAATTGATACTCTGCTGGAATACCATTCTGAATCTCATTCTTCTTGTCCAACCAGTAGGAATCCGCATCCTGAGCCTCACAGACCTGATCAAGTAACACAGGTCGATCCTAGAACTAGCCAACAATGCTCCATCATCTCACTCTAACTCAGCTCCCGTAGCTCGCAACTCAGCTAACAATGAGATTCTTGCAACACATACATGAAACATAGAAACTCCACATTTCCGACTAAGTGCATCAGCAACAACGTTGGTCTCCCCTGAATGGTAGTCAAAGTACAATGTGTAGTCACAGTCGTTAATCAACCCCATCCATCGACGCCGCCTCTTACTCAAATCTGGCTGAATACGCAAGTAGATGAAACTCAAGTGATCAGTGTACATCCTGCTCTGCGCTGCACGCCATAGGAGTAGTGTCTCTAACTCTTCGATGCTAACACAAACACAGCTACTCCCAAATCATACATAAGATAAGTAACTTCGTGAAGCTTCCACTGCCTGGAACCATATACCATCATATTGCCATGCTGCAGCCCAATAGGACCAAAATCTAGTTTCGAAACATCACAACACATAGCATACGCTTCACCGACATCACAAAATGTGAACACTGGCATAATTATCAACCTCTCCTCTAACCACAACATGTAACTCTCTTCACATGTATCTGACCATTTCAAACTCGACCCTCTGATCAAAACTGATGATACTCAAATCTGAAATCAATCTCCGAAAACTGAAAATCCAATAAGCTGATCAAACTAGCCATCAATCTAAAGTGGAGGATACTTGCTCTTCTCTGAAACCTGATTCAGCTTCTGGTAATCGATGCACAACTTTATCGAACCATCCTACATCCTCATAAAACATACTAGAACACCCCAAGGTAAAACACTGAATCAAATGAAGTCTTCCTCAAACATTTCCTGAAGTTGAATATGCAACTCCCTCAACGCTGATAAATTCTCTGAAAAACATCTAAATACTCACAGATAACCTCAACATCGTGAACATCAGGTACAACAACCTCCACATCACGAACATGTGCCAAGTACGGCATACATCCTTGCTTCATCATCAACTCAGCCTCATTGCTGAAACCATACATAGTAGAGAAGCATTTCTTTCACCTCAAAACAAGATTTTTTGGCACGATTGAACGTTAAAGGACTACAAGATTCTTGCGACGAACAATCACTCCGCAGGTAGTCCACAACCTCCTGCAAACCTCATAGTCTCGATACCCCACCTGATACACACAATCTCATCAACTAGATACAACACTCTCCACAAACCCAGAAGTGAAGATGCAAGCATAATAGCCATAGATGTCAAGCAACAGTAACCTCAGGGAAACTCTGCCCTCACACAGGGTCGTGGCATGAACTCTGGCATGTCCAACTAACCGTCCACGTTGATTGTGACTTTGCTGATTAACTTGTCTAGAAGTCTGCGTTGGTCAAACTCCAAAAATGGTACCTTGACCTCCTCCTGAACTCTGAGCTGCCGAACCACTAAAACAGCTAACTGAGAACATTCCCTCGTAACGTGACCCTCCTGGCCACCACAATAGCAACTGAGAATGCCCCTCTAACACAAACCACAGTGACGCCTGCTGTAAAAGTTGCACAATGGAAACTCCTGCTGTGTGGATGGATCACCAACGACCACCCTGGCTCATACCACAGGAACTAGTCCACTACTCTGTGATCTCCTTCTCCACCAAACGTATCTTCTGCCTTGTCTAAATGACCCTCAACATAATCGAAAAGGCCACAGCCTGATGAAGCTACTGATCCCAAGGTGTCTGAACTCAACCTCATCAAAGTATCTCGACTAAGTTCACCTTCCTCAAACTGACATGTCTGAAACCGCATATGCCTTTCCTTCTCAATGTCCTCGCCTCTGAGTGCAGCACATCAAACTCCTCACGGTTGTCTTGAGGCATAACCATCAAAATCCCTTTGATGCTCAGGTTCAAACTCATCTCGAACCTCCTGCATTGCTTCCTCTGAAGCCACATAACACGTACAAACTAGAACAAACATGTGAACAATACATCCCTGCCTTAGGTTGGTAAACACTCCATATTTTCGTTGTTGGGTAGCCTGATTGAACCATCACAGTATAAACAATACCCTGAATGTAGGTTATGGAGTCGCAACAGGAACTCACATAATACCAACCCACCAAATGCAATGATCTGACTCAAGCAAACCAACAACTACCACAGTTCTCTACTCTGAAGCAACATGTAGGCACCCATACACGCACAACCGGAAAAACCATGCCACACATATCTTTGAACCCAGAATGCTTATCCAAACTCACAACTCATTTATCAGGTCGCGCGTCGACTGATCCTCAACAGGATCCACAACCTTACTGACACAGAAAGCACGTCAATGAGGCATCCTAATGAATAAGACATTATTCTCAACATACAGGACGTAATCATGGAACTTCAAACATTTGAAAGCATACAACACCCAGAGCATTGAGGAGTATCCGCCGGCCGGTCGGGTCATCGCTCCAGACATGCTGTACATTCTCAAATATCCTTAGTAAACACGACTACAGAAGTCTACAGAACCTAAAACCTAATGCTCTGATACCAAGCTGAAAGGGCCCAACCCCCATTTAGTTTCCTAAACTGGAATCAAATCATTTCTAAAAATGTGAACTTTCAAAAACTGAAAATTTCGACAGAGTTTCCTCTATAATGCGTGGTTGCCATTAACATACACCCGAAAAATACATTTCATCTTATGCCACAAAAGCCAAACAGTGGGCACCAATCCCATCCGGATTTCTCAAATATATATCATAATGTAAAGTAATAAAAAAAACTATAACTTTACAGAAATCCGGGAAAAACATATAAAAATATAAACATCAGAGTATTCAGAGTGACCTCTAGTATATATATATACATAAATACACAGCAGTAGGCAAACAAGAAACCTACTGAAAAAGGAAGAGTGGCTCGAATACTATGCCTCCAACTGCGACGTGCGACACCAGAATCCGAACTGCAAACTGGGCACGGAAACAGAAAAGCCCAGGGGAAAAGCAAATAAAATCGTTAGAGTGAGTGGACGAAAATAAACATATGCCTTTCACCATTTATATAACATAAAAATAATGCGAGTTCTTAAAATAAATGGAGGTGTCAGGCGAATCTCTCAAGCCCGACGGTGATAGACTAGGCGAATCTCTCAAGCCTAGTGGGCACATCAGGGGAATTTCTCAACTCTGAAACTGGACTACCGGTGATCAGCCGAGTAGTCAATGCATCGATGCTAAGTAAATACCATCACCAATAAAACATAAAACAATACCTCCAAAACAATAAATAATCTAAATACTGTACTGAAAATAAATACTGAAACCAAGAATTCGCTACGACAGTGTAAATAAATGTCCACTCACAGATAAGTATGACGCAAAACGCGTTAATCCTGTGATCCAGCGGAAAATCCCTCGCCAAATGATCGATCACGATCTCCTGAATAACCATAAATACCACTGTTCAAAATCACAATTCAAAACCCTGAACCACATCTTGAGAACCAACAATTCCCGGAAACATATAACTCAATATCGACGAAATCGTCAAAAATCCAATAAACACACTATAAAATCTCGTCACAAATTCCAATGCTCAATTCAAAATATTAACCTCACCACTGCGATCGGTGCGCGATTCCGAGCAAAACGACATAAAACTTGTCGAAAATCACCTCGGCTGGAAAATCGCCACCGCTGCCTCCGCCGCCAGAAATCTCATCGGCCGAGAAAATTGCAACCTATACATGAATTTGAAGATCTCGACATTTCCAACAACTTTCTAGTTCAAAGTTAAGCCTAATTTTGATCGGGAAAGGTCCAAATCTCACCTTGAAGTTGAAAACCCTCGCCGAAATTCATCAACTCCGATCTCCTCCGTCCAGCCACGGCAAGGTGCAAGACCACTTCTAAAAGTTTCCTCTCCCCAAGGGCTACAAAACCTCTAACAAGTAGACCTCCATCTCGGCCTCCACCGTCGCCACCGTCGCTGACGATTTCGCCGAAAAACCTACCAAAATTCTTGAACTTTGACAAGCCATAACTTCTTCATCCGGAAACAAAATTGAGTGAATGACCTATCAAAAGAAAGAGGAGCTCAAGTCCAACAACTTTCATGAAGACACCACGGTCAAAAGAAGCCGGAATCGAGCTTAACGACGGCGAAGAACCCACGGTCCGAAACGGGTCAAAACCACCCACGGGTCAACATGGTCAACAACCAGTTTCCAAAATTAGAAAGTTTCGTAATTCGTCACATACTCCTTCCGTATTTATATCGTATACGTATCGTCCAAATTGTATCGAAACCAAACGGATAAATACGACTAAATCTAACGGCCGAAAATATTCATAACTTATTCCTCGTAACTCGAAATAATCCTCCGGAAATTCCCACGAATTCGAAATTAAATTCTCTACAACTTTCGTGAAGGATTTCAAATCAAATTCTTGCCCGATAATTTAGTCGTTAACAACCCCGCCATATCAACCAATTACGACAAAATCGCGACTAATCACGAAACTCGCAAATCAAACCGATTAACTACCATTTCTGGTTCGGGTTGTCACATTAGTGCCGGGCTTCACTTACTTGAACACGGCCTACCTATTTTCAATAAAGTTAGGCCGACCCGTCCTTACATTAGGTTGGACCGAATTTCAACGACATGGCCGGCGGGCTTAAATGAGACTTTGGGCAAATGGTGAGTCATAGTTTTAGCGTTTCATTGCTAAGAATTCTTCTAACTCTATCACTCTATCGTGATCTCCTAGCTATCATTTATCATCATTGACAATCAATTAATTTTCTACGAGAGCAACATATCGTTTATCTGGTATAAGTTTTGAATTGCCATTTTGCCAACATATATAGACATTAAACAATATATAATACAGACGGGGTGGAGAAACTAGTTTGGTCACCTGACCTTATTCATAAGAGGATGTAAGACATCTGAATCACTCAAACTCAAACTGATCTTCTGACTCAAACTTTAAAGAAAAGTATATACTAACAAAAAACAAAAACAAAAAAAAATCAGTGAAAAGCCTGGATTCCAAAACTAAAAACTTGGTATCAAATTAAAATGTGGCTCGGTCATGGTCAATAACTGAATTTGACATTTCTCACTAAGTCAGTCCTGTCCCTTCAGATTATCCATAGTACTTTGTTGGTGTTGTTGAAATGATCAGATCGCGACTCAGAGCTTGACATCAACTATTTAATTAAGGTTTTCAAATATTTTACGTTTAACATGTCCCTATTTCGATCCGAGATTATGTGCACAGTGCACGCAATTAGATAGCTAGGTTTCTGATGCATTTCGGCCATTTGGCTCTAAAAATTAATTGCAGTTGAAGATAGATCTAGTATGTATACGTATAAATATTACATGTTGGGAGATGCGTGCTGATTAAAAGTCCAGGGACTAAAAATCTCTAATTAAACAACGGCAAGCCTAGAAATTGTCCGATCAATTACAAGTTTTCAACTGTACATGGACGATATAGTGGTGGCATCGATCACTCCGATTAAGTTGGGATGTGACTTTCATAAATAATGCCGCCGACCCAAAATAGTGATGGCATGGATAATATTTCTGCAAGTAGAATTAATTCGAAGTTGATTTTTCGTACACCCGAACCAAGTAAACGTACATTCTTCATTCCCTGGAAATTGACATAACAATGACAATAACACATTTTATATGTTGGCTTATATCATTCTTTAATTTGGATCCTTCCTCTAGTTCATCAATGTCAATAAATTCCATAGATCGATTTCATTCCGATACAATTTTTGGGAGGTACTTCACTCTATAACTTAACAGAGCAAAAAAGTATGTCTTGGTTAAATAAAGCTTTGCTGATGCTGCTTGTGATTTCAGCTAACGCAAAAGAGGAAAGATGTCAAAAAATCCAACAGAAAGTTGAAGGAATAGGTGCTGCTATTGATTTTGATTCTCGTGTTGGAAGGGAGCAGAAGATAGCAATGGATATGGCCATCCAAGACCACCTTCGCTTTCCCTGCCATAGAGTAAAATTATACTTCGGAGATGCACAAGGCAAATCAACTACTTCTGGTAACTTATACTACTTAATTCATGTCGAATCTTTTAGTATATATGGAACTAATAGGCGCATTACTAGCTATATAGTGTTCAGGGAAATTCTACGCGCTATTCTTCTCATATTTGACTATATTATCGGTTGCCTTCCTTTGGAGCAATCAAGCTTCTGAACAGCAGAAAATTTGATGCCATCATTGTTGGAACATTGGCACTGTATGAAGCAGCTCTGCTATCCGAGATCGTTAATCGCACTCCTAATTTCACCATCTTATCACTTACCTCCACTGCCATAAACCAAACGTCTGTCTCACCTCCGCTGTCAAATTTTGTCCAAGTATCAAGTGACATCGTTCTCCATATGCAATGCTTGGCTGCCTTGATAGGTTATTTCAAATGGACAAAGGTGACTGCAGTTTATGACCAAAAGAATGTGTTTGCTTCCAATTCTGGGATCGTAACCCTCCTCTTTGATTCCCTTAAATTAGTCAACTCACAGATCGAAAACCACCAAGCCTTCCCAACACTGTCTTCTCTCACTGACCCGAATGCCTTCTTTGAAGAAGAGCTTAAGAAGCTGAAGAGCAAAAGCAACAGGGTCTTCATTGTAATGCACTTCTCTTTAGACTCCGCTGTTCTTCTCTTTAAAAAGGCAAATCAAATGGGGATGATGGGAAAAGGCTACGTATGGATTGTCACAGATGAGATTGCAAGTCTTCTCGACTCTTTCGATTCTTCTGTCATGCACGACATGCAAGGTGTCATTGGCATCAGAACCAACTTTGCGGAAACGACCACGAGTTTTGCAAAGTTCAAAACTAGATTTCGCAGACTATACGGACTGCATTACCCCGAGGAAGAAGAAAACTCTAGTCCTAGCATCTTTGCTCTTCGTGCTTATGACACAATTCAAGCCATTGCTCAGGTAGCCACGAATAATATTACGTCAAAATCTTTGTCTCAGGATATTATGTCATCCAAATTTCCGGGTCTAAGTGGGATGATGGAATTCAAGAATGGCATGCTGTCAGGAACACCAACGTTTCAAATCATCAATGTGGCTGGTAAAAGCTACAGAGAGATAGCATTCTGGTCTCCGATCGTCGGCTTCTCAGACGACGTGAAAAATCGTGATCAAACATTTTCTACTCAACAATATTTGGGACCGATCATCTGGCCAGGTGGCTTACAAGAACCCCCAAGTGGTTGGACATTATTAGATGGAGATAGACAGTTGAAGATAGGGATTCCGCTCGATGGAGCCTTCAAGCAGTTTGTGAGTGTGAGGTACGACGACTCTGATCCTTTAAAGAAGCCACGCATCTCAGGATTATCAATTGATGCGTTTCGAGCAGCTGTCGATCAGCTGAATCGTAATCACTTGCCTAAGCTGTCTTATGAGTTTGTACCCACCAAGGGCACATATACTGAATTGGTGAAGCAGGTCAAGGTACAAATTATTTTCCTACAGTATATATATAAGCATATATCACTTGTCCGTCACACAGATTCAAATATCGAAGTAATCGAACTGTACGTATAAACACTGATATAATACGTACCACGTTACTTAATGTAAAACAGGGTTTTGACGGAAAAGATGGTCTGGACGGGGCTGTAGGTGATATACAAGTCATCCCCGGGCGGTATGATTTTGCCGAGTACACACAACCATATATGACCTCCGGAATAGTGATGGTAGTCCCTGTAAAGGACAATCAGCTGATCGCGCGACCATGGATGTTCATGAAGGCCTTCACTAGACAAATGTGGATAACGATGGTAACTACACACATTTTTATATGCTTTGTGGTCTGGTTTATTGAGAATGAACATGGACACAACTTTGAATTGAAGGGCATTGGATCCGTCCTTTGGTTCTCTGTGACCATCTTATTCTTCGCACACAGTAAGCACTCTTTGCACGTACTCTTCTTATTAAGCGTCGTTGTTTTAAGTAATTTGGAGCTTTTGAAAAAAATTGAAAAATATGTACGTAAACAGACATGCAAATCAATATATTAAGCTATATATATCCTAGTGACGAGTGACGAGTGATATCTTAACATCGATTTCCACTATATATGCAGGAGAACGAATTCAGAGCAACTGGGCTCGACTGGTACTGGCTCCATGGTTAGCATTGATTCTAATTGTAATAGCCACGTTCACAGCGAGCCTAACGTCAATGATGACGATCTCTCGGCTCCAACCATCTGTGTCAGACATCGGATCACTTAAAAGTATGAATGCAACTGTTGGGTGTAACAACAACTCTCATTGTAGACTACCTAACCGATGTTCTAGATTTTCCACGAGACAATATCGAGAAATTCAACTCCTCCTATGACTACCCAAGTGCCTTTAAGAATGGAAAAATTCGAGCAGCTTTCTTTATTGCCCCCCACGCCAAAGTGTTCATCGCTTCTTACTGCAAGCAATACATCAACACAGGACCCATACGCGTGCCTAGCGGAATGGCATTTGTGCGTATTCATCTCTTCCTCTTATCTTTTTATTTATTTAGTAACAAACTTTATTCGAGGCAGTTTACACTTTATTTGCAAATTTATACAAACCAATTCAACCAACTAATATCTGCCGGCGACATTCGTCGATTTCATGTTAGGTTTTTCCCAAGGGGGATTCTCTTGCCATTGACGTGTCAAAGGCCATCCTAGAGATAAACCAGAAAGGAATAGTGGACGGATTAGAACACCAACTGCTCTCCTTATATAACAACTGTTCCTCTTCTCTCAACTCGAATAGTAATCCTACAAGTTATGAGTTTTTTTGTCCTCTGAATCTGCGGGAGCCGTATGATCCTATAGGCCATAAACCTTTCGATGGCCTATTTCTAATTGCAGGTCTAGTGTGTGCTTGTGCACTTTTGGTTAATATTGTACGTATAGCCGAGAGGCATCTGCAGATTTCCAGCTACATACAAGCATTACTACTCAGAATCAATGAGTAAAATATCGAATATCGAAAATATATCGACTGTCCAAAATACGGATATTTCGACGGAAATATCGATGAAATATCGATTCAATAAAAAATCGACGGAAATTGAGATAAATACATGAAAATTTGTATTTAAACTTTATGAGATTCTTATATGATTAATATGTGTTTTGAAACTTGTAAATTGTGTTTTGTTGATTATTTATAGAGTTTGTTTGATTGAGATTTTGGGTGATTAGCGTGGAGGGTTTTGTGCTTTTGATTTAGTGCGATCAACATATATGTAAAATCAAAATATCGGATAAAAATTCGAAAATGTTGAGGATTTCGGCGATATATCGGAAAATATCGAATATTTCAAGAAATATCGGACAAAAGATATTGATATGTAGGATTAATATCGGGAAGTCCAAAACACGGAAATATCGCGGAAATATCGAAGATATTATGGATATTTCATTCCTTGCTCAGAACAAGAATTTTCAGATGGGCTGATATCTATTTGATGCAATTTCGAATCAACGAGATCATTATCCCCCGGCCTAATACCGAACCAATTCGAGCCGATCCAGGGATAGGTAATCTGGCTGCCTAGAGCCCGCAATAACTGTAAAGAAGTTATTAACTCTTTGTAAGTTTATTCAACTGGGGCAATTGAATCTTTTTAGCAATATGCATAATCCATATCCTTAGAGTATATGCACCCATATGTAGTCACTATTTATCGAATAAGAGGTGTAATTTTTTTTTCCTACGACGTATAAAAAATAACACCCCTTATTATTACTATTCATCCTTTATAAAAGATAAGATTTTTTTATATTTCTTTATGAATATAATTCACTCATGCTTGTAACATTCACAAAATATAAGTTAGAACCACGGCTAACAATCAATACACAGAATACATCAAAAAATCAACAATCCCACTACCAAACTATGCTGACCATAATACAGATTTTAATCTTTAGATGAACTTAGGCATAAGAAGCCTTTAATTTAATGAGCCACAAAATATAAGTTGTTCGGTACAAATTGAACACTTCAAACCTTAGCACTAATTGATCAACATCTATATCATGTACCTCGCCAAAATATGACTTCTAAATGCATTTAGTCAACTGCAACAATTGTGATCCTAAAGACACAAAAATGAGAAAAGTTCCTTTACTTATTTTCTCTGCTCTCTTTGATAGATCTATTACCTATAGATTGCTTCTGTATCTTCAATCCAAAATTGGTGAAACGGGTCAAGGTACAAATTAGTTTTCTTCTATACAAGCAACACTTGTCTTTCGCACAATTTCATATATCAAACATCATACTGATCGATCTCGTACCATGTAACTCATATTAACGTACAACAGGGTTTCGACGGAAAAGAGGGTTTCAACGGAGCTGTTGGTGATGCACAAGTCATTGCCGGCCGATTTGATTTTGTTGAGTACTCACAACCATGTATGAGCTCTGGAGTAGTGATGGTAGTACCTTTTGAGGAAGGTTTACTGACGCGACGATGGATGTTCTTGCACGCTTTCACTAGAAAAATGTGATTAACTATGTTGCATGGATATAGATACAAACACGTGGGACACGAGACATGGTAAAATCTTAAAAAATAGGACACGGACACGGCTGACACACGGTAATTTAATTAAGGGTTTATTACTAATAAGGTCACTTACGTAAAATTACTTACGTACGTATAAGGTCACCTAATTTTTCTTTCATAAATAAGGTCACTTGATTAAACAAAAAACTTTTTTCTTTGATTTATTTATGTTAAATGCCATAGTGTTCTCTACTTCCCTCTGTTGCTTCACACCAAAATTCAAAACGAAAAAAAATTCAAAAACGTGCCCTAGCCCTAGCAGACCTCCATTTTCCTCTTCACTTCATTTTCCTTTGAGTTCAGATTCTGTCATAGTAGCCCCACCTCCATCTCCACTTCGATTACGGTCGCCAACATGTGGTTTAGGAACACCGACGAGCCCAAATCCGCCCCTGGAGACAAACGCCACCGCCTCCCTCCCTCAAGAACCCCATAATCCCAATTTCAGGTCTCTCTCTCTCTCTCTCTCTCTCACACACACACACACACACACTTGATTCTCTGTCTCTTTCTCTAACACTTAGTTTCTCTCCCCCCCCCCGCAGCTTCAAACAATGGCTCATCCAGCAGATCTAGCCTCCGTAAAAAGTGCCTCCCCAAGCAATAAAGTGCAGCTCATGCAGGTGAAGGATTTAGTGTACTCTGTACTAGTTTGTACTGCTGTCTGTGAGTAGTATGTAGACCTGTTGTGAGTAGTTTGTAGTACTGTCCTGAATAGTATGTAGTGTGCTCTGTACTAGTTTGTACTGCTGTCTGCTGTCGTGAGTAGTTTGTAGTGTTGTCGTGAGTAGTTTGTAGTGTGCTCTGTACTAGTTTGTACTGTTGTCTGTGAAGAGTATGTAGAACTGTTGTGAGTAGTTTGTAGTGTTGTCGTGAGTGGTTTGTAGTATGCTCTGTACTAGTTTGTACTGCTGTCTGTGAGTAGCATGTACACCTATTATGAGTAGTTTGTAGTGTTGTCGTGAGTAGTATGTAGTGTGCTCTGTACTAGTTTGTACTGCTGTCTATGAGTAGTATGTAGAACTATTGTGAGTAGTTTGTAGTGTTGTCTTGATTAGTATGTAGTGTGCTCTGTACTAGTTTGTACTGCTATATATAAAGAGTATGTAGACCAGTTGTGAGTAGTTTATAGTGTTGTCTTGATTAGTATGTAGTGTGCTCTGTACTAGTTTGTACTGCTGTCTGTGAGGAGTATGTAGACCAGTTGTGAGTAGTATATAGAATTTATGTATGTAGTATGTAGTGTTTTGATGGTCTATCTTATTGTTTTGCAGAAATTGCACAAATGGAGGACCCTAAAAAACCCAAGGTCCAAATAAGATCGTCATTGAGAGGCTTCTGCAATATCATGGCTGAACTGCATACAAAATTGTCATCAAAAACAGTGAGGATCTTGCAAAAAACACCATTTGGCAGTTTCATATGGTTGTTTTCACAAGGCTTGATGACAGCTGATGATTCGCATAAATCAATTGATGATATCACAAGAATAGCGGGATTTTGGGATGTTGAACCGAGAGCATTCTTGATCGGTGGAAAGAAACATCATCTCACAATAGATGATGTGAAAAAACTCTTTGGTCTTCCAGCTAAAGGTATGATTCTTCTACTTTAATGTGTTAGTACGTTTGACTTTTAAATGATTCTTCTAGTTTAGTGTTATTTACATGTGTTTTGTTTTTGGTCTTGATGCTCCAGGCATGATCTATGATATGGATTCAAAGACCGAGAGAAGACACGATTCAAGCTTCCTGCAAAGATACAAGATTCAGGATTCTATGTTGATTTCAAAACTTGATAAGGCTCTGGAGATGGTTGTCCTCAGAAAGAAGAATGACAATGACACTGCAATTTGGATGGTTATTTATGTGTTGTCCACATTCTTCTTCGCAAACTCCTCTTCCACAGTCACGTGCAGCATAATCAATGTGGCTCAAGCTTTAGATGGCCTTCATAATTACGATTGCGCGAAGATGATTCTGAATTATCTAGAGAAAAGGGATGGACAAATCGAAAGAGAACCTGACTTCTCTTTCTGACTGTTTCCCGCTAATTATGGTACGCCCTTGTTCCCTGGTTGTGTATCTAAATGGAAAAATCTATATTGGTCTCTGATAGTGTATTTGTAGACATGAGTAGTATATTGTGTGGTCAACAGTAGTATATATGTTAGACTAACAATGTGTGCTGAGAGTAGTATGTAGTGTGGTCTGTAGTAGTATATAGTCTGGTCAGCAGTAGTATGAAGTCTGGTTAGCAGTAGTATGAAGTGTGGTCAGCAGTAGTATATATGTTAGAACAGTAGTGTGCGTGTGTGATGTGATGTGGTCTCTAATAGTGTATTTTTTTTGGAACAGTATTGAGTTGCAGAAAGGACATGAATCTGTGAAAGAGTTGCAGCAAGGAAGGGTCATCCTCTCAGATTTGCACACTGGAAGCTGATGAAGCTGCACATCGAGTTAAGCAAGCTCTCTAATGAGGAGCTAGGATAAAAGATGCAGATCAAGAATGAGATGGTACGGGTGAGGGACGACACCTTATACCGTTTTGAAGATAGCATTGATGCTCCCTCATTCAATATGTGGGTATGTATTAATGTTTTGAATTCAGTAGTATATACATTGAACACTACTAGTATGTACTGTTGTCTAGAGTAGTGCTTCCTGTGTTCTATTGTATGAATTAGTGCTTTGTGATTTAAATTTGAAGGAGGAAATATCCAGAGAAGAATTGATGGAGAGGGAGAAGAGAGCCTAGGAGAACCTTGTTGAAATCATCGCGTCTCTCCAGGATATGGCAGCATCACAGTCATCTCCAACACAGAAGGAGGTTGACGACACTCAAAACATGATCGCCAAACTTGAAGACCAGAAAGTGAAGATGGCAGAGCAAAATCAATTCTGGATGCAAATGGTCGACAAGTTCATACGCGAAAAGGAGGAATGTGCCAAGAAAGTGGAGATTATGAAGTCAAAGATGAAAGGCAAGACATCCACCACCCAAGAGAACTCCTTGAAGGAACGGGATGAAGCTTACAAGCTGCTCGGAGAGGCCTATACGAAAATTGCTTCATTGCAGTCGAGGAACAAGGAGGTTCAGCGTGAGCTAGACCAAATTAAGCTTATGGATTCTCAAGTTACTTTTTCGGAGGGAAACAACTCTACAGAAGAGGAGGTCACTGTCTCTCTCTGATAAAGTGTTTTTCTCTTATTTCAATTTCCAGAAAGCTTAATGTGTTGTTTCCAATCTGATTATAGAATGAGAAAGAAGAAGAAGAAGAAGAAGAAGAAGAAGAAGAAGAAGAAGAAGAAGAAGAAGAAGAAGAAGAAGAAGAAGAAGAAGAAGAAGAAGAAGAAGAAGAAGAAGAAGAAGAAGAAGATGATGATGATGAAGAAAAAGATGATGATGATGAAGTAGCAGAAGAAGAAGAAGATGAAGAACAAGACAAAGATGAAGAAATCAACCTAGTATGTTGTGTATTAGTGCATTTACTAATTTACGTTCGGAATCCACAACAACCTGGTATGCAAAAAGGGTAGAAATATGCAAAACACTACAACAGTTTATTGCATGTACTACTGTAGTTTTCAGAAAGTACTACTCTAGTTGTTGGATAGTACTACTCAACTGGGACTTGATGCATGCTAACTAAAATTTTGTTGCATATACTACTGTAGTTTTCAGAAAGTACTACTCTAGTTGTTGAATAGTACTACTCTACTGGGACTTGATGCATGCTAACTAAAACTTTGTTGTGTGTACTATTGTAGTTTTCAGAAAGTACTACTCTAGTTGATTTTTTTTTTTGAATTTGATGATATGCAGGACAACAATGAAGACACATATGAGATTAGATCAAAGTTCAAAAATGATAGCATGGCACAAGCAGCGACACAACAACTGAGGTCGCAAAGTAAGAAGGATGAGAAATAGAAATGGAAGTCACCTCCTTCAATGATAAAAGCTGTCAAGAACAAGAAGAGGAAGACTACGACAAATGGCCCGTATTATGATTACAGAGTTACAAGAAGAAACACAAGAAACAAAGCAAAGTCCAAGTAGTTCTTTCTGTTGTGTTAGGCTTCATGTAGTACATTCTTCTGTTATGGTCCGACATTACTGAATAGTAGTACTTGCATTGTGTTTAAGTAGTACCCAGAATATTTATTAGTAGTACTTACTAGAGACTGCAGTAGTGTTAGTATACACTACATTTTTGTGAAGTAGTACTTTCGGTTGTGAAACAGTAGTACTTATCATGTGTTGAAGTAGTACATTGAATGTTTTGGAGTAGTGCTTACAACGGACAACAGTCGTGTTAGTACACTAAATTTTCATGAAGTAGTACTTTCTATTCTGAAACAGTAGTGCTTACTAGAGTAATTAGTAGTATGTGTTAATAGGAGTAGTGCTACTTTTGTTGTATGGTGAGTGTACTACTATTATTGTTGGATAGTACTAATGTAGTTGGTTCTACACATAAAGCGTTGTCGCATACAAAGAACAATTGACCAACACAAAATCACAAAAACCGAAGAACAACAAACTCGAATTAGTATGTTAAAACAAAAAATCTCACAAGGAAAAATTACGTTAAAGTAGCACGTATTCTGTTCAGGCCGAGTGTACTACTGTAGACTGATGAATACACTACATGTGAGTAACATAGACACTAGTTAGTTGCTGATGACTTGGGTACATGTCAATCTGTTGTGTCTTCCTTTTTCGCCACAATGACCAGATCTGATATGCCTTGGCGCCTTTCCACCTTCAACGGAAGACTTCATGCGAGTATCCTTTGGACGATCGGATGAGATTCTTGTCAACGAAGGCTTCACAATGGCCGGTTCATGCAGAGCA
This sequence comes from Geum urbanum, assembly GCA_946800695.1. NCBI lineage: Eukaryota > Viridiplantae > Streptophyta > Magnoliopsida > Rosales > Rosaceae > Geum > Geum urbanum. Next base: position 62,221,018 of record OX327002.1, read on the forward strand.
TCATGGTAAAACTTCTCAATGTTAGGTATTGGCTGAATACCAAACTCATAGACAGCCCTGTAACTTCCAACATCATAGAAATTCTCGATGTAAGAGTAAATGAATTCAATACCGGCATGTTGTATAGCAGCTAGTGCATGGGGACAGGGAAAAGAATCGATCTGCCAATGTCGGCAATTGCAAATGTATGCCCCGAGATCAACTGCCACATTCTTTAACGCCTGGACTTCATACAACGTCTCACTAGACCTTCGAACTGTCCAGTGCCTCCCCACATTCATCCTAGCCTTCAAAGTCTCCTCCATTTTAGGACATAACATAGAGGTTCAAGTTTCTGATCTCATCTTCCTTTCAGCCATGTTCACCATCAATTTCTGTCTCAAACCCTCCAACATCTCAAAAATAGAAAGACGACGCAATTCACGTGTCCAATTATTGAAAGATTCAGCCACGTTGTTGGACATTTCCCTATATCTATTACCTTTGAAGAAGGCGTTACACCACTTCTCCAAAATCAGTGACCTCAAGAAGTTCCTCATAAGATCTTGATCAGAAATCAATAACTTCCGAAGGTTGAATTCATAACAAGCAACTGTTGGAGAGTATGCCACAGTCATGAAATCATGAATGATGGTTTCCACATCATAAACACCCCTTTTCTTCTCATAAAGATTTTTCACATTCTTTTTCAAGTGATAGAAACAGTAGGAATGAGGAGAGTCAGGGAATGTCGTAGCCACAGCATCCAATAACCCTTCATGTCGATCCGTGAAGAAAGTAATGGTCATTCCTTATGGTGACAAAATAGTGTAGAGATGATCGAAAAACCACTTCCAATTGGCTTTATTTTCAAAATCCACAACAGCAAATGCAAAAGGGTAGAACTCTGCAAATTGTTAAGAGATGGAGTTAGAAAAAAAAAAGCACTTAGATAGTTATTCTATCACATGGAAAACACTACAACAGTTTGTTGCATGTACTACTGTAGTTTTTAGAATGCATTACTCTAGTTGTTGGATAGTACTACTCTACTGGGACTTGATGCATGCTAACTAAAAACTTTGTTGCGTGTACTACTGTAGTTTTCAGAAAGTACTACCCTAATTATTGGATAGTACTACTCTACTGGGACTTGGTGCATGCTAACTAAAACTTTGATGCATGTAATACTGTAGTTTTCAGAATGTACTACTCTAGTTGTTGGACAGTACTACTGTTACTAGTTTTACACACTATTGATACTCACCATTACTAAGTACTAAATTAACACTTAACACTCAACAACAATGAGTCAATTAAAACCCTTTTTAGTAGATGTAGCATTGGTAAATAGGGATCGTTCTTAACCGGGGATTGAGGGTGCATGCATAACTATGCTAGGTTTGTTTATGGGGGTGCGAGATTTGGTTTGTTTAACTAATAACCTATGAAATTTAAACCTAATTCTACTATGTACACGTGATCATCACATCATGTCTACCTCCACCGTTTTCATGCTTCACTTACCCAGTATCAACGAAATTCTTACCTTTCAACCTGCAATTTATACACATGCTTTTAAGAGTGCGACGAAGAGCGCCTACACCTTAATTTATCTAAGATTCATACAAAATATGCTAGAGAGGAACGAAGAGCGTATCACCCAACACATTAAGAAGTTTTAAGCATACAAGCATGCATACAAGCAAAGACCAAAAACTAATAACACATGGAAGGTAACATAAGTAAGTAAAAACGTATAGCCTTTATTAAACAAATCACAAGTCGTAAACCGAATTCTTTACAAGACAAAAGATGAGATAGAAGGTTTATGGTTACACTTTTGGAGTCTGTGAAGAGCATTAACAATGCCTCGAGTGGATGGATTCTCTAGAACAAGACGAAGAGCGCCGATTATTCTTGATCCGTGAGGAGGGAGCTTCGGCCTTGGAGGGAATTAGGCTTAGGACAACTTGGGAGGTGTTTTGGGCAGAGCTTTGCTGTCTATGATGTGTGATAATGAAACTCTAGTCGAGCCCTCTTTTATATAGGCCAAGCAAAGCCTAGTTCAACTCCTTTTAGAACTCTAACTACTCCACCCGAGTAACCTGACCCTTCTCCACTAAAATAGAAATTTCTCTCGTTCTAGGACTCCAAATCGCTTGATTCTAGTTGCGTTGGAAACTAGACTTCTATATCTTTCCAACTATATACTAATCGCGTCTAGATTCATCCAGATCTGTTCACAGTGGTCTTTCGAAGTGGGCTGATGTACAAAGGCTGATTTCTGATAATTCATTTTAATCCATCTTCTTTCTTTGGGCTTCTTTGGACATGCTTTTGATCTTCAATTCTTGACACCATGTGGGAAAGCATTTTAGTAACCATTTTGAAGACCATTTCTCGGACCATTTCTTCTTTGGAATTAGGAACTTTTCTCCTTAGCCAACTTTTAGCTCCGAAACGCCTCCTTTATTTCTACCTAAAAACATAAAGTAAATTAGAAATATATTTACTAAGCATAAAACAAAGTTAAATACAGAGAGAAAGACATTAATAATCAAGCATAAAATGCGTAGATCAAATTCCCCCACACTTAGACTTTACTAGTCCCTAGCAAATACATAACAAAGCAATGGACTCGATAAAAGAAAAATAATAAAGGGAAAAACACAAATGTAAACGTGACACTTATATACAAACATACTTAGATATTTCAACGTTTCAAAGTCGCAAATTCTCATGTAATCATGTTTGAAAACGATAGAAATACTAAGTTGAACAAAACTAAGCCCTTACTCAAATTTGTCTCAGAAAATTCTTCAAGTCTATGGCGATGGAATCATAATGTTTTCACATGAATGTTCAATGAATTCAATAGATAATAGAGATATGATCATGTCATGAACAAGTAAGATGTGGAGAAAAATAATGGTGATGTTAAAGCTGTGCATGTTTCGAATAAAGTTCAAATCAACTCACATGGATGCACTCATCATATTTTCACTTATGCAAAGGTTTCAGTCAAAGTGTTTGTTAATTTCAATGAAAATTCATGCATGGGAAGAGATACTTGCACAAATGAACCAAAACCATATGCTTACTCATGCAACTTACTTCACAGATTGAAGGCTACTCATCTTAAGGATCAAAAAAGACTTTTAAGGGTTGTAATGGGGCTTAGGCTAAGGCATTCAAAAATATGGATATGTGGTGGTTAAGAACATTCAAAAGACTTAGTCAAAGCACCAAAAACTTCATAAATTTCGTTCATCCTCCTCTCACCAACATCACCATGTGTAAAGTTTAAGTACACGGGCCAGATTTCATCTTGTTGGACCATAACTTCATTCTAAACTTCCCTTGAGCTTTTGTAGACAAGACAAAGGCCACATTTCTTCACTTTTAGGCCTTCAATTCAATACAAACTCCAAATCCACAAGTATGGGGGACATTAAATCCAAAATTTAACATCTAAATCACATTGCTGGAGAGCTTCTTTTTTTCTTCTTTTTTTTCTTTTTAGCTCTCGAATTTTTTTTTCTTTCTATTTTCGTCAATTGCAAACTTTTTTCATGGTATTTGGACAAGTCTATCCCCATACACACATCTCCTCATGATGTTCACACCATCTCCATGATTCTAGCTTCAAAAATCCCCACCAAGTCTTTTGAACAAGGGTACGGATATTCTACACTAGGTTAAAGTGTTTAGATATGTATGGAAATAAAATAAAGGCATAATGTGGGCTCAAATGGGTTATCTAGGGGTGTCGCAACTCGTGCGCACAAATGGGACACATGGCAATTTGGCAAAGTGGTGGATATCCTAAGTGCCTTTAATCACATCCAAAATCAGAGTATGTATCAACTATAAGCTTTGCAAATTGACATGAGTAAGTTCTAGTATTCTCTAGTTCATTAAGATCTATGGCAAGTGAGTATATGCATGATTTTGAGACCTATATCTAATATGCATGAAATTTCACTCAAAAGAAGTGTTTAAGGCTCAAAATCTCACTTAAGGCTCATATGATTTAAAACTTATTCTCATATGCGATTCCTATACCAAGTTTTATCAAACCATATCTACTACATGTCATAACACTCAAAAGATATCTCAATTAGCACATGAATTCATCCTTAATGATATGCAACGCCATTTTTGTATTCTTTTCGGTCCAATTTCATCGTAGACTAACTAAGGGCATCCTAAAGACTTTTTAAAACACTAAGTTAAACAAAAAGACTCACAACAATTTTTTTAGGGCATCATCCACCGGAAGGTTCCATTGTCCGCCCGTTTTTACAATTTGACTCAAATAAGTTGTAAACCCCTCCCCCACATTTAAACTCTACATTGTCCTCAATGTACTAACGTAAAGCATAGAATTCGAGCATGAAGGAAGGACTCACGAAAATTCTACTTATTTAAATTAAAGTAACGAAATTAAAAATAGATTGGGGAAGAGAATGCAAATCTGTTGATGACTCCTCCATTGGGTTGCCTCCCAAGTAGCGCTTGTTGTTTAACGTCTTCCAGCCTAGACGTGATGCATTCTTCATGTGGTTGAAGGTGATGGCTCCATGAGTTTGTCTTCTTCAACGTTGTGCTCCTCAAAATTGTCATAATATGGCTTCAACCGTTGACCATTCACCATGAACACTTTGCCAGATTCTAAGGACATGATTTCTATGGCTCCATGATGAAAAACTTGCACCATAATGTACGGACCAATCCATCTCGAACGCAGCTTGCCCGGAAAGAGTCGAAGTCTTGAATGAAATAGTAAAACCTTTTGCCCAACCTCAAAACTCTTTGTACGGATCATCTTGTCATGAATGCGCTTTGTCCTCTCCTTGTAGATCCATGCATTGTCAAATGCCTCGTTCCGGATTTCTTCTAACTCACATAACTGCAATTTTCGATGCAATCCAGCTTCATCCTTGTCCATGTTGAATTTCTTCACTGCCCTCCAAGCTTTGTGCTCTAGCTCCACTGGAAGATGACAAGACATCCCATAAACAAGTCGATATGGTGACATGCCTATATGGGTCTTTGACAAGACATCCCATAAACAAGCTTTGTGCAAAAATGATGGAAACTCACCGGTAACTAAATAGTTTACAATATCCGCATACCAAGGAGTTTCAGAGGCACTTACCTGAAGTCCGAAGAGTTGTTCATTCGTAAAAATTCTCTTCAATTGCAACGTTGGACTTCTCTTTAACAATCTTAGAGAGGTGATTGGCTACCACGTTCTCTACTCCCTTTTTGTCCTTGATTTCCACATCAAAATCTTGTAGAAGTAGTATCCAACGTATGAGCCTCGGTTTCGCATCCTTTTTCTGCATCAAATACTTCAAAGCTGCATGATCAGTGTAAATTATAACCTTACTTTGAAGTAAATAGGATCGGAACTTGTCCAATGCAAACACCACCGCCAACATCTCCTTCTCGGTTGTTGTGTAGTTGGCTTGAGCATCATCAAGTGTCCCAAATTATAACTCCCAAATTGCATTATTTAATCTCCTTTTCTTCATTAATCTCCAAAATACCTAAAAACAAATAAATATAATTAATTCACTTAAATAATAACAATAAACTAAATATAGGGAATAAATTAAATACCGAATAGATGCATAAATATGCGACTATTAGTCACTTTTCTTTTGACAAAGCTTTTCGTGTTCTACTTGTATGCTTGTGTTCTTTTCCATGGTCTCAGAGCTTACGATCGTAAAGTCTTTGTAATAGTTTGTAACTTTTTAATAAACTTGATTCCATGTACTTGTTGTGCTTTTATAAGACATTATTGTTCTTGCTTTAGAATCTTGTGTTGAAGCCTTCAACAAAATAGAGTAGAACTGTATTGATTTAGCCACTTGTATTGGCTTGGTGCTCACAAAAGTTACAGCAAACAAAGTCAATAGTTTCAAAAAAAATTGGCCACAGGAATTGACGATGTACTCATTCAAACTTAAGGCAAAGTCTACAATAGCAATTTGAAATAAAAATTGAAAAATATTTGGCCACAGAGATTGGCCTTACTATATACTGTATGTGTTACCCTTGAGTTTGATCAGGCGAACAAATATAAGCGAGCGTGAGCAAACTCAATTACGTTGCTATAGGTGGGTCATCATATGCCCACATTGGCGTGATGTATTTCTTCAGAAAGCGGCCTTTGATGGGTTCCCGTGGATTGTACCATCGCGATCGCGAAGACGAACGACCCCTTTTCCCAAAGGATGATCGATTACGTATGGACCTTTCCATTTGCAAGACCACTTGCCGCATCCTTCAAGTTTCTCGCCAAGGGGTAGTATTGCCTTCCAGACTAATTCTCCTTCCATGAAACTCATGCCCCTTGTATAGCTGTCATAAGAATGAGCAACCCGTCTTTTCTTAGCACACAAGTGTGTGTAGGCTTTTAATTGTAGCTCGTCTAAGTTTTCGAGCTCCTACCATATGGCTTGAACATAGTCATCGCCGAGCAGGTCATGTTGTTCCATAAATCGTAGTGATTGAACGTTAAGCTCCAGAGGCAGGATGACGTCATGCCCAAACATCAAAGCATAAGGAGTTGTCAATATGGGGTTGTGTTTTCTAGTATGATACGCCCATAGTGTGTTGAACAAGTCTGCATGCCATATGCAAGGATTGCTATTGAGCATGCGTTTGAGAATATGCAAGATGAATTTGTTACTCGCTCCAGCCTGACTGTTGGACTGAGCATAGTAAGGGTTGGAGTGAAGGAAGTGAATGTCCAGATCATGTATCAAGGTGTTGACTTATCTGGACATGAAAGCTTCCCCTTGGTTTGATACAAAGCACTCTGGGATACCAAACCTGCAAATAATATCTTCAAATAAGAATCTTTGAATGGTACCTGATGATGCCACTTTTAAAGGCTTAGCCTCTACCCATTTGGTGAAAAACTCAGTAGCCACAATGATGAACTTGTGACCCTCTGATGAGTGGGGGTGGATCATCCCAATCAAGTCCAATGCCCACCCTCGTGCAGGCCAAGTCTTTATGATTGGCTTTATAGGGATGTTAGGTATGTGACTGACTGGTCCATGAGCTTGACAATCTGTGCACCCTTTGGCGAAGGTGATACAATCTTTGAAAATGGAGGGCCAGTAATACCCGTTACGCTGCAGTAGTCAGCGCATTTTTGGGCCTACTTGATGTGCCCCTGCCACCCCTAGGTGGACTTCTCTCACCAGCCGTTTAGAATCACGACCATAAACACATCGGAGGAGGACCCCATCCTATCCTCGTCTATACAACTCATCATTCCTGAGCATATAATTAGGAGCCAAGAAATAGATGCGTTTGTTGACTAGGACATTTGGATCTTGAAGGTAGAAGATAATGGCATGTCACCAATCGGTATTAATATGGTCAAGTGTTGTCACATACCACTCGTTGTTGTCTTCCTGCCTGGCTCGGAAAAATGGTAACATGCGTTACTCTACCTTCAGTATTCGCTCACGAACACCTGTCGAGAGACTAACACCTGTAGCTAGTTGAGCTAACTCATTGGCTGCCTGGTTCTGGTCGTGAGAGGTATGTTCCAACGTTACCTTAGTGAATAACCCCAACAGTTCAGCTGCTCTTTTTGCACATGGCTCGAGTATGACACCTGCTTTGTATTTGGTCTCCAACTGTCATATTATGAGCAAGGAGTCCCCTTGGACGTGGTCATTAATAACGTCTAGGTCTATCAGCATCTTCAAACTAATGATAAGTGCCTCATATTCGCCCTGATTGTTAGTGCAGTGGAAATCTAACCTGAAAGAGTATGAGAAACTGTCCCCATATGGATTAACTAAAGCTATCCCTACCCCAGCCATGATGCTGGAATTTGAACCATCGAAGTAGAGGAGCCAGGGAGCGAATGCAATACGTAGCAGTTCCAATTATTTGCATTCACGAACGTTCAGCAGTGGATGATGAGCTAGAAAATCGGCCATCGCCTGGCCTTTAACTGCTTTCTGCGGGACATATTGCAGTGAAAACTCGAAAAGGGCCAAAATCTACTTCCCAATGCCGCCCCGTAATATAGGCCATGAGAGCATGTACTTTACCAAATCCGTTTGAGTGTTGACACACGTGATAAAGGATAGCATATAGTGCCTCAATTTGCATCTTGAAAAATACAAGGCTAAGCACAATTTTTCCATGGGCGAGTACCTTGTCTCACAATTTGTGAGTGTGTGACTAAGGTAGAAGATGACCCATTCTATGTTGGCTATATCATCTTGTGCCAACAAAAACTCCCAATAGAATGCTCGGTAGCAGATATATAGAGCTTGAGAGACACTCCAGGCCTTAGCGGGATCAATACCGGTGGGTTGGCAAGATATGCCTTTATAGTGTCAAAAGCCTCTTGATGAATAGACTCCCATACAAAATCTTTATGATTCTGAAGTTTGAGTAGCAGCGAGAACTGTTGAACCTTCCTTGCTGGATTTTCAATGAATCTCCTTAGAAAACCAATCTTACCCAGCAAGCGTTGAAGCTCCTTCTTATTCTTTGGTGGGCTGACATTGAGCACTGCCTCCTTCTTGTCGTCGGATACTTCAATCCCTCGTCGGTGTACCAGGAAGCTAAAAAAGTCTCCTACTTTGGCTTTAAAGACGCATTTGGCGGGATTCATCTTCAACTAGTGAAGCCTCATATGGTCGAACACTTTCCTCAAGTCATCTATGTGATCTGTCCAGTCCTTGGTTTTGACCACTACATCATCAATATAAACCTCCATGATTTAGCCTATAAGGTCATGAAAGATTAAATTCATAGCTCTAATAAGTGGCTTCAGCGTTCTTGAGTCCAAATGGCATGTCCACATACTCAAAAACACCAGCAAAACTAGGGTATCTAAATGTCGTCTTATGTTTGTCAGCCTCGGCCCATAGCATCTCATGGTGAGCCACTGAGTTAACAAACAAATCCGCTACTGGCATGAGATATGCATCATTTAGAGTAGCATTGTTGAGATCGTGGTAATCGACACAAACTCGCATCTTCCCATTCTTCTTCTTGACTGGGATGACATTAGACAGCCACTCGTTGTACTTGGCTACTCTGATTATTCCTGACATAAGCATTTTCTGAATCTCCTCCTTGACTAGAATTTCCCTATCGGTATTCATTCTACGGATTTCTTGCTTTACTGGTTTCTTCCTTTTGGTGATTAGAATGTTGTGAACACCAAGTCTGGTGACAGTCCTGGCATATTTTCGTACTTCTCTGCAAAGCAATCTACATACTCGTGTAGCAATTGAATGAGCCTCTTTCATTCTCCAAGCTCTAAGAAGATACTAATAACCACAGTCATTGGTTCTTCTGTGGTTCCTAGATTGATTTTCACTATGGGATCCTTGACTTTAGGTGGAGTATCATCTAAGGTTGTTGGAGCTAGTTGGATGGTCTTCTCTTCTTCCGATTCATGCAGCACGTCGTCATCCACATATTCCAAAGCTACAATAATTGGAACATGCTCGTAGGCGTCCTTGTCTATCAGATATTCATGTAGACGTTCATGGAGAGAGCAACAAGCCTCTGTCTCTATGTCAGATAGAGGCTCTAATATTGAGACACCTTTTATGGTAGCTCAATGGTGTAAGGACGACGTTCGTCTTTGCTTACCTGTATGATTCCCTATTAAGCTAATTGAGAGGCTGTCATCCCCACGGGGCAAACTTTCTGGTCGATTCCACATACCTCCAATGACCTCATGTCTCCATTTTAATAGCTTGCGTCGATATTGGTTGTTGACACTGAATATGGACGAGGGTCCGCATCGATGACTTCTGCTTTGCCTGATTCCATGTTCCACAACACCATTTGCTGGTGGAGGGATGATGGATCGATGGATCCAATCTCGTCCATGTATTATACTATACGGTGTTGTGTATTTCACCATAAAGAAGGTGTGTGTCCCAGTTGTTGGTCCCACCTGTACATGGAGAAAAACAATGCCCAGGGTTTTAGATATATTACATTCGAAATTTCGGACATTGTGAGCCGTTTCCTGAATGGAGGACTCAGGGATCCCCAATAGTCCCATTGCTTTAATAGTGACGATGTTCATAACAGCTCCTGAATCTACCAACATTTTGCTGAGGGATATCCCCTGGACCTTGGCAGTGACGTAAAAGGGTCGCAAATGCATGGCCATATTCAAGGTCGGCTTGTTAAACAACATGTATACATTCCTTAATGATAGGTCAATTTTTGGATGCACCGAGAGTAACTGTTGCTATTCTTTTTCCCCTTCCTGGTTGGTCGTCGCCAGGTTGCTCACTGTACTTGGTTGATCTAAACCTACCTCCTTGGGGAAAGAAGGTGTAGGGTTCAGTTGTCCCACAGAAGAGCCTGCATATTTGAAGGGTAAAACGAATACCATGTTCACCTCATATTCCTCACCATAAACCAGGGTTTTTGGTCCCTCGTCTTCACCATAATCGACCAACTCCTCGTCATCAACAGCTTCCTTGTCTTCACATGTAGTCTGATCTTGTGGTTTTGCCTCTGCCATATCTTGGTTTACATAGACTGTAGCTCCCAGGGCTGCTACTAGCCAATCCTCAAAAGGTACCTCAGATGTAGGTTCAATACTCGCAGGAAAAGACAAACCACTACTCTGATTTGCTGAAGAAGAGGCAGCCTTGGCTTGAATTTGGACCAGGGCTTTCTTTCTTTCCTATTTTTCCGGTGGCCTTGGCCGCCACCTCAATTCTCCAGCCTCGCTTGAAGTAATTTGTGCTTCATTAGGCTTAGTTGCTCGATGAAGACTTTTGAGCTCAACATGCTTTGGCTTTTTGGCGCTGGTGACCTGCTTGCTACCTCTGGATCTCCTATGGATTCTCTGAATCTCAGTGATAGGTTCTTGAACCTGAGTCTTAGAAAGAAATTCAGGGTTCTGAAAGAAGACGCTGGGTCTTTCTGTACGTACCTTAGATTGGTGAGAATTCTTACCAAAGACCACTATGGGGTTAGCCGCAAACATATTGACCCATTGCTCCAGTTCCTCATGTGTATAAGCCAAATCCTCTAGTTGAACGAGGCCCATGTCTAAGGCTTCCAGTGCCCTCTTGGCCTGGCCAAAATGGCGCCATAAGTTCCTACGTCTGCTGGGAGTGACCTCTACCATTTTCCCCTTCTCCTTAACACACCAGACATCTTCTCTAGTGATGTTCCTTGATGTTGGTGGTATGTAAGGTTTTCTGAGGTCTTCTTCGTTCCTAGATTCTACTGCTGTCGTTGATTTCATGAACTGTTTTGCTGCTCGCATCTGCTTGTATGCCTGGGAGTCTCTCGTGTTTAGCTTTCTTAGGCTGGTAGTGCTCAGGCTGTGAGACCAACTCTGGGCATACCTTGATTTCCTCCATCAGTTCTTCGTATGATATCTTCATCCCACAATAGACCTTGCAGCGAGAGAACAATGGTACTAGGGATTCTGCCTTTGGGCCAACCTTTTCCTTACCTTTCGTGGCAGGTGTTGGTTGTGGTGCCTTAACCGCACCTCCCCCAGTTTGTAGATCCAAGGCTTGATTCCTCTTGTTAAGATTGGACCGTTGCACCTCCACCATTCTCACAACAAAACTGTCGCCAACATCGTTGTCTTGAGCCATGTTCTCGCCATGCAGGTCGATGGTGATACACGTGAAACATGCATCAAATATTAACATAAAATAGACACTTAACACATAAATCAATCATATGCAATTTAAAATCCTATAAATGTAGTATTTTAGAAAGTAAGGATCATTCTAATCGGGGATTGAAGGGTGCATGCAATAATTTTGTATAGAAAAGGGGCTAAAAGGTTGATTTTAATTAACTAAATTTCCTGTCTAAATTACTACATAAAATATCATAAACACAAACAAGAATTCCTAGGACTTTAACATGCATAAAACTCATAGACAAGCAATACACAAAACACCCCTAAAAACTCTAATTCATGTTATGACAAAAATAAACCTAATTACTATATACAAGTGATCAACCTATTTCTTTACTTATCTCATTTATTAATACATACAAATAACAATACTACCGAAATCCCATAACCACCCTAAATTCCAATTAAACATGCATAATTCATATTTTGTGCTAGGTATCCCCAAAACACCATTGATCTAGACTAGGTATCTCCTAAATCAAAACCAAAGCATCAAGAACCAATTAACACATGAAAATCAAAATTTTAAAATAAGGAACACATGGAAAAGTTCTTGAAATTCATATATGGAATAAAACAAAATTTATTATTCAACAAACAAAACAAGTTTTCAAACATCAAAAAAGAACTACGGAGTAAAGAGGTTATGGTTACACTTTTGTAGAGCACAACTTCTTTGATGGATGATGCTAGATATCCTCTAAACACCAATGGAAGTGATGGTGAGGTGTTGAAATGGTGTAGTTGGCCTTTGAGGTGTATCGGCTTGATTTGTGAGATGAAGAGGAGTTTTTGGCTGAGCTTAGGCTATAGAATGAGTGATGATTCAGATTTAGGATGAGTCTCTTGTATATATAGGCATTTAAAAAATAGTTTTCCTCCCAAAACAAGGTTTTCCTACTCCACTCGGGTAAGTCTGGGAGTCTGCAAAAAATTGCATTTTCCCAAAGTTTCACAAACAAGTTTCAAAAACAAAGAGAGACTATGGAGTTGAGAGATCATGGTTACACTTTTATATCTTCGGGATCTCCTATGGATACTCAAGAGAACTAGACTTCTTTGGTGGTAGATGCTCAAGGTCCCTTATACGTCGATGGTGATGAAGATGCGACGGTGTGATGGTGTAGTCGACACTCTTAAGGATGAAGGATTGATTTGTGAGAAGGAAAGAAGTATTTTGCAGAGCTTAGGTTGTATAATAAGTGATGATTGAGATTTGGTGTGAGCCACTTGTATATATATAGGCTTTACAAAATTAGTTTCCCTCAAAACAAGGTTTTCTTACTCTACCCGGGTAAATCTGGTAGTCTGCGAAGAATTTCACTTTCCCGGAGTTTTAGACTTCCAAAAATTATTATTTTTGGCTCGTTGGAAAGAAGACTCAAGGAGCTTTCCATCTATAGGTCAATTGTTGTCTAACTCCTTCTGAGCTATTCCCAGTCATTGTTCAAAATTGGCTGATCTGTACAAACATATTCTTTTTCCCTTATTCTTCATGATTTCCTTCTCCTATTCAACTTGGGAATCCTTTTCTTGACATATCTTTATCTCCACAAAATTGGCTGACATGGTCTTCAAGTTTGGACTTTTTGAATGGACTTTTAATTAATTTTGCCCATTTTCATTTATTCTTCTCCAAGGTTCTTTGGGAAGCTTCCTTTTCCTAGTCAACAAATGACTTCTTTTCTCTTCAACTTTTCTTCTTTCTTCCTTTGGAATTTTTGAACCAATTTTTTCTTCTCCATTTTTATTACGTTTTTCATGCATGTAGACTCCTTTACTCCGTCTCTTTTGTTCTACACCAAGAATAAGTTAAAACTAATAAAATTAATAATACTAAGTAATTAACAAAGTAAAAATGTAGATCAAATATATTAATTAATATGGGTAAAATGTGTAGATCAGATGGCTATCTCACCCTTGTCTATCCATCGCTGAATTCTGAACTTCAAGCCGGTGCACTCTTCGATCGTGTGAGTCCAAGCATGGTGGAAATGGTAGTAGAAGATCCCTTCCACACTTGCCGGGTTTGGCGAGGGTCCGTTGTGCACCTCAACGATCATCGCCTATATCAGATAGTCTAAGATTTTCGCTACTCGTGACATGTCATAGGTGAACCGCTGCTTCAGTTTCTTTGCCGGTGTAGGCTTCTCAGTAGGCTCAACCTTAGACATCGGTACCACCTGCTTAAGCTTCTTGTGAAAAGATGGCAGTGGCTTGGGATCAATGTTTGATCCTTTTCCTTGGACAAAGCTAATCACGCGGTAATTTGACAAACTTTGGACAATATTTTTTAAACCAAAGTAAGAAGAAGTGGTGTGTCCAAACTTGTTATGGTACCTACAAAAATAATCACCTGGCCCCATGCAGGCTAGATCTTCAAGCCTTTTGACAGGCCAATAATTGATCAGATCTTCCATGATTAGCTCATTAAGGAGTTCATTCATGTGATCCTGGTTGAAAGTATATCACCACGATGACTTGGCTTTTCTTGTTGTTGGGTGAGCTCGCCTGGGCTCGCTAGACCTTCTCTCACCCTTCTCTGTCCCTCGCCTAGCTGGGAATCCCTGTAGTTCCACCATGTTAATTTTTAGATCAGGGAACGGATGAGAATCGGCTAGTGAGATCGTCTTGGGTGATGACTCTAGAGTAAGCTTGCCCTCATTAATCCACTTCTGGATTAGATCCTTGAGTTTGACACAGTCCTTGGTGGAGTGGTTCCACATGCCATGGAACTTGCAGTAATTTTTTTCTTTGAGTTGCTCAACACTAGGAAGGTCCAAAGACTATCTTTGCCACTTGCTAACTGATCAGCTCGTCCAGGATCTCGTGAGCCAAGTTAGCATCATATATGTATATCTCAAACTCTGGCTTGGTAAAATCCACCGTCAAGATCTTCATTGGACCTTTGCTCTGCTAGAGCTTCCTCAGCATGAGTACTGATTTAGAAGTTAATTTGACAGTGTGAACAGGCTCGCCTTCAGACTCTTATTCCTTGTCAGCAGAGTCTTCAATATAAGCCATAATTGATGGCTTATTTCTCTCCGAATAGGACGACCTGGGTGCATAAGTCCCTTTTGAAGAGTTACGTCTGTTGTCACTTTCTTGCATGGTATTGTACGCCTTTGTAACTGCAATGATGAACTCGTTCAATGAAGGGTGTTTACTGTTGAGGAACATATGATGGTATTGGTCTTCCATACCATTGATCGCCATGTCAATGATGGCATCCTTTGTCAAAGAAGTCTTTCACAAAGTATATTCTGACATGAAAGGGTGCAAGAATGTCACTGGGCTCTTGGATAGTGCCTGGCTCATGGAAACCAGTTTACTGATGCTGGTCTCTGGCATAGTCGTGCTGATGTGTTCGACGAACAGCTTCTCCATGTCATCCCACTCTTTGATAGATTGCGGGTCGAGGATGGTGTACCAGATCATGGCTGAGCTAGTCAAGGATGAGCCAAAAACCCTCAACTTTAGTTGTGGATCCTCTCCCCATGATCCGAGCTGCAATGTGAAGGTGGCCAAGTGAGTTGATGCACTTCTACCACCATCCCTACTGAAGGTCTGGAAGTTGATTGGCTTATAATTCTTGGGTCATTGTCAGGTGGCATTAATCCCCCCCCTCTAACGGTGGGTATGGAGTCTCATATGGATAATGAGGCTTGGTGACATGGATGTTGCATTGACTTATAAATGCCTCAAACTTCTCCTGCCAAGCGACCAGGAAAATATTTTCCTATCGCTGGGCTCTCGCGAAGTCAAATACGGACTTGGTGAGTTGTCCGATGTTGTTATCAACCCTTTTGAACATGTCTATCATGTTCTTCTTCTATTGTGTCAGCGCAACCTCGACAACATTAAGAAGTTCGATTTGCATCCCGCCTTGCCCTTCTAAGCCTTTGGCGAATTTGGCCCTCAGAGCAACTACCTCAGAATTGGTAGCCTCTGTCTTCTCGCCATTGTCAGCGGGCAAAACTGCTTGATCGGTTAGCTGTTGGTTGATGAGATCGAGTTATTCTTCCTGGTGTTGGTCACGCTTGGCAACTTACGGTCGATAGTTCTCGTACGTCAAGCCCTTGATCTCATCCTCGGGTGGGAACGTAAACGCCATTGGTTGTAGTTGTTCAAGCCCAAATATGAAGTCTACTATGTTTGCGGAGAGTGCGCGACATTCAACCGACGTATGCTCCCGGTAGGTTGGTTGAGGATGTCTGCAACACTGCGGGTAGGGCCTTCGGTAAGGGTCCTCTATTGTCGCTTAGAGACACAAAGTGTGGTCCCAAAATGTTTGGTGACAAGGCGGTTTAACACCTCTCAAAGATACCCTATTCACAACCTGGATATATCAATGTAGTAAAATAAATAGGGGTTATCGAACTCGAGGAATTGGTGAAACTAAATCCTAACACACTACTATGCTGACAGACTCGACTACAGTACACTAATGGCTATCGAACCTAAGCTAGACAGACTCAAATGCAGCGAGATTTTGACACAATAAACTAGACACAGTGGCGGACTACCACACAAAATTTGAGGGTATTCGGAGTTGATTTGGTTACCGAAATAAATCAGCGAAGTTACAGCTAATGCAGAAAATAAATGCTGAAAGTAAATATGCTAATGAATGCAACTGAGTTTAAACTATATGATTAAAGAGTTAAGAGGAATGCAATCCACCACCGTCATTCCATCTATCTAACACATACTTAATCTAATGCACATATCCAATGAATGAAAGTTCCCAGGAAGAGTTGATCGTTACAACCACATCCTATTACCCAATCCTTATGCATATGCAGGTTTGTCATGGACCTCCCCTACATCTATCCCTCTATTGAACCCATAGTCATGGACCCCAAGGTTTACAAAGAAGAAAGCATTAAGTTCAAGAAAAGGTTTGAGAAGCTACAAGGGTTCACAAGTACACTATGGGCGTGTCTCGCTAGACCTATGGATTTCAATCACCCGACGGTAAAATCGGCGTATCACTATAGAGAATCCGGTGGAAGAAATTATCTTCAGTCGCCCGTATCTCATGAAACTAGAACCCTAGCATGCATACTAAGTTGCGCACCAAAGCAAACATACAAGAATTCATACGGTGATCATTCAGAGAAAGAAACCTCATTCATAGAATATGCATAACTAGATTAAAGTGTATGTATTAAAAAGACTTCATGTACGGGGCTTCAAGCAGCCCCTTAACAAAGGAAAATTAGCTACTCATAGTCATAAATAAAAACATCAAAGAATTCATAAAAGATAAATAAAAGATGGAGAAGGAAGAACTCTTGACGACGTCGAGATCGAGCTCGCTTGAATCCTCTGTTTTGTCTCTCGTTCTCTATTCTCTCGCCGTACGTATATTCAACCCCCCCACTTGCTTTATATATATGTCTTGAAACTAGGTTAATTAACCTAGCAAGTGGAGCACGTGCATGATTCCTTCTCCAAGTCCAAGTCCAAGTTGCAAATATAATATAAATATCCACATGCAACCCATCTCTTCTTTCAACAGCTTTGCTCGATGGCTCTACGTACGTAATCCCACTAATCCTAATGCAAGTGGACTTCCTCTTTGCTTTCTATTTAATTTCTCTCACCAACTTCGCTGGCATAGGACAAACGTACGTAATCACCTCGCCAAGGTATATATGATTGCAGTCATTAAACCCATCGAGCTTCGCCAGACAGTTCCTCGCCAGGAAACTTCCAAAACATATTATTTAATCTCCTTTTCTCCATTAATCTCCAAAACACCTAAAAACAAATAAACATAATTAATTCACTCAATTAATAACAATAAACTAAATATAGGGAACACATTAAATACCAAATAGATGCATAAATATGCAACTATCAAAATACCCCACACTTAGACATTGCTAGTCCTCGAGCAATACACTAAACTAAGACTCTGAAAAGACTCAAAGACTTTAACTACATGACTCTAACACCCTTAACAAACTGTCTCAGCAATCTTCCACAACTGTAACACCAAGATAAATGTGACACCAAATTTATATACCGTAAAATTTCGAAAGTTAATTTCAATGCATGACACACATGTAATATGTAGGACGAAGACATAATCATGGTGAATGTAAAGCTGTAGCATGCAACAAACTTGTCAAGATTCAACCTCACAAGTATATGCTTTCAAAAGTGTTTCTCTCAAAGTATGTCTAAGGTATTCACTCAACTCAATTACTTGCCAAATGGACCACACCATAAGCTTACTCATGTGACAAATCTCCACAGATCAAAGGCTGCCATCTTGAGGATCAAAAGGTCTTCATGGGTTGTAATGGGGCTTGGCTTATAGGTTAAAGAATAAACGGATAAGGAATTCAAATATAATTCTAGAACCCAGTAGAGCACCAAATAAGAGACTTCTTCAAACTTTACAACCATGAACTTTCTCACTTTTGTGGCCGAATTTCATCTTGTTGGGCCTTCACATCATTATTTTCATCAGCAGTTTAACCCGGGTATCAAGCTAGACATCACATTTTTCTTCTTTTTCTTTTCACTTCATTTTTTTTTTTTCAAACACTAGCTTGATACCCCACACTTATTTCTTTGCATCACTTTTCGACATTGTCGCCGTCTTTACATACCTGTCTCATGTATAGCTCTACCAAGTCCTAGAACAAGGGTAAAGATATAACTATTCTAAGGTTTAAGGTCAGAGATATGTGGGTGATGACATAAAGTTTAAACATGTAGGCTCAAAGTGGTTAACTAAGGGGTGCACATCTTGTGTACACAAAATTAGGACACAGGCTTATATGGCTATGGTGGTGTCCCTTAAATGCCTTTATCACTTCCTCAATCAAAACATGTATTGACTATAAGCTTTGAAAAGCACAAGAGCAAGTTCTAGTAATATCTAGAGTCCATTAACTTAATCTGTGGCAAGCAATTGACACTCAATAAAGAAAGCATGTGTAATCACATATAGGCTCAATCGCTCACAGGTTAAATGAATCTCAACAAAGTTTAAGCATGCCAAAAATCTGTACCATGTTAACTTTTTCTACATCCACTACACATTCGCATATGCATCATATATCAAGATTAACCAAAGAAACTCAATTAACAAGATCATCTTTTAGTCACAATTATAGAAGATATAATCACATCATGGACTAGTTAAGGGCACCTCAAGACACAAAATAAAAGACTCTTTTTATGTTTTTCTTGACACTTTTTACTTTTGTATTTGGTTTTTCAAATAAGACACTAAAACACCTAAGGAAAACAAAGAAAAACTCAAAAATATCAACATCGAGCGAGCAGTTCGCCAGACACAGTGTAGCGAGCAACACATCTCGCGTGAATTTTAAAAAATTAATCACATATCGTAATAGGCTGAAATTTTGGGACCACAAACTAGACACATTTAAAAACACACCCTCAAAATTTCAGAAAATTACGAGCCCTATAACTATGTCAAATAAATTATACAAAACAGCAGACTGTTTGCTCGCCAGCCCATCGAACTTCGCTGGCGAATAACGTGTAGCGAGGCTCGATAGGATTTTACAAAATTGGTCACTCATCTAAATGAGCTGAAATTTAGCGAGCACTCGATAGACTCATTTACAAACCTGCCCTCAAAATTTCAAAAAATTACAAGACCCCTAGCTATCGAAGATGAATGACACGAACAGGTTACTGTTCAGTACTGAGAACTGTTGCTCGCTGGACTCAGCTCCACTTCGCCAGAATTATATAGAATTAATGACAGAGTGGAATGAGCTGAAATTTAGAGGGGACAAACTAGACACATTTATAAACATTCCCTAAAAATTTCAGAAATTTACGAGACTTCTCGATATGGCGAACAAATAACACACAACATCAAACTGAACAGTACAACAAGCGAAGCTCGCCAGAAACTCATTCCCTCGCTAGAATTTTTCAGAATTGATCATACATTGGAATGAGCTGAAATTTTAAGAGCATAATTTAGACACATGTAAAAACATCCTCTAAAAATTTCAGAAAATTACGAAACTTCAAACTATGTCAAATTATTGACACGAAATAGCATACTGTATAGTACCAAAATAACGAAAAATTTATACATAGACGCTAAGGATATGATATAAACCCCACCCCACACCTGAAATTTGCATTGTCCTCAATGTAAAACAAAACTAAAACATACAATACATCAAACAAGCATGGAATGAAACACATAACACATCACGAATCAAACTAAACATGGAGAAAAATAAAGCAAAGGAGAAAGATAGAGAGTTTAAGAATTTCAAATCTGGTTTTCCACGCTCTCCATCGACATGGGTTGCCTCCCAAGTAGCGCTAAGTTTAACGTCTTCAGCCAGACAGCAAGTCTCAACACTCCACGGACAGAGATGCCTCTCCAAGGGTTGCATCCTCAAAGACATGCTCCACAAATGACTCATAGAATGGCTTTAGTCGATGTCCATTCACTTTAAATGTCTTCCCTGTTTTTGAACTTACAATCTCGATGGCACCATGAGGAAAGACATTAGTGATAACATAAGGTCCAGTCCATCTACTTTTTAGCTTACCTGGAAACAAGCGTAGACGACTACTGAAGAGTAAAACTTTTTGACCAACAACAAATTCTTTTCTCTTAATATTCCGGTCATGAAAAGCTTTAGTCTTTTCCTTGTAAATCCTGCTGGACTCATAGGCATTATGCCTAATCTCATCGAGCTCGTTCAGCTGCAACTTCCTATGCAAACCCGCATCATCGATGTCAAAATTGAACTTCTTGACAGCCCAGTATGCCTTGTGTTCCAACTCCACTGGAAGATGGCAAGCTTTTCCATACACCAACCTATAAGGAGACATTCCAATAGGTGTCTTATATGCTGTCCTGTAAGCCCACAACGCTTCATCCAAGCGTTGGCTCCAATCCTTCCTTGTTGGTCCAACAGTCTTCTCCAGAATTTGCTTGATCTCCCTATTCGACACTTCCACTTGCCCGCTGGTTTGAGGATGATATGGTGTGGCCACCTTATGTGTTACACTGTACTTCCGGAGCAAAGCTTCAAAGGTTCTATTGCAGAAATGAGATCCTCCATCGCTGATAATGCATCTAGGTGTTCCAAATCTAGCAAAAATGTCTTTCAGAAAACAGAGAACAACCTTAGCATCGTTAGTGCGGGTGGCTTTGGCTTCCACCCACTTAGAAACATAATCCACAGCGAGAAGAATATACAAATAACCTTGAGAATTAGGGAATGGTCCCATGAAATCAATACCCCACACATCAAATATTTCAACAACAAGAACAGGGTGTTGAGGCATTTGATCTCTTGGGCCAATGTTACCTGTCATTTGGCATCTCTCACATGATTTGTACATGACATGGGCATCATGAAACAAAGTTGGCCAATAAAATCC
Source organism: Geum urbanum (assembly GCA_946800695.1). Taxonomy (NCBI): domain Eukaryota; kingdom Viridiplantae; phylum Streptophyta; class Magnoliopsida; order Rosales; family Rosaceae; genus Geum; species Geum urbanum. The sequence continues at coordinate 62,242,109 of OX327002.1, forward strand.
ACTCTCAAGCACTTTAAGAGCAGTCTTCTTCCCTCCAAAGTGCCCACCACCTGCATGTGAGTGACAAAAAGATAGAATAGATTGAAATTCAGACTCGGGTACACACCTGCGGATGATGGCATCGGTACAATATTTCCAGAGGTATGGCTCATCCCATACATAATACCTGGCTTCCTTGACCAGTTTGTCTTTCTGAGCTCTGCTGAAATTGGGTGGAATGTACGTACTCACCTTGTAGTTAACAATATCGGCATACCATGGCTCCATAGATTGAACAACAAAGAGTTGTTCATCAGGAAAGCTATCTCGGAGAGGAAGAGTGTCTTCTTCTGCATTGGAACCGTGGGTGAGTCTACTCAAGTGATCCGCCACCACATTTTCAGAACCCTTCTTGTCCTTGATCTCAATATCAAACTCTTGAAGTAAGAGCATCCATCGAATCAACCTGGGCTTGGCATCCTGTTTAGTCATCAAATATCTCAAAGCAGCATGGTCAGAAAATATGATAACTTTTGTTCCTAATAAATAAGACCTAAACTTTTCAAGAGCAAAAACCACTGCCAAGAGCTCCTTCTCAGTAGTTGAATAGTTCAACTGTGCATCATTTAAAGTACGGGAGGCATAATAGATGACATGTGGGAGTCTTTGTGGTCGTTGGCCAAGAACAGCACCAACAGCATAGTCTGAAGCATCACACATGAGCTCAAATGGTAGACTCCAATCCGGTGCTTGAATGATGGGAGCAGTAGTAAGCAACTCCTTGAGCTTATTGAATGCTTGCAAGCACTCATCGGTGAAGTTGAAAGCTACATCTTTCTGGAGCAATGCACATAACGGTCTGGATATCTTGGAGAAATCCTTGATAAACCTGCGATAAAATCCTGCATGTCCAAGAAAAGATCTCACCTCCTTCACTGTGGAAGGAGGGGGTAAGGTACGCACAATATCAACCTTAGCTTTATCAACCTCTATACCTCTAGCTGAAATAACATGTCCCAAAACTATACCCCGTTCCACCATAAAGTGGCATTTTTCCCAATTAAGTACAAGGTTAGTTTCAACACAACGCTCTAAAACCATAGCTAGATTATGAAGACATATGTCAAAAGAATCACCGAAAACAGAGAAATCGTCCATAAATACCTCAATGATCTTTTCAACCATGTCTGAGAAAATACTTACCATGCACCTCTGAAATGTGGCAGGTGCATTGCATAGGCCAAATGGCATTCTCCTATAAGCAAAAGTGCCATAGGGACATGTGAAGGTGGTCTTCTCTTGATCATCCTTATGTATGGCTATCTGGTTGTACCCTGAATAACCATCTAAGAAACAATAATATTCATGACCTGCCAACCTTTCCAACATCTGATCAATGAATGGGAGCGGAAAGTGATCTTTTCTTGTGGTGGCATTGAGCTTGCGGTAGTCAATACACACTCTCCATCCCGTTTGGACTCTTTGAGGTACCAACACGTTCTCATCATTCTTTACCACTGTGATTCCTGAACGTTTGGGCACAACCTGCACAGGACTAATCCATTTGCTGTCAGAAATAGCATAAATGATACCTGCGTCTCGAAGCTTGATGACTTCTTTCTTGACAACTTCCATCATGGGAGGATTGAGACGACGTTGAGCTTCCCTTGTTGGTTTAGCTCCCTCCTCCAGATGGATCCTGTGGGTACACAATGTTGGGCAGATGCCCTTGATATCGGCTACTGTCCATCCAATGGCGGCCTTGTACTCCCTAAGTACATTCAGTAACTTCTCCTCTTGTAACGATGAGAGCTGGGAAGAGATGATGACTGGAAGTGTATCATCCTCCCCTAGGAAAGCATACTTCAAATGCTCGGGTAGAAGTTTAAGCTCTAATGTGGGTGCCACCTGTATAGACGGAACAAGAACGTCATCTGAAATTGGAAGAGAAATGGGTTTAGGGTATTTACCTTTCATAATTGGCAGGGATTCTAGTGCTTCTTCCATAGCATAATACTCCTCTTCCATTTCAAGATCCTCAGCTGAAGCTATCTCAAAAATAGGTTCAACTTTCTTTTCCTCGATGAGCTTCAGACTTGGAACATCTTCTTTTCCAGATACTTCGATGACCTTCCTCAAAGGATCCTCCTCCAATGAATAGTGAATGAATTACTGCACAAAACTCTCAAAAGTGTCAACTGAACAACATGAGTAAGCATCATCACTATTCGGATGTTTGAGAGCTTCATAAATATTGAAGTGGATCTTCTCCTCAGCTACTTCCATACTCAATGATCCATCAAAACAATCTATCTTTGTACGCGCTGTTCTCAAGAACGGTCTCCCAAGAATCAATGGTATTTCTGATGGCATTGGCTCATGCTCCATTTCCAGCACAAAGAAATCTGCTGGGAAAATCAAATCTCCCACCTGCACCAAAACATCCTCAATAATACCTTGAGGGTAACAGTTAGACCGATCAGCAAGTTTAATGGTGACACCTGTGGGAATAAGTTCTCCCATTTTCAACCTGTTATAAGCAGTGTATGGCATTAAATTAATGGAAGCACCTAAATCAAGTAAAGCACCCGCAAACCTATGATCACCAATGGTACATGGGATCGTAAAACGTCCTGGATCACCTAACTTAGGTGGGAGCTTTCTTTGAAGTACTGCAGATACTCTCTCTCCCAAAGCCACAGTCTCAGTTCCATTGAATTTTCTCTTTGTTGTGCACAAGTCTTTCAGGAACTTTGCATACTGTGGTATCTGCTTGATCACATCCAACAATGGGATGTTTACTCCTACCTTTCTAAACACATCCAAGATCTCCTTCTCCTTTTCAACCTTCATCTGTTTCTTCAACCTGCTAGGAAAAGGTAAATTAGGAATAATGGAAGGAGACGGAGTAGAGGATATCTTACCTGATTTTTGATTTGTCAGTTCTGTTTCAGGTGCATTTTCGACGGCTCGAATTGGGGTTCCTGCAGAATCTTCTGACGGCTTGTCCAACGGCTTGTAAGGGACAAGTTGTTCAAGCACGGGCTCCTCCCATTTTCTCTTTGTTAACTCGGGCAGTTCTTCCAACACCTTCCCACTCTTCAAGGTCATTGCATGAGCTTCATATTTTGTGTTGGGATTGGGAAGAGTGTTACTAGGAAGACTTCCTTCCTTGACTTGAGCCAGTGTTTGCTGCATTTGGCTCATTTGTCTCTCAAGAAAGTCAATTGCTTTTCCTTGCTGTAGAGCTGTAGCCTTGAGTTCTTGAGTTGTGGCCTTGAGTTCCTGAGTTGTGGCCTTGATATCTTGGCGAAAGGCACTACTCTCCTCTCGTTCCTTCTTGTTGTCAAACATCATTTGTTGCATGAGGGCTGCCAAGGTAGAATCGTCTGATGATGTTTGAGCTTGAGCTTGTTGTTGCTGAGGCATACGCCTTTGGCCAAACTGCTGCCCATCTCCTGTAGGCTGTCTCTGCTGAAATCCAGGTGGAACAATAGGAGGATTGAGCACATTGTTGCTCCTATAGCTCAAAAGGTCTCTATTTCCACCATATGTGTTGGGTTGTCTCTGGAAGTAATTTGCTTCTTCCTCTTGATCAACCTCTTCTTCTGCTCTGAACTTGGGACAATCTTCTGCTAAATGGCTTGTAGCTGAACATAAAGTGCACACAACCTGAGCCGCAGCAACTGTTGTCTTCTTGCTCACCTTCAGACTACTCGCTATCAGAGCAATATCATTCTCCATCGAGCTTAATCTTTTTTCCATGGCTCCATCGATTGCAACTGCATTGAGAGACCTTCTACTTGCTCCCATGGATCTATCCCTTGACTGAAATTGCCTTGAATTTTCTGCTTGGTTCTCAACAATTTCCTTGGCTTCAACTCCAGTCATATTCCACCAATTTCCCCCACAAGCTGAATCAAGCTTTGACCTGTTAAAAGAATCAAGTCCTTCATAGAAGAACTCCATTTGAGTGTTGATGTCAAACTTATGGTGAGGGCATTGTCGAAGAAGACTCTTAAACTGGCTCCAGGCTTCATGTAATTCATCACTGTCTTTCTGCCGGAATGTGCTAATTTGCTTCTTCAAGTTCTTGGTGCGTGAAGCAGAGTAGAACTCTTTCATAAATGCAGAGCACATCTTCTCCCATGTGTCCATAGATAAAGGAGCTAAAGAATTATACCATGCTTTTGCTTGCTCCTTCAAAGAGAACGAAAACAAGAGGAGTTTTACAGTATCCTCTTCCACATTAGTCGATCTCTGTATTCTGCACAATGCTGTAAACTCATTGAGATGGTCCTGAGGGTCTTCAGAAGGCGTTCCTCTGAAGTGTGGCAGATTCGATATAAGTGATGGGGGAATAGAATAAGACCCCAAATTCTCTGGTAATACGATCGGTGAATCTGCTGCACCTGTGCCCGGTATAAAGGACTCTCTCAGCTTGGTTGCATTTGCCATTCTTTTTGGTGATGATGGTGGTGTTGGAATACTCTGTTCTTCCTCAAACTCAGATCCTGTATCAGAATGTATTTCTTGCTCAGGCTGACCACCACTGTTCACGTTCATGGACCGTTGTCCCTGCTGCTTCCTGTTTTGCCTTGCTGAGCGTTCAATCTCTGGATCAAGTAATAATGGCTCAGCGCTTCTTGTGTTCCTAGTACGCATAAACAATGCTCCTGCACAAAGAAGAGACAGTAAGACTCAAAAGAAAAAGAAAACAAAACAAAACAAAACTGAAAATTAAAGACTCTATTAGGACTTAGAATTAAGCAATTCCCCGGCAACGGCGCCAAAATTTGACAAGGCGGTTTAACACCTCTCAAAGATACCCTATTCACAACCTGGATATATCAATGTAGTAAAATAAATAGGGGTTATCGAACTCGAGGAATTGGTGAAACTAAATCCTAACACACTACTATGCTGACAGACTCGACTACAGTACACTAATGGCTATCGAACCTAAGCTAGACAGACTCAAATGCAGCGAGATTTTGACACAATAAACTAGACACAGTGGCGGACTACCACACAAAATTTGAGGGTATTCGGAGTTGATTTGGTTACCGAAATAAATCAGCGAAGTTACAGCTAATGCAGAAAATAAATGCTGAAAGTAAATATGCTAATGAATGCAACTGAGTTTAAACTATATGATTAAAGAGTTAAGAGGAATGCAATCCACCACCGTCATTCCATCTATCTAACACATACTTAATCTAATGCACATATCCAATGAATGAAAGTTCCCAGGAAGAGTTGATCGTTACAACCACATCCTATTACCCAATCCTTATGCATATGCAGGTTTGTCATGGACCTCCCCTACATCTATCCCTCTATTGAACCCATAGTCATGGACCCCAAGGTTTACAAAGAAGAAAGCATTAAGTTCAAGAAAAGGTTTGAGAAGCTACAAGGGTTCACAAGTACACTATGGGCGTGTCTCGCTAGACCTATGGATTTCAATCACCCGACGGTAAAATCGGCGTATCACTATAGAGAATCCGGTGGAAGAAATTATCTTCAGTCGCCCGTATCTCATGAAACTAGAACCCTAGCATGCATACTAAGTTGCGCACCAAAGCAAACATACAAGAATTCATACGGTGATCATTCAGAGAAAGAAACCTCATTCATAGAATATGCATAACTAGATTAAAGTGTATGTATTAAAAAGACTTCATGTACGGGGCTTCAAGCAGCCCCTTAACAAAGGAAAATTAGCTACTCATAGTCATAAATAAAAACATCAAAGAATTCATAAAAGATAAATAAAAGATGGAGAAGGAAGAACTCTTGACGACGTCGAGATCGAGCTCGCTTGAATCCTCTGTTTTGTCTCTCGTTCTCTATTCTCTCGCCGTACGTATATTCAACCCCCCCACTTGCTTTATATATATGTCTTGAAACTAGGTTAATTAACCTAGCAAGTGGAGCACGTGCATGATTCCTTCTCCAAGTCCAAGTCCAAGTTGCAAATATAATATAAATATCCACATGCAACCCATCTCTTCTTTCAACAGCTTTGCTCGATGGCTCTACGTACGTAATCCCACTAATCCTAATGCAAGTGGACTTCCTCTTTGCTTTCTATTTAATTTCTCTCACCAACTTCGCTGGCATAGGACAAACGTACGTAATCACCTCGCCAAGGTATATATGATTGCAGTCATTAAACCCATCGAGCTTCGCCAGACAGTTCCTCGCCAGGAAACTTCCAAAACATATTATTTAATCTCCTTTTCTCCATTAATCTCCAAAACACCTAAAAACAAATAAACATAATTAATTCACTCAATTAATAACAATAAACTAAATATAGGGAACACATTAAATACCAAATAGATGCATAAATATGCAACTATCATTTGGCCCAGAAATTCTCAAGGTGCTGAGAAGTCCGCAAACTGTCTCTTTTACTCGACCGTGATGTAGATATTTATCAGCGTGCTACTGCCTTAGGGTAGAAGAATGCTGATCGTAGCGTAGGCCACTACCTGAATTCTAAGCAGCAATGCTATGAACGGGGAGAGTACCAACCCTGTTCGGTGGATCCTTTTTGCCTAGTAAGCCTAGAACTTCATAAATTTTGTGTCTCTAGATGAGCCACGAAAATTGATACTCCACAGCTCCTTCGGTATGGAGCTGAGCAACTTCCTTAACAAGCTTTGAGAGCACAGGGGTGTGTCCTTGAATCTCCAAATACTCACGCTCCTTCGGGTGAAGATCCTTTGATCTCCAGTTGCTAGGGTTTTCTTGAGTCGAGAATGTTGTTTTGCCGAGAGCAAAAGTGTATGATCTGTGGATGCCTGATTACGTAGAGATTTCCTCTACTTATAGGAAAATATGATTACTTGTCGTAGTAAACTTAAGACTCCTTGCAATTAGACTCATTTAATGACTCTAATTGCCCGAGATTCTTACTTCTTAGGGTTTTCAATCAGAATCTAAGACTTGATGATAAGATTCCTAAGGAATCTTTCCCTCATTAGGAAATGTCACTGTTCTCGCATAAGCCGTTGGTATCGGCCCATTAAAGCACTAAGGCCTTAACATGTCAAAGCCCATTAAAAATAAAGATTATTTATTTTGGATCCAAACACTCAGGACTCAACCTATCGCCGCTCTCATACTTACCAGAGTGAAGAATCATCCTGACGAATCCAACCAGCGGAACCGTATCTTCTAGAATCTTATCTTCCCAGTAAACCCATTTCCCATCCTTTCCTTCATCTTCCTACGAAATCCTATACATGTCTAAGTCCTTTACCACCAGCTTCCGCAATAGCTCTGACCCCTTCGCCTCGACTCTGCTGCTCCCGTTGTCGCCATTAGACGCAATTTTCAGGGCGACGCAGAGGCCGTGCGGCGTCGTTTTGGAGAATGAGAAGGAGAATTGAGTCGTTGGTGGAGAGAGAGTGAGGTGGTGGTGGTGGTGGTGTACGAGAAGCAGCAGCAGTGGTTTGGAGAGAGAGACCATGGCGGCGACGGCCGTGTGAGGGTTTAAGGAGAGTAGAGCGGTGGTGGGGCGATGAGGAGCTTCAATGTGTTGTCAAGTAGAGAGGAGCCATCATCGTCAGAGCAATCAGAGTCGGATGCTCCACAGTAGGCCTGGCGTGGTTCAGGTTTGTGTATAAAATAATAAGACTCGAACCCGACGAGTTATACAACACGGGTTAGAGTTGAGTAATTTTTTAAGAAAACCCGAACTCAACCCAACCTAAATTATTCGGGTTTGGATTTGCCAAGTTTTCGGGTTCTAACAAAATTATAGATCGAAAAAAAATGAAGATAGACAATCTCAAAGTACATAGTTTATAATGCATACTATATAATCCCACAATACTACAAGGATAAATCCATTAGATTCTTATAACCTATTACAAAACTTCAAGTGCGCACAATATAAAAATAAGAATTACAAAATATTAGTAGCCACAAAATACACATATTTAAAATTGAGAACCTCAATTATCAATTTAATGACAGTCAAGTCAGTATACAATCAAGTCTATTAAAATTAGGATTGCATTATATATGTGGACTTATTAATTATTGGGATATATTGAAATAAGTGTTGTTGTAGTAACCAATTAAAATGTGACATGTGTCTTACTAAAATTTTATTCGGATTTTTTGGGTCTAATTATTTTACGAAAGCAATACCCAAACCCGAACTTTGAGTTCGGTCTGGGTTCAACATATTAGACTGTTTTTATTTCAAGGACCCGACCCAAACTTGTAATTTTCAGGTAATTCGATTTAAGTTCTTGGGTATTTAGGTCCAACGAGACAGCCCTACTCCACGATCTATGTTTGTAGTAAACAACGGAGCCACATTGCGTGCTTTGGCTCTCTAGTCTCCACCTCTGCTTCTAAAATTATGGGCCAGCCTTGGGTCTGCCTCACACAAGCCCAACGCCCAAGTCCAAATACGCTCGGACTCGGTTATATTTGGGCTCTAATACTAAGCGCTCTTCAGTTAGAAACTTTGGGTCTTTCAGTTACATACTTCAAATGTAGAAGTGTCGAGATTTAGAAATTACTTCCATCCAAATTACTGAAATTACTGAAATTAGTTTTAAGGATTTTTGGGTTTCAAATTAGTTCATCTAGTATGGCTTTATCGTTTCTTTCCAAAAAAGAAAAAAGTATGGTTTGATCGTTTCTTACTTGAAGCTTTGAACTCTGTCCTAATCACCTAGCTCCCATTTACGAGTTATGACTGACTTTGTACAAGAGCATTGTGTGTTTCACGTATATAGGTTTTGAATTGTCGAAGTGTGTGTGTGTCTATATATATATATATATATTAGAACAGCATAACAAAGTTAATAGGGACAGTGACATGATTCCCAATTTAAAGTCTGGTAATTAAATTAAATCATGGTATGGTCAGGGTCAATACTCAAGATATTTGACATTTCTCGGTATCTTGAAGATACACATAATACATGTTAGTGATATTACAGAATTTGAGCCCAATTAATTAAGGTTTTATTAATATTTTACTTTCAACATGTCCATATTATATACATGCAAGTACTCGCATGTCTATTTCCAAGACAAATTGCACGCAGGAAGCGGTTTCTCTGATGCATGCAGCTAGCTAGCTAGGAGTCCCATTTGGGTCTGAAAATTTCAGTTGAAGCTAGAGTAAATATATAGCTCAAACAATTGGGGAGCTCCTAATTTCCTTATAAATATTACATGTTGGGGGATATGATGCATATTAATTCAAATTAGGCAAGGGACTAAAATCACAAAATAAACAATGGCATCTGCTTGCGCATACAAGAAATACTTGTACATCAATTACTAGTTTTCAACTGATCGAAGTACATGGAAGAACACGATGATCAACGTTCATAAACTATATTGTTATCGGATAATATTGCAGCCGACCCAAAATAGTCATTGGAGGATATATTTTTCTAAGTAGAAGAAGACTAAACCAGATGTTGATATATTAATGAGTACTCCTACACTGAGTAAACTTCCTTCGCTGCTTGAAATGACCGAGAAATTAACATTACACAGTGATAATAATAATACATATTTTTAGGTTTGAATTATTCGTTGGATTCTTCCCCAAGCTCTTCAAGGTCCTTAAAATGATTTTATTCTGATATGATTTTAAGATCGTGCAATTTCTATCAAACTAAAGCAGCGAAACGGTAGGTATATGGCTCGGGGTGTCTCTTTGGCTTTGTTGTTGCTGCTTGTTGTGATTTCGTCCAACGCAAAAGAGGAAAGATGTCAACAAACCCTACAGAAGATTGCAAGTATAGGTGCTGTTATTGATCAAAATTCTCGTGTGGGAAAGGAGCAAAAGATAGCCATTGATATGGCTATTCAAGACCACGTTCGCTCACCCTGCGATAGAGTAAATATATACTTGAGAAATTCACAAGGCCAATCAACTGCTGCTGGTACGTAATTTATATATAGTACTTAATTAATTCGATCAGGTCTAAGCTTCTCGTATGGAAATTAAAGAACACGCATATACAGTTATGTATCCTTCTAATTATATATGACTATGGTTGCATGTACGTTTTCCTTTTGCAGTAATCAAGCTTCTGAACAGCAGAAAAGTTGATGCTATCATTGTTGGAGGAGTGACAATGCATGAAGCAGCTCTGATATCCGAGATAGTTAACCACGGCACTCCAAATTTCACCATCTTATCACTCACTTCAACTGCCATAAACCCACCCTCTGTCTCACTTCAACTGCCAAATTTTGTCCAAGTTTCAGACGACATCGTTCACCATATGCAATGCTTGGCTGCCTTAATAGGTCATTTCCACTGGGGTAAGGTGACTGCACTTTATGAACAAAACAATGACTTTATGAGCTCAGCTGGGATCATAACCCTCCTCTCTGATTCACTTAAATTAGACAACTCAGAGATTGAAAACCATCGGGCTTTCCCAACCCCGTCTTCTCTCACTGACCCGAATGCCTTCTTTGGAAAAGAGCTTAAGAAGCTGAAGAGGAAAAGCAACAGGGTCTTCATTGTCATGCAATTCTCTTTAGACTCTGTTGTTCTTCTCTTCAAAAAGGCAAATCAAATGGGGATGATGGGAAAAGGCTATGTATGGATTGTCACAGATGAGATTGCAAGTCTTCTCGACTCTTTTGATTCTAATGTCATGTACAACATGCAAGGTGTTATTGGCATCAAAACCAAATTCGTGGAAACGACCAAGAGTTTTACAAAGTTCAAAACCAGATTTCGTAGACTATACGGACTGCAATACCCTGAGGAAGAGGAAAACTCTAGCCCTAGCATCTTTGCTCTGAGAGCTTATGACGCGATTCAAGCCATTGCTTTGTCTCAGGATAGTATTTCCTCAAAATTCCAAGGTCTAAGTGGAAAGATAGAGTTCAAGAATGGAATGCTATCAGGACCACCAACGTTTCAAATAATTAATGTGGTTGGAAAAAGCTACAAAGAGATAGCATTCTGGTCACAAAAGTTTGGTTTCTCAGACGACGTGAAACATCGTGATCAAACATTTTCCACTCAACATTTGGGACCGATCATCTGGCCAGGTGGTTTACAAGAACCCCCAAGTGGTTGGACATTAGATGGAGATAGACTCTTGAGGATAGGGATTCCGCTCGATGGAGCCTTCAAGCAGTTTGTGAGCGTAAGGTACGACGACTCTGATCTTTTCAAGAAGAAACCGCACGTCTTAGGATTATCTATTGATGTTTTTCGAGCAGCTGTTGATCAACTGAATCGTAATCACTTGCCTAAGCTGTCTTATGTGTTTGTGCCCTTCAAGGGCACGTATACTGAATTGGTGCAGCAGGTCAAGGTACAAAATTGTTTTCCTTCTATATAAGCAATAAAGCAACACCTTGTCTTTCACACAATTTCAATTATTATCGAATTGTACGTATAAACATTGATATAGTTCCACCTGCATAAATACTTAATGTAAAACAGGGTTTCGACGGAAAAAAGGGTCTGGATGGGGCTGCAGGTGATATCCAAGTCATCCCCAGCCGGTATGATTTTGCCGAGTACACACAACCTTATATGAGCTCTGGAATAGAGATGGTAGTCCGTGTAAAGAAAGATTTGCTTAAGCAACGATGGATGTTCATGCACGCCTTCACTAGAGGAATGTGGTTAACGATGGCAAGTACACACATATTTATATGTTTAGTGGTCTGGTTTATTGAGAATGAACATGGACACGACCTTGAATTGAAGGATTTTGGAACCGTCCTGTGGTTCTCTGTGACCATTTTATTCTTCGCGCACAGTAAGTCCCTCTTTCCCACGTACTCATCTTCTTAAGCGTTGTTGTTTTAATTTGGTTTTTCAAGATAAAGCTGGTGGGCTAAATTCTTCGCTAATAAAACTGTTGAGAACAGTCGAGGACATGAACTAAACCCTAATTTGAAATGAATATAGATAGAATATCTTGAAAACTAAGTTACTAACTCTAACGGAGCTGGATAGATTTTGCCAAAAATACGTATTCAGACATGCGTATCAAATGTGTTAAGCCATATATCTATCTTAGTGACAAGTGATCTCTTAACATCGATCTCCAATATATATGCAGGAGAACGAATTCGGAGCAATTGGGCACGGCTGGTGCTGGCTCCATGGTTAGCAGTGATTCTAGTTGTAATAGCCACGTTCACCGCCAGCTTGACTTCGATGATGACGATCTCTCGGGTCCAACCATCTGTGTTAGACATCGGAACACTTAAGAATATAAACGCAACTGTTGGTTGTAATAACAACTCGTTCATTGTAAACTACCTCACCGATGCTCTAGATATTGCACCAAACAAAATCAAGACATTCACCTCATCGCATGACTACCCCAGTGCCTTCGAGAAGGGAGATATTCAAGCTGCTTTCTTCATAAGCCCCCATGCCAAAGTCTTCCTCGCTTCTTACTGCAAGGACTACATCAATGCAGGACCCATACGCATGCCTAGCGGAATGGCATTTGTGCGTATTCATCTCGATCTCCCTCTTATCTTTTATTTAGTAACAAATTAACTTTATTTGAGGTATTTTATCGAACACTTTGTTTGCAAATCTATAGAAACCAACTAATATTTGCATCCTTCAATTGCATGTTAGGTTTTTCCCAAGGAGTCTCCTCTTGCGATTGACATGTCAAAGGCCATCCTGGAGATAAACCAGAACGGAATAGTGGAGAAATTAGAAGACCAAATGCTGTCCTCATACAACAACTGTTCCTCTCCCCTCAACCCGAATGGTCCGATAGGTTATGAACCTTTTGCTGGCCTATATCTAATTTCGGGTCTAACGTGTGTTTGTGCACTTTTGGTTACAATCATGCGTATAGCCGACAGGCATCTGCAGAAGTCCAGCTACATACAAGCATTACTACTCAGAACGAGATTTTTCAAATGGGCTTATATGTATTTGATGCAATTTCGAATCAACAGAATCTTTATCCCCCGGTAGTGTAGAGCTTATAATAATTGTAAAGAAGTTATTAATTCCTTGCAAGTTAAGTTCATTTAACTGGGGCAATGGAACAAATTTAGCGATATGCATGATGCATGCATGTCCTTAATTAATTACCTAGTGTTAGGACCAGCCCATGGGCATCGGCCTAACCCACTCTCAGGAGCCCAGTCAAGTGATGGAGCACAACTGATTACTACGCTTTGCCTTCAAAATATGTCGTCTTGTACAGGTTATGTGACTTCGTTATCGTTATTTTGTATTGCAGTGTTTTGATACATACTTAAACTGTGTTGCCTCATTGTAATGAGATCAGAAACTCAATATAATGAACAACTTCTAAAACTCTCAATCTTCTCTTTTCTTCTCTTTCTCCTAATTTGCACGTATTATCTAGTATCAGAGATCAATCATGGTCTGTGGTATCCAGACCACCGGCCAATCTATATCCACAAATGATTTCTCACCGCTTGCCCACCCAAACACAGCACGCACAACCCCCAAGAGGCTCGTCCTAAATCTGAATCATTACTCATTCTATAGCCTAAGCTCAGCCAAAAACTCCTCTCCATCTCACAATCAAGCCGACACATCTCAAAGGCCGGCTACACCATTCCAATGCCTCACCATCACTTTCATCGATGTTTAGAGGATATCCATCAAAGAAGTTGTGCTCTACAAAAGTGTAACCATAACCTCTTTACTCCGTAGTTCTCTTTTGATGTTTGAAAACTTGTTTTGTTTGTTGAATGATAAATTTTGTTTTATTTCATATATGAATTTCAAATTTTTTTTCATGTGTTCCTTATTTTAAAATTTTGATTTGCATGTGTTAATTGGTTCTTAATGCTTTGGTTTTGATTTAGGAGATACCTAGTCTAGATCAATGGTGTTTATGGGATACCTAGCATAAAATATGAATCATGCATATTTAATCGGAATTTAGGGTTATGGAATTTCGGTAGTATTGTTATTTGTATGTGTTAATAAATGAGATAGGTAAAGGAATAGATAGTAAATGAGATAGGGTTATGGAATTTCGGTACTTTTGTCATAACATGAATTAGAGTCTTTAGGGGTGTTTTGTGTATTGCTTGTCTATGAGTTTATGCATGTTAGAGTCCTATGAATTCTTGTTTTTGTTTATGACGTTTTAGGTAGTAATTTATACAAAAAATTTAGTTAATTAAAATCAACTTTTTACCCCCCTTCTCTATACACAATAATTGCACACACCCTTCAATCCCCGATTTTGAACGATACTCTATTTACCAATGCTACATTTATAACAAAAGGGTTCTAAATTGCATACAATTGATTTATGTGTTAAGTGTTTACTTTATGTACTTAATTGATGCATGTTTTACGCGTATCGTGATCCTTTACAATCTTAATTGATCGTAAGATACTCAAGCACATGATGGAGCAGAGGATAATCACACCGGCACAACATAAGTGGTTGGCAAAATTGTTGGGCTACAACTATAGCATTGAGTATCTCCCAAGAGAGAAGAATACAGTACCCGATGCACTATCAAGGCAGTTTAAGGTGATGGCCATTAAGGCTTCTTCAACCTCTCTCATGGATGCTATGACTGCCATAGACAATGCTTGTCTACATGACAGAGAAACCAAAAAGGAGTTTGCACTCAGTGAGGGTCACCTCCTCTACAAAGATCTTCTTTTTGTGCCTTATTCATCATAATGGAGATCCAAATTGCTCCATGAGTTCCATTCCACCCTCCAGGCAGGCCATTTTGGCTATTTGCGGACCTATGTACGGCTTCATCGCAACTCTGCATGGCCTAGCATGTGTAAGGATGTAAAGCAGTTTATGGCCGAGTGTGATCACTATCAAAGACAAGCATATGAGACCATTCATACTCCTGGGCTACTCTCTCCCTTACTGGTACCCGACAACGTGTGGCTTGACATATCCATGGACTTTACTGAAGGCATCCTCAATGCACATGGTAAGAACTCCATAATGGTGGTGGTAGATCATCTATCCAAATATGCTCACTTTATTTCCATCACCCATCCCTACACTGTTGCGGACATTGCTTAGGTTTTTATTCGGGAGATCTTCTGACTCCATGGGATGCCTAAGTCTATCGTGAGTGATAGAGACCAGATCTTCATCAGTAACTTTTGGAAAGCTTTCTTTAAGCTTCAGGGGACGGTGTTGTGTCGTAGCTCAGTCTATCATTGAAAGGACCCAACCCCGATTTAGCTTCCTAAATCGGAATCAAACCCCTTCGAAAACACGAACCAACAAAAACTTTTCGAAATTTGGGCAGAGTTTCGTTACTAGCGTGGAATTACCATTACCTGCACGCGGAAAATACACTTCATCCTATGCCACAAAAAGCAAACCGTGGGCACCAATCCCATCCGGATTTCTCAATATATCAACAGTAAAGTAAAGTAGTAAATATATATGTACTTTACTGAAAATCCGGAGTAAAATCGTATAACATATACAATAAGAAGCTCAGAGCGACTTCTAATACATAATCATATACGCATACCACAGTAGGTAGAACAATAAACCTACTGGATGAAACAAAGTAGCTCGAGCACTATGCCTCCGACCACGACGTGCGACACCAGAGCCTGAACTACAAACTGGGCACGGAAACCGAAAAGCCCAGGGGAAAGACATGAAACACGTTAGAGTGAGTGGACGAAAATAAATGTCTTTCACCAGTTGATATATATGTTTAAAATAACATATGCGAGTCCAGGTAAATAAAATAATATAGTACACGAGGTAAAACCATAACCCTCCAGCGCACTGAACATGCAAGTAAAAATCCCACGGGGTCACTCATGGACACCTCCGTGCTAGTATAGTCAGAATCACGGGATCCCAGACCCACACGTGATTCTAGCCAGAAATGGCCTCAGGTCAAAGGTCTGCCTCCCCCCGTTAAAGACCTCGGGTCAGGAGTCACAGCCTCCCCTGACAAATGCCTACCATCGGGGATCAGCCGAGAGGCGAGTGTATCGATACAACAACGTAACCACGACTGTACTCTGTGTAAACCAAATCATAAACATTTCGATGCAAATGCATGAAACAGCATATAAGTGTATGTATACTCGTATATGTATATTCGTATAAGTATAATCGTATAATCGTAAAACATATGCTCATGTAATCCGTAATCTCAATACGCATGCTCAAGTTCGAAAATCATATAAAAGACTCGCAAGAATTCCGTGAAAAGAAATTGCCCACTCACAGACTAGCGTAACGCGATATGCGTTAACCCGTGATCCAGCGGAAAGCCCATCGCCAAATGAATGATCACGAACCCCTGAATAATCATAATAACCATTTCTCAAAATCATAACTCGACAATACCAGACAGATCACGAGAAACCACCGTTCTCGGAAACACATAATTCAATGTCGACGAATCGTCGAAAATCCATATATAACACCTCAATACCTCGCTTTACTTTCGGTCGCTCAATTTGAAAAATGAACCTCTCCACTGCGATCGGGGCGCGATTTCGAGTCAAATGACATGCAACTTGTCGAAAGTCCAAAAAGTCAAACTTTGACCGTTGACCGCCGCCGTTGACCGCCGTCCACGGCGGTGCCGCCGTCGACCGGAGAATTTCACGGCGGAGCAACCTCCATTCCACTCAAAATCGTCCACTGAGCAACTTCTATAACTGCACCGAAGTCCAATTCTCACTCTAACCATGTCAATTTCATGTAAAACCGAATTGTCTCACAAATTTCAAACCCAAAATTCTCCACACACAAATCAAATTGGAACACCATACCTATATGGTTAGAATCATGGAGATGAGGGCTACAAAACCTAGTGCTTGATGTAGCTCAACTCGGTCCGAATCGATATCCACCATTAACCTTAAAACTCCTCCATTTCGGCCGGAATATTCCTCCCTCCACCGTCCACCTCGCCGTGAACGGTGGTCGGCATAGGGATGAGGGAGCCACGACGAGTTGAACGCTGTATAGATTGAGCCCGGAGATGGCCGGACGGCGAGCGACCGCCGGCCACCGTGAAGCACATCGCCACCATCTTCTCTCTCCCCGCGTGGACTTGGTCAAAGCCAGTCAACCTCATAAATTTCAGTTTTGACTTTCCATAAATGGCAACTCCAATATTTATACTTCATTAAATACTTTCCCAAAACGGAAACTCATAATTATCCATTTCGACGAACTTCAAATACCCGTAACTTTCTCGTCGTAATTCCGATCCCGATAATTCTCGCAGCCACAAACTCGTCTCGACATGATCTTCAATTGTCACCCGAAGTCAAACACATCAGCCAAACGGATAAAAAGTCAACCCTTCAAACCAACACATATTAAATCGACTAAACAATCCACAATCGGAAATAATCACAACTAAATCTTCGTAACTCAAAATCATGCTCCGGAAGTTCCCACAAACTCAAAATTAAATTCTGAACAACTTCCGTGAAGAAGCCGAAACCAAATTCTCATCTAGTAATTTAGTCGCGAACAAACCTGCCATTTAAATCCGTTTCCGTCGAAACTTCAAATATTCATAACTAATTCCTCGGTCGTCCAAATAACGATCCGGAACCGCCCACGAACTCGTAATCACACATAGAACGACTCTCGAGAAGAGACTCAGCTCCAATTCTCGGCCAATAATTTAGTCGTTAACAAGTTCGGCGATTCGAATAACTGTCGGACAGCTGCGACTACGCAGTAACTCACGTATATAGCTGATCAAACTGCTGATTCTGGTCTGGGTCGTCACAATCCTCCACAATCGGATGGCCAGACCGAAGTGGTGAATATGTCCCTGGAACACTACTTTCACTGCTCCATTCATGACAAACCGTCCAGCTGGTCCGAACTCCTCCATTGGTCCGAATTGTGGTATAACACCACTGATAATGCTTCCACCAAAATGTCACCATTTCAAGCAGTTTATGGTTACCCTCCACCTCAGGTCTGTCATTACTTACCCGGAAGCACTTCTGTTAATGTCGTAGACAAGACCCTCCAATCTAGAGATGACATTCTTCAATCACTCAAAGATCACATACATGCTACCCAAAATCGGATGAAGCAATTTGCAGACTACAAGCGCACAGAAAGAGAGTTTGAGGTGGGCGATTGGGTATTCACGAAACTCCATCCCTATCATCAAAAGTCGATGGCCAAGAGATCATCCCAGAAACTCCCTCCCCACTTCTATGGGCCCTATCAAGTTTTGGAGCGCATTGGAAAAGTGGCTTACAAGCTGGACCTGCCCAGCCATGCCAAGATTTACCCCATATTAAAACGAGGTGATAATGTGTCTGTAAGTCCAACTCTGCCTAAGTTTGATCAGGATGGTGATTTCTCTTGGATTCCTCTTAAGGTACTGGATATGGTTGTGGAGCGCCGCAAGAAGAGGAATGTAATGCTATGGCTGACTCAATGGAATGGCTTACCTTTGGAGGATGCTACATGGGAGATCGCACACTCTATTGCCAATCGCTTCCCTGAGTTCGTCGCCTGAGGACATGCTGCTTCTAGGGGGGCTTGTTAGGACCAACCCAGGGGCATCGAGCCTAACCCGCTCTTAGGAGCACAGTCGAGTGATGGACCACAACTGGTCCTTATCTACAGTACTATGCTTTTCTTGCACGATATATCATCTTGTACATGCCATGTGTTTTCGTTATCATTATTTTGTATTGAATCTCTTTGTTATGCATACTTAAATTGTGTTGCCTCATTGTAATGGGATCAGAAAATCAATGAACAACTTCTAGAACTCTCAATCTCCTCTTTTATTCTCTTTCTCCTAGTTTGCACGTATTACTTAGCATATGAGGATGGATTAGGTCATGGCAATAAATAATAATTTCTCTAGTTATCAATTATCACTTTAACTGTCGGATCAAAGCCTGGTCATAGGAGCAGACCAGTTATCTCCAAAACCTCTATCCCAGTATCCATATTTCGTCCCATAATTATGATGCCACCATCTGTCACTCTACTCACAGAGACTTAACACCGTTTTTTCCATAAGTATAATTTTATTCAAGTACATGTTCTTCTATTTTTTTTTTCCTCAAATACAATACAAATATCTTGTAGCTTTAGATTCCAAGCATGGAAGTCCGAAAGTATGCAAGAAAAGTTTCATCGCACTCCATCTCAACATAACCCATGACAATGGTGCCAAATATCTCAAATTTTCAACATCTATCTGTTTGGACCCAAAATAAACAGTCTTTATTTTTAATGGGTTTCATTATATTGGGCCGACAACTGCGGCCCGCGTGGAATAATAACTTTTCCTAAGGAGGAAAGGAGTCTCTGGTGATCTTATCATCAAGTCATAGATTTTGATTGAAAGACCTAGGAAGTAAGATCTCAAGCAATTAGAGTCATTAAGTGAGTCTAAAAGTTAAGAATCTTCAGTTAACTACAACAAGTCATTATATTTTCCTATATATACAGAAAATCTTCATGGAATCAGGGCATCAACATCATACATAGCATTTGCTCTCAGCAAACAAACTTTCTCATCTCAAGAAACCCTAGCAACATGAGATCAAAAGATCTTCACCTGAAGGAGCGTGAATATCTGGCGATTCAAGGAAGCACCTATGTTTTCTCAACACTCGTCAAGGAGATTGCTCTGCCTTACACCGAAGGAGCTGTAAGATATCAATTTTTGTGGCTCAGCTAAAGACACGAAAACCACAAGTCCTAAGTCACTTAGGCAAAAAGAGTTCATTGGTCGGGGTTGGTGCTCTCCTCGTCCCAATCGCTTCTTAGATGTCTGGTAGCAGTGATTCCACATTCAACGTTTTATCCCACGGCAGTGGCACGCCAGGCATACGCACATACACAATCAAGAAAAGAGACAGTTTGAGGCTTCTCAGCACCCTGGGATTTCTGGAGCCAAACATTTTTAGCACACCTGGTGGGACTATTTTTGTGTCTCTACGCAACAATAGGGGACCTTTACAAAAGGGTTTACCTTCAGTGTCGCAAACGCCCTTAACCAACTTACCGGGAGCATAACTCTGGTGAGTGTTGCTCGCTCTCCGTGAACGCAATAGAGTTAATCTTTGGAATCATGCATCGCTTAGAAATGGCATTTGAGTTCTTATCCGAAGATGAGATTATGGGCTTGACGTATGAAAACTACCTATTGTACGTCGCCAACCATGACCAGCACCAGGCAAAACATCTCGCTTTCATTAACCGACGATTAGCTGATCAAGCGGCTATACTCGCCACTATTGGCGAGAAGACTGAGGCCATGAGTGCCGAAGTGGTCGCCCTAAAGGATGAATTCACTAAAGGCCTGGAAGAACAAGCGACCCAAAAGGCTCAGCTCACGGCTCTAGTTGAGGGCCAGGACAAAACGCATGTCGAGCTCCTGCAAGTGTTGGAGACCGCACTGGCGCAACAAAAAGGGGACATGCTCGATTTGTTCAAAAGAGCAGATGGGGACATTGGACAACTCTCCAAGTCCATGTCTGACTTCGCGCGGGCCCAACGGCAAGCAGACAAGTTCACTGCCTTCTGACAAGCTCATTGCTCAGTGCAATATCTAGGTCGCCAAGCAACATCAGCCGTATGAGACCTATTTCCAAATACTATGGATGGCCATTAATTCCACTTGGAAATGGCCTATGAACTACAAGCCAATTAACTTTCAAACCTTCAGTGGGGATGAAGGCAGGAGTGCATCTACTCATTTGACTTACTTCACTTTGCAACTTGGACCTTGGGGAGAGGACTCACAACTCAAATTGAGGGTCTTCGGTTCCTCCTTGTCCAGATCGGCTTTAGTCTGGTATACTGGCTTGGATCCGTAGTCAATAACGGAGTGGTCGGCTATGGAAAAGTTATTCATCGATCATTTTGGAACAAAAATGCCAAAGACTAGCATAAGCAAACTAGTAGCCACGTGTCGCGTGTGGAAGAAATCCTGGATTATCTAATTCAAGCAAGAATTGCTGAAGTGCTGAACGGGTCTTTACCAGACCCGACAACTATGGAAGGTCTCCCCTACTGTCATTTCTGTCACGTATGGACCCATTCGACTAAATAATGCACCAGTTTGAAATTCTAAATCCAACGGTGATAGACGAGGGCGAGATAACTATAGAGTAGCAAGGCGAGCGCGCAACATTGGCGAAGGCCCCATCGTCAGTATGGTAGATATACGATGGAACAACCCTAACAAGAGGAAACAAACTATAGACCTACACACTAATGGGGAGGCGACTAAGGTGGCATAGCCAGCACTCTCCACGAAGAGTAAGGAGAAAGTTGATCTGAAAGCAGAGTCGCCAATAGCTTTGTGCTCTCGTTGCAAAATCCATTATGGTTTGAATATATCATATCAAGAGCTGATGGAAGCAGTCAAAGTGTGCCCATAACTGGTCTCCCCACCTGAGCATTACCAGCATACCAGTCCGCGGGAGCTAAATTCGAGAGATTCATAGGCCTACAAGTGAATGCGAGTAGCAAAAAAGTTTTGGAAACTGGTAGCATGGAATTCAAGTGTAGACGACCAACTCGCCAAACTATATGTTCCATCAGCATCAAGGAACATCACTAAGGAAAATGTGTGGTATGTCAAGGAGAAGGATAAAACCATTGAAGTAACCCCTAGCAGACGAAAAAACTTACAACATCAGTTTGGAGTAGCCAAGAAGACATTGGAGGCTTTGGATATGAGCATCGTCCAACCAGAGCAACTGACCTATACACTTGAATAGCTGCAATGATGGTTGAATACGTTGGCAGCTGTTGGAAAGATTCCCCCACACACTTTATGCACTAATATCTAACTCATAAGTATGTAGAGTTATTTTCGCCCGCAAGTATACAAGGTTCAAGTAATATAATTTTTAAGAAGTCGAGTGTCGAACCCACTAGGATTAGCCACTTGAACTCCTTAGTTCGGAATGATAAAGCACTCAAACTATGGCTAAACTAGACACTAATCTTGACGCTAAAGCTAAAATGAAATGTGGATGTGTATCTTACACTACTAAGTCTTTTGGAAACCTAGCATTGCAAGGGGTGATTAGATTACAGTGAGTGATTACATGAGTTGATTGATTGATTATAACTAATGCAAAGAGATTAAATAGTAAATAAGTTCACAATAAGAGAGAATGGTTGGCTAAGAAAATCCCCACTAACCATTTAATGCTCAAATAATGTCTCAATTTATGTATCTAATTAAAGTCTGTTTCACACAAGTGGATGTCCAAATCTTAACCTTTTGGGTCACGTTTAGTTTTAAACCCAAGCTTGAGCCCAACTTTGAAGTATTTGGTGAACCGAGAACCAAGACCTAACCATTTCAGGTTTACATCTTCATCGTATGTCACGTGAGTGAAGCAAACAAGTGTACTATGTAATATTTGTAGAAGGTTCCTCTTCCCGACCCTCTATTGGAGGACCCAAGAGAAAGTCTAAGGGAATCTCCAAATCCGCACCCTTTGAGTTACGAATCGAAAGACCCAACTGGTAGCCACAATAATCTCTCGATTCAATGTGTGCTTGACTAAAGCTCCTTAAGTCTATTTTGGCTCAAGAGGCTCTAGACCTTGCTTAGTGCTAAGGAAACCAAACCTTAAGGTAAACCCTTTCAGAATAGACCCTAATCATGTTTACATGCTCATTTAGCCTTAGGTGAGTAACTAATTCAACCAATGGCCTATTTTTAGTTCCTTAATGCATACATCAGTTTAGTTAGGATCAACACATACATAAATGAAACCATATATGAAGTTCAAACACATAAACAACCACAAACACATAGCAATCTCATTCACAAACACACGTTTTACTCAAAATACACAAAAACATAAACCATGCATGAATCAATCCATCATTTGTCTACTTCAAATGGCTCCCAAATGGGACTACTTACTCCACATAATGAAAATAGAGTCTAGATACATAAAGAGGAATCAATAGGTGAAAGAAATAACCGAAGAGTCCCTTAAGAAAAGCCTTCAAGTTCTTCAAGCACT
Source organism: Geum urbanum (assembly GCA_946800695.1). NCBI lineage: Eukaryota > Viridiplantae > Streptophyta > Magnoliopsida > Rosales > Rosaceae > Geum > Geum urbanum. The sequence goes on from OX327002.1 coordinate 62,265,096, forward strand.
TCTTCACTTCTTGCTCCACAAAGATGATGAACCCACCTTAGGCTAGGGTGAAGAGGGTGGAGATGAGATTATGGTGATGGTGATGGAGGTTTCTAGGCCTTTTGGTGGTGATGTAGGAGGTGTTTAAGGTATATGAGAGAGCTAGGGAGTTAGGGGATGGATGAGAGCTATAGAGAGAGACTAAAACTTGCAAAACTTAAAAAATGAGATGTGTTGTAATTGTGATGAGTGGGGAGCTCGACAAGCAAGGTAATGGGAGAAGAAATAGGGTGTTTTGTGAGTCCTTGGATGTGCTAGAGTGGTCATGAAGTTTGATCCAAGGGCCACAACTTGTGATCCAAGGTCCACAACTTGTGATCCCATTTTCTTGGCTTCTAGCTAGAGTCCAAACCATGCCTAATAGATCCAAAGTTCAAATTGTGTGACACTCTAACCAAATCAGCTATGGTTCTTATCTAGGTGGTTTGGGCCTTCCCTTGGGCTTAGCTTAGAGTGTTTGAGCCATACTTGATAGTCCAGCCGGCCATGGACAAATCCAACGATTTTTTGACAGCTTCCAATGACTTCCGATGACCACTTTTTGTCATTTTCCCAAAGTTGATCCAAATCCTCTTGTGACTTCGGAAATGTATTCAGTTTCTCCAAAAAGTGATTAATTTCCATATTTAAGAGTATTTCCATGTCAACTCCCACTTTCCTAGCATGAATAGAAAGCATTATAAGAACGATGATTTATTCATAGAAGACAAATAAGCATGAAGTTAGGAACATAATTAGAACACATTTATGGACCTAAAAAACTACCTCACACTTAAACTTTGCTTGTCTTCAAGCAAACAAAGAAGAAAACAATTAAGCTAAGCTAGACTCAAAGCACAAAAACACACAAGGCATGTAAGTATCTCGAGTTGATGATCGATTTCCCTCAAAAAACTATGGCTAGATGGATTGAAATTCTTTTGAGCAACACTTTAAAACATGAAATCAATGCATATGTAATAAGCCGAAATAGTTATGCAATATGTTAACCCAAATGAGTCACAATGAGATGTATTCAAACTAACATATCTCCTAACCATCTAACTCACAAGATATCACTCAAAGCACTCAAGTGTTTAGAGGGTTAGTGTTTGCACTCAAAAATAAAATTGATCACATATTTTCCATAGGCGTACTTTTCAACCAATTGCTCCAACAATCTAAAAATACAAGCATTTCAAATAAAGAGGACTTCATCAAAGGTTGTGATGAGTGAAAAACCACCTCTCAAAGATACCTTATTCTCAATTCAGATATATTATTGTAATAATCAATTATAGGGGTTATCGAACACAAGGAATTGGTGAAACTAAATCCTAACACTAAATCACAATGCCCACAGACTCGACCACAATACACTAACGACACTACAACCCTACTATATACAGACTAAAATGACACAAAATTTTAACATAATAATCTAGACACAGTGGTGGACTACCTCACAAAACTTGAGGGTATTCGGAGATGTTTTGGGTACCGAATAAAATCGGCTAAGCTACAGCCACTGCAAAAATATGTAAATTCCATAAAGTAAATAGTTGAATGTAACAATGAGAGATGAATGTTAAGGACTTTAGTTCATCCTAGACTACTTACGATTCCCCAATTCAATTAAACTAACCATGGATGAATATTCCCCATACAAGAGCTATGGTTAAGTCATCTTGCATATTACACTCTCTTACTTGGCATAAACGAGGGAGTTACAATTCGCTCAATCTTGATCCTCAATTAACCGACTTATACATATGGTGATGTAAGCTTAGAAAACTGAAGTCATTATGTTTTAAAAATGTTTGAAGAATAACAAAACTTCGAGAGTTAATTCGGTGGTCACCCTTACGTCACTGAGGAACGTTTCACACAAGTACATGTTTGTCTCTAATGAATATATAATAATAAGGTGGTCATGTACACAATGAAGACTTTAGATCCTAAGCCATGCATCTAAGCGTGCACTCAAAGAAACATGAACATAGAAATCATCGATGTGAAGAACAATGAAACAAAACTCATCTAAGTAGTTATTAAAATCAAAATGGATTCAAAATTGTAAGCATATCTAACACTTTGATCAGCCCCTAACTAAGGGAGTTTAGCTACTCATAGTCGAAATTATCTAATAGCAAAACATGATGGAAAAGAGAAGAAAAACCAAGAACCTAGAAAAATCAGCAGGGTGGATTCGACCCGTCGAGACCTATGGCTCAACCTGTCGAAATCGTCTGACTGACTCCCCCTCCAAGGTTGCGCATCTCTCTCTCTCTTTTGGATGTTTTTCTCTCTGAACCTGATTATTTGCTGAAAATTCCTTTATATAGGGATGGATTCTCGGGTCTTTTCCTCTTCAAATAAGGCTTTGACTTCTTTCCATGTGGACTTCCAAATCCTTAATTTAATTGCAATATAATTTCTCTTTTATTGCTCCTTTTCGTAAATTTCTCCAAATAACCTGCATAAACAAACACATAAATAAATACCGAAAACTACACAATAAAGCTAAGTTTGTTTACACAATTATACATAAGAAAGTTGCACATTTATGCAACTATCAGGTTGTAATGGGGGTAGGGCTAAGACATTCGATTTTTGGATAAGTAGTGGTAACACGTTCCAAAGACTTAGTTGTAGCACCCAAACTTGTCATTCTCACACTCTTCCAAGGCATCACTATGGTTAATCTAGTTGTAGAAAGGGCCAGATGCTATCTTGTTAGACCCAAGCATCATTCTAAACTACCCTTAAGCTTTGTTGATAGGTCAAATGCCATGTTTTCTTACTCTTATGCCTTTACTTAATAACACACTCCATATCCACAAGTATGGAGGATATTATTCCAAACTTCTACACTTAAACCTATTGTCGGAAAGCTCAAATATATTTTCTTTTCTTTTTACATTATTTTTTTAGCTCTCAATATTACTCTTATTTTCTTTTTCTTTTTCGGCAATCAACATATACAAATTGTTTGAACAAGTCTATCCCCATACACACACTATGCCCTTGACAACTTTATCTACCCTCCATCTCTTAGATGCTAGCTTAGGAATCTCCTATCAATTCTTTAGAACAAGGGTAAGGATTGCTACACTAGGCTAAGTGTTTAGGTACATATATGGAGGTGAAAGAAAGGCTAAACATAGGCTCAAATGAGCTATCTAGGGGTGTCACACTCATGCGCACATAAGGAAAACATGGTTATTTGGCTAAAGTGGTGATCATCCTAAAGCCTCTATCATTTTAAAAACATGAAAGAAATGGTGATCAAATGCTTCACATGATCTCAAGCAAGTTCTACATTACATAGTGATCAAACGATGTCACACATGAAAGAAATGATGCATTTAATACGCTAATCATACACAGATTGGCTCAAAATCTCACATAGGCAATGATAGCTTGAAACATGTTAATCTTTCTTTTTCTCAAATGCGTATTTTGAATGACATACACTTTTCAAACCGATTAAACATGCATTGTTTTGTGTTTTTAAACATGTTCAAAATTATGCAATCTACTAACCATTAGCTCAATCTCATCATTGGGAGTGGTTAGTGGGACACAAAACATACCAAAAGATAGATATTTTTGTATTACATTTTCTCATATTTTTCAATTTTTATGGATTTTAGGATAAGGAGTGATACAACTTAGTCTACTACATCACACTTTAGAATCAAATTGTCCTCAATTTGCATTAATCTACAAAATAAACAAAAAGTATATAAGTGATAACATAGGCATCATCATTTCACATTTTGTTCTCATAACACATGTTCTCCTACGCATAATAACTAGCATGCAATCACACTTAAAGGGTCATATAGTCTCTAAGAAGTAATGAAGCTATTAGAGTCCTATCACCCACACTGGAAACATGCATATTAATCATATTTCAAAGGAAAATAATAATGTAATCAAGCATATGACATGATGGGACCTCGCACTTACACTAGACTACCACAATCTACATGACTCCAAACAATACACTAATGTTACTTGAGCATCATTCCTAATCATGTTCATACGAAGCAAGAAAATAAAAAGGAGTAGGGATAAAGAGGGTGGAAACACTTTGAAGACTAGCTCCTATCTCCATAAGCATGAACATGTAAACCAACGAATGGCAAGTTAGGTCTCGCCATCCAATGTTGCATATGCTTGGTCATCATGATCCTCAAACGGTGCTCTAGGACTTGTCTTGGCCTCAAGAAATTACTCTATGCTCAATGCCTCAAAGCCACAAGCTCTTGGTCTTCAAAAGTCAACTTGTGCTAGGAAATCCTTGACGGGTCAAAAAAATCCCTTGATGGGTCGAAAAATGACCCAGACTGGACAATGGCGTGCAATCAACGGGTCGAGAAAGACCTTCGACCCATCGAGAATTCCCTGAATTCTCCTCTCTAGATCTTGACTTCTATGCTTCATTATTCATGCTCAAGGCTTCCCCCAACCTCACACTTATTCTTCTAGCATATTAATGGTGTCCGGCCATCACGGGTTGTAGTTTAAGGACATAAACATGGTCCTTGAAGGGATGAGGAGGTCAAACCATCCTGGTTGGATCCTTGAATTGATAGACCTTCCCATCCCACTTTCTTTTTTCCTTTTCAAGAGCCTCCACTTGCTCTCCCAAAGTTCTCCCATTTGTCAAGTTTCTCAAGTGCACAACTCCATTTGGGTATATCTCAAGCAATTTGTAACTTGCATCTCTTGAAGGGTTGGAGTTCTTCAAGGTGACTTTGCTTCCTACGACTAACATGTCATCCACATTATTGCTCGGCCTTAACTTTTTCCTAATAGCAACAAACCCCATTATGGTATGTGGAAAAAAGTCATATGGACCCAAGGTCTGAACGGCTAGAGCTAGCGTCTTTTCTCGGAACCCTGACTTGCTCTCTAAAGCTCAAATTCCATAACCTACCCCTGAGGTTCAACGCACTCATAGGAAACCTAGAAGCAGCAAGCAGGCCTTCAACAACAACAAGGACCCGAAGCCTGTCGCGCGCACTCAAAAGTCTTCATCGAGCAACCGAGTCGAGTGAAGCACAAATTACTTCAAGTGAGGAATGGGGACTTAGATGGAGGCCAAATCCATTAGTGAAAGAAAAGCGAAAGAAAGCTGTGACTCAGAGCAGGGTGACTTCCCCCTTGGCGGGCAAAAGAAGTGGCATTTTCTCTCCCGCGAATATAGAATCTACACCTGAGGTTTCGTTTGAAGATAGTCTCGTGGAGGATGTAGAGGCAATGGTTTATATCGATCATGAAATGGAAGAGGAAAAAACACAAGAGAAGAATACAGGGCTAAACATAGAGGAAGTTGAAGACAATGAGCTAGTAGACTATGGCGAGGATGAGGAGCCGGAGACACAAGTATATGGTGATGAGTTTAACGTAAACATGGTATTCATTTTACCCTGCAAATTTGTAGGTTCTTCAATCGGATTAGCGAGCTCGGTACCTTCCTTTATCAGAGAAGTCGTAGATTGGACCAGCACAGTGAGTAGCTTGGCGATGACAACTCACGAAGAAGATAAAATAGGAAAACAGTTGCTCATTGTGCAACCAGAGATTGATCTGTCATTAAGGAAGGCCTACATGTTGTTTAGTAAACCAAACTTAAATACGACTATGCACATGAGACCCCTCTACATCATCGCCAAGGTTCAATGGGTGCACCTCAACAAAATGCTGGTGGACTCGAGAGCAGCAGTCAATATCATTATTGTCAAGGCAATTACATTACTGGGCATTCCTAAATCCACCATCCAAGAGGCGGCTCTCAATGTCATAAACTTTCAAGGTAGCATATCCAACATCTTGGGAATTGTTTTCCTTCATGTGCAGGTTGGACCAGCAACTGGGACGCACACTTCCTTCATCAGTAAATGGTGGAATACTAGGTCGGGATTGGATTCACCACAGCTATTGTGTACCATTGTCTCTTCATCAGTAAATAGTGTTGTAGAATATGGAGTCAAGTGAAGTAAAGGTAATCGATGCAGACCCCCATCCGTACTTAGTGTCAGCAAATGCTTTATATGCCAGCTATTACAGTGGAGACCTAAGGCTGCTGAAGGTGTGTGGCGTTGATAAGAATAGTCACCCCGTAGGGGTGACGGCTTCTCGATTAGCTCAATGGGGAATCATGCAGGCAGGCGAGGAAAATCACTTCCCTTATACCATTGAGCTACCCCTAAAATCATCCCAATGATAGAGCCTCTATCAAACATAGAGGCATATGCTTGTTTCTCTCTCCATGATCGCTTACATAGTTACTTGATGGAGAGAGACAGGCATATGAGCATGTTCCAATGATTAAGGCATTGGAATATGTAAATGACAATGTACTACACGAATTGGAAGAGGGGGAGATTATTCAATTGGCCCTAGCAACCTTGGATGATACTCCACTTAAAGTTAAGGACTCAGTGGAGAAAATTAACCTCGGGACTACGGGAGAGCCAATGGCTGTGGCTATTAGTACCTTCTTAGAGTCAGAGGAACGAAAGAGGCTCATCTAATTATTACATATGTGACAACCCAAACCGGAAATGGTATGTTTATCGGCTTGATTTGCGAGTTTCGCGATTAGTCGCGGTTTTGTCATAATTAGTCGATATGACAGGTTTGTTAACGACTAAATTATCGGGTAAGAATTTGATTTGAGTTCCTTCACAAAAGTTTTAGAGAATTTAATTTTGAGCTCGTGGAAATTTTTGGAGGATGATTTCGAGTTACGTAGAATAAGTTATGAATATTTTCGACCGTTGGATTTAGTCGTGTTTATCCGTTTGGTTTCGATTCATTTTAGACGGTACGTGTACGATATAAATACAGTATGAATAACGTGACAATTAAGGAAACTTTCCATTTTGAGAAACTGGGTCGTTGATCGCGTTGACCACGGGTCAAAACTGACCCATTTCAGGCCGAGATTTTGTTGCCTACGATGTGCCTTATTTCGGCATCTTTTGGCCGTGGTGTCTTCATGAAAGTTGTTGGGCTTGAGCTCCTATTTCTTTTGAAAGGTGGATCACTCATTTTGGTTACCGAGTGAAGAAGTTATGACGTTTTGAAGTTTGTAGTTTTCCGGCGAGATTCGGCGGAGACGGAGGCGGCCGAGTTGGGGGTCGACCCTATAGGGGTTTTGAAGCCCTTGGGATGGTGATTTTATCCCAAGTGGTCTTGCACCTTGCCGTGGCCGGTGGTGGCCAATCAGAGTTAATGAATTTCGACGAGGGTTTTAGACTTCAAGGTGAGTTTTAGAGGTTTTCTAGTCAAAATTGGGCTTAGCTTTGAACTACAAAGTTGTTGGAAATGTCGAGATCTTCAAATCCATGTGTAGGTTGCAATTTTCTAGGCCAATGAAATTTTTCGGCAGACTGGCGCGCCACCGTGCGCGGCGGAATTCCATCTGAGGTGATTTTCGAAAAGTTTTATGTCATTTTGCTCGGAATCGCGCACCGATCGCAGTGTTGAGGTTTATATTTTGAATTGAGCATAGGAATTTGTGGCGAGGTTTTATAGTGTGTTTATTGAATTTTTGACGATTTCTTCGATATTCGAGTGATATGTTTTCGGGATGGTTGGTTCTCAAGATGTGGTTCTGGATTTTGAATTGTGATTTTGAACAGTGATATTTATGATTATTCAGGAGATCGTGATCGTTCGTTTGGCGAGCGATTTTCCATCGGATCACAGGATTAACGCATTTTGCGAAGTGCAAGTCTGTGAGTGGACACGTTTCTTTTCACTGATTGGTTGCGAGTCTTTATTATACGTTTTACGAGCATGAGCATGTGTATGAGATTATGATTTATACGAGCATGTGTATTACGATTATGTATTTACGAATATGCATCGACGAATATATTTTTATAATTATGTATTACGAATATGCATTTATATTATGCTTTATACATTTGCATAGAAACTATTTATGATTTGGTTTACACAGAGTACAGTCTCAGTATGTATGGTTGTATCGATACACTTACCATCCCGACTGATTCCCGAGGATGTTTACCGGGAGGGACTGTGACCCTGCCCGAGGTCTTTACCGGGGGGGGGGGGGGGGGGGGGGCAGATACCTTGACCTGAGACCTTTTTGGCTGGAATCACGTGAGGGTCTGGGATCCCGTGATTCAGACTGTACTAGCACGGATATGCCCATGAGTGACCCCGCAGAATTTCCGATGCATGCTCTATACGCGTGAGGAGTTAAAGTCTCCCTCGTGTACCATATGATTTTTATGTATTTAGACTCGCATATGTTTTTATAACATATATTATTCGGTGAAAGACATTTATTTTTGTCCACTCACTCTAACGGTTTCTATGTCTTTCCTTAGGCTCTTCGTTTTCTTTGCCCAGTTTGCAGTTTGGATTCAGGTGTCGCACGTCGAGGTTGGAGGCATAGTATTCGAGCCACTTTTCCTTTCTCAGTAGGTTTCTAGTTTGGCCTACTGTTGTGTATATATGTATATACTAGAGGTCGCTCTGAGTACTGCTTATGTTTATATTTTCAAATGATTTTTCCCGAATTTCTGTAAAGCTACAGTTTTGTTTATTGCTTTACATTATGATATATTTTTGAGAAATCCGGATGGGATTGGTGCCCACGGTTTAGCTTTTATGGCATAGGATGAAGTGTATTTTCTGCTGCAGGTTAATGGTAATCGTGCGTTATAGAGGAAACTCTGTCGAAATTTTTGGTTTTTGAAAGTTCAGGTTTTTAGAAAGGGTTTGATTCCGGTTTAGGAAACTAAATCGGGGCTGGGTCCTTTCAGCTTGGTATCAGAGCATTAGGTTTTATGTTTTGTAGACTTCTGTAGTCGTGTTCACTAAGGATATTTGAGAATGTATAGCATGTCTGGATCTATGACCCGACCGGCCGGCGGATACTCATCAATGCTCTCGGTGTTGTATGCTTTCAAATGCTTGAAGTTTCATGATTACGTCCTGCTTGTTGTGAACAATGTCTTATTCATTAGGATGCCTCCTTGACGTGGTTTCCGTGTCAGCAAGGTTGCGGATCCTGTTGAGGATCAGTCGACGTGCGACTTGATACATGAGTTGTGGGTTTGGATAAGCATTCTGGGTTCAGAGATATGTGTGGCATGATTTGCCCGGTTGTGCGTGTATGGGCGTCTATATGTTGCTTTTGAATAGAGGAGTGTGGTAGTTGATGGTTTGCTTGAGTCAGATTATTGCATTTGGTGGGTTGGTATTGTGTGAGTTCCTATTGAGACTCCATGACCTACATTCTGGGTATTGTTTATACGGAAATGGTTCAATCAGGCTACCCAACAACGGAAATATGAAGTGCTTACTAGTTTGAGGCAGGGATGTATGTTGGTTCTTGTTCACATGTTTGTCCCAGTTTGCACGTGTTATGTGGCTTCAGAGGAAGCAATGTAGGAGGTTCGAGATGAGTTTGAACCTGAGCATCAAAGGAATTTTGACTGTTATGCCTCGAGACAACCGTGATGAGTTTGTTAGTACTGCACTCAGAGGCGAGGAGATTGAGAAGGAAAGGCATATGCGGTTTCAGACATGTCGGTTTGAGGAAGGTGAACTTAGTCGAGATACTTTGATGAGGTTGAGTTCGGGCACCTTGGGATCAGTAGCTTCATCAGGCTATGGCCTTTTCGATTATGTTGAGGATCATTTGGACAAGGAGGAAGATCCATTTGGTGGAGAAGGAGATCACAGAGTAGTGGACTAGTTCCTGTGGCATGAATCAGGGTGGTTGTTGGTGATCCTTCCACACAGGAGAAGTTTCCATTGTGCAACTTTTACAGTAGGCGTCACTGTGGTTTGTGTCAGAAGGGCATTCTCAGTTGCTATTGTGGTGGCCAGAAGGGTCACGTTACGAGGGAATGTCCTCAGTCAGTTGTTTTAGTAGTTCAGTAGCTCAGAGTTCAGGAGGAGGCCAAGGTACCATTTCTGGAGTTTGACCAACACAGACTTCTAGACAAGTTAATCAGCAAAGTCACAATCATCGTGGACGGTTAGTTGGACATGCCAGAGTTCATGCCACGACCCTGTGTGAGGGCAGAGTTTCCCTGAGGTTATCGTTGCTTGACATCCATGGCTATTATGCTTGCATCTTCACTTCTGGGTTTATGGAGAATGCTGTGTCCATTTGATGAGATTGTGTGTATCAAGTGGGGTATCGAGACTATGAGGTTTACAGGACATTGTGGACTAGCTGCGGAGTGGTTGTTCGTCGCAAGAATGTTGTAGTCCTTTGATGTCCAGTCATGCCAAAAGATCTTGTTTAGAGGTGAAAGAAATGCTTATCTACTATGTGTGGTTTCAGCAATGAGGCTGAGCTGATGATAAAGTAAGGATGTATGTCGTACTTGGCACATGTTCGTGATGTTGAGATTGTTGTACCTGATGTTCGTGATGTTGAGGTTATCTGTGAGTATCCAGATGTTTTTCAAAGAATTTATCAGAGTTGAGGGAGTTGCATATTCAACTTCAGGAATTGTTTGAGGAAGACTTCATTTGATTTAGTGTTTTACCTTGAGGTGTTCCAGTATGTTTTATGAGGATAAAGGATGGTTCGATGAGGTTGTGCATCAACTACTAGAAGATGAATCAGGTTTTAGAGAAGAGCAAGTATCCTCCACTTCAGATTGATGACTTGTTTGACCAGCTTATTGGAGCTTCAGTTTTCGGAGATTGATTTCAGATGTGAGTATTATCAGTTTCGATCAGAGGGTCGAGTTTGAAATGGTCAGGTACCTGTGAGGAGAGTTACATGTTGTGGTTAGAGGAAAGGTTGATAACTGCGCCAGTGTTCACATTATGTGATGTCAGTGAGGATTATGTTATGTATAGTGATGTTTTGAAACTAGATTTTGGTCGTGTTGGGATGCAGCAGGGCAATATGATGGTATATGGTTCCAGGCAGTGTAAGATTTATGAAGTTACTTATCCTATGTGGGATTTGGGAGTAGCTGCCATTGTGTTAGCATTGAAGAGTTGGAGACACTACTAGTATGGCGTGCAGCGTAGAGCAGGATGTACACTGATCACTTGAGTTTCATCTACTTGCGTATTCAGCCAAATTTGAGCATGAGGCAGCGTAGATGGATGAGGTTGATTAATGACTATGGCTGCACATTTGAGTTCATCCAGGAAAGGCTAATGTGGTTGCACTTTGAATATCATTCAGGGGAGACCAACGTTGTTGCTAATGCACTTAGTCAGAAATTTGGAGTTTCTATGTGTCATGTACGTGTTGCAAGAATCTCATTGTTAGCTGAGTTGTGAGCTACGGGAGCTGAGTTAGAGTGAGATGATGATGGAGCATTGTTGGCTAGTTCCAGGATCGACCCGTGTTACTTGATCAGGTCTGTGAGGCTCAGAATGTGGATTCTTACTGGTTGGACAAGAAGAATGCAATTCAGAATGGTGTTCCAGCAGAGTATTAGTTGAGGAATGTTGGCACTTTATCGTGCAGAAGGAGACTATGTGGGCCCAGACACGATGAATTAAAGACAGAGAGATGCTTATTGAAGCTCATTATTCTACGTATGTTATGCACTAGTGGTACAATGATGTATCAGATACTTAGAGTTTACTACTCGTGGCGCAAAATGAAGAGGGAAATAGCAGCTTATGTGAGCAGATGCCTCGTTTGTCAGCAGGTGAAGGCAGAGAGACAGAAACTTGCTAGGAAGTTACAGCCATTGGAGATTCCCGATTAGAAGTGGGATCATATCACTATGAATTTCGTGTATTAGTTACCGCGTACTTCGGATGGTAATACTGGTATTTTGGTCATTGTGGACCGTTTGACGAAATCAATTATTTTCCTTGTACTTCCAGAAAAGATTTCAGTGGGCAGGTTGGCATAGCTGTATTTGGCAGAGGTTGTCCATTTTCATGGTGTGCTTGTGTCCCGGGTCTCTGATCGAGATAATCAGTTACAACAGAGTTTTGGCAGGCATTGTAGTGAGCATTGGGGACCAGATTACAATTTAGTATAGTTTTTCATCCTCAGATTGGTGGGCAATCTGAGAGGACTATTTAGACTTTGGAGGACATGTTGTAGTCCTGTGTATTGCAGTTCAGAGGGATTTGGGACCAGCAGTTTCATTTGTTTGAGATTGCTTGCAGTATCAATTTGCATACCAGTATTGTTATGGCATTGTATGAAGTTGTGTATGAGAAACAGTGTTGCACTCCATTGTGTTGGAGCGAGGTAGGAATGAGATGGCTTTGGTCCTGGTTTAGTGATATGCGCTACTGTAAACTTCCAGATTAGCTGAGACAAGTTGATAATTGCTCGAGTTCGACAGAGAAGTTATGCAGATGTGAGTATGTTGAGTCATTGAGTTCAAGGTTGGTGACTAAGGTTTCCTTGGAAAGGTGTGATTTGTTTTGGGAGGTGTGGTATATTTTACCATGTTATATTGGTCCGTATGTGATCATGAGGCGAGTTAGTGTTGTGACGTATAATTTGGCATTGCCTGTAGCATTGGCCAATGTGTATGTTGTATTCCATGTGGTGGAACTACATTTCAGATTTATTGAATGTTTAGCACCCTATCAGTTCCCTATACAGGAAGACTTGACATTTGTGGAGGAGCCAGTTCAGATTCTAGATTTGAGGGTGCCGAGATTACAGCACAGAAATATTTCCTATTGTGAAAGTCTAATGGCAGAGTCATTCAGTTGAAGTAGTCACTTGGGAGGTTGAGCAGTATGCAGAGGCGGTGTCCCTACATTTCAGTTGGCAGGCTCAGAAATTTCGAGGTCGAAATTTTTGTAAGGGGGGTAGATTTGTGACAACCCGAACCGGAAATGGTATGTTTATCGGCTTGATTTGCGAGTTTCGCGATTAGTCGTGGTTTTGTCGTAATTAATCGATATGATGGGTTTGTTAACGACTAAATTATCGGGCAAGAATTTGATTTGAGTTCCTGCACGAAAGTTGTACAGAATTTAATTTCGAGCTCGTGGGAATTTCTGGAGGATGATTTTGAGTTACGTGGAATAAGTTATGAATATTTTCGGCCATTTGATTTAGTCGTGTTTATCCGTTTGGTTTCGATTCATTTTGGACGGTACGTGTACGGTATGAATATGTGACAATTAAGGAAACTTTCCATTTTGAGAAACTGGGTCGTTGATCACGTTGACCACGGGTCAAAACTGACCCATTTCAGGCCGAGCTTTTGTTGCCTTCGATGTGTCTTATTCTGGCATCTTTTGGCCGTGGTGTCTTCATGAAAGTTGTTGGGCTTGAGCTCCTTTTTCTTTTGATAGGTGGATCACTCATTTTGGTTACCGGATGAAGTAGTTATGACGTTTTGAAGTTTGTGGTTTTCCGGCGAGATTCAATAGCGACGGAGGTGGCGGAGGCGGCCGAGTTGGGGGTCGACCCTATAGGGATTTTGAAGACCTTGGGATGGTGAGTTGATCCCAAGTGGTCTTGCCGTGGCCAGTGGTGGCCGATCGGAGTTAATGAATTCCGGCGAGGGTTTTCTACTTCAAGGTGAGTTTTGGAGGTTTTCCGGTCAAAATTGGGCTTAGGTTTGAACTACAAAGTTGTTGGAAATGTCGAGATCTTCAAATCCATGTGTAGGTTGCAATTTTCTGGGCCGATGAAATTTTTCGGCGGCCGGCGGCGGAATTCTGTCCGAGGTGATTTTCGACAAGTTTTATGTCGTTTTGCTCAGAATCACGCACCGATCGCAGTGTTGAGGTTTATATTTTGAATTTAGCATCGGAATTTGTGGCGAGGTTTTATAGTGTGTTTATTAGATTTTTGACGATTTCGTCGATATTCGAGTTATATGTTTTCGGGAATGGTTGGTTCTCAAAATGTGGTTCAGGGTTTTGAATTGTGATTTTGAACAGTGGTATTTATGATTATTTAGGAGATCGTGATCGTTCGTTTGGCGATGGATTTTCCACCGGATCATAGGATTAATGCATTTTGCGAAGTGCAAGTCTGTGAGTGGACACCTTTCTTTTCACTGATTGGTTGCGAGTCTTTATTATACGTTTTACGAGCATGAGCATGCGTATGAGATTATGATTTATACGAGCATATGCTTTACGATTATGCTTTTACAAATATGCATCGACGAATATGTTTTTATAATTATGTATTACGAATATGCATTTACATTATGCTTTATACATTTGCATAGAAACTATTTATGATTTGGTTTACACAAAGTACAGTCTCAGTATGTATGGTTGTATCGATACACTTAGTATCCTGACTGATCCCCGAGGATGTTTACCGGGGAGACTGTGACCCTGACCCGAGGTCTTTACCGGGGGGGGGGGGGGGCAGATACCTTGACCTGAGGTCTTTTTCGCTAGAATCACGTGAGAGTCTGGGATCCCGTGATTCAGACTGTACTAGCACGGATATGTCCATGAGTGACTCCGCGGAATTTTCGATGCATGCTCTATATGCGTGAGGAGTTAAAGTCTCCCTCGTGTACCATATGATTTTTATGCATTTAGACTCGCATATGTTTTTATAACATATATTATTCGGCGAAAGACATTTATTTTTGTCTACTCACTCTAACGGTTTATATGTCTTTCCCTGGGCTCTTCTTTTTCTTTGCTCAGCTTGCAATTTGGATTGAGGTGTCGCACGTCGAGGTTGGAGGAGTAGTATTCAAGCCACTTTTCCTTTTTCAGTAGGTTTCTAGTTTGGCCTACTGTTGTGTATATATGTATATACTAAAGGTCGCTCTGAGTACTGCTTATATTTATATTTTCAAATGATTTTTCCCGGATTTCTGTAAAGCTACAGTTTTGTTTATTGCTTTACATTATGATATGTTTTTGAGAAATCCGGATAGGATTGGTGCCCACGGTTTCGCTTTTGTGGCATAGGATGAAGTGTAATTTTGGCTGCAGGTTAATAGTAATCGCGCGTTATAGAGGAAACTTTGTCGAAATTTTTGGTTTTTGAAAGTTTACGTTTTTAGAAAGGGTTTGATTCCAGTTTAGGAAACTAAATCGGGGTTGGGTCCTTTCAACATGAGTATACAGACTTCTTCGTAGAAAAAGTGAGGATATGCCAGGACTGTTGCCAGACTTGGTATGTCACAATCTTCCTACCATAGAGAGCAAGAAACTGGTGAAGCAAGAGATGAGTTGAATGAACACCGAGAGAACAATTCTAGTTAAAGAAGAGATTGAGAAGATGCTTAAGTCGGACATCATTAGAGTGGCCAAGTATAACGAGTGCTCAACGACGGAACGCACTGTGTCTGCAAAAGAGTTTGTAGCATCTTTGGAAATATGGGGTTGTGGGTTTTTCATGGCAATGAGGTATGATGTTGATCGGAAAGTTGTCTAGAGAAGAAAGAGAAAGCTTTGAAAGGAAGTTCAGACGATTGAGAAGACTAAAGGCAGATTAGTATTTAGAAAAGTGGGTTTTTGACAAGTCGTGTGCGCTTAAATAACATCATATCATTAGAGCGCGACTTTTCAGAAATGAATTAAAGTAGTGTAGCGAACAGAAAGTTACCATTTGACCCTTAACAATGTTTCATAATTACAAAACCTCTTCGATTGCACTTGGGGTTTATGTCGAGGCTTGAAGAGCAATGTTTGGACCCAAAATAAATAGTCTTTATTTTTAATGGGTTTCATTATATTGTGACAATTCTTGTGGCCCGCGTGGAACAATAACTTTTCCTAAGAAGGAAATGATTATCTGGCGATCTTATTACCAAGTTTTAGATTTTGATTGAAAGACCTAGGAAGTAAGATTTCGAGCACTTAGAGTCATTAAGTGAGTCTAAATGTGAAGAATCTTAAGTTAACTACAACATGTTATTATATTTTCCTATATTTAGAGGAAATCTTCACGGAATCAGGGCATCAACAACATACATAGCATTTGCTCTCAGCAAACAAACTTTCTCATCTTAAGAAACCCTAACAACCTGTGATCAAAAGATGTTCACCTGAAGGAGCGTGAATATCCGGCGATTCAAGGAAGCACCCCTGTGTTCTCAACATTCATCAAAGAGATTGCTCTGCCTTATACCGAAGGAGCTACAAGGTATCGATTTTCATGGCTCAGCTAGAGACTCAAAAATCACAAGTCCTAAGTCACTTAAGCAAAAAGAATTCATCCAATGGGGTTGGTGTTCTTCCCGTCTCTATCGCTTCTTAGAAGTCAGGTATCAATGAGTCTATGTTCAACATTCTGCCCCACGACAGTAGAACGCGGAACGTTGAACGTCAGGTAAACGCATATACACGATCGAGAAAAGAGACAGTTTGAAGCTTCTCAACACCCTAAAATTTCTGGAGCCAAACACTGTCATTTGGTTTCAACAAGGTCTCCTTTCTTCCTGGTATCCGGCCTTTATTTTATTGTATTTTTCTTATGGGTTGCTACTGGGTTTTGTCTTTGTGTCTTGGTTATACAGAAACCACTTCTGCTTATCTCACTTTAGCGTCCTTGATTATAGATCTAAATAACCAATTGATCCCATCTGACACCTAATCCAAGTGTTACCCAGGTGCTAATTGAATCCAAGTGACTGCCCAAGTGCTTATTGCATGGGGCTATATACCCGATTGAACTAATAAGATAGAAACTAAAATCTTATCTTCACTATTCAAATCAATACAAGTCATCATGTCCTCGAGGCTTGAGGGGGTGCGGATCAACCGATCAAGTCTTTTGTTTTTGTTCTGACGCAATTTTTTCTATTTCTTTCAACAATTGTTCGATCTTTTTACTAAAAGAAATATAACAAAACGGTGTTACATGAGTTAAATGAGAAGGACATGGTCAAAGGATTAGAACCGGAGGATTGGAAAGATGAGTGGTGATGATGTTGTTGATGAAGATGACATGGTAATTTTTTGGTGGCGGCAGAGTGAGGGACTTTGATGGTGATCTTGATGGAGGCAACGACAATGGTGGTAGCATCCATCAGGGTGGCAACCAAGGTGTGGTTGGGTGCAAGAGTTTTGGAGGCTATGATTTTTCCTACCACTCTAGGGATGTTCTTCAAGATTGGGCTATGAAGTCAAATTGGGCTTATTCTATTAGTGAAAACTGATACAGTCTCACTGACAATAGTGCATGATATAGTTTGGGAAGCTTAACTAAATAGGATGTGGGGACCAAATTTTGTTTAGTCACTCCCTTACGTCTAACACATTTAGTTATGTAAAGTGATAGTTTTGCTGTGAGCACGATGTAGTATAAGTTGCTATAGGGAGTTCTTTCTATCAAGCCGATAATCGATATTTTCTTTTGTAACTTATCAGATCTAATATATTTCTATCTTTCACCTTAAAAAAAACTAAGAAGGACATGTGTCATGCAAATAAGCAGGGGACAGGTTTGACACAGAAATTTTGGGACAACAGATCTCCTCCCCAAGTATGTGGGTCCTGTATGGAGAGCTCAGGATCCTATGAATTCGGGATAGTCTAATAAATCGTGCCTTAATCGTTTGTGACTATTTTTCTCTCGCAACTAGGAAAATGTATTCCTAGTTGATAATTGTTGTTAACTATTTTTGACATTGCAAGATCCGATCAAATTCAAGTATGACTTTTGTTTGGGACGTAAATTAACATTCCTTAATTTAGTTATAAACTTATAATTAAAGTCCATACGCCGATTTCTGTGGCCCATTTAGTTATCCCAGTTCAGGAAGGAAATCAGAATTGCTTCTCTGTATCCATTGTCGAGCACGGAAGAATGAAATCTTGTAAATTCAATATTCAAAGTCCTTCAAGGATTTAAATTGTCTACTATTTATGGATTAATGGATATGCTAGGAGTGATCAGTATATATAGAGAGATTCTTGATGATTTTCAGACCTCTATACACATAGGCAAATTTGCTCTTTGTAAACAAGTTCTCCCCACGAGAAAAGCCGGCAGTAGCGAAATGCCGAATTCTCACAAGACAGGGCATGAGCAATTCGACAATTCACTCTTGTCAGATGATAAGCGTTTTACCACCTATACAAAAATACTCTATTCTGATGCAAGGTCGTATCAGTGTAGTAATATAGAAGCAGGGGTCATTACCCTCTGAGGACTGATGAGACTATGCACTTTCTTTTTTTGAAGAGACGATAATTTCATTTCAATATGTAATAGAAATATAAGATTCCACAAGGATCCCGACCAGATAAAGCGAAACCTTAACGCATTGGTATTATTTAAGCATTTCTAAGATCACAAATCTATATAGCCAAACTAGAGTAGCGCGGAGACTAAAAAATTAGGAGGCACCACTCTTACTGAGTCACGCTCCGCTTCAGTGCCTCCACATTCGTACCAATAGGAAGCTATATCATCTTCTTCTTTGGTGAGATCATTTTTTGTCCCTGCACCGGCTTCAACTTGTATTTGCTACTACAATCATCTGCTTTCCTTTTGTTTTTCCCTTTCCTTCTTGTTCCACTAGGCCGATTGACTACACCAATTACCTCATCTTCCAACATTAGATCCCCAGGGTCCTGGGAACCACCCGTGTCCCCACTACTGTCGACTTGGGTCTCACAAAGCTTCCCGCCTATTAGGTTTTGATTGCCAGTAGTCACCTCTATCGCAAGATTAGGAGGAAGAGCCCCTTAGGGAGATAAAATCGATGCACCAAACCCTTCCACTGGGAACGATCCAATCCCAGGTGTAGAAGGCGCATAAACGAGGACACAAAGAGAAGGTATCCTCATTGTAGGTGTGCAACCACTAGTTCCTGAGACTCGAATGGTACTCCCATCCTGCATCTGCAAAAGAACAACATTGTTAGGTGGGAGTTCCCCATAGAGAGAGTTCCCCATAGAGAGGGTTCACCATTTGCCGGAGTCACCACCATCACCACCGCTTCCCGCTGCTCAGGATGATGCGTAGTTCCTTATTGTTGAACAACTGTCAAAGACCCCAACATAGAGTTCGGTTTAGGAGCAGATGACACAGAAATCATCCTTGTTCCCACCAACCCTTGTTCCCATTGTGAACAAGAGGCTGCCACAGAAGAGCCACCACTAGTAGTTGTTGTTACCTTACACAGGGAAGAATGTATAGGGATACTATCGAGCCACCCCACTAGACAGCCCTTCGTTTCATACACAAAAGACCCACAATCCAAACAGTAACCCCGAATATTTTCATTATCCAACAGACAAACCTCAGAGTAGTCATCATCAAATCTAAACCTCTTAGAAACCACCAGAGGCTTTTGAAAGTTCAAAGAAACATGAATCCGAATAGATGCACACATATCAAGAGCCTTAGGATCATGTTCTAAGAACTCAGCAATATAGTTGCCAATCCGACGGTACCACTTCAATTGAAGGGCTTCAGAAAGCCACCTACCACATAATGGCGGCACCACAACCCAAGCGCTCCCACGTGCCACCGAAATCTTTATGGGATCAACCATACGTTTAAAACCTTGAACAATCATCGTGAGATTATGATAATACCGAGGTCCTTTGGATACAGCTCTCTTTCGATCTAATGCGGATTCGAACTTCACCATAAAATGATCATCCGAAATATGGGTAAAGCGGATCTTGTCGGAACCTCACATGTCACTCCAAAGGTTTGACATTTGAGCATTCAATGGCTGAACACGGTCAGGGCTAAGAGATTTAACTATAAAAACCCTTGCAACCGAAAAGTGTCATTCAATATCATATGCATGCTCACCCTCTGATAGCGCCGCCAAGTCGACCTCCTCTAAATCATCGGCAAGTCACTGGGGATCTAGATTAGGATCTGAAAATTCTCAACATCACGGCGATTCGGGACTAAAGCCATAGCTATAAACAAAGAAAGAATTTTGATGTAGAATTGAGAGATTAGGATTAGGAATAGAAGATCTGGATTTAGGATTGGAAACAAAGAGATTTTGTAAGAAATAGTGAACTTTCATTCTTGCTTGGACAAAGACAGCGCACGCGAGTTCTCTCGGTGCCTGAGACTATGCACTTTAGACAAACTAAACATTAAATATCAGTTTCCTGGCAGACTGACCTTTAGATGAAAACACACTTATTAACCTAATCTAAACAACTCCTAAAATTACGAAATAAATAAACAACAAACTAGACAAAGAGGTGGACAACTTAACCAAATTTCATGTTGTTTCGAGTTGATTTGATATGGTAAAAAAAATAGACAAATGGAATATAATGCTGAAAACATGATATAAAAACTAAGGTGTAATCAATTGGAGAACAATCAAGGAGACTTTCCATCCACCGCCATCAATCCATCTATATGACACATGCTTAACTTAACTTCACAAATATCATGAATGAAAGTTCCCAAGAATAATCAAATGTTATGAACACATCATATTACTCAATCCTTATGTTTATGTTAGTCGGAATCATACCTTCCTAATAAGTAACATTCCAATAACCCGATGTCATGGACCCAGATTCAAAATAAAGGAATCCTGATGATCTAGAAAGGATTTGAGAATCTACAAGGGTTCACAAGTACACTACGAGTGTATCTTGCCCTCTTGGTAGACCTAGGGTTTCAATTATCCAACATAACATTAGTTTCCACTTAGAGAATTCAAGGGAGGTAATTAACCACTATCAATGAATACTCATAGATATAGAATTCTAGCATGCATACTAAGTTCCCGACCAAATAATACAATAAAAGAACTCATCACTAATAAAACCAATAAAAAAAACTTCATTCAATCAATACGCAAAATTAGGTCAAAGTATAAGAATCATATAAACTTCATGTATATGGCTTCAAAGCAGTCCGTTAAAAAGTATTTAACCATACATAATCTTAGATAATAACATCAAAAAATACATGAGAGATAAATTAAACAAAAAAGAAAGATGAACTGTTGTAGTCGGGATTGCAAGGGTCCAATTGACGCTTGAAAACTCTGGCTCTGCTCGACTTCTCTTCTTTTTCCTCCCTGTTCTGTTACGTTTCTTCTCCTTTCATCTCTCTCCATCTCCAGTCCGCTGCCCTCTTCTTTTTTTGCCTAATATCTCCTCTTGTAACTAGGTTAATTAACCTAGTCATCCACACCTCACGTGCTGCATGTATGTGGCATTCAGGTCTAGCTTCAAATAGCTCAATATCCGTTTTGCGACAGGAGTAATACCAACGCACTGCTTAATCACACCACTTTATTCTCCTTTTCTCATTTTAACTCTAAAAATACTTAAAACAATAAAATTAATTAATAATAAGAAAAATATGACAAATATATTAAATATCATGATCAATTAAATACATAAAAGTCGGATATTTATGAGATGATTATCAGACGCCAGCGACAAAGGAAGGTTCACTAGACAAGGCGAGAAGATTTTGGCGATTTACGACGTCACAAACCTGTGTTCTCAACACATCCCAAGAAGATTGCTCTGTTTTATTCCAGACAGGGTATATAAGGCATTGATTTTCGTGCCTCTGCAGAGAGATCACAAATGCAAGTCCTAGGCCATCTAGGCAAAAAGAATCTATCATACGAGGTTGGTGCTCTCCTCGTTTATGTTCCTTGTGTTGAAACAAGTTCGACTACAACTCTCTAACGACATTTTACCCTCGACAATAACACGTCTAACATAATTTAAAAAAGACAGTTTCTATCGCCTAAACCCTTGGAAGGAGCTAAACAACTTTAATACCACAAGTGGAAGATGACGACATTTCGTGGATTAAGGAAGTTATTTTTGGTTACGTTGTAGAAACATAATGTTGGGAAGTTTTTGTCACAAGGAAGTTTTGAATTTTTGAATTTCCTTATATTCGGGTCTTATGACACTCAAAGGTCCAACATGCCACAAATGGAATTTTGAAATGCTGACTTCTTGGCACAGCAGCCTACTAAAGAATCTGCCATAAATATTAACACTACGAATGAATGAATGAATCTATGACCATGTTTTTCGAATTTATGACTTTCAATTGAATCAGGAAGAGGAGAAATCGAAGAGAAATTATGTTGTTGACAAGTATTAATTGCGTAGATATTTAAATTTTTATTGTAATTAAAATTAATTTATTCTTTATTATAAATATTTTATACCTATTAAGAATATATTTTGTAAAGTTGTATACATACTCAATTTGGGAGTGAATCAAAGTATTACATTCTACCTTAAATATTTTTACCTATATTTTTCTACTAAGCATCAGAGTCAAACCTGTAGACTTACCGACAAAACCTTATTTTTAGTCACCTACTACACCTAAATTTCGTTGCCATGGAAATCCAATTTGGGAGTGAATCAAAGTATTACATTCTACCCTAAATACTTTTACTTATGCTTTTCTACTAAGCATTAGAGCCAAATTTGTAGACCTACCGACAAAACCCTATTTTTAGTCATCTACTACACCTAAATTCCGTTGCCATGGAAGGAGAATCTGAGTCTGCTGTGATTTCTTCCCCTAACCCCAACCTCAGATTCCACCTCCACCACCTACTATCCACTACCACCAAGAAAACTCATCTTATCCTATTGGAGTTCTCTTGAATGATTTCAATTACTCTACATGGGCTCCTATTATGCAAATGCGTATTGGAGGCCTAACAAGCTCGGATTCATTATTGGTGTTTCGGCTGCTCCTCCTGCGGGCACACATGAGTATCTTAATTGGGCTACTGATAACGAGAAGGTGAAGAGTTGGTTGATAGACAACATGTCTCCATTCATTATCAACCGCTATCTTCATCTCAAGACTGCCGCAGAAATTTGGAGTGCCCTACACCACACCTACTATAATGATTCGAACTTTATCCGGATCTATGAGTTGCACCATCTTTGCTTCACCACCAAACAAGCAAGGTGGCCCTTCTCTGTCTCCTACAATGAGTTGGTCGAATGGCTCGAGGAACTTGATCAGCGTGTTGCCTTGTTTTCTAATGTCGTGACTACAGTTGTCCAAGACAACAATTACAAATCTAAACTTCGGGTCCACATATTCTTGGGAAGTCTGGATCTTGAATTTGATCAAATTCGAGGAGAGTTGCTTCGTCAAGAGAAATTATTAAGTCTTAACAAGACCAATGCTCATATTCATCAGACCCACAATGACCGTCTTACCCACTTTGTTGTTCTTGCTCAGCCTGTTTTCATGAGAACCGCCACCTCCTCTCTACCGCCACCCCCATCGGAATCTCCCTCCAACGCTCAAGCCGTCGTGGCTCAACGATGGGCTTCCTCCACTTCACACTTCTATGACTCTTCCCAGTTTGGTGTTCGTCCTCCAAACTCTTATGCCAACTCTATTTGCCTGTTATGCAAGAATAAGGGTCACTCCAAAGACAATTATTTTCCATCTATTGGATATCCTGACTAGCGGGGTGATTGCCCACGCAAGATCTTTCCTTTCACAAGTATCTCTGTTGTTTTTGCTAATGTAGTCCAATTAGGTATGTCTGGTAAGGTCTCTCTTGCTATATCTTATGGGAATAATTCTTGGATAATTGATACCGGTGCATTTGATCATATAACCAATACCTCTAACTTATTTCATTATATTCATCCCTCTTCTTTACCTAGTATCTTTACTGCTGATAGTTCTCCTTCTTTTGTTATTGGTGAAGGCTCTGTTACTCTCTCTCCAAATTTAACCATTGATTTTGTCTTAGTTGTCCCCTCTCTAGCATACAATTTTTTATCTGTTAGTCAAAGCACTATGGCATTTTCTTATTATGTCACATTCTATCCCAATTTTTGTATTTTTCAGGACATTCTGACTCGACAGATCTTAGTTACGGTATTAGACAAGGGAAGATGTACTATCTCGATTTGACATCTAGTGGAAAGAAGCAGCTAAACTTGTTGGGTCAAACCAACAGTATTAGCATTTTGAATAAAGCCAAGGAATCATCTAGTTATGGTATCGTCGTTTGGGTCATCTTTCTTTTGGTTATCTTAGAAAGTTACAACCTCATCTGTATTCGGATGTTGATGAGTTTGATTTTAAGTGTGATGTTTGTGAACTGGCCAAGAGCCACCACAATTTCATATTCCCCAAGTTTGAATAAATGCTCAGTTCCTTTTATGAAAATTCATTCTGATGTTTGGGGTCCTGCTAGAATCTCTACACTATTGGAGCTCGTTACTTTGTTACTTTTATTGATGAATGTACCCAGATGACATGAAATTCCTTGATGACTAGCAAGAGTGATGTATTCTCTTGCTTTACTGAGTTTTATAAGATGGTAACTACTCAATTCCAACATCATATCCGAGTTCTTCAATCTGACAATGGAGGTGAGTATGTTAATGGGGCCATGTCTACTTATATGGCCTCTCATGGGATCCGTCACCAAACCTTTATTGCTTATACTCCTCAACAGGATGGTTTGGCAGAACGTGTGAATAAGAAATTATTAGAGGTTGTTTGTGCTTCATTGTTTGGCATGAATGTGCATCAGTCTTATTGGGGTGTTGATATTACTTTTGCTGCGTACTTCATCAACCGTACTCCATCCCGTGTTATTGACTTCCAGAATCCATTCCAGAAGTTACAAGAGTTGCTAAATATTCATTCCCTTCCTAATCTTGAGTCTCATGTGTTTGGTTGCACTATCTATGTCCATATTCACAAGCTTCTCTCCAAAAAGCTTGATCCATGTACTTTGAAATGTGTCTTCATTGGTTATGATGATTTTCAGAATGGGTATCGGTGTTATGATCCTCTCACCAAAAAGACTCATGTTTTTCTTGATGTCACTTTTCGAGAATCTAAACCTTTTTACTCAAGGGGAGTTTCAAAGTCTTCCCTTCAAGGGGAGAGAAGATAATGTGAAGGAAATACTCTAAATTTGCCAAATTTGAAGAGATTGCACAATTGGAGATGCAATTTGGAGGTTCCGGTATGTCTCCAACGAAGGTCCAGAAATGTTCCCTCAATGGGTCGAGTGATACTCTCGACCCATCAAAGCTTCATGCCAGCGAAGACCCGAGGGATGCCTTCGATCCATCGAAGGATGTTCCTCGACCCATCAAAGACTCTGCCTCAGAAGACCAGAATGCTACCTTTGACCCTTCGAGTGAATCCTCTTGACCCGTCGAGAACCCGACGACAGATATTCCTTTTGAACATCATAGAGATAGTACTCGTGTTCCCTTGTCTACATCACCAAATGAGATCTCCGTTCAGAGTGTTCCATTTAAGGTACGTAAATCTAATCGAGTTACTAAGGAAATTCTTAAAGGGAACAAAATGAGCCTAGGATATATGCCAAAGCCAAATACCCTATTGCTAACTATATCTCCTACCATAGGTTGTCTGAATCTCATGCACTTGTTGTTAGTTAATTATCTTCAGTATCTCTTCCTAGCAATGTACAGGATGCTTTGTTAGATTCCAAATGAAAACAAGCTATGAATGAGGAGTTATAAGCCTTGCAGAAGATTGAAACTTGGGACATGGTTCCTATGCCACCTGGTAAGAAGACTGTAGGATGTCGTTGGGTGTTTACTGTGAAACTTAAGGCTGATGGAAGCATTGGTCGCTACAAATGTAGATTGGTTGCTAATGGTTATACTCAGAAATATGGAGTGGATTACTATGAGACTTTTGCACATGTTGCTAAAATTAATCCTGTTAAAATTCTTGTTGCCCTTGCAGCTCGTTATAATTGGCTTTTGCGTTAGTTTGATGCGAAGAATGCTTTCCTGAATGGCGATTTAGAAAAAGAAGTATACATGTATACTCCACAAGGAATTAGTTCTAAACCAGGTGATGAGAAAAATGTGTGTTATCTGAAGAAGTCTTTATATGGCTTGAAACAATCACCTAGGGCGTGGTTTGGACATTTCTCTAAGGCAATGAAGAAATTTAGATATCGCCAGTGCATTTTGACTACACCTTGTTTGCCAAATGCAAAGATAATAAGATTACTGCTTTAATTGTGTATGTTGATGATATGGTGGTTACATGAGATGATCCATGCGAGATGACGAGTCTTCAGAAACAGTTATCACTGAAATTTGACATGAAGGATCTGGGTGATTTAAAATACTTTTTAGGAATTGAAGTTGCAAAATCCAAGCAAGGAATTACATTATCCCAACGGAAGTATGTCTTGGGTCTTCTTGCTAAGATAGGTTTGTTAGACTGTAAGCCTACTACTACTTCTATTGAGCAAAACCACTGGATGTAGCTTCTCCCAGATCAAGTTCCAGCAAATAAAGGCAGGTATCAACGTTTAGTTGGGAAACTTATCTATTTGTCACATACTAGACTTGATATTGCATATGATGTTAGTGTGGTGAGTCAGTTTATGCATAATCCTAGAGTAGAGTACATGAGTATTGTCTTATGTATTCTCAGGTATCTGAAGGACATACCTAGTAAATATCTGTTATTTGTAAGAAACAGTGGGTTGTGTGTTTCTGGCTATACAAATGAGATGTGTGTTTCAGGATATACTGATGCAGACTGGGTTGGTGACCATACTAATACAACATCTACTTCTGGATACTTCACTTTTATTGGTGGAAATTTGGTAACTTAACGCAGTAAGAAATAAAATGTAATTGCTCGTTCTAGTGCAGAAACTGAATACTGTGGAATGACAAATAAAATGTGTGAATTGTTGTGGAGGATCAAGAATGTACTCAAAGAGTTATATTTCAAGCTACAAAAACCTTTAAATTTACATGGACACAACTTTGAACTGAAGGGCATTGGAACCATCCTTTGGTTTTCTGTTACCATCTTATTCTTTGCACAAAGTAAGTCCATGTATGTGTGAGGTTATAGAGTTTTATAGTGGCGAGTTTTTGTCCTAATTAATAACTAAATTATGCAGGACATAGAATTCAGAGTAATTTGTCTCGGCTGGTGCTGGCTCCATGGTTAGTAGTGATTCTACTAGTGACAGCCACTTTCACAGCCAGCCTCACGTCTATGATGACTATTTCTCGAGTCCAGCCATCTGTCCCTGACGTGGAAACAGTTAAGAAAGAAAACGGAACTTTTGGATGTAATGGCAACTCATTTATTGTGAGGTACCTAATCGATGTTCTAGATATTAGACCAGAAAACATCAAGAGAATTGCCTCCATAAGTGACTACCCAAAGGCCTTTCAGAGTGGCGAAATTCAAGCAGCGTTCTTCGTTGCTCCCCATGCTAAAGTTTTCCTTGCATGTTACTGCAAGGGTTATATCATAGCAGGTCCTGTTTACAAGCCTAGCGGTTTTTCGTTTGTGCGTTTCTCTCCCTCCTCGAGTTTTTCTTTAAGACATTTCATCGCACATTTTGTCTGCGAATGTGTCTCTTTATAGAACGAAGTAGTAAACGTCTATTTGTTTGCTTCAGGTTTTTCAGAAGGGGTCTCCTCTGGCTATTGACATGTCACAGGCAATCCTAGAGGTGAACGAGAAGGGGAAAGTGGAGCTCCTAGAAAATCAAATGCTCTCCTCCATTAACAATTGTTCCTCTTCCCTAAACTTAGGTAATGGTTCTATAGGTTATGAGCCATTTTCGGGCTTATTTCTAATTTCAGGTTTCGTATGTGCATTTGCACTCTTTGTTACGAATGTGCGCATGGCCGGTAGGAATTTGCAGAACTTCCCAGGAGCATTACTAGTCAGAACAAGAATTCTGCCATGGACATTAATGCACTTGAGGGGAAGCCACAGAAATTATGAGAACCATTTCACTGCGAGTTGAGGGAAACTTGCACGAGCTCCAACCTGGAAACTTGCATTGCAAATTACATAACTAGTACTGATATAGTAATTCAAGCACCGCCAAATTTAGTAAACAACTTTTAGTTTACAAGCACCGGCAAGATCCAATTTCTTAACATTTTGACAGATTCGTAAGAAGAAGTAATCTGTAATCTTGTACATATTGTACGTATGAACGTTCTGAATAAGAATATAAGATGTATGTCACTATATCTATAAACCAACTTGTAGAAGCTAGCTTCCGTTCATGTTACTGGAGAATCTGTGGTGCTACGTACCTTCAAAATGAAAGAGAATCAAGATTTAGAAATTACTTCCATGCAAATTAATGAAATTATTTTAAGGATTTTTGGGTTTCAAATTAGTTAACCTAGCTCTCATTTATCATTTTTTACGAGTTAATACCGACTTTGTACGAGATTATCGTGTATTTCACGTATATAGGTTTTTAATTGTCGAAGTAGTAGAACAGCAACAAAGTAAAACAAAAAGACTGTGACTTGACTTGATTCCCAATGTAAGCCTGGTTGTTAAATTAAATCATGGACAATACAAGATATTTGACATTTCTCAGTCGTGTTTGATCATGGAGATA
Source organism: Geum urbanum (assembly GCA_946800695.1). Classification (NCBI taxonomy): domain Eukaryota; kingdom Viridiplantae; phylum Streptophyta; class Magnoliopsida; order Rosales; family Rosaceae; genus Geum; species Geum urbanum. Next base: position 62,293,427 of record OX327002.1, read on the forward strand.
CGCATAATACATATTACAGAATTTGGCACCAATCAATAATTAAGGTGTCATTACTATTTTACGTTCAACATGTCCATATTATATATATACACACACAATTGTGGAGCATGTCTATTTCTGATGCATACCGCTATATAGCTAGGGCTCTTATTTGCGTCTGAAAATTTCAGTTGAAGCTAGAGTAATTAATATCTAGCTCAAACAATTGTGGAGCTCTTAATTTGACTATAAATATTACATGTTGGGGACTCCACGTGAGAACAGTATAGGGTATAGGGCGGCCTGCCCAAAAACTGCTCCATGTTGGAGGATGCATATTAATTAAAATCGAGGGACTAAGATGAGTATAATCACTAATTAAATAAACAATGGCATTCAGCAGCTTGCGCAATCAAGAAATACTAGTACATCAATTAATTACCAGTTTTCAATTGAAGTGCATGGAAGATCGAACGCGCTGATTAATAAGTGATTATTGATTAATATTCATATATAAACAATGCAGCCGACCAAAAAATAGAAATTGGATAATATTTCCAAGTAGAAGAAGACTAAACCAGATGTTGATATATTAGTACCCGATCCTTAAACTGAGTCAACTTGATTCGCTTCATGAAATGACCAGGAAATTAACATTACACTGACAGTGGAAATTAACAGTTTTTAGGTTTGAATTATTCGTTTGATTCTTCCTCAAGCTCTTCTTCGAGGTCCTTAAAAAGGATATTATATATTCTGATATCATTAAGGTCGTGGAATATATTTTTATCCAACTAAACGTACGCAGCGAAACGGTATATGGCTTGGGGTGTCTCCTTGGCTTTGTTGTTGCTAATGCTTGTGATTTCGGCAAACGCAAAAGAGGAAAGATGTCAACAAACCCCACGGAAGACTGCAAGTATAGGTGCTGTTATTGATTACGATTCTCGTGTGGGAAAAGTGCAGAAGATAGCCATTGATATGGCTATTCAGGACCACCTTCGCTCACCCTGCCATAGAGTGAATATATACTTCAGAAATTCATAAGGCAAATCAACTGCTGCTGGTAATTTATACTCTTATAGTACTTGATTCAGGTCCAAAAAACTAGCTAGCTCTAGCTACTAATCTTCTGATACATGGAGTCTTAATTAGTGTGTTTTCTTGTAACTGGCAGCAATCAAGCTTCTGAAAAGCAGAAAAGTTGATGCCATCATTGTTGGAACAGTGACCATGCATGAAGCAGCTCTGCTATCCGAGATCGTTAATCCGCTTAATCGTGCTCCGAATTTCACAATTTTGTCACTTACTTCCACTGCCATAAACCAACCGTCTGTCTCACTTCAACTGCCAAATTTTGTCCAAGTATCAAACGACATCGTTCACCATATGCAATGCTTGGCTGCCATAATAGGTCATTTCCAATGGAGAGAGGTGAGTGCAATCTATGAATACAACAATGATTTTTCGAGTTCTGCTGGGATCATAACCCTATCTGATTCACTTAAATTAGTCAACTCAGAGATTGAAAATCACCGAGCTTTCCCAATTCTGTCTTCTCTAATTGACCCAAATGCCTTCTTTGAAGAAGAGCTTAAGAAGATGAAGAGCACAAGCAACAGGGTCTTCAATTTCATGCATTTCTCTTTAAACTCCGCTGTTCTTATCTTCAATAAGACAAAGCAAATGGGGATGATGGGGAGAGGCTATGTATGGATTGTCACCGATGAGATTGCCAGTATTCTCGACTCTTTTGATTCTTCAATCATGTACAACATGCAAGGTGTTATTGGCATCAAAACCAACTTCGTGGAAACGACCAAGATTTTTACAAAGTTCAAAACCAGATTTCGCAGACTATACGGACTGCAATACCCCGAGGAAGAGGAACACTCTAGTCCTAGCATCTTCGCTTTGCGAGCTTATGACGCAATTCAAGCCATTGCTTTGTCTCATGATATTATGTCCTCCAAGTTGGGAAGATAGAGTTCAATAATGGCATGCTATCAGGACCACCGACGTTTCAAATCATCAATGTGGTTGGAAAAGGCTACATAGAGATAGCATTCTGGTAACCGATCTTCGGCTTCTCAGAGGACGTAATCAAACACCTTGATATGAAGGATCGAAATTACTCTACTCAACAATATTTGGGACCGATCTACTGGCCAGGTGGCTTACATGAACCCTCAAGTGGGTTGACTCCATTCGATGGAGAGAGACCATTGAAGATAGGGATTCCGCTAAATGGAACCTTCAAGCAGTTTGTGAACGTAAGGTATGATGACTCTGATCCTTTCAAGAAGAAGCCACACATCTCAGGATTTTCAATTGATGTGTTTCGAGCAGCTGTCGATCAATTGAATCATGATCGCTTGCCTAAGTTGTCTTACGTGTTTGTTCCCATCAAAGGCACATATACTGAATTGGTACAGCAGGTCAAGGTACAAATATATTGTCCTTCCGTATAAGCAACACTAGTCTTTCTCATGCACGATTTCAAATATAAAATTATATTTAGTAGAAAAAGTCTATCGGACAACACAGATGAGACAACTGGAGCTCAATTTTCTTTCATTCGGTGTCATCATACGTGTTAGTACAGTAGCATTAGTTCTCCGATTAAACATACTTACCCACTTAATCAGGTAATCAACACCTACCCGGCCACCCGAAAGACCACCAGGAAGACTACAACTCCATTCACAAGACCAACCCCATCCGAGCACGCACGCGCCCGTGGGGCGCACATTCGAATGTGCGGATCACATGACAGCAAGTACAAACCTATCCCACATCAAGGAACACAAGTAAACAACAAACTCAAGCACATATATATGAAAGGTATTTATTACAGGTAAGAGGGATCTGAATCCAAGCATTAAACACTCCAATCTACTTTCACGCACGTTCGCTTGACTGTTATATCCAATACATCTTCTAACTTAGGCATCGGAGCGTTGAAGGCAGGCCACCCCTGTCTCGACCATCTGACTGTCTGTTTGTCGTTGTATTCTTCAAACAGTCATACCCGAACACGCACATCCGAACAGCCCGAGCGTTCGGATAAGAAGAAGAAGCTCGTACTTGCTTCTACTAGATTACGTCCCGCGTAATCCGGTAGAAACAGTTGGCGCCGTCTGTGGGAAGCCTACAAATTGTAAACCTCGTATAAACACTACTAACCAAAAGCCCACATGCATACCCAGGAGACTAACGTCAGCAACACACCCGTCGAGGAAACACCCCCGAGCGCGCAAGCACGACAAGTGATGGAACTGGGAGGGAGCAGCAGTAGCGAGGAGCGTGTCGAATGTCTGCTCCAGGAGCTGCGAGAGGCAGCATTCGAAAGGAACCAGGAGTGCCAAATCCGACAGAGACTAGAGGAACGGCTGGACGCGCTCGTCAGCCAGCAGCAGGGGCAACGCGAACGGAACCAAGAGACCACCGACGAAAAGCAACATCTGTTCGGCAGGGCCGACACCCGGACAACCCGCACGCCCACGCTGGTGGGAGAATCGGCACCCCTGACAGACAACACCCTGATCCTTCAGAGGATGGAAGAGTTGGCGGAGGAAGTTTTGCGCCTACGGAAAAACAAGCTTGCCGGGCAGGGTGGGATGTTCACCCTCCGGGTCAGCCCGTTCTCAGCGCATATACTAGAGAAGGGAAGAGACCTCCACGCGAAAACAGCGAAGATCGCCCGATTCGACGGGAGTGGGGATCCCCGTACGCACATCGATAAATTTCTATCCACCACGGACGGGACCAGGTATTCGGACCCGACCCTGTGTTTCTTGTTCCAGGAAACGCTGACCGAGGAAGCACAGAGTTGGTTCTACGAGATTTTGCCAGGCTTCATCCACTCGTTCCTCGAGCTAGCGGAGAGCTTCCAGAAGCGCTACAGGCTCCAGGGAAAATACAACACTACGGGAATCCTCCTCAAGGTCCGCCAGGGGAGAGACGAGAGCCTGTCGAGCTACATAAACTGGTGGAGGACGCTCGCGAGCACATGCAGGGACCTCGACAAGCGAGTGGCCAAGATAGCCCTGATGGACAACATGCTCGCCACACCATTCGTAGAGAAGCTGGTACGGAAAGAACATCTCGGCTACAACGAGATCATGGACCTGATCGTACAGAAGGCGTTAGTGGAGACGCGAGTGTACTGGTCCACCTCCGAATCTAGCACCAACAGACCGGAGAAGGTAAGCGCTCAACCGTGACAACCCGCGGACAACGAAGAGTCAGTCGGAAGCTATAAGAGGAGCCGAGACACGCAAGGACAAAATCACCAAAGGCTGTCCTCCCGCAACTATCAGAGCAACCGCCACAACCAGGCGAGGGGACCAGCAGCTCAAGGGACCCATCTACCGCCAGCGCCACGGTATCGGCCGGCCGAACAAGAGGTCTATGCGATCAACCGACAATCAAACGAGCAACTGCTCCGCCAGCACCGACGCCGGATTCCACCACCAAACAACATGTCGAAGGAGAGGGCCCCGCTTGGCCGAACCCCAGACATCTGGTGCGAATACCACAACACCGCCACCCACCACACCAACGACTGCATCATGCTGAAGAAGGTCCTTACGGATATGCAGAAGGACGGTCGGGTAACCCCTCCTAGGGCGAAGGAGCGACCGCGCGAGGCGAATATCGAGACCCGGGGGACTATCAGCACGATATCCGAGGGAAAGTGCAAGAAGGGAACATCGTCTCCCAATCGCTCGAGCAGGGAAGTGCTGACGATCGGGGCAGGAAGGGCGCCCAAGGCAGGAAGGAGGGAGTCGCCGACCATCAGCTTTACAACGGAGGACGAAGAAGGGAGCCCGAAGGACAGCACCCTACCATTCGTGATCGACGCGATCATCGACCGATTCCTCGTGAAGAGGGTGCTAGTGGACAACGGGGCGTCCGTGAACGTAATCTATCTGGATGCGTACACGACACTTGGCAGGCCCGCACACAAAATGACGCAAGACCACGAGTGCGTCGCCAGCTTCACGGGATAAACATCATACCTAATCGCGATAACATCCGGGGCGGAATTGGCGCCCCCGACTCCCCGCACAGCGAGGTCCTGACGGACTTCATCGTGATGGACACCCCCTCCCCATACAACGCCATACTCGGGAGGCCAGGGATCAACAAGTTGAGGCTGATCATTGTAGGGCACATGCTCTTGGGACGATTCCCAACCGAGCACGGGGTCGGACACGTCCGGGGATACAACTACGAAGAAGCAGCGAAGCCCCGGAATAGGCAAGAGGTCCTCGCCATGGAGGAATCGGCACTAGGGACGGAGGTACCGGACGACCCGCGCGACGGGCTGATGGCAGTGTCGCCTGTTCCCGAGCGCGAAGAGCTGAGGACGATTCAGCTATCCTCTGAACACTCGGAGAGGACAGTCCAAATCGGAGCATCATTAATTGGCTCCCGCGATAGCCGAGCGGCTGATCGCGCTGCTAAAGGAGAAGCAGGAGGTGTTCGCATGGTCATACAAGGACATGCCCGGGATCAGCACAAACATCATATCCCACAGGCTGAGCGTCAGCGCCGGCGCACGGGCAGTGAAGCAGAAGCGATGGGCGTACAAGGCGGAACATTACGCGGCAATGCATGAGGAAGTGGACCGATTGCTGGGCATCGGGTTCATCCGCAAGGTGGATTACCCGAAATGGATCTCCAACGCTGTAATGGTGCAAAAGAACAACAAAAAATGGAGGATGTGCATCGATTACAGCAACCTCAACAAGGTGTGCCCCAAGGACAGCTTCCCTCTGCCAAGGATCGACCAGTTGGTGGACGTGACAGCCGGGCACGAGCTCCTATCCATGATGGACACATACTCGGGATACAACCAGATCTTCATGGACCCCGAGGACCAGGAGGCGACGACGTTTATCACGGACAAGGGCCTATACTGCTACGTCGTTATGCCATTCGGGTTGAAGAACGCTGGCTCCACATATCAGAGGCTCATGAACGCGATGTTTCATGGCCTGATTGGCAACATCGTGGACGTGTACGTGGACGACATACTGGTGAAAAGCGTTCAGGCGGTCGACCACGTCCAGAACTTGGGGACTGTGCTCGACGTCCTCATCGGGAACGGCATGAGGTTGAACCCGGCCAAGTGCACGTTCGGAGTCACCAACAGCAAATTCCTTGGGTATATCGTCAGCCAGCGGGGAATCGAGGCTGCGTCCGCCAAGGTGAGGGCAATCATCGACATGAAACTGCCCGTCAAGAAAGCAGACATGCAGAGCCTCACGGGCAAGCTCGCATCACTGAACAAGTTCATATCTCGCTACTCAGACAGATGCGCCCCATTCTTCAAAGCCCTCTGAACGACGAACAAGCGGGAGGTCGCGTGGACGCCCGAATGCGAGACATCTTTCCTTCAGATCAAGGAGTACCTGGCCTCGATCCTACTCCTTTCCAGACCCGTCCGAGGGAAAATACTATACATCTACCTGGTCGCCTCCCTCACAGCCGTCAATTCTGCCCTCGTCCGCAGGGATGACTGCACGGAACTGCCCGTTTTCTTCTCAGGAAAGGGCATGACAGACGCTGAGACCCGATACCCGACGATAGAGAAGATGGCGCTTGCACTCGTCACCGCCACCCGACGGTTGAGGCCATACTTCCAAGCGCACAGCATCCATATCCTCACGAACGTAACCCTGCGCCAGATCCTCCAATCGCCCGATCACAGTGGCCGCCTGGCGAAATGGGCAGTCGAGCTCAGGGAATTCGACCTTCAGTACAAGCTCCAAACGGAAATCAAGGGACAGGCAGTGGCGGACTTCATCGCCGAATACACGGAAGCAGAGGCAACGTCGGTCGACGCATTCGACAGCCCGGCGGTAGAGGCATCCGACAAACCGGAGGTCAATGAGGGACCATTGTCGGAGTGGAACCTCTACGTCTACAGATCCTGGACGAAGAAGGTGAGCGACGCCGGGATCATCCTGACTGGGCCAGGAGGGGTAAACGCGGAGTACGCCCTCAAGTTCAAATTCAAAACAACCAACAACGAGGCCGAGTACGAAGCGCTCATCGCGGGCCTACAGCTGGCCAAGAACTCGAAGGCGCCCGACCTCAATATATTCAGCGACTCGCAGTTGGTGGTGAGCCAGGTCGAAGGGGAATTCCAAGAGAAGGGGGAGTCCATGATCGCTTATCTGAAGTACGTGAAGGCGCTGATCAGCAGGTTCAAATACGTAAACATCAGCCACATCCACCGAGGGCTCCACGCGAAGGCAGACAGGGTCGCCCGATTGGCCACGGCCCCCGTACACACGGGACCAGGGCAGCGGATTGTCGAAGTGCTACGACGACCGAGCATCTCGGGAGCAGAACAGATCCTGGCAATCGAACCGCACGAGCACAGCTACATGGACATGCTCATCGCTTACAAGACAAGGGGAGAACTACCAGAAGACAAGCGAGAGGCCAGAACCATCGTCGCATGGGCGGCCAACTTCAGCGTGCGAGATGGAGCGCTGTATCGACAAGGGAGGACTTGGGCAAGCCTCAAGTGTGTCACTCCAACAAAGGGCAACTCGATCCTGAAAGAGATCCACTCGGGCACGTGCAGCCACCACGCGGGCGCCAAATCGATCGCACACAAGGCCCTTCGGTGTGGATTCTGGTGGCCCACCATCCACGCGGAAGCCGCGGCACTAACGAGTAAGTGCCACCAGTGTCAGCTGCACGCACATCACCACCACACGCCCGTCGTCCCACTGTCCATCCTCATGTCGCCCGTACCATTCGCACAATGGGGACTGGACCAAATCGGGGAGCTCCCAAAATCGAAGGGGCAGTACAGGTACCTGATTGTCATCATCGACTATCACACCAAGTTCATCGAGGTCCAGCCAATGGCCAAGATCACGACAGAGAAGGTCGAGCGCTTCCTCTGGCGCTTCATCTTCTGTCGCTACGGGACGCCAATCAGCATCATCACGGACAATGGACCACAGTTCAACAACCCTCGGCTCACGGCCTTCTGCAGACGACAGGGAACAGATCTCGTGTTCGCATCAACAGCGCACCCTCAGACAAACGGACAAGTAGAAGCAGCGAACAAAATAATCAAGGCGGGCATCAAGAAGAAGATTGAAGATATCGAACCCGGGGACGCGGGATACGGGCCCTGGCCCGAGGTCGTCCCGGAGATCCTATGGTCCATCCGAACGACCGCCAACTCCGCCATGGGCGAAACCCTGTTCAGTCTGATGTTCAGAACGGAGGCTGTGCTACCCTTGGAGATCACCCACCAGAGCCCACGGATCGAGGGGTACGATCCGAGCACAAACAACGAGGGACTACGACTCAACAACGACTTGCTGGAAGAACGAAGAGACACGACGCATCTCCACAACGCCGCAAACAAGCAGAGGATCGCCCGATTATATAACCAGCGTATTCAGGCTCGACCAATCCAACAAGGGGACTGGGTGATGAAGGCAATCCAGCAGAAGGTCAAGGCACTCCGCCCGTCATGGGAAGGTCCGTACGTCGTGGACGAAGTGGTAAGCGCCAGCACTTTCTACCTTAGAGACATGCAAGGTCAACGACTGCGACACCCGTGGAACATCCAACACTTGAGGAAGTACTTTCATTAAATTTCGTTGTGTTATGTACTTATTCATTTTAAGTTCATTTTATTATTACGTTTGTTCTCAACCCGCCCGCCCAATACTCGGGGGACTGGGGCGAGATTGTTCGCGTTGGTGTAACACGGTTAGAATACCATAGCAAAGAGTAAAGAGCGTATGTACGCGCGAATCATTCAAAAGATGCCAAAAAAAAGACAGAAGTACAAGGCACACGCACGGTTGGAAAAGAAACTTCATTAAAATAGAGCACAAGGCCCGTTACAAAAGAAACCTACACTATTACAAAAGAGAAAAAAGAAAAAGTAAAGAGAAATTCCTAAACTACGCCCCAGTATTTACTTCCAGCTCCTCCACCTCCTCGGACGAGGCCGGCTCCGCCCGCTCCACCTGCTGCGCCGGGTCCACCTGCACCAGCACAGGCTCCACCTCCGCCTCACCGGCCACCCCAGAAGGCCCCGCCCCTCCATCAGCACCTGAAGCCCGGGCACTCGCAAGCCTCGCTGTTTCCGCCCGCACGAACGCCCGGTATTCATCTAGCTTGATGAAGGGAGTCACCACTTCACGAAAGGCGGTCACCTGCTCCTCTACATCAACCTTCACTAGTTCGTAGAGCTCTTCAGACTCCTTGAACATTGCTACGGCCTCCGCGCGAGCAACGCGATCCACCTCCATCATCCGGGACTCCGCCTCCACCTCCCGAGTGGCCGCTTCTGCACGAACACGCTCCAGCTCGGAACGCATCCGCTCCACCTCCGCCAGCGCGCTGTCACTCTCAGCCTTCATCGTGGCTTCACGTTCGGCGGCTTCAGCAGCCCGGGCAGTCACCTCCTCCGCACGGGTGGTGTAGCGGTGGACCAGGTCATTGGCCTTGTTGAGGCTGGCCACAAGCCTCTCCTTCGTCTGGCCCGCCTTTAGAGCTTCAGCCCTGAGGTGTGCCAGTTCCAGGTTCTCCCGGGAGCGCACACGGAAGAGCTGATGTTGTAGCCAGGCGCACGCGATGAACGCCCTGTCCAACCCGTCAGGCGTGGCATTCTCCAACGGCGGGAGCAGGGGCCCCAGCGAGGCGGCACCGTCCACCAAGGCCCGGTGGAGAGATTCAACGATGTCCTGCGGAGAGGAGTCACCCATCCGCGCGTGCTTCTTTGGGCGCTCGGCATCACCGATCGAGGCACCGGAAGAGAGATCTGCACCACTATAAGAGAACCGGCGCGACCCCGATCCTTGGGAGTCCTCGCGACGGTCCTGCTGCTCGACACGCCGCTGATCGCGCTCCTCTTGCCTTTGCTCCTTTTCGCGGTGGAGGCGGTTCCGCTCAGCCCAACTTGGGCCCCGACTGGCCGGAGGAGGAGGAGGGGGGATAGGCGCACCCCGCGGCGTACAGTATCCGCACCCTCCAGCAGCATGTTGAGACGGCGCACGTGCTCCTCGTCCCGATCGATCGCCTTGGACTTGGACATTTTCACTGCAAAACAGAAAGAGCAAGGTTAGTAATAGTCGATCAAACTACACTACACGTACATTTCAAATATCACCACCCGACAGACCAGGTGTTCGAGCCAGGCGGGTCTTCTCGATCAGGTCCCAGTGACACGTCGCCCAGAAGTGCCTCACCTCGGGCCTGGGGTCGAAGATGAACTTCAAACGGGCAATCTTGCTTTCCTCCTCGGGCGTCAGGGGATACTCGTTCATGTCCAACCAATGGAAGCGCTAGGGGACTCGGTGGACACGACTGGCGTTGGTCGTGATCTCGGGGGAGTGAGCGCCAAACTCCCAGTCACCTCCGACCAGGCAGTTGATCGTGCGTCAGCTGGTCGAGGAACTGGGAGGATCGATGAGCCACCACTTCACGCGAGGTTCCACGGTGAAGGTGCCTAAGTCTCGCCGGCGGGAGGAGTACTTCAGGCGGAAGAAGTGGAGGAACTCCGCCCGCGTTGGATGGTCCAGCCTGCACAGGCGGAAGACGTTGAAGAACGCCACCAACGTTCGGGTCAGTGTCGGCCCACACTGACCAAGGGAGATCCTGAGGAGCGCCATGATGTACTGGAAAAATGGATGAATGGGCAGCTTTATCCCCGCCTTCAAGTGGAATTCACTGACGCACACGTGGCCGGTCGGCGGTCGGGTAAACGTCTCCCTCTTCCCTGGTATCTTCAGCTTGACGGATGACGGAATGTGATAATCCCGCGCCCACCGCGCCATCTCCTTGACGCTCGGCCCCCGTTCAGGCTCTTGCACTAGCACTCCGTCGGGGAGTACCCAGTGAACGCGCCCGCCCTCTGGAAATTGAGGCACGGGCTGATTCGATCGGACGAGCTCGTCACCCCATGGCCCAGACGATGAGGACCCGCCCGATGACCTAGACGATTCCCCTAACCCTGCGGCAGCGAGCGCTTGTTGAGGGTCCATTGGCTGCACCACAGGAGAAGCGTTAGGGATGAACCGAAGAGGTGTTACACTCATCACGGAGTCGGACGAGGATGCATCCAATCCGCTTGAGGTTGGACTACAACTAACCCACCCTGCCCCCGGTACGTATATCCGCTCACGTGACTGACCGCTCGATATCTCTATTGGCTCCATCTCCTAGACGCGCGCACGCGAAACCCACACTTAGCAAAAAAAAACACAAACTACTAGAAACACCAAAAACCCAAAAAACCCACCCCAAACAAGATCAAACCAGGCACGCCTTAAGAACATCCCTTGTTCTTGAGACGCAAACCCAGAAAAAGACAAGAAACCCAAAAACCGTGGAGGAGAGAAACAAGGGGAAACTGGAAAAACCAAAAACAAAAAAAAACAGCAAAACAAGTTCAAGAGCCTCACCAAGCTGAAATCGAAGGTGGAAGGTAGACGTCGACGATGAATTCCGGTAGAGAGCAAAAACAGAAAGAGCAAGAACAAGGAGAACAGTTTGCAGAGTAATTTCTTCAGAGTTTCGGTGAAAGTGAAAGTGGTGAGGAAGACGACACCAGAAGCCCTATTTATATTGATCGCACGGATTACACGAACGAACGCCAGCCGTTCATTTTCGCGTGTCCATCGTCAGATGATGACACGTGGCCCCGGAGCGGTTCACTTACCCGCCTAAGTAACCACGTTCACCCTTCGGCTTCCCGCCTTGGTTTCAAACCCTAGCACGATCTCCCACGTCTCGCCACGTGTCAGCCATGCCGCACCCCACGCGCCCACGCGCCTGACGCATGACCTTCGAGCAGTTATTACATCATCAGCATTTAATGCCCAGGGCACGCCAACATTAATTGTGCCGCTTAGCATTTATTACACAACGGTTCCCAAGAAGAAGTCAAAAGGAATGTCACCTCAAGCGCCTCACCAGACAGAGCATCACCACACCCAAGGCAAGACGACACACGCCACAACTCCTACCATTCGGACTAGCACACGCACCACCCGCACGACCAAGCACCTGAAAAACCTCACAGGCAAGCAAACGCCACCCCACCAGGTTGGTACAACACTATTTAGGCGTCCCGGAAGAGGATGAACGTCCGCGTTCCCCTCCCGCGTGCACGCGCTAAATGAAGAACTAACACCGCCACGGGCGTGGGGCACCTCCCCTCCGTGCGCGTAACAATAAGCGATCAATTCGCCGGATTAGGCGGCACGGGCATGGGGTCCGTCCTCTCCGAGGGTACGAGGTCCGAACCTCTCCTAGGGCATGGGGTATGTCCTCTCCTTGCGCGCGCTAAGACTGATGGGCGGCACGGGCGTGAGGCTTCTCCCTTCCGTGCGCGTAACGTTAACGATCGAATCGCCGGATTAGGCGGCTCAGGCATGGAGTTCGTCCTCTCCAAGGGCATGGGGTTCGTCCTCTCCTTGCGTGCACTAAGACTGATGAGCGGCACGGGCATGTGGTCTATCCCTCCGTGCACGCTGCAACAAACGTACGTAACAGTCCTGATCCCACCGTTGACGTTACGATAGGTCGGCGCCGATGAGTTGACAACTCCCTCTCGGGCACCTAAGCACGACCGTTCCGAGGCTTAACGACTCCATGTTGGGGGGTCGGGGTCAGCTCGGATCCACCCATGCGTGCGACCATACATACATTTGCATACACCCATATACATTCACATACGTTCGCATACATCCACACATTCACATACTCATCCTTATTTGTATTCCACTCATTTATGTTCGTTCGAAAGACTCCAAGGGCGCGCGGCTCCAAATAGCAAGATTCGTTTGGAGGCCGGGCCCAGAATGCAGGACCGCACGAACAGGTACACGATCGGATGCACAGGTACCCACTCCGTCAAGCGAGCCCTTCCTTGACTGGAGAGTTGGGGGACTTGGGGGTTACAGGATCGCACATCACTGCTCAATCGGATAAGTATCTTGTTTAATCGCACGAACCCTTTTTCAAGTCCCCAGTCAAGAAAGGTCTCTTTGACTTGGGGACTTGGGGGACTTGTTAGTACAGCAGCATTAGTTCTCCGATTAAACATACTTACCCACTTAAGCAGGTAATCAACACCTACCCGGCCACCTGAAAGACCACTAGGAAGACTACAACTCCATTCACAAGACCAACTCCATCCGAGCACGCACGCGCCCGTGGGGCGCACATCTGAATGTGCGGATCATATGACAACAAGTGCAAACCTATCCCACATCGAGGAACACAAGCAAACAACAAACTCAACCACCTATATATGAAAGGTATTTATTACAGGTAAGAGGGATCTGAATCCAAGCATTAAACACTTCAATCTACTTTCACGCACGTTCGCTTGACTGTTATATCCAATACATCTTCTAACTTAAGCATCGGAGCGTTGAAGGCAGGCCACCCCTGTCTCGACCATCTGACTGTCTGTTTGTCGTTGTATTCTTCTAACAGCCATACCCGAACACGCACATCCGAACAGCCTGAGCGTTCGGATAAGAAGAAGAAGCTCGTACTTGCTTCTGCTAGATTACGTCCTGCGTAATCCGGTAGAAACAATATGATAGTAGAAAACTGACTTATTGTCTAAATGTATCTTAAAATCTAAGAGTAACGGCTTGAAAAATTTGAATGAGATTACACGGTATAATATAGTGTTACACCAAGTATACATAAATACTTTTATATACTTGAGATAAAATAACTATAAACACTGATCCAGTACCACTTGATGTAAAACAGGGTTTTGATGGAAAAGATGGTCTCCACGGAGCTGTAGGTGATATACAAGTCATTTGCCGAGTATTCACAACCATACATGAGCTCTGGAATAGTGATGGTAGTCTCTGTAAAGAAAGATCTGCTGAAACAACGATGGATGTTTATTAATGCCTTCACTAGAAAAATGTGGATAATGATGGTAACTACACACATTTTTATATGCTTTATGGTCTGGTTTATTGAGAATGAACATGAACACAACTTTGAATTGAAGGGCATTGGAACCGTCCTTTGGTTCTCTGTGACCATCTTATTCTTCGCATACAGTAAGCCCTCCTCTTTCCTACGTGTGTGTATATATATAATAAACTTTCATTCAGGTATACCTGAAAATGATCATTTTCAGGTACATGACATTACGCCAATTTTTTGATCATATTTTACCATCTTCACCGTCCAACTACTAGGTTTATATGAGTAAATCATTCCTATAAATTTTTAGTCAAAATGGTGATCGTGAAGGTATCGAACTTATTCAAATCAATGGACGGACCGAATCTGTCAAACTTGAACCGTTTATATTTACGAACTTCAATTACAGTTTTGAATACCTTAACGATCACCATTTTGGATAAAAATTTACAAGCTTGATCTACACATTAGTACCTAAAATTTGAACGGTGGAGATGATAAAATATGACCAAAAAACTTGGCGTAATGCCATATACTTAAAAATACTTCCGATCCACTCAGGTATACCTGAGTGGAAGCTTCCTATATATATATATATATATTCATCATCTTAAGCATACATTTTGTTTTGGTTTATCAAGATCAGGTTGGTTGGGCTGCCCCTAATGTCCTGACTAATTAATAAAATTGTTCAAAATAGTGGAGGACATGAGCCTAACTCTATACTAACGAAGGTGGAGTGTTTGGACTTGAAATAAATATTTCATATTGGGCTTGAAAGGCTAAAATCTTGGCGAGCGGCCCAAAGTGAGCTGAAGTCTTGGCGAGCGGCCCAGTTAGAAATGAAGCTTGGCGAGCAGCCAAGTAGAATAACAGAGTCTATTTTCAAATCAATTTAGGACTGTAAGTTAAGATAGCTGATCCGTGCGGCTTAATGTTTATCATACATTTCCTGCTTCAGTTAGGTTTCCTTCATAAAAGAAGTTGTGATAACATTGAAACTATATAAAGATAAGACCCGTGTGCTAGAAGGTGTTAGAGTTATATTGAGATTCAAAGAGCAGAAGACGTTCAAGAGAATTAAAAGACGACTACTGAGCATTATATAAGGAGAGTAAGAGCATTTGAGAAAATGTCCTCTATCAAATACAAAAGCTTTGCTATACGCAAACACCTAGACATCTCGTCCGAGATTCTATCCTTGCAACCAGAGGATCAAAGTGCTTGTCAGCAATCGAGTGAGAGTATCGCGATCAAAGGAAGCAACGCGACTAAAAAATTGAAGGGCTTGTCACATATCGAGTGAGAGTTTGGATATCTAAGGAAGCAGTGTTCCCGACACATCGTCAAAGAAGTTGCTCTGCTTTGCACTCGTAAGGGGTACGGTAGTGTGAGGTATCGTGTTCTGTGGCTCCGCTAGAGACGCATAAACCCCAAAGTCCTAGGTCACTAGGAGAGAAGGACTCATTCAAACGAGGTTGGTGCTCTCCTTTTCTTAATCGCTTAATCAAGAAGTCAGGTAGCATTCATATCTATATTCCGTTGAGAGACAGTGGCATACTAGCACATGAAGCACATACAGGATAAACCGATATCTGCGGTCAAACTATCTGAAGTCAGTAAAAAAGAGAAAGTTTGCAAGAGGATCTTTACGCGTTCCTCGCCAGAGATATTTTGACGTCAAACATTTTGGCGCGCCCAGTGGGACTGTCTTTTGTGTCTCTAAGTGACAATAGGGGATCCTTACCGAAGGAAATATCCTCAGTGTCGTAAATATCCACAACCGATATGCCGTGAACACACTTCTACTCGGTGTCATTCACTAAGTAATCAAGCGGTTGAAATCATCTTCGCTAAAAAATATCACTTGACCATGTCATTTAAATCTTTAAACGAAGCAGAGATCATGGAACTTACGTTCCCAGAGTACCTAGCCTATGCAGCTAGGCGCAACGAACATCAAACTAACTACTACACGGCTCTCGGTGAAAGAATTGAACAACAAGAAACACTCATCACTACTCAAGGTGAGAAAGTAGACTCGGCGTTAGCCGAAATCCAAGCATTGAAGGTAGAACTCCACAGAGACCAGGAGGAGAGATTGGCAATCGGAGCCTAAGTAGCAAGTCTTGCGGAAGGTCAAGACAAGTTACGGATCGACATCATGCAAACTTTAGGAGCAAGTTTGGATGAATACCGTCGGCACGCGGCGACACTGTCTCAAAGGACAAACAGGGACATAGCGTCCCTAACGAAATCCGTTTCTGATCTCGCCAGAAAGACTAGACAAGCAGAGTCTTTCCCGCCTGCATGGGAACAAAGATTAAATAAATTCATGAACGACTGTGACATACATCTCGCCAAGATGTATGAATCATACGAGACACCATTCCCTCCCATGCAGAAAGACGATCCAGATGCTTGGCAATGGCCAAGGTACTACTGACATCAAATCTTCCAGACTTTCTCTGGTGATGACGATTCCAATGCGACAACTCATTTAGCATACTTCACACTGCAGTTAGGGCAGTTTTACGATAACGATGGACTCAAATTGAGAGTCTTTGGATCATCTTTGTCAGGATCAGCCCTCGTATAGTATACGGGATTGGAAAAAGGTTCGATCAACAAGTGGAAGGACATGGAGGCTTTGTTTATAGATCATTTCGAAATGGCAAGACCCGAAACCAGTGTTGGAAAACTGGCTTCCTTGAGTCAATCGGCGACAGAAAGTTCAGTTACATTCCTACCCCATTTCCGGTCAGAATATAATCTATGTAAAACTCCATTAGGCAAAGAATATGTAGTAGAGATGGCCAAGAAATTATATGTCGTTTTGATCATAATAACGCACTGAGTTTGATGTTGAGGTTTTTGAATCAATCGGATTTAGTTTATTGTTGGGATTTGATTTAATTGGATTTAATTATACATTTACGATTTTCGAGACATGCATTGATTCAACACGAGTCGTGCTGCGATTTAGGAATGAGTTACAAACATTTTCATTATGTTCAGATTATTAACTCGTCGGGAGTTTAGGAATCACGCAATTCAAGAATGCGATGTTCTAGACGATATTGCTCGTTAGGTGAACAAACTTAGTTATTCAATATTATTCTTGACGATTAGTTATCAAATATGAATCGTTATTTTAGGACGATGTATTAGCAGATAGTAGCAGACGTATAGAAACGCCGACATGCAGGGTTCGACTTGGTGGAAATCACGGTACAGTACTGTGAGTGGACACTTTATTTTCACTATTATTTTGCGAGTCTATAGTTATGCATTTACAGTTATGCATTATTATAATTATGCATTAGCTTAGAGGCATACAACATATTGTTTTACACAAAGCATAGTCACAATTGTTGTATCGATGCACTGCTTCTCGGCTGATCCTCGAGATGCTCCAAGAGGGTTAGGGACCTGACCCGAGGATTTATAGAGTACCCAGGAGGGCTAAGAACTTGACTTGGGCAGTATTAGGACTTGAAGTCGGATTACCTGAGTCGTAGCCTCCACATATTTTATAGTATTCAGGAGTACCTGGATGATCATATTTTTAGACTCACATTATTTTTATGTACATTTATAGTGAAATGCATATTATTTATAGTTTTCTGTTTAAAGTGAAACTTTATTTTCGTCCACTCACTCTAACAGTTTTATTAATTTATGTGTCTTTCCCTGGGTTTTGCGGTTTAATTGCCTAGTTTGCAGAGTTTGTTTTGGGTCAACCGAAGTTTATGGCATAACAGTATCTACGATAGGATCCAAGGTTGATCCTGCGAGTTAGTATTTTACTTTCTATACTCAGTTTAATTTGTCTAGCTGCTCTGATGTCGAAAACAGTTGTAAATATTGTTAATTTTAGTAATGAACCTATATGTGGGAAATTTCTTTATTTCGTGACTTTCAAATTTTGAATCTCCACATTGGCTGTCAATTAGTGAGTAGTAACTAAGGTTAGCAGAGTCGTTAGAGCTTAATTCTAGTTTAGGCAGCTAAATCGGGGTTAGGTCTTTTTACCACTATTCTTCCCTTGTTCTTTTTTCTTGAAATAAACTGGTCATCCTCTTCCTCCTCCTCCTCCTCCTCCTCCTCCTCATCATCATCATCAGATTTAGAAGATTCGACAGTCGTAAATATTGTTAATTTTAGTAGTGAACCTATATGTGGGAAATTTCTTTATTTCGTGACTTTCGAATTATGAATCTCCACATTGGTTGTCAATTAGTGAGTAGTAACTAAGGTTTGTGGAGTCGTTAGGGCTTAATTCCAGTTTAGGCCGCTAAATTGGGGTTGAGTCTTTTTAGTTGGTATCAGAGCATTAGGTTATACGTTTTGTAGACTATACTTGGTTTCTTTCGTTGTCATGTTCGATTATGCTCAACACTTCAGGAGTGATGGCCCGACCACAGCAGATCCCCATCAAATACTCAACACTTCCAGAGTGATGGCCCTACCGCAGTGGATCCCATCGAATACTCACGGTATTGAATATCGTCGAATATGTGATGAACGTGACAAAGTACGAACTTCACCCTGTGAGTCAATGTGCCATTGTTGCTATGCCTTGCGTGCGCCAACCTCGATCAGATTTGTGAAGTGTTCAAGCATGTCTCCACGTTAAACAAAAAATGATGAAACGATTAGAAATAATAGAGTTCCTTGGAAATGTAAGTTCAGTAAGGGGTCAAGTATTGGACCGGTTTCCTCGAGTTGTTTTGTGTAGTCTGGTGAACTTTTTGTATTTACTGCCTACCTCTTGCTTGTGTCCATTCTGCGATGGTACCAACCGGATACTTCACCACCATGGTTGTATACCATGTGTCTTCATTCAGGTTTCAGTTTTCTATTTCCACGTATGCGTAGAGAACAAGAAGATATTGATCATTTGCGTTGTTTCTCAGTTTTACGATGACAACTGGAGTGGTACAACACATTTTATATTTGGTCTATTGTGCGGCACTATCAGAATTCAGTGGTTATAATGTATCTAGTTATCGACCGTAGCATCGACTCGAATGTCAGTCGAGATATGAGGTTGCTCTAAGGGGAAAATACAATATCGAGTAGGTTTATAATCGTTTTCCCTCAATTATGTGGTATTAACAATCCTCTTTCCTGTGCTCGTTTCGTCTTTTCCCTCATTCCAGATTTGGAGGATATGTACCACCAACTATTCTTGAATAGCAAGTACTTTTCCTTGAACGAACTTATCACAGCTGTAACTAAAGCTTATAGCACCATGCAAGAACAAGACAACAGAAGGAATGCGTCCAAGGGAACGTACACTACTAGGTCTTACGACAGACCAAAGCCAAAAACTATGGCTTATATAGAAGAAATAAACGACCAGGATTCAGACTCTGATGGAGAACAAGTGGGAGCAGTGGATTTATCGACAAACAAGGTTTTGAAACCCCGCAAGCTTCAGAAGAGTAAGGGCGCCATTAAGCTTTCGACAGTGGCTTTCATTAAGCCAGAGTTCGAAACATATACATACGATGCCAATATGGCCCATGAGATCTTGGATGAACTTTACAACATGCAAGCTGTCAAAGAAGATTTTGAACCTTTCCTTACAGCCGAGCAGTTAAAAGATAAAAAGTATTGCAAATTCCATGGAACATGGAATCACATTACGAAGGACTGCATCAAGCTGAATGATCAGATCCAAAAATGGATCAATGAAGGAAGACTAGAATTGGAGGGAGCGACCGAGGCAACAACATTAGTAGATTCTAAACCATTCCCACCACCTCAAGTTAATATGATCGATATCGATTGGTCGCCAACCGTTAGCCGTATAGGAAGAGCTGAGGAAGAAAACAGTATGATCTTTTCATGTTATACCTTTCCACAGGATAAGGTGGAAGAGATCTTGGAGGGACTATATGAAATTGGGCTTATCTTTTATTACCCAGTATTTAAACTGAAACATCTACGGTATGAACTGCCAGCCCATCATTTCTGCAGATTCCACAATAAGTTTGGTCATCGAACAACAACGTATTCAACATTGAAAGATAAGATTCAAGGTTTGATCAACTGGGAAGTAAACGTAGTTAGCCAAGAAGGAGTGGTAGAATGGCACCCACAAAATCCTCACGCACCACGGCCTTCCACTACACCATCTACTTCCCCAGAAACATCCTTTTCTCGCGATGCACCTGAGCCCATACAAAGAAGGAAAAGATCAAGGTGGAGGCCCAAACGCAATATTGCATTTGTCTGACCTAGGCGAGCTGAGAAAACTTATGATGCATACAGGCGAGAAGAGATCTTTGAAGAGCTACTCTAGGTAGGGATAACAGTGGTTCCCGATAACTGGGGAATACCAGACCCACATCCTGAGGATGTAAGGGGTCTACCTTACTGCCGATACCATCACCGATGGGGTCACCATTCCATAAACTACTACATTGACTTAAAGTTTAGAATTCAGCAGTGGATTGATGAAGGAGAAATACTAATAGATACTGAGCCCTCGCCAGGTTTGGCAACCGAGGAATCATTGACGATTGGGATGTTAGAACTGACTAGGGGCAACCCAAGTAAACGCAAGCAGACCGTTGATCTCCACTCTACTAGCGAGAGTCCACCAAACGAACAACCTACAAGATCAGCTAAAGGAAAAGAGAATGTGGATCTAAAAGCAGAGTCGCTAGTAGCCTTTTATACTCATTGTAAGCTTAAAAATGGGCTGAAGATTTCCTATGAAGAATTGGCTGAAGTAGCCAAGCTTTTCCCGAAATTATTTTCAAATTCAGATCATCATCAGCCACGTAGCCTACGAGGAGCAAGACAAATGGATTCCCCAGCACCTAAGCATTCGTGAGCGAAAGAAAAGGTTAGTGAAGCAAAGAAGTCCAAATCAGAGGTGGCTGACACGCTCGCCAGGCCATATGTTCCACCAGCTTCAAGGAACATTACTAAGGAGAGTGTATGACACGAGAAAGAGAAGGGAAAGACCATCGAGGTAACTCCAAGTAGGGGATGGAACCTTCAACGACAATTTGGAGAAGCCAAAAGGGTATTGGAAGCTTGTGAGATGGGAATTCTCAAGGAAGAAGAATTGGTCTGTTCCCCAGAGACGTTGCAGAGACGGTTGAACGCTCTTGCAGTAAACCGTTTAGTGGTTTTTGGGAAGAAGTCTCGTGAACACAACGACCAAATGTCTTTGACCGTAACCCAGAACTATGGTCTGGAGACAAGACACCAGAGCCTATTCATGAGGTTCATCGTGAAGTCCCAAAATGTAAATCAGCGAAAAGACGTCTCAATTTTGATGATGAAGCGATGAAAGCAGTGGGACTAAATACTCCTCAAAAGGAAAGAGAACATGTCAAGGGGCATGTCACTTCAAGCGAGACTCAAAGTCTACAATGGAGACCGAAGCCTTTAATTATAGAAGAACAAAAGAAGGCCAGTCTTGACAAGACTTTCTCCCCACTCTAAAGTTCTGGAATATTCATGCCAACAACCATTGATCCTACACCTGAGGATCAAATGCAATAGGTTGCTTCCCTTGAGGTCACCGCAAACATGGATATCAAGGAAGAGAGACCTGAAAATGACAATAACAAAGATGATGAAGAGTTGTTGGACTATGGTGAAGATGAAGAAGAAGAAATAGAAGAATGTACAGACAAGGTGGACACTAATATAAACATGGTGTTTGTCTTATCTTTCAAATATGCCTTATCTTCACATAAATCAGCAGTGGTTGAGCTAGTCTTAAGGAGAGATGTTAACAATTTGGTAGCGCCAGAAGATGAACCAATATTGACAGAACAGCCAGTGCTCACCAAATAACCAGAGACTGATCCACCATCAACCAAGGGATAAATGATGTTCGCCAAGCCCACTTTGAACATGGCCATGCATATGCGGCCACTATATGTGACAGGAATGATCTAAGGAATTCAAATCAATAAGCTTTTAGTGGATTCCGGGGCAGCGGTGAATATCATCACACTCAAAGCAATGGCCTTACTAGGCGTTCTCAAGTCTTTTATCCAAGAGACAACCCTTAACGTCAAAAACTTTCAGGGTAGCATTTCTAAGACTTTAGGAATTGTCTTTTTGTAGGTACACATTGGTCCAGCCAACGGCATATACACGTTCTTTGTAGCTGAGTGCACAGCTCTATACAGTGAAATTCTTGGGCATGACTGGATCCACAAAAGGTATTGTGTACCTTCGTCCCTTCACCAGCAGATGTTACTTTGGAATATGGAGTCTGGCGAGGCAGAAATCGTTAATACAGACCCTCGTCTATATTTTGTGTTTGCTAATTCTTTAGAAGCCAGTTATTACAACAGTGACCTCAGGCCACTGGAGGTATGTGGCATTGACAACAGAGGCCGCCCAGTTGGTATTACGGCCTCTAAACTTGCTCAATGGGGTATTATTCAAGCAGATCATGATAGTAGCAGACCCTACACCATTGAGCTACCATCCATACCATCTCAATGAGTGGGTCTCTATCAAGTATAGAGACCGAGGCTTGTTACTCTTTGTACGAACGTTTCCATAATTTTTTGATGGAGAGTCAAGCCTACGAGAGGGTTCCAATGATTGCAGCATTGGAGTATGTGGATGAGGATGTATTAAACGAAGTGGACAAGGAAGAAGAGATCAAATTAGCACCAGCAGCCTTAGATGATATACCTCCTAAATTCAAAGATCTCATTGAAAAGGTTAACCTTGGGAGTTCAGAAGAGCCAATATTTGTGGCTATAAGTACATTCCTAGAGCCTGAAGAACGACTAAGGCTCATTGGATTGCTACAGGAGTACGCTGATTGTTTTGCAGAAAAATACGACGACATGCCAGGACTGTCACCAGAATTGGTTTGTCACAACTTACCCATCATGGAAGGAAAGAAGCTGGTAAAACAAGAGATGCGTCGGATGAATATAGAAACAGCAATTCTAATCAAGGAAGAAGTAGAGAAAATGCTCAAGTCAGGGATCATACGAGTGGCCGAATACAATGAGTGGCTATCCAACGTAGTCTCAGTCAAGAAAAAGAATGGTAAAATGCGAGTTTGTGTTGACTACAGAGACTTGAACAATGCAACTCTGAAAGATGCATACCCAATGCTAGTAGAGGATTTGTTGGTAGACTGAGTGGCTCGTCATGAAATGTTATCATTTATGGATGGGACGGCTGGTTATCATCAGATCCCAGTGGCAGAAGTAGACAGACATAAAACCGCATTTCAGTGCCCAAATTTTGCAAGAGTATTTGAGTACGTCGACATGCCGTTTGGACTCAAGAATACATGGGCAACCTACCAATGAGCAATGAACTTGATCTTCCATGACCTTATTAGTAAGACCATGGAGGTATATATCGATGAAGTGGTAGTTAAAACGAAAAGCAGAGTTAACCACATTGAAGACTTGAGGCAAGTGTTTATCTGGATGAGGTAGCATCAGTTGAAGATGAATCCAGCAAACTGTGTATTTGGAGTCCAAGCAGGAGATTTCCTGGGATTCTTGGTGCATCAGCGTGGGATTGAGATACCGGATGACAAGAAAGAAGCAGTTCTTAATGCAATACCGCCAAAAAGTAAGAAGGAACTACAGCGTTTATTGGGAAAAATCAATTTCTTACGACGGTTTATTGCCAACGCTGCTGGAAAAACACAACCATTTTCCACTTTGCTCAAGCTTCAGAATCAGAAAGACTTTGTACGGAAGCATATCCATCAGGAGGCTTTTGAAACCATCAAAGCATATTTAACAAACCTGCCAGTCTTGGTCCCAGCAAGGCCAGGGGTTCCTCTCAAGCTGTACATCTCAGCTACTGATCTTTCTATTGAGAGTCTATTAGCTCAGGACAACACATCAGGAACAGAACGTGCTATTTTTTATCTCAGTCGTACCTTGACTGAATGTGAAACAAGATACTCGTCAATGGAAAAGTTGTGCTTAGCCTTGTATTTCTCAGGATGCAAGTTGAGGCACTGCATGTTATCTTTCACCACGTGTGTAATAACACAAATTGATTTGGTGAAATATACGCTTTCAAGACCCATACTCAGGGGCCGGATTGGGAAGTGAATTCTGAACTTGATTTTGAACTTGAGTTAGGTTATGGTTTAGTTGGTTAAATTATGATTTTCAACTTGAAAAATCTGGATGGGAATCGGTGCCCACGGTGAATTTGTGTTGTTGAAATTGGTTATTCGAAGTGTATTCTTTTCTGCAGATTTTTGGTTTCCTCCAATTTTAGAGGAAATTTTTTTTACGAATTAATATTTATGTATTGTTCACATGATTAATTTTAGGCGAGGTCGATAGAAATGACCTAGGAGCAATTAGCGAACACTTAGCTGCAAAACCCGAAGATACTGCCTGAAGAGCTGCCTCCTCTATTGATGAAGAGTCAGATTGCTATTGCTGATACTGTTTACGGCCTTCGAGCTGGCAATAAGAGTTCGTAGTCTTGGACGGACTGTCCAGAGAGATTTTTCCCAGTCATTCACATCGTCGACTAGGCGTGGTAGAGAGGATGTTGATGCGCTCCAAGCTGCCCTTGGCAGGCTCGATTGGCATAGGAGTCAGCCGATCGGGTCTGGGAGCAGACGAGATCAATGTAGGGGCAGCTTGAGGCGCAAACAGTAAGATGACCGCCTTCTTCGCGATGTGCAGGAGCATGGGGTTGCCCGTTCTTGATGACGAGTGTCGTCCCACCCCCCGGCCTACTCTTGGGCCCAACGACGATGATTCGAGCGACGACGGGGGACTCGACGACGTGTCTACCTCCAGTTTTCATAGTTTCTTTCGTTTTTATTATTTCGATCGAATTAAGTATATCTTTTTTATTTAATCAATATTTTATTAAATTAATTTTTTTAAATTTTAAATTTTAAATTTAATTTATCATTCAGAAACAAAAATGAAAAAAATTGAACTTAGACGACAAAACATCCTTGTTTCGTCGCCTAAGTCATTCACTAAGACGACGAACGCTTCGTCGTCTTGATTTAAACCCTTGACGATGAATGTTTCGTCGACGATTATAGATTTTCGTCGGCTAAGATAATTCTTAGACGACGAACGTTGTCGTTGTTTAGAGAAAGAATTTTTCGACGTCTAAATATTTAGACGAACTTGTTAGACGACAAACCTTGGGCGACAAAAAAAGCTACTTATACGATGAAATTGCTTCGTCGCCTAAGTGTATTTTTCTGGTATATGTAATAAACACTTACAAAAAATACTCTCATTCTCTCACATTTCTTCATTTATCTACAGTTTTACATTTCTCAAACAATAATTAATTTAAACAATTGTTTAGGCCTCAAAATTTTTATCGAAAAATTAATCTAAAACCAAAATATACTAATCTGAAATCCGTTGGATCCGAAACTAGTGAGACGGGCTCGCCAAAAAACCAAACCTAATTGGACCCAAACTAAAAAATTTATTACACTACGATACGGTTCCGACTTAATTCCGAATGGATCCGAAGATGTTGCTTTATCTGCAAATGCATGTTTACCATCTGTACATCTCCGCCGACACCAATCCAACCGGCTCAGCCAGTTTTCAGGTAACTCTCTCTTCCACGCACTTTTCACTGCGCTCTTGCGTCAAGAAGAAAAAAAATTAGTATGATAATCATTGCCTCCAAGATTCCAGTTCATGCGAGGAAAATGATGGCGTCGATTACACTCGATTCCCTAGAAAAGCCAAAGACGCAAAAGAAACAAACAGATTCAATTTTACTTTTTTTTTTATTCCCACGACAGCCGGGTGTATAAATACTCCATACACCGCATACTGCCAGTTCATTTTCAGTCCTTTGAACCATTACTCTGTCATTTTCTCCCCAATACGTAGATCTCTCCTCGGGTACCTGGAAAATCGAATAGAAGTTTCTATTTTCGCCGCCTGAAATGCTCGCCGGATTGAGATTTTGATCCGGTTGAATAATTTAGGAGCGGATTTTTTTTGATCGGGTCTGCGGAAATGGACGGCGGAGATGGGACGGTGCGGCTCGGCGCTCTAAGCTTGACGGCGGATCGGGTTCGGTTCGATTCGGGTTCGGATGTGTCGGTTTCGTCACCGGTGACGAAACAGAAGGCGGCGGCGGCCAAGCAGTTCATTGAGAATCACTACAAGAACTATCTTCAAGGACTTCAGGATCGCAAAGAGAGGTACGATTTGATCGCTCTCCAAGTTTACTACTGTATCTTGACTTGTATACCTGTTTCGCTTTCCAATTATGTCAACTGCAGTCCTACTACTATATCTACAATGTCTTTATATGCATTTGACTATTAAGTTTAGGTTGATGTCTAATATCTGATTATGGTGCCTAGCTGGTATTTAAGAGAATTGACGAAGTTGGAGAAATAGCTCTGACATGATTACTAGTTTTGGATATGAATTTAATTATTCAACTTTCATTGAGCTTTTAGGATTCAATCTCAGTAGGTTATTGTGTACGTTGAACAATTAACAAGATCCTCTTTAACCAGTGCATTATACTTGTTGAAAGTTGAAACACCTTTCATAAAACTTTGGGAAGAAAGGAAAAGAGTGTAACTCGATACATGTTGTTTTAGACGTAGAGCACTTCAAAGGAAAGTACAAGAAGAACAAGTACCAGCTGAGGAACAAGAAGAGATATTGAAGAATTTGGCACGCCGAGAGACAGAATTCATGAGGCTGCAAAGACGTAAAGTCGGTATTGATGACTTTGAGCAATTAACTGTAATTGGAAAAGGTGCATTTGGCGAGGTAAATGCAAACATGGAGATATTACATGATTTACATCTCTCTGTTACAAAATATTACCTGGATCTCTGTTTTATTCGGTCACAGCAACTCTTCTAGTTCTGTTAATCACATAGGCAGTTCTTGGGAGTTGGGAGTGTGTATATGCCTGTCATAAAACTTATCATTCCCTTTTAAAATATACAGGTAAGGTTATGCCGTTCAAAGAGTACAGGAGAGATTTTTGCCATGAAGAAATTGAAGAAATCAGAAATGCTAAGCCGTGGGCAGGTGACAATATTTTAAACCAATGCACGATCTACTACAGCACAATGCAATGATGTGCATCATGATGATTCTGCATTTTCTTTCTGTGCTCTAGGTTGAACATGTGCGCTCTGAAAGAAATTTGCTCGCTGAGGTTGATAGTCGGTGTATTGTAAAACTCTTTTATTCATTTCAAGATTCTGATTTCTTATATCTCATCATGGAGTACTTACCTGGTGGTGACATCATGACCTTATTGATGAGGGAAGATACTCTTTCTGAAGATGTTGCACGTTTTTACATGGGAGAGAGTATTCTGGCTATCCACTCCATCCATCAACACAACTACGTTCATAGGTATGAGACTTGTTTGAGACTGATGATTAATAAATGAGTTTGCCCTCTCATGCGCCATGTGGTACACAATTAAGTTTCACTACTTATTCTTGTCATGCGGTATACACAGACACAAAAGGACACAGTTATACACACACATCCGATCAATGAAGACGTACTTGTTTCTAGGTACAAAGCTCTAAAGCACTTTTGTGTCAATATTACAGGGACATAAAACCAGACAACTTGATACTGGACAAAACTGGTCATTTGAAGCTTTCAGATTTTGGTTTGTGTAAACCTCTGGATGACAAGTATTCCACGTTATTGGAAAATGAGGATTTGACTTCCCAGGAAAGCATAGCTGAAACTGAAGGACAGTCTGGCTGTGATAAGGTTCCTTGGTTGATGCCAAAAGAACAATTACAACAATGGAAACGTAACCGTCGTGCTTTGGTAATTTTTTTAACCCATGTGGTTTTTTAGATCACCACTTTAGCTTTACATCTTCACCGTAAATCCTAGATTTGGTATGCAGACATACCAGGCAGCGTTGTAGCACTAAGGGATTCTGTCATCTTCATATCATAGTTATTGAATGGCTATGTCTCCATGTAGTAATTACCAAGAACATTCATCTTCTGCAGGCTTATTCAACTGTTGGAACTCTTGATTATATGGCCCCTGAGGTATTGCTGAAGAAAGGATACGGCATGGAGTGTGATTGGTGGTCACTAGGAGCAATCATGTATGAGATGCTAGTGGGTTATCCACCCTTCTGCTCTGATGACCCAAGGATCACATGCCGCAAGGTAATAATTGTCCTAGATGTATGATACCATCTTTATGATTGCAGAGGTTACAACATCACATGTCTTTGTAGATAATCAATTGGAGAACATGCTTGAAGTTCCCCGACGAGCCAAAAATTTCAGATGAGGCAAGGGACTTGATCTGTCACTTGTTATGTAATGTTGAAACAAGGCTTGGGACAAATGGAGTAGAAGAAATTAAGGTAACCACTTTTCAAAGAACAGTATTTTATACAGGTCCATAGACTTCAAGAAAATGCTGCTTCTGAAATGGGTTTTAATCTTTATAGACAAAAAAAATGTAATCCACTTCTGTTGAATTGATAGTGCAAAGCAGATGCTGGTTTTCCTACTCTGTACATTGCAAATAACCTTTTGCCTGTTCTGAATTTTTTTAGCTCAGTCTCACAGTTGCTAGTATAGCTACATTGTGTATGTGAAAGTGTAAGGTGTAAAGTGTAATTGTTTGGTGCCTGCTGACTTATATGTAATTATGCTCAGGCACACCCATGGTTTAGAGGTACTCAGTGGGACAGGCTGTATGAAATTGAAGCTGCATATAAACCTACAGTTGTTGGAGACTTGGACACTCAAAATTTCGAGAAGTTTCCAGATGTGAGTTCTTCAGAAATTGACGAGTTGCAATATGTTATCCTTAATGAAATGAGGAAATGCCTGATATAATCACTTGCACTTTGCTCGATCAAAGTCCCTTCTTGATAGTAGTTGGATCCAATTGTTGATTTTTTTTTCATTTTTATTTATCATAGCTAGACGGCCCGCCATCTACAACGCCAACAGTGGGACCTTGGCGGAAGGTAATGACTTCATCTTCTCTCCAGTTTATTGTAGTTCTGTGTAAATTTGCTATGTTGAATCGATATGTAGATTTAGATTTGGCATTTAATTATTGCCAGAGTGGTATTAGAAAGTTGGAGGAAGTTGAATGTTGAATCTAATAGAACATTTTTCATTTTTCGTATCTTTTTTTCTTTTTTGTTTCAGATGTTAACCTCGAAAGATAACAATTTCATTGGATACACTTTCAAGAAATCAGATGTCCTTAAATCGCTTGAAAGCTCAGGTCAGCTACTTAACTTATGTGTTGGCTTCCACATTGATTCTTGTTACATGTCTGAATGTCTGATTATTTTGGCACGCATGATCTGAATTAACAGATGAAGAAAGCTGATAATTCTATTTCATAAAGTTACCATATTATTCATTATAAAAGTATAGTTGGTCTTACATTGTACCCATGCCTTGCAGGTACAGACATGAGATCAAATGGACCTTCAAAGTCCCCTTCACTGATTTCCTTGTTAGGTGTGTATACTTTAACAGCAGCTACATTTCTCTGTGAGCAGGCACAGAGTTCTGCATTTCTCATATTTAGAGCACTTGACGAACCACTGGCTTAATCTTTTCTTTACTTTGGTCAATCCAGGTAACTTACAGGACAATGTAATACTAGAGGGGGAGCCAAAGCAGGATATCTAAGTTTTGTACCGGAGCAAACGTTATTCTTTTCTTCATGCGCATAATCTGCAACAAAATCCATTGTTTTATGCTAGATCAGATTTGCTATGAAGACATGATGAAGAGGGTCAGATGAAGTTGATACATTCTTGGGTGCTGTTCTTTATTACTCCACCCAAATACCACTTGATTGGTAACTTTACTGTAAAGACAATGAATTCTTAAGTATAACATTGCTGCTATTCCGTCCAATGAATTTTTTTCTATCAAATACACGTCCGTTCATGAATCAATAGAACTTTTAATCATTTTGGTAAGTGGCACCTACTAATTACATCATTATGCAATTGTTGTATGATTGATATCAATAAGAGGCGCATTTGTTTTAGTGGTTAGCTATATTTATGTTTCTGTCTTTCATAGTCTTTAGATTATTAGATATGTATCTTAATGTTGAAAGCTACGACTTTTACATCATACCATCGTACCATTTTTTCACATTTTTTTTAGGTGAAAATAGAAATTTTATTACTATAAAGCAGCACATACAATCACTTTAAGCATGTCTGCATGAAGTTAGGTACAACTTGGAACCAGTATGGAACTCTTGCATTGCGCAAGGTTCATTTAACTAACTTATCTGCTACTACATTGGCCTCTCGGCTTAAATGAATAAAACTACAGTTTGAGTGTTTGACAGAGTTTTGAACGTGTGCCTAAGGTTCTCACAAGAGTCCCGAAACATGTTAGACACTGTTGTGGGGTCTTCCATCGCTCTGACCACAATGAGACTATCTGAGAATATCCAGGTTGGGCTATAATCCAAATGACTGACAATCTGCATCGCTCTCCGTGCGGCCTCTATCTACACTGCTAAGGTCGAGTATACACCAATAATACGGCTAGCTGCTGCCCACACAAATCTCCCCTCCCAATCACGAACAATCATGCTTATACCACCTCTATATGTAGAGGAATCGAAGGCTCCATCAATACATACACAATATTGACCAAATGGAAGTCTTGCCCATGTCTGAAGAACTCTAGATGGGCAGTTTGGAGTCTTATGCAAGAACACACATCGATCATGTCAAGCCCTTGGCAACACCCAGTGAGTCTAAGGATCAAATTGTTTATTGTTCCACACTATCATTTCGGCCTTTCTAGATAAACCACATCATCACAACCAACCGAGCAAAAGTATCTCTAGGAAGACTAACAAAGCAAGCTACCATCCATTCCCTGAATGAATCCGTGGTCTTCCCAATCCCTGCCAGAAGAGGAGTCACAATAGGTTACACACTTACACTTGAGGACAATCCCGAAATAGTTGCAACTTTGTCTCCCTCACCTGCTCACACAACACACAAACACCGTCAACATCCACTCTACGTCTCTGTAAGCTCAGTCTAAGTATTCCTGACAAGCTCTCTAGACACAGAGTTTGACTACTGGTGCCGTACCCACCCTCCAAAAATTCTTTCAAAAGTCCCCCCACTGATCGAGTGCCACCTACTATAGGATGACCATTTGATCACGGGTCACTCTATAAGCATTGTTGACAGTGTAATCTCCCCTGGACATATAATGCCATATTACTCTATCCTGTCATGTATCATGACTCAGAGGAATAGTCAGAACAACAAATACACATCAGGAGATAAATACATCTATAGAGTCATGTGGTCATAGGTTCGTTGAGGTGTAATCAACTGGGACACTCGGTCTAAGGTAGTCAGGAACCGAGGAGCCTACAAAGTGAATGGCGGTCTAGGAATCCACAGATGCTGCCAAATCTGGATCTGCGTACTTGCTCCCACCTGCCAACGGCAACCTCTCTCAAGCACCTATCTTTCTTTCATAAAGCTCATCCATGTATATGAAGGAGATCCACCTACTTTTGCGTCCCATAAACTTCTATTTGCAAAGTACCTCGCCTTATACACCTGTGCAACCAAAGACTCCGGGTTTTGCAGTATCCTCCAAACCTGCTTAGCCAGCAAAGAAAGATTAAAAGCATAAAGATTATGGAATCCCAATCCCCCATCTCTTTCGGCTTACACATAACATTCCATGTACACCAGTTTGGTCTGTAGTATCACCCCATAAAAAAATTTCACACATCTGTTGTAGTTCCTCATAGGTGGTTTTAGGAATCAAGAAGCAACTCATGGGATAACTAGGTAATGCTTGAGCCACAATCTTGATGAGCAGTTCCCGGCCCCTCCCCACTCAACAAAGATCATTTCCACCTCTTCAGCCTATCCTTCATAGAGGCAAATGTAGCTTTCTTGCTAGCCCCCACATGTGTCGGCAGCCCCAAGTAATGTTCATGATAATCAACTCAAGTCATACCTAACGCAGCCGCCAAATCCTCCTGTGCATCCATCTGTAAGTTTTGACTAAAACACACACTGCTCTTTGAGAAGTTAATGGACTGGCCAGAAGCAATCTCATACACATTTAAAATTTCTTTAACATTATTACAAGCCTGGAGGGTAGCTTGAGAGAATATCAAATTGTCATCAACAAAGAGTAGATGTGATAATTTAGGTGTTTTCGGGCAAACTTTGATACTTGTGAGAGCTCTGTTCTGGTTGGCACGATGCAGGAGAGCTGAGAGACCTTCAGTACATAGGATAAATATATAAGGAGATAGCAGATCTCCTTGTCTAAGTCATCTACTAACATAGCCCAGTGGCGAACTATTTAGGAGGAAAGCATACCGTACAGAGGTCACGCAAGCTATCACATTCCCAATCCAAACATCTTGAAAGCCTACTTTTCATAATATCAATTCCAAATACTTCCACTCCATTTGGTCATAAGCTTTACTTACATCAAGCTTCAACGTCATTTGGAACTTCTGCCCACTTCGCTTCGTCAACAAATGATGCGCTACCTCATTTGCAATCAACTTATTATCTGTAATTAGCTTGTCTGGAATAAAAGCACTCTGACAAGGATCAATAACATACTGCAAGAGAGGTTTTAAATATGTTTGCGAGTACCTTTGAAGCAATTCAGTACACGAGATTGCATAAGACGATCGGCCTATATTCCATAATCCTCTTTAGGTGCTAGACTTTCGGGATGAGCCGAACATTAGTGAAATTCATGACCAAGAGAATCTGCCCTGATTGAAGGATATCCTTAACAACAAGTGTGACATCTCTACTAACAATATCCCAATACTTTTGAAAAAATAGATGAGGTATATCATCATGACTTAGGGCTTTTAGAGGATGCATTTGAAATAAAGTCACCCGAATTTCATCCTCTGTGTATGGAAGGAGCATGGGGCAAGCCATCTCCTCAGTCACAATTGGCTTCACAAAGATTGTCACCTCTTAAATCTGGTTCTCAGTGATCCCAGCCGAAGTAAACATCCCCGTATAATAGTTCACCACAACCGACTCCACACCATCAGGTGTCTCCTGCCATTCACCATTCTGATCAAACAACCCTAGGATATTATTTTTCCTCCTTCTGGTGGAAGTATTTCGAGTTCTCATCCCTTTCCTTCATATGCTTATCCTTGGCCCTTTGTTGCCAATATAAAGCCTCCTGCATCAAAAAAGTGGCCTATCGAGCATACCATTTTTTCTGTTCCTCCACAACAATCATATCAAATGGTTGTGAGTTGTAAACCTCCAACTTGGTATGTATCTCCTTCAACTCATCTTTTCGTACCCTAAATGTGGTCGTTGCCCAACTCTTCAAGCCCGATCTAGTACACCAAATCTTCTTATTCAGTTTATACTGGCAAGTTTCATGTTCCCGGATCGGTGCTTGTTCCCATGCTACTCGTACTACTTCTTTACTTCCTTCCTCCTTCACCCACATTGCCTCAAACCGAAAGAAGTGTTGTTGGCTAGGATAGGACATCCATGAAGTTTCTCTTACCGAAACCAGGAGAGGAATATGATTAGAGTCATTCGGTGAGAGGGGAATCACTTGGGAATGCAAAAGACCGACTTCTCCATTCCCTCGTGCCATAGAACAATCCAGTCGAAGCTGTGTGATGCTATTATGCCATGTATAATCTGGGCCAGTATATCCAAGGTCCTCCAGCTCGCAATCATTCAAGCAATTAGCAAAGTTTGTCATCTACCATGACGCCTTAATTTCTCCCCCTGACTTTTCTGTCGATCGAAGGATTTCATTGATATCTCCAACTATGATCCACTCGTCTGAGGCATCCTGAGCCTTTAGGGTTCGCAGTAGCTCCCATGTCTTCAACCTATTGTGCACCCGAGGCTCTTTATAGAGGCCAGCGATTCGTATCCAATCCCTCGTCCCGGCCTTAACTCTCACGTCGGCATTAACAAAACTCAGACTGTAATCCTGTAGTTGTAAATCAATCTCTTAGGACCAGAATAGCAATAGTCCTCCCCCTCCTCTAGCCGAGCATGGCACCATATGGTATTCATCAAACCCTAGGTTGTTCTTCCAAGATTCACCTCTACTAGTACTAGCTGTCCTCGTCTCCATAAAAAAAACAATGGAAGGTTTCTTCTCAAACACAATGGATCGCAAGGCAGTGAGCTTCGTCGCATCCTTCGTGCCTCTTATATTCCACGACAAAATCTTCATCTTTCCTCTTCTCAACACAACAACACAACAACGCTAGACTAACGAGGAAAAACCCGCTGTTTGACAACCTAGCAACGCTAGGAACCCAGCCACTCACGAAGCCGTCGCTAGGGTTTTTTAAGCTAAGTTTGTATCTTTTGTGCAATTTGTTTGTTTGTGAAATATTGAGGCTTTTTCATTGTTTTACACAATCCAATTGAGCTTTAACGGACGTCCTATATAAATAAAGTAAATCATTAATTAGGCGTTACTCGAATCTCTACTATAATAAAGTCATTCGTGATTGCGCGAAGAATCATATTTCCTATACAATTCTACTTCCAAAATTACTTTTAATGGGGAAAAAAAGGATGACTAGAAGAAAAAAAAACTGCTATAAATATGTTTTTACTCTCCCACATGGGCAGATGATAGAAGGAGCATACTCACCCATACCAATTATTCCTTTGGTATAATTGTATACTCATAATTTCCAATACCTATCATTTACCCTTTTAACTTTTTTTAATCAATGAAAAAAATACTCATAATTTATAATTTGGCTCCTCTATTTCTTAAAAATTCTCTAAATTGTATCTATTAATTATTTAGATGACCCTTATTTATTTTACAATTCTCTTTGTTTCTTAGTATCTTAACATATTTCTTAGTAAAAAAGCCTACTAATATGTTTAATCTCTATATAAAAGATTTATACTAGTTAAAAAATTTGAGTTACTTAACTCGAATTAATCTTATATATATTAAAAAAATATTAATTGACACTATTCATAATCTTAAGTAATTATTAAGTACTATACATTGATTTTTTCCACCCTCTAATGTAAAATTTTGGCTCCACCCCTGCTCTCCTAAATTCATTTTTGTAACTCCGCTCACATCGAATACAGATTTTTGCTAGTTATGAGAAGATGGAGCGTTAAGATGGTTTATTATAAATATTTTCATATAATTATTCATTTTATTTTTCTAGTAAATCATATTCTCCACATTCTATTGATTTTTATATCCCGGGGGGGGGGGGGGGGGGGGGGGGGTGAACAATGTTTAGATCACTGGATACGACTTGGCATTCCTTTTAAATATGACCACGAATATGTTAAACTTAATTATGTAATCCATAAAGTTTTCATTTCCACAATTCCATTAAACAAATTCTTCTGTAAAGTATTAGATAGATTGATTTTCGTGGCACCCA
The DNA here is from genome assembly GCA_946800695.1 of Geum urbanum. Classification (NCBI taxonomy): domain Eukaryota; kingdom Viridiplantae; phylum Streptophyta; class Magnoliopsida; order Rosales; family Rosaceae; genus Geum; species Geum urbanum. The sequence goes on from OX327002.1 coordinate 62,328,802, forward strand.
GCGGCCTGGGTCGGTCAAAATTTATACCGATATCCTCCTCCAAGATCAAGATAGATAGCTGCTCTTATTTACGTGGTCCCCAGCAGGGATATTTTCTTAGCCAATCTTATATTATCTTTCAAATTTCCAATTTATTTTTTAATCTATAATTTAATTCTCAACATTATCTTTGTTCACCGTTTTCCTCGTCAAAGACAGAGCATAATCTATTTCTAAAAAAAAAATGAGCATCAAAACTCTCACTGTAAGAAGAAACTTCCAGAAAACGAAACTGGAATTTTGAGCAGTTGGTGACGCACTTCTATCACTACAGTGACCGTAATCTCTTTATCACGGACTCGTACGTCGTTTTCTGACTTCTCTGCAAACATTTTTTTTCGAAAAAAATAGTTATAATGATCAACTGATATCACTAAAGTTTAAAGAATAACAAAAATATCATTGAACTTTAATTTTTTTTATCAAATTGATCACTTTGTTCATTTTAAATGTTAATTTTTCTTATTTTATGGTAATTTTTATATTTTTTTCACTTATATTATGTGTATTTCTCACATAATTCTATCTATATATAAAAAAAATTGACAAATTAAAATGTTTGAAGTGATTTTTTTGATATATTCTAAAATTTAAAGATCAAATTATTAATTTTAACAAAATTTAATAATTATTTGCACTATTTCCCTATTTCTTTTGTCTCGTCATTTCTATCCTTAATCAATTCGAACCAAAACCGAAGATTAACCGCAACAAATATCTATTCTCCAATAGAGCCAGAGCAGGGTCGGGTCAACCCGGAGAGTCGAAGACGCGCGAAGTAGTCCACAGTTAAAAAAAGTGCCGACGACCTGGACTCCTAGATATTTTTGGAGGCTCCCAGACAAAAAAATATCACAAACAACACTCCCTTCCAACCCGACACTGACGTGGCACCGAGATGGGCCACATGACACGTGTAAAAAGCGTGACAACTGTACCGTATTTTGTTCCCAACACCGCCTCCAAGGCCTCCTCATTTTCCTCCTCCCACCTCCCTCCTCTCCATTTTTTCAATCTCACCACCACGGCTTTCCTCTTCGTCTGTCTTCTCAGATCATATCACTTGTATTTTTCTTTTTATTTCTACCTTCTATTTTGTTTAAAAAGGCTTTACGTCGCTGTGGTTAATGGATAATATGAGAGTACGAGAGCTGAAGATTTCTGGGTTGACGAAGCCAAGCGAGCTCGGTACAACAGACGACGTGGACCCTCCATCAGAACTGGTACTTTTTGATTCTCTTCCACTGCTATAAAAATCTCTTAATTTGTTCTCTTTCTCCTTGCTTTGGTGATATACAATATGTATCTTCATTTTCCTTCCTAATAAATACTTTAAAAAATATATACTTTGATCGATCTTCATTCTTTTAAGTTTCGTGATCGGGATCTAAGAAATTTGCAGGAAAAAGTTAGGTTGTGTTTTGGTTGAATTATTTAATATATTTTGTGAATTATTAGAGTTGATTAGAGAAAGTCTTCGATATTTGTTCTGCAATATGAGGTTTCTCATTGGTTGATGCAAATTGTATTATAATCATGTCCATGTCTTTTTTTTTATATATATATAAATAAAATAGATTAATATCTATATATTTTGTTTGAAGAATGCTTCTTTGAAGTTTTGCTGTATGTTAATATTTCTGTATAGTATGAATATAATCTGTTTATTATAAGTAATTTGAAAATCCTTGTAGCATTTTGGAAACATTATTTCTGATCGTAGTGGTGTTGTGCAACTTATATTAGGGAACTCCGGCTGCAACTGAAACCATGTCTACAGAATGGACAGATGAGAAGCATAGTATGTACCTCAAGTCTATGGAAGCATCGTTTGTAAACCAGTTGTACAACTCGATGGACTTGCGAGGTGGTCGGCACACACACAAGGGAAATTTGACTCATTCGAAATCGTCCAAGCAGCCTCACTTCAATCTGCGTGCTGCTTCTGGCCAGGTTTGTTTTCTGATCTATATTTCTTTCAATGGTTGTGCCATTGGAAGAAATATGTGAAGTGGTTCTGATGTTTGTTTTGCTCTCTTTCGTCGCAGTTTAAGGTGCTTCGTGGTGGTTGCTGGCAGAAAATCAACTTTGCAAAAGGTGAAGCTGAAGCGAATAAGGCAGATGAATCGTGTGGTGATCTGCTGGCAAATCCATGGATCCTGCACTTCAGATCCGGCAGCAAGGCCAAAGATGTTGAAATTCCTGTTGTCTTAGAACAAGAGGCTGTGTCTAGATGCGAAGAAGTTGATTCGAGCTTGAAGGTGGAGATTGACTCTGCTCCAGCTACTTGTTCAAAGCAATTTCATGTATCCAACTCTCATTTGACTCATGAGGATATGGTTGGCGGCAACACAGGTGCTCTTCAGCTATATCTTGCTGTGTCTTCTTTGATATATGTATCTATTTCACATTTTTCATTTATACTCTGCATCGTCAGAATGTGGTTTGTGTTGGTTCTGATCCGATGGAGCAAACCTTGAATTCATTAGTGAAATTCCCTTTATATATCCACTTTGTTATCTATAGTGAGAGTCCATAACAGATGTTAGATCAGTAACAGAAACATAGTTGGCAACGAAAGCCTGTTTTATGGTGTTGTTTCATGCAGTTTAATCCATGAGCTTCAGTTAGCAATATAAGAATATTGTGCATTTCATTTAGCCAAATTGATCATAATCTGTGCCTGCTCTGAAGTTTCTCAAATATGCTTTCATTTGCATCTTCCAGCTTCTAATAAGTACTAGAATATATTTTGATTTTTGCAGAGGTATCGGACCAGAACTTTGCTGATGAGGAAATGAAAGGAGAAGCAGTCAATGCTTCATGCAATGCTGTGAAGATGAAAACTGTTTTACTTCAAGCCTCAACTAACGATCAGGTTATGTGTACACCATACATTGTGCCTGAGATTGTACAACAATGTTACATCACCTCATCCTGTTGCTCTCTTATAGGTTGTTCCATTCAGAAAGCCTGCTGATAATGAAGATAGATAACAAGAACTTAATGTCTGCAGCTTCATCAAGCGACTGTTGAAGCGAAAGCGGATGGATTGGATTGCCAGGTTACATTCTAACATAGGAAGCAATGGGAACCTAGCAACTATGTAATGACATTGGTGACCAGATTTTTAAGCGGATTCTGTTTGTATGTTAAATAGGGAGATTCTATCAAGTAATTTGCTCATGTGAATTGGGCGTAGTAGATACGTAATTGGCATCAGGAGTTGGAACGGGGCAGCAGGATTTGCTGTTTTTATTCCGATAAAAGGTTTAGGGCTTATAGTCACACATCTGCGGGGGTTAAATCATTGTAGTTATTGTAGTCTCTCATTTTCAGGGACAAACTATATATAGGAGCTGCAGAGAGAGATAAGCTCCCTGTTATTATTGTTGTGCTAGAACTCCTAAAACAGGATGATCTCTTAATTAATGTAGTAGTAGTACTGATGTGCGGATTAAAACAATTGATTATATCTTTGCTAGTATTGTGTGGTCTTCATTCATCATCCTCCGAAAATCCAAAGTTGAGAAGAACACCACTACAAATATCTGATCTCTATTATCCGATGAATTTGAATATTTGATTGATGTAATGGTGACGGTGACAAACAAGGATGGTGGTTGGACGTGCTGGTACATTTGTGAGTTCAGACTTTAAAGCATGTAAGATGTGGGGACTTTGAGCTCGAGTGTAGTAGTAAGTAGTAACAAAAACTAAATAGTTGTTGAAGATGGTAAGAAACTGGCGCACGGTTTATTCACTATTGGAGATAAGGTTCATTATATTTACATTGAAAAGAGAAAAACAGAAAGCAGAGTGGGTCAGTACATGCTTTGGAGGCTTATGTGGCCATTGCTCTTCTAGTATAGGTCACAATTGGTTGCCAAGGTTTTTGGATTTAGTAACCAATGGAGTGCGAATGATGGTTTTCTGGTGCAGAAGATGGAAAATCTCTTTTTCGTGGCAAACAAGATATAAGAGCACCCGCATGGGTAAAATCAAATAGGAGGAGCAATTTGAGGAGGAGCATGCACTGTTTGAGGTGGAGCAGTCACTGTTCATCGAATAGGAGGTGCAGAAGCTGTTTTTCGCGCAGCGGTGTCAAAAAATAGCACGTGCTATTACTGTTCATAAATTTGTTTTTTTTTTCAGCCAATCCATAAACGACACGTGTCGTTGTCGTATGAATAATTGAATAAGATTTCGGGTAAGATTTCCGACGAATGACGAGTTGACACGTGTCACGCCGACAGAAGGTTATCGGGTAAATAATTGTACAAAATTTCCGATAAGATTGTCAACCAATCACGAAGCAACACGTGTCATGTCCACTGTTCATGATCGGCTCTAATAATTGTATAAGATTCTCGGAGAGATTTCCGACCAATTGAAAGCCGACACGTGTCATCAGCTTATCTAATCACGTCATCTACACTCGGCTATATATTTGTTGATCGGTGCTCATCGTTCATTCACACCAAAACCAACCATATATTCCACATTCCGATAAGATGAATCCTTTTAGTTTTGAGAATTTTTTCCGGAGGAGGCGACAGCAACGTCGGCGAAATGCCGAAATTGCTAATGCTTTCATCACTGAAGTGGTCGTGGTCGATGCAATGTTCGATGACGAACCACCTCGCCGCCGACCAAATGAAGAAAGAATGAGGGAGTCAAGGGGACATAATCTGATGGAGGATTACTTCATCGAACGGCCCGTCTTCAACGAACAAGCCTTTCGTCGAAGGTATCGAATGAGTACCAATTTATTCAACCGTATAATGACGGATCTCTGCAACCACGACCAATTTTGGCACCAAAGAGCTGACGCCTTCGGATTGGTTGGACTTCTTCCACAACAAAAGATGACAGGCGCTCTTCGTATGTTGGCGTACGGCGCAGCCGCAGATCAGTGTGCTGAAATAACAAGGATGGGTGAATCCACAACACTACAATGCATGAAGAAGTGGTGTATGCATATCTACGAGCTTTACGGTGACCTCTATCTCCGCGCTCCAAATGCCACAGACTTATCCCGACTTCTAAAGAGAGCAAGGCATCGCGGATTTCCTGGAATGATCGGAAGCATTGACTGCATGCACTGGGAGTGGAAGAACTGCCCCACAGCTTGGCAAGGAGCATTCTCGGGCCGAAAGAAGCGTCCAACTATTATTTTATAGGCGGTGGCCTCATATGACACGTGGATATGGCACAGCTTCTTTGGGGTACCCGGATCACAAAATGACATCAACGTGCTCCACCAATCGGACATATTTGATTCGCTCCTTGCCGGAAACAGTCTGAGTGCGACCTATAAAGTCAACGGTATGACTTACCACAATACTTACTATCTAGCTGACGGTATATATCCCAGGTACTCCTCGTTTGTGAAAACAATCTCCAATCCCCAAGAGCTTCCACAGAAAATCTTTGCCAAGAAACAAGAGGCATACCGCAAAGATGTAGAGAGGTGCTTTGGAATTTTGCAATCTCGTTGGGGAATTATTCGACATGCAGCTAGGTGTCATCACCAATCGACATTGAAGAGCATCATGTTGGCTTGCATTATAATGCATAACATGATTGTCGAAGAAGAATTTGTGGAGGAGGAGTTCGAGGAGTTGGAAGAAGAAGATCTTCAAAACCCATCAACTGCTTTCAATGTTTATGATGGGCCAGTAGATGAACAAGGTAATCGTATTTCTTTTGAGCCTGTTGGAAGGGATGCACAAAATGAACAACGATTTGCCGACCGTGTTGTAGATCTCCAATCTGCGTACATCCATGGAGAGTTGCAAAAGGACTTAATTAAGCACAACTGGTATCTAGAGACCGGCGAACGACTTTAAATGATGTGGGTGTGTAATTTTAATTAACCTGGTTTGCAACATGTTTGCTTTATTTGTTTTTCCTTTTAGTTGTTTGAGTGATGTGTGTTTGATTTTAAGTCATTATGTGTTGTTGTACTGTGCGTGAGCTATGATGGAATAAGAAAAGTGCGTTTTTATTACATGGAAATTTAAAGTACATAATTTCAATCAAACCCTAGAATTATTGGAAATTTAAAGTACATAATTTCATAATGGAAAAACAAATACCAAATTACTGAAACAGTGGGCGATAACAATTTGAAAATGTTTCATCGCTACCATCTCCTTCCTCTTCCTCCATTTTCTTTAGGATACTTTCTTTTTTCTTCGAAAATACCTCTTCGATTTTGGGGTCATAGCATCCATATCCATTGCCATTATCCTTGAATCCTCCGCTTCGGCCCTCAATTTGTAGTCCTTCTCCTTAAGGGCGAGTTGTTTTTGGTACAAAGCTAGTTCAGTGGCATCAGTTTCTTTTTGCCCGGCGAGATGCATTCTTTGATTCTCCATCATGTTTTTCAAAACCTCATCTCTTACCTCATTTGAAGATGAGCATGCTCTTTCCCCCTTTCTTTTGGCTTCCTTGGCCGCCTTCACTCCGATTGGTCTAACCGGACTAGAGTACACTTCTTCTTCATTGCTTTGTGGTGTTGGAATGACTTCATCATCCTCCACGTCGACGGGGGGAGGCATTGAGGTAAAAGGAGGAGTAGTTGCAGAGTTGGAATATGAAGGAGGTGGTATAGTAGGTTCGACGGCCCGAAAATTTGGATGGTTTTTCATCACTTCCCAACAATCAAACTTGGTAAACTGTTTCTTTTTTTGTGCCACGTACCATGATTGAGCTTTTCTTATCTAAGGTGCCAAAAATTTGTATGTCAAAATAATATCTAGGAAATGGAGATGTCAACATTGATTAAAATAAATGTAATAGATGAGCTTTATGACAAAATTATTAACACTTACCTCATCTTGCAAATTTGAGCCGGATTGTACATTCCTTCGTGCATATGCAAGAGCGGCACCCCAAGTTCTAAAACTCGGCTTCAACTTTGTAAAACGAGAAGAAACCGCGGTTTGGGTCCTAGGCTCCGGCCTTGATTCACCATGCGCAAGCTCCCAATTTTCCTTATAATCGGCATAGACTTTTTCCCACAATTTGTCGGACTTTTGCATGTTGCCGGTAATTGGGCAAACGCTAATGCGACAATAAGAAATACAAAGTTGCAAATCTTCGGAATCAAGCTAATTGGACATTTTGTGAGGAGGAAGAAGGAGAAGAGGAAGGAGATGATAAATTTGTGTGAGATGTGAATGAAATTGATGTAGTATTTATAGAAAAATACTAGGGTGTTATTTGCAATTTTTTAGAATTTTTAGGGATTTTTTTGCAATTTTTTAGGGGTTATTTTGCAAAATGGCAGAAAAAATCAGAAAAAAAATCAGGTTACTGTTTCGGTTGAATCTGGACCGTCCGATCAGATTTTTTGATTGAAATGGACGGTCCAGATCAATCTGACCGTTACTTTTTTTTTAACCAGGGCTGCCACGTGTCAGCCTCCCATTGGTCCGATAATTTTTTTTTATACTTTTACTGGCGTGTGCATTACACGCGCCACGGTGAAAAAAAATTAACCCCTGCTGACGTCACCCACGCGCGTGGATGACGTCAGCAGGTGCTCGAGCAACAGAACGAGCAGCAGCTGCTCGTCCTCTCGGTCAACGACCGGTCGCCGCGAGCTTCTCTCCCCGGTGCACGTCGTCTTTGGAGTTGCTCGTGCTACCGGTGCCGGGGCCCGCCGAAATCCAGCTGCTCGTCCTGCTCGCGGTGCAGCTGTTCTAAAGCCCTGAAGTATGCACCCTCAATGGCCTCACTGTCTCTTATAATTTTACGTGTCCAGTTACAATATGTTATGGATAATAAACGGTTTTTAGTTTCTGATGATGATGATAAAGTGTTAGGGTTTTTAGTTATAAGTTTCCACCAAAGGAATGAAATTGGAAGTAGCTAGAAAAGAAGAACACAAAGTAATAATAATTTGATCATACTGTGATGGAAGCTGACTTTGGTGCCAAGTGCCAAGTATATATGAGTAAATGCAACTTTGCTCATTCCTGAGTTGATTCGGGTTTATGTATAAAATAATAAAATTCGAATTCGAATCCGAATTGTACAACACGGATTAGAATTGAGTAAATTTTTAAGCAAACACGAACTCAACCCAACCCGAATTATTCAGGTTCGAATTTGCTGGGTTTTCGGTTTCTAACAAAATTATAGATCGGAAAAAAAAATAAAGATACACAATTTCAAAGTACATAGTTTATAATGCATACTACTTAATCTCACCATACTAGAAAGATAAATTCATTAAATCTTTATAGTTTATTACAACACTTTAAGTGCGCACGATATAAAAATAAGAGTTAGAGAATTATAGTAATCACAAAATACACAAATTTAAATTAGAGAACCTTGATTAGCAATTTAATGACAGTCATGTCTGTATATAATCAAGTCTATTAAAAATTGGGTTTGCATTATATAGGTGACCTTATTAATTATTGAACTATATTGAAATAAATGTTGTTGTTGTGACCAATTAAAATGTGACACGGTGTTTTATTAATATTTTATTCGGATTTTTCGGGTTTAACTATTTTACAAAAGTAATACCCGAACCCGAACCCGAACTTTGAGTTCGGTCCGGGTATTAGACTATTTTTATTTCAAAAATTCGACCCGAACTCGTAATTTTCGGATAATTTGGTTTGGATTCTTGGGTACTCGGGTCCAACGAGCCAACCCTAGTAGAAAACATATGATTTTCAGGTTGGGCCGTCACTTTCAACTTGGGTTAGCTGTACTCTGTGATTGGACTCTGGCCCAAAATCACCCACCAAGGGGATCCAAAGGAAAGAAGAAAAACCATCCAAAGTTCCAATCCTTCCACAATCGGCTGACGTTTGCTGCGACACGTGTACACGTGTAAGAATCGCGCAATCGCTGAACACGAAAGCGAGGCGAGAGAGAGACCCACCCCCAAAAATAAGGAGCGAAAATCCGCATCAACGTTCTTCGATTCTAGTCCCCCCTCCCTCCAATTTTTCAATCCTTTCAATTCTTCGCCCAATCTTAGGGTTTCCCTAGAGTTTGGAATCAATCTTTTTCCGATGCCGCCGTTCTGGTCGAGCACGACCTCGAAGGCGGCGAGGTCGTTGTTGTTGTCCGCCGGAAATGGAACGAAGCATCATCGTCTTCCGTACAGCTCCGCCGGAAAATTTAACCGGATTCTTCGACTGAGTAGCATTGCCGGCATAGAGGCCTCGTCGGTTCGCAAATGGACCGACGATGATTCTGATCATCACGCGTCACGAGTTTTGACGAATCCGTTCGCTCAGCAAAGGAGGCGATTCTTAGGCTGCGGCGACGGCGAAGAAGGCGGCGTTCTATCCAAAGTTTATGAGGAGAGACGTGTCATGGGGTAAATTTCAATTCAGTTCAGCTGGCTTAATTTTTTTTATTTATTTTCGTCAATGTTGATGCAACTAGTGAATATGAAGCTTCGGAGATTTCGCGTAGTTTTATTGATTGAAACGAATGTGAGCTTTACATTTGCTTAGTGCCTCAGCTTAGTGAAATGATGTTCTTTTGCTCGATATGATATTGACGTTTGTGATTGGAAGCAATTTATTGGCATCTTTAATTATCATAAAACCTGCAAAATGAAATTGATGGTGTAATATCGACCCAATCACATTGGAAACTCTGTTCTTTTGTGCTGCAATTGTGCTACTTCATAAGCTAATATGCGGACATGCATAGGGAAATTATTATTAGTTTTTTGTTTGTTTTTCCTTTACTGTGTCCCCTTTTTTGGTTGGGGCTGAGGCATTTTTGGGCTCTAGGTATTCACCAGAGCAGTTATTCGCTGTGGTTTCTGCTGTGGACTTGTATCATGGCTTTGTCCCCTGGTGTCAGCGGTCAGAGATACTCCGTTCCTATCTGGACGGATCATTTGACGCTGAGCTGGAGGTTGGTTTTAAATTTCTTGTTGAAAGTTATGTGTCCCATGTTGAATTAGAGAAACCAAAGAGAATAAAGGTAAGCATTCTCCTTCACGCCTTGTATTATCTTTATTTTTTTTCCTGTATTCTTTGCCATAGTTTGTGCACTTTTCTGCTTGGCTGCCTGCTGACATAAACTCCAATGTAGTGGTTACTGAGGGGTCTAATATCCTACTCTCTTTTTTTCAATTTTTTTTCTATCATGTGTACTTACACACCAAAAACTTCTAATGTGACTACTTGTATTCAAACCTGGTGTTTGGCACTGCTGACGTGTAAGAAACATTAGGGTATCCAACATCTTTGAGGATAGTTTTGGATCATGTTGAAGTAGGTTGGCATGGGCTTTAAACTCCTGTTAAGTTTTAGAACCATACTTGCAGGAGATAGTTGACATATAATACATAGCACTGGGGGATGGGAAACTTAATGGTTTTTCTATATTTAGTGAAACCGAAAAAAGACATTCTTATAGAGTAACTTTGAAGTTGTGTATGCAAATAGATGTTTATCATAGAAATGACTGCATGACCGGATTTGTCTTGTAATTATTGGAGAATGTTTTGATTTATCCTGTTTTTTTTTTTTTGCCATCAAATTCTTTCCAAACATTACTTCCATCTGTGCGTATTGTAGTGATGAATTATCTGTACTCTCACCAAGAGAACGATTCGTATAATGTATAATAGTTGCTGGTTGTGGCTGGATAAATAATACTACTAATAACAATAATAGTAATAATAACAGTAACAATAATAATAATATTAAAAGAGTAACTAAGGACACACTGCTATAAAATTGATTTTCCAAGTCCTTTGGGGTTTATTCAGACATGACATTCTCTACACCAGAAGAGCTATTTCTCTTAACCGAATAAAAGTCCGGAATTCCCACATATAGCTTTTTTCACTGAATATAGTGGATGCTTAGTCTTGAGCCAGTGAACAAAGTCTTTGCTTCTGTACAGATAGACGATTCCCATTTGGCTCCTCAAACTCCCTATTACAACTCTCCAATGCTTGTCGAAACCAAGCCATGCTGTCTTCGGGTCCCTGAGAGTAGTGACGTTAACTTGGCTCGCTAGGGTTGGAGATATCACAGGGTTTTGTGGGGATTTGACCCATTCTCTAAGAAATGTGTCTGATAAGTTTTTGGGGTATGCCAGATTCTGGACTTGGTGGGATTGGGAGTCTAGTCCAGTATAGAAAATGACCGGTTTGCCACAGGGAAGAATGGTGACGGAACCGGACCAACAGCCGTTTATGTTGTACGGCTCCGATAGATAGATCGCCGGAGCATGTTGGGTCCAATTGACTAGGTCAAAAGACGTTGAGTGGGCCCATACGATATTCCCCCAGACAGCTCCCTTGGGACCTCTGTATACCATTGGTCCTGCATGTTGACAATTAATTAAAGAGCAAGATTTGTTGAAATTACTGCTGATACTTAACTTTCCTTCTGTTTTATTTCTAGACAACTGTGTCAAACAGTACCCTTTTCGATCATCTAATAAACATCTGGGAATTTAGTCCTTGACCAGTTCCAGGATCTTGCAACCTTTATTTCTTGGTGGATTTTAAGTTTCAGTCACCACTTTATAGACAGGTGAGGCAGGTCATTTGTTCAATTTTATTTCATTTTTTGTATTCCATTTCAGTATTGATTTGTAAAGCTTGTTCATATGTGACTTTAAACTTTCTTTGGAATTGTTAATGTAAGCACTCTGATTGCAGTGACTCTTGTATTAGGTGGCATCTGTGTTCTTTAAAGAGGTGATATCAAAACTTGTTGGTTCATTCAATGAGCGATGCCGTATGATATATGGACCAGGAGTTCGAGTTCTTGAAAACTCATACGGACAGAGTATGAAACACTAATATTGCTTAAATCAGACAAGGTATCAAATTATTTTCTGCGGAATGCAGTCAGAGCAGCTTGAAATCAACTTCGTAGTTCCATTACCTTTGGGTAGTTTTTGTTTTTATGCTGCCCAGATTGGCAATCTCATTGATTTTGGTACTAATCTCACATGGCTGCAGAAGATTTTTCTTCTTGTATGATCCCAGTTTACGGTTCTAGTTCAGTCAATTGACTTGTACTCTCAGTTGGAGGAATGTGTTATAGCAGTATCATCTCTAACAGTAAAATTGTGTTGTAGTTGTGGAAATTTGTGAAATCACCTTATATCTTCCCATTTCATAGTCTTACCATCAGCTGAATAATGTGTATGAATCTTTAAGATTGTACTCACAACACAGAGTGTTCTAGCGACGAATTTACATTTCATGTATCTGCAGTCTTCAATGTGGCTTCTTTTGAACCCATGTTTTTCTTTCCTGGTCCATGATCGAACTTATCTGGAGTAAGAATTTGTTCTGAGGCAAGCCACTGTTGATCTTCGTCAGTAGTGGTTTGTTCAACTAGTGTTAAAAGGTGGTCATGGTCACAGAGACAACTCGCCGCACACTGAAAGATGAAACTGTACGGTACGAGATAGAGGCATCAATTCCTGAATCGGAGATCAACGGAATTCTTCTCCAATTCTTTCACTACTAGCTAGTGTACATTCAAAGCCAGCTGAGCTCTAAAAAGCCTAATGATTTTGGATTCTACCCGCCGACACTGGTGCTGGTCTAGCTTGTAGCACACTCAGCTGAGATACTGTGACAAAAAAAATAGAAGGGATAGTGTTAGCGACAATGGTCAAAAAGAAGAGATTGCGACCACCTTGACCGGGATCGGAAAAAAAACGTATCATAGTCGTAAAGATTGAGCATTTAGAGTTGGATTCCCAGATAGATACCTCATACCACGACCGAAAAACTAATCAATAATTCCATGCACTTGTGAGAAAAAGAAAAATTAAGATTCTCCAGCTGGAAATAGTGATATGGCAGGTCATAGAGTCCCACTATATCGTTTTATGATCGGGCATGAGGAGTTTATTAGCGATGGGAAATCCATCTGGAACCACAAAACTCACAGAGGTTGCTAGCTGGCTGGCTTTGGCTATCCTTATATACAGATCAAGAATATAGTTATATCATTTGATGCATTTGTCATCTCGATCGTCGATTGATTTATAGCGTGCCGTATATTACAAAAGATTAAAGCATCCAATGGCCCAACTTTCTTTTCCATATGATTCTTACGATTCGAAGACACGCAGCTCCTACTTTTTCGCGAATAATTTTAGAATATATAGGACACTTAAATAATATTTAAGTGAAAATTTACAATCTAAGTTATCTCATTCACTATTTCATTCATTATTTGTTTAAATCAAACTCAACTTACGTTTTAATTAATATCATACAAGAGTTCCGAATATTATAATTACACTCACTTTTTCACTTATAATTACAAACTAGCTATCTCCTCTTATCGATCCCAATGATGTTTTACACCGGATGAATTTGATCGCCGATACAAAGGTGCCATCGGACACGATATCATGTTTTGAAATCTGTGATTAGTCTTCTAAAAAATTTCTAGCTAGCTAATACGAACGCATCTTGTACTCAAAAACATCGATCAGTTCTCCTACTTAAGCTTTCTAGTTAGATATCTAGATATAGCAGCTGGCATTTATACATGCATCATAGATTAAGGAGATATGAATTTGTTACTAATTTACCCATGCATCTTGGCTTATGTTTTTGGTTAACACCTAAGAGGCGAGTATGCTTTACATGCATGCATGGATGTTGCTTTCGACAGAAACCTTTCAAAGGAAGGCATTGAAATTGTAATACGAAATTGGGTAGGAATTTTCGTGATGGGGTTTGCCAAAAGAATTGAGGGTTGCTGTTCGCCCTTGTATGCAGAGATCATGGCTGCTTTTGAGGCATGCCATTAGAATATGGGGTATGGTTTTGCCCCACCTTGACTAACCTCGAACTCCCTGATCCTGGTCAAAGGAATTCAAGACCTGAACAGCATTCATCCGGAACTCCAGGATATCGTGGCTGATATACTCGACCTTATAGAAAGCTCTTTGTTATGACATGAACGGAAATTACGCGCTTATGAAATCGTATTAAGTTTTATCGCGGATTAGTCGCGTTGAGTGAGTTGAGTTATTAATGAATTTTTCATCGGGCTAGAATTTGATTTGACTTTATTCACGAAAGTTGTAGAGTATTTAATCTCGAGCTCATAAAAAATTTTGAGAAATTTTTTCAGATAACCGAGTTATTTCTTATGTTTATCGGAAGTCCGCATGATATATTATTAAAAAAAATTATTTTTAGTCGGTTAAATCTCGACTATTTGATCGCGATAAGATCAAATCTGGGCCGTTGAACTTTTGAGGAGAAAAACCCAGCACGGGCTCGACCCATTTTACCTCTGTCGACCTGTTTCGCTCTACCTGACCCGAACGATTGATTTCGGCCACCTCCGACAACGTAAAAGGTAGGGGAACGAAGCTCTTTGCTTCCTTGATTGTTTGGTATGTTGAATTTTGGGATTTATGCAGGTTTGGATGGAACTCGAATCAGGTTTACACCGTAGGAGTCGCCGCCGTCGGTGGCGGTGCTCCGACGTGTTTTGGGCGTTAGGGTTGGAGCTCTCCCTCCCCTGAGTCTATTGGGGGTGGTCTCAAGTTCCGTTGTGGCTCGACGACATAGATTCGATGAATTGGAGTTTTCCGGCCGGTTTGAGCCGTGAGCTTTTCAGGCTAATTCCGGCCACGTGGTGACGAGTTGGGCGCATAAGTTTAGGACTTAAGTTTAGCTCAAGGAGGGGAAGGTTTCGAGGGGTTAATCACCTTCGTTGGTGGCGGTTGCCGGATATTAGTTTTTCGGCATGTTTACGCAAATTCCGGCCAAATGTCGTCGAATTGGACCTTGGTCCAGTTACAAAAGTGGAAGGACTTGTCGAGTGATTTCCAATGAGGGATCAAACACCCCCATTGGAGGAGATTCACCGGAGGCGCGTGTAACTAGGCGTGTGAGGGCCACACTCCGCTGCCCACGTCGGTGCTTTGATGAGACTTTCGAGGTTGTTTTAGGGCCGATTTTCATAGTTTTACGCATATTCTGATATCATATGTAATCTGTATTAACAAAACATCGAGATCGCGACCCTAGTAGGGAAGAAAATTCTGCTGGACCCCAGCAGTAGTCACATACTTATGAGTGGACCTTTAATTTCACGGTTGATAACGAGTTCATATTTTTACGCATTATGCTTTAGGGTATGTTTTCAGAGCATTTATTTGGAGGTTTACTTTATGATAGTTTATTTAATAGCATCGATGCTCTAGCTATTCAGCTTATCACCGAATAGCCTGTCAGACCGGGTTAGGACAAACACCCTGCTCGACCCAGATTGTCTTGGGTTAGGACAAATACCTTAGACGATCTCATGACCTAAATTTTCAAACATACAATCATTCCGGGTGAGATCAAACACCCTAAACGACCACCTCTATTGTATTTCAGTTTATTTTATTTGAACTCGCATTATTTCATAGAAATCAGTGGAAATGCATGATAGTGCAGTTTTATCGTTTTACGCAGATTTTATTATTTTGTCCACTCACTCTAACGTTTATATTTTTTTCAATGTCTTTCCCTGGGCTTTTCGGTTTCCGTTGCCCAGGCTGCAGTATAAATTCTGAGTTTGCGTGGTGTCGTCGAAGGCTTTTAGTCCACCTGTTAGCCATTCATTCAGTAGGTTCTGGTACACTATTAGACTTGTTCATATGTATCATATGTTTACAGAAGTCGCTCTAAATTACAGTTGGATTACATTATTTTCAGTTACTCGAATAGTAGTCGAGTTTGCTTTCCTTTATATTCAGAACTAGCATATTGTAAATATATTTTTAAGTTCCTGAGTTGAATTCCTAGTTCTTGTTTATGTTATTTGTTGATAAATTTGGATGGACAATTGGTGGTCCACGGTTTATTTTTTTTAAATTTAGTTTAGAAGTATTCCCTTCTTGCAGGTTTTTGGGTTATCCAGTTTTCAAGGGGAGTTATGTCAAAATTTTCGTAGAATTTCTCAAAGTTTAGTTAATATTAAGACTTAATTCTAGTTTACTAACTAAACTAGGGTTGAGTCCTTTCAGCTTGGTATCAGAGCATTAGGTCACATTTTATGTAGATTTTTGGTCATGTCAGTACATTACATGCATTTGATAGTGTACAACACTCCCGGGAGGATGGCCGACCGGCCAGCGGATCCCCATCACAGCTCCAAATGTTGTGCATTGTTAAGCGTCTAGAGTCTCCTAGTGAACCATTTTCTTTTGGTCTCTTTGAGTGAGCTAAATATTTTTTTTGTGAACTCTTAGGTTATTATGCCTTGAAAACCAGCTCAACAGGATGAAGCGCAATCTTTGGCCCCACAGATGTGTGAATTAATTATACCCTTGATGCCAGCACCACGTGAGGGTCATGATGATTTAGTCACCAAAACTAAATCGGTATGAGCAGTTCCCTTTACAGGATCCTATGACCCTGAGACTGTGAGAACTGGCTCATAGAGATTGGCCGAGTATGCGATCGCTTGCATCCCCAATTCACTTCAGAGTAGAGAATAGAGATAGTTGTGGGTCTATTGCAGGACCATGCTTACCGTTGGTGGGAAATCACTGGGAAAAATGAAATTACCACCCAGTGGGCTGAGTTCAAGGAGTTTTTCATGAGTCGCTTCTTCAGTGAAGCATTAGAGCAGAGGAAATATGAGGAGTTTATGAATCTACGACAATGAGATTTGTCTATGATGAAGTATCATGACCATTTCACCTGTTTACCCCGATTTGCACCAAATTCTATTAGGTTAGTGAAGAAAAGATGTTGGACGTTTGAGCAAGGTTTGCGGCTTGAGATTGCCTCATACATGTCAGGTGTGCCACATACTGATTTTGATGAGTTTGTCGGTGCTTCTGTGAGATGTGAAGATATGCATCAATGTGAGCGAGGCCAGACTCGACGATTCAAGTAAGATGGGCCCAGGCAAGGTCCTTCAAAAAGGGGAGGCTCCACCGCATCTGATTCCACATCATTTTCTAGTGATGGATCTCAGACCTCTAACGCACGTCGTCCGAGTTATTTTTCGAGATGAAGGCGCAGTCGATGCCAGAGGCAGAGGTCTAGGGTCAGTTATAATGGATCTAGTGGGTCTCGATTTACTCTATTGGCACCCAGAGATTTCCATCTATGCAATAGATGTCACAAGCACCATCTCGGAAAGTACCAATTTGAGACTTCAGCTAGTTATTGTTGTGGCCAGACGGGGCACTTTTCTAGAGAGTGTCCACAGAGAGATACCTCAGGTGGATTTTTCGGTGCAGAGTTCTGGTGGTGATTAGGGAGTCACTTCAAGGGTTAAAACCGCACCACCACCCAGACACCCAGTTTATCAAGACCGAAGCCAGAGATGGCGACCGATTGGACAAACTGGACATGCTTGACTTCATCGAATGACTCTACAGGAAGGCAGAGCATCTCCAGAGGTCATCATTGGTACGTTGCATATTTTTGGTTATGCTGTTTATACTTTAATAGATCCAGGGGTGACACACTCTTTTATCTCTGTGAAATTAGCATCAATAATTAACGTCCCTACCACTCCCTTATCGAAAATGTGGTGAATGATATATCCCTCTGGCGAGGTGATTTTAGTGGTACTAATATATCAAGATTGTAGTGTTATGGTTTGAGGTTTTGGATTATCTGTCGATCTGATACCTCTTGAAATCACAGATTTTGATTTAATTTTGGGCATGAACTTTCTGAGCAATCATCAGACTTTGGTTGATTGTCATCGGAATGAGATAGTATTTAGAAGTCTAGGGTTAGCTGAGATTTTTTTTGGGGAAATAAATGTTCATTCATCATGCCTTATTTCAGCCGTGAAGGTGGATAAGATGTTGCAGAAAGGGTGTACCGCATATCTAGCATATATAGTGAATACCAGTATTTTCAACCCTAACCTTGAGCAGATTAAGGTGGTTAGGAAATCTTCTGATGTCTTTCCTATGGAATTACCAGGTATTTCTCCAGTAAGGGAAAGAGATTTCACGATTAAGCTACTTCCGAGTACAGGCTCCATAGTTTAAGCTCTATATATGGCTCCAGCTGAGTTGAGAGAGATTCAGATTCAGCTTCAAAAACTAATTGATAAGAGTTTCATCTGTCCTAGCATATCACCATGGGGAGCTCTAGTTTTATTTGCGAAAAAGATGGATGGATCGATGAGATTATGCATTGACTATCGAAAGCTGAATCAAGTTACAGTAAAGAATCTACTGTCTCGGATTGATGATTTGTTTGATCATCTAAAAGGAGCTATGGTGTTCTCTAAGATCGCTTTGCAATCGAGATATCATCAGTTACAGATTAGAGAGTCAGATGTCTCTAAAACCTGGTTCCAATCTCGATATAGTCATTATGAGTTCCTAGTTATGTTGTTCGGCCTAACAAATACACCTACTGCCTTTATGGATTTGATGAATTGAGTATTTCGGGCATATCTTTATAAATTTGCATTAAATTTATTAATGATATCCTGACAAGGCAAGACATTTGTATAATGTTCTGAGGGTTTTGAGAGAATCTCAATTATATGCCACATTCTGTAAATGTGAGTTCTGGTTGGACAGAGTTAAATTTCTTGGCCATGTGATTTCAACAGACGGAGTTAGTGTTGATCTTGACAAGGTGAATATGGTGTTAAATTAGAGAAGACCTGCAAGTGTAGCGGATATCAGGAGTTTTCTGGGCTTAGCCGGTTATTATCGTTGGTTTGTGCAAGGATTTTCACGTATTACTGCATCTCTTACCCGACTTATGAGGAAGGGAGTCAGATTTTAATGGTTAGAGGCTTGTGAGGAAAGTTTTTAGACTTTAAAGACAAGGCTAACCACTGCCCCAATGTTGACTTTATCGAATGATAGTGGAGAGTTTACCATTTTCAGTGATGCTTCCAAGTTAAGCTTGGGACTTGTGTTGATGCAGCAAGGCAAAGTTGTTGCTTACAGTTCCCGATAACTATAGCCTCATGAAGTGAATTATCTCACTCATGACTTGGAGTTAGCGGAAATTATTTTCGCATTAAAGATTTGGAGACACTACTTGTATGGTGTCAGGTGTGGGATTTTTATCGACCATAAAAATCTTACGTTTTTTTTCACACAATCAGAACTGAATTTGAGGCAGAGGAGGTGGATGGAATTGTTGAGCAGTTATGAGTGCACTTTTGTATACCATCGTGCAAAGGCGAATGTGATAGTTGATGCTTTTAATTGACGGAAATCAAGAGTTTCTCTGTTACATGTGCAAATGACTCGGATGCCACTATTATATGAGTTGCGAGCCACTGGCTCATTTCTCTGTACATATGAGGATGAACCAGGAGTTTTACTTACCAACTTTCAGGTTTGACCTGTTCTTATTGACAAGGTTTGTGAATTACAAGATTCACATGCCTCATTACTGAAACTAAAGGAAGCAGTGTGGCGGCGGACAACCAGACTTTACATTACAGAGAAATGGCTTGTTGGTGATCAAAGGTAGACTTTGTGTTCCAAACAATGAAGAGTTGAAACGAGAAATACTTGATGAAGCTCATTGTTCAGCATATGCAATGCATCTCGGTAGTACGAAAATGTATCAAAATCTTAAGGAATATTATTGGTGGCCTAATATGAAAAGGGAAATAGCAACATATGTGAGTTAGTGTCCCATTTGTCAATAAGTGAAGGCAGAGCGGCATAAACCTGCAGGCTTAATGCATCGTCCAGAAATTCCTATTTGGAAATGGGAGCATGTTACTATGGATTTTGTATACAAACTACCTCATACATCCAAAGGTCAAATGAGTATTTGGGTAGTTGTGGACCGCTTCACAAAGTCTGCACATTTTTTTCTAGTCTCAGAAAAACTTTCTGTGAGCAAACTAGATTAGTTGTATATGTAGAAGATTGTGAAGTTACAGGGTGTGCCCATTTCTATTATCTAGGATCGAGATTCCCTCTTCACTTCACAGTTCTGGAGAGCTTTACAGGAAGTTATGGGAACCAAGTTACGAATCAGTACAACTTTTCACCCCTAAACGGATTGCCAGTCTGAGAGAACAATTCAGACGCTGGAGGATATGCTCATATCCTGCGTATTGCAATTTCTGAGAAAATGGAATAAGTACCTACATTTGATAGAATTTGCTTATAATAATAGTTTCCACTCCAGCATTAGTATCTCACCATATGAAGCCTTATACGGGAAACAGTGCAGGACCCCGCTATGTTGGAGCGAGGTAGGAGAGAGAAGCCTTATTAGTCCAGATATTGTGCAAGAAACAATGGAGAACATGCAGATTATTCAAGATAGGTTAAAGGCTGCCCAAGATCAACAAAAGAGTTATGCAAACGTTAGGAGAAAGAATTTAGAATTCGAGGTTGGTGACTGGATATTTTTGAAATTGTCGCCATGGAAGGGTGTTATGTGATCTGGAAGGCGTGACAAGCTTCAGCCACGATACATCGGACCATATGAGATTATTGAATGTGTTGGTAGTGTTGCTTATCGTTTGGAGTTAATATCAGAACTAGGACGTGTTCATGATGTATTCCATGTGTCCTTGTTGCGGAAATACATCTCTGACCCTTCTCATGTCATTGTGTCTCAGTAGATCTCGTTACGTGAGAACTTGATCTATATTGAGGAACCAGTGGAGATTCTTGACTGTAGGGAGAATGTCTCCGGAACAAGACCATTCCTTTAGTGAAAGTATTGTGGAGGAATCATGCAGTGGAAGAAGTCACCTAGGAACCAGAGCAACACATGAGGAAGCAGTACCCTCATCTTTACTAGCAGGTATATAAGTTTCAAGGACTAAATTTTTGTAAGAGGGGTAGATTGTTACGACCTGAACCGAAATTACGCGCTTATCAAATCGTATTAAGCTTTATCGCGGATTAGTCGCGTCGAGTGAGTTATAAACTACTTTTTTATCGGCTGAGAATTTGATTTGACTTTCTTCATGAAAGCTGTAAAGTATTTAATTTCGAACTCGTAGGAATTTTCGGAAAATTTTTCGGATAAGCGAGCTATTTCTTATGTTTATCAGAAGTCCGTGCGAGATATTATTAAAAATAAAATTATTTTTAGTCGGTTAAATCTCGACCGTTTGATCGCAATAAGATCGAATCTGATCCGTTGATATTTTGAGGAGCTTAGGGGTATAAATAAGTCATTTTTAAAATTTATTTTCAGAAAAATCAGAAAAACCCAGCACTGGATCGACCCGTTTTACCTTCGCTGACCCGTTTCGCTTGATCCGACCCGAACGACCCATTCCGGCAATCTACAGCTGCGAAAAAGGTAGGGGAACGAAGCTCCTTTCTTCCTTGATTGTTTGGTGTGTTGAATTTTAGGATTTCGGCAGGTTTGGATGAATCGGGGTTACACAGTCTGAGTCGCTGCAGTCGGTGGCGGTGCGCCGACATATTTTGAGCATCGGGGTCAGAGGGCTCTTCCTCCCCTGAGTCTACTAGGAGTGGTCTCGAGCTCCGTTGTGGCTCGACGACGGAGATTCGATGAACTGGAGTTTTCCGGCTAGTTTGAGCCGTAAGCTTTTTCGGGCTAATTCTTGCCCCATGGTGGCGAGTTGGGGCGAGTAGGTTTAGGGCTTAGGTTGGCCTCGAGGAGGGGAATGTTTTAAGGGGTTAATTTCTTCCATTGGTGGCGGTTGTCAGAAATTAGTGTTCCCGCCTATTTACACAAATTTCGGCCAAAAGCCATCGAATTGGACCTCGGTCCAATTACAAAAGTGGAAGGGCTTGTCGAGAGCTTTCCAACAAGGGGTCAAACACCCCATTGGAGAAGGTTCTCCAGAGGCTCGTATAACCCATGCGTTGCTGCCTGTGGAGGCTCGTGACTCACGCGCCACCACCCACAACGCTGCTCTGGTGAGTTAGTTTATAGAATTCATCAGAAGGACTTCCGGAGTTGTTTTTAGGGCCATTTTTCATAGTTTTATGCATATTCTGGTATCGTAATCCGTATTAACGTGACATCGAGATCGCGACCCTAGCAGAGCAGAAAAATTCTGCTGGACCCCAATAGTAGTCACAGACTTGTGAGTGAATCTTTATTTTCACGGTTGTTAACGAGTTCATACATTTACGCGCTTTATCGTATGCTTTCAGAAAATTTATTTAGAGGTTTACTTTGTGATGGTTTATTTAGTAGCATCGATGCCCTAGCTATTCGGTTGATCACCAAATAGTCGGTCGGACTGGGTTAGGACAAACATCCTAAATGATAACATCACCTAAATTTTTATACATACAGTCATTCTGGGTTAGATCAAACATCCTGAATGACCACCTCTATTGTATTTCAGTTTATTTTATTTGAACTCGCATTATTTCATATAAATCAGTAGAAACACATGATAGTACAGTTTTATCGTTTTACGCAGATTTTATTATTTTGTCCACTCACTATAACATTTATATTTTTTTCAATGCCTTTCCCTGAGCCTTTTGGTTTCCGTTGCCCATGCTGCAGTATAAATCCTGAGTTTGCATGGTGTCGTCAAAGGCTTTGAATCCACCTGTCGGCTATTCATTAAGTAGATTTCAGTCCACTATCAGACTTGTTCATATGTATTATATGTTTATAGAAGTCGCTCTGAATTCCAGTTGTATTATATTATTTTCAGTTACTCGAATAGTAGTTGAGTTTGCTTTCCTTTTTATTCAGAACTATCATATTGTAAATATGTTTTTAAATTTCTAAGTTGAATTCCTGGTTCTTGTTTATGTTATTTGTTGAGAAATCCGGATGGACAATCTCTTTCTTTATCGACGAAAAGATTTTTTTAGTTTGCATGGTCCAATCATTGATCCCAAAATTGTCTACAATAAAATTAGGTAGGTCGCTAGTGGAGTTCCCTATCTAGAATTTTGCGATTTACTGAAATAATTTTTCTGAAATATTGGAGAAATCGGTGGTCCATGGTTTATTTTTGGGAATTTGGTTTAGAAGTGTTCTCCACTTGCAGGTTTTTGGGTTGTCCAGTTTTCAAGGGGAATTATGTCAAAATTTTCATAGAATTTCTCAGAGTTTAGTTAATCGTTAGGACTTAATTCTAGTTTACTAACTAAACTAGGGTAGAGTCATTTCACTCATTTACATCCTATTTCGAACATATCCAACATGAAGCTAATGAGGCTGCACACCTCCTTACTAAATGAGCATTATGATATGCTCTCCATCTAGCTGTATTCCATGTATCCCCTTCATTTATTGAAGAGACAATTGCAAAAGACTGCCTTGATTTTCTTTAATGAATTTCATCGACTTATAAAAAAAATGCTTTACATGCACACATACACCAAAGTTGCAGCTCTTGCATACATAGTGCATTAATTCTTATACTAATTGTACTAACATTTAACTCAAGTAGCAAAATATCCCGAAGACTGACTTAGTGGTTATCATAACTTATCAAGACTCTCTAGGTTTTCCCTTCCCAAACCCTAAATCCTAGCGCGTATACCTTCTTTTACGGATCTCTGCCAATTTTCAACCAAATTTGATTATTTTGGATGCTTTCTCTTCCTCTTGGCATTCTCTTGCTACTAGTATTATTTTTTGCGGGATCCATCTGATATGCGATGTCTCCTCTGGGGCGGCGAAGGAGGAGGAGGATTCGGTTTCGCTGTCATCCGAGTCTCCTCTTTGAAACCCTTGTCGGATGCGCGTATGAAGTCTCTAAAGAAATAGATAATTCATCTTTGACAAGGTATTTTAGGATCTAATGCGATTTGTATTTGGTATTGCACACATAATCGTTTCGTGGGAAGGTTCAAGGAGAAGGGGGTTCTCCAGAGGGCGGTTGATCGAGGCCCTTGGTTCTACCATGATATCACAGTAATGGTAAAGGAATTTGATTGTTTGTCTCTAGTGCACCTGATTGCTATTGTCAAAGCTCGCGCGTGGACACGGGTGGAGGTGATCGGCGGTGATCTCATAGAAAAGTGGAGGTTAAATAGTGGTGGAAGATTCTGGAGAGCTGTTTAGGTAGATTCCTCGACCATGGCAGGATTCGGTTGGAAGATGGGAAAGAAATTTGGCTGTTTGTGGAGGTTGATCTTTTTCATCCGCTGGAAATGAAGGTACGTCTGACTTTTGGCCTTACAGTTTGGGTTGTTAGTGACATTGAATATATTACTTTGAGGAACTACTGTATGGGTTGTGACAGTTTCAATCACACTATATATGGTTGCCTAATTCAATATGTTCAACTGGAGGCTGAGGAGCAAGAGAAGATTTTAGAAGAGGAAGAAGCTAGGGTGGAAGCGAAGGCTTGGAGTTGGAGTCTGGATTCGGTGGTGATGTTTGGTACGGGTGGTGGTGCGGGGAGCCGCGAGAAGGAAATGACAGACAGTTGGGCCCTGGAGGCTGCAATAGAGGTAGCTGCAGTAGAGAAGCTGAGGGCAATGTAGACGGTGCAGTTTCCAGCTGGAAGACCTAGGAAACGAATGTTACAGTCCAGTCCAAGGAAGAATGAAAGACAAGGTCCTCTGACTAGGACCTCTGACAAAATAGGTGGGTTAGATATGTCTGATTTTAGGTCAGTAGCTGGAGGCTCTGGACATGAGGCAATATGCCCGAGATGCTACTAGAGACCATATTGTGGAAATTTTTGCATGCCATAGCTTGGTGCTATGGTACCTGACTTTAGAGAGCCAGACTAGAAGAGAAGTTACGAACCCGGCAATGAATCGCGAATAATAGAGATGTCTAGCTAGCTAGTTAAAGAATGGTGCAATCTTTATACTGTTATCACATACGATGGAACACTTAAAAAAAAGAATCGAGTAGCGGAAATATCCGGTCAGTACGTGTAGGCGGCTGAATCAACTCGTTCATGCATATTGTATGTGTATTCAATCGAAGTGGATATGATCGATCAGAGATAGGGTTGCCGACTTCGGCAAGATAGAATATGTACAGTATGTAAAAGACAATAAAACTGACGATAAATCATCTAGCTAGCCATTCAAAGTTCGTAATATATTGACGCAAAGCTGCAGATAGATTTAGTCTACGATGATCATATCTTTCTGTTCACGCAGTTGTACAATAACAACAGGTATGGAGATCGACTGCGGGAAGATATATGAGTCATCATCTATCTAGCTAGTAGTGACCACTGTCGTCTTTCCAGGCTATAGGAATGCATATATGCACGCATACGCTGCATTTAAGCCAGGAAGTGGCCCAGTGCATTCCACGGGACCTATTTAATCACCATTTCTTTCTATGATTCGATCTATCTATCCAAGTATATATATGATCTTGATGAATCTTCATGTTCATCGATCTCTTTAACTTCTCTGGCGTTTTGCATGCATGCAACAACGAACACATGGCTAAATTTATACAAACCAGATCTCAATCTCGAGCAGTCTAGCAAGCAATGAGCTCTCTCTATACACATACAGTAAAACTTCGATAAATGAATATTCGATAAAGTAATAATCTCGTTAAATAATATTTTTTTCGGTCCCGACTCAGAACCAGTTCATATTACTAGCAACCTCACTAAATGCATAAGATAATAACTTTTTTCTAATTCTCTTAATTAGGTCCCTTCGAATATATAAAGTAATAATTCATTAAAAAATATATTTAAAATAGTATTATAATTTAAAAAGTTACATAAAAAATAAAATTTTCAGCTGCAAATTTCAACTTTCTCTATCAGTTAAGCTATTTCTTAAAAGAAGACTTTATTGTTTCTGTTTTTTCTTCGTATTTAGACCAAATTTAACTTCATTCTTGATTTTTTGTAATACGTGCACCACATTTAGTAAAAAATATATTATTTTGTAGCAAAAAATTATTCAAGGTAGTAAACTTATAGTGAACTTAGGGTTTAAGTAAAGAGCATATAAACTGATTGACAATCGATAAGAGATAAACAAATCTTATTAATAAATATAATTTAACTAGGAAATGTAAAAAATTCGCGATAAAATAATAAATTATTAATTTATCGATAAAATAATAATTTCGTTAAAATAATAATTTTGTTCGGTCCCGAAGTTATTCATTCACAGAGATTTTCTTATATAAAAATGAAAGTTGCTTTCCACTGTGATCACGTACAATAGCTTAGATAACAGCCGAACACGTACTATTCCTGCATTGCGCTTTTTCAGTGACTGAATATACCTCCCAAATCGATCGCTAGCTAGCTAGTTAGCTCCACGCATGCCTTTCATATCTACTTGGAGCCATATATAATCGCACTAGCTAAACGTACAGCACGTACGTACAGTCCTCTGAATTTAGCAGCTAATTACAACGCCAAGGAACTAAGGTGCGTGCATGTAGTTGAACTTGATCCATCCGATTAGTGACTTGGTGTTGAATAGATTGGCACCAACCCTCTCGTTATGGCAAATTAGGTTAGTGGCGAATCGATCAAACTTAAGCACACCACAAAATGGAAATTAAAGCAAACGAGCTAGCTAGCTTTGTTCATTCTTGTTCTTGATTCTTTCAAAGCAAACAAAGACTGCATGCACTCTGTATGCTGTTAAACCGATCCATATGGTGCGTTTTAGCATTACACAGCTGCCCTTGTATGATTGATCGGGATCCTAGGATTGTGTATATAGCATACCCTTAGTATCTCCTCCAAGATCTTCTCCCCCCACAAAACACCAATCGTTGTCAAACAGCAACGTCGTCCCAGCTCTGAGAAAGTTCGGAGACGAACACGAACACGACGCGTGTTGTGAGTTATCAGTCCCTCAGTACATGACCAGCTGAGGTTCCTCCCAAGCATTATAGCCACGTTGAACATTTTCGCCAAACGTTTCCCTAAAACGAGCAAACAATATTCATAGCACTATCGATTATCGAACACTCTGCTTGGTACGTAGGGTAAGCTAAAGAGACTTAGTTTTTTGACAGTATTGTTCAGCATGCGTGTGAGTTCGAATCTGAAAGCGACAGAGACCAACAGATCGACGCTGATCGACTAATTAAACTCGAGTACGAATGGCAGTAATGAGAATATATGTGAATCGTTAAACTCCTTTGTTCTTTAATTACATACGTATATAACTATAGCTAATTGCTATTAATTAAGGTGAACGGAATATTATAACTGGCCCGTGTTTGTGTACGTCGATCTGTACGTAACGTAAAAGTGTTTCATCTCTATATGCATATGCCACTGATGATGATGGATGGTGTTTCTGAGAGTTTGGTGCATGTGTCCTTGAGAGTGACTGAAGATGCATGATCGATGGCCTACAGTACGTGTCCTGCGCTTTATCGTGCCCGATTCTAATTGGTGAGTAGCTCATTTTGGTTACTACCTTGCTGGTTGGTACATTCCGGCATTATTGTTATTTCGGTGAGGTTCAATACTTCAGTCATATACCGATGACCTTACTCACAATCCCTAACCCCACAGTGGATTCTTTTCTTTATTACGGTCAAGGAAAAATAAAATTACAAAGAATAGTGCGACTGAGTCGCAATATATAGATTTGTTAGTTCATGCAAGTTATTTTCTTAATCCGGCCTATATATATGTCCAACTTTGAATGTGATGAACAAATAGTTAAACAATCTTCAATTGGGTTAAAATTTTGTAAAAATGATTCTTACATGGTATTTAGCTAAAAGTTAAGTGATTTTGATGATCGAATTATTTTGTCGATTTTTAGTAAAATGAAATTTTACACCGAAATTTCAGTGCAAAGGTTCACACTTGATAGAATCTGATTGGATTTATACCTAAAAATCGAATTATTATGATGTCAAAGGGGTGATAGCCGAATGGATCAAGACCTTAAGTGTAAATAAAAAAAATATTTACAAAAGATTAAACCCTCAACCAGCATAATTACCCTAGCTAAATGACACATTTATGCACCATGCATGCACGGTTGGTATGTACGTATATAATTAAGTACATTAACCTTAGTTAAACAAGTGGGGCTCGTACATAATATGTGAAGATGAAACGAGCTAGCTCTAGCTATTAGTGTTACCAGATTCCATGGAGAAAACAAAGAGGGGTCGGGAGAATCCAGGAGGGCCAGGAGAATAATCCGATATGGGTCGAAGGTTGGAGATGATGATCGAGCTGGATGCCACTACACTGTAACGTACAAATGCCCTAGTTAGCTAAGCCATCCCCCACAATTATAATTGATCGACATACTATTTTTAGTCCCTCATCTTCGTCGGATAATAACCTAATGTAATGTTCATAATTAGCAACCTACTGTGCAGTTCATAATCAAAACACCAGCAAAACCCAGCCTTGTAAAGGTCAACAGGGCTAGAAAATGCTGGTGGTTCCTGGAAGTAAATTATTGAAAGGACGGTGGAGTTAGCCCTTGTCAAGCTGCTCTCCACATAAGACTAAGCATCCTGAGGCTAATTTTTTTAAAGTGATACGTGTTGTGATCTCACTCGTTTAAATTATCAATTTTGTAAAGATTGATTGAGTTTACAAAACTCAGTACACATGACCTTAATCCTTGCTCAGAAAATCAACACGGCTAAACACCCCTTTGCTAGAATAATTGTCGGCTGCCACGCTAACATTCTTTTCTCCACATTCCTCTACACTCTCTTTATTGTGGACACTAAAATTCACTATGGACACCCTTTCTTCTTGTACCGATCTTGCACCGATCGAGGTCACAGAGATTACCGATTGAGTTTCGGAGGTCACGTCGAGTTTCGACGATTGCTGGCGCAAAATCCAAAGGACGAGCAATCCACTAACACTGTTAACCTCGATCTCGGCAACGTCGACCTCGCTAGCAGTAGGAGCTGCTCGATCTCCTCCGATTGATCTTCTTTTGCCAAATTTGTCTATGGTGTTCGAGTGGAGGCGAAGAGAAGGCGAGCGGGTCGGGGAGAGGGGGTAGAGGGAGAGAAAGAGAAAGAGAGGGAGGGGGGGGGGCGGCGGCGATTCGCTGAAGACGGTGGTTGGTTTTGGCAAGGTTTAAAAATTAAATGTAATGAACTTATAATAAACTTGGTCAACGTGAATAAATTTTGACTATTACAACCAATCATACTCTGGCACGTGTCACAAGACTGAAGACTAAATTGGGTGCTTAGCCTTGGAGTGCATTACACAATTTTTCTATTTTTCAAAGGTGAAAGTCTTCTACGGATTAGCTAGAACATTTTCGAAAACCCTTGCATTAACTGGCCGGTTTAGACATGAGTCACAAAGATCGATCAGTTTTGTCTACGATTGCCTCCATCAATTTCTAGTAATATGAAAAAACTCGGCCTTCACATGCGTACGAAGTTGGGATAAATTTTGCATAGTTTAGGCTAAAGTTAGGCTGTATTTGGGGTAAAACTATTTCAAAACCTATAATTTGTTGATTTTGAAATTTTTTATTAGAGAAGAACGCCAACTAAAATAAAATATAAACTAAATTTGAAATGGTTATCCTAACAATTTGATCTTAATTTTATCATCTACGTATTTGCTTGATTACTTAATAATAGTCTGTGATCATGACAAATTAGTAACTACACTTCCATTAAATTTATCAAGAGTTTGGATGCGCGAGCGCCACACATTTCTGCACGTATACCTATTCTCAGAACATGTCAATTTTCATATTCTCAATTTCTATTTTAGGTTGTTGAAGTGGACTAGCTAAACTACACAAATTACACAAACTATTCTGGATTTCAATTCACAAAATTATACAAATTACAACAATTCACCAAAAATAATCACAAAATTACACAAATTACAACAACCTAAACCCTAAACAAAATTACGACAACCTAATCATAAAGCTCGACGGCAGGGACGGTGGTCAATCCATATCATCCTGAAATTAGGGTTCATCGCCATATCAGAAATCAATATCAGAATTCACCCTAATATGAAATTTCAGGGAAGAGAGAGAGAGAGAGAGAGAGAGAGAGAGAGAGAGAGAGAGAGAGAGAGAGAGAGAGAGAGAGAGAGAGAGAGAGAGAGAGAGAGAGAGAGAGAGAGAGCCTGAAATGAAGTATGGACGGTGGTCTGGGCAAGCGGCGGAGAGAGAGAGAGGCTAGAAAACCCTAATTTTTGGAGAGCAGCGGAGGTCTGGGCGAACATGGGGTATTAAACCTGATAACTTTAGCTGACGAATTTTTATGTTGTCAGCTAAAGTATAGCCGATGACACGTGGCACAATCATCGGCTTTAGTTAAAAATATCGTCGGGTTTAGTCGAAAAAATCGTCGACTTTAGGCAAACTTTAGCCGACGATTTTTTTGCGTCTAAAGTTAATTACGCTTTTTTTTGTCGGCTATAGTATACTTTAGCCATTGAAAAAAACTTTAGCCAACGATGCAATATTTTCGTCCTCTAAAGTATACTATAACCGACAGAAAAAAATCTCGTCGACCTGTATTTTTAGTTTTCATCGACTATAATATTTTCTCTGGTAGTGAGGTAGTTACTTAATAATGGGAAGATTATGTGTCCATAGACCATATATAGGTACGTACATATTGGTGCTTTCCATATATACGATGCAAATGTTAACAATAGGCTAGAGATCTATATGAAATGTAGGTAATACTAGAAGAGTATGACAATTGAGAATCATAAATAGCTTTTCCCAACATGACCTCAAAATAGAAGAAAATAAAAGGGAACATAGCTTTTCCCAATCTCTTTTTTTTTGTTGGAATAATCTTGCTTTTTTATTTGAATCGTTTTCTTTTTCTTTTACAAAAGAATACATTCAATACATATATTAAACTGGTCAGATACAATAAAAAATACCTAGAATAACTCTCTTTTTTAGAGAGGCAAAACTAAATTAGTCAGTGATGTATCCATAAATATTTGAAGCTCATAGAAAACTAGAAAACTAGACTCGGGACAAGACCCGCAAGAACTATCTACTAAAATAGAGAAACATCTAAAACCTAGAAAACTCATATAGACAGCTCACAAAACTGGCCCAAAAACTCCAACCCAAGCCTCTTCCCAGCCAACAAAAGCCACAAGCATTGCCCAAGATAACACCGCAACCACCCATTTCAACTCGTCGCCCGCACCACTTAGATCAGCCACCCAAGCCCTATCGCCAACCAAAACCCTCCTCGTCCTCCCGGTCAGGCACGCTGCCTGAGTTACCAATCCACAGCAGCATACCCTAACCAAAACATGAACCAAATCAATGCCAACAAAAGCCTCTCCGACCAGCAACGCTATCTCGAAGAACCCCAAGCCACCACTGATCGATGTTGCTCGCTATCAAAGCATCTCGTTGCGAGTTGCGACAAAGCTTCGAGAAGAAAAAATGACCAAAGGTACCAAACCAATCTCAAGGGTTGTTAGGGCATGATTCCCCGTTTGGCAGCAACCACGAACAAATGCCAGGTCAATGACCAACTCCAATCGAGTCGCCATCGGACAAAGAGAGAGGAAGCTGAACTATGCCGCCACTAGAGAAATATATGTGGGGAGAGAAAACCCAATGTTGTGGCTGTAATTTTTTATTTGATTCGCTATTGAAGGAACCAAAGGAAATAACGTGATTCACATGATAAGAAACCAGTAAAATCAATTGTTACAATCGGTTGATTACTTAGTTTACCAATACCCCCTCTCTTCTTGTTCATGATCTAATATGACATCACTCGCTGGCATGACACCAACCCTAATAGGCTAAATACACATACATAGACCGTACCTGAGGTAAGGTAGGGGAGGTCGCCGCCTTAGGTATCAAATCGCGGGGGCCTCAATTTTTTTCTTTTTGTATATATGTATAATTTTATATTTTTATTTTACTCATATAAATATAGAAAAAAATCAGAAAACTAGTACTACGTTATTCTTGCACACTCAATAGTAACACCCGATATCTCTAAAAAAAATCAGCACCAGATAGAATCGTGCGAATCAATATGTGGATATACATGAAGCAACATATATTATCAGGAGAAGTTCTCCATTAATGACCTTTATAATGAGGACCTTCTCAAGCATTAAACCCACTTTTTCTTTACATTTTGACAAATTTACCATTGGTTAGATAGACAATGATAAGTAGATTACCCATATAAAATTTCACAAAAATTGAAAATCGTTAAGTCAATCATGATCAAGATTTATCACTTATGAACATCAACGGTGTATGTTTGACAGTTTTGGTTCGTCGATTGATTTGATCTTGTTCGATATCTTAACAATTTTCAATTTGGATGAAAATTTGTAGAAATAATCTACTCATCAATATCTAAACATATAACGGTTAACTTTGTAAAAATATTATCGAAAAATGACTCTTATGATAATTTTATAAAATGTACTTATCAAGTTCTCATTATAAGTCGAGTTCGGGTTGGAAAAGTTTTCATTGATTTTGTGATTAACAAATTAATGGATATTATGAATAATGTCGGATATTGTCAGATCCGCCCTGCACATGCACACACCTGAGACACAAATCTCGGATCAACACTTGTCACTAGTTTGTCTCGTGCACACACCTGAGACACAAATCTCGGATCAACACTTGTCACTAGTTTGTCTTCTCTGGTGCACCAAGGGCTCTATATAAAGGTGCCTCCCACCCCCTCTCGCATCGCAGTGTCTCACCAAAACATCTAAATCATTTTGATAATTGGTTTTTACTATAATAACTAGATTCCACAGTCACCCTCACAAAGAAAAAACAGAGATGGAGATCAGTGTTGCATTTTTCATCTTTCTCTCCACTCTACTCTTCTCGTACATTTTCATGAGGAAGAACAAGGGAAGATCAGGAAGAGAAGAACCCCGTGATCATGAATATGAGAAAAGGGTTCGGTTCCCTCCAGGCTCATTAGGTTGGCCTTATATCGGAGAAACACTTCAGCTCTATTCTCAGGAAGCAAACACTTTCTTCTCTGCCAGACAGAGAAGGTACGTACGTATATATATATGTCATACCATTTGATCGACTTGAATCTAGCTAGTTTTATGATATTATTGTACATGTATGTGATTCTCTTCATCTTGTAGGTATGGTAAGATTTTCAAGACCCATATTCTTGGGTGTCCGTGTGTGATGCTGGCTAGTCCGGAGGCTGCAAAGTTTGTGTTGGTGACTCATGCTCACTTGTTCAAGCCCACGTACCCAAAAAGCAAAGAGCGTCTCATTGGTCCCTCGGCTCTGTTTTTCCACCAAGGTGACTACCATGTCCGACTGAGGAAGCTTGTTCAGAGATCTCTCTCCCTTGACGCTATTCGAAACTTGGTTCCTCATATAGATGCCACGGCTGCCTCTCTAACCTCTAAGTCATGGGGCACCGGGGAAATCATCAACACCTTTCATGAGATGAAGAAGGTCGGTAAACCAATGCTCCCAAGTTAGAACGTACTGGAAAATTTGGGTGTAAATGGTTAGCGAGGAGACACGGACTCTTAACAGATAATACATCGTGTTAATTAAGCTAGATAGCCTCGACCGCAAGTTATCTAGTTAAATTGTCAATTTGGGCTTCTAAGACATTTGACTTCAGTGTTTTAAGTTATGGCAGGATCCAATTGCTTCAGTGTTTATGCCTATACATTACATTTGAGATCTTTTTATATTTTTTTGTTCACAATATAAAGATCTGATTTGTCATTGCAGTATTCTTTCGAAGTTGGTATACTAGCAATTTTTGGCCATTTGGAGACCCGCTACAAAGAAGAACTCAAGAAGAACTACATGGTGCTAAACAAAGGCTACAATTCATTCCCAGTAAACATTCCAGGAACACCATACAAAAAGGCTTTACTGGTAAGGAAGCTTATTAAATTTGTGTCCCATAACTACTACATATGTACGTAACACGGTCAGAATGTTTTCTCATAAGTTTCCGGTCGTCTTTTCGGAATGTTTAAAGGCAAGGGAGAGGCTGACACAGATTCTAGGGCACATTATCAATGAGAGAAAGGAGAAGAGATTTCCCGAAAATGATCTTTTGGGTTGTTTGCTGAGCTCAAAAAACGGAGGGGAAGTTTTAAGTGATGACCAAATAGCAGACAACATAATAGGTGTGCTATTTGCTGCACAAGACACCACGGCCAGCGTTATGACCTGGATTATCAAGTACATCCATGATGAGCCCAAACTTCTAGAAGCTGTCAAGGTGTGATATATTACTCTTTCATCGAGATTTTGTGCCGTACAGCGAGTTGTATGACATAAATACACACACATATATATCTATTATTAGTTTGTTACGTATGTTGAAAGTGGCTTTAAAATATGCAGGAGGAACAAAACGCAGTTCGCAAATCAAATGAAGACGGTAACCAACAATTACATTGGACACAGACTAGAAACATGCCAATTAGTTATAAGGTACCCATACTTACACATGCACCGTCTCCTATATATAATTGAAGGCCTTTCTGAATATACAGTTAAACATATTTGACCACATGCAGTAACTTAATTTGGGTAGTTTTGGTTTTGTTTTTACTAAACTCAGGTTGTGTTGGAGAGTTTGAGAATGGCAAGCATAATATCATTCGTCTTTAGGGAGGCAGTGGCCGATGTAGAATACAAAGGTATGGTGTCAATTTCAGAGCAACTTGCATATGAGCAAAATAATGCATTATTTTTGTTCCAGCAAGAAGAAGAGGAAGTGTGTGTGTAATTGTGTATAATTGGCTTTGGAAATTGTGGCTGCTGCAGGTTTCTTGATTCCAAAAGGTTGGAAGGTGATGCCTTTGTTCAGGAACATTCACCATAATCCTGAATTCTTCACCGACCCTCAGAAAATCGATCTTTCTAGATTCGAGGTATGGACGGTGCAGAAGTTCTATCTGTTTTTCTCTCTCTCTCTATGTTGTTGCTGTCATTGCCAATAACCAAAGTTTGATCCATGCTTCTTAGGTTGCACCAAAGCCCAATACATTCATGCCATTTGGCAGTGGAGTCCATGCCTGTCCAGGAAATGAGCTTGCTAAGCTGGAGATACTGATCATGATCCACCATTTAGTCACCAAGTTCAGGTATATATCATGTTCAACAACAGACCATGCATGTTCAATTTCAGCTTGAAGCCAAATTTACAGAGAGATTAAATTACTGTCCGTTGTTTTGCAGGTGGGAAATAGTGGGTGAAAGTGGGATGGAATATAGTCCATTCCCTGTGCCACTGCATGGACTTCCAGCCAAATTTTGGAGATTAGAGTAGGGCTATGTGGAGCCATCCCTCCCCAAATTAACCTCACCTAGCTTTTTCTCAGAGTATATTAATTTTTGGCTAAGGCCTCTCATTTGTATTCTCTGTCTGCTCCCTTCCTAATATTATTGCTTGGGAGTACTAGTAAGATGCCCCCTTTTTTTTTCCTTTCCTTTGGCTCACATTATGTAGTCTCTGATCCTTCATCAGCAACCTGCATTTCCATCAAACTGACCTTAATTAACAAGTACATTTTCAAATCTCTTCTAATTACTGGCAGAAAATGGGCAAGAATAAGAGAACATTTATCAGAACAAATGAACCAAAGTTGGATGCATTTCAATATCTAATATGCAAGGACATCAATATTTGCGGTATATAACACACTCAGCTCCCAACCATCACAAATTGGTCTAGGGACTTTATCAATCATCAAAGATATGTTGAGGACTTCATCAATCTGTATATTTGAGGAATCACTATAAATATACAGATTCAAGGTTGTAGGCAAAATCACAATAGCTCAAATCAATTCAGATGCTTCCGGAGATATGTATTTACAAATGGCCTCAGTGATCCTCTCTTTGTCTCTGGTCGCGAATGCTTCCTGAAGAACACCATCTTTATAAAAATGGAAGAGGGGAACCGTCTGCGTCGTATCATTACGTCTCAACTTTAGAGCAAGTAGTAAGACATAGAAAGACTGATATAGAGTTGAGCATGATGAACGATGCAGAAAAACCACACATTGAAGTTGAGATATAAGAAATGAAACATTAAGTTTGGTCTGCAAGTTACCTTGATTCTGAGTCGGTCAGCAACCTCGGATTGTTCATCATACTCATCAATTACCTGGAGCAAACAACATTTTACAATTACGACTTAGCTGATAAAAGAAAGCTCATCAACCTCTGCTAGATATAAGATATGTTATAACTAGTTCCATACTCACATTATGCTTTAAAAAAATTACTTCAGCTTCTCCATCACCAGCCCTCTTGCATAATTTTGAAAAACCTTGCTCTATGTACTTGCAGCTTCCACACGAAGTGCGATAAAAATCTACAACAACTAAAGAATTGCTTTCTTTGGCAGCTTCAAGAATTTTGAAGAGTTCCTCATCGGTATAAAATTCTCTAACACATTCCACTGGACACAGATCATCATCTTCATCAGACAAGTCTCCTTGATTATCATCCCCCACTCTGATCTTCTTTATGGCATAAAATCTGTTACTAAAGTTTGAAACTTCAAAATCTTTCACTTTGATGCTAGGACATGATTTAACATGTGATCCATCCGAAAACGAGATGGGAATTTGATAGGGACTCTTTATGTGCAGTTTTGATCCAAAAAGAAACAAGGCCTCGGCCTTGCTATAAAGAACATTCTGCCTATGCATTGCAGCAATGTATATGGCTTAAAACAAAACAATGATTTTCCCAGATAGTCTCCTATTCGAGCCTAGACAATGTTTCCCTGGCCGAACTATTGATCTGTGTCATTCCTCAGCTGCTAGAACATACAAAAGCAGAAATCTGAGGGCCTAATTTTTACGAAAGTAGACGAAATATAAGCAGCATATATCCAAAGTGAGTTTATTGCATGTCTACATCTTTAGAATACATAAGTAGCTTCAGATAAATTGATTCGTTCGTGTCATTTTCTGATTCTAAAAGGTTGATCAAATAGTATGGAAATATTCCAATTTCCAAGTAACAAACAATAGAGCATATGAAAACAAATCAAACAAAGCCTGCAAACCTCAAGTCTCAAATTCTCAAACTCTCTGGCTCTTTTGTTTCTGGGTCTCTCAACACCATCAAATACATGGAAACTAACCAAACAAGGACCACTATTCTATTAGCTGAACATCAACTGAAGCCTCAATGCAGTTGATCAACAAAATACTACCACAGCCCATATCTAAATCAAGGATGATAGCTTCCAAGTGCAAAGCAGAAAAGTATTACATATATTATATCAATTACAGTCCAGAACTGATAAAGATGGAAGAAATTTTTCAAGCTTCAGCTTACCTCTGGAAGTTGATGACGCTCTTTCCCATATCTGAACTCACAAAATGCTACGAATAATAAGAGGCCACGACAGCACCATCTATCCGGAGCCAACTCCTAACAAAATGGGCTCAGATATTTCACGGGCCGAGCCCAAATGAATCTAGTAGATGACGTAAACAGCAGAACCTGCCAGAACGAGGAGATGCGTTGTTGGAAAGCGTGCCCGATCCGTCATCTAATAATCGTGTTTCGCGCGTTTGATCTATAATAATTCGCAACTAAAGCTTACATCGCCGAAACCAACCCCTCCTTAATTACAGTGGACCAGTCCGATTTTGAATTACAACGATACATAAAACGAGGCAGGTGGGAAGAAAGGAAACCGAGCACGTACAACAAAGAAGAAGAAACAATAATGGCGAGCAAGGATGAGCTCAAGTCGGAGGCTTTACTGGAGCAGATGAAACAGCACCTATCCACCGACGCCGGCAAAGCAATCGTCAAGAAGATCGGCCTCGTTTATCAGATCAACATCGCACCCAAGGTAAACCAATTCTCTCTCATTTTGTAAAATAAACTTTGACAGAAAAATTGAGGAGAACGTTTGAATTGATGGATGGGCAGAAAATTGGATTCAATGAGGTGGTGTACACAATTGATCTGAAGAAAGGGGAAGTGAAGAAGGGGGAATACGAAGGAGGAAAGGCAGATGCGACGTTTTCGTTCAAGGACGAAGATTTCGTCAAGATTGCACTTGGGAAGATGAATCCCCAAATTGCCTTCATGAGAGGTGCTATGAAGATTAAGGGCAGTCTTAGCGCCGCGCAGAAGTTTACTCCTGACATTTTCCCCAAGCCTTCCAAGATGTAACTTTTTTTTAATTCATCTTCAATAAATATTCGGAAATACTAGTCTCTACTTGAATTTTAGCTCAAGCTAGAAAAAGAATTCCATTCAAACAAAGCACCATACTTCAATAAGAAATGACTTTGTAATATCTTATGGTGTGTAAACTGTATTTGCTTATTTTCAATCGCATCTTTGCCCATCAAATCTATCTCTTCTTTCTTGTGTGCCTCTTTTCTATGTTTACCATCTGTGTTCCTTCTCTGTTAATTGATATCATTACTGAGATTGTTGGGTTGGGTATCGATCTGTGTCCCCAAACAAATTAAAGATTCAATTCTGTTTATAATCCATTTTTTAATGGGTGGGTCGGTGAAGATGAGAAACAAGTTATGTTGACTGATTTAGGTCATTTTATGTGATGATGTATGGAATAGGTACAGCTATAAGTAATAAGCCCGTCTAGCTCAGTTGGTAGAGCGCAAGGCTCTTAACCTTGTGGTCGAGGGTTCGAGCCCCTCGGTGGGCGCTTTAACTTTTGACCCTGGTTATAATTTGAACCTCCCTCCCGGGTATGAACTATGAAGTTGGTCACTTCTTTTGGTCTCTGCGAAGCCTAACCTTGCCAACTTCCACTCTCTGCTATATTCCCACGTCCAGACCAAATTTCCTAATCAAGCACTTCTTCTTCGCCAGTTACTTGCGTACAATCTGACACACAACGACCTCACTTTCTCTTTGCTCATCAAAGCTTGCACATCATCTAACTCATCTTTAACTTCACCGAAACAGAAGCGAATCAGATTCACACCCACTTGATAAAAACCGGCGTTGATCGATTCGTGTATGTGGACTTCTACATGAAATTGGGGTGCGTGAGAAATGCTCAGAAGGTGTTCGATGATATGCCTGACTGAGATGGCGTGTCTTGGAATGCAGTGATTTGTGGGGTTTCAAGAAACGGTTATAATTTTGGAGCGTTGAAGCTCTTTGTTCAAATGTGTAGAGAGGGGTTTAGTCCTCATACTCTTCTGTGGAAAAGACTCATACTTGCGATTTGGGGAGGGACTTCATACTTGCGTAATAAGAAACAACTTCAAAGGGGAAGAGTTTGTCGAAACTGCTCTTATAGACATGTACACCAAGTGTGGAAGAATGGAGCACGCCGAAAGACTGTTCAAGAGCATCAAAGAGCCTTGTTTGGCAACATGGAACTCAATGATCTCCGCATATAGCTTGTATGGTTTGGAACATAAAGCTCTTGTTTGCTTTTCCGAAATGCAAGAACAAGGTCTGAAGCCAGATAAAATCACCTTCTTAGGAGTACTAGCTGCATGTATACACGCAGGTCTTGTTGAGGAAGGAAGGAAATATGTCCATATGATGTCGAAAACATTCAAAGTGATGCCAACTTTGCAACACAGTGCCTCCATGGTCGATCTCTTTGGCCGTGCAGGCTTGTTCAACGAGGCACTGATCTTCATTAGTGACATGGAAATAGAACCGGACTTTGCAGTTTGGGGAGCCTTGCTGAATGCTTGTTGCATCCATCAAGAGATCAAGCTCGGCGAATACATAGCCAAAAAGTTGTTCTTCTCGGGTGGTACAAACGGCGGCTTCCTCGTGCTGATGTCAAATCTCTATGCAGCTAAAGGAAGGTGGGGAGATGTAGCTAAAGTGAGGAAGATGATGAGAGACACTGGCAGTGATGGCTGTTCAGGCATTAGCGTCATAGAAACAACTAAGAAATGTGAACGTTATGATGGGCCTTTGTGCTTCGTAATGGGCTTGGCCTACTCAATCCGGCCCATATAGGTACGTACCGTTGTGAAGTAGTTAAACCGGTAGATGTATCTAGTCTAGTTGATAAACCTTAATAATAGAAGCCACAAAAAACCGCACTCACTTCATAATTTGAACTTTGGTGTCTTCCAAACAACGACTCATTTCTCAGATCCAGAAACCCTAAAAAGTTCAGTTCTTTCAAGCTTTTGAAAAAAATGGGTGGGGCTCACAGCCGCGAAGAACTCGAACTGATAGACTCAGACGATGAGAACCAAAGCGAAGGAGAAGAGAATTTCCAGGACGCCGAGAGTCACAGATCGGCGGAGCGTGGGCCCAAGACGCCGGCGTCGGTGGATGACGTGGAGGCCAAGCTTAAGGCCATGAAGCTCAAGTACGCGTCGCCGTCGCAGACTCCGAATCTGAAGAACGCGGTGAAGCTGTACCTACACGTGGGCGGGAACACGCCTAAAGCCAAATGGGTAACCTCTGAGAAACTCACATCTTACTCTTTTATTAAGACATGTAGAATGGAGGTTGATGACGACGACGAAGGTTATGAGGAAGAAGATGAAGAAGATGAGGAGAGAGAAGATGCTTGGTGGGTTTTGAGAGTTGGGTTGAAAATTAGGGTTAAGGTATCGGCGGAGATGCAATTGAAGACTTTCGGAGCTGAGCGGAGGGTTGATTTTGTTGCGAGGGGGGTTTGGGCTATGAAGTTCTTTTGTGTTGAGGGCTATAAGGTGTTTGTTGCCAAGTATAATGATTGTTTGTTTGAGAATACTTATGGATATGAGGCCAATGAGAAGAACAGGGTTAAGGTGTATGGGAAGGATTTTATTGGGTGGGCGAAGCCGGAGGCTGCGGATGATTCTGTTTGGGAGGATGCTGAGGAGAGCTTGACGAGGAGCCCGGGGTCTGCGACTCCAGTGAGAGCGAATCAGGACTTGAGGGAGGAGTTTGAGGAGGCGGCGCACGGAGGGATTCAGAGCTTGGCGTTGGGTGCATTGGATAATAGTTTCTTGGTGGGGGACTCTGGGATTCAGGTGGTCAAGAATTATAGTCATGGGATCCAGGGAAAAGGTGTTTATGTGAATTTTGACGATGGGAGTTATAGAGGTGGCTCTAGCTTGGCGCGCTCCACGCCAAGGAAGGCTCTGCTGATGAAGGCCGAGACGAACATGCTGCTGATGAGTCCGATGAATGAGGGGAAGCCTCACACAACGGGGATTCATCAGTTTGACATTGAAACGGGGAAAGTTGTGACAGAGTGGAAGTTTGAAAAGGATGGGACTGATATTACAATGAAGGATATCACCAATGACAGCAAGGGTGCACAGTTGGATCCTTCAGGGTCCACATTTTTGGGATTAGATGATAACAGGCTTTGCCGGTGGGATATGCGTGATAGAAATGGGATGGTTCAGGATCTCACAAATGCTAATGCTCCTATTCTCAACTGGAACCAAGGGCATCAATTCTCAAGAGGAACTAACTTTCAGTGCTTTGCTAGTACTGGCGATGGCTCAATTGCTGTGGGATCTCTTGACGGGAAGATCCGGTTGTATTCGATCAATTCTATGAGGCAAGCCAAAACAGCCTTCCCTGGCCTTGGTTCTCCGATTACACATGTGGATGTTACCTATGATGGAAAGTGGATTCTGGGAACCACTGACACTTATTTGATCCTCATCTGTACCATGTTTAATGATAAGGATGGGAAGACCAAGACCGGCTTTTCTGGGCGTATGGGGAATAGAATTTCTGCTCCGAGGTTGTTGAAGCTGACTCCTTTGGATTCACACTTGGCAGGCACTAACAACAAGTTCCGCAATGCTCAGTTTTCATGGGTAAGTATATGGAATTCAGCCTAAAGAGTTGCTTCTTTGCCATTACTTTGTTGAAGTTTTTATCATTGGGTTGCTTTAATTACTTTGTCGTGCTGATTACTATCTTAAGTTTTGTCGGTTAAATAGCAAATTTTCCCTGATTTAGGGGTCTACAGTATTTAGGTTGGTGCATTCACTACACACAAATGCATATTCCAGAATGCATTCACTACACACAAATGCATATTCCAGAATCTTAATTTACCTTTAAGTTGTAGTTTTGCTAGTTCTTTGGGCAGGGACATGTAACTGAATGATTTTGTTATACGTATTGTTCAGGTGACAGAGAATGGGAAACAGGAGCGCCATTTAGTTGCAACTGTGGGAAAGTTTAGTGTGATCTGGAATTTCCAGCAGGTGAAGGATGGGTCACATGGGTGCTACCTGAATCAGGAGGGCCTGAAGAGCTGTTATTGCTACAAGATAGTCCTGAAAGATGATTCCATTGTTGACAGTCGCTTCATGCACGACAAGTTTGCAGTCACCGACTCACCTGAGGCCCCCCTTGTGATTGCAACCCCATTGAAAGTCAGCTCTTTCAGCATATCCAGTAGACGATGACGTTTGGAGACATGACCCTTCATCTCACCTGAGGCCCCCCTTGTGATTGCAACCCCATTGAAAGTCAGCTCTTTCAACATATCCAGTAGACGATGACGTTTGGAGACATGACCCTTCATCTTCCCTGAGCTATCTTAGCTTGATTGATGAAGTTTCAAATGCTTTTGTTTTAGGACTTTGGAATTGTAGTTACATGCTATTCAATTAGGATAATCTGTTGTTTAGGTATTTTCAGTACTGAATGATGTCTAATTCCAGTATTATCAGTGTTCTTAGTTCAGTGCTGCGACTGCTGCTTTTAGTGGCTTAGGGAACTAGACAGGTTAACCACAATGTATCGACTGGTGAATGGTGATGTCATTTTCATTTCCGTGAAATTTATATCATCATTGTCTTTGGAGCCGTTGGATTGTTGCATCAAGATGCTGACATATATTTTCTCTTTTAAGCCAACCCTTTTTTTATTTCATTTATATGCGTAAATATATATAGGTGAAATTTTGTGGACCTGGTGTCGTTGTACGTAGTTGTAATCTAAAAGCAGCAGTTGATTGAAGATAGAGGTAGTCTGAGGGAGAGAAATGGCCGCTGCAGCAGGAAGAGCTTTCCTTGTACAGCCCTCTTCTCTATGCATTGCTTCTCATAACAACTTACTGAAGCACTCTTTTGGTAGCACAAACACGTCCTTC
This sequence comes from Geum urbanum, assembly GCA_946800695.1. Taxonomy (NCBI): domain Eukaryota; kingdom Viridiplantae; phylum Streptophyta; class Magnoliopsida; order Rosales; family Rosaceae; genus Geum; species Geum urbanum. The sequence goes on from OX327002.1 coordinate 62,371,772, forward strand.
CTGGTTAAACCAGGGAATGCTCGAGCTCTTGCCTCACAGGTGGTTCGAGCCCAGGTGCGCCCCACATGGCTTCCTGGACTCGACCCTCCAGCATATCTAGATGGAAGGTGAGTCCTTCAAGAAACTGGTTCGCTATCAGTTCCATTGTTCTTTTCTTTAGTTTTGGTAGTGTTTCATTCTCTGTCTGTGGAGTATAGCTTGGCAGGGGATTTTGGGTTCGACCCACTTGGGCTCGGAGAAGATCCGGAAAGCTTGAGGTGGTATGTGCAGGCAGAGCTGGTTCATTGTCGCTTTGCAATGCTTGGAGTTGCAGGCATTCTCGTAACAGATGTCAGTTCCAACCCAATCCAAAATTTCCTTTTTGTTGTTGTGGGTTGAGTAGAATGTACCAACCATATGTTGTTGATAAAACATTTGAGGTCACATGTTTGAGCTGATAAATGGCGAAAACAGCCTACGACCTTGCCGATGAAAATGTCGTTTGCAAAGTCAATGCTGGTTATTCTCAGTTCCAGTGTTGATGATCTTTTATATGTTTTGTTGCAGCTACTGCGTGTAACAGGAATTCTCAGCGTTCCAGTTTGGTACAATGCAGGTGCAGTTAAATATGACTTTGCCGATACAAAAACCTTGATCATTGTCCAGTTACTTTTGATGGGGTAATTCTCTACCCAGCAAGTTAATAGTTCTACTGAGTTGCATTTTATATGATACTATTCCTATAGATATTGATGCTTCTGTATCTAGTCATTTTATGCTCATCTTTCCTGCTCTGCTTAGATTTGTTGAAACCAAAAGATACATGGATTACAAGACTCCTGGGTCTCAAGCCAAAGAGGGATCTTTCTTCGGACTGGAAGCTTCACTTGAAGGTTTAGCACCTGGGTAAATCTTACTTGACTCAGAATAATGTTTCCAATTTTATTTTGCAGCTGATAATGTTGGAAATTTGTATTTGTGGGTATGGCAAGAAAAGAAAAAACGTTTCAAAGGTTTACGTTTTCTTATAGACTTTATTTGCCCCACTACTTAGTGTGCAAATGAGAATAATCAAATAAGCTTTTAGGATACAATGAAACCTAGTAACTTGTTATTTGTTGAATGCCGATTTGCACTAACGAATATCAACTCAACACCCGATCGAAAATTTTACACTCAAGGTTACTAGAAACTATTTCTGCAGAATAATAGTTTCTAGATTTTCTATTTTAAAAACTAGAGAATGATGGAGAATTTAAGAGAAGAGAATAAATTTTTGATTATGTGAATTTGCAGAGAATCACTCATATTTATAGAAGTGATTATGTCTTTTCACCATTGAAAGATTGTATCTTTCTGGTTATTTCCAGTAGGCATGTCTCTTTATTTAGAATTGGATCTATTTGGATTATTTTCAATGGATATATCTCTCCACTAAGAGTTGCATCCATTGATTTTCTATTGAACATGTCTGTTAATTTCTAACAGACAAACCTCTTGATCCCTTTATTTTATATTGTTAAAATTATTCCAACAATTCTCCACCATTTTTAAAATATAAAAATACTTGTAAAAGAAAATTGATTTTGAAAACATTTTTGAAAAAATCATTGAGAAAATTCTCGGAAAACGTAGCGTATAAATTAAGGTGTCTTGTGGACTTAAACTTTAGCTTAGTGAGAATACATCAAAGTTAAATCAAGATGGCTAAATATTTTTGCTTTGAACTTGCGATCTTTTTGTGATCTAACTGGATACATTTCACACACTAGTTTTCTACTTTATTCGAGTGTTCTAAAAGTCGACACGTGGATTGGCCTTGCATTTGTATCCTTTTCACTAGTGCACTAGAGACTAGCCCAAGTCACATAGAAGGTAGCACCACCTTCTACACTCATATATGTAAATATGTAGTACCCATGTAACTAAAGTATTTTCCGTCATACTTATTGAGAGTTTTAATTATAACTCAACCTCTATCATTCATTACATTAACCAAGCACTTTAATCTTTGGATGGATATAAACATATAATTTTATTAAAATTATATGTTTGTTAATTTACTTAAGTGATTACAATGTACTTTGCTCATTGAACTCAAGGACAAGATGTTTCAAGTGTTGAGTTGAGTTTCCATAATTGGTGATTAAAAATTTGGACTACCTCATCCCATTTGATGTCAAATTGTTGCATATTTTAAACATATGTAGTCTTTTGTTAATTATTTATCGAAGTTATTATTCCATAACTTTTGATTTTCAACGGTTTATATCACATCGTCACTTTGAAATTGTCTTACATAGCTATATCTCAAACCGGTATGTCTTTCTTACCTTTTTATTTCTAGTAAAAAGCCTTTAATAGTTACGAGTTCCAAATAAGTAAATATAAATCATATTCTTTCACTTAGGACCCGTCTATTTCTATGACATGTGGATTAATTTTCGTTTGACATTACCTAGTATTCCGTCAAACTCATTTCTTCTAGACGATATAAATACTCATTATTTAACTTGAGTATTTCATAATCTACAAACTATAGACGTCATCAAACTTGATACTTGTTTATAAATGAATATCATGCAATGAACTCAAGTTCATATAACTTCTTATCAAACTTGCATTTCTCGATATTTATAAAACAACGAGGTAGTTGGAATATCTTAATTAAATTCCAACTTAAATATGCAATTAATTTTTCAATTGATAATATGCATAAAGGAAGGTTCAATGAAATGCATATATATATATAACCATATCACTCATGTATATACATAAGTCATACATACAAATTTGAACTTGATATAAGCATGCACGACATTAATTATAATATAAATACATTTAAAAACACCATATTGATCTTGATCAATCATTTAACTAAGAGATAATATGTATTCTCTAAATTGAAACAGGAAACACACAGACGATCAAACCAAAGAAATGTAGCAGATGAAAATGTAAAATTAAAGATAAATATATTAAAATACATGTAGCATTTAGTACAACATAATATATATCAAAGTATCATTCTTAGTCACCGAAATGTTTGTAAAGTTCATGTAGGAACTTTATTGTCTTCCCGAAGTACATTCACCACTTCATATACTATTTCCGCTAGTTTCTCCTTGAAGTTAAAACCCCTTTAATGGTTATTGAGAATACGACAATATCTCATTATGTGACCACGTTTCTTGCAGTATAAGCAATTCACTTTCTTCTTGTTTGAAGTTTGACTTGAATGATCCTTATTCCATCGAATCTTTTTTTCTTTCTATTTTCATGATTGTTTTTGAATCGATCAGATCCACCAACAATCAAATCATTATTAATAAAAAAAGAATCATTGACTTTCTCATCATCCTCATTCTTATATTTTATATGAAGAAAATCGTTCAGCCTTTTATAGGTTATTCTATATTCCTCTTCGTATTGAAGTTCATGATCCAATCGTTCTATGTCTTCTTCATGGAAAGACTTCAAAAGAAAATCGCTCAACCTTTTATAGGTTATCCTATACTCCTCTTCGTATTGAAGTTCATGATCCAAGCGTTCTATAGTCAAGCCTTCTAACTTATGTATCATACTTTTTTTGAAGTCTTTCCATGAAGAAAGCAGCTTCTTCAAAATAACAGGAATATTGATGAGTGAATCTATATGCATACCATGTTGAGTGATCAAGTGAAGTATATGAATGATTTCATGATATTGCTCAATGACGGATCTTGTATCTAGCCTTTCATACTTGAAAAATTTATAAATAAGAAATACCTTACTTGTAGGATCCATAGAAATGTATTTCTTCACCAATGCATCCCATAAGTCCTTTGATGTCTCCTTGTCTTTGAAGTGAGCAACTAATTCATCACTTAAAGAATTGTATTTGTAGTACTTACATTGTTCGCCATCTTGATCCCATTTGTCTCGTACTTGTTTCATGGATAAGATCTCATCTTCAATTTCTTCGGGTCTTGGTGTTATAAGCACATACACTATCTTGAGGCATATAAGCGTGAGGTAAGTCTTCTTTTGCCTTTTTCGGAAATATTCTCCATCTAATTGATCAAGCTTCATTGTGGAAAAATCGTTTTCGCTTTCCTTCGAAGTTGCCATTGCAAAAATAAAGTTTAAAAATTATTGGAAAATTGTGTTTATGGGTATGGTAAGAGAAGGAAAAATGCTTCAAAGGCACGTAAAGGTTTACCTTTTTCTTTAGACTTTATTTGCCCCACTACTTAGTGTGCAAAGGAGAATAATCAAATAAGCTTTTGCACTAGAAAGTCTAACAACTTGCTATTTGTTAAACGTCGGTTTGCACTAACGAAGATCAACCAAACACTCGATCGAAGATTTTACACTCAAGGTTACTAGAGAATAATGGAGAACTTGAGAGAAGATAATGAACTTTTGATTTTCATCATTAAAAGATTGTATCTTTTTTGTTATTTTCCAATAGACATGTTTCTTCATTTAGAGTTGCATTTATTTGGATTATTTCCAATAGATGTCTCTCCATTAGGAGTTGTATCCATTGATTTTTTATTGGACATGTCTTTTAATTTCTAACAGATAATTCTCTTGCTCTCTTTATTTTATATTGTTAAAAATTATTTCGAACAGCTAAATAATATGTGGATCTTGACAAGAACATGTTGATAATTTACAGATACCCTGGCGGTCCACTGCTAAATCCTCTTGGTCTGGCTAAAGATATCAACAATGCTCATGAGTGGAAGCTTAAAGAAATTAAGAATGGTTAATTGTGCTGTATTTTCTCTTTTCCACACAAATAAAGCATTTTTCATTTCATCACTTTTGTTCTAAGCGGATGTTGTTGTTGCAGGACGCCTCGCGATGGTAGCGATGCTCGGCATGTTTGTACAAGCTTCTGTTACTCATGCAGGACCTGTAGATAATCTTCTCTTGCACCTCTCCGACCCATGGCACAGGACCATTGTGCAGACCCTGGCTAACTCTGGTTCTTAACTGTAAACTGAAGTTGGTCCTAAAATGAAGAAGTGTAACCACTTTTTCCCCTCAGTTTTATGCTCCTGAAGAGGAAAAACAAATCACAAGTGAAGAAACTGGTCTTATGTGCCATTGACATTAAAAGGTTCAAATACCAGCATCTCTGGTTTTGTGTTCATTTAGCTGATGTGCCGATATACTGCAAGTAGAAACTCGAAAATTTTCATTACAGCAAACGTGGGTAACTCTTACAACTGTTTACTTTACATTTCAAGCCTACACATTACAGAATCATTGTATTGTCTCTTCTCACCCGAGCACCAACAACATTCTTATTGCCCCAAAACCAATCAGCCAGCCATACACAATCCATATAAGGAGCAAACTATCATCCAATCAACTTATCATACAAAAAAATAATATACCAACGTTGACATGTACAGTGAAGTAAATATCTGTCAGACCAGTCTCACATTTACAGCCCTCCGAGAGAAAATGCCCTGAAAAAAGACAAAATCACAACACTCACTGAATTCAACGAGCCGCCGAATTTTTCGCATGCTTTCTTCTGGCCAAAAACATAAAAATCCGAGGGAAGAAAGACTTCTTCTTCTTCTTTCCAGTCTTAACGTCCTGGGATGATGACTCACTTTCAGTGAGATTTCCTGATGTCTGATTCGGGCTTGAAGCATACTGGTCAGGTACTGCAGAAGCAGGGTCAATGCTTTTAGAATCATTCATTCCCTCAATACTAGCCCTTGGGCTTCTATTGGGGTTTACAGCAGGCTGGCCAGGTTCACCAAGTTTTCGTCTTTGCTCGTGTTCAGCTCTCCACTTTCTCAGTTCCTGTTCAACACCTAACTTCCCTTCCTTGGCCTTTTCAGCCTTCTCCATTGCTATCCTGAGTGCATCTTTCTTCGCAGCCATCTCCCTGTTCGCTTCTTCCAGCTTCTCCAAAGTTCTCAGCTCAGACTCCTTAGCCTCCTCAATTTTGGAACTAGCGGCTGCAACCCTTGTGTTTGCCTGTTCCTCTGCCTCATGGGCCCGTTTGCTGAGCTCATAATACTCCCCTATGGAGAGTGTTACTCCAGGGGGTGAATCAGCATCAGGGGTGGATCTGGCTTGCTCACTTTCTTGCAATGCTTTAATTGCTGCTAACGCCAACCTTTCAGAAGCCCTTGCAGCCTCTATTTCCTTGTGTGTTGCTAACAATCTACTCTCCACAGTACTTGCTCCCGCCTTGGCTTGATCTGCTTCTTCCTTTGCCTTGCGCAGATCTTCACCAGCCATTTCGGCAAGTACCTTTGCCTGGTCAGCTTCTTGTGCTGATTGCTGCAACTCTTTAGGTAGCTCCACCATCTTCTCTCTAGCATCTTTCTCCTTCATCTGAACTAGAGCTATTTCTGACCTAGTCCTGTCTAGTTCAGCTTGAAGAGATGCAACAGCTACTGATGCCATTCCTTCTCTTTGCTTAATGGTGGCAAGAGCTGATTTCTCGCTTTCAAGTTCAGATTTCAATGCTGAGGAAGCCACCTTCAAGCAATTTACTTCAGCAATTGCTTTCTCTATGTTGAGCTTCACTTCCTCAAGCTCCTGCTTTGCTGAAGCAACTGCTGCTTGTATATCGGTATGAGTTTTCTTCTCCAGCTGTTCAGCTGGCTCATCTTTTGATTGTCCTCCTTCACTTCCCTCCTTGAATCTTGATTCCATATAAGCAGCTAGTTCAGCTTTTAAATCAAGAAGCAAGGCTGAGGCTGTGTCTAGTTTTGACTTAAGATCCTCTGCTGACACAATTTGGTGATTAAGTTTCTGAAGTTCCTCTTCTGCCTGCTTTATCTCTTTCTCCCAATGATGGGAATCTTGTTCCTTGGCCATGACTGCTCCAATCCTTTGTTCCTCTGCTTCCAAATGGGCAGCATGTGCAGACTCCAATGACTCCTTTGTAGCAATCAGCTCAATAGTCAGGTCTTCTACTTGTTTTTCAACTTCCTTGGATGCAGCAATGGCATCTTCGGCTTTTTTAATAGCCATTTCTTTCTCAGTCACTAAAGAAGCATATTCCTTATGCAGTGCTTCCAGCTCCTCTTTAACAGATTTCAGCTCTGTCACGGCAGTTGTATGCCTTGCCTTGGCAACCTCAAGTTGTGCCTTGGCTGCAACACTAGCCTCATCAGCAATACCTTGTTCCATCTCTTCCACCCTTAGTTTAGCAAGTTCTGAGTCTTGCTTTGCCTGACTCTCTTCTGTTTGTGCTCTCTCCAGGTTGAGCTTCAATTCTTCTACGAGTCTCTTAGCGTTGTCCAGCTCCTTCAATACTTTTGATTTCTCTTTCTCAGCCACCTCTGTTTGTCTCTGATACTCAGGAATTTCCTCCTGTGCTTTCTCTAGTTCTTGCTCTACAATCTTGCGTCTCTGCATAGCCAACAGAGGGTTAAAAGATCAATGCAAGCATTGGTACAATCTCTGACTGTCATGGGGGGAAATAATAATATAACTGAATTTTAGTGTGATGTTAGCAGCCAGTTTCGGGAAATTATAGACTAGTAGTCTACTACTACTCCATTATGGACTCTGAAACGTATGGTGAGAAAGTAAGGCCAATAAAGGAAAAAAGCGAGAGATAAAACAGGAAAAATAAGGACTCAAAAGAAATGGCAAAGCAAATGTACCTCAACAGTTTGGATTCTATGGGCCTTCCAATCAACAATTCCTCCAAACTTGGAAACAGCTTCTTTAACTGATTCAAAAGGAGCAGCTGTATCAATAAGGCCTCTGCTTTTGGCACTCACAGGTGAGACAGTGAGTCCAGGTCTTCTTGCAGACATGCTACCAAACTTTAGATTGGGAGATGACGCAACATTGGCACTCTTAGGAGAGTAGGTGCCTCCAGGTTTTGTGACAGGAATTCTGGAGGTCTTTATACTGGGAAGAGAATGCACAGTGGATGGCACCACAAGGTCAACGTTTTTAGAAACAGAATCTGTGATCACAGCATTTGGGATATTTGTCTCTGTTTTGTCGGCTGTAACAGTTGGGGTAGGGGTTGGAGCATCCATTGGAAGATGTTGGTTTTGTTGTAATGGTGCGGCAACATCTTTAGGACCAGAATCTTCCTTCACATGATCCTGAGTAACTGTCTCTAATTTATTGACTATAGCATTTGAAGCATTGGTATCAGCTGGAAGAGGGATATCTGAAGCATGTTCTGCAGTTGATAGTTTCCCGTTTTCTATAGGTGATGAGCTAGAAGCAGTATTATCCATTGGAAGTAGCTCACTTTGTGCCAGAGATGGGCCATCAGAAGCACTTTGTGCAGTTTCTAGGTCTGAACTCTCGTTTGTCAACAAATCACCATCTCTTTCAACTCTATCATGCTTCTCTGGGTTTGCAGGAGCATCCGTACCAGAGTGATCATTTTGATGATTGGATGATGAAGATTCTAGTGGAGGCATTTCTTTTTGTGCAATTTTGACGTCCTCCATTCCAAGAAAGTGGAAAGGAGTGACACAAACGAATCTGCAATCCAATTAGAGAAGAAAAGAGATATAATCTTCCATTGCAATTCTCCAATGCAAATAAAGAAAAATACATCCTAATTAGCAAAGGTCATCAATCCAGTATCTAAAATCACTAGTTACATGTGGCTGAGATTGAACTGCCCAACAATCAAGTATATAGAATTTTTCATCAGCTCATCATTAACATCCTTTCGGTATCCTAAAATTTCAACAATCATATCATTCAAACCTCAAACAGACTGCCATAAGTTCAACCAAAACAAAACTATCATCAGTTATATTCATGTTCATCTAACTGATGTCATGTTTCTGAAAGTCTTTGCCTTTCCCAGTTCGGAACATTCTGGTTGGCTGATGATGCTTGCTCAATAAATTGCGTCACTCAATTTAAACCAAGATAAATTCCAAAAATAATAAAAATTCAAACTTGAAAATCACACAAAGCTGCATGCTTCAATCCGAAGAACCAATCTGAATCCATTCAGCATGAAAAAAATAACATACCTTTAAGGGATTACTCACTTATCCAAAAACAAATGGCAGAGCTCCAATCAGAAACTTAGAACAGAGATTACAGCAACTAACCAGAGTTCGATAGAATGGAAACAATTGGAGGAGAGGCTTAAGCGAAACTAAACTAAACCACAGAAAGAATGAAACATAAAGAGAAAAGAGCGGAGAGACAAACCCGAAATAACTCTGGAAGAAGAGATGAATGGATTGGAATCGCGAAAATTAGAGTTGGCTGAAAAAAGCGACAAAGAATAGTCGAAGAAATCGCAAAGGTAAAAATAGAAGACACACAGAAAGTCTAAAACAAACGGGGATGAGAGAGTGGAGCCTACCTGTTCCTTCTCCTCCTTCTCTTCACACGGGCTCGATCCATCTGTACGCTCTCCCTTCCAGTCTCTAATTTTTTTTAGCTTTTTTTTTTTTTTTTTTTTTAATTTTAGTGTTTGTGGCGAGCTCAAGGCTGTGTGGCTTTCATCAAGTTGATTATTCTGTTCTGTTTTTTTGGGGTTTGACCGAAATCTAGGAAGAGGGAGCACTGTGGTCAGCTCGGCTGAGCTTAAGGCCTTAAGCTGCTCTTTTTGGTCCGGCTACTAAGTACTAACGAAAATATTATTATATAACAGAGGAATTATGTGCTTTGGTAATTAAAGAGGGAAAAAAGCTAATCTTTTTTGGACAAAAGAAGGATAAAAGTAAGGAAAAAATATCAAAAGGTTTTCTTCGGTGTGGGTAAAACTATTGGGAACTGTTTTTAGGTCATCTTTGCTGTTTTAAAAAGAAAAAGAAAAAAAGTTAAATAATTAAGAGTATAGGAAGAAGATAAGATACTCTAATGTTTTTTTTATACAAAAGAAAATAAACTAAAACTAGAGAGAAGAGATACTCTAATGTTTATTTAGGAAAGGTACTTATGATTGTGTCATATTAAAGGTGTGGATGGCTACTAAGTGGCATGTATTTGGTCTTGATCAGTGTGGTTAGTGCATGTTTTGCAAACAAAATATCAATATCATATTACTAGTAAGAATTTAGTTAAGTATTTAAATAAATATTTCAACCTATTAGAATATAGGTTATAGATGGCCCTTCTATTAGGTACACCTATTTTTGGATATTTTAAGGTATATGGCATTACATAAACTTTTCGATCATATTTTAACATCTCCACCGTTCAATTATTAGGTCTTTATGAGTAAATAATTCTTGTAAATTTTCAGCCAAAATTGTGATTGTTAAGGTATAGAACTAGGTTAAATCAAGGGATGGACCGAATCTGTCAAACCTGAACCGTTCATACTTATAAACTTCAATTGCAGTTTTGAAAACCTAAACGATCACCATTTGGCTAAAAATTTATATGCTTGATCTACACATTAAGACCTAAAATCTGAACGGTGGAGATGGTAAAATATGATCAAAAAATTGGTGTAATGCTCTATACCAGAAAATAACCAAAAAAAGGTATACCTGAGTGGAAGGGTGCTGATAGGTTATATAGTAGAATCTTATATTATCTGTTTTTTTTTTTCAAAATTCAATTTTTTTTATCGAGATCACACGGTTTCATAAACACTTCTTAGGCCTAAAGTTTAATTTGTGTCAGAAAATTATGTTAGAATGCTTTATTCTTCTAACCACCAAAAATTCAAAATTTTATCGTGATATATAGTTATGCCATTAGGATTATGGTGTTGTTTAACACAAAAATCTCCCGGCGGACATGAGAGATCTTGCAAACTGTCTATTTTCCTTGATTGTGCTTCGTGCGCTGGCGTGCCACCGTCTCGCGACAGAATGTTGAGTTGTAAGCTAGCGGCTACTAACTTCTTGATAAGTGATTTAGACGAGAAGAGCACCAACCTTGCCTGAATGGATCCTTCTTCCCTAATGACTTAGGACTTGTGGGTTTTCGTGTCTCTAGCTGAGCCATGGAATCGACACTCTACACTCCTCATGATGTAAAGCACAACAATCTCCTTGACGCGGTGTTGAGAACACAAGGGTGTTGCGTCCTTGAATCTTGAAACTCTCACTCTTCCTGGTGACAAGCCTCTTGATCGCCGGTTGCAGGGTTTTGTGTCCTTGAATTGCAAGAATCTCACTCTTCCTGGTGACAACTCTCTTGATTGCCGGTTGCAAGGGTTTTCTTGTGATGAGAAGGATAGTTTGTTGGGAGCAAAATATGTATTTGATCGAGGATCCTTTTCTAATCATTTTTCAACTCTTTATATAGAAGATCGTATATGCGTTCCACTTCAGTTGGAACTCCTCTGGTATCAGTAATTAGACTTACAATACAACTCTAAGTGATCAATATTCTCATCTGATTCTTATCTCTAAGCCTTCCAACAAAATCCTACTCGTTATAGGAAAGGTTAAATAAAAGCAAGCCGCACAAATCATCTTTTAACATTATTTCCTTTGAGCCCATTACGACCTGGACTTGTACACTCCACTCGGACCACTCGCTTAATCCAACCCTCAAAACCCAATAAGAAATATAATATTTCGGGCCCAAACATTACCCCTCAAGCCTTGAGATTAAATTCACTAGTGCAATCGAAAAGGCTTGGTTTACCAAATAATGCGCTGTTGTAGTCAAACGGTAACTCTATACGCAAGCGCCACATCGTCTCCTCCCTTCTGAAAAGTTGCGCCACTTCGGCTGACATCATATAAAAAGTGCATGTTCGCGTCAATCCTCACTTCCAACACAACTCTTTCACTTCTGTACTTTAAACTCTAAGCTTCTCTCCAAAGACAATTTTCTGTCTTATCGTCGCCATCATTCTTCGACTACAATCATGCCTCCTCACAAAGAAAGATACCCAGATCTTACCCAATATGAAGCAAATCAACTCGCTGCTGATATTTGCACTGTTACGACTCGAAGACAACCAGGTGCTACTCTCACTCTCAAAGTCACCTCCAAAGGCACCGGTCGCCCCTTCCTTAAAATGCCAATAAACCCAGAACTCTTCCCCGTGCTCTGTCATCCCTACTGCAACTCAACCCTGGTCTTCCAAGATAACCCGAAAGCCAGTACAGATGGATGGACAAAGAAGGACACTTTCTGCTCAATCGACAAATGGCCCAACACTACCAAAAATGACCGTGCCTAGTACAACAACCGCTGAGAACTGGATCTAATTCGTTGGCAAGCGGCTGGCATTAACCATCTCCTCGACCTATGCTTCTCACTCCCCAAAGGTGGGAGTCGTGCTCCTTTCGCCACTGCATGTGCTTCTGAGATTCAGTGTGCAACTGCTTCCGTCTGCCTTGTGGCGATGTAAGTATTACTTGATCTACGCATTTTATGCTTGATTATTAATGTCTTTCTCTCTACATTTTTGCTTTGTTTTGTGCTTAGTAAATATGTTTCTAACTTGTTTTATGTTTTTAGGTAGAAAATAAAGGAGAAATAATAAAGGAGACGATTCGGAGCAAAATGTGTGCTAAGGAAGACGTTCCTAAACTCCGAAGAATAAATGGTCACGTGGAATTACATGGAGCTATGCAGGGAGTGTACGTAATTGCATGGAGGATAAATTAGTGATGCATGCATGGCATGAAGTTAATTGATGGCATGAAGCTTAATTAGATGAGATGAAGAATGATTAAGCATAATTGCATGAAATGATATATGCATGGAACGGCATGCATAATGGATGGTTGATGATTGGTTTAGCAATTTAAAGATTGAAACGGCAGAGCAAGTGGTGGTGGTGCAAAACGGAGGTATAATTGCAAGCAAATGGCTGGTACAGTTTTTGTAATTGCACAACGGATGCTTAATTGAGTATAACGGAGGCTTAATTGCAAGCAAATGGTTGAAACGGCATGATGTTAAATGGCTGGAACGGTTTTTCTAATTGGTTGGTACGGTTTTGAGCAAATGGAGAGCTTTCATGCATGACTGTACATGCAAAGGAGGAGTTCTCAAATCATCTCCTATATAAGGAGAGCTTGGGGAAGAGAAAAGGGGATCACACATTCTAGGAGCCGAAGCTCTGTCCTCACATCAACTCATCTTACACTAAGCAAGAAATTTGCCCTAAAACCGAAACACCATCTCCACCACCTTCCAAACTATCCTTCCTTCACCCGTGACTATCCTTTGCTCGACTTGGCTGGGATTCTTGCGTCTCTATCATCACCAAGGTGCGGCTATACTTGAAGATTGCGGAGCGAATATCCCTCGGATCCAAAAGTGTAACCATGTCTTGTACTTTATTTCGGTTTTTGTGTATTATTTCGAACCTACTTGTAAAGAGAACAAGTTTTGATGTATGGATGTTTATTTTCAGACTTGTTTGATGCCTTCCATGTGTTTGCAACCCTAGGTTCGAATATGCATGCTAGCATACCTACCCCTAATGCGTTGGAGTTTGTATGGATGATACTCGATTTGGTTCATCCTTGCATGTTTCAATGAACTAATCAAAGATAAAATTGGACTTAGGAAGTTCACTCGATTTGGTTGCTTCTTATTTTCAATGTATGCATGTGTGCATGTCTTAACCTTGGCTGGAAATTTCGTAGGTACCAAAGGAGGAAGAGGTAAACGGTTTCAAGTGACTAGATGTGATGATCACTTGTAAATAATAGATTTAGAATCTTATTTTCGGCTGGATGCATGTTTAGGATTATGTGTTCTTGATTGTTTGCTTGTCTATGAGTTTAAACATGTTAGAACTTGTGATTTCTTGATGTGTTTCTAACCATTTTTCTTGTTTAATTTCGTAGATTATAGAAAACAAACCAACTTTGCACCCCCCTTTATAACCTAGCATAGTTATGCATGCACCCTCAATCCCCGGTTAAGAACGATCCCTACTTATCAATGCTACATCAACAAAGAAGGGTTTTAATTGTATTCGTGTTTGATTAAGTGTTTAATTAAATTCTTGAAAAGATGCGAATCATTACTCTCCTGGATTTCTATGTTTTATTTGGAGTTCCTATAGCCAACCCTGTCTGGAAACAAGGTGACCATATAGAATGCACCATTCACGCTGATTCACTCCCCCCCCCCTTCCCCTTTCATACTCTGCGTGGACCAACAATTTCATCAACGACCAAACTGATCAAGGAGGCATAGCTTTCCTTGAATTCTAGTTGTCCAAATATATCTTCTGCCCCTCTTCCTAAAATGTCAATAAATGTTGGACCAACCTCGTCGAGCGTCTCTTTGAGGGCACTAAGTTGAGTCTTGCACAGTCCATCCTCGCCAGCATCTACCACAACCTAAGATGGATTGTGCTCTTGCGACTAGACCTCAGCCAACCAAGACCACTCTGGATGGTAGAGCTCTGGCTTCGAATGTACTTCCCCATTTTCCGTCATCCCGAAATCCTACCATTCAAGAGAGACGTAATTATGGGTAAGACTCTGGCGACCACCAACTCCTTTGATGGGTGGACTTACCAAACATGCTTCGATGCCTTTTGCTCGCATTCGGAGTTTCCTGATGCTGCGTCAATACCAATCTGAGCTGTAACTTCCCTTAAGACCTTGACACCAACTTTCTTCCTTCGCCAGAATAAGACAACAAGGCGAGACTCATTTTTCTTTAGAGCAACACCTGTGGCAACCTACTGGTTCTTGATCCTTTTACACCTGAGCATGAACTATACTCCCCGAACCACTTCGCTAGGAAACTTGGGCTATCCCAGTGTACCCCTATGCCTCTTGTTTGCTCAGTGAACCGCTACAGCATCTGGCGAGCCACTTCTCGTCCAAACCCTACTGATTTGATTGACGCTCACAATGGCTTCCCACTGGTAATACTTCTTGAACAAGATTTTGAACGTCCTATTGCACCATCCCTTTACATGACTACTAGCTACCTAGCTTGGAAAGCCTAATTCTGAGACGGGATCCGACGCAAACCACCACTAGCCCTTTTTTCTGCCATCTTCCGTAACTTTAAGAAGCAGTTTACGGACGACTCTGATTGGCAACTGCTATGCATGGTCCATGAAGACACTGATGACACCCTTTGGCCAGTGGTACCTAGCTTTACTTACTTTTTCCTTGCTAAACTTTTGACACTGATGTTGGTGACATTTCTTCCTTATTCTAATTCACCTTTCCTTTGTTGGATCTAACAATATTCTGAAGAACCTGAAGCCCAAGATGCAGCTGTCGATGAGGAGCCTCGCCAGAGGATGGAAAAAGAATAAGAAGAACTCCCATGAGCTGTAAGCATTTCATTCTCCAAATGCCTCACCATTTTAAGCCTTCAAAGAATATAGCTGTTCTGTTCTATTTCAGCAATCTCACTAGCAAACTCGAACTGGCTCACCAGCTGATGGTTCCATTAAACGTAAACAATGCCGCCGCAAGGTCACCATTGAGGATGACTTGGAAGAAAAAGTGGTACAAGATGAACCTCCTCGCCAAATAACAACCGAGCCTATACCCTCTTTTGCAACAACACATCCCTCATCATCGCCAGAGACCCAGCCTACCGTTGATGTCCCGCCGCCACAGACTGATGATGTCTCTGCCGAGCAACCACATGAGTTGGTTGAACCCAACCTCTCATCTTCTCTCAAGGTAATATAACTCCGCTCAAATCTTTTAACATCCTATGCAACATTCAGTTACACCATTACACTTCTAAATGTTCATTTCCCTTAGGATTTGTTCATCATTATTGATGAGAGTGCCGCCCTCAACACTGAAGCTGTTATTATTGAGAACATTCCTGATCTTCCTGTGAACACCCCTGATCCGCCCATCTCTAAACTTGCTCCACACGCCAGACTACCCTAATACCAGTATTTTCTGGATTTTGCTGATGAAGCTGAGGAGCAAGACACCACAAATGAAGGTGGAGCTGCTTCTTTCTCTTATCATTCTATGCATTACACTCCGGAGGAACAACAAGCCATGGCGAAAGGGCACATAGTGCCTATTTCCAATTCAGAGTCCGAGAGCGAGCCTAACACAACTTTGGAGCAAGTAGTACTTGATATTCTTCGCTCGCCTAAATCATATATGCTTGGCGAGCCTAAGGTATGCTCACTATAACAACCTTCTTCTTTTTACATACTGCATCACCACTTATTCTAAATCAAATGTTTTCTAACAGACATCCTGGCCTCAAGCTTCATCTACTACTTCCGGTACTCAGCCCGCTTTACTAGGATGGTCAACTCCTACCACTATCGTCAAAGCAGCCCCCAGCAACCAAGAAACATCTCCTTGGGCCTCATCATCTTCAGGCCCCGCTAGCCAAGTAGCTGCTCTTCGAGACCAAGTTTTGAGCTTGGAGGAACTTTCCACCAAACTCGATGTTTTGAGTCTCATTCCAGCTAACATCGCTCTTTCTCGAGCCAATCTAAAAAAACTCTCTCAAGCCAAGTTGGATTCAATTGAGAATAATATCAGTACTCTGGATAGAGTCAGAGACCTGAGAGAAACTGTCCCTAGTGAACTCTTCCATACTATCTCTGAATTCAAGCAAGATCTTTGCAAGCTTCACAAACTATATACCCATCAAGATGACTTAAAGTACAGAGTGGACCACAAACATGAGGTGGTAGCCGAGATGGCCCATCAATTGCAACAAGATCGAGGTCGAGTTCAGGAATTCCTAAAGAGCACTTCAACCAAAAGAGAAGCTCTAGCCTCCAAGGAAGCTGAACTAGCAATTCTTCAAGATGAAGTGAAGCTCTTGTGGGCTGATGCTAGTTTTACTCATGTTAGCACTCAACAACTTATGGATGAAAGCTTTGGTCAAGCGAACCGACTTGCTGAAGCCAAGGATGATGCTTTAGAGCTCTTGGACTCATATAGCTTGGCTTGGAAAGACTTCGAGCTCTTCAAAGTAGAGTTGAAAAGAAAGGCTCTCCTGTTATAGTTTTTGGGCCGCTTGGTATTAAGCTCAACGTCTTGTATTTTTGTGAACCAAAACATAATTTAATTATCTTGGCACTATTATGATCCACTTAGATTCTGAATCCATTAATGGGCCTCAGATATAGGTCTGCTAAGAACAATCCAATAGTAACTAGTCTGCTAAAGAATTTACCTACCTTTTTACTGTTGTCACTCGACCTTTCCAGTCAAACTCCTTCTTGAATGACACTCAACTCAAATTTGAAATCCCCGAACTTGCCTGTCTCATCTGTCAAATCTTAACCCATACGTTTAACTGCCCAAAAAATCTCTAATTATGGAACCTTTATCTCGAGGTAGATAGACCGTCTTGTTGCTCAATCCCCTAGAGACACGCGTCCTTCATCAATGGCTGTGTTTTATCCCGAGAATTTTTACCGCTCTATTTGGACGTAACAGTTCAATATTTACTGCTCATTCTTTGCACCTATGCATCCCTTCAACCTTCTCGTTCGATGAACTCCAACCCGTTGTATTTGCTCTGGTTCTAGCCTGAAAAGAATCCTCCATATATAATCTTCCCACACTATGAACCTTAGATAGTGATATCCATGTCCAAATCTAGGTAGATAGTGATATCTATGTCCAAATGACTCCTTGGCAAAGTCATCTTAAGTATATATAGGGTGACAAAGTCTAAACGCCGGGGATGACTTTGCCTTGGCTTCCTCGCTAGCAACTGAAGCTTTTGTGTGCATAGAGGCTGCAGGTCCATGAACGCAGATGTTCTGACTAGGAAAGCTAGGGAGTTCAATTCAGGGAAGCACATGACAACTTGCTTCCAGTGCTCTATTTGGGCTGCTGAACTAGCTTCCTTGACTCTCCAACTCCTTATTCTTTTGTCTCTTGAGGTCCTTCTCCATCTTCTAGTGGAGCTTCTGGTCCTCACGACATCTTCATTTTCCTGTTCCATGTATGCATATTTAATCTGCGTGCCATAGAGACTGGGTATTAACTGTTTGAGAAATTGGGGGAATAGACATCATTTTTTCCTTTTTGTTTCTTTTGTCAACTGTAGCCTATCTTCATATAGTATCAGAGCTTAATGCCGTAAAGCCTTTGTAATCTTGTGTTTTAATGTAATCTGCTTGCGTTTAAAGAAAAGAATTTCTCTCTACAAAATGTTGTTCGCATTGATAAACTCAAACACTGTTTGTGTATAAAAAGTACACTTATGCATTTGGCCACTGAAGTTGGCGAGTACAGATTAACAACTAAATATTGACAAAAGATTTAAGCACAGAAATTGGCTGTAAAAAGTTGAGAAAATTTCACCACAAAAGTTAGCCACAGAAATTGGTCTTGTAGCTAGAAAAGTCTCTACGTTATGCCCCTTCAGTCTATTCAGGCGAGGAGTTGCTTTGGAGCCTATATGGACTGGATTACTCCATGGCTGGCGGGTCACCGTACTCCCATACTGGTTGCAAATATGGCTTGAGAAAATGGCCATTTATGGGGTTAGCATGGATTATACCATCTCGATCGCGCAAACGAACAACGTCATTTCCTTGAATACGATCAATAATGTATGAACCTTCCGACTTTTTCGACCATTTGGCTCGTCCATCGATCTTCTCGCTAATTGGAAGTATCACTCTCTAGACCAAGTCTCCTTTTGCAAAACTTTTGCCCCTTGTGCACCTGTCATAAGCACGTGATACTCTTTGTTTTTCGACGTAGAGGTTGTCATAAGCCTCCAAACGTTTATCATCTAAATCCTCAAGCTCCTGCCACATCGCCTGCACATAATCCTCGCTAATCAAATTGTGTTGTTCCATGATCCTCATGAACTGAAAATTGATTTCTAATGGTAGAACTGCATCGTGGCTGAACATTATTGCATAGGGAGTCATTCCGGTGGGGCTTTGTTTACTTGTTCGGTATGCCCATAATGTGTTAAATAAATCTTCATGCCATAAGTGGGCATTGCTAGCAAGCATTCTCTTTAGGATATGTATGATGATGTTATTGCTTGCCTCAGCTTCAGCGTTGGATTGAGTATAATTCGGGGTAAAATGAAGAAAATGTATCCCTAAGTCTTTCATTAGGTCATCTGCCTCGCCAGACATGAAAGTTGTCTCTCAGTCTGATACAAAACATTCTGGAATGCCAAATCTACAGATGATATCTTCGAACAAAAACTGGCAAATGGTTTTTGCGGAGGCCACTTTTAAAGGCCTAGCCACCACCCATTTGGTGAAAAAGTCAGCCACGACAATGATGAACTTGTGTCCTTATGATGAATGAGGATGAATCATCCCGATTAAATCTAAAGCCCATCCTCGTGCTGGCCAAGGCTTGATGATTGGTTGTAAAAGGATATTGGGCATATGGCTTATTGGACCATGTGCTTAACACTCTTCAGAACCTTTGGTGAATGTATTGCAGTATTTGAGCATTCTTGGCCAGTAGTAACCATGACGTCGTAATAGCCATCTCATATTTGGACCAGCTTTATGTGCTCATACTACCCCTAAGTGTACTTCTACCATTATTCGCTTGCATCACGTCTATATACGCATCGTAATAACAAACCTTCTTCTCCTCACCTGTACAACGCATCATCTTTGAGCACCTAATTGAGAGCCAGAAACCAGATCCGCTTATCTGTCGGTTCGTTAGGGTTTGGAGATATGAGATGATGGGCTGTCTCTAATCTATGTCTATATGTTATGATGTACCATTCATTATTTTCTTCTTGTGGAGCAAAGAAAGAAGGAAGTGTTCATCGCTCAACTTTTAGAATCCGTTCGCGTACTCCATCCTGAAGGCTTAACCCCATTGTGAGCTGTGCTAACTTGTTTGCTGCATAATTCTCCTCGTGAGGATTATGACTCAATTCTACCTCAGTAAACAACTTGAGTAAATCATAAGCTCGCTTGGCGTAAGGCTCTAACACTGGACCGACCTTATACTTTTTCTCGAGTTGCTTAATCACCAAAAGGGAATCCCCATATACGTACATGTCTATAATTTCCATATCCAGCAAGAGCTCTAATCCTATGATAAGTGCCTCATACTCTGCTTGGTTATTCGTACACTGGAATTCCAACCTAAAAGAATACAAGAAAGCTTGGCGACGTGGGGTAACTAGGGTGACTCCTGCTCCAGTCATGGTGCTAGTACTTGAGCCATTGAAATATAAACACCACGGGGTAAGATCAATACGAGCCAAGTCCAATTCTGGGCCTTCGTGAGCATCAATCTTCGGATGATGGGCAAGAAAATCAGCCACTGCTTGGCCCTTTACTGCCTTTTGTGGCATATACTGTAGTGAAAATTCAGAAAGTGCTAAGATCCACTTCTCAATCCTGCCCCTTAGTATTGGCCTTGATAACATATACTTCACAAGATCAGTCTGTACAATTATGCAAGTAGTGAAAGATAGCATATAGTGCCTCAACTTGCATCCTGAAAAATACAAGGCCAAGCACAATTTTTCCATTGGCGAGTATTGCGTTTCACAATCTGTCAAAGTACGGCTAAGATAAAAAATAGCACACTCGACCCCCGCCGTATCGTCTTGAGCTAATAGACTTCCAATAAAATATTATGTAGATGATATATACGGCTTAAGAGGGACCTTTGGTCTTAGTGGTACCAAAATCGGTGGATTCGCCAAATATGCTTTGATGGTATCAAAAGCCTCTTAATGAACAGGCTTCCATACTTGATTTTGCAACTTGAGTAAGGGTGAAAATGATTGTGTCTTCCAAGCTGCATTTGCAATAAATCACCTAAGGAAGTTTATTTTTTCCAATAGTCGTTGTAACTCTTTCTTATTCTTTGGCCAGACTGCATTTAGGATTGCTTCATTCTTATCATCTGGGACCTCGATTCCCTGTTGATGGACAAAGAAACCCAAAAAATCTCCTGCTTGTACCCCAAAGACGCATTTGGCTGGATTCATCTTCAACTAATGCTGTCTCATTCGAACGAACACCTGCCTCAGGTCTTCGGTATGGTCTGTCTTGCACTTCGTCTTGACTACCACGTCATCGATATAAACTTCCATGGATTTCCCTATGAGGTCATGAAATATTAAATTCATATCACGCTGGTAAGTGGCACCTGCATTCTTGAGTCCAAATGGCATATCCATGTACTCAAACACTCATGCAAAACCTGGATACCGGAATGCTGTCTTATTCCTATATGCTTCTGCCATTGGGATTTGATGATATCCAGCTGTCGCGTCCATGAATGATAACATCTCATGGCGGACGACTGAGTCTACCAACAAATTAGCTACTGGCATCGTGTATGCATCCTTCAGAGTTGCATTGTTAAGGTCTCGGTAATCAACACAGACTCGCATCTTCCCATTCTTCTTCTTTACCGAGACCACGTTTGAAAACCACGCGTTGTATTTGGCTACTCGAATAATCCCTAGTTTAAGCATTTTTTCAATCTCTTCCTTGACTAGAATTGTTGTCTCAATGTTCAGACGACGCATCTCTTGCTTCACAAGTTTCTTGCCTTCTAAGATAGGTAAATTATGGCACACTAGGTCTGGCGACAGCCCTGGCATGTCTTCGTACTTCTCTGCAAAACATTCTGCATATTCTTTCAACAATTCAATGAGCCTCTGTCATTCTTCTGGCTTTAGGAAGGTACATATAGCCACAGTCATTGGTTCTTCCGAAGTCCCGAGATTAATCTTTTCGATGGGATCCTTAACTTTAGGAGGTGTGTCATTTAAAGCTGCTGGAGCTAATTTGATTTCCTCCTCTTCATCTGACTCGTGCAGTACGTCATCATCTACGTACTCCAATGCTGCAATCATTGGAACACTCTCGTAGACTTGACTCTCCATTAAAAAATTGTGGAATCGTTCATACAGGGAGTAGCAAGCCTCGGCCTCTATGCTTGATAAATATTATAACATTTGAATGGTCTAAGTGGTATCTCAATGGTATAGGGTCGGTGACTGTCCTCGCCTACTTGGATCATACATCATTGAGCTAATTCAGAGGCCGTTACACCGACTTGGTTGCCCCTGTTATCGATGTCGCATACCTCTAGTGGTCGAAGGTCACTGTTGTAGTAACTGGCATCCAAAGCACTAGTAGATATGGAGTAAGGATGAGAATCATCGTCAATAACTTCTGCCTCGCCTAACTCCATATTCCAAAGCACCATTTGTTGATAAAGAAAAGAGGGTACACAATAGCTTCTGTAGATCCAATCTCATCCCAGGATTGCGTTATATGGTGTTGTACAAATCAACTTGAAAACCACACCTCGGAAACTAACCATTTCCGGAAACATATAACTCGATACAAAATAATCGACGTAAACTCCCCAAACTCTCCACATAAACCCTCGACTAAAAATCTGGCTTCCAAATCAACTCGAAAACCTCAAGGCGATGATCGGGGTGCGATTACGAGTAAAACGACATAAAAATCATCAAATTCCAAAAAGTCAACAGGTCGCTAGAGCTCCGCCGTTGATCGCCGGCGACGGCGACGGCGTGCCGTCAACAGGAGGAATTTCCCGGCGACCAAGGCCCCAAAATGTTCTCCTCTTCAAGCCAAGCATCTTTCCCAAAGGGGTCACCACCATCCAGCCACCACCGTGGCCGAAAATCAGCTCGAAAGCTACGAAACCCAAACCGGCCAGAAAACTTTCTCCGGCAAAAACCACTACCGTGAGGCCATCTCGGCCTCCCAACTTCAAGGGGTCTCCTCCCTACCTCAAACCCAACATTTTCCACTAAAAACCCCCCTCGGAAAGTCGCCGGAGCGCCACCCCCCAACGATCCCGATTCCGGCAAAATTTTCAAGGATTTCAACTAGCTCGTTCTCCCTCAAATCCAAACCAATTTCCAAAATTCCAAGTTCTAAACAGTTGCAAATCAAGAGAGGAATCGATTCATACCCAAATCGGAGCCGGAGGTGGCCGAAATCGTGAAGTCCGACGGCAATAGTTCGCACACGCGCGGTGGAGCTCTGGTCAACGAAAGTCAACGATCAACTCTTGGTCATACTACGGTCAAACTTCCCGAATAGTGTTTTCGACAATTTTTCGACTATTTCTAATATTTATACTCGCGGCTCGATATGATCGATAGTCCAAAACGGATCACATCCACGTTTCGGATAACTCAAATACAAACGGATAAACACGACGAAACTCCGCGATTTCAAATATTCATAACATATTCCTCGGTCATCGAAATAACTATCCAGAGCCTCCCACGAACTCAAAATCACGCGTACAATAACTCTCGTGAAGAGACTCAACTTAAATTCTCGCCCGATAATTAAGTCGTGAATTGAACCGCCAAATCAATTAACTTACGGAAAACTGTGATTACGCGTAAACTCGTGGATTAAGCCGATTACTATACTGATTCTATTTCGAGTCGTCACACTCGTGTTCTTGCATCTCTTCCTCCTCGTCTTCTCCATAGTCTACTAGTTCCTCGTTGTTGCCCTCGATACCTTCTTCAGTCCTCTCAGCGTCCAGATCTGCATCGTCAGTGATATCTAAGGTGGCAATGTGTTGCACTTGATCCTTAGGTATAGGTTCTAATGTAGTCGGTTGAAACAAACCAGAACTTTTCTTTCCAGGGGTAGGAAATGACTTGTCCAAGCTAGCCTTTTTCTTCTTTTCTTCGTCAATCAAAGGCTTTGGCCTTCAACAAAGACCATTTGCTTCGTTTATCATGACATGTCCCCATGCAACCTCCTTAGTTTGTTGAGGGCTCTTCAATGATGGTGTAGCTTCCTCAGCAAAGTGGAGACGTTGCCTAACCACTTTGTATTTCCTTGGGTTGAAGGGGAACCTCGGGTACAGGTTTCGGTGTCTTCTGTCTGGCCCATAACTCTGGGTTACGGTTGAAGACACTTGGCTTGGCTGCTCGGACTTTGGTCTCGCGAGATTTCTTCCTAAAAACAACGAGGGGATTAATCGCCAAGGCATTCAGATGCCTCTGCAACTGTTCTGGGGTGTACATCAACTGTTCTTCCTGCACCAAACCCATCTTCAGTGCCTCCAGAGCTCTCTTAGCTTCTCATAAGCACTGTTCCAAATTGCGCCTCCTGCTCGGAGTTACTTTCACTGTTTTACCTTTCTCCTTTACATACCGTACGTTTTCCTTAATGATATTTCTTGGAGCTGGTGGAATATATGGCTTGGCGAGTGTGTCAATTGCAACGGTTTCAGATTTCTTTAATCTGCCTGTCTTCTCTACAGCTCTCCTTCGCTTGAAGGTTTGGGAATTCCTTTGACTCAGCTCCCTTAAGCTACTTGGCTGATAGTGTTCAGGCGTTGAGATCAACTCTGGACAGACTTGGACTGCTTCCTTTAATTCCTCATACGTGATCTTCAGCCCACAATGGAACTTGCAACGAGAACACAAAGCCACTGACGATTCTTCCTTCGGGTCGACCTTCTCCTTTCCTTTTCATGTATTTTCTTGTTGTTTCCTTGAGGTACCCTCACTACTAGTCTGAAGGTCGAGAGTTGGTTTCCTTTTGTTTGGGTTGTCCCTTGGCAGCTCTATCATTCTAACCATTAACGCCTCCTCAATCGTAAGATTTGGCGAGGATGCTGCAATCTGCACTTCTCCCTCGTCTATCCACTGCTAAATCTTATACATCAGTTTAATGCAATCATTAGTGGAGTGATGTCCCCATTTGTTATGGTATCGGTAGTGAGGTAGATCTTTTATATCTTCAGGATCTGGGTCTGGAGTGCCCCAATTATCTGGCACCACTGTTATACCCGCTTGGAGAAACTCTTCAAAAATATTTGCTCTTCTAGATGCGTCGTATGTAATCTCGGCTCACCTGGGTTGGAAAAATGCGATATTTCGCTTGGGCTTAGGCTTTCGCCTTGATCTTCTCCATCGTCGTGTTGGCCCAAGTGCATCGCGAGACGGGGAAGTTACTGGAACTGTAATGAAAGGGGGTGGTGTGTTAGGATGCCATTCTACCACCCCTTCTTGGCTAACTATGATCACTTCCTGGTCAATTAAACCCTGAATTCTATCCTTCATAGCAGAGCACGCTTTTGTTTGATGTCCAAATGTGTTATGAAACCTGCAAAAATGCTCGTCTGGCCTTTTATATTCTAGATGTTTTAGCTTGAATACTGGCCAATAAACGATAAGTTTCATCTCTTGCAATCCGTCTACGACTTCTTCCCACTTATCTTGTGGAAAAGCATAATGCGAGTGGATTGGTTCATTCTCTTCTTTTGCTCCTATTACAAAGCTTATGGTTAACGACCAATCGACATTCACCATGTTTACCTAAGGCGCCGAGAATGGTTGAGAATCGACTAGGGAGGCTATCTTGAAAGCTCCTTCTAAACCTAATTGTCCTTCATTAATCCACTTCTGGATTTGATCTTTTAGCTTGATGCAGTCTTTGGTCATATGATTCCATGTGCCATGGAACTTACATTACTTCTTCCCTTATAATTTTTTGGCGCTATGCAATGTGCCGAAGTCTGTCTTGGCGGCTCACATACTGAAAAGCTTGTCTAGTATTTCATGAGCCATGTTGACATCATATGTGTATGTCTCGAATTTTGGCTTTGCAAAAGCCACTGTTGAGAGCTTTATATGACCTTTTCTCTTCTGAAGCTTATGGGGTTTCAATACTTTGTTCACTGCTAACTTGACAGCACCCACTTGTTCTTCTTCAGATTTTGATTCTTGTTCAACTGGATCCTCTATATAAGCCACAGTTCTTGGCTTGTGTTTATCGTAAGACCTTGATACATACGTTCCCTTTGATGAGTTACGTTTGTTGTCACACTCTTTCATGACATTGTGAGCTTTCGTAACAGCCATAATAAGCTTGTTTAGGGTAAGATACCTGTTGTTGAAAACCAAATTGTAGTACTGATCTTCCAAGTCATTGATGGCCATTTCAACAACTGCATCTTTTCCTAATGGGGTTCTGCATAAATTGTACTCAGATCGAAAACGGTAAAGGAAAACTATTGGTGTTTCTAATGAGGATTGACTCATAGCCGCTAGCTTTCCGATGCTGGTTTCTGGTCTCGTTGTCCCAAAATGGTCTATGAACAATGCTTCCATTATTTACCATTCTGTGATGGACCTTTTCTCCAGACCTGTATACCAGATGAGGGGTTATCCAGATAGAGATGAACCGAAGGTTCTCAATTTGAGCTCTTCATCTTCAGCATATTGCCCTAGCTGCAGGGTGAAGTATACCAAATGTGTTGCTGCATTGGCATCATCATCCCCTATAAAGGTCTGGAAGTTGATTGGTTTGTAATGTCTTGGCCATTGCCAAGCCTTAGGGTCGCCTTTCTGGATAGGCAGGAAAAGAGTTTCATGCAGCTCGTGTGCTTTGGCGATGTGAATATCACACTCATCCATAAACCTTTCTAAGCGATCTTCTCATGCAGCCGGGAAAGCCTCTGCTTACCGTGTTCTCCTGGTGAGATCGGAGACAGACTTAGTAAGGGCTGAAATGTCTCTCTCCACTCTCTAAAATTGCTTGGCCACCGCTTTGGCCTGCATCATTAGGTTTGAATCTAGGGTATGCATGATCTCCGCATGCATCATTTCTTAACCCTCCGTGAGGGTTGCTATTAGAACCTTCAGTAGCTCCTGATCCTCCAGGCCCTTATTGTATTCCAGCCTTAGAGCTTTGATTTCGGCTATCGCCGTGTCTGTCTTCTCGCTATTGGAAGCGAGCAGGTCTGCTTGCTCTTCAAACCTTCGCTCGATGGATTCAAAGTAACCTCCGAGTTGTACGTCCCGCTTAGCGTCGTACACTCGATATTCTTCGTAACCTAAGTGATTAATATCACCTTCGCTCAGGAAGTTGATGTTCATACTTGAATGATGTTCTGCTCTGAAGATGATGTCAACCACCTTCTCGGATAGTGAACGACACTTAGAAGAAGTGTGTTCTCGATACTTCGGTTGTGGGATTTTGCGACACTGAGGGTACTCCTTTTTATATTGGTCCCCAATTGTTCTCTTAGAGACACTAAAAGCTTGTTCCACTGGGCGTGCCAAAATGTTTAAACCCAAAATCTCCCAGCGAACTTAAGAGATCTTGCAAACTGTCTCTTTTCCTCGATTGTGCTTCGTGTGCTGGTGTGCCACTGTCTCGCGACGGAATGTTGAGTTGTAAGCTAGCGGCTATTGACTTCTTAATAAGCAATTTAGACGAGGAGAGCACCAACCTCGCCTGAATGGATCATTCTTGCCTAATGACTTAGGACTTGTGATTTTTTGTGTCTCTAGCTAAGCCACGAAAATCGATGCTCTACACTCCTCCTGGTGTAAAGCAAAGCAATCTCCTTGACACTGTGTTGAGAACACAAGGGCGTCGCGTCCTTGAATATCGAAACTCTTACTCTTCCTGGTGACAAGCCTCTTGATCGCCAGTTGCAGGGTTTTGCGTCCTTGAATCGCAAGAATCTCACTCTTCCTAGTGATAACTCTCTTGATCGCTGGTCGCAAGGGTTTTCTCGTGATGAGAAGTATAGTTTGCTAGGAGCAAAATATGTATTTGATCGAGGATTCTTTTCCAATCGCTTTTCAACTCTTTATATAGAAGATCGTATCCGCGTTCCCCACTTCACTTGGAACTCTTCTGGTATCGATAATTAGACTTACAATACAACTCTAAGTGATCAATATTCTCATCTGATTCTTATCTCTAAGCCTTCCAATACAATCCTACTCATTATCGGAAAGATTAAATAAAAGCAAGCCGCACGGATCAGCTTTTAACATTGTTTCCTTTTAGCCCATTACGACCTAAACTTGTACACTCCATTTGGGCCACTCGCTTAATCCAACCCTCAAAATCCAATAAGAAATATAATACTTCGGGTCCAAACAGGTGCAATGGTACATTTGTTTTTAGTATCATTCCTTTAAATACAATAAATGAAAATTTGAAAATTTTCCTGAATGAGCAGACAGTATAGGCAATTAAACCAGAAGATTCAGACAAGAAATAATAAAATCATAAGATACAAAATAAATAAAGACACCACCACCGGCCACCATGGCTGATGTCTTTAGTACGTTTACTGTTTCCTTACTTGCCTGGTGAGTGACGAAATGACTTTTTTGACCTCTTTACCGTATCAGACTATTAATTACGTCCTAATTACGCGACTGACGTGAACAAATGGCATGTGCAGTATCGGAAGGAGCAGTCGCAGAGAGGCCCAACGGTCCAAAACACCAAAGTCCAAACCACATAAGGATGGTATATTTTTCTGATAGTGATGTCAGAGGTTAAATTTAATTAATATGAATCATAAGTTCCTAACCCGAATTTAAAAATGATTTGATGGCCTGCAAGCGTTTTGTTTATTTAAATTCTAAACTAGTTGGGAAATTAGGACCATAGTGGGATTAGTGGCTAACGTACATTGTACAAATCAAAGTCCAAATCCAAAGTCCAACATTATCCATCCCACTTATCCGAGTGTGAGAGGCAGCAACGGATCGGAACTGGCCCGGAAACGAGAAGAAGAAGAAGACGGCTAAGCATGTAGTTAGTTTGGGATCTGTGGAAGGACCTTTCCTTAAATTTATCTCATTGTTGCCGGTGCACTTGTAAATCACACCTTGAAACTTGAAACTTGAAAGCAGCTCATTTGATCGAAAACATTGTCTATAACTCGGGAAATTAAGATCCTGAGTCCAGATCGACGAGGAAGGAATCGAAGGTAAAAAAAGAGAGGGAGTAATGCCCTAGGTCAATGGCTTCTTTTGTTTTCTGGGATGAAGACACACTACTGGAAAGTGCTGGAAGATCTTAATCATGTGCTTACTGCTTGGTTATCGCTTTAATCATGTTGTCTCAACAATTGGTAATCATGCTTTTGGCAGTTGCAACCACGATGATGGGCTCATGGGCTCATCATGGCTGACATATATATATCTGCTACTTTTGTCAGGGTGTGTGTGTTGGGCTTCTTGCGTGAAAGAATGGGTGCAAAGAGCCCATGACATAAGCATCTCTCTCTCTCCGATTAAAGAAGCTTAATACTCAAGTCACTTAATGGTAGTTGGATTATTGTAGCCATTAGTAATCAAGTCCTTGTATGTCAGTCATACCTCTGATCGTTCTAGGGGACCAATGAGTTTCCTATAGAAATGAGAGACTTTAGTTGGTACACCTAAAGTCCTAAATCAGTGTTGCTCAGCCATATCTTTCAATATATATCCTATCCCTTTCCCTTAATTAGCTAGTCTCTATTATTCCCAATCAAACCTTGCCTTGCACCCAAATCAAATTGCTGAGTTGTTTTCCATAATAATATATTGCGACGACCGACTCCATCTCAAACCATTTTTACCACCAACAAGTCGTGCAATTGGCAACTTTAATTTTCTTTCTATGATATAGATCGATGTATCCATCTTGACATTCGAGGGAGCTATCCATCTCATAATTGTACCATAACACTCTCATTATAGAACAAGTTCGTTCAATGTCTCCTGATGTGGACGGGAAAACTATAATAGAAAGTTAATGGCTCCTGATTCAATTACACATATGATAGTTTGTTGTAACCGACAATAATTAACAGCTCCCCATTTAGCATAGAAATACTACCAAGTACATCCTAATTGATCAGCTTATGTGAAATGTAAACATAGGGGTTTTCTGAAAAGAGTGGCTCAGAAGGGTTTTTTTCTCGTTTACGTAAGATCTGTCACACCTGTAAGTTATAATTTATAATTTAAACGAGAATAACATCCCACATATGGTATGAACATAGGGGATTATGTATATTAGTAAAATACATTCGGTTTTATGAACAAAACGAACAAAAAAATTAACAAAAAATGGAAAAAAAAAATT
This sequence comes from Geum urbanum, assembly GCA_946800695.1. Taxonomy (NCBI): domain Eukaryota; kingdom Viridiplantae; phylum Streptophyta; class Magnoliopsida; order Rosales; family Rosaceae; genus Geum; species Geum urbanum. The sequence goes on from OX327002.1 coordinate 62,401,485, forward strand.
ACAGAATTCTAATCGTCTTCCACAAGGTGTTTCCGTCTAGGGTCTGTAATATTGAGTTTCCAGTTCTGATTAGGAAACCTCATTATCCTAGCCTTCCTTCTCTCCCAGTTCAAATCATTCTTCCTCTGCTTCGTCAACCTACAGAAGCTCTGCAACTTTTCGTCCAGCCTATCGTGAACCTCCCACCACCTCCGGTGCGCCACGTCGCTCGCGTACACGTAATGGTCCAGCATGTCCCAGTTACAGTCGTAGTCTCTGTAACACAGCCACGGCTTCCACCCCAAGTAATGTATCGAGTAGAGCACCGGCGGGTCCGCCCCGAACAGCCCGTTCTTGACGCTCTGCTCTATCGTCGTGTTGGCCCAGAAATTCTTCAGGTAGTTCACCCTCCTGGGGAGGCGGTGCCACCACACAAAGATCTCGTTTAGGTAGCCCTGGTCGCCTCCGTTGTACGAAACGATGTCGTCTCGGTGTTCCATGAGGTGGTTGAAGGTGCAGTTGGATGGCTCGATGACCATGATGCCGGAATTGAAGATATGGATGTCGTTGCCGGTGGCCGACATCTGGGGAAAGTGGAAGAGGAGGTCGAGGTTTCGGAGTACGATGATATCGGCGTCGATGAAGATGACCTTGTCGTAGTCGGTGAGCTGCCAGAGGCGGAACTTGCTGTAGTTGTACTCGTTGTAGGTGCCGTTTTCCGCTTTAGGGTTTCGGATGCGGGTAATGAAGCGTAGGGTCCACCCGGCGGCGGCGAGAGCGTCGCGTTTGGGAGCAGAGATGGATTCGTCGAGGAGGAGGACGAGGTCGCGCTTTGTGCCGGTTTGGATGAGGCTCTGTGCTAGGGTTATGGCGCCGCACACGTAAGAGCCGGTTGTGTGGAGGACCGTGACGTAGGCTTCTTTGGCTGCATGAATCTTTGTTGAGCCTTGAATCTTGGATAGATCGTACACTTCATCGATTCCTACAACCATGAAATATATTCTTCGTTAATTCTCATTTCTTGTTCTCATACTTAGCTTCTAACAATAATAACACAGCTAGTCCCGATGTGACCGAGTACGTGTTGGTCTCATCGGGAGTATTATCACTTTTTATGACGTAGATCAAAACGTGCATGAAATGAGTAGTACATTTAGAATGTGGATAATTTAGCGTTCCTATGAAGGAATTAACATACCTTGTCCCCAGAGAGGCATAGCCAGATTGCAGGAACCGACAGGCAATGATACCTTTTGCTTCAACTTTGCCATATCCGACTCGAACAACCACCAATCTCCTTCTTGTTTCACCAACTCACTGCATCTAAATATCTCAAGCATTGGCTTGCACTTGCTCCGAAACACTACTTTCAACCTTGAATTCTTGTCCTTGGTTCCTCTCTTCACAGCCAGATTCGCCGCTATAAGATGGACTTGAAGCCTAAACACCTCCCTATTCCACCCCTCTTCTGGATACTTGCACGGCAACTTAGCAACGACGAGGTCCATCTTGTCGTAAATGTGGTACTCCGGCATTGGTATCTCTGGGCAAAACGGAACATCAGTCTCTTCCTCTTCATCAATCCACTCGGGAAATAAATGCTCCCATTTGAAAAGCTCCGTTACCGGGTTGAAACGAACCGGTATGATCTGTCCAAGACTCTTCCACTCACTGACATCATCTTCTTCTTCCATATTCACCATCCCAATCTTCATCCCATTCATAACTACTCCACTCAAAAATCTTGGTACCTCCATTTTAGTAGTCGTATTCAGCCCCTCGTGCTTTGTTGGTACGTTATCATCTTCTGTCTCCTTCACTACCTGCTTCATCATCTTAACTTCATCCACCTATAGAAATAAAAGTACAGAACATAACAAATACATCAAATCGAAGAAGACTAGAAAATATCTGAGTACATTGTCATCATCGATAATCAATGTGTAGAATACATACAAGCAGAGAGCTAGCTAGGGATAGTCTCACCTTACCCTTGTGACGACAGTCGCGAAATGAGCACCTAAGAGATACTGCTGCGTTCTGGTAATAGACAGAGGCAGATGGCTGGAGAAGAAGAGCAACGTAAACAACAAAAAAAAGAGCAAGGAAAACCACGTTGACTCGGATGACCAAAGCCTTCGAAGAACCGATCTTCGCCATCTTTTGGAAACCATGCCCTTCGATCATCTTAACCTAACTCTCTAAGGCTAGCTGTAATAATTATGTCTTACTAGCTAGTTTCTCCGCTTGCAGTTGAGCATCATATTTAAGCACCGGCTAATCTGGAGTTGCTGAGGTTAACTTGGAGAACTGAGACAGCGAAAGAGTAGAGAAAACGTCAATGTACGCAAGACCATATATATAACAGCTCCAAGTGTCGGTTCTTTGTTTTCGTGTTGGCTTTACTTCGCAGAAAACAAGCTCGCAGCAGCTACCAAGCTTTGCTTCTTCCGCATATAATTGTTCTCCTCTTTGACAGTAATACTTATGGTCATGGACAATTTCCGTGTATTTTTTAGTTCCATTTATGTCCTTGGTTTGTCTTCACTCTACGCCTTCTGGTCTTCGTACCAGATTAGTTTCTGAAGTTTTATCCAACCACTACTGTTTCTTGCAAAATTAGATTCTTAATGGAAATTATATGTGATAACCACCAGCTCTATACTATTACATCTGCTTCTAATTATTCATTCAACTTCCATAAATATTTTTCCCCGTAACCCCATTAATATATACAAGGAAGGAGAGAATTGGCAATGCATAGTCTAAAGTAAACATTAAGGCAGCGAATTTAGAAATCTTCAAAGAGAGGCAGCCGGCCCTCCAACTCTAACCACTATTTAGTTGGCTAGTCTACTTCTGCCTACGTGCAATGCAATTTCAAATTCACCCCTCAATTATTCTTTTCCTTGTGATATTATGGAGTGTGATTATGATACATTGAAATTTGAAAATAAGCCTTATTGAGGTCAGATTTCAGTACATCACGGAACATGAGGTGTGATTAGACTTATTAAAGGACATGTTTTTGAAGGTGATTAAAGGACATGTTTAGCACAACAAAAAATTAAGAATAGCACGACTTTGTTTGGTAAATTATAAACTCGATCAGGAAAAGATTGTGGTTTCATTTGCTCGAACTAACGAGCATAAAACAATATAAACTCTTGTGCTCCCATGGACCACTTTTGTACACGCTTGTGGAAAATATTATTTCCCAGAAACTTGAGTGTATGCATCAAGTCATTTACCCGGTCGGATAAGCAGAATATTCAGGCCTATTTGTGAGGTAAAACTTACCAGAAGTCTGTTCCCATTCTCATGGTTAAGGTGTACCACCATAATAATTGGTCACCATCTGTGGCTCTATCAAAACAGGGACGAAATGGTGACCACCAAAAGGCTGATGTAAATCATTTCATACTAGCTTTTCATGTATTTGTGGAAAAACACAGGAGTTCCAGTGCAGCATGATATTACAACAGTTGACGACTCTAACCCTTCTATAAGATGCAACAAACTTTGATACAATCCTCTAGAGAACAACGAAATCAAGTGTAACAAACTTTACAACTGATCTCCTCCTCTGTTCCTATTCCTTCCAAGAACAAGCTTTCCTTTGCTACTGAGCGACAAATTACAAGCCTCTAACTGTGGCTCTAAAAATACAAATTGCTACATGGAAAAAATGAAAGGGGAGCGAGCAAATAGCTGACCTGCTTTATTATGAGCAATTTTGAACATGCAATGACCTCACCACTGAGCTAAATTCTTGTATGGTTAATTGTGCTTCATTTTTTAACCACATCTTGAATGTGTTGGGAGTAGCTTTTCCCAGGTGGAATAAAAATCAGATCTTCCCAGCCTGAATTCTTCTCACTTGACTGCATTCAGATTACACTTCTTTGAGCAAGTACTACAAACGACATAACAAATTTATAAATCTTGCAGTAATCAGACAAAGTACCTCCATTTTTCTCAAAACATCTTCAAAACTACCAACCTGTAAAAAAAAATCACCAAATGATGAGAACTGAGAATGCAATAATATAATGAAAAGAAGCAAAGCTGACAACAGGTTATTTGATACCATAATATGTTGAGAAAGCCCTTGTCCTCTGGATGCTCTGGAGACCTTTGACAGTTCTTTTTCAATATCTTCCTGCATGGTTGAGCAAAGATTCAATACTACTAAACAAGTTTGATAAATGCTAGTTACTTTAACAGTTTGAATCATCAATATGTGCTCAAGGCACCAATACCTACCTACCTTAGTGAAATATATGGGGCAGTAACGCTTGTTTTTCTTTTTCGTAACCAGAAGCTCGGACTGTATCATGCATAGAAATTGCAGTAGAGAGACATGACTTGCACAAAGTATTACAATCATACATATCACCCGTACCAGGTAATAGAGTTAACATAAGTTTAGAATGACTTCAAAAGAATCGGATTGCAATCAAGAAGTAGATTATTTTACCTGAAAAACAGGGACTCCATCAAATGCACTCCTGTCTGTGGATTTGAGCTACAAGCATATATAGTGAGTTCAGTCTAACAACGGAGGCAGTCTAATACAGATAGCCGCAGCAAACAAACTTAACACTCCTACCTCAAGTGCATTTTTTATTTGCACTGGATCGGGCAAAAATCTAAATGCAATTCCTTCCACCTTCAGCATATAAACCTACAAGGCACACAACTAACGATAAATGCTACTCCACCGAAATTATTATGTACCAATGCACAGAATATTAACCAACATTATCAATACTAATACTGCTACATGTCATAGATATCAGTCAAACTACGCTCCAAATAGTCACCTGATCAAGCATAATTGGAATAACCTTGGCCGGACTTCTTAACTCCCTTGTCCGAGTCCGAACCTGAATCATTAAAATTCAAAACCACCTCAAAATTTGCATACAGATATCTTCAATTACAAAGTAGTTAAACATCGCAATCAAATTACACTGAAATGAATCCAAATGCATCTTAATCTTCTATGTTATGGAGCTGACCTGAGCTAAAAAGGCTTCGGCGTCTTCTTTGCGGAAGCAGAGAAGCCCAATGGACTTGGCTTCATTGGGGTCAGAGATAAGCACGAACTCATTGTTCGAATTGCTAACCGTATACACCGCCGTACCTACAAGGCTCTTCGCCACGTGGTCCGAGCTCAGAGCCGACGACGCGGCCACGGCGTGGCTAGGCTGGCCCACCCAGGCGAGAGGCGGAGCAGCGGCGGCGGAGAGCAGGAGACGCCTGGTGGCCAGCGGGACGAAGTTTCCGGCGAGGCGATTGGAGATGTCGGCGCCGAGGCGGAGGCAGTGGTGGTGGATGAAACTGGAGAGGGAGAGCAGAGGGTTTGAAGTTCCGAAGGGCTTTGGAGACTCCATCATCACTGTGACTCCAGACTGTGAGTGAAGCAAAACGGTGGGTGCTTTTCGGCTTCAATATTGGACGGGTAGCGTGGATTGAAGTCAAAGGCCCAATCAATCTTACGACCTAAAATATAAACACAACAATTGGGTAGCTCAGTCTTACTCCTCCCTTCCAGCCCAAGTTAATAGCCCACAAAAATTCGAAGAAAAAAAATTGCGGAGGGAACCAAGATCACTAGTTTTTTTTTTGTTTGTTTCCTTTGTTTTTGTGGCTGGAATGAATATCCATTTCCAAAATAAAAAAATCACTAGTTTTGAAAGGTGACTGACCCCGGCTAAGTGCAAAGCTTAACTTAGCTTTCGGCAACTTTCTGTGCTAGCTATATATTTCCAAACTCTACCCATATGGCATCTGCACTGGTGTCTGGTGTCTGATGATGGTACGTTGTCCTCAGCCAACAGGTCTTCAGCCATAGCCCTAAATTTCATACGTATACACTTGCATGTCGATCTAGAACAAAAAAACACAGGTAACCAGCTACTAGCTAGCATGCATGCTGACCTGCCACAATGTTGCGTGGAATTAACATGAGGAATAAATATCTAAGTTTCTAGCACAATATTTCATGATACCCTACACAAAACACATGGATTGATCAAGACTGCATAGGTAGCCAGATATAGTAGGGTCGACACAAATTCCGTAAATTTCGAACCTGTTTAGGACGGAACGGGACGAAAAATAAATTTTTTACTATTCTATCCTTTTTTTAGTTTCAGTTTCTACTTTTGCTTCTGAAGTAAGATTGAAATTTGTGAAATTGATGAAAACCCGATATTTAATATTTAAAGGTCGCTAAACGACTGTCGGTATCATATGGTAAGATACCTATGGTCGCTTTAACCACTAGGTTAACTAGTTCATATATGGATACGGAATCCTCACTACAACGAAAAAACCCGGCCTTAAGGGCTTCATCAACCTCTGTGAGTATGTCTAAAAAAGAGTGAAACTCCTTTCCTTATCATACGTGATTAAAGCGGGTTAGCCCGGTCAGCAGCAGCAGCTCGCCAGAGCAGTTGCGCGGTTCTCCCCCCAGAGAGGACAGATCCATATTCAGGCTCAAGAGAGGTAGGTGCCATAGAAGCCCTTGTCTTCTTTGGCGATCTAGACGAAGCGACAAGGGCTTCTGACTTTACTTCAGGATGGACAAAAAACGAAAACAGATATTCAAAAAGACGTTTTTCTCCTCTGGGCGCTAGGCACTCCCATGGTTCGCGAGAAGAAAAAATGATGAATCCTTTGTTACATCTGGCACGAGATGATAAAGAGCAAACTTCGTCTATCGATGAACATCGGATTGACTGAGCTCTTGGCACTTTTTGAGAAATGTTAAGAGATCCCGCAGAGGCTGAAGAACACATTGGCGCTCGCTGAAATAACATAAGGGAAAAGGAGAGGAGGCTGCAAGTGCTGCAGGAGAAGCAGCGACTACTCATTATGTGAGCTCTCAGGTCTATCCTGTAGAGGTACTCAAATTGGATCAGTGATCGATTTCTATGTTTCCAGTAAACTGTCTCAATTCACTTTTTTCTAAAAATGATTTTCTCAAGACCCCATGTTCTTTGATGAATCTGGTAAAATCATCTAAATTGGGTTCTTGATACCGCCGCTACTCATCATATATGTCCACATCGATCAGCTCATATGAGTCATGTGAATGTGGGTATGTCTTGATGGGAAAGAATTCCATGAGTCAAATCATGGGTGTTGGTACGATAAATAAGCTCCACCAACAATTGACAAGCATTTGGTACTGAGTTTCCTCCTCCGTTTTTAGTAACAAAATGAACCAGAAGTAGGACCAAACCTCTGTGGACGTTCAGATTGCATACCATGCAAGTCATTCATTATCCACACATGTCATACATCCATAAAAAATGCTAGTATGAATTCTTCTATTCCCGTTTTCCATTCATGCTGGTATTCTTATTTTTATCCAGTTTTTACTTCAGCTTTTTTTTTCTCTTGTACTCTATAGTTCTAAAGGAAAGTGTTGGTATAATATGGGGTCTCACCCCCTCCAGTGGAATCAGAAAAGGTTGTATTAAAGTTTCGATGGGTTAATAACATGGAATCTCCTACTATTTATGATAGGAAGGAGGACTCTGATGCCACATCTTCACTTGCCTTCAAGCGAAAAGGGACGCGCACTTTATGTTTCAAGAGTTTCAGTCGAAGTTCTTCTCCCTATTACCCACCGGGTAAATAATATGTCAGCAGGAGTTGGAATTTATCAGGTGCCAGTTTCCGCTTTCCTACCAGCAATTGTCCCACCAACTTTTTTTTTTAAGTATACCTTTTACTTTTAACACGGACGAATGAGCTCAACAAATGTGACCGGGCTGCTCATGAGAAATTTTTTAAAACAAAAACAAGACAATTGCATTGCCTTAGCGCAAGCTGCAAAGTAAGCAGACTGAATAGGATTTGAAGAGTTGTCACGATCATTCACATCAATTTCAGCAGGCAGGAAGGGCGCGGAAGCTACCGTTTCTAGAATGCAAGCAAGGTAGCTTGCTTACTCTCTTAGTAGCGTACGTTGGCGGCAAGGAAGGAGGCACTAGAAATACTAGACCATATTGGGAACAACGGCTTAAGCCATTAGGTGTATGTCCTTTCCAGAGGTGGAATCTTCTAGTTCTTCCTATTTGACCCGAAACTGATCGATCTCGCCATGAGCAGGTTGAAGAGAGATCTAACAGGCCTTGGAGAACCGAACCCACATATGTGGCAAAATACGGGGATGACTTATGGCTAGGGGTGAAAGGCCAACCAAGATTAGATATAGCTACCGCAGGAGTCCCACTGCCGTTAGCACCTTTTTTAGTACTCCTTGAGCTAATTTCTCATTATTTTCGCGCATTAAGCTCAGGAATACGTTTATTTGCTAATATGATGGCCGGTCATAGTTCAGTAATGATTTTAAGTGGGTTCGCTTGGACTATGCTATGTATAAATGATCTTTTATTTTTTATAGGAGATCCTGGTCCTTTATTTATAGTTCTTGCATTAACCGGCTAAACGATCTTTCTTTGTGAGGATTGAGCTGGCTTCTTTCCTCATCCGAAAGGGTGAGTTTATGCTATCCCCGTCAGCAAAGGTCTGCTTCACTAAATGGCCTTGGAGCAGGTCACTCCCACGAATGCGGATCCGTTTCAAACGTCATTTTTTACGCAAGCAGCATGTTAGAACTGACTGAAGTAGAAGGCTACTTTTTATAGAGCATGTGTGATGGTGAGATTCAATAAACGGGTGCTGAGTCAACTACTGAAGAATCTTAAAGTGGGACCGACTTGTAAATCTACCCGATCACGAGAAGAGACCCTGTTGTCATAGTTGTTAAAGATATGAAGCTCTTGGCGCCGTTGGTCATCATTGATTAACGGATCCATCACATTTTCATGTCAGGGAAAGCAAGCTTGATACAAGAGCCAAGAAAGCGGTTTTCTTGCCGAACACTTTCATTTTTAGCGTCTCATCTTCTCAAGAGAAGCAAAACTCGAACGGATAAAGCGAATGGTCTATTTAAGGATAGATATTACCTCCCCTCTCAAACAAATTGAAATGATTGAAGTTTTTCTATTTGGAATAGTTATGGGTATAATTCCTATTACTTTGGCTGGATTATTCGTAACTGCATATTTACAATACAGACGTGGTGATCAATTGGAACTTTGATTAATTAACATCACTTGACCTCCTCCTTCCTTTTCGGGGGGTCATATTTAAATTGGTTTAATTATTTTATTTCGGTATTAATATTTGACCTAGTGCAGTAATGGGGATATTTACAAGGTCATGAAGAAGTAGAAGTACGAGCCCCCTTTCTACATTAGGTACCTCTCCTCTCCTTTACAGTCGAGTAAGTAAACTCCTATCAGTCGAGTAAGTAAACACTTAACGTCTGAATTTCTTCACCTTTGTTTCACAACCTCTCGATGAGTTCTTTCTGAGATCAAGTCTAAGGCGCTTTAAAGCGCCAAAACTGCTAAGGGCATTACATCCAGCGTAAGCATCTGGATAATCTGGAATGCGACGTGGCATACCCGAAAGCCCTAAGAAATGCACGGGAAAGGTTGGGGGCATCTCGAAAACGTTCAGGTCGAAATATGATTTTCAAATTAAGTTCCGAATTAGTGGATGCTACCAACGAGAGTGGGGATGCCATATGCAAAAAGGAAGAGACTCATAGAATGGCAGAGGCAAATCGAGCTTTTGCACATTTTCGATAATCCATGAACAGGATCCATATAGACACATAGACCCATGGATCCATACATCTCGATCGGAAAAGAATCAATAGAAAAGCGTAGCTACGTGTAATGAGTAATGCCCTTTCCGGGCTTCCTAACCCTATCGTTTAAGCTCAAGACGTCGCTTCCGTTTCATACTTTTTGAGGAGCGTAGATAGATTCATGGGTCGGCAGGCATGCGAGACAGAATGGGCGGGCACTACTAACCAAGCCTAGTTCTCGCTGATAGGCGCTGGTAGCTTGCTTCCAAGCCTTGCGGGAGGAGAGAACGGATTCAAAAAATCTTTCAAGGGCAAAGCTGCCCGAACCTGGGGATCTATCCATTCTCAATTCATTAGTTGCAGGGAGCCGCAATTCACATCAAAAAACTCATTAACCCAGTACTACACTCCAAAAGCATGTTATCCTTACCTTCCAACCAATCGGCCAATCATGCTATCCTTACATTCCAACCAATTAGCCAATCACGCTATCCTTACCTTTTGATTAACCACTTCGATTCCGCTTCTGCAGCAGTATATAATCTCGATGCCTTACCTTGATGCCTACAGCTCAATTTGTTTTCCAGTGATGGCAAGAATCCGCGAAATACTTTTGATTCTTCTTGTTCTTATGGATCTGAATGGCATCATAGCTACACGAGGGAAAGCGATGCTGCCAATCTGCCGCAAAAAGGGGCCGCTTTCTTTCCCCAAAAAATGGGGTATCAAATTATCTATCGAGCCATGAAAAAGATTCAACAAAAGATAGAAACAAATCCACTATCTGTTTTACGTCAAGCAATACCTGCAAAGAATGCTAGCAAAGCCAATAGGCAGTAATGAAAATGAAAGAGCCTTCCTTGCATGGCCTCATCGCAAAAGTCTCTTTCCCGTGCTATCAAGATCATGGGAGAGGCTTTGTGCAGGAAAGAATATATCACCTAGTCTAACTCTTTAGTCAAAACTAGGGGCCTCATACTAAAACTGGGAAGACACATCTACACCTCCTTGTTTTATTTCTTCTCATTCTGGTCATATCAGGTACTGGAACAGTTACCAAGTTCATATGATGACTTCTAGGTATCCTCTTCGCTTCTTAAGAACATCCAAAGCTTGACCGGTCTTGACTTCAGGCGCTTCAGACACCACTCAAACTTCAAAGTGATGAATTCTCTTCAAATCATGGCTTATTTTTTTTGACTTCGTAGGACTAACCACGCAACCCGTAAGCATCTTTAGCCCCGCCGATTTTTACCTCAAATGAACTTGTACTTAGGGCGGTGACTAAACCCAAGAATCAAGGTAGGTCCTTCCTGAAAGTCTCAATTTGCTCTTCCCTTTACTGTTTGTTATGTCTGCTTTGTTTTTTTTCCGGATGCTTCTCAGTCATCATGCACTTCTTACACCCCATATTCTAATCGTCTGCATATAAAAGATACCCTATGGTTCTTGACGAAGCTTGCGGCGTGTTGGCAGGCCTTGCAGTAATAGTTTGACTTTCTTTCAGTTATGTAAAGTTGTTTAGTACGAGATCACTTCATACCTCGCAGTGCTTACACCTCTCGCATATCGAAGTTCTATTCTAAAACCTCTTCCGAGAACTTGTATAGAGAAGGATTTCCCGCAGAGCTACAGTTCTTCGTTACCTTCAGGATCTGACGTATGGTAAGTAGTTCTTTCCTCATTCTTTAGCCAGAAAGTCTAACTTACCTATTTTGAAAGAGTTCCACATCTATGGCTATGCCCGGATCTAACTCTCTCTCTCTCTCTCTCTCTCTCTCTCTCTCTCTCTCTCTCTCTCTCTCTCTCTCTCTCTCTCTCTCTCTCTCTCTCTCTCTCTCTCTCTCTCTCTTTCCGGCTTAGCTTAGTGAAGAGAGGGGCCTTTCTTACCTTGATTAGAATACTGGAATGGAAGGAGCTACAAGAAGGATATACTCCTTTTCATTTCAAATCGCCCCACGAAGACAGACGTTCAGAAAGGTTATCGAGATTCTCAATCGCTCTTTTTAGAGGACAAAATTGAGTCTTAATTTTGAAATCCCGATAGACCCGTTCCGTCCCGCATAATATATTTTGTCTATTTTATTATTAAATTAAGTGTATCAATTAATACTACCAGAAAATTCTACTTAGGTGACAAAGAGATTTCGTCGTCTAAATGGCCATTTTCGTCACCTAAGTCATTAGGCGACGAAATGTTTGACGCCCAAGTTTTGTCATCTAAGAATGGTGGCCTAAGTACTTAGACGACGAAAATGTTTGATTTTGTCGCTTAAAAAACATCTTAGGTGACAAAAAGTACTGTGTCGTCTAAGTACTTGGGCATTAAAAAAATTTCCTCTAAAGGACGAAACATGTTCGTTGTCTTAGAGACCACTTAGACGACGAAGACATTTCATCGTCTAAGTACCCTACGTAGATAACGACAGAGGTTCGTCGTCTAAGTAGAGGCCTTAGACAACGCAACATTTTTGTCGTCTAAGTTAATATACTTAGACGACGAAACATGCATATTTCGTTGCCTAAGTTAATTATGTTTTTTTTTTTCTGAATTAAATCAATAATTAATAATAATTTTAAAAATTACAAATTAATATAAAACTAATTATATGAATAAAATACTCCTTATATATAAAAAATATTTTTACAAATTAAAGAAAATACAAAACTAAACTACGGGCGAAAGGGGGAGGGGGGTTAAACAGGCCACTTATTCTGCCGTCGCTGGTCTAATCGTCGTCGTTGGGCCCGTGAGGAGGGGGAGGGGACGACAAGGGTCCTCGAGAACGGGCAACCCAATGCGTGCGCACATCACAAAGAAATCGGTCATCTTTTGGTTTTGCGTGTCCAGATGCCTCTGCATCGACCTGGCCTGCTCCCAGACCCGATCGACCGACTCATATGCCAATCGAGCCTGCTCTTATGTGGCTCGGACTGCCTTGAATCGTCCTCCTCCTCGCCTACTGGACGACGATCCGGAGGTCTGGGATGACAAATCTCTATGAACCCTCCGTCCAAACCCACGAACCCCCTTGCCAGCTCGGTGGCCGTAAACACCATCGAGGATGGCGATCTGGCTCTCTATTGATAAAGGGGGCACCTCTTCGGGTGTCATACCTGGATTTTCCAGCTAGGTGTTCGCCAACTGCTCCTGCGCCATTTCTATCAACCGCGCCTGAAATTAAAAATGTAATATATTACCGTTATAGTAAATTTTGATACATTTGGGAAGTACAATTAAATTGAATTGACTTAGGCAAGATGAGTCGCTTACCCCTTGTTGATTTGTTTCATTGTCGACCTCGGGTCTGACATAAGCCGAGACGCTGGCATTTAGAAGAGAATGTTTCGAACCCGCATCCTTCTGCTCCTTTGCGATGGACATGAAGCCTTTGAAGCCCGAAGTATGGTGTTTATCCTTCTTCACACGGTTTGCCTTATTGGCATCCGACCTTATCTGTTTGAAAAAAAAATTATTAAATAATAAATAAATGTTTAAAAATAAGAAATTATTTAATTTTCTCAATTTAAAGGAAATGAAAACGAACCTTATACTTGTTAGACTCAAAGTGTCCGCCCAACCATTCCTACTCTTGTTCCCTTTCATCCCGCAGCTCATGTGGGACAGGCGTGGCGCCGTGCTGGAGATAGTACTTGTGGAGGTCGTACTTCCAATCCTTAAAAATGTTCTTGGTCACGGTGTTGATGTGATCCACCATCTCCGGTGTGCCTTCGATATCTAAATGTGTCTCCTCGTCATGCGCTGTGCACTGTAGTGAACGGAGTTGTCGATCGACTCCATGGAACCTTAGACGTCACCGTTGAAGCGGTGACATGTGGGTCGTCAGTATGGACAATGGCCGCCTCATTTGAGCATGAGGGATTGGGCCAGTCGGCATACCCGAACGATTCAGAGGAGCCGAAACGATTTACTCCGACTCAGTTTAGCTCCAACCCATTACTTGTACAATGGATTGGAGTTCTGCTTCCCTCTCTTCTTGTGATCGCCTCTTCTTTGGCGCCATCGATCGTAATTAATTAAGATGAAAAAATTATTTATTAACAATATATATATCCAAATTAATTCATCCAAATTAATCCAGATTTCATCAAATATAAATATATCCAATTTATCTAAATTTCACAAATTAATATACCCAATTTATCCAAATTTCAAAAAAAAATCGAATTTATCCAAATTTTAAAAATATCATCAATATACGTACGATTAAATTTAATTCGATATATATTATCAATTTACGAATAAATTCAATTCGATACATATTACTAATTTACCATCCAAATTTTACAAAATTATTCAATTTATATACATTTTACAAATTTTTGCAAATTTTACAAATATATCCAAATTTATCTAATTTATTCAAATCTCACCAATTTATTTCGTGACATTTATATTACCAATTTATATTAAGCTGGACAAATATATCCAATGTATCTAAATTTCACAACATTTTTCAAATTTATTCAAAAATACCCAAATTTATAAATCCATATATTCATATATTATCCTAATTATCCATAAATATATATTATCCATAAAAAATTTATATAAATTCATAAATATATTTAAAACCATATATTATCCATATATATAAATCAATATACACCATATAAATCTAAATACGTACATAATACAATCCAAATACACCATATATATATATATATATATCCATAATCAAGAGGAGTTATCGGGGGGATCCATAATCAAGGGGAGTTATCGGGGGGGGGGACCTCGGCAAGGTGGTGGGCGGGAGAGAGAGGAGAACTTCCTTGGCGGTCGGCAAGGAGGAGGACGGCGGCGGCGCGAGGTCAGGAGGAGGAGGTGGGTTTGGGGGTTTTGGGGGGAGAGAGATCGAGAGGATTTTTGGGGTTTTGGGGCAGAGAGTTCCAGTGATTGGCTGGGAAGTCGATCAGGTCTGGATATAATGTATGACTTAGGCGACGAAATCAGTCGTTTCGTCGCCTAAGTTTATAATTAAGTCCACTTCGGCGACAAACGTGGTACGTTTCGTCGCCTAAGTGGTATTTAAATGGGACCCCAAAAAATGGCGCAAAAATTGAACCGACCAAAAATTGAACTTAGGCGACGACACTACATGCGTTCGTCACCTAAATGATATTTAAACTGCCCCGAAAAAAATTGGTGCAGGTTTATTGAACCGCCACAATACTTGGACTTCGGTGACGATATCGTGTTGTTTCGTCGCCTAAGTCATCACTTAGATGACGAACGACATGATTTCGTGGCCTAAGTACATTTTTTTTTAAAAAGATATGAAAATTAATGTTTGGTAGTTGCTTAAGAATTATAAAAAAAAAAAATCAATCGTCAGATGTAATCATTATATTTATAGAATATTGTGAAAAAAAATTGAACCTAATTCGGATAAATTTAGAAATCGATCGAATCAATTCAGTGATTATCGATAAATAGTTAAATGATGAAAACTATCGTGAAAAATAATTCGTAAACCCGTTTCCGAAGTTATGGGTGTTTTTCGTGTCATAAAAACTTAACTTATCAGCTAATTATAAATTAATTGAAATTTGAAAAAAAAATTACTTAAAACTAAAAACTTGTTATATATCTACTAATGTAGTATAACTTAAGTGTTCGTATGTCTATATTCACTCCACATCAACATTAACGAAATTGAATTTGTACAAAACAACCGTTAAATATATTCATCATCGCGTATTATGTAAGTGGATAAATTTTCGTTCAAAAAGAATTAAGTTAAGGGTTTGAGCGGCGTAGTCAAACATAAAACCAAAATTTCAACGAAACGGAAAAGTTTATATGCGAATCTTCGTAACTCCGATTTTTGTACCGTCGAAACTTACAGTCCAAAAATTGGTTACTCTACACCATGAAGGAAAAAAAATTATATTTGAAAATGGTATGCATGGTCACGCTCTTAGAGGTCAGATTGTGAAACTATGACTTATGCGACGAAAACAGTTACATTTCGTCCACTAAGATCCTTCGTAAGGGATGAAACCAGTTTTGTTCGTCGCCTAAGTTATTCAGGGTTAGGGGAAAGGGTTTAAGGAAAAGGTTTTCAGTGTTTAGGGTATTAGGGTATAACTTAGAAGTCATTTAAGCGACGAAAAGAGTTGGTTTCTTCGTCTAAGTACCTTCTTAGGCGACGAAATCAACTCTGTTCGTCGCCTAACTCATACCCTACATTTACCAAAGTGAAATTTCTGCGTCAAAGTATCATCCAAAGTAGACGCGAAGAAACACGATGTACATATATATATATAGGGTTTAGGGCATGGGTACGGTACGTACGTACGGTAATTAATTAATAATTAATTAAGCGTTAATAAATTTATTCGAATTCATGTGGTCGATCCGAACCAATTCAATTCCGGATCCATTAGTTATGTCGGGAATGATAAAATAATTGTACTTGTACTCCGATCCTCGTTCAAAAAAATTCGAATTCAGAATATTAATTGTACTCCTCATCGATCATAATATAATTAATCATCATTACCTCGAAAAAGTGATATTACAATAATTAATTACCAATTAATATCCCTCGTCATTATATTGTACTCCTCGTTATAATCATCATCATCCTCCTCAACACTATTATCCGATTGCTCCTCCTCATCATTATACTCAACGTCATCCGACAAATATCCTGAGTCCTTATCGTCATCCTGCGCCTCATCTTCACTGCCATCATTCTCTAGATCTATAATCTCATATTGAGTTAGATCCATAGAGCCATCAGACATGGGTAAGCATTCACCAGCTTGAACCATTTCCATTATGTCGGAGCAGATGACAGATTTATTAGGCTCTTGATATGCAGGAATGTCTCTTTGAGGTTCAGCATCTTCAGTCGATGGCGTCCCTTCAGTTGTCGTGGTATTCCATATTCCTCGATGAGAGATATAGTTCACTATTTTCTACCCTTCACCAGCTTTTGGATCATCAAGATAGAACACTTGCCTAACTAAGGTGGCAAGAGCGAAAGACTCATCCTCATACCAGCTTGAGTTTGTATCGACTGGTAAAAGGCCCAGATCTTCCTTTGTACACTTGAATCATTTTCACTTGAATAGGAAAACGTTAACATCATTCCCGTAACATAGCTGAACGACATATACAAAAGCCCCGTAATATATATCATCGTCATCCCAAACCGCGACCCCACTATTTTATGTTCTTCTTCCTTCATCTCGAGCCAATGAATGAAATTTTACACCGTTCTCAAAACATCCGGGATAAATATAGTGTCTAACCGACTTCCCTGCTAGCAAGTGCTTTAGGCAGGACCACCACCCCCCGTGGTTATCAGATTTTTGTAGATCAATCATGTGTAACAATTCAGATTAAAATATAATTAAAGTGTTAATTTCTACAAACATGTATATAATTAAATAAGTAAACATACGTACCCATTAGAGGAAATAATCGGGGAACTTCTTCTTAACCACTTTTTCAAACCAGGCTAAACTCTTATTCGGATGTAACGCCTGAAGGTTCCCCATATACGCCTTCATTTAAAGCTCGACTTCGTCACAGTCTCGCAACACTACCCAATGCACTTCGATAAGTTCTTCTCTTGTTAACGATTTCTTTAATACTCCTCTAAAGGGTCGTACAATATTTGTGTCGACAGAAAGATTGATGCTACCACTGGGATCGGAGGCAGTGGGAGGTGGTGGATCCTTGAGGTACATGTTGCAGTAAGTAACACACTCATGCATTAGGTATGTCTCTGTTATGTAGCCATCTGGGGTTGACCTATTTTTGACGAATCCTTTATACTGTCCAAACTGTCTACAAAATCCAACGTTCAATTAATTAATTGTAGAATAGGTACATATAGTAATCTCGAGTGGAAGAAATAATTGAACAAAAAACCTGTATAATTAATTAGTTGTACGTACCTTTCTTGAGGATACATCCAAGTGTACTAGACCGGACCAGAAATGAGCTCATATTCGGGTAGGTGGATCATTAGGTGAATCATGATGTCAAAGAAAGCAGGGGAAAAATCCTCTCTAGTTTGCAGATGATGTGCACAATTTGTTGTTGCAGTTCCACCACATCTGACTTCTTCAACTCTCTAGCGCATAACCTCTTCCACCATCTGCACAATACCTCTATTGGTTCTATAACATCACGAGACAAATATGGTCGAATGACCACTAGAATCAGACGTTGCAGCATAACGTGATAGTCATGTGTCTTTAGATCAAAAAACTTGTGTTGCACCTTGTTCACTGCTCCAATTATAGTAGCTGCATACGTAGCCGGATAACGAACACTCTTAAACCAGTGGAATACAAAACCACTAAGTGTCGACTTCACTATGTAAGGTGCATCTGGCATCTTGTTGTACACTCATCTTCTATCCCTCCTCAACCACAAGGGACGACGTACATTCATAGATTCCATATCTTTGCGTGCTTTGGGAGTATCTTTAGTCTTGAACTTAATACCGAGAATTTTTCCCACCACATTGTTGCGCACATTCTTTTCTATGTGCATCAAATCCAAGTTGTTCCTCAGCTTCAACTTCGACCAGTAAGGGAGTTCAAAGAATATACTTTTGTGATGCCAATATATGAGATCTTGTGGAGGTATTGGATTGTGTTTCTGTACATTCTTGTCATTGGTCAACACACCTAAGTCGAAATATCTCAACCACTCTAAAATCTCTTGGTCATACCAACTATGGGGTTTATGATTATTCTTTACCGTCCCGTCGAAATGAGCTTCATCCTGTCGCCACGGGTGATCGTCAGGAAACCATTTACGGTGATCCAGGTAACACACATTCCCTGCGTGCCAACTAGAGTTCACGTCGTCCAAACATATAGGACATCCATTGTATCATTTCGTCCTGCAGGCCAACATCCCATACGCTGGAAAATCGTTGATCGTCTACATTACGACTGCCCTCATCATGAATATCATGTCAATGAATTTGTCATTAGTTGGGACTCCATTTTCCCACAATAGTTTCAGCTCGTCGATCAAAGGTCTGAGGTAGACATCTAAGCACTTCCCTAGAGATTTGGGACCCGAAATTAGCAGAGTAAGAAAATTAAATTCCTTGTTCATGCACATCCACGGAGGCATGCAGGTTGTACAGCATCAAAATAACCGGCCAAATGCAGACGACAGAGCTATTACTACCCTAAGTATTGAATTCGTCTGTAGAAAGTATGAGTCTAACATTTCAAACCTCTGTTGCAAAGTCTCCAAATTTCCAGTCGAAATGTTTAAACGCCTCCCCATCCACGTCGTGTCTCAGTACATCGTCATCTATTCATTTTTCTGTGTACCATCCCATCACCTCTGTTGCGTATTGAGACTCGAACAGACGCTGCAATTTGGGAATCAATGAAAAATATCGAAGAACCTTCAAAGGAATTTGATTTTTCGAACTCCTCCTATTCCCCCGGTTCTCATATCTGCACTGGCCACATACGGGACAATAATTCAAATGTGCATACTCTTTGTAAAACAACACACAATCATTTAGGCAGGCGTGAATTATCTTGTACTTTAGGCCGAGGCGGCTCAAGACCTTTCTAACCTTATAATACGATTTCAGAAGATTGTGATTATTGGGAAGCAACTTACATATTTGCTCCTGTATTTCATCAAAATCACTGTGTGACATTTTGTTCTTCACTTTTATCTGCATTTGTTGCATCACATATTGCAACACATTTTCTCGACATCTAGGGTACACCGGGGTCTGGGTTTCAAGTAGCATCATGTTGTACTTATCCATCTCACTAGTGTCAGTGGCCAAGGTAGCAGCGGAGAATGTGCCATCATGCCCATGAGTGGTATCGTAACCTCCCTCTTAGTGTTAGTGTCCACCGTGACTAAGTCCCGGAAAGGCATCATGGACCAAATTTACAGTCGGGTTCCACGAAGGGGTGCCACTACCGCTTGATGAGGCACCATGGTAATTGAAGTTTGATTCTGAGTTTAAGTCTACTACTTCACCAAGCTCGCTCCACGTAGTATAACTCAACATCATACCGTTCTCGTACAGGTGTTGCGACAAAACATTAGCCGTCACAAACTGTGGTTAAGACATTTTCTACAAGGACACCTAAAACGCTTCTTTCCCTGACCATGTTCTATCGCAAAAACCACAAACTTTCTGATTCCGTCCATATACCGCACATCACTTCTATTCGCCAACTGTATCCAACTCTTATCCATATTTCTACATGTGTAATAAGTTAACAATTATATATCATATTAATTATATTTTTTCAACCAATAACTAATTAATCTAATATACGTACTATATATATGCGCGCTATAATCTAGCTAGCTAACGAACTACGTACCTAGCTTAATTAAACTATATATATAGCTAATTAACGTACTACGTACCTAGTTTATA
Organism: Geum urbanum; assembly: GCA_946800695.1. Classification (NCBI taxonomy): domain Eukaryota; kingdom Viridiplantae; phylum Streptophyta; class Magnoliopsida; order Rosales; family Rosaceae; genus Geum; species Geum urbanum. Next base: position 62,421,570 of record OX327002.1, read on the forward strand.
TTAATCTATATATATACCGTACTATATATATGTTTATATACTATTAATTAATTAAATTTAACATGCTACCTAGCTTAATTAAACTATTAAATAGCGCACTTATAGATTATCAATTAGCTTAATCTAGCTAACTAACATATTATAACTAATTATATAATATATATTATACTATTAATTATTAACTAATTAGTCAATTATCTTACAATTACGTACATTAATAATACAATATAATACATACAACAAGCAAGTAATTAAGCTACCTAAGATTGTCGAAAACTATGTATTCACCAGAATATTTCACCGAATTTACGTATGTACGTACGGTATTAAATTCAAATAAATAATTTGTGGGAAATGAGTTAATGCGTACCTTCACCTAGAAGGATAGCAGGAGTTGATAAGAAATTGTAATCGATCGATCGATATTTCGTGATGATGTTTTCCTGGCTGGGATCGGGCTGTTGGGTAGAGTGAGGAGAGAGAGAGAGAGACAAGTTGAGAGGAGAGGGTGAGATAGCTTGAGGGGAAAAGAAACTGATTGAGCTAATAATTAATCAGTTTCGTCACCTAAGTGGTCACCTAGGCGATGACCACACTGTCGTCGTCTAAGTAACTGACATTACGTCATTTTAGGTTTCTTCTTAGATGACGAAATTATGGTTTTGTCGTCTGAGAGGTCACATATGCGACGAAATAAGTGGTTCGTCATCTAAGGTATAACTTAGGCGATCAAGTAAATGTTCGTCGCCGAAGTAAACTTTAAGTGACGAAACCATAAAGATTTCGTCGACTAAGTAGACTTTTATGGTAGTATAAACATGAAATAAAATTACTTGTAGTTTTACTTCTTCTAATTAACCATTAAGTAAAACGGTATTACTTTGTATAGTTGTAGACTTTTAAGTCTTCTCAAACTATATTTATTTTATATTGAACCAAAAATATAGTTCGTCTCATCTCATTCGAATTTTTGTTATTTAATACTCTATTAAATGTTCATTTTAAATTGGACCCGTCCGGTCCGGTCCGGTCCCGTTCGGATTTCGGGACGACCAGGACGGACTTTAAAATACCCAATTCCGTCCCGACCCATCCTGTACAGGATAGGGATAAGGATGGGCAAAAATGGACAGGACCCGTCCCGTACCCACCCTTAAGATATATTTTGAAGACAATATAATGGATGGCAGTAGGGGTCGGCAACGGGCCGGGCCGGGGTTTTCCAAAAATTTCAAACCCGTGGAAGGCCCATGGGCTGGGCCGAACCTATTGGGCCTTTTATATTTAATAACATAAAAACATGAAAATAAAAAAAAATTACAAATTTTTTTTCCTTCAACTCTTCAAGTGAGACTGTGATAAAAGAACTCTTCAAATGAGACTTTATTGCTACTCTAATAATTAACATATTGTTTTGGAGCAAATAGGAAATAGGATAGAACGTACTGTAAGAAAAAAAAAATACTATAAGACTAAAATTTCTATTATAATACTAACACCATAATTAGTTAATTAAATATCACTGTACTTAAAAAGTGAGACTGTGATAAAAGAACTCTTCAAATGAGACTTTATTGCTACTCTAATAATTAACATATTGTTTTGGAGCAAATAGGAAATAGGATAGAACGTACTGTAAGAAAAAAAAAATACTATAAGACTAAAATTTCTATTATAATACTAACACCATAATTAGTTAATTAAATATCACTGTACTTAGTTAATTCTAAGACTTAAGATTATAATTAATTAATTATGAATTCTTGAGTATGTAGTTTGGTGATATATAAATCATTACTATGTGGCTTTTGCCTCTTATTGTTGTTGTTGTTGTTGTTGTAGTGTATGACTATAAACGATAATGTATAATTGTATATATAACAAATGGTTCATATAATATATTTGTTTATGGGCTTGTTGGGCCAAACTTTCCAGACAGAGCTAGGCGAACTTTTGACGAATCGGACTTTTTCAGACCTATGGATTTTGGGACCTCGGCTCAAACCCGGTCTTATGTTTATCAGGCCGAATCAGACTTAGAGTTAATGGACCTCGGACCACCCACAAACTTTTTAAACCTATGGACCAAATAGTGACCCCAATGGCACTCATCACTCATGGCACTGTTCAAGAATCGAGTTGCTAATCTATAGATATATAATTAAGATGCTTCTGCAGGCCCTACGTACAATTCCATGCATGTATGCATCAATGCATGGGGATTCTGATTCTCACCAATCCAAAATATATACATGATTAAGGGAATCGATCAGATTTACTTTTGGGAAGACGCTAAGCAAGCAATATTAGTCTAAAGTACTAAACCTAAAGAAAGAAGATCGAACTACTGCTTTATTACTTAAATTTTTAAGCAATTGCATGAAAGTCACTCATTTCATGCTTTCTTGAAAGAGGCTAGGCTTCACAAACGCGACAGCGGAAAAGATATTCCTTTCATCGTCGATGTGGATTATAAATATTGGCAGATGAAGCATTCTTTAGTATAATTAGAGACCTTTTTTAATGTAGGTACGTAGAAACTTAAGCACCCAAGCACGTCTGACCAAGTCAACCAAGAATCTATATCCGGACTCCGGTGAAAATAAATTACATGCCCCTTTTTTTCCGCACTAAAAAATTTCCACCCGTACGGCGAAAGTGGGAGAAAAGTAGTTAGCGATAATAATATTTTATTTTTTACTATTTTTTCTTCAATTTACAAGTACATATTATTTGTGATTAACTTTTAATATAATTTACGACAATTTTTAAAACCGGGGTTGGGGGGGGGGGGGGGGGGGGGGGGGGGGGGGGGGGTGGGGGGGGGCGCTATATATATTGATGTCCCCGCTCTCCAGATTACTATACTCAAGCTCCCCAGATCAAGCTCCTTTCTTGTTAGAGCTAAGAATTTGATATATACAAATACATGGTTAGGCGTGTGGACTTTCCATCTTTTGATTCTAGTTTGCCACCGGCCTGCCAGCCTGGGCAGACAGTCGTCTATAAGAAGGCGAAAAATGTTCCCTGGAGCGAGGACCAAATTGGCGAGCTTTTCCGATGCTCCGACAAGAACGGAGACGGAAAGCTTTCTAAGGAAGAGCTCAAGGCAGCCTTTCGGAAACTCGGATCATGGTGGAGCTCTCACAGAGCTATGAGAGCACTGCGCCGTGTAGATTCCAACGGCGACGGCTTCATTTCTAATGAGGAGCTCAACGACCTTGTCAAGTATGCCGTAGAACGTGGTTATAAGATTATTTAATTAAGTGTACGTAGTCGTATATATGTGCGTATGTTGTGCGTTTGAGCTTTCTTAAAGCTTCTAGTGTGACATAGCCCTCCGTCTATATTGAAGACGTACTTTAGGGATATATATATATATATATATATATATATGTCTGCATGGGCATAATAAGCGTCTGAATTTGCATGTTGTGGTTGCGAACGATGGAAGCCTCTTGTACGTTGCTCCTCTTTGTCAGGTTGTATGAAATACATATCGATCGAACTGTTTATATATGTAATTACCTAGCTATGTCTATCTAATCGAATCTCAAGCCAATACAGAATTGAAGTATATATAAACTTTTCCTTTTTAAGCCGAGACAAAAAAAAGAGTAGGGGAGGGACTATTTCCATGAAGAACGGGAGAATCGGATCGAATTGATCGCGATCCGAAATTTTTAAGTTAAGTTCGGTTCTTTGAATTTTGTAAAATAATATTGATAGTTCAGTTCCAAGTTCAAATGTTTCTTTTTTGATTCTTAAGTTACAAAATTTTAAAGAACCGAAAAGAAATTAACGGAAATATGAAGAAAAAAAATTACATATGTCAATATGTTATTGGTAGTCTTGTAAAATCTATGTTATATACTAGACATGTGTATAGAAGACAATTCCATCTAAACTATAAACTATAAAGTCTGTTAAAAACTCTAAAAAACTATAAAGTCTATGTTATATATTATAGATCTGCGCAAAGAAGACCATTATTTCTTTGCTATAGTCTTATTGCTACATTTTTATTATTCATAATGTATTGAAGTATTCAAAAAGACATTCAAACACTTTGTGTTGATGATATTCATTCTCAGTAATTAGTTGGTCGGTTGAAAGATGTAAGTTATAACTTATTTAGCTTGCAAGTTGTAATATCTGGTTGTACGAATGTATGATATTTGCACTTAAAAGACTTGGTGGATGTATTTAGTTTCCATTTTATTTCGCTCATTTTCTTCGAAATTAGACTATTTATTAATTTTATTCTATGTAATTTAGGAACCACTAAAACTTTAGAACCGAACCGATTTGTAATGATTCGGTTACCACACAAGAATCGAACTGAAAAAAAAAAATTTACCTTCCAATTTCATCTATTTTAGCTAAGAACCGAACTGGTCCCAGGCCTAGAAAAAAGATTGAAGTACAACCTTCTTCGATCAGATATTTATTTCACAGCTTATTCAAAAAAGGAAAAAGATACAGTTATATCGATTACAAAAGATGAATCAAACACATGAAATTAAACATACGATATATGATGTTGCGTGGAATAATCCTATCTAACACCAAAGTTAAAATCGTAAGCAAGAAGCGTATCCTTCACTTTATCAAGTAGAATTTAATCATATTGTTAAAGGAGAAAATATGATACTGAAAATTGTAACTCTTCCATTGATAGAATGTCTTATATATAGGCTGATACAATCTGCTACAATAATTATCCCATAAAACAGGAATTCTTTGTATCTGTATCTAAACTAATCCGTATCTAATTAGGACAAAATACACACCGAAAGATACGGAGAACAAATCTCCTTAAACACTCCCCCTTGTGTCGATGGCCTAATAAATGATGCATGATTTGTTGCCTCACTAAAAATCTCGCTAAGCAAACAAAAATCTCATGGGTAAAACAAAAGTTTGGTCTAAGGGAAAATGAGTACAACGCATCAACTACAAACGCTACTACATGTGATGTAGACTCCCCCTAATGTCTATAGAAATGTAACTCCCCCCTGACTGTAAACTCAGTCATGGAGTTCAGAAATGTAACTCCCACTGACTATGTGCATACCAATGCGCCTCACATGTTTCACAAATGTTATTTGGGTAATGACTTGGTAAACAAATCGGCAGCATTATCTGCTGAACCAACTTGTCTCACATGCATATTCAACAGTTGTTGTTGTTGCTGATTGAAGAAGAATTTCTGCGAGATATGCTTTGTATTGTCACCGTTAATGTAACTCAACTTCATCTGCTTAATGCATGCCGCATTATGCTTAAAGATGCAAGTGGGAACAATCGTAGTAGATGGTAATCCACCTAGGCCCTCGAATGTGATGAATGACTGACCTAAGCCAGACACATTCTCTAACCACTTCATGCAAAGCAATAATTTCTGAATGAGAGTTTGCTTAGTTGATCTCCAAGAAATCTCCGTGTTTCCCATAGTGAAAACATAACCAGTATGTGAACGATCTTTGTGTGAATCGAAGAGGTACCCAACATCAGTAAATTCAACTAACACATCAACCGGTGTTTTGGAATAAGGGACAGCAGTAAAACTGCTCGCAGCAGGTTTAACCGATGAATCGAACAACTCCTTCGATGGATCGAAGGCCTGATTCTGGTCCGTCCAGGGAGCATCCTTCGATTGATCAAGAGAAATTCTTGATAGATCGAAGGTTCTGGAATCTAAATTTTGCGATTCAACCATCCATTTTCTGGGACTTTCAAGCTTCTCTCTGTGCTCTTTGTAAGGGAAGAGTAAACCCAAGTCAATGGTTACCTTCAAGTACCAGAAGGTATACTATACTCCATTTCAATGACTTTGCGTTGACGCATACCGAGAGGGCAATGTATGGAAGTGTGCATCAAGCTATATTTTACCAAGATCTAACCGCACCAAGATATAGAATCTCAGCCCCAAAAGATCTTTACCATCATCATTCCGATGAAACAGATTATTTTGGGTTCCAGACTGCAAAGAACCATTTGTGTGCTTAAAAGGGTATGCTTTGTCCTTGTCTGATCTAGACATAAGCAGACTGGTGAATAAGTATTCAACCAACTCGATGTTCCATCTCAAAACCAAGACATAATCAAGTACTACCAAGGTCTATCAACTCAAATAATTTGTTCATCTACTGAATTTGGCATAGATTTTCATTCTTGTATCCCTTTCCAATCAGGTAGTCACTAAGACCTGTATACCACAACTTACTGGATTGGTTCAATCCATATAGTGAACATATCAATCTAATTACATAAGCACTCTGTGATTTAGAATTACTTAAATTGGGTAGAACCATGTCAACAAGCACTCTCATGTATATCTTTGAATTAATATCCTCATAGTGATATACTATAACCATATCTATAAGCTGCATACTCAATATTTTTGGACACTACCAAACTGATAGGGTAGAGGAAAGTAATGACGTCCATGACCAGAGAATCCATCTCCCCATAATCAATACTAGGGCATTGAGAAATTCTTTGCGCCACAAGTCTAGCTTTATATCGCATGACTTCATTCTTCTAAATACACTTTCGAACAAAGACTCATTTGTGTCTAACCAGCTTACCATTCGGTGGTCATAACACTACCATACCGAAAACTTGCCATTTGTGAGAGAGTCTAGTTTAGCCTAGATTGCAACTTTTCATATTGATCAATTTGCTCTACATTAACCGTTAACAATTCGCAACAGAGCAATGTTCAAATTCATCGCTGTCAATTCCTAAGCAATGGAATAAGTAAATGCATCATCAAAGAACATGGAAGAACCATCCATAATACCGCTAGCATTTGTTTAACTTGGTGAGATTTCTTTGTTTACTGACATTGTCATTGACTCTGAGGCTTTTCCCAGTGTTTGTCTGTGCCGACTTTAGAAACAATTGCAGTCAGAAACAATCTCGTGTGTTGATGATGAACGGTTATGCCTTGATGACTTGCCTTTTCACTGACAACTCATCAATGTATTTTGACCGATGTTGCACCATCACTATGGGCTGGAGAAACGCTACATTACCCAGGTGTTGCGTTAACTTGCCCAATTTCAAGGACTTTCAACATTAAGGATTTGCAGCATATATAACTGATCTCGTCACTCTCATGATATCAGTAGAGAAATTAGACATGAATCTGCTACTTTATGAAGATCAATAATAGATTGCACTTCAATCTCACACTGAGATTTGCGAGGATCATGATGAGACATAGTGGAGATATACAACGTCAATTTTCGAAGTTTAACCGAAATGAAACCATTTATATCTCCCCATAACAGCGGGAAGTATGTCTCATCATAGTGACTATCTGTAAAAACTAGCAGTAAAGAGATCTTCTGTCAAATGTTCTAAATAGCGGACATTCTTTCGAGAATTATAACCAGCATAAATGCATAATCTTCGTTGAGAACCCATTTCAGTACGTAGTGGAAGCGTAGTAGACACATGTACTACACAACCAAAGATTCGTAGATATGAAATATCAGGCTCACATCCAGTTACCAACTGGTACTCACTAGATGGTTGGCGGTTTATGGGTATCAAGAAAAGATGCATAGCTGCATGTACCACTGCATATCCCCAAGTAGAAACTAGTAAATCAACATGCATTACCATTGTGCTGGCCACAAGCAGTAACTGCTTAATTTCTGCCTATGCTAAACCGTTCTATGAATGAACATGGGTAACTAGGATGTCAATTTCAATTCCAATAAACATGAAATTATCAAAAAAATATTGTGATATAAACTCTCTTGGATTATCCAATCTAATTAACCTGATTGGGTTGTCCGGGTGGTGAGCCCGAAGCTTAATAATATGTGCTAGGAGTTCTGTAAATGCAATGTATCATGTGGATTGCAGAGACGTGTGACCTTTACGTCGATGCGGCAATCAAAATCATATATAAACAGTTTGCATACCGGTTTGATTAATCCATAAATATATTCTTAGAATCGGTGAAAGAATGAAAGTTGTGCCTACAACAAAGGACCATCATGCATGTAAACAGCATTATAGACATACATAAACTTTACAAAACGAGCGATGTGCATTGAATTTTTTCAGAAGGACATCCAGTGGGATAATGCGTGACGCCACAACGGTACTTTGTCGAGATTGTATTGCACTCGTCTTGGAAACCAAGCCAGGAATGAGAGGAGTAGTGACAAAACCCTCCCCAAATTACTGTATGATCCAAGGTAAGTCTTGCAAGACCTGTATTTGAGTATCTACCACCGCTTATTCAGTACCAGTTGCCCTAGCACAAGCAACCCTGAACTTCAACTGGGAACCTACAGAGAAAACAGAAGCTGTCTACTGTCATGCCTTGTACTCTGAACGGTCACGACTTCATATGGCATGAAAGGACCCAACCCCGATTTAGTTGCCTAAACCGGAACCGAACCCCTTCTGAAAATGTGAACCAACAAAAATCATTCAAAATTTTGGCAGAGTAACATTACTAACGCAGAATTGCATTAACCTGCACCCTGAAAATAACACTTCATCCTATGCCACAAAAGTCAAACCGTGGGCACCAATCCCATCCGGATTTCTCAAATATCATATCATAATCAATAAACAGTAAACATACTGTAATATATAATATATCCGAGAAAATCCATATAAAACATGTATCAGAATGTATCAGAGCGACCTCTAGTGTAAATATATACAATATACACATCAATAGGCGAAACAAGAACCTACTGGAAAACACAGGTAGCTCGAATCACTAGTCTCCCACCACGACGTGAAATACCAGAACCTGAACTGTAAACTGGGCACGGAAATCGAAAAGTCCAGGGGAAAGACATAAAAACTGTTAGAGTGAGTGGACGAAAATAAATGACTTTCTCCATATAATATATATGTTATAAAAACATATGCGAGTCAAATGCATGAAAATCAAATGGTACGTGAGGAGACGCTAACTCCAACCCACGTACAGAGCATGCATCATAATACAACGGGGTCACTCATGGACTCACACGCGATAGCACAGTCTGAATCACGGGATCCCAGACCCACACGTGATTCCTAGCCAGAAAGGCCTCGGGTCAAGATATCTGTCCCCCCCGGAGCGTACTCGGGGATCAGCCGAGAAGCCAATGTGTATCGATACAACCTTGATAACTGAGACTGTACTCTATGTAAACCAAATCATAAATCATTTCCATGCACATGCATAAAACATAATATATACGTATGTATATTCATATTTGCATATTCGTATATGTATAATCGTAAAACACATGCTCATAAAAATCATGATCAAACTGCATGCTCAAGTTCATAAAACATATGTAAACGACTCGCAATCAATCCGTGAAAAGAAATGTCCACTCACAGGTGAGCAAAACGCTCACTCGCGCTAATCTCGTGGCCCGATGGAAGATCCCTCGCCCGAAGCACGATCTCGATCTCGATCTCGATCCCCTGAATAATCATAAAACATATCTGATCAAAATCATTGCCCACAACACTGTACTTAACCACGGAAACCAACCGTTCCCGAAACATATTAAACTGTATAAAACAACCGACTGAATTTCCGAAATCTCCACTCGAAACCTTCGACTGAAAATCCGATACCCAAATCAATACGAAAACCTCTAGGCGATAACCAGGGCGCGATTACGAGAAAAATGACATTAAAAACATCGAAATCTGAAAAGTCAACCCTCTCGCTGGAGCGCCGCCGTTGACCACCGCCGCCGCCGCCGGCACGCAGTCAACGGTGACTTTCTCCCGCGAGGAAGCTCCAGATTTGAAGATCTCCTCAAGCCCAACTTTTTCTTCAACTGTCACAAAGTCCAATTCAAAGCCTAGCACCTCCAAATCAGCTCGAAACCGAAATGAATTCAAACTCCGGCAACCAATTCGGGTTTGCCGGAAAACTCCATTATAGCCCAATTCAAGCATAGGGGAAGCATCACTAGGCCAAGGGGAGGCGAAAGCCGACCTCCCCGCCACTGTGGCTCGCCGGAAAACCCCAACCGTCACCGGCAAAAATCCCAAACCTAACCCGATTCGTTCTCCTTCAAACCTCCATGAATTCCCATAATTCCAAATGCAAAACAACTTAAAATCACAAGAGGAAGAGATTCATACCCTTCACGTGTTCGGAGGTGGCCGGAAAACCCAAGTCGGCCGGCGAAACCAAACGGGAAAGTTTTCCTCCCTCGGTCAACGGTCAAACTTCCAAAAATGGAAAGTCAACGCTGGTCAACTCCCAAACAGTGATTTACGACTATTTCTCGACTATTTTCGATATTTATACTCGCGCATCGGGTCGTTCGACGGTGCAAAATGAATAACCAAAATGATTCAGATAAATACGAAATGAACGGATAAACTCGTCGATAAACCGAAACTTCAAATAATCATATTATATTCCTCGATTATCGGAAAAATCATCTGGAACCGCCCTCGAGTTCGAAATCACGTGCTCAACAACTTCCGTGAAGAAACTCAATTCAAATTCTCGGCCGATAATAAAGTCGCGAACTAAATCGACAAACCACACATATAACGCGAAATCACGACTATACGCTAACTCGTGAATCGTGCCGACAATACTACTGATTTTGGTTCGGGTTGTCACATGGCAAATCTAAAAACTCGGCAATTTAAAACAAAGGGCCCAGAGAAAGGTATAAAACATAAAACGTTAGAGTGAGTGGACAAAAATCATAAACTATGTAAATCTGTAAAAACTATAATTGTATGTTTTTCTGCTAATTTCTGTGAAATAATGCGAGTTCAAATATCATAAACTGAACTGCAAATGGAAGTGGTCGTTTATGGTGTTTGTTCTAACCTGGAACCACTGTATGTATGAAAAGTAAGGTGATGGGATCATCTAGGGTGTTTGTCTTAATCTGAGACAATCTGGGTCGAGCAGGGTGTTTGTCCTAACCCGGTCCGACCAGCTATATGGTGATCAACCGAATAGCTAGAGGATCGATGCAACTAAATAAAATCGTCACAAAGTAAACCTCCAAATTAAAATACTATGAAATATACTGTAAATTAAATAGTAATATTCTAATGATGAAATAAAATGAACTTGAAAAACTGAACGACCACTTCCATTTGCCGTTGGTATACGAGCTTAAATCGACTGTGAAAATAAAAAGATCCACTCACAGTATTGTGTCGTGATTCCCATCGAGCCAAAACCTGACTGTTGATATTTTTAAACATCTACCACTGGCTGTTAATACGTCGTCCATAAACAATGATTGTTATTTAATAACTAATCGTCGAAAATCATAATGAATAGCTAATCTCGTATACCAATGAGCATTATCGTCGAGAATCTCGCATTCTTGAACAACATGCTTCCTGAACTAATGACGAGCTTAATATAATTCCAAATTCATATTCTTGAATTTTTATTTTATAGTCACAACAAATTCTTCAAATGTTACGCGACTCGAAGTCAAATCGACAATCGATTCAACAGTTTAATAACGTTTAAATAATATCTGATTAACCACACATCTTAATTTAAAATGTCCAATTCAATTCAATAACTTCTTCATTACATTCGGTACGTAATTTCGAGCAAAACGGTATAAATTTTTTATCGAAATTCATATTCGTCGGAGTGCCACCGGGGAAATTTTCTGGTGACCCAAAGCTTAATCTGTGCAAAATCAACCCAACAACAACTTCCATAACTACAACAAAGCCCAAATCCATCAAGAACTACTTGAATTTACCTTTGAACAAAAATCCCCAAGAAATTTCAAACCTTCGATTCTCAACGCTCCAGTGGAATTAAAACGTGTTCTTTGTGTCTTTAGCTTCATGGTGATGAGGCCTACAAAGCCCAGTAGGTTACACTGACCAATTTAAGTTGGAAAGTACCGCCCTAAGATCTTAGGGTTCTTGAGATTTCGATTCGGGCTCTTCATTTCCTAGCCTCAATTGATGAGAAATTGGTTCGTGGGTGTGTTGGAGATGGTAGAGGAGATAAACAGGAATATTTTGACACCTTGATTACTTTTTTTGGTGGTTGGCAGTTCAAACTCGTCATCGGTGACGTTGAGGCTCGAGAGAGAGGAGAGAGACACGGGGAGGAGAGAGAAAAGAAGTCTGACCAAAATGGAAAACTTTTGACTTTCCAATTTTAAAAAGTCCTAATTTCAAACCTTCGATTCTCGACGCTCCGGTGGAATTAGAATGTGTTCTTGGTGTTTTTAGCTTCGTGGTGATGAGGCCTACAAAGCACAGTAGGTTACACCGGCCAATTTAAGCCAAAAAACACCGCCCTAAGATCTTAGATTTCTTGAGATTTTCGATTCGGGTTCTTCATTTTCTAGCCTGAATTCATGAGAAATTGGTTCGTGGGTGTGTTGGAGATGACAGAGGAGATAAAAAGGAAGATTTTGACACAATGATTACTTGTTTTGGTGGCCGGCGGTTCAAACCCGTCGTTAGCGACGTCGAGGCTATAGAGAGAGGAGAGAGAAAAGAAGTCTAACCAAAATGGAAATTTTTTGACTTTCCAATTTCGGAAACTCCTATTTATATGTACGAGTTGTGACTAACCGATTTCATAAAATTGTACAAAAGTTTTTTTGACCATAACTTCTTCATCTTAACTCTGATTTTAACACTTGATATAGCTATGAACTCGTCTATATAAACTCTACAACTCTTCTCAAAAAAATTTCTCAAAAAAATTAATGTATAAAATTCTGATAGAAATGTCATCGATAATTATCGACGGTAAAAACTAACTACATCGATGATGAACGTTTAATCAAAATAACAAGGTAAATCTCGGATCGGAAAGTTAATATCTACCCTCCCCCCCCCCCCCCCAAGAAAATTTCATTGACAAAATTTACACATATGCATATACTAGAAAAATTTCAATAGTTACTGCACTTACAAGCATTTTTGAGCTCGTAAGTAATATCTATAGCTATTTGAATTATCCGTAACATTGTTATCATGTTAAAATCTTGTTACAAAGTCTCTCTTTACAAATCTCGAGTCTGAATTGATCTACGCATTTTAGGCGTATTAATTAGTACATTTTCTCTACATTTTTACTTTGTTATTTACTTAGTATGGTTAATTTTATTAGCTTTTACTTATTTTTGTTATTTTTAATTGTAGAACAAAAGAGACGGAGTCAATGAGCCAACACGCATGCAGATAAATGAAAAAGAAGATGGATAAATAATGGCAAGAGAATTCGGCAATGGAAGAAGAAAATTGGAGGCACGTGGATTGTGGAAGTGAACCAAAGAGGAGATGTGTCGGTTAAAAGCAAGTCTTTAGTGCTTTTCAAGTTTTCAAACGCACAATTAAATTTGACATGAAATGGATGTAGGAGCTTAATTGCATGATGTAGGAGCTTAATTGCATGATGAAGGAGCTTAATTGCATGATGGAGGAGCTTAATTGCATACCTATTTAGCTTAATTGCATACCTATTTGAAACGGTTTGCTATTAACATGGGGAGGAGCTTAATTGCAATAATACTACACATTTATTCTTTCAATTAAGAGGTTTTGATGGCACATCTTGGGAGGAGGAGAGACATGGGAATTCTCAAATCATTTTCTATATAAAGAAAGCTTTGGGGAAGAAAAAGATCATCACATATTCTAGGCCTAAGCTCTGCAAAATTACTCTCCAACCTCTCTCTCAGACACCAAGACCAAGCACGAAGTTGACAATACCGCCATCCACCATCACTCGGATCGCTTGCACACGTTAAGTCCATACAAGTGAGAACCACCATCGTTGGAGTCATCTACACCTTGGGAGTTTGCAGCGTTAAGCGGGATTTCTTTAAAGTGTAACAATGAATCCTTTACTCCGTAGTCATATTTTGTTCTTGTACTCTTTTTGTTTAACATTGAGTTTTGGTGAATATTTTTGGATTTTTAATACTTACTTGGGTATATCTTCCATGTGTTTATGTTCTTTGTTTTGTTTGAGACATGCTATGTCTAGTTCTTAATGCGTTGGGTAGTGCGGGATGATTGTGTTTTAACCTTTCGCCTGGAAGTTATTCAATGATTCTTAGATTTTAAGGCGTTAAGCTTTAAACCACATGGCATGTTAACAATAAGAATTAGGAGCATAAATTTCGAAGGTAGCTTAATTAGGTAGAGAAAATTGGTTAGGTTGAATATGATGATCACATGTAAATAATTAGCTTATGTTTTATTTTTGTCGAAATTTATGGTGGGATTTTTGGGATTCTTTTTATGTGTTTTGCTTGTCTATGAGTCGATGCATGTTAGAGTCCTAGAATTTCTTGCTATATTTTTCTATGCTTTTAGGTAGTAATTAGATAGAAAATTAGGTAATTAAAATCAACTCATACACCCCCCCATATTACACAATAATTGCATGCACCCTTCAATCCCCGGTTTAGAACGATCCCTACTTGCTTATATTATACTACATCTATAGGGTTTTAAATTGTTTATGGTTGATTTATGTGTTTAATTTAAATGCATATTTTGGTCATATCAATTTTTGGCGCCGTTGCCGGGGATTGTTAATTGTTTGTGATTTTTGTGTGTATATATGTAAATTTATACTTGTGCATATTACTAACCATTTTCTTTTTCAGGAATTTTCGAAGTATATATGCTAATTTTACTTACAAATTTTCGATGCCTTGTATATGTGCCCTAATTGATTTAATTTTTCGTAAATAAATACATGTGAATAAATGTTAGTGTAAATTTTAATTTTTGTAAATATTAATCGGTGTTTGTATATATATATATATATCTAGTAATTGTTAAGCATGTTAAAGGATAGTCTTAGATTTACATTGATTACATGCTTGATTAATTAGGTCTCACTCCTTGGAATAGATGGTGCCTCTTTTTCTTGTTTATCTCCTTAACCCCTTATGTTTTACACATAAGGTTGAGGGCGGAGCCTACAAGAACTATGAGGGAGTGTGAATTTTTGAAAATTTGGCTGAATGTCGAACATGGTGTCTAGAAACGGGTTATGACTGGTGACAGGTTCTGGATCTAAGAAAGACTTACACCAATAGAGTATATACCATTGGCCCGGTTAGCCTCGGGGTGTATTGTCGAAATTAGTCCTGCCTCTCGCGTTATCTCTATCCCCAACTGGCCATGTTTTTCGATTGAACCAAAGCTGAATAATTGAAAATTCATACTTTATCGCATGGGTCGCACGTCCTTGGAAAGATTGAAAAATCAATGCCTTGTAATCCTTATAAATTTTTGGCGAAATCAATTTGGGTCATGTATGCTAAAAATTTCGAAAACTGTTTGAACATGTTCAATCTTGTGATTCCAACGTGTGAAACAATTCTAACTTAGCTATGTATATATAATTTTCGTTGACTTCTTATTTTTGGATCACTTGCATTCATTCTTATTATATATCATGTGCATTCATGTTTCTAGTATATTATGCCTTAGTATTTTCGTTGCATATGTGTTATATGTTTAGTATAAATTCGAAGCTGGGCAATAGGCTGTTTTGTGTGATTTATCAGATATAGTTATACATCTCGGAAAATTCTGAACTTTTATGAAGTATTTGTATATGTGTCTAGTCTTTTCGCGTAAAATTTCAGCTAGTTCCAACGTGTGATTAATTCTAGAGAAATTATTCAAATAGTCATGCTCAGGTTGCTCGATTTTTGTGAATATTTAGAATAGTCAAGAATCTTTGCATATCATTCATTCATTCATGCATTACATAATTGCATCATCTTGAATCATATTCATCATTGCATTTCATGCATTTGTTTTGGATTTTATATTTGTTGAGTTTTGAAGGATACGACGGAGGAGCACGCTCCAAGTGTTTTCATAATTCGCAGCTTCTATCCAAAACAGAACAATCAACTTTGAAAAGTCATAACTTTCAGCTCGTATGGAGTTAGCACGAGTTCTTTATATGAATGGAAAGCTTGAGACGTCTAGTTTTCAGTCATATAAAGATCACGAATTTCTGAGCTCTAAATCGTTCGAAATTCTAGTTTAAAAACACGGAGGTCAGAACATTAAGCTGCAAAGTGGAAAGAACAAATGGAGGAGATGCACCTTCAAGATCAGGCTGTTCCAAGAGCATAAATGAAGCATCATGTCTAGGCTGTAAGACATTAAAAAACAAGCGCTTGTTGGGAGGCAACCCAATGAAGGATCGACATACAGATTTGCTTTCTTTTCCCTTCCTCTTTATTAATTAGCTTGTTAGTGTGTTAATTAGTTAGATATTTTTGGTAAATTCTTTTCTACATGCTTGGTTCTATGTTTTTCTCTATTTACATTGAGGACAATGTAGGATTTAAGTATGGGGGAGGGGTTTACATTTATTTGAGTCATAAATTGTAAAATTGGGCGGACAATAGAATTTTCTAGCGGGATGCCCTAAAAAAAATGTTTTCGTGGGTTTTTATTTTTCTAAAATTTTAGGTAGTTTTTGAGTGTATTTTAGTGTTTTTCAGAGTCTTAGGATGCCCTTAACTCGTCTATGATGATATTTTTCTGAGACAATTTCGAGTTCATGGCTTTCATGTCACTAATTTATGGAATTCTTTTGTTAATAGAGATGTTTTGATTGCATTAACATGTAGTAGATATAGATTGTAAAACTTGGTGCAGAATTCACATGCTAGAATAAGTTTAAATCATTTGAACCTATGCGAGTTTTTGAGCCAAAATCCATGATTTTAGAGAGGAAATTTCGACATACATAGGGATTTTTGTTTAAAAATTAAACATGCCTCATGTGATTGCTTGCCATAGTTTTTAATGAACTAGAGAATGCTAGAACTTGCTCATGTTGATTTTCAAAGCTTATAGTCAATACATACTCTGATGTTGGATATGATTAAAGGCATTTAGGATTTACCACCACTTTTGCCAAATTGCTATGTGTCCCATATGTGCGCACGAATTGCGACCCCCTTAGTCAACCATTTTGAGCCCACATTAAGCTTTTCTTTCATCGCCATATATATCCAAACACTCTAACCTAGTGTAGATAATCCTTACCCTTGTTCTAAAGACTTGGTGAAGATTTTTTTAAGCTAGATACATGGAGATGGCGTGAGAATCATTAAGGAAGATGTGAGTATGGGGATAGACTTGTCCAACAAAAGAAAAGAAATAGTAATTGCCGAAAAAGAAAAAAAAATCGAGAGCATGGAAATAAAGAAAAATAATAATTTGTGAAGCTCTCCGGCAATTGGTTTTAATGTTGAGTTTGATTAATGTCCCCCATTTTTGTGGATTTGGAGGTTGAATTAAATTGAAGGCCCAATAGTGAAGAAATATGGACTTTGTCCTGTTCACGAAGCTCTAAGGAAGATTAGAATAAAGTATGGGCCCAACAAGATGAAATCTGGCCCTTGTGCTTAAAGTCTGACACTGGTAACGTGGGGAAGAAGATGGAGCACGAAATTTAACAAGATGATGGAGCTAGACTAAGTCTTTGGAACGTTCTTAAACACCACTTATCCAAATTTTCGAATGCCTTAGCCTTAGCCCCATTACAACCTTTGAAAGTCCTTTATGATCCTTGAGATGAGTAGCCTTTGGTCTGTGGAGTTAATCACATGAGTAAGAATATGGTTTGGGTTCATTTGTGCAAGTAGCTAATTCTATTCATGAGGTTTCAACAATTTTGATTTATATCTTAAGAGAAACCATTTTCATGAGTGAAAAGATGATGAGTGCGTCCATGAGAGGATTTCAAACTTTTCTAGTGCATGCATAGCTTATAAATCACCATTGTTTTCATCTAGGTCTTACTTGTTCATGCATGAGAATGTCTTTATTAACTCTTGAATTCCTTGTGGTCGAACATTATGATTGCCATGGAAATTTCGAAAAATCGTTTAAAGGTTTTAGATTTGTTTTGAGTCTTAGTTTAATTTAGTGTTTGCTAAGGGACTAGCAAAGTCTAAGTGTGGGGGAATTTGATCTACGCATTTTAGGCGTATTAATTAGTACATTTTCTCTACATTTTTACTTTGTTATTTACTTAGTATGGTTAATTTTATTAGCTTTTACTTATTTTTGTTATTTTTAATTGTAGAACAAAAGAGACGGAGTCAATGAGCCAACACGCATGCAGATAAATGAAAAAGAAGATGGATAAATAATGGCAAGAGAATTCGGCAATGGAAGAAGAAAATTGGAGGCACGTGGATTGTGGAAGTGAACCAAAGAGGAGATGTGTCGGTTAAAAGCAAGTCTTTAGTGCTTTTCAAGTTTTCAAACGCACAATTAAATTTGACATGAAATGGATGTAGGAGCTTAATTGCATGATGTAGGAGCTTAATTGCATGATGAAGGAGCTTAATTGCATGATGGAGGAGCTTAATTGCATACCTATTTAGCTTAATTGCATACCTATTTGAAACGGTTTGCTATTAACATGGGGAGGAGCTTAATTGCAATAATACTACACATTTATTCTTTCAATTAAGAGGTTTTGATGGCACATCTTGGGAGGAGGAGAGACATGGGAATTCTCAAATCATTTTCTATATAAAGAAAGCTTTGGGGAAGAAAAAGATCATCACATATTCTAGGCCTAAGCTCTGCAAAATTACTCTCCAACCTCTCTCTCAGACACCAAGACCAAGCACGAAGTTGACAATACCGCCATCCACCATCACTCGGATCGCTTGCACACGTTAAGTCCATACAAGTGAGAACCACCATCGTTGGAGTCATCTACACCTTGGGAGTTTGCAGCGTTAAGCGGGATTTCTTTAAAGTGTAACAATGAATCCTTTACTCCGTAGTCATATTTTGTTCTTGTACTCTTTTTGTTTAACATTGAGTTTTGGTGAATATTTTTGGATTTTTAATACTTACTTGGGTATATCTTCCATGTGTTTATGTTCTTTGTTTTGTTTGAGACATGCTATGTCTAGTTCTTAATGCGTTGGGTAGTGCGGGATGATTGTGTTTTAACCTTTCGCCTGGAAGTTATTCAATGATTCTTAGATTTTAAGGCGTTAAGCTTTAAACCACATGGCATGTTAACAATAAGAATTAGGAGCATAAATTTCGAAGGTAGCTTAATTAGGTAGAGAAAATTGGTTAGGTTGAATATGATGATCACATGTAAATAATTAGCTTATGTTTTATTTTTGTCGAAATTTATGGTGGGATTTTTGGGATTCTTTTTATGTGTTTTGCTTGTCTATGAGTCGATGCATGTTAGAGTCCTAGAATTTCTTGCTATATTTTTCTATGCTTTTAGGTAGTAATTAGATAGAAAATTAGGTAATTAAAATCAACTCATACACCCCCCCATATTACACAATAATTGCATGCACCCTTCAATCCCCGGTTTAGAACGATCCCTACTTGCTTATATTATACTACATCTATAGGGTTTTAAATTGTTTATGGTTGATTTATGTGTTTAATTTAAATGCATATTTTGGTCATATCATGAATCAATTACACCTTATAAACCTGATACAAAAGACATCATAATCTGAACTCTGTAATGTGAATACTTAAAAACATCATGTATCCGTTCCAACACTAGTGACCAATTCTACTAGTATAATTGAGCTTAATCGACCAGTCTACTAGTCACCATCTCTAATTACAGTTCTGATAAAATGGCTATATGAGTAGCAATGCGGTTTTAACTCCTGCAGTGACCCCCTGATCACCACTAGAACCCTGCCCCAACAGTCTATATGAAGTGTCCCTCCTTGGACACTCACATATGAAGTGTTCCCTAAGGTCACATAGGTAATAAAAATCAAACTGACCATTCAAAATTCGCATCATAAGTGGGTATTTGGCCAATCAGAAGCAAACATTCTAATCATACTCAGTTATCTTATTCCTGAAATTTTACTAAAATTTTTGACATAGTTTCCCTTCAAATTCAAAGAAACCTAAAAACCTGTATAAGAGAACACTTCGAATAATCAAATTCCAAAAATAAACCTTGAGCACCGTATCCCATCCGGATATCTCATAATGCAAAAGAATAACATTAAGAACACAAGTCACTACTAGTTGTCTGAATTTATGAATCATAATGATCGCAAAATCAAATATCTCCCAATTCATAACTCACATTCAACATACTATCTCAACTAAAATCCACTATACCATAAAGAGGCTCGTAGGAAATTACCTGCAGTATGCCTCTAATAAACCCGAAACTATGGGTGAATGCTAGTGAGTCAAACTATCATCTCAATTTACTATTGATCTGGAGATATAGACTTAGCATTTCATTTGAAAATAAAACATCAAATGTATTATAACAATTAACTTAACTAGCAGTAACTACAACGTATTGGAATTCTTATGCGTTCACTTGATTTTCACCTATGTAGCTCTCAATAATGTAGATGGGTTCTCAAAAGTCTTACTATTATCTCCCAATTCACTCCAATATGAAGGTATAAACTCAGCCCCTAAAATCAACGTCTAACTAGTCATACCAAGACACATAGCCACTAATAATATAAATTGATGTCAATGTGCAACTCAACTAGTGCGTCCTATTTCTAGTCGAACAAAATGTTAAAGTAGCTTGAATAAATCTTTGACAAGGAGTAATTAGAAAACTGGAATAAATGTGGGTACTTCACTATGTATTCTAATAAGAATCGAATGTTGCCTATAAAATGCAAAGAATTCTAAACGATTATTGGTAGACATCACATAAAAACTAGGGGTAGATGTACCTACTGCTCTAAATCGTTCAACATCATCACCGTCAATGATTCACACCGGTAGTCCCCTCATGTACTTGACTGGTGCCATCGTCGAATATACACAAACACAAGGTGAAGATGGAAATAAAGAATTCGCGATAATGCATAGTCCATTGGGAACAAAATGATCTAATACTTAATTCCACAAACTCGCGTGTATCGTTCTGTTCACACAAGTCTCCTCGCCGCACTTACAATCTTGAATACTTGATTATTTCTAACCACTCAATTCCGTTGAGCTTAAAGGAATGTCCACGCACTACCGAAAATCTTATATGTGAAACAAAAATCTCCAAGTCTAATCTGTTAAGTATACCTTTCCCTCTAAAGGTCAAAAAGGTAACTCGTCATCGAAACTATTAACTGACGAGTGCAAATACTGAAGTCGTCGATCACACCCATGAGGCATGGCACTTGAGGAACAAACGATTCGGAAGATTACCCTATATCGTCAATGACACTAATAATTGAGGGTATACGATGAGTCCGCTGCAGTCAGACCATTGCACTCTAAGCATCACTAACGATATAAGATTATTGACAAGATCTAAAAACCTAATGCTCTGATACCAATTGACAAGACCCGCCTCAGACTATTGTAGTAATCTAAGGTAAGTCTTGCAGGACCCGTATTAGAGTATCTAGCACCGCTTATTCGGTACCAGCTACCTGAACACGAGCAACCCTGAACTTCAATTGAGAACCTACAGAGAAAACATAAGTTGTGGACTGTCATGCTTCGTACTCTGGGCGGTCATGACTTTAGTTGACAAACCTGAAAACTAGGCAATTTAAAATAAAGGGCCCAGAAAAAGGCATAAAACATAAAACGTTAGAGTGAGTGGACAAAAATCATAAACTATGTAAGTCTGTAAAACTATAATTGTATGTCTTTCTGCTGATTTCTGTGAAATAATGCAAGTTCAAATATCATAAACTGAACTACAAATGGAGGTGGTCGTTCAAGGTGTTTGTTCTAACCCGGAACAACTGTATGTATAAAAAGTAAGGTGATGAGATCGTCTAGGGTGTTTGTCCTAACCCGAGATAATCTGGGTCGAGTAAAGTGTTTGTCCTAACCCGGTCCGACTGGCTATCCGGTGATCAGCCGAACAGCTAGAGCATCGATGCAACTTAATAAAATCATCACAAAGTAAACCTCCAAATTAAAATGCTATGAAATATACTATAAATTAAACAGTAATATTGTAATTCTTAAATAAAATGAACTCAAAAAACTAAAAATTGAACTCGCTATCGACTGTGAAAATAAAAAGGTCCATTCACAGTACATTGTCGTGATTCTCATCCAGCCCAAACATATATGTTGATGTTTCTTAATATCTACCACATGCTACTAATACATCGTTCTGAAACAATGATTATTATTTAATAACTAATCGTCAAAAATTATAATGAATAGCTAAGTTCGTATACCAACGAGTATTATTGTCAAGAACATCGTATTCTCGAACAACGTACTTCTTGAACTAATGACGAGCTTAATCTAATCCCGAATTCAAATTCTTGAATGCTTTTTTTATAGTCGCAACAAATTCTTCAAACGTTACGCGAGTCGAAGTCAAATCGACAATCGATTCAACAGTTTAATAATATCGTTTAGATAATATCCGATTAACCACACATATTAATTTACAATGTCCAATTCAATTCAATAACTTCTTTGTTACATTCGGTATGTAATTACGAGTAAAACGGTATAAAATTTTTGTTGAAATTCATCTTCACTGGAGCGCTGCCGTGGACCACCATCGGCAGCAGGAGTGAAATTTTTCGGCGACCCGAAACTCAATCTGTGCAAAATCAACCCAACAACAACTTCCATAACTACAAAAAAAGAAGTCCAAATCCATCAAGAACTACTCGAATTTACCTTTGAACAAAAATCTCCAAGAAAATTCAAACCTTCGATTCTCACCGCTCTAGTGGAATTAGAACGTGTTCTTGGTGTCCTTAGCTTTGTGGTGATGAGGCCTACAAAGCCCAGTAGGTTACACCGGTCAATTTAATCCAGAAAACACCACCCTAAGATCTTAGGGTTCTTGAGATTTTCGATTCAGGTTCATTTTCTAGCCTCAATTGATGAGAAATTGGTCTATGGGTGTGTTGGAGATGGTAAAGGAGATAAAAAGGAAGATTTTGACACCTTGATTACTTATTTTGGTGGCCAGTGATTCAAACTCGTCGCCGACGACGTCGAGACTCGGGAGAGAGGAGAGAGAAGTCTGACAAAAATGGAAAACTTTTGACTTTCCAATTTCGGAAAGTCCTATATATATGTACGAGTTGTGGCTAATCAATTTCGTAAAATCATACAAAACTTTTGCTGACCATAATTTCTTTATCGTAACTCCGATTTTAATACTTAATGTGGCTACGAACTCATCTCGATAAACTCTACGACTCTTCTCAAAGAAATTTCTCGAAAAACTTAACAAATAAAATTCTGATAGAAAGACCATTGATAATTAATGACGATAAAAACTAACTACCATCGACGATTAACGTTTAATAAAAATAACAAGATAAATCTCGGATCGGGAAGTTACAAATAGTCTCATCCTCCCCATCTAAATTGATGGATTTAGGTATTGCCATATGCTTCTTCGCTCTGCAGAACCGATGACTATGAGAATTTCTCAATATCTTGATCCTCATAATACAAAAGATCATACGAGGCTAAGTAAGAAATAGTAATATAAGTGATTGCATGGGATTCAATAATCCCAACCATAGTAAGATATAAACACTACAAATCCTCATAAACCTCTCCAGATTGCGCCGTTGGTAGCATTCTACGGAGATTGGACACAAAATTCTCTTCCATTCTCACAATAATATTTCAAGTATAAACCATTGGCACAAATATTTTCAAAACACTTAGCATGGCTTGAATTGCTATTAGGCGCGTATTACACTCAATATTGCCAACATATATCAACAAAACAATGTCAATCAATCTGCCTTGAAACCCAAGACATGGTAAACACTATAAATGAATACTTAAAGATTTCAAAAGTGTGTGACCCTTATAGCGTAATGTTATGGTATGATAATACCTAAAAACAACCAATGAATAACAACATCTGACCGGTCGAAAAGACCTTCATAGATTAAGTTCCATTGCATGACAAAAACTGATGTAAAACCACATCTGGTGCAGAAATCCAGGTTGGTCATTTTAGACCAACAATTTTCCAACGAAAATTTTTGAAATTTTTCTGATTATTTTTCAATAAAACCGATGTAAAATATATCATAAATACCACAATCCGGATATAACCTTTGATGGATCGAAGTACAAATTTTTGATGGATCGAAAATCTCACAAACCTACCCGTGGGATACCTTCGATGGATCGAAGAACAATTCCTCGATGGATTGAAGAAACCAAAAATAAAATTTGATTTTTTGATACTGATTTTTAATGGGTCGAAGTGATAGTCTTCGATGGATCGAAGAATCTAACCCGAGACATTCTTTCGATGAATCGAGGAAGAAGTCCTTGATGGGTTGAAAAATGCAGTATTAGGACCCGAGGATCACCTTCGATGGATCGAAGGTGTTTTGTGTACAAATTTTTGATGGATAAAAAATTACATAAAACGGTCTGAGGGTGGTCTTCGATGGATTGAAGGTTCCCCGAGTTCAACAACATCCTCTTCTATGTGTCTCATTTTTACTGTATCATTGTGTCATTATGCCATATATAAATGTAAACATCGAACCATACACTGAATTAGTAGTGAAATAACATTCTCAACACTTGCATATACCAAAAAATAGAGAAAATTTTATAACTCGACAACTTTATAAAAAATTACATCATAGATGTCTAATTTCAAAAATCATGACTTAAAAATCAAGTAAATAACAAACTATGACTAAAACCAAGTCAAAAAATAAAGGGAAACTTGATGAAATATTAAAAACTTGAACCTAATACATAGACTACTAAAAAATCACAGTCTATAGACTTGGTTTTGGATAGTTTGCTATTATAAGATTGGTTTCACCGCAATCTTCCATCTTATAGGCTATAGTGAAGTTAAGTCTCATGTGTCAAATATTACTTGCACTTCTTGTAGGCATGTAGAATATCCTTGGGTGCAAAATATTGTTTGTACATGTGCTCGGTAGAACCACATCTATAACAAGATGATAAGTGCGAAGTAGAAGTAGAATTGAAAGAATTTCTTCTATCTCTAGGACCCGAATTATTCTTGTTGGAGTTATTTTGGCTATTGTCTTGGTGAGCCCAAATCAAGTTCAGACTATATCCTCTACCACAAGCTTTGCCCCGTCCTCCTCTTCCACCTAGGTTATTGTAAGGCTTAGAATGACCGTTCCTCCTATCCTTACGTGACTTTCTATCAGTGTTGTACGACTCATGGATCTTTTTAGTACCGGCTGGCCGAGCCTTATTGATGAGAAAAGTCTCGTGATACCACTCTTTCTTGGCCAACATATTCATGAGATCACTGAATGATCTAAGTCACCCTTGCGCATAATTTATGCAATATTGGTGTGCAAGGTTGTCCATAGAGGTAGAAAATGTGCTTAAAGACTTCTTGATCATAACGTGATCGATCTTTACAATGCCACAAACATTCAACTCCGATTGTAGCTCCAACATAGCTTGATTGAATGCATCAATTTTTAGATAATCTGATAACTGGTTGAATCTCATCTGTCTTGCAGTTCTCGAAGTTGTGCATTATGCACATTATTGAACCTGTCTTGTAAAGTCACCCACAAAACCGCGGGATCATTTTTTAGCAAATATTATTGTTGTAGAACTGCATGCATATGTCGCCTCAAAAATATAAGGGCTTGAGTTTTGCGAGTTGAGTTGGTGGCTCATTACCAGGTGGTAGTGGTGGTTAGATTGTATCTGTCAGATTCATACCGAGAAGAACGTTCTCAACGTCTGACACCCAAAAATGGTATTCTGCTCCTTGAGGATCAAGGATATCAAATTCAGGTCGTTCCGACTCAACTGATGTTATCTACAAGAGAGACAAGAAATGTAATTAGGTTACTGATCGAAAAATCACGATAACTGATATCAATTTTAAGGAATAAGAACCGTGATCAATGATGTTTGGTCACAAAAATCGAATATCAATAAATGGTCGCTCAAAACTACACCTAGAAATCGTGATGAACCATCACATAATATTGATTTTCCTTTCTTTTCTAAACCGTGACTCCCGCAGGACCGTCACTTATACTCCATGGGTATATGTCCATATGAACTAGGGCACATATATGCAATAATCACAATATCAATATCACAATCCTATGATCTAGAGTTTTGCTGGAAGTAAGTTTTATTCCTAAATCTATAGATTGACGGTTTAGAAAATTTACCTCGAGGGTGTTATGTTCGGTATGAAAAATTTGAAATTTTTTTGAAGAATCACAAAAATCCGGCAACGTGCTCCGGCAGGTGGAGGTTAGGGTATTTTTGTTTCTTCTCATTTTTTTTCTTTTCGGGCAGACTGACCTTCGTGCACTAAATTGGTCATAACTTAATGTAGACACATTCGAATTGTGATTTGAAGGATGTTCTGGAAACTAGACATCTCTTTTGTCGAAGTTGACAGATGTGCACAGACTATGAGATTGAAGTGGTCAATCTCGAATTTAGGGATGGGAAAAATGTTTTGGTTTTGAGTTTTCTTTTTCTATGGTGATTGTTGACTATCAACTCAAAGCGGGCTGATAACGTGTTAAAGAAAAAAATATGATAGACTAAAAACTGTAACTTTTTCATTGATAGAATGTCATATATAGGCTGATACAATACGTTACAATAACTATCCATATAAAACAAGGATTCTCTGTATCTGTATTTAGACTAATCTGTATACAATCTGTTACAATAATTATCCCTATAAAGCAGAGATTTTTTGTATCTGTATGTAGACTAATTTGTATCTAATTAGGACAAAATACACACCGAAAATTACGGAATCTCCTTAAACACCTATAAATTAGACATAGATTACGATGCTTTCCGAAGGCCTTACGGAACCCATGCATGGTGGATTCTGATTCGCACCAATCCTTTATGGTATGGAATTCTTTGGGATCGATTAGCTCACTGAAGATTAATTTGAATTGTGCGTAGAATTATAGCTGGATATGATGGGATCAAAATACATTGGTAGTACGTATTAGACCTAGAACTATGCATGCGCGCGCGCACACACACAAGAACTTGATACACATACATAGAAGATAATCCCTGAATCACGCGACCTGTAAGGAGTGTAGCTTACTCAAAACTTGAGATAGTAATAAAAAAATTTATACAAATTAAACCGAAAGTGTAAAGTGTAAATGGAGCTAGCTTGGTGCTCTACTATATATATACACTCACGTCGACCTCCAAGCCAGTCGTAATTATCTCATCTTTCTAGTCACCCAAACACAAGGGAAGAAGAAGTTTGACGATCACGATCGAGAAAGAAAGGAAGGTTATAAATGTGGAAATTCCCTGCTGGCCAGATCATCAGGCGGTGAAGAAAGTCCAACAAGTACCCTGGAGCAAGGAGCAAGTCCTCGAAGTTTTCATGTTTTTGAATCCTTCGACAAGGACGGAGACGGCAAGCTTTCCAAGGAAGAGCTCAAGGCAACCTTCCAGAAACTCGGATCACGGTGGAGCTCCTTGAGGGCGAGGAGAGCATTACGCTATGTTGATTCCAACAACGACGGTTATATTTCTAGAGAAGAGATGAACAATCTCGTCAACTATGCCATGGAATGCGGTTATAACCTTTAAGTACGTATATATGCATGCATGCATGGGTGATGATGGTTCAGTCTTTGTGCTAGTTTATATGCTGCTTAATTAATTACTCGAAGTAGCCCGTCATCGCTCAAAGATCAGCTGTCTTCTTTTTTCTGCTTTTTTAGCTTTAGATAGAATCTGGCATGTTCTATGTAGTCTATGGCCATGTAAATACATATATATCTAACTACGGTAGACCAAAATCTAGCAACTTCTGTACTACTCGTTTAAGATTGCATCTCGAGGCCGAAAGGGTTTTAGATAATATTAGATGTACTTCTAAACGGAAAATATGGTGTTTGCCGGGTTCTCTATAGCTATCTGTTTGTTCTATATATTTGCTTATCCCAAGTCATATATATGAGGCTTCACATATAATCAAAACTAATCGACAATGATCTGAGTGACTCAAATATTTCTAGACACACTAAGAAGCAAGGGTCAACACTTCCAAAGTGCGACGTGGTCAAAAGAATCCTGTATGCTTTATACATATTTGAAATTCTTTGGATATAAAACGTTTTTCAACAGATCAAACCTAGCTATCTATGTGGAATATGAACCATTAAATTATTTAAAAGATGAGTGATTTTGATTATCAATTAATTTTATAAAAATTATAGTTTTACTTTTATACTTTCGAAGCGGAGCAAATATAATTGTTCAAACATAATTGTTAAATGATAAATTAATAATTTAAAGAACGAATAATTTCAACTTTTAAAAATTAATTAATTTTATTTATTTAGATTCAAATACATAATTTCGTTCAATATTTTTA
The DNA here is from genome assembly GCA_946800695.1 of Geum urbanum. Taxonomy (NCBI): domain Eukaryota; kingdom Viridiplantae; phylum Streptophyta; class Magnoliopsida; order Rosales; family Rosaceae; genus Geum; species Geum urbanum. The sequence continues at coordinate 62,449,939 of OX327002.1, forward strand.
AAACAGATCTCCAATCTAGATAGAAGACGGTTTCATATAATTTCTGAGAAGACTTTCTTGGTCCAGAGAGATTAATCCGGCCGCGTCTGACAATTTGCGTCCACCCATTGGCCACCAACAGTAGATAGGGCTATGATGCATTAACTTAGTGCTGTTACAATCCAGCCACCTTGATTTGCGCACTGACTCCTAAAGAAGGTTAATTCAAGTGGAAATGACAGTATAAGATGGGGACATGGGTCAAAAGAACCTTGCTTGCTTTTACACTAATTTGGTAATCTTTTGCTATCGAATGTTTACCGTACATATATATACCTACTTAATCACTCATTACGTGCATTACGTGCATGCTTAACTAACCAGGACCGCGTAATTAAGTCTCATCACTAGCACCAGATCATAGATCGCCCAGAGAGTAGCAAGTTTGTTGATCAGTCTAAATCCTGATTTGGAGCCAATTCCACTCACGCGCCCAAATAAGAAGCTGTCATAGAATATTTCAGCAAAATGGTAGGAACACTGATCCCACATCGAAGAAGTGGTAAGGACACTAACCTCAACCACATTTATAAGCCTGGTAATTTAACATTAATGGTACGCATTTATTACTCTTTTATGTTGTACTCTGTTAAGGTTATATCCTGTTATTGACTTAGGCATCAGAGGGTTGAAAGTCGGCAAACCCGGTCTCTCCTTAACGATTGTCATTTTTAGCAGCGCGAGCGACTGATAAAAAGTGAGCGTAAGGTGGTAGCGAAAATAAATACCGAAAGCGAAGAGCGAAAGTGAAAGGTAGAATAGGAAGAGCGAATCATCGATAATGATTTTCGTTTCAATATCAAAAGCTCTTAGCGGTTTTGGGTATTAACATTGGCGTCATTTGTGGGAAACCATATAGGAAACAAGATATTGGATACTGGATACATTCCTCACTCTCGGCATGACGCCAAACACGCAACAAGATGTCCTCTACCTGACCCTAGGTATGGATGAGACTATAGAAGATCCCGCGCTGGTGCAGCGGGCAGGCAAGCAACACGTCTTAACAGAGAAAAAAGCAACGGTGGTAGTTGAAAGGTACTTCAACCAAATGGAACACAAGAATGAGTTGGCAATGTGGAAGTGCATAGAGCTCGAGAGGGCAAGAGAATTTGAGCATCAACAGTACATGCAGGTCGAGTCCATATTGAAGGCAGTGGAGAAAAGACAAGTGATGTCAGAATCCAAGGGGAACTCGTGGAGCGAGCAACCTCACCATGTACCTACCGCAAGGAGGGAAATCATCATCCGCTCACCCCTGCGACCGGAGAATTGTGGAATGTTGGACCACCTCCAATGCTCGTACGACTGCAGCGCAACCTCGATCCCAAGCTAATCAATGTTTCCAATATACTAGCGGAACCTCCAAGGATGCCACCCTAGCGTAACGTCGCTCCAAAACAGAATTTTTGAGACATAGAGGTTTCAGCTAGACTTGCCGGACTGGAGGTCATGATCCGCCAGCTGGTGTAGCCCAAGGAAAGTTACATCAACCATACGCTCCCGGCGGTTCACATTGAGCTATTCTCGGTCGACATCATGGCTCGAGGTCGACACCCATTAGCAAAGGTAAATATTGAGCGATACAAGGGGGGAAATAGACCCATCCCTACACACTGATGTGTTTGTATCGGCCACAACGGGTAGGGGATATGACGACGCGACATAGTGTCAGCTGTTCATGGAAAGCCTGACAGGCAATGCGTTGAGTTGATTTTTCAGCCTCCCTCTGCGATCCATAAACTCTTTCTCGGAATATGAAGGTAGATAACTCTTTTGTCGGGACATGACCAGCGAGTCGGCGTTCTATGTACTCTGAAACGCACTTCAGTCAGGCTTGCTAACATGGAAGCTCAATGAAAACCTTGCACTTACATACGATGAGCAGCTCGACTGCTAACATCACATACGCAACTAGAATTACAAATTTTCGGTATTAACCCAACACCAACGTAACAGGTAAACACATTTTCTAATACAGTGACTCTTAGTGTGCAGGACCCAATACCAGCACTAATGCCAACCTTGGCTCCATTGCCGGCACGACGAGACACAGAGCCTCGTATGCACTCCTGACGGGATAGCCACAGGGACAACCTTGGATCAGGTCATCACTGAAATTCCTACAGCAACCAAACACTTCCACATTTCTTTCCATTACCCACGAAATGAAAAAACTAAGGCCGACGAATTAAAAAATCGTCGGCAATAATAGGTCGGTTTAACTATTACCAACGATTTTCATAAAGTCGTCGGTAATAATAAAATCGTCGGCAATATTATTACCGACGACTTTATGAAAATCGTTGGTAATAGTTTTACCGACCTATTATTGCCGACGATTTTCATAAAAAATCGTCGGCAATAGTATTTATTGCCAACGATTTTCGTCGGCAATAATACACTATTGCCGAGGATTTTTTTAATTCGTCGGCCTTAGTTTTTCCATTTCGTAGGTAATGGAAAGAAATGTGGTAGTGAAAGTAGTTACGGCGGTAGTGACAAGAGGCAGCTGGAGGACCGGAACAATCAGCCAAGGGATGTAGTCGCAACCTGGCCCCGGTACGAGCAACAGGTTTTCAGCGTCCTTAATTCCAAATACACACACATCATGGATGAAAATCCGGACCTATTTCCTTTACCACCAAGGATGCTATGCACGTCAGCCCTCCAGAATACGGGGAAGTGGTGCAAGTTCCACAACACTGAATCTCATAACACCAAAAAATGTTACAACATGAAGGAGATGGTCGAAGTACAACTCAAGAAGGGCAAGTTAGAAAAATACAAGGCCGACGACACCACCCAACTAGCAAGGGGAGTAGCGAATATCAAAAGGAAAAACGGGATTACAAGCGGAAGATCCAAGGCGGAACAAAAGCTTGAGCGAGTCGTGTTCACCCTACAGCAAGGACCAGAAAAGATAGCAAAACCAGGATGAGATTCGATTACCTTCAACGAGTCTAAGGAACATGACAGACCCCTTGTATCCGAGGATTACCCATTTCTCATCGACGCAACAATCGACATGTGTAGCGTAAGGAGAGTGTTGATCGACACCGATTATACTGTCAACGTCATGTTCTAACCAGCGTACAAGGCACTCAGGCGCCTCGAATCAAAACTAAAAAAGGACCACGAACCCCTAATAAGCTTCTCAAGAGATAGGATCAAATCTTTGGGAAGTGATTACCTACGACTGGTGATAGGCCAAGAAGACTGTTACGCAAAGGCCCATATGGAGTTCCTTATCGTAGACGCACCCTTATACTACAACGCCATCATCGAATACAATACGCTTAGTTGAATACATGTCATCGTTTCATAGCGTATGCTCATGATGAAATTTCCTACCCCCTTTAGCATATGTTCATTTCGAGGGACGACTTAGGCACTCCCAAGGGTAGGCTCCTCGGCCACGTACCCAGGCAGAGATGTGTGTCTCCTCACGGCGAATCCATTAACCCATGTCCCCGAAGATCCCAGAGAAAGATCGTTAATGGCAAGGCCCATGGACGAGGCATCCACGAAGATCATCCAAATATTGGAGGAGCATCCCGAAAGAACAGTCCGAATCAGGGAAAATTTGGAACCAGAAATCGAGACCGGACTCATAATTATCTTCAAGGAATACAGTGACGTCTCCTCAAGGTCCTACCCAGACATGCCTGGCATCTCCACCAAAATCATATCGCACAAACTCCGCATCTCCCCAGATGTGGTGCTAAGAAAATAAAAGCAGAGAGCATACATCGAGGAACAATATGCAACGATCCAGGAAGAGGTAAAAAAAACTCCTTAACATAGGCTTCATACGACATGTGCATTACCCCAAATGGATATCCAACGTCGTCATGGTCAGGAAGAGCAACCAAAAGTGGAGGATATGCGTAGATTACACCAATGTAAACAAGGTCTGCCCAAAAGATTCTTTTCCACTATCCCGAAATGACTAGCTCGTGGATGCTATGAGTGGCCATGAGCTCTTATCTACAATGGATTGCTACTCAGGCTACAACAAGATCAAGGAACTGTTGGGACTGCTCAATGGCGTTACGGCAGCGGTCTACGTAGATGAACTCGTGGTCAAGAGAAAACACAAGGGGGGTCACATAAAAAATCTAAAGGAGGTACTAGACATCATCATTAAGAGCGGGATGAGATTGAACCCCTTCAAATGCATCTTTAGAGTCTCGACAGCCAAATTCCTCGGGTACATGGTAAACCAAAAAGGCATTGAGGCCAACCCCAAGAAAATACGGGCGATCCTCAACACAAAGGCCCCAACAACGAAGAAAGATCTCCAGATTCTGACAGGGAAGGTAGCATCACTCTCCCGGTTCATATCCCACTACATAGATAAGTGTCTCCCATTCTTCAAAACCATCTGTACAACGAACAAGAAAGTCGTTAAGCGGACGGATGAGTGCAAAGCGGCACTCGCCGGAATTAAGCAATACCTCACCCATATCCCATTCTTTTGGCCTCAATACCAAGTGATTTTTTATACATTTACTTAGCTATTTCACTAACAAAAGTCAGTTCCGCCTTGGTAAGGTGGGAGGGGGATACAGAGCTCCCTATGTTTTACGCAGGAAAAGAAATGGACAAGCCCGAAACAAGATACCCAGCCTTAAAGCAGTTAGCCCTAGAGCTCATAGTTTCGGCAAGGCAGCGAAGACCATATTTCCAATCCCATACCATACATGTCCTGACAGATCAACCACTTCGCCAAATGTTGGAAAGCCTAGACCACTCGGGTAGACTAACAAAGTGGGCGATCGAGTTCATCGAGTTCGACATCAAATACCAACTAAGAACAGCCACCAAGGGCCAGGCGGTAGCCTACTTCATAGAAGAACTCACTCTGATAATGGAAAATAAACCAACCACGAGCTCCCGGGGTGCCGATCCAACTGATATTACAATGACTTAGGTCACCATACTAGAACCCCCGATAAAGCTATTCACATGGAACCTCTACGTGGATGAATCGCGAACCTATGACGCGGCAGGGATGGGAGCAATCTTAACAGGCCCAGGAAAAGTCTACGTCGAGTATGCTTTTTAATTCTCATTCCCAGCCTCCCACAACGAAGCCGGATATGAGGCACTGATCATAGGCTTACAACTAGTGAGAGAATCTGAAGCCAAAGACGTAAACATATTTAGCGATTCCCAACTCGTGGTCAACCAGGTTACAGGGGACTTCGAAGCCAAAGAGAAACAGATGTCAGCGTATCTCGGGTACGTAAAACCAATATTAAATAAGTTTTCTTTCTATAATATAACTCACATCCCCAGGGAGAAAAACACAAAAGTGGAGGCCCTAAAGAGGTTGGCAACGGCGTCGGTGCCCACGACAACGGAGAAAACTATGGTGGAGACACTGATGAAACCTTGCATTTCCAAGATTTCTTATAAGTGTTTACGCTGGTGTTATTTGCTCCACCACGGGCAAAGGACATGAGGAAGAAGTCGAATACATACTCAACAGAACGGGTCAAGGAAAGGAAGTTGATTCGGAGAGCAGCATTCTACAACATGAATGAAGGCAAGTTGTACATGAGTAAGAAGGGATTCTCCATGCTCAAGTGCATTATGCGGGAAGATGGGCGAAAAATCATGGAGGACATGCACAGAGGCAATTACGGGAACCACGGAGGACCAAGAACCATAATTCACAAATTTCTATGCTACGGGTTCTACTATAAGAAAATGCAAACAAACACAAGGGAGATAGCAGACGGATGTGATATATGAGCTAAATACACACCCACGATCCATGCCCCGGCATCCCTAATGTCGATCATGATTAGCCATATTCCGTTCGCTCAGTAGGGACTCAACCTCATCGGACTACTCAAGGCATTCGCATGCCATTTCAAGTATATCGTAGTCTGCATAGACTACCATACCAAGTACATACAAGTTAAACCGCTGGCCCTTATCACCACTCAAAAGATCATCAACTTTCTTTGGCAAAACATCTATTGTCGATACGGAACACCACTCACAATCATCACGAACAACGGAATGCAGTTTAATAACAACGAAATAAAGAAATTCACAAGAGACCTGGGGACTCGCTTGTTATTCGCTTCAGTAGCATTTTTCCAAACCAATTATCAAGTAGAAACAACGAATAAGAAGATCAAGAACGGACTCAAGAAGTGAATGGAAGGCTACAACCATAGGTTTGGAAGAGTGCCTCTATGAAGTACTCTGGTCCATCAGAACAACACCAACGGAGGCAACGGGAGCGACACGGTTCTCTTTTCATTTTTAGAGTGGAAGCGGTACTACCATGCACCGAAGCCCCTGATTTGAAGGATTCGACAAAGGATTGAATATGGAAAATATTTTACGGGAAGAGTAGGAGAATGAAACCCGAGTTGAACTCCTGACAAACAAGCAATTGGTGGCGCGACATTACAACTGCCGAGTCAAGGCATAAAAGCTCCTGGTGGGAGATCTGGTATGGAGAGAAGTCATCCCGAAACCAAAGGGACTCATGCCAAAATGGGAAGGTTCTTTTTAAAATCATCGAGAGGGTAGGGCCAACAACATTCTACCTTATGGACAAAGACGACAATAAGGTACAGCAAACATGGAATGCGGAACACCTCAGATATTGCCATCATTGAACATGTTCTACGTTACGGCATTATATTTCGGTCTTGACCCAATTATTTTGTATCATCGCTTCTAGCGCAATCAATGAAATGAGAATTCTTCCCATCTTTGCTTGTCTAGACAAAATTTACTTTGCATACAACTACTTTGTATGATCATCTGAGTTAAAGTTACTTGGACAATTAAAATTCAAAATAGACAAGCAAATGAATTCCCTTGACACCTTTCATTGATTAGCGGAAAACCCTGACACTTTGATTTTTTTTTTGCAAAATTCACATGTCCATTTATTTTTGGAGCAACCCAAGAAATAGCGTTTCCCGTCAGGACTATGACCGAGGGTCACGGTACTGCCCGGAATACAAAAAGCCTAACGGCAGAAAGGACAAGGGCATTCAAAAAAAAACCCTAAGTGTTCAAACAAAAGTAAATAGATACATAACAAAGTACAAAAAGGCTCTAAACGACTACGACTAAGCCTGCTCCACATCCGCCTCCTTCTCGGCGGCACTCTAGCACTCCCTGTAGCTGGCAGCGAGAGACAATGACTCTTCATTCATAGCATGGAAATCGAGGTTGGAAAAGTGCGACCCATGAGGATTCGGGGGATGCTCACCATTCGGGGTCAGGCCTTGCTACACGTTCTGACACGTCCAATCGGCCTCTTCTTTTTCCCTCTTCACCGCAGTCAGAAGCTCGACATGCTTCCTCTCTCTCTCCTCAGTGATCCGGAGATTGTCGGCGAAGAACTTCTCGCTCAGCCACTGATTCACTCGGTACTTCGAATACCCCAGGCGTACACCCCCCCCCCCCCCCCATATCACCTCTCTGTACTCAGTTCCCTGCTTGAAATCCTCAATAGCATCAGAGAGTTCAGCTTCACGGCGAGACTCCATCTCTTTCATTTGGGCTCGGAGCGAAGTCACTTGGCTGGAAGATCACTCATACTCCTCACGGACCAGGCCAAGATTACCCTGGACCCAATCAAGCTCCAACTCCAACTCTAAAACCCACTGACGTGACTCGGTTAAGGAGGAGTTCGCTAGGCTAAGCTCACCCTCAAGCTTGCCGCTCCTCTGTGAGAGCTGAAACTAATCCTTGCTAGCAATCACCAGCTCTTTCTCTTTATCGACGAGCTCCCCATCCACCCGAGCTAGTTCAACAGTAGACGTGGCCATCTTCCATTGTTGGTGGCACATAAGTTGGAGAGAAGCAGCTATCCTACGGATGCATTCATCCGCTCCCGCAGCTATGTCCACCACGGTATGCACCTCGGCCGAGAGCATAGAAATAATCTCAACAGAGTAAGGGGGAGTAGCTGACCAACCGGCAAAGTTGGGAATCTTAATTGTCGTTTCGAGCTGCTGAACAATCCCCGAGGGTGACTCCGGAACAGTCTCGTCGTGCTCACCTGACTCTGGAACAACCAGGTTCATATGGATCCAGTAAGGGTAAACAATCTCGCCACTCTGAGGGATGACGTTGCAGCCTAGTTGGCCAGCAACGGTAACAACATCGCTCTCGCTTCGAGAGGTTGACCAGGACACCTTTCTCGCCCGACCAGCAGTGCTTGTTGCCTTGCACTTCTCACGATCGGCATAGCGGTGGGGTTTATGGAAGTGCTAGAAGCCATGTGCTTCCCAGCATGAACCTCTACCCCAATCTGATCCATCCTCAAAAGCGGCGGGGGCGCGATATCCTGTGGCGCGGTCAAAGTCAAGTTCACCTCATGCCGAACATCAAAGTCAATCAGCTGTGTGTCAACTGCTTTTGAGCCGAAGATCACGATCAACTCATCCATATTTCTGAAATTGTCCATCTTTTGGGAAAGGCACATATTAGCAATATCCACTATAATCAAACAGCACGTAAGGGTAAGATCACAAACAAAATATCCATAAAAAATAAAAATAAAAGAGCACAAGCAAAACCAGAAAAGGATCAGGGCACCATACCAAGAGCCTCTACGAGACCTTCTCAGGAAGGAAGGCACAATCGTTTAGGAGATAGACGTGATGGAATTTTTTTGAGAAACCTTTCTCGATACGATGGCAGCGGTGATGTTTGGTGGCACAAAGGTTGTACCGGTGGCTAACTATAAAAGCAAAACACAACGTCAGTAAAACAAAAAAAAAGTAAGGAAGAAGCAAAAGCCAATACCCCACGTAAGGAAACACTAGCCCACCTCTAGCCATGAACCAATTTGGCACTTTTGGTCCTGGCACCTCGGTCGCAGGTCTTTCCCACTTGCCATCGGCAATAAAATGAGTTTCAAGCCAATAGGTGTTAGTCGTGAGGATTGTTTTAAATAGCCAAAAAGTCCCCTTCGTAAGTCTGGCTATGAGACGCAGTGTACCGCCACAACCCTTCTTCGTTGAGTACTGCACTTCAAAGTAGTGCAGAACATCATTCTTGTTAGGAAAACCAAGTCCAGGAGCGTGCCACAAAACAAACATCACGTTCAAAATTTGCAGCATGATGGGCTTAACTTGATCGATGACACAGTGCAACGAGCCAAAAATATATTGATGAAAGGGATGAATAGGAAGGCAGAGACCGAGCTTCAGGTGCGTTATTCCCACGGTGACACGCTCCTTCCCTGACTTGGTAAATTGTTCACCTTTACCTACTTGTTTAAGCAGAACTGAGGGCGGTATCCGAAAGTTAGCCCATATAGCCTCAATGACAATAAAAGACATTGGCCTCTCGGGCTCCTGCATCTCCTTCGAATTACCAAGCTGCCAGTTCCACGGAATGGACATCGCCAACATTCGTTGGGCCGGGGGAGCAACGCGCATCGAGGAAGCAGACATTGTCACAGAGGTCGACGAGGACTCCTCAATATCGTCGTGCCCTTTCTCTGAGGATGCCATGCTACCTGCAAAATGTTTACGGATAAGATTAGCCCAAGGTTTAATCATACTAGCTTCCCAATCTGTAAACGATTTCCCAAGAAACATATTCGGTCCCTCCAACTCTGGAACAAGTTTCCTCAGGTTTATGGACCAACTACTAGACGACGCAGTGGTTCTACTATTGTCAAGAAATGCCTCCATCACTCTGAAACTCTTAGAATCACTAGAAGTAGAGGTTTCTCTACTATCGGACTAAATAACTACAGTCTCCATGCTCAACCTACATAACAACCCGTAGCGAAACATCAGTGGACCCACACCAACGGCCAAGAAACCTATACCTAGTGTAATCACAACAGCGAAAAATGACACAAGAAAACGAAAATGGTAATCTACTATGCAATTGGGCCTGTGGACTAGGCCCAAGCCCAAAGAGAAGCAAAACAGACAGAAGTCAAAAGGCCCAGTTAGATCAACCAAAGGTTTGACCTTTAACGTTCAGCAACGACGAAGACAGCTCCGGCCGCTGCGAATGAAAGGGATACCCAGAAACGCGACCACATTTACACTAAGGAGCAAAGAAAGACGACAACCTCTACCCAACCCATCCCAAACATATACAAAACCAAGATAAGCAGAACATGAAAAAAGCATAAACAAATCGAGTAAGCAGCAAAACCAAGCAACAACGGCAAACCAGGGACCAAAACTTACTATATTAAGAAGGTCGGGGGTAGTCAAGCAAGCTGAAACGGAGTAAAGTGCTCAGACTATGGATCACAGGGCAACGACGAGCAAGGGTTTCTCTCTCAGTTTCAGCAGGATACTTGGATGAAAAATACAAAGTGAGGGAAAGGGCTAAAATCAGGGTTTAAATATCAGCCCAAGTGAAGAATTGATTCACAACCACCCAGGGTGACACATCGATTCGCCGGATTTAAACACGTGGTAGATGGAGTCATCCCTTCGGAAGACTGAGGAACACGAAACATACGGTTCATTTCAGGTGCAGGTGCACAGTTTTCAAGAGAAATGATCACGCCATTTCCCTACGATGAGACGTTTAGGAAACTCGATACGCCCTAAGTCGCCACATGGCAAGACAAGATTTGGCGGCATTTAATGAAGGCACAAGTGGGTTCACCCTCTACACGCAAGTACACCGCCGAGAGCAGAGGGACCATCCGGAGATCAGTTCGACCAAGTAAACATGGACACTTGCACGTCGCACAGCAAAACACAAAGCACCTAGAAAAAATGAATTATTCTGTTCAAGGACAGCTAACCAGCAAGAACACCCACAGATACGCCAATACTTTATTTCCGGCAAAAAGCCAAAAGTCGCACAAAGATCTGGAACTCAGGGACTCAAGGGTCACCTGTGGCATCCCATTATGAGCATTTCTGGTTAACGATTATTTAATGTTAATCGGCGATGGTCATTAATTTTTACCGTCGATAATTATCGATAATATTTATCCAAATTTTACTAATATTTATCCATCTTTTCTTCCCAAAACTTTTTATACAGTGCCTTAGTTCTTGCTTGAGACGCTTCAAAAAGATTGTACTTGACTTCTCTGGAATGAAATTTTCGACTTCATTAAAAAAAAGACTTCAGTTTAGAGAGTCATCGTCCTAGTATAATGAAAGAACCCAACCCCGATTCAGTTGCCTAAATCAGAATTAGATCCTAACAACACTACAACCTTTTTAAAAATTTCGCCAGAATTTACTTTATAAAATGAGTAAACCAAAAACCTGCAATGAAAATACAGTTCCAAATAGTCCACAAAAGACAAACCGTGGGACGCCAATTCCCATCCGGATTTCTCAAATTCACAAACTACTGAATAACAGTAAAAATATTTCTTTACACTTATTATTCAAATTCAGTAAGTACTCGAAAGGCATTACAAAGGAAAATAAACTAACATAGTACTCAGACCGACTTCTAATTTGCAAATATACAAAACTAGTAGGTTAAACCAAGAACCTACTAGAAAAGAACGGTGACTTGAACTCTAGGCCTCCAACGATGTCGCGCAACCACAGGATAGAAACTGCAAACTGGGCAAGAAGGAAACCGAAAAGCCCAGGGAAAGGTATATAAAATAATAAAAATTGTTAGAGTGAGTGGACAAAAATAAACTTTCATTTTTAAACTGATAGCAATAAATATAACATGCATTTCACAATATTTAAGAAAATAAACATGATGCGAGTCTAAAAATCGTGGGGTTCCTCTCGAACACATCCGCAACAGTGCAGTCTAAATCACGGGATCCCAGACCCACATGTGATTAAATAGTCAGAAAGACCTCGGGTCAGGATATCTATCCCCCCCCCTCGAAGCATCTCGGGGATCAGTCGAGCAATCCAATGCATCGATGCCATTAGTATCACTAAGACTGTACTCTGTGTAAAATAAATCATATTTGTTTCCATGCACATGCATAATCGTAAATGCGTACTCGTACAGCATATAATCATAAAATGCATACTCGTACGTGCATAATCATAAAATACATAATCAAGACTTGCACATCAATCAGTGAAAATAAAATGTCCACTCACAGTATACAGCTAGCTCGAAGGTCCGGCGGAAGTTCCCTCGCCAAAACCTCTCTCGCGGTTTCCTGAATAAATAACAAGTTCGATTAATTTCAGAATTCAATAAAACGCGCGAGAAACAACTCAGAAACCATCCCGGAAACCCCACGGAAAAAATAGGATTTGAGCCACACGCGCATCCGGTGCAAACTTCTCTGATGGCAATGTTTGACTACTCGTTGGAAAGATCTCAACGAGCCCAACATCTTTTCCAACTTGACCGAGACCTAATTCTACGGCAATTGGCTGGAATTGGCCTCGAAACCCACAGTGGCCGAAATCACCAGAAATTTTCTCCAGACGATTCCGTCATCGGTGATGCACCTCGGTCCCCCAAACCATAGGGGTTTTGATCCTTGGTTCAAACCCAGTCGAACCCACCTAAAAACCACGCCGGAAAACGACCAGAACACAGTCACTGAATCCATCAGGATTCCGACGGGTTCCCGGCCATTTTTTCGGCCTCAAAACATCACCAATTCTCACAAATAAATACATGACTGTAAAGAGGAGAAGAAAAGCTTCAAATCCATACCAAATACGTCAGCAACCGTGGCATTTTCCGATGGGTCGAATTCGAAATCCAAACGTGTCAAAATGGTTATACGTGTCGCGTACGTATTTCGTACTATATTTCTACGTAATTAAACCGTATTTGACATATTTATACCAAGGCATTTGATCAGATCAACGGTCACAATTCGATATGATCTAGATCCAACGGTTGCGATATAACCGACAAGAAAAATACATTAAAAAATACATATTTAAACCAAACAAACTTCTAAAAATTAAAAGGAATGGCTCGTAAGTCCGAAAAATTCTCCGAAAATTCCTACGAGCATGAAATTAAAAACTCTACGACTTTCGCGAAGAAAGTCTGATCAAATTTTCGTCCAAAAAAAAAGTCGTTAACAAATTTTCACGAGCTGCATAATTCGCGAAAAACCTAAGTCGTAAAAGTTAATGTAACTTTTGGGTTGGATTGTTATATATGCCAAAAGGAAAAAGGAAAACAACTTTTCTTCGATCTGATCGAGATATTTTGAGACTATATATTCTCTCTACTTTATCATACATGGATTGGATCATTCATTATGCATCCGATCAGCCTTTAATTTTAGTTTTATCCTTAGAACTAAAGCACTACATGTGCCACACGACGTTGGTTATTGCTTGTATCTTTCAAGAATCTCAACTGTACTCCATGCCATTTGGCACTAACTAGCTAGCTAGGGTTTTGTCCATTTCAGTTTAGATCAACTTAATTGATCCCTGACTGTTATTAAGTATTAACTTACTATCATGCCGGCCGGAAGTTCAATCATGCAGATGCCGGCCGGCCCCAAGCATCCATTTAATTAGATGCATGTCAATCCAGAAGGGGCAGGCTATAGCTAGGGTTACATCTAGCTATTGTAGCTTGCACACACACCCCGGAAAGAAAGGAATGATTGTCTCAAGCGACCATGCATTCGCTTGATTCGAGCTGGCATGCATGATGCATGGTTATAAGTCATACCTAGACATATATAAAGTATTCACGAGTTTCGTCTAAAACTGTGGATGCAGAAGAGGGCCGGCTTAGCTAGCTACCCTAGCCTGCCAGCTGATCAGAACTCCAGAATCATATCCGTCAATACGTTGCGTTTGTTCTGCGTGAAGCGGTCCTATGGTCACGTGATCGAGGGATCTGATTCCCTCCAAGTATTCAAGATATTAATTGTAGCTGGGGGATCTCATACCACCATGCCATCAATAGCCAACAAGCTAGATTTGATGGACTGATCGATGGAGCATCTTACTAGCTACCTTTGCTGTAAACCTTTCTACTATACTATATATGGCGTACGGCTGGCATAATCCAGGTTCACGCTGAATTTGGGGAGTTTTACCTATAAAATATTGGGAATCACTTGATGGTAAAAACAGGGGCTCATTGTTTTGTGGGTAAAACTCACCAAGTTTATATATGAACGAGAACCACACCAGAATCCCTTCTCAAAGTTTTGACATATATATATATATATATATATATTAAACCTTTTTTTTTTTTTGAGAAACTATGTTGAACCCTAATGCAAGCTACATATACGTATGATCATGGGGAATATATAATCAAAATCATTACCCTCCACCGCAGCATGTAGTTTCAAGTTTTGAAACGTCAATTAACATCGGCCGTACGTTATTACATTACACGATTAACACGTAATAATTAAATCTAAGCAGGTGCAAAACCGATTGGATATTGATCAATTTATACTATTATTGCCACACATGATGAAGCACCTGATATATTGCCTCACAGATCGAATTAGAATATATGTAGGGGACCAGACCAGAGCCCTTTATATAGGTGTTACTCAACCCTCTGATCATAAACAGATTCATAGCAATCTTGAATCGGCCTGGTATCTCATCTTACTCAACAAGCTAGCTAAGCGCGCCCTAAATAATTCTTATCACCGATCATGGGTCCAAGAAGGGTGGTTACTTATATTAAGGATCCAGATGTTGTGTATACTAAGCAGCAGATCATCGCTCATTTCAAAGGCTTTGACAAGAACGGAGACGGCAAGCTCTCTCAGGAGGAGATGGAGGTGGCGTTTGATAGACTCGGAGCGTATTGGCCATCTTACAGAGCCTGGAGAGGACGAGCCCATGCTGATTCTAATGGGGACGGCTTCATTTGTCTCCACTCCGAGCTCGAAGACCTTGTCCTATATACCCTACGACAGCAGTATAAACCACCGAAGGCGGATAAGTATTAATTAAACCTGCAGTTTCAGCTGGCCGGTTCATATACACGTGCATACAGAGGTGCTTGCTGTAAATTTATACGTACGTCTTCTATATTTCTCATGGTACGTACGTACGTGTTATGTATATCTCCGATACGTTTATATATGTAGACGCAGAAGTTAGGGTCCTAATGCATCTACGTGTGAGCTAACTCAGAAATATGTACGTGCGTGTGTATATATTAAAGGAAGGAGGTGGTCACCTATCGTATGTTGCCCCTCCTAATTTGCATGTTGTTTCTCGTTACATGCCAACAGTGAATAATATTAACGATGAACGTTACTTTTCGATTGAACAGTACACTGACGATGAACGCTAAGTACGTACAAGGTTTTTTTTCCGATGAAAACATCAAGAACAAGTTTTTCCTTCTTTTTACCTACATATTATCCAATTCAATGGCATATTTGGTAATTCGAAGTTTTTATACCTACATATTATATGTTGCCCCTCTTTGATAGGTCAGCTGATTATATCTCGGTACTGGCGAAATGGCAATATGATGGTAATTAAAACAAAAAAAATGACTACTTAATTTATAGTGGTATACAGAAATACTGAAGGATTTTGTAGCCAAAAAAAAATACTGAAGGATTTCATCTATCACCCAACATGCAAGTTGGTGAAACACATGGTTAAACTTCATTAGCATCTCATTCGATTAAAATAGTAGAAATTTAGCATATTTAGTCATTCTTGGGGAAAGTTGGAGCGAATATAGGCCAAACAAGAATAAAACTAGAAAAAAGAAAGAAAAGAGAGAGAAAGTGAGAGACCATCAACGGATTATAAATAAGATGGTTCCAAGCTAGGCATTCGATTCATAGCAAACTTGCAATTACGTAATTAAAACTTCTCTAAATTTGACTCTGTTTCTCTGTCTCTCTATCTATTTATCTATGGCAATTAAGACCAAGTCTGTGCATAGTGATGGTAAACGTGTTATGACAACCGGGGAACTGAAGAAGTGGCTCAAGAAATTTGATGTCGACAAAGATGGTCGTCTAAGCAGAGAAGAGCTCCGCCAGGCCATCCACTCCACCGGTGGGCGCTTTGCCACCTTCAAGAGCAGGCGTGGCTTACGATCTGCAGATGCCAATGAAGACGGCTACATAGGCGAAGACGAATTCGACAACCTGATAGAGTTTGCGCAGAAACATCTTGGTGTCAAAATCCTCAGCTTTTAATACATGATCGAGCTCTATATAATTCTATATAAAGATCATGTGGCCGGAGTTTCCTAAAAAAAAATATCATGTGGCCGGTGTGTTCATTTTCAGATATAGAATAAAGGCAATTAAGTGTAGCACCACCAAGATCGTCCACATATATATAGTGCATGGTGGAGGACTAAAGATTATATTGCTCAGTGTGTGCCCTCCTTAATCCATCTATATCTTTCTTATTCACATAACTGCTTGTTATAGAAATCGAAATCAAAAGTTCAGTGTATTGTCTATCAAATAATTCTTGGGTACGTGAAACTTGAATCTACACTCTAAGGATCAGAGCTAGTCTAAGATACTAGCTAGGAATGCATTTACATCTGAAAATAAACTTCTGTACAGCAAATATACGTGAATGCCTGCCTATTAGTCTATTTATTACCCATGTTGATTTCAATGATACTTACAAATATTAGCGTTCAGGGGACTAAACGGACTATACAAAATTGGATTTAACAGAAACAACATGAGAGCAACTGGAGCAGGATAGAAGTCTTGGTGGATCACTTCTCTGTATCTCTACCATATATTGCTTTTGAGTCGTCACTACAACAGAGACGTCCAAAATTGCAGCAACGTGGAGAACTTCAGCGATCACATTCTGGAAGTTCATCAGATGCAGCACTGTCATTTGAAACCCAAACTTTCATGTTTCTAACACGTTGAGCAAATATGTAAATAGGGTTTTACCTCAAAAGCTCTAAAGGAAGCCAGGCAACAGTCATTGTCAACATATCTAGAGAGGGCTAAAGGACGCCAAAATTCTTTTCGACTTCTCAAATACTAAACATCACCTAGCGGGAGTTTCCAATAATTCCACGAATTAAAGTCTTCCTGTGATCAACAGCGGAAAGAAAGCATGATCAGATGGTTTCTCTTGACTTAGATATTTCAACTTGTTAGCATCTAATTAAGAACAAATTTATGGTGGAAAATTGGTGCGGAATTAAAACCTGCACGTTTGAGGAGGTTGTGGCAGGAAACATGCCATTCACAAGAGCATGAAGGGAGGTATATGACTTTGAGTCAACACGGCGGTTAACAACAACCTCACCCTGCATCACCAGAAAAGAAGTTGGCATTCAACATAACTACATTAGAATTGTCGAGATAGCTGCTAAACTTCCTTGGGGTTGTATTTACCTTGGGATTGATGATGAAGATTTTGCCCAAGGGGATTCCGACCTTTAGGTAGCTGAATTCATCAGTATCTCTGTTTCCAAAACCAGCATAGAACGGTTTGCAATCAGAAGGGAACAAAGATTTGATATCCTGAAAAACAAATTAACCACAAAATGTAAGATATTTGAAAAAAAGAGTAAACAGAGTATTGCAACGGAAATATTACCAAGAGTTCTCAGAACTGACCATCCAAAATAATATCAAAGCACAAAAATCCAATGGAACATATACACCATCATTCTATCAAGAACATATTAAAGGTAATATACAAAAAAAATATGATAATGTCAGGTTAGACTAGTAAGAGTAAGTAAGAAACCTCTAAGCATGCAATCTTGAATTCATGAGGAGCCCGCCGGATAACTGAGGGGAAAAAAGAAGAAGAAAAAAAGAGAGTTAATTCATGCATTATAAATTACTTGGCATTTTTTCACCAATGACCAGATCTCTGATACAGTACCCAGACTAAAGAACATGTTAACTATAAGTTGAAGCCTAATGTCCCACTAAGGTTATTCCTTAGCATTGAAAATGTTGATACTGTACTTTGCGTGGACTTCTCTCTCGGTTAACATCTTATTGAACAAGATAAGAATCTCCTTAAGTTTTATTATCAAGGTATTTAAATGGATAATTGAATTCACATAAAAGACGCCTAACTAAATGGAAGTTAAAGAGTTGACAAGGACAACTTACCTTCCCGGAAAAGAGAAGGAAAAAGTCCGTCAGGGGAAATAACAACTGGTCCATCAGGTAAAGCCTTCCCATCCTGCAATATATGGAAACAAAGATATACAGAAGATGAGAGATCTCCTCAAAAGATTCAAATACATATGAAATATTTAACATAAACTAAGTATATAACCCACCTGCTTAAGGTTAAACAGGAATTGTCGAGTCTGAGAGGACTGAGAAATGGCACGTGCACTCAAAAAAAGCAACTCATATCCATTTTCCTGCATTTTATTGATTAATGTTATGATTAGATCCTTGAAAGAACCAATATCAGCTTAGGCCCCATGAGAAGTAGAATATAAAAGGCAGTGCATGAGAGGCAATGACACTGTGATGAGACAAAACAAACCTTAATGGCTGAAAACAAATGTGTGACACCTGTTTGTGACCAATCTACTCCAACCAAAGGCATGAACTGACCTAGAACATCCGATCTGTAAACTTTTGCAAATCAGTACATCAGGGAAAGCAGGAAAATCCCAGTGTTCATTTAAGATAACCTCTTGTTTACATATTTTCATAATCTTGTTAACCATGTTAATTACTTTTAATAAATAAATACAGGGAACTAGAATTAATATCGTTTGTGCTTATAGAAGGTGTAGCACAAAACACAAGTTTAAAGAACTTTTTAACAATGTATAATATATAAATATTTAAAATTAAAAACAGCCTTACTTTGTGATTGTCCCATCCACATCTGAGATCACTATACGAGTATTCCATTTCCAAAGATAAATTCTGGCATCAACCTGTAGTGAACCCAAAATGATAAGAAAGCAATTGACTAGAAAGAAAGAAAGAAGAAAAAAACTAATTAACCATCCCAAGATGACAACCGCAAAGTCAATTACCTGCTGCTTTCCTAGCATTGCAGTCGAGAACGTGAATGTTACTGTATTCTTTCCTTCCTTCAGATTTAAGGATGCCAGGTGCTCAGAAGTTGGAGAGGTTGACCTTTCTGTTTTTTTCACCCCCTTGGGTGTAAGCACAGTGTTACTACTTTCCATAGTAATTGTGCTGTCTGAAGCATCCTCAACATCAGGACTTTTACTATCGTTCAGATTTGGTTGCATAGCCTTCTGGGAATTTGTTCTCCTGAAAGAAAAAGGCCAGAGCTTCCAGCTTCCATTAGAGGTAATACTTGTTTTTGATGGATCTCCTGTAATATAATGGTCCAATTTGGTCAATAGCTATCATGCTTGCCCTCAATATATGTTATTTTTTATGATGAAACCATCCCTCAAACAATAAAAGCAGCTGCAAGTAGGGAAGATAATGACCAGTTCTGACAACAAGCCTAATAACCTATACCCTTTCACAACACCAGGCCTAGGAGGTCCATGTGATGCAGTTTCAGTCCGAAATGCTTGAGAAGCAGTATCAGCCCATCCCATTATTTATATAAGTGTTGTCTTAGGGTTATCTTTGCATAAAGCAACATGTGTAACTTTATATGGTTTTTGTAGAAGGGTCATTGATGCAATAAAAGCAAGTGTAATTTTTCCAAATTAAAAAACATTGAAATTCAGGCAACAAGTCTAACCACAAATATAGTGGACTGCTTGGTGCATTATCAACTACCAGATTCCAAGGGCAGTTACCTCACTCTGACAAGGAAATACATTGGAGTACATAGTAGTGGAAGATAAAAAATATTGCCTATTTTAAAATCAAAATAAACACATGCACAATATCATTGATGCACATGAAATCAAGAAAATAATAATACCGTCCAGGCAGAAATTCAAGATTCTTACCAAATGCAGGACTTCCAGGAACATCTTTGAACTTCGGTGTACCCTGAGCGCTCTCGTCTACCTCCACCTGAGGTAGTTGTTGCTCTTTGCTCAACTCTATACAACTCAAATCATCTTTACTTTGCTGTACCCACTTCAAGGTCCTGTCTTTTGAGTCCAGTGAATGGCTTAAAGGAGAATGAAGATCATGTGCACCTAGTTTGTCAGTTTGAAGATCAAGTGCACTCAGATTGTCAGTTTGAAGCCACATATTGGGCAATGATTCTGCCAACCTCCCAACTTCCTTCTCAGCAGCCTTATGATTTCTAGGGATGCCTATAGTTGATGATGTCTTTATAGTACCAACACCATTCTCACAGCCAGTTGAAGGCTTTTCCTGAGCAAACCTTTCTGGAGATGAATCTGAATGATAGTTTGTACCCACTACCGACCTATTCAATTCTTTACTGCCATCTGGACTACATAATAGGCTACTCTCTGCATCTACACATTGCGAGGAACTTGAGTCCATGCATTGAACCTTAGTGATGTTGAATTCATCAGAGTCACTGAACAGGAATTGTTCTTCCTCTAATCTCCCTGGTTGAACCACACTTGTGGTTTCAATCATTTCGGAACCACTAACATACCCAGAAGAGGTTTGGACATCACATGTAATGTCTTGGCATTTAAAATCTTTCTCATCTTGAATTTTATGGTCAGAGTTGCTTGACCCAGAAAGGACTGGAGACTCATTTCCTTCAACTGAACCAGGTAGTGCACTAATATGCACCATTTGACTACAGTCTTCTGGAGCTTTTATTGGTTCCTTAAGATCCACATTGTGGTTGTCTGTGCAAGAATAATCAGCTGTTTCATTACAAGATTTTTTTGGAACCTCTACTGGTTGCACCTTCAAGGCAATATCTCCAACAAGCTGCTCAGTAACCGTATCCTGAATGAGAACACACACACTACGTATCAAGTCAAAGAGACATAAAATCCAAATGTATATCATAAGACGAACAATGAATTTCTAACTAGATTCTGTTTCCTAACTGTCAACTATTATTGTGTCACTGAATAGATCATAATATTGACATCCACATTACTAAAGTTTAAAAACTATGCTGTCACCATTGCACGAGGGTTTTGAGAGTGATTACCTTAGATAGTGCCCTTCTGGCATGTACTGATTCGGCACGAACATGAACTTGTCCACTTCCTCCTCTAGCAATGTAAAGTTTTTCATGAGTTTGTTCACTGGCACCATCTGTGCCCCCAACTGAACTCTCTGATGATTCACAGTAAATAAAGGATTCAACTCTATCTATTCCACCATGCTTCTGGGAAATTCCACAGCCAGCTAGAACACCTTTGTCATCAAAAACCTGTCCAACAAAATGTTTGCCAGGAAACGATTCCACCTCAACTGATTGTGGATTTGGAGAATCTGAACCTGTGATATTAGATATGACTGCCACTACATTCCCATCATTTTCAGTTGCCCCAGTCTCACTTAGTTCTCTGCATACTCTAGACACTATATCAGGGCTCTTTAAACATGAAATTAGAGCAGCTTCTTCTGCATAACTATGTGGTTCGTTAAATCCAGACAGATGATCCTTGCCTTTTTTTTCATTGCAGAAAGTAGACTCCAAAGCACAATCAGGTAGAGATGAGGTCACCCGGCGGTGCTCAGAACTTATCTGCATATCTTCATCAACTGCACTCTCCAAGAGATCAGGACAGGAAAAGCGAGAACCGCCACCTTTCCTGGGTTTCTTAGTAGCCAGACTGGTAGACCATTTCACCTCCAAAAGGTTGGCAGCAAACTCTGCACGCTCCAAAGAATCCACCCTTCCTACCGTGTCATCACCACCCTCTCCCTGATCAATAACTGTGTTTCTCTCTTTCATCGACCTGCTTCCAAATATCCCAAATATCCTCGACTTCCTGGAGTTATTTCTGGACAACACCTTATCAGCCGGATCAACAATCAAACTTTCTACATCATAACTACAACTCTGTGTCTCCAGTGGCTGCCTATTTGCTCGAGATTGCTCATCGGTCTCATCACCCGAAGATGAGGAAGGACACAACACAGACTCCCCTTCTTGTGCATCAGCCTCCTTGAGGAAGTAAGCCTCCCCTTTATTATCCAAATACATGTGAAAATTAGCCTCCTCTCCATTGACACAAATCCTCACCACCTTCTCTTTAGACTTCAAAACCCCTTGAAACTTGCCAAACCGAACATTCCACGCGGACGATTTAAAGCTCCCATCTTCTTGTTGCACTACAATGATATCCACAGCTCCACCAAAAGGGTGAAACGGGCCAGACACGGTGTACACGCCCCTGGAGATGTAGCTCCCTAATCTCCCTACCGCATACATCCTCCTTCCCTCTTTGATTTCCCTCAATCCTCAGAATTCTTGATAATCTATCATAATTTACAAAGCCTGTTGATTTCGTCGAGAAATCTTCAGGCTCAACAGCTTAAAGCAACAATTTTTAATCCAAGACTACACCAAAACTCAACCTTGAGACCAATCCGCCAGACTACATTACAATTCAACAATCCAAATGATCAAAACCCAGAAAAGCAATCACCTTTAGCTCCATAACCCATTACTCAAAAATTAATAAACAATAAAGAATAAAAACACAAACCTATGAATGATTCTCATTACAGACTTCGAAAGCAAAACCCAAATATGGAAAGTTGTTGATGAACAAAAGCAACCGCCGAGAAAGAGGAATAGCGATGTTGGCTGGCTAGCATATTCGGTCTCAATTATTCGAATGTGCCGAAGAGCCATTCATCATTAAAATCCCAATCATCCTATATTTGCTTCCTCCTATTCTATATAGATGAAAGCAAATAAAGAAAAAAAAAATATCTAACAAAGATAACAAAAAAAAATAGGATTGACGAGAGAGATACGAAACTAACTAACCTGAATCTTCTTAAACTCTGAAGAGATGAGAGGATCGGTCAGGTACGAGAAGAAACTCGAGAGAGAAAGAAAGAAAGAAAGAAAGAGGGCCTACGTAGGAAAAGATGGATGGTTTTGTTTTGTTTTTGTGGAAAGTCTGAAAGAGGAACACGTTAGCTTTGGGTTCGAAGTGGCAATGCAATATGGTTCGGTTAGGTGCAAGTTTAAATTGAGTTTGGAGGTTGATGACTTGATGGACCCGTTCTCTTTTATTTTATTACGGTCATTTTCATTTGCCGCCATGTGGGTCGTCTCAGCAAGCATAGAAGGACCTTCTGTATTATTGAGATAACAAAAATGCTGGCTGGATTTAGTATAGGCTTCCACATGCCATAGCCATATGGGAAGAAAAAAAAGGTAGACATTATGACATTATGAACGTGCTAAGTAGTTTAATGCGTAATAATAAGCATGATCGATAATATGCATTTCGAATGAAGGGCTTTCTTGTAGGTACTGGGCGAAAGACACAGTAATTTCTAAGATGTACTTTGATATCTAGTCTATTTGGACCTCTGTTCCCTCCATATAGTCTTGTATTGCTGGTTAATTTAGTACTACTATACTATATGTGTGTGGTAAGCACAATTTGACCGGATAATGCAGTTGTGCTTGTTCAGATACTTTGATGCTCCAGGATAACCAACCAGAGTTGGAGAACTCATCCAATTCCAAGTGGAGGTTCAAGACTTTCAAGTTGATGTGTGAAAAAAACAACTCGGTGTACTCTCTTTTGGTTGTCGATCTCTTTTTTGGGCCAGAAAACAATGAAGTCGAATTTTAGAGAGATAAGAACCCCTGCAATGAGTCCCATCATTAGTTGGGTTGGGCCAAACTACTCGATCCGTTTATAGCCTCCTTGTTTGGGTTTTGGACCGGGAATCCGTTTGATCCCAATTAGGAATACTGTTCATCCAACTCCATCGATCATACAAGCACTACTACAATCAGTAGAACGAGTGCCCCTCCTTTCCACAAAAGAAAAAGTGTCTTACACGAAAGAAGAGTCAAATCATGATCAATATGAGAGAGTACTGTGTGTGTATAGCTCTCCTTGAGCCCAACAACAATAGCTTTTTGTTGTCTCCCATGGTGCATCGTTGGGAAAAAGGACATTCAGATTGGTAGTGGCCAATTCCATTGCTTTTATATGAAAATTATCAGATCAAGTAGCTCTTTTAAATGGAAGAACAAATCTCAGTTCTTTTGTCTGTGTTCTTTTTTCTCGTTTTGATTACTGCACTAGTGCTTTAAAATGGATCTTTGTGTCTCTGTAGTTTGTGTATCTCAAAATTATGGCCCGAGTAGTTTAATTAATTTGCCCGATAAAATTAAAACATGATATATCACAGAATGATGATTTTAGTCTTCCTTTCGTTAATCCTTGAATAGAACAAGTCACCGATTGAGTCGATTGCTGCATCACATGCATGTCTACATGCAAAAACTAATCATGGTTCCAATCACAGCAGACTTTAACACTTGATCGATCATCATGTTTTTGATGTGCCAAACTAGACCAAGTACCTTCTGCGCCCATTATTGTTATCTAATTTATCTTTTATGATTATTGTACCTGGTCACTTCCTTTTCTCTGTTATAATACCGAGGCCATCAACTTATTTAGACCCACAAAATGAAACCATTATTTTTCATATCGATCGGTTCCTACAATTGTACATGTTTCAGACAGTCTTGCTAGGGAAAGGGTTTGATCTCTTTTCTCATGCATTGCATCGTTTTGTGGGGACTGGCTATTATAGCATCTGCACCGGCGTTGTTTTTTAATATAAGTAGTACGCGGGACCCGTCAAATAAAGAGGTGATCGTTCGTTGACGAGTTCGGTGAGCAGCTGCACAAGCAGTCACACAAGCAGTCTGCTGGGGCCACGCACGTCGGTGACGAGCACAGAGGAGGGGAGACGGGCCCGACCGGCGAATAGCACGAACAGTGCTGAAAATGACGTGTAGCGGTGCATGTAAAATCTGCGACCGTTCGTTAACGAGCTCGACAAACTGCTGCTCGACCAGAGATTGCTCGTGCTCTTACAGGTCCAGCCAGCAGCTAGCTTCTTCGGGACGATCTTCCATCGTGTAACTGTTTACTTTACAATGATCCCATGATTTTAAACTCATGCGCATGTATGCTTAATCATTGTATAGTTTTCCAAAACCTTGGAAGTTGGAAATCCATGATTTCCTTTTGGACTGAAATTTTTGTTGAGAAATGTAAAAACAGAAAATATCAGCTGTCTTCTCGGGATATGTTTTTTTTTCTTCTGATAATGAGTTGTTCCGATGATTTGGCCGGATCTTGTCCAGAACTCAACGGGACCAACGGAGCGATCCGGCATAATGTGGGTTCCATTAGCTAGAATAAGGTATGGAGGTAAAATGAAAACACTTGGAATACACTTGGAATAGTAATCGTAGCTCAAAATATGGTAACAAAATATCAAATACAAGACAAAAAATATAGAGTGCAAGTAAATTGGCGTTATTGATAGATACATGACTGTAGGATCCTGCTATTGTGCCCTTCTAGTACTTGTTAATATATTATTGCAATTTAACTCCATATTGGATTCATTAGAGAACTTGGTTATGGTGAATCCTAATTTTTCTTTTGAGAATGAAAAGTAATATCAGGTGGTCACTCGATTAACTGTTTCATGTTTCATCTATATATAGAGACTATAACATTGAGTATCTACATTTGCCTAAGTCAAAGTAGAGTAATATACACAAATACCAAAACTCATTTTGAATGCAATAATCTACATATGAAACCAATCCATTTAGACTTCCTCATATACACCATTATATATATATGAAATCCAATATATGTGCAAATTAATGAACAATAGTTAAAAATTACAATATAAAAAGATTTACCCTCGGTTTTTTTGTTTCTCATATCCTATATTGATCCTCTACTTGATTACTACCAAGGACGGAGGCATGAAGGGATCAGGGTGGGCCCAGGCTCCCCTTCAATTTTTCAAACAGAAAAAATTATATGTTAATTAATAAATGATTAATCTAGTTTAATTATTATTATTACAAATTAAGACATATTTCATTATATGTTTTCACACAAAACAGGGAATTATTATAAATTAAAACATATTTCGATCAGCGTATATTTCAATATATTTTAGGCTAGACGACAACATAACTACAATGTGTTTAATATTTTTATTTTTGGAATTAAGTTCTTTTAGTTTCTTAGTATGATCACTATGATGTATAGTATGCACAAATAATGTTTATCATAGTTGCTTATCAAATTTGTTTATTATACATTTAATAAAATATGTCTCATTTTATTGTAAATTTCATAATTTTTTTCTCTACATATAAGAGCAAAATTATACATATAAAACATGTGTATGTATTACAATTTTTTTAGGCCCCTCCTAACATGAATTCCTAGCTCCGCGGTGATTACTACTAGTCTAAGCATTTGATCTTGTCTTCTGTGGCAATGGAATTCTTGCAATGAGCAATCGCGGCTTGAATTGCTGCCTGCAACTCTTCCATGGTGCTATCGTTGGCATTACCAGGAGGCGTCGCCGCTCCCGAAGTTGCTAGAAGAATCCCACTATTTGTCGGAGACGTCCTCATTGATGCCGGCGCCGATAATTGCCCTCTCCTCAGTCCTCTCAAGTCGTGCTTATCATTAATTCTCGGGCTCAAATTACCAGAAAACGAATAAGGCTGCCTACTGAAATGGACTACGTTCTCTTTTCTCTCTCTGAAAAACAACAGCGGCCTCACCATCCTCGCGTACCTCTTTAGTATATGACTCACGTCAAATCTCATCTTCCTCTTGTGCTGCTGCCTCTCTTCGCAGCACTCTTTTCGCCTTTTTGGTAATCCGAAGATCGAAAAAGACTTGGCCTTGGTCGACCTCTCCTTTGTGCTGTGATGGCTCTTGGTGTCTTGAATATTGCTGCTGCTGTTGCTCTTCTTCTTGTTGTTGTTATTGATGATGATGTTGTGGTTGTCAATGCTGTCTTTGGTGGTTGGTTCTTCATGATCGTCTACTAACAAGTCTCTGATGGGAAGAGTGAAGCTGTCTAAGGAGTTAGTGGAGGAGCGAGGAGAGACAGGAAGGTGAGATAGAAACTGCAGAGGGAGCAAATGACCGTGGAAGAAGATATCATCTGCAGGAGACAAGTCGATAGCGAAAGAAGAAGAAGAAGGAGGACGAGGGGTCTTGGAAGCTTTGTTGCTCTTGTTGTTCTTGTCAGGGACTGATGTTGAAGAAGAAGAAGAAGAAGAGTGGTGAAGGGAGATTGTGAAGGAGAATTCATGAGCAGGAGAAGAGGAAGATGAAGGTGGTGAGGCAACTGGTGGTGGTGGTGACTGCGGCTTTGCTTCGAGCATGTTGCTTGTTGCAGCGTTTTCTCCAGATCTTCCAAGGAGATATGTGTCCATAACTCAGAACCCTGTTTCTGATTTTCTCTGAATTTGTTAATCTGGGTTCTTTGGCTTGGTTTGGGAAGAGAGAGAGAGAGAGAGAGAGAGAGAGAGAGAGAGATAAGGGGATGAGGAAGCAGTGGATTAAGATTTAAGAGAGAGTGAGAGAGAGTACTATCTAGCTAGCTGCAGTTGGGTTTCAAATGTCTTGTTATGAGAAATATGCCACATGACACTATAGCTCACAAAGCCTTATATCCATGCATTATTAATAACAATTGTTTTAGAGAGAGAGAAGAAGCAGGATGAAGAAAGGTTGTGGTGCCCAATGACACTGTGGAAATTTGGAATGAAATGAAAAATTTAGCTGTATTGATGATATAGGTTGGTGGGTCCTTGTCAAAATCCACCAGCTACGGACCATGGAGCTAAATTCGAGTCTGATCATCACGTCACTAGATTTCTACAGCCTGACCAATAACAAGGGGAGTCGAGAGGGCAAAATTTTGCTCTGATGAGAACTTGCCATTTTTGTTGCGCATTAACGGAGATAATCTGTATGTAAAAAATCAAACGTTCGATTAGATGACTCTATTTCCTTACCACGTGACTTGCCGTACCTAATTTCCGCACAGAGGGAGAAGAGGAGTAAAGTAATTGAACTCGGAAATGAGTCTCAGAAACATCCAAACTTGCTCCAAAAAGGTTGAAGGGGATTGGCAAGGCGAGGACTGTATTTTTGGGTATGTGTCTTTGTATTTAGTTGTTTTGCCAGGAGGGTAAGGGTCCCCAGAGACCAAGAGCAAGCTCACGTTCACGTACACACCTTGAACCCATAAATCAAATCAAAGAAGGAATCTTTCAAGTTTATTAACCACAGCACAGCAGCCACTTACTTCAGTTTTTGGCTCCTCCCAGTCCCCGGCTCTCTCTGTTTCTTAGGTAGTATGTGTTCTATTTCTGGAGTACCACATCAGCCAAGAAGGTGTTCTTTATGGCTTTAGTCTATCAATGCTAGTTGGTACAAACCTGTAACGTGACATACGAGGTTTTGCCAGCCAATTTTTTGAGGTCAGATGCCACTTGTGGAAGTTGGACTTGAACAAACAAAGGAGGATTTTGATCGAGAAGATAAGATTTCAAACCAAGAATTGAGGTTTCCTTCCGCTTTTGACCATTTTTGATTCTTAACCTCACGGGCTCACTTCGTAATCTTACTTGTCTGCTTCAATGAAAGATCTATATTCGCAATCCGTATAGAACCATCAAAAACAAGTTCTCCCCAGTCGACGCTCATACAGTCATTATCGTGTATTTGTACTAGAGATTCTACAATTGATACACTATAAAAACTGGTTGTGAGAAGAAACGTAGTATACATTACTTCTGCAAGAGATTTTCGAAGTACACATGTAAGGCGTCAAAAATTAAATGCAAATGATTGATCGTTAAATATTGGAGAGAAATGAGGAGGGGACCCGTATAGATATTCTGTCTAAAAAAGATTTTAAGAACATTAACCATGAGACATGGGACCAATATTTGACTCATATGGTCCAACACTTCGACCCAAACACATCATCAATCTGTACGAGAGAAATCACAGGTCCTATCATAGATATGAAGATACAGTAAGAGTTTAAAGGAACATTTCTAATAGATCAGCGGGGATGGATGAAGTCCATGAACACAGAACACAGAATAGACCACAGACCAGTGATAACCCAGAAACAATTAGATCTTTACAGGATAATTCTAAGAGACCCAAGGGGATGAACATAGAACACACAGAAGACAGATAACACAGGAACACAGAGATAAAAGAAAGAGAGAAAATTGTGAAGTTAGGTGCAAGATGGTAGACCCAAACACACGTGCAGCACAGTGGTCCTCAGTGAACATCCATAGTAGAGGAATTTTGTTCATATAGTTAAGGTCGACATCTCAATCATACAGGCATTATTGTGGTTGCGACTGACTCATTCTCATCACTTAACCTTTCAAATATCCATAACTTCACAGAAGGATAAGACTTGGAAGAAACAGCAACAAGGAAACATGGCATAAAACAAAGGTTTCACATTCAAAGACCATATGCGGATCTTACCAAAGTTTCCCATTTTATGCTTTTGCCAGTGGCCACTCATACAAAGAAACAAGGTCGAAAAGAAAAAAGAGGTAAGCAAGCTGAAGCCAGCTTGTGATGAATCACATGGCGTTTTTGTTTGATTGCAAGTCTGTAAACAAGATGGAGCTCAAGATAACATAACTAATTACTTATTCAAAACGGAATTCTCAATGGAGAAACCAAGAGTTAATACTAAGTTGTGACCAATCTAATCACCTATACCACAAGTCACAAGGCAGTTCAACAGGTGCTCACCAAGACAAAATTTACTTAAAGGGGATTATAGGTCTCACGGGAAAGAGTGATGAGTTGCAATTGTAAAATCAACAAACTAGCAATGCTCGGGAGTTATTTAGCTCCTTCAAACTCATGCTCGCAGGCAGCCTTGATCATGTCATACCAAATGAAATAAAACTTATTCAGAAGACAGCAATACAACAAAGGTGCAGCAAAGAGTCAACTGCACACACACTGCGACGTCACAATTCTGTCAAAAGATTCACTTCTCTTCCATGTATGAATTTCAAGTTAACGCAACTGTTTTGATGAATTGAAGGAAAATGGCACGAAAAGTAAAAGTCGTAAGATATTTAATCAGAATCTGTCCAGTATATCACATAAAGGTAAGAAGACATCAGATGAAATGAAAGGAAATATATGTTTCTTTGACAAAATAAACAAAAAATAAATGTTGGTTTTTCTATTAAAGAGTTACCTTCCAGATTGTGAGGAAGGATAGCTACTTGAACGAATTCATACAGAAAAACTGACAAAGGGGATATTTTTCCTAATGTGTAACACCTGTCTTTTGTCTCATCAATTTCGCCTATATTATAATATTACATTGAACCCTGGCGTCATTCATAGTTAGCTCTGTAAACAAGGGCATGAATCCAGAGAAAAAGTTACCTCCGATGCATAGTTATGCACAAGCAAGTCCTTCCGGTCCCTTCTCAACCCTCTGTAAGGGAAGTAGTCACTGTTTACATCACTCTGAAGTCAGAAAACAGATCTTACAGAAAGCATGCAGCTCTAAATGGAATCATCTGACTTGTACATTAAAAAATGAGGGACCCATCTAGGTTCCTAAGCTGGGTACCCAAATGGATCTTCTGTAAAATCCGATGAGAAGTTGTAGGGAACTAGTATCAAGAGAAGCACCACATTCCCACTTATGAACAACTTCCAAGTAATTGTTAGTGCACTTGAAGAAAAATAAAGCTGAAGAGAGTTGGCTAATCACTATCACTGTCACGTCGATCTGCAAGAAACAGATCAGAAGTAATTATTGGAACATGATTTTTTTAAAGAAATTGAAGTAAACAAAAACCAAAAGGGAACAAAGAACATATAAGGAAAAGGAGGGGAAACATGTCATACTTCCTGACGGTCTTTTCCCTTCCATAGCCTCTCGCTTCTCTTGGCAACTTGTACAAAGGAAGGGCCCATCCCAAGGTCGCAACTTTTCCGGGTTAGAGGACGACCCAGAGTGTATTGAAATACCCTCTCCTGGTTTAACTTCAACTTGACACACGGCGCACATAAACAACTTGAACATGTTGCAGAGTGGATACTTTGAATCTAACCTGTATTCAAGAAATCATCTTGTCAAAATCCGGTAAACCTGTAGAAAACACACTATATGTAGTTCCACAAGTAACGTAACATCCCCATTGAACAATGATTAACAGTTCTCAATAGAACTTACATGGCGTAGACATCATTAGAAAAGCATTAAACTTGCCACATGATGCCTGATCCAATAAACAAAATACATGCTTCTACAATCAATATGGTTTTCAGAGAACAAACCTTTCAGAAAGTGAAGCAGAACCTTCTTCAAATAATTCCTCCACCATGTCTGGCTCAATGTATTCTCTTTCAACACTGGTAGATGATTCACTAGATTTTTTCTTAAACATCGCCTTAAACACTCCTTTTCCTTGCTTCCTTGGTGGCGGCAGCGGAGCTGCTGGCTTCTCCTGCGGTAGAATGTCAATCACAACGCAGGTTGTATCATCCCGAAGTCCCTTTGCCCCGACAGCATCCTGGAATTAGAACAGAATGTGTAAGAGATAATTCGCAAGAGCAATCACAGCAAAAAAAAAAAACTGACAAAGAATCTATAATGTCTAGTCAAGGTGAAAAACCTCACAAGCTTTATATGAGATAAAATAATAAACAGCAAGCTGATGTTTATGAATATTACCTTGACTATTTGGGCAGCTGCAGCATCCGGTGGCATCCCGCGGCAACAATCAAGAGCTACTTCTGCAGATAGAGCATCCCATACACCATCACTTGATATAATTAGCCTACCTCCTGCTGTAGACAACTGCAAAGAAGAGAAGTGTTTTGGGAAGAATGAATAAAAAGTATACTTGGGATAACTTCAATAAAATCCTAGTTTCCGTAAATTATAAAAGGGAAAGTGGAATGTAAAACATGACATTTAATATTAAGAAATGGAACAAGACTAGAAAAACACCTTCATTTGCTTTACATATGGAACAGGAACAATGAACTCGCCCACATCCATATCTCCAATGGATCGTGAAAGACACAAGCCACCAGGCCAACATCTCAAAGGACCAATCTACAGAAAATCGATATAAAATTAATTCATTTGCACAAACCATCTATTTGGAAAATGCACAAATTAAAATTATCCTTAAATCACGAAAAATATTCACCTCTGCTCCACCGCCAGTATTCAAACGACCAACCTCACCGCCACTTGCAGTGATACGTAACCTCCTATTCAAATTAGTTAACAGTATGGCTGTTAGTAAAGAATATTGATTAGTCATGAAATTACCAAAGGAACCTTATATGGAAAAGCTTACTCTTCTTCGCTGCATTCAAGCCTATGATCTGCTGATAGATAGTAAACTCCACCTTCAGCAGGTTCAACTATGCATCGAGAATCACCAACAGATGCAACAGATATAACCCATCCCTCTATAATTACGAAGGTGACAGTTGTTCCTGACGTTTGAGCTGAAAGATTTGCAGTAACAATGTAAATATATCATGCAGACACAATAATCAATTATCATTGTAAAGAGCAAACAAAAAATTATGAACATTTTAGCATAAATATATTCAACTACAAGCACTCAAGGGAACCCATGCATATCTTTCATTCTTATCAGGACGTATAGTGTGAAAACACCTACCTCTCTCTTGAAAATCTTTGTCTGTCTTGACAAAGCCTGCTACCAACGCCCTTGGCAATGCAGCAATCCATTCATCTCTGTTAAGATCCGAAGGGATGGCTGCCAAAACATTGTTTAGAAGATTTTCCTTGGAGTAAATAGCGGCTGCTGACCCGTTATGCCCATCAAATAGCTGCAACACACAGAAATGCAATGTTGTTAATTAAGCCGAAAATGTATACAACCTAGTTATGAGATCCAGCACAATATTATCCATTTTTGGCCGACCGGACCAGCCAAATCCTCAAAATAGCCTAAATGTTAATATCAATCAAAAGTCCAATATTTCCAATAGGTGATCAAATCAAATGCTTTAGCCAATAGACATTAAGTTTTCTTGAACACCAATACTAAAACAGAAAGAGAAGAACAAGGGGATATACCGCGAAAACTGAATACGTGGAGACTCCATCTCCGACAATTCTTTGACAATCTGTCTTGACCATGGCGAAATCCTCCCCTTTCTTGCTCTGACTAGCCTGACCGTGTATCAACTCGGGCCTCTCAATCTTCTCATTGGCCAATTCACGCTTTAATAGCACTGAAAGCGGGACCGTCTGATGATGATTATCACTCCTGTTGGACATTGTTCCCAAAACTCCTCTGACAAAAACAAAGACTCCTCTCCTCTCCTCTCCTCTCCTCTCCTTTCCCAAAATTCCAATCCTACATGCTCCGATTCCCAAAACCAAATCCTGCAAAACACACAAGGACCATAAGCCACCATATATGAGCCACAACGTCGCCAAATCAAATCTACAATCTCACAGAAACTGAACAATAGTATATATACAAAAATATAATAATAAGAAGAAGAAAACGGCAACAAATTACAGAGATCTTCGAAGAAAACGGCACTCACAGATTTTGAAAAATTACAGATCAATGTGGTGAATGAAGAGCAATGCGGTTACTAGACGACAGCGAATCCTCCAGAGAAGGAAAGAGAAATTACTTTTGTGTCTGTGATAGAGAGAGAGAGAGAGAGAGAGAGATGGAGAGACAAACAAAGGGGGCTGAGGAATGGCGGTTTTACGCGCGAAGAGGAAGAGAGTGCGGCACGGAGAAAACGACGACGTATTGTTGCTGCGGCTGCTGCTCTGATCGATAAACGCGGATCCCGGCGCTCTGTGGAAATTCCATTCTCTTGTACAAAAGGGAAGAGAGAAAAGGGAGCGGAATATGAAAAAAGCGCAAATGAAGCTGTTCTTCTTATTCTTAAAAATTAAAAGAAACTAATTAAGAAACTTCACTGGCGCTGACGTAGCAGGCAAAACGCACCGTTTTTCGTTCGGCGCTCTTGCGAGCGAAGCCGTTCAAAACTTTTGGTTTCGCGAAGCCGTTTGACTTGTGTGATGCGCAACAGTTAAGTGATGACTCGGTAGATCTCTAATTCTCTGCGGCCCACACACATTGCAGGTCCCAGCTGGACCCCTTCTTTATCGATTGATAAGGAATCGGGGATTAAATTAATCTAATCTGATCTAATGAGGCTAATTAGAAATGTAATCCGATTTTTATTATTAGGATCTAAGTAATGGCTGGTGCCGGTTAAACGAGGGAAGCAACGAGGAGGCCTCGAATCTAGACCTCGTCACCACACGAAGATATGTACCAATTTATTAGTTAATATATTCACTTGTAAATAATTAAATACTTCAAATGTAATAATAACCTTTCAATTCGTTTGTTTTTAGGGGATCATGCACCCACAGTCTACGCATCCCTTAGACCTGTTTCTAAACTTAAAATGTGGCACCATCTGGACCTTCCGATCATTCAACTTTTATATAAGTTGATTGAGCCTATAATAAGCTCACACCGTGGGAAAGCTTTCTCTCTAGCAAAAATTATGGTCGCAGTCGATCTCGCCGCTCCAAACCGAGCTCGTCGCTGCCCCTCCGCGTAGTCCTCACTGCCTCCTCCCTGCAAGTATGATATAGTCGAAGTGTGCGGGGAGGATAATTTGCAAACAAATGTATTTGTTCTAGAGCGTGTGGATGGTTTCAATGCCATTTTCAAATTTAAAATGGAAGGAGGATCTGGGAGAAGCTCACAATCAATGTATAAAGCGGGAAGCCTCTTTTGATTGATCAGTGTATTCGAAGGTGAGTGGATGCTCCCAGATAGTTTTTGTGCATCTCATCGGTTATTATGCTCTTCGTGAAGGGAGTGGGAGTTGGATCAATGCTGGTTTCACTAATGTAACATTTTTAACTTTTTGTTTATCTTTTTTTTTTTAAAAAAAACTTTTTGTTTATTGATCTGATCCCCTTTAATCTTTGGCAACTAATTTGAACGAGATCAAGAACGCCATCGATCCGAACGAGATAGTCTCTGGGCATTGATGTAATAATCAGCTGCACTGAATTTATCATAAACTCAGTCAACTTAAAAAGAAAGTTAAAAAAAATCGATAAGAGCGTGACACGTGTTATATTTAGAATTTAGTCTCTTAGTGCTTAAATAAATATAGTTTGATAAAACTTAAAAGTCTACAATCACATAAAATAATACAGTTTTACTTAATAGTTAATTAAAAAAAGTAAAAATTACAAACAATTTTATTTCATGTTTAATTGATGCATTTAATTCATACTACAAGAAATATAATATTTTGATCGTTAAAAAGTAATTTTATTTTTTTGTTAAATAATACTATTGGTTTGATAATTTGATATAACAACTCTTAATAAAATAAATAATAAAATAGGCAAAATATATTATGCGGGACGGGACGAGTCTATTGAGATTTCAAAATTAAGACCCGATCTCGTTCCTAAAAAACGAGATGGGACAGAATAGAAAAAAATTTATTTTTCGTCCAGCCCCGTCCCAATTCCGCTCGGGACGGGATCAGGTCGGGTTCGAGACTTGCGGGATTCGTGTCCACCCCTAGAAAAAAAACTTAGATAGAGGATCGTTGAGCGTTGAGAGTGTTGAGAATTGTTGAGAGTTGTGAGGAGATTTTGTCTCCACTTGTTACAGGTTCAAGGTTTTGTTCGAAGGTGATATGAGTTCTCTCTTTCTCATATTCACTCGCCCTCTCCTTGTCAATTGAAGGATTGGAATTGGGTGATTGGAAAGAAATGTGGTGATGATGTTGCTCATGAATGTGGCACGGTGGTTTACGGTGACGACGGAGTGATGGGTTTTGGTGGTAATCTTGATGGAGGCAACGAAAATAGTGGTTACATCCGTCATGGCGGCAACCAAGGTGTCGCTGGCTGCAAAAAAGTGTTGGAGACTAGGTTTTTTTCTGCAACCCCAGAGATTCTCATCTGGATTGGGCTAGGAGACCTAACTAGGTTTATTCTATTGGTGGAAACTGATCTAGTCTCACTACCAATGATGCAGGCTGAAAAGCGACGCTTGTTGTTGTTATAGGTTGAGGTGCATAACTAGATAGGATGTGGGATCCCAGATTTTTTTAGTCATTTCCTTACGCTTAGTCTAGGGGTCGTCAACGGGTAGAGTCGGGCTTTTGAGAAGATTAAATAATTACGGGTCGGGCTGAGTTTTAAGCACAATTGTAAAGCCCAAACCCGACCCATGGAACCGGGACGGACGAGGCCGGGTATCCGGGCAAAGCCGGGCCTAATTGTTTTCTACATAAAAAAACAAGTCAAACTCACTAGTCGCAAAAAAAAAATTAAAAATTTGACTAATTTATAACGTTGTCTCACTCTAATAGATATTTTATACTAAAGTCAAATATAACTTTTAGTTAAATTTTTTGTCAAATTTAGCAAGAATTGAGAGAGAAAATAACTAATAGTGAAATTCCCCCCCCCCCCCCCTCCCTTCATAGTGTTTTTTTTCAATTTATCTTAGAAGTATCTAGAAGTATTGGAGCAAAAGTTAAAAATATGGTGGTTATATTTATCTTTATGATAAATTTGACTAGAAAATAAAGGCCTATTTGGTAAAGTATTACAAAATAAATTTATAAATTTTTTTTTACAAAATAAAAACAGTTAATTAAATCTAGTATATCCAAAATCCAAAAACGTGTTTGGCTGCAAAAAACGTACGAACCCTCACTACTCTATTCAATCTATACTATATTCGGTGTTTTGTTCTTTGACATCTCTCACTACCTTTGAGGAAGTGCACGATTAGCATAATAGACTTCTCATATTTCAATCAATTCTATGAAATGCATCACTGAGTATCTCTATTATGGCACTGTGATTGAAGTTGGGTAAATTTTATTATTATTTCATGATGCAATTTACTTCTCAATCTCAAAATGAATTGGTAAAGGTCGATACTCAATATCAACACCCACCCAGAATCCCAATATCGACATGAATACCTGAATCCCAATTGTTGAAATTGTGGTTGTTCATGGATACAAAGCCTGGGTCATGTGAAGGAGAAGCAAAATTCTGGGATGAATGTCTAATGGGTTTCTTAAAATCTCAATAAAAGTACATGGAGAAGATATCAAATTCTCATTGATCTTCTCGACTCTCAGCTTCTTTAAAACTCAAATCACACCAATGATGATCGTCAGAACTTCCCCAAATTCGCTCAGCTTTTTCTTTAACGGAGTTTCAACCTTGCTCTTCGAAGCTTCGTGAATCTGAAATGCATATGTCGTATCCCTATCTTCATCCTAGTCGGCATCATCAAGCACGATCGAGCTTCTTTGCCGGCAGACCCGGCACCTTCCTCACGTTCTTGATTGTCGACGTCTCTAACTCAACGTCCAGCGTGCCTTGTTAGAGTCTAAATTATTTTTTCAAAACAGCAAGAACGCTATTAGCTCGCTTTCAAAATTTACTCTGTGACTTTAAGTTGTATTCTAAAAACTATTTCCTCTGTTTTCGGAGATCGCTCCGCCGAACAAGTATTACACATGTTTTGCAATTTGTAATACAAAAAACTGTTTCCGAAAATGGTACTGAACGCCACCTGAGACTACTATTGAGGATAATTTTAGATCAATATCCAAACATTAACTCAAAAACCATATGACATTTTTAAAATAATGAATAAAGATTTTCTTTATATAAAACTAAATTTATTTATTAAGACTAAGTAGTAAAATGAGAATCTAAGAGCAAATCTAACTATTCAACAAAGAATTTATTCATTAAGGCCGTAGCTTGTTTCCTTATTTTATTACAAATTATATAAGTATAAATTATAATCCATATATTAAATTTAAAAAATTAAAATACAAGACGGACTTTCGGGCCGGGCTGGGCTTGAGACACTAAGCTCAAGTCTGGCCCATGGCTCGACGGTCCGGGCCTATTGCAGACTTTTTTCTAGAAGGGTCGGGCCTGGGCTTCTCGGGCCTCCGAGGTCCGCGGGCCAAATGATGAAGCCTAATATAATCTGTCTAGTTATGTGACGGCATGTTTGTATTGAGCATGTAATAATTTAGATTACTTAAAAAAATTATTTCTATCGTGTCGATAACTTGGTGTTTTTTTCATAATCTTTTAGTCCAATCAATTTAATTGTTCATATAAAGAAAATCAGATTATGACACTGTGTACTCATCCAATGATGAAAGTCAATTGGGACATTCAGTGAAAAATGATACTTGGTAATATGATTCTGATAATGATTCAGATAGTTAATAATTACTTCCTTTTATATCTAGTGATAGAGATATTTTGATTACGATCAAGTGCCCAATTTCTTTGCTTCCGACCTACCTCCTTGACCTCCACCTGGAGACTCCGGAATCCCCGGCGCTTGTTAACCTCTTAAGCTAGCCAGCCAATTTTATTGTACAGGAAAATACGCGTGAATTAGATTTGGTCATTGGGAGCGTGTATCCACAGATCTAGAAAAGGCGCGTCGTGGGAGAAACTCCGCGTGAAACCAAGTCCATTAATTAGTCATTGGATACTAATGAGCGGCTCCCTCCATCAGCTGCTTCAGCTCCAAACCTACCAGCTCTATCGGCTTACAGTACCCCGCAAGCAGCGGAAGTATACTCCTTCCAGACGCAGCAGAGAAGCATGTTCTTATTGAAATCGCTTTTTTGCAAGCTGGAAAAGCACTTTCTCAAGTCTCAACCTTGCCAAGCAAAGAGTCTAAATTTGTATGCAGCACAGCACAGAAAAGGTATTAAATAAACACACCAATACCTTCAACCACAACTAAACAG
This sequence comes from Geum urbanum, assembly GCA_946800695.1. Taxonomy (NCBI): domain Eukaryota; kingdom Viridiplantae; phylum Streptophyta; class Magnoliopsida; order Rosales; family Rosaceae; genus Geum; species Geum urbanum. The sequence continues at coordinate 62,488,675 of OX327002.1, forward strand.
CTAGCTCACTACGTACTGCTTTTGGCAAGAAGAGAATTTTACCAACGAAAAGGGATGAGTGAAGAGAAGAGAAGAAGAAGAAGTCAATTTGGCAAGGCTACTTTTGAGACTGCGAAACGCACATGCCAATAGCCATGTTGTCTCGTCGCTAACAGATAGATGTGTGTATATTGATATATTCAATCCTCTCCTACATTTACATGCCGAACAACATGCAATGTAGCTGTCTTTCTCCATCTTTGTCTGCATACAAATAGCGATTATATATATATATATATTAGATAAAAGTTAGAAGAGCTCCTATCCATCCATTCATATATGTTCAAAGTCTCATACATGATACATCTTCTTAGACACAACAGTAAAGGTCTCAATATGAGTGGAATGTTGATTGGAGATGATTGCTCCATGGTCTCTAAAACTAGAAATCTCTAAAAAGACCTGCATTGTTAACCTTCCTACTACTTCTCTTGCAGCAAATAAAGGGTCATGCGATTGAATTGCAGCAAAATGGATATGAAGTAGAATCCAAGGAGTTCTTAACCTGCAAATGTAAAAATGGAGACTGTGAGGAAATGTTCGACATAATAAGATACTAAGAAATTTAGATCAAGATGATTGCTTCAGGGTTTACGAGATAAAACTTACTCAGAACCTTTTGTTTTAGGCTGTTAGAAGAAGGACATTTTTTAAAGACAAAATAGGACGACTTCGGATAATAGATGCCAACAAGCCATTCACTTACACGAAGGGGGAGTGACTTTGTACACTTGCATTTTCAGCCAAGACATTAGGAGCCACATGGTTTCAATAGAAACACAGATAGATGCATGCCCTTGTGCCTTCAATTGTGGACTTTTGTATACATATGCAACTTGTATGATTTAAAGATGTATAAAGACAATATGTTTTGGTTTACGATCAAGTATGGAGATCTTCATGGCATAGTAATTCGGATACCAAATCTGGTCACAAAGCAGCAGATATTCTATTTGTTCCTTTATACTTCACCAAATGGAAAGGAAGTTCCTTGGTTTAGATTCATGAGTTACTACTTACTAGCTACCTTCTGTTTAATTTGATCTATTTAAATAACTCAATCTTAAAACAGAGAAAATCATGTGCTTGACAGATCGCTTATAGAATCTGCCAGAATATTTTATTTCAAAAGATTGAGATGCTAACCCAAGTTAAATCCATGAATAGACATTGATTGAAAAAGTCATCACAGACATGATCAACTCAAACACTTTCTATTTCATTGAAAATGAATATGCCAAAAAGCACAAGAAATAAGAAAATTTTACTTCTGGAAGAAAAAGATTACCTAATCGATCAAACTGTGCTGTAGTTAGGATTCTAGACCTGTTCAGGCCTTCTTCTCCACCCTTATAATGTACACCTGAAGATATAATAAATGTAGATATATATAATTATTTATTGAAACTCAAATCTGTAAACAAACATTAGAATGGTCAATGCAGATGCAGCACATTGTGGGGCACTTGTATAGTTGGAAGATGTGGTATCTTATGATCAATAAATCATATCCTCAAGCCATCAAATACCATTTTAATGAAGTAGGGAATGTAATAGAATTGTCAAGAACTTGTTGATTTTGGTCAACAGAAATGATATTATAAACTCAATATGACACACTAGTGTAGTAACTCATTCCTTTTCACATATTCTTGATGGTTCATGTATGGCTTATCATCAAAATGTGATTAACTATCACCTTGATTGTTGTAGGCTTGATTAGTTGGAAGACCACTGCATCCCCATGCACCAAATCATGGGCAACTGCAAATCCTTTCCATCCACCACTTAGTCCTGTTTTCCGGGCCAAGTAAACAACCGGGTACTCATTGCCATCTTCATCTACCAATGTCATGATCTCATCTTTCGTCGATAGATAATCCTTGCAAAACTGGACTTCAAGACCCTGTTGCCAGAAATAAGAATTCAGACAGAACACTTACATATATGCATCATTCTGCTGGTCAATCAAACTGGTTGTTCCTTCACACACAATATATGAAGCAGTGCAATATTGCATAAACAACGACATAAGTGACAGCCACCATGGGGTTTATACATAAGTGGAGACATCCTTCAACACACAAATTCTAAGCTGAGCATATATAAAACATAAATGGAGACACCACTAGTTATAATATATTACGTAACCAAAATCTTGACAAGCAAAGCAAAGACATTGGACATAAATACAGATAAAAGAAGAACACTGAAAGAAGTTGAGTTACGTAAAGCAAGTTGCTCACCAGCCAGAATCCACCAGTGACATGTGATTGTCGCATTGTCTTAACCAGAGTCGGATAATCTGTCCCCAACTCGGCCTCCAACTTCTCAGCCTTTTCAATAGCATCCATTACATCTTCATGCTCCGCATACACCCGATTCGACAGATCCCTATGCTTAGAACTAGACCCCGAATACCTTCTCGGTATCGAAACTCGCTCAAAAACATCCTGTCACAACATCAAAAATCACACAAAAAGAATGAACCTTTTGTAATTAAAAAAAATTGATCGTAAGTAGAAGTAAAAAGATGGAAGGATGATGACCATTTCTTTGTAGACAGGAGGAGCAGGTAGGCTGGCGACACGAGACGACCTCCTCACTGCAACCATCTGCTTCTCGGCCTTTGGTTTTGGGGTGCGCTTCATCTGTGAATCAAGAGAGATATCAAAGTGAGCTCATTACAATAGTGAAAGTAGAGAAAATGGTGAGGGATGAAGTAGTTTGGGGTTTAAGGGTTTAAGGGTTTTTTTACAGGGGTGGGTTTTGGGGGAGTTCGAAGAGCTTGGGCTAGCTGAGGCAGATTGAGAGCCTCCATTCTCTTTCTGTTCTCCTCCAATCTCTGCTTGCGGCTCTCCTCGTAAGAACTTGTCTTGGGTTTGGCCATTGTTTGATCTCTGTGGTTTTGAGTTTCTGGGTTGTGTTTCTTATGTGATTTTTGAGCAAGTGATTGAAGTGATGATGATATAGTAAGCGGCGAGAGAGACTTAAAATAAAGTAGTGAACAACTCTTACGAGTCGACCGTTGAGTTTTCCACCTCGATGGAATAAATGGTGCATCACCCGCCAGTAATTTAGATTTTGTGACAGCACTCATTCATCGTGATTTGTGAGTGGGGGAGACGTGACCACAGTGTTCAATTTCAAAAAAATCTCTTCCATTCTCCTAGAAAAGGTAATTTTCCATTTTCATTTCAGTAATTTAATCGAAATCAACTGTTTCCTTTATAACAACTTAGGTGCAAGGGATATGTGTATGTAAGAGCATCCGTAGCGTTTGCATGCCCGGAGGACGTCTTCACCGTTTTCAGGCGGGGCCCGCCGGAAATCGGACGTCCTCGGCGTTTTGGGCGTGCACCGTGGCTAACGAGGAGGGTTGACCGCACGGCGACGAGGAGAACGTCCTCGAGGACGTTCGCGAGGAGCACGCCGGAGAGGAAGTTCCCCTGGCGGAGCCCACGCTCGTGGGTGACGTCAGGCGGGAACTGATTTTTTTTTGAATCTGGCGCGTGTATTACACGAATACACGCGCCAGTTAAAATGTAATTTTTTTAACTGACAGTTACCAGCCAATCACAGACTGACACGTGTCAGCCTGTCGGGCCGATTGGCTGGCAACAAGCCGATCAATCTGGGCCGTCCATTTTGAATTCAAATTTCAATCGGACGGCCAGAATTCAAATGCAACGGCAACCTGATATTTTCAGAATTTTCAGAACGGGTATCCCAAAATAATTCCCAAAAAATTCCCAAAAATTTCAAAAAAATTCCAAAAAATTTCTAAAAAACCCATACTATTTTTCTATAAATACAACCTTCATTTTCTAAAAATTTCACACCCCTTTGTGCACCACTTAGCATCTTCTTCCTCCTTCTCTTCTCTCCCTATCTCACAATCGTCTTTCATTTTTTGCCAAAAATGTCGACCAATTGGCTCATGTCCGAAGATGTACAATTATGCATTTCATATTGTCGGCATAGTGTGTGCCCTATCTCCGGCAACAAACAAAAGGTCGACAAATTGTGGGAAAAAATTTACGCCGATTACCAACAAAATTGGGTGATTACAGAGGGGGAAGCGAGGGGGGAACCGAGGTCACAAAGTGCCCTTGCATCTCGTTTTGCTAAGTTGAAGCCAAACTTGTCGCAATGGAAAGCAGCGCTCGCATACGCAAGAAGGAATCCGGAATCCGGCGGAAATTTTCATGATGAGGTAGTGATTTATTTATGTTGGTCCTTTCAAATTTTATTAATTTTTGGAAATATATAATGTGAAATATTAAGTCGTTACCTGTAATTTATTTTGTAGTTAAGAAAAGCCCAAACGTTTTATGTGGGGAAAAAAAGAAGGAGTTTGCGCACTTTGCGTGTTGGGAAGAGGTCAAAAATCATCCTACCTTTAGAATCATCGAAACTACCACTCAATCTTCTTACAATTCATACTTCGAAGAAACACCTACCGTTAATGAAGTATCTCATATCTTCAACTTGGATGAAGATGAAGTGATGCCAACATCACAAATCAACCTTGGAGGAACCTCAAGCCCGCCTAGACCTCAAGGAGTGAAGGCGGCCAAGGAAGCAAAAAAAAGGGGAAAGAAGGCCATGACACCATCGAATGAAGTTAGAGATGAGACTTTGAAGAGCATTGCGGCTAATCAAAAAATGTTTGCCGATTGGACGAGGGCAAATGATGAAAATCAACGAATACTTGATGAGAAAAACTACAAATTAAGGGCACGAGAAGAAGAAACAAGAATCATGACAATGAATTTCGAGGCTATGACCCCAAATTCAAAGAAGTACTTCATGAAGCGGAAATCAGAGATTCTTCAACAAGTAGATGACGATGAAGGAGAAGTCGGCGATGCTAGCTTTACCGGTTGTTATCGTCCCCGCAACCTTGATTTTAGTGATTAGTTTAGTAATTTCAATTCATGTAATTTCAATTTCAAGAAATAAAAACGCACTTTATTTATTTAGATCGAGCTTCAAATTTAAATTCATTGATTATTAAGGGAAACACACATACAAAAGGGAAACACACAAATTGCAAACACACATATCTCGCGCACATTATTTAGAGATGTTCACCGGTTTCAAGAAACCAGTTGTGCTTCACTAAGTCCTTTTGAAGTTCACCATGGAGATAAACTGATTGTAAATCGATGAGCCAGTCGCTAAACCGTTGATGATGCTGATCTCTTCCCACTGGCTCAAATGGAATTCGGTTATCATTTTCATCCACCGGCCCATCATATAGTGTGGAAGCAGTCACTGGGTTTTGTAAATCTTCTTCCTCATTCTCCTCAAAATCGTCTTCCACAAATTCTTCCTCGACAATCATGTTATGCATTATGATGCAAGCCAACATGATCATTTTTAATGTCGATTTGTGATGACACATGGCTGAGTGACGAATGATAGCCCAACGAGATTGTAAGATGCCAAAGCACCTCTCCACATCTTTACGATATGCCTCTTGTTTCCTTGCGAACAGCTTCTGTGGTTGATCTTGCTGATTTGATATTGTCTTGACGAACGAGGAATACCTGGGATATATTCCATCAGCTAGATAATAAGTATGGTGGTAAGTCATACCATGGACTTTATACGTCGATCGCGGGCTTCTTCCGGCAAGGAGTTCATCGAAGACATCAGAGGAGTTGAGCACATTAATATCATTTTGTGCTCCAGGCGTCCCAAAGAAGCTGTGACATATCCACGTGTCATATGAGGCCACCGCCTCTAAGATTATTGTCGGACGAGCCTTCCGCCCCGAGTATGACCCTTGCCAAGATGTTGGGCAATTCTTCCATTCCCAGTGCATGCAGTCGATGCTTCCAATCATACCAGGAAATCCCCGTTGCCTGGCCCTTCTTAAAAGTCGAGTTATGTCACCCAGATTTGGAGCGCGGAGGTAACGGTCCTTGTAGAGCAAGACCACTTGTGTGCACCACTTCATTCATCTTCTGGATGAGAAAAACGGCAGAATTATGTTTAGGTGTAGAATAGCAAGTGACTTATGCGTGTTGTGAGGTTTCATGTATTGGAGCCAACGTGGGTGATTTTATAGCAAAATTATGATAATCTGATATTGAAGGATGAGTACACGTGTCACATCCTGATTTGTCAGAAATCTCACCGGAAATCTTCATCAATAATTTAGCCGACAATGACTTCTGGATGAGTACATGTGTCACATCCTGATTTGTAGGAAATCTCACCGGAAATCTTCATCAATAATTTAGCCGACAGTGACTTCTGGATGAGTACACGTGTCACATCCTGATTTGTCGGAAATCTCACCGGAAATCTTCATCAATAATTTAGCCGACAGTGACACGTGGATGTGGCACGTGTCGCATTATCATTTGTCAGAAATCTCACCGGAAATCTTCATCAATAATTTATCCGACAGTGACACGTGGATGTGACACGTGTCACAATATGAGTCGTCGGAAATCTTACCGAAAATTTAGTTCAATAATGTACATGATAATGACATGTGTCGCCTAGTTATTGGATAAACATATTAAAAATAATTAATCAAAATTTTATTTTATGATTATGAATAGTAATATGAATTCCTATTTGTTGCACTGCTGCGCAAAAAAACTGAATAGGAAGTCCTATTTGCTGAATAGTAACAGGAAGTCCTGAAAATAGGAATTCCTCGAAATAGGATGTCCTAAACGGGTGCGGATGCTCTAACATATCCCCCAGTTTAGTAGACAGGACAAGAGATGAACCGAACACCGGATCTTAGAGGCTGACTGCCACCTCGACGGGTGGGCCTTCCCTGCAATAGTTCCGAGAGATTGGGACGACCGATAAATTCATCGACGACGTTTGGCTGTGTTGAGTTTATTGTGTGGTTGATTCTGGTTTTTAGTGGTATTACGAAACTCTGGCGGAGATGGGAAAATCTGGGTTGAGGACTTTTATGAAATCTTTGTTGAACCTGGAGAATGGTTGACCGCGACCGGCGCGGGGAAAATTGAAGGTTGTGGCCTCACAACACACTTTGACTGATTGCAGGCATAAAATTTCTATGGCGGCGAGGGGAGAATGGCAGATCGAGACAGTGCTGGACAAGTTTGATCGTCGTAACGGCTTCAATGGGGTTGGAATCCGAGATGTCGACCGGAGATGTTTTTGGAGCCTGCGAGGATGGAGTGGCGACGACGGTACAATGATGCGAGACGGTGAGAGGGTTGCTGATATGGGGAGCGCTCCAGGCCAGTGATGGATCAATGGCGGTGGGGCTTCTTCTCTCTTAAGGGGAACTTGGTCAACAGTGGCCTAGGTCAATCCTTGGGCCTTTGTGGATGGGCCTCTGGATACATATGAGCCCGTGGGCTTTATTGCCCTATGTTGACTTATGGCTTTGGAGCTCTCCATGTGATGGGCTTTATCATTGGTGTTCATAGATCATTTTTGCTAGGTGGTCTAGGAGGCAGAATTGACCAATCTCAGGGCATCTTTGCTTCTAAATTTGAGAACCAAGCATTAGTAAGGAGAGCGCGTTGCATAACCCTGCGTGGAAAGATTTGGTCTCACGAGAAATCGTGCAGGCCGATGAGTAGTATCTCATGGTGATGTAGTTTTGGGGTACATAACTAGATAAGACGCAGGTGTATCTCATGTAATAATTTAGATTACTCTAGGGAGTTCTTTCTATTGTATTGATGACTTGGTGTTCTCCCTGTAATCTTTTTGCCCAATTAATTTTATCATTTATCCCCAAAAAAACTTGGGTGCAAGAGACCAAGTTCCATTTGATATGTGCTCGCGAATTCTTATCAACTCGATCACTTGTTGTGATTACAAAATTAGGCCGTAAATAATCTCATCTTGATCAAGGATTCATTCTTAAGATTGATTCAAAATTTAAAGAAATGAACTCACTAGCCAAATATGTTATCTTGTTGAGCTTTCCATTGATAACAGGATCTAAATTAGATACATTCATCTTCCAAACTGAAGTTCATGTATGTTGATAGTCTCCATGGACATCCCAATATTGATTGCTCCGCAAAATTTACAAAGAACCTCAAATAACATTTGGTGGCTCCATTATATAGCACTTGAACTGTCCATCTCAAAACATCATAACCTGCAACAAGTAAAAATCACTCACTAGTAAGAAGGGAAGGTGAGACAATTGCTAAAAGAACATAAGCCTGTTTAGATGAAGGCAAGGAAGAAGACTGTTTAAGCTAAAATAGGCTACTCAGGTAAAAGCAACTTGTGCATCTGCATCCCAGTATGCTAGTCAAGCTATTAGAAACCACATGTTTCTATTATTATAAAACAGTATAAGTACATCTACTACTACAAAAGTACAAAGTTATGGTTAATGTGGTATATGGCCATTTTATACTTCAAACATGATCTTATAATTGGAAGAATTACTGCAAAGTTATGACATAGATGTTCTACTACTGTTTTACAAATATATGAGATAAACTGGCATATAGCTGCCTATCAAAGCCTCACAGAACAATTCAGAAGTGCATATATACAAAATTTTGAATGCATGTAGGTTCGTAGTTAGGTAAACCTTGCAGTACAATTAGGAGTTTCATTGCTAGTGACTTGGTCTGTAGGATAAGTTGTTGAGGGAAATAGAATCTTTATCATCAATGAATATTCTCAAAAGCTAAGAAGAAGCAATATGTACAGTAAAGTTAACCTCTTTAGTTACCTCAGCTGACCTAACTAATGTGTTAAAAGCTTGTTGTGCACTCTAAGAGCTTTCCACCCTTATGATGTACACCTGAAATGATAGTGCAAGTACATCAATTAGAAACAACTATAAGCTGGAAAAGAAAAGAAAAAAAACGGGGCACATATCAAATCGGAATCATTTACATTTACTCAACACCATTCCCTCGGTAGTCGGTACTTCTTGCTGGTGTATTACAACCAATTCATCGACCCCAGAGCTTACAGATTAAAAGTTCCTTATGTATCCCCGTGTACTCAAGAAAACTTTTGAAACAATTACCTTGAATGTCAAAGGCTTGATTAGCTGAAACACCAATGCATCCCCATCAACCAACTCGTGGGCAATGGCAAATCCTCTCCATCCGCCACTAAGCCCTGACTTGTGCTCCAAGTATTTAGTCCAGTACTCTTCCCCTTCTTCATCTACCAATGCCACATCTGCATCGCGCTTGAGGTGCCTCTTGCAGAAAGGGTGTGGAAGACCCTGTTTCAGATACCAGCCAGATTAGTTAGAAGCAGCACAACACACTAGTAATGAGCCTAACACATGATTTCAAGAAGTCTAATTCAAGTATGGCCTCAAATCACATATCCTATAGACACAACTTCCACACTGACTTGGCCAGACTAATAATCAAACATATGATAAGAATCACTCTTGAAGCCCATGTGTCTCAATTTTATATATATAGCACAACATCCATCAATGAGATCCAGAATCCTAAAAGCTTTTCACTTTACAGTTTTATAATACTAATACTATACCAATACAGCAGAGCAGGTACAAAACAAGTGAAAGTAACATCTTATATTCTTATGGAATACAAATATACCAGCCAAAATCCACCAGTGACATGGGATGGGAGCATTGGCTTCACAAAAGTCGGGTAATCGGACCCCAAACTGGACTCGAATTTCTCAGCTTTCTCAGTAGCTTCAGCTCTGTCATGCTCATTAGCATATACCCGATTCGACAAATCTCTCCTCTTAGAAACCCCATAGCTTCTTGGTATCTTCACCTCCACCTGTCAGAAATCACAATAAAATGTCCTCAAAGATTTCATATTTTTTTGTTCAGATCAAAAAACTTTGAACTAGAAAAAAAAAAAACTTGCTTCTCTGTAAACAGGGGCTGGCTGGCTTGCGACCCGAGCAGACCTCCTCACCTCAACAGTTTGCTTCTCGACATTGCGAGGCTTCTGGGTCTTCTTCATCTGAAGCATGAACAAAATTGTACACAATAATAAGCTTCTCTTGAGAGACATTAAAGAAATGAAGGGTTTAGGGTTTAAGGAGGAGTACCGGTGAGGGTTTGGGAGATGTTCGAAAGGCTTGAGCGAGCTGAGGAAGATTGAGGGCTTCCATTCTCTTCCTGTTTTCCTCCATTCTCTGCTTTCTGCTTTCTTCGTATGACACCTTGGGCTTGGCCATTGCAGCAGCTTCTTCTTTTTCACAAAGCTGACCCGAAATCTTCACTAAAGTTTTGATCTTTGATGGGGATGGGGTTTGTTTGGTGGTTCAGTTTGTCTCAGAGTGGAAGAGGAAAAGGAATGAAGGGAAAGTTTAAAGGATTTTGTACTGTTATTGGCAGATAGGAATAATGACTTCGTTTTTAATAAAATTAATTTTATACTAGAATTCTCAAATTACAGATTGTGTGTAATTTTTTTTGATATGATTTACATCCGGACAATCCGGACATGCATACAATCACATCAAAAAGTTTAAATTCAAAAATGTTTCCAAACGAGGCTATCATAGAATATGGAATACTTGGATAAGCTTATATAGTTACTATAATCTGAAGTAGCATCATACATCAACCATGTTAGTTGTAAACCCCATTGAAATGCATTAGCCGAATGCTGAAGTGACACGCCCAGAGCGACTCTAATGCCGAATCCAACAGATCAGAGACTAACATTTTATTATGGAAACAGACATGAACAGAGGCAGTTTCATCATCTGTGTTCTTGTATGAAATGAAGAAAGAAATCGCAGAAACCAGAAACACCGCAGCCGCATCAACATTCCTCATGAAACTTTTATTGTGATTAATATTTGATCAAACCCAACTCCTTGAGCCAAGGCAACATCTCTTCCAACCCTTCCTTCAAGCTCCTAGGACTATACCCCAGCTCCTGCCTCGCCTTCTCACACGAATAAGCCCACTGATGCCTCAGAACATCAACAGTCTGCACCAAACATGAATTACAAGCACAACTCTATCATTTGGCACCAAACAGACATTACATCACATTACATTACAATTCACAAAATGGCATACATACCGGCGGGCTGATCAGCGGAAGCTTCCCAGTAATTCTCGACACACCAATCGACAGCCATCCATACACATCAATCATCCACAACGGAATGCTAAACATGGGCCTCGCTGTCCCAGTCAGCACAGCAGCCACATCAAACACATACTTAAACGATGCATTTTCGCCCGTGAGCAAATACCTCTCCCCAATTCGACCTCTGCTCATTGCTCTAATGTGACCATCCACCACGTCATCAACATGACTAAACGAAGCCCTGTCAGTCCCGGAGCCAATATAACCAGGCAAACGCCCACTAAACCGTTCCACGATAATCCGAGCTACCACATTGCCGGCGGTGAGTTTTCCGGGACCGTAAATAACCCCGGGATAAAGTAACACAATTGGTATCCCCTCTGCTGCTGCTGCTAATGCGATCTTATCGGCAGCTACTTTGGAGTTCTCGTACTCAGTACTAAAAAACTTCTCCGAATGAAACTGTTTGAACAAAAATAGTTATATCCAAAATCTGAAATTCAAAATGAACATCTGTGCTTGTTACGGACCTGAGACTCGTCGGAGACACCACCGTCGGTGGGACCGAGAGCGAAATACGACGACGTGTAGATGAGTTTCTCCACCGTCTTCGTCTCTTTGACTGCTCGCAACACGTTCTTCAATCCTGCGACGTTGACCTGTCGTTGACCGGTCAGTTGAGAGACTTGAATATTTGTTTGAAAGAGAGCGAGGGACTTACGGAAAAGAATTTGGAGGGATCGGGAAGCCAGGGCTCGACTAAAGCGGCGGCGTGGAAGACGACGTGGCAGCCGGAGAAGGCGGCGAGGAGAGAGTCGTAGTTGGTGACGTCGCCGTAGACGAGTTCAAGGGAAGTGGTTGAGGTGGGTGGAGGAAGGGAGGAGAGGTCACTGGTGGGCCGGACTAAGGCCCGGACGGAGTGGCCTTGTTTCAGCAGCGCGTGGCATAACCTACCTCCTAAGTAACCCGACGCGCCGGTCACAACTACTTTCATGTCTCTGCAGAGCAAATATTGCTTGCTACTTTTGCTAGTTGACTCCAATATAAGATGATCCCTTCGCTTGAGAAACAGAGTAGTTGGCTCAAACAAGATATTGTTTTCAACGAAACGAAAATATTGTGGATTCAAATTTGAGAAGCATGACCATCTCACATGTAGATGTAGTGTAGTGATCTCTGCTCAAGATTTGGTGTCTTCTCGATCAAAAATGTTGTATCCAAAAATCTAAATCCCATATCAAAACTCAAAACCTAGTCGATCCAACTACTAGTTTTTCTATAATGATGTCCAAAATTGGAAGTTGAAACTGTGCTTGTAGTAAATTCGAAACATTGGTCATTTTGGATCATTATTCAGTGTTATCTATATGCTCATTACTCTGGAATTCCTTTTACACTTTACAGTTTTCTTCTCATTAGAGTGATTATTTTGGGTCGAACCGATCCTTCTTTATTCCAAGAAAGGAAAACACGAAAACAAAGAGCCCCTAAACCTTATTATAATCTCGAGCGACGTATGCACTTGATTGGATGTAAAGGGGTCTGCCTTCTCCGGAAACTAAATGAGCGGCCTCTCGACGAACTCGATGACTTTATGTCCCAGTTGTCAACAGTTTTAGGAACACAGATGTCGAAAAGAACCTGACCGAGGACTCCGTGGGGATTCATGGCTGCCTGCGTTGTTGTTGTTGTTGTTGTTGTTGTGTTAGGCAGGTGAATTAAACCTTCATCTTGCACAGACCCAACACCGTAGTATTCTGTTGAGCTGGGTAACAAGTCATCACTGGATGCCAAGATCACTCCTCGGAACCCATTAGAGGCTCCTGCAGCTTTTCTCAGGCTACTGATTGGCTCAATAACGTCGTCGTGATCTGCTTGAACAACCAAGCTTTCTCTTTCCAGCTGCTTAATTCTTTGAGTATAAACACCTGCTGCTTTTCCGAGAAGCTCACTTACAGCAGCCTTGTAATCAACAGGATAATGCTTATAATGACCTGGGAGTGCAAACGTTGAATCAAGTTAAAAGAAGTAGCTGTAACAAACCACACCGCCAAGTTTCAGTCATGCAGAAGTGCAAGGAACTCATTCAGTGGTGCAGAATCAAGAAACACCATCAAACTCCGCCCGTCAGTTTTATAGAGAAAGCAAACATTTTACGTCATAATCATACTTTCTTGACATGTTCGTTGACCCACACAAGTGAGCACTCATTCATATTATAAGTTTCATCTTCAAAGTCATTTTTTTTTCCGAACCATTAAGTCAAAATATTATTAGTGTGGATTCTCCTGATACACAAGCCAATAGATCAAAATTTCCTAACAGATACATAAACACTAATTGGGTGCTCTAACCAAAAAAGAGAGTAGAGCTCAGGTGCAATGGAAAATAGCTTCAAACTGATTGCAATTCACCATAAAGATTAGACTAATATTTTTGATTGTGCAGTCAAAAAGCTGTACAAAAACTTAGGAAGTAACATTTCTTAATTAGTAGCTTCAGACTTTTAGTTTAGAATCATACCTACGTGAGGAGAGCCATCACATTTCACTAGCTTTACATCAGCCCCAAGCTCTCGCAAGTGTTGAGAAAAATTACAGATGACTTGATAGGGAGCAAGATCGTCATTCTCTGAGCAAAAAATGAGATAGGGGGCCTTCATACCCTGAGAAGAATGACGTTGAATTATAAATCATGAAATTCTAAAAAGAGCATGTCTTTATAAGTTATTAAAATTACTTACAACAGTGGAGTAGAGAGTCTGCCAATACTCAGCTCGCTGCGACTCGAACCTGTTGAGAAACAGGGTATCAAGACCAGAAGCAATGCCGTGTGCCACCCACGATGCCACTCTTGGTGGATGGGACATTTTCAGTACAGATGGGTGGAGAACAAATTTAGTACCAAGATCACTAGTAAAGTCCACTGGACAGGAATCATAGATATAGCCTGATATACAGTCTCTAACCAATCGGCATTCATCCTTCACAGCAAAAAATTGATAAAACGGTCTATTCAAAAATTTGTTTGGTAATGAAGTTTCTATTCAGTGAAAGGAGAAAGAAAGAGGGAAAAAGTAAGTATACCAGATTCAGTTTTGATTCACAAATTCGATCAATTATCTGCATACAGATAATAGAAATTGCAGTCAATAACAATTACTCAATCAGATAGACACCGCATTACACGAACCCTGAGAATATGGAACTTCCGATGCTCAAAGCAATTTACCTGAAGAACTTGGTACATACAAGCTTTGGGACCACCAGAGAAAGATGCAAACACCACAGGGCAAGGTTTGATCTTCAGCTCCTGCATTAATTTAGTACCAGAAACAATGGATTTAGACCATACAGCCATAATCGGATTCAGATACCAAGTTAATCGAATAGGTTAATCAAATAACAGAATCCTGTTTGATCGAGGAGGCAAGTCAGGCAACACAACTGACCTGAACAAGCTCATTTAGAATACCAGTTGCTAAAGTTGTGGCCTTCTCAGGGAAGAACCTGCACAAATTATGTAGCTCAGCTCAAATAAATTAAAGAAAGATTTTATTTTCTTTCTTTGCACATTCTCTAATTCAAAAGCAGAAGTCTTGGATGAAAAACACGTGTGAATTAAGCAAAAATTTGAGATCTCACATGTTGAGAAATTGAGAGTGGCAGACGAGTGAGTTCCAACCCAAAGAAGAGTAGAGCTCCACATACTTTTTCAACTGCTTCTCTTCACTCGACATCCAAGCAAACACCACCACAATCCCTTCAACTCCATCATCACTCCTCCTCTCTTTTCTTCTTCCCCAATAATACCGACCCCCAAATCCCCACATCTCCAAACAAATCTTGCCTTCTTCTTCTTTTTTTATATGCAGACAAAAGCAAGATAGAGCTTCCTGGTTTGGCTTAGTTCCCCGAGTTGAAGTATGAAGCTTTATTCTGATATGGAGGGGGAATTGGCCAACCTGGAAGAAGCCCCTGTTTGGACTTTTTGAAAACTGTAGACCTGCTTCTCCTAATTTTCTGATATCTTCTTTCTAAAAAGCGTGTCACATCCGTAGAGCAAGAGCAAGAACGAGAACAGCAGCTGGTTTTTTCACTTCGGCAAATACCAACCTACCCTGATACCTACTCACGGAATTACGTAAATACCCGTCATCGATTCGAGCCTGTCGATGTGTGATTGGTCGAGGTGTCGTGATAAGGGATAGAGTGATGGAGCAGGGTTTTAGACAAGTTCGTGGATTTCTTGCCGTGTTCGTTTGGTTTTTAGCCGTTTAGGCTATTTGACGTTTAAGGCAAAACTAATTCCTAATCTTAGCAATGTTTCCTTCAGTTGACCATCATGACGATTATACAAGGATTGTGGACTCTTTCTTAAAATGAGAAACAAAGTTAACAAAGTTCACAACTTTTATGTTGTCAATACTATTCCACAGTGCCCACTAAGTTCACTTTCCTCAAGTTTACCGATGTCATCTGGCAGTAAAATTTCCGATAATTCATGGAACGTTAGCAAAGTTTGACTATAAAGTCTTAAAACATCTCCAACAATAAATCTAAAATTATAACTATTTTTAATTAAAAAAATTAAATGTGACTCATCATTTTTTAATTTTAATTTTAATAATAATAGTTATTATAAAGCTAAAACTAAATATATAGTATTAAATGTTTAACTTTAAGTCAATTTTTTTTCTTTGATAGTTAAATATAATTACCAGACTAAAAGTTATATTTAACTTTTATATTTCAACTGATTTTAGTTAAAATTTTGTTTCGAGGGAGATGATGTTGTTATTAATACCCTCCCTTATCTTGGCATAGACATGTAGGCGGATAAAGACAAAAAATTCCCTTGGTTTTCAGATGACTGGCAAGATTTGTCTTAAAGCATCACAAGCCTCACAAACGGTTCATGTATACAGCACACATGCTCATGCAAGATGAAAATGACAAAAGAAAATGACCATTTTTTTTATAAAAAAAAAGATAATGAGTAGAAAGTAAAATTTTAATAAATAAATATTCGATAAATTAATAATTTTGTTAAAATAATAATTTTTTTGTCCCGATTCGGGATCAGTTCCTATTATTTGCAACTTTGTTAAATGCATAAGATAATCATTTTTTTCTAATTTCTTTAAGTTTCTATGAATATATAAAGTAATAATTTAAATAAAAACATAAAAATATGTATTAAAATTTATAAAAATACATAAAAATTAAATTTTTAACTGAAAATTTCTATTTTTTCGATCACTTAAACTATTTCTTGACAAAAAGACTATTGTAACATATTTGCCTCTAGACCAATTTTAACTTTATCTTTGATCTTTTGTAATGCGTGCATCACATTTGATAATATTTGCATCTAGACCAATTTTAACTTTGTCTTTGATTTTTTGTCATGCGTGCATCACATTTGATACATGTTTTTCATTTTATAGCAAAAGTCATTTAGATATTTAGTGTTTTAAATGTCTCGTTAGGAAAAACTATCAGTATAACAAAACTGTCATTTGAATCATGATCATCTTCCTCGTGCAGATTCATTATCCCTTACATGATCTCTTCATCAGTAGATGATTCTATCACATATCGTTATTATTATGATAATTCAAAATAAATAACTTCGCTAAAATCTTGATAGATTAATAAATTATTTATTTATCGATAAAATAATTACCTTGCTAAAGTAATATTTTTCTTCGAATCCGAAGTTATTCATTTATATAGATTTTACTGTACCTAGTAGCCAAAACACCCTCAGAAACCCTCTTTTTTAAAATTTGCTTGTCCGCATCATTTTTTTTTGACTTCTTTTTTAAGGTTAGTACTTGGTAGTATCTGACTATTAACATTACTGCGCCACACCAAAAAACGAAACAAAGTATAATGAAATCTTAAGCAGGTAATCTTGTATTACGATTTCAAAATTTGCATAAGTTGGAGAAATGAGTAGTTTGCTTAATTACTGAGTCATCTCCACTAATAATTTTTCAAGTGCCTCACTTGTGAGAGGGATGTACAAGCAATCCTGGCCATCTGAATGCCTTCTGGTCTTGACCAGCTCATGATCCTTGAATTCTGTCAAATGGGAGCTAAGCATAGGCCGGCTGCCCACGAGGAAACGCTCTCGACAGGTCGAGAACAGACTATCAATTGGCATCCCTGTAACAACAGAGATTATCAGAAGGATTAGAAATTGTGACAGGGCCAGGAGTTCGTACAGACATTTAGTTGCTTACCTTCTTCTTCAGAGTGAGAAAGTTGATATTCTGCTAGGATTTTGAACACGCCCTGTGCATTTGGTGTCAAACTCTGGAGAACTATTACAGCATTTTTGGCAGTTTGGGTGGTATTGCCATGAGCAAGAATCAAGGGAAAGAATGTTCCTTCAATCTTGTATGGTGCATAGGTAGGAACATGGTACCAGCACCAGTTGAACCGAGTGTGAACCATTTTCTTGTCCCACACTATAAGACAGAAAAAGAAGAGGTGTGAGAAAATCTGATGACATATGCTGTTCTCATACGTAACCTCATGCAGACAGTTATATGAGATATGAGGCTACCGTAACTGTATGAGTCGTCAGATTTGGTTTTCTATTAGTCAGAATTCAAAGACACCATGTGTAATTAGTCAAAAAAGAAAGAAAAAAAGACACCATGTATAAGGATAGAAGTGAGAACTTGGGAAGAAGACTATTTCTTCTGAGGCAAGTTGAGCACCCTAGTTGGAAAGTGTAGGCCTTCTTTTACTTGATAAGCAGGCCCAGAAAGTTCAAATTTAAGCTCAAAATGTACTATAACTATGAAAGCACCTAGAAGCAAACATAGCAATGAAAATTCCATTAGTAAGATTATAACCATCAGTTACTTTATGTCATATTCCTAAAAGTGGAATTACTGATGGCTTAAGAAAACTTTACGAGCAGAGAAACAAGAGACCGGTCACAGTGCGACAGTAGTAACTATTGTATGAACCCTTATATGATGAATATAGAAAGCAAACTTACAAAGAGGTGCATTCACATGGTCGATGGAAGCCACGATACGAATATTGGAACAAGAAGCCACTCTAGCAAGATACTGTTGGGTTTCAGAGTCCCTTAATCCAGGCCCATCAATGTTGTGAATAATTACACATACAAGAAATTCGTCTGTCCTGTCCTCTGATCCATCCAAAAATGCTAGGAGATCATCCACGGAACGAGTGCTAAAGGGCTGTTGATCTTTGGGCAAACTCTTGGAAGGAGTCTTTCGTTTGGTTTTCAATTGATCCCACAGAACTTCTGCCACGGATATAAACACCTACAAATTAAACATCAGGCCATAAATTAACAGAGGCTGATGCAAAATGCTGCCTTTCACTACTTAGTTTTACGAAATGACTGTAGGAAGAGTTACATGCTCTCTATTCCAACTAAACAGTACCTGTTTTATATTTATTGTGGGAAGATATCCATTAATAACAAGAACAGAATACTCGGTCAGGGATGTTGAAGCAAAATCTTCAAGCAAACTCTTCTTCGATCCAAATCCATACATGAGAAGACCAAGACCACATCTAAAAACATGAAGAGTTTTCAATATGAGTACATATAAACTAGGAGATAAGTAATTAAGTACAGACTAAACCAGATACAGAAGTTTGCTAATTTGAAGAGAAAACAAAAAGGGAAATCTCAGGTTAAGTCTAAATGAACTGAAAGAAAAACTAATAGGCATAAAGTCCTGTACTCTTACAGCATAAAGAACAAAATGAAACTCCTCGAGGCAGAAAATGTTTGCCCAACCTAGATAATTAACGATTCAATAAGGGCACCTACTTTCATTAAGAAAAAGAACTAGATTAGAGAATGTAGTAAATAATATTCTTGATACAAGAGAACTATGTCGCTAGAACGATCACCAAAAAAAAACTTCAAGATTTTAAAGATAGCAAAGGTCCAGCACCGAGTTAGAGGCAATTGCCAATCGAAGAATCCTAACTCTAGAATCCCTAAAATACTTAGCATCCATCCAACAATAGTTTTCTAAATGAAATGGCTAAAAATCTATGCATAGCTCCCAATTCACACTCAATTCTCAGTTCAAAAACAACAGCGTTTGGCGTATAATTGATTAATTCTATAACAACGATATACCTGAGATTAAAAGCCCATTTTGGATATGAACTCTTATAACTGTCGAGTAAATCCTGGATCTCTTGCTCGTGTTTGGGTTCGATATTAGCCACAGCTGCCCTCAGTTCCTGCCCATTTCATAAAACAAACACTAAAATTTCCAAAGTTCTAAACTTGAACCCAAAAAACGTAGCAAGATTGAAGCTTTTGATGAAATTGAATGAGAGAGAGAGCTCCCACCTGTTCATCAACAATGTTGATATCGGATAATTTAGAATGGGATTTCGCGGCGGAGCCACCGAGCTCCTTCGCCAGAAAGTAGTTTCTAGAAAACCCAAACTCCTCGTCCTCGGCATCGTTCATCTCCATCTTCGATTTAAGTCGCAGAAAGAAGAAGAAAAATAGTGAGCGAACTAGCCCTAGTTATTTCTGCAAGGTGTTGATTTTCCCGCGATTTTTACATTTTTCCTGCGCCAGTTAGGGTTGGGCCGAAAATTGGGCCTTATTTTGGACCGCGGAGCGTAGCCCGTTGTTCGTTTGTCTAAATCTGACAAGAAAGTACACTTACCGGTAGACGTATTAATGACGTGGTTCGCTTCGTCATAACTAAACTTGGTCGTTCATTATTGCCACAATTATGTATAACGGCACGCATTCACAACAACTTTAACAAGAAGAAGATCTATCACTGGTCACTGGGGTATCCATATAACTGATCAAGCCTATAAACAAAATATACATCGAAATCTAAGCTAACATTGTATTTATTCACGCAAAAATTGGTGTCCTTCAACTGTTTTACATCAAAATGACTTATTTATTTTTTTGAGGTGAACCAATAAAATTTAGTGTCCGATAAGATTTAAACACGTGACTTTAAAGATCATAATATGCGTTATTATTATTGGACTGCTACTCATCGATTCAAAATGACTCACTTAAACATCAGGTTGTCGTGTAACCAACAAAAGACTAATCACAATCACCTAAACAGATTATGTACTTGTAACATTTTTCTAAATATGTTATAATGTTGTTTTTAAACAAATTTATATGATTTTGCTCGTGAGACTTGAAGAATTCCCATGCCAAAAGATCATGCGAAGACGGTGGAGTGTTTCTCAAACCCACCTAACTAAAGCCGACCAGCAAGTCTACACATGATTTGGACGTAAAAGTTAATGGCACTCTCGTCAACTATGTACCAGAACAAAAATAAAACGAAAAAGAAAACAGAACAAAAACTATTTTAGATATTAAAAAAAAAAGGAGCATAGAGGAGGTGCCCTGGCGCAGGATAGCCCCAAAGGCACATGACACAAGGCAATTAGCTCTCGATTCGATATTCGTTCGTTTCACCTGGTTCCATGATTCTTGATTATTATCCCCACTCCCCACTTATCACTTGTTAAACTGATTCTCCTAATCACACCCACTGCTACCCAAAAGCATCAACAGAGCCACCACCGGATCGTCGGGAGTTTCTGGGCCGTTGGATTTTTCTTGATCCGGGATCGATCTGTGGAAAAGGCTATGGTGGGATGAAGGAGTAGAGAGAAAAGGAATGGCTCGTGGAGGAGGAGAATGGGTTGGAATTAACAACAAAGCCAGGGGAATAGGAGGAGCCAAATGGGGCTGGGGCTGTTCCTATAAGAAGACTACTCTCTTAGTTTGCTCCATTAACATTGTCGTTGCTCTCTATGTTCTTCGCTCTCTTTACGCCTCTCTCTACATCTACTCCGATAGGGCTTCGTCTCCACGTAACCCACCTTTCTCTCCTTTTTCAAAGCTTCAATCTTTTTTTGTTAATATGAAAACCCAGTTTGTCAATTTAATGTTATTCAATTTGATTGGTTCAGCTGTTGAGTACACTCCGGAGCAGATTCGGAAAATGGAGGAATCAGTTCGGATTCGGAAATCAGCTCAACCTCTAGAGCTCATTAGATTGGTGAGAGAGCAGCATTTTTTTTGAGTCTGATCTGTTTCATCAACCCTGCTATTTTTCTGTCACTGTTGATTTTTGGTTGAGGTGTTGTTTATATTTTTAGGTGAAGGAACTAAAGAAGGAGATTTCCGCGGAGGTTTCGGTGGTTGACTTACCAGATTCCCTGAAATTGAAGCTAACTAATGAGATAATTGACAAGTTGAAAAAATTACCTCAAGATGCAAATGTCACTCGGCAAAGAGGTTAGTGTGTACGGTACCCATTTGAGTTCTTTAGCTTGTCTCTATTTAAATATAAGAAATTCAAGCTGTGTTTAATCGTGGGTTAAGTTGTGAAACGTAGCACATTTTATAGACTATAGTGATTGCATAGCCAAAGTATCCTACTTAAGTTTAAGCAGTGTGCAGAACTCTCCAATTTTGACAGGAATCAATTGCATTTTGATAGCTGTGAGATTGTAGTCTTGATGAGAAACACTTGGAAACATAATGATACTCATGGGAAGTGGGTGTTAAACCCCTGATCACTAGACCTTTTAAATAGTACTAATACTATTACTCGATTATTTTGTATGGCTGCGGAATTACTTTCATTCCAGAGTGGTTTAAGAGCTTCTTCCTCCTAGCTGTCCCTAGTTGTTAGATCACTTAAATCAGTTAGATGTATGACTCTTGTGATGAATTTTTCAAACCCGGTTAATGAGGATATATCCCAGCTCTACCATACATTGATTGCTGATAATCTTATCCACTTTCTACTTGTAGACCCACTCCAGATGACCTTAAAAAGTATAAACAACAAATATTGATATAGTTTCCTTACTCGTGAGAAGCATTGCGTAATTGCTAACATTTTAAATGACAAAATATGACTGTTAGCTATTTAATACTATTATAGTGATATCGTTGTCTGAAGTCTATTAATCCGTCACATTAAACAAACAGACTTTTCTGAAAGATGGTGTAACGAAAAACATGAGGAAGCTAAGCAGTTGATCCGTGAGAGAGGGACTTTAAATTCAACAAGTTTGCTTGAGGAAGCAGGTATTCGGAACTCTGTTTCCGCTTTTTGGGTACCTTTAAGTCTTTTCTGGGCTAGTGCGCTTGTCTTCAATGTCAAACTAGCATTGGTGCTTTGTATTCTGACATTTATTTTTCTGTAGTAATGCTAGTAAAATTTTTGGAGTCTGATAAGAGACTGCTTTTGGAAGAGATTGGCCTGTGGATACCTTCTGAAGTTGTTACTGAGGAACATGATGATAAACCTGAAGGTGAAGAGGACGAGTTAGGTAGGTCTCTCATTGGTTTGTATTCTTCCCCTGCCCATTTTTGCATAACAATACACAATTATATCTGTAATCTTAGAGATTTTCTACTTTTGGCTGCCAAAAACTTAATAATAGCACTAAGTATCCAATCTCTTCCTCTCTATCAGATGAAGTTTTGCCAGGCAGGCCTCTTCCACCTGAATGCCATGCTGAGATTCATACAGATTATGATGGTGCTGCTGTAAGATGGGGGCTTAACCACCATAAAGAAAGTGCAGCTGACTGTTGTCAGGCTTGCATAGATCAAGCAAAACGTGCCAAGCCTAATGAAAAGAAATGTAATATATGGGTTTACTGTCCTGCTGAAGGGGGTTGCCATTCTCCAGATATTTATGAGCATAGACTGGGAGAGTGCTGGCTGAAATATGTAAGAATCAAACAACTTTTTATTAGTGGCATTAATATTAATATATTATCTCCCCTTTTGGCTCATTAAGCATCCTGCAGATTAGTCTTGAATATGTGGGATTTGTTCGTCTAATATTTCTTGTTATCATTCAATAAAATGCAGGCAGAAACACCTAAACTTAATTTTAAGGACAAGTATCCTGAGTCATACAGAAACTCGCATCCATCTGCACCAGTTATTGTTCCTTGGGCATCTGGCATTGTTGGTGCTGTATAAGATTATTGTCCTACATAGACCGATCACATACTCTTGTCATTGGCGAGTTACCTGCAAAGGTTGCATTGTACTGGAGTTATTGCAAAAGCATGAAGATAGCTTCACCTGAATTCATAATCATTGTCTCCCTGTGTTAATTAAATTTTTTTTACTCCTCTTTCATTGTTAATGTGAAAAAGAATAGAAGTAGGGAGAAATATTTTTTAGGAGGCTCAAGGCTCAGGTAGAAAAGCCAGCTCAGCTCCATTCATGTTGTTGTTTCACAAGTCATTTTTTGTAACACGGATTGTCATGGTCGTACGTGGTGCTGATGATTCAAGATAAAGAAGTCTTGGTTGGAAGCAGAGAGTTTTGTTAGACATGGAATTTTTTTCATGTGAATTAGAATTAATGGTGAATGTAAGTTTTTGTTTCTGAACAGTGTCCTGCTGTCTACTTTTCTTAACGAGTTTAGGGACACTATCAGGAACCCAATTTCTTGCTCCTTTTTGGGTTATCTTTGTAGTTTTTGTTTGTTGTACTCGCTATTGGTTTGTAACTTTGTTACTCTCAGCAGATAGTGAATTGCAGATAGAGGCCAGTTCCCTCCGTTCAATTCATTCATTCAGTCATTTCTATGTAAGTTTGATAGTGAAACTGAAGCTCTTTGACCTCAATTTCATAAAGAGATACACACTTTGTTGAATGAAGCAACAAGATTATTTATTAAAAAATAATTAAAATTAAAATTTAAAAAAAAGGGGAATTTGATTAGATGAACCGACCCGTCTCGGCCGTAACACCCCAGCCAACATTATTATTCTTATTACTCTGCCTCGGGTCGCCGACCAACACATACCTCCTGGCTCCGACGCTGTGTTATGAGCTTAAAGGTGAGACTCTACATCTTTTCCCTTTTAATTATTTTTGTGCTTGAATCTGTGAATTTGCCCCTGACATAATTCTCTATAATTTCGTTTCGCTTCTTGCTGATCTGATTGTCCTATCTTTCTGTTCTTTGTTTACTTCAACGAGTACAGATACTGCTCAATCTCATTCAGTAGATTTTATATCTATAGGCTATATGCAAATATATAACTCAATTTTCGAGGTGCTTGTTAGCTCAAAGACTCTATTTTTAATACTTGAGGTAGACTATATACGTATGCATTTGTTTAGAGTTTTAGCCCCCTTTTGGGATTAGCAAAGTTGTGTGGTTTGGAAATTGAAATGCAAAGACTGAAAATTTATCAGGATGAAAACTGTCACCAAGTGGTTTTTGGTTTCATATGCAGTGGTGAAGAGTTAATGTGATAGGAACCCACTATGGTACTCGGCAGTAACTCAACTCGCGAAACTCACTACGTCATACTATCTGTGAAGGATGATGCAAGCTACGAAGATATACGAGCAAGCTACCGAGCTGCCATCCTGAATAGTCATCCTGATAAATTACAAACTTCGACGTCCGGTCTGGAGATAAGTTCTTGAAGGTGCAGAAAGCCTGGGAGATTCTTGGCGATTCAAGGTCTGGTGCACTTTATGACAGTGTGCTAATAGCCTCCAGACACGACACTACAGTTGCGGAAGACATCAGCTTAGAGGATGTGATGACTCAAGAAGAAGGAGAAGTTGTTCAAATATTTACCAGGGTAGATGCGGGGATTATTACCTTGTTGATTCTTTAGAGTTGGAGAAAATGGGGTATGTCTTGTTAAGAGATGGAAACAAGTTATCTTTTGAGGCACAAAATGGTTTGCCAGCGGCATCACTTGTCCTTCCTTGTGGGTCTTGTTCTTTGAATGTTCGAATATTGATCAATTCTGATGATTTTGTTTTGATTGATCATCAACAGTAAATGTAGTGATCAACTGGATCACAGAGTTTGCAATGGTCATATTTTCTCCATGGCGCGCTTGTGGATTTGACTGCAGGCAATAGCTTTTGAGTTTTGATTGGATGATGAAAGCTTGAAAGTGAGTAATAGTAAAATGACTAAAATCCAAATTTGTGACTTATTTTTTTCCTTTCTTTTTTGAAGAATTTGTAACTTATTTCTCGTCACATTGAAATTTAAATAGGCAATGAAAGTGTTTCTAGGTTAAATAACAACTCTATTTTTTGTTAAATATTTAAGAAAATTTTTTTTTGTGATACTTGAACTTTATCATTTTTATACCTGAATTTCAAAAATATCAATTGCATACTTGAATTTTTAAAATCTTATCAACGTGATACCTGGAGTAAATTTTTCAGTCAAACTCTATTTGTATCACTGACGTGGCAAATGAAAATTTTAAAATCGAAGAGTAAATAAATAATTTTTAATTTTATTATTAATTTATTTATATATATATATTATATTTTTAAATAAAGTATGCAAATGATATTTATAAAAATTCAAGTATGTAATTAATATTTTTGAAAATTTATGTATAAAAGTGAGAAGGCGTAAGTATCACAGAACTCTTTTTTCCAAATATTTATAGAACTACTCTATCAGTCTATCTCCACGAATAACTCGTGTTTACGAAGATATATTGCTTAAAGTGAAGTTCAGCCTTCAGAACATTAAATCCCAGAACAATCAAATACACAACTCTCAATATTGATCAAGGATTCTCTGTGACTCCATCCGAATAGCCGATCAGGTTCTCTTTTACGGTACACTTCTCTTCTCTTCTCTGCCGAGTAAAAACTTTTTAAGATTTCAGTTTTTTTATTCAAAGACTCTATCTTTGAGTAAATCTCCAACTGTAGAAAATGGGTTCTTCTGCCCAGAAAACCTCCCATCAGCAATGGAGGAGCGTCTTCGACGGCGTGAAGCTCAAGACCATCCCTTCAATGCCCGAAGCACTCATGTCCGAGATCAACACCGCTATTTCCAATCTCGAATACGCACGTGCCACTGTTGCTCTAGAATCTCAATCCCCAACTACAACTACAACTACAACTACTACAACATCTTCTTCTTCTTCATCGTCATCGTCATCGTCATCGTCATCGTCATCACCATTCGATGCTCGAAAAGCCGATCAAGCTTACAAGGCAAGCTGTGCGGCCTTGGCTGCTGGGAAGCTCGGCGAGGCTCTTCTGTCTTTGAATGTCGCACTTTCCAAGTGTCCACCTGATCAGACCACTGCTGTCGCCAAGCTCCAGTCTCTTATTACTCTCACATCTCAACAGCTGCACAAACCCACCAACTGAACTTGTTACGGTTCGTTGTTCAGTGCCTTTTTGGTTAGGGAAGTCTGTGTTTCCATGTCTATGTTGTATCATACAATGTGGAGGTATTAAATGGAGTTAGATAGATAGGAAGGTGGTGGATTTCTTGTGTGGCTTTGAGGTTTACAGGTCAATGTGAGGTTGATCATTTAGCATTAGTGCATCACCAATCTATTATTGCAAATGGAGACCGACATTTGATGCAAAGTTGAAATTTAATGTGATTACTGCTCATCAATAATAGTTCTGTTGACTTACATTTTTTGGCATTTATAGGGCTGTTGAAAAGTAGAGGCTTGAAGTTTCTTCTGTTACTATAATTTTATGCCCAAAAAATCTTGAGTGTTAGATCACATGACTCTTGTTGTAATTCGCTCCAAGATTGGTATTTTGATACGTAAAACTATCCTCTTTATCAAGCGGTTATAAAGATTTGAACTTGAGATTTCAGCCACAATTAGGAGCAAAAAGCAATATGTTTGCAATGTAATTGAATTAACTTGGGCATAGGATGCTAAGGATTGTCGTGATTCACATGGCCTTCCATTAAGATAGCTTTAAGGGGCAGAGACACAATTTAGGCAAATTTAACAAACATCAAGTGTGGAATTTGGTAATGTGTCCTAGTTCTTCCATGACTTCAGCTTAAAGTGAAACTGTGAAAGCCACAGAAGAAGGCACTAAATACAGTAAACTCATAAAACTGAAGCTTTAATGGGATTATTCTGAACCTGAAAGAGGATTTTACATATTAGTGATGGTAGTGATTTGTTAAAACGTCTAGTGCTTTTTTCCTTTTTAGCTTAGTCTTTACCTCA
This sequence comes from Geum urbanum, assembly GCA_946800695.1. Classification (NCBI taxonomy): domain Eukaryota; kingdom Viridiplantae; phylum Streptophyta; class Magnoliopsida; order Rosales; family Rosaceae; genus Geum; species Geum urbanum. The sequence continues at coordinate 62,515,799 of OX327002.1, forward strand.
AAGGATAGAAAACAATATCTGATTATATTCCATTTCACATAAGCTCCAAAGCCACTATCACAGTCAATTTGACATAAGACAGCACTAGTTCTGCATTTAGAGATTATCTCTGCTCTTTGCAAATCAGAAAAAGCACCATTAACTCTAGCTCTATCCAAAAAGGGGAACGCACCATTAACTGCAGTCATGGGCATCTTTTATCATGAAGAACAGGAAGAAGAGAGACCAGACCCTTCAAAGAGAACCAAGTTTCTTGCTACATGTATCATGGATGCCTTCTCCAGTTGTCATGTTCCACGACGGCTTCGAGCTTCCAGTCCAGAAGAAGAAGATCACCCAGCATGTGATGACTTTGACGAAGAACAGGAAGTAGTCCCTAAAATCCGAATGTAGATTTTTATGTATACAAAGCTTTCAGTTTTTCATTCTGTAGCTAACCTGTCACTGATTTGCATCAGCTCATTGTATCTGCCATTCGAAGCCGTGCAATGGAAAAGCTGAAGCGCAAGCCAAGCAGTTTGAGATTCACAGACAGCTTTGCTTTCGTCTATGCTTCGGAAACTGGAGATATATACGTAACCATGAAAGAATGTCAAAAGAAAGAAGCTGATCAAGATGATGATGATGATGAGAAAGAAGAATTTTTATCAGTGGCAAGTTGCTTCTCTTGCTGTTCGTCAAGTTCTGCTGCTAGTAGGGATGTGTTTCTCTCTGTCAAGACAAGTCTGTCCAGATGTTCAAGCTTCAACGGTTTTGAGTTCAAAGATTTTCAGCAGAGGCAGTCCATACTTCAACAGCTGTGTCACTGCAAGGGTTGGCCGTTTGGCCTATGCCGGAAGGCTGTTTTGCTTCCACCTCTGCCCAAGTCTCCATCCGAGTCGTGGTCATGGCGCAAAGAAATCGAAACAAAATCGAAGAGCCTACCTCCAAAATCATACACAAACTAAACACCAAATGTATTGTCCCTTCAAAAACGCAGTATGTCAAATAAGAAGGCAATGATATTTGGATTATTTGCAACGAAGTCTCTTTGTGATATTGTAACAAATAAATAAATAAATAGAAGTCTCTGTAATAATACTATATCATCCATTCCATGGTGCTCTATGAGAAGGTGATGTCGAGCTTGTTGCTAGTAAGCAAGAATTTATTAGCATTCGATCACAGAGGGGATTCGAAAACCACTTCCCAAACCCATAGGGAACTTTTCATTCTGTTTCCTCAGATGTGCATTTGTTTTCCCTTGTTGCTTGTGAGCAGCAGTCAGAACTCAGAGGGAGCAAAACTATAGAGTAGAAAAGCAAAAGCATGATGCTGTATTATTTCATAATGGAATTTCCATTCATCGATCAAAACACAACCATGCTATTATTAACTGACATCAAAACCAAAGCATCAAGGTTTTCTAGGAGAGTTCGATCAGCCTATTTCCAAACACAAACATGATTGTGAAACACAGGAAATCTTCAAGTTACAGTTAAAATGCTAAGGAACTCTGTAACAAAGACTTCTCTGCTCAAGCTCCGGCAGCAAGTCCTGGAGCAGATCTCTGCTCAACATACGACCCGGAAAGTCCAGAAGTTCCAAGAATACTGACCTGCAATCAATACACAATATCGTATCAGTCAGTAATTAAACAAACAGGCACCAATTCACAGACCACATGTGAAAGTACTAGATAACAGTCCCCAAAATGCAAAAGTAAACAAACCAGTCCACACCTTTATCCAAAACGAGGAAACGAAATTATACGAGGAAGTAAGCAAATACATATTAGCATTCAATTACATGTGAATGTGCCAAGTAAGAGTGCCCATACTGCATGCAATAACCAAACGAATAACGTTCTCATCTCCAAGGTTGATATCAGTACCTTTCCCCACTCAGCGCCAATGCCGCTGCATCTCATCTTCAAGTATATCATCCTGGTTCCCAACTCATTCTCTACCTTCTTCTTCAAAAATGTCTCATCAGGCCCAAACGACTCCAAATAGGCAGTATAGCGACTGAAAAATGTCTTCAGTGCATTTGCATACATATCTGACAACGGCTTCACATTCTACACAGAGTTTCAGATAAAGAAAAAAAAGACACATCAACAACACAATTCCAGAACCAAACAAAGAACAAACCAGCAAATTCCCTAACCAAGCCAGCTTCAATACCTCTCCGCTCATCCCAACACTGTCATCCAAGTCCATCTTCAATGCCATAACCCTCTCACCAAAGTCCTCCACAGCTTCTGCGGCACGGAAAACATTCATGAGATGCTCTTTGCCACTTTGGTCATCAGTATTCTGAGACAATGCCTTCTTTACTCCATCGACGACACTGTCGGGGATATCATCCCAACTTGCAGCCATCAAGTCCCTGAAAGCTCCAAGCAGAACAGGGTCTTTAATATCAGGGAGAAGCCCCACATCGCTACTGAAAAATCGCCTACTCCCCAATCTCACTGAAACTGGAGACCTCTTTTCATCTGACCAAACAAAATTTCAATCAAAACCTATTAACTTTTCCATCACAGAAATTCACATATTTCCGGACCAAATTATAAGCGAGCGAACAATATTACCATAAAAACAATTATCTTAAAATGCAGAAATACTAATTCCAATATAAGGTCAACAGCTAATCCTAAAAAAATCTAAAACCAAAGAAACGAAGTAGCCCTAAGATTCAATTAACCAAAATGAATGGGGGATGAGGCCTTGCTTGCTAGCTAGCTAGGAACTCAATTGCAACGATATATAAATATATTTAGATGATCACCCACTTACATGATTCATAAAAAAAAAATTAGAAAAAGAAAACATAAAAGAAGAGTCTTATTAAGTCCCAGCACGGCACTTTTAACTGAGAAAGAGCTAGCCAAAGAATTTAAAAGGAGCAGATGAAATGTCCGATCATTAAACAGAGCAACTGTTGCCTATTGGTATCCGAACGACAACGTATTAACTGAATTTCTAGAGCTAAAACAATGTCGTCTTTTGTGAAACAGGTTTCCCAGAAATACTGGTCATCGATCGTCTTCGCAATTTGACTGTGTTCTCTTCCTCTTTTACGTTCTCAACCTATACTAAACTCAAGATCTCGCCCCAAGAGTACCTAAGATATAAAACACATGTCTAATCCGATTCCACTACTTACTGTATTATCAGAAGAAGAGAAGAAGAGTAAACGAGAAAAAGAGCTGAGATTTGATCGGATAAGAGGGAGTACCGGATGCGAAATTGACGAGAGTTTTTCGAGGAGCAGAGGCGGCGGCGGAGGAGGAGTAGGGGTGACGTGTCAGATTCTGGTTGACGGCGGCGGCGGCGGCTGTTCGGAATGATCTGGAAGAGATAGAGCGGTAGAGCGATCTCAGAGCTATCATCTTCTCCATAATTAATTGTTTGTTGCGTCTTCTCAGTGTTGATGGTGAAACAGAATCACTAAAACACTCGAGTAAGTTTGACAACGTCAGTAAAGGTTGAGCAAATCTCAGATTGGGCTGTGGAATAAATGAGCCCAGTAGAGTAGGCCCAAGTGAAATTTAACCGGGCCGAAGAATTAGACAATCATTGTACAATGACTATAATCTGTTCTGAGCCCACTAGATCGCTTTCAACAACAAATAAATAAATAAATAATTAAATATTGTTAAAAGAAATATGAAGAGAGGGATCTTGTGGGCCCAGGCCAGCTAGTCTCTTCAATGAGTTCAATGTATAATAATAGTCTTGCACTGGGAACATAGGGCTTTAAAGCTTTTGTCAAAGCACGCTTAGAATGAATGATCGAGACACCAAGCCCCCAAAGGTATCTTCTCGATCGTAAGTAAAAAGCTCAAATCCTTTTCTTTCTGTTTTGTCGACGAAAGTTGAGTACATACTCCAATTCTCACTCGTCTATGATCTTGAACGTGCAATTCAAGCAAGTTTAGAATGACATACTACAAGGCAAGGCACACAGACGTCGTCTTTGCTTAATAAGGGCGCTCCGATCCCCCACTTTCCGCAAAGTCCAAAAAACTAATCAACAATCGAAAACAATGCAACAAACTCTGATAGCTAGGGATGACTATTGAGGTCCATGTCCAAGTCCAGCCATGATATAATGCAACAGACCTAGCTAGCTTAGCTCCCTCTCTATTCGTTCCTTTCACCACACACTAGTTATCAATCACAATCTTCAAATCTTCTTTCTTCTTCTTCTTCTTCTTCTTCTTCTTCTTCTTCTTACACAAATGGGTTCCACTGCCACCAGTCAACAAGTACCAGAAGTCGCACTTGAAGTTCTCCCATACGCACGAGTCCTCAAAGACGGCACCATCGAGAGACTCGCCGGGACCCATGTCGTCCCTCCCGGTCTAGACCCACAAACTGGAGTCTTATCCAAAGACGTCGTCATATCGTCACAAACCGGCATCTCCGCCAGACTCTACAAACCCACCACTTCAACAAAAGTCAAGCTCCCGTTGATCGTTTACTATCACGGCGGAGCTTTCTGCATAGCTTCCGCCGCCGAGCCACTCTACCACAACTGTCTTAACTTGCTGGTCGCCGAGGCCGAGGCTATAGCGGTCTCGGCTAATTACAGATTAGCCCCTGAGCATCCGTTACCGATTGCATACGATGATTCCTGGTCTGCGCTTCGGTGGATTTTTAGCGGTGAAGATTGTGACGATTGGGTTAAGGAGTATGTTGACTTCGAAAGAGTGTTCTTGGTGGGAGATAGCGCTGGAGCCAACATAGCACATCACTTGGCCTTGCGGGTCGGGAAGTCCGACCCGATTAAAATTGCTGGGATCGGGATGATCCATCCGTATTTCTGGGGGAAGGATCCGATTGGGCGGGAGATGACGGATACGGTCAGTAAAACGACGGTTGACACGTGGTGGAATTTTGTTTGTCCGTCGGAGAAAGAAGGGGATGACCCGCTTATTAACCCGTTTCTAGACGGAGCCCCGAGTCTGAAGGGGTTGGGTTGTGGTAAGGTGCTTGTTCTTGTTGCGGGGAATGACATATTGAGGGACAGAGGGAGGCTTTACTATGATGAATTGGTGAAGAGCAACTGGGCAGGAAGCAAAGCGTATTTGGAGACACAAGGAGAGGACCATGTGTTCCATATTTTCAATCCTAATTCTGAAAAGGCTAAGAGCTTGATCAGGGATTTGGGTTCTTTCATTAGCCAAAAGTAGTGCAAATTGAATGAGAATGAAGATTGTGTTGGCAAACTAGTTACTAGCGTGTGAAAGAGTTGAAATTCCTTGCACCATTGTACTTGGTCATACTAAATTGTTTTGTTACATTTGTCATTTGTGTGCTGATTGCAATAAGAAACCATAGCTAATTCAAGTCCAGTCCATTTTTAAACTTTAGCTTTAGCTTCTAGCCAAAATAGTGAAAATACTATTATGCAACTTGACAAAATATTTTGCAACTTCAAGCTCAATGCCAACCAGACTTTAGCTTCAAGCCAAAATGGCCATACCTATTGGCCAAAATGCAACTACCTCTGTTTACTCGTCCATACCTATTGGCCCAACCAACTACCTTTGGCCAATAACGTGCATTGTTTTTGCTTTAAAAAAAAATAAAAAAAGTAACGTGCATAGTTTTCTAACATTTGTTTAACTAGGGAACGAGCATAGTTTTCTAACATTTGTTTGACAATGGTGCAGGGAGATCGTATGTCACTTGAACGATCGCCCGCGCCTCGATTTGATTCCGTAAAAAAAAAAAAGAGGTTCCCGTACTCTTAGCCACTACAACAATTCAAGTACTTAAATTTGGACAGTTTTAATCCGTTTAGCTCTACCAATTGTCTCCAGAGTATTAAGCATCGTCTTTATAGATTGTTTTTGTGATCTGCATATGGTATGATCAATAGCAGAAGTATCAAACAATGTAATACAATTTAGAAAATATTTCAATTAAGACTGAAACAACAGAACTGTAATTCCCAACTTATGGTAAATTCCACATTTCAAAGTATTTTCCTAGTCCAGATTTCAGACACAGTATTGCATATAAAACAGAATCAATAAAAATATCCATGTTGCAGAGAAAAGGTCGGATAAAAACCAAAAAGTTAAGAAAAACTACAAAATTAACGTCAACCAAATTGATCAATGCACAAAAAGAAAAAATATGAATGAAAAATTAACCAACAGCAAGAAGTTTAAAGTGTTAAGCTAGGAGTCAAGCAAGAAGTTTATTTAAAAAAAAAGAAGGAAAAAAATAAAGCTAGGAGTTACCCACTATTAATCAGACCAACAATTTATATACATTCCAGATGACAATGGAAAACTATGTTTCTGTGAACATAAGGCCGGCCTAGAAGTATAGAACAAACCAAAGCTTCGTATATAAGAGCCAAACAATGTGGAAAGAGAAGCAACTCGTCCTATAAACAACGAACACAAACACCAAATGAATATGAACACCAGATAATCCAAACCATCCAATTTAGACAGAAGTAGAATCACAACAAAACCAATCAAACTAAGGAATCGTTAATCGGAGAGGCAGAGAAGTGAAAAAAAAAATGGGCTTGCTCGACTTGGGCACTCGGCTCATTTAAAATTGCTGATTGATCGGGCCACAAAAGATAACTCTGGGAGAAAACAGATATAATCTTCCATGATCAGTTTGGATTCAAGCTGGACTGATTCGGGAGAAGAACAAAAATAAGTGGGAGAGAGTCCAAGAAACTACCGAATTGAGAGAAGCCAAAAGAGTGAAGGATGAAATAGCCAAGAAAGGAAACCAAATTTATAAAAATGCCATGGAATGAACGGTGCTAGCAGATGACTCGTAATTGTTATATAGTAAATAAATTATCCAAATGAGCATATGAAGAGTAAAGCACAGCAAATTCATAAGTAAATTTTCAGCAACAATGTAAATGTTGTAATCTGGGAATGGAAACCATGAAAGTGATGTGACCTGAAATTCAGGTGGAGTTACCACCGGAATAGTGTAAGTTTCATGCATACATGTCAGTTTTCACTAAAAACTAGTTTTACAAGTCTAGTAGTGAAGGTCAGTTTGGAAAACATGGATATTGAAGTTTAGAACACGACTGTGTCGAGCATTGTTCCCAAGGTCTGGACAATGTTGGAGGACATCAAGTTGGAGACATGTTCTTCGAGGTGCTTCTTGGCATCTTGTCTTCCCACATTTGCAATTGCTAACTTCTCTGGTGACAACTCATCCTCCTCCTGCACTGCCTTGTTGTACTTGATAGCTAGACCCAACATCTCCTGCAATAATACCCAAACGAAAGAACACATGAGGACATTAAGCCTATGGTCAACTGGTGGGTGGTATAACCTCTATTGACAGGGGGTAGGCAAAAGCAAACGCAAGGTTTGTGGCAGATTTTGAGCTTTTATTAAATACTTGTATGAACAATATCACACAACATCGAGATGGAACTTTACTTGGATTCTTTAAAAATAAAAGGCTAACTTGACCTGAACTCACATTTCCATGAGAATCTGCATAACTGAACATATGCACATTGTATAACTTCAGAGATATAATGACATTCTTAGATCCGTGGTGACCCTAATATTCCCTTCTTCATCATCATTGATACATACTCCTAACCGTCACATCAATTTAGTTATAACAAAGATTACTCAATGCCAATTTAACTACACATCTTTAGCTGTAGATCCCGAATTATATATGAAAGCCCGTGAACCATTCCATTAAAGTACAGTTCATGAAACCAGTACATACCTGGACAGTTTGCTCATTTGTTTTTGAATGAGTATCAAAACGCTTAAGGGTCAGCCCATCAGTCCACTTCTTCTTATGAAGGTTAAGCAACATCTTCTCCTCAAGTTCATTCTTCCTATAGTTGATTGCTATTGAGTAATAATGCCGGTTCAACCCATGGATCAAAGCCTGAATGAGAAAATTGCATAACAGGTCAGCAAGATATTAGCATTAAATGGGATTTAAACTGAATTTTTGAGAACTTACTTGAATAGAAGGTTTATTAAGATGACCAAGATTAGATGTGGTCTGTCGGGGTTCTTGACCAAGCATCATAGTCTGTGGGTTGATAAGGCGGAAGGCATCAATGACCACCTTCCCCTTCACGCTCTGAATTGGATCCACCACCACAGCCACAGCACGTTGATTCAAAGCTTCAAAACTCTAGAACGAATGGACAAAGAAGAAAATGCTCTTTGGTTAGTACCTCACTAATGCACAAAGGAATATTGTACACAAGCATAGCCTCGGTTGCATTATTAATGGAAAGTCCCCTAACTGGAATAGTTAACCCTAACAAATTTTTGAAAAGTATAATAAGAAAGTAAGTCGAAGTCAAACAAAATTGCTGTCGGATAAAGGACCTCAGTTATATCTTCAAAACATAACGTTAAGAGAATCTAATAATAAACCAACTCTAATGCACGATTGTACTGCCTTGATAATAAAATTAAACTCGTGCCAATATGAAAAGGGATAAAGTAATAAGACTACAACCTGTTGGGTATTGATATCCACACCAGATAGCCAACAGCCGAATCCAGGATGTGAATGGTACCACCCTACAACCATCTCTGGTCTGCATTGCCGATTAGAAGAATATAAATCAGAAAGAAGCACAAGCTACAACCATGGACATTTTAACAAGACTGCAGTATCCAAAGAGCTAATCATGATACATGTACACAAGTCTTATGCACCAGTGTACTACACCTAGTATAACTTCATATTCATCATCTTACATAATCTTCGTAATGTACGTGTAAATCTCCATGTACAACAAACCAAAGCCAAATAAATGATGCAGCCCTATTCAGGATACAGTTTAGTCAAATCATGTTAATCCTTCTTAATGTTCTTTGTTTAGTAAATTTCAGCCACAATTAATTGGCTATAGTTTATGAGCTATTAACTCACCCGGCAACTCATTAACTAAAATCAAAGTAAACAAGAGGAGGTACCTTCCGGTCTGCTTAAGCATATCGAGCATGTTAGTCTGGAACACATGATCCACAGCTTCAACACTAACACCAGTACCACTCTGCGGCATTGCAAACACGTCCACAACTCGAACTGTGTACTCATCCACAAACTCTCCCAGCATCAAACCCATCACCTCCATCGGAACCCCGGCTCTGCCTATTAGTTTCCAAATTCCAATTAAACATAATCAAATCACATACAAACAGCATAACAGCTCAAATCGAGACTTCAAGACCTAATTAGGATTCGTAACAAACAATTTCTCGCTAGTAATTAAGAACATAGAAGATTCGTAGTACTTCGAAGCTATACTGAGCTCGATTAGGGTTTCAGATTCGAGCCTAGGGAACCAAAAGAGAGAGCATACCGTGCTTGAGCATCTTCAAAAGCGCGAGCGAGGAGATGTAGACCTGTTCTGAGGTATCGAGAGTGGGCGAATCCGGTGGCGGATGACCTAGAGCTCCTCCGGCGCCGGCGAACATCCTCTGAAGTCTTTCCATGTCTGAAATTCTCTTTCGGAATTTTGAGTCACTGTGCCTGGGTAAAACAAATAGCTTCTCTCTCTCCTTTTCTTTTCTAGCAAGACAGCTCCCTCGCTCTTTTTGTAGATCGCTGGAGGGCGGAGGCTAAGTGAAATTGCATTCCAACTGGGCTGGGCTGGGCTGATTCCGTTTCCAATAATGATGTGTCATTGACTCATTGTGTCATGATTAATGGGCCAACAAGTCGTTATGAATTAAAAACGCAACAAAAAGAAAGCCCAATACACTGGAGGCCCGTGATGGAGACCTGTGTGAGTGTCAGCGTACCATCACAGTGATGGAATGGCTTCCTAATTAATTTGACAAGTCTAGTCTTCTCGATATAAAGTTATAAACTAGTAGTCTTGCTGTCTCGAAGATTTTTTATTCAACCCCTGTGACGAAAGTTCAATTTCTCCAAAGTAGTGTATCAACTCTTTCTCTACTAAATTCTCGATCATTGGGGCCTAAATTAGTCTTGACAATTTTGGACGGAAGTGGTCCATGGTGAATTCGTGTATGCATATCGATCTCTCTCTTTTTTTTTGTTTTTTCGCTAAGCATGCATATCTCTTTAACTAATTTGAATTGACGTGGTGATATGATGTACACCGGTCGCCGGCCAAGCTAGTATACGTGTAAAACAAGTTAGATTGTGGTTGTGGATCGATCCGGTACGTTTATTGTCATCTATGAGAGACTGTTTTACAGCTAATCGGGGTTTAGACTCAGCCTTTATTGTATATACAATTGAATTACTGCATATCTGCATGTGTTAATTCTCTTCATAAAAAAAAAAGGTCTGCTTTCTTTAGCTTCTGGATTACTTCAATGTCGTCTAAGAGAAACATGTCGTCGGCAAAGATCTTAGGCAACAAAATGTTCGTTGCTTAAGGTTCGTAGCAACAAATCTTAGATGACGAAAATAAAATATTCGTCTAAAGAGTTTTTTAAATGACGAATACATCATTAACACCATACAATCTCTGGAATACTCAACACTCCAAAATTAACACCATACAATCTCTGGAATATCTCATCACCAAACCTTACTCGGGGTTGCAGACCATTCTCTATTGTCTCATCAAAACTAGCCTTATCTGATCTCCATTGGTGATCCTCAGAAAGCCATCTACGGTGACCCAAGCAACACACATTTCCGGCGTGATAGCTAGAGTTTACGTCGTCTAAGCAGATAGGACAAGCCCTGTGCCCTTTAGTCCTATAAGATGCCAACATCCCATAAGCAAGAAAATCGCTAATGGTCCACATCGTTACTGCTCTCATAATGAATGAAGTTTTAGTGTAGCTGTCCCAAATTTTCACGCCAATTTCTCACACATATTTCAACTCGTCAATCAAAGGTCTCATAAATACATCAAAACACTTTCCAGGCGAGTAAGGACCCAGAATTAGGAAATTAAATTTCTTGCTCATACACATCCAGGGATGCAGGTTATACGGCATGACAATAACATGCTAAGTGTTATACGTGTCATCATTATAAGGATTGAACCCGTCAGTAGAAAGTCATAATCTGACACTTCGAACTCCGATGTGAAGTCAGTAAATGTCATGTCAAAATATTTGAAGGCCTCCCCGTATGCGGGGTGTCTAAGCACATCGTCGTCTCTCCTCTTTTTTTCGTACCATCTCATTACCTCTGTCGTGTACGAAAACATGTACAATCGCTCCAGTTTAGGAATCAACTGAAAATGGCGAAGCACCATCCAATGAACACTTTTCTTCTTATTCTTCTTCCTAAGGTTCCATCTATAGTACGTCTTCGCAAACCGAACAATGCTGGAGGTCTGCGTTTTCTTTGTAAAATAAGACAATTATTTTTGCAGACGTGAATTTTCGTAGATGAAAGGCCAAGGTCATTCAAGATCATTTTTACCTTAGAATAACTATCGAAAAGTTTGTGATCACTTGGAAGAAACTTAGCTATATGTCGTTGGATATCGTTGAAACTTGGATTGGACATTTTGTGCTTCACTTTATACCCTATTTCCTCTGTTATGGCACTCAAAACAGTCTATTTACTATGTGGGTACAACGGTGTCTGGGCTTCCAGTAGAAGCATGTTGTACTTATCATAATTAGTGGATCTCATCAAGTCGAAAGCAAGAGGGGTTGTCTCATGGTTGGGAGTATCGTAATGTCCCTCTTTAAAATTGTATCCACAATAACTATACGATGAAAATGCATTATGCATAAGTTTCAATATGGGGTTTCGAGAAGGCTTGTCAGTATTGCTGTATGTGGCACCCTGGCACCCTGATATAAACTCTTCCATTACCGTTTCAACAGTAGTATCTAATACTTCATCGTGTTCATTCCATGAAGTGTAATCTCACATCATACCATATTCAGACAAGTAGTGGATCATCTGTGGAACCAAAAGATATTATGAGTTACGATATCTCTTGCACGGACACATGTAACGATTATTTCCTTGACCATGTTCAATTACAAACTTCATAAAGTCGTAAATTCTCTGTGTGTACTTAGGATCACCTCTTTCCAACCTTAACCAGCTTTTGTCCATATTCTGTGTAAGTTGTAATGAGCGAAACAAAACTATTCAAAAACATGCACTAATTATTCAAGAACCTATGTAGTTATTATTCAAGAACCTTAACGTGCTCTTTCTAACCAGCTCATGTACAAATCTATTTAGGGCCATAATAATGCACTAATTATTCAAGAATCTATATAGCTAATTTTTTGTCACATTTCAAGAAACTAGATAGGTAATTTCATGACAAATCCTGAACATATCCTACGTAGCTAGTTAATTACACATTGAGATTGCATAACACAAATTAAACTAATTAATATATATGCATTTAATCCAAAAATTATTAATTTGTCAAACTATGTACTTATCTAACATTTCATATATATAATCAACACATGCAAAAGCATTATAGTTATCAAGTGATTATATACCAACAATTTCGCCGGAATTGTTTCACTGGTAAACTTCAAAATACATCCAAGTATTTGAAAAAAATTCAAAGAAAAGAGTATATATAAACACTAACCAATATAAGAAGTTGATGGAATGCTTTAGGAGGCCTCCATAAAAAGTTTTTCATTAGAGATCGAAAAATCGCCAGAGGGGGTGTTGGGATAGTTTTTTAAGGGTTGTGAGAAGACGAGGTTTGATCTGGAATTGCTACTGGCTCTTATTAATTATTGTTTCACTTAGAAATTTCGTCATCCAAGAAACACTCCTCGTCGTCTAACTACTATCGTCGACGACGAAACTTTTTCATCGGCTAACATCGTTCTCGGCCGACAAATTTTATTTTCGTCGCTTAAAAATCACTTAAACGACGAACAAGGTGACAAAATATTATTTCGACGTCTTACATATAACTTAGTCAACGAAAATAATTTTCATCACCTAAAACTATTATAAGGTGGCGAAAATCTCTACTTAGACGACGGAACAACATTTCGTCGCCTAAGTGTGTTTTAGACGACGAAACTAAAATAATTTGATCGTTTAAATTAAGAATTCGGGTAGTGTAATTGGTCCGGTATGCGTATGTAACGAGTCAAATAGCTAGCACTTTCCAATATTGAATCGTCGAGTTCAATTCTTTTGGCAGCATTTATCAATAAAAGACAATATACGCATGTGTTCCGAGGAAACTACTGACCGGTCCTCTACGGGCAAGGGCACGACCTTTTGACACCAGATTGTTTCTCTGTTACGCTGTGTCTAACTAGCAATTGACACATAGTCTGGTTCTGAATTATTCGCATATATTGACTGCTTCAATTCACTTTATTGGCAGCTTGCATTTGGAAGTTGGCAACTTCATTTTGATTTTCAATTTTTTTTGTAGTTTCTCTTCATTCTGTTTACTCCACAATTCAAGGGGTCCTGTGGACTTGAGGAATTTTCAACTGTAAATACAAGAATGTATCATTCAGAAGTTTCAAGATTGGTTAGGAATTAAACAGGTCCAACTGAAAAACTTGATCGTTATCCAGCATTTGCGTAAATACAAGATTTTGGTCAAATTTGGACGGGAACAGATCTCTATATAAAGCGCGCGTATACAACTTATGATTCTAAGTCAACTACATTCCTCCTGAGTCTCTACGTACTGTGAAGAGCTACATAACCTGAAATATATAATTCCAATTTGAAATCTCTCCGTTTTAGTACCTAGCTACTTCCTCTCGTTGTACGTCCATCGATCCATAATGGCCTTCAACAGAGCAAGATCATTCCTTCAGTCTCCCACTTATGGCAACCTCGTCACTGTTCTTAGCATTGATGGAGGTGGAATCAGAGGGATCATCCCTGGTACGATCCTCAGCTTCCTAGAGAGCGAGCTTCAGGTAATACGAATATATATACAACATGCATGTATAAGATTCGGTCATCTAGCTGCGTTACCCGGCCAGTGTCAGTTTATTCCGAGTTAAAGGCTCTTAATGCATGCATGTTACACAAAGCCAACAAAGTTTTGCTTAAATCTTATAATATTAATATTGACTAGATACATGTTTTATGTTTATGCAGAAGTTGGATGGTGAAGATGCAAGACTAGCCGATTATTTCGATGTGATTGCCGGGACTAGCACAGGTGGCCTTGTGACCGCCATGCTTACTACCCCCGGTGAAGATGACCGTCCACTATTTGCTGCTAAAGATATTAACCAGTTTTATCTTGAACACTGTCCAAAAATTTTCCCACAAGACAGGTACGTACACATGCCTTTTGAAACTGTTTCATGTAATCGTGTATGAGATATATACATGAGTATATGTGTCGTGGTTCGGAACGTTCTAGCTAACAGTCGTACGTATCTGTAATTCTGTATCTGTTTTTGCTGCCTACAACATGCAGCACCCCAATCATCCGTGAAGCCGTAGAGATGGTAAAAGCTGTGAAAGGTCCAAAATATGATGGGAAGTACTTACGTAAGATCGTGAAGGAAAAGTTAGGAGACAAACGATTGAACGAGACGTTAACGAACGTAATCATCCCAACTTTTGATATCAAGAGGCTCCAACCGATCATTTTCTCTAGCTATCAGGTTTGTTCATATATAATATACCGGTCCGTAGGATAAGTTATTTAATATTTCTTTTGTTCAACTTTATGTTGCTAGTTGTTTATGAAGTTAAAAAAATCTAGGCTTGATTTTGTAATTTTGTATGTATCTTGGTGATCCATTCGTTTGATAGGTGAAGGAGAACAATAGCGTAAACGCATTACTCTCGGACATATGTATTGGTACTTCAGCAGCCCCAACTTATCTCCCAGCTCATCATTTTCAAACCGAAAATTCCAGCACTGGTGAAACAAGAGAATTCGATCTAATCGATGGTGGTGTCGCAGCTAACAATCCAGTACGTACATATACATAATAACATGTAGCTATCAGCTTACTCGATCTGCCTGAGTTTATAATTGAGTACTTTATATTAAGTATGTAACCCTAGCTAAGTCCCTAATAAAAAGTTAAAAGCTAAAGGACTTTCATGATGTTCAGGCCTTGGTTGCGGTTAGTGAAGTTACAAAAGAAGTTTACCAAGGAAATCCCGACTTCTTACCTATGAGGCCAACTGACTATGGGAAGTTCCTCGTTGTATCACTCGGTACCGGTTCAGCACAAAGTGAGGAGAAGTATCACGCCGATAATGCAGCTAAGTGGGGAGTTTTGGGATGGCTAACCGGAGGCGGTTCATGTCCATTGGTCGACGTTTTTACTCAAGCAAGTAGTGACATGGTTGACTTCCATCTCTCCACGGTTTTCCAAGCTCTTCGATCCGAGAAAAACTATCTTCGGATCCAGGACGATACACTGGACAAAACAGTGTGTTCGGTGGACATTGCTACGAAAGAAAACTTGAACAATCTTGTTGAAGTTGGAGAGAAATTGTTAGAGAAACCAGTTTCAAGGGTCAATTTGGAAACCGGTTTGTTTGAGCCTGCCCATCAGTCCACAAATGCAGAGGCACTTGTAAGGTATATAATGCATGTCCCGATCGATAGAGAGAACGTATTACGTACCAATTAATTCTTAGTTAATTTTGATCTGAATAAAATGCATTAACATGTGCAGGGTGGCGGGAATTCTGTCTAGAGAGAGAAGAGTTCGTGAAATGAGATCACCACATGGAAACGCTGCTGCTGCGGCTGTGGCTGCCGCTGCTACAACTAACTACTAGTACTTCTGCCTAGCTCCGACTGATCGAAGATCCATTAAATTAATTAGTCATATATTGTCATTTCTATTTAGATCTTTTCCTCACCTAGTGCTGCATGTAATAATTTTCATCCCGATATAGTAAACCCTAGTTTGTTAGACAATAAGTCGGTTCCAACCAAGATACAAAATTATTCATCAACATGTACCCTTGTACGTATACCTCTGATCTTAGACATGATTACTTATTTATTTATTGGTAATATCTCTTAATTTGGTACCTGTGACACTACGAAAGAAATGGTCTTTGCGATAGCGTGATGTGTGTCGTAAAAGATAAGTTCACAACACACATACGCGGGTCGTAAAAAAATAATTTTTACTCACAAACATGTGAGTCGTAAAAGACATTAAGTGCATCGTAAAAAATGTATAAAGTCGTAAAAGACATTAAGTGCATCGTAAAAAATGTATAAATGCATATATCGTAAATGATCTATTTAATATATAGCAAAAGACTAATTAGCACATCGCAAAATATGTTTTTGCTCTTCATAAAAACTATTTTACCTCATCATGAAAGTACCACAATGTTTAAAAGCACTGAAAAATACAAACTGTATCAAACTTCTTTGTTCATGATCCTGAATCTTAAAGAATTAGACACCTAAAAGGCTAAAACTAGACAACCATTCATGACATGGAAATTGTCATGCCTAAATTTACAAGGGAAAAATTTCAATGAGACCACCTCACTCTAGTGCCTTTGAGATAAGAAGCTTCTCTGTCTGTTTTCATTTGCATCTGCAATGTCACCAACAACTATATGTAAGGAAACTAAACAACTTTTTTGAACATGCACTACCAGCAGTTATTACTAACATGCATGACCCCTACAATAGAATATGGTTTTCTACTCTCTATCTCACAACACACTGTAAACTCAATGTAGCGCTACAAAAACATGTTAACAGGAAAAGGTAAAACATTAGTAGATTAAAAGATGCAATAAACTGGCATGAATATATAGATCGAAGAGTAAGAGTTAATAGCATGTGAGAACATTTTTAAACAAATACCAATATCTATTGTACATAGCAAATTATTAAGGTGACGTTAACATTAAGGTCTAAGTACAATGCTAATATACTAACATAGACAGGATATGCCTATATGTATGCAGTCATGACTATTATCTTTAGTTTCACAGATTTGCCAGAAGTGAGCATGAGCAAAATAAGAAACATATTGAACTTGAGCAAGAAAATCATGGATTAGCAAACTCACCTGTCCTCAGTCTTGTAACATGCATTTTAGATGCAACGATTGTCCACTGTAAAGGAATTACATTTTGGGAGAAGATAACCCTATTTTGTCAGCGAACTGGAAGATGATACCTCCCCATTTGGTAACCTTTTTCCTGTACATGTCTACAAGAGGAGAAGTGATTAATTGCAATGTAACACTGTAAGCACCAGTTATAAGACAACTTCTAGGATTAAAAAAACATTGTTATATTTGTGTTACTTGGCGTATAGATGGCTGAAACATACTATAACAGACTAAAGACCATTCAAAATCACAGGTAATAATCTGAAACATCACCCTCAACATCGGCTCCATCCATTGCTCAAATGCTTATACATACTGAGTTACAAGCAAATATGCTTATCTATATGCAAACACAAAGATATCGCCAAAACCGCATCGTATACTGAGTTACAAGCAAATATGCTTATCTATTACAAGATTGACAAAACCACTACACTTGCACTAAGTACAGGGATCCTTCTATCAGAAATTTCTTGCCCTACAGTTCACAGTAGAATCTTAAAAGCCAGACAAGAATTGCTTCAAGCATTTAAATAGAAGAACCTCTAGCAGAACACTCAAAAAAGGTACAGTTTCTGCTTCCAATTTGGATATCCAAAATGGCAAGATGGTGAAAAAGGTCAGCACAGAACCAAAACTCATACCTAGGAGCTATTTCAGATGTCGGATAAAATAGACTTTGATAAAAGCACCTAAAGACTTTGATAAATAGAATAGTAATACCTGGAGATGGCTTTTGACATGAGAAAAGGTGAATCCCTTGACATATATGATCTGAAGAACAAGCTTTGGTGTAGCCTTTGAGATGAACAAAAGCAGAAAACCAATAGAAGATTAGGAGTACATATATGAAGCTTTTCCTAACAGATCATGATTACCAAATTTATATAGCAACTACGTCTAAGCACAGAGGATCAAAAACTTCATCAATACAACAATTTATACACATCTAAATAAGTCCACATTACTATATGTGGTGAGATAATCCCAACAGAGGCACATCAGGTAACAAGTGTTGTTCCATTCAATTGCCTTATCTGAATCATTTCAATATTCAAGTCACATTATCATCATAATTCCAGAGAACTTATAAAAACTAAGCACTGTATATTTCAGTAAACCAAATGTCAAAACAACTAATATACGTTTTCGATACTAATGTATAGTTGGATAACTACAGGTAGTGTCCAAGGCCCAATTATATGCTTCAAACAATATATATGTATATATCTATAATGATACATTTACCTAAAACGTGCAGATCTAGAACCTTAATTAACTAATATGTATATATATCACATATGTCCAAGATTCCAGCTATTCAATTTGGACTGATAAAAAGAAGCTCCAAATTTAAGTTACTGTACATTGTACTATGGATGATCAAATTTGAACCAACTTCCAACATGCTTCGACTAAACTTTGCAATATAAAGTATAATCAACTCTGAAAGTCTCAGGCATGGCCTTTCACCAACTTCAGCCGTACCTTAGGCTTTTCATGAAGTTTCTTTTGTGATTTCAAATGCTCATCCTCTGAAAGTTCCCCTGTATCATACATAAATTCCAGAAAAAAATATTAGCACCTGCACAAATAATAATGACATCAAACTGGAGCCATTCATTTAACACAAGATTCTACTGATTTAAGCCAAAAACCTCAAATGTAGCACCAAAAAACCTAAACTCTCGAATCAAACGAACATAGCATCTCTTCTAGGCCATAAGTGAGAAACAAAATCAAAACCGGCTACTGATTCAAAGCACCAGCAACACAATCACAATCACATACACTTTTCAGTTTTTATTATTATCTGATAGACTCCAATCCAAATTTTACTTCAAACAACAATCGCTACTGATACTAAACAACACGATTAAACCCGAATATTCAGTTTTAATAGTTCAAATCACTTATAATCAAGCTAACAAAAACCAATTCTCAAATCAAATCGCACAGAGGAACAATAAACACATCATACAATCAAGAACAACTAAGGGAATTCTAAAATCGGTACTCAAAGTAAAAATTGGAGGCTCGGAAACTCACATCGGAGGCATTGCTGATGAGCTCACAGAGAAAGATCTCCTTGTTGCCGATCAAACTCAGGAGCTAGTTGATCTCAGCCTCGAAGGAGAGAGACGGAGACGACGAGTACTGGTCTTTTGGAGAAAAAGGAGTGAATAAGTGCGAGGCCGAGAGTGAGAGAGTGGCGAGTTCAGCCGATAGCATGACAGTAAATATTTTGAAATATGAAGCTGTTTTCAGCGTGTTTTTTTTGGTCAGAGGGGTTTGCCCATGAATTTTTTTTATGATATCAATGTTTTTTTACGATATCCCCTTAAAATGTGTCTTAAAAAATTTTACGATATATATTTTAATGTGTCGTAAAAAATTAAATTTCTAAGTCTTTTATAATATATTTTTAAAATATGTTGTAAATAAAAAATATTGTTTATGACATACACAAAAAAATATGTCATAAAAAATAAAAATGTAACTCTTTTAAGATATACATTATAAGTGTATCGTAAAAAACCAAAAATATTAATCTTTTATGACATACATAAAATGTGTGTCACAATTCAAGTATCGCAAAAAATTGATTTTCCCTTTCTGCGAATGTTCTCCTTCATAACGAGTATATATGCACTAGCTATGTACTATTCCTCAAATTACGTTTATGTTAATTATTCACAAGTACGTGTTAAGAACTACGTGTGGTTAAGATGCTAATTGCCAAAACCTTCGCAGTGTGGATTTCTCGGGGATTCGAGATGCCATTGTTGGATGAACAAATTAAAGTTTCTCAGTGGTTCAGAAGAAAATTAATACTCTGGCGTTAAGAGCGGAGCTGTACAGGGGTGAACTCCAGCCATGGCCCCCCTCGCATTTAAGAATGAGCATATAGTACACCACCACTATTTTGATAATTTGTAATGTATAGTATACGAGGCATATTAAGTTATTGATCAAATCAACTATTTGGTAGTAAATTACTGAAGATAAAGAAAAATAAGACCTAATTATTTGTCTATTATTAATTATTAATAAATAAAAGTGCAGTGTATAAATATAGAATTTAATGTCTTTCGTATAAATATTTATATTTGATATAGTTTATAATCATAGTTAATTCATTGTTAGTTTATCTGCACGTCTTATATCAAAAATCTTTAATTTGATAAGTTTGTGATAAAAATGGTTGCGCATTAGAATTGAAGACGAGTGAATGATCGCTTGACTTTACACGTTGAGATAAATCATAACTGTTACTAATGAAGATAAATTTATTATGAAATATATTCAATATGAAACTTCGATGAGGATAATTATTTTTGTAATTTATAGTATATTTACATGCATATATAGTTTAAATACTTCAAATTTTTTTATATCTTAATTTCGACTCCCGTTGACGTTAAATTTTGACTCCACCACTGAGTGACATGTTCCCGACATGATAAATCTATAGTTTGGAACAGTTCTGAAAAAATCGATTGATCGATATCAATTTAAAACAAGCTAGTACAATTATTTTTGGATTAGTGGATCATATTAATCGTTCCCGGCTCATCCAAATATACACCGGCCAGCCGCCTATGTATGTACGTTAATTTGAGCTTAGGGCAGTTCTAGATTATAGCGTTGAAGTTCAGGTAAGAACTCTTCAACGAGCAACTGTTTGTAGCCTCGCATACATTCATTATTAAATTATTGAGTGGCGCTAGATTGAGCCAGCCAGCGAGCTTGTATCCTCTTTACTCTGTTCAACAACTTCTCCGGCCCTATATTCACCAATCTGTATTCATTAAAAACCCAATAAAAGATTTAACAAATGTATTCGACGAAGATTTACTTGCTTGGTTAAAATCAATCTCATAGATCAGACAGTACAGAGAGTTCTACATATATATTATGTTCCAGAATCTGTCTGTACTGATCATTAGAATTCCAAAGAGTAAAGAAACGGGTTTAGGAGTAATTGCTCCCGCAGAAGTTGTAAAAGATTTAAATTAGCTGCCGCGTACATCCAACTTACGTACAGTTACATGCATCTTTAGCCGCCCTCTAGTAACTCAATTACAAAAGTTTCAAGTTTGGGGTCAAGTTTAACTAACGGCTCAATTCTATATATATGAAAAGCGTACGAACTACTCAAGGCTCTTACTCCTAACTCCTAAGCAGCTAGACACTCCACGTCTCTAAGTTTTATCAACTACCCAGCTACTTCTGCCCAATTCCATGGAGATTCATATGCGCGGATCTGCTTCTCTTCCAAGTCATCTAATCAAGAGAGAAAGATCATTTCTTCAGTCTCCTACTTATGGAAACTTGGTCACTGTTCTTAGCATTGATGGAGGTGGAATCAGAGGAATTATTCCTGGCACTATTCTCAGCTTTCTTGAGTCTGAGCTTCAGGTATACAACTGTCACCAATCATACTATCATTTGGTTTTGAATTTCATGCTTTACTTTTAACATTAGGTATCAAATTAAGGTACAAGCTAGAATTGTTTCCGTCAATTTCATGAGATATGGATCGAGCGAATTGAATGTATATATATAACTAACTATAACTATATACTAATAAGTTGTAGGCCGTGAATGTATGCAGAAACTGGATGGTGCGGAAGCAAGACTGGCGGATTATTTCGATGTTATTGCAGGGACCAGTACCGGTGGCCTAGTGACCGCCATGCTTACCGCCCCGGATGAAAACGGCCGGCCAATATTTGCTGCCAAGGACATCAACGACTTTTACCTTGAACACTGCCCTAAAATTTTCCCCCAAGATTGCACTGTTGATTGTCTTCCCTTGTATGTGTTCGTTCTAGCTATCTAGTCTCAGCGATAACCTACTAGTCTTCAATTCTTACTCTTCATCTGGTTATAATTAACTCACGCTGTATGACCATAATGTGCTTCATCTCTTTGTTTATTTAAAAAACAGAGCCCCACTTACTGATGCGGTTGCAGCGATAAAAGCTTTCAGAGGGCCAAAGTATGATGGCGAGTATTTGCATAAGGTAGTGAGGGAAAAGTTGGGAGACATACGATTACATCATACATTGACTAACGTTATAATTCCCACTTTTGATATAAAGAGGCTCCAACCAACCATCTTCTCCAGCTTTGAGGTACTTTTATTTTTTATTTTTACAGATCTATTTCTCTACATACATATGTAATTGTTCTTGATTCTGTACTTACGTAGAAAATGCCCATACATATCTTGAATTGTCCGTCCATTTAATTTAATTCATGTAGGTGAAGAAGAACACTAATCTAGATGCGTTGCTTTCGGATATTTGCATTGCAACTTCAGCAGCTCCAACCTATCTTCCTGCACATCATTTCGAAACCGAAAATGCTACTACTGGTCAAATAAGAGAATTTGATCTCATAGATGGCGGCATCGCTGCTAATAACCCAGTAAGTACTAGTTCATATATACGCATAGCTAGCCTTGATAAACGTAAGAATAATGCACATGAAACTGTTATAAGTGAAAGTGGCAAGAAGTGATACACATTTTGTCCTCCTCGATTCTCTCCATCTCTCAGGCTCTGATAGCTATAAGTGAAGTATCAAAACAAATTTTCAAGGGCAATCCCGACTTCTTCACGATGAAGGCAACCGAATACACTCGGTTTCTAGTCGTGTCGCTCGGTACTGGTTCTGCAAAAAGTGATGAGAAGTACGACGCCCCAAACGCAGCTAAGTGGGGTATTATGGGATGGTTGACCGGAGGCGGTTCATGTCCGTTGATTGATATATTTGCTCAAGCAAGTAGTGACATGGTTGATTTTCACCTCTCTACTGTATTTCAAACTCTCTACTCTGAGAAAAATTACCTCCGAATCCAGGTATGCACACATCTAGGGTTAAAATGTGCTAATTGTGTCTAAAACAGATAGAATATATTTATTTTTTTATGATAAAATTCAAATCACCCGAAATCACTTTTATATATAGCTAGGGAAGTAATATCAGGGTATTACGTAGTAGTGATGATTTCATGATGCATGCAGGATGATGATTTGGGTAAAGTATTAAGTTCGGTGGATATTGCTACGAAGGATAACTTAGAGAATTTGGTAAGAGTGGGAGAGGCATTGTTAAAGAAACAAGTTTCAAGAGTGAATCTGGAAACGGGTATCCATGAGCCTGCCCATCAATCTACAAATGAAGAGGCTCTCGTAAGGTACGTAGTTATGCACTTATGCAATGAACCTCTCTTTTTCAATGTAAATTACAAAAATTTACATGGTTTTGGTTATCTTAACTAATTATGTGCATCAATAATGTCCAATATATATATGGTGCAGGGTAGCTGGAATTTTGTCCAAGGAAAGGAAGGTACGTGAAATGAGATCACCAAACGGAAAGAAGGCCGCTACAACAACCAGCTCAAACTTGTCATCCTTCTCTTTCAACATTAACGTTTAATTTAATTTCGCTCCGTGTTAATATTCATTATTTCACTCATTGCTATTAAGAAGAAAGGAGATAAGCACCAAACCATTGATAGATCACATTTACAACTTACTGATCGAAAAACTAATTTTAACTTCTTGTAATATATGAGTCTAAGTAAATTTAGACGTTTGTCCAAATAAACATCACTTACTTACAGTTCACTGTAGCTCTATATATTTATATCGTCACTAAAACGATGAAACATTAGTAATTAATTGTAGAAGTACGTCCATGCAAACCAATGACGATCGAGAACTAATGCATTCAGGACATTATTAATTCGTCATATAGCTTTTTCTTTCTTTTGAGCTTTTGTTTCCTGGTCAAGTTGTTGCTACGTGCTAGTTGCTACTACGTGCTATAAAGAAAATTAAATTTAGTGATATATATATATAAGCTCGGGAGCACTACGACGTCCGATAAATAGGGTCATCATTTGACTCATAGGCTCGAAAAATTGGTGGACGGCCTGAGGCCCGCAAAGTCTAAATCCGGTCCCAAAACTCGCGGGTCTAAAAAAGTCCAGTCCGTCAAGGTCCATCGAGACCCACCCGGCCCGGATCGTAGGGGCCCATCAATTCTATGTATTATAAATTATCTTACCAATATATATTTATAAACCATCAAATTTATCTTAATATCATTTATTCATATACTAAATACTATTTTTTTAGACATAAATTATTTAGTGTATATACGTGTTTATATATTGAATGATTAAACACTACTAAATTGTAAATTTTTTTATTTAACACAAAAAAATCCTAGCCCGGCCGAAAAGCCCGGAGATTAAAAAGCCCGTGGGCTTCAAAATTTTGAAAAAAACCAGCCTGACCCGACCCATATTTTGGAGCCATAACGGAAAAATCCGGCCCCGCCTGGACCCGACGGGCTTGGGCTTAGGCTTGGGCGGCCCAAACCAGGTCCATTGATGATCCCTACCGATAAAAATCACTACAAGAAAAACGCACCTAGGCCGCAGACCATTTTCGTCGTTTAGGTGCGCATTTTCGTCGTTCAAGTACATAGACGACTAAATTTCCGTCATCCAGGGTACGTCATCTAAGTGTCGTCGTCTAGGTACTAGGCGACTTGGACGATGCAATAATTCCGTCGTCCAAGTGGTTACTTAGACTAGGGAATTATTACGTGGTCTGAGTGGTCACTTAGACCACGCAAAAACTCCGTAGTCTAAGTGGTCACTTAGACCACGAATCTCTATATATTCCGTAGTCTAAGTGACCACTTAAACCACAGATCTCTATATAGTCCATAGTCTAAGTGACCACTTAGACCACGGATCCCTATATATTCCGTAGTCTAAGTGAATATTTATTTATTTTTAATTAAAATTAAATTTTAAAGTAAAACATTAATATATTAATTAAAATACTAAATTGTCATTTAAATAATTAAAATTTGTACATACATCAAATTAAATCCTTCAGAATCAAAAATACGATATCATAAACTACATAGAATACAAACTACTAAAATACAGGAGGAGCAGACGCGTTGTCGAGTCTCCCGCCTCCAGCCATGTCGTCGTCGTCGTCGGGGTATGGGTTCAGAGGAGGTTGATATTGTTGTCGAACCTGGTTTTGCATGAGGGCGATGAGCTGAGCTATTTGCGCTTGTTGGTCATCAAGCGTCTGATGCATAGATTGCGTTTCCTCCCGTGCGAGTCGAGCCTCCTCAAGGGATGCTTGGACCGACGCATCCCGAGCATCTTTCCTCACCGAACGTTCCGTAGACGAGTTAGAAGATAAATCTCACTGCACCTTGCATCCCATCCCCTAACATCATTGTCAGCTCGACGACTGTATACCTCATCGGCGATTGCAATTTGGCTCTCCATCGATAAAGGAGGCAGGTCTTTCGGCGGCAAATCTGGGTGTGTAAGCTGCATGTTGGCCAATTCCTCCTGCGCCCGTTCTACCAACCTCGCCTGAAAATAATAATAAAAATTAAATAATTATAAATTTGTACGACAGTTTAATAAATAATAATTACGTTAATTAAGAAGAAATATATACGACACTTACGCCGTATTGACTCGGTTCATTGTCGAGCCCAGGTGTCACGTAAGCGCTGACGCTAGCATCCAGATAAGGGTGTTTGGAGCCCTTATCTCTGTGCTCCTTGGCGATTTGGATCATCTGCTTGGAGCCGGAGGTATGATGTTTGTCCTTCTTCCCCCGATTGGCCTTGTTGATGTTGGAGAATTTATGTTGGACAACATAAATCATTAAAAAATTAATAAACTAAAAAAATAATAATTCAATTTCATCAATTTAAATAAAAAAATAATCACCCGATATTCTTCTGCTTCGAAGTGGGTAACCAACCATTCCCATTCATCTTCTCTATCCCCACGCAGCTCTACGGGGGTAGGCTCTCAGCCGATGTCTTCATAATACTTATGAAGTTTGTACTTCCAATCACGGTAGATGGCGTTGGCGGTGTTGTTGATGTGTCTAAGTATCTCCGGTGTGTCATCCACCTCATATTGTTCCTATAAGAAAAGAATATAAAAAAATGATTGTATATATTATAAAATTATGATTTTTATTATTTATTAGAAAATAAATTTGAAATTATACGTATTACGTACCGAAAGTTCTTTAAACACTTTCCCCTTCTCATTGGCCGGCAACTCCTTCCAGGTAGGCACAATCATACGAACCTTGTTGCGAAGGATTGACCCAATGCTGTGCGATGAGAGACTAGCTAGCTGAGAGGTGGGAGGGGCCATCTGTGAAATTGTCGTACAACAACTAGATCTTTTGCTCGGTCGCTTTGAACAACTTCTCAGATTTTCGGCCCTGTATGAGTCAACGAGACCTTTTGGGTTGAGGGTTTGACGGGGCTCTCCTGGCCTTGCGCCGCGCGCTGTAGATGATAGACTCGGAGGAGGCCGACGACACCTGAGCACTTTCTGACATCGATGTCGGACCGGTATGGGCGTCATCATCATCGATCGGGATAGCTGGGGCATCGAGAATTTCCCCAGTCACCACTGTCGAAGGACTAACTAAAGGGTCCGGAGGAGGAGCGACGTTGTCCTCCTCTAAGTGTCAACCGACTTCCTCTACCAAGCGTCGAAATAGAGCATTACCATAATAATTATATATAAAAATTTATCATAATTACTAAATTAGTCATAATTATCAATTTATTATTTTTAATAATTAAATAATTCATTATATTAATTACTAAATTACAATAATTACAAATTTATTATTTTTTAATAATTCAATAATTTACCATAATTATTACAAATTTACAATAATTACAACAATAATTACAAATTATAATTACAATAATAACTACCAATTATAATTGCAAAAATAATTACCAATTATAATTACAACAATATATAATTACAATAATAATTATAATTTTCAATAATTACAATAATAATTATCATTTACAATAATTAATTACTAAATATACATAATTTACAATAATTTACAATAATTACCAATTTACCAACTATTAATTATTATTACCAATTATTAATAATTTATTATTTTTACTAATTAATTTACTAATTTATTATTAAACACAAATTTAAAATATAATTATATTAAAAAATTAAAAAATTACCGGAGAGAGGTGTCACGGGAGAGTGGTGTCGCCGGAGAGGGGAGTCGCCGGAATGTCACCGGATATTTTTAGAGGGAGAGAGGAGAGGAGAGGATGATTGAGAATAAGATGAGGAAAAAAGGATCGGCCTCTCCCCTTATATAGAATTTCACCTAGACGACGGAGCCGTTTTTTCCGTCGTCTAAGTGCACTTGGACGACAGAAATGAGTGTTTCCGTCGTCTAAGTGAACCGATTCAATTTTTGGAACTGGCACCTATTAAATTTGGCGGGTGGGAGTTAACCGCCTTAATTTTAGGGAGCGTCTATCTCATTCGTCCAAGTGAAATTTGAACCGTTCCCCAAATTTGGCGGGTGGGAGATGGTCTGTTTCCGTCATGCAAGTGGTCACCTGGACGATGGAGATAGTCTATCTCCGTGGTCCAGGTGAAATTTTCGTAAAATTAATTTTTAAAAATAATTCGCAAGGAAGTTTCCGATCTATCATTCAAATGAAATAGTCTTAAAATATCGATAAAAGAATCGTATATATAAACAATTGAATTTAAGGCGACGAATAATCTTACGTCTTTAAACTTGATAAGTATCTATTAATCTGTATAATTTAAGTGTTATTAAGTATATGCACAGTGCACATCGATATTATCGAAATTGAATTTGGACAAAACAACTGTTGGATACATTCGCCATAAGAAAATATATAAGTAGAATAATTTTCACAAAATTTTAATTTCGTTAAGGGTTTCATCGGCACAGTCAACCGCAAAACCAAAAATTTTACAAACACTACCGGAAAAAACACTATATCCGACGAGATATGGAAAACTATAACCGACGAGATAAAAATCTCGTCGGTTATAGTTTTCCATATCTCGTCGGATATAGTGTTTTTTCCGGTAGTGAAACTTGAAACGTGGATACACGAAAATCCGTAACTACTATTTTGGAACCATCGACGCTCACACTCCAAGAATTGTTTACTCTATGGTCTCGATGAAAAGAATATGCATTGGGACATGGTCTAGATGATCATTGTCTTAGATGAAATTATGAAATTTTCACTTGAACGGCGCAAATACACGTTTGCGTAGTCCAAGTGAAAAGATAAGGCTTAGGGTAAGGGCCTTAGGGTTTAGGGTTTAGGGTATACTTAGACGACGGTTTGACCCTTTTGCGTCGCGATCGTCTAAGTGATATTTTTAGGATTTAGGGTTTCATATATATAATTAATTACTATTGTGTTTAATTGCCTTAATATGGACAACGAAAAGTCGTTCTTTCGTCCCCGTTTTAGGGTTTCGTGAAAATGTGATTCTCGATCCGAGCGATATCCTCCAGATTAATTAATTAATTAATTAATTAATTAATTAATTTTAATTTGTGTTGGTCGAAGCGACCACGGTCTTTAATAAATTTGAAGTTAATTATGCGAAAAAGGTAAAATTAATGAATTAATTATTAAATTAATTAATGACAAAATTAATAATTGTACATACTCCTCCTCATATTATATATAATTAATTGATCATATATGTATCATTATGGAAAAAAAATTTAATTACAATAATTAATTACCAATTAATATTCTTCGTCGTTATATTGTACTTTTCGTCATAATCGTCATCATCCTCATCACCGTTATCCGATTGCTCATCCTCTTCATCATACTCAACAACGTCCGATGAATATCCTGAGTCCTCGTTCTCGTCCTCATCCTGCGCCTCTTCTTCATCTACCTCATTAATTGCATCAATAATCTCATCTTCAGTTAGATTTGTACAACCATCAAACATGGGTAAACGTTCACAAGCTTGAACCAGGTCCAATATGTCGAAGCGAGTGACAGAAATATTAGGCTCTTGATATATATGCAAGAATGTCTATTTCCAGTTCATCAGCATCTTCAATAGCCGGCGTCTCTTCAGTTGTCGTGGTATTCCATATTCCTCAATGAGAGATATGGTTCACTATTTTCCACCATTCACCAGCTTTCGGATCTAAGGTGGCGAGAGCGAAAGGTTCATCTTAATACCATCTTGAGTTTGTATCGAGTGATAAAAGTCCCAGGTCTTCCTTTGTACGCTTGAACCATTTGCACTTGAATAGGAAAACGTTGACATCATTCCCGTAACATAGCTGAACGACATACACAATAGCCCCGTAATATAGATCATTGTCTTTCCCAACCTTTACCCCACTGTTTTATGTTCTTCTTCCTTCATCTGGGGCCAATGAATGAAACTTTACACCATTCACACAACATCCGGGTTAAATATAGTGTTTAATCGGCTTCCCTGCTAGCAAGTGCTTTGGCCAGGACCACCACCCCCGTGGTTTTCAGATTTTTGTAGATCAAACATTTGGGAAAATGGGAAATATATATATATATAATTAAAGGGTTTACTTTTTACAAACATGTATATAAACTAAATAATTAAACATAGATACGTACCTATTGGAAGAAATAATCGGGGAACTTCTTCTTAACCATTTTCTCAAATCACGCCGAACTCTTGTCAGGATTTAACGCCTGAAGCCTCTTCCTGTACCCAATCATGTACAGCTCAACTTCATCACAGTCTTGCAACACTAGCCAATGTGCCTAAATAATTTTTTCTCGTGTTAACGATTCGTTTAATACTCCTTTAAACAGTCGTACAACATTTGTAACGACAGAAAGATTGATGTGGGCACTGGGATCTCGGGCGGTGGGAGGTGGTGGATCTTTGAGGTACCTATTGCAGTAAGTAATACACTTATGCATTATGTATGTCTCTGCTATAGAGTCATCCGGGGCCGACCTATTTTTGACGAATCATTTATATTGTCCAAGCTGTCTACAAAATCAAACGTTCAATTAATTAATTGTAGAATAAGTACATATAACTAGTAATCTCCAGTGGAACAAATAATGGATCGAAAAACCTGTATAATTAATTAGTTGTACGTACCTTTCTCGAGGATATATCTAAGTATACTGGACCAGACCAGAAATGAGCACCTGCTCGGGCAGGTGGATCATTAGGTGAATCATGATGTCAAAGAAAGCAGGGAAAAAAAATCATCTCTAGTTTGCAAATGATGTGCACAATTTGTTGTTGCAGTTCCACCACATCTGACTTCTATAATTCTCTGGCGCATAACCTCTGCCACCATGTGCACAATGCCACGATTGGTTTTACGACGTCACAAGGCAAATATGACTGAATTACCACTGGAATAAGACGTTGTAGCATAACGTGATAGTCATGTGTCTTTAGACCAACAAACTTTTGTTTCACCTCGTCCACTGCTCCAATTATAGTAGCTTTATACGTAGCCGGATAACAAATGCTCTTAAACTAGTG
This sequence comes from Geum urbanum, assembly GCA_946800695.1. Taxonomy (NCBI): domain Eukaryota; kingdom Viridiplantae; phylum Streptophyta; class Magnoliopsida; order Rosales; family Rosaceae; genus Geum; species Geum urbanum. The sequence continues at coordinate 62,546,248 of OX327002.1, forward strand.
AAATACACAACGTCTAAGTGTCAGCTTTACTCAGTAAGGTGCAGCTGGCATCTTGTTGTACACTCCTCTCATATCTCTCCTCAACCACAAGGGACGACGTACATTCATAGATTCTAGATCTTTGCGCGCTTTGGGAGTATCTTTAGTCTTGAACTTAATACCGAGAATTGTTCCCATCACGTTGTCGCACACATTTTTTTCTATGTGCATCGCATCCAAGTTGTTCCTTATCTTCAACTTCGACTAGTAAGGGAGTTCAAAGAATATACTCTTATGATACCAATAGCTGAGATCATGTGGAGGTATTGGATTACATTTCTGTACATCCTTGTCATTGGTCAACACACCAAAGTCAAAATAGCTCAACATCTCTAAAATCTCTTCGCTCGACCAACTACGGGGTTTAGGATTATTCTCTACCGTCATGTCGAAATGAGCTTCATCCTTTCACTACGGGTGGCAGTGAGGAAGCCATATACGGTGACCCAAGTAACACACATTCCCCGTGTGCCAACTAGAGTTCACGTTGTCTAAACATATATGACATCCATTGTATCATTACGTCCTACAGGCTGCCAACATCTCATACGCTTGAAAATCGTTGATCGTCCACATTATGGCAACCCTCATCATGAACACCGTGTCAGTGAATTTGTCATAAGTTGAGACTCCATTTTTCCACAACAGTTTCAGATCGTCGACCAAAGGTCTAAGGTAGACATCTAAGTACTTCCTCGGAGCTTTATGACCTGAAATTAGCAGAGTACTTCCTTGTTCATGCACATCCACGGAGGCAGGTTGTATGACATCAGAATAACTGGCCAAGTGCTGATGGCAGAGCTATTACTAACCCAAGGATTGAATCCGTCTGTAGATAGTTCGAGTCTAATATTTCTAACCTCTGCGACAAAGTCTCCAAATTTGTTGTCGAAATGTTTGAAAGCCTCCCCATCTGTGGCGTGTCTCAGCACATGGTCATCTATTCACTTTTCTATGTACCATCGCATCGCTTCTGCTATGTAGAGAGACATGTACAGACGCTGCAATTTGGGAATCATCGAAAAATATAGAAGAACCTTTACATGAATTTTCTTTTTCGAACTTTTCTTATTCAGCTCATATCTGCACTGGCCACATACGGGACAATAGACCAAATCTTTATACTCTTTGTAAAACAGCACACAATCATTTGGACAGGCGTCAATTATCCTATACTTTAGGCCGAGGCTTCTCAAAATATTTCTAACCTTATAATGGGATTTAGGAAGATTGTGATCATCAGGAAGTAAGAATTTCGTCAACATCACTTACTGACATTTTGTGTTTCACTTTTATCTTCATTTGCTCCATCACATATTACAACACATCCTCTCGACATCCAGGGTATACCGGGATCTGTGTTTCAAGTAGCATCTTGTTGTACTTATCCATCTCACTAGTGTCAGTAGCCAAGCTAGTAGCGGGGAATGTGTCATCATGCCCATGAGTGGTATTGTAACCTCCATCTTGGTGTTAGTATACACTATGACTAAATCTCAGAAACGCATTATGGACCAAATCCGCAGTTGGGTTCCAACCAGGGGGGCCGACACCACTACCGCTGGATAAGGCACCATGGTAACTATACCTTGAGCTGAAGTCTACTGCTTCACCATGCTCGTTCCACGTAGTGTAACTCCATATCATACCATTTTTGTACAAGTGTTGTACCATAACATTAACCTTTATATACTAACAGTTAAGATTTTTTTTGCACGGACACCTGAAACGCTTCTTTCCTTGACCATGTTCTATCGCAAAATTCATAAATTTCTCTAATTCAATCCATATATCGGACATCACTTCTATTGAACAACTTCATCCAACTCTTGTCCATACTTCTACGAAATTTAATAATAAATTAACTATCATATTAGTCAACTATTATATATATACAGATTTTCAAGTAATTATTAAACTATTATATATATACAAATTTTCAACTAACTTAATTATTAACGTATAATTAATTAAAATATTTATTACTATACATCAATTGATTAATTTAATATGTCTAACATGCATGTACGTTTTAACTAAATATTAATCAAATTTTTAAACATACATATATATTTATACACGTACTACTGGTCTATATTAATTAAATAATATATATATCATCAATTACCTAACTTAATTATAAATATTAGACGTACTAACAATGCAATCGATCAATCAAATGTACGTACAATTAATTATATCTATAAATATTAAGATTGTCGAAAATTAACTACGTACGTACCTAACCTTCTCTGATATATGGCAAATCGATCGTCAGAGTCGGAGATATACACTACAACATTTTTTAGTATTGCCAGCGATTTTAAATCGCCAGCAATAGTTTTTCAAGTATTGCCGGCGATTTGCCAGAAAAATCGCAGGCAATAAAAAAAAAAGTATTGCCGGCGATTTTTGGGGGAAAAATCGCCGGCAATACTTGAAAAATTATTGCCGGCGATTTAAAATCGCCGGCAATACTAAAAAATGTTGTAGTGATATATATATAGTACGTACGTACGTACGTGCTAGCTAACTAGTTAATTAATTAGCTAGTTGCATGTACGTGCGAGGAGTGTCTAATCAAGAGAGAGAATGATTGATATGAGGATGAAGTTGATACGAGAGAGCGGAGAGGAAGAGAGTTCGATATGGACATTATATAATGTTTCACTTAGACGACGGAGCGTCATCTAAGTGACCAGTTGGACAACGGAAACAAGCTCAGTCTGTCATCCAAGTGGAAAAAGAGACGACGGATCGACACGCCGTCGTCCAAGTGGTCACACAGACCACGGCGGGACCACGGCGTGTCGGTCCGTCGTCTGTTTGGCCACTTGGACGACGGAAAACGTGTTTCCGTCGTTCAAGTGTAACTTAGACGACGCAAATATTTTCCGTCATCTTAATTACACTTAGACGACAGAACAGTAAAGATTCTGTGAATTACTACCTGTCGATGAACTAGTAGATAGCTGGATTCAAGTTGTAGCTATTTGGACTCGCTGGTACGTACGCAAGGACATATAGTCTATAGTTGACAGTTGACACTACAACGACCATATTAAATGGTCAGTATTTGCGACAACCTTACCATAACCTTACCATAATTTCCCAAGTGTAATATTCAAACCCAGTGCGGCCTGGTTTACCAGACAAATTCATATAAGTTTCAAGTTTCGGATGGTTCTCAGTTACTAATTCTTTGATTCTTAATTTATTCTAAACCTATGAAGAAAATATTTCAGGGTTGGATAATACAATCAGGAGAAATTAAATGTTTCATGATAATATAATATTACTGATTGTTATTTTCACTTCTAGTTTAGATGGATAGAATTAATGCAACTTACTGTTTAGGTTTACAATAAAAGTTTACTCATTGATGAAATTTCCAATAAAAGTACGCAAGTGAATGATTACATCGATCACCCGGCCCTGGCCACCCACGGCCAGATTATATATTTTGAAACATAAAAGATTAGAAAATCATAGAATTGAATCAATTAGGGTGGATTATTTGCTCGAGCTCCCACATTGAACTTATTTCTTACAAAGTTATACGTACAACGATTCATCATAACTACGTACTCAAACTTTGATACCAAGAGAGCCATCACCGCTACCTTTAGGTTTAGCCTGAGGAGACCTTGCAAGGCGAAGCCACTTCTCTTCAGACAGTATTTTTGCAAACCTTGTAAGAGCCTTTTCATTAGTTTCTTGTGTAAAAGCCTCATACTTACCCGTTTCTAGATTAACCCTAGATACTGGCTTTTTCAGTAACGCTTCGCCAACTTTCAAAAGGTCATCCAAATTCTTCTCTGCTGCTATATCCACTGAAGATACTTGTCCAACTAGCGTGTCATCCTGCATTGTTCCAAGTCTCAGTTTTCCATAGATTATATTTGTGGAGTAGCTAGTGTGTAATTAAACACCAACTGTACAGTAACTAATAATAACAGATCGATAAAGTACCTGAATTCGAAGATAATTTTCCTCCGAGCGAAGGGCTTGGAATACTACAGAAAAATTAAAATCGACCATATCAGAAATTGACTGACTGAAAACATCAATTATTGGGGTATGACGTCCACCGCCGGTCAACCAATCCAGCAAACCCCATTTGGCTGCAGAATGGGCATGATATCGCAATTCTGCCTTTGGTGAGCCAGTTCCTAATGATATGACTAGAAATCGACCATAGAAGTCTGAGCTACCCTTGAGTATAGTCTTTGTCACTTCACCAATAGCAACTAGAGTCTGGAATTAATGACGGCAAAAAAAAGGTAGACATTGACAAATGTAGTCATTCCCACATTTGACATCAAACATTTAGGTAGGTGACCGGATTTGCAATATTTCCTTACCGGATTATTTGCACAGACTCCACCATTAATAAGGTTATATTCTTTCACTTTTCCTTGGATATCTTCGGTTTCAAAATAATGAGCTGGGAGATAAGTAGGTGCTGCTGATGTTGCAATGCATATGTCTCTGAGTAAAGCATCCGAGCACGGCTTACTTTTCACCTGCATTTCCAAATTATGAAAGCACGAATTAAGAAAGTCTGGATGGAAAAATACTGTAGAAATTAACAATTTTAAAACGTCAATGTAAAGGGTATTAAAAAAGGTCAAGAAAAATCAAGTACATATTTAAAAATAGATAGTGAACCTCAAAACTGGAAAAGACAGTTGGCTGGAGTTGTTTTATGTCAAATGTGGGAATGACTACATTTGTCAATGTCTTGTGCAGTGTCTTGTCACCCAGTACGAAGGCATACACTTGAGTTGGCTATTTCTTGTGCCATGACAAAACACAGCAATGGAAGATCATCAAAGCTAAGTGACATCACATACTTTATCTCTTTGGACAAACAGGTATATCATTCATTGCATATCATGTTTTCCATCTAGAATAGAACACTGAGCATGTATCCCAGACATTCTGGAACGTTTTTCTGGTGTGATATTTCATGGCTTTAATCACTTCTAGAAATCCAATTTATTTGTGATTAATCTGGTTGATCTTTGACTATAAAGAAACTGACTTAGTTAATGAAGATCCCTAGGGATGTTGACTAATGTTCACATGTGATTTCTTGAAAACTGGTGTGTCTTTTTCTGTTTGTCAAAGTGCTTTTGTTTCCTGGTTTCCTGGCTCTTCTTTCTGCTGTCTTGAAACGTGCTTCTTCCTTGAACAATGCATTAGCTATTCTAGTACAAGTACATATGAACCTTTTGACTTGTTTAGATAACCTTAACTCTTTAAGGTAAGACCTAAAAGCTGTCTCGATTTTTGCTTGCTGTTTTAGCTTGCTGTGTCCCTTCGGTAGCTGCTGATTTTAGGTCTGCATTGGTCCATGTTTAGGTCTGCATTAGGACAGTGTTTAGGTCTGCATTTAGGCCTCTTGGCTGCTGTGTTTCACGTGGTTACTAGTTGTCCTTGACCTTTGAATAACCTGCCCTATATAAGGAGTCCCAAGCTGTCTTGGATCCTTGGTTGGTTGAGTGAAAACTTAGGGATTTTTTGTTATTCTGTTTTGGTATTCTTGAGAGCACTTTCGAGTGTAGTTTTCTCTTGTCTCTTCTCTTCCCCCTCCATGTCTTCTGGTTGCCCTGTATATGCATAATAGACATGGATTCTTAAAGCATAAAAACTGTTTTCAAAACTCATATGCATTGTTGCATTGTGCATTCCATTGAGATGAAGTATGGAGATGCCCAACCCAAGAAGTTGATCAAGAAGATTTAACTTGAGGATAGTTAAGATCTGAGTTGATACTTCTGTATATTTCCAAGTGTAAACACATAGATTAAGGTAGTGTAGCTCTGTTTGTACTGGTGGGTAGACTAGTCAGGATAACATACGGATTATGTATCCCAGAGTGTCAGAAACTTGTAATTGTGTGTGTTACAAATTAGTGAAAATGTTTGTCCCTCAAGAGTTAGGGGCACGCAGTTTTTGATCCTGGTTGTAGGATTTCTGCGTTATCAAAAACATCTTGTGTCACTTTCCTTACTGTCTTACATTTCAGTACTCGTTTCTGTGTTTTGGGATAGATCTCTATCTTGCTATCCCAAGAACAGTTTGAACGAAAAAGTGGGAAGGCCTATTCACCCCCCTCTAGGACCTTTAAGTGGTATCAGAGCGGCCACTAGCCTTTGCTAGTGAGATCCTCTGAGGGGTCAGTTATGGATCGGGAAAAAGGTTCTTCCATAAATGTTCCACCTTTTTTTGATGGACATGATTTCTCTCAATGGAAAATCATGATGAGCGCCTTCCTCTCCTACCAAGATGATGGTATGCTGTGGCAAAGTGTAGAGGAAGGCTGGACACATCCCACAAAACCAAGAGGCGCTGAATCAACCGAAAAGGTTTCAAAGCCAAGGTCAGAATGAGAGAAAGCCGACAAGGATTGGGTTAGAGCAAACATCAAAGCTCTAAGTTGTCTATTCAATGCCGTATCCGAAGCAGAGCGTCAAAGGATAATCCATTGCTCTACTGCTAAGGAGGCATGTGAAGTGCTCATCAACACTCATGAAGGTAACTCTCGTGTTAAGCAACAAAAACTTCAACATCTTATTTATGAGTTTGAAGGTTTGTGCATGAGTAACAAAGAGTCTATTGATGATTTCTATGGTCGTGTGTTAAATATCACAAATCATGTCGTAGCTTAGGCGAGGCCATAGAATCAAAGAAAATAGTTAGGAAATTCTTAAATGCGTTACCTCCTTTCTTTGACTCTAAAATGAATGCTATAGAAGAGGCTCATGATCTAGACACTTATCCTTTAGAGGAGCTTGTTGGAAACTTGAAAACTTATGAGACACTCAAGAAAAGGCCTATGCATGAAAACTCTATTGCTCTAAGTTCGGTTAAAATTGATGTTGAAAAAGTACTTGATGATGAAGAAGATGATAATGACGAATGTGCCTTTTTGACTAAACAATTTGAGAAATTCTTAAGGAAAAGGAAATCTTTCAACTCTAACCGAAACTTGTCTAAAGGCTCTAGCTCTAAGCCTTTTAAAAATAAGGTTGCACAGAAAAGTCGGGATATCAGATCCTCTTCTATCCCAAAAGTGGACATGAAATGTTTTGAATGCAATGGGGTAGGACATAAAGCTGTAGACTGTGCTAACAGGAGAAATAAGTCTCATAAAGTGTTAAAAGCAACCTGGAGTGATAGTGAGTCTAATGAAAATTCTGAAACCGATCTTGATGAAGATGAGAAAGTTGCTTTTGTCTCCCATATCACATTAGATGAGTCTCTTGACGACAATGATTCTGATGATGAAGGACATGACATGTATGTGCGTTTATGTAAAGCCTCTAAGTCTATGCTTGCTAAAAATGAAGCTCTATCTAATGAGCTTTCATTGAGTAAGGAGACATATTCCAGGATACAAGGAGAGTTTCTATCCCAGAAAGCAGAATGAAATTCAACCAAAACCTAACTTGAAGAGCAAGTGATGTTTCTCAAAGAAGAGCTGGACCATCAGTCTTCGTCCATAAGCTCGCTGGATGCTGAGAAGCTGAAGCTCGAAGAAGCCTTGTTGGACGCCCGGAACCAGTTCACAAAGTTCTCCATTGGCTCAGAGAAGCTATCCCAAATCTGTGGGATGGGAAGGCTGGATGGCAGCAGGAGAGGCTTGGGGTTCAAGGATGATGACAAACCCAAAAGCTCGGAGAACACTATGGTCGTAAAAGGGAGCAGCTCGATGTTGGGAAAACCTCCACCTCAACTGAAGATTGATGCCCCTGAAGTTTCCAAAGCACCCTTGCTCAAGAGAAACCCGTAAATCAAGTGTTTTCACTGTGGGAACAGTGGACATATTCGGCGGAACTGCTACAAGCTGAGAAGGAGTCTTGCACCTGCAAAGATCCCACAAAGCAACAATCTGCTTGCTCACTTTCAGAAATCTCTCAATGAACTGACCAAGATTGCTCAGTCCCTTGCCATCCCGCAGCAGAAGAAGAAGTCAGTCTCCTCAAACTGGGTCAGAAAATCTGTTCGTGGAACCAGGGATACCAGAAGTATCATGCCACCCAAAGAACCTGGTGGCAAGAAGAAACAAGAAGATGTCATTTGTTTCTTTTCAAGAATGAAGACCTCACCCATTGTTGCAAGAGAAGTTGTAGTTGTTTGCAATGTTGCCTTGACTGCTCTTTCCACCAGGAAATCTGATTCTTGGTACATGGACAACGGCTGCTCGAAGCACATGACCGGAGAATGGAAATGGTTTACCTCCATGGATGACACTCATCCAGTTGGTGATGTTATGTTTGGTGATGGTGCCAAGGCAGATATCATTGGAAGCGGGACAATTGACACTCCTGGTCTCCCAGCTTTGAAGAATGTTCTGCTGGTGGCGGGTTTGGAAGTCTGCTTGCTTAGTGTAAGTCAGATTGTCGACGAATATAAGACTGTGACGTTCGACACATCTCAGTGCACAGTCCTTGATGGGAAAGGAAGATGTGTGATGAAAGGCGAAAGGTCCAGAGATCATTGCTACTGTGTCCGTGCTAACAAAAGGCTAGAACCTGAAATGTGTTTCCGATCCTTGACACAAGAAAGCATGCTAGATCTATGGCATAGGAGGATGTGCCATCTCAACCATCAAGATGTGGTGAAGCTGTCCTCGAAGGATGGAGCTCGTGGTCTGCCCAAACTGTCTGGGAGAGCTGCAGGTATGTGTGGAGACTGCAAAATGGGTAAGCTATCCCGAACCTCTCATCCTGTCTTAAATGCTAAACCAACCTCTAATGTGCTTGAATTGCTTCACTTAGATCTAGTAGGTCCTGTTGAAACTGAAAGTATTGCTAGAAAGAAATATGTGCTTGTTGTGGTAGATGACTTTTCTAGATTTACTTGGGTTGTGTTCTTAAGTGATAAAACTCAAACCTTTGGGAAGTTTTTAGAACTAGCAAAACGTGTTTCAAATGAAAAGCTTTCCGAAAGCAAATGCATTTTAAGGATTAGGTCGGACCATGGAACTGATTTTGAGAATTCTTTGTTTGCGGAATATTGTGAGGAAAGTGGTGTGCATCATGAGTTTTCAGCCCCCATCACACCACAACAAAATGGGATTGTTGAGAGAAAGAATAGGGTGTTGGTTGAGATGGGGAGGGTAATGCTTAGCTCTGCTGACTTACCTCTTATGTTTTGGGCCGAAGCAATCTTTAATGCTTGTTACACTCTTAATCGTGTGATTTTTAGACCGGGTACTAGTAAAACACCTTATGAACTTTGGAAAGGCAAGAAACCAAATATTTCACATCTAAAGGCTTTTGGTAGTCCCTGCTTTATCTATAGAGATCGTGAGTATTTGACCAAGTTCGATGCTAAATGTGATAGAGGTGTCTTTCTAGGTTATGCCTTGAACAGCCGTGCTTATCGTGTCTATAACAAGAGAACTTGTAAAGTTGTAGAAACGGTGAATGTTGCCATCAATGACTCTCTTTTATGCTCTCACAACCATTCTTGAAGAGATGTGCAGGTTGAGGATGTAAGCACTGAGACATCTCCCGAAGCTGCTGAGACTCCTATTGATGAGCAGAACCCCATTCCTGATGATGTATCCCAGGATACATATTCTGATACTGAAGGTGCCAGGATAGACCAGACCCTGACTATCCAGAAGCCACATCGGGTTGGAAAACGTCAAGTTCAAAAGGATCACTCTCCCTCAGATGTGATTGGCATGGTTGATGAACCAAGGCAAACCCGAAGTAAGTCCAAGGTGCTTGTAAGTAATCTTGTTAGCCTCAAAAGTTTTTTTACTTTGCATAGGTTAGCTATCAATCGAATTGCTTGGTATGGTTTTATTTCTAGTGTTGAGCCTAAGAATGTTAAAGATGCTTTAAAGGATTCAGATTGGATTATGGCTATGCAAGAGGAATTAAATCAGTTTGAGAAAAGCAATGTGTGGCATTTAGTTCCTAGACCTAAGGGTAAGAATGTTATAGGAACGAAATGGGTTTTTAAGAACAAAACGGATGAAAAGGGAATTATTACGAGAAACAAAGCTAGATTGGTTGTGCAAGGTTACTCACAAATAGAAGGCCTAGACTTTGATGAAACCTTTGCCCCCGTAGTTAGACTTGAGTCCGTTAGGTTACTCTTAGCCATTGCCTGTTTTCTTAAATTTGATCTCTTTCAAATGGATGTGAAAAGTGCATTTCTAAATGGAATTTTGAAAGAAGAAGTTTACGTGGAACAGCCTCTGGGATTCCTAAGCTCTTGTTATCCCGAACATGTGTACCGATTAGACAAAGCCCTTTATGGTTTGAAGCAAGCTCCTAGAGCTTGGTATGAAAAATTGTCTACACACTTGATTGACCATGGGTATGTTAGAGGTTCCATTGATAAAACCATGTTTGTCAAGAATGTTTCACATCATATGATTATTGCTCAAATCTATGTGGATGATGTAGTGTTTGGCTCCACCTCTCAAAAACTTGTTGAGGAGTTTGCCACTCTAATGAAACAAGAATTTGAAATGAGTCTTTGTGGTAAGCTAAACTTCTTCCTTGGACTACAAGTTCAGCAAAGGAAAGATGGTTTGTTCATCTCGCAGGAAAAGTATGCGAAGGAACTTGTGAAGAAGTTTGGGATGGAAGGAGCCTCTCCTATCCGTAACCCAATGGGGACTTCATGCAGAATCAGTGCAGATCTGGAGGGTACCAATGCTGATCAAACCCTCTACAGAAGCATGATTGGAAGCTTGCTCTACCTCACAGTCAGTAGACCCGATATATCTTTCAGTGTGGGTGTTTGTGCTCGGTATCAAGCCAACCCCAAGGAATCCCATGTGAAGGCAGTCAAGCGTATCATCCGATACGTCTCAAGTATATGTGCTTTCGGTATTCTGTACACAACAGATACTAACATTGAGATTGCAGGATATTCGGACTCGGATTGGGCTGGAGATGCCACAGATAGGAAGAGCACCTCGGGAGGTTGCTTCTTTGTTGGGAACAACCTGGTGTCGTGGCATAGCAAGAAGCAGAACTGTGTATCACTGTCCACTGCCCAAGCAGAGTACATAGCTGCTGGAAGTTGCTGCACACAACTCCTCTGGATGAAGCATATGCTAAGTGACTACGAATTTGAGCAAGGTATTCTATCCCTATTCTGTGATAATACTTCTGCTATCAATATCTCTAAGAATCCTGTGTTGCATTCTAGGACCAAGCATATAGAAATCAGATATCATTTTATTAGAAACTTGGTTGAAGAGAATCAGCTTGAAATGACTTTCATTCCAACTGAACAACAATTGGCCGATTTATTCACTAAGCCCTTAGACAACATGAGATTTGAAAGTCTTAGGAAGGCTATTGGTGTATGCACCATCACTTGAGATATCTCCCTCACTGATCTCAATTTACTTTTCAGCATTTTACTTTTTTGAAAATAGTGTTGGCATACTCTGGGATACGAGTCTGTGTATGCATCCCTGGAAATATTTCTGAACTTGAACTGGAATGTTGTGTTCTTATTTCATGTTTCTTGATAGACAATTGCTGCATCTTTCTCTTGTGTATATGCATCTATATCTTTAAGAATGTTAGTGCATGTGGTCTAAATCACTCTTGGAACTAGAAAGAATTCTTGAGCACAAAGGTCATTCTTGTGGGGTGTACAAAGTTTGGGCTAGAAAATTGAGTGAGTTGAACTAGTTACTAAAGAACAAGTGTGAAAATCTGGTGCTTACTGCTAAAAATGGTTAAAGTAAAGGAATGGGCTAGTCTTTTGCTGGATGCACCTTAACCAGAACCAGTGGGGATCCCTGAGATGTTATCTATCATTCGATTGGTTCGGACTAGTTACCCACTGAGTGTCCTTGAAACACACATTATTCTTTCGAGCATTGCGCTCAGGACATAATGGTAACTACTCTGTTACATGAACCTATGAGGACGTATTTCTCAGATGAGCTCTTGGACAAAAGTTAAAGAAAATGGAGAAATTGCGTTGAACTTAAATGAGAACGGCCAAAGGCCAAGTTGGGACAAAGTCCTTGTTAAGCTGAATTTTCAGAACTCTAAAAATGTAGTGACAAAGTCACTTGGTTACTCGTGATGTCCTCATGTCATTTGATGCTCCAAACTTGTACTCCCTTAGGTAAACTTCTCACACACACACTCTTAAGGTTCCAAGGTCTGATTTGTGAGAACATTGCAGTAATGTTGCTTTTTAGTCATATACCCATGTGAAAAATTTGAGCCTACAAGACATATGGAAATTAGTAGTCACATTCTTGTGATTCTTGCTTAAATTTTTTCTGTGGTCTGGGATTCTATAGACTGTTTCCATCCCAGGGATTATGCTGAACAGTTTGAAAATCTCTCTGAATTTCAAAATTTTGTGTTGTTTTATGCATCACGTGAGGGGGAGCTTTCATATTTGGTGGTGAGTACATTGTTACTTCCTATTACTCAGGGTTGTCCCATGCATCCAGTGGATTTTGCATGTCCCTTTGTCTATTTGGGTCTTGGCTGCTTTTGAGGTATCCCGAATTGACCACATACGTGGTATCCTAGGGATAGGCCACTGTAGCACTTTCTGCATTGAAGTGACTACACGAGACTGAAAGTCTGCTGGTTTGTTTCAGTTGGCTTTACGTGCTTGAATGGTCTTGGTGCATGATTCCAAGGCATTGGTTTGAATTAATGATGATTATGCTTAGAAATAGGAGAAGCCCCCTTGGTCTTCGTCGATTTCGTTTCCCCTGCATTCGCTTCCACTCTCTTACCTTAGGCGTTTCACTTCGACTTCCCTTCTGGTTCCCTTAAATCCCTCTCTCTGCCTCATGACTAGAATCAGAAACCGAAGAACTTTCCTCCCTCCTAAGCAAATCTTCTTCTTTCATCCTCTAATGGCTCTTCCTGATCCATTCATCCCAGAAGAAGTCATCTTGCTACCTGCTCCTCCACAAAAATCACCTCCTCATCCTTCACAGAATCCAAATCCTACTGTCTCTCCTACCCCTGCTGAGAAATCTGAACCTCCTGCTGTTCGTTCGACCTACCTACGCAAGAAGCCAATCTCAAAGTCCACTGGAGGCAAGAAGGTGGCTTCAAAGAAGAAGAAACAGAGCCCTCCTGTCTCTGCTGTCTCACCCCCAATCTCTCCTCTGCGAGATGTTGCTGAAACTGAACCCGTTTCTTCTCTTCAGCCTGAAATACCATCTACTCAGCCTCCTTCTCCTCCACGGTCTCCTATGGCTGTAGACCCTACTCCAATTTCTCCTCCTGTTGCAGAACCTCCCTCTGTCTCTCCCCAAATCCCCTTGGGAAAACGGAACCGAACAGCTACTGTTTGTTCCTCTGGCTCTGCCTCCACTCCTTCCGTAGAGGTCTCTCCTGCATCCACTGCACCTCAGGTCACTCGATCCAAAGCCAAAAATTCTGTTGTCTCTCCTCCAGCCAAGAAAGCAATCAAACCTACTGCATCTCCTCAAGTGAAGTCCACCCTAAAAGCCTCTACCTCCACTATCTCCAAACGTCCTGCTGAAAACTCCTCATTCCCTCCTCGCTCTCACTTCGTCTCTGCAGACTCATTCAGTCTGTTTGGGTATATCACCATGCACCGTCCAATTGTCTCTGAGCGTCCTTTTGATTTTGCCTCTCTGCATCTTGCATTGTTCTCTCTGGTGTCCTATTTGGGATGGGTTACTGCTCTGGCCTCCCTGCCTCGCTTTAATCGCACCTTGGTCCAAGAATTCTATGCGAACTTCCCCTCTGATCTTTCTGCTGAGGTTCGTCTTCGCTCCAAGCAGCAAATTTGTGTCACCGTCCGTGGAGTTTCTGTGAACTTCTCACCCTCCAGGATTCGTCAAGCCCTGTCTCTCCCTCTCACTGCTGATGGTGTCTTGAAGTCCTACTCTGAATACTCTACCTCTCTCACTGTCCGAGATCTTGCCTTGCGTCTCTACTCATCTCCTCCTCCAGAACCTGTTCTAGGTACCTTTCTTTCAAGCAAGTTCATGACCGAATGGTTTAAAGCCTTGGGCTTTCTGGTGCGTTCCCTCTTCCATCCTGCCACACAGACCAGCAAAATCCCTCACAAACAAGCTGTCCTAATGGCATACCTTAGTCATGATCTCATCCGTCATGTCATCCCTGCTGAGTATTTCATGTTTCAAGCTATCCGCACTGCTGGTGTTTCCCACCGCAATGCTCTCGGTAAGGCTCTGGTTTTTCCCTGCCTCATCACCAAACTCTGTGGTGATGCTGGTGTGTCTCTGACACAGGGCGATGCACTTGGTCCTGAACTAATTCCAATTGATGCCATCACTATCACCCGATCTGTGCATCAGTCCAATGAATATGTCGAGCCTATGGACCAAAAGTTCTTGAAAGCTGCCGTCAAGACGATGATATCCGATGCTGTCCAGGAGATCAAGGTTCACCTCAAGGAGCAGTTCACTGCATTCAAGGCCGAGCTCTCACTGTTGCTATCTAGTCAAGCTGGATCTGCACTTGCTCAGGAGCCAACGGTGTCCTCCCCTCCCTCGGACAAGCAAGAAGGTGCCACTCTTTCTGACTCGGGAGACACTATCCACCTCGGCGTAATGGGAGCAGATGACGAGGATGTGGCATATGACGGCTCTGGCTATGCTGTGTGAAGACTCTCTGCTGTACTCTCTGATCATGTGTCTTTCTGTTTTCTCTCTTTTTCTTTCGGTTTCTTTCCCTTTTGGTTTTATGGCAAACAATCGTATGGTTTTGTGGTTTATGGCAAACAATTATTATGGTGATTAATTTTTGTTTGAACCCTTTGTCCTTTATTGACAAAAAGGGGGAGAACCGGTTAATTATTATGTGTTGTTATGTGATGTGGATTATATGTTAGGGAGATTGCAGGCATACCTGTTTGGTTGTGTTTCTAACTATGCAGCAGGTATTCATTTGGGGAGAACCGGTCATTAGTTTAGGGGAGAACCAGTTATTATTTTGGAAGGATATTATGGGCCATATGTATCCTGACCCCTGTATATGCTTAGGGGGAGCATTGTTTGAACTGCTTATCTCTCTGTGGGAAGGATACTATGTGATATAGATATCATGTTGCTGCATATGTTTGTATGTGTTACAACTGTGTTGCAGGTACTCCTTGAAGAACTGTGTTTTGTCAAGAAAGGCCAAAGGGGGAGATTGAAGGCATACACTTGAGTTGGCTATTTCTTGTGCCATGCATGACAAAACACAGCAATAGAAGATCATCAAAGCTAAGTGACATCACATACTTTATCTCTTTGGACAAACAGGTATATCATTCATTGCATATCATGTTTTCCATCTAGGATAGAACACTGAGCATGTATCCCAGACATTCTGGAACGTTTTTCTGGTGTGATATTTCATGGCTTTAATCACTTCTAGAAATCCAGTTTATTTGTGATTAATCTGGTTGATCTTTGACTATAAAGAAACTGACTTAGTTAATGAAGATCCCTAGGGATGTTGACTAATGTTCACATGTGATTTCTTGAAAACTGGTTTGTCTTTTTCTGTTTGTCAAAGTGCTTTTGTTTCCTGGTTTCCTGGCTCTTCTTTCTGCTGTCTTGAAACGTGCTTTTTCCTTGAACAATGCATTAGCTATTCTAGTACAAGTACATGGGAACATTTTGACTTGTTTAGATAACCTTAACTCTTTAAGGTAAGACCTAAAAGCTGTCTCGATTTTTGCTTGCTGTTTTAGCTTGCTGTGTCCCTTCGGTAGCTGCTGATTTTAGGTCTGCATTGGTCCATGTTTAGGTCTGCATTAGGACAGTGTTTAGGTCTGCATTTAGGCCTCTTGGCTGCTGTGTTTCACGTGGTTACTAGCTGTCCTTGACCTTTGAATAACCTGCCCTATATAAGGAGTCCCAAGCTGTCTTGGATCCTTGGTTGGTTGAGTGAAAACTTAGGGATTTTTGGTTATTCTGTTTTGGTATTCTTGAGAGCACTTTCGAGTGTAGTTTTCTCTTGTCTCTTCTCTTCCCCCTCCATGTCTTCTGGTTGCCCTGTATATGCATAATAGACATGGATTCTTAAAGCATAAAAACTGTTTTCAAAACTCATATGCATTGTTGCATTGTGCATTCCATTGAGATGAAGTATGGAGATGCCCAACCCAAGAAGTTGATCAAGAAGATTTAACTTGAGGATAGTTAAGATCTGAGTTGATACTTCTGTATATTTCCAAGTGTAAACACATAGATTAAGGTAGTGTAGCTCTGTTTGTACTGGTGGGTAGACTAGTCAGGATAACATACGGATTATGTATCCCAGAGTGTCAGAAACTTGTAATTGTGTGTGTTACAAATTAGTGAAAATGTTTGTCCCTCAAGAGTTAGGGGCACGCAGTTTTTGATCCTGGTTGTAGGATTTCTGCGTTATCAAAAACATCTTGTGTCACTTTCCTTACTGTCTTACATTTCAGTACTCGTTTCTGTGTTTTGGGATAGATCTCTATCTTGCTATCCCAAGAACAGTTTGAACGAAAAAGTGGGAAAGGCATATTCACCCCCCTCTAGGACCTTTACAGTAGTTCTCCAACCAAGTTATGGAGATACTTTCCATCGTATTTTGGTCCCGCTAAAGCTTTGATAATATTTACAGCATGAGGAAACAATGGACAACTGTTGTTTAATTACATACAACAAAAGGGAAATATAAGTACCAGTTGAAAAAATTAAACTAATTAGCTTATAATTAATGTGCAAACTTAATTTACTTACTGCCTCTGGGGGAAGATTTTAGGACAGTGAGTAAGGTAGAAGTCCTTGATATCCTTGGCAGCAAACACAGGGCGGTTGTTATTATTTTCGTTTGGGGTGGCGATCATGGCAGTTACAAGACCACCAGTGCTAGTCCCGGAAATCACATCAAAATAGTCTGCAAGTCTTGCATCCTCACCATCCAGCTTCTGCAACATGATCATGATGGAACATCTAATTAGAAGTAGTACTATATATATATGACCAGTATCTTACTGCAACAATGCTACACTTTATATTTGCGTCAATACGTATTGCAGAAAAAATGCTGAACATTGATACTGAAAAATTCTACCTGAAGCTCGGATTCAAGATAATCAAGGATGGCTGCTGGGATGGGGCATCTTATCCCACCTCCATCAATGCTTAAAGTTGTTACTAGGTTTTTGTTAAAGTAAAAACCACTTTATGGTGTAGAGAATTCTAGAAGCTAGAAGTATAATCAAGATGAGAAGCATCTAGATGAAGCTTGATTATTCAAGCTTAAGAATGATGTTGGTGGTATGAGCTAGAGCAGAGTAAGAAGAGATGGAGTAGAACAATGAAGAAGAAACTAGAAAAGAAATGAAGAGAGGAGAAAATGATAGTTGGTGAAGGAAGAAGATTAATCAAGAAGCTTCAAGAAGAAAGAGAGGAGGTGGAACACCTCTATAAATAGAGGATTGGTGCTCCTCTCTTGTGTGTGCATCATAACCAAGCTAGCCTAATCCCCTCTTCCCTCTAGCCTCCCTTACGCAGAGTCCACCATATCATACACTCTAGTGTTAGTAAACTCCTCCAAGTGTGAGAGAGTTGTGTTTAGAGTAGTGTAGTATTCTTCTCTAGATTGAGAGAGAAGTGTCATCAACCTTGTAATTCCCTTTTTCTTCTAGTGAAATCCTCCTACTTGCCCGTGGTTTTTCCCCGATTCTTTTTGGGGTTTTCCACGTAAATCCTTGTATCACCTCTTTTACATTTTCTTTGCACATCTCAATTGTGTATAACTTCCTCACGTAGCTCCTAACAGTGGTATCAGAGCACTGGTTGTGCGATCATATAGAGAGTTGGTTCTAGAGGAAAGTCATTCAGTTCGAGATGGCGACAAAGTTTGATATCGAGAAGTTTAACGGGACTAACTTCTCGTTATGGAAAATGAAGATGAGAGCACTATTACGGAAGGACAATTGCTTAGCTGCAATTGGGACAAGGCCCGCAGACTTCACGGATGATGCAAAGTGGGATGAGATGGACGCCCTCGCCATGGCGGATCTTCACCTTGCATTAGTCGATGGGGTGTTATCAAGCGTGGAGGAGAAGAAGACGGCAAAGGAGATATGGGATACGCTTACAAAGTTGTACGAGGCGAAGTCGCTGCACAACAAGATTTTCTTAAAGAGAAGGCTTTACACTCTTCGTATGGCAGAATCTACATCAGTGACCGAGCACATCAACACTTTGAATACTCTATTTTCACAGCTCACAAACATGGGGCAGAAAATAGATTCAAGTGAACGGGCGGAGATTCTACTCCAGAGTGTACCTGACTCGTATGATCAACTCATCATCAATCTGACAAACAATATCTTCACGGACCACCTAGTCTTCGATGAAGTTGCAGCTGCTGTATTAAAAGAAGAGAGCAGGCGCAGAAACAAGGAGGACAAGTTGGCAAGTTCGCAGCAAGCGGAAGCTTTGATGGTGAGAGGAAGATCAACGAAGCGTGGCTCAAGTGGGAGCCAAGGTCACGGTAGATTGAAGTCAAGGCCGCTAAAGAATTTCAGGTGTTATCACTATGGCAAGAAGGGACACGTCAAAAGAGACTGTCGACTTCTGAAGAAGAGCGGAAACCCTGAATCATCAAACGCTCAAGGGAACGTGGTAAGTATCTCCGATGACGCTGAAATTTTATACAGCGAGGCAACAACTTTTGAAGGCAGGAAAAAATTTGCCGATGTCTGGCTTATAGACTCGGGGGCAACATGGCATATGACTCCCCGGAGAGATTGGTTCCATCAATATGAATCTATCTCTGGTGGATCAGTGTACATGGGAGACGACCATGCCTTGGAGATTGTTGGGATAGGTACCGTCAAAATAAAAATGTTTGATGGTACAGTTCGTAGTATTCCGGAGGTACGGCACGTGAAAGGCCTGAAGAAAAATCTATTGTCCTGGGGACAATTAGATGGCAGCGGGTACAAGATGCATAGTCAAGATGGGATCATGAAGGCTACAAAAGGTGCACTTGTGGTTATGAAGGCAAAGAAGATCGGGGCAAATCTATGGATGCTTCAAGGAGAGACATATCAGGAAGCTGACGCATGTACTGCTGCAGCCAATAATGGAGAAGAATCGACAATGATGTGGCATCTTAAACTTGGTCACATGTCAGAACGAGGTTTGAAGATTCTCTCTGATCGGAAGCTACTTCCAGGGCTCAAGCAGGTAAATTTACCTTTCTGCGAGCATTGTGTTACAAGCAAGCAGAGTAGATTGAAGTTTGATAGGTCGGTCTCCAGAAGTAAATGCATCCTAGACTTGCTACATTCCGATGTGTGGGAGTCACCAGTTGTGTCCCTTGGAGGTGCAAAGTACTTTGTGTCCTTTATTGATGATTACTCCAGGAGATGCTGGGTGTACCCGATCAAGAATAAGTCCGATGTATTTTCGGTATTCAAGGTCTTCAAAGCAGTGGTGGAGCTTGAATCTAGAAATAAGATCAAGTGCATGAGGACTGACAATGGGACAGAGTACATGGACGGCGAGTTTCTTGCACTTTGCAAGCAAGAAGGTATCAAGAGACAGTTCACAACCACATACACTCCTCAGCAAAATGGAGTTGCAAAGCAGATGAACAGAACTCTCGTAGAAAAGATGAGAGCCATGATAAGGACTGCAAGATTACCCAACTCATTCTGGGTGGAAGCAGCCAAGGCCGCTTGTCACGTGGTAAATCGGTCTCCATTAACGGCAATTGAACTTAAAACACCGATGGAGATGTGGACTAGTAAGCCCACCAACTACTCTGATCTACATTCGTTTGGATGTTCTACGTATGTAATGTACACCGTCCTAGAAAGGAAGAAGAAAAAGTTGGATCCTAAATCTCGGAGGTGTATATTCTTGAGGAATGCTGACGGAGTAAAGGGGTATCGCCTGTGGGATCCCACTGCCCGCAAGGTTATTGTCAGCAGGGATGTGATCTTTAAAGAAGATCAACTACTACAAGGAGGTCGTGATGATAGCAGTTCAAGTGAAAATACTACAGTCATACAAGTCGATAGTAAATCAGAGGAGGAGAATTCAAGTTCTTCTGAAGAAGTACCCGAGCACAAGGATCAAGAACCATTTGAGATGGAGAACCAAGAAGTTCGCAGGTTGACCCGTGCGAAGAAGCCACCAGCCTGGCAGTCAGAGTATGTTACAGAGAGCAATGTTGCATACTGTCTTCTAACGGAGGATGGAGAGCCGTCAACTTTCCATGAAGCCACAAGCAGTTCAGATGCAGCTCTGTGGATGACAGCAATGCAAGAAGAAATTGAAGCTCTACATAAAAACAAGACATGGGATCTTGTTTCTATACCACAAAGAAGGAGAGCCATTGGTAACAAATGGGTCTACAAGATCAAGTGAGATGGTAATGATCAAGTGGAGAGGTATCGCGCTAGACTAGTGGTGAAAGGGTTCGCTCAGAAAGAAGGTGTTGACTTCAACGAAATATTCTCTCCTGTTGTTCGACTCACAACTATTCGAGTAGTCTTGGCGATGTGTGCTACGTTCGACCTACATCTGGAGCAGTTAGATGTGAAGACTGCATTTCTTCATGGAGAGCTTGAAGAAGA
This sequence comes from Geum urbanum, assembly GCA_946800695.1. Lineage (NCBI taxonomy): Eukaryota > Viridiplantae > Streptophyta > Magnoliopsida > Rosales > Rosaceae > Geum > Geum urbanum. The sequence goes on from OX327002.1 coordinate 62,566,879, forward strand.
AATATATATGCTCCAACCAGAAGGTTTTGCTTAATCAGGCAAGGAGAACTTGGTTTGCATGTTGAACAAATCTCTATACGGTCTCAAACAGGCGCCGAGATGTTGGTATAAGAGATTTGATTCCTTCATCATGAGCCTTAAGTACAACAGACTTTATGCAGATCCTTGTGCCTACTAAAAGAGATTTGGTAATGGTGACTTCATCATTCTGCTGTTGTACGTTGACGACATGTTGTTAGCAGGCCCCAACAATGATCGTATTAAAGACTTAAAGGCTCAATTGGCTAGGGAGTTTGAAATGAAGGACTTGGGACCAGTAAACAAGATTCTGGGGATGCAAATTCACCGAGACAGAGAAAGTAGGAAGGTTTGGCTGTCGCAGAAGAATTACTTGAAGAAAGTCTTAAGCCGCTTCAACATGCAAGACTGTAAACCAATCTCTACGGTTATCCTCAAGTATGTGTCCTAGCAATGAAGCGGAAAGGATGGAGATGTCTCGAGTGCCGTATGCATCAGCAGTGGGAAGCTTGATGTTCGCCATGATTTGTACACGACCGGACATTGCACAAGCAGTGGGAGCAGTTAGTCGGTACATGGAGAATCCTGGTAAGGAGCACTGGAACACTGTAAAAAGGATCCTGCGATATGTCAAGAGTACCTTGGATGCTGCATTATGTTACAGAGTATCAGAGTTTACCGTCAAAGGTTATGTTGACTTAGATTACGCAGGTGATCAAGAAAATAGTAAATCCACCACAGGGTATGTGTTCACTCTTGCTGGAGGTGCTGTAAGCTGGGTTTCAAAACTGCAGCCGCTCGTAACAACGTCTACGACAGAAGCAGAATATGTTGCAGCTACATAAGCCATCAAAGAGGCAATATGGTTACAAATATTGCTGGAGGAGCTCGAACGCAAGCAAGAGAAAATTACTCTGTTTTGCGATAGTCAGAGCGCTTTGCACCTTGCAAAGAATCCAGCATTTCATCCGAAAGCCAAACACACACGAGTTCAATATCACTTTGTTCGTGAGGTGGTGGAAGACGGATGTGTGGATATGCAGAAAATCCATACGAATGACAACCTAGCGGATGCTCTGACGAAGCCGATCAACGCGAACAAGTTCATTTGGTGTCGATCCTCTATTGGCCTAGCAGAAACGTAAGTAGCATGGAAATGGCAAGTGTAGGAAGGATGAAAGGATTCACAAAGTGGCTTTAAGTGGGAGAATGTTAAACTAAAGACCACTTTATGGTGTAGAGAATTCTAGAAGCTAGAAGTATAATCAAGATGAGAAGCATCTAGATGAAGCTTGATTATTCAAGCTTAAGAATGATGTTGGTGGTATGAGCTAGAGCAGAGTAAGAAGAGATGGAGTAGAACAATCAAGAAGAATCTAGAAAAGAAATGAAAAGAGGAGAAAATGATAGTTGGTGAAGGAAGAAGATTAATCAAGAAGCTTCAAGAAGAAAGAGAGGAGGTGGAACACCTCTATAAATAGAGGATTGGTGATCCTCTCTTGTGTGTGCATCATAACCAAGCTAGCATAATCCCCTCTTCCCTCTAGCCTCCCTTACGTAGAGTCCACCATATCATACACTCTAGTGTTAGTAAACTCCTCCAAGTGTGAGAGAGTTGTGTTTAGAGTAGTGTAGTATTCTTCTCTAGATTGAGAGAGAAGTGTCATCAACCTTGTAATTCTCTTTTTCTTCTAGTGAAATCCTCCTACTTGCCCGTGGTTTTTCCCCGATTCTTTTTAGGGTTTTACACGTAAATCCTTGTGTCTGCTCTTTTACATTTTCTTTGCACATCTCTGTTAGTATTGTATCATTAGTTGTACGATTAACATATTTATCCAATTAAGCAGATTAGCAACACCTACCACACCACACGCAAGACCACCAAGGAGGCTCTAACTTTACTCACCAGACCCACCCCATCCGGGCGCGCACGCGCCCATGGGGGGCGCGCCCGAACATACGAATCACACACCAGCAAGCACACCAAGTCCCACATCGAAGAACACCACCAGGTCCCAAACTCAACCACCTATATATATCAGGTATTTATTACAGGTAAGATCACTCCATTGAATCTCAACACAACACGTTGGACTCAATCTCACTCATTCATACCCCAGCTTACTTGTTCGCACGTTCGCTTGACTGTTATATCCAATACATCATCTGACTTAGGCATCGGAGCGTTGAAGGCGGGCCACCCCGTCTCGACCCCTGACCGTCTATTCGTTGTTGTATTCCTCTAACAGCCGCTCGCGAACACACCCGATCACCCGAAGGAAGAAGAAGCGCACGACAGGAGAGTCACCCGCCCGACAGGAGAGTTATCCGCCCGACAAGAGAAGCTCGCACGCACGAAGAGAGAGCGCGCCCGCCCATCCGAACAGCCCCACCGTTCGGACGCACCAGGAGGGAGAGAAGAGTTCGTGGAAGCTTATTCGTGTTGCTTCCGCCCCTTTACGCCCCCGCGCGTAAATCGGTGGAAACATCTGGCGCCGTCTGTGGGAAACTTACAAATTGCAAACCTCGTGTAAACACCATCGAAACCAAAGGTCCACATGCTCAACCCGGTGACTAACGGCAGCAACACGCCCGACGGGGAGACTCCGCCGGACTCACAGGAGCGGAATGTACGGGCGACCAACGAGAACAACGACGACGGGCGCATCAGCGGCATGGTCCAGGAATTGCGGGAGGCGGCGCTCGAGAGAGCAGAGGAGCGCCAGATCCACCAAAGGCTGGAGGAACGACTGGAGGCGCTCATTAACCAGCAGATGGAGCAGCATGAGGGAACCCAGGAGACCGCCAGCGAGGAGCGACACCCGCTCGACAGGACCAACGCTCGAGCGCCCTCACCTGTGGAGGAGTCGGCACCCCCGACGAACAACGATCTGATCCTGCAGAGGATGGAGAAGCTGGTGGAAGAAGTTTCGCGCTTGCGCAAGGATCAGAGCTGGCCGGTCAGGGCGGGACGTTCGCTCCCCAGGTCAGCCCGTTCTCGGCGCGCATACTGGAGAAGGGAAGGGATCCCCACGCCAAGATAACGAAGATTGCTCGGTTCGACGGGAGCGGGGATCCACGAGCGCACGTAGACGAGTTTCGGTCCACCACGGACGGGACCCGATATTCGGACCCAACCTTGTGTTTCCTGTTCCAGGAAACACTGGCGGAGGAGGCACGGTGCTGGTTCTACGAGATCCCGCCAGGATCCATCCACTCATTCCTCGAGCTGGCGGAGAGTTTCCAGAAGCGCTATCGGCTCCAGGGGAAGTACAACACCACGGGCATCCTCCTCAAGGTCCACCAGGGGATGGACGAGAGCCTGTCGAGCTACATCAACCGGTGGAGGACGCTCGCAAGCACATGCAGGGACCTTGACAAGCGAGTGGCCAAGGTCGCCCTGATGGACAACCTGCTCGCCACTCCATTCGTAGAGAAACTTGTGAGGAATGAGCATCTCGACTACGACGAGATTATGGATCTGGTTGTGCAGAAGGCGTTGGTGGAAACGCGGGTGTACGGAGCCACCTCCGAACCTAGCTCCACCAGACCTGAGGCAACAGGCGCTCAGCCGCGACAGCTGGCGGACGACGAAAGGCCAACCGGGGCTTCAAGAGGAACCGGGACACATACATGCAGAACTACCAGAGGCCTTTCTTCCGTGGACATCAGGGCAACTACAACCAGGCGCGGGGGCAAGCACCACGTTACCAGCCAGCGGTGCAGGAAGTCTTCACGATCGACGGGCAGTCACCCGAGCACCTGCTTCGCCTGCATCGACACCGAATACCGCCACCAAACAACATGACGAAAGTGGGGGTTCCAACTGGCCAGCTCCCGGACGTATGGTGCGAATTCCACAACGCCGCCACCCACCATACCAACAGCTGCATTATGCTGAAGAAGGTCCTCGAAGACATGAAGGACAAAAAGACAACCCTTCCCAGGGCGGGAGGACAACAGTGCCAGACGGGCGCCAGGACCCGTGGGACTATCAACACAATATCCGGGGGCAAGCGCAAGAGGGCATCCCCGCCCGATCATCCGAGCAGGGATGTGCTGGCGATCGGGGCGGGGAGAACGCCCAAGGCAGGAAGGAAGGAAGCGCCCACCATCAGCTTCACAGCAAAGGACGTGGAAGAAAACCCGAAGGACAGCACCCTACCGTTCGTGATCGACGCGATCATTGACCAATTCCTTGTGAGGAGGGTGCTGGTCGACAGCGGGGCGTCCGTGAGCATAATCTACTTCGACGCATACACGGCGCTCGGACGACCCGCCAGCAGGATGACGCAGGACCATGAATGCATCGCCAGCTTCACGGGCGAGACGTCGTATCCCATCGGTAGCGACAATCTTCGGGTCGAGATTGGCGCGCTTGACTCCCCGCACAGCGAGATCCGGACGGACTTCATCGTCATGAACACCCCCTCCCCCTACAACGCCATACTCGGGAGGCCAGGGATCTGCAAACTAAAACTGATCATCGCGGGGCACCTGCTCTTGGGAAGATTCCCAACCGAGCATGGGATCGGGCACGTTCGGGGATACAATCGCGAGGAAGCCACGGAGACTCGGGGCAGGCAGAAGGTTCTCACCTTGGGACCCACGGATCGACGAGCGCGATCCACACACGAGCGGCGCAGGACCACACTTCAGCACATTCAAATCCCAACCTATCCAACTGGGGGGACTGGGAAACAATCTAACGGAAGGGGACACCCCGCCCATGGAGCGTCCAACATTTGGGGAAGTACTTGTTACTGATTATATTGATTATATTGTACTTTTGTTGAACTCTCTCCGTTAGTTCACGTTCGTACGCCCGTTTGCCCTTGACCCGCCCGCCCATACACTCGGGGGACTGGGGATAGGCTACTCGCGTAAATGTAACACTTGGTTGAAACCCACAGCCATTCAAAGCAGGGGAATGGGCGCGCGCACATTGGCGCGAGCTATTCAAAAAAAAGATGCCCAAAAAAAAAAAATCAATCAAGGCACACAAACGGAAGAAAGGGAAGTTTCATTCAGTTGTCCAAAATTACAAGACCTACTCTATTACAACAAGGAAAAGCTACTCTACTCCGCCCCCGTATCTACATCCAGCTCCTCCCCCTCATCCGATGACGCCGCCACCTCAGCTTCCGCCTGCTCGCCTGGCTCCACCCGCATGACCACCGGGTCCAGCTCTGCCTCGGCACGTTCCCTGGAAAACCCCGCCACCCTCTCGTACGCAGGAACCCCGGCGCCCATCAGCCTCTCAACTTCAGACTCCAGGAACGCCTCCCGGGCGGCTGCTTCAGCACGCACGCGCTTTAGCTCACCGCGCAGACACTCCGCCTCGGCCACGGCCTTGTCCCTGTCAACCTTGGCCAGAGTTTCACAGGCAGCAGCTTCTTCCGCCCGGACGTTCGCCTCGTCCACACGAGCCACGTACCGACGCGCCAGGTCATTGGCCTTATCCGCCCTGGCCACCAACCCCTCCACCACCCTCCGGTGCTCCAGCGCGCCAGCCCTGAGGCGTGCAAGTTCCGCAATCTCCGGCGAGCGGTAGCGGAAGACCTGCTGCATCAGACGAGCACAAGAACCAAAGACCTCATCCAGCTCATCAGCATGGGCCTCCTCCACCGGAGGCAGCGCGGCCGCGAGCGCAGCAGCATCATCCGCCAGCGATCGGCGCACCTCATCCACAACATCGTCACCCGACCCAGGAGCAGGGCCGGGAGAGGAGTCTCCCGTCCGCGCCCTCTTCCGCGCACGTTCCCCACTTTTCCCGTGCGGGGGAGACTTTGGCGCACCCAAGCCCAGAGGAGGAGGATCTGGAAAGCAAGAGTATTGTTGGGGACTGGGAGGTCGACTTGAAACAATCACCCGACTTGGAGACGGCACCATGATAGACACACGCCTCGGCGGCGAAAACGCAAGAACAACCTCCCGCTTGTCCGCGCCACCACCGCGCACGACTAGCTGTTGATCACGTTCTACCTGAACCTGCGTCTCGGCTCCAGCAACATCGCCTGCCGGCAGGAGAGGAACATCCGCTTGTGGCACTTGGGCGGGTAGAGAAGGGGCACCCACATCGCCCACTGGCTGCGCACGTTGGGCCTCATCCTCTACAACAGGCAGCCCACCACCATCATCCGCCACACCGAGGGCCTTCGCCCCAGCACTCCGCAATCTGAGCATTCGACGCCTGGCCTTTTCATCCATCTTCTTCGCTGCAAACGCACGCGCAGAAAGGTTAGCCAACAGATACAACACTTCAAACAATTCTTCTATTCCTACTTCTTGTTGGACACTACACTACTGGCACGCTCGCGCCCGCTGGGCACTCGCCCGTGCCAGGCGCACACGGACTAGGGGACTTTCGCCCGTATACACTCACGAACGAAGGACGCAACACTTTGCAGCAGCCAGAAACACCAAAAACACCAGAAACCCACCACACACCGCCCAACACAGATCAAACCCACCCCACCTCAAAAACAAGCCCTGCTCTTAAGGAAAACAAGCAAAAACCCAGAAAAACCCAAACAGCCCAGAAACACAGAAAACCAAGCAAGGGAAGAAACGCAGCCACACCAAGGCCGAGGGCCTTACCAGGTTGGAATGGTACAACGGGATACAAGCGCCGAGCACGGTTTCCGGCAACGGAGGATACAAATACAGCAAAGCTCGAGGAGGCAGATCGCAAGTGATTTCGGCAGAGTTTCTTGTAAATAATGGAAGTATTGGAACAAGCAAACCACACCCCTATTTATGCTAATCGACCGACGTCAGCCAGCCATCGCCAGCCGTCCATCCTATCACACCCACCGTCGGATTGGGACGCGTGGCACAACCCGGTTCACTTGCCCTTCTCAGTAACCGTACCAACCCATCATCTTCCCGCCTTAAATCAACCCTAGCATAGCCTCCAACGGTTCAACGTGGCACCCATGCACCACTCCCACGCGCGTGACGCCTGCCCTTCAGGCAATCATGACGACGGCAGCATTTGATGCCTGGCCCACGCCGGCATTAAACATGACGGTTAGCATTTATTTCACCGATCCCCAAGGAGAAGTCAAACGGACTGTCACCTCAACCGTTTCATCATCAGCACACCAACAAATCCAAGGCAAGTCACACCTCTCGCGCACGACCAAACGAGGTAAAACACCATCGTGCACCCATCGGTAAGAACGGGCAACACGGTTTACGCGGCAACAGGCCTGGCGCGTAAAAATTCGATGGGCACCACTGGCGTTGGGTTCTCCCCGTACACACTGGCTCGGCCCTGGCAGGTTGCAGGCGCTGATACTGACGGGCGATGGGTGTAGGGTACGTCCCCTCCATACGCAAAGATACAGGTTGCCTATACGAAAAGGCAAGGGGCCCGTCCTCCCCTTGCAGTCCCTGGAACCAACGGGCGACGGGTGTGGGGTACGTCCCCTCCGTTCGCACAAGTGCAGGTCAGATCAAGCACCAGAGGCATGAGGCTCGCCCTCTCTCTGGGTGTCCCAAAAATGATGGGCGGCAACAGGCATGGGGTTCGTCCCCTCTCTTGCGCGCGCCATGGGTGGCACGGGCGTGGGGTTCTTCCCCTCCGTACGCCGCCATATTCCAACGCAGAGGCATGGGGTTCGTCCCCTCTCTGGCGGTTTCACAGCTCGATGGGCGCCACGGGCGTGGGGTTCTTCCCCTCCGTGCGACGGCTCATTCCTAGCAGAGGCATGGGATACGTCCCCTCTCCTGACGAAACAACATCGGTTTACGCGACAACAGGCATGGGGTCCGTCCCCTCTTTGCGTGCTAAACACGACAGGCGACCACGGGCGTGGGGTTCTTCCCCTCCGTACGCCTACCTAAGCCCTAGTAGGGACATGAGGTTCGCCCCCCCCCTATAGGCCACGGACACGACGCGGGTGTGGGGTGCGCCCCTCCTCGACGATCGCAAAATACAAGCCGAATTAGCGGGGCTAAGCTCGATGGGCGGCACGGGTGTGGGGTTCTTCCCCTCCGTGGGCGTAACGTTAACGATCGATTCTCCGACTCGGGTTCCAGCTGGGGGGTGTGGGGTCCGTCCTTTCCTCCTAAGGGCCCGAGACCGATGAGCGTAGACCGGGTGTGAGGTCCGCCCTCTCGAGGCGCAAAATTTTCCCGGGTTAGGCGGCAGAGGCCTCTGCGCGCGCTAAGGCAGATGGGCGACACGAGTACGTGATCGTGGGCGCCGCAACACTTGTAGGTCGCGGTTCTGATCGACCCGTTGACGCTACCGCATGCGCGACGGCATCCCCGTTGACGTACGGCGTGCGCAGTGTATCCCATAACTGGCGTACGGACAACATTTTTGCATACACACACCTCATGCCATACATTCACGCATCATACCATACATATACATCTATATATCTATATACATATTTATCTATATATCTATATATTTACTTACCTATCTACCTATTTGCCCATATGTTTGTATATATGTTACACCATGAATGTCTCCAAAAACCCACCCCATCTGGGCGCGCGGCTCCCAAGCATATATAAGTCGTGCTTGGAGGCCGGGCCTATAGGTACACCAACGCACCACCAGGAGAAGAGGCAACAAAACCACGGGCGCGCGGGTCCTAAACTAGCAAGACCAGTTTGGACGCCGGGCCCAGAACACGAACAGGTATACGCTCGGACACCCAGGTCCCGCTCCGTCATACGAGCCCCTTTCTTGACCGGAGAGTTGGGGGACTTGGGGGGTCACAGGATCATGACCACTGCTCAAACCGGATAAGTATTCTTGTTAATCGCACACCCTTTTTCAACTCCCCAGTCAAGAAAGTGCTCTTTGACTTGGGGACTTGGGGGACTTGTTAGTATTGTATCATTAGTTGTACGATTAACATATTTATCCAATTAAGCAGATTAGCAACACCTACCACACCACACGCAAGATCACCAAGGAGGCTCCAACTTTACTCACCAGACCACCAAGGGGGCGCGCCCGAACATACGAATCACACACCAGCAAGCACACCAAGTCCCACATCGAAGAACACCACCAGGTCCCAAACTCAACCACCTATATATATCAGGTATTTATTACAGGTAAGATCACTCCATTGAATCTCAACACAACACGTTGGACTCAATCTCACTCATTCATACCCCAGCTTACTTGTTCGCACGTTCGCTTGACTGTTATATCCAATACATCATCTGACTTAGGCATCGGAGCGTTGAAGGCGGGTCACCCCGTCTCGACCCCTGACCGTCTATTCGTTGTTGTATTCCTCTAACAGCCGCTCGCGAACACACCCGATCACCCGAAGGAAGAATAAGCGCACGACAGGAGAGTCACCCGCCCGACAGGAGAGTTATCCGCCCGACAAGAGAAGCCCGCACGCACGAAGAGAGAGCCCGCACGCACGAAGAGAGAGCGCGCCCGCCCATCCGAACAGCCCCACCGTTCGGACGCACCAGGAGGGAGAGAGGAGTTCGTGGAAGCTTATTCGTGTTGCTTCCGCCCCTTTACGCCCCCGCGCGTAAATCGGTGGAAACAATCTCAATTGTGTATAACTTCCTCACGTAGCTCCTAACAGTTTTCATAGGTTGGGGGCTGTAGAGGTATACTCTTGGTTCTTTCCGTACCAGACATAGTATTCAGATTTACAGTTATTCAAGTTGGACTGACATGTAGCATGGAAAAGTTCCTCATCTAGTCAATCTGTATACACTCTTGGCAATTGTATACAGGAAGATCATGTACGTTGTAATCTCATTATTGGTTCTCAGGCCATGGACAAATCATAATAAGTGAGTAGAACTTTAGGTGAGACTCTCCATGAGACTTGTAGGTAAACAATGTGAGACAATGCATATACATTTAGGGCAAAACCATGATGCCTCATGAGATGCCATGCATATCCATTAAAGCAGCAACCTCTATGGAGAAACCAGACAAATCTTCTAGGTTATTAATATGCAACTTCTATGTATGGTTACATCCAATGAATGCACATGCTTAAGCTTGCATGATAAGATTCTTAAGTAATCCAAGATTAGTGCAATTCTTTACGCGCTATAGATAGATCGAGTTTAATTCTTGAAAGGCGGGCGATGAACTATAGTAGAAAACAGCAGCCTGTTTTATTGTTATATGACCAACTGTATATATGGTCCATTCAATAATGCCTGCAGAAGTACAGATATTGATCTCTCTTCTACAGCTCGTTGCTGCATAATTTAGAGAAGTTTTTATGGTCATATGTTTTTCATGGACATTGAATTGAGCTCTATAAAGGTCAAAGGAATCATAATAGAAAGATCTATATGCCTAAATTAGGCTGGTTCAGCACGTTTAAAAGTGATAGAGGGGTGAATTACATGTACGTTCACTGTCCATTAATTTGTACATACAGTTCACTGACTCACTGTAGTCATCTGATTACGGATTCCATTGGTTGCAGAAGTTAACCTCCTAATAATTCTTATTTTAAGTCCCTCAGTGATAAACTCGGTAGTTTTTACAGCAGGTATCTATACAAAAGCATACGCATGAAGATACTCGGATATATGAACTATCAAGTTTGTTGTTGTCTAGCTTATAGAAAGAAACTAGCTAGTGTATATGCCCATGAGTATACACATATAGATATAATTTTCGGCTAGCTGTATACTTAAGTCGTGAAAAACAAAATGGAACTACGACGAACCCTAATTGAATACCCAGAAGACCTACAGAATAGTATATATATGAATATGATATATGATGGCGGTCTGTATATGTGGAGTTAATTAAGTCCATAATAAAAGATATCTTATGAATATGATGGCGGCCGGCATATTCCCAACTTGTGAGCTGGTACGTAGCAAGACTAAAGAAATTAACTAGCCATGTCAGTTCATCAATTTGATCGATCTCCAAACCCTAGATGGCTAGATACATTAGCGCAGCATTCACCACATGCATAAGTTTAAAATTTAAACCCTAATTATTAAAAAAAAGACTCAAGTATTAAAGGATTCGAAAAGAATTAAAGAGCAATGAAGAGCCATCCATGTGCATGATTTGAATATATTTGTTCTTACTGTCTATCACTAGTTGCTCGACCCACTACAGTACTACTTACAGCTGATAGAAAGCTTATATGGCCGTGTTCTGCTTGGTGTTTCGTAGTTTGCTTGAGGCGCGCGCGAAGGTCTTCGCTTCTTATATGGTCGGTTGACTTGTTGGTTTCCGTCATAGTCAGATGCTGTCTACTGAAGAGTTATACATTTTCCTGATTTGGCTGACCAAATGGTCAAATTCACGATTAGAACAGTAGTAAAGAACCCAGAAGTATAGATGTGCTTATCAGCTAGTGAATCTGCGCGCACGTACTATAATGCAATATATGTGCTAATTCCTTTTGGATATACACAGAAACAGTTTTAAGTTAACCAGCAAAACTGCAAAGTCGATCACAAGGAAACAGACTATTTGATAAAGTTGAAGAGTGTATATATTCATAACTATTTACATCAAGTCCATATACACTTTTATGAAAAGCTCATATATAATTCCATATTAAAAGTGGATGATAATGCAATCATTGCAATGCAAACTTTATATAAGCTTGTTGATAACATACAAAGATGAAGTCGACCCGGAAAAGAATTCTTGCTTCCTAGCTAATTTTGCTTTATTTATCTATACATGTTTCTTGATAACAAGAATTCTACTCCGATCCCAGCCTATGGGTTTTTATTCAACAAATACAAAGAATTAATGAATTAAATAATGATCAAGTATCACGGATCAATTACAAGAAATTAATTGTTACTTCAACAATTAATTAAAGAATTCAGAATTATATTTGTGTAATATTAATTATAGAGCGAAGACCCGGTATCCAGTGTATCAAATTGTCTTTGTCCAGGAGCGCATATAGCATTTTCCATGAGGAGACCTAGCAAGCCGTAGCCTCTTCTCTTCAGAGAGGAGTTTTGCAAACCTGCAAATAGTTACAATGAAATTTTCTGTTTATACAATGACATACATATAAATCTGACAAATTACGTATGAAAGAAGTACAATACAGTAGAATCTCGATTTAATAATACTCTACATAGGAATAACATTTTTATAGTGATAAAAAATATCAGTCTCAACACGGGACAAGCCATAAATATATAGGAACAACCTCGATCCACGTTGTAATAAGTTATAAACTTTTTTGATCCCATATGTATAAAGTAACCTTCATAAAGTAATAACTGCTAGTATTACAAAAATATAATGTGATTTATGAAGAAATAAAATATATTTTATTATATTTTAATACAATAATTTATATTTTATTATGAATTTATCACGTATTAGAGTTTGAGAATATGTACTAATTCGTATTTAATTATGCTTTATAGTTGGAATAGTTATTATCACAATTAAACAAGTTATTTAATATTTTTTATTTAATTATGCTTGATTTTTTACCAAATCTTTATTTAAGAATAGCCTCTTTATAAGAATAGTTTATGCCAGTCTCAACAATATGACTGTATAGAGGTTCTACTATATGCGATAACTATTGGAGGTTGATACAATCAATATGTTGGATTTATGTATGTACTAATTAATATACCTTATAAGAGCCTCTTCGTTGGTCTCATGATTACTGGCCTCAAATCTGCCATTCTCCAAGTTAACCCTAGACACTGGCTTCTTCAATAGGCCCTCTCCAACTTTTAAGAGACCGTTCAAATTTGTATCCGTAGCTATATCAACCGATGCTAGTTGACCGGTTAATGTGTCATCCTGCATATATAATTCCATTAATCAATTAGATCTATCTTTGTAAATTAAAAAATTATACCGTTGAAAAATTATCATTAATTTAGAAGAATATATATAGTCATTGAGTACCTGAATTCGAAGATAATTTTTCTCCGAGTGAAGGGCTTGGAAAACTTCAGAAAGGTGCAGATCGACCATATCGGCACTTGCATGAGTGTAAATGTTAATGATTGGGGTTGAACCACCACTGGTTAACCAATTTAAGATTCCCCATTTAGCTGCAGCCGGTGCATTGTACTTTAATTCAGTTTTTGGTGAGCCAGTTCCTAAGGATATGACCAAAAACCGTCCATAGTCCATGGGTTTTATAGGGAAAAAGTCCGAGCTACCCTTGGTTATTTCCTTTGTCACTTCACCAATAGCCACTAGAGTCTGAAATAAGAGCAAATGTACGTAGTTAGGGATATATTCTTGCAGGGGCGGATCTAGCATTTTCAGCATAGGACTCAATTCCCACCCACAATGTTGGTGAAGAAAAAATAACTATATACTACAGGGAAAAAAAAGGATAAAAAAATATATTGGGGAAACGAAATTAATACAAGTGCAACTATAGGCCAAGAATTTTGTTCTATATATTCAACAAAAGATACAATTTGTATCAAAAAAATACAATTGAATTAATACTAAACAATATTGATTTCTAGCTGGTGTACTTTTTTTTGGTAATACTTGATTAACAGTATTAATATATGATAGCAGGCTACAGAGAATACAACAAAATTTGGTCCTTAGTGAACATTAAACTAGAGAATTGATAGATGGTACAATCCAAAATAACAAATCGATCAAAAGAAAACAAAAATTTTCATGTACGATTGAAGAACCAGGCTAAGAAAGAAGCAATGAAACCCAAATTAAAAGACTGAATGCATCAAATCTCATCTACTTTGGTCTCAAAAATGACTGAATTTCTTTTATATTCCTGGGGTTATATTTAGTTAGTTTCGCTTCATTTTACATAAGTTATTTTTAAAATTTCTCTTCATAGTGTAGTTTCTTTATGTTGCAAATGGTGAGCTATGCCGATCTTTTTTGGGGTATAAATATGCATTGAATTGAAGGAGTAAGACATCTTGGTAATAAAAGGTGCTCTTGTACTGTAAATTTTTTATCTTCTATCATGATAAATTCAAGTTCCACCCGTTATGAATTCCTGGATTTGCCCCTATGTTGCTTATCTATCGAAAACATATAATAAATTTCTCCTAGAACTTACCGGATTATTTGCTGCCACACCACCATCTATAAGGTTAAACTCTCTTACTTCCCCCTCGGAGTTTTCGGTTGTAAAATAATGAGCTGGAAAATAAGTTGGTGCTGCTGAAGTTGCGATGCTTATGTCTGAGAGCAAAGCATCAAAGCATGGCTTATTTTTCACCTGATGACCACGTATGGAATAAAAACATATGCATGTTAGATATCATTACTTTTCAGAAAGCGTATGGAAACTACCAATATTCTTGTACAGAAACAATTAAGAAAATATGATCGAACCTCGAAGCTAGAAAATATTGTTGGCTGGAGATTCTTTATGTCAAAGGTAGGAATGACAACATTAGTCAGTGTCTCATGCAGTTTCTTTTCACCAATTTTTTCTCTAATCAAGCTATGTAGATACTTTCCATCGTACTTTGGTCCTACTAGAGATCTGATGATGCTTCTGAGATGAGGAAACAACCACCATCTGTCCAGGGTTTCACAAATTAAGTCAGAGCTACATTATATATATAACTTATAATAGAAAAACATTATTTCCATAAATAAACGAATTTAATTTAGTATTATCATGCTTGTAATTAATAAGCATGCATTAATTATTGCAATTCTTACGTCTTCTGGGGGAATATTTTGGGGCCATGATTGAGGTAGAAGTCCTTAATATCTTTGGCTGCAAACAACGGTCGATTATTCTCATCCGGGGTTGTGAGCATGGCAGTCACAAGTCCTCCTGTGCTTGTCCCTGAAATGACATCAAAGTAGTCCGCGAGTCTTGCATCTTCGCCATCCAACTTCTGCAAAATGACCAACAACATTAGTACTAGATAAATATAAAACATATATATATATATAAATAGGCTAGGCCGCTAGGAATTTGGGACTAGCATTTGCATGATCGATCAAAGTACAGATAAAGCAGCAATGCAGCAGTAATATTTTGATACAATTGTTTAATTACTTGTCAACCGTACGTGCTCTAATATATGCAAGCGATCATTTTAGCATTACTCATGTGATCGCGGCAAATGTCGTTGGACACTTAACACGAAAACTCTAAACAACAAATGCAAATATATGCAAATGCAGAAATAACCCTAGTTTGGCACAAAATGACCAAATGAAGCACCATAATCTACCTGTAGCTCAGATTCAAGGAAAGCGAGGATGGCTCCCGGGATAAGCCCTCTTATTCCACCCCCATCAATGCTTAGAACAGTGATTAGGTTTCCGAAAGTTGGTGGCTGTAGTGGGATGCTTTTGGTTCTTTCCATGCGACTAATTGAGAGAGTTTTAACCCTAGCTTTTGGTGTAGCTATAAGAGAAAGCAGATGACAATAGAGAGAGAGAGAGAGAGAGAGAGAGAGAGAGAGAGAGCTAGTCTGATGATCGAATTCACTTAAGGAGAAAGGCTTTAGGGTTTGTGTTCCTTGTTGAATTCCAATTTGAGATATCAAGTTTGGTATTTATAGATATCAGCAAAACTCATATTTCTAGAATTGAATAAACCAAATTATTGAAACACGTACGTTCGTTCCTCCCAGAGTGTTTGAATAAGTACGTATAGAATGAATGCTTGCCTGCAAAAACTTTGACCCGGTTTCTAGTTTCTACAATTTCATGGATATTGTTCAAGTTGGACCGACTGTATAACAGTATAAGCATATACGATGCCTACAAAGTTCATATCTAATCAACCATGCATGCATGCCCTCTTTACTATAGCATGGATGTACACATAAACACATTGTTTTTCCCCTACATCATGGACCACTTCTGCAAATGAACGAATTGCAGAACAGTAGGTACGTACGTGAGACTCTTTAGAATTGTAGGTAAGACTGATGATTAGCTGAAGCATAGAAGCCTAGCAATTTAAATGAGACAGCTGAGTTAGGCCTAACCACAGCTCTTAAACTGACCTAGTTCTAAAGTAAAAACTTTATCCATAAGCCAGTGCGCCCTTGAATTATAAATTAATTTCAAGTTGTCTTATTGTACCCTAGCTAACATACAATGAAGGCAATAGTATAATGAAACGGATGCTGCACAAATTCAAGGATGTTCAGTCAAAATCAAGTTTTTTACACGGTATAAAACAATTTGATTCGCGTAAGGCGGCGCTGATGCGATGAATCAACGATGGCAAGGAGGCTGAGAAAGATCAAAAACCTACAAGTACAGTACAAAGGACTTGAAATATAAAACTGATATGGTCTACCATTCAACTGATATGGCTGTGTATAACTCTTACATTGACAATGACAAACATATGGTACATCAAGCTATTAAATCTTTCATAATTCAACAATTATATTCGATCTATTTCCGCATGTGCTTTCTTTTTCGAAGATTTAGTGTGTTAACTTTGTTGTCCACTTTGTTATATCAGCTTCAAGTTCACTCTAATCATTTGGATCTCATCAACAAGACGTACACCAGCAATTTCTATATATCAGAGTGTAAAAACTGAAATGTACTACCAATTTTGTAAGAAGACATAACTTAGAAAACTCGATCGATCTGCAGCTGGTCAAAACAAACCCCAAGACGTAACCAGGTATTGAAGAACATGTTTTTGATTACCAGAACGTCATCGTTCTAATCAGCTTAATTTAAAGTCTCAAGTCTTAATCAATGTATTAATTTACAGTACAGAATCAGTTTTTCTCTGGTATGCATAGTCAAGCTATGATTAAACTTTAAATTTTTGACATATTCAAGCTTTATTTAGGTAGATCTACGTGTGATCTTGTTCAAAGAAACAAACATTAATCACGTACAGCTGGCATCTCTTACGCCAAAGTTCTCAATCCCATGCCAATTGTTCATGATCAGAACAGAAAATTCCTCAGCTCGATCGATCTAGCTTGGAGCATAAACTAGTTGCAGCCCCTGTAGAGTTCGAATGTTTTCAGTATAACTGCAGCAGATTCTCGTCTGTACAAGAAGTACATATACAGCAGTTGTAGATCTACAACTTTTCTTCTTACTGTTTAATTAATTTGAAGAAAGAACAAGAAGTAGCTAGCACACCTGTAGGTACGTAACAAATCATTCACGTTTGTAGGATACGTAAAAAAGTAAAAAACAGCAGTAGATCTAGAGCTTATCTTCCTACAACATGTACAAGACGTACAGCAGATCATTCACGTCTGTACAAGATGGCGAACAAGTCGTGCTCCAAAGCTTTTGAGCTTTTCTTCCTAAACTGTACGTATCGAAGCACAAGGATTAGCACGCATCAGGTTTTCCCAGTGGAAACCCAGTTCCAATATAATTGGGCTACAACTAGATCTCTAGCCCAAAAAAACATAGCCCAGCCCATTGTTCGACCAAGGACTCGAAGTTCGAATATCCATCCACAAAATTCTTCTGTACACCTCCCGTACATATCGCGGAATTTCCTCCCGCCATGGAAAAGCCTCCTCTTCTTTCCTTCCTCCCCAAACAAACCTTCCTTAGAAATTTACAATATTCTCACTTGCATTCATTTATCTAATTCCTAATTTTTTAACCAAAAATAAATAAATAAATGATGCTCCGTCTCTGTTACAGAAGCCGTCGCTACCGCTATTATCTCTTCCCTCATCACCGCCGTCACCCACGTCTCTTCTCCTCCACCTCCGCTTCCAGAAACCCAATCGAGGCCCCAAACAATCTCAACAATGCCAACCACCACCACTAGCCCTCGGCCCCTCCGCCGTCATCTCCATCGCTGATTCGGACGACAAGTCGTTCGATCCGCTCTACGACGGCGTCCAGCGCGCGGCGCGGCGATCGGCCGAGTCGTGCCGGAGGATTGTCCACCACGCGAGGCAGACCGGCGTCACCGCCTCCGTGCTGTGGCACTCTCTCAGGTCGGTGCTGTCGTCAGCAAACCACGAGGTTCGTTCGGGTTTCCAGCTAAGGGTTGCGGCGCTGCTCGCCGATATTTCGGCGGCCAATGACAGCCGTAAGGCCGCCATTGTCGGGGCAGGAGGTGGCGCCGTCGTGGATTGGCTACTCGAGTCGGTAGCAGTCCCCAGGGATGGGTCCCGGACTCAGGCGGAGTCCGCCAGAGCGCTTGCCTTCTTGATCGCTGACCCTAATGTCTCCGCCGCCGTGCTCGGCAGACCTAACGCCGTTCCTAATCTCTTGAGGTTTATCTATTCGTGCCAGCCTAAGCAATCCAACACGGTGAGGTTTATCAATTCCTAATCTTTTGGTTTATCTGAAATATTTCTGTGAACAATGTGTTTGGGGCAATCAATTTTGCTGAAGTATGAGAGTAAATTTGTACTGAAGTTAAGTTAATGCAGATGTTCTGCATTCTTTTTTTTGTTTTTATAACAAGATTATAGCATTTGATATTGTGGTAACCATAATTGCATTACTATGGGAGCAGCACTCGAGATGTAGTTCGCTTGAGGTTTCTGGTTCCTTGAGAGGCGGGAGCATGCTTGTAGCTGCCATAATGGACATTGTCACCTCCAATTGTGATAGTTTAGAAAAGGTGTCCTTTAAGCCCTTGTTGCCGGGTAATGTGGAAACACAGGTCATAGCAGCTGCACTTGAAGTTATTGAAGAAGGTGGCATGTGTTTGGATGATTCTAACGGAAATGAAGGGGACAAAGATGGGGATAATGGAATGAAGGGTATTGGTATAAAAGTTCTTGGGGGTACATCAGTTTTAGGATTATCAAGAACTGGGGAATTCTGATAACAGTAGTTTAGAATCAGTGAGGGTCCGTAACCAAAATCTTCTGCTGCAAAATAAGCATGAGAGTTCTCTGGCAAAAACTAACAGGTCTTCATCTGTGGTTCCTGGGCTCTGGGATGATTTGACTTGTCAGCATGTTGCAGTTCCATTTGCTGCATGGGCATTGGCAAACTGGGCGATTGCATCAGATGAGAATCGATCACTCATCCAGGAACTGGATTCCAATGGAAATGCTGTAATGACTGCTTTAATGGCACCTGAAAGATCCGTAAGATGGCACCGTAGTTTGGTGGCTTGCTTTCTTTTAGAGGATGACAAGTTACCCCTGAATGGTTCTGTTTCTGATTGGAGTTCCGGTCTTCTTTCTACTGCTTCATAAGCAACTAAGAACAAAGACATTTCTTTGGCTCAGGTGGCTTTGTCAACATTCTTGGTTTCTGTTGAGAAAAGCCCTGAAGCACGGAAGATAGTGATGGAGAAGGGTCTTTATTTGATAAGAGACACTGCTAAGCTGACAACGAAGCATAAGAATGTGCAGGAAACATTGGCAAAGGCATTAGAGTTGCTTTGTACTGGAGATTTGCGTTTATCCCTTCAAGATGGTCAAAAGTGGTCTGGTGTATTGCTTCCATGGGTTTTTGGGCCATCTTCTTCTGGTACCATACGTGTTTCAGCGATAAAAATCCTTTCTTGTATTCTTGATGACTATGGACCCTATTCTGTACCAATTTCCCAGGGGTGGCTGGCTGTACTGCTAACTGAAATTTTGGGGTCCAGCAAGGGATCATCAGTTAAAGGAACTACCCAGCCTAAATCTGACAAATTTAAGGTCAGGATCCTTTTTTCCCTTCACCTTATTCTCTTCAAACATTACAATTCTATGTCTAATCTTTTATGTAGGCTCAATCATTTCAAGTATCATTATACCTACTTTTCTCTGTGTTAAAATGTATATGGATTTCTTCCAGTATTCTTGAAGCGAAATACTATTTTGCAGACTCAAATTGATCAGTCAAACATTTTATCTGTGACAGACTGCTAATCAGTTGGTGACAGCTGTTGTTAATCTAGCAGTGAAGCAGCTCGGAATGACCACTGATTCCATTAATACTTCTCCACTGGCAGATCTTCTTTACATGGAACCTTTCTCCACCCAAGTAAAAACTCTAAAGAAAGATAATCTGCCTAAGGTTGATGTGGCAGATTCTGCAATGGCAACCTTGAAGGGAATTAAAGCACTAACTGAAGTTTGCTCTGCCGATTCTTCAAGTCAGGAGAAAATAGTTGATTTTGGGGTCTTATGTTTGCTGAGACGGTTTTTGTTGAGTGATGATTATGATTTATGAAAGACTTTCTGCAATAGAGGCCTATGATGCTTCGAAAGACCGAACCCCAAATACTTCTAAAGAATCGTCAATGATTCATCTAGTGTCAGAGTTCCACCTGCAGCACACATTTGCCGGCATGCAGCTAGGCTGTTAACTATTCTGTCGCTACTTCCAAAAGTCCAGAGAGTCATTATAGCAGATGAAACTTGGTGTTGATGGCTTGAGGACTGTGCTAATGGTAAAATCTCGGGTTGCAATGATCTCAAAATACAAAGTTATGCTCGAGCAACACTTTTAAATATATTTTGTATTCGTCAAAGTGATAGAGATTCTGCAAATGGTAACAGTCCCGATGCTGGTAGTGCAAAGAGTAACAAAAGTTGTCCCCGATATGGTGACATGGTATTTTTAATTAATCCTCACTCATCCCATTGGAAATGTCCTGAGAAAGTCGATCAAGACACGGAACACAAGGATGCATGTTCTTTAGTTGGGGATAAATCCATTGACAGTGAGGATAGGTCTGTAGCCACACTTTCAAATGATGTTAACCCTTCTACTTCTGGGGATGCATCTCATAGTGGTTCAGGAACAAGGGAACCTCCTCATCTTACAAGACTTGGCGTATAGCCGAGGACAAATCATCAACTAAGTCTGGCTTAGTAGAGAAGATTGATCGGGAAGCTGGAAAGCTTGAATGGCTTTCAGCTGACTTCCCCCAAGCTCGTTTGTTTACCCTTAGATCCAAGGTCTGTTTTGGGTGATGGTTGTCTAGAAAAAAATTTCTTGGAATTTCTCTCCTGGACTCTTGATTCTTCGATTCCAATTCCATCCCAGCTATCAATTCCGCAATTTAGTCATACTAGATTTGATTGTTGTGTGCCTTTGGATTCGATTACCTTAACCCCAGATTAGAGTTTCTTCACCCAGAAATTAAAAAAAGGAAACATAATGCAATAACCAATGTCAAGAGGAGACGGCGGTATAGTAGTTGCAGACTAGCGGCAAGAGGAGCAGAAAGAGAAAGAGAGTGAATGCGTGGACGTGCGGGCACCCACACGTGTTTGTGTTTGTTTTGTTTCTTCCATTAACAGTACAATTAACATGATTTGGAAGAAAGACTTCTGATCATTAGATTAGAGCGAGGGTGAAGATTTTAGGAACTTCACAGAACTTTACAGCCCTCTCACTGTAGAGGAGCCGGATATCCGACGCAGCCCTTACCTAGCTAACCTCTTCGTTGGCCCAGCCTCAGTTGCCGAAGCCATGTGAGTGTGACAGTGCAATCGTTCTCACTCTTAATCCTTAACCCTAGCTTCGTCGGCGTTGTGTTCTCTGTCAAGCTCTCGATCAATTTCTCAGAGCAGGCGGCTGTGGTTTGGTGTCTCTCCACCGACGGCCAATCGTAGCCGTCGCTGCTTCTCAGGATGACTCGGTCCATTAGCGCTCGTCATCTCCTCCTCGATTCTGAACGCCCAGAGGTCGCGCCCCGAAATTCGACCGGCGAGCTGCGCCTTTGTTTGCCTCTATTCATCTCCGGCAATCGCCTGCAGCAACCGAGGAAAAGCAATCGACCGACATCGCCAAGCTCGATTTGGGGAGAATCTCGAACACCGATGCGGAGGAGTGGGATCAGACCCGGATGGGGCTTTGGAAATGGAGCCATGTATTCGGATCGGGTTTGGAAAAGAGAGAGATTGACCTTTGGAGACGTAGACGACGTCGTTTGTGACTGGAACATGGACCACCCAGATTAATGAAAAAAAATCAATGGACGGCTCAGATTATTCAAATGCACCAAAATAACTTTAAATATTTAATATAAATATCTTTAATTCAATACCTTTCTAAAAATTAATAAAAATATGTTAAGGATCCAGAAAAATTCTAAGAAAAATTTTCATGGAACATTTTGGTGTTTACATTATTCTAAAATTATTGAACACGAAAAATTTCAACAATATATATAAATTAATGCGTTGTTTGATTATCATTCATTAATTATAATAAAATATAATTATTTAAATTTTTTATTAACAGTTAAAAAAATAAAAATCGAAAAAGCAAGATGTATATATGGATTATTTCGAGGCGCCCAAAAAAATTTAAGCAATTTCGGTGGGCGTTTTGAGCTCGATCGACAATTCGACATACTAGCTCGACTGTTATTTTTGAATGAAATTGTCGATTTGATATAGTCAAACATAAATATCTCAGTCTTTAAAAAAATTATTTTAAAATATGCACGGTCATCTTATGATACTTATTTTTACTTAAAATTAAGTGGCATGTCCCAGTAAATTTGAGTTAAGGCACGAATAAAAGGACATTCAAAGCTTCCTTGTAACATAAATTTCTCAGCATTCATTACGTCTTTATAACATACACAAGTATTTGTTTTTTTCTTAGCAAAAAAAGAAGACAAGTATTTTTTTTCTTTTCAAAAATAAAAATAAAATTAAAATAGACAAGTAAGGGGACATGCTATGGTAACCAAGAGTATGCCATACTTTTATTTATCACTTTGAGAACCAAAATTATAAAATATATATATATATATATTAGAAAAAATTTACAACATGCATTTAGGACAATATTACCATAATGACCATTTTTTATGATTATTTATAATGTTTACAAATTTAAGAACAATTAAGTTGTAACTAAGTCTCTAAATAAAGTAATTATCTCAAATACAACTAAATAATTAAAAAAACTTATATTACTATAATGATGACCAAATTTGTTCCTAAATAATAAAATAAAATTATCATATCTTTGAGTCCTTAAGAATGATCCGACAATTAAGACAACAACTAACTTTCTTAATCCTCCACACATGGCGTCGTCTTTAACTTATGTCGAAAATAATTAGCAACAGTTATCAACTAGGAATATACTTTTCATTAATTGGAAAGTGCGCACATCGTATATTACAAGAGAAAAATGGTCACAAACAATTAAGGCATGGCGTACCCGACTATACCTAATTCATAGGACCCCGAGCTCCCTATACATGACCTTGAGGCTTTCGTTTGACAGTTTAAGCGAATAAGTGATAAACTAAAGATGTGCTTATGTCGATTGTCATACCCTACTCATCCTCATATGCGCGTTAAGAGCAAGTTCACCCGTTAGGTCACTTGATAAGGGTTGTTAGGGCATTAGATTTGTAGATCAGTGACGTGTCTAATGATGGTGAGGGTTTTGTGGTCGGACGTGAGTTCGTACAATAGCTCGTTTGCCTCTTTCCTAAGCTCATATAAGAAATAGACATAGAGAACGATATGTGCAACAACGATGATAATGTGTACAGTGTACGACTAAGATCGAGAGCGATGCGTTGCAACTAGGTTAAGTCAGAAGACTAGAATTGTCCTCGCGATTGATTCAAGGTAGTTCTTGCTTAGGTAAAAAAATCAATATGGAGAGTTGAATTTGCAATTTTTTTTCTTCACTTTTTAGGGTTAAACCAACGTGGCGACCAGGTTAAATAGGCACCGATGAACTTGCTTTAAGAGCATTTACACCAGCAAGGGATTTGAGCGTGAGCAGTCGCAAGTCTCACCGGAATAGCACAAGCAGCCGGAAACAAACAGTGCAATGGTGATAGAAAGAAGTCGTGACCTCTTGTTGATAGAGCTTGCGAGCAACAACACGAGCAAGAATCACTCATTGGAGAGGACGAGCTACCTGGTGGAACCTACTGCCCACACGTCAAACTTTCATAATTCTCTCTCCCTCTCTCTCCCCCAATGTCACTGACAACCCGAAGACGACCCTGATGGTTATTTCGGTAGACGTGGGAGTTGAAGCTCAGGTTGTTGGGGTAGCGGTCGAAGCACAGGAGCAGTCATGGTGGCAATCGGAGCTGGAGTGCCGGAGTGCCGGCGATGGAAGGTGTAGCCGCAGGGGTTATGGAAGGAACCTGAGCGAAATCCGAGCTGGAAACCCTAAAACCAACACCGAATCTCAATTTTATATACCAAGGCCCTCTCCAAAACCACATAATTGTATAGCGATGGTGAGAAAATCGAAGAACAAAGACAAGGCTGGAGATGGATTGGACTCAACTAATGGAGTATATTGGAAGTTTTGATTATTTGTTGAGGTGCTTTGGTTTGTGGTGATAGTATTGGAGGTTTGTAATGTTGATTAGAAACTTAGTTCAAATGTGCTGAAAATTTTGGATTGAAGATACAGAAGCAATCTATAGATAATAGATCTATCACAGAGAGCAGAGAAAAGAAGTCAAGGAACTTTTCTCATTTTTGTGTCTTTAGGATCACAATTGTTGCAGTTGACTAAATGCTTTTAGAAGTCATATTTTGGAGAGCTACATGATATAGATGTTGATCAATTAGTGCTAAGGTTTGAAGTGTTCAATTTGTACCGAACAACTTATACTTTGTGGCTCATTAAATTAAAGGCTTCTTATCCCTAAGTTCATCTAAAGATTAAAATCTGTATTATGGTCAGCATAGTTTGGTAGTGGGATTGTTGATTTCTTGATGTATTCTGTGTATTGATTGTTAGCCGTGGTTCTAACTTATATTTTGTGAATGTTACAGGCATGATTGAATTATATTCATAAAGAAATTAAAAAAAAATCTTATTTTTTATAAAGGATGAATAGTAATAATAAGGGGTGTTATTTTTTACACACAGTAGGATAAAAAAATTACACATTTTATTCGATGAATAGTGACTACATATGGGTGCACATACTCTAAAGACATGCATTATGCATAGGGTAAATTATACATAAGGTCATTTACATAAGATTACTTATGTATAAGGTCATATGGTATTTTTAACTCAAATAAAGTCACATCATTTAACAAAAAACCCTTACATTCAATTTATTTACGTTTAATACCATCTCTCTGAACCTGCTCTCTCTCTCTCTCTCTCTGATGTTCTTATTTTGCCCTTTGGTGTTCATGGCGATGGTCGTCGGTCTCACTAATCTGTACCGAACTTATCTCGGCACTGCCCACCCTCTTCAGGGCCTTGCGGCCGGCCTCTAACAACGACCATGCTGCTCGCACCTCGCCACCTACCTTTGCGGCAACCTTTCCTCCGTGCAGCCTCCGTCCTCGTGGTTGCGGAAGCCTCTGCTCGATCGTCTCGATCTCAGTGTTGCCGAGCGTCGTGCTCGGGGGTTGTGCGACGAGCACGAATGTGAATCTGCTCAATTCTCCTCGCTATCGCAAAACCCTAGCCCGACGACGAACGCCTGGAATCTAGAAATCAAACACCTCGCCCTCTCTGCTCGATTTGGATCTCTCTCTCTCTCTCTCTCTCTCTCTCTCTCTCTCTATCCCTCTACCTCTCCCTCTCCCTCTCCCTCTCCCTCTCCCTCTCTCTGAGCGTTGGAGATCTATTTGTATGCAGAAGTGTGCTTTGGTTGTTAAGCAGATTGTTGTGTTTTGGTTGTTACGTACGTAGTAGTGTCTACAATAATCTGTGGTAATACATATGTTACTCTGTAATAGTATGTACAGACTGTAGTGTGCTTTGGTTGTTAGGCAGATTGTTGTGTTTTGGTTGTTACGTACGTAGTAGTGTCTATAATAATCTGTGGTAGTACATATGTTACTCTGTAGTAGTATGTACAGACTGTAGTGTGCTCTGTAGTAATTTGCAGTATTGTATGTGAGTAGTATGTAGTCCGCTCTGTAGTAGTACTGTCCTGAGTAGTTTGTTGTTTGCTCTGAACTAGTTTGTACTTCTGTCTGTGTGTAGTGTATAGACTTGTTGTGTGTAGTGTGTAGTGCTGTCCTGAGTAGTTTGTTGTTTGCTCTGAACTAGTTTGTACTGTTGTCCTGAGTAGTGTGCACTGCTGTCTGTGAGTAGTGTGTAGACCTGTTGTGTGTAGTGTGTAGTGTTGTCCTGAGTAGTTTGTTGTTTACTCTGAACTAGTTTGTACTATTGTCCTGAGTAGTGTGCACTGCTGTCTGTGAGTAGTGTGTAGACCTGTTCTGTGTAGTGTGTAGTGCTGTCATGAGTAGTTTGTTGTTTGCTCTGAACTAGTTTGTACTGCTGTCCTGAGTAGTGTGCACTGCTGTCTGTGAGTAGTGTGTAGACCTGTTGTGTGTAGTGTGTAGTGCTGTCTGTGAGTAGTGTGTACTGCTGTCTGTGAGTAGTATATAGAATTTATGTAAGTGGTATGTAGTGTTTTGATGGTCTGTCTTATTGTTTTGCAGAAATTGCACAAATGGAGGACCCTAAAAAACCCAAGGTCCAAATAAGATCGTCATTGAGAGGCTTCTGCAATATCATGGGTGAACTTCATAAAAAATTGCCTCCAAAAACAGTGAAGACGTTGCAAAAAACACCATTTGGCAGTTTCATGAAAAGCACTACAACAATTTGTTGAAAGTACTACTGTAGTTTTTAGAAAATACTACTCTAGTTGTTGGATAGTACTACTCTACTGGGACTTATGCATTTTAACTAAAACTTTGTTGAAAATACTACTGTAGTTTTCAGAAAGTACTACTCTAGTTGTTGGATAATACTACTCTACTGGGACTTTATGCATTCTAACTAAAACTTTGTTGAAAATACTACTGTAGTTTTCAGAAAGTACTACTCTAGTTGTTGGATAGTACTACTTTACTGGAACTTTATGCATAAAAAATATGGATAAAAAAAGTGACCTTAATTAGGATAAAAAATATAAAATGACCTGAAAAGTTAATATAAAGAGGCAAAATTTGAAAGACAGAAAATATGGATAAAAAATGACCTTAATTAAGATAAAAATATAAATGATCTTCAAAGTAAATATAAAAGGGCAAAATTGGAAAGACAGAAAATATGAATTAAAGAAAGTGACCTTAATTAGGATAAAAAGTTTAAATAACCTTATGTGTAAAGTAGGGTCTCTAAATGACCTTATATGTAATTATCTATTATGCATATTGCTAAAAAGATTCAATTGCCCCAGTTGATTAAACTTACAAAGAGTTAATAACTTCTTTACAGTTATTGCGGGCTCTAGGCAGCCAGATTACCTATCCCTGGATCGGCTCGAATTGGTTCGGTATTAGGCCGGGGGATAATGATTTCGTTGATTCGAAATTGCATCAAATAGATATCAGCCCATCTGAAAATTCTTGTTCTGAGTAGTAATGCTTGTATGTAGCTGGAAATCTGCAGATGCCTCTCGGCTATACGTACAATATTAACCAAAAGTGCACAAGCACACACTAGACCTGCAATTAGAAATAGGCCATCGAAAGGTTTATGGCCTATAGGATCATACGGCTCCCGCAGATTCAGAGGACAAAAAAACTCATAACTTGTAGGATTACTATTCGAGTTGAGAGAAGAGGAACAGTTGTTATATGAGGAGAGCAGTTGGTGTTCTAATTGGTCCACAATTCCTTTCTGGTTTATCTCTAGGATGGCCTTTGACACGTCAATCGCAAGAGAATCCCCCTTGGGAAAAACCTAACATGAAATCGACGAATGTCGCCGGCAGATATTAGTTGGTTGAATTGGTTTGTATAAATTTGCAAATAAAGTGTGAACTGCCTCGAATAAAGTTTGTTACTAAATAAATAAAAAGATAAGAGGAAGAGATGAATACGCACAAATGCCATTCCGCTAGGCACGCGTATGGGTCCTGTGTTGATGTATTGCTTGCAGTAAGAAGCGAGGAACACTTTGGCATGGGGGGCAATAAAGAAAGCTGCTCGAATTTTTCCATTCTTAAAGGCACTTGGGTAGTCATAGGAGGAGTTGAATTTCTCGATATTGTCTCGTGGAAAATCTAGAACATCGGTTAGGTAGTCTACAATGAATGAGTTGTTGTTACACCCAACAGTTGCATTCATACTTTTAAGTGATCCGATGTCTGACACAGATGGTTGGAGCCGAGAGATCGTCATCATTGACGTTAGGCTCGCTGTGAACGTGGCTATTACAATTAGAATCAATGCTAACCATGGAGCCAGTACCAGTCGAGCCCAGTTGCTCTGAATTCGTTCTCCTGCATATATAGTGGAAATCGATGTTAAGATATCACTCGTCACTCGTCACTAGGATATATATAGCTTAATATATTGATTTGCATGTCTGGTTACGTACATATTTTTCAATTTTTGTCAAAAGCTCCAAATTAATTAAAACAACAACGCTTAATAAGAAGAGTACGTGCAAAGAGTGCTTACTGTGTGCGAAGAATAAGATGGTCACAGAGAACCAAAGGACGGATCCAATGCCCTTCAATTCAAAGTTGTGTCCATGTTCATTCTCAATAAACCAGACCACAAAGCATATAAAAATGTGTGTAGTTACCATCGTTATCCACATTTGTCTAGTGAAGGCCTTCATGAACATCCATGGTCGCGTGATCAGCTGATTGTCCTTTACAGGGACTACCATCACTATTCCAGAGGTCATATATGGTTGTGTGTACTCGGCAAAATCATACCGCCCTGGGATGACTTGTATATCACCTACAGCCCCGTCCAGACCATCTTTTCCGTCAAAACCCTGTTTTACATTAAGTAACGTGGTACGTATTATATCAGTGTTTATACGTACAGTTCGATTACTTCGATATTTGAATCTGTGTGACGGACAAGTGATATATGCTTATATATATACTGTAGGAAAATAATTTGTACCTTGACCTGCTTCACCAATTCAGTATATGTGCCCTTGGTGGGTACAAACTCATAAGACAGCTTAGGCAAGTGATTACGATTCAGCTGATCGACAGCTGCTCGAAACACATCAATTGATAATCCTGAGATGCGTGGCTTCTTCTTTAAAGGATCAGAGTCGTCGTACCTCACACTCACAAACTGCTTGAAGGCTCCATCGAGCGGAATCCCTATCTTCAACTGTCTATCTCCATCTAATAATGTCCAACCACTTGGGGGTTCTTGTAAGCCACCTGGCCAGATGATCGGTCCCAAATATTGTTGAGTAGAAAATGTTTGATCACGATTTTTCACGTCGTCTGAGAAGCCGACGATAGGAGACCAGAATGCTATCTCTCTGTAGCTTTTACCAGCCACATTGATGATTTGAAACGTTGGTGTTCCTGACAGCATGCCATTCTTGAATTCCATCATCCCACTTAGACCTGGAAATTTGGATGACATAATATCCTGAGACAAAGATTTTGACGTAATATTATTCATGGCTACCTGAGCAATGGCTTGAATTGTGTCATAAGCACGAAGAGCAAAGATGCTAGGACTAGAGTTTTCTTCTTCCTCGGGGTAATGCAGTCCGTATAGTCTGCGAAATCTAGTTTTGAACTTTGCAAAACTCGTGGTCGTTTCCGCAAAGTTGGTTCTGATGCCAATGACACCTTGCATGTCGTGCATGACAGAAGAATCGAAAGAGTCGAGAAGACTTGCAATCTCATCTGTGACAATCCATACGTAGCCTTTTCCCATCATCCCCATTTGATTTGCCTTTTTAAAGAGAAGAACAGCGGAGTCTAAAGAGAAGTGCATTACAATGAAGACCCTGTTGCTTTTGCTATTCAGCTTCTTAAGCTCTTCTTCAAAGAAGGCATTCGGGTCAGTGAGAGAAGACAGTGTTGGGAAGGCTTGGTGGTTTTCGATCTGTGAGTTGACTAATTTAAGGGAATCAGAGAGGAGGGTTACGATCCCAGAATTGGAAGCAAACACATTCTTTTGGTCATAAATTGCAGTCACCTTTGTCCATTTGAAATAACCTATTAAGGCAGCCAAGCATTGCATATGGAGAACGATGTCACTTGATACTTGGACAAAATTTGACAGCGGAGGTGAGACAGACGTTTGGTTTATGGCAGTGGAGGCAAGTGATAAGATGGTGAAATTAGGAGTGCGATTAACGATCTCGGATAGCAGAGCTGCTTCATACATTGCCAATGTTCCAACAATGATGGCATCAAATTTTCTGCTGTTCAGAAGCTTGATTGCTACAAAAGAAGGCAACCGATAATATAGTCAAATATAAGAAGAATAGCGCGTAGAATTTCCCTGAACACTATATAGCTAGTAATGCGCCTATTAGTTCCATATATACTAAAAGATTCGACATGAATTAAGTAGTATAAGTTACCGGAAGTAGTTGATTTGCCTTGTGCATCTCCGAAGTATAATTTTACTCTATGGCAGGGAAAGCGAAGGTGGTCTTGGATGGCCATCTCCATTGCTATCTTCTGCTCCCTTCCAACACGAGAATCAAAATCAATAGCAGCACCTATTCCTTCAACTTTCTGTTGGATTTTTTGACATCTTTCCTCTTTTGCGTTAGCTGAAATCACAAGCAGCATCAGCAAAGCTTTATTTAACCAAGACATACTTTTTTGCTCTGTTAAGTTATAGAGTGAAGTACCTCCCAAAAATTGTATCGGAATGAAATCGATCTATGGAATTTATTGACATTGATGAACTAGAGGAAGGATCCAAATTAAAGAATGATATAAGCCACCATATAAAATGTGTTATTGTCATTGTTATGTCAATTTCCAGGGAATGAAGAATGTACGTTTACTTGGTTCGGGTGTACGAAAAATCAACTTCGAATTAATTCTACTTGCAGAAATATTATCCATGCCATCACTATTTTGGGTCGGCGGCATTATTTATGAAAGTCACATCCCAACTTAATCGGAGTGATCGATGACATCACTATATCGTCCATGTACAGTTGAAAACTTGTAATTGATCGGACAATTTCTAGGCTTGCCGTTGTTTAATTAGAGATTTTTAGTCCCTGGACTTTTAATCAGCACGCATCTCCCAACATGTAATATTTATACGTATACATACTAGATCTATCTTCAACTGCAATTAATTTTTAGAGCCAAATGGCCGAAATGCATCAGAAACCTAGCTATCTTCTTGCGTGCACTGTGCACATAATCTCGGGTCGAAATAGGGACATGTTAAACGTAAAATATTTGAAAACCTTAATTAAATAGTTGATGTCAAGCTCTGAGTCGCGATCTGATCATTTCAACAACACCAACAAAGTACTATGGATAATCTGAAGGGACAGGACTGACTTAGTGAGAAATGTCAAATTCAGTTATTGACCATGACCGAGCCACATTTTAATTTGATACCAAGTTTTTAATTTTGGAATCCCGGCTTTTCACTGATTTTTTTTTGTTTTTGTTTTTTGTTAGTATATACTTTTCTTTAAAGTCTAAGTCAGAAGATCAGTTTGAGATTGAGTGATTCAGATGTCTTACATCCTCTTATGAATAAGGTCAGGTGACCAAACTAGTTTCTCCACCCCGTCTGTATTATATAATGTTTAATGTTTATATATGTTGGCAAAATGGCAATTCAAAACTTATACCAGATATGTTGCTCTCGTAGAAAATTTATTGTCAATGATGATAAATTAATGATAGCTAGGCAATCACGGTAGAGTTAAAGAATTCTTAGCAATAAAATGCTAGAACCATACCAAATGAGCTTAACCGAAAGTAAAACCCAGAAGGACTTGAGCTAATTTGCATGGAAGCAATTTGTAAACGTGGACTCATTTTCACGTACTTTCCCTCATATATATTTCCGGGTGTGATTTTTGTAATTGACCATTAATTAAGGAGTATATATATTATGCGGCATACAAGTGTGCGAGAGACACTTGTCACAATCTTAACTGTGTTGAGATTAGTTAAATAGTGTATGAGAAAAACTAAACTGTAAATTACTCGTGAAAAATGATTTGAGGTCTCTCGAAACGCTTGAGATTTGAGGCCTTAATATGATGTGGCATTCCACGTCATCATATTTTTCACTTCAAATAAGTTAATTTATCAAATATGAAGTTATTTATTTCTTACTTTATTTTTATCCAATCCTAGATGCTTATCTATCAAATTTTATATGTTCGGAAAGATAGCAATCAGAGTTTAAGGACTTTCAATATTTGACTACACACATCTCCCTAAGATCATTCATGGATATAATTAATCTACATATATATATATATGAACAAATGATCGATTCTTTTTTTATATTTTTTATAATGATTTCAATTGATCTTAGTTCTTTTCTAATTTAATAAAAATTGATCCGAGTTAAAAAATATATATTGATTAATCTCAAAGCTAGCATAATCTATGATATCTCGATCTGGAAAATGAAATAAGCGTACGTGCAAGTTAAGCTGTGAATTAGTTGCTCCCATCCAATGTATATGTACTACAGATTGCTAGAAATAGTTTACAGTTGCCCAATGATGACTAGATCGATGACCTCTATAATCATACTAGGTGGATCCCCACGCTGAGGCGCGAGTGTCGATTAAACTTAGGTCAAATAAGAACGAAGAAGATCTAAATAGTTACATCTAAATAGAAATTTAAGCAGTTTTGTTACAAATTATTTACATAATTATGTACGGAAAATGGTCAGTGAGTAAAGCATAGAACATCCTAAACAATGCATAACTGAAGCTGAAGCTGAACGGAAACCAACTTCAACATTAGTTAAATACAAATATAAGAAGCTACATGGAGTTTGATATGGAGTTTCCAAACTAAAATAAATGACTTCTCTTTCGATGACTACATAAGGTACTATTCAAATTATCTAAGATGGTAATAAGTCATCAAAGTTATAAAAAAACATAGGCCACACAACTGACATTCGAGCATCGACCTTTCACTCCTGCTCCTGCATAGTTGATTGCAATGACAACGATAATCTTGCATCACTTTCTTGTCTGCAGGTAGAATAAATGTGGTGTCAAAGAAATTAAGAAGGTTAAATGTCATTATCTTGAGAAGCAGTCATATATCATAGAAGGACCTAAATAGATACATGATATAATATGAGAACAAAATTTAGCATTTCAGAACAATTAATCAAGAAAGACAGAAAGTTAAACTCATGATGTATTGGGGTTACCTCTTTGTCTCTTCTCTCCTTCTGATTGGAGCAATGCCCTCACACATGATTCTTCAAATGTTCGCCTCATCAAATCTCCAATACTCCAACAGCAAAGTATGAAAGCTAGTTGGTTCAAGTCTAACTTTAGTACGTTTGACAAATCTTCTTCTCTCATCCATTGTCCTCTGAATAAGAGGGAAAATGCAATAATAATAAAGTCTAGTAACTCAACATACTTCTTTTAAACTGAAACAAATACCTACAAATTGAATTTACTTCAAATAACGATTAGAGTCCACCTCATGAACTGATATTTGTATGAAGACAATAAATTCTCAAATAATAGCAGGCAAGATCTTCCAAATCATATTTCTTTATGATTATCATTAGATTTAACAAAAGGTTGGTAGAAATGTAAAGCTTGCAAATCAAGTTTTCTTATATATGTATTTTTCCCGGGATAAATTATTTTGTCTGTTTACTAGTACGTTATTTTGTTTTCCTTATCAATTAGGCGAGAGTGGAAGAGGTGATGTCGGGGGTGTTGACTTAGATCGCGAGAGAGCGATATCCTAACACCCAGGATGAGGACGTCTCAAATGATCAAATCAATTAATCTGATCTGATTGTAGCGGTGAGGATCATGGCTACCACTATCCCACCATAGTAGAATACCTACTACTGCAGGGGTGTTAGAAAGAAGGGTGAAGGGGTCTTAAAGAATACTTCTGAATTCTCAAGTAGGTTGAGAAATTTCAGGAACTCTGACCTACAAGAGCAGCTTCAGAGGCAGGCGAGGGAGATAGAAGAGCACCGGAGTATTATAGAGGAGATGGAGTGGGTGAGATTAGCCGAGCAGACATCTATGGCGACATTGATGCAACAATATTTTATACAGCTTTAGGCTTTCTGAATCCAAGTCTTGTCCCCACCTCCGCACCTTTTCAGTGCTCCACAGCCGCATCTGCAAGATCATGGTAGTCACTCCTATGATTTCATAAACAACATAGATTTTGATCACCCTTAGTGTAGGTGTATTGTGAGTGAATGTGTGTTTTATTTGTATGGATGTGTACGTTGTTGGAATATGTGTTGTTGGCTAGCTATTGTGTAAATACAATTTTTCAATTACAGGTTCAGGTAGTGAAAATCCAGAATTTGCAGTTTTTTTTAAAAAAAAATCACCAACTATAGCCGACAACATGAGATAATCTCGTCGCCTATAGTGTTCTAGAAACTGACATTTTACAGACTATAGCCGACGACTTTAAAACTATTTCTGATGACATTCTTAAACTATAGCCGACGACATGCTTCCAAATCGTCGTTGGCTATAGTCTGATTCGGGTCAACTTGTTGACCACGGGGGAGGGCTTGCCCGTCACTATTATTGTCGGTAATAGTGAAAACTATGCCAGAAGATTTATATGTCATCAGATAAAGTTAGAACTATAGTCGACGATAACCCTAACATGTCGTCGGCTATAGTATGACCGACAACCATGTTCCGACGACGGCATACCTGACAACTTTTTCTAACAGGTCGACGACGTTAGTGATCCTTCTGGTAGTGCATCATTTCTGAACATTTAAAAATATTCTAAGATATATAGTACAATTCACCCGCATTTGATGGCACATGTGCTATTCTACTGAGAATGCAATATTTTTTCCTTGGGGTCTATAATTTTTTATTAGCATTCCACATGAAATTTGTAGAAAATTAAGTATATGTAAATTTCTTTGCCTTCTTATAAGTCTTGTTCGCAGTAAACCAAGCAATCAACATTGTAGTTTCTATACCTGGACTTTGTAATACATTTTCAAGAGAATTAGCTTGATGAAAATAAACATTTTGTTTCTTGGATAAATGAATCTTTAAATATTGAACTGCATAAAATCTACAATGAATGAAAAATTCAAATAAACGTCATACGGATTCATGGGGAGTTAAATATCGACAGTTCAGATAATTTTAGATTTCATCATTTATATTGTCACAAACCAATATGCAAGCTCTATCGTGTCCTTTATTTTATATTGTCACAAACCAAGGAAAAATATTATCTAGACCGGTGAATAGATTGACCTTAAAACAACAACGATTAATTACTATTGCTATAAAACAAGCTCATATTTTATATCCGTTACCTTTTCTTAATAATGAGAAACTGTTTGAAAGAAATGAGTCAACCGCTAGAACTATAGGTCTTAGAACCAGAAAAAAAAATAGGCTGACTCTTGAATTGAATAAAAAAAATATCCAATCCTAACTCAAATCCGGATTGACGCTTTTTCTCTAAAAATAGGAAATCCATATTTTATTGTCGTGTCGTTCGGAAAAAAATATTGGGGAAGCAGAAGAAATATTTTTTATTGAATGTGTTTCTTCATTTTCATTTTGACGATTTTTTCATATTTTATCATATTAATTTCGACTCTACTTTCCTAGAATTCATTCTATAGAGAACTCAATTTAAACCATTCCGATGGATTGGATTCCTTGCATTCTTTTTATTTTATAATCTCGTTGGAAATCATATAAAGACAACTCTTATTTAATATAGCTATTTGGCCTAATTGAAAATGAATCGAATTATTGATTGTGTCATAAAGACCTTTATGCCCACGTCCTAATTGCCCCCCTGGAGGAATATGAGCTTCTAAAAGAGTTGTTATACTGTGCCGAATCCTGAAATTCGTTATATACATATGACCAGCAATCAGAAAAATAAATGCAATAGCTAAATGATGGTAGGCCATATCAGTCAGCCATAAACTTTGCGTTTGTGGATGGAATCCCTCGGGAAGGGTTAGAAGGGCAGTTTCTGTCCCTTGGTAGATACCAAATAAATGACTACTTGCATCGGGATTTTGCGCATAAAGATTCCACTGACCTGTAAAAAGGGAGCCCAATCCTTGGGGATGTGGCAATACATCTAAGAAATTATTTCATCGAATGCTTTCCTCCCTGGATCCAGGAATAGTGACATGTGATGACCCGGACCGGAATTGGTATAGTAATCGGCTTAATCCGCGAGTTTTGCGAGTAATCGAGATTTATCATAATTAATCGAATTGGCGGTCTGGTTCACGACTTAATTATCGGGAGAGAATTTGAGATGAGTCTCTTCACGAGAATTGTATTATGCGTGATTTTGAACTCGTAGGCGGTTTCGGATAATTGTTTTGATAACCGAGGAATATGTTATGAATATTTGAAGTCACGTGATTTAGTCGTGTTTATCCAATTAAGTTTGAGTTATCCGAAACGTAGATGAGATTCGATTTGGACCGTCGATCGTATCGAGCCACGAGTATAAATATCTGAATAGTCGTAAAATTGTCGAAAAATCACTGTTTGGAAGTTTGACCGAAGAAAGACCGTTGACACGCGTTGACCGAGAAGGAAGAGCACCGCCGGTTAACTCGCCGTGGACTTTTCGTTTTCGGTCACCTCCGGCTACAATTTTGGTATGGTTAGAATCCTCTCTTGATTTTCTATGGTTTAGAACTTGGAATTGTGTGATTTGATGAGGTTTTGGGGGAGAACGAGTTCGAGGAAAATTAGGGATTTCGCCGGATTCGGGTGAGGTGCTCCGGCGACATTTGGGGTCGGGGTTGTGGGGGGAAATGTTCCTCTCAACCCCTTGATGCTTTTGGGTGGAAGGAATTTTGGTTTGGATGCCGTTTGGGACTCGCCGGAATCAATGGATTCCGTGAGGTTTCGGGCTCAATTCTGGCCGGTGGGCTTGGAATTGGAGCTTGGTGTAGAAGAGGAAGTTGTTGGGCTTGAGGAGCACTTGTGATCTAGAAATTTTGGCCAGAATCCGTCACTGTTGACGCCTGCGGCGGCGCTCTGGCAAATGGTTGACTTTTTGGATTTTGACAAGTTTTATGACGTTTTGCTCGTAATCGAGCCCCGATTTTCGTTTTGAGGTTTTCGATTTGATTTGAGTGGTGGATTTTAAGTCGAGGACTTATATGGAGTGTTTGAGATTTTCGACGGGTTTTTTTTTATTCGAGTTATATGTTTCCAGAAATGGTTGGTTTATGAGGTGTGTTCAGAGTATTGAATTGTGATTTTGATCAGTAATATTTTGTGATTATTCAGGGGATCGAGATCGTTCGCTTGGCGAGAGATCTTCCGTCGGATCTCGGGATTAGCGCGTTTACGCGCTATGCTTGTCTGTGAATGGACTTTTCTTTTCACAGATTGGTCGCGAGTCTTTATATTACGTTTTATGAGCATGAGCATGCACATACGATTATGAGTTATTCGAGCATGTGTTTACGATTATTCATTTACGAATATACATCGACGAATATGCTTATATAATTACGTATTACGAATATGCATTCACATTATACTTTATACATTTGCATGAAACTATGTATGATTTGGTTTACAGATAGTACAATCACATTATATATTTTTGTATCGATACACTTGCATTCCGGCTGATCCTCGAGGATGTTTACCGGGATAGGCTGTGACCCCTGACTCGAGGCCTTTACTGGGGGGGGGAGGTGGGGGCAAACCTCTGACCTGAGGCCTTTCTGGCTGGAATCACATGTGGGTCTGGGATCCCGTGATTCAGACTGTACTAGCGCGGATGTGTCCATGAGTGACCCCGCGGGATTTTACGATGCATGCTCTGTACGCGTGAGGAGTTAGGGTCTCCTTCGTGTACCATATTACTTTCATGCATTTAGACTCGCATATGTTTTTATAACATATATTATTCGGCGAAAGACATTTATTTCGTCCACTCACTCTAACGGTTTATATGTATTTCCCTGGACTCTTTGTTTTCAATGCCCAGTTTGCAGTTTGAATTCTGGTGTCGCACGTCGCAGTCGGAGGCTTAGTGTTCGAGCTACCTTTCTTTTTCAGTAGGTTTCTTGTTTAGCCTACTATTATGTATTTATGTATATATATACTAAAGGTTGCTTTGAATATTCTGATCATATTTTTCATTTGATTTTTTCGGATTTCTGTAAAGTATAGTTTTACTTATTACTTTACATTATGATATGATTTTGAGAAATTTGGATAGGATTAGTGCCCACAGTTTGGCTTTTGTGTCATAGGATGAAGTGTGTTTTCCGGTGCAGGTTAATGGTAATTCCGCAATATAGTGAAACTTTGCCAAAATTTCTATGGTTTTTGTAAGTTCGTGTTTTCAGAAGGGGTTTGATTCCGGTTTAGGAAACTAAATCGGGGTTGGGTCATTTCAGACATGAACAAAATTTCCTATCTAAGCCAAGGAACTTACTCCGAAAAGTCATAAGATTCCCTTTCTTGAAAATCCGCACTTTTCCAAACCCAGAAAACAGACGAAATTCGTGGATTCCTCCTTGGGGCAAAAACTTTTATGCATACTTCTTTCGGTTGATCTATACCATACTCTATTCGGGTCAGATGATATACACTAGCTAACAGACCACTTGGTGTTACATCATAAGTACATTAGGAACGTAGATAATTATAACCATATACATATAAAATGATGACAATTGAATAAGTGCACTTGTCTGCATATTTTAAACACATAAGAAGTTCATCCATTGTTTATGCTATGCTCAATTTTAGCCCTCATTGAAGTAAAAGAAAACATGAAATTATAAACTCTAATATTATCACGAAATAATACATTTTTTCTACTATTATCTGGATTTAACAATTTATCATCACTTGTATGGGTTCGTTGATAAGATGCATGCCTAAAGATTATTCCACTCGAACCTGTAATTGATAGAAAGAAGTATGGTTAGATTGATTCTACATCTCCTAATCAGGAACAAATGATGTATCACGTGGAAAAAAGAAAAAAGATGCATACTTCAATGATCAACAAATTATATAAGAGGGTAGAGAGGTATCAATCCATAGTTCCCTTCATTAACCTAAGTTTGTTTGGATAATATGAATGATTGTACAAAGCAGTATTGTATGATACAAAACAATATTCTCAGATTGATTGTACATCTCCTAATGAAGAACATATTATGTACCGGTATTCTTAGATTGAGTGTACTAATCTCTGCTCACTACTTTATCAATAGATCAATATCCATAATAATTAGAGCTGCCCTTTCAATGTCTTTCCAAATTTTGTCCTACATGTATTTAAAAATATGCTCAAAATCAAATTCTGTATTAGAACAGCTCTTTTGTGTTTCCATATATTTATTATATATTGCCATATCTATTTTCTCTTAAACCATAAAAACTAAGGCAGGCTAAATTTTAGGACTGGGCATAAACTTACCCAAGCGGCCCAAATAGGCCGACCTGCCTGAATATTTCGGGTTGAAAACCGAACCGAATGAGAGAGAGAAAACCAAATCGGCCAAATTGGGCTGAACTGTTTGCACCCGGGCCAGTCACGGGTTCATCATTCGAACTGATCGAATCAAACCAACACAACCAAATTTCAGAGTTTCATATCAGCGTATCTCTTCCCCTTCTATCAGCATTCATTGTAATTCAATCATTTCTAATAACGAAGGCTCTGCTGCTTCAATCTCCGAGTTCTCTCATCTAAAATCCCATAAATCATAGTCATTCAGCGTCTCTCCCTCTTCCTCGCCATTATTTTTGCACTGATTCATTGTATTTTCCATTCCCAAACCCAGGAAACCCTAGTTTCAATGCATATAAATACCAAAAGATGAAACCCAAATTCTACAGCCTTAATTCAACCTCGCAGCGCTTCCTTCTCCAATATTTCTCTTCCTCACATTCAAATTCTCATATTCAATTCTAGGTTTTAAGAGGTATTAGGTTTTAATTCTAATTTTGTTTATTTTTTATTTGAATGCTTTAGCTCAATTCAAATTGAAGTTTTTGAACTAATTTTCTGGGTTATTTGTTGCAGGAACGATTCTGGGTGATTTTGGGTTACGAGTTACGGCATTGGAGATAACTAATTTAAGAAGTATTTTTTCGAAGTTTAAATTTTTATTTTTGATTTGATTAAGAAAGACTATGATCTACTTATCATTAGAGAACTTTGTGGATTCAAAGGCTGGTATAGATGTCGGGATTAGCTAAAATCACATGTATATACTAATATAGGATCTTGAATGTGGTTTCTTGTGGTTGAGGCATAGAGCCTCTTGCAATAGTATATATCAGTTGTGTATTATGATGATCAAATTGCCTGAATTCAGATCACTATTAATATAAAGTTTGCTCTTATTAGTTTTTGAGTGAGTGTTCACATCTCTATGCTTAAACCAAGTCCAATTAGAATGAGTTCAAAAAGGATAAGATGTTTCAGTTCTTTTGCTGATCTTTTTGGTTTTCTATTTCAGATCTCATATTTGATACTTTGAGAGATATCGACTTCCTGATCTAAGGTTGGTTTTGTATTTCAGATCCTAAACTTGCTAATTTTGCACAATTTGCTGTATTGAAAAGTTATTTTGGTTTGTATTGAAAAGTTGTGAGTAATGTATATATGATTAATGTACATATGATTAATGTGTTCTGATTGTATAGAAAAGTTGTGATGAATGTATGTAGGATCAATGTACATATGGCTAATGTATTATGGGTTGAATAGCGTAAAATGTGGCTTCACAATGTTTGGCATTGCTAAAACAGTTTCTATTTTGATGTTTTACTGCTCTTGCATTATGTTGATAAGTGCA
Organism: Geum urbanum; assembly: GCA_946800695.1. Lineage (NCBI taxonomy): Eukaryota > Viridiplantae > Streptophyta > Magnoliopsida > Rosales > Rosaceae > Geum > Geum urbanum. Next base: position 62,607,493 of record OX327002.1, read on the forward strand.
TGTGGACATGGGCAGGCTTGTTTTGGTTGCATTTAGCTAAGTGAAAAATCGTTGGGTTTTGGTATTGTTATAATTTATTTCACAGTTATTATTGACAATATTACATTTAGAGCTTTGTTGCAATATAAAAAATGTATTCTGGGTTGTATTGAAAATATATTTTGGGTTTTTTTTTTAAAAGTCTGAATGGTGAAATTTCATGCATGTTTGTTTCTACAGAACATGTAAGGGGTATTGAATTCAGCAACTGGACAAGAACTTATTCCTCATTCAGCAGCTACAGCAAATCCAGTTGCTCAAGACAACCAAGCTAATGCTAATCCAGCTGTTTAAGCCGACCCTTATGTAGCAAATTTAGTTGCCTAAGAAAACCCAACTAATGCAAATCTAGTTGATGCAACACTACTTCTTGCTAAGAGGAAGAACCAATCTGAAGTGTGGTTGTACTTCACAAAGCTACAGAATTCAGATGGTTTATTGGTTGTCCCTCATCAGGAAAAATGCAACTACTGCAACAAGGTTTACCATTGTGCCTCAAACGGTGTTAGTACATCCTATTTGAAGACTCATATGATGGATCAATGCATCAAGTGCCCTGCATATGAGCATAGCAAGAAAATAAAGACATTTTACTTTGAGCGTGATGAGGATGAAAATGTTAAAGTGGTAAGCATCCAGTTCGATAAAGATGTTAGTCGATCATATTGCATTAGAATGATTATCCGTGATGAGCTACCGTTTAGTCATGTAGAGGGTCTAGGGTTCATTGATTTTATGAAGATAACATAACCAAAGTTTATTCCTCCATCCCGTAGAACTATTGTTAGAGGTGTCATGACCCTTTATGATGAGGAGAAACTTAGAATGAAGAACATTTTAATCAATCTTAGGGTGTCTATCACCACTGACATATGGACTAGCATTTAGAATGTGAATTACATGGTACTTATTTCCCATTTCATTGATGATACCTGAAAACTGCACAAGAGAAGTCTAAGTTTTGTTAAAATTCGAGACCATAGGGGTAAGACAATTGGAAAATTATTGGAGAATTATTTGAATGATTGGGGGATTGAAAAGATCTTTACAATTGTGGTTGACAATACAATTCCAAATAAGATAGCAGTTGATTATATGAAGGAAAGGATTGGAAATTGGAAGCAGCTTGTCCAAAATGGTTCTTTCTGACACTTGAGATGCTCTTGTCATATTCTAAATGTGATTGTGAAGGAAGGGTTGGAGTGGCTGGGTTCTTCAGTTGATGCAATTAGGAACTGTGTTAAGTACATCAGATCTTTCCCTGTTAGATTGGACAAGTTTAAGAAGTGTGCTGCTCAAGAAAAATTTGATCACAAGGGTGGAATTATTCCATTGGATGCCTCCACACATGCTGGAACTCAACATACATCATGCTAGAGGTTGACTAATGACTAATCTCTCTCTCTTATATTTCATATAGCTTTCAATTTATGTTATGCCTTAGTTTTTTATGTGTTTGATTCTAATACTTTGTTTTGAATTTCATTGTTTTAGGTTGCTGTGAAATACCAACAAGCTTTTGTGAGGATGGAGAACGATGGCTCTCAATTTGAGGATTATTTTCAAGAAAAAATTGGCAAAGAAAAGAGAGAAGGTCCTCCAAGAAATGATGATTGGGCTATGGCAGCTAGGGTGGTGAAAAATCTGGAAATTTTCTACAATGCTACATTAACATTTAGTGGATCAAATGTCATGACAGCAAATGCACCATCTATTTGGATGAATACCATTGTGCAAGAGCTGAATGGATGCATCAATGGTAATGATATTGTCTTGAAAGAAGTTGCAACTGCTATGAAGGAGAAATTTGATAAGTATTGGAGAAAATTGGAGGACATGAACAAGGCTATGCTTCTTGCCGTGGTGCTTGATCCTAGGTACGTTAAGATTTATTACATGGGACTGTTTCTTTTCTGACTTCATTTGAAATTTCTAAAAGCATTTTTTGGCTTTGAAAATTAATGGGAATTTTTTTTATGGTGATTAGGTACAAGATGGAGTATCTTCAATATTTTTTCGCAGCCATTGAAAAAGATAAGAAGAAGGTCAAACTGATGGAATTCCAAATCAAAGACTTGTTGATGCTTTTTTATTATGAGTATGAGAAAGTTGATCCCACTACTAAAGAAGCTTTTGAGGCTGTAACTCGGCACAACTCTAGTGATAACACAGCTGAACCATTAGGTCAAGACAGTCATTCTGCAAATATAGAGAAATTTTTGCAGATGAGGCAAGAAAAGAAAGTTTTTGAGATCAAGAATGAAGTTGATAAATATATGAATGATGTTGCTGTAAATCCCAGAATCAAAAAGTTTAATGTTCTGAATTGGTGGAAAGAGCATTCCAAAGGGTATCCAGTTTTGTCCAAAATTGCTAGGGATGTCCTTGTTGTACCTGCTTCTACAGTGGCCTTGGAGAGTGATTTTAGTGTTGGATCTAGAGTTTTTGATCCTTTTAGAGCATCATTGACCCCTAAAATGGTTCAAGCATTGGTTTGCACATCTGATTGGTTGAAAGCTGGTGGATTTTCTTTTTTCAAAGACACTTCCCAAGTTGAGGTTGAATTATATGGTGAATGTGAGAATATTGAGAAAGGTATAAAACATTTTCTTTGTTATTTTTCTACTTGATAAGATGATATCATGTGTATACTTTATTACTGTATACTTACATGTTTATTTTTTAAGGTGATCCTGAACCTGTTGATGTCTAGATGATTAAAGATCATGGCTGCTTCACATTCTACATAGTCAGGAACTCGGCTTTTTAAATTTATTTCTTCATACTAAATTGAAAGAATGTAGTTAAGATACTGTATGAATGGTATATGCATTGAACTTGTGCTAGTTTATTGGAATCTGTGCTTCATTTTGGAGAAGAAAGATGCACCGATGCAACCCATTGTTTTGGACCTTTTGGTTGTTAATTTCAGAATACATATTGAATAAAGATGTCAAGCTGGGCATTGGGCAATGAAGAAAGATGAACTGATGCTTTCATTGGAATTTTTATTTAAAATTTCAAACTTTCATATTTGAGAATCATTTTATTATCATTGTAATGGATTTGGTTTATGATTCGGTTTGTTTCCATTCTAATGTTTATGAGATTGTATTTTCATTGTTATGAAATTTATGATTGTTGCCTTTGCTGGTTACAATATTCCTTGATTAGTTGATGCTTTCAGAGTTTCATATTGCAATTATACATTTGTACTATGAAGTTTCAGTCTGACCCGTATTACAACCTGCATTTGTAAACCTAAACCACAACCGACCCAACCCAAACTGAAATAATTGGTGGGCCAGATTTTTGGCCCCAAAAAAATAAATCAGTTTTCGGTTTGATTTTTTTACAACCTGTTTTATCAAGATGGGTTTCAGGTTGGGTCTTAACCTGGTCCGAACCGATCTGTGCCCAGTCCTACCAAATTTTTTTGTTTTCAAACTCTAATATACGCTTTAGTATAATATAGGAAGAAAATTTAACCCAACTATTTTGAAGAAAACTGCTATATGCTCCAATACCTGATATAAATTCATCAACATCAACATAATACAGAAAAAAAAATTATTCTTGGATTTATTGAAGTAAATGCCGCAATGATAATACTACATTATAAGCCATTGTATGTTTTCCTTACCTGATATAACTCGATCAACATCTTCATCTTCACTGCCGTCATCTTCCAACGTCGCCTAACATCCTGGAAAGAAACAAAAACAAACACAGCTAAATGATAGAAATCATGTGCATCATTGATTTTGATACCAATAAAACAGAATGATCCTCATCTAGGAAAACCATCAATACAAATACCAAGACAATTAGGTTACCTGATTGATTGTCCTCCACATGGTCAACATTTTTAGATTCTTGGAAAAAAGAGTTCCTCTTGCTTAATCTCTGCACTGGATTGGATATGCTTGAACCTTCACCTTCCAAATAGTGTGACTCTGCTACCATCAGTAGAAATAACAAGTGTATAAGAATATATATAAAACATAATTGTGCTATACATTCCAAACCAAGAACGATTCATAGAATTATATTGTACACAAAACTATAAAATGCAAAGAAAAGTTTTCTACTAATGCACTATACAGTTAGATTACCTGATCAATTGTCCTGAACATGGTCAATATTTTTACTCTCGGAAAAAAGACCTCCTCTTGCTTTATCTCTACACTGGATTGGATCTGGTTGAACCTTCACCTTCCAAACAGTATGACTCTGCTACCATCAATACAAATACCAAGTGTATAAGGATATAGATAAAACATATTTGTGCTATACATTTCAAACCTAGAACAATTCATAGAATTATATTGTATACAAAACTATAAAATGCAGGAAAGTGGGCATATCGCATTATTGTTATTATGACTATATTTAGAACAAGTGAAGAGAATATACATGCAGGAATAGTATTGAACAAATAATGTTTCACTTCTACGAGAAATTCATCATAAGTTAATGCTATCACCTACTCTTTTTTACTAATGCACCATACAATTAGATTACCTGATTGATTGTTCTCCACATGGTCAACATTTTTAGATTCTTGGAAAAAAAGACTTCTTCTTGCTTAATCTCTCCACTGGATTGGATCCTCTTGAACCTTCACCTTCCAAATAGTGTGACTTTGCTATTGTCTCGTGTCCTGCCAGACTTTGTTCTAAATTTTCCATGTCTTCGAAGAATCGTTTCCTATTATTTGGATCTTTTTTTTACCTCATAACTGGAAAGTGAAAACAAACATTATAGCTAATTGTTAAATAATCATTCATACAAACTCCCAAATAAATAAATTGTATACACTACATGATAGTGAGAAAAAACTAAGATGCACAGAGTAAATGAAATTGAAGAACACAACAATGATAAAAAATAGGTTTGAGACAAAAAGAAAACAAAATTGTACTTCTATGAAATAAAACTCTCATTAATAACTGAGATTACATGGAACTCATAAAGTGTAGTTTCATCATCTCAATTACTTGCAACTTCTATTTTGTACAACCTACTATTCTAAGAAGAATTCTGAAAGACTATAGTTTGATGGCTAAAAAGACACACATGCTTATCAACTACTCCTTGCGAATAAAGTTGTCTCATTATTACTCATAGACATATAAATATACGTACCTGAAAATTTGTAATGAGTGATCGCAACAACGCTTGACAACAACCACAAAGAAAACAACAGAATGACATAACTAAGAACTTTTTGCATAAAACCTGCATCACCAAAGTTAACTAAATATAATTATACCATTTCAAATCTACAAATCTGAACTAACTAAACAAACTGAATTCATACTTGTTGAGTCTCAAAAAATCATATTACATGAAAGAATACACATGCAAAATGCTATCAGATATTGAAACCAACATTTTTGTGCCACTATTATGGAAATTTTGAAAGGCCATGTTATATTGGAAGCCATGTTCCACCAAAATAGAACAAAAAAACTGGACTATATAAATGGTTTGCCTAGATATGCATCACCTAGTCAGGATCAATGAGGAGAGACATGTTAGCATATAAAAGGTTTGCCTAGATATTCCTTGGCACTGAATATATGAATGAATGACTATCAACTTGAAGGAACAAAGATCAAAGAGCCTTAACATGACATTCGTCTAAAGTTCACGTTATCTACTATATCCATAATATACAACAAAAAAACGTTATATACATACATACAGACAAAAACATAATGAAGAGAATGTAAAATGTTATGAAAATTTCTATGTATTGTTGTTTTCTTATTAGGGAGAAAACTATTTGCAACTCCCAAATACGATAAAAATAGAACATTTGGCTATGACTGAGTGGTAAAAAATAAAATGGATCTTACCTTACTCGACAGCTATAAAGGTGTGACAGTGGGTCAGTCAATCGAATTGTCGATTAAGAGGCTGAGAGCCTGAAAAATCAACAGATGAAAGGTACAATGATAAAAAAATAACATGAAATCAAGAAAGAAGGCAATTCATAATAAACAAACCATTATTGATAACAAAATTTGCAACTCTCAAATATTAGTCAGTATTCTAAGAATCAAATCTCAGGTTTAGTAGCCAATCAATAGATATAGACCAAATTTGGTTCATCTGTTTAAGGTTGCATCCAATACATCCAATGCATTAACATTAGAAGAATCACAAATCAACTCAGGTACATAGTTGAGAGAACCAAAATATAAACAAATCATGATGTCAACAGAAAATGATATGTGAGTAATCCCTGGATATAAATTGGGTAGGTCAAGAATTTAATTTACTATTTCAAGACTAAGCTTTGCCAAACTTTTCAAGCCCTTGAATGTGCATGGAGGTCGCAGCAAACATTATTTTAACTCTAAGTGAATCAAATCTTAACATTCAAAAAAACATGAAGGCAGGATGAGATAAAATGGTTCGAATATGAACTCTTTGACAGAGTTTCTTGATAGATATAAAATCTACCAAACAATATCTTCAGATGAGCTGTGTATGGAATAAATACATACAGTAACTACATGCATATGTCTGCAATCATAGATATTATCTATATGGATGTGAATAACATATATCTGCAATCATATGTCTGAAATCATAAAGCGATAGAAGTGGATAAACGACTGAACGCAAAAACAAAAAAGTGATGGTAAACAAAAAAGCCTTTTTATCTCATTCTTGGATAAAAATTCACGATGATGTACATACCAGCAAAGAAAGTATCGACTTGATTTTCTCCAAGTAAGAGTATATTAGAATCCAAAAACCTATTCGATAAAAACCCATGAAAAATATGGCTTTTTCAATCCAAGCACACAAAGAGACAAAAATGACTTATATATCAAGTAAATCAAACAAATCTGGCTATTCATAAAGACTATAATTATAAGCAGACTTCATGGACCCTATTTGATATTAAAACAACATTTATAAGGTAAGCCTCCTGCCTACAACTTCACCGAAAATGACAATAGCTCACCCAAATTCATACCTAAGTTCATAGCAATCCTATCATGTGCTAAAGCTTAAAGACTGTAGTACTCTTAGTGTCGAACAAAACAGTATGAAATTATAGTTCATGAACACAATTCGTATCAGTACAAGAAAAAAAACACAAATTTATGAAGGCTACTCACATGATCCCTTTGATGTTTGATCCCTATAGATCAATATCAGCTTGCGGCTTAAAACAATCTTCTGGGCATATACAAAGACCAGCAGATTACACAAAACTTAGCCCTATGCTGAAAACAGCTTGGGCAGAGAGCAAAAGCATCTACCTTTGAACCCAGAAACACTTCAACTCAGCATAACCAATGCAAATACATAGTTTTGACTAAGTCAAAACAGCATAATAGCAAATTCAAAATAGAACCCACATACTATCTTTAAAGACCAACTACCCAAGCTTCAAACTAATCAACATTTGAGCAAGCAAAACAATGAAAGTTACATTCTTTTCATCACCAAGTACGCAAAAGCACCAAAAACAATGGAAATCAAAGTAGAAGAAGAAAAAATAACTATTAGCACATAGTGAAGTAATGGAAGCCATAATTGTATATATAAGTATCAGACAGCCATAGATAGTGAAAGTTCGAGTTTTGAATACCTAAGTGGTCTTTGTTTCAAGCCAAGAATTTGAGCAGATTCTTTTTATCAGGAGTAGCTGATGCGAAAGATTCATTGTACCAAACAAACCTTATATTCTCTTTCCTCCTTTCTTTGATTCTAAAGAGAGAGAGACAGAGAGAGAGATGGGTCGAGTAATGTCGCTGCAAAAGTTTTTAGTAATCAGTAAGTTGGATGAGATCGGCAAAGATGGAGTGGATCTGATAGACCTTCCACCATTGTTTGAACAGTACTTATCATATGGACATTTTCCCAACGTGGATTTTAGGCAAAACGATTGAACGATACTAAAACTTCCAATAATCACAAAAGAGAATAATAGAGGCTACAAACCTTTAATAGGAAGCGACAAGGAATTGGAAATCCAAAATTAGCAGGGAATCGGAAATCCAAAATCAGCAAGGAATCAAAATCCAATCACATATGGTTTCAATTGTTTTACGATTGCTAAGTGATCGAAAATGTTGACGCTATCTGATCGGATCTAATCCAAAACGTTGGTAAAAAGAATAGTAGGGTCTCAAAGCAAACGAGGGAGACAAAATAAAGAGATGGATTAGGCATGCCTCACACGCACACGAATAGTGAACAGTGTCTTAGGAACAGTGGCTTATGAACAGTAGGTTCTTGATTGTTATATAAGAAATATATGAGAATTGCTAACTGATCCAAATCGAAAAGCCATATAGAAAGCCCTATGAATTTTATGATGAATTTGATGAACATGAAGGGAAAGTGATATATTTCTAGAGAAAGAAGAGTGGAAAATATTTAGGGCTCTTAGCATTTGTTAACTTGTTGCGGAGAAGAAGAAACCTAATTGATATATTTCTTTAAATAAAATTTAATTAATTGAATAATAAAAAAAAAGTTATATATATATATTAGATGACAGGACTATGCTTGTATCATGTGGACTTAAAATAGAAATTTAATTTAGTGATATGGCACGCCACGTAAAATTAAGGCCTCAAATTTCAAGCTTTCCGAGAGGCCCCATAGCGTTGCTCATTACTCATTTGCACATTCGTGTATCTCACATTATAGAATTACTTTTATTAATTAGGCAAAAAAAAAATTTGTGGTACCTGAACTTTGCTGGACCTATAATTGTGCTCCCTGAACTTTAAAATCTATCTTTGTGATACCTAAACTTTGAAAACAATACATCGGTGCCCGGAACCAATTTTTTGATCGTCGACGTCACTTGTGCTGGCGTGCCAACCTTGAAATTCAAATTTGAGAGGTAAGAAAGTAATTTTGAATATGAAATAATTTTTATAAATATTCATATATTTTAATAATTATTTTAATGATATTTTTATATAATCTAATGTAAAAATGGAGAATGGAGAGCCGAGCGCGCAGCGTGGCTCCGTTGTTTATCTACAAACACAGACTGTGGAGCATCCGACTCTGATTGCTCTCTAACGACAATGGCTCTTCTCTACTCAACAACACTCTTCGTCACAACCAATTGAAGCTCCTCATCGCCCCACCACCACTCTACACTCCCCTAACCCTCACTCGGCCGCCGCCGCCATGGCCTCTCTTTCTATACACCAATGCTGGTTCTCGTCCACAACCACCACCACCTCACTCTCTCTCCACCAAAGACTCTATTCTCCTTCTCATTCTCCAAAACGACGGCGCACGACCTATGTGCCGCCCTGAAGACTGGGTCTGACGACAGCGGCGGGAGCAGCAGAATCGAGGTGGAGGGGCCAGAGCTGTTGCGGAAGCCGGTGGTGAAGGACTTGGACATGGATGGGATTTTGGAGGAAGAGGAAGGAGAGGATGGGAAATAGGTTGACTAAAAAGATAAGATTCTAGAATGTTATAACGAATGTAAGAAATAACACAGATTTACGTGGTTCACTAACAATATGTTAGCTACGTCCACAGGCAGAGAAAAATAGTTTTATTAATCCTTGAGGAAAACGGATTACATAATACTACACTAGGTTAATAACCTAAAGGATATATAAATACCTCCAAATGGTAGGCGGTTCATACCTGATTCAAGGCATATCCTAACATAGAAGATACGGTTCTGCTGGTTGGATTTGTCAGGATGATTCTTCACTCCGGTAAGTATGAGAGCGGTGATAGGTTGAGTCCTGAGCATGAGAAGACTGTTCTTGAGAGGCTGCTTCCATTTCATCCCGAAGCTTCTAAGAAAATCGGTTGCGGAATTGATTTCGTCACAGTATAATTCTGATCTATGCTTACATAGTTGTTTCATAATCGACCAATTTAGACCTGTTTGAAATCCATGGATATATGATCAGCTTCTTTACACTTGTATTACAAGATTATTGGCTATTGGTTAGGAGTCGTGGATTTCCAGGAATGCTTGGTAGTATCGACTGTATGCATTGGAATTGGAAAAATTGTCCAGTTGCGTGGAAATGAATATATTCTCGTGGAGATCATCGTCAGCCTTCACTGATTCTTGAAGCTATTGCTTCAAAAGAGCATTCACCTTTATTTGCAGATCTCCGTGAAGACAGAGCTCCTCCGGTTAATTACGAAATCAATGGTAACCGTGAAGACAGAGCAATGACTGAGCATGTGGACGGAAGTAGGTAACCCAGAAGCTAGAAAATTGCGGAACAATGTATGCTTATATATACCGGCACTGTATTAGTTAAACCTAAAGAAGTTCAACGACCTTTTCTTTTATGCAAACCAGAATTAAATTGATAAGGAAGAAATTGTTACAAGTTTTATCCTAATCTAGATAGAGAGCCTAATAGCATGATGGCAGACTCGGTCTGAGCCTATCTTCCTATGAAAATGAGACCCTTTCTCTTTCTCTTGAGGTGTTCAACTACTTGGTAGACAAAATAAAATTGTTACTGATCTGTTTAGCATTACGGTTCTATATCTGGTTATTTGTTCCATCCCCTCAGTTGTGTCGGAGGAAAGAAAACAAAGGCAGTCGACATCCCTGTTCAAATTCTATTTTTGCTTCTGCACTCATAAAAACTACCTACATACACAGAGCTTGGATTCATAACTTCAAGAACCAGTGACATGGTTTAAGAAATTAAACAAAAGCCTCGATCTGTCCACATCTTGGATTCGAAACACACAACAACAACAACGTTGATCCCACGTTATTTGTGTTTCAGAAGATCGATGTTATCTCTTCTACAATTAGACAGCTAGAGAGACACACTCACTTCAAGCCCCTAAACTTCTGTGCTAGCCTGCTTGGACTTGTAACTCATGATCAGCTAGCAGTTCAACACTGACTCGATCAATTGGCATAGAAATAAACGTTCTGTAAGTTTGTAATAGTCTAATATTATAATGTACATGCCAATATAATATTGAGCTGAAACCAAAACTTGAAGCTGAAACAAGGTGAAGAGCGTCATTGATGTCGTTCTTCACGAGGAACTGAGGAGGAAGAGCGCAAAACCAGGATATAACGTACACAAACACATCTGCCTATTTTCTCTTCTGTTTTTCTGTAACTTCAAAACTTGTATCTTTCTTTTCATCATCTCAAGATGGATGAAGAAATCTGTTTCTTCAACAAGGTTAGCTATGCAGTTATATTCACACCCTCCTCTCCTTTCTGCCAGTTTTCAGTTTACTTCTGGTTATAGATATTGACTGTGGTTAATTGGTAATATTATGTCTAATAGTAAGCATGCATGAGTCAGCTGATCTTGTCAAGCTATGACCTTTTCTTTCGCCTCAGTTTTCTCAATATAGACTTGACAGAATCAGAGATTCTAAATTTTAAGATGTTGATTTTCTTTTTCCAACTTCTCTTCTTTGATGGAGGATCTTAGATGGAAACCACAGTATGTTCCATTTTCTCTATGATAGTGTTAATACTTACTATGATTTATGCTGCTTTCATACTGACACTCTTGATCGATCTATATTACAGGATACACTTGTCATTAAGGCTCCCAAGAAAACTCCACTAATATTAAGGATGGTGGTTTTACTGTTTACAATGGTCTGTGGAGTTTACATTTGCTTAGTCTGTTTGAAGCAGATAAACACTCAAACAAAGATGATCAGATTCTTAAACATCAAGGAGATAAAACCGGACAACGAATCATGTCTTGATCCTCATCTTGAGCAATGGGAAATCCCCTATGTGCATTACCCCAAACCTCAGACTTTTGAGAGGTGCTTGTCAATTGATGCATTTATTTTGTTGATTATTTACAAGTGCCATGGTGGCCTGATGTTAGCATCATTTACAGGAACGAATGCTCCTGCAATCCGGTACGCTACTTTGCGATTCTGTCAATGCAGAGATCAGGAAGTGGATGGTTTGAGACATTATTGAACAGTCACATTAATGTAAGTTCAAATGGAGAAATCTTTTCTGTCGCGGAAAGGAGGCGTAACGTTTCTTCAATCTTGAAGAACATGGATAAAGTATACAATCTTGATTGGTTTAGTAGTTCTGCCAAGAATGAGTGTTCTGCTGCCGTCGGTTTCAAATGGATGCTTAATCAGGTTACTTGTTCTGCAACATAAGTTCATATAGTCTAGCTGAATAGGCTGTTGTTTATATAACAATGATACTCATTATATATACTATTCTGTGCAGGGCTTGATGGAGAACCATGAAGAGATAGTGAAGTACTTTGAAAAGAGAGGAGTGTCTGCAATATTCCTCTTCAGAAGAAACTTACTCCGCAGAATGATTTCAGTTCATGCAAACTCTTACGATAAAGAAGCTAAGCAACTCGACGGCATGCACAAGGCTCATGTGCATTCTCCATTGGAGGCTCAAATACTTGCAAAATACAAACCCAAGCTGAATGCCACATTACTAATACCAGAGCTGAAGCAAGATCAGGAGCTCGCCGTGACAGCAATACAATATTTCAAGACCACTCGCCATATTGTTGTCTACTACGAGGATGTGATCAACAATCGCACTGTAAATTTCTATCCATGGTACTCAGTTTTTATAGACATTGCTACGTAACCTTTATGAAAATCGTATTGATAATGAGCTTTGGCATTTGCTGCAGAAATTGAATGAAGTTCAAGAGTTCCTGAGGTTGCCTTCTAGAGAGCTCAAGAGCCGACATATAAAGATACACACGACACCATTATCGAACCAAGTTCAGAACTGGGAAGATGTTCAGAGAACATTGAAAGGAACATCATATGAGAGCTTCCTAGCAGACTATCAAATGCCTACTAGTTCTTCTTCTTCTTCAGCACTACTTTAACTGTATCAGATTGAGGATGTATATAACAGAGCCATTTCTTTTTGCGGTTTAGAGATTTAGAGTCAGATTTTGGAAATACCAGTATCTCAGCTTAACAATTTTCCCTACATTGTCAAGTCCTTGTTTCTTGGCAAGATCATGAGATTTCTGTATATTTCATTAGGGGGAAATGGCTTCTACGGTGAATCTCTCGTCCTCTAAGATCTATTCCTGTACATTTAATTTTCACCCTCAACAGATCTCTCGTGAAAATACTCAACACATGCAGATATGAATGTACTACTAACTTTTCTTCTTCCATTGCTACCTAACGGAAAGGAGTTGCATGATGTTACAAACAGAGCAAGCCTGGATCAGCTAGTTACTGACCCATCATTTCCTACTAAGCCAGTTTTATCTGTTTGTCGGATTACAAAGTGATCAACTATCTTAACATTATGTAGTGGGTCTTGATTTGCAACTTTTGCACTCCATTTGCTAGGAAACTTTCTCCGGTGGCTCATCTGTTGCGGTTGTTTTGGTTCCCCATCCCAATCTGGGTCCAGCTTCCATTCTTTCGGAACCTGCGTGTTTTAAACTTTTAATCATAAGCAACTCTCTAGAATACCAAATAGTCCTTTAGAAGATAAACCAGCACTCCCTTCTTACCTTATCAACTGCGAGAGTATACACTTCCAGATCCCCATCAGTGTTGATGTGGAATCGAGTGAATGATTTGTAATTAGCAATTCTCAAAGATGAGAAGGCTTCATCAAAGTGTATGTGCAGCCAATTTATGCAAATATATAAGTAGCTGCCAAACACCAAAGAAACGACTGGAGTAGAAAAGACCCAAAAATAAAGGAAGACAGAAGCATAGTATATACAAGCCCCAAGTCTAGAGAGTGATTCCATCCCATTCTTGCATATGTTGTTCCGGGTGACTGCCATAACCTGATAATATGCATTGTTGATGAGTACCTAACAAAGCAGGGGGAACAAAAATTAAGTATGAAAAAGAGAATTCGGTACCTCTGGAACATCAAATGCAGACATGAAATACTTGATGCATGCTGGATAAAGACCATAAGTCCATTGTTCTACACGAGCACGAAGACCAGTTGGATCTGGAAAGTGCTCACTCTCCACTGATCTATACCACTGATATAATGTATGATAACCTGAAAATAGAAAACCTTTCACCATCAGACTATACTGTGTGCTACCATTAACTTTTTGATCAAAACCTATCAGTCGAAAGGAAAAATAGAATTCACGGCGCAAGTAATATTAGGTGAGACACGATGATCAAATGTGTTACAAGTATCTATTCTCACTAGAGCTCCACAAAGTGCATATAATCTTGTTCCACAACCACATATGTATCTTATGTCATATGACAACATTAGGTGATTCTCAGCAGTGCCCACGAATGATTTCGGTTACTTTGACAGTTATGACAATCACATGTACTAATCAGACAACTCAAAAAGGAGACCCATAGTATATAAAATGGTAACCTGAAGTTCCTAGTAGTTGATGCCGTATACAAATCTCAACACCCAGTTCCAACAGCAACATAAGAATTAGAGCTGCAGCCAGGTGTGCAGACACATGTAGAACTCCAATCATAACCCGTTTCTTCCTAGACACTTTGGAGGGGACAAAAGTAATTGCCACAATCAGCAATACCACAGCACCTCCTAAAGATACATAAGAGTGCTCCAGCAAGTAAACAAAAGCATTCCACACTGTTCCAAAGAATGAACTCAAGTGACCAGAAAATGAGTCATCTCGCAAGATATGATCAAGCTTACACTACAAAAAGACAGAAAAATAGTAGAAAATGTCACCAGCCTGTAACAAGGTAATAACCATTTGACTGTAAAGCCTAAATGCGATGAATTTGCATTTGATAAGCTCTAAGAAGTAAAAGAACCAAGATATAACTAGTAAGGTATAGAATATTTCAATTTCAGGAAAAAGACCAGGAAAGATAACCTAATTGTTCAAAACCCAAGGCAAAAACTCAGGTGGGAAATGATTGAATATTCACCAAAACAAACCAAATAAAGACCAACCTGCGGGAACATAGAAAACACCAACAGAAAGTATATAATCCCACCAATAAAGTCAAACTGCCAGTTCTTCTTCCGGAACTTTAATATATTACCCAAAGCAATCTGCAAAAG
This sequence comes from Geum urbanum, assembly GCA_946800695.1. Classification (NCBI taxonomy): domain Eukaryota; kingdom Viridiplantae; phylum Streptophyta; class Magnoliopsida; order Rosales; family Rosaceae; genus Geum; species Geum urbanum. The sequence continues at coordinate 62,622,563 of OX327002.1, forward strand.
AGCTAAAAGACTCATTAGCACCATATAAAGCATACACTTGGTGGCGACAGTTGGATAAACAAAAAGATTACTTACCCTGCTTGAATCTTCAAATGAAGGATAAGCAGCCTTGGTCTCGTACGATGTTCCATAAAATTTCTTAAAATTACTAAACACATGTGTAGGATGTAAAAACGCCCCACCGCAACCATTTACAATCAAATGTTGCACTTGAACTGGATCCTCTGATCTAACAAATGAATGACGCATATAATGGTGCAAATCTCCAGCTACTCGAAGCTTACATCTTCCTTTTAAATGATCGCATATCAGGTGTGCAACATTCTTTCCAGAAACGTCATTCCAGTACCAATCCAGAAGCCAATTTGGCTCATGTGTCATGATGATTACAGAATCATTATCTCCAACCTAGAAAGACATGACACGATGAAAAGGTTACTACTGGAGATGTGCAACATATGTGAATAATGTGAATAATAGGTAACACATTTTATAGAAACCAAACATATGCATATGGTAAATAAACAAATCAAACAAGAAATACCTTGTTCTTTACTAGTTCTGAAAAGAATTTGAATTGGTACACATCAATATCACCGTGGAGAGCCAGATCAAGACCAAATACCCACCATCTTTTAGGGAGTTTCAGAGCAAAATAACTCTTCTTCTGAGGCATAAGCCACCCACCCAACCAGTTCTTATGGCATATATACCTCATAAATGTATGAAGTCCATCAAACCAATCTGTAATGCCAAAAAGAAAAGAAAATATTAGTATGGTAGGTTGTCAGTTAATCTCTCCAGGAAGAAAAGGGTAGAACATGAGAAATAAAGCCTACCATGGTTTCCCGGAATGACAAAACACTGAGGCCCGTCATATTGCTTCAGTTCAGAGACACCACAAGGTAACTCGGGTTTATCCACAGCTATATGCTCTTGTTTAGACCATGGAGGGGGCTGGAGAGCATACTCAAAAGGACAAAAGAGACGCCTCTCATAAGTGAAGGCTGAAGGATTAGGATACCTAAACCAGAAGCAAGCACATCAAATTCTGTAGATTTATATGTATTCAATTTCAAAAAGAGCAAATATCAATGACAATTATGTTTTTTCGTAAGCTTACAACTGTTAAATTTAAATATAAGTAACTTACGCAAGATCGCCACCAATAAGTAGTAAGTCTCCACGTGGAAGGTTAAGTTCAGAATCCTCTCCGTCAACATTAATGGAAGGCTGAGCAAGCAGCCTAGCCACGGAATAAGATGAGTTTCCACCATCACCAGTATCAGCCATAAAGTCAAACCATAGATCATCTTTCTCAACAAAATCATCATATAAAAGATCTCCTTGTGAAGCTCCATCATGAATCTTGCTCATTGCTGCCTAGTGATTAGAAAGAGCAAAATAAATACCATCACACAAGGCTCACCTCAAAGCTTCTCAATTGAGCAGAACTCACAAAATTTAATGACAACTACGTATGAATTCAGTTTACAAACATGTAAATTCTTAATATACTCTGCAAATACCCATTTTTCAAGTGCACATTAGGTGTTGAAATTTCTGAGATGATATTGTGAGAACTATGGAATATAATCAATATATAGTTGAAGTAACATTACAAAACAGCTCTTTCAGAAAAAAAAATAAAAATTGCAAAACAGCATGCAACAATACATCTCAATGATTGCATTAGCCAATATGAAATTACCTGCATCATACGCATGTCAAACCGACCCACAAAGACGGTAACTGATACCAGGAGGTCGAAAACCGTCTTGAATAAATCTGCCGATGTTCTGCAGCATATTAATCATCAGCATGAGTGAATGCAACTATTTGTAAATGCCCTTGTCAACTCTCCAAAGGATGAGAACAGAAAGAAAGGGGGGAATAGAGAAACATACCCTGAATACCAAGGAACCATATCCAAAAAATCAGGCTTCAATTGCTTATTCTTTGATTTCTCGTGTTCTTCTACAGACAAAGGGTGAGTAAGAGCCCACCTGGTAAATTGAAAAGCAAGTGAAGCATGAGGCACCAAAAACAAGATTTAAAAGAGGCAAAAAAAGCTATAAAATCAATTATCTAATCCAGTCATAAGCAGCATCATTTCTGATAAGCACCTAGAAGCCACTTTCAGCTAAATTTTGCAACAATAAATTCACAAGCATCGTAACTTATCTCTTATGAAAAGGTGTGGCACTTACCCTGTTGACCTTTCCACTACATAATTAGCAATATAAAGGCCTATGAATGTGGCCCATAATGAATACAATGGGGAGATCTCATCTGACAAACCATCACACGAACCATTGCATGCCAACTGAGAAATGAAAACAATATTTAATATATGAGCAGAGTTATCATAATATTCTTATAAAGCACAGGAAAAAATAAAAATGAAAGAGAAGTTGTGAGAAAAATCATTTACTTTATCTACCTGTACCTCACCATAAATCACCCACTTGGACAAAAGTGGGTAATCACTTGCAGATCCCACTGGAGCGAACCAATATGAGCAGACCTCATCTTTCAGCTCATTCATTCGAAGAAATTTGGAAAGCCATGTATTTCTCTCATCTTTCTTCCAGAAGTTAAACCAAGACAAAGAGTTTCTTCGGTCTAGTGGTCTCTCTCTCACAATAGCTCGGTTACCACAATGACTGTAAAATATACAGCAGGCTACACTAAGAACCTACATGAAGAAAATGAACATTGACTGATTAAGCATTTCAAACATTATTGGTTGATCCATCAACACTTATGTTCCTTATCTGCTACGCAGCAAGTAATAAAAACATATACATATTAGAAGCTTGATGCAGTAAAAATAAACTGATTTCAGGACTTACAGCGCAGTTTTGGAGGATTGTCAAAATAGCAGGCCTCCTTCCAGCCACACGTGACACAAGACCGATGTACCAAAGGCCAATAAATACAATATGGAAGAAGAGAAGAAACAGGACCGATGTGACAAAAACGTTGAAACCCAATGACAGACTCATCCTTATATCAACTCCCATTGTTTTTAGTTTTGGGAGATGATAGACAGCTGCCACAAAAATCCAGGTTATATACCTGCACAAGGTCAACTCCAAGAATTAAAACTCCAATCTACCCCTGTGTCTTTATCTCTAAGAAATCACATACATATATAAGCATGAATAATTGGGCACAGGTGTAAGATAGTACAGAGTACAAACACAAATGGCATACGATTCATACAAATATACTTACCAGCGACTGAAATTCGAATAGCTTGGTTTAATAGTCTTCCCTACAAATGGAGATGAAAAGAAATAGAAGAAACCGAGCAAACAGGCATACATCGACCACCACTTGATATTGTTGTCTAGCTTCTCTATAAGATTATTGATGTTGTCGGAGGAGATAAAAAACAGGCAACCGACAACAACAGCAATTATGGCATGACGTGAATGCTCATGCGGATAGGGATACGTATGGGTTAGTATTGTCCTGACCCTCTCCATTTTCAGAGTATCTAAAAACCCAGAAGAGTGTTTACTAGGCCCCATCAAATGAACTTGCACTGCTTCAAGTTTTACAGACAAACAGCAATGCTTCTGCCAGAATCACCACAAAGACCAACTCCAATATCCTGAGAAAAACAACAATGCAACATAAGTAAAGAACAAAGGAAGCTCAAGTAGAAATCTCGTAAAACGATTGATTCAGATTAAAAGGCAACCAACTAACATCATATTCGGGTCAACATTATGGGACTGATGCTAAGGCATATACTAGTACAGACCCATTTCTGAGAGATATTCTTCTTGGCAGTGCTAGTTTAACATCTTTTCTTTTCTTCGTTCATTAAATCTGATAACTTTGACATTTTCTAGCATAGTTTTATCCGCTAAAAATGCAGTGAAACAATAGTTGGTCACAAACTTTACCAACCATGCAACTGATGCAAGTATGCAACCATATTTCAATCCTTAAAATAATGGAGCAGACAGCCAAAATCCAAAACCACATTTGCTGTGAAAACAGCAAAAAGCAATACTTGGGTGAGAATGAGAAGTAGCCCAACTCATTTAGACAAAATAACAAACGAATCAAAGTTAATAACTTTCCCAAAATGCAACGTACCCAAAAACTGCAAACACTATAACACAAAAAAAAAAAAAACTATGAACTTCAGATTACAAATTGAAATTCAGCGTCAAATGCAAACTACACAGAATAATCAAACACTCTGATTTCAGGACCAACAAAAAAAAGGTAAAATGAAAAATGAAAGTAATCGATTAGAGAAACTAACCTGGCAATCAGAGACCGAATTGATCAATAACGAACAGAATGGGTTGAACAAGAAGAAAGGAAAGTGGTGCATGCGGAGTCTCTCTCTGTTTCAAAAAGTGAAAGAGAGAGAGAGTTGTGGGCATCTAAGAATGTCTGCGAGGAACTTAAGCATTAGCAACAGGGTATATTCCTTTTTGCGCCAAGCACCATCTAAATTACTTAATATTATCACACCCACAAAATTCTAACTTGGTTTCTCTTCTCTTCTCTTCTCTTCTCTTCTCTTCTTGTTATTGTTGTTGTTGGTGATTGTGCTTTTGGTTGGTTTGATTGTGGCTTCTTGTTGCTTGTGGCTTTTGTGCTTGCGTGTCTGTGTGTTTGTGAGATGAGAATTACGCCAACGACATTGACCACTCTGTCTCTTCCATCAATCACATTGGTCATTGGGCTTTTGGTCGGTGCGTTCCTCCTAGTCTCCTAGACTTGATTGTTTTTTCGGCTCTTCCTTAACTTCCTCGTGCTTTACGAACCCGTCTCTGTTTACGCGGTGGTTTGACTGTTGGGTATTAGACTTTGGGCGGTGAGGATTGCATTGGGCCGGTCTGTGTGGTTTTGAGGCTCTCTTTCGAAGGCCCTCCTGCACCGAATAGATATCTTGGACTTGGAAGCCCAATCTTACCCAGTATATGTGTCTGCCCTTGAGGTCTCCTTTTTTTCTTCTTTTTTTGAAAAATCCTTGAGGTCTCGTTTAGTTTAAGGACAGGAATGTTGTTCCTCGGCAATTCTCTTCGTGAAATATCTTTACTAGTGTTTGGAGATGCCTGGAAAAGTAATCAAAAAATATATGTTGATTTCCTTGGCAATGTTTGTTTTGTCCAACATATATTAAGTTTTGGTAGAAAAAAATTACTTAATGTTACAATAGTAGATTGTCAGTATGTTTGATTAATATTCTATATCTGTGTTTTTTAAAAATTTTGGGTCAATTAACACATAAATCAAAAGCAGACAAGGGGTTACTTTTTCTTAACCGTGTTTTACTCACTTTTGATTTATTTCCCCACTAATTTTTCTCACCATACAAAATTTCACCTCAATATCAAACTAAACCATAATCAGCTATTGTTTATTAAATTTTCCCCATAATCTTTGGACTTTGATGAGCGCACTTTTAGTGTGCAACAACACCCATGATTGAGTATGACGATACATGGGAATATTTTGTGTGGTAAGCACATACATGACGACCTAGATGTAAGAACACAATATTTTTGGAAGAAGATTATGTTTACAATACCATAATGCTTTTTTACCAACATTTTTATACATAATAGTATGGCTTACAAGCGAATAGCAAACCCTAGTGTTGTCCCATCTATTGCTGCTAGGTTTTCCATTCGAGAACTTTGTTACTCAAATTTCATCGGCTTCATAGCGGATCAAATGACGGAACAACTCAAGAACTCATTGACTATTTTCGATGAGGTTCGCACATCCTCTGGTGTTAAGGGATCTACTGGTGTGCCTAACCATTCCTTTGTGGTCGCCAAACTGATTGGAGGTAAGGGATCTCCAAATTTTCAAGTTGTTGCCGGAACCTCCATTTGGGGCTATGGTCTTCATCTCTCTGTTCGCCCCATGAACGACCGATTTCTTATGGACTTCTCTAAGGAATCGGAAGTCAAGCATATCTTGGAAGGCGGTCCATGGTTCTATGAAAAGGTTGTCTTGGTGTCGGCAAGATATTCTGGTCGTGGAGATCCTATGCAAGTTCCGCTCCTTTCATTACTAGTGTGGGTGATGATCCACGATTTGGAGCCGATCGTTTTTACGAGGAAGGCTATTCACATGATTACTAATGCAATTAGGGTGTTTATCAAGATAGAAGAAGTTGTTTTTCAACGTGGGATAGCTAGGGTTCGTCTTCGACACTCAGTGACCTCGCGGGTATGACAACCTTTTTCAGGTCGTACTTTTAATTTTGAAGTTGCAATTACAGCGAAGGTGTCATTAAAATATGAGAGGTTGCATGCGTTTTATCATGTATGTTGTCTTCTTGAGCATCCTAAAATTGGTTGTATTGGTGTTCTAGACTTATCAAAGAACATTGTTCTCGAATCAGCAGCGAGTTTTGTGATGGCTAGGATGTTTCTCCACCGGAGGCCACTGCTACTACGATGACTAGAGCTTCTAACCCTAACCCTAATCCTCCTTTTTTTCTTGCAGGTTAAGATGTTACAAAGCCTTTCGACTCCGTTGTTATTTAGGATTCCAGGGGTCACTCAGGAATCCTTTGCAGTGGCTGATGTAGCTCTTCGTCAAACTATGCTCATTGCATTGATTAGGGAAGCTTCGCTTAAACGTCAAATTGGTGATAGCAAGGAGAAAGAATCTAAGAGGCAACGAGTGTCGCGTTCTCAAAGTAAGAAACAACTCACGGTGATACCAAAGCTTGCAAACCTGGAACACTATGGCCTACTTCTGAAGTCTCTGGCAAAAAAATCAAAGAGAGGTCGGCCTCAAGGTTCCAAAAATAAACCGAAGAAACTGGCTATGGATGCAATGGCCGAGGAGGAGAACCCTCGCAGAATTATAGGGATATTAGAACACCGTAAGAGGGATCGCATTGCGAAGACAAAAGGCATGGAAGTTGGTACCATATGCCCTGAATGCATCAGTTAGGAGATTGGTTCCTTTGAGGAAGTCACTCCCGTCACGAATGCAGGGAATTGGCAGTGGCTCTCTTCTGTGTTTGCTTCCGAGAATGGTGATGTCGGGGCTCCAAAATTAATAGAGATGGAGCTTGATCCAGGGGCTGCAACATAGGAGGAGTGAACTACTGCATGGCAGTAGTTTATTAATTTTCAGTTTTTTATTTTTATGTTTTTACAGTCTGGATTTGACTTTAACTTTCGGTTTTTCTTTGTTGTTTTTTGTTGTGGTTGGGGTAGGTATTTCTTATTGTCCCTTCCACAGTAACGTCACCGATTACTTTTGATGATTATTTATAGGATATGGATCGTGATTCTCTAAATTTAGAGAGTCGTACAATTTTATTAATTTCCTAAAATCTAGACTCTTAGTCTAATCTGATAGTTAAATAGGAACATGAGACCAATAGATTTTGCTGTAAACATTGTTAACAGTTAACCTCACGTTATTAACAAAAAAAAAACACTCGAGCATACGTGCTATGGCCCGAGAGTGCGCTTCTCAAACTTGAACTGATCTGAGATGGGATCTGAACAAAAGAACAAGCTCGAGAGAAAGAGTGACTAACCATCGGAGGAGGAAGAACAATGAGCGAGCCGGTGAGGAAGAGGTACGACTAGAACCGAATGCAACTGAACCCACCCGGATCATCACCCCCGACCCTTTTCTAATTTCAACATTCTACACTTCTTTTTCTCCAAAATTTCTGGACTAGTAAGTTCAACATAACCATAGGAACTCCAGCTCCTAATATAACACCGTAGGAGTAACAACAGAATCACTAGTTCACTACCTTCATTTCTTGCTTTGAAATCTTTTGACAACGTTTTCATAACTCTCTATGGTCAAGAAAGAATGAATGGTAAGCCTGGAATTCCTCTTCCCTTCCTTTGAATCGTCAATAAGAATTTTCGTGGAAGACTCGGGACATATGAGATATGAAGAATTCGAATTATTCGACAACGAAGAAGTATGACTGCATCTAAGAGCTCTCATCTTAATTAGTCATCGATCTATTCGAAGTTTCCTACTTTCTTTTATTTAGGGTTTGGACTAACCTAGCGGCAAATCAGAAGAAGAACAAAGCCACTGCCAAAGCTAGACTGGCGAGGACCGTCATGGAGACGACGGCTTACTACGACGCTCCCGACCATACCCCGCCTCCATCGAACCTGAGATGTTGCCGATGAGGGATGAAGAGTAGACACATAAGAAAAATGTCGTTCGTTCGTTGTGGAAGACTAACTATTTTTTCCTTATGTTAACGACGCAAGTTAACTGCTAACCGGTGTTTGCAACAAAATTCATGAATTTTCTCCTAATTCTTATGTGGCATCGTATAAACGATTGGATTGGAGTAAGAGTTAGGATTTTAAGAAATTTATAGAACTATATAACTCTCTAACCGTAGAGAATCGCAATTCTAAAGATATTTGTGTGGTTAAGTGACTTCGTCGCTTAATTTATATAGACTTTGATTTTCTTATATGTTGTCGTCATTAAATGAACAGTTAAAGTTGTATTCATATCTACTTTTTCTAATAGTTTTAAAATTGGTGTTAGGAATCACACCATTTCACACTACTCCCAATCGTTTTACTAATTAGTATGTTCTTCATCTTAACAAGTTACGGAATTTTTCAAGCACTTTTGTTCCATGTATACATAAGTGTTGATGAGTTTCTAATATTTGAAAACCCACACCAAAATATGTACAGATTATGAAACCCCCATTCCTTCGATCATTTGACATCTCTCATTTGTACCACAAGAGATTCTAGAGGAAGTCAAATTAAGAACATGAAATCTTAGTTGTAATATTCGTGCACTCTCTCTTCCATGCGATTGTTCCGGCCAAGTGTACGTTCATTTCAATCACCTTTTTCATGTCAAACTAGTATATTCCTCATCGATCTCTCGACCATGACCTGCATGTAATTAAGTACATTATGTTTTCAACGACGAAGATTTGACATCTCGATCATGCATGTCGTCTCATCACTTACATACAGTACGTGCGAAGCGACCGATCGAGAACTGACAGCGTACTACTTCACTTTCTGAGGTCCAAACTGCATCATTGACCTCACTTTCGCGCCAATTTTGGCTTCCCTGACTTCAGGAATCGACAAGATTGATATGACCACCGGACCCTTCAACCCTAGCGAGCTAACGAGGCTCCCTTCACTTCAGCAACCACGTTCGTACCCTTTCTGGGATTTCCACTAAAACTGCGTTGATTAATTTCGGAGCTAATCAATAATTAACAGGGGGCTGTCTGTGTATAATATCATTAATTGTGGGGTTCCGAACCCCGTGGTCCTTTCTTTTCCCAGAATGAGTTAAACCTGGAAATTCTTAGTGCGCACGAAATTGGTCAACGATTTATATCGAGATCACTTTGCAGTAATATCTGTCTTGCACTTTTCCCAATGCCTAAAGATCTTAATTCGTTCTTTTTGGCCGATGGACCTTAATCAATATGGTTACACGCACGCTTCACCAAAATATGATGTTGATAAACAAAATAAATCTTCATCCGTGGACATTAGATCTTTGGATCTGAGGTAAACGATAGTTTGGGATTTTCTGTGTGTATTTTTAATCTGCAAGTGCCTTCTCACGTTAATCTTGTTTCCCACGCTTAGCAAATTAAATTTCGATCGAGCTAGTGCATCTGTTACGATAATATTGGCTTAAGCTTGTGAACAATGTCCCAGCTCGGTCATATTACGTACATTCTTATGATTAAGTATGATATACTTAATCAAATCACTATATATGAACGATTTCATAATGTGAGTGTGGCATGGAGAAGGACTCGAAGTTGGCGGGACACGAAGCATGTGCAACTAGCCAACTAACTTGAGTAAGTGCTCAACCCAAAATAGCATTACTTACAAGCAGAGTTAGTATTGTGCTCATATATTCAATCAATATGAGCTAGGACCAACACGATCCTATATTCCTATAATGAGAAACATCTCACACTACCTTTATAACGAACTATAAGATTGTTTGCACATGTACACGCACTAGCTAATTGGTTGGTTAATCATGTACGTGAAGATTTTTAATAGATCAAGGTATTTCTGATTCAGAAAGACCAACTAGTTTTGGTCGAGCTAAGTTTAGTAACGGAGTTAATTATTATCGTGTCATGCTGTAACCAGTTTAACATACTATATAGGTACGGTGTAACTTAAGTTCACCTTTATTCATATATATTGTCGTGATGATACTTGAATCTACATCCCATGCGAGCATAGTTTTACAGTAAACCTTATAAAGAGCTAGTGTTAATTACAACTTGCACAATATAGTGTGCTGTTGCGCCTGCAACACAACTCAATCGACCTATCAATTCTCCGGCAACGAAAATCGTCAATAGTACGTGCATTTATCAATACCAGAAACGTTACCATCTGATCACACCTGTAGGTGCACTCTTGAAATTAAACCCTTGATCGATCATCACTTCTTCCACTAAACATTTTAGCTCGTTTACTATGTAGCAATATTTGCTTGCACGGCACATGCAAACATATTTTGGAGGAGTAGAGATCGATTCTCCAAAATTCTAAAGAGAATCTTGGGGGAGCATAATCATTGACCATTTTACGTACATTACTCCCACTTGATGATTCTGCTAGCTAGCTAGGTCATATTCTATATATGTATATATTATCCAGCATTTTGCTTCACGACTACAACTACCCCTCCTAACTAATCACTATAAATACCCTACATTGCATTCAGATGGAAACACAACTCGCTCCTCTCACTTCTCTCACTCTCATTTATATCAATCTTAACCCGCTGCTCTTATCTTCTCTCTGTCTCTAATGGCGGCCAGCGATAGCAAGCTTATGTTGTCCTGTGTTTGTCTCCTCGTACTGATTTTCTGTTACGGGATCATTTCAACTGAAGAAAGGTTGCTGAGAATAACAGAAGGAAGCAACACTTACCAGTGGACGCGGCGTAATCTGTTAGAGAAGACTGATGCAGCTGCATCAGACTCGGTGCCACTGCCAAGTACTAGTACTCCTCCTGCTAGTAGTACTCCGGTTGGCAATGTCGAAAAGGGCGATGATTTCCGACCCACAGATCCCGGCCACAGTCCCGGTGCTGGTCATAATACCGGTCAGTCCGTTCAACCTGCATCAGTCGAGCTAAACCAGTAATTAATCCAATTACTGATCCACGTACTGTGTCAATATCGTAGACGTACGGCGTACCACAATCAGATAGTGAAAGTACGTATTTACTATGCATGTATATATACCTGTACCGCTGTACGTATGAATTAATAATCTTGGATCTGATTGTATCTGTAAATTATTCGAATTTTACTCTTATGTATATTGATTTGGTTGTCATCCTGCTGTAGTCAAATTGTCCATTAATTTAAGAGTTAATGTTTTATTTTTTTGTATTTATATTTATATGGACCGGTAATGCTCACACAGACGCGAATAACCAGGGATATATACACAATATATGTTCTAAAGAGTAACTGAGAAATAATACCCCCATCGCTAGTAGACCGACTTCCTAGTAACCCGACTCCCCAGTACACCGACTCCCCTTTGCAATCGCTAGCCGCGACGCGTCCCACCGATCTACCTCCATTTTACTCCGATCCCAAGTCGGTGGCCATATTCCTCATCCCCATCTCTCATTCTTCACATATTCTTGCATGTGAATTTCCTTCAAGCCTACAAATACTCTCAAAGTTTTCTCTCGGTCTCACTTGCTCGCGGATCTCCTCTCCATCTCCGTTTCTGGTTATCGGTTCGCGTGTGTCTCCTCCCATCCTCAACTAGACTTCCTTTGTTAGTTAAGCTAGTTCGAATAATTAGTTAGAATGGTTTTGGAGGTTTACTTTGACCAAGTCTTCAGTTAGTTAATAGGATTGTTAGTGGGTTGAAATCATGGGCATGAACGTGGTAGAACGTTTTGCATGATCTCCACAATTGTAGTTTGTTTCAGTTTGTTTTCCCATTATAAATAGAAGGCACAACAATGAGAAAAGCAGTTAGTTTACTGCACCAAAACGTATTCTCTCCAGTTTTTCTTCCGTACAAAAACCTTCCTTCTTAAGTTCTGTAACAACAATTGGTACCAGAGCCTGTGGTGTTCGATCCAAACCTCTGCAGTCGATCGGTGTTTGATCCGCTTCGACAAATGACGACAGAAGGAAAAGAAGAAGTCAGCAAGAACAAGGGAGAGAATCAATCTCTGCCGCTAGATCAGTTTAACAGCGGTGGCAGTAGTGAACTACGCATAGTGGAACGGATCATCAGGGAGAACGATGGTGCGGCGCACTTTCCGACTCTCACGCGAACCAACTACGCAGATTGGGTGATCCTCATGAAGGTACAACTACAAGCGCAAGGCTTGTGGGATGTCATCGAAGGTGGTCCTGGCGATCAACGCGAGGATCGGAGAGCAATGTCGGCACTGCTCCGGGCGGTACCGCCGGAGCTAATCCGTACACTTGGCACAAAGGAGACAGCTAAGGAGGCTTGGGACACACTCAAGATCATGCGGGTCGGTGTCGAGCGCGTACGAGAAGCCAAGGCGCAGACACGCTGGACTGAATTCGAGAATCTCGCGTTCAAGGATGGTGAGGGAGTGGAATCTTTTGGCATTCGACTCACCGCAATCGTCAACGACCTCGATGTGTTGGGCGATCCAGTGACTGAGCACAAGGCAGTGCTCAAATTCCTTCGGAGTGTGCCACGCAAATACAAGCAGATGGCAATGGCAATTGAATCACTAGTGGATCTCAGAAACCTGTCTATAGAAGAACTCACGGGCCGGCTCCTAGTCGTAGAAGAGCGCGGCGAGCTTGATGATCCCACACCTGCAGGAGGTCGCTTACTCCTCACAGAGGAAGAGTGGCTGTCCCGGAGTCGTCATCATGACAAAGGACAAGGGTCGTTCGGTGGAAGTGACAAGAAGTACAAGAGTGCAACTAAACCTAAGTCGTCGTCGGACTATAAACCAAAGCCATCATCATCACACAGCGGAGGCAACGGTCAACGGAAAAAGGGAAATTGTCGCTACTGCGGGATTCCAGGACACTGGGCGAAGGAATGTCGCAAAGCAAAGCGTCACCGGGAGCAGCAAGAGCACGCCAATCTTGCTCGCACTGAGGCGGTGGTAGAAGATGAACCAGCGCTGCTCATGGTGCACATCGGGACATTGACTCATGGTGCCGACGATACAATTCAAACGGTGTACCTGAACGAGGATAAGGTGGTGCCCGCAGCTGTTAATGATGGCATATGGTATCTCGACACCGGCGCTAGCAGTCACATGACCGGCGATAAGAAAGTATTCAGGACTCTCGACAAAACAGTGCATGGCACAGTGCGCTTCGGCGATGGCTCAGTGGTAGAAATACGTGGCAGAGGCACGGTTATGTTTCAGTGTCTCACAGGTGACCACCGTGTTCTCTCTGATGTATACTATATCCCGAGCTTACGGAGCAACATCATCTCACTTGGGCAATTCGATGAAAATGGGTGCAAAATCGTCATCGAAGGTGGAGTACTTTGCATTTTTGATCGAACACGCAAGGTTCTCGCACGAGTATCACGCGCACGAAACCGACTCTACACTCTGAATCTGAACCTTACGGTGCCAGTAAGTCTTCTGATGCAGAAGAACGACGAAGCTTGGCTTTGGCATGCCCGCTTCAGACATCTCCACTTTCATGCGTTGCACTATCTTTCGCGGAAGGAGATGGTACGGGGAATTCCCTACATCGAACATGTCGAGGAACTCTGTGACGGGTGTACAATTGGGAAGCAACACAGGACGTCATTTCCCCAGGCTTCAAAGTTCCGCGCACGGCGTCCACTGGAACTAATCCACAGCGACTTGTGCGGCCCGATTACTCCACCAACCGCAGGAGGTAAAAGGTATTTTCTACTCATAGTTGATGACTTTAGTCGATACATGTGGATTGAGTTGCTCAGGACGAAAGACGAGGCATTCCGATACTTCAAAAAGATTAGGGCAGTAGCTGAAGCAGAATGTGAGAGCAAATTGCTCATGTTCCGTTCTGATCGGGGTGGAGAGTTCAACTCAGACGAATTCGTGGAGTTCTGTGAAGAAAATGGCATTAAGCACAACACCACAGCACCTTATTCGCCGCAACAAAACGGCGTCGTGGAGAGGCGAAATCAAACGGTGGTTGAAATGGCTCGTTGCCTTATGAAATCAATGGTGGTGCCCGGAATGTTTTGGGGAGAAGCTATGAAAACTGCAGTATATCTTCTCAACCGCGCACCGACCAGGAGCTTGAACGGAATGACGCCCTATGAAGCTTGGTACAAGAAGAAGCCGAATGTGCATCATCTGAGAACTTTCGGATGCGTTGCGCATGTCAAGAGACTCGGACCAGGAATACACAAGCTTGCAGATCGCTCGACGTTGGGAATATTCACTGGCTACGAGGATGGTGCAAAAGCTTACCGGGTTTATGACCCAGTAGAAAGGCGGATGTATGTGACCAGAGACGTCATCTTTGAGGAGGATCGATCCTGGAACTGGGAGACACCGAGCTCAGAGACAACAACAGCGCTGACCACGTTCACAGTGGTTTACTCAATGGAATCCAGCGCAGCAACATCAGGTACATCACGCACACCGGCGACTGAGCTAGACATACTGGAAGTCGAGCCTAGAACACCCATGCCCGTTCAGACGCCACCCACACAAGATGACAATCTTGACACCAACTCAAGACCTCGGCGATACCGGAGAATCTCGGATGTGTACAACGTCACCGAGGAAATTACAAATGACGAAGAAAACAGTCACTGTCTCTTGGCAGCAGAAGAACCAGCGAGTGTGGAAGTTGCACTTTCAGACGCGACTTGGAAGAGTGCCATGGATGAGGAGATGAAGTCAATCAATGATAACAAGACGTGGGAGTTCGCATTACTTCCTGCGAACCACAACGCCATTGGACTCAAGTGGGTATTCAAAGTAAAAAAAGATCTCGCCGGCAACATCGTGAAGCACAAGGCAAGACTCGTTGCCAAAGGGTACGCTCAACGTCAAGGAATTGACTTCGAGGAAGTGTTTGCTCCAGTGGCAAGGATGGAGACGGTACGACTGTTGCTCGCACTGGCCGCACACAGAAAATGGCAGGTACACCACATGGACGTGAAGTCGGCGTTCCTGAACGGGGACCTTGCTGAAGATGTCTACGTTCAGCAACCACCGGGCTTCGTGGACAAGGCCAACAAAGGCAAGGTACTCAAGCTGAACAAAGCATTGTACGGGCTCCGACAAGCGCCGAGAGCATGGAACTCAAAGCTGGATGCCTCTCTCATCTCATTCGGGTTCAAGAAAAGCCAGCTCGATCACGCTGTCTACAGGAAAGGTACTGCTCAAGTTTTTCTGATTGTGGGTGTTTATGTGGACGATTTAATCATTACGGGGACAAGTGTTCAAGAAATTGTCAAGTTCAAGGCACAGATGCAACAGAAATTTAAGATGAGCGATCTCGGTCTTCTTAGCTATTACTTAGGGATCGAGGTGCGTCAAAGTGATGGAGAAATCACAGTGTGCCAGGGAGCATATGCTGCAAAAATCTTGGAGCTTGCCGGCATGGAAGGCTGCAACCCGTGCCACACGCCAATGGAAAATCGACTCCGTTTAAGCAAGAAGGATGGAAGTGGTGCAGCGGACGCAACAAAGTATCGGAGTATAATCGGTAGCCTCCGTTACTTGGTTAATACGCGGCCTGACATTGCTCATGCGGTCGGGATCGCTAGCCGATACATGGAAGCACCAAGCATGCAACACTGGGCAACTATCAAGCAGATACTTAGGTACATACAAGGTACATTAAGCTACGGGTGCTGTTACAAGTCAGGAGAAGGAAAACTGGCATTGACTGGCTACAGTGACAGTGACCTCGCCGGCGACATCGACGACCGGAAGAGTACCTCCGGAATAGTTTTCTTTCTCGGGAACAGCATAGTGACATGGAGTTCTCAGAAGCAGAAGATTGTTGCTCTGTCTTCCTGCGAGGCAGAGTATGTTGCGGCATCTACAGCGGCATGCCAAGGTGTTTGGCTCAGACGTCTTATCGGTGAGCTTGTCGGGCAACAAGAATTGAGTTTTAAACTACTGGTGGATAACAAGTCAGCTATTGCACTCTGCAAGAACCCAGTGTATCATGCAAGGAGCAAGCACATTGACACAAAATTTCACTTCATCCGGGAATGTATCGAGACCGGGAAAATGGATGTTGATCACATCAGCACCGATGGGCAGCTAGCAGACATTCTGACAAAGGCATTGGCTAGGAACAAGTTCATCGAGATGCGTCAGAGGCTTGGTGTCGTTCGGATCAATGGTGGAACAAGCTTAAGGGGGTGATTTGTTAGTTAAGCTAGTTCGAATAATTAGTTAGAATGGTTTTGGAGGTTTACTTTGACCAAGTCTTCAGTTAGTTAATAGGATTGTTAGTGGGTTGAAATCATGGGCATGAACGTGGTAGAACGTTTTGCATGATCTCCACAATTGTAGTTTGTTTCAGTTTGCTTTCCCATTATAAATAGAAGGCACAACAATGAGAAAAGCAGTTAGTTTACTGCACCAAAACGTATTCTCTCCAGTTTTTCTTCCGTACAAAAACCTTCCTTCTTAAGTTCTGTAACAACATCCTTCACCCTCATGTATGTCGACGCCGATCCGAAATGTGGCAGTCTCGTCATTTCCCGAGGCCACACCACCGCCTGAAGCCGAGCCACTTACAGATCCTAGTGGCAGCTTTAGGGGCGGTAGACCTCACCGTGTCTGATGAGGAGGAGGATGAGAAATGGCACTATGTCGTTGCTCGGTGTTTCTCTCTCACTCCTTTTGAATCTGACAAGATTCAGTGTATTAAAATGAAGATGCTTACTATGTGGCGAGATGTTTTTGGCTCGGGTAACATCGAGTTTGAACATATCGCTCCTAATCGCTTTGTGTGTAAGTTCCAGACTATGGCAAATCGGAAAAGGACTGTGGAGCATATTCCATGGTTCCATCGTGATACAACAATCATGGTGGGACACTTTGTTGACTTCGACGATCCTTTTACGATTCAGGCCTCTAGATGCTTGGCCTGAGTTTTTGTTTGACCTGCATTGGGTCTTTGTTTGACCTGCGTTGGGTCATTTTGCTTCTGCGGCTCTCTAGGTCAAGTGTCTCAAGCGTATGGGGAATGAGCTAGGAGCTTACCGATTTCATGATCCCCTCCTTGTGTTTCATCTCTCGGAGGTCAAGCTTCGCGTGGATCTCGATCTTCGAAGACCATTAATGATGAGTATTACTTTCCTTATTGGTAGTACATATTCTATTTATGTGACTATGATATATGAACATTTGAATGGTTATTGTACTGTGTGTGGCGCCTTCAAGCATGGTGCTTCGAGTTGTCTGAAGGCCCATACGACTTCATCTCTTGTACCACCCGAACCAACAACAATAGTTATTAACTGACAAATCTGGACATGGCGGTTGCTGTTTGAGCTCTCAGTGGGAAGGATGACCGATTCTTGGTACCCCCTGCATGTACTTGGTGTTGCGGCGCCCATCCTGACTAGGACGAACTCTAGTCCGACTATGGTTCTGACCCTTGACGAAGGTGGTTTCTCTAACAAGGATACTGTTTTACAGATGGCTGTTTCAGATTATCCAACATCCTTAGCGGTCCCTAAAGTTCCACAATCTCATTTCAATGTTTCCCCAAACTTTCTATCGTCTAATCTAGACGTTACTATCATGCCCGTGAAAAATGTGGGGCATGGTGGAAGTTTCACAATCTCATTTCATGCTAATGGTCCAGAGATGATGGCGATTAAGAGAACCTGAGGACGTCTTATGGTAATGTGCGGCGCCCAAACAACAAGAGGGACGAATCCAGCCTTGAACCCTAAAGCGGGGTGGGGTGTGTTATGAAGAAGGTGTTGCCTAAGAAGTCTACCATTTGTTTACCAACTGATATGGAAGCTGAGACACTGTGTCGCAGTGCAGAGCAATAGAGGGGGGGGGGGGTCCTAGCTAATTAAGGATTGGTGCGCCCTTAAGTTTAACAGTTACTTGTGCTACTCCAATTTATTAGTGTAGGGCCTGTGTGTCGTATAGTTAAACCAAGTGTAGTGGTACCATATAATTTATCTCTTTAGCGTGTCGGGTAATCCAGTTTAATTCTGTATTGCTACCAAATTTGATCCTATAGTGAATAAAATTTTGCACCCCATAAAAAAAATGTTCTAAAGAGTTAATAGAGATATTGAACGAGTACAAACAAATACTAGAATTAAGCCTTCCCAATAAAATTTTAGCTCGAATTTACTGCTACTTTCTATAATAATTTGAAGGGTCTAGATTGGAGGCACCTTTTTTTACACATACAATGGTTTTAGATTTAAAACATGCCAACAGTTGAATATCAATAACTTTTATCTTATTCGATGAACACTTTCAGGGATGTTTCTTGGGTGAACTAGGTTCATCGTGAATCTAGATTCACAACCACATAAAAAGGAGGGAGAGATATTTGTAAATGGTAGGCCCTACGAGCAATTATAAGGAAAAAAAATTAGGTTTACCGTGAACCCAGTTCACACCAACCGTACTGCACTTTCAGCTTGTTAATTTTGTCCCTTCTATAATGAGGCAACATATGTCCTTTCCAGTAATTTTTATTTTGTAATCATTAAACCATAGTAAAAAATCTTTTTTTATCACATGTGGTTTTATCATAAAGTTTGTGACATCAGTAAAAATAAACAATACAAAAACAATTTCATCACACTCTTCCGTCTCTTGCTTTCACTGACGAAAGGACACGTGACGGTGAAAAACAAACAACGGAAGGAAACGTACAGGTATTGTAACTTTGTAAGGAAATTCAATTTAAAAACATTTGTTATTGTAGAATTTGGTCACGTATTTCCTTATATGTTGTATAGCGCAAACAAAGCAGAAAGCAACATCCTATTCGACCTGTAAAAGAGTGAATCTTTTCATTTCATTTCGGCAGACACAAAGATCCTCCTCTGCTTCCCTGACTCGGTACGCATCCATTTTTGGTAAAACTAGGATTTTCCCTTTTCACCGTATTAAATTCTCACTGAAACTGAAATAGATTTCATGACGTGGTAAAAAAACGTGAACGAGAACCTAACCATGCAAACGAAAACACTAGATTTTTTTGATTTTGTTTTTTGTTTATAAATAAAAATAAAAATGTAATGTAATGTACAGTACAGTACTCGGTGCGAAGGCAAAACCAAATCGAAGGCAAGTGGCGGCGGATGAACAAAAGAGTGCAAAACCCACAAAACAGTGTCGCAACTCTCCTCTCAACGAAAACCTCATCTCTTTTGTGTATGTGGGCGTGAGAATTAACGGTGTAGATAAGACATCACCGTTTAATCCGACGGCTAAAACAACAACCGCGTTTTACGAAGCCAACCCATGAATCCGTCATCCTCTTAAGCCCCGCAGCCTCTCTCTCTCTCTCTCTCTCTCTCTCTTTCTGAAACCCCAGATTCGGAAACTCCTTCTGTCTCTCTCTCTAACTCTCTGTTTCAGATTCAGTTAGGGTTTTCTTAACAAGAAGCTAGCTAGGCTTATTTTTTATTTTACAGATGCATTCCAACGGCTCAGATTCCTCGTTGCAGCAACAACAACAACCACAGGACCAAAATAACCAACCACCACCACAGCAACGACAGCCGCCTCCGCCGCAGCAGTGGATGGCGATGCAGTACCCAGCGGCCGCCATGGTAATGCAGCACCAAATGATGCCACCGCAGCACTACGCGCCGCCGCCGCAACAGTACATGGCCTACCACCAGTACCAGCACTTGCAGCAGCCGCAGCAGATGGGATCCAGCGGCGGGGGCGGCGAGAACAAGACCGTCTGGGTCGGTGATTTACACCACTGGATGGACGAGAATTATCTCCATAGCTGCTTCGCTTCTGCTGGCGAGGTAGAATCTTGTCGCTCTTTTTCAACTGTTTACTTTTTTACTTGTTTTCTTTGTTTTATATGTAAATCTACACGTACAACATTTGTGTGTTCTGAGTCGGTTTTTACTGAAGATGTTAACCTTGGTTTAAAAGATGAAACTTTAAAGGGGTTTTTATGGGAGTGTAGCCGAATATTTGCTTGTTGTTTTCTCTTGTTTCTTTATAGTTGTTTTATATAGACGAGTGACATAATGTTACAGGTAGTATCTTTATGAGTGAAACTTCAATACAGGATAAGTGGTTTATTTTGTTGAGATTATTCATTATTAAGGCACTAATAAGGAGGATATGAATGGGTGCAGTTAGAGTAACTTGGAACTGAGAAATAAGTTTACATAGTTATTCTTGTGTAAGATTTGAATTCTTGTTCAGTTGGGTACTACTGTTGTGTGTGTGAGTGGCATTTACTGTTGATGTATTGGACCTTCTTCTTTTGGGTACTTGAGGCATGAATGTATATATCATATAGTTTTTGTTTTTGTGCTGTCTTTGATCTGAGAATTTTATTATCCAGTTGTAGTAATATAGCCTGCATTAATTGCTGGAACACGGAAGTAGGTCATGACTAGTTCACTGATCTTGAAGGATGTTGTACCGAGTCTAAAAGATTGAAACCAAAGGTGGTTTTTAATGATGTTCAAGTTTTTACCGTATTTGCTCACTTTCCGTTATTTTCTTTCTGTTCCTGTTATTTTCGGTTACTAATCAAATCAATGGACAATCGTGAAGCATTGACTTTGGTTCAAATAGAGAGTAGCTATAAGTAGTATGCCTTTTAAAGAATGTTTTTTTTCCATCAGTTGGAGCAAGTTGTTATAAGGATTGTAAAATGATGATGTATCATTCATTACCGATCAATTCAAGGCGTTGCACCTTTTTCTTTTTTGGAAACCATATTCAATTTAATTCCCATGGAAATGATTTTTTGGAAACATATATACACGGGTGGCCTCTGTGTGTTTGATGAGAAATGAGTGCTCCATTTCCCTAACATTTATTTCTTATATTGTGTAGATTGCCTCCATCAAGGTTATTCGCAATAAGCAGACTCTTTTATCAGAGGGTTATGGATTTGTAGAATTCTTTTCACATGCAACAGCTGAGAAAGTTCTACAGAACTATGCTGCAATTTTGATGCCTAACACAGAACAGCCCTTCCGTCTGAACTGGGCAACATTTAGCACGGGTGATAAGCGTTCAGATAATGCGCCTGATCTTTCCATTTTTGTAGGAGACTTAGCTGCAGATGTTACTGATAGTTTGTTGCATGAGACTTTTTCTAGTAAATATCCATCTGTTAAAGCAGCAAAAGTTGTCTTTGATGCCAATACTGGCCGTTCAAAGGGCTATGGTTTTGTGAGGTTTGGAGACGAGAACGAAAGGTCTCAGGCTATGACTGAAATGAATGGTGTTTATTGTTCTAGCAGGCCTATGCGTATTGGCGCTGCAACTCCTAGGAAATCATCTGGATATCAGCAACAAGGTATTTAGTTCTCTTTACTTTCCATTTTTAAAGTGGAATGTTGTAGGTAATGATCTTCTGTATTGGAAGACTGTTACAGCTGTAGATTTTACTCTGCTAAGCAAATAAGTGCCAACACTTTATGGTGTATTGGTAAAAGTTCATTGACTATTTAAGATTCCTTAGAGTTTATTGTGGAAAGGCAGAGCAGACAATGCATCTATCATTTCTCTCTTAGGTATCTGTTTTACTTCTTCAAAACCTGAATATATTGTCGAGAGGCATATTTACAAAAACCGGGGGTTGAATGCAGTCTTCTTCACTGATATCCTATTATGTTGCTTGGTGTTTGCAGGGGGGTATGCTTTAAATGGCACTCCGACCCAAGGGTTCCAATCTGATGGAGATGCTACAAACACAACAGTGAGTCTTCGAGCTTCTCATGGTTCTAACCACTGGTGACTGATGTTTTTCTCCCTTTGGCTGACTTGTGTCTCCGATTATAGATATTTGTGGGAGGGCTTGATCCCAATGTTACTGATGAAGATCTCAGGCAGCCTTTCTCTCAGTATGGTGAGATAGTCTCTGTTAAAATACCAGTTGGAAAGGGTTGTGGGTTTGTACAATTTGCCAATAGGTAAATCTCTTTCTGTCATTTTTTGTCTAACATTAGTGGTATTTTCTGTTGAACAAGTACATGATTTCTTTGCCTCTGTGTAACAGAAATAATGCTGAGGAGGCCTTGCCAAAACTGAACGGCTCAGTAATTGGCAAGCAAACAGTCCGCCTTTCTTGGGGTCGCAACCCAGCAAATAAGCAGGCATCTCTTCTACCTTTCGTTACTTTTTCTGTCCGAGTTGATATATGCTTCACTTAGAATTTGGATCATTGTCTGCTATTTTCACTTGAGTTTTTTTAATTAGTTGTTTAATATGATCGAGTGATGGTGGTTTCTTATTAAGTTTTTTTGTTGCTCCATACAAACTTAACGCATTCTTTTTCTTCCACTATTCTCGGCTGTCTTAGTTTTCTGTCTCTCACCCATGAGTATTCCTTGTTTTTGATTTTGTAACAGTTTAGAATGGACTTCGGCAACCAATGGGCTGGAGCGGCTTACTATGGAGGACCTGTTTATGATGGTTATGGTTATGCTCTGCCACCACAACATGATCCAAGCATGTATGCTGCTGCTGCCGCGGCATATGGAGCTTACCCAGTTTATGGCACCCACCAACAACAAGTAAGCTGAGAAAGAAAGCTGCCCCCTTGTATTGGCAGCTAGAAAGAATTAGTGATCGAGTGAACTGAGCGAGGTGCAATGAGTAGTAGTTTTAGTAATGAGACATGATGATTCTAGAGTCTAGTCTCTCTAGTACTGTAATTGGCTTGGTGCTCAAGAATTCTTATAAAATCCCTCCAATTTCGGAGCGGAACTGAATTTTGACAAGCTTGAGGTAGTTGTGTGAGGGATTTGGTTAGAATCACCTGATTTTAACACAAACTTAATTCTTGCCCCAGTCTCGTATTCTCAAAATGCTTTCTGTGTGTGAATAATCCGGTATAACTGTCGAAGGTGACATGTAGGAAACAATGTAAGCATTAGACCAATTGCTGTTAATTGTGTGCTTCACTGAACCGTATAAAAGATTAGAAGCCTTTGTGCTGAGGTTGCCCTTGAACCCTGAACCCTACTTTGGTTTGGTTTTCTTCATTTTGCTTCACGAGTCTTGAACCCTACAATTTTGCACCCCCAGTTCTGGAGCGCCCCATGATTCCATGAATGTGGGTAGCATGTGCCAGATACTGTACACTATACAATAATTATCATCACCACTGTTCAGGTCCCGAGCTTAAACTATTAAGCTTACTAGTCACTTGTGGCAGTCATCAATCTACGTAAGAGGAGGACTAAAATCATATCTCAGCAGCAAGATCCCCCTCACAAAACGGAAGAGATCGGGATGAATATAATAGAGGGTGAAATGTAAGCCGGCAAAGTGTTGGAACCGTAGGGCGCACAACACCCTAGAGTTGGGTTGGTCATTCGGGACACACGGTGAACAAATGAACAGTACTATTTAGGGAAACTCAAGTACTAATTGGTATCCTAGATTGATACGATGGACGGTGCGTGGTTATATTTTTGTTAGACCAAACATGGCTGTCGTTTATACAACTTACAATCCTCATGCGTTTTTTATTATTTAATACTACCAATTTACCATCCGAGCGCATGCATGCGTTTGTATAACCAAGTTTGAGGCTCAGTTCATGTTATAACTTATCAGGTTTGTTCTTTTAAATGTTATATTTTAAGAGATAAAAATGGATGAGCACATTTAACGGCTGTGATTGAAAGTAATTAACATAACTTCACCATAGTTTTTATGTCTTTGAATTACAACTGTTGGATGTGCTCATCTCTTTTTATCCCTTAGGAGATCAAACTTGTATAATTTACAGCCAAAAAAAATGAGGCATCTCTAATAGTAAAGTTATATATAGGTATTTTCAACTAAAAAGCTAAATGTAACTTGCATAATTTTGACTTCAACTTTAGTAGTTGAAGCTAAAGTTAAGTCATTTTAAATACTTGGATAATTAGATCAATTGTTGGATAGTGGAACCATTTTTTGGATCGTGGGAGATATATCTTTTAAGCTATTTTCTCTCTTTTTATGGATAAATATAGTTTTTCAAAATAGCTCAAAGTTAAATGTAGCTTAACTTTAGCTACTCTGTTGGAGTGAATTTTAGCTATAAAAGAGTTTTAAAAAATCAGAAAGTTCAGCCAAAACTGTGAAGAAGAAAGGAACAAATTGAAAAAAACTAACCAGTTTTGTAGGTCTGAGTTTCGAACCCAAAATATTTTGGATACTAACACGCAGGTTTACCACTGCACCATCACAAAATCCATATACATATAAGAAAATATAAGAAAATCCCCACTGCCACTGTTTAGCTATGCAGTTAAAAAGATCACGCGAGAATCAATAAGTTTACTAGTATTTTCGGAATCATGTGATACGAGAGAAAATAAATTATGTTTTTTTGCATCTTTTAAAATTAAAAAAAAAACAAAACAAAACTGACACACAAAAATGACAAAACATAAACTACTGAGAAGTTTGAAACTCGTAATCATTAATTGATGCATACTTAAGTTTTTGTTAATGAAAAATTCCCGCCTTCATTATCGTGATTCACGATTAAACCTTGTCAATTGTTAAATCATCCATTACAAGCTTGGACTAGAGTTAGAATGAAAAATGTGTTGTTACTCCATCCTTTGGCAGTACCGATGGGGTGAACTAGGTTTCAGGGTGAATTCAATCTGTTTTTTAACTTTTTTTCAATGAAGGGGTAGTATTATTCTGAGTTCACGCTGAACCCAGTTTATCCCAGAAGCGGGGGAGAATGAAGCGGCAGAGCTTGAATCTGATGCAGTGTACGTGCCACACAATCATTCCTCCAAGGCGAATGCACATGATGATACGTCTCTTATTGGTTGGAGGCCACACAACTAATTAACACGAACAACGTGTCAGACTATAACACGTGTACTTGGAGTATCAATGTAATGATACGATATTGAGATTCGTGGTTACTGAATATAGTAGTCGGCGTCGCTCTGCACTCATCTCCGTTCAACACGTTTCGGATGGCACACCTTTCTCTTTCCTTTTCCTCTTCTTCTCCTTGTCCTCTTTTTCACCGGCGGATCTTTCCCCCTGCTTCTTTTACAGCAGCCCAAGCTGCTTCTTCTTCTTCTTCTTCGTCGTCGCCAAAAGTTGTCGTCACCCGGGAGCGTGGCAAAAATGGCAAACTCATGAGCTCTCTGGTAATACCATCATACTCTCCCATGCTATTTCTGGGCTTAATTATCGCAATTTCGAGTTCCCAATTGAGTTTTGAGGGCTGTTCATCATTTTATTGTACACAGTTTCCATCTTTTCAGCACATTACTGTTTTCGAGTTTCAATTCTTGTCAATGCTAGATGTTCATAGGAAAAGTACTGAACTTTATGGTATATTTAATCCAGTATTGTGTGGGTATGCACGTGTGTAATAGAAGAGTACATGTATGTATCATAGTGTAGAATCAAAATGGTTGTGGAGGTTGTGAAGCAATTTTTTATAAAATGTTTGGAGTATAGGCAAACCAGGGAATCAGCTGTTTGGAACTTCCGCTCATACAGCATACACGGGGCCCAGATCGAGATAGGCTTTCTCATGTATTGAGTGGTAAATTCTTCGAAATTTTTTATATTGATTTCGTTTACAATTTGGAGATGATGAAGCTACTGTTTAGATTCTTCTTTTCATGGTTCCTGTTGGCAGCAGATACTGAATTTGATTGGATTATCATAACTTCCCCTGAAGCCGGTGCAGTCTTTTTGGAGTCATGGAAGTAAGGGATACAACATTGTAACTATAAATCTGGAGCATTTTGCATTTTGGATAATTGCTATCCTCCGAAATGATAGACAAGCTTCTTCGTGGTCTTTAGGGTTGCTGGAAGTCCAAATGTTAAGGTAGGCGTTGTGGGGGCTGGTACAGCTAGCGTCTTTGAGGAAGTAATGCAGTCCACACAGCAATCCATCAATCTCGCCTTTGTTCCATCTAAAGGTTCTTATCTCAATCTTCTACATTACTCTATGGAAGCATATAATTCTGCACAAACTGTACTACTGCTGCTTATGCTTCCCCTCAGTCATTTAGAAGACTAAAAAGATACATCATGAACTTAACAATGTGCTGAAGTTAGTAAAATCTCCAATGAAAGTGCACTGAGAATGCCTACAAAAGTTTTGAGGTGCTATTGAAATCTGATTGATATATAGATTCTTCTGCATCCTGACATTTGTCGCACATTTTGGCTTAAACGTGTTAGTGACTTGATATATCTGTGATTCCCCACTTGCCCCAACCGGTGTACATTTACTTTTATTTTCAAGATGATAGATATTGTGGGAAGTTATATAATATCCTTTTACTCCACCGTAGGAATCTAATGTATGCCATAATTTTTTTTTTTTGGTGAACTGTAATATTCAGCAACAGGCATGGTTTTGGCTTCAGAGCTTCCTAAGAATAAGAAAGACAGATGCAAAGTTCTATACCCTGCTTCTGCAAAGGCTGGCAATGATATTGGTACGTTAATGCTTTAATCAGTATTACTGCTTCCCTTTGAATGGATGCCTCACTGACCTCATTAATCTCAGCATGTTAATTTACTTTCTTTGCAAATCATATTCAGCATCTTCTATTATATTTTTTCTTCATCTTTGCATATTTATTTCAGAGGAAGGCCTGTCCAATCGTGGATTCGAAGTCACGAGGCTAAACACGTATACAACGGTACAGTAACTTATTATGTTATTTGACTTTGATATGTTTGTTTGAACTTTTTTACTTTAGGTTATGATAGTTAATGATTCTATTCAATTACAACATGATTTTTAGGGACCTGTTCAGCATGTCGATCAAATGGTTTTGAAGCAGGCCCTTTCCACCCCAGTTGTCGCAGTTGCTTCTCCTTCTGCAATTCGGTGAGCAACTCATTGCATGTCTTTTTTCTTATTTATGTTACTTGTGAATAATTTACTCTAAGCTCCTTATAGAATTTCATTTCACTGGTGACACTGTATCAATCATTGAGTGCATTATTAAATCGAACCCTTCTAACTGAAACAGTGCTTGGGTTAATCTTATTTCCGAGTCTGAGCAATGGAGCAATTCAATCGCTTGTATCGGTGAGACGACAGCTAAGGCTGCTAGGAGATCAGGCTTGAAAAATGTATATTATCCAGTGCAACCAGGTCTTGAAGGGTAATAGTTACGCTTTTGAAATATTTCTTTTCTTTTTCTTCTAATTACAAATTTTGTTGGCTGTTTTTGTCACTGTGCCCATAATATCCCCAGTCACTTTACTTCGTAGCTTGTACATTAGGGACACAGCACTAAATTACTAGTTTGCAATACAGAACGTATTAGCTGTAAAGACATTTGATTTTGAAGTTGACACTATATGTTCATTCATTCCCTGACACTTAATTTGATTTGATCTAATTAGACTACATGAAGATTTCAACATGTTCTATGATTTGCATTTACTATGTTTCCTCGTATCAGGTTTTGTTATCCTGGATGATTATTTGAACTTGTAGTATGCTACTCTAAGATACTTCCGTGATCCTTTTTTTCGTTTTGTAACTCTGTTGTTGGATGACAGATGGGTGGATAGCATTGTTGAAGCATTGGGAGCACATGTTCAATCTTAGACTTGTAGGTGATGCATTTGTTTCAAATATCTTTGATTTTTTTTTCTACCTTTAGGTTACTTAACAGTTTTTTGCTCTGTGCAGAGTTTATCTAGTTTTCTTCCCAGCCCAGGCAGGTGACAAAGTGATAACTGGTGCAGAATTTAGGGCAGCACGAACAAACACGTGAAATGTGAAATTTCAGAGCTCAGGCACAACCAGATGCAAGCATGGAATCACGAGCAGCAGAACAGAAAGATGTGGAGATATTTAACACCCATAATCTGGGTTCATATTCATTCAGCAGAGCTTTCTTCGACGTTTGTGAAGACGCTGTACTGGGATGATATGTAGATCGAGGGTCATCTCTTATTTTCATGCAAGTATAATTGTTCATCATCAATCGCTTGCAGTAATGCTAGCTATTTAACTGTAAATCAAATATTGTTTCGATCTCTTCACTAACCAAGAAGATCTATGTTTATCGAGTAAGATATATAAATTATTTGAATGAAACTGATTGAATCAGTTACTAATTATGATGAAGGAGGAAGGTTGCCATGAAGGAAAGATGAGATCAAAGTGAGGGCTCGTTTTGGTTGGTAGCTAGGAACCATGTGACCTGCTCCTCTAACTGTAGCAAATGTCAACCCTCCTCTGTACCCAGTTACATATCCTCCAACCTGCATCCAATACCATCATCATCGTCACCATAGGAATAGCCAAACCTGGCCTAGTTTTTGATTTGTTGTATTAACTTTCACATATCTGTGTTTACCTCTTTGTTATAGTACCATGGCCTCCATGAAGTTTCAATTGGTATGCTTAGGTTGTGTAGAGAGTATCTAGAAGATGTCACTGGTACTCTTCCATCATTGTCTCCACTTCACAATGCAAATGTTCACATAGTTATAATCTCTCAGCCATATAACTAGGCAATCCATATCTCACAGTAGTGACAGTACTAATAGGAGTAAAATGGATCATAAATGTTTATCAGATCAAGGGACAAGGATAGTAATCATATTATAGTATTTCTCACCTGTATATCCATACTCTTATCTCACTTTCTATGAGATGCTTTATTGTGGGTAGGATTGTTGGTGGGCTGTCTGTCCATCCAACACCACTATCAGAAAAGAGAAAGTTATTAAGAAACTGTGGTGAAGAAATAATTTGTTAAAAGATATATCTATATACTGTATGTATAATGTATTTACCTGCAAGCTGACCAATTTGTAGGCTTTACATGAAGAGCAGCTTGGACCTCCTTGAGATTTAGGTAGGCATCCACATAGTAGTCGGAGCATGGATCAAACTCATTAACCTGCAGTTCAACATGACATTTATACATGCACGAAAAACCTACTTTGCTCAGTAAATCTATTGGCCTTAGAAAGACTTACTGCAGCACCTACTGGAATGTATACTGTTTTTGATGAGGATGATCGGTCGCAGAGTGGAGCGTAGACGTTGTAAATATCAATGTCTCCAACCTCTTCACCTGCTCGCGTTTGATATTCGGTACACTTGCGCGAGAAATCACCAGATACAAAGTCACAATGTTTGTGTATGCCTTGGTAAGTTTCATCCGAGTTTAAAGCATGTGTCCACAAATATTCAAAAAGACCCATTTCACCATGATTATCATCTATCCAGGCATTTCCCATCTGCACATTTGACATATATAAGTAGCATGTAGTATATTGTGTAAGTAGTACTACTCTACTAGTCTATCATTACCATATATACAAGCTAGCTCACAGCCAAATGCGTAACTACACACGAGTTACGGTGGGTTACAGTTCCCTTTAAATTTTGGAAAAACATTATTTGTAACTTAATTTCTAGTGTGAAATTTTAAATTTTTATGCTTACCCCCCCTAGGTTTGTATATCTACTTCCTACAATTTGTAAAAAATTTCGGGAAATTTTTTAACCCTTCTCATTATAAAATTCTAGCTCTGCCCTTGCTCACCGCAATGCCTCTGAGATTGATCTTCGTTTGGTTTGTGATTTTGTTCTTTGACACTATGGTATAAGCAAGCTGAGGTACATAATGACCGGCATAGCTCTCTCCCGCAATGAAGAAATCCCTGGTTTTGTATTGTGGAAATCTCTCTAGCCAGTTGACAAGAAAAATGTACGAGTCTAGTGCTGTTCTCTTGTCTCCCACATTTTGG
This sequence comes from Geum urbanum, assembly GCA_946800695.1. NCBI lineage: Eukaryota > Viridiplantae > Streptophyta > Magnoliopsida > Rosales > Rosaceae > Geum > Geum urbanum. The sequence continues at coordinate 62,652,508 of OX327002.1, forward strand.
TAGTCCGACTTTGTGTTGGAGTATGAGAACCCAACTCCTGCTGGAGACTCCAAAAACAGTACATTTGCCACTGCATGCATGCAGCACCCATAAGATCAGTAACTTCACTTGCATCATTCTACAAAATTAAACTTTGTTTTTCTGGCACACTTGTTAACTACTATCGAGTTTGATTACCAACCATTATTCCAAGCATCGTAATTTGGTAATAGTGTCTTTCCGTCACCTGTGACTCTGAAAGGTCCCAATTCTTCCATTGCTCCATATCCGAAAGACGAGCATCCTGGTCCTATAAATAAATAAAGTTTCGGATTTGATTTAATTATATGATCACAGACCATATGAAACATATATAACTGAATTATCCAAATCATAGCTGGGAAGCTGCACATGCATGAAGCAGTAATTCCCACTCCACGTCTCCACTCACTAGCTAGAAAGTGCATACACATACATGCATTAGATTAACACACATATATAATGGCTGAAAACGAATGAAGTGACCTCCCATGCCATATGGATAACACTTAATTTCAACTTGTTATGATTAACTTGTACGTAGCTAGCTGGATTCATATAGTGGTGGACCTTAATCAAACACTTTCTGACGCGCAGGCTAATTTATACCGCATCCCATGATTTAGCTCAAGAAAAGAATTAGCTCCTACTACTATTACTACTGGCTGGGATGAGTGGGATGCATGTACTTCTACACTAATATCTCATGCATGAAAGTTTCATTATATGAATTGTGCAGAGCAAACAAATGAAGCTACCTAGATAATGAAGATCCCAATCATGCATGATATAGTTTAGGTTTTCTGTCATTCTGTCCCTATATCGTTAGCTTAAGCTAAACAAAGGTTACAAACCCAAAAATTAATATTGACTCCCTGTCCTTCTGCTTCTGGGTAAGGTCCACTGTCAATTTTTAGGTAACTATATAGATCTGGCTGTTTTCCAAAATGTTCCGTCTTTTGTTTTCTTTCCTTTATATCTTAAAGTACACAGTGTCATAACAAGATTGCAAGAAAGAAAGAAAGAAAGAAAACCAAAGGACTACTGGCCTACTATCATGATATGGTTTCCTTGGAAAACAACTAACACTATAGGTGCACTCTTTGTCACTCTCCTCATCTTGTAAGAAGAACAAGTTCCCAAAATATTCCTTCAGTCCTCGAAAATGGCCTATATCATATTATTTCATCATGCAAGCTATCATATATATATATATATATATATATTACTTTATAATTACGTACCACTGGCATGAAAATTTGACAATCCTAGCTAGCTAGCTGCAGAGAATTGAAGATGATGATATTTACCTCCATTTAACCAAAGCAGTAGAGGTTTGGTACTAGAGGAATTACGGGGTGACTCTACAAAGTAGTAAAACAATTCTCTCCCAGCTTTAGGATGCACTGTAACATAGCCTGCATACTGATTAAAGTGATCCACTCCTTGTCTAGGTTGTCCTGGCAAAGCATCGATCTTGTCAGCTTCCATCATTCCAGCGTGGGATCCAACATACACCGGAGACAAGCCGTCATCGTCTGCTGAGTCGACGTCGTCCCAAGATAGTTGAGCTTGAGAAGGGTTTCCAGATTTGCGAGACTTGATCAACTTGTTGAGGCTGTCGATTTGGTTGGCGTTGCATGAACTTAGCAGAGATTGTAACTGGTAGAAGCAGAGGAGCAGAGTAAATGTGGACACTGAGAGCTTCATATCTCTAGCTAGTTTGTTGGTTTCGGATAGAGGAGTGTATATGAAGCGCGAGCCTTCCAACTTGTTGTTTGCTACTGTAATTTATAGTCTATATTTGACGTCCTGAAAGTACTCGAGTATTATACAAGGCGAAAACCAAAGGCTTTAGGGCTTTAGCTTTAGTTTTAAATCACGTACCATTTGCATCAATTAATATATGGACAAACGGCGCCAGTGGCGACTCCACATACTGGCTTATCAGAGCTTGGTGAGGTTTTAAGGTGAAAAATATATATTATTTGTATATATTTGAAATAAAAAAATATAACCAATTTATTTAACATAATAGTTCTAAGTATTTCTCGTTCTCTCCATTTATAAATCGTATAATATACTATGTTGTGAGTTCGTGTCTATTATATAACTTCAGAGCCAATGTCAAATACGTTCTTTTCGACTTGTGATTACTATAAAAAGTTGTACGTTTTCTCCATGTCATGACAAATTGTACGATATGTATCATAATTTTCAATTTGTAACTGAAATCAAAAACTCAATTCTTATATATATCCAAATTTAAAATGTTGAATCTAAGTGTTGTAGAGGATAATCCTTTTATTAAAAAATATATATCTCCAGATTTATTTAGCCCTACCAAAAATTTATTTATAGATTCGCCATTCGGCACAGGCACGTACATATTTGGAGGATTAATTGCGCGCTAGCTGGGAAGGCTTTGATATGGGCTTGCCGTGCTTGCATTGCCATTCTATAAATATATATTAAGAATTGATCGATGAACAAAATGGAGGTTTGATTTTTCTCTGGGGGAACTTCAAATCCAGAAACCAAACGTATTGCCAACCAACACAAGTTTTGGCTCCTAATTCATTAAGGCCAACCCTGTATTCCTTCATTTCAAAAAAAAAAAAAAACTATGTAACTTTCTGTTTTTTGGCTATTTCTACTTTTCTAGTGATCAATAATTCGTGACCTAAGCTGCGCAAATGTAGAGGTAGGATGACACTGGAAGGACGAGGCGAGTGAATTGTGAGGATGAACTCGGCCTTGTTATGGGCGTTTTCAAATATGGGATTCAGGTGGATAGGGAACTGGGCAAGGTATAAGGACGGCCCCAGAATCAATCGAGAGAGGAATGACACGCTGACATGGCGGAACCGTCGATGAACCTGTCAACAAAAGCCTCGCCAGCGGCTGGTCCCTTCACCCAATTGGGCTACATTGGTCCTCATGGACCCCATGTGGGCTCATTGTGGGCTAAGGGTTTGGCACAATTGGGTTGTCTTTCTTGTAACTTGGGCCCTTATGCAACTGTTAATTATTTGGTTCCGGAGGATTTGGCTTCCGGGTATTTATTTTATGTGTCAGAGTTGGACGAGACAATTCGTAACAAGCAGTTACCCTCATTGTAGAAGACTATTAGTACCTCACATTGAGATCGTCACGGCTATGGATGTACGCATGTGTAGTTGGACAAGTACTAGATTCACGAGCTTCATTGACAACATGAGACCATCCCAAAAGCCAACATAACACAAGTGATCTAGTATCTGACCGCATCCCCGTCTCTAGCGATTGTCAATATTCAATGCTAGTTTGGTGTCATTTGTTTAGTCTTTTATGTAATGTCCTTGCTTCTAGTTTGTCCTAGTTTCAATCTCGGTTGTACTTAACTCTCGTTTAATGAATTTTCGACTAATAAAAAAAATAAAATTGGTGGGACTCTTTTTGGTATTACCTTATTGTAATTTGAGAGTTTATTTCTTGTACATCACAATGATCACATATATAGGCAAGTTTTTAGCCACATTGGATATCGCTAAACGTACTTTCATAGTGTGAAATCCAAAAAGCACATGCTCTACATCATCTTGTCATGTTGAGACGTTGAGAGGTTGAGAGAAAAAACATCTGTTGAGAAATCCCTACCCTACCCTAACCCCGTTACCCAAATCCAATCGCCGACCATCGCTCTTTAGGCCGATCGGCCTCCTCCTTCTTCTTCTCTTCTCCTTTTCCTAGTCTCATTCATTTTATTTTCCCTTCCTTTTTCCCTCTCCTCGTGTATGGTCGAGGAGACCATAGAGGTTTTAGATCGCTTGGTTGCCATAGCCTTCGATCTGGAGCTCGATGATGTTGAGGTAGTGAACGAACCTCACTCCTAACAAAGCCGAGGAGGTTGATGATGATTGCCTATACTCCGTTGTGCGACTGTTCGGGTTGATGGCCTTGCCGGAAATCCATGAGCAATCGTTCAAGTGGGCGATGGTCAGGATTTGGCATAACCCTCTTGGCCCCGCGAGGATCTCTCTCCAGCGCCGAGGTCCCAATCAGTTCTTCGGCAAGTTTAAGGAGGTTCGGGCGTTATGGCCATGCAGTCCAGCGTGGCCCATAGTATTACTGTGACCTCACAGTGGTGATAGAGGAGTTTGATGGCTTCTCCCTAATGATGGAGGTGTCAGCTGCCAAGGTCACCGTAGAAGTGCTTGTCCATAATACCCCGGATGTCGCCATGGGCAAGAAATGGGCGAAGAAGATCAGAAATACCATTGGTACTTTTCGATTCCATGATGAGCCGCTCCTCCAAGCGAGTAAGATGAAGTTGGTGGTGGAAAGAAAGAGCTTCCAAATCCCTTCTAAGTGTACATAATTGGTGAGCTTCAATTATCCATCTATTTGTGGCTATTGTGATTTGTGTGGGCTCTTTGTCTTGGTGGATAGATGTTATGTTTTGCAAGCCTGAATAGCTAAGCTAGCGGTGGCTAGGGTCTCGAAACCCTTTTCGAGTGAAGGTGCAAGACAACCCTTTTTTTTCTGGGGAGGGGGGGGGGGGGGGGGGGGGGGTTGTGGTCCATTGTCATTTTCTGATTCTTTGTGGCGGTTTTCTAGCTCACCTAGCCAAGATGTTTTACGGTTGGTAGGGGTGCCCTTTGAAGCCCAATTAGATAACAGGGATATCTCTAAAGCTTTAGTGTCTTATTCTAGATTGGACTGGCGATGTTCTTCCCATCCGTCTCAAGGGACAGATTTTCCCCATGCATTTGAGGCACCTTTGCTGTTGATGATGAAAAAAAAAACGTCAAAAAAAAAATAGTGTGAAGATCCAAGAAAGAAAAGACTTTATCCAAAAATAGTGTGAAGACCGAATCACCCCCCATAAAATGTAGCTCAATAAACACGGAAACCCACAAGCCTACAATTGGACCGGGCCCGAGATTGTTTTGGACTTCATATCTCTGAAATTGTGAATTGTACGAGAGCCCAATTTGTTCCACATACAATCATGCATCTTAATTGTTCGAGCTGACTTCGTAGCATGTTGGACACAATGGACGGCGATAAGGACTGCATTACTAAGCGTTGAAGTGTGTGATGTGAAGCGACATAAGTGAAATGCCACTAGAGAGAAAAAGTTGGAAGCAGGCACTGATGCACGCTACTAGAAACAACAACAAGGTAGAGATCAAACCACATTTTCCCATTATTGGCTAGCAATGAAAGTGACTCATCCTTGAATATTTGATGATGAACAACTAGCTAGTCCATCCAACCCATCTCTCTCTCTCTCTCTCTCTCTCTCTCTCTCTCTCTCTCTCTCTGATTGTTTTACATGATGCAGCTGCTTTGTCTCACTGCCTGTCTTCATTACGTACACTCTCTCTAAATTTTGTATCCTTCCTCTGTAATCCTCCACAACTTCACCAGTATATATATATACCATGCTCTGTATTTCACTGATCGATCAGAAACGTGCAGTACATGTAAAACAACAAGGCCAAAATGGTGGATATATGAAGCAATTCAAGCTGTTATCCATACATGAACAGTACTAGTAGCTGGGTGATATGTTTTTTCCCAGCAGTAGCGAATCTCTCACTTTATTTGTTCTACAATATTATTCATTTGGTGGTTGGTATACACAGAAAATAAATAAAAGCACTAACTACTACTGTAGTGAGAGATCTAGAAGATTTGCAACTCGATTAATAATGGAAGATTTGTGATGTCATTTCGGCTCTTGTTAGTTCTTAGCCAGCTATATACCCCATAGACATTGGACAGTGGACCCTTAGAGGGATATGACAGCCAAACAGTAATTGACCTCAAAAGAAAAACAAGATTGAGATCGATGTATATATATGTAGTAGCCCCGGCCGGCCAGGCTAGCTCTCTCCACTCCAAGCCAAAGTATACCTTGCTAGCTAGCTTTGCTTTTCTAATGGTGGACCAAAAAAGTGAGAGACTTTTAAGCAATGTACGTACGTAGCTAGCTTAGATTCTTTTTCCTCTCTTTTATCACCATGACTGCAACAAAGTCGACTCGATCTATCAGCTTTAATATTTCCTAGTTTCTATTTTGGCCAGGCCTGCACGGCTGCACCTGATTATTAATTATAAAACAACCCTGAAACCCATGCGTACATCGAGCTAGTTATAGATCGATCTTTGTATCTTAAACTCGAGACAGTATCGTGTGGGATCGTAGGACCCTTAATATATATTCTTGCGAGCTAGCCGCTTAGCTTGTACAAAAAATCCAACATTCCAGGATTGCCAGCCCTAAATTTCCCCAACCACCATTTCTAGGAAAATTGTATAAATAAATGGCTTGTTGCCCTAGCCTGGCCTCAACTCGCAATCTCGCATGCTTAATTTACGTAGAATATAAATATGGGTTACTAGCCTTTCAAAAAAAAAAAAAGGGTTACTAAAGCAAGTAGAACTGTAGAAGTCTAGTAATTAAGAGAGCAGAAGTACAAGTTTAATCTTTAGTTTTATGAAGTAGATTGTATAATCCGCATGGTATATAGAGCAAGTGTAATTCCAACCAAAAGGAATAAGCACAGAAACTGTACTTAAAAGAAAGAAGAAAAGGGAGATTGCAGAGATCTGGATCGACGAGTCTGAAATGATATGATTCGAGTAGCATTCATCATAACCCTCAAATTCAGATCATTATGATCAGAATTATGATAAATTAGTCATCCCCAGTCCCCACACTGAAAAGTTTATTTTAATAGATCTTCCATATATGACGTAACTGATCGATCGAGCACTTTAATAGATTGGACATGGCTGCATGAGTAGAAGAATGGCTTTACTAGCATACTTTGCAAGAACTGACTCTCGTGGGGTATATGAGGCTCTCATTTCACAGGGACCATTACCACCACCACAGCACCACCACCGCAGCCATCATCAAGAATTCAAGATCAATATGACCTATTTTGGCATATGTTAATTTGCAGATTATGACTTACCCAATTCCCTCCGCTAATGAATGAGTCTCATGCATTGTGTCTCTTATAAAATGGTAATAATCATTTCTTAGTTAATCAAGAAGATTCTTCAAGACCGAAATTAACTCCTGCCAGAGAGAACTGTCGGTTGAGACATGACAGGGATAAGGTTAGGGTATAGATTAAGCAACTGTTTGATATGGTTTATAACCATCTCAATCAACAATAAAATATTGAATATCAAATATATATGAACCATCAAAATATGAAAATTTCGACAGATATATCAAAAAATTATCGATATTACTACAATTTTGAGAGATATTACGAAGATTTTAAATGTTAAATTAGTGGTTGTTCATCAATATCCCATAACCAAAAATTTGTATATAAATAATAGATGAAGATAAATAGCATAACAACATCAGTAGAAAGGTTGGCTGGGTTGGTGGTTCAATTTCTTGGTCACTAGGGTTCAAATCTGGTGTGTGTATCTTATATTTTGTTGAAAAATTGGGCAATTAAAGCGACATTGACCTGCTATTTGGGCGGGAGTGTTGCAATTAATGCGAGATTGACTGCAATTAAGGCAGGAGTCTTGCAAACCATAATATCGCCGAAAGAAGCTGAAATTAATATCAACTCCCTTAAAATACGATAATATCGCCGATATTTCGAAGATATTTAATACTCTGGTTTGAGCACGCAAGAATCTAATGCCCAGCAATATATTGTCAAAATAAGGAAGAAACCCTAGGCATCGAGAGAACTCGCATGCGCCGTCTCTGTCTAAGCAAGAACGAAAGTTCACTGTTTCTTACCAAATCTCTTCCTTTCCAATCCTTAATCTAGATCTCCTATTCTTATTCTCAATCCCTCAATTCTACATCGAAATCCTTTCTTTGTTTCATAGTTATGGCTCTAGTCCCGAATCGCCGTGATGTTGAAGAATTGTCTGATCATGATCTAGATCCCCAGCGACTTGCCAATGATCTAGAGGAGGTCGACTTAGGGCGCTCTCGGATGGTGAGCATGAAGATGATATTAAATGGCACTTTGTAGTTGCAAGGATTTTTGTAGTCAAATCTCTTGGCTCAGACTGTGTTTAGTCGCTGAAGGCTCGAATGTCGAACCTTTGGAGCGACATGCAAGGTTCTAGCAAGATCCGCTTTACCTATATTGCGGATGATCATTTTTTGGTGAAGTTCAAATCCGCCTTAGATCGGAAGAGAGCTGTATCCAAAGGACCTTGGTATTATCATAATCTCATGGTGATTGTCCATGGTTTTGAAGGGATGGTTGATCTCATGAAGATTTCGGCGGCGCGTGGAAGAGCTTGGGTTATGGTGCGGCTATCATGTGGCAGGTAGCTTCCCGGAGCCTGTCAACTGAAGTGGTGTCGTCGGATCGACAACTATATTGGTGAGTTCTTAGAACATGATCCCAAGGCTATTGATATGTGTGCATCTATACAGATTCATATTTATTTAAACTTTCAAAAGCCTCACGTGGTTTCTAAAAGGTTTAGATTTGATGATGAATACTCTGAGGTTTGTCTGTTGGAGTATGAGAAGATTCAGGGTTACTGTTCGGATTGTAGGTCTTTTGTGCATGGAAAGGAGGGCTGTCTGGTAGGGTGGCATGATAATAGCCTTAAACCTGCTTTCCCGCGCAAGGGAGCGGCAACTACTAGTGGTGTCTCTTCGATGGCAGCCTCTTGTTCATGATGGGAACAAGGGTTGGTGAAAACAAGGACGATTCTTGTGTCCTCTGCCCCTAACCTGAACTCTATGTTGGGGTTTTGACGGTTGTTCAACAACAGGGAACTATGCCTCATCCTGAGCAGTGAGAAGCGATGAAGATGGTGGTAACTCCGGCAAATCCACCAGTTGCTTGTTGGGTGAAACCTCTCTATGGGGAACGACCGCCTAATAATGTTGTTCTTTTGCAGATGAACGGTGGGAGTACTATTCCGGTCTCAGGGACTAGTGGTCGCGCACCTACAACGGGGGTACCTTCTCTTAGTGTCCTCATTTCTGCGCCTTTTGCACCTAGGATTGGACCGCTCCCGGTGGAAGGGTTTGGTGCATCAGTTTCATCTCCACAAGGGGCCCTGCCTCTTAATCCTGCAATGGAGGCAACTATTGGCAATCCAAACCTAACAGGTGGGCAACTTTGTGAGACCCAAGCTGGCGACAATGGGGACACGGGTGGCTCCCAGAACCCTGGGGATCTAATGATGAAAGATGAGGTAATTGATGTAGTCAATTGACCTAGTGGAACAAAAGGAAATGACGAAACAAAAGGAAAGTAGATGATCGTAGTTGAAAATCCAAGTTAAAGTCGGTGCATGGGCCAAAAAAGATCTCACCAAAGAAGAAGACGGTATTGCTTCATGTTGGTACGGATATGGGGGCACTAAAGCGGAGCGTGACTCAGTAGGAGAGGTGCCTAGATACCTTAAGGAGTGGTGCCTTCAAATTTTATAGTCTTCGCGCTACTCTGGTTTGACTATCTAGGTTTGTGATCTTAGAAATGCTTAAACAATAACAATGTGTTTAGGTTTCGTTTTATCTGGCTGTGATCCTAGTGAAATCTTGTATTGCTATTACATATTGGAATGAAATTTTTGCCTCTTAAAAAAAAAGGTTAATTACAATATGAGCAACAAATCTATCTAGGGCTGGGATCTGAAAATCGAAAAACTAAAAAACTGACCCGAACCGGTCGGTTTGGTCTGAGTTTTTTAGTTTCGGTCCAGTTTTGAAGAAAATTGAAGTACTTTGTCCGGTTCATTTTTTTTTCAAAAAAAATCGGTTCAATTTCGGTTTTCGTTTTAAGAAACAAAAAAAAAAACTGGAAAAACCGAGATATAACTTCCCGGTGAATCTTGATCCCGTTTTCCGATAGATCTCGACCTCTTTTTCCATTAATTGTTATCGTCTACACTTTCCTAGATTGAAAGTCTCTAGATCTAATTCTCCTTAATTAGACTCTCTCCTTCATTTTTTATGCTTTCTTGGAACTAAGGTATGATTTTCGACGGTAAAGAGTTGCGGCAACGGGAAAAATGACCGGGTTTTACTTGCAAAATGAGGATCGGGTACCCAAAAAATCGACCCGATGGAAATCGAAACCGAACGGGTCGGTTTCTGCTTGGTTCCTCACTGAGAATTGTCGCAACCAAACCGATTGAAAATCTCTTAGTTCAGGTTCGGTTGCCGGAAAAAAAATTTGATCAATTTTGGAATATGGAGGGCATAATAGTCATTATACATTTCTTCTGAATTTTGAGAATGTCACGTCATCAATTTGACGTTTTTAATATGGAAATCTGACAAAGACCCTATTTTTATAGCAAAACTAAAAGTCAGACATCACATTGATAACTTTTAAAGTTTGGGTACTAAGTTGTCCAGTGCAACAAAGTTCAGACACTGTCCAAAGAATTTACTCGAGGCCAAATAACAATATTGCCTTATTTTTTTATCTCCTGCCTGCCACATCACTTTCTTGACGGAGATTTAAGAAAATTGACGGAGACCCTAGTTTTATAGCAAAATGAAAGTTCATACACCACATTAATAACTTTTAAAGTTTGGATACTAAGTTGCTCAAGATAAAAGTTCAGACATTGTTCAAGCTATTTACTCTAATCATAATGATACATATAGTTTTATAGTCGATATATATATACTCATATGCTGAACAATTAAACAACTTGAGTATTGGCGTCGTATATTATTCTATATTTATATCTTAGCATTACTGACTTGGTGGTCAATAAATTTTGTAGTCAGCCGTGATTAATTACTGTTAGATTTCCATCTAATAGTTAATAATAAATTATTTTCCAATTGTTTTTAATTACCTACCATTACATGTAGATTTAACAATAATTGACCACGACTAACCACATAATTTATTGACCACCAAATCAAGACTTTATATCTTAGTATAAGTTAGTACGTAGTTAATGTTCATTTCACCAATCGTAGTATTCCGTTTTCACATACAGTTAGAGTACACATCATTATTTCCTGATAAATTAAGATTTTAAAAGTTCCCTACTTAGGTTTCCCCGGATTTTGTTTGGTTTACAAGAAAATAATCTTGAAATTAATGTCAAGTGCTTCATAACTTTGTTAGCAGGGAGGTTGGTTAGTATCAATCTTCATCACAATTCATACCGACTTTTCTCTAAACAGCACAAGTTTCCCTTAAGGAATTTTTTTCCCTCTGAGCTATGAGATTGCAACTCATTCTCCGTACGTACTATCTGATTAATTAATACGGAAACTAAAATCCAAATTAAGTATCAAAGTAGCGGATGAAAATACTATATATACCCTCGTCGTATATCATTGCCCTCGTGAACGGCAAATGAGTAAGCTAGGGTTGATAATGATCCACTAAATTATTAGTCGATAATTAAGAACTAATTAATCATCTAATTAATAAAGTCAATTAAGCATACAAAAGGGGCTCTCATCCTCATACCATATCATTCTCACCGTCGCACGTGGTTGTGGGTGCCCTGTACATATCCTCCTATTTATCTTCTATTTTTCTATTAATTTGATTGTGTTGGACCACTTTTAGAGCACCTGCACTGCACCACGAGTAACAATTGTTCGAGTAGCAACTTGTCGAATTTGTCAACGAGCGGTCGCCGATTCTGCACGGATCGTTGTACGTTATTTCCAGCATTGCTTGTACTATTTATCAGTCGGGTCCGCCTCCCCTCTTTTGTACTTGTCACCGACGTACGTGGCCCCAACAGACTGCTCGTGCTCTCACACGAGCAATCTCCGCTCGTGTAGCTGCTCATCGAACTCGTCAACGAGCGGTCGCCTCTTCATTTGGTGAGTCCCGCGTGCTGCTCGTGTTGAAAAACAGCACCAGTGCAGATGTGTAGCATCTATCACATTCTAAATTAATGATCTTTCACTTGTAGAAATTATTAGTTCGAATAGGCAATGTTTTCGACCTCTCTACCCAAAATGTTAATCAATCCATCTACCATGTTTCATAAAACAAATATGATTTATGATATATTTTTACGTATATCTAGGAAAAAAAATCCTTGTATTGTGTGATTTCACCAACTAATCCATACCCATTTAGCTTAGTTGGCAAACATGTGACTTAGGCAGCTTTCGCTTTGTAAATAAACTCTGAACGTCTGAAACAACACCCCATTTCCCCCTTATGGCCTTATTTAATGCATCCACCTCTTACTTGTCACTTGGACCTCCATGTATATAATTTTTCCTGCCCCAAGAAAATATACATACAAATCTTTCCTCTCTAGTCAACATCCTACACCATCTTGTATTCTTGTTAGAATATGTAACATAAATACAAATAAAAAGAAAAAGAATACTGAGAATATATATATATATATATACAAAGTTAGAAGCCCCCTTCTTCCATCCCAACTCGGATATTATACATATTGACAATTTGTTATTCCGAGAATGCCCTGCAGCTCGAGTCGGTGGTGCAAATATGGTGCAGATGATCAGAGGGGCTAATAGGTTAAAAGAGAGAGATGCACGTTGGTTCCATGATGACGCATGGAGGAAGCAGATCAACACCATAGTGCGTCTGCTCTCTGCTTTTAGCTTATGCAAGGCCAAACTTTTCTCTTTTGACCTTTCACTGAATATAAGCCAGCTTCTAGCTTTTCTACCTTCATTTGTCGAGTCTCAGATTGTAGAAAGAACATAGCTAGCTCTCTATCTAATTTAGCTCCTCTGTCGAGTCTCAGGTATTAGGGAATCAGCTTCCGTTTTTTATGTAGAGTTTAGGCAAGACTTGCATTTGTCTTCTCGAAGTGTTTTGCTTGTTCCAAGGTAATCGAGCTCGAATCCCAATCAATCTATTACATGGGTTTGGTGCGTTTTATACATTAAACCATGAACGAGGAAGCCATGGATTGGAGAGTGATTACTGTTTGGTTGGCAACTTGGCATTGAAGTTTTTTCTTTCAAGTCTGAAGGGAATGAACTTTTTCCTGTAAAAGGGTACCTGCTTCTGAATTTCTGAGCTCTATTTATGGCAATTCAACGACAAGTGATGAAGTTATTGAATCTGTTTGATCACTGTCTTGCAGAGAGTGAAAGAAACCTAGAAGAAGAAGATAATGAATACAAGAGTGAGGACAAACCTGCAGTCCATGAAAGCTCCAACCAAGAAGAATGAAAAAGTAATTTGCTTTTCTCCATGTTTTTTAATGTTAGTTTTTTTTAGAAAACGGTTTCGTCACACTGTTGAAGGGAGCCTAAACTGTAATGATTTGAACTTGAATTCCTGCTACTTTAACTGTTCTGTTTCCACCACAAAAGAAAATGGCTTTAGATTTTCAATGAGAATTAGGAGCCTCCAGGTGTTGCTTGAGTCATAGATTTTGCTATAAAGTTGACATCTTTGGATAGAATTCCGTGTTGGGTTTTCTTTTTCTCTTCCGCAATTTTGCTGAAAGTAGTTAATTTGCTTTCTTTCCCAACTCTTCTTTGACCATCCTCTCCTGATTATGAGACTGGTTTTCAACACAAGATTTTGATCAAGTTAGCTTCTGTTATAGAATTTCATTCTATGGTTGCTGATTCTTTAGTATATCTGTTATTTCTTTCTCATTCTTATTTGCAATTCTCTCCTCCTCTGTTTTTATTGAAGGAAATTAAGGTAGAAAAAATGCAAGGGAGTGAAGCAAGGAATACAACCAAGTCAATCAGTCTTGGAAGAGCTACAAGAAGAGAGAAGAAATTGGCTTTGCAACAAGATGTATAATTCTGATCATTTTCAAGTTCTGTAATTTCAGGTTCCTTTGCTCAAATTTTTCTCGGTGATCATTTAGTTCTCTAACAGTGTAATTTGCTTAGGTTGATAAGCTGAAGAAGAAGCTCAGACATGAAGAGAATGTACACAGAGCTTTGCAGAGAGCATTTACAAGACCCTTGGGAGCTCTACCTCGTCTACCACCTTATCTGCCTCCTCATGTTAGTAATTCACTAATTTCTCTTTCATTTTTTTCCTGGGAGTTCTAGACCAATTTGATGAAAATTATAGTCAAAAACTTATTTTGTAGTTGAGGTTTTAGTATCCTAATTCAGTGACACTTTTAAATTTGTAGACATTAGAGCTTCTTGCTGAGGTTGCTGTTTTGGAAGAGGAAGTTGTCCGGCTTGAAGAACAAGTTGTACATTTTAGGAAGGATTTATATCAAGAGGCTGTTAACATATCAACCTCCAAGAGGAGTTTAGAAACCTCATCCGAAATATGTGATTCACATCCTAAAAAGACCCCTAAAGTTCAAGCTCAGAGAGTGGACACTGATACCGCAGCGAAGGAGTTGCCATCCTCTTCTGGTAAGTTCTAGGAGCTCAATCACTGTGGTGAAGCTGTAGAACAATCCCCTTTCTCTACTGTTTAATTTTAGATAAATGGAAGCAGGACATGATATATTAACTTTATATATATTACCATTTCAGATGATAAGCAAGGGAAAGAGAATCAATCATGTAATAGTTCTATGAAAAACAACAAAAAATCCTCTATCCATAACAATGCTCAGGTTAGGACTCCGGTGAAAAAACCTCCAGTTGATCCCAAAATATCACAGAAGCGTGTAGATTCTCCGAAACAGGTTCATAACATGCTCCGAAAACATGATTGTTTATGAAGCCTTTAAATTAGTGCAATGCAGTGAACATAGTTTCCTTTATTTCTCCAGTTAGAAGTTAGAGTGACAAAACAAGAGAGCACGGAGCTAATACTTGCTAGTATTCCAGAAAAGAAGCTGTTCGGAGATGACAGTCCAAACAAAATTTCTGAAAATATTCTGAAGTGCTTATCGAGCATTCTCATAAGAATGACTTCAGCAAAGGGCACTGCAGAAAACTTACTGTCATTTTCAGCATTAGAAATCCAAAACAGCAATGGAATACCAGAGTTTTGGGATCCTTATGGTATTTATTCAGAATTTGGAAAGAGAGATATTGGTCCTTATAAGAAACTATATGCAGTTGAAGCCGGTGTGTTTAATCTAAACCGAACAGCAAGCTCATTGTTTCTACTCCGGAGATTGAAGTAAGCAACCTGTTCTGGATTGCATGATTTGAGGATAATTGGATTTATTGTATTATTTCTCATCTTGTCTGAATTCTCAGATTACTGCTTGGGAAACTTGCTTCTGTAAATCTAACAGGCCTTAGTCATCAAGAGAAGCTTGCATTCTGGATCAACATATACAATTCCTGCATGATGAATGTATGTAAAACTTATTGAGAACATAAGTTGCTCCGAATAGTTATAGCCATCAAACTATAG
This sequence comes from Geum urbanum, assembly GCA_946800695.1. NCBI lineage: Eukaryota > Viridiplantae > Streptophyta > Magnoliopsida > Rosales > Rosaceae > Geum > Geum urbanum. The sequence goes on from OX327002.1 coordinate 62,667,810, forward strand.
TGGCACATCAATAAAGTTTGCAGTTTGTCCTCTTTGCTTATGTTAAGCAAAAGTTTGATGTGTTATTCTCTAATGCTTCAGGCTTTTCTAGAACATGGAATACCCGAGAGGCCTGAAATAATTGTCGCGTTAATGCAGAAGGTACGGAATATCTCGATGTCCTACACCTTCTAAATCATAATAGTAATGTATTTGTTCTGCATATAATCTATCAATCATATCAGTATATCAGTAACTTAAATTTCTTGTCATTCAGGCAAGTATAAATGTGGGGGGACACCTGCTCAATGCAATAACTATAGAACATTTCATCCTGAGACTGCCGTATCACTCAAACTATGTAAGTAGTGTCCACCTACAGAACCTCTGTTGATGTACCAGATTTATTTTTTATTTATTTTCTTATCATGCTTTAAATTTTGGACCAGACCTTCTCCAAAGCGGTGAAGAATGATGAGAAGACAGCAAGAAGCATTTTCGCATTGGAATTATCTGAACCGTTGGTAACGTTTGCTCTATCATGTGGCAGCTGGTCCTCCCCTGCTGTAAGAATTTACAGATAGACATTAATTTTCAAGATTTCATTGACCGACCATGCATCAATAACATTATGTGATTTCTACAACTTGTAGGTAAGAGTTTACACTGCATCCCAAGTCGAGAATGAACTAGAAGTGGCGAAAAGGGAGTACTTACAAGCTGCAGTCCGAATCTCATCAAGTACGTTTGCAGTTCCGAAGCTTTTGGATTGGTACTTGCATGATTTTGCAAAGGACTTGGAGTCATTGCTAGACTGGATCTGCCTTCAGCTACCTAGTGAACTAGGAAAAGAAGCAATCAAGTTTCTGGAAGGAGCCAAAACTGAGCCTCGTTCCCAGTTTGTCCAAATATTGCCTTATGAATTCAGCTTTAGGTACCTTCTATGCACATGAATTTCATTGCCAGATCTAAGAGGATGTCTGGTGTTACCATCTTGTACATAGCTATAGATATATAAATTTATAAATATATAAATATATCGATATTAGATGTATTATGCGCTCTTTTTTACCTGTAAGTAATGATGAGATGAATGCAATTTTAGAATTTCACATCACTCTTCCTGAGTTCCTGAAGAGTTCTAATAATGATGATTTCTTGAGTCACTAATGATATGCGAGTAATATGACCTCTATAATGAGCATAGAACTTGTTAAGCAAACAACTACAGACCAATACTAGATGAATGCACCAATGTGTATAATGAAATGAAATGAAACGCAACGAAACAACAAATGAAGAACTGAGGTTCGCAGTACATCTGATTAACAACGCTTAACCCAAAATGAAGTATGAACTAGTCTGCAGAATTGGGGTTTATTAAAGTGGCAGTGGCTAAGTGGCTATGATCTGTAGCACTGTAGCAGGGAATCTATTAGATTGGGCATGGTGAAGAAAATTTGGTTAGAAAGAAGATGAATGGTCCAACGCATGTCACGAAATGGTCCAATCTATCAGTTTCATCGAAACAAAGAACATAACGCTTTTCAAAACAGGGCTGGCTGCTTAGAGGTTAGAACCTACTATGGCCCCTGAGAGGGACGTTTCGTCTGGCCTATCACCAAGGGGAAAAAGATGAACACACACGGTTTGATGGTTTTGGCGTTTTTGATTGGGTTAATTTCAGGGCTCGGAGATTTTCTCATTTTTCTGCGTTTGTGACAAGGACTTTGGTCGGGTGTGTTTCACATAGCCCGTGATAGATCTGGCTAATCGCCGCCCCACGCTCCCACTTCATTGTAATGTCGAATTTGTGCGGAGGGACAGCGGGGGGCTGGAGGCTGGAGGCTCAAAAACTACGCAGATATGACCCAACATCTGAATAAGGTCATCATTTGGCTATGGGCTCAAAAGACTCATGGGCGACTTGAGGCCCAAAAAACTCAAGTCTGGCACTATAGGTATAGGGTCGGGCTCGAATCGAGGAACCAAAATCCATGATCTCAAAAAAGTCCGGTCCATAGGGCCAAGTCCGTCTAGCACATCAATTATATATAATATATATTATTTTATCAATATACCTAAAAAGTTCGGTAAGCCCCGGGGCCCAAAAAGTCAGTGAGCTTCAAATTTTCGAAAAAGCCTAGTCCGTCCCAAACTTTGGATATGTTGTGCTAAAACCCGGCCCAACCCATCGTCGAGCCCTACACTCTGATCACTTTCTATATTCCCTTACAACATATACACCGATAGGAGTTGCTATTTGGCTTTGAAGGAAGAGGAGAGAATATTTTTATTACAACAATAAACAAAGAGGAGGTGGTTTTACTATTTATCAGGTTGAAATTTTTTAATATATTATTTCCCATATATATTTTTGACTAATAACAATGTGACATAGTCATTGTCACATATTGTTATTATATGGTAAGATTTTTGACCAATAACAGTGCGACACGTGCCATACTCACATGTCGTTATTGTCTAAATATTTTAATATTTTGATTTTCGATAAAATTTCAACCAACAACTAGACGACACATGTTTGCCAATTTTGTCGTTATAGATTAGTGATGTTGATGAATTTGTCGTAAATATGAGTTTTTAAAATCAACTATTTTTCATACATGAATATGACTATATTTTCTTCATGAGATACTCCTGGCGTCACTCTCGTGGACGTGGGCTCCGCCAGGAGCAAGTCTTGCTCGTCCGATTCCTCGAACAAGACATCAATGTGCGGTTTCTCCCGCTGCATTCGACTTCCTCCCCTGCTCGTGTTCGTGCCGGGCGGGCCTGCCACTACTAGTGCTGCTCGAGCTCCCGGTGCAGTTGCTCTTACGGAAGTGGTTGCGGAGGGACTAAAGGGTAGTTATCTAGTGAACCTAATCAAGGCAAAAGTACCAACAATTATCTATCAATCGTCTATACGAACTAAATATTAAAAAATAGGTTAATTCAAAGTAAATCAGGTTTACACTAGCAGTATCCTGATTATGGTATCTAAAGACTTCTTTGGTAAATGAACTAATAAGTTGAGGCCCCAAAACTAATACACAAAGACAACTAATTTCCGGCCACATCTGTTACTCAAATATTCAAACGCAGGACATGAGGTTTTTATATCTTGACGATTTTCGTGGAATGATCCAATACGTTACTCTGACGTTTTATACTCGGTAATAGAATTCAGTTGAGTGACAATACATCTATAACACTGATCTAAAATTAGAGAACTCAAAAATCAGAAAGAAATTGAATTACACCCATTTAGACGACAGATTCGGAGACAGTTGCAGCGACTGAGGGCATAGTAGATAAATGGGCCTGGGACAAGACAACAGGGATCTGGGATTTGGGCCTGTATGCGTTGACATCTAATTAACACCCCCTCGGTGCAGATCAGGTTTCTAGAATGCATATATATATCACGAGTGCAGGACCCTATATATATAGCTAGGTTCATCTCTGACTCGATCTCCTTCTTCATATACTGAGAATCTGATATAGATCAAGGTCAAATTCTCCATACGTAAACCGTTGAAAAGAAGTAATAGAAAACAAAACCTTACCTACAAAACAAACTATAAGATCAAAGGTCGTAATGAGCACGTTTCACAAGAAAATGGAAAAAACAAATCACACAATTTGGAGTTTCGCGTTCCATGTATGGAAGTTGTCGATCGATCCAGGTTCGCATGTGGACGTTGTCTGTAGGAGCACTGCGACGCATTATTTGAAAACATAGTTTCACCTAATTAACCAACCCAGCCTAGCTTCTTCTATATATATATATATATATATATATATATATATCTAGCTTCATAATCATTATAAAAATATACTCATAACTGTTATGGCTTAAATGTGGATAATACCATGCTTAATCAGCACTATACTAATTAAGAGAAAGAAGCTTAGTACATACCTCCTCATCCACTCCAGAACAAGGTCATATATGCATGATCAATCGATCGATCACCGCCCACAATTTCGATCACATAGTAGACGTTGATCGATGTCTAGCCTAAGCCAGAACCAGAAGTAACCACCTCTTATGTGACGATCGAATTATTAATTTGAATATCAAACTTACATAGCAACGGCATATGCATGTTTATTTTATGTCTGTGTTTTAATTTTGTCATGACGGATCAATTTGAAATATGCACTCTTTTAATTTCTAATTTATGCATGCGTATAACAGTATAGATAAGGATATATATACGACTGATGCTTGTTAGATTTGTGTACATATATAAATATTCTTATCTTTTATCGCAAATTAATTAATTATATATATTGCTTTGATTCTTTTCAGCCAAATTAAGTTTCAACTTCATACATAGAGCTAGCTAGCTGTCTTTCCTTCTAGATGGTTATTTTTCTAATGAAGTTTCTACTTCTAGTATATACGTTGTATGTAGGAGCCTGCCGCTATCTGTATGAACATCAAATAACAGACGCAAGGAATTTTTCAAATATGAGAAATTGATGTATACATTGTAACTTTACACACATGCACATTTATTTCTTCATTGAATTGATTGTCAAATGAAACTGTTTTGATCGAATTCGATTGAACTAGTCTTGTCGATGTTTGCTACAAATTAAATTTATCAAATATATTACACGAATGCAACTATGGATGTTCATACAATCATACAAGCTGTAGCTAGCTAAGCATCGTTTTCCTGCCACCAAAGCAAAACCAGCTAGAACCACAAATTAAATATAGCAAGTATCGGCCAAATTTGTAATCGATCATGCATCCTGCTTATAGACTTGGAGTAATAATATTAAGGATTCAAATCAAATATTAAGAGTATCAAGTAATTATAAATATTAATTTGTCTTTTTTTTTCTATTACAAAGAAACAAATTAATAATAATGCCTGGTTATTAATTTGTCTTTACCTACTCAGAAATGAACATGCACTAGAAACCAGACAAATTCAATTAGAAAAATGTAGCTGGGATTAAGCTGCATGGATGCCTGAAAATGGACGGCAATGCTTATCTATATATATCTGCACGACTGCATACTCATTTCACTAAAATATAATTAATGAGCACAGGAACGTGGAATCAAAACATACAAATCATATATATATACACACTCTTATATATGCGCGAACTCTTCAGATCGAGTTCAGAATTCAGATCACACCAGACCAGACCAGGCCCAGGCCGGCAAGTTTGTTGGTAATTCTGTACTTTTGTTTCTTCTAACTCAGGCTTAAAATAAGAGCTTAATTTGCATTATATCTAGCTATATATATAACGAGGCACAACCCTTTTATCAAAGAGAAAAGGATCACCACATCCGAAAACTAGACTTACAAATAATTAGAAGTTAAGATTTATCAAAAATATAATTAGTTAAGAAATTTATGTACTTACGAAACTATAAGCATACCTATATATCCAGCAATTAGAGGTTGTCTTATTAATAAATTAAAGAAGAATTAATGTCAATTGAGATTTGAGTAAATTACAAGAAAGGTCAGTCGCAAGTTTTAAAAATTAGGTCAGTCTCTTTTTGATAATCACCAGAGAGTCTGAGGAGCTTCCTTTCCCTAGAATCTCAGGCATATCCCTACAATTAAAAATTAGGAGGTCAGCTTGTTGGAGCAAGAGATGTCAGGAAACAGGCATGCATGCAAGAAATAATCTGTCACCTAATGCATGGCGCTTGTCTTTTTCTTTGTTGTCCATCTTTGCATGGCATAGAAGTCTCTATATAGGAGTGATAGTCTATATGTAAGAAGTACAGGAGACATACATCTCTTACCTTCTCTCTCTGTAAATCATCCACTATCAATAAACTTTTCAATTTTGTTTATCTTCAACAATTACCGTCTCTCTACGAATATATTACTAAAACTACCTAATAGTAGTATTACCACTACTTGTATATTACTATCCTGTACATTTTTCATACGTCACTGCTCATTCTATAAATCATCTATAACATTTCATTCATTACAAGAAGACTAGTAGCTAGCTGTTCATATTTGTAGCTGTTCATCATCATCGTCTATACATATCAAGTAGCAGTTCATACTTTTGAAACTGTTCATATTTGAAGTTCATCGTTCATGCATGTCAACCAGTAGTTGTCTATAATCATAGATGTTCATCCTTGAAGCAAAATCATCACAACACCTGCATGTCAAGTAGCTATTTATATCTTTGTGGCAGATCACTTTCCGAAGTCTTGAAGAATCTCGACTAATCTTCCAACACCTCTTTATAGGCGATTGCATGTACAACTTCCTATGCTAGCGCACAATGATACTTTCTTAACCTTTAATTCTCCGGTTACTTAAAACGACTTCTTGTCCAAAACAGAGAAAATTGAAATAATTATGTGATTATAAAGCTAAACTGACGATCATATTTTCTTTGACGATTTTCAGTTATAATTGCATGTAAGTTAAAATAATTATTAAAAATTAGGCCAGGGGACCTTTGAGTACAAAAACCTCTGTTAACAAAAAGACAAATAAGAAAGTAATTTTACATGAACTGTAAAAATATTGATTTACCTAAACAATATGGGTGTTATAGAAAAGAAAAATGTGATAAGAAAATTAAGTATTATAAGAAGAGCTATAAAAGAAGATATAAGCCTTATAAGTCTTATAAGTAATATAGAAGGTTCGACGTACAACCTTCAAGAACCTTTAAAAACAAAAATATATACCTACGCAACTTAAGAAACGAAGCACTAAACCTTAGATAAGAAAATATAAAGCACCAAAAGATAAGAGCACTTGTAAGTGTTATTTTTGTAGAGAAGTTGGTCATATTAGACCAAATTGTCCTAAACTAGGAAAACAACTTAGAGAAAAACATCAAATTACTTGAGCAATTTGATTTGAAAGAAGATGTAGACTTGGAGAGCATTTACAGTTTAGATAACTTAAGCGATTATGAAAGCATTTATAGCATCGATATGTTTTCTGAATCAAAATCTGATAGTTCATATAGTGAACTAGAAAATATATGTATGTTTGAAGAGCATGAATAATTTAAATACGTAAATTTAGGATGACCAAAAGAATGTAATAAATGTAAGAAGATAGTAGCAGAACAATATTATACGAGTAAAATAATATTTTGTAAGCCTTGTTATAATAACAGAGCATTAGAAGTAAATTATGTTGAAGAAAAAAATAAGCAGAATACAAAGTCATGATATCAAAAAACAAAAAATTAGCACATTAATTACAATTAATTGTGAGCTTGAATTAGCAAAAGATCATAAAATACAAACAATAGCAATGATTGATACTGGGAGCACTAAGAGTGCTATAAGAGAAGAGTTAGTACCAACTGTTTGGGACGGAAATAAAATATTTCTTATTGGGTTTCGATGGCCGGATTAAGCGAGCGGCCCGAGTATAGTGTGCAAGTCCAGGTCGTAATGGGCTAAGGAGGAATAATGTTGAAAGATGATCCATGCGGCTTATTTTTATCCAGCCTTTCCTATAACGAGTAGGACGCTGTTGGAAGGTTTATTAATAAGATTATGGAGTATAGAGATAAGAATCAGATGAGAATATTGATCACTTAGAGTTATATTGTGAGTCTAGTTATTGATACCAGAGGAGTTCCAAGTGAAACGCGGATATGATCTTCTATATAAAGAGTTGAAAAACCATTGGAGAAGAATCCTCGATCAAACATATATTTTGCTCTCAACAAACTATCATTCTCATCACGAGAAACCCTTTCAACTAGCGATCAAGAGAGTTGCCACCAGGAAGAGTGAGATTCTTGCGATTCAAGGATGCAAAACCCTGCAACCAGTGATCAAGAGGCTTGTCACCAGGAAGAGTGAGAGTTTCGAGATTCAAGGACGCAACACCCTTGTGTTCTCAACACCGCATTGAAGAGATTGCTTTGCTTTACACCAGGAAGAGTGTAGAGTATCGATTTTCGTGGCTCAGCTAGAGACATGAAAACCACAAGTCCTAAGTCATTAGGCAAGAAGGATCCAATCAGGAGCAAGGTTAGTGCTCTCCTCGTCTAAATCGCTTATCAAGAAGTCAGAACCCACTAGCTCAAAACTCAACATTCCTTCGCGAGACAGTGGCACGCCAATGCATAAAGCACAATTAAGGAAAAGAGACAGTTTGCAAGATCTCTCAAATCCACTGGGAAATTTTGGCGTCAAACATTTTGACACGCCCAGTGTAACCATTTATTTGTGTCTCTCAGCGATAATTGGGGACCCCTATAAAAAAGAGTACCCTCAGTGTTGCAAACACCTACAATCGAAGTACTGGGAACACACTTCCTCTAAGTGTCGTTCACTATCCGAGAAGGCGGTTGACATCATCTTCGGAATAGAACATCATTCAAGTATGAACATCAACTTCTTGAGTGAAGGTGATATTAATCACCTAGGTTACGATGAGTATTGAGCATACGCCGGTAAGCGGATGTACAGCTTGGAGGTTACTTCGAATCCATCGAGCAACGGTTTGAAGGGAAAGCAGACTTGCTCACTTCCAGTAGTGAGAAAACATACATGGCGATAGTCGAAATCAAAGCTTTAAGGCTATAATATAACAAAGGCCTGGAGGATCAGGAGTTGCTGAATGCTCAAATAGTAACCCTCGCGGAGGGTCAGGAAAGGATGCATGCGGAGATCATGAATACTCTAGATTCAAACCTAACAAAGCAGGCCAAAGCGGTGGCCACACAATTTCAGAGAACACAGGGAGATATTTCAGCTCTTACTAAGTCTATCTCTAATCTCTTTAGAAGGATACAGCAAGCAGGGGATTTCCCGGCTACATGGGAAGAATGTTTATAAAGGTTTACTGGTGAGTGTGATATTCATATCGCCAAATCACATGAGCCGTATGAAACTCCTTTCCCGCCTATCCAGGCCAAGACATTACAAACTAACCAACTTTCATACCTTTATAGGGGATAATGATGCCAATGTAGCAACACATTTGGCATACTTCACCCTACAACTGGGGCAATATGCTGAAGACGAGGAGCTCAAATTGAGAACCTTTGGTTCATCCCTGTCTGGACCAACCCTCGTATGTATACAAGTCTGGAGAAGAGGTCCATCACAGAGTGGGTGACAATGGAAGCATTGTTCATAGACCATTTCGGGACAATAAGACCAGAGACCAACATCGAAAAGTTAGCAGCCATGAGTCAATCATCATCAGAAACACTGGGCTTTCCTTCACCATTTCCGGTCCGAGTACGACCCGTGTAGAACCCCGTTAGGGAAAGATGCAGTTGTTGAAATGGCCATAAATAGCTTGGAAGACCAGTACTACAATTTGTTTTTCAATAACAAGTATTTTACCCTAAATGAGCTTATTATGGCTGTTACAAAAGCTCACAATGCCATTCAAGAGCGTGATAACAAACGTAACTCATCAAATGGAACGTATGCATCAAGGTCTTACGATAGACACAAGCCAAGATGGGTTATATAGAGGATCAAGTTGAACAAGAATCATATTCTAAAGAAGAACAAGTAGGTGTTGTCGAGTTAGCGACGAACAAAGTACTAAAACCCCGCAAGCTTCAGAAGAACAAAAGTCATATAAAACTCTCGACAGGGGATTTTGCAAAGCCAGAATTCGAGACTTACACCTATGACGCCAACATGGCTCATGAAATACTAGATGAGCTTTTCAATATGCGAGCCGCCAAGACTGACTTCGGCCCATTACCTAGCGCTGAACAATTAAAAGGGAAGAAGTACTGTAAGTTCTATGGCACATGGAATCATATGACTAAAGACTGCGTCAAGCTGAAAGATCAAATCCAGAAGTAGATTAATGAAGGCCAGTTAGCTTTAGAAGGAGCTTCCAAGACAGTCTCGCTAGTTGATTCTCAGCCATTCCCAGTGCCTCAGGTTAACATGGTGGATGTCGATTGGTCATCAACCGTTAGCTTTGTAATAGGAGCAGAGGAAGAGAATAAACCAATCCACCCACAATATACTTTTCCACAGGATAAGGTGGAAGAAGTCGTAAACAGACTACAAGAGATGAAACTTACCGTCTATTGGCTAGTATTCAAGCTAAAACATCTAGAATATAAAGGGCCATGCGAGCATTTTTGTAGGTTTCACAACACATTTAGACACCAAACAACAACGTGTTCTACTATGAAGGATATAATTCAGGGTTTAATCGACTGGAAAGTAATCACAATTAGCCAAGAAGGGGTGGTAGAATGGCATCCTAATACACCACCACATTTCATTACAGTTCCAGTAATTTTCCCGTCTCACACTACACTTGGGCCTGCAAGGCGATGGAGAAAATCAAGGTGGAGGCTTAAGCCCAAGCGAAATATCACATTTGTCCAATCCAGACGAGCCGAGATTATATACAATGCATCTAGGCGAGCATAGATTTTTGAAGAGTTGCGCTAAACGGGTATAGCAGTGGTGCCAGATAATTGGGGAACTCCAGATCCAAATCCGGAAGATGTGAAAGATCTACCTCACTGTCGATACCATAACAAATGGGGACGTCACTCCACTAATGATTGCATTGACTTAATATATAGAATTCAACAGTGGATAGACGAGGGAGAAGTGCAGATTGCAGCAACCGCACCAAATCTTGCGATCGAAGAGGTGTTAGTGGTTGGAATGATAGAGTTGCAAAAGGGTAACCCAAACAAAAAGAAACTAACTCTCGACCTTCGGACTAGTAGTGAGGGTACCTCAAGGAGACAACAAGAAAATACATCAAAAGGAAAGAAGAAGGTTGATCCGAAGGAAGAATCGCCAGTGGCTTTGTGTTCCCGTTGCAAGTTCCATTGTGGGTTGTAGATCATGTATGAGGAATTAAAGAAAGCAGTCCAAGTCTGTCCAGAGTTGATCTCAACACCTGAACACTATCAACCAAGTAGCCCAAGGGAGCTAAGTCAAAGGAATTCCCAAACCTTCAAGTGAAGGAGAGCCATAGAGAAGACTGACATATCAGAAAAATCTGTAGCAGCTACAATCGACACACTCGCTAAGCTATACATTCCACATTCTTCATGAAATATCACTAAGGAGAATGTATGGTACGTGAAAGAGAAAGGTAGGATGGTGGAAGTAACTCCTAGCAGGAGGCGCAACTTGCAACAATGCTTTGGAGAAGCTAAGAGAGCTCTGGAGGCGTTAGAGATGGGTTTGGTGCAGGAAGAGTCGTTGATGTATACCCCATAGCAGTTGCAGAGGCTTCTGAATGCCTTGGCAGCCAATCCCCTTGTTAATTTTGGAAAGAAATCTCGCGAGCACAAAGTCCGAGCAGCCTTGCCAAATTTCTTCAATTATAACCCAAAGTTATGGGTCAGACAGAAGACACCGGAACCTGTACCCGAGGTTCCTCGCGACCCAAAGAAATACAAAATGGCCAGGCAACGTCTCTACTTTGCTGAGAAAGCTACACAATCAATGAAGAGCCCTCAGCGAACTAAGGAGGTTGCACGGGGGTATGTCACGATAAACGAAGCAAAGGGTCTTTGTTGGAGGCCAAAACCTTTGATTAAGGAAGAAAAAAAGAAAAAGGCTAGCTTGGGCAAGTCTTTTCCTAACCCCGAAAAGAAAAGTTCTGGTTTGTTTCAACTAACTACGTTAGAACTTATACCTGAGGATCAAGCGCAACACGTTGTCACCTTAGATATCACTGACGATACATATATAGATGCGGAGAAGACTAAAGAAGGTGTCGAGGGCAATGACGACGAACTAGTAGATTATTGTGAAACGAGGAGGAAGAAATGCAAGAATACGAAGATGAGATAGATATTAATGTTATATGGTGTTTGTCTTACCCTCCAAGTTTGTAGGACCTTCAACAAAAGCAACAGAGATCAACGTTAACCCAATAAAAAGTGTGAACAACTTGGCGACCACAGAAGAAGACACTATATCATCTGATCAGTAGTCGCTCACCAAGCGATCAGAGGTTGACTTGTCTTTGAAGAAGGAATATATGATGTTCGTGAAGCCTACTCTAAATATGGCCATACACAAGCAACCATTATACGCCACAGGGAAGGCCCAAGGTATCCAAATCAATAATCTATTGGTGGATTTAGGGGCAACTGTCAACATTATAACCATCAAAGCAATGACACTACTAGGTATCCCTAAGTCTGCTATCCAAGAAATAGCCTTGAATGTTTGAAACTTCCAAGGCAACATCTCCAAGACTTTGGGAATTATTTTCCTTCATGTTCAAGTGGGACCAGCCGCAGGCACATACATATTCTTTGTAGCAGAATGTACAATACCATATAGCTCAATCCTGGGACGAGATTGGATCCACAGAAGCTATTATGTACCCTCTTCTCTTCATCAACAAATGGTGATTTGGAATATGGAGTCAGGTGAGGCAGAAGTTATTGACGCTGATCCTCGTCCTTACTTTGTATCTGTCAATACTTTGGATGCCAGCTATTACAATAGTGACATCTAGCCACTGGAAGTAGGTGGCGTAGATAACAGGGGCCGCCTAATTGGTGTAACGGTATTTGAAATAGCTCAATGAGGTATCATCCAAGTAGGCGAGGACAGCCACCGACCCTATACCATTGAGCTACCACTTAGACCGTTCTAATGTTAGGGTCTCTATCAAGTATAGAGGCCGAGACTTGCTACTCCCTGTATGAACGATTCCACAATTTTCTAATGGAGAGTCAAGCCTATGAGCGTGTTCCAATGAGTGCAACATTGGAATACGTATATGATGATGTACTGCACGACTCAGATGAAGAGGAGGAAATCAAATTAGCTCCAGCAGCTTTAGACGATACACATTCTAAATTTAAGGATCCCATCGAAAAGATTAATCTTGGGACTTCAGAAGAGCCAATGACTGTGGTTATAAGTACCTTCCTCGGATCTGAAGAACAACAAAGGCTCATTGAATTATTGAGGGAATAAGCATATTGTTTTGCAGATAAGTATGAAGACATGTCAGGTCTGTCGCCAGACCAAGTGTGCCATAACTTACCTATCTTAGAAGGCAAGAAACCTGTGAAGCAAGAAATGTGTCGCATGAACATAGAGACATCAATTCTAGTCAAGGAAGAGATTGAAAAAAAATGCTTAAATCAAAAATTATTAGAGTAGCCAAGTACAATGAGTGGCTTTCAAATGTGGTCCTGGTAAAGAAGAAGAATGAGAAGATGCGAGTTTGTGTTGATTACCGAGACCTTAACAATGCAACTCCGAAGGATGCATACCCGATGCCAATAGCAGATTTGTTTGTGGACTCAGTCACTCGCCATGAGATGTTATCATTCATGGATGGAATAGCTGGATACCATCAAATTCCAGTGGCGGAAACAGATAGGCATAAGACAACACTCTGATGCCCAGGTTTTGCATGGGTATTTGAGTACGCGGATATGCCATTTGGACTCAAGAACGCAGGGGCCACCTACCAATGAGCTATGAATTTAATATTTCACGACCTCATAGGGAAATCCATGGAGGTTTATATTGATGACGTGGTAGTGAAGATGAAGCGCAGGACGAGTCACATCGAAGACTTGAGGCAAGTGTTCGTTCGAATAAGACAACATTAGTTGAGGATGAACTCAGCCAAGTGCATTTTTGGAGTACAAGCGGGAGACTTTTTTGGGTTTCTTGGTCCATCAACGGGAATCGAGGTCCCAGATGATAAGAAGGAAGCAGTCCTAAATACAGTCCCACCAAAGAATAAGAAAGAGTTACAATGGTTGTTGGGAAAGATAAACCTCCTTAGGCGATTTATTGCAAATGTAGCCGGGAAAACACAGCCATTCTCACATTTACTCAAGTCACAAAATCAAAAAGACTTTGTATGAAAGCCTGTTCATCAAGAGGCTTTTGATACCATCAAGGCGTATTTGGCGAACCCATCAATTTTGGTACCACCAAGGCCAGAGGTCTCCCTTAAGCTGTATATATTAGCTACAGAACATTCTATTGGAAGTTTACTAGCTCAAGACGATACAACAGGGGTCGAGCATGTTATTTTCTATCTTAGCCGTACTTTGACAGATTGTGAAACGCGATACTCGCCAATGGAAAAATTGTGCTTAGCCTTGTATTTTTTAGGATGTAAGTTGAGGCACTATATGCTATCCTTCACGACCTGCGTAATTGCACAAACTGATCTTGTGAAGTATATGTTATCAAGTCCCATACTAAGGGGAAGAATTAGGAAGTGGATCTTGGCACTTTCTGAATTTTCACTACAGTATGTACCATAAAAGACAGTAAAGGGTCAGGCAGTGGCTAATTTTCTTACCCATCATCCGATGATTGATGCTCCCAAAGGCCCAGAACTGGACTTGGCTCGTATTGATCTTGCCCCGTGGTGTTTATACTTCGATGGCTCAAGTACTAGCACCATGGCTGGAGCAGGAGTTGCCCTAGTTACCCCACATAGCCAAACTTTTTCGTATTCTTTCAGGTTGGAATTTCAGTGTATGAATAACCAAGCAGAATATGAGGCACATATTATAGGATTGGAGATCTTGTTGGATATAGAGATTACAGACGTGCATGCATATGGGGATTCCCTTTTGGTGATTAAGCAACTTGAGAAAAATTATAACGCCGGTCCAATGTCAGAGCCTTACGCCAAGTGAGCTTGTGATTTACTCATTTTGTTTACTGAGGTGGAATTGAGTCATATTCCTCGCGAGGAGAATTATGCAGCAAACGAGTTAGGGCAGCTAGCAATGGGGGTAAGCCTTCAGGATGGAGTACGCGAGTGGATTCTAAGAGTTGAGCGACGAACACTTCCTTCTTTCTTTGCCCGACAAGAAGAAAACAATGAATGGTATGTCACCACACTTGATCATATAGACATAGATTGGAGACAGCCGATCATCTCGTATCTCCATAATCCTAACAAACCAACAGATAAGCGGATCCGATTTCTGGCTTCCAATTATGTGCTCAAAGATGATGCGTTGTACAGGCAAGGAGAAGAAGGTTTGTTATTATATGGATGTGATGATAAGTGGATAATGAGAGAAGTACACTTAGGGGCAGCAGAAGCACACCAAGCTGGTCTAAAGATGAGATGGTTATTACAGCGTAATGGTTACTACTGACCAAGAATGCTCAAAGACTGCAATACGTTCGCCAAAGGCTGTGAAGAGTGTCAAGCACATGGTCCAATCAACCATATGCTAAATATCCCTTTACAACCAATCATTAAACCTTGGCCAACACGAGGATGGGCTTTGGATTTAATTGAGATGATTCATCCTCACTCATCGGAAGGACATAAATTCATCATTGTTGCAACTGACTTTTTCACCAAATAGGTGGAGGCTAGGCCTTTAAAGTGGCCTCTGCGAAAGCCATTCGTCAGTTTTTGTTTGAAGATATCATTTGCAGGTTCGACATTCCAGAATGTTTTGTGTCAAACAGAGGGGCAATTTTCATGTCTGGCGAAGTAGATAAGCTGATGAATGACTTGGAAATACATTTTCTTCATTCTACCCCGTACTATGCCCAATCCAATGGTCAAGCTGAGATAAGAAATAAGATAATAATACATATCCTAAAAAGAATGGTTGCCAGCAATGTCCGCTTATGGCATAAAGATTTATTCTACACCTTATGGGCATACCGAACAAGTAAACGAAGCCCCACTGGAACGACTCCTTATGCATTAATGATCAACTACGATGCAGTTTTACTATTAGAAATCAATGTTCAGTCCATGAGGGTCGTGGAACAACATGATTTGATTGGCGAGGACTATGTGCAGGCGATGTAGCAGGAGCTCAAGGATTTAGACGAGAAAAGCTTGGAGGCTTATGACAACCTATGCGCTAAAAAATGAAGAGTATCTGGTGCTTATGACAGGTGCACAAGGGGGAAAAGTTTTGCAGAATGAGACTTAGTCTGAAGACTGATACTTTCCATTGGCGAGAAAATAGACGGACGAGGAAAATGGTCTGAAAAGTGAAAAAATCCATACATCATAGATCGTATTCAAGGAAAGGGAGTTGTACGTCTGCGCGATCGAGAGGGTACAATCCATGCTAGCCCCATCAATGGACGTTTCCTCAAGCCATATTTGCAGCCAGTATGGGAGTACGATGACCCACCGACAACAGAGTAATTCAGTCCATACAGGCTCCAAGGCAACTCCTCGCCTGAATAGACTGAAAGGGAATAACGTAGAGACTTCTCTAGCACAAGGCCAATTCCTGTGGCTAACTTTCGTGGCGAAATTTTCTAAATTTTCTAAAGCCAATTCCTATGGCTAAATCATTTGTCAATGTTTAGTTGTTAATTTGTACTTGCCAACATCTGTGGCCAAATTCATAAGTGTACTTTTCATACACAAACAGTGTTTGAGTTTATCAATGTGAACAATGTTTTGTAGAGAGAAATTATTCTTTAAACACAAGCAGATTACATTAAAGCACAAGATTATAAAGGCTTTACGGCCTTAAGCTCTGATACCATATGAAGATAGGCTATGCTTGACAAAAGAAATAAAAAGGGGAAAATGATGTCTATTCCCCCAATTCCCCAAACAGTTGATAACCAGTCTCTATGGCACGCGTATTAAAAATGCATACATGGAGCATGGAAACGAAGATGTTGTGAGGACCAGGAGCTCCACTAGAAGATGGAGGAGGACCTCAAGAGACAAAAGAGTAAGGAGTTGGAGCATTAAGGAAGCTAGTTCAGCAGCCCAAATAGAGCGCTGGAAGCAAGTTGTCATGTGCTTCCTTGAATTGAACTCTTTGGCTTTCCTCACCAGAACATCTGCGTTCATGGATCTGCAGTCTCTATGCATACAAAAGAAGATCAGTGGCTAGCGAGGAAGCCAGCACAAAGCCATCCCCGGCGTTTAGAGTTTGTCATCCTGTATATACTCAGGGTGACTTTTCCATGGAGCTACCTGGACATAGATATCACTATCTAGCCCAGATTTGGACATGGATATCACTATCTAAGGTTCATAGTGTGGGAGGATTATATCTGGATGTTTCTGCACAAGTAAGAACTAGAATAAATAAAGCGAAGTGGAGTTCATCGAACAAGAAGGTTGAAGGGGTGCATAGGTGCAAAGACTAAGAGTGGTATTTATAGGAGAAGTAAATATTGAACCGTTACGTCCAATTAGAGCGGTAAAGATTCTCGGGATAAAACGCAGTCGTTGATGAATGACGCATGTCTCTAGGGGATTGAGCAACAAGACGGTCTATCTACCCTAAGTTAAAAGTGTTATAATTAGATATTTTTTGGGCATTTAAACGTGTAGGAATTTGACAGATGGGACAGGCACGTTCCGGATTTTAAATTTGAGTTAAGTGCCATTCAGGATGGAGTTTGACTGGAAAAGTCGAATAACAACAGTAAGAGGGTAGGTAAATTTCTTAGCAAGCTAGGTACTATTGGATTGTTCTTAGCAGGCCTATAAATGAGGCCCATTAATGAATTCAGAATCTAAGTAGATCATAATAGTGCCAATATAATTAAATTACGTTTTTGGTTCACAAAATACAAGAAGTTGGGTTTAATACTAGCTGCCCAAAAACTACAACATGAGAGCATTTCTTCTCAATTCTACCTTGAAGAGCTTGAAGTCTTTCCAAGCCAAGCTATACGAGTCTAGAAGTTCTGAAGCATCATCCTCAGCTTTAGCAAGTCGGTTCGCGTGATCAGAGCTTTCATCCAGAAGTTGCTAAGCGTTGGCATGAGTAAAACTAGCATCAGCCCACAAGAGTTCCACTTCATCTTAAAGAAGTGCTAGTTCAGCTTCTTTGATTGCTAGAACTTCTCGATCTTTTGTTTGAAGCACTTTTCAGGAATTCCTGAACTCGACCCCGATCTTGCTGCAATTGATTGACCATCTCGGCTACCACCTCCCATTTATGGTCCACTTTATGCTTCAAGTCATCTTGGTGGGTATATAATTTGTGCAGCTCGTGAAAAATCCTGTTCGAATTCAGAGATAGTATCAAGGAGTTTTCCAGGGGTAGTCTCTTTTAGGTCTCTGACTTTGTCCAGGAAACTGTTGATGTCCTTGAATGAATCCAATGTGCCTTGAGAGATTTCTTTGATAGGGGCTCGAGAAAGAGCGATGTCAGCCGGAATGGGACTCAAAACATCGAGTTTGGCGAAAAGTTGCTCCAAGCTCAAGACTTGGTCTCGGAGAGCGGCTACTTGGCTGGCGGGGCTTGAAGATGATGAGGCCCATGGGGACGCTTCTTGGTTGCTGGGGGCTGCTTTTCCAATAGCGATAGGAGTTAAACATTCTAGTAAAGTAGGCTGAGTACCGGGAGTAGTATAAGCAGTTTCAAGCCAGGATTTTTGTTAGAAAAAATTTGATTCAGAATAAGTAGTGATGCAGTGTATAAAAAGAAGAAGAGGTTATTATAGTAAACATACATTAGGCTCGCCAAGCATATACGATTCAGGCGAGTGAAGAATATCAAGTATTATTTGCTCCAAAGTTGTGTTGGGCTCGCTTGAGGGTTCTGGATTAGAGATGGGTACTATGCACCCTTCCGCCATGGCTTGTTTTTCTTCTGGAGTGTAATGTAGGGAGTGATAAGAGAAGGAGGTGGCGCCACCTTTATGTGTGGTGTCTTGTTCCTCAGACTCATCAACAAAACTCAGGAAATATTGGTATTGGGGTAGTCTGGCGAGTGGAGCAGGTTTAGAGATGGGCGGATCATGATTGTTCACCAGAAGACCGGGAATGCTCTTGATGATGATAGCCTCAGTGTCGATGGCGTTGCTTTCCTCAGTAACGGGGAGTAAATCTTAAGGGTAATGAACGTTTAGAAGTGTAATGGTGTAACTTAATGTCGCCTAGAATGTTAAAAGGTTGGAACATAGTTATCTTACCTTATGAGAAGATGAGAGGTTGGATTCAACCAGCTCATGTGGTTGCTCGGCGGGGACAACATCAGTCTGTGGTGATGGCACAACAGTGGTAGATTGGGTCTCTGGCGATAATGAGAGATTTGTTGTTGTAGCAGAAGGTGTAGGCTCAGTTGTTATTTGGCTAGGAGATTCATCCTGGACCACTTGTTCCTCTGAGTCGTCCTCAATGATGGCTTTATGGTGACGTTGTTTACATTTAATAGAACCATCAGCTAGTGAGCCAGTTCGAGTCCGCTTGTGAGATTGCTGAAATGAAGTAGGATAGTTATATTCTCTGAAGGCTTAAAATGGTGAGACATTTGGAGAACGAAATACTTACAGCTTGTAGGGGTTCTTTTTCTTTTGTTGTCCTTTGGTGAGGTTCCTCATTGACAACTACATCTTGGGCTTAAGGTTCTTCAGAATACTGTTTGGGTCCAGCAAGGGAAAGTTGAATTAGAATAAAGCAGAAATATCGCCAGTGTCTGTGGCAAAAGATAAGCAAGGAAAGCAAGTAAGCTACGTACCACTAGGCAAGAGGTGTCATCAGTGTCCTCATGGACCATGCGTAGCAGTTGCCGATCAGAGTCATCCGTAAATTTCTTCTTAAAGTTACGAAAGATGACAGCAAAAAGGGTTAGTGGTGATTTACGGCGGATACCGTCCCAGAATTGAGATTTCTAAGCTAGGTAGCTAGTAGTCATGTAGAGGGAGGGTGCAATAAGGTGCTCAAAATCTTGTTCAGGAAGCATTACCAGCGGGAAGCCATAGTGAGCATTAATTAAGTCAGTGAGATCTGGACAAGAAGTGGCTTGCCAGATGCTGTAGTGGTTCACTGAGTAAACAAGAGGCATGATGGCACGCTGGGATAGCCCAAGTTGCCTGGCGAAGTGGTTTGGGGCATATAGTTCATGCCCATGTGTAGAAGGATCAGGAACCAGCAGCTCACCGCAGGTGTTGCTTTGAAGAAAAATGAGTCTCGCCTGATTATCTTGCTCTGGAGAAGGAAGAAAGCCGGTGTCAAGGTCTTGAGGGAAGTTGTGGCTCAGAATGGTATCGACTACAGCATCAGGAAACTTGGAATGCAAGCAAAAGGCAGCAAAGCATGTTTGATATGTCTACCCATCAAAGGAGTTCGCGATCGCTAGAGTCTTACCCAGAATTACATCTCTCTCGAATGGTAAAATTTCGGGTTGACGAAAAATGGGGAAGTACATTCGAAGCCAGAGCTCTACCATCCAGAGTGGTCCTGGTTGGCTAAGGTCGAGTCGCGAAAGTACAATCCATCTTAGGCTACAGTAGATGTTGGTGGCGATAAAGAGAGTTATCACCAGGAAGAGTGAGATTCTTGCGATTCAAGGATGCAAAACTCTACAACTGGCAATCACGAGGCTTATCACCAAGAAGAGTGAGAGTTTTGAGATTCAAGGACACAACACCCTTGTGTTCTCAACACCGCGTCGAGGAGATTGTTCTGCTTTACACTAGGAGGAGTGTAGAGTATCGATTTTCGTGGCTCATCTAGAGACACGAAAACCGCAAATCCTAAGTTATTAGACAATAAAGATCCATTCAGGCGAGGTTGGTGCTCTCCTCGTCTAAATCGCTTATCAAAAAGTCAGAAGCTGCTAGCTCACAACTCAACATTCCATCGCGAGACGGTGGCACGCCAGCGCATGAAGCACAATCGAGGAAAAGAGACAGTTTGTAAGATCTCTCAAATCCGCTGGGAGATTTTGACGTCAAAAACCAGCACAATATAGACAAAAACTTATCAAACCAGTTCGAGTATCCCAATAGGATTCAAGAACTGTACACATTACACATTGCCTAAATAATATACCTCTTCGAATTGAAAAACAACAATTTACCTTACCTTTAATCTTTGTTTCACCAGTAGATTCTTATCCATTTATTTTAGGGTTAAACTTTCTAAAAAGTTGCAAGGTTGTTATTATCATCCACTTGATATAACGTTTTACAAAAAAACTATAACTATTACAGATCAAAGTAATCTATTGGAATATAATAATTTGAGCATAGAAGAATCAAAAGAAGAGCATAATGATTTTGTTGAAACTAGAGAAAATGAAAATTTTGAAGAGCAAAATATTGAGTATGATGAGTCAATTTTTGAATTAAAATATCCAAATTTTTTAAAAAATAACATCTTTTGAGATAATGCATTTTGATAGACCTAAAACGTTGGAAGAATTATTACAATTAGCAGAGCAAACAAGAATTATTAGTGAAGATCCACAATTACATTGGAGCAAAAATAAAATTTTAGCAAAACTTGATATTATAAACCCAGATTTAACAATTAAAACAACATATATGCCTTGTAATTTTTTAGATAAACAAGAATTTGAGCAACAAATTAAAGAGATTTTAAATCTTAAAGTAATTAGACCATCTACATCAAGACATAGATCAACAGTTTTTTGTTGTTCGAAAGCATTCTGAGCTTAAACGTGGAAAATCATGAATAATATATAATTGTAGAAGATTAAATGATAATACTTATGAAGACAGTTATAAGTTACCTAATAAAGATGAACTAATCAACAAAATTCAAGAGAGTAAATACTTTAGCAAATTTGATTGTCAATTAAGTTTTTGGCAAATTCGACTAGTAGAAGAGTCGATAGAGTGGACAACCTTCACTTGTTCAGAAGGACATTTTGAATGGCTAGTCATATCATTTGGGTAGAAAAATGCACTTTCTATTTTCCAACGTAAAATGGATCAAATTTTTAAGAAATATGATAGTTTTTGTAGTGTATATGTTGATGATATACTTATACATAGCAAAAATCGAAATGAGCATAGAAAATATTTAGAAATAATTTTGAGTGAATTTATAAATAATGGTATTATTATTAGCAAAAATAAAATAGACTTGAAAAAAATAAGATATAGAATTCTTAGGAATCTATATCAAGTCAGGTACTATACAACTACAGAAGCATATAGCTAAGAAAGTTGTTGAATTTCTTGATAAATTAGAAGATAAAAAATAATTACAAGCATTTTTGAGAATTCTCAATTATGCTAGAAATTTTATTCTTGACTTGAGAAGAAAAATAGCAATTTTACATAGCAAAATTGGGCAAAAGTATTTTAATACCGAAGATATTAAATTAGTACATTAAAAAGAAAATTACTCAACTAAAACCTTTAGCATTACCTTTAGATAAGAGTTATAAAATAGTTAAAATCGATGCATCCTCCCTTGGATGGGCAGAAATTTTATATCAGAAAAAGAGCAAAGAACAATCAAAATTCGATGAGCAAATATATAGATATGCCTCTGGAAAATTTAATGATATTCACTCTCGATTACCAGCAATTGACTTAGAGATATTAGGCATTATAAATTCTCTTGAAGCAATTTCTTTGTTCTTGCATAATAAAGTGTTTACTATAAGAACTGATTGTCAAAACATTGTTTCTCATTATAACAAAATTAGTAGCAATAGACAAGCAACACGTAAATGAGTTAATTTTATAGATACAATTACTGACAATGGCTTTAAACCACATTTTGAGCATATTAAAGAAAGTGATAATATTTTGGCAGATATATTGTCTACACTAATTCTTTGAATAATTTTGCATGCATGAATCAAAGAGGAGCATCTTCTTCAAATCTTAGAAGGCCATAGAGCATTCCTCCAAACACTTTGAGCATGAGCATACCAGCAAGACAACCCATAAGACCTGTGATACACACTTATGGGAATATCCATATTCAGGACGTCATAAAGCCTAAATATTGATATAACTCTTGGCAACAACTTTGGCCAAAGCAAAAGACATTGCTTGACAACTTTTGGAGCCTAAGGAATCAACCTCCTCAAATGAGCATAGCAATTGACAAATTGGTAAGAGCATTAGAACATGAATTTACGGAGTATAATCAAATAGTTGATAACCTTAAATAAGCAACTCCAACCTTTACAAGAAAGTTATGCCCTACTATTTTTTGAGCATAATACATTAGTAGGCAAACTTACTACTTTAGAGCAATGTCATGAAAGATTGATCAAACTACATAGCAATTTGCATATTAATTATGCAACACTTCAAGAGCAATTAAAGTTTGACAGAAACAGAGCAATTAGCACACATGGATATATTCCTCAGCATAATCCTTTAGCACCTAATCCTATAAATGAGCAACAAAGAATACTTCCTCCAAAATTGAGCACATATTCTTTACGTGTTCTTACAATGGAGGTATTTCATAGTCATGAAGCAAAAGAAGTGTTTTGTCTATACCAACAATCAAAGCTTATTTCTTTACAAAGAGCAATCCAAAGGTTTCTCTTTGACATAAGAGAAAATATCCAACTGGAATGAGCATTATTAGCAAAGCAGAGCATCACCATCCTTGTGAAAAAATGAAGTATCAAATCCTTCTAGCAAGCATGGATATGACAACCTATCAAGAACTACATTTTGAGCATGAAGGAGTAGTTTATCCTCTTACTCCAGAACTCTTGTTAGAAAATTATTTTTTAGTACATCTTAACATGAGCAGGAGTACCCATATAGAATCATTCCCGAGCAATCTTAGAGAGAGCATAATACATTGCTTTGAAACTCTACAAGGCAGTCTTCTTCTGAACATTAACAGCATTCTCCAACAAGATTTAGCACTAGTTTGATCCATGATCTAGCCCAACATAATATTGTTATGGAGCAACCCATCTATGTACCTGGACCAGCAGGACCAAATGCCACTAGAATACCTAATACTAAAGACATTAAGATATATAGAGGAGTATAAATGGCCTACCATGAACTTTGGGAAAATATACATCTCAACCTGGTCAAGCAAGGCAAAGACTATAGTCTCTACTCCACAATAAGGGCCCGAAGATTGAAAAGAGATAATCGTTACCTTCACATGAGCTTATCCACTGAAACTGCTTACAAACAATTTCGAGCACAAGAAGTAGCAAGGATAACAATGCTCCAAGGAGATGAAGATGAAGCCAACCACTGGTTAAACTTACCCGATGTTGAATTGGATTTCTCTGATCTTGAGCAACACAACGTAGAAAATATGATGGAACCCTAAACGAAGAAGCACATGGAGCAGGAGCATGAGGACGAAGTTTTTTATTCAACAGACAAAAATTTCGTCAAACTTTTCATCTAAAATAAGAGTTTTGTACAACAAGGACATTAGAGTCTTTTATGACTAAAAATGACCTAAAAAAGAAAACATCTTCTGCAGTCACCTTATTTGACATCTGCTCTTAAGATTTATGTATTAAAACAAAAGTTAAAAAACTTGAAAATGATAGGGAGAGAGCAGGCAACTGTAAAGTGTAAATGATGCTAACAATGTGTCCTACGAAGTATTGTATTTTCCATCCAAAATCAACAAAAGAGGAGCAGATTTGTGTCACAGCTTGACATTTATAATCCATTTTATCAAATTAGTCAGTGTGTAGATATCTCGGGGTCCCAAAAATCCAGATATATACTACACCAAGTTACAATATATATATCATCGTACACAAACGATCTGGACCTTATAACTCTAAATTTATAATTAGTTAAGCCTTGAGTGAAATTAATTTAACAGCGACTTTAGGCACATCATTCGATCTGTTCCTTAAGTCTTAGCTTTGGAAGATAATTACTTACAAAATATGATTTGATATATGGACTTATGCAATCTACTACTTCGATCATCATACACAATTGGCTACTATACAAATACAATAGAAGAAAATTAGAAATCTAAATAAATTATTGTTTGCATGTTTTTCTTATTTCTCAAGTTAATTAAATAGATTAATTAGGCTCTGGTCAATTGTAATGCTGCCAATAAGTGTGTGCGCTATCATTCATTCTTATTGTTTTGGTTGGGCTTTATGAGTACATACCAAACTTATAGCTATTATCATGACATGCGGCAAAATCAACTGGTTTGACTGCATGCCTTGCATTCAAAGATCAAAGCCAAAGCTTGGAGCCAAAGGCATAGGTGAATTAGTGATGCCATTCATTACGCCATGGGTTATATGTTTGTAGTAACATATAATTATTCAGGTATTTCAATTTCCATTTGTCTACCCATCTAAGTATCTAGAAGGAGGATAATTAGATCTTGGCATTTACATAATAAGAGTATATATGACGATACCAAGTTGCTCTTCATGGTTATGTATCTTCTCTCGATCGAAAACGTCACCAAAAACTATAATAAAGTTCGTTGTTCAGTTGTTATGCATTAGGTACTCCACGAGAACATTCAAGATATCGTTTCTAAATTGTAAAAATTGTCGAAAAAAGAGCTGCAGTATCATATTGGCAGTTCGGGGTACAAAAACCGTTTAACAGAAAATAATTGTCTATTTGGAAACTTGTAAGAAGAAGCAATATTTGATGAGGCTGTCCACTTAATTTCATGAGCCTCTGCTTCATGAAAAATGCAGATATATACCGTTAAAAACCAAAAGACAAAGGAATGATGAACATTTGTCATGTGATGTTTCATTGTTTTATAGCACAAGTAATTATAGAAAGGCACACATCATCAGCTTAAAAGTATTAAAAGGCGGCTCCGAATCGTTTTCTCATGGTCAACAATCTCGACCTTGACCATTTCTCAGATCCTTCCTCTCTCCCCGCCTCCCCTTTATATATCAAAACCATTATCACCCTCTTCTTGCTATCTTTCAGCTTCACAAACTCTCACAAGTCACAGAGCAAGAAATGGAGGTAGCTATACCGAACAGACCCACCATGGATTTCGACTTCAACAGCGCTCGCTCTTCGCCTTGCGTAACTGCTCCTTCAACTCCAAGATGCTTTGGGGACTACAGCTACTTGAGTGCACCTACTAGCCCGTCTAGAATCTCCGAGTTTTACAGAGAGTTTGAGAAGTTTTCTGCAGTCAGTAGTATCTGGGACGCTGATGAAGAAGAAGATAAGGATCGGCCTCGGTTTGCAGCGACACCGAAACAAGACGTCGACTTTGCTTTTGATGTAAGCGATGAGGTGGACAGAGTGTCTCTCTCGGCTGAGGAGCTTTTCGACGGCGGTGTTATAAGACCTATGAAGCCTCCTCCGCCTTCTCAAACCTCAACAAAGAAGAGTAGTATCCGTCAAGCTCTTTCGCCCAGAAGGAAAAAGGAAATGGAAAATCCCCAGAAGAGATCATCTGATTCTTCACAGCACCAAAGAGGAAGAGAAAGAGCTCCTGCAACTTTGTCATCTTCAAGCCGCAGAACTTCGAGATCACTATCTCCTTTGAGGGTTTCAGAGTTCAACTGGGCACAAGAACAAGAAGAGCGAAAACGAAAGCAAGCAGAACAGAACGAGAACAACAAGCAATTAGCTACAAAGTGTCCGTTGTTTACATCTGCTGCTGCTGCTTTGAGTGGTAAACAGGCTTCAAGAAAATGGAGGCTCAAAGACTTTCTGCTGTTTCGGAGCGCATCCGAGGGAAGAACATCGGACAAAGATCCATTCAGGAAGTTCTCGAATCAAAGGAACGAGCATGTGAAGACCGCTAGCTCCAGCTTCAGATCCATAGACAGCCCTGCCTCTGTTCCCTGCTCAAAAAGAAAAGGACCTTCAGCACATGAGTTGCATTACACTGTGAACAAGGCAGTGTCTGATGACATGAAGAAGAAGACCTTCTTGCCTTACAAACAGGGCATTCTGGGAAGATTGGCTTTCAATCCTGCTGTTCATTCTCTAGCCAATGGATTTGGGTCTCTCTCAAGGTCCTGAATCTTAAAGAGTTCCATTTCATTTATTAAATTTTTAAGACTTGGGAGAAATTCTGGGTTTTTCTTATCCTCTTTGTAAAGATTTGTATTCTAGTAGGTGAAGAGTTCAAACTTGGGAGGAGTGGTGTGCAATGAAAGACATAAAAATCAAAGCTTGATTGCCCCCATTACTCCAGATTCTTTCTCTATTGATCTCAAAGTTAAAATTGTAAGTATGTACCAGGAAATATACACTATTAACAAAACATAAAACCCGTTCTATGTTCATTAATTCTTGTATCATGAGCTTAGCTGGAACATCATTCTTGCGACACTTATTCTTTGGGACAATTATAGAAAGAATATAAAGCTTGCTAGCTATGGACCAATCATAGACCTTCATCATATGCTGTAGAATGATTCCCTCAAATGTTCATACGAAGACAACCTCCAGCTTACAAGTGAAAGAGCCATGCCACTAAATGGCAAAAACCAATAAAATAGACAATATGGTATTGCCACTTATAACGTATTATCCATTAAACTAACAAAACTTCTTATCAGGAAGAAATAGCACCCATCCCTCCCTCATTATTCTATTTTTGTTTCGATGATTATCCTCATTCATCAATCTAGAGAGTCAGCACGTCATAGAACGACAATTACTATGGTTATTTTCTGGGAGTAGTTTATAGGCTTTTAAGGAAAGGATGTCTATGGAACAATGGGAACATGGACGCAACTACTTACGAAATTTTATATAAAATGATGCAGTAGAATTGTAGTTTAATATCCTTTTAATATTATTTTCTTTTGCTGGATACGAACAAAGTTTAAAACGTGTACCAGAAGAATACAAGGGAGAGGTAGACGGAATTTTGTCAACTTCTAGATGTATTGAGAAAGGTACATTGCATTGCATAGACTTCCATTTCTCTCAGGGTCTGGTTTATTTCAAAGCTTATGCAACTAAGCTAGTTTGATAGCTCTACGATTTTTCAACCAGCCAAGTATATACACATATTACATATCCTGTCTCAGTGCACGTGTAATAGTATACAATAGTTCACACGAAAGACTTACATATTGAGGGCAAGTTCTGTACCAAAACGCTTGATCAAAGTTATCGATCTTGATTGGAGTGATTTCATCCGCAACCTTGAAGTGTCCAACTAATCGAGCAAAGAAAACCATTTGTTGTTCTAGAGTGAACCTAATGTTCTCAGCCTGCATTGTATAATGCTGGATCATTTTACGGTGTCCAATCATTTCTATTATGCGAGTAGAGTATAGAAAAATACCTTGCGAAAACCATGTCCTTCTCCTCTATACTCCACGAGAGCAACAGGCAAACCCTTCTCCTTCAAAGCCTGGTAAATTTTTCTAGCTTGTTTTGGAGGGACAGACTGCATAGTTATTGGAATTAATTTCCAACCTCAATCTTGAAGTTCATAAAGCCAACAAAATATCAGAAAGAATAGGACAATGACAAACTCTGCTTACTGTGTCATCCAGTCCTTGAAATAAGATTATGGGGCAAGGAAAATTATCAACAAAGTTGATTGGCGACCTATCAAAGTAATCTTTTTCACTACCTGCAACCAAGTAAAATTGCTTCAATTTCCAATCACCCCAATAAAGTAGAGCATCAAATGTCATCTTCCAACTTAGCAACAAGATTATCTATTTACCGATATTCAAATTTGTGTATTTCCTCCGCCTTCAACATCCTTAAGTCAGCTATCTGTTCATTAAAAAATATGCCAAAAGACAAAAAAGTGAAAAAAATGTAAAGAAAGAAGATAATGGACAGTTATATAGATGATAGATATCACAACTGTTAGGAGACTTCAGCTTTCTTGATCTCTTGCAATCTCTAATTCTCTATAATAAAAAATGCATAATAAACACTGTCTGAAATTGCAGAAACAGCCTGATATTGCTGTCCAATCCATATGCATACACACATAGAGTTAGGCACTCACACCATACAAGCAGGCTCCTGCCTTGAAGGTGTCTCTAAAAGCAAGAGCAGCTAAGGTTGTGTATCTACCAGCCAATTCCCCTGTAGCACATAGTCGTTCCCCATCTACCTTTCCAGAAGTCACCTAGATAACAAAAATGTAAGTTACAATGGCTTGATAGGTGTTATACCAGATTCATTAATTTCTAATGGTAAGGAAGATTAAATGAATACCAAATATCTAGCATAGCTGCAACAGTCATTTACATCAACGATTCCCCATTTCCCCAACAGCCTTTCACGCTACTCTCTGCCATAACCTTGAAACCAAAAAAAAAGGTGGAAGTGTTGATGTAGAGATACATAAACTCAGGACAAATTAGTGGACTACACTACCTTCTGCATAAGTAAAGATGCACTAGATAGAGAAGTAAAAAAAAAAATATATATATATATATATATATATATAAGATTAGAAGTGAACCAGTGTTCCACCATAGTTAACATCAACAAACGCCCAACCCCGACTGGTCCAGAACTGAATACTCAGATTTAAGGTTCCACACGACTCAAATATGGGCCCTCCTGTAGTAAATTAAGATACTCATAAGCAAAATCTGTTTATAAACACAGTACGGAAGGCATTTGAGAGAGCAAATGAATCTCACAGTACATGAGAATAATCGAAAAGAAATTCAATAATGTAGGTAAAACATTGTGAAAAATCTCATTTTCCATAAGATTATTCCCTAGTCTAGGTTATTCTCACAGCGGCATGTACTGAGTGTTGTTGCTTAGTTTAGACAGAAGCTCACCTGCCATACTCTAAGGAATTCCAAAATGTATTTGCAACAGGATGCCCCAATTAGGACGGTACATAACTGTCATTTTCAAACAAAGAAAACTCATGCTGTGGAGTCAAGAAAATGCATACCATGGCTTCCCAACAATAGTGGAGGCTTTTCATCCAAAGTAGCTTGGTAATCAGAATTTGATGGTGGGTAAAAGAAAGCAAAGGCAGTTTGACCAGGATGTTCTGTTGGGAATTCTATAAATTGGGACAAGCTGAAGTAGGACTTAAATTTCAAACAATCAGGTGAAGAAGACCAAAAGATCTTAAAATCAACTGCTTTTGATTTATGGTCATCTAAAGTCAGCTGCACCAAAATGAGACACAAGTGGCTCAGCATACAAAACAAGAGCCTCAGGAGGGTGTATTGTATCTGGATTTTTATGGAGTTTTTTTAATCCATGGACTTTTAGAATAGTCTACAGACTCTTTAAATAGTCCACAGACACTTCTAAATAGTCCACAGACTTCTAAGCATTTCTAAAATCATCGACAGACTTTCTTACGATTTATAAAAATCCACAGACTTTATATGAACGACTTATACAGATTTCAAAGGGAAATTTACTTTATATATTAAAATAATTGAAAGGTACATGGTCGAACATGAGAATGAAAAAACATTGATGAAAACTTTAACATGAAAAGCAGACGTCCTTAACAACAACGATATGATCATCCTTCTCCTTCTTGTTGATTACTTTCTGCATCGTTTACATTGTTGGCGTTTGCTTGAGCTTCTGCCCACATTTGATTAGCAATACTCATTCTCCATTGATTAGCGTTATCCCTTTGCTGCTCTTGAGTTTGAAAATCGTCCCATTCAAAATTATCTTCTCCATTGTCTACATGATCATCTTCTTCTGGTTCAGGAGGAAATTCATCTGAACGACATTCCTGACGAAGAAAATTATGCAATCCTGCACATGCCAAAACTAGCTCTGCTTGTGTCTTATAAGGAAATGGTGGTGCTGATTTAAAAATTGTGAACCGCGACTTAAATATACCAAATATTCTCTCAATTACGTTCCTCAGAGAAGCATGACGAAGATTAAATAACTCAACTGCATTGACCGGATGGTTTCCTTCACCGCCATAAAAATCTTTGAGATGATATCGAGTACCTCGAAATGGAGCTAAAAATTGACGTCGATTTGGAAATCCGCAGTCCCCTAAGTAATACTTACCTAATCATGAAAAACATATGTAATTAGTAAGTATATTTATGACACAAACTGAAACATGCTTGCTAAAGTTTTTCATGGATGTAAAACCATACCTGGTGGTACTTTGAGTCCATTACGTCTAGAAATAGCATCATTTAACACTTTTGAATCATGAGCAGAACCCTCCCATCCACTAAGCACATATATGAATTGTAAATCAAAGTCACAAGCTGCTAACACATTTTGTGATATCTTCCCATGACGATTTCTGTATCTGCTTACCTCACGTCCAATAACTGTTGCAGGAATATGTGTGTCATCAATAGCTCCAATGCAATCTTGTGGTAATGAAAAACTATTTACAACACATCAAAGAAATCCTTATTCAAACAAAAACACATCAAAGAAACAATCAAGCCATAGCATAGTGCTTGTTAGCCTCATGCATTATTTCGTCCCCAAGTGATCCAATTATGTCGTTGGTCTGGACTCATCTTCAAGAATATGTCTTGCTTTGCTTTAGTGTTAAGAAGCCTAAGCGCAAAAAAGCTAGCTTCATCAGTCAATCCTGGGGTCTCTTGAACAGCAATCCAACATTCAGTGTCTCTTGATTCTCTCTTCTCCATTATGCCACAAATGGTATCAAAAGTGGTGACAATTTTACCAAAGCCAGTTGACAAGTTTTGTAGAACTTCAGCTTGAGATGCTGCCCCTTTTGAGCTGCTACTTTTTTCATAATCAGCTCTACTTCTTTTCCCTTGAACCCTGCTATGTGCTGAAGCATGTGCATTGTTGGCTGGGGTGCGTTGTTGGGAAAGAGATGGCAAGTTTTCTTGGTCCAATGACTCATTTTCATTTGGCACAAATGTGTAATTATCTTGATCAAAGACCAAGTCATCTATACCACCCACTTCCCAAGACCCGTTCTCACCTGCTTCATATGTTGTGGCATCTGTATCATCACCTAGACCGATTGAGCCCATCCCAGTTGCAGTTCCATTACCAACTGCAATTTTCAAATCCTCATAGTCTGGAAATGCTTCTGTCCGAAAGTGTGCATGGGTTGGATGTGACTGAAAGATAATAAACAAAAATGTCAATATGGTAAACCTTCAAAATAATTAGTAATCTAATAAAATAAAACTACAAGACATTAAACTCACCTTCAAATAGTCAGCCCATACTTCATCAGCGGCAGTGAATCTCTTTGTGATCGGATCCCACCCAAACTCAGAACTGTGACGCATAAGCTGAGAGTAATTGGTGTATTGTTTTTTAAACCATTTCACTCGGCTTTGGTAATGGCTGAAAGTTACATCATAACCGAGTTTTTCCTTAAGCTTAGGAAGTAACTTTGCTTCTACTGTTGTTTTGCTTATTACACAATTAATATCACGGAACCCAAGCTTAGCTCCTTCAACCATGAGTTGAAGCAAAACATTGCTCTCTTCTGCGGTCCAAGTTTTATAATCCTTTCGTTTACCACTTCCTTGTGAATCTCCCATCTATGATTCAAAAGTTTCTCTTCTTTAGCTACTCAAAGTAGAACATTCAAAAGCCAAACTACTTGATTACAGCGACACCCAAGAAAGACATTCAAAAGTCAAACTACTTTATTTGAGATCAATCAAGTATATAGAAACCAATAAACACATTTGAAACAAACATAAAGAGCACAAGTGTTCTATAGGTCCAAACAACACATTGTGATTAATACCAAAAATCTCTATTTATAGCAGCTGATAATGATTATGCAATGTTTTGCTTCAACTCATGGCTGAAAAAAAATTCTTTATTGTAAATTTTGGTTTAGAGTCTATTGATGTAGATAGAACTAGCGGTTCACAACAAAGTAACATATCAACACATGAATGTATGTCTGATGCAGCATATGGTTCACATACAAACTTGGAACGAAAAAGACTACTGCATTTTCTCCTTAGAAGAGGGGAAACAACTAAAGGTGATTCAACAAAAGTCAACGAGGAATGCAACAATAGTTGATGTTCAAGTATCACTATGTACTATCTGATGCTCATATGATAAATTTTGGATAGATTAACCAATAACCATGACCAACACTAGTTTCGACTCGATCAAAGATCCTCATAAAGGTGAATAGTCTGAGGCAAACCATGACTATCACTACTGTTAACTCAAAGTCAAAGCCTTTTAAAGGTCTGAGGTAAAACCATATATGTCCGAGGCAAAACCATAACTATCACTAGTTTCAACTCAAAGTCAGAGCCTAATAAAGACCTGAGGCAAAACCATATATCACTAGTTCAACTCAAAGTCAAAGCCTTATATATGTCTGATGCTAATCCATATATGTGTGTGCCTCTCATGAAGCTACTTTCTCTTAATGGGTACAGCAGACGAAAAACTACACACCCACCCATACACTACTGTATCTATTAGTTCATATATTCATGCATTAATCACAATCTAACTCAAAACTAGTTATTAACTCATTATGGTTATTGGTTAAATCAAGGTTAGCCTTCACAATTCAACACTCAAGTGTACATAAATTTAACACACGAGAAATAGACCATTTATCACAAAAGCATATGCAATACACTCTTCAGGAAAGATTATTCATCAGCAATGATTATATTACATATATCGTCAAGTCTACACTACTCATGAACTCATCACTTCTGTATGCGCAATTCCATGAATAATCCCCAAAATTTCCACTTCTAATACTCCATCGAATTGCTCATCACTAACTAAAAATTCACAATTCAAAAACTAAAATCGAAGTTCAATGTATCAATCTAATCGAAGTACATTGTATCAATCTAATCCAATTATCACCTCATGGAAACAGGTCGGCAATTCAGAAAATAAAGTTATTCACTATATCAACTGTATATTGTCGTTTACCACAAGAAATTAGGCTAATATAGAGAAGAATCAAGAAAACAAGATGATGGGAACCAACCTCTTTGCACGCTCAGAAGGATGAACTTTGATAGACTTTTCCCACGCTCAAAATCTTTGCCCTAGCAGCTGGCAAATTGTTGAAGTCTGCTATTTATACTAAACCCTACAAAGTCCACAAATTTCTTTGACATTCTAATTCCGTAAATATGAATGAAATTTTGAATACCCTAAAACTTCTATTCATTTTTTAAAATCCTAATCGAATACCGCTAGACTTTGGTGGACTTCATATGGATTTTTTAAAATCCTAATTGAATACACCTAGACTTTTATGGACTATTAAAAATCTGTTTTGAATACACTTGGACTTTCAGATTCCATGGACTTGTTTAAAATTGCCACTAATTCCAGATACAATACACCCCCCTCAGTGTATGTTGCAACAGATGGACTTATATTTAAATAAAACATCAAGCATTGCAAATAACCTTGGCTACAGATAAGGGAAGAATTTCTGATGCCCCCTCGACATAGAAGCAATTGATTCCCAAAGTCTGCGTAGAGATTGATTCAATGTTTAAACAAAAAGAAGTTTATTACTTGACATATATAGGACAGAAAACTCATGAGGTGTTTAGACGTACAATATTGTTTATATCAGTGAACGGAATATTAAGCAAGGATAATGAGCCCTCAATATCATCCAGAATTCCCAGGTAAGACCTTCCATTTTTCCTACATGCAAAATCCAAAAATTGATCTAAAACACACAGATCTAGATAACAGAAATACAAGATGAAGATAATGCAGCCAAAACTTGCTTACCTGTAGCTGCATGCAATCAAGTCTTTTCGCTAATCACTCTGAATAAACTCATAAGAATTCATTCCAAAATTCCATAATGGTCTGGAGTACTCAGCATCCAAGGAATAAACAGATACGACTTCATTATTAGACTCAGCCTGTTGCCAAAGCAAAAGTAAACTAAAACTGCCAATTGAGTGACGTCTTTGAGTAACCTATGAGTATGATTTTACTACTTGTAGTCTATCAAAAAGAGTAATATTGTGAGTTTACAAAGTTTACCCATTTAAACAGATTCCAGAACCCATTTAGTCTGTCTTTAATAAAAAACAGTTCCCCTGCACAATTCAAGCATAGCGTGAATCGAGTGAAAGTTGAAACTTTCAAGTAAATATTTAAGAATTATTGAAGTTGTGGATAACATAAGAAACCGGAACGCAACTGAAGGGATCAGAAATAAAAGGAGTCTTTGAAAGTAAGAGACCTCTATGACCGCTTTGAATAGTAAAAGTCAAGAACTAGTCATGGAATTCTAATCTTGATTGTATCAAATAAGGTCAAGGGTCTTAGTAATCTAATCATTATTTAAAGAATACACATTTTAACTTGTTTCCTCATAATAGAGAAATACCGGACACAATCAATGAAGTGACGAAGAAGTACCTTTAGGTGACCACTTGGGTTCAGTCGGAGACTCACTAATCATATGATCATGGCCAGCAACAAAGATACGTTTGTAGACCTCTCTGCATACCAGACTCAAGAAGATGATGAACCTTACTAACAAAGGGATCATAAAATATTTATATTGAGAGGGAAAATCTTCAAAAGATTAGTATCACAATTTAAAACCAAAGACAATCACTCTATAGCCTCAACGTACTATTTGCTTACCCATTATCTGCTGTATACCCAACCCAAAGCTGAGCTTTATCCCACGGCATATTTGGATGGCTCCATTCAATCCACGCCATCCTCTCACCGTTAAGATCCAATCGCGGGAAGGCATAGAAGTCATTTCGAGCAACTAGTATTTCTGGTTCTAAACCACAATGTACTGAATTTAGCCAACTCTTCCATGTCTTATGATAGACATAAGCAAAATTACTAATGAAAAAGAAGCAGAAATGGGTTCCTTCTTAAATTCATACCCCGAATGTAACCATCAAGCCCTACTGCTACAATACTTGTGATTGAACCAAGGCTATTTCTGCAAAAATCTGCACGAAAATGATGTGCATTGATCTTAGTCAAACACAGACACGAAAGTCAGATTGAAATAAGACGTATAAGTACGGAATAAAACACATGCCTTCCCTCACAGGTACATAGCGGTTAAACCTCTTATCAAAGACTCCATCTGCAAAACAAACAAGAGGTCCGCCATAGTCTGGAGTAACCGGTACAGGACTGGAATCTATACAAACAACCAACAATCTGCATACATTAGTGCGTTAGTACATTACCACATATCAAATCAAACCATCCAATAATTGCATTACCAGCTGAAGTTATCGACCGCTTGTACAGTCGTTGATCTTCGTAGTCGGAGAAAACCAGTGTATTCCCTGAAACTCTAAACCCGCTGCCGCTTTGGGAGCCCATACAAACTGTACGGAGGGAATAGTCCTTTGGTGTAATATCAACCGCTTCTTGGTTTCCTGCAGTGTCGGATTGTCGAACCAGAAACATTCGTCTGTACATTATTATTTTTTATCAGTATTACCAGTCGGTGAAGACTGTAAAGTAAGTGCAGGGGGATAGTGAGAGTTTGGGGAAGTGTACCCGGAGTCGGAGGGACGTGACTCGAGGCAGATGAGGCGGCCAAGAGAGTCGACGGCGGTGCCGGCGAGTAGCTTGGAGTCGCCGGAGATGACGTCGGCGGTGTTCGGAGATTTCCAAGAGCCATATGGAGCTGTGATAAATTTCTCCTGCTGGCTTTCGCTTTGTGAAGAAGATGTCGCCATCTACTTGTGTTAATACGTTGCGGGTCTGTTACCTGACTAGCAGTTTGCAACTTTGCATTGATCGAGCAAATGCGAACTCTATCAGATCACTCCATGGCGCCAGTGTGTAGCTTTTACCAGGTTTCATCTCTTGGCGCCATGTTATGTGTAAGAAGTTGGTTGATCGAACAAAGAGACTTGCATAGTTATGTAACACGTACGTACGCATATGTATGGTATAATAGGCACACGCACTTGCAAGAAGATCATCGTCAGTCCGTTGGGGAAAGCTAGTCTATTTCCACAATTAGGTGATCTCATTTAAGAAATGGCATCCTTATTATAAGATGGCAAAGTTGACATCAGAACAAGGTATTATTGATCCTGATCCAGATCCAGGGTATAACTATAAACCGCGCATGGGCACTTGAATCTCTTTGAAACTAACCCTGCAAACCATGCCCATTGCACCAGAATCTCTTTTCCTTGAGTGCTTAATCCAAGTTATCAATTTTTATGGGAGTAATCTCATCCGCAACCTTGAACTTTCCAACCAAACGCGCAAAGAAAACCATTTGTTGTTCCAGAGTGAATATGATGTTCTCAGCCTGTGTACAATAAACAATCAGTACGTATGAACTTTTGAATCATTTAAAATCTGTACATACACATATTAAGAGTATGCGATACCTTGCGGAAGCCATGTTGTTCTCCTTCGTACTCCACAAGAGCAACTGGCAAGCCCTTCCCCTTAAGAGCACGATGGATTGTACGAGCTTGATCTGGGGGCACAACCTGCAAAATGTATTGTACTTTCCAAAGTTAACCCGATATAACCAAAATAAAATGATCAAAATCATAATTTCCTCAGTTATGAACTCTAAATCTCTGCTTATCACATCGTAAATTGAGGAGGAAATGAAAAAGGAAAAACAAATATCTACATCTACTTACCTTGTCTTCCAGTCCTTGAAACAAGATTATCGGGCAAGAAAATTTTTCAGGAAAGTTGATTGGTGACCTATCGAAGTAATCCTGGTCATTACCTGCAGGCAGTTAAGATCTCTTCGATTTCAGAATAAATCAATAAAATGAGTAACACAGCAAGTGCCATTTTCTGACTTACCAACAAGGTTATCCAAATAACGAGATTCAAATTTGTGAGTCTCTGCCCTCAACATGTTTAAGTCAGCAACCTGTTCATGCGTCAATAAGACATAGGTGTATAGTAGAAAAGTAGTCTTCAACAAGAGAAGAAAGAGAGGAAGTAAATATTAAGACACAAAACAAGCAACTCTGAAATAATATACGCTACATAGTTAACCACTTGTTTCTGTCAACTAGATATCTCAGCATTGCTATTAAGAGGCAAGAAATGGCCAATAAACAAAGTACAATGTTAGGCACTCACACCATACAAGGAAGATCCAGCCTTGAAGGTATCTCGAAATGCTAGAGCAGCTAAGGTTGTGTAACCACCTGCAGAGCCTCCAGTGATACAAAGGCGTTCCCCATCTACCTTCCCAGAATCCACCTACATAACCAAATATATATTGTCATGGCATGATGAGTCATCAATCAACTTCAGCATTATCACTTCAGAAAGAGAAGAGAGAATTGCATACCAGATATTTAGCACAGCTGCAACAATCATTTACATCCACAATTCCCCATTTCTTCAAAAGTCGTTCACGATATTCTCTGCCATAACCTTAAACATAACTGTCTAATAAGATATAATGGACTAAAATTTTCACAAGACTTGCTGGCAAAAGCACTCCATCATGAACCACACATATGAGAAGAATAAATAAGCAAATAGACCAACATAGTTTATCTGTTTGCAAAATCAACTCCATATCTGTATTTGACTGTATATATATATATAGATATATCAAGGTCAAGAAGTAAGAACATACCAGTGCTTCCACCATAGTTAACATCAACAACAGCCCAACCACGACTAGTCCAGTACTGAATACTCATATTTAAGATTCCACGAGCTTCATCTGTGGGTCCTCCTGCAATAAACCCAAAGAAAAATAATGCTTTGAAACAAATTCCTGTTTAACAATCAGATACAACATCTGCTAGGAGTAGGGATCCACCTAACTAAAAGATAGTACGCTATATACATTACTTCCTATGCTGGTTTAGTAGTTAGTATCTGACGAAATCATGTCAGGCCATTACTTCTCCTGTTCCAGATTTTACAAATCAAAGCATAACATGATTTTAAAATGCTTTGAGGAAGAGCATAAATTAACTATCTGAGACCAAAGAAATGTATCATGCCAGGCTTCAAAGGATAACTACATGTAAGGGTCAAAACTATACATACCATGGCTTTTTAGTAACAGTGGAGGCTTTTCATCCTGAGTAGCTTGATAAGTAGGATTTGATGGAGGATAAAAGTATGCATAGGCAATCTGACCAGGAACTTCTGTTGGGAACTCGATTAATTCTGGCAGGCTGAAGTAGGACTCGTATTTTAAGCAATCAGGCGAAGAAGACCAAATAACCTTGAATTCAACTGCCTTTGATTTATATTCATCTAATGTCACCTACATGGAAAAGGCATACAGTATCATGACACGACTTGTTCACTTGGCAAAAGAAAAGTGTTTGGCAGGCAGAAGAAAGAGGTGTTTCATAATCGAGCATATGAGATGGCAAATACCTTAGCAACAGATGATGGTTGAACTTCTGATGCTCCTTCCACATATAGGCAATTGATCCCCAATGTCTGCGTGGACAAATGTGAAAATTGAAAAAGTCTACATGCAGATCAAATTCTTTTTTCTTAATAAGTAAGAACTTTAATAGAGCAATCATTGGATATCCAATTTTTTGACGTACAACATTATCAATATCCGTGAAAGGAATATTAAGCAGAGAAAGTGAGCCCTGAACATCATCCACAATTCCAAGATATGATTTCCCTTTCTGCCTACAAGGAAACAACCAAAACTTAGATTAAATTATAAGTTAATACTGCCATATATGATAGTAATTGAACCTATATGCTCAAAAAAGATGAATGCAGTAGACATAAGGGTAATCATTACCTATAGCTGCAAGCAATTAGGTTTCTTTGTTCATGGATCTCAATGAATTCATAAGAGTTGTAGCCAAATACCCATAACGGTTTGGAAAATTCAGCATCCAGAGAATAAACTGATGTGACCTCATTAGTAGATTCAACCTGTTACCGAATCGCAAGTGAATCGAGAAAATGCATATCATAATTGTGTTAATTGTCCGACTAGACAGTATGTTCAAGCAACATTAAATTGAATATATTGCTTTACGATGCCTATATACAGTTGTCCACCGAAAGAAGAAACAAGTTGATCTGTACAACTAGAAAACATTCCAAGCTTTGTTAATGGATAGAGCTTACCCATTTATAGAGATTCCAATATCCACTTTTTCTGTCAGTAATGAAAAATAGTTCTCCTGCACAATTGATGCATAACTGCTTAACATACAAGGGCTGGAAGCAACTGAAATTTCATCAGTCAAGCTGATGCATATATAAATTTTCTAAGATGATAAAACATCTTGATGATAAAACAATTTGAAACAAGTTATACATCTTGATGATATATAGTTGATCACATTCAGTCACGTAAAGCTTATCAGCAAAACAATTTGATGATAAAACATCAAACTTGAAGGAAGATTTCTCCTCAAGCAACCATAAGAAAAACTGAAAAAGTACCTTTTGAGGACCACTTGGGTTCAATTGGAGACTCTTTAATGGCAGGATCAGAGCCAGAAACACATATTCGCTTTGAGACTTCTCTGCATGAAAGAAGCACATAGATAACCTTACTATTTAATATTTCATCACAGACACAAATAGACATATATGCCGATTTCTTCTCCCAACTCATCAGGTAGGACCACAGTATTCAAACAATATTGTAACCCATCAATGCTTGTATTGAGTATCCCACAACATAGCATGATTAAAAAAAACTTATGCTAAAGAAGAGTTATGCCATCATTTGCTCACCCCTTCTCAGAAATATATCCAACCCAAAGTTGCGACCTATCCCACGGCATGTTTGGATGGCACCATTCAATCCATGCCAATCGTTCTCCTTTTGCATCCAGACGCGGAAAGGCATAGAAGTCACTTCCACCAACGATTGTTTCTGGTTCTGGATGTCACATAGTGCTCACGTTATCTAACTTAGTGTTTTACAAACAGCATTCGTTAAAAGTGAAACCAAGACTCGAGGCCTTTTACAAACTCTTACCATTGATGTCCTTTCCATCAAGCCCTACTGATACAATCGTAGTGATCGAATTAATACTGCT
Source organism: Geum urbanum (assembly GCA_946800695.1). Taxonomy (NCBI): domain Eukaryota; kingdom Viridiplantae; phylum Streptophyta; class Magnoliopsida; order Rosales; family Rosaceae; genus Geum; species Geum urbanum. The sequence goes on from OX327002.1 coordinate 62,708,373, forward strand.
TTCGCGACGATCTACACAAACACCAGAACACATTTCAAAATCATAATTGCCTCAATACAGAAATTAAAAGACATTAGCAGAAGCCAGAAAACAATGTATCACACACCTTCCTGCACAGTCACAAAACGATTAAACCGTGCATCAAACACTCCATCAGCATAACTAACATTTGGTCCACCATAATCCGGAGTCAGCGGTACCGGAGAAGAATCTGTTTGGCAAACACAGTAAAGCAGCTTTCACTAAACAAATGCATACAACTCTAAACAGCCAGAATACATCATAAGCTATGAGAATGCTTAACCCTTAGTCCCTTACCTTTGGAGATTAAAGACTGCTTGTATAGGCGTTGATCCTTATAGTTTGAGAAGATAACTGTATCTCCTGAAACGCTAAAAGCACCGCCGCCGTACTCCTGAGCCACCGTTCGAACCGCATAGTCCTTCGGCGTAATATCGACCGGTTCATCCTCCGGCCTCTCCGGTTCTCTCACCAGAACCACTCGTCTTCACAAACACACCAAATCTCTCATTCGACAAAATCAAACACATCGATTCATCGAATTGAAAATTTCAGAGAGCTTAGAGATGGAGAGCTTAGAATTAGTTACCCAGATTCAAAGGGGCGCGACTCCAGCCATATGAGGCGGCCGAGTGAATCGACGGCGGTGCCTTCGAGTCGCTTGGACGCGCCGGAGACGACGTCGGCGGTGATCGGGGATTTCCAGGAGCCGAAAGGAGCTGCGATTTTGGCGTCCGGTTGCTTCGGCTGTGAGAGAGATGACGTCATCTTGTGGCGGTGGTGACGGCGAGTTGTGGCTAGGGCTTTGGCGATGAGTTTGAGTCGTTTACTGATAGAGTGGAAATGAGAAGACGTAGTAGTAGTAGTAGTAGTAGTAGTAGTGTTGTAGAAGCGAGAGAGAGTAGCGACGGACTAGAGAGCCATTATCCAAATAGAGTTAAAACCTATAAATTAATAACATTGACAAAATTTATTAATTTAATAAGATATTAATTAATTAGTTACTTATTAACTTTAAAAACTATTATCACTATATCTTGTTGAATATATATCATTTTTAAATTTATTGTGTTACATAAAAAATATGTTATGAGAAGACTACACTAAAAATTCATTTTATGTTAAGAAAAGTCTAAAATGAGGTTCAAGGTTATATCAATTTCAAGAAACAACAAGTCACACTTGAGTTATTTATTATGAAGTTATCATAAATGAATAAATAATTATATATTAAAGTATTATTAATTTATATATTACAAGACGTCTATATGAATTATTAAATTTCTATTATCTTATAAATTTAGCGAAATATTAATTTAACACGTTGTCCCAAGTGATAACTGACAAAAAATATTATTTTAGCGAGATTATTAATTAATCGAGTATTAAATTATCGATGTTATACTGTATTATTATTATTTTATTAATTTCAATTTCATATAAGGACAACGGAAGAGACCAATGAAAGCATTTTGGAATAGGGCGGGAACGGACTAAGCTTTTACCCTTTTACGGCCTTGACCTCTTACAAAATGAAGCAGAAAAAATGAGCGTATGGTACTTGACCTCTCACGTGCATGTCAATATGGTACATGAACTCTCAAAACTATCAATATAGTACATGAACTCTCAAAACTATCAATATAGTACTTGAACTCTCAAATCTCTATAAATGTGATACTTCCGTCTATTTTTCCGTTTACGAACCGTTTGAGTGCTGACATGACCTACTTTTAATTTCAACTTGAGGGATATAATGGTCATTTACGTCTCTTTTTATTTATGAGTCTTTATATATATTTTTTGGCCATTTTTTCAACAATAAAAAAATTGTTTTGGCCGCCGCCGTAAATTTGTCAGGAAGTTCGATTCCAAGGTGAACTTGCTCGATAGTGCTCTGCAATGGTTACCAAGATGAAGATGAAGGAATAGACATCATTATGGGTACAAGCACACCAATCCTTAGTTTTCTCTAGTCATGCTTAGTCTCCAAAATTGAACTTTGATGAAACTGATTCCCACTTCTGCAAAACCCAGATTGAGAAACTGTTGTACCCAAATTAATTGAGTTCATAAACATAAACTCAGGTTAGGAATTTGACCTCTTAACAAACCCAGGAAAGAGATCATAGTAACAGCGATCGACCTCGCCGTCGCCACCGCTCACAACCTTTATGCCTCACGCGCCTCCCCTAGAGACTCCCTTAGCCTTCACTCACACTTAAGCTGCCACCATTACACCGTCTAGATCTTCCCGACATCGCTCGCATCCCCTTGGCTTCCCCAACCTGTTGAAGAAGTTTGAATAAACTCCTTATATGCATGTATTTTTTTTAGAACGTTTATTTCCATTCTGTTATGGTAGAAGAAGTCCTCCATGATGTGAGGCATTTGTTACGTGAAGTTAAAGTCCTCCGGATTGTGAGGCATTTTAGTTGTAATCAAGGGCAATTTAAAGCCTGAAGTTAATAAGAACAAGTGTACAAGTTGTTCATCCATACTGTTTTCTTTGCTTTAGTGTTTATGTGCTAACAAATTAGTATCAGAGCCCCTACAAGGGGCTTTTCTTTTGCAAGAGGATCAATGGGAAAAGGAATTGAACTGGCTTAAAATCAAACCCCCAATCCGCTCTCGCTCGCCGCCAACCTTTACCAAGTCCGAACGATTGTCGACCACCAGATCCGCTGGTCTGCAATATTCACCCTAGCCCACATGGTTTAAGTAAGGAAACATGAGAGAAGTTGTGAGTAAACAGGAGTGATACATAGTGAGGAAGAGATGGCCACTGAAAAGGATAGCTTGCTGAGTATTCCCAAGTTCGATGGCAATTATGAATTTTGGGCAATGCTTATGGAGAACCTGCTACTTTCCAAGGAATGGTGGCCATTGGTGGAAACTGGCTACGTTTAGCCAGCAAGGGGAGAAGTTCTGACTGGTGCACAAAAAGCAACTCTTGTATATCTCAAACTAAAAGATCTGAAGGTGAAAAATTATCTTTTTGCAGCCATTGACAGAACGACATTGAAGACCATCACAGAGAAGGATACAGCTAAGCAACTCTGGGATTCTATGAAGACAAGGTTCCAGGGTGATGAGAAGGTGTGTAATGCATAACTGCAGATTCTCAGAAGGGATTTCGAGCTGCTTGAGATGAGAAGTGATGAGTCAATCACAGATTACTTCTCAAGGGTAACTCTGGTTTGCAATAACATGAGTAATCTGGGAGAGAGCATGGAGGATGCCAAGATTGTGGAGAAGATCTTGCGTACACTACCTACAAGCTGGAACTTTGTCGTATATTCCATTGAGGTATCAAAAGACATCACAAGTCTTTATGTGAATCAACTTCAGAGTGATTTGTTGGTTAATGAACCAAAACTTCAGAGATCTAGGAGCAATGGTGAGGAACAAGCTCTGAAAGTCACGGTTGAAAGTGGAAGAGGAGGATCACAAGGAAGAGGCCGGGGTCGAGGAAGACTAGGGTTTAACAAAGCCCTAATAGAGTGCTATAAATGTCATAAGTTAGGGCATTTCAGTTTGAATGCCTTAACGGGGAAACCAAGGCCAATTATGTCGAGTTCAATGAAGAAGAAGAACTGCTGCTAATGTCTCATGTTGAGCTTCAAGGCTCAAAGATGGAGGATCTATGGTTTCTTGACAGTGGATGCAGCAACCACATGTCAGGAACTAAAAGCTGGTTTACAGAGATTGATGAGACTTTTTGACACATTGTGAAGCTTGGGAACAATGCTAGGATGAGTGTGCAAGGCAAGGGAAGCATCAAACTCAAGGTTGGTGGCATAACTCAAGTGATCCAAGATGTATACTATGTCCCTGAGCTTAGCAACAATCTTCTTAGCTTAGGACAATTATAGGAAAGAAAGCTTGTCATACTGATACGGGAAGGAACTTATAAGGTGTTTCATCTAACAAAAGGCCTCATTATAGAGACTCAAATGATTGCTAATCGAATGTTTGCAGTACTTGCAACTAAGGTAACCACAGACTTATGTCTTCAAGCAGCTACACATGATGAAGCACATCTCTGGCATTGTAGATATGGGCACCTAAACCACAAAGGTTTAAGCACTCTCATCAACAAGAAGATGGTTACAGGGTTACCTCTGGTGGAAGCTCCCAACAGATTATGTGAGAATTGTCTCATAGGAAAGCAAAAGAGAGACTCTTTCTCAAAAAGGAGCTCATGGGGAGCTTTAAAGAACCTACAACTTGTTTATGCTGATATATGTGGACCAATCACCCCAGCTTCAAATAGCCAGAAAAGGTATCTCCTAAGTTTTATTGATGATCATAGTAGGAAAATGTGGAGTTATCTAATTGCAGAGAAATCAGAAGCCTTCTCCACATTCAAAAACTTCAAAGTATTTGTTGAGAAAGAAGCACAATCATCCATTTACTGCTTAAGAACTGATCGTGGTGGAGAATTCACCTCAAATAAATTCAATGCCTTTTGCACTAAATATGGCATAAAGAGACATCTAACAACAGCATACACTCCTCAACAAAATGGAGTGGTTGAAAGGAGGAATCAAACCATCATGAATCTGGTTCGAAGTATCTTGTCAGAGAAGAAAATGCCTAAGGAGTTCTGGGCTGAGGGGGTCAAATGAATCACTTATGTATTGAATCGAAGTTCCACGGCAACATTGAAGGATCAGACTCCAGAAGAAGCATGGAGTGGACTAAAACCTGATGTTAAACACTTCAAAGTGTTTAGTTGTATTGGTCATGTACATATTCCAGAAGCAAGAAGAACTAAACTTGAAGACAGAAGTTGTAAGTGTGTCTTTCTTGGTGTTAGTGAAGAATCTAAAGCTTATAGAATGTACAATCCCAGTACCAAGAAAATCATTATTAGTTGTGATGTAGTGTTTGAAGAGGAGAAGGCCTGGGATTCGGGAAGGGAGTATGATCCACAAGTGAGTACAACTTCAAATGTGCTCATTTGGGAAGATGACGAGGCAAATACAACACCAGAAGAAGATAGTTCTGAAGAAGAGCAAAGCAGCAGAGGCAACAATTCTTCCAGTTTCTCTAACAATTCACGAGGTGAAGAAGATAGACCTAGAAGGGTGAGCAGGCAACCATCTTATCTACGAGATTTTGTGACTGGACAAGGTCTCTCAGATGAAGACGTTGAGGCACAGTTCCTTGACACACATGTTCTATAAGTCTTCACCTCAAATGAAGATCCTACAACTTATGAGGAAGCCTCAATGTCATACAGGTGGAAGGAAGCAATGAGGAATGAAGTTGAGTCCATTGAGAAGAATGACACTTGGGAGCTGTGTGATCTTCCCAAAGGAATGAAGACTATTGGTGTAAAATGGGTTTACAAGACCAAATACAATGAATATGGGAAGGTGGACAAATGTAAAGCAAGGTTAGTTGCCAAATGGTATGCTCGAAGATTTGGGAATGACTACACTGAAGTATTTGCACCTGTGGCAAGATGGGATACCATCATGATCATAACGACAATAGCAGCTCAAAGAAACTGGATCATTTACCAACTTGATGTAAAGAGTGCATTCCTGCATGGGGAATTAAATGAAACAATTTACGTTGAGCAGCCTCAAGGGTTTGTGAGAAATGGAGAAGAAGGAAAGGTCTATAGGTTGAAGAAAGCTCTTTACGGATTGAAGCAAGCTCCAAGAGCCTGGTTCAGCAAGATCGAAGGCTACTTTGCTAAGGAGGGTTTCGAGAAGTGTGACTTTGAACATACACTATTTATCAAGTCTCAAGCTCAAGGTAAAATATTGATTGTTAGTGTATATGTGGATGACTTGTTTTTTACTGGAAACTATGAGGATGTGATTCTCAAGTTTAAGGAATCCATGAAAAAAAACTTTGATATGACTGATCTTGGAAGAATGAGATTTTTCCTTGGAGTCGAGATACTACAGCTTGAGGAGGGTATCTACATGTGTCAAAGGAAGTTTGCTAGGGAAATTCTTGAAAGATTTGGCATGGAAAAGAGCAATGGAGTGAACAACCCTATTGTTCCTGGTGTCAAACTGTCTAAAAATGAGGGAGGAGCATAAGTAGATGCTACACTATACAAACAGATGATTGGGAGTCTGATGTATCTTACAGTCACAAGACCTGACTTGGTGTTTGTAGTGTGTCTAGCAAGCAGGTATATGGCAGCCCCTACAGAGGCTCATCTCCAGGTTGTTAAGAGAGTGCTCAGATATGTCAAAAACACAATGGGATTAGGGATTTTCTACAAGCGAGGACGGGACAAAATATTTCATGCATATATTGATAGTGATTATGCAGGTGATCTTGATAATAGGAAAAGCACTTCAGGTTTTGTGTTCTCAATGAATGAAAGGGCTGTTTCTTGGTGCTCAAAGAAACAGCCAATAGTTGCTTTGTCAACAACTGAAGTAGAGTATATTTCTGCAGTTTCATGTGCCACACAAGGAATCTGGATGATGAAAGTTATTGATAAACTCGAAGGAAGTCATGAGGAATGTATCACAATCAAATGTGATAACAGCTCTACAATTCAATTATCCAAGAATCCAGTGTTACATGGTCGCAGCAAGCATATTGAGGTATAGTTCCATTTTCTTAGAAATCTTACTGAAGAAGGGAAGGTGAAGCTGGTTCATTGTGAAACTCAAGATCAACTGGCTGATGTTATGACTAACCCATTGAAGCTAGACACTTTCATCAAGTTAAGAGAGAAGCTTGGCCTGGTTGAAGTTCCTCGATAAACTGTATTGCTTTCACCATACAAATTACGGAAGGAATTGTTGAAGAAGTCTGAATAAACTCCTTGTATGCAGAGATTTTTTAAAACGTTTATTTCCATTCTATTAGGGTAGAAGAAGTCCTCTATGATGTGAGGCGTTTGTTATGTGAAGTTAAAGTCCTTCAGATTGTGAAGCATTTCAGTTGTAATCAAGGGCTATTTAAAGCCTGAAGTTAATAAGAACAAGTGTACAAGTTGTTCATCCCTACTGTTTTCTTTGATTTAGTCTTTATGTGCTAACACAACCAACCTCTCAGCACCGTGTTCCTACTTGCTCTGCTCCTCAGCTCCGCGTGGTACACCTCTCAACCTCACTTCGACTCCAACGCCTCTGTCACATCATTCCGGAGACAATGCTCACTGTGAGATCCAAATCTTAGCCCAACCAACGAATTAGCATTTTGTCGATCATACATGGGTCACAATGATGATGCCACCATAAATTTGAGAATTCGATCTCCATGACAAGCAGTGGTGAAGCATCAGACTACGTCGTCCGGCGGGTTCTCTTCCTCCAACGTGGAGTCAATGTACGACGGTGGCTCAAAGCCGTTTAGGGGGTCGTGCTTGGTTCCTTCGTTATGGCCAAAGCCGATTAAAACCACTCGGTCGGTGACATCAAGGGTTTGATTTTGATTCTTGCTATTTCATCCAAGTTATTCATCGGTGCATGCTTCATAGTCAAAAAGTAATGATTGAAGAAAGCTGGGGTATCTGGCATCAGAGCAAATTCTTTGAAATTTGTGAATCAAATAAGAAGTTGTTAAATAGATTGATTGTGCACATAATATCAAATAAGTGTCGTAGTCTGGTGGTTAAGATTTTGGTCTCAAGTAAGAGGTTGAGGGTTCGAGTCTCATCTCCCTTAATGTTGTGGTTTCTTCAATTTTAATGAGTGTGGGCATTTTGGTCTTTTCAACACAAAGTTAAACGAAAAGTGTGCCACGTCGACGGAAAAATAGGCGGAAGTACCTTATTGATAGTGTTTTGGAAATTTAAGTACCATATTGATAGTTTTGAGAATTCAGGTACCATATTGACATACCCACAAAAAGTCAAGTATCATATGCTCATTTTTACCAAATGAAGCTCATAAAAATAGATAGTTACTTTAAACCCAGTCCAATCATTTATTCCATAAGCCCAGCCCATGTATCTTCTTCTTCTTCTTCTCATGTTATACTTCTTTTTTGAAAGGGATATTTTTCTCCTTCATGTTTCATCAAGCTTTGATCACAGACTGTAGTGACTGATGTCGTCGTCTTCGGCGCCTTCAAGCTACCCTCACCCTGCGGCACCGCCAACATGGTTTCGAGCTTCATTAATCCCCGATCATTGCCGAGACCAAGGAACTCTTACTTGGTACTGATGGTAGTGTATCATTTTGTAACATTAATTTACTGTACTGTGGATTACTGTGGATTCATCATGTACTGTAACTATAATAGTTATATTTTGCTGAAATCAATAATTGAACAACTTGATAGAACATGATATGTTTTCTTGTAGTAGACTAAATTTATAATGTGCAGCCAAAGAACATGATGATGCATACATAACCATCAAATCAACCAAGTAATGGATGCATATATAATTGTTGTTGGCCACTGTTGGAAGTGGTGGAGATCATGCTTTGTTCGTACTTTGTATGTAGCTTTATGTTGCATCAATGCAGACTGCATCAATCTCATTTGGTAAATTCATATATATGAATCTGGATCCCACCTTCGCTGCAGGTAACGCATAATCTTGATCTCTTGCATCCAAAGTATACTAGGAATTGAAGGTCTAAATAAAGCTCTCTCTTCACAGGCTTCCTGATTAAGTAGTTTAAATTATTCACCCTTATTTCCTGAAGAACATGATAGGATGTTGAATACGATGTTTAAAAGAGGTCGACAAAAGAATCTTTAATTATATTGCGAAGAGAGAAGGCAAGAACCATGTGGAATTAGGTAGTTGCCTGCATGCATTTAAGTTCCAAATCTCTAAATATGAGAAAGATTTAAACGTAACGTGAAGAACTCATTATCGATCAAAGGAGTAGTAGAGCTTGTTCATATATCTTAAATGCTTGGTTTCTAATAATGAAAATCCAATCCACATACTTCAAAAAAGAGTTTAACTTTATATCTGGAATGTGGGCACAATAGAAAGATGCATGCATATGTATATACATATATAATGCAGCAGATGCTGTTTAATATTGTCAAAACTGACAAATCATTTTGTGGGTGATGCGATGCCGACAGTACTGTATCTATTATATTGCTCGTAGCAAACGAGCACCAGCATGTACACTATCGATCTCTACTCTTTAGCTACCTCTCTCCTTAAGTTTTGTACTACTTAACCGACAACTGGATTATTATATGTATTCAACGAGAATATTTAAGATTTGAGGAATTGAAGAGAGGATCTTTGTGATTGTTAGGGCGCACCCAATGGAGTGTGGACATTAAGGTTAGTTTTAAGTTTTCTTTTCCTTGTCGTTGTTGAGTTGTAGCTGGTCCAATAGTGGCAATAACTTATATCGTGTTGAAGTTACGTGTTAAAATTTTATCATACACTATAATAATCGTCTAATTTCAAAATAGAAAAAAAGTATTAAACATCAAATGAGTCTAAACATTGTTTTGACAGTAAATAATTTACGAGGTCATTCATTTTTATGTCATGAAAAATAAATTATCTTTAAAGATAGAGAGTTTTGTGGACTTCCTCATCTCTTGTGATCCAACCCTTAATTATATGAAAATTAAGTTTCGAATTTGTGACACCGAGGATGGACACAAATCAAAAGTTGTGACCAAGTATCTCGATGACCTGACATTTCTGGACCTGAGGCGAGAACAAAAAATGATGTCCCCTCACAGTGGTAGAAAAAAAAGGGAGGAGAAACGGAGAATATTCGACATTCTTTTCATAGTATCTTGAATAATCTGTTAATCATAAAACCAAACACAAATCTCATACTTGAAAATATAAAGATGTTCAAAACTAGTATAAAATGAATAGTACCAACAATTTTCCATTTTTTTTCTTTTAACATATTTATATAAGTATAGTATATATATAATAAAATAAAATTGATACTCTTAGACGATGTGGTACCTGAGGTGGCGGCCTCACCTCAGGTATGTGTCTGTTTATGTAAGAGAAAGCTCCATCGTGGCATGGTCTGACATGGGAGGAACCTAAAGAGAACCAAGGAAAGTAATATATACTCACTATCAGCAGCATAAAAGCGAAGTCGATCGGTCGAGCTAGCTTGGATGAATAGCAGCAACAAACTTGGGGGGAAGAGGATCGGAGGAAGAAAGATGAGCTGCACCTAAAGAATTATTGAGAGCATTTAGGATGGGATTTGGAAAAGCAATAAAGCTAGTGACATTGATGCTCCTCAATGTGGATGATCAGAGTAGCACATGGTGAACCAACATTTTCGGTTCGATTTTTCTTCATTTCTTCCCCACAATCTGTGTGGTCCGTCCTTATCTGATCACATTCAACTCCCTTCTCCTTTTCCTCACTAAATTTTGTCACATCAATCTTTTAGTCCCATTAAGTTTCCTTTCACTCTTAACCAACTTATTGAACTGTCTCTATTCCCGTCTCCCACATTCTAAGATTCCAAGGACATTTACACATTATACACCCCACCCTAACTGAACAACCAAACTATTTCCCAGCTCCTCTTTTCCTCCCAACCAGGCCCTAGACCCCTCGCTCAAACCTTGACGTGTGTGACATGACTAAATCGCAGTGACATAACTAGAAATTATCTCCTACAGCGATGATAAATAAGCTCTAGGTTCTTCATAACGACGCACAATTGCGCATAAAACATCTCAATTAACACCTTAGGTGATTGATGGACGTTGTTGTATTATTGGTGTGTGCGCGGTACCACGTCAGCGCGATGACTTGCCTCACAAGTATTTCTCCAATCTTCTGTTGTCTATATATATATATATTTGCAATTAGCGTACATAACCAGACGCTCATATCTAACATTCTCTTTAGTCTTCTAGCTCTGATATATATCACACATATACAGTTCTCCAACAATGTCGTCTGTGCGTTCTAGCCCATTCTACAACATGGAAAACTCAGCCCTCTTTTCTTTGATCCGGCATGGTACTACTAGTACTACTTCTAGTTCATCCACAACCGAAAAGCGTTCATCAAAGTCATCATCATCATCAACCGGAGGTCTCCTCAAGATGTTCAAGCTCTTCCCCATGTTAACATCAGGTTGCAAAATGGTTGCTCTTTTAGGCAGACCCCGAAAGCCTCTACTCAAAGACCACGCCACAACAGGTACCATTTTCGGCTACCGCAAAGGCAGAGTGAGCCTCGCCATACAAGAAGACCCTCACTGCATGCCAATCTTTGTGATAGAGCTCCCAATGCACTGCAGTGTCTTTCACAAGGAAATGGCATCAGACATAGTCCGACTCGCGCTGGAGAGCGAGACCAAGACACACAAGAAGAAGATTCTGGAGGAGATGGTGTGGGCAGTGTATTGCAATGGCAGAAAAGTAGGGTATTCGATTAGGAGGAAGCAAATGTCGGAGGATGAGCTTCATGTTATGCAAACCTTGAGAGGGGTTTCGATGGGAGCTGGAGTACTTCCAAGTGCATCTGAGAAGGAATACGCAGGAGATGGAGAATTGACGTACATAAGGGCAAGGTTTGACAGGGTGGTTGGATCCAAAGACTCCGAGTCTCTGTATATGATTAACCCAGATGGTGCAGCAGGCCCAGAATTGAGTATTTACTTTAACAGAGCTCACTAGCTAAATGGTTAAGAGGGTTAATATTAGTATGTACTGTTTTCATTGATCAAGATTTTGCTACTGTAAATTAGGATTATTATATTACAAACGAGCCTCTTAATTAAGTAAATTAACTATGGGGTTGCTTTACCCAAGTCAAAAACGGAGGTAACATTAGTCATTAGGTATTGAAATGTAAGGTTTTGATAAAATGAAATGCATAAAGAAGAAGAGAATGTAAGGCAACATTAATCATTTTAGTTCCTTGCTGAGTGATGATGAAGTAGGTCAAATCCTCAACACGGCTAGCAACCATGTTGATAGGCCTGATAATATGGGGCGGGTACCCGTGAACCCATCCATTACCATTCGTCCATTACAATTCGTTATTATAATAGGTTTAGATGGTTAATCCGTTAAGAATCCGTTAAACAAACGGGTGAGTTTAGGATTTCCATTGGAGTCCGTTTAACCCATTTAACTTTTATAAAACTTTTTATTTAATTTTTATTAAAAAAATAAATTAGAAAAAAAAAATTAAAACCGACTCTCTCTCTCTCTCCTCTCCCTCTTCTCCGTCTTTCTTTCTCTCTCCTCTCTTCTCTCCCTCCTCTGCGTTTCTTTCTCTCTCCCTCTCCCTCTCCCTCTCTGCGTGTCTTTCTTTTCTCTCTCTCTCTCTCTCTCTCTCTCTCTCTCTCTCTCTCTCTCTCTTCTCCTTCTCTGTCCTCTCCATTCTCTCACTCTCTCTCTCTCTCTCTATATAATTATATATTTTAGACAAATAAAAAAATTAATACAAAATTATATAAAAAAAAGTAAAGAAAAAAAGCAAAAGAAAAAGTATTTCAGAAGAAAGAGAAATATATAATCGGGTTTGTAGGGTCCCGTTGGGTTAACCCGCGAATCCGACGGGTTGATCCGTATATTCCATTTTAATAAACGGTTAAATGGGTTTCAACCCTTTTAAGACCCACCTCATTACAGTCCGCCCCATAACCCGCCCAGTTCATCCGTTTTCCAGGGCTATACGTATGCAAGCAATGGTTGAGAGTGGAGGGTCTAACTCGACCATCAATTCCGACAATTATTCGTCGTCTCGGACATGAGTTTGTCAAGAAATTTCCAAATTTAGTGACGTTCGAAACATCCGAGTCCATCAGCGAAGATGACCTCAGATTCATAGCTTACACTTGTCCAAAAATTGAGATCCTCAACCTCATTTCGTTTGTCAATCTTACCATATGAAGATCCATCTCACCAAAGGTCTATGCACTTTGGCAAAATTGTGTACCAAACTATCCCAAATTTCGCTTAAGACCTCTTTCGGCTGTTGTGTTTCATTTATAGGGACATTTTTGGGTATGTCATACCCATGAGCGGATCAAGCCAGTAGGCTACTTCGGCTAGTTTTGAGAAAACATGCAAATTAATAATTTTATATATCCTAATTGTGCAGTTCTATTTGGTAGTGTTGTTCGTTTGACTTGCTAGCTACACAAATAGCATGGTTTGTATTTAATTAGTACTATATTTGACTCCCACCATGCACATTCTTGTTAGTCATAACCATTTTCACATTTTTTTATTCCATTTGATGCATTTTCATACTTTTTTATCTTGCTAGTTTAATCATGTTCATCTCCTATCACCCTATTTCATGATTTTTATATCTAAATTTTTATCGGAAAATACCTAAGTTAGAGAGGTATATATCATGAACTAAATATTGTGCTTTCGTGTATATTACTACACACCCTTGAGTATGGTTACAAAACCTAAAAAAAATAAAAATTTATGCGCTGCACAGTACAACCCCCTTTAATAAGGAATTCTGGATCCGCCCTCGTACCTTTGTTTACAACTTGATAATTAAAATTACAATATATTTGAAAAAAAATTAAAATATATAGGATAATATTACCACAATGACCATGTGTTTTTATGATTATTTATAATAGTTACAACTAATTTTATCAAATTTACAATTTGTTCAAAAATTGTAACTAGATTTTAATGTAAAATAATTACCTAAGATACAACTAAAATTACACACATAATAACTCAAATTCATGACCACACAATTTGTTTTTAAGTGATAAATGATACTCATGGCCGTCATGGGTACCTAAGAATTATCCTTCGTTTATAAGCTCAACACGTAGTGTGACGTATTTGTACTTCGGACATTGCGGCTCGAGTATCTCGGAGTAGTCCCTCATGGCCATTGCGAATTCGACATCAATTAGCTCTTTAAATTTAGAATGGTGTCGTCTTGTTATCGATAGAGGATTGAGCTTTTTGGCCAATGGGCCTATCTCGAAAACCCTCAAAGAGTCGAGACAGTAGTATAGGGGTCACCATTTGTCCCATAGACTCAAAAAATCCAAGAGGGGGCCAAGGCCAGAAAAGCCCAAACCCAGCCTGGCCTTGTGGGCATAGGATCAGGCTCGGGCCGAGGTCCCAAACCCCATGGGCCCGTCAAAGCCAATCGAGACCAGCTTGGCCTGGTCCGTAGAGCCAAGCCTGTCTAGCCCATCAATTGTATATATTATAAATTATTTTATCAATATAAATATCTAAACTCTTTAATTTACCTTAATATTATTCATTCGTATACTAATTATCAATTTGTTTAAGCTTATATATTAGTTAATATATATAATTATTAATATGTTTGTGCGAGGGTTATTTTGAATTAAGCGAAGATTAGGCATAAACTGAGGTAATCAGTGAAAAGATCCGATCTCGCTTTAGTTGCCTAAACCAGAATTAGGCCCTAACGACACCTGAGTCTACAAAAAAAAAATTGCCAGAGTTTCTTCTATAAATAAGAAACCCAAAATCTTGCAAGGAAAACACACTTCTAAAATGTCCACAAAAACAAATCGTGGGCACCAAATTCCATCCGGATTTCTCAAATCAGTCAAACAATAAATCCACTAGATATATGAACTGTTTACAGAAGGTGATAAGAAATCCGAAGACTAAATGGAAAATACAACACAACAGAAGTAAATTTTATACAGTATTCAGAGCACCTTCTAATTTACATATTACACAAGACTAGCAGGTTAAGCTAGGAACCTACTAGATGAGTACAGTGACACGAACTCTATGCTTCCGTCTCCGACGTGCAAACTCAGGATATAAATTAAAATCTGGGCGGAGGAAATCGAAAAGCCCATGAAAGACATATAAAATAATAAAAACTATTAGAGTGAGTGGACGAAAATAATTAAACTGAAAACTATAAATAATACGTCTTTCATAAATAATGTACATAAAAATGATGCGAGTCTGAAAATAAACAATCCCAGGTCATGTGTTTGTCATAACCCTCCTGGGTACTGTGTGTGGAGGTAGTAACTTGAGTACGTTTTCCTCAAAGTTACAATAAATTTCAGGTCAGGTGTTTGTCCTATCCCTCCTGGGTACTATGAAATCTACGGGTCAGGAGTTTGTCATATCCCTCCCGAGAGAGTCTCGGGGATCAGCCGAGAGGCTAGTGCATCGATGCAACACTGTGACTATGCTCAATGTAAACCAAATCATGCAGATGCCTCCAAATGGAAATGCATAACTATAAATGCATAATCGTAAAATGCATAACATAGACTCGCAAACTGACATTGAAAATAAAATGTCAACTCACAGTACAGAAGCTAGCTCTGTGGTCCGGCGGAAGTTTCCTTGCCTAAGTCTCTATCACGATTTCCCGAATTAATAACACATACATTTAATAATGAAATTTAATAAAACGTGTGAAAATCAACTCAGAAACTACCCCGAAAATCCCTTGGACAATTTCAGAATTTTTCCTCGCCTGAGCCCCGCCATGGGCGGCGCGTGAGCCACACGCGCCCCTGGCCAAAGTGCTCTGATTGGAGCGTTCGACCCCTCATTCTCTTCCTCTTTCCAAGCCCTGCATCTTTCCCTTCTGTGACCACCTCAAATTCTGGCGTATTTCGCCAGAATTTTTCTCGAAAGCCGCTGGGTCAAACGGGGCCGGAAATCTCCTCAGCGTCAAAACGCCGACTACGACGCACAGGGGGCTGCGGGGCTAGGGGTTTCGACTCCTGGGGAAAAATCCAGTCGAACCCACCCCTCGTCGTCACTGGAGAATGGTCGGAGTGCCATCGCCCACGGCGTCAGTGGGTGCCTCCTCTAAAATCCATTCGGGTTGCTCCAAAACGTACCTAAAAATCCTAAAGAATCACACCAAGCCACTCATGGGCAAGAGGAGAAGAAACTTCACACCTCAATTGCCTGAAATGGTGGGCGGACAGTGAAGTTTCCGGTGGGTCGCGAAAATGGGTTGGAAATCTGGGTCGGGTCAATAGTTCAGCCAGCTCTGGTCAACACCTGGTCAACGCCACTGTTTGACTTCTAAATCGATAAACCGACTAATTTCGGAAACTTTATTTATAGGGAGAAAGTCCTCAATCGATCTATGGCTATTAATCGACTATATCATGATCGTACGGTCAATAATTAACTGATAAAAACAAGTTTCTTTTTGATTTATCCGTTACGACAATTTCTGATAAACATCGGGATAGTTATCCGAAAATAAAAACTTTAAAAAATCATAACAATTAGCTCGTTAATCCGAAAAATTCTCCAAAAATTTCTACGTGCTTGAAATTATATATTCTACAACTCTTATGAAGAAAATCAAGTTAAATTCTCACCCGATGAAAAACTTATTAATAACTCACGCGGTACAACTAATTCGCAATAATACTGTTTTGTGCTGACTTATACGTAAATTTTGGTTCGGGTTGTTACATCAATTTAATATCGTAACTCAAATCATGAAAGGGGCGTGGAGAATGAGAGTGGCGTGAGAGCTAGAAACACACTGCAGTGATTTAGAATGTTGGGGATTTAGGATTTATGGATAAAGGATGAATATGGCTTAAGGGAATGTGAGGAAAAATGGATTTGCTTGAAGGTTCAGGAGTTTGGCTTTAAGATGATGGGTGTCTTGTGTTGTTAGATTCATGGCAATTTTGCTCTATTTATAGGGATTTTCTGGGAAGGGTTATGGCTCTAGTTTCTTCTCCACTGCAAATGACCTCAAGTGAGACAAGGAAGAAAATGAATCGATGCAATAAGAGAACCATGACAATGTTTTATAGGGTTTTAATGAGGGAAATTTGCAAGCTCGAGGTTTCTATAAGGACAAGGCACAAGACTCGATTCCAATAAGGAGACATTTGTGGGGTTCAAGATTTGCACGGCAGCTTCTGCCATGGAATAAGAAAAAGATGGAAGCACGTGTTTGTCCAACGTGTAATTTACCGCGATGGCTAGTTTTGAAGTAGAGCATGATGACATCTGGTTACACTTAGTCGAGTTGTAACTAATTGGTTTGGCTGGTCTTTTGGGCTAAAATGTAATAGCTGGTTTTTAAGTTGGGCTTTTAAATTAAATGGATTCTTTGGCTTTTTGGGTTTTAGAAAGGGATCAAACTCTCAAATCACTATTGGTCTTTGAATTAAATTACCAGGCATGAATTTCGGGCCCAAGACCAAAATTATCTTTTGTTTAATTCAACGACTGGCGCGTGTGTTTTTGTTAGATTCCACACCATACCTACGATTGTAAACCCCAAATAGTGCATGAGTACATCTTGGGCCATACTAAGAATATGGTTGCTTGGTCGAAAATTAATTAAGAGTGGCATGTTGTATTTTTGTATTACGGTATTAGATGGGCAACTTGTCTTTAGTTTGGGCTCATTACGTAATGGGGTTAATAATTTTTTGAGTATCAGCAGTTTGATAGTTAAACACTATTAATTATCAAAAAAAATTATTTAATACAAAATAAAATCTGACCTACCAAATTTTTGAGAAGTTACTCTAAAACCCAGCCCGACCCGATCCAAATTGAGAATGAGTTTTGTAATTGGAAGCATTTAGTTGGGCCTGCAAAATGTATAGTCATTTTTAAAAAATCTTAGGTTTTTTTTATAGAAAATAATATATTTTTTAAATTTTTCAAGAGTATCCAAAAGTTTGTTAGTCTGGGGACAAATTTCTCTCTCGGCTCATGTGCAATGCCTAGCCTCGATTATGACTAATAAATGTCGTTATTAATTAATCTTTGGTGATCAAGTATATAATGAGATTTGACTCTAATCAAAATCGACGAGATCTGAACTCATAAGAAAACCACATCTAGATTTCTTTGACTTGACCACTTGTGGTAGCTTAAATAGAAAGTAGAGATAACTAGAATGAATGAATAGTCTTTTGATAAAGCTCAATGACACTTGAACGTGTTTATGAATACTTAGAAAATGTAAAAAATGTCTCAAAGATATATGAAACTTCAAAACATTTCAAATGATGAGATGAAGCACTTGAAATGAAGTTTAAGAGGCAATTCACATGAACTTCCTCTCTTTTCAAGTACAACATGATAAAACAAATACGATTATTAATAAGAAACGACATCAAACATGCTCTTAATCTTAATCTTATACTGTTTATGATCACATTTTGAATTTATTTCTCAACAATATTTTAGAAGATTAACCATTAGATCACTTAGATGAGTAGATAATTCTTTTTATCGTTCAATTTAACATTAGTTAATATATCGAACAAGATAAATTATATTGATAAAATAAAAAATGTAAAATTACGAAGTTCAAGTTCTAGTTCAAGTTCAAATTCAATGTAAATATAACATCACAGTGAGCCTGGCCAAGTCGTTTGGGCCAGAGAAGAGCTGGGCCAAGAACATATATAATTATATAGTGTGCCTGGCAGACCCATCTGACAAAAAAATCATATGAAACTACATGTCGCAGAGAAACAAATCCTTTTCGTCTATTACACATCTCCAGCCCTCCCCTCACTTGATACAACGCAAAGTCGTCAGTCTCGCCTGTTTCAAATCTACGCAAAATGTCAAAACAACAATTTGGGAAAATCTCTGTGCTTTGTCACGAAGAACTTGGCTTAATCCTCAACAAGCTCAACGACCCAGGTGACAGAAAAACCTTCTCCCAAGTCTGCAAGGAATGGTTCAAAGTCGAAGGCCTTCACCGGTCATCACTCCGTCTTCTCCGACTCCAATATCTCCGTCAGGTACTCCCTAGATTCCCCAATTTACTCACATTCGAAACCTCCGATCCCATCACCGACTCCGACGTCGAATTCATAGCCCAAACATGTCCCAACATCGAAATCATTGACCTCACTTCAACGGGTCACAAACCCTTCACTCTCTTAGGCTTTGGTCTTGTCGCGCTAGCTCAACAATGTCCCAAGCTATCTAAAGTCTTGCTCAAAAGAAGAAGGTCTGTTAGGGATGTCATACCTGTTTCGATAACGAAATCAGCTACTAATTTGACGCATTTGGATTTGGGAGGTTGTTATTTAATTTCTGATAGAGCGCTCAGAGCAATTGGGTCCTATCCTGGTTCGATTAGGTACTTAGATTTGGAGTCTTGTAAATTCACCGATCGCGGATTGGGTTATCTGGCAAATGGGCCTTGCTCGAAATCTCTCAAGACATTGATCATTGCTTGGTGCAAAGGAATCACTGATGTTGGGGTCTCGCATTTGCGGAAAATGCAATGCTTGGAGCATTTGAATTTGTCGAATTCTTCGAGACATAAGATCACTGACATAGGGGGTTTGGCAATTTCAGCCATTGCGACGCTGAAGAAGCTCAACTTGGCCGCGCTGGCCAAGCTGACCAACCGCACCGTTGAGGCGTTAGCCGAGAATTGCCACAATTTGGAGGCGCTTGATTTGAGTGAATGTAGGTTACTAACCAGAGCTGGAATTCGTGCATTTTCGGGTCATTTGTGCTTGGAGACTATTGTCTTGCTTCGGCTTTGGCAAGTTAGCGCGTCGGATTTGGAACATTTGGTGCTCGGATGCCCTTCGTTGAAGTCTATCCTGCTGCATGGTGGGCATACTTTGACCATGATATTGCCTTTGATGAAAGAGAGCACAAGAAAATTTGTGAGGATGGGTAGTGATTTCCCATCTGCTTGCTCAAAAGAGAGATGGTGGTGATGGCTTCAATGTACTTTACCAATGTGGATGATAGGTGAGTACGGTGGTTCTTTGTTGCTTCTCTTTTTTAACAACTTGGTACATTACATCTTCCTTTTGTTGGCCACAGAAGTTTGCCATGTTAAATCTGTCAAAAAAAAAACTTTAGATGTGTTTTATATTTACAGGTTCTAAAGGTTCCAATTACTTGATGTTGTTCCTATTTTTTTTGCCTCCATGAGGGAGTTGTCTTAGATACTTAAGCTATTACTTATTAGGCTTGTCTGCCATCATTGACATGAGCTAAATGTTTGTAAAAAATGTCTGAATGAAATGTTGCTTGCAAACTTGAGAGCTGATGTTTAACTAGTCATTACCAGAGTATATATTATATATGGTTCAAGGCCTCGAGTCTTTATACATGATTAGTCCAGATATCTGGATTTTGGAAGTCTGGAACTGCATTTAATTATTGCAATCTTGTAATCTTCTTTCACGTTAGCGAGGCTCCATTGACCAGCCAGTGTTCCATGATCAGAGTTTTTTCTTTCTTATTTTTTGTTCCTTTTTCCCTCCGTTTTGTTCTTTCTAAAAATGACATGAACCCTCGTTACTTTGGAGTATCAAATTGATTTTTTTTTGTTTTTTCATTAGGCGCAATGCCTCTATACATATATATTTATTTTTTTGGTGGGGGATGCCTCTATATATGTTGATAACTTTTGATATGCAGTTTCAGTACGCCTCTGACTTTTGCGTTTCTTTCCTCTCCCCTCCGTGTGAAAGTGAAGTTGTATCCTCACTTGTGATTCAGAAATGAAATCTTCATTCCTCAATGTATGGTTGTTAGTTAGCTCTGTGGATATATTTTGATTACAGTTGAACTGTTGATCGAAGTGCAATCGACACATGCAAAGGAGGCACATGTTCCTTTCAATTTCTATTTCGCAATTGGTTCATAAATTCATGAAATACCTCCCCACTAGAACGAATGATATACCGACACCGATTTTCCATTATACTAATGAGTAATGATCTACAATGAACATACGTGAATTGGGGCAATTGTATTTTCCAAGTAATTGGGATATCAATTAAGTCTTTAAAAAAGAATTTACGAGTAATTTGAGTACTGAATTTGGAAATAAGTGCGTCTCCGTTTGATATTTAGACTTTCAAATTTTGTTTTATAATTTTAATGTCAATATTGTCCTTGTTCGTTTCAGAAACTCTGTTTGGGGTTAAGTATTTGAGATTAAATCAGCTTATTGTCAACTATTTTAAGAGAACGAGTATTTGATAAGATAAGAAAAATTCTTATTTTCATTTTTTAAGGACAAAAATTATGGTTAAAAATAAATAAGTGAATGACTATTTTTCCTAAATTGTGTTTTTCAAAAATTTAATATTTTTGACTTAATCCCAAACTAAGCCATAATCTTCCTTCCTCTAGGTCTGTTGCCCGCAACTAGAAGCTCATATAAACAAAATTCTCCCTTGTAATCTTGGTTATTTCTGGAACCAACATCTTGCTTTTCACTTTGCATTACCCCATAATGCGATTTGTAATCAATGAAACCAAATTTTTGGCAACATTGCAGAATTAAGAAACTCTAAGAAATCAACCAGATGAGAAAATATGTAGGACATCATAGACATAGACACACCCTTTGGAAATATAGATAAATCCTGATGTTTTCCTTTTTTCTGAGGCCTACACGTGCTTCGGTCCATTTGAGACGAAACTACGTGTCGTAATTCCTAGTAAAGAGAGCCCACCGAAAGCTGGCCTGATACTCAAGAGTCGGTTTTGTGTGGGGGGCAAATTAGAGTGCCAAACCAGAACTCCCAGAAAAGAATTGCAAAAAAATTATCGAAATCTAGTTTACTCTGTGACGAAGAACTTTCCCTAATCCTCAGAAAAATTCGCGACCCAGCTAACCGGAGATCCTTCTCAGAAGTCTGCAAATAATGGCTTAGAGTCGACGGTCTAAACCGGACATCGATTTGTTTTCTGCGACCCGATTTCCTCCGACAGGTACTTTCTAGGTTCCCAAACTTACTCACATTCGAAACATCCAACTCCATCTCCGACACCGATCTCTAGTTCATCTCCAATACATGTCCCAACATCGAAGTCCTCAATCTGAACATGGTCGCAACCTCTTTCGATGTCGGTGTCAAATGTTTCAGTCTACCGACGTTGGCGAATAAATGTCCGAAACTCTCCAAGATTATACTTAGAGGCAGAAGCTGTATTACCGATCCTATCTCTGTTTTGCTTATAAACTCTGTTTCTACCGAATTACGCGGGACTTAATCAAGCAGAAGCAAATACGAGTAATCTTCTCTTCTGGTTGTCCGAACGTTCGGTCTGTTCGGATGATCGAGTGCTTTCTCTCTCTTCGGGTATTCGGGTTATCGGGTAGGCGGATTCGTGCGTTTGGCTTCAGCTGTTAGAATAATACAAACAAACCGGCGGTCAGATGGTCAAGACAGGATCGGCCTGCCTTCAATGCTCCGATGCCTAAGTTAGAAGATGTATTGGATATAACAGTCAAGCGAACGTGTAAGAAAGTAGGTTGAAGTATTTAAAACTAGAATTGATTGCTGGGTTGAATTGAATTCCCCTTACCTGTAGTAAATGCCTTACCTATATGGGTGGGTGCAATTGTTGCTTGCTTGTTCTCTTCGATGTAGGATAGGGCTGTATTTTCTGTCATGTGGGCCGAGTGTTCGGATGTGCGCTTGTCGGGCGCGTGCCCGGTCGGATGGGATCGATATTGCGAGTGAAGTTGTAGTCCGCTTGGTGGTCTTTCGGGTGGTCGGGTAGGTGTTGATTACCTGCTTAAGTGGGTAAGTATGTTTAATCCATGAACTAATGGTGCTATACTAACAAGTCCCCCAAGTCCCCAAGTCAAAGAGACCTTTCTTGATTAGGGAGTTGAAAAGGGGTTCGTGCGATTAAACAAATATTTATCTGATTGAGCAGTGATGCGCGGTCCTGTGACCCCTATGTCCCCCAACTCTTCGGTCAAGAAAGAGCTCGCTTGACGGAGTGGGTACCTGTACGTCCGATCATGTACCTGTTCGTGTGATCCTGTACCTGGGTACCTGACTCCCAAACGAATCTTGCTATTTGGAGCCGTGTGCCCGGGCGTGCGCCTGTGGAGCTATGTGGATAGATATGTATGTTGTGTATACAGATGTGTGTCAGTATGTAGGAGTGAATGTGGATGTATGTGGTACATATATACAAGTAGGTATGAGTGAATGTATGCGGATGTATGTATGATCGTGTGATGCGGTTGAGTGATGATGCAGTTTTGAATGAATGAGTGTTGATGTATGTTTGTGTATGCTGATGCATGGATGGTTTCGAGTCACTTATCCGGTCCCGCATCGAATCTTGTTGTCCGGTGTCCGCCAAGGAAAGGCCTATGGAACGGCCTTTCTTGAAATGCATGGATGGTTCCGAGCCACTTACCCGGCCCCGCGACGAATGTTGCTGTCCGGAGTCCGCCAAGGATAAGCCTTCGGAACGGCCTTTCTTGATGCATGAATGGTTTCGAGCCGCTTGCACGGCACTCCCAAACGGATCTTGCTGTTCGGATCCCGTCAAGAATGGGCCTCTGAACGGCCGTGCTTAGGTGCTCGAGAGAAGATCCTCACTCTCTGCGCTGACCTATCGTAGCGTCAACGGTGGGGTCCCGACCGTTATGTACATGTGTTGCAGTGCGCATGGAGGGATGGACAGCATGCCCGTTCCGCTCTTCAGGTTAGTGAGCGCACGAAAGGAACTTGCCGCTATCGTGCCGCCTAATTCGGTGCCGCATAATCCGAACGGTGGGTCACCTCTTACTGGGTGTCTAGGCGCGGACTGCACAAGCGGCCGCTTGTGATCCGGCTTCGCCAACAGAGCCAGGGAGACGATACCACACACCGCCTACTATCCATTTAGCGCGCGCACACCGAAAAGGGAACGCGGACCGTTGGCCTCTTTCGGGACGCCTAAATGGTCTTACTTTGAGCGCACACACGCCGAAAGAAAACGCGTGACGTTAGCCTCTTTCGGGACGCCTCAATGGTCTTGCACTAACCTGGTGGGGTGGCGTTTACTTGCCTGTGAGATTGTAAGGTGCTTGATCGTGCTGGTAGTGCGTGCGATGGTCCAAATGCCGGGAATCGTGCTAGAAACACACTACAATGATTGAGAAATTTGGGATTTAGGGCTTCTGGATGAGAATGAGTGTGATTGAAAGGAATGGTTTGCTTAAAGATTCATGAGCTTGGTTTGCAAGTGATGGGTGTTCTGAGTTGGTTGGATTCATGGCAGAGGTTCTCTGTTTATAGGGCTTTCTAGGGAGAGTTATGTCTATGGTTTCTTCTCCATTACAGAGGACTTCAGATAAGACCAGTAAGAAAAGGAATCGATCAATAAGAGGACAATGGCAGTGTTTCATAGGGTTTGAATGATGGCAGTTTTGCAAGCTCAAGATTTCTATGAGGGCAAAGTACAAGACTCAATGTTAATAAGGAGATGTTTGTGGCGCTCGAGGCTTTTATCCTATATGCAGTTTACAGTCATGGATGATTTTGAACCAGAACATAATGAAGTCTGGTTATGCTTAGTTGAACTGTAACTAAGTGGTTTGGTTAGTTTTTGAGATAAAATGTAATAGCTAGTTTTCTAAGTTGGGTTTTTTAGTTGATTTTTGGCATTGGGCTTTAAGAAATGATCTAATTCCCAAATCACTATTTGTTATTGAGTTAAACTATCGGGCATGAATTTCGGGCCTAAGACCAAAATTACCAATTGTTTATTGAACGATGCGCATGTGTATTTCAGTTACCTTCCACACCATACTCATGATCATAAGCTCCAATTAATGCATGAGTGCGACTTGGGCCGCACTAAGTATATGATTGTTTGGTCAAAACGTAATTAAGAATAGCGTGTTAAGTTGTTGCATTATGGTATTAGATGGGCAACATGTCTTTAACTTGGGGTTGTTATGTGGTGGGTTTAATGATTGTTTGGGTATCAACATTTGCTCCTTTTGATTATGTGGGCCAATAAATAAAATGAATCAAAAGAATACCTAAAAAAGATAATTCCATTATTATTTTGGACTTGTTGAATAAGGTGCCCAACCCAATTTTAACGTGATAAGGTGAGCCCTTGTAGTAGACTGAATATGTCTTGCACCAAATGGAGAACATATCTTCTCTTCTTACTTCCTACCGTGATTTCTTCTTTAATTTGTCAACAATGACTTCTTCTTCTTTTACTGCGAATGTCTGAATCTCAAATGAGAGTTTCCCGCATAAGCCTCAGGGTGATGGCGAAATAAGGCATGTTGAGTTTTGGTTGATTTGACAAATATTGATAGTATAAACAACGCAATTGAACTGAATCAAAGGAAGCAGGCTGAATAGAAAAGTACTTGAATAAAGGCCGCGTTGTGTTTGTTTTTTCTTTTCTTCTTGTTCTTCTTGTTGCGTTTTGGTTCCTCCCTTGCTAGTATTGCTTTCGATTTTTTTTGGTAGCCTTCCTCATATGTGTAAAATACGATATATA
Source organism: Geum urbanum (assembly GCA_946800695.1). Classification (NCBI taxonomy): domain Eukaryota; kingdom Viridiplantae; phylum Streptophyta; class Magnoliopsida; order Rosales; family Rosaceae; genus Geum; species Geum urbanum. The sequence goes on from OX327002.1 coordinate 62,733,561, forward strand.
TATATATATATATGTGCATGATATAAGCATGATATGAGCCTTTATGTTGTTGCCATGATATGAGGCATACATCTCCGTCCCCTTCTTCTTCTCCTTCTTCTCCTACTTCTTTTTTAACATATATATGAAGCATGATATAAGCCTAGTGCATATGTATAAGAGTTCTCTGTAATTGAAATTGCATTGCATTATCCTTTACAGTAAGCCTGGTGTATTTGCTTTAGGATTTTTCAGATTACAAGTGAATGAGATTTTGCACTGGATAATTCTTTATCACGTGTTTGGATTTTGAGTTCCAATCCTTCAACACAAATGGTATCACTGATGTAGTGAATAGTGAAGTCCTTCTTTCTTTTTTTTCTTTTTTTTTTGTATTGGCAAAGCAGTGCATGATGGCAAGCTTTGGAGAGTTTATGGCGCATCATGGTATTTGGTATCGCAATAAAGGTGATATTTGAGTTGTATACTTTGGTAGTTGTTGCAATGGCTTTTGAATGATATGTTGTTTCTGCTTGTTCCTTGTTGTTTTGCCAATTGATTGAGTGTATTTAGGGATAATTAGACGCATAACACCGAATGAGCTTTCACCTTCTATTGCTTGGTGTCTTTTCTTCTGATCATCTTTCTCACTTTTTGTTCTTCTTGTTCTTTTTCTTTTCCAGGAGTAAGAATTTCATAGAGCTTTATGAAACGATCATGAAAAATGACATAGAACCAATTCTATGGATGAAGGTCCCAATAGTCTGTTTCCATTTCCGTTTGCAGCACACAACATTGCAGTGACATGTTACTGCAGAGAGTTTATTTTGACAATATGATACTTGATATATTCATATGATCTACTTTATGACTTGTTTTGCGTCATACTTATGACATGCTATATGATCTTCTTTGAGGAGTAATTATGCTAATGAGTCTGAGGTGATGCAATATGTCGTGAGACTAGGCATGTGTTTTACATACTATAAAGATCTTTGCTTGCTTCTTCAATTGTTCATGATACGTGTTGGGGGTAGAGTGAGTATTTGTATTAAGCTTGGTAATGCATATCTTAGATCTTAGTTTGGCTTGATTTGTGTTTTGATTTATTTGCACCATAACTTGCATGATTATTATGGCTTTGCATGATTTTTGCATGCACATTGGTATGCAAGACTTGTTTCTTGAGTTTTATTGCAAGTATGTATAGAAAGTGAGTCTTAGCATGTTTTTGTTGTTTCCCGCCCATACTTATTAGGGAAACAAGTGTATGCCCATCTATATGCAAGGCTTGTTTGCTAAATTTTATTTGCAAGCATGTATAGATAGTGAGTCTTTTCGTGATCTTGTTATTTCGCCTATGTTTAGAAAACAAGTGCATGTATATCAGTCAGTAAGGTTATGTTTGCTTGAGTCTTTGCTTGAGTGGCATGGTTGTGTTAACTAGCAATGTCCTAATTGTGACAATGTGGCATACTATGGCATGAAGTTGCGTGGTTTTATTTATTTATGGGTTACTGATCACAAGACTTTAGTGAACTTAGTAGGGAGTGTTGTATTGAAAGGTAGGGAGTCCATCTTGGTATCATGATTAGCTCCATTGCAGTAGATTGGAAAGGTGACTCGGCGTCAGGGAGACCCATTATTCCAGATTCTTCTATCTCCATAATAATTTTTTGTTTTTTTTGTTTTGTTTCTGACAGTATCTATATCCTTCGCAATTCTTCAACAACACTAGATGGTTACATTAGGGCTATTTATTAGGCAGAGCAAGAAGGGGATTGTACCGAGGACAAAGTAGTATGCGCTAGTGTTTGTGACACTTTGCATGATGAGTAATTCCGAAATACTTTTATGATGCATATAAAGTTGAGTACAAGACTAGCTTGGTATGTATTTTGCATATTATCATAGATTTTTGAATGCTATCTTGATTATTCATGTAAGAGTGTATCAAGGTCTATAACCTTCTTGCAGTTGATAATAATCTGAGAGGTCAAGGTAAGTAGAAATAAAAGTTTGTTGAGATGGGTTGTAGGTCTTAGAAGTCTAGATATATGGTTCAAAATTTTAATATAGAGCTTGTTTAGCTAACTAATAGTTTACATAGAGGATATAACTAAAAAATAATTCAATTTTGGGAGTTCAGATTTTGGATTAGTATGCTTGAGGTACACCTAATGTGGTTAGAATTTTGAGAATGCTTTTGAAAAACAAGAATTCGGCAGGAGTAGAAAGTGTACTATTTATTGTGGTTGAAGACTTAATTTTTTGATGATATGGTTCAAAATGAGTTTGTTCTTGATAATAAGAACATCCATGCTTAAATATGTAGAATTAGAGTTTGTTGGTCTAATCGCTGTTTTCTTAAAGTAAACATCAACCATTCAGCCCCCGACTATAATAGCAGGAGTACAAGCGTGAATTTACATGATTTTGTTTTAATGATGCTTGATTTGGGTGAGATGATTTTGTCACAGACACGTTGCTGGAACTTGAACTACGATAGATAGAGGTTTTGCAGTTGATATTGTAATGAGAGGTGTGGCATATGCTATTGTAACAGGGTTTGAAGATTGGACTGCAACTTACGCTGCTATGGAATAAAATGTCATTGTAATAGAGTTTGAATATTTGATGGAACTTGAACTATGGTGAGAGAGTTGCGGCAATTTGGCACTAGAATCATTACTTTATAATCATTACTTTAATGGAGTTTCAAGATTGAATGGAACTGCAACAGATTGAAGTGGTGGAATAGAGTTTGAGTAATAGATTGGAACTGCATTGGATTGAGTTGTCCTACAAATTATTGAGTGGACCAGGACTCAAACTGTGGTGCATGGAGGTGTTGTAGTTGGTATTGAACTATAATGGATTGAGTTGCTGCAGTTGATACTGTGATGGAGTTTGAATATCGGATTGGAACTTGAAATGTGGTAGATTGAGTTGCTGCAGGGTTTAAAGAATGGACTAGAACTTAAATAATGGTGCCTTGAGCTACTGCAGTTGGTATCATAATAGAGTTTGAAGATCACACTAGAACTTGAGCTGCTGCAATGCTTAAAGATTGGACTGGAGCTTGAACTTTGGTGGATTGAGCTATTATAGAGTTCGAAGATTGAGCATGGACTTGGGTTATGGTGTATTGAGCTGTTGAGATCCCACTTGCTGATGTTGTTAGTACTGCAAATGAGTCTGAAGACTTATTTGGAACTTGAACTTTGGTGGACTGAGTTTTTGATGTAGTCGGTACTGCAAATGAGTCTGAAGATTGATTTGAAACTTGAACTTTGGTGGATTAAGTTGTCGATGTAGTTGGTATTACATTAGAGTTTGAACTTTGAAGGTTAAACTCAAATTTCAAATGCGATGGTGGATTGAGTTGTTGCAATATTTGAAGATTGAACTGGGGACTTGGATTGTGGTGGGTTGAGCTGCTGTATCTGGCATTGGACTGTGGTAGAATGAGTTATTACTGCAGTTTCGTACTCCAATAAAGTCTAAATATTGAATCAAACATGAATCGTAGTGAATTGAGCTACTACAGTGTTTAAAGACTTGATTAGATCTCTCTTTGTTCTTCATTGTGTTTGTTACTTGCACGCTTATGTTGCGCAGCTCTTATGTTGAGGAAAAGACCGAAGCTTGTAGAAGCATGAATATTGATGTATAATTTTTTTAAAATAATATAAAAAAGAGTAAAAGATATTATGAATCTATGAGAAAGAAAGATAATGTGTTGATGCATTTCAAGCATGCACAATGTAACTTTCTAAGGGAGATAATAAAAAAATAGCTCCGTGGAATTTAATTTGAATGCTAGAATATACTAAATAAACAAATGCTTGTGCGGACTTATGGATTCAAAATTCATAAGATTTTACGCTAGGGAGAAATGACCTAATTTTTTCGAAATTGAAGAAGAAGCATATGGTTTTTAAGATGGATTAAACTGGAAGCATGAATATGCAAAATGTACCAAATATAGCTTTTACTTATCACTTTTATTTCAAGCATTATGAAGATCAAAACGGTCAAGTGCTAAGGAGGTTTGTAGCGTGTTTAACTAGAGATAAAGCATGATTAAGCTTGTAGCATCATGGCTAGATTTCATTTGTATGCGTGACTTTGAATTCATAATATGGTGTCAGCTTACTGCAATGGGTATAATTCTCTTGGTGTTGAAATGTTTCTGTGAAGACTCCAATATGAAAAATTATTATGCAACTATAGTTCTTTTGGCAACAGTTTCTCTGAATGAGATTGCTCTCTTGGTCAGTTCTTCTTGCTTTAGTGCATTCATATGTTGAACTTGAACCAGATGCAGTGGGATTTCAACAACAAATCATATCTCCATGGTTTGAATCACAACCTAATCTCCTCAGTGAAGACGTCAAAATGTGAGAGTTTGTTTTAATTAAGAAAAGATTAGGCTTAAACTAAGATGATTAATTTAATATTATAACTCAAATCATGAAAAGGGGCATGGAGCGTGAGAGTGGCGTGGGAGCTAGAAACACACTGCAGTGATTGAGAAATTTGGGATTTAGGGCTTCTGGATGAGGATGAGTGTGGTTGGAGGTAATTGTTTGCTTGAAGATTCAGGAGCTTGGTTTGCAAGTGATAGGTGTTCTGAGTTGGTTGGATTCATAGGAGATGTGCTATATTTATAGGGTCTAAGGAGAGTTATGCCTCTGATTTCTTCTCCATTCCAGAGGACTTCAGATGAGACCAAGAATAAAAGGAATCCATTAATAAGAGGACTATGGCAGTGTTTCATAGGGTTTGGATGAGGGCAGTTTTGTAAGCTCGAGATTTCTATGAGGGCAAAGTATAAGACTTGATGCTAATAAAGAAATGTTTGTGGCGCTCAAGATTTGCATTGTAGCTTCTGTCATGGAGGAAGAAAAAGACGGAAGCATGCTTTTATCTAATATGCAGTTTACTGTCATGGATAGTTTTGAACCAGAACATAATGAAGTCTGGTTACGCTTAGTTGAATTCTAACTAAGTGGTTTGGTTAGTTTTTGAACTAAAATGTAATAGCTAGTTTTTTAAGTTGGGCTTTTTAGTGGATTTTTGGCGTTGGGCTTTAAGAAATGGTCTAATTGCCAAATCACTATTATCCATTGAGTTAAACTATCGAGCATGAATTTCGGGCCCAAGACCAAAATTATCGATTGTTTAATTCAACACCGCACATGTGTATTTATGTTACCTTCTACACCATACTCATGATCATAAGCCCCAAATAATACACAGCCACACTAAGAATATGATTACTTGGTCAAAACGTAATTAAGAATAGCGTGTTGCGTTTTTGCATTATGACATTAGATATGCAACATATCTTCGACTTGGACTCGTTATGTGATGGGCTTAATGTTTTTTTGGGTATCAACAGTCAAAATATACCCATATTATCCTTTTTATTTAGATTAATCTTAATTATTGAGGGATATTATAGCAAAAAACAAATTAACAGAAAAGGAAAAAAATAAAAAAACAGCCTACTATCCTCTACAAGAAAACTGTTATCTTCTCCTGCCGTTTTGATTTTGTTTGTTTTTGTTTTTTTATTCATACACATCGTGTTGGTGTGTTTAACTGGTATCTTCTAAAGGAGAAGCCCAACTCGAATAGTTGTTTGAAGTCTATCACTCTGTTAAAAACTCATTTTACATGCTTAATAATGGACATAAGCTATTGATAAGTGATACAGGTTACGTTTCCCTCTCTGTAAGATCATTACGGTGGATATGATTTACACTTTAACCTAGAAAAAGCATTGAACACAGCTACATATGATAAAAAAAAATATTGAATTGGAGGATCCCACATAGAAATATGATAAGTTGAAATACAACTAAAATGAAGAAGCATTATTTCTAATTGTATTGAAACTTTTTGTGGATAAAACTCAACACCTTAAATGTGGTTAAGTTGGGACAATATCAGTACAATGATGGACCCCGCATGTCACGTTTGTCACAATTCAACTTGGTATTAGAGCCACACCCGCACACCACACAGTCAGCCCACCCTCACACGCATACTAGGCCAGCACACCCGCACACGGCAACACACACACACACACACCAAGAGATGATGGCTCACACCCATTTGCCAAGATTTTGATGTGAATTCCGAAATTGGTGGCACGTGCTAGCCTCGTAGTTCGAGGTTGCACGTGAGGGAGATATTGAATTGGAGGATCTCACATTGAAATATGATAAGTTGAAATACAACTTAAATGAATGAACATTATTCCTAATTGTACTGAGACCTTTTGGAGATAAAAACACACAAAAATGGTTAAGAATTCAACTAAAAATCACGTCAATAATCACATAGATATCAAGCAAATTCTCATTGGATACAATTGTGGAGGTAGCTAGATGAGTCTCTTCATTTTTAATCCAAGTACATCTGTCAACAGCTTGCAAAATTCAACAGTTATATACACGTACATACTGTATATAAACATATATACGAAACAACTTGTAGACTCGTATTCTAGTATATTACTAACTATAGATTAGCTAGAGAGATAGATGTGAGGATTGGACCTTGGAGGTTATATTCTACTGAGAAGAGGACTAGGTTGAAAACAACTTGACATGCAAGCAAGCATTGTACATAGTCATAGTCCTCCCAACAGTAAGCTCGTGTTGATTTTGGTAAGAAAGCTCGTTTCTTTTTCTTTTTCATTCTCGTGTCTCAAAGCTAGAATAATGGTTCTGATTAGAGAAAGAGGCTTCCTTACTATTCAAAATTCCGTCAACTTAAAAATTGCATACAGCTTCGCCCATAGAAAATACTCGAGAAGAAACCAACCAAAACAACAACCCACATCATCCAAAACAAAAAAATTATTGACCAGAGAGGACGGACAAGGACTCGGCAACAGTTGTCTTCTCTCTCACGCGTTATTGGGCTAACCTGGCTTTGTATTATTTTCAGCCAACTTGAATACTGTAAATTAGTAACAGAAGAGTGAGAGGGGGAGGGACCAACCCAAACCGGCAATTGGGTTGGAGGGGAACATATTCGGACCCACTGATTGCAACCACACCAACTGGCCCAAAATCTTTCCCTTCACAGTCAAAATATCTTTTCTTCTTCCAGAAAACAGAATCAGTCTACCTTCCCCGGGCCCACCTAGGAAGTAGGAACCGACCAGTGGTAAATTTTAATTAGTTTTTTTTTTCGGGTAAAATATTTTGGGGCAGGGGGATGTGAGACTGTGAGCTTTGTTACGTGTGCGCGATCGGTATATGGAAAGAGACCGAGGAAGGAGATTTGCGAGTCGGTGGAATGTGGATTTGGTGCCAGCTGTGGAATCAAACTGCCCCAACTGCTTCCTAACCCTACAGGTTCTACTACAATGCTCGAAATGTTGGAAATGTGTGCCACGTGGGCGGCCAAGATGCAACCATCATTACGCTTCCGTTCAGATTGTGGGAGCTCTACTTACGCGAGCTCGTCAGTCCGTGATATTCAAATTCCTCTCATTTTGTTGGGTGACATGAGTCTACCTCAACAAATTCGTATATTTTTTTAGAAGGCGATAGATTTATATCCACTTAAAAAATATGATAAGAATACATAACTTCACCGAATTACTTGGTCAGACAAAGAGAAGTCATATAGTACGCATATATTATTTAACAATTGAATTACAAACAATTATAGACTAATAAATAACAGTAGCTCAAGGTAGCTATTAAATTTTGAGATGTACCACTACTTAGTTAGCGACATCTTGGACCTCGGCTTGCCAAACTGCACAGCCTCCTGTGGATAAAATCTCATTCCCAGGCGCCTCTTGTAAGTTCCAATTGATGATCGTTAACTGTTGACTTGAGGTAATGCCCTTCATGGGTCGCGGTCCTTTGGTGACCACTTTCTTCCTCTTTCGAGCTCCCTCATGGAGCTCCTTTTAAATGTCGTTATCCCAGTTATCCGTAATCTCATCCTGACAATCACCTGCTCCTCCTCGAAGTCTAGGCATCACCGGTATGTCATCCATCAACCTCCACATTTTCTCCTCGACCCGTTGTTAACTTTCGGCCTCAAGTGTGGCCTCCAATCAAGCACACCGGATATGGCATCCTCTCAACAAATGATCATAGGTGTCACATCCCATGCAGTAACCTTTCAATGTCAGGTACTTCATTCATGCCCTAGTATCCAGCGGAACCTTCAAGTGAGTAATAAGGGGATTTCGCAAATCTACTTCCACAAAAAGACAGACCTCCTCTTCCTCCTCCACTCATAGTCCACATAACGACCCAAGTGATTACCAAGGATTTCCCACCAACCTGTCTTAGGTTGCACGTCATACAGATTACCACCAATGACCTTGAGCTTTGCCCAAACCATAGCTTTAGCTGTTAGGACCGACTTAATAGGTGTGAAGCCGTTGAATTTCTCGACCATCACTACAACAACTTCAAAGAACCAAGGGCCGCAATCCACTGCCCTTCTTAATGCACCCTCGTCCCTAAACATTGCTACAAACCAATCAGGAGTCTCCTTCCGAATGGAGATTACACTTGACCACTTGAAGCTATGCCAAAGCCAACTCATCCACGACTTAAGAGAGTTTGCCCTCTCATCTATATGGCTGTCGAGGTAAAGACCCTCATCACTGCAAAACTAGCATCACTGGCCTCCTGATCCACTCCCACCAAAAGGTCAATAGCCGTTGGCAGAGAGTGTCTAGGGTTTGGTGCCATTTAGACTAAACAAGAACCAAACAGGGCGAAAGAGGAGAATTGAAAGAAAGAACGAAGAAGAAAAGAGAAGAGAAGAAAAAAAAATCAATAAGAGAAGAGAATCGGGATTGGGAAAAGGATTAGGATCCAATACTAGGAAATCCTTGAGAATGAAGGAAGTTGGATAAGATTTAAAAAAAAGTAAGAGGAAGAACAGAAGTTACACCGGAGAACTATTCATATAACAATTTGATGATAAACTCTATTTAGACTGACAAATTCGTATATCTAGTTGTATATCTCTTAAGAATCATTGTGGAGACAATATATGTAGATTTTAAGAATTGTGCAGCAAAATATAAAAAATCTCAATTAAGATCATTTGTACTCTTTGAAAGATATTGTACAAATTTTGTATCCTATGAAAAGAGCTGCTAGGTCACTGTTATAGTGCAAAATAGAAAAAGATTATGAACAATTATATTTTTGTCTATCGTATTTTTCAAATAAACGAATATACAATATACAATCGTTAGTTTAATTTTGTTGATAATTCTATGGTAATTCATAATTTATATAAAGTGTTACACTATCCTATCATATGAAACAATTCACATACCTACAAAATTGTTTGCATGTTGAAGCGAGTGAGTTGGACTCTCTGTCAACGAAGGTAGACTAATAAGAGGGAAGATAGGAAGAAGGTTAAGCTTTGAGCCGTCTGAGGGATGAGGATTAGAAAGTCAAAGGGATTCAACCGGAATCACGTGGGATTCTTACAGGCTGGAGGTGGGACCTTCCTACGTGGAAGACGTTGAAGTCATCAAACACTGCTTTTTTTATCCCAAAGTTATATTTTAATACTGCTCCTTTCCTTTTACCATCTCACCGGAGGCCGTCGATTTCATCGACTTATGGGCGGAGAGACTATCACAGCTGTTCAGTGGCCAAAGTAGTCAAAAATAGAGCGTAGGTCGTACTTTTCGTTTTAAAAAACGTTCGAGTTTTGTGTCGAACAGCTTTGCCTCTACTGTCATGTGTTAAACGCTCTCTCTATCTCAGTCTCTCTCTATGACCTTAATACTGTATATAAAAACAAGTTAAACAACTAGCAGTATTAAGTGAGTCTCTCCCACTCTCTACCTCTGTCCCTTATTTGTACGAGAATGATTTTATACTTCTTTTTTCTGCGGCCTTGGGATTTCCTGCTTCAATTCCTCTCTACTTTCTCATTTTTGCCCTCTGAATTCTTATTTCAATTTCTCGTCTGCTCTCATCATCTCAATTTGTTGTTTTTTTTCTTCAAATAAATTTTGAATCAATTTCTACATATAATGGACTCGAAACCAATGTCTCCCTAAAAAAGAGAATAACACTTATGATTCATTATAAACTATAATTCAAACAAATTAATGTTCATTCATAGAACAAATTATTGAGAAAATAACGCATAAACCATCTTTCTTAATATGTTGTTGTGGGACAAATAAACCGTCGACACTTAATTTTCATCCTACCACTACGAGGAAGTGTCTATTAATTTTTGGCAAACAATAGATTGTAGTAATACAATAATAGATTGTGACTTTTGCAAAAGTCACATTAGGACAAACAAGACATGTAAAATGCACACATATACAGATTATCTAGATTGCACGGCTACGGCTACATACTCCTATATTATAACACTAAAAAAATATTATGAGAGAACTTGTAAATAACCTGAAAATAAAATAACATAAAATTGTTTCGGCTTAGAGTTAAAACTCATGGCAAGCTACCATCGAACTTAAAGGTGAACATGGAGTCTAACTCTATCGTCGTTGATCGTTGTCGGTCCCATGCCTCGAATCAATATTCTTAAAGTCGTTAATCAGAGTCGGGTCGGTCGAGAGACAAAATATTTAGTCGACAACTAGTTAAAGAAGTTGGATAAGTCGAATTTGTTCTTTTTCAATAAAATATAATAATATCCATACAAAAAAATGAAAGAAATTAGAAATAATTAAGTAAAATTAAACAAGAAAATAATATTCATATACGTAAACTACAAAAAATGAAGTACTTGTGTGTTTAGATAAGGTCTTCTTCATTTTTTTCCGCTTATGAAATATATATTTTTCTTATCAAAGTTGTGCACGTTTATATATAAAAAAAAATATTGAATATATTCCGATTAGTTGGATCAACCTGATTTTGACCAATTTTTATAACTTTTTCGACCGACTTACCAAATCTGTTCGGATTTTAAAAATCACCGAGTAGTCGCTGACTAGCCGATCGATCAGACCGACTTTTAGAACACTGCCTGTGACAACATAAGATGGCATTATGTCTCCACCACAAGCCTACAAACCTCAATTCAACGAATCCACCGTTGCGAGTCTAGCTCGACGTAAAATCAAACCGAGACTTCCCGACGCTGAATTTATGCACCGAGCTTGTACCCCCACACTTCAATTAGCTCGATCAACAACTACAAACTAAACACAACAACAAAAGGCTCACGAGAGACTACCTCCACTCGTCTGCCCGCACTCGAGGCTTGGCCATACATCTTGAGATTGTTACCAACCCTCGGGAGTGCCGAACAAGAACGTACCCCTTTTTTTACTTTATCTCTCTCTATATATCACTTCATAACCTTTATTTTTTCAAACGCAAACTATTAATATTAATGGTATAATTTGAAGGGATCAATTATTTCAATAAGTTTGGTTTCAACATCAACAAAATCGTGAAGGGATAGAAATACAATATATTAGAAACAGCCAAAGTATCGCGAAAGGGACATAACAGTAAAAGATTCAAAATAAACAACTGGAGACAAAGCACAATCAGACTCAGACAAATCTGCTCGCAGAAAATTTGCAAAAAAAAGAGTTAAAGGGGTGCCATCGACGCACTCGGTTCTGGTTAGTACCCCTGCCCACTTTACAAAACCCAATTTCCTGGAAGCAACGACTAACCCCTCCCCTTCAGCCCTCGTCATTCATATAACACTCGAATCCATTAATTGAACACCCAACCACACAACTCATCTTCTCCTAGTCATTTCTTCTACTTCATTCATGAACCTCTGACCTCCTCCCTCCATATATAAGAAGCACCCAAACCCTCGCCCTTTTATTTTCCTCATATTCTCTCTCTCTCTCTCTCAAAACCCTCAAAGCTTCTTCCTTTTCTCACTCACTATAACATGGATGCAAATATTGCTATGAACGTGTGCTCGTCTTCTACTTCTACCTCGGACTCGTCCTCTTCGGAGTCATCTCAGCCGAGGAACCCCAACAAGGCCGAGAGAATCAAGGGCCCGTGGAGCGCCGAGGAGGACCGGGTTCTGACCCGTCTCGTCGAGCGCTACGGGCCCAGAAACTGGTCCTTGATTAGCCGTTATATCAAGGGCCGGTCGGGCAAGTCATGCAGGCTCAGGTGGTGCAACCAGCTCAGTCCCAACGTGCAACACCGTCCCTTCTCTCAGGCCGAAGACGACACCATCCTCGCCGCACACTCCCGCTACGGCAACAGGTGGGCCACCATTGCGAGGTTGCTCCCCGGTCGGACTGACAATGCCGTCAAGAACCACTGGAACTCGACTCTAAAGAGAAGGGCAACAACAACAACAACAACAGCAACAGAACCTCATCACCACCAACAACAAATGGAAGTTATGGAACATCAAAGTGTCGAAGGTAATGTGTTGGCAATGCGTAACAACACCGTTACTAGTCCGGCTGCTGCTGCTAACCGGTCCATGGATCTGGACGACCCGTTGACCGAGTTGACCCTGGCCACGCCTGGGATCGGTGGCGGCTCTTCGAGTACTACTAGTACTATGGCGTCATCGGACCACCGTCGTCATGGGAGCAGTAGCAGCAGCGAGAGCTTTCCGGCGGGGTTTTGGGACGTGATGAGGGGTGTGATTGCTAGGGAAGTTAGGGACTACGTGAGCTCATCATATTCAGAATCGACTACTACTTCTCATGGGCTTCATTGAACGATCTTCTTCAGTTTCGTCTCACGTCGATGATCAGCCGGCTTGGGGCGACGTTAGTTTTTGTTTCTTTTGTTCATATTATGTGGTGGGTTTAAATTCCAAAAGGGCAGGTGTTCATCGAAATCAAATGAATGCCTCTAGCTACTACTAGCATGGTCCAATCATGAAAATCTGGTCATGTTTAATTTTACAGGCTGTCAGCTACCAACGGACGAATATTATTATGGAATTAGATGGAAATTCGAAAGAGACAAAAAGAAGACGATGTTAAGTTTATAATTTAACTCTTTTCTAATCATACCACCTTGCTTTTCCAAAGTGTGGCAAAACTCTTGGCTTTAAGAGAGTGACAGAAAGATTTAATATTTACGTTGTTAGTGTTCAGAACAGAACTAATTTCGCACAATCGATCTCATACTTTCTTTTTATAAAGGAAAGTAGCTGCTTTTACCAACTTAGGTAAATAGAAAGGCCGAGTATGCCTCTCTATCAAAAAAAAGAAAAAAAAGAAAGGCAGAGTATGCAAAACTGTGTTCTCACTTTGCAAATTGGCAAATTCTTGTGCATGGTTTTTGCCTTTTGTTCTATATATGAGGTGTGAATGTGTCATAGTGGATGAAAACAAGCGACCTAACCAATTGGTTTTGAAATCTTTGAATGGTATTGAGGAAATACACGTTGATGCTTTAACTATAATTAACATCTTTTTTGGTAGTTTCTGAAGCTTTGGATTATGGAGCCCAACTTGGCCACATATGTGAATATTACTTATTATATCCACCGGAAGAGAGCTAATCCCGTACAGTTTGGATTAGAATCGAATTAATCGATTATAAGGCATTGGTTCTAATTTGACAACAGATGTACGTTATGATGAACAGAAATGATGCATGAAATGATGCGGCAATAGGGAAAAACACAAGGAACGAGCTTGTTCTGAATTGTTTCAAGGAGCTTTAATCTGATATACATAATCCAATTATTCAAACAAAAATGTACGTAGAATATCGATGGTTCTCCTACTTTTTGTAAGCATTATAGATTTCTAGTATGAGACGTATCTCTCTGTCTCTCAACGACAACTCGTTTAAGATCCACCATAGATATCTCATGTCAAGGACGTTACTTTGATTGAGTGGGAGAAAAGACTAGAATATAAACCGAATAAGATAAAGAAAATAGCGACACCTTGTTTTTTGGAACAGTTGGAAGCAGGAAGCGAGGAGCAACTATGAACTGGCACTCAGACTTGTGCCCTACTTTAAACAAACAAAGACAAACTTTTGGACTTTTCCTAATTGATGTGATTTCAATTCGTTCATGCATTCAGATCTTATAATGTAGTTAGTACATGCATGTTTAAAATGTGGTAAACCTTTCTGTTATCTGGAAGGAACCATGAACGTGAGTTACGTACTTGACACCGAAGATATGTCTCGGCCTGCTCGCAATGCATGCCTGGGCTCTTCGAACTCAATATATAAGGCCCCCCTCTCCAATCCAACACAAATAGGCCTATGACCTTTATATATGTTGACCACCAAAGATGAGAGGCCCAATTTGCTCATTACGTGTAAGAGCAGTACTATGAGACCTTTTGCCTAAAATCCATTTTATGCCTTAATCTTACGTGGCTGGCGTGTTATATCACTAAATTAAATTTTAGAGAAATAAAAAAAAATTAAAACAGATAAGATTTTCAAAACAATTAATTTATGATATTAAGGTAAAAAATACTCAACTTATTACATCTTTTTTTCTTCATAAAACTCAGTTGACATCATTTCCTCTAAAAAAAGACCTAATAAGTTATAAAACTCATTTTTTTCTACCGATTTTGTCATTTTTTCATAATTTGAATTTTAACTGTCTCCTTTAAGAGAGAGCTGTGAAACAACTCTCTCTCTCTCTCTCTCTCTCTCTCTCTCTCTCTCTAACTGAATCAGACGGCAAGACTCACTGGGTGTTGTAGCCCTTACCTTCATGAAGCTAACCATAGATTGGTTGCTTCCTAATTCAATTAATATTTTTCGAGTCGAAGAATTTGATGTTCAAAGGTAATTTCGACGCTTTGTAGTTAGAATTGGAGGATGTTGTAGAAGAGAAAGTTGTTTGTTGTTTGATTTTGAGCAAAATAAGTCTCGGGTCGCCGGAAAATGGAATGACAAAATGGTCAAACAAATCGACAGTTATCCAAACAGCTACCCAAACAGCTACCCAGACAAATTCTTAGACAGCTACCCAGAAAGATACTTAAACAACTACCTAGACAACTACCTAGACAGCTACAACCATAAAATCATGGAAAAAAACTGATGTGATGGAGGAATATATTGAATAAAATACCCCACAATCAGATTTAACATTAATTTCTCATCATATATAATTTCTCAAGAAAAAATGCTCTCTTTAATTTGTATATATATGCATGTGAACCATGAAGAAGAAGAGATTAAGAGGGAAATAATCTGATTAATTGATTAAATTATGAAGTCAATTAAGTGAAATATACGGTAGTATAAGACGCCATTAATTCAAATGGAAATTAATTTTTGAGCCAAAGACAGCTCTCCAGACAGCTACTTAAACAGCTTCCTAGACATATACTTAAACAGTTACCCAGACAGTTATAACCATAAATCATGAAGAAGAAAAAATGATGTGATGGATGAATATATTGAATAAAAGACCCCATAATTAGATTTAACATTATTTTCTTATAATATATAATTTTTCAAGGAAAAATGCTCAATTTTAATTTGTATATATATGCATGTGAACCATGAAAAAGAAGAAATTAAAAGGGGGGAAATGACTAATTAATTAAATTATGGAGTCAATTAAGTAAAGTGTAAGATAGTATAGGACGTCATTAACTCAAATGAAATTGATTTTTGAGACAAATACAGCTCTTTAATCAGCTACTTAGACAATTATCAAAACAGATACTTAGACAACTACTCAAATAATTACTTAGACAACTATTCAGATAACTACCATGACAACTCGTAATCACCTGTTGCTGCTGCCGACTCAAACTTTAGCTCAATCGGCTTCTTCTTTGCCTCCAATTCGTCGTGCGGCGTCACTGGCAGGAGGATCTCGTACTGTCCGTGGCCGTGAGTAGAGTGGCTCTCCATGTGCGCGTTGACGGTGAGGTTGACGAGCAACTTCTGTTTTTTGCTGTAGCATATACTACAAAACTTTGCCACAAGAAATTAAGCTAGCCAGATGCATGATTGGTGATCACAAATAATTCGTCACTAATTCGTCTAATGTGTTGCAAATATTTCTTGGAGCTCGAGCCTTCTGGATCGATTTATGAGTAAACGCAAGTATACATGTGCTTCAAGCTCCTCCAACTGCTCCACAAAGTTAGAGTCATGGACATAAAACTCTCACAGAACCTCCTTAAATATCTCACAATTAATTCCATTCTTGATGCACAACTCCGCAATAGCTTTGCGGTGTTCTACCTCATCTTGTAATCTCTTGACCATCCGACTCTTGACTCATCTTGCAAATCCATGTTCTGGATTTGGTTGATCAAGGTTCTATGGAAGCTGACCGAACTCTGTACTTGAAACTGCTCAACAAGTGTACCCAGAGTGGCCAACTCAAACACGCCAGAATCGTCCATGCTTACATCCTCACTTCCAGTTTCAGAAGTGACGTTTCTATACACAACACCATGATCCACATGTACGTTAAATGAGCCAGTCTTGAAGATGCCCGCAAGGTGTTTGATGAAATTCCGCAGTCGGATTTGGTGACCTGGACGGTCTTGATTTCTGGCTATGCTCAACTTGATCGCCCTCATGAAGCTCTTGTTTTGTTTCCTCGGATGCTACGATGTGGATTGCAGCCTAACCAGTTCACCTTGTCTAGCTAGCTCAAGGCTTGGGGTGCTGTCCCCGATGAAAAACACGGCAGGCAGCTTCATGCATATTGCTTCAAGTATGGTTTAGATTCCAATGTCTATGTGGGTACTTCTCTAGTGGATATGTATGCCAGGTGTGGCCATATGGATGAATCACAAATGGTGTTTGACGCCCTGGATACCAAGAATGAGGTGTCCTGGAATGCTTTGATTGCAGGGAACGCCAGAAAGGGTCGAGGAGAGCGAGCTCTCAAGTTGTTCCCCGTGGATTTCGCTTTTGAATCTCGACTTGAGCAACTCCTCTCCAGACTCCATTTTCTTCTTGCACACACCTATAAAACAAGCCATGATCGCTGGCACTGCCACTAGTCCGATTACGCTGTGGAATGCGAAGAGAGAGAGAGAGAGATAAGAGTTGTGCAGAGAGAGAACCTTTAGGTGATTAGGGCCGTAAAATAGGGTGACATTTTTGTAAATAATTTAAATAACATGTCTGTTATTTATTCAGAAAACAGAATTGACATTTTTGGATTAAAAATTTACGGTGAATTTTTGAAGAGAAAATCTAAATTGGATATTTTTTTCATTTCTCAAATTTTTATTAGCAAACTACTCTTAAAGGACAAGATAGAGGTTTGCTATATACCTGTTCGGGTCTAAAATAAACAGTTTTTATTTTTATGGGTTTTGACATAGATTGGCTGATATCATCGGCTTGTGTAGGAAACAGTGACCTTTCTTAAGAAGGGAAAGATTCCTTAGCGATCTTGCCATCAAGTGTTAGATTTTGATTGAAAGATCTAAGAAGTAAGGATCCGGGCAATTAGAGGTCATTACGTGAGTCTAAGTGCAAGGAATCTCAAGATCACTACGACAAGTCACCATCGTTTCCTATATATTCAGAAAATCTTTACGTAATCGAGATCCCACGATCATACAACTTTTGCTCTCGGAAAAACAATCTTCTCTTCTCGAGAAATTCTAGCAACCGACGATTAAAAGATCTTCACCCGAATGAGCATGAGTATCCGGAGATTCAAGGACGCAACCCTGTGCTCTCAAACTCATCAATGAGATTGCTGTACTTCACATCGAAGGAGCTGTGGAGTATCGATTTCCGTGGCTCAGCTAGAGACACGAAGAAATAAAGCCCTACGCTTACTAGGCAAAACAAATCCATTGGACGAGGCTAATGCTCTCCCCTTCCCAAATAGCTTCTTAGAAGTCAAGTAGCGGCCTACGCTACGATCAACATTCTTCTGCCCCACGGTAGTGGCACGCCGACACATCTACACACGGTCGAGAAAAAGAGACAGTTTAAAGACTTCTTAGTACCCTGGGAATTTCTGAGCCAATTTTTTTGGCACGCCCAGTGGGATCATACTTTGTGTCTCTAAGTGACAATAGTGGACCCTTACCGAAGGGCATACCCGCAGTGTCGTAGACATCCTTAACCAACTTACTAGGAGCATACGTATGCTGAGTGTCGAGTACTCTCCGCAAACACAGTAGACTTAATACTTGGGACCGTACAAGTCCAACCAATGACGTTTACGTTCCTACCTGAGGACGAGATTAAGGGCATGACATACAAGAACTATCGCTCGTATGGCGCCAAGCGTGACCAACACCAGGCGGCCCAGTTCGATCTCATCAATCAACAACTAGCAAATCAAGCGGCTTTACTCGCTGAAAATGGCTAGAAGATGAAGGCTACCAATGCTGAGGTAGTCGCTCTGAGAGCCGAGTTTGCCAAAGGCTTGGAGGAGCAGGTGTCCCAGAAAGCTCAACTCGGAACCTTAGTGGAAGGGCAAGACATGATACATGTCGAGCTTTTTAATGCTGTCGAGGTCACACTAACGTAGCAGAAGAAGGACATGTTAGACATGTTCAAAAAGGCTGATAATGACATCGGGCAGCTCACCAAGTCCGTATTTGATTTCGTGAGAGCTCGAAGGCAGACCGACTCTTTCCCAGCCGCCTGGAAGGAGAAGATCGAGGCATTCATGGAGTAGTGAAACATCCATGTCGCCAAGCCTCATCAGCCATATGAAACCCCTTACCTGACGATTGGGGGGGAGGGGTGTAGGGTATCAATACCAACTACCAACTGGCAATGGCCCAGGAATTATAAGCCAATCAGCTTCCAGACTTTCAATGGGGATGGGAGTGAGAGTGCATCAACTCACTTGGCATCTTTCACATTGTAGTTAGGACCATGGGGGGAGGACCCACAGTTAAAATTGAGGGCTTTCAACTCTTCCTTGACTGGCTCAGCTATAAACTAGTACACTGGACTCGATCTGCAATCCGTAAAAGAGTAGGCTGACATGGAGAAGTTGCTCGTCGATCACTTTTGCACAACTTTGCCAAAAACTAGCATTAGCAAATTGGTCACCATGAACCAGGCGCCATCTGAGAGCCTAGTAGCTAGCTTTCTTGCATCGTTTCAGGTCAGAGTATACTTTGTGCAAAACTTCTTTGGCAAAGGACACCATCATTGACATAACGATCAATGGGCTAGAAGACCAATACCATCGTCTGTTCCTCAGCAACAAGCATCCTTTGCTGAACGAGTTCATTATCACTGTTATGAAGGCTTAGGACGCCATGAGAGAAAGGGACACCAGACGTAACTCTTTGAAGGTGACATATGCACCCAGATCATCTTACTTGGAGAGAAACAAGCCAACAACTATGGCTTATATTGAAGACTGAGGATGAGCATGTTCGCGCGGTTAAATTGACTTCCAAATTGGTGCTCAAGCCTTAGAAGCTCCAATAAAGAAAATTTCCAGTTTAGCTATCGACAATGGCTTTCACCAAGCCAGAGTTCGAGAAATACACATATGATGTCGACTTGGTTCATGAGATCCTAGACGAGTTGATCAGTTCGGGGGTAGCAAAGGTAGACTTTGAACCTCTCCCTAGCGTCGAGCAACTCAAAGGAAAAAAGTATTGTAAGTTCCACGACATGTGGAACCGCTCCACTAAGGATTGTGTCAAACTCAAAGATCAAATTTAGAAGTGGATCAACGAGAGCAAACTTGCTTTAGAGCTTTCGCCTAAGACAATCTCATTAGTTGATACTCAGCCGTTCCTCTATCTACAAATCAACATGGTGAAATACAGAGATTCCCAGCTAGGTGAGGGGGAGCAAAGGGTGAAAGGCGGACGAACAAGTTCAGGCGAGCCGATCCAGCAAAAACATCCAGGTCGTCGCGGCGATACACTTTTGACCAAAATCACATAAATGAAATCCTCGATGAGCTAATCATGGAGGATCTGATTAATTATAGACCTGTAAAGAGGCTTGAAGACTTGGCCTACATGGGGCCAAGTGATTATTTTTGCAGGTATCACAACAAGTTCGAACACACAACTTCTTTCTGCTTGGGTTTAAAGAACATTGTTCATAGCTTGTTAGATTACCGGGTGATTGACTTTGGCCAGGGAGAAGGACTAAGTCTGAATCTTACACTTTTGCCACCTTTCCACAAGAAGCTCATGAAGGTGGTGCCAGCAGTAAAAGGTGAGCTTCTTAAGAAACCGGAGCCTATGAGGAAGCCAAAGCAGGAGTTTACATTCGACGTTTCGCAAGTAGTAGAAATCTTAGACTATCTGATACAAGCGAAGATTGTTGAGGTACGCAACAGAGCTTCACCAGATCCAGCAAGTGTAGAAGGTCTCCCCTATTGCCATTTCCACCATGCCTGGACTCATACGACTGAAGAGTGTATCAGCTAAAAATTCAGGATTTAGCGGTGGATCGACGAAGGCGAGATAACGATTGAGTTGCAAGGTGATAATATGGCTTAAGACACCGATGCTAGCGATAGTTTTGTGATCGACATGATAAAACTACAGAGGCCCAATCTCATCAAAAGAAAACATATTGTAGACCTTCAAACTGAGGGAGATGCAGCTAAGGCAACACGACCAATACCCTCCACGAAGGGTAAAGAAAAAGTTGACCCAAATACAGAATCTCCAGTAGCACTGTGCTCTCGCTGCAAAGTCCATTGTGGATTGAAGATATCCTATGAGGAGCTGGTGAAGGTGATCAAGGTCGGCCCAGAATTGGTCTCTTCACTTGATCACTACTAGCCCAACAGTCCACGAGAGTTAAGAACAAAGGGACTCACATGCTTACAAGCGAATGGGAGCAGCAGAATGTTTCCTGAAACCAGTGGTAGCGGTAAAACTCAGGGACAAATAGGACTCACCAAGCCTTACATACCACTAGCATCGAGGAATATCAACAAAGAAAATGTCTAGTATATCAAGGAAAAAGGAAAAACAATAAAGGTCACTCTAAGCAGGCGCATAAATCTGCAGTGTTGGTTTGGACAAGCTAAGCTCCAAAGGATAAGAGTTTGTTTCGAATATCACGATCTCAACAATTCCACTCTGAAGGATGTGTATCCTATGCCAGTAGCAGACTTGCTGATGGATGCAATGGCTCGCCATGAGATGTTATCCTTCATGGATAGCACAACTGGGTATCATAAAATCCCAGTGGTCGAGGTCGATATACACAAGAAAACATTTCGGTGCCCAGGTTTTGTCGGTGTTTTTGAGTATGTGGACATGTCATTTGGACTCAAGAACGCTGGGGCCACCTACCAACAAGCCGTGAATATAATCTTCCATGACCTCATAGGAAAAATCATGGAGGTTCACATCTATTAGGGATGTTCACTGAAGTGATGCTGGAACATATTCCCCGTGATCATAACCAGGCGACAAATCAATTGGCTCAACTTGCTACATGGGTTAGTCTCTAGGATGGTATTCGCGAACGTATTCTGAAGGTCGAGCGACGCACGCTACCCTCTTTCAGAGCTAAACATGAGGATAATAACAAATGGTATGTGGCTACACTTGATCACATTGATGTGGATTGGCGACATCCCATTACCTCCAACCTCAAGGACCCAAATGTCCCCATTGACAAACGTATATGTTTCTTGGTTCCTAATTATATGTTAAGAAATAATGAGTTATACAAGCGAGGAGAAGAAGGGGTCCTCCTTCGATGTGTGTATGGCCGAGACACTAAGTGTCTAATGAGAGAAGTACACTTAGAGGCAACATGAGCACATCAAGCAGGTCCCAAGATGCGTTGGCTACTGTGGTGCCATGGTAATTACTGGCCTTCGATCCTTAAGTACTGTATCACCTTCGCCAAAGGCTGTACAGATTGTCATGCTCAACTGTCGCTGGCTTATCAATGTTGGTTGGAATGATGACTAGTGGATAAGGTGGGGTGGCAATGACTACCTCTTCTGGGGTACTTTCCGGGATGACTTCCGAATTACCCTCGAGTAGAGTTAAAATAGTTGAAGGCCCAGATCTCTGGAACGTCCAGAGAGAAAAAGTAAACAGGAGAGTTTGGGTAACGAAGAGAAGATATTCAGGTTCGAAGAAGCTAAACTTTAGTTACTTACCTCTGTTTCGCCAGGGGCATCCTGGAGTGGCGAGGATACACCCTTTGGCAGGCAGTCTATCGGGTGTTCATCATGCTCGTCGGTAATGTCTTTTTAAGTCCCAACACTAGGGCTATCTACTCTTTCCTTCTGGCAGGGAACAAGGGTAGCTGCTTCCTCAGGGATGGCCACCGTTTGATCCTTAGGAGGATAGAACTGGCCATGCCAGCTGAAACGAACGCCTTCAAAGTTGGAAGGTTCCTCTTGCTCGTCGCCAGTGTTGTCTCCATCTTGGGGAGCGATTTCTATCGCTTTGGAGGTTACTTCCTCATCTTTAACCGCGTTTGTGCCAACATCCTCCTTATGAGGCATACTATCCGAGTCACCAGCCTTAGGCTGAGTGTCCTCGTGGTCCATGGCTTACAGATGTGAAAACAAGTTTGGGAGAAAATGAATATTTATAATCTAAATGCATGGTGGAGTAGTGCTACTTTATGGGCAGGGTTGGTAGAAGGTCAAACTAGTGATCGTCGCGGTCGCCTACTCAGAAGAGGAAGTTTTTCTTCTTCCTCATGCGATGGCGAATAGACAGGAGACGTCTCAGGATTGCCAATTGGAATGGAATTTCCTCTCCATTGGTCAGCACAATGGGGTTGGTCGTGTTGATCACATTGGAGATTAATTTCATCAAATGTCCCAAATCCTCACCGCGTCATCTTGTCCGGGCGAGGGGAGAAAGTCGGTCGTTAAATTCTCAGGGAAGTGGCACTGGATGATTAGCTTGGTGGTGTCTGCTGGAAAACCGCCAAGTGAACAGAAAGTGACGAAGCTATCCTGGTAGGTCAGCGAGTTGTCATGTTGAAACCTCACAAGTGTCATTCCCAGGAGCACGTCATCCTTGAATGGCCACACATCCAGATGGAGGAATACTGGGAAGTAAACCAGCAACCAAAGGTCAACTATCTAAAGTGGACCAAGGAAGTCAAACTTCATTGGGTCCAGGGAGATTCATCTCAAACTGCGGTAGAGGCAAGTGAGGATTCATTGAGTGAGGCCTGTTTTAGTGCCTTCAAAGAGAGCCTTAGCGAGGGTGGTCCAGCTCTTGTTGACCTTGCTGGAGGTGGTGTAGAAAACATACTTTGACAACCAGTATTCAAGGAACGCGATACCCCCATGGGATGCATCGTCGTTTCAAAAGCCTTTAAGTCAGGCTAGGTAGGACCCAGGCCAGAGAGAGTTGGCTGTGTCCTTAGCAAAGTAAGCGTCCCCTTGCTTCCATGCTAGTTACGCGATAGGAACGCCACATATGGTTACCAAATCGAGCAGGGTGATGCTCATGTCTCCATAGGGGAAGCGAAAGCAATTAGAACTCGTGTCCCAGAAGCATATTGCGACAGCTAATGGTGCTCAATTACCTCCTTTGGGTTGGGAGAAACAAAGATCCAGGAAGTGAGAGATACCGGTCATTTCCCAGCGTTGATGGTCGATTTTCTTAAGATCAAGGTATCAAGACCTCTCATTTCGGGAGGTCGCTGGCCATTTACCAAGTTGGCAGAGGACGTCCTTATGATTCCACCCCGTTGGCGCTGCTGAGGCTCCTCAGAAAATCAAGGCGGAATGATGGTGGTCGGAGTGGAGAGCTTGGAAGAGGGCTGGGTTGATCGGCGTCTGAATGAAAGGACCCAATCAGCCTGTCGCATTATCAGATAGCTTCAGGGTAACGCTGGAGCCATGATGTTTTCTCTCTGTGGTGGATCGCACTGTGGTTGCAAGAGCCACGGTGGAATCCTACAAGATGTGGAGTTGTGGGTTTACTTGACAGTGAGGTGGCTTGGTGTTGATCGGGATAGTTGGACGGAGCAGAAAGTTAAAAGCTTCAAAATGAAGTTTACTCAATCTAAGAGACTGAAGGCAGAAAAGTGTTTAGGGAAATGATAATCTGACAAATCGTGTGTGCTTAAATAACGTTGCGTCATTAAAGGCGCAACTTTTCAAAAATGAAACAAGCTGAGGTGGCGTTGTGAACGAGAGTTACTGTTTGACCCCAGATGACGTGTCACAAATACAAACCTCTTCGATTGAACCTGGGCTTTATCTCGAGGCTTGAGGGGCAATGTTTGGTCCCAAAATAAACTGTCTTTATTTTTATGGGTTTTGACATAGATGGACCGATATCAGCGGCCAGCGCAGGAAACAGTGACCTTTCCCAAGAAAGGAAGGATTCCTTAGCGATTTTGCCATCAAGTCTTAGATTTTGATTGAAAGACCTAAGAAGTAAGGATCCGGGCAATTAGAGTCATTACGTGAGTCTAAGTGCAAGGAATCTCAGGATTACTACGACAAGTCACTATATTTTGCTATATATTGAGAAAATATTTACGTAATCGAGATTTGACGATCATACAACTTTTGCTCTCGGAAAAACAACATTCTCTTCTCCAGAAACCCTAGCAACCGGTGATCAAAAGATTTTCACCCAAATGAGCGTGAGTATCTGGAAATTTAAGGACGCACCCTTGTACTCTCAAACTCGTCAAGAAGATTGCTCTGCTTCACACTGAAGAATCTGTGGGGTATTAATTTCCGTGGCTCAGCTAGAGACACCAAAAAACAAAGTTTTAGGCCTACTAGACAAAAAGAATTCATCGGACGAGGTTGGCGCTCTCTTCGTCCGAAATCGCTTCTTAAAAGTCAGGTAGCGGTCTACACTACGATCAACATTCTTCTGCCTCATGACGGTGTCGCGTTGACGCACATCTACACACGATCGAGAAAAAGAGACAGTTTGAAGACATCTCAATACCGTGAGAATTTCTGAGCCAAACAACACTTATGGACAAAGAGATATTATTTAGATATTCAAGGACAAAAAAAATTAAGGTGGAGGACAAATTACGGAGGAATCGACGTGTCGACGTTATTTTTAAATTTATACCCTTTGTATATAAACAATTTTTTCTGAAGAAAAAAAACCTATATGGATCGAACAAAACCTTCTCTCTCCCGAGACCGAAAGGCAGTAGCAGCTCGCCTTGGTCATGATCTGTAGCGCACCGCCATACTCCTTGCTCGCCGCCGCACCGCGCCTCCGCCGTCACCCTTGTGCCTCAGCTTGCGGACGCACCCTATACCGTGCCTCGGTTCGCGCGCAGCCGCGAGCGACGTTGCCTTCAAGCCCGCCTCCGCCACACCGCTCCTCCGTCTCCCCTCGGCTCACGCCGCCTCCGCGTCGTCCCACAGCACGCGCCGCATACTCCATCGCCTCGGCTCGCGTCTAGAAGTAGCAGACGCGGTTTCCACCACCGCTCCTCACGCAGGCTTCGCTTGCCTTCGCCACGTTACCTCACCATCGCAGCTTCATCTCAATTCCGCATCTCGCGTCACCCTGCACGGCGTTGACAACCGCGCCTCCCTTGCCGTCACGTCAGCTCAAAGGTTTGCGCACTGCTACTACTGTTTCAACCAGCAGATTTCTGCTACTAAGTTGTAATTTATTGAAATCTGCTACTAAGTTTGAAGTTTTTTTGAAATCTGATACTAATTCCTTGAAATCTGCTACCTGTGTTTTTTGATTGAGTTGTTTGTCAAACTTGTGTAGGCTGGGAAATGTATATTATTGCGAGTTAAATGTTTGATTTGTGTGGGTTGTTGGGAATGCCGTTTGTAAAATAGCTTCTCTTGTTCAGTAGCGGTACATCAAATGTCATTTTTGTGTTTTTGTGTCTGTGGTTGCTGTAGTCTTGTTCAGTAGCAGTAGAATTTTGATTGCATGTTGAAATATTTTAGCTACAATGGGGCTTGAATAATTTAGTACTGAGTTTTTTGTCGATTTAAATGTTGTATTTGACTGAATGATTTTGAAAAGATGCTTGTGTAAGTAGTGCGCTTTTCAAATGATGAATGAGGTTCTGCCCATCTTCACCATGTTGAAATTAAAATGCAAATACGGTGATGGGCTTGCATACTACCCCTGTGCAAGTTGTAGTATAGCAATTGCTTGCTTCAGTATAATGTCGTTATTGCGACTTGTGGCAATTGCTTGCTTCAGTATAGAATTTATTTATTTTGTATTGTAGTAGCAGTGAAAGTCACCTTCCACGTCTGCCTTCCGCTGCCGCCTCGCGACCTCACCGTGGTTGCCTCACATTCGTCCGTCGCCGCATCTCGACCTCACCTTCTTCGACCACCGCACCCTCGAAGCCACGCCGATATGGTTGTTGTCGTTCTCAAAACACATCAGCACAATCATGGTCTCCATCACTCACCACCGCTGTCGTGAGCCTGTGCTCGCCGACCTCGCAACAATAATGTTGCCATCAGGTGCTCTTTATTCGCCTATGCTCAGATCTAGTATATATACGGGAATCAAGTTGTCGCTACTGTGTGTACTCAACTGTTGTCCAGAGAAGAAAAAATATATGAAAGAAGCTAAAAGGTGTAAGCCTGTAAGGTTTTGTCCAGGTCCATCTATAGTCGTCATGTTATGCCTCTCAGCAAATGTTCCTTTTGATTTTGGTTGACCACGTTGGAAGACCGAGAAGTCTTTTGTTGAAATCACATGCTACTGCTTTTGTTTGTTTTATATAGTTTTTGGTATGATGTTTTATTTCCAGCAATTAAGCTTAGCATTAGAAGTTTTGAAGATATGTTATACAAAGGATTGATACTGAACTAGATATCTACATTTTTGAGTTTTGTTTTTAAGTAACATCTTTGAGTGTTTAGTAGTAGTGTTATTCACGAGCCATGATGAAAAGTTTAGAGTGGCAGTGTTATTCTAGCTGCATTTTTCAGTTTAGTTATTGTGCATTTAAGGTAATATCGTGTGTTTTTTTAAAACTGTTTCTGTGTAATTTTTGTCTTGTTAGTGCAATTACATTTTTCTGACTATTGCTACTTGTTTTTCCAACTGCCACCGTGTGTTTTTTCAAACTGCTACTGTGATTTTCGAACTGTTGTTACTAAATCGTTTCGTCCAACGGCTACTAATTGTTAGTCGAGATGTTATTAAATTATTTGTCGAGCTGCTAATAAAATTTGTCCACCTGCTACTGAATTATTCATGAAGTACCATTGAATCGATCGTCTAAGTGCTTAATGTGACTGGAGGAGGTTTTGAATGTTTACTGAGGGTTTGTGTTTATTGCTTGTTATGAAGACGTACTACTAAATTTTGTGAACTGTGTCAATGATGTTTCTGTGCAGTTTGGCGATTCTTTTATTCAATTTTTGGAGTTGTTGCTATTGCATCATTTTGATCATTTTTGTTAGTACTGCTACTGCATCATATTGTTGCTACGATGTTTTTCAAATTGTTACTGTGTTTTTCTAACTACTGTTGTTAAATTGTTCGTCTAACTGCTACCAAATTGTTAGTGGAGCTACTACCATCATGTTCGTTGAGTTGCTACTAAATCATTCTTCAAGTGTTACTAGGTTCGTCAAGCTGCTACTAAACCGTTAGTTGAACTGATACTCAATCGTTTATTAAGCTGACTGAAGTTTTGTCAATCTACAACTACATCTTATTGTATATATATCAAAGCTTATATTGAACTTTTAACACTAGTATTAAGTGCAATAGCACTCCCCGAAAATGTAGTAGCACTCATTAAGTAGCAGTCCTCGAAAATATAGTAGTAGTTCCCGAATCCAAAATGCAATAACAATCCTCAAACCAGTAGCAATCCCTGAAAATGCACATGAGACTACAACAATAGTAGATGTTCAAAAATGTAGAACCTTGAAAAATATAATAGCATTATCAATAAAGATTCAATACCAATTTAAACACAAATTTAATAGTAATTTCGATACAAATTTGTTAAATTCACTAAAGGTTCTCGATACAAATTGAATAACAATATCAATACAAACTTAGCAACAATTTTGATACACATTCTAATACAATTCAACCTTGAAATAATAGTAGCAGTTTCAAAAATGTAATAGTAGTCCTCGAACAAAAAAATGCAGTAACAGTCTCAAAAACGCAGTAGCAATTCTCGAATCGAAAATGTAGTAGTAGTCCTAAAAATGCAGTAGCAGTCCTCGAATCGAAAAATGCAGTAGCAGTCCCAAAAACGCAGTTCTCGAACAAAAAATGTAGTAGCAATTTCCAAACTGAAATGCACTAACTCTTCTAAAAAATGCAGTAGCAATTCTTGAGATTTAGCAAAAAAAATTGAAATAGTAGCATCAATAATTTTAAGTTGAGACACAACACCTTTAGACTACACCTGTTATAAAACCATATAATTGCCTTTTACAAGAAAAAAAAACACAAAATTTGCAGAAAGGTGAATTAGCAGCGGTTTAACTATACTGCTACTACTGCAGTAGCAGTACCTTTACAGTGTAGTAGCATTGTACCAGTACCTTGATGTTCTAGCAACACCTTCACAAAATTGTGTCTCACCATCTTTAAATGGATCTACAACATTACAATTCACAACCACTAATACACTGATACCGAGAAATTCAAAACAATGATACTGAAAAAATAACCGAAAAAAACAAAAGTGCTATTGAAAAACTCAAAAAGCGAGAATAACTTTCTAAACTTTTTATGTGATATCGGATTTGACAGTGAACTAAATCAACACAGTATAGTAGAGCAGTGAACCAAATCAACACAATAGCATATCACAAGTTCATAACAACACAACTGTAACATAGCACAATTTCTTATAAAAATCAACAAAAGTGACACTAAGCCAAATCTAATCCAATCACATACCAGATCCAAATAACAAATAAAGGTCTCCATGTTAAAATTAAACCTATGTCTGGTGTTATTATGCTAAAAGGAAAACACAATACCAGTACCACAATTTTAAAGCAAAACAAGCAGTAGCAATGTCGGGAGGACACTACGGTGCCAAAATTAGGATTGTGGAGGTTGAGCGAGCGCATCTAGTGCGAGTCGTGGAGGCCTTGATGGTGATGAGTCGGCGGCGTTGTCAAGAGCTGCGAGTCTCGCCTGAGGTGTGGCTGCTACTAAATTACCGAGTGCTCTCGAAGTGGTGAGATGCATAGGTCGAGGACACTCGACGAAGGCTCGACGACGCACGGTAAATGCTTGACGACGCATGACAGATGCTCAACGGCGTATGAAAGACCTCGACGACGCATGGCGGATGCTCAGAATCTTATATGCTCTCGGTGGAGAATAGACTTCGCTCGACGGAGTTTGAGGACGAACGATGGGTGTTGAGGCAGAGGATATTGGGAAGTGGCTGTGGCGAGGCGTGACTTGGAGACAGTGTTGCACCGACGGTGAGGCGCGACGTGACGCGACGATGGTTTGACCACTGTTACTGAGGTCAAAGACGCGTGTGTGCGAGGAGGAGAAGAGATGTTGTTCGTGGTCGACGCAGAGATTCAATCGAGGAGGCGGGGGAGTCTGCGAGGGACCTAGGGAGGAGCGGCGATAAGGAGCTCGATGGCACGGCGGCGAAATGTTGAATCACGATGCTACTGCATTTCGATCAAGAGAGAAAAGAAATAAAATGAAATTTTTCTGGTTAAGTTTTATCAATTATATACAGGGATAGAAATATCTTTATGAGGCGTAACAGGTTGGGCTACTGATACTACATTTTGGGCTGTAAGCCCGTATTCTTAGTTGTCTAAATTTTTTGTTGGTTGAATTTTTTACATTAATGATACTATCCTTGTCCTTGTGTTTTTTTTTTTAAATTTCTATTAAGTCCACGTACATAATACAATCATTGCCATATTATCTAATATAAATTTTATTATCCAAATAATTGAATTTTATTTAAAGAAATATATCAATTAGGATTCTTCTTCTTCGCAACAAACAAATTTAATGCTATGAACCCTAAATATTTGTCACTCCTTTCTCCAGAAATATATCACTTTCCCTTCCTGTTCGTGAAATTCATCATAAAATTCATAGGGATTTTCATATGGCTTTCGATTTGGATCGATTAGCTATTCTCATATATATGATTATAGAGGTCATCGATCTAGACATCATTGGGCAACTGTGTACTATTTCTAATTGTAGTTCAGATACATTGGATGAGAGCAAATAATTCACAGCTTAACTTGCACACTAATTACTTCATTTTCCAGATTGAGATATCATAAACTATGCTAGCTTTGAGATTAATCAATATTTTTTTTAACTCGGATAAGTTTTTATCAAATTAGAAAGGAACTAAGATCAACTGAAACCATTATAAAATAAATAAATAAACAAATAAATAAAAAACAATCGATCATTTGTTCATTTATATATATAAATGCAGATTATATCCATGAACGATCTAAGGGGGATGCGCGTAGTCAAATATTGGAAGTCCTTGATCTCTGATTGCTATCTTTCTGAATATAATTTGATAGCTAAACATCTAGGATTGGATAAAAAAAAGTAAGAAATAAATAACTTATTATTTGATAAATTAACTTATTTAAAGTGAAAAATATGGTGATGTGGAATGCGACATCATATTATGGCTTCCAATCTTAGGTCTTCCGGGATTCTCCAAATTATTTTCGTTTCGTGTAATGACATTTTTGGGAGTTTTTTGACTCTTTTCCTTTTCTTATTAATAGATGGTGAAGAACAAACGAATGTTATCGTTGAAGTCAAATATTTTGTTTTAATTTTTTTTGAGGGATCGATCAAATTCACTGTTGGAAAAAGTTTATAATAATAGAGGATTTCACCGGAATACCCGGTGCGATAAAGAGAAACCCTATGGTACCACTATACTTAGAAAAAAGGTGTTGAACAAGTACCTAGACTAGCAAACCACAGTATCATGAAGTAACTGTCAAACTTGAGGTGCATCACTCCTTAACTAGCCAGGAACCCTCTTTATTGCGATGCGTGGTAATGAAGCTCTTCCACATGCATATCCACTGGAAGCAGGATCGTCAACTTCTTTGGAGAGACCTTCTTCAGTTACCCCGAGCGAGGGCCAAGGCTGGATCTACCCCTCTTGTTTCTAGGACGTCGTGCGCTATTACCCACACCTACAACATCTTCCGGGACGTTGACCACCATATCTCGGTGAAGCTCATGAAGTGGGACGGTGGAACCTCCACCAGACCCTTGATCCCCAGCTGTTACAGTAACATCACCTCTAGACATGACGGGTAACACATGCTGCCTCATTGGTAATGCCAACATGTGTGGTGAAGTGAGACGGTGGAACATCATAGACGAACTTATATACTTTTCCTGCTCAATAAGTACCTCAGCAGCTGGTTCAGAAACCTATAAAACAACATCAGGATTGGAAACAAACACCTCCGGTTGATGGATTGTCACCCCCTGTGGTTAAGGAGCCAACATCCCCTTCGAAGGAAAATTAGGTGGCATAACTGGCTTTAGACTCATCATACCACCCCAAATCAACTGAGACGCCCCAGGAACTAGCCCCTCATTCCACCTTAGCCCAGAAGAGGCCACATGCCTTTTCGGACCTGATTGGCTGCCAACCCGACTCGGAAAACCCCCATCCGCCGAAGACAAATTCTTTGCCGACCTCGGACATCCCCCATTACCATGTTTGAATGCACCAAAAAAATCTTTCAAGCGTTCATACTCCATAACAACATCCATACTATAGGTGCTTGAAATGTGAAAGGTTGTGCTTACCACCAACGGATGGCGAAAGTCCACATTGATCCGAAGCTTAATCTATGCCTGATGGTTCAAAAATAGGTGATCATGCTCCTTGTAACCGCCTAGAGCATCATCCATCAGCTTCAACCATTTTAGCTGCAATACCTCAGAAGCAAAATGGCCTGTAAACCGGACGAACAAAAGCCTACGCAGTGCCCTTGGCCTCCAAAATAGAGAGAGGGTCGGCCATCCATCAAAACATTCCACAACCACGATAATTGCGTGGTGGTACCATGGGCCATGTGTGGCCACCTTACTACCATTGACTTCCGATTGAAACTTGCAAACAAAGCGATCCTCAACGATCATTTCAAACCTAATGTTGCCGGATCCGGAGACACCAAAGACTAATCATACGCATCTCGAACCCTTGAATATTTTGTTTTAATAGTAACAATAAAATCGGATATGTGTCATTCCATGTCACTAAACATTATTTTATATTTAATTTTAGATAATATAACTTATGGTACCGTAATATTGTAACACCAATTTTACCCGTCATCATATTATAAAATAATTAAAATCTTATCCTAATAAATTGAAAGTTAAAATAAGCTAGATTAGGAACCCTATCTATCGATCCATCTGGGTTTAACTCTCCTCATGAACTCTAAAAATTGATTTGGCCGGGTTTGATTTCTTCTCTAACTCTATATGCCAAAGGCTCGTCGTTTTCTATGCTTAAGTGGCTGTCATTCTGAATAAAAAGAATTATGCTCATGAGTCATGAGGAGAGTTAAACTTGATTATCAGCCTAGTAGCCACATGTAGAAGAGGTCGATTTTCCACAGAATTTTGTTATCATACACTACTGGAGGAGGAAATCGGGGCGACGTAGAAAGGTGGTCGCCTCGTCTCAATTTTACGTCGCCTCGATTTCTTGTGACCAAAACGACGTCGCCTCGTCTTGTCGCTTCAGATTCATCACGCCACCATTGGGGCGACGTAGATACAATCTACGTCGCTTAGTTTCATTTCACGTGACGTAAATAATGTTACGTCGCTTCAATTGAAGCGACGTAGATTGATAACGTCGTTTGAACTGAGGCGACGTAGATTGATCAATCTACGTCGCTCAATTTTATTTTTTTTTAATTTATTTTTCTTTTTTTAATCCATTGAGGCGACGTACATTGATCAATATACGTCGCCTCAATTTAATTAATATTTATTTGATTTTATTTTTTAATAAATGAGGCGACGTACATTGATCAATATACGTCGCCTAAATTTATTTATTTTTTATTTTTTTATATTTTTTAATAAATGAGGCGACGTATATGGATCAATATACGTCGCCTCAATTTATTTCATATTTATTTGATTTTATTTTTTAATAATGAGGCGACGTATATTGATCAATATACGTCGCCTCATTTATTTAATATTTATTTATTTTTTATTTAGAAATAAATGAGGCGACGTATATTGATCAATGTACGTCGCCTCATTTATTTCTAAATAAAAAATAAATAAATATTAAATAAATTTAGGCGACGTATATTGATCAATATACGTCGTCTCATTTATTAAAAATTTTAATTTTTTTTATTTTTGTAATAAATGAGGCGACGTATATAGATCAATGTATGTCGCCTCAACGTATTTAATATTTATTTATTATTCATTTAGAAATAAATGAGGCGACGTAGAATGTTTTATCTACGTCGCCTCATTTATTAAAAAATAAAAAAAAATAAAAATTAAACATTATTGTACCAAGTCACGACCTATCGCAATTTACAAACACAAAAACGCATTCAAATTGCAGATACGCATTCAACCAAAAAAACGCATTCAATCACAAATCAAAACGTTAAAAGTTTATACAAATCAAGTTAACACAAATCAAGTTTATACAAATCCTATATACAGTTTACGAGCCGGGAGGTGGTGGAGGAGCTTGCGGTTGTTGATTCGCAGCCTGGAATGATCGCATCATGGCCTCCATTTCTTGCATCCTTTGGGCGATCGCACTCGCTTCCGCTATAGCCTTCTGTGCCACCTCGCTCGATCTGCGCGCCGCCTCTTTGGCTTCATCGATCTCCTTTTGCATTTGAATTTGGCGTTCCTGGTTTACCCGGGCCCCTCCTCTCGGTTTGGGGTCGCGTGTGAGAGCGCGCCCCACCCCTGTAACGTCGAACAAGAACAAATATTAGTAAACTATATCGTAAACCAAAATGAAGCAAAACGTAAATCGAGATATGCATCGACGGAATCGTTTTGGAGATTTATTACCTCTTATAGAGGTCCCGTGCCTTGAACCCACCTCTTCCTCTATGATATTTATTTGTGTATCAAGAGGAAGAGGCTGGAGTTGGGAAACCTCTTCGCCGTCAACTGGGCCCGCATCACTATCTTGTTGCGACAAGACTTCATCGAGTCGACGCTTCACTGCCGCCTGCTCAATTAAAATAGATAAAATAAATAATATTACAATTTAGTAGACAAAAATAATTGAAATAACGTAACGCGAACCTATTTGAGCTTACCACTTTCTCAGCCGCATTCCTCTCCGGCTGGTATACGTTAATCCACGTCTGGACGGCAGGCGCTGGATGACCCTCCTTCTCCAACACCTCGCTTCGGTACGAGAGGGCGAGGGATCCCGAATGGTGGTTGAGCTGCTGCTCCTTGTTCTTGTTTCGGTTCCCTCGGTTCCGTTCGCACAATCGCTGTCACACACACACAAAAATCATTTTAAAATAAGAACAGATAAACATGCATATTGTTCGAATGTTGGCTACCAAAACTGTAGGTTCGTTTATGAAACTCACCAAGTAAGCAGGGTCTTCGAAGTGGGCTTTTAACCACGCCCATTGGTCTGCCCTCCCGAGAAACTCGGCCGGAGTCTCCTGGCTGACGTGGAGATAATGTTGATGGCAATCGTACTTCCAATCCTTATAGATTGTTTGCGCCGTCCTATCAATGAAGTTCCACATCTCCACATCAGTCGCCGGGATGTCGTAGTTCGTCTAGCACAACACATTTAAATTCCGTTATGTAAAAATTATATTTACATTTACTACAAGTATGTAAGTAAGCTCGGAGTCCAGCAAGTATACCTCAAGACTCCGGCCGACGATATCGCGATGCAAATCGCTAAGTCCCAAGAAGCTAGATGCAAGCATTGGAACTTTTCTGCGGATGATGCTACCGATGTCTCGGCACATAAGACTCCGCATTTCCCTCGTCGCCGGCCCCGCATGCCTCGTAGAGTAAGCGACTTGTAGTCGCCTATTGTTGTTCATCCGGACGAGGTACTCCGTCTTCGTCCCGACAACGACTCCGCGCTGTTCCGTCGTCGGGTCTCCGGTTGCCATGTCGACCATGTCGGGGAGTTTGGTCTTCTTGCACCGGATGCTGAGGGCGGGAGGGTGCTGTGACGCCGTAGTGGCGTCGCTGCTGTCATCCGGTCCTTGCGGAATCGCATCCTCAAGTGGAGGGGCGGGCGTTAACTGCGGAGCTTCTGCAATCGACGAGGTCGCCGATTGTCCCGTGGGGCAACCAGACCCGGAAGCCCCATCTCGGCTGAATGCTCGCCACCCCGCCTCCGCCGCCTCCGCAGCTGCCGCCGCTTCCGCTTCACGACGCTGCATCAACGCTTTCCTCCTCTTGTATGCAGTATCTCCGGGAGCCATTCTTTTATTACTAAACAGTTATTTTTAATTAGATGTTAAAACTAAACTATTCTGTTTGGAATTCAATAGAGTAAACCAGAAGATGATCTTCATATATAGAACTAATTTCACAGGTAAACCAGAAGATGATCTTCATATATAAAACAGATTAGCTACATACGTTTAATGGTTCGATAAGAAACATACTAAACACCTTCAAACATCGGCTCTGTTGTTTTCACAAGCCTTAGAGTGAGAACACACAAATGTACATCAATATACATTACACATGTGAAACTAAAATCTACAAATGACTATTTATTTAACTAACATTCTTTTATACATGCAGGAAATATTGAACTGTCAAGTACTAGTAACACATGCTCTTTCATCAATCCTAATATCCCAGAAATAACTACTAACAAACAAAAGTAAGAATCAGTATAAAACACAAACCCTTAATCATTATGCATATGTTTTCATATAACCAAACTGGCGTTTAATCATTATCACAAAACACATTAGACTTCATCATCATCACAAAACACAATACTTACATGAAAACATATTGAAAACACATTCGGAATCATTATCACAATACACATTCGGCACAGTATAAAACACAAAGCTCCGTACCTTCTCGAGTTGCCTCAAATCGTTTGCTTTAGCTACACGGAGTTGGCTCGGATTCGGTTGCTTTAGCTACACAGATTTCGCCAATTCTTACATGAAAACAACAAAAAAAAACAAATTAGCTACAATTAGGCGAATGTGATTGAAAACAGATTGGATGTAAATTCA
Organism: Geum urbanum; assembly: GCA_946800695.1. Classification (NCBI taxonomy): domain Eukaryota; kingdom Viridiplantae; phylum Streptophyta; class Magnoliopsida; order Rosales; family Rosaceae; genus Geum; species Geum urbanum. The sequence goes on from OX327002.1 coordinate 62,769,657, forward strand.
ACATCCTACTTGCATTCTTTTTGGGATTCAATAGAGTAAACCAGAAGATGATCTTCATATATAGAACAATTTCACAAATTCAGGATCTAGTTACTATATTCATCCACAAATTCAATTCAGGATCTAGATAATGCTCACTAATCACAATGTCAAGGAACTAGTACTATATTCATCCAATAAACATATCCACAACTAATCAGTTTCCTCTAAATTCATTATCAAACCAAGTGCACAAGGTGAGAAATACAACAGATTCCATATATCATGAACTTTTGTTACATTTTATCAAGACATTTCATTGAACATGGCGGCATGGCACTTCTCCTTAAGTCATTGTAACAATGAGCCACTGTTGCTGTGTTGGCGAAACCAAACCAGGTTCACAATCATGAGACACACATGCTGTAAATATGAGAGATTTTTTCTTAATAGATTCCAGCAACCTAATAGATTATGACTATTATGGTGGATCCATTTGGGTAACTTGAGGTCATTACGTTCACAATAGTATCTAATCAACCTGAAATCCATATATAAAACAAAAATCAGAAAAGAAAAAACCCACATGTTCATCAGAATCCAACTCACATTTCTAAACAAATAAATCCAAATCTAGAACAGAACATGAACTGAAGTAAAGAAACAGAAACAGAGATGAAAGCTCACTTTCCCCAAAACTATGTTCTGAAGAACATAGAAACTCAAACCATTGTATCTTCTAAAGCAAAACAGCGAGAGATTACGATGATAGATGAAGCGATCACAAAAGTGAGATAGATAAATAGAGATTACTGTCAAATTAACACCAATTCTTCACCAAATATTTAAAGACAAGACAGTTTCAAAACTCTTTTGTCTTGTCAGTGAGGCAAGCAAAAGACTAAGTCCGAGTCTGACCTTCACTTTTGTTCAGACCCTTTCAACAACAGTTGAAACCCACTTCATCTCAAATGTCGCCGGCTCTCCAATAAGGGATTGTTCATTTTCAAAGCAAATTCAATTCCAATATTACAAACATACTAGACTGCAAATCAAAAGCATTTACTAATTCGATACATCAGTTTTAATTTCTTGCATATTAAAGAGAGAAACAAGTTTGATTAACTTGTAAAACCTATTCTGACAAAATCACAGTAAAATCAGGATTTGTTCCTTTCATTTTCATACACGTTGCGTATGAAATGACTCATTAGGTTTGAGTAGATCATTGCTTTCATGAAACAGTGCTTGGAAGGAGTCTTGAGAATTCTATTTCGAATAAGAAAGATTCATAAATCCTGTGAAGTCTAACAACATGCAATTCTACATTGATACATACATATCTTTAATTTTGTTCTCTTGCGAAAAGAAAGAAGAAGTATTGATTCTCTGTAAGAACTATTCTGTTTTATATAAGGTATTAGCTCTATCCGATTTCCCACAAACATATATCTTATCATTCCTATATAAAGTACCAACTCCCCAAACATCATCCTAAATTCCTAATTACCTTATAATAGAAGATTTCCCTGATGAGAGAGTTGAAGATTTCCCTGAAGATTTCCCAAAAAATCGAAAACGTTGAATGAAGATGATGCCTACCGAGGGGAAGATCGAAGATGATTGGAGAGAGTTGAAGATGGAGGGGATTAGGTTAAGAAGAAGAAGTTTAGGGCTGTTTGGGGGTTAGGGATTTGGGGGCGACGGCGCGAGGAAGAAGAAGAAGTGAGAACAAGAAAGCAATCTGTGATTCTGGGAATATAAAGGAAACGAGGCGACGTAGATTGCATTCTACGTCGCTTCGTTTCATTTCATTAATCTACGCGACGTACATTGCAATCTACGTCGCTTCATAATTTGTAATTTGTAATTTTTTTAATAAACGCGGCGACATAAGAATCAATATACGTCGCTTGGATTAGTTTTTTAATTTTATTTTTTTGAATTAATGAGGCGACGTAGATTGCTCAATATACGTCGCTTCCTTCTATTTAATTGTTTTTTTTTGGTTTTTTTTTGAATAAATGAGGCGACGTAGATTGATAATCTACGTCGCTTCCTTCTATTTAATTTAGAATTTTGTTTTTTTGAATAAATGTTCAGGCGACGTAGATTGAGCAAGACGATTTGGGGTTTTGGGAAGCACCAATATGTACCAATATGTACGTACCTATACATGGTCTATGGACATGGTTTCGGGGTTGAAGAGGTTTCGGGGTGGTCCGATTGAAGTAGACGGCGAGGCGACGTATATTTATCAATATACGTCGCTTAGATTTTATTTTTAATTTTGTTGTTTTTTTGAATAAATGAGGCGACGTATATTTATCAATATACGTCGCTTGGATTTAATTTTTAATTTTGTTTTTTTGAATAAATGAGGCGACGTAGATTGATCAATCTACGTCGCTTAATTGTATTTAATTTTTTATTTTGTTGTTTTTATGAATAAATGAGGCGACGTAGATTGATCAATATACGTCGCTTCCTTCTATTTAATTGTTTATTTTGGTTTTTTTTTTAATAAATGAAGTTTATAATTATAAAGTTAGTAATATTTGATCGTATACATACATTATGCTTTAAAGAAAATACGAATTTAGGTTTCAAGAATGTAATAATATTAGTTTAGTCCTCCTCTTCGTCCTCCTCCTCTTCCTCGTCCTCCTCGTCCTCGTCCTCGTCTTCGTCCTCGTCTTCGTCCTCGTCCTCGTCCTCGTCCTCGTCCTCGTCCTCGTCTCCTTCTTCGTCCAAAAGTAGTTGAAAATCTGGGTAAAATTGTATCACCGTGGGAGTGTCCTCTTGGTAAGGCTCGAAGATATGATCTCCTGTACGCGATATGTTTTCATCTATGGCCAGAACTTCGGCGCTGTAGACATTGCGGTGCGACATTTCTTGTACTACCTTCCAAGTACCACCAGCCTTTGGATCGTCTATGTAGAATACCTGTTTTGCTTTGGTTGCAATTATGAAGGGTGAATCCTCATAGTAACTCTTGTTTGTATTCACTGATATCAGTCCATGATCTTTTATAAGGGTCTCAAGATCTTCAGGGTCCTCGGAGTTGTGCCATGTGCACTTAAACAACACCACTGGCATACGGCCTGCATATAATACTTCGACCACGTAGTTAACATGGCCGTAGAACTTGGATGAACCCATGTCTATCATGACACCGCTGTTTTGAGTCACGGTTCTTTGATCTCTATCAAACGATGTGAACTTGACACCGTTCACATAACACGACATATAAACCCGACATTGCTGAGGTCCTTGAGCTAATGACTTTATTCCTGCAACCAAGCTCGGGTCCGACTTTTTTTCTTTAAGGGACACCTGAGAGATAAGTGTTAAGAGGAGTTAAAGATAAGTGTTATAAACCCTCAAAGAACCTTACAAGAATTAATAGGCATATGTACCCATGTTAAGAACCATCGAAGAAAACTCCTCCTCCGCTGCCGCTCGTCGAAATCTTCACCATTTTTAGCCTCGAACCTTCTGAGATGTTCTTCTAGGTAAGGTTTGACTTCGTCTGTTTCCACCAAGACTTGCCAGTGAGCCTCAGCAGTCTCTGACTTAGTCAACCTGAACTGGCGACGAGTCTCGATAATATCTGGTCTTACTAAGAGTGAAACACAGCTGACATTCCACCAAGATATGGAAGTGTCGATATCTTCGTTGTCCATCCGTCTGAGATAAGCCTTACAATACGTCACCGACTCATGTACGAGGTACTGTTCAGCAATACTACCTTCCGGGTAACGTGTATTCCTCATTGACTTTTTATATTTTCCTAATTGCCTGCAAAAACACCACTCAAGATTAGTACAATATTTTCCTAATTGCCGACATATTACACAAGATTAGTACAATAATATTAGTACAAACATATTTTCCTAATATTAGCGAGGCTTCAAAAAATTTTACCTTTCAATTGGATACATCCATGTATAGTGGACTGGACCTGTAAGGAATACTTGTTCGGGCAGATGAACCATGAGATGAACCATAGATGTAAAAAAATGTGGAGGAAATATGAGCTCAAAATTACAGAGAATCATCACTATCTCAGTTTCCATGTCACGCACAACCTCCTTCTTAAGCTCCCTACTGCATAGTTGACGAAACCAATTTGACAGTGCTATCAATGGCTTGACAACGTTTTCTGGCAGGAACCCTCTTATAACCACAGGAAGAAGACGTTGAAGCAAGACATGGCAATCATGCGTCTTCAATCCATAAAACTGTGACTGGGAACTTATTTTCACCTTACTTCTCAAACTACCTGCATAACCAAGAGGATACTTAACATCCCTGAACCACTGGAACACATCTTCTAGATCATCCTTTTTAACTAAAAAAGGTGCATGAGGAACTTTCCCCGTAGCCAAGTCACCCGCTCTTTGCCACTGGTTTTTTCGCACATTCCTCTTCTTCAAAGCAGCGCGAGCTTTTGGACCATCCTTAGACTTCGATTCAATCGAAAAAATGGTTCCAAGGATGTTGTCACACACATTTTTTTCAATGTGCATGACATCTAGGCAATGTCTGATCTTCAATGATGACCAATACGGCAGCTTCCAAAATATGCTTTCGTGAGTCCAACACTGTCTGTTATTCGGATTGTACGGCACCTTCAAGTCTTCATGTTGGCTAAGAATAGGGTAAACGTTTGACCTAACGTCCTCCAAAATTTCATCTCCACTCTTACGATAGGGTCTTCCGCCAAACTCCTCCTTCCCGTTAAATGCCTTGCTCAATCTCCAAGGGTGATCCTGGTGGAGCCATTTTCGATGACCTTCATAAACTATCCTCCCACATATATGCTCTGAAGTTAGCTCATCTAGACAGATTGGACATGCCTTGTACCCTTTCACGGTTGACCCCGCAAGCATCCCTAAACCTGGAAAGTCGCTAATAGTCCACATTACCGCTGCCTTCATCAAGAATACCTCATTGTCTACTCGATCAAAAGTATGGACTCCAACGACCCATAAATGTATTAGCTCCTCGATCATCGGCTTAATGAGTACACTAAGGCACTTTCCGGGAGATTTAGGGCCTGGAATCAACACTGATAACATGTTATATTCCTTCTTCATGCACATTGATGGTGGTAGATTGTACGGCATCACAACAACGGGCCATGTACTATGCAAAGTTCCCATTGTTCCGAATGGATTGAAACCGTCTATTGCTACTCCAAGGCGCACATTCCTGCAGTCCCGTGCAAATCCTGGAAAAGTTCTGTCAAAATGTTGAAACGCTTCTCCGTCAGCTGGGTGGCTGAGGCTACCAGCCACACATATCCGCTCCCCCAGCCATCGCATATGCTTGGCAGTGTGTGGGGACATAAACAAGCGCTTCAACCTTGGTGTTAGAGGGAAGTTACGAATTATTTTTTTGGGAATATCATTCGTATTTGGCTTATATCTTTCAGAATAACACACTGGACAAATCCTCTCGTTTACGAGCGCCCCCCTGAACAACACACAGTTAAACTCACACGCATGAATTCTTTCGTAACCCAGTGAAAGATCACTCAAGATTTTTTTTATTCTCGAGTATGAACAGGGGAATGTGTGCCCTTTAGGAAGAAGTTTATTAATGTAAATACATAAAGAGTCAACACTTGTGTCCGACCATCCATTTTCATTTTTCATTTCCATTGCATCTAATATGGCACTCAAAACAGTTTCCTCACTGCCTTCATATAATGGGGTCTGTGACTCCTTCAATAATCTATCGTACTTTTCATAATCATCGTCTACCATGTCATTGAAGTTCATGCCCGAATTATCTTCCACAAATTGTTGGGGTGCATCTGCATGGTATCCAGGATAATAGGGATATGCATCCTGTAGAATCTCCAACTGCGGGTTCACTGAAGGACCGGCACCACTAGAAGGACCGACTCTGTCTTGAAGCCACTGTCTTCGTTGACTGAGCATTGCCGGTTCACCAGAAACTTCCCCGTGAAGGTGCCAGACTGTATAAGTAGGACTCATACCACTGTGTGATAAGTGATGATACATCTGATCCATAGTAACCTTGAACGGACCGTTCTTACAACGTTTGCACGGGCAGTAGTGATAATCGGCTCCGTTACTATGTAGCAGGGCAAAATTCATGAACTCGAATATGCCGTTGATGTACCTTGGATCAGCACGATGATATGTCATCCAAGTTTTGTCTGGGAGTCCGTCCATGTTTCCTGTCAACATAAACAATCAATATGAACAAAGTTACCACGCCACAGTTGCGATTCAACCAAAACCCCACACTTCTTTGCCTTATGCCTCCGGGTTGGGTCCTATCCCCTTCAGGGGAACACGACATTTGTCAACGCTTTTGCACCCATGCGTTTCAGCTCCAGTTTAGGGAAATTTCGGCAGCATCTCCCTACAGTTCCCCGAGTGCACGCATATCTAAACAACCTAATTTGCACTCGGGGAACATTTAAAGGAGACACTGTCGAAACCATATCCCAAAACTGAAACTGAAATCACACGAATAGCAAAAGGATCAACAAAGTCATGTTCACCTAAAGTGTCCAAAAATGGGACAATTCGAGAATCAACAACTCAACTCGATCAACTACATGAGTTGTTGATTCTCAAACGGGAGTTCTAAGTTGATAAACACCACAATTATATATAGCCATACGCTTAAAATCATTATTAACACTAATAACAGTACTAATTAAGGCTCGAATACACATAATCTACACTAATCATCAATTAATTTCACTAAATTTAACCAAATTTCAAACATTAATCATGAACCCATAACATGATTTATCACAATTCAATGATTCAAACACTAAAACTACAACATAACACCAAATTCAATTCAACTTCAAACATTTCACCAAAACTTCATTTGGCAACTTCTAATCATCAATAAATTTCACTAAACTTAACCAAATTTCAAACATTATTCATGAACCCATAACATGATTTAACACAATTCAATGATTCAAACACTAAAACTACAACATAACACCAAATTCAATTCAACTTCAAACATTTCACCAAAACTTCATTTTCACTTCTAATTTAACATATTATGGTCATAAAGAGGGTTAAAGAGATACAAATCAAACTAACCTTACTCAAGAATCAAATCAATGGCAAGAACAACCTTCTTTCTCAATTTCCTCTAATTTCTCCCCAAAATCGCCCAAAACAGCTGCAGAGCTCGGGGAAACTGTTTTTCTAAAATACCACCTTTATGAAAGGGTTGACTTTAAGAAGAAGAGTAGATCCAGATTTTAAAAAATCTAGGCGACGTAGATTGCTCAATCTACGTCGCCTCGATTTTATTCGAAGCGACCAAACTAATCTACGTCGCTTCGAATAAAATCGAGGCGACGTAGATTGAGCAATCTACGTCGCCTAGATTTTATTCGAAGCGACGTAGATTAGTTTAGTCGCTTCGAATGATAAACTAGTCGCCTCAGTTTTTTGAAGCCACGTACTTCAATCTACGTCGCCTGAATTTTTTGAAGCGACGTACTTTTTAACAAAGCCAACGTACGTCGCCTCATCTAAAATCGGAGCGACGTAGAAATATAACTACGTCGCCCCGATGCCCTCCTCCAGTAGTGATATAAACGAGCGGTGCATATGATTCATAGTTAACTAAGTAATTGGCAGTGATAATTTGAACGATAAGGTACTCCACCATTGTTTGTTTCAATTACTATGATCTGATTGTCTCCCACATTCATCAAACCTGGTGACGGGAGAGAGAAGAATATTTAGAATTGAGTATAGGAACATTTGGATATGATTGTTGTTTACACAAAATGATGGGTAACTAGAAATTGATGTGATTAGCACACCAACAAAGATTAAGGCATCGAAATTTAGACATTCTTTAAGGCCATAATAAATGATCATTTCCCTTATTTATTTTCTTGGTTATCAATGCAATTAGCTAGTCATTTGACGGGTCACTCATGAAACTAAGGGTCTGTTTGATATAGTTTTTGAAATCACTTTTAAACATATAAAGTATTTTTAGAAATTTTAGAGTGTGTTTATATTTAAAAGTGCTTTTAATTTTTTTATGGAATCACTTATAAGCTTTCAAAGTAGTTTTGTAAGAAGCACATGAGAAGTGGTTTCTCTTAGAAATACTTCCTCCCGAAAATTACTTTGAGAATCTATCCCAAACAGCTGGCACTAACTATTACTTAAACGTACTAGTACACCATGTGAATTCAATACTCAAACTAAATCATCTTTTATTGAGATATAAAGAAACAAGCAAACTCATGCCAATACGTACAACTCGTATACAGTCTCAATGGAAGGAAGATAGCCTTCGTTCCAGAATTATTCAATACCTATAGTAATCAATCTAGTATGCTGGTATATGTGCGTATGGTGTGTGCATGTAAGCCTCAGAAGGCTCTTGATCATTCTGAATTTGTGATATGGATAATCATTATTAGTTATTCCAACGTGGGAGTGGCACGGCGAAGATCTTCATGAGGCCCTCTTTGCAATTGTATCCATTTTTGTCACCGCTAGCAAAGTAATAAGGCATCCACTGGTCCAGCACCACCTTGAAACCTTTGCCGGCACCTTGTTTCGGACCCGCCAATATCTTGGCTTTGCTGAAGTCGCAGGTCACGTAGCTCCAGAAGTTGGGCAGCAAATAAACGCTGTAGCCAGTGTTGTCCTTGCTTGGCGCATCATACTTGAACACTGCGGCATTTTCGATCAAAATTGAACGTACAATCGGTGAGAAAAAGCTTAATGACATCAATACAAATGACATGCATGCATGGAACATTAGTACGTTTGTTCAAATTAATGGTACTTACCGAGTTCGTCGTTTCTGTAGAAGGGACTGTTTTGGAGAACCCATTCGGTGTAGTTGTAGCCGAAACGCCAGCCTTCGTTCCCTCCGACGACAATGGTTTTGGCGTCGGTGACTGCCATAAGGGAAGCAGCAGCTAGGAGGAGGATGAAGAAGCCTTGTGAAGTGTAACTGATGAAAGCCATTTTCCTATCCCACAAGTAATAGCTAGTAGTCCTTCAACTTCGACGATATGCTCAAGTAAAATGTATGAACTCAGAAGATGAGAAGGTGATGAGAGTGCAGGAGGGCTGATAGGGTTTATATAGGAAACCAATGTGACTGACTAGAATTGGTTGGCGATGAAATGTGAGGCTTTTGATTCTAAAAATTCAACATTTTCGTACTGGCTGGAGTGGCTGCTGATTCCACATGGTGAATATCAGTTCCGTTATTCTCATTTTGTAATTACTGATTTGCCTGACCTCTGATAAGCTAAGCTTGTTGCATGTAACCAGAAAAATGGAGGGTGAAAAAGTAAAATGATCGGTTGACTAGTGGTTTTAAGTCTGGTAATTTTGGTCAGTATCCACTTAGAAGAAGAAATTGATGCAGTGGCTATTATTACTAGCGCACTAATAGCTCAAATGTCATACTAGGCAACGGGAATATGGTTAAGTATGGTTACGGTCAACCAACGCCAATTTTCATTTCCCAGTTTCAAGGCTAGCTAGTGGGAAATTCTACAGCAAGGCTCATCGAATTTGGAGAAGCTGAGCAACCGGCGACGTCAAAGAGGTCAGAACAAACACATATCCGACGACGTGCATACAAATTCCGGAAAGAGATCCACCAATAAATTCTCAATATACTCTCTGCCAGTTCCTTGAGAAGCATGAATGCGCCGTTGCAAAGGAGAATGAACCTAAATATAAAATAAATTTGAGTGATATGTATAATCATTTTTTCTGTTCCACTTCCTCGGTGAGTTTGTGAATTTATAGCACTCGTTCGTTTGACCAATATTTTGTGGAGATGGTGGGAGATGTCTTTGTTCCTCACTTCATGCTTTCATGGTGATAATGGGTGAAGTGGTTCTTGTCCCTCAATCTATGGTAACAGTGGGAGATGAGAAATTTTACACATTGATAATTTTTTTTTGTAAGATATTGAATTTTTTACCCCCACAGTTTGAGTAACTCTTGGGATTTGCCACGGGATTAAGACCTAGTTTGAAAATGCTGTAGTTTTGATAAGTTGTTGTCACTGACTTGTAATTACTGATCAAAGTTGATTTTTTCTTGTATTTTTATCAAACACCTGGACACCCAATTTTTTTATTTAGAAATTGATTTTTTTAAAAGCATAGCAATATCAAACCAACCCTAACTTGGAACGAAATTTGCCAACCACAAGAAGAATGTGGTCATCAAACCAACCAATCAACAAGTGTCACATATGCATTTTTCTCAACCATAGTTAAGTTATTGTTAAAGCAACTCCAGTAGATTCCTTATAAGTCATTTCTAGCTAAAATAAAGATTTTCTATTAAAATTCACTCCAGCAGCTCCCCTATCTTATTAGCCAGTTTAGGGATTCCATATATTTCATGTTTTCATCCCCTATTCTTATACCAAAACAATGAATTATAGGTAACGAAACATTCAATATTGTAATTAATTCTTTCCTTCTAGATTGCAAATGTAATTAATAATTATATTAATAAATAAATATTTTATTATCAACCAATGAAAACTAAGTATTTGTTTAAAACTAATTACATTTTAAGTGATACTGTTGGAGTAAATTTATACAAGTGACTAGTTAAAATAGGTTTCGACTTTATTTTTGAACAAAATAAGCAAACTTTCCGTGACATTGTTGGAGATGCTCTTAGTAACCCAATGTGAGTTAAAGGAACAAACACACGTGGCAGCAAAAGAGTGGTGGGTCTGATGACCAACTAAAAGGTGAGGGTCGGCAAATTTCGTTCCCTAAAACTTAGGCAAGGCAGTCCAGTAGCTATGCCAATGAGTATATGATGACATAAACATTGCATTACATGCCTCAATCATAACATTTTTTTCCCCTTTCACTAGTCAGATCTAGACTTATGTGAATATATTTGGTTCTTCTTGATTCTTTCTTACTTTGGGCATCTAACATTGTTGACAAAATATAAATGCAGAAGTGCAGAGGAAAGTTACATGGCTCCAGTAGCTATATGTGTAAACAGGCCAAGGCTAGGGTAGTTGGTAGCTGGAAAAATTATTAGTAGAGATGCTAATGTGATTACTGCAAAATGCCACATTATAGGACTGAATTGGTGGGAAAGGGACTAGCTAGAAATTCAAAAAAGAGCAAACCCCACATGCCACTTTAAACTTAACAACAAGGTTGTCCAGTTCCTATCATTATCATACCAACTTGGGACTATATGATTTTGTTGCTTCTGCAAAGCATACAGCAGAGAGCAGACCCATCAAAACCCAAATATCACATGGTCCACTCACAAACATTGCATAAATAACACAACTGGTTTCAGTTCATGAAAACAACTACTCACTGTCCAGTGTGGTAAATCTAATGGCTTTCAAATTTATGTATGAATTGAATTCAAATGGAGAAGAAACATAAGTACTTCCAAACAGCAGAAGCAGCAAGCACTAATAGTTCCTAGCTGCTCTTCATTCAAATCTAGAAGTTAAAGACAGTGTCTTTTCTTTTCCAATGGCTTAAATTGATTGAACATAGCACGTGACCTATGGTCAATGATCAAGCAAATGTAGCAACTGCCATTAATCGTATACAGTTTCAAGAGCTCAAGAACTCAAGAGCTAGCTAGCTAGCAAGGCAATTCCAAATTTCAAATTAAGACCAAGTCTTGCAGATGCATTAAAATAAAATAAAACAGAAAACAAGTTAACAGAGAAGGAGTACCGGCCAAACCAATGAGCTACAGATAAGTTAAGCATTTGCAGATTGCTGAGATTCTTGAATGGTTGGGTGAGCTGGTGTTGACGCATTAGGCCTGGGAAGCGAGACATTACTGATCCTTCCGTCAATGCAAGACGAGCATTTGGTTTCGGCCCAGGTGTCCATATCGAAATGACCGTAGCCCATGATGGTCTTGCCGGAGCAGAGCCGTCCGATCACAACAGCAACCGCAGAGAGTATGACCACCATTATAAGAACACCGACCACCGCGCCGACGGAGCCGTGAGGAGAGTAAGAAGTGTCGGCGTTGTTGGTCTGCAGGACAAAGCTGCTTGGTGGAGGTTGCTCGGCGAATGGCCTTGACATTTTATCGAACACCTGGTATACTAGTCTTGAAATGAGCTCTGGAAATGCACAAAGGGTGAAGCTTTTTGTGCCACTTTGAAATTGTATTTCAGGGGGCAATGCATGATGTGGGTTTATGCATTTTTGATTCTCTGAAAGGTTTTCAGAGGTGGTCACTTCAAGAGTTCAAGTGTTCATATATTGTTGAGAGGAGAAACAGAGAGAAAAAGAGAGAGAGAAGTGAGGTGGTTGTTTTGAGCACTTGTCTTGTATTATAAAGTTGAGGAGGAGGAGGAGGAGGAGGAACCCAAGGAAGCAGTAAAAGGACAAGAGGAAGAGTAAAAAAAAAGTGAAACGGAATCTTTGGAAGTGTTAAACACTTTCCGAGAGAAGCACTTTCCGGAAAAACGACGGCCTAGAGCCTTTTCAGTGTTTGCTTTATTTTTCTGTTACCGTAGGGAGGAATGAATGAACGAACGGAGGATATATTCTGGCAAAACAACCTCAACAGTATACCAGTCCCCTCACTCACTTTTGACCGACACCCTCTCTGTCCATCCCAACCTCAGCCCCTTTTATATGATTCAAAATCCTAAATGAACCCAGACCCAGCATCCAACATTCCGGCCCAAATTGATAGCCAAAGGCCCATATTACTCAATGGGTCACAAGTCCAGGTTCTGGATTTTGGGCTTGAATTGGGATGTCTCTTGGGGATTTAACCATAATTCCTATCCAAACATTCCTTGTCGCTACTGTATCCAATCCATTTTTTTTTATCTCTTACTCTTGTACAACTATACTAAAACAAACACATCAATTTGGGGTTTTCTTGATTATATCCGGCTGGCGCCTTGGTCTTCTAGTCCCTTTAATTGTGAAGGGACGCAAAATTTTATTCACCATAGGAATAAAGTCTGTAGCAATACAGAATTTCGTCGGATTATTCGACACGATAAAGAGAGAAATTCTATTGTACCACTACACTCGGTTTAACTATATGACACACAGATTGTAGTCTAATAAACCGGAGTAGCACCAGTAACTATCAAACTTAAGGGCGCATCACTCCTTAATTAGCTAGGAGCCCCCTCTATTGCTCCGCGCTGCGACACAACGCCTCAGCATCCATATTAGCCGGTAAAAAGATTGTAGACTTCTTGGGTGACACTGTCTTCAAATCCCCCGTTTTAGGGCCAAGGTCGGCTCTGTCTCTCTTGTTGTTTGGGTGTCGCGTAGTACCATGGGACGTACCCATAGTTTCCTGGTCAGTCGTCATCATCTCCAGACCAGTAACATGAAATGGGATTGTGGAACTTCCACAGAGCCCCACATTTTCCTTGGGCATGACAGTAACGCCTGGATCAGACGCCAGAAAAGCTGGGGATGCATTGAAATGAGATTGTGGAATTTCAAAGACCACCACAGATGTTAGAAAATATGAAACAACCACCTGCAAAATAATATCCTTGTTAGAAAAACCACCCCCTTCAGGGGCCGGAACCATAGTCGGACTAGGGTTCGTCCTAGACAGGATGGGCACCGCAACACCAGGTACATGCATGGGGGTTTCAAGAACCGGTCCCCCTTCCCACCGAGAGCCCGAAGCAGCAACTGGTTTGTCCAGTACCTGTTGGGTAACAGGTAACAGGCATCGCAGTTATTTCGGGTAGTACAGGAGACGAAGCAACAATGAGCTTCAAACAACCCGAAGCACCATGTTTGAAGGCGCCACACACAGCATAATAGCCCTTAAAGCGTCCATATTCCATCGTCACATCAACAAAGTATGTACTACCAATGATGAAAGTAGTACTGACCACAAGCGGTCTCCGAAGATCGAGATCCACACGAAGCTTGACCTCTGAACGATGAGACATTAGAAAGTGGATCATAAGAACGGTATCCACCCAGGGAATTCCCCATGTGCTTGAACCACTTGACTTGGAGAGCCGCAGAAGCAAACGACCCGAAGCAAGTCGAACAAAGACTAATGCCGAACATCTAGAGGTCAAAATCAAAAAGGGATATGCGAAACCATCAAAGTGCTCTACCACGATAGTTGTCTTATGATGAAACCAGGGACTATGCTCCACCGCACTTTTTCGATCCGCCACGGACCAAAACTTGCACACAAAGTGATCATAAGCGATTTGTTCAAACCTGATATTATCGGAGTAAGAAACATCTCGCCACAAACTAAGCATCTTCATTTTGAAACTTTGAACCTTGTCGGAATCAAAAGGAGTGAGAGAGAAACAACGAGCAATGACGTACTACCATTCCTCTTCCTCCTTGTCATCGAAGACAGTGAGATCGACCTCCCCCAAAGCTGCCGCCAGCATTTGTGGCTCAGCGTCGGGAAGAGGTGCAACCTCGTGAAGAGGAGGCGCTGTCTCCAAAACGTTCGACCTCGACATGCAGGAAGAAAATAGAACTGTGAGAGAAAGAAATGAGGCACATCGAGTCTGAGAACGGGATATGTGAAGACTTTCAGTGAGGTACGGTGAAGCCTAGAGGAAGTAGTGTAAGGGTGTATGTATACTTGATGAAAATCACATGCAAGGATATAGGGTAGATCGATGAGAGGTGAGGGTGATGGATATGGTCTCCGAATCTATTTTTACAAAACCACGTCGTTTTGTTTAGTTTTGTGCGTTTACCCTAAAATCAAGTTTGTTTTGGTGCGCATCCTCCTCAGTCTCACTCGTCGCTCTCCCCTCACAGCCTCACTGCCCTCACATCCCTCACTCATCATTCGTCACTCTCCCCTCAATCCCAACAATGGCATCACGGCTCACGCCCTCAGTCGAGTCAGCCCTCCCAAGTCCCAACAGCAGCTCGTCGCCTCGTCATTTGATCAAGACCAAGTCGGATTCGGTTTCTCAATCCTGTCACCACCATGACCGCCGCCGCCCCCATCTCTCTCAACTTCTTGTTGCGTCTCCGAAATGGAGTTGCGCGGCTCGCCCTCAACTTCCAAAACTTCGGCCGATCTTGGGTTTCCTTGAGCAGCAGTGTCTTCGTCAGATCCTCGCCGATTACAATTGACGATGCCTTGTTTGCCGATTACAAGCATACCACTGCTTTCTTCTTCCCCGACCAAGTAAGCTTCCTCTCTGTTCCACAATGTCATTACTCAATCAGTTATTGCTTTTTAATAATCTCATTTTTATGTGAAAATGTGTAATTGAGTAGCTCAATTTAGTAATGTGAAATTAGTGATGATTATGGATTGAGGTTATTGTTTTGGTGAGTTAGGGTGCACAAGCACTTGGAATGGGAATAGAGGCACAAAGCGTGCCGGCGGCTGCAGAGCTGTACAAGAGAGCTAATGATATCTTAGGGTAGCAATTCGAACTGTTTTTTTGTGGCAAATTTACTTCTGGTTTGTGGAGGATAGTTTTCGGTAGTGATTTTTGTGGTGTTTGCAGGTTTGATCTTTTGGATGTTTGTATTAATAGACCAAAAGAGAAGTTGGATTCTACAGTTATAAGCCAAGTACAGTATGTGTTGAATTCGTAGTGCTATTACATATAGAAGATTAGGAATTTGAGGGTAATGAAGCAGAGCATCTGTGTTTAGTAGTTCTGCAGTTCTGCCAGTGATTTGTATAAACTACTACTTTACAGCCGGCTCTATATGTCACCAGTCTAGCAGCTGTTGAGTTGCTTCATGCATGTGATGGAGGACAAGAGATCATTGATTCTGTTGATGATACATGTTGTCTAAGTTTAGGAGAATACACTGCTCTAGCATTTGTTGGCTCATTCAGGTTAGTCCTCAAATTGAGCTATATGATAAGTGCTTGTTTTAGATTGTGAACTTGTCTCATCATTTGTCTGACCACGCTCACAAAAGACTGAACATGAATTTGACTTCTCAGAAACCAACTTCATCTATTAATACAGGGTGTACTTCATGTGAATATAGAATTTGCTATAGGCTAGGAGATGAATGCACTGACAGTATATATATAGTATGTATAATGTAATGTCTTCTGGTCTTGTATGGTGAACGTCCTCTTGTACTTATGTTTTCTTCATTTTATTGGTCTGGTTCTATATGTAAGCTTTGAGGATGGCCTAAATCTAGTTAAACTGAGGGGAGAAGCCATGCAGGTACTTTAATTGTGCTTCTATGTTTCTAGGTCCAGCTGGTCAATGATTCATGTTTCCGAAAATTTTCATATTATTTTGCACTAAGCTTCGTTTTTAACTTTGTCCAGGAAGCTTCCGATGCTGCTTCAGGTGCCATGGTCAGTGTCATAGGGTTGGACTCGGACAAAGTTCAACAATTGTGTGATGCAGCCAATGAATAAATTGATGACAAAGACAAAGTTCAAATTGCAAATTACCTATGTACTGTAAGGATCTTAAATCCTTAGTAAGCTTCACCTGGCCATTGCTGCTTTGATTGTAACAAAAATATTGACCATGTCATGGCATACTGTCGTGGGGAAACTATGCTATATTTGGAGGGGTCAAAGGGGTGGAAGCACTAGAAGCCAAGGCAAAGTCTTTCAAGGCTCAAATGATTGTTAAAAAATGTTGTTTGTTTTTTGAAAAAAAATCCTAAAAATATCAAACCGAATCGAACCGATTCTAATCGGTTTTCTGTAAAAAAAAAAAAACAAGATAACCGAATCGATAAAAAAAATTTGTTCGCTTTTCGGTTCAGCCTAATAACCTAGCCGAATGTACTGATTAACAGCCGTGCTTAAGGATGTGTGGTTTCAATCTTTAAATTGTTTTGTCGATTTTATATACATATAGATCCTATCAAATGCAAAGTTTCGCACTGAAACTTCAATGTGAAGTTTAATTTACGTAAAATCGACAAAAAAATTCAAAGGTTGAAACTACACATTCTTTAGATATCCATCCAAGGATCGTACTTGTAAAATTTTAGCTCAATCATAGATGTTTTGAATATTTGATCGTCGCATTATTTAACAATGTACACAAATTGTCCGATTTAACTCAAAATTTGATGTGGTGATCAAATGGTCAAAACATTTTCGATTGAGCTGAAAATTTGCAAGCACGATCCTTGCATACAGGGACGGAGCCAGGATTCTCGGTTAAGGGGGGTCTAAACGAAAAGCTTAAAAAATAAAAAATATATTAATTTAAATAATTCAAAATATTAAAATTTTGCTTGTAAAATACTATCTATTATAAGGGTAACTTTCTCGTCGAGGTTTCATATCCTGAAAACGTCTCATAATAACTCCATCATCAATAGTAAGAAAAATGTATTTCTCAATCTAAGAAATCAAACAATTATTCATCAACTCATCACTCATTCAGCTACCTAATCGATTCTTCACAATATTCATTGCAGAAAATACTCTCTCCATGCTTGCTGTTGCAACAAGTAGAATTAATGTTAATGTCACAAGCCGGTAAACTAGTAGATATGTTCTATCTTTCCTACAATTTTCTCTGCAAGCTTAGTAATTCCTTTCAAATTGAAAAACTCAATGTCGTAACGCATGTCTACTATATGGTACTCAAGTTGATCATCAAGTACCTCTATCTCATGTTCAGAAAAATCTCATGGATAACACTAGGCAAAACCAAGTAACTTTTCTCTATCAAAAGCAGAGAATGAGTTACTTGGTTTCAAACTTGACATATAAATAAGCAGCTCCATGTTGTTCTCATTGAATCGATCACCTAACTCTTGAAGTTGTTTATCTATGACAACATAGAATAAATCAACACGATAATGATGCAAGTTTGTTATTACCTGAGCATTTCACTTTGATTTTCCTATAGGTTCAAATATATTATCCATGCTTATAACTCTTATTTGATGCTTCTCACAAAAAGAAGAAACGTGTATGAGTAATTTATCCCATATGTTCTCCCTCAATGTCTGCAATCACTCATTGCATACATTAACTAAGTTCATGACATTCACAATCTCTTGATCTTTTCTCTGCAATGTTTTTGACAAATTATTTATAATTTTGAGTATTTTTCTCATCAGGTATAGACTAAATATGAAATCATATGATTGCATATAATCCATCAGGACCCTTG
The DNA here is from genome assembly GCA_946800695.1 of Geum urbanum. Lineage (NCBI taxonomy): Eukaryota > Viridiplantae > Streptophyta > Magnoliopsida > Rosales > Rosaceae > Geum > Geum urbanum. Next base: position 62,787,780 of record OX327002.1, read on the forward strand.
CTTTTAGTTTTTGAACAGAGCATGCTCCCCTATTAATCCTTATAACTTCCAATATTGCGATCACATATTTGAACATTCTAGATAAGCTGATTAATATATCATAATAAGAGAGAGCTCCATCGTGTATCACTAGTTCGTTTAAGACTAGTTTCATGATTTAAGCCTTGCCCACTTGAAAACTCATGATTCTTTAATGCCTCTAAAATGTCATCACCATATTTTTCTCTATGAATATCTCGTTTTTTGGCTAATGCTCTAACAACATTCACCATGTTAGAAATTAATTCAAAAAAGTCTGAAATATCTGTGTGATTCTTCGTCATGCCAACAAAAGCTAGTTGCAGCTGATGAGCAGAACAATGAACGTAATATGCACATTCATTCTCCTTCAAAATAAGTGTTTTCAAACCATTTAACTCGTCTCGCATATATATTACTTGATACATCATAACCTTGACCCCGCAATCTAGAAATGCTTAATCCATGTCTACAAAGAAAATGATCAATAACTTCTTTGAGAGTTGCAGCATTGGTATTGTTAACATGTTCAATCCCCACAAAATGCTCAATTACTTTACCACCAACCACATAACGAAGTACAATGACGATTTTGTCTTTTGAAGACATATCTCGAGATTCATCAAAGAGAAGGGCAAAGAAATAATCACCAATTTTACTAGCAATGGTAGTGGTTATTTCAGCTGAAATAGCACTTATAATATCCTTCTGAATATCAGGTTATGTCAACTTCAAATTTTATGGAGCATTCTTGAATGTAATGGCTTTGAAATCTTCATTATAACCACACAACCATTCCAAAATTTCTAAAAAGTTTCCTCGATTATAAGAACTTTCAGACTCATCATTACCACAAAATGGAAGCCATTGTTTTAGAAGAATTCTTACAACACCAGTCGATGCACTTGGGCGAGTACGGTAGTCAATTCGATATTGATTTGTATATTTTTGCCAAAACAGTCTCAATGTGTTGTTTTTGGTTTAATAAAACATCACAATTACTCGCAGTCTGGTTATGAGTAATATTTGATCCTCTAAAATGTGATATTAGCATTTGCTTCTTCTTCTAATTATTGAATCCATGACCAACACCAACAAAAGTTTCACCACCGCCTTGTTCTCTAACAACTGGTTTGAAAAGATAACAACATAAACAAAATGCAACATCCTCTTTAATACTGTACTTTAACCAATATGAAAATTCAATAAGCCAATCACTAATAAACCTTCTTTTCTTCTTCTTTTCTTCCAAATTCCGTGTAAAAAAAGTATGATTTTTAGGTCGACAAGAGCTTTGTTGTGGATAATATCTTTGAACTTCTTCTTGAATGTTAGGATGATAACTTGAAATTGGTGGGCATTTAACGGGATCAGATGGATACTTTTCTGTAATAATTCAGCATGAGACTTTTTCAGATTGTTACTATGCTTCTTTTGAATTTTCGTTGGTGGTTGCTCATCTGATGTTGGAGTAGAAGAATAGGGTTTTTCTTTTCTTTTTTCAAGTATCAGTGCGAAAAATGAAACTTCACACCGAAGTTTCAGTGCGAAACTTCACACTTGATATAAGTTGTAGATACATATTTACTATATAACAATGGTGAAGCATCACTGTTGCTAGACTGTTCATGTGGGGGGCATTTTTGTCAAAAAAACTTCAACCGTGCTTTGCTTGACCTGATTCCCTCTCCCTCTCCTCTCGATCACACAATCTCAGAAACTCAAAATTGGTCTCTCCACTGCTATTGTTTGTCAAACTTCTCTATTGTAGAAAAAGAAGAGGGCACAGAGCCAAGAGAAGAAGCGAAGGATTCACGGCGACCCAGTCAGCGGAAAGCTCCATCTGAAGCAGCAGCCAGTCTCCATCTCCGGAAAGCGCAAACAGAAGCTCGAGAAAAAATGGCGCCGGGTACGAACCCGACCCGACCCGACCCAACTCACTCGGTCACTTTTTAGTTAGTTAGTAGTTCGTAATATGTTTTGCTAACTGGGTAGGATGATGAATTTGATTTTGTTTGCTTGCAGGATGAGAAAGAAGCTGTTGAAAACTACATCTCGACAAATTTATCAAGGTCAGGTTCTATTTATCGGCTATGCGTTCTATTACTTCTATGTCATCATCTATTTGCATCTTCTGGGTTTCAACTTATTCAGCATCGATTTCGATTTTTTCAATTCAATCGATTTCATCTGTGTTGCTTTAATATTGTTCGTTAGTTTGTTTTTGTTCCAAATTCTTTTTCTAATATGCTGGGTTTGATCAGTTTCGTTTTATGCTGTGAAGTTTCTGTCATGTGATGTTTCCATCATGTGATTTTGTGGTTCTGTAAACAACTTGGGACTTTGGTTTCCTATATTTTGATTAACCCTAGAAATCTGATTTGATTTTAGGTAGGCAAATATAGCAAAAGGGTCCTAACACCTCCTCAACTCCCAAACCCGAGATTTATGCAAAATCAAACAATGGTGCTCCGAGTCCAGGAGTGAACACATTTGAGACGACGAGAACTAAAAAGGTACAAACTTTCTGTAGCGCCATGCTTAATTTTTATTGGGCTTTTAAGAAATCATATTGGAATAATGTAAAGTCTAAACCTTTTTATGTTTAATCCTCACAGCTTCGGTTGTATTCGACTTTAATGTAAAACCCAGTTAAACCCCAATTGTTTGATGCTTTTGTTCATAATTTTAGGGACTGTAAATTGGGTTATGTGATTGAGGGCTTAGTTAGTCATGCAATATATATAAGCTGTAAGTTTAATCTCATGTCATGAACCATTTCTATGTGAAAATGCGTTCTGGGGTTATTGAGAAAATAGAGAAAGCTTAGTAATTTTTTATCCCCTTCTGTATTTTAGTGTTGAATAATGAAAACCCAAGAACCAATATTACGTGTATTATGAGGTTATAAAGGTTGAGCTTCAAAAGTAACAGGCAATGGCTATGAATAGTATGACCACGTTTATATTGTTTCAGAGGAACATAGCCACCTGAAATGGCGTGTTGCCGTTCTCTGTCCACCACAACTCCTATATTTTGATAAACCCTAAAAATCTGATTTGATTTTAGGTAGTGAATAGTGAACCCTAAACCCTAAACCCTCAAACACTGGGTTCATCATTGAATTTCTGTTCCGACTGTAGCAATCTATATGTGTATGCATACAGAATAGAACATACATATAAGTGATTACATATAGATGTGATTACTAATTATATGTATCTACATAAATATGTGATTACTGATTATATGTATAAGTGGTTATACAGTGTTTTCCAGGAAGCCATTTCGTTATTCAATTTTGTTTTCAGGATTACCAAGTTGCCATAGCATTTTGGATTCCCTGCGACACTGTCTCTTTTGGAGGTTTGAGTTGTGACTTACTTTTGACTTGCAAATTTTATGGTTCGTTTTGATTGAATAGGGAAAGTTACAGTTGAACAAGAAAGAGCCTAATAAAGCAGCAGAGCCGCTGCCGCCTCCGTCGCCACCTGAGGTGCCGTTGTACTGGATAGAAACTTCTGAAGCAGTCTCCTACCACTGTGGATTTGAACCCCATGGTCATCTCTCTGTAAACTCCTCTGTTTCCTCACAACCATGACCGTGTATATTCATTTCTGGATTTTGGGTCAGTGAAACTGTTTATGTTTAACATCAAGTTCATCCTTGCTGTAAACCCCAATATGGGTTTTGGTCTAAATTTGTCTCAAAGGTTGCTGCTTTTTTAGTTTAGTTTTGTTGGACCTGGTGTTTAATAATGTGTGGACTTCAAGCAATGGCCTTGAATTAGTTTTATAGGTTAATGCGGCGAAAACCTTTGTATTAATGAGAAAGGTTTTGATTCATTAAGTTTGCGAGACTAGAAAGAAGATTACTGGAACTAGCTGGATGAAGTTTGTGACTTTGTCATTTTTGGTTGATTTATGGTACTACATTGTTTAAGTAATCAATACTTATTACTGATTATATGTATAAGTGGTTATACAGTGTTTTCCAGAAACCCATTTTGTTATTCAATTTTGTTTTCATGATTATCAAGTTGCCATAACATTTGGATTCTCATTTCGCAAGTGGACTTTATGCAATTTTTGATTATACGAAGTCTTATCCTTTGTGCCGTGGCTTTCATTATTTGGGGTTCATGGTTATCTTCTTTTTCATTACTTATATAGGAAGAGAGAAGGAGATAATAACAGCTTCATTTTGATCGGGTCGTTGTGGTTGTTTCTCATCAAATCCGGCTTCCTTAGGCAACAAGGAGGAGAGTCGATTGTCATCATCTAAGGTTAGTGTGGTGGTTTGTTTAATGAAATTAGTTTATTGCACCAAGAGATTTGTAGTTTAGTTTTGGAAGTGGTTGTTTTGGGCTTCTTAGGCAAGAAAGTGAATTTAGCAAAGATTTAAGTGCGTTAATTTTTGGTAATATGCTACTTATATGTATGCTATATTATGTCATTTACTGTTTATATGAATGCTCTATTCTTTCACACTTGATTACTGTTAAAACACATCTACTCTCATTATGCATGCCTCCATCTTGGTTGTCTACGTTTGCCTCTTTCAATAACTTGCTTTGATATGTTATGGAGTTTGGAAAATTTCATGAACCACAAACAATGTGCAATTTATTGTATCCCTGTTTCAATAAGTTATTGTGCTTTCTTTTTTTTCTTTTGTTTGGAATTGTGTTTTTTGCTGCTGCTTTAGTTTACTTTAAGAGAAGTCATCATCATGTGCATATGAACAACAATTTAAAATAAAATTTTATCTTATGTAATTGAATCAAGATCCTCATGTTGATAACTATAATCTATGATGTTGCATACTTAAGAAAATTATACTTCTTTGAACTTTGGTAAATACATGGATTCATTATACAAAGCCAGTAGCAGAGCCAGGATTTAACTTGGGGGAGATCAAAAAAGAGATAGTTTCTATAAAATATGTTGTTTGTAGTTGTTATGATAATCGTCTATTTGTTTAATGTTGAATTAGTACAATGTACAATTCTCATGGTTAGGTAGATTTCACGTTTAGGAAATGAGAGTGGAGTCAGAGTTACCAAGATTGAGAGTGTTGTTTAGTTTTGGAGTGGAGGTAGTGATTTTTGTGGCTATGCAAGAGTTATGGTCGGAAGTTCAATAATTTATAAGAGAAGTCTATTTTAAGCTTATGGATTTAGACATGGTTGATAATTTTGAATAGCCATATGTGTGTTTATGTGCTTCCCATCATTTTGTTGGCTGCCCAATTTGGCTTAAGGCCTTTGAAGCTCAATTTAGCAGCCTTTGAAGCTGAAAGCATCTATTTCAATAATATACTGGACATGTCTGTTAGTTTAGTAATGTGGGGAACTTTCACCGATTCTAACTGTGGTTGTTTCAAGTGCACTGGAAAGTACGTCTATATTTCAAATAGAAGAGTGCTTATGTTTAGTTACTATTGATCATGCATTGCTTATGTTTAGTTAATTGAATCCACTTTGTTTCATTGAATCCTTGAGACTATGGTATATTGAATATAGTTAAGGCCAGCTTTGAATTTTACTTACCTTTGATATTTTTCCCATCTTTTGTGCATAATTTTTTTCGTTGTGAACATAGTTGCGTATGTTGGTTTGAGATTCTTATAGCCGACAAAGGTACTTATGATTAACCATGTTTTGTCATTCAGTTTTGTCTGTAAGAAATGTGTTGAGTACCTTGACTTTTTTCTATAAATTTGGTCCATGATTTTCTACTCCATTTGATAGGTTTTGTACTCCATTTGATAGGTTACTGGTACTTAATTCAGTTTGAGATTGATTGCATGTTTGAAGTCGATTTGTATGCCTATAAATTATTTAGGAGAAATGTGTGCTGGTAAGATTTGTTTGAGTCGTTCTATCTGTACATGGGTTGTTTCTGTAGGATTGGAAATAACATATTCCTGGGAATTCAGTCGGTATTTGTATTCAATCCACTGTTTGTTTGAGTCGTTTCATTTGTATTCAGTCCACTGTTTTTTTTGGGCAGGAGCATAAAAGTATGAATCCAGCACCTCTTCATTTTCTAAGTCAAAAAAGAGACTGAAATCTTGCTTGATGGGTTGGATTCTGCTTGAAAAAGTTGTCCAATTTTGGTTGAGGCATTGAAGAGACAAACGTTGTACATTTAGTTTTGATATAACCTACTCAAGTAGACCAATTCTTAAATCCACGACTACACCCGTTAATGCATATGTTTTTGGGCATGCTTAGACTATTGGCTGTCTAAAATGGTGTAATCTCTTCTATTGTTTATGTGTTTAATTACAATTTTTAATCACTAATGCACGTTACGGCATGTTAGTTTCAAGTAGCTGTAATAATTTATGTCTAAACGCTTGGGCAACTCAGCAGGAGTTGCTAGACATATATTTTCCATTGCTACCATATCACCAATGCAGATTAGATTATTGGATTGTGAAACTATATGAGTAGTAATTCACCACTACTCATATAAATGTAGTAATTCTCCAGGGTTAAATCAGGATTGCAACCATATCATCCCTACTACTATTCTCCATGGTTAAATCAGGATTGCAACCATATCAGATTAGGGATGATTATGTAGTAGTGGTGATTTACTACATTTAGTTTCACTATGTCCAATTGGTATGCATATTTAGCGTTGACTTTACTCAATCAATTTTTCCTTGATTCATTTTCTTTCTCTCTTTTTTGTTTCAGGTGGAAAAGCTAAGCCTTTGAAGCAGCCCAAGGTTGATAAGAAGGAGTTCAAGATGATAATATATGAGTTGATAAATGACATGCCTTATAGCACAAATAGGCTAGAAATTTTGTAGCAAGATCCATAGTTCTAGCCTTTAATCAACAAGAAAAATAAATTAATTAGACAAAACGAAGTTAGAGATGCTAATTTTATTAGCTTTATATAAATATGAGTAGACTCATATTAGAAAACTATATGAAGTCTTTATGAACATTCGACTAAGGATTTTATTGGTCCCAAATTTGGGGATTTTTTTTTTCTTTTGAATTTGTGTTGCAGATATATGGTGGGTAAATTTTTTTTGACTTTCTGAATTCTCCTCGAAAGATTAGTGAGTTTTCAGTAAAACTCTATGACGAAACAGTAAATCAATAATACAAAGACTCCCACTTTGAAGCTCTACCTCGGAAGATTATGGTAAAACTCTCTGTGGGCCAAATCCCCAAATTTGAATTTCGATTTTAGAGTTTCTTATTTCTTTGGTTTGAAGTATGATATTCACTACTATATCAGGTAATGAAGAAGATGGATTTGATATCGCCTCCTATGAAATGACCATCTCATGCTTGGCGTGATCGGTTCTTGGTCTTTCGGCAACAAAGACGAATGAAAAAGCTCCATACCTCTGTTTGGCCAGCTTTTCTAAAATTTCTAGCAACTCGAATTGATTGCTTAGTGGTGTCAAACAACAGTGAAGTGTCATCTCCTTGATACTTCAGACGCTTCTTCAAGACTCCAGTTTGTGAAAATACATCTACGATCAGTCACTCTTGAATTTGTAATTTGAAGTACTATTTTGATGAGTTTTAGCTATTACAAATACTATGTTTGTATATTGATTTTTTTAAAAGTAATATAGAAGTTTAACATTGGTTATTAATCCTAATATATCTTGGATTGATGTTCTTAAAGATTTATTTTTTTTATTTTTATTTCAATTCATCGCAAAACCGTGCATAAACAGCGCCTGACGCGGGCGGGGGACCTAGCACATATACACACAAGGTCCAGCGCAGGTGATCCAGTACGTACTTACGTAGTGCAAACTGATCAAGTGGGCTGAAGTTGAGTGGAAGAGATAATCAGGCGAGTTCAAAAGACAATGGTGGCAGTCGCGGGGGTGCAGCCACAACAGGTAGTGGCCAGTCCCAAGGTCAAGGTGGAAGGGCACCTGTGCCACCCAGGGGAAGTATTATTAAGAAGATTGTGTTTGGCTAGCTAGCCAGACCACTTTAGCTTAATTTGCTTCCTGATTCGCGACACCATGATGAAGTAGGTGATCAAGTTAATATGTAGTACGCAAACGTACGTACATATCCATGTTCTTGTTGTTGTTCCTCTGTAAATATGTGGTTAATTAAAGCTAAGCTAGATCGGCAGTTCTGTGTTGTAGTGCTTAAATAAGTTCCTTATCGATTGTATAGTGAAGCTAGGAGGATGGGAATTGATTGATAACTCTAATCTCCTTTGGAAATTAGATCTAGTCCATGTTAATTAATGGTAAATCTTCATGATCTACTTGCTTCTTATTTGACTCCCAGCTTTCTTCATTCAAAGCTGTAACTGAGATGAGGCGGGCGAGGCCGCTGCCTCAGGTACCACATAGTCTAAGGTATTAATTTTATTTTATTATATATATTAAAATATTATACTTATATAAATATATTAAAAGAAAAACAAAAAATTGGAATATTGTTGGCACTATTCATTTTATACTAGTTTTGAACATCTTTATATTTCCGGGTATCGAATTTGTGTTTAGTTTTATGATTAATAGATTATTAAAGATAATATGTGAAGAATGTCGAATATTCTCCGTTCCCATCCTTTTTCTACCACTGTGAAGGGACACAATTTTTTGTTCTCGTCGCAGGTCCGGCTCTATCTTCATTACAGTACTTCTTGTGATAATAGTCATAATACTAATCCGATCAAGGAGCGAGTCCTCCGAGCAATTTGTAACAAAAGTTCGGAAATGATATGACAAAATTTTGTTAGTTTTTTTTTCATGATTCTTTCACATCCCTTTGTCGGTTGTCAATTCACGGGTTACAATTTTTTATATTCTTATAGAATCAGAAAAATTGGATCAAAATATAATTATCAATGTTCAGGGCATGATTTGACATTTATGGACCTGAGGCGGAAACAAAAAATAGCGACAACGAATATCCGATATTATTCACATAATGTTCAGAATAATTTGTTAAATACAAAACTAAACACAAATCAATAATTCAGTACTTAAAAATTTAAAGATGTTCAAAACTAATATAAATTGAATAGTACCAATAATATTCCAAAAAAATCTTTAAAAAAAATGATGTTCGTAATAATACTAAAGAAAAAGAAAAAAAGTCTTAGATCATAAATAATTATTTTCTCAAAGCATCATAAGTTATTTAAGTACTACTCATCTGGTAGTCTTGGAAGCGAAAGTATCAATTAACTTTGCATAATCAACTTTCTCAACAGCACCGACTTAATTTATATATAAAAAAATATTAAAAAAAATTGAGGCCCCCGGCGTCTTGGTGCCTGAGGAGGCCGCCACCTCAGGTACGAGTCTGTCAATGTTGTGATTATTGTATGTTCTTTTTCTTTACCACTTGAGACAACTCTAATCCAAGAACATCAGTTGGATTTCACTTGGTAAATGAAGCCAACTCTACTGTACATAGCATTGTAATCCAGAAAATTACAATGCTATGTATCGTAGAACCTCGATTTAAGAATACTCTATAAAAGAATAACTTTTTTATAGCGATAAAAATCTCAATCCCAACTCAGAATCAATTATCAATAAGAATAATATTCACATTGTGATAAGTTATAAACTTTTTTGGTCCCATGTATAGGAAAATTACCTCCATATAGTAATAATTGTCAATAATAATTAGAAAAATATATTATTCAAGAAGAATTAAAATAATTATATATACTAATTTGAGACAATTATTTATGTTATTGTTGCAATCACGTCTTTAAGTTTGCGGGTCTATAGTAACTCGTTAGCATAAACACCTTGTTATTGAAGGCAAAATATTTCCAACTTCTCTAGTATGTCGATGACTTCTTTAGTCAAATTTTTTGGTAGTTCTATATTCTCTTCCTCCGGATTATCTTCTTCTTCTCCTTGTCTAATTGCGGTAAAAATTTACTCTTCTGTTAAAAGGTACACAACTTGTTGCACATTAGGATGATGAAGAAATACGTTGATATCCATTGGACTAGATTCCTTTATTAATCATATAAGTTTCCCATTTAAATCACAAATATATTACTTTCCTAATATATGTGAACTAATTTATAAGTAAACCTCTATTTAGGAATAATTTCTATATAAGAATAAATTTTAGCAGGTCCAACATTAATACTATATAAAGGTTCTACTGTACTAGTACATAATAAATGGTGATGAATATCACTATCCTAGTTTAATTACTTACTTTTGCTAAAACTCTAGTTTCTCTCGAAGAAAGCAACGCCGTCTTTCAAGGCCGCCCTCCATCGATCTACGATGTCAGATTCCATTGAGCAGGTTTCGGCCTCCTTTTCCTCTGCATTGGCTCTCGAAGCCGACACTGTGGATGTTAACAGTCGCCTCTCGACGTCCTCTCCTCAAGAGTTAATACTCTTCTTAACCGGCAAAGTATTGGGTAAGACAATGTCCCTAGGTCTCTCTCTCTCTCTCTCTCTCTCTTTCTCTCTCTCTCTCTCTCTCTCTCTCTCTCTCTCTCTCATTTTCATTCATTTCAGTGTATTAATCAAAACTATGATGCACTGTGAATTAGTTGTATTGATTGTGTATATATAGGTTTTGTATATATTGTGAATTGCACTGTGAATTGGTATGGATGTTAGATTATGTGATGCATTGTAAATTGATTGTGTATATTGTGGTATTATGATGAAGATTATGTTGATTGCTACTGTGATTTTGGTTGTCGAATAAGTATTTAAGATGTCTGGCAGGAAGAAGAGGCTCACCGAAGAGAAGCGAATGGCCGCATTGGAATCGTTATTCCAACAGTTGGGTTGGGGGGCTCAACGGTCAGCAATTCAGACGAGTTTGGTTTTTGGATGGATCGTTCAAAATACAAGAGCGTCCAGGAGGTATTCTCCTTGTTTCTTTTGACAGTGTGCGAGATCAGAATAAGGTGATCCATGGAGGTCTGTGGAATTATTGGAATGCTCCTCTTGTGGTGATGTCGTATGATGGGACGATGCCACTGGCCAACTTGCAGTTTGACAAGCTCTTCTTCTGGGTTAGAATTTCAAATATCCCTCCTCTTTTTGACAAGGATGAGAATATTGATGTATTTGCAGACGAGGCTGGGGAATACCTAGAATTCAATGAACTCGCTCGAAAGAAAGGAATACTAAGGGTGCGGGTTGCGCACAGAATTGACAAGCTAGTGGTTTTCAAGCGCAATATGAAGCTTGTTGCAGGCATGGAGGCTGACATCGAGTTCTTCTTTGAAAATGTCAAGGGTTGTGGTGGTATGTGTGGATTAATTTTCCATAGCTCTGGAAAGTGTGTTGTGACTCCGTCAAGAATTTTTAGAGCCCCTTGTCCACTGCCAGTGGAAGTAAGCAAGGTTGCCAATATAGTTTCGGCGGCAGTAGAAGCTGCCCCAGTGGAATCCGTGATCTCCCAGGCTTTAGTGGTGAAGACAGTGCCGAAAATCAATTTTAGTTTTGGATTTAGAGGGGCTCTGGGCTTGAGTGGGGTGGAAGAGGACTTCCCTTTCGGGAGGAGTAGCTTAGTAATTCAGTTCATATGGACAACTTGAAGAAAGGTCTTTCTACCAATTGTGATTCGTCATTCTGAGGAGTCCAACATGGAGTTGACTAAGTCCCATGCAGGTGTAGCGGGGAAGAAGAGGAGTAGGGCGCCAGGTTCAAAGATTTCACCAAAGAAATTTAAGATCAATCTGGCTGTGAAATCCTATGTGAATGGGGATCTTAAGCTCGTGAAGGTACCTTCCTTTCCTGATTGATTGCAGGGTGCTTCGTTAGATCTCATGGAGACTCCAGATGAGATGGTTGTTCAGTGCAAAAAGAGGCTTGGACGCCCTTTGGGGTCAAAAAATAAACCCAAGATAGTGTATGAGAGTGAAGGTAGATGGGCTTCTAGATTAGCTGATGGGACCAAGAAGCGTATAGGAAAGGGTATGGAAGTTCCTTGTCTGATATATCCTATGAAGACTCCTAGCTCGACTTTGGGCAAGGAGAAGGAGATTTAGACACCTTCAAGTGTCGGCTTGCATGCGTCTCTCTATGACTGTGTAGATCATGGGTTTTAGACATTCGTATCACAATTGAGTGCTTAGGGAAGTGTGTATTACCATGATGCATGACTTACGTAGTCTTTGTAAGATGTATGCAAGCCCGACGTGTCTAGTTTGACTTAGCGTTATTAAAGATTTGTTCTTGCGTCTGATGTGTTATTCTTCTCTTGTAAAAGTTAGGGTTACTTGTTTGCTATGTATAAACTTGTCAAGCTGAGAGTGTTTTAATAACATCTTTTTTATTCGAAAAAAAAAATGGTGATGAATATCTTTCATATTTAGCGTACCAAAAAGACAAATAAAGTTCATATTATGAAATGAAATGAGATCACTTACAAATACAAAATATCGATTAATTCTTTCAAAAAAGATATAGAATAAAAGGGCTAGGACAGTGGGTCATAATTGGACAAAATTTGGGTCTAAACTCAATTGGATGTCAAGGTCTTAACTACTCCTATTTATATAAATTTCGGTTTGCAATTTTACAATCGAGACCACCTATCTTATAGACTATGGGTTGAAGATCAACTCACCCAAAAATGAATCAAAATGAAGATCGCTTGGGTATCTAATTTTATTAAATAAATAGACGGTTATTATGAATTTTAACATTACATTAACAACCGTCTATTTTTTTATTTTTATTTTTGCAAAATTTAATCAGCAAACGATCTCCGATTTAATCAAATTTTTACATACATAATCATTATGAGGTAAATTATATATTAGGTTGTTTCGATTATAAAATCACAAACCAAAATTTATATAAATAAGAGTACTTTAAACTTTAGCATTCAATTGAGTTAAGAGCCAAAAAAATTCCGTCATCATTCGGCTCATGACCCATATTCTGGTATTCATATGCCCAAAAGCCCAACTGAGTACAGAATGTGATGTTGGATATGATTTTGTGCGTCTACCATTTTGCAATGCCCGTACTAGAAAGCTGAGGCAGCCATGTAAAGTAGCCACTAAGTTCTACTTGTACAGTTGTACCTAACCGTTGCCCAACGGAATTCATACCCGGCAACCAAATTCAAACCTCTGAAAAAGAAAAAGACCAAAAGCAAAAGCTACATTCCCCCACCTTTCTATTATTCATCACTTGATGACTTGAACTATGTTAACCGAGGTCAGCCATATAAGTCTTCCATCCCTACAAATTAAACCTGCCAAAACCAAAACCAAAATGGGTTCTTGCATTAGCAAATGCACACCCAAATCCCACTTTCAAGTACAAGAAGAAGAAGAAGAAGAAGAAGACGATCGATTCCGCAACCATGTCCAAGACAAGCTGGTAATCTCAACACAGCCTCCTAATCCCATCACTCCAATTCCTTCTCATAATTTAAACAAACTCTCACCCTTTCCTTCATCCCCTTCAAATTCCACTTCCTCTGCTTCTTCCTTCTCTTATTGCACCACCACAACCAGTACTACCAGTACTACCAGTAATACCAATTCCAACTCAACCATCAGCTCATCTAGCTCGTCCCTGTCAAGCAGCGCCTCATCGGTTTCGAGCAGTTCAAAGATCGACAGATCCTTCTCCAACGAGTTCTTGTGGTCTTGTTACAAAGAAAACCCGCACATCACTCGCATCAGTGCTATTAAAGAAGCACAAAAACCAGTTGCTAATTCATCGACACTGAAGAAACATCAACAACAGCCAAACCCAATAAACAGGGGAACTGGGTGCAATACTAATAAAACGACGCCGCGAAAGAGAGTCCGGGCTAGTACTTCACCAACTCTACAGCGACAGAAGAGTTTCCGGAAAGAGCCCGAGAAGCCGGTGATTTCTAGGAGCTTGAGGTCGTCGTCTCCGAGTAGAAGGTTCAATGTTTCAGAGAAAAACAGGGGAGGTTTAGTTATGGCCAACCCGCCAAAACCATGTTCAAATGTAGTTAGGCCTCCGAGTCCGATCAACAAAAAACCGAGTCGGGTTATGGTTCGACCGTGTTTGAAGAGTCCTGCGAGAGAGACGCAGACGAGAATTCACAGGATCAGTTCTAAAATCGATGAAATTGCCGTTAGAGAAGCTCTGGCTCATGACCAGTATTTGGAGTGTGTTCCTGAGGATATTGACAATCCTCTAATATCTTTGGATTGTTTTATTTTCATGTAGAAATTCAGTGTGTGCATGCCCGATGCTTATAGAAAGGTTTTGAACTCATTCATATGGAGTGAATGTCTTGTTTTTTCTGATTGATTTTGCTTTCCTCTTTATTGTTTCAGAAATGTTTTGTGGTATCCTTGCTTGTATTGTTGCTCTTCTTTTTGCAACATATATTTTGAAATTGGAATTGGTGGGTAGAACATGACTTGATCCGTGTAGTTGGTTTTGGTTTGATTTTGGGCCTGAGTGTTGAACAGCCTGGTCAGTGCGTTATCACATTCAATTGTATACAACTAATGTGATTAGAAATTTACTTACAGCTGGGTTACATGCTAATCATCAGATGTAATTCATTTAGGATACTAGGAGACCAGCCAAGAAGCTTTAAACGTAGCTAGTGAATCGTAGACGATTAACTTGCATGTGTTCTTGCCATGGGCAATTCAGGTATGACATCTATCCTTGTTAATTTATATTGAATTAAATGTTTTCTTGTTTAAATGCTTCATAAAAGGTCGTGGTATAGGGACATGTTTGGGTATCCAAACACTATGTCACTCTTATTTAACACTTGAGAATCAAGATTACAATATATTTAAACAAAAATTTACAACATTTAGGACAATATTAACACAATGATCACATTTTTATGATTATTTGTGATGTTTACAACTAATTGAATCAAATTTATAACTTTGAGAATAATTTGTTCAAAAGTTGTAACTGAGTTTCTAAGTAAAGTAATTACCACAAAGACAACTTAATTACACAAATAATAACTCAGATTACCACAATGACTAACAAATTTATTCTCATGTGGTAAATTAAAATTGTCTAACCTTTTGGGTACCTAAGAATTATCCCTTGGGGTTTAACTTCAGTATATCATTTTACAATTTGAGTAAGAATGTAGTTCTCTCAAAGAAGAAATAAAGATACGCAAGAGATATATCTTAAATTGTACTTTGTTCATTGATAGATGACCTTAAATAGGCATTACAATCTATTACAATCGATATCCCTATAAATTAGGGATTGATAGAATATCTGCTTCTACTCAAATTAGGACAAGACACACACCGAGATATCAGGAATATTATTTCCTTAAACACTCCTCCTTGTGTCACGATCTTAATGGATGATGCATAACATGTTGCCTCACTAAAAATCTTTGCCAAGCAAACAAAAAATCTCTTGGGTAAAAATAAAAACTTGTTCTAAGGGGAAAATAGTACAATACATCAATTACAAAAACGACCACATGTGATGTAGACTTACCTTAATGTCTACGAAATGAACTCCCCCTGATCAGTAACTCAATCTTGGAGTTCAGACAATCTTCGCATACCAATGTGTTTCACATGCTTTGCAAATGTAGATTTTGGCAATGACTTGGTAAACAAGTCTGCAGTATTATCAGCCGAACACACTTGATTCACATGAATGTTCAATAACTGTTGTTATTGCTGATTGAAGAAAAACTTAGGTGATATGTGTTTGGTATGATCACCCTTGATGTATTTCAACTTCATTTGTTCAATCCAAGCCGCATTAACACTACTACCAAAAAGGTTTCACACGACAACTTAGGAGAGTCGTTTGATGATCAACTTACCCGTCGTCTATTGAGAAGTCGTCTGATTCAAACGATGGGTAAATTACCAAATCAACCGTCGTATACCGATCATAAGGACGACAGATAAAATGACACACTACGGGTGCCATCCACGCATACGCATCAAAGCTTTTCATGACATCAATTTGTTCAACTGTCTTCTAATAGTATATCAGATGATAAATAACCGTTTTCATAGTATATCAAACGACAGTCACATATTATATGACCGTTGTTTAATTTGTATTTGGTAGACAATTTTTATGTTGTCAAGCATCGTGTGATATGATCATGACCACTACATTTAGGAAAAAATGAGCTGTAATATATGCTTTCATATAGACCCAGCCCTGAGTGAAGAAAAAAAAAGGACCATTTACAAAAAACTAAAAAAAGTTATATACTTGATTAAATTAAGAAAAATGGTCATTGATGGTTCTCTTTTCCTATCAAATTATTGATTCAGTGGTTCTCCATCCACAACATATAAAACACGGGTTTCAGCAATGCAGCTATATAGCTATATACTACTGTTGTTGAGAACTGAAAACTATCTAAATTGCATAGGCCAACTAAAAACATTGTGTTTGGACCCAAAATAACACATCAATCTTGATAGATTTTTCAAGCCATGGAAAACTATTTAAACTACTAAGCTTGAATATAACCATCGAGGACAGAAGGAGTTCATAACTATTATCCAAAAGAATTATCGAGGAGTTCATAAATTCCCATTCAAAAATCATAATCTAATCCCAATATATGCAAATCAAAACTGACTCACTATCGATTACTCAAATAATTATGACGATGAACATCGAACAAATCCGGTGATTATGATATTGTTGATGGCAAGGAAGTTCACCTTTGTAGAATCCATCAAATCCTATCGCTACGATTCCGATGGACTGGACTGAGAGAGAATCAGAGAGAAATGATGGAAAACTAGAGGAATTGCTAGTCTATTTATAGAGAGATTTTAGCGATGCTTCATAAATTTGTTTTGGAGATAGCTCCATGTTTAATACTTGCACTTGGGAATTAAGAGGGAGAAGAGAAGGGAAGATGGACAATCAGAATTTGCAACTTAGGCGAAGTGAAAAGGCTAGAGTGCAGCGTGAGTTTTAGAGTTTTATGTTTAATTAATTTTTATTTTTTTTATACTTTCCTATGTAAAACAGTAAAAAAAAAAAAATTGGCCCTTCAAATATTTGGGCACTTAAAAAAAAAGCTAGGGTGCATGATTTTTCAAATATATGAGTCCATTACACCCACATCAATTGACCACACAGGTCAAAAGATCAATACCATTCATTTTCAAGATATTTGCACCTTGTTTGAACTTTAAATGGTCAGTTTCAGTAGTTACAACTAGATGTGTATCAATGTATCATTTTACTTCAATATTAAACTAACAGAAATAAAGTATGTGAAGAGGTAGCACAGTTAACCAAATCACCACAACTAAGTCTCATAGACAAAAACACTAATAATGAATGTGCAACTAAAGATCAAAAGATATTATCATAATTGAGACTCACAACCTCGACAATATACCAGCATGCTGCATAAGCTTATACAAAACAATAAAAGAGCAACCCCGTTTAGCCTCCTCTGTGAAGAACATCTCCAATTTTCCCAACTCGTCAAACGCTCCCATATCTGATCCATCAAAGAAATCACATGAGCTAGAATACATTGCAACCAAAATCAGGCAGAGCCAGTTCAACGCAGCCTCACCGCATCGACAAGGAAACAAACATTGACAACTTACATAATATTTGTGAGGCGAAAGCCTTTAAGGTCAGAAACTCTTATGGCATCTGAGCCAAGTACTTGAGTCCATCATTTAGATTGTTCGCGTCCTGAAGAGAAAAAATTAAGGTTTCAGTGAGATTATTCGTTGAGAGAAAAGAGATATGGGAATTCTGAGAGCTGAGAATCTAAAAGGATCGGCGGAGGAGGAGCTTACCAGAGCATGATGCATGTAGAAGGGTCAAATCCGTGGAGGCAGGAAGCAGAATGCTCGAGGTCCACTTGCTTTTCGCTCCTATCCGAACCCTACCACCACTACTCGACGACGGTGGCGCAACAGAAGATTCGGCATCGGATATCTTGGACAACGATTGGCAGAGGGAGGTACAGAGGGTGGGATTAGGGTTTGAAAATTAGTTTTTGGGATGAAGACCTTATAGTTTTGGTGAAGCCAGCGTCGTTTGTTCCTCCGGTTTGCTTATTGTGGTTAGTAATCTAAGAAGAAGAAGAGAAGTACGGCGGTGGTGCTGTGACTGAGGTCGAAAAACTTGCAAAGAAGTGCACCGTCATTCAAATCGACAACGTTGGCGATGCGAGGCAGTGATGCGATGCTTGGACGGCATCGGCGACGTGTGTCGTTACTGTGTTTGAGTCTTTTCGAATCTAAACTATGTTTGGCTGGGCACATATAGAGAGAGAGGATTAGTTTTTGAGAGTGGGATGATGTGTTTTGAGTGAGGAGGAGAGGCTGTACGTTTTGGGTGAGATAGGCTAGCTATGGTTGTGTGTGTAATGTGTTTTGAGTGAGTTTTTTTTTCTTTAAGTAAATGTCACTATGAACTTCACACGACGGGTGAGTGTCATATGACGTAATGCACTAAATTTGTTAGAGTAACTTGCAAAATATTTTGGGGGAACTAATGTCGTAACCAAAAAAATTTCGCCATAAAGTTTTGGGGAGATATGCCACCAACTAGGTTTTCTGAAAATTCCTAACATCACACGATGGGCATTGTCCTATGAATGAAGAGATATGCAATTTTGAGAATTTGGGCTAATGTTATTGTGAAATGCTCTAAAATCATACGATGGCCACTATCGTGTAATTGAAGTCAAAGGACATGTTGAAAGTTTTTCCCAAAAATGAGGGTTCATATGACGGCCACCATCGTATAAGTGTATATTATAATACAGGTAGCACTTGACCGTGGCCTAAAATTTGAAATAGGCTTCACACGTCGGTTCAGGCCTTTCCATCGTCTAAGGGCCGTCGTGTGAACCATTTTTTTTGTAGTAGTGATTGTCCTCAAAGATATAAGTTGGTACTGTAGTAGTGGATGATAATTCACTAGATCCTCAAATATTATGTATGATTTACCTAAGCCAAACTCACTGCTTAACCGCTTCATGTAAAACTATAATCTCAGAATGATTCGAGGAAGTAGCAACAATGGTCTGCTTAGTTGATCTCCAAGAAATCGATGTGTTCTCCATGGTGAATACATAACCTGTCTGGGAACGTCCTTTGTGTGGGTCAGAGAGGTACTCAGCATCAGTAAAACCAACCAAGACATCACAAGGTGTCTCTAAATAGAGGATTGCACTAAATTGTGGAACAATGCTTGCAACCGGATCAGTGTTCGATGGGTTGAACAATTCCTTCGACGGGTCGAAGATATGGATTTGGTCCGTCCAGGGTGTAACCTTTAATGGGTCGAGTGATTCACTCGATGGGTCGAAGACCTTGGAACCTGTATGATGCGATTCAACCATCCATTTTCGAGGAATTTCAAGCTTTTCTGTTTATTCTTTGTAGAAAAAGAACAAGTTCAAGTCTATGGTGAAAGGACCCAACCCCGATTTAGTTTCCTAAACCGTAATCGAACCCCTTCTGAAAACACGAACTTGCAAAAACCATGAAAATTTCGGCAGAGTTTCGCTACAACGTGGAATTGCCATTAACCTGCACCCGAAAACACACTTCATCCTATGCCACAAAAGCCAAACCGTGAGCACCAATCCCATCCGGATTTCTCAATATCATAACAATAATGTAAAGTAATAATCAAAACTGTACTTTACAGAAATCCGGGGAAAAACATATAAAAGTACAACAACAGAGTAATCAGAGCGACCTCTAGTGTATATATACAAAAATATACAATAGTAGGCAAAACAAGAAACCTACTGGAAAAGAAAGGTAGCTCGAACACTAACCCTCCGACTGTGACGTGAGACACCAGAATCCGAACTGCAAACTGGGCACGGAAACCGAAAATCCCAGGGGAAAGGCAAATAAAATTGTTAGTGTGAGTGGACAAAAATAATCATATGCCTTGCACCATTTATATATATCATAAAACAAAGCGAGTTCATAAAATGAATGGAGGTGTCAGGCAAATCTCTCAACCTCGACGGTCAGGCGAATCTCTCAAGCCCGACGGTGATAGACTAGGCGAATCTCTCAAGCCTAGTGGGCACATCAGGGGAATCTCTCAACCCTGGATCTGGACTACCGGTGATCAGCCGAATAGCCAATGCATCGATGCTAAGTAAATGCCATCACCATATAAAATATAAAACAATACCTCCAAAACAATATATAAACTCAATTTCATATTGATAATAAATACTGAAATCAAGAACTCGCTACGACAGTGTAAATAAATGTCCACTCACAGATAGCACAGCGCGCAAACGCGTTAATCACGAGATCAAGCGGAAGATCCCTCGCCCAACGTACGATCTCAATCCCCTGAATAATCACAAAATATAACTGATCAAAATCACAATTCATTACTCTGTTCCACACCTCTGAAACCAACCATTTCCGGAAACATATAAATCGGATACAAAATAATCGACGAAAATCCCCAAATTCTCCACATAAACCCTCGACTAAAAATTCGGTATCCAGATCAACTCAAAAACCTTAAAGCGATGATCAGAACACGATTACGAGCAAAACGGCATAAAATTCATCAAAATCCAAAAAGTCAACGGGTCGCCGGAGCTCCGCCGTTGACCGTCGGCGGCGGCGGCGGCGGCGGTGCGCCGTCACCGGAGGAATTTTCCAATGACCAAGACCACCATAGCTTCTCCTCCTCAAGCCCAACACAACACACAACTACGGCCTCCTCCAATTCCCACTCAATTCACCAGAAAACCGGCCGAAACCAACGCCGGAGCTCCACCTCCGGTCACCGATCACAACCACCACAAACCTCAACCAAAACCACAACTAACTACACAGAAAGCTTCGTGAAGTGAAGGGAAACCTTTCCCTCCACAGCTCCGACACTGATTCTCGCCGGAATCCGCCAGCCGATTCCGACGAAAATCCCTCTAATTCAAGCCACTCGTTCTCATTCAATTTGGGACCAAATCAATCCAATCCAAGTCCTAAACAGTTGCAAATCACAAGGGGTATCCTTACCTTCCAAAGTCGTGGCCGGAAATGGCAAGTCCGCTGACGAGTTTCAAATCGGGTCAACACACCCACAAGGTCAACGCGGGTCAAATGGTTCGGTCAACACAAGTCAAACGGCCCAAAATACAATTTTTCGATAATTTTACGACCATTCGGCTATTTATACGTCGCGACTCGGCTCTATCCACAATTTGGATAACTCAAACTCGAACGGATAAACACGACTAACTCGGCGATAATTTCAAATATTCTTTTTATATTCCTCGATTATTCAAAAAATTCTCGGAAAGTTCCCACGAACTCGAAATTAAATTCTCTACATTTTCCACGAACAAACTCAAATCAAATTCGTGTCTGATAATTAAGTCGTGAACCGAACCACCAATTCGATTAATTTACAATATACTATAATTACTCGCAAACTCACGGATTAAGCCGATTAACGTGCTAATTCTGATTCGGGTCGTCACATATGGAATCCTTCAAGTATATAAAGATGTGCTTTATACCATTCCAATGACGTTGTGTAGGCACAGAACTAAACCGAACTAACAAGTTCACAAAGAATGCAATATATGATCTTGTGCATTAAGCTAAATACAACAAAGCTTCAATATCACTAAGGTATGGCACCTCAGCACCCAATAATTCCTTCATCCACTACGGGAGAAATGGTCTTTTGTGAAAGCGCGATGTGTGTCGCAAAAGATAGGTTTGCGACACACATACGAGTGTCATAAAAGATTACGTCGTAAAAAACTAATTTTATTTACGGCACAAACATATGTGTCATAAAAGACATATAAGCTAGTGTGTTGTAAAAGATCTATTTAATGTGTTGTAAAAGACTTATTAGTGCGTCACAAAAGATGATTAAGTATGTTGTAAAAGACTTTTAAGCATATCATCAAAGAGCAATAAGTGTGTCGTAAATGACATTTTAGCTCGTCGTAAATAATATTAAGTGCATGTCATAAAAGACCTATATTGTTCTTGTCCTATAATCTATAAATCAATATAGATCTTCATTAAAGCCATTAATAAGCAAAAACTTACACATCCAAGTAGGTTAGTACTGTTATGAAGCAGTTCACAACAGACTTCTGATATTAAATTACATACTCAGAAGTACTAGAAATATTTGTGACTCTTAACTCAAACAGACAGCTTTAACCTGTGTACATGCCTTCAATACACGTATTCAAACAAAGTTCATCCACAAACTAATTGGCATAAGGAATGGTAGTAGGCAAATCAAGCATACAAGGTCAGCAAAACAAAGAAACATAGTGCAACCCAAAAATCTCATCTGGACGGAAAAGATACAAACTTCACTCTAGCTTTTCCAGGTCTCCCATTCGCTCTCTATTATCGCCTGCTTTTTAAACATGTAAGTGTTGTCAAGCAAGACTCTTTCATCTAATAGACCAAACAAAAGTAGAAAGAGCCTACTAAATGCATCAGGGAGCAATGAATTACAAAAGCACATTACCAAACTAACAAGATTGAAACAATAGGAGTATTCATTGTGTGAATATAAAACCAGAGAAACAGGAAGGAAACAAACAGGAAGAATAGCTATGATGAAGTTGCGACCAAACATATTCACCATTAACACAAGGAACAAGGAATGGCTCATACTCTTTGATGGTGCAATCCAAACACCGATATATTTGACAATACATCAGCATTTAGAAACCAAAACAACACAGGCATCTACTCTTTCTTAAGAGATGTTGAGCAACCCCAAATATAAGAATATAACAAGCTGAACAAGTGATCAAATCAAACCCCTCAATGGCTAACCTATCTTCAAGAAAATCACATTCGCCTGATTAGGATGGCAGCAAAAATTCTATGTATGAAACTTGCAACCTACTTCTACAGAGGGAGCAAAAACTCTATGTATGAAACCAAAGTAACAAGAATCAAATAAAAATCCAAGCCAATGTATTTTTAAATTCACTGATACCTAAAATCTGAAATAAAACACAATCGCATGAAACATAATACCTAAATGTAAAATTTCTTGGCTCACAACTCAATTCTATGTTAATTAACAGCTGAGATTAACTATCAAATTAACCACCAATTTCTTAAACCATTGATAATCCGCTACTCTATTTCATAGTTTTCAACTATTTTTCCTCAATAATATGTGTTGAATGCAAACAATACAGCAGAATCAGTAAGCTCACGAACACATATGACACATCGAAATGAAGAAAATAGCACACAGAGTCAAATACGACGTCGATTTGACGATTTGTGACCATAAGGATTACAAGAGTACAGTGAATACAGTACTTACAGTAATAATAAGTTGGAGGTGATTTTTTCAGCGAGCGACGGTGGCGAGAGAGTCCCTTTCTATGACTTAGAGAACTCAGAGCAGCTCGGTCTGGTTCAACTGGGGTTTTGAATCGACCGGACTGGGATGAGCAAATGATGCAGTGGCGGTGGGTGGATCTGCGTTCGTACTCTCTCTCTCTCACTCTCAGACGATCTGAGATTTGATTTGAATGAAGCTCTGGTGAGTTGAGCTCGAGAAGAGAGAGACGGAGAGAGTGAAATCAGTGAGAGAGAGAGAGAGAAGTAATCTAATGCCACATTGTAAATATTTGGAAATCGAAGGGAAGTTTGAGCGTGTCTTTTTTTCGGGAGGGGGTTTGCGCAGTGCTTTTTTCATTCAAAAGAATTTTTTGCAATTAAGTTGTTTTTAGCTTAATATGAGATAATGTCTTTTACGACATGCAAAAATAGTGTGTCGTAAAAAATTTCACGACATACATTATAATGTGTATCATAAAAGATAAAGTTTTTGAATCTTTTGCGACATACATTAAAAGTGTGTCGTTAATGAAGACCAATATTTACGACGTACACAAAAAATGCGTCGTGAAAGACAAAAATATCACTTTTTTACGACATACATTAGAAGTGTATCATAAAAGACTTAAAACACTAGTTTTTTACGACATACATGAAATGTGTATCGCAATTTGTGCATCGCAAAAGATTGATTTTCTCATAGAGATCATCTCTCGAATAGTACATATCCTTATTGGGTTCCAAACTATGTACGATAATTGGTGTACTAAGAGAGTGTGCTTTGTCTATATTAAATCGCATGAGCATCTTTTGGACATAAGCAGACTAGTGAATAACTATTCTACCAACTCGATGTTCTAATTCCAAACAAAGACAAAATCGAGTCCCACCAAGGTATTTCATCTCAAATTCAAATTTCAAGTAGTTAATTGTCTTATTGATTTTACCAAGAGACCCAATGATATTCATATTATCAACATAGATTGCTACAATGGCAAATCCTGAACTTGTTCTCTTAATGAACACACATGGGCATAAATCATCTTTATTATATCCATTTCCAATCAAGTAGTCACTTAGACGTGTGTACCACATCTTACTGGATTGTTTCAATCCATATAGTGAACGCTTTAATCTAATCACATGAGCACTCCGCGGTGTAGAGTTACTTGAATTGGGTATGACCACGCCTTCTGGAACTTTCATGTATATCTCTGAATCAAGGTTTCCATAGAGATATGTTGTCACCACATCCATCAGCTGCATGCTAACACCACTAAACTGACAAGACAGCAAAAAGTAATGATGTTCATAACCGAAGAGTATGTCTCCTCATAATCAATGCCAGGGCGTTAAGAGAATCCTTGTGCCACAAGTCTGGTTTTATAACGCATAACTTCATTCTTGCTTTCGAACAAAGACCCATTTATGTCCAACCGGCTTCACATTTGGTCGGCATAGCACTACCTAACCAAAAACCTGTCTTTTCTTCAAAGAGTCTAGTTTGGTCTGCACTTCTTTCCATTTCGGCTTATCCGCTCTCCGCTGATATTCAGCAACCTAGCAAGATTCCACTTCATCGTCGTCAATAATCTCCTGGACGACAGAATAAGCAAAAACATCATTAAATACCTTGGATGATCTATCCATAATAATGCGCGCATTATTGTTAGTTAGTGAGATTTCACCGTTCTCTGACATCATATAAGGAACTGAAGCCATTTGTGATTCTAGGACATAGCTATAGTCAGAAACAATCTCATGTGCGGGATTCACAACGTTGATGATGAAAGGATCAGTTTGGGCCTAGATCTCCTGTCTTTTCTGCAACAACTCATCTATGAATTTTCTTGGTCTCCCTCTCTTCCTGGTGGGAGCTGAGACCGATGCTACTCCATCCACATGGGAAAAAGGAATGTTACTTTGCCCTGGAGTTGCTTTATACTGCCCCTTAGAGACTTCCAACCTTGCAAGAATATTTTCAGCAGGAATGTCTAATCTCGTCACTTTGGCAATATTAGCAAAGGAGTCAGGCATCGAGTACGGTACCTTCTAAAGATCAAGGATTCGTCACACTTTAATCTCACTTTGAGATGTGTGTGGATCTTCTTAAATCATAGTGAGAGAAGTTTTCCAAGTCAATTCTTGACGTTCAACCAGAATAGAGGCATTCCTATCTCCCTCTAACGTTGGGAAGTATGTTTCTTCAAAGTGACAATCTGCAAATCTTCCAGTAAAGAGATTTTATGTTGAAGGTTCTAAGTAACGGACAATCGTTGGAGATTCATAACCAACATATATGCTTAATTGACGTTGATGACTTATTTTAGTGCGTTGTGGAGGCGCAATTGGCACATACACTGCACAACCAAATATGCATAAATGTGAAATATCATACTCATATCCAGTTACCAACTGGTACACACTGAATGGTTGGCGTTCTACAGGTCTCAAGTGAAGAAGCATTTTTGCATATAATACTGCATATCCCTAAGTAGATTCTAGCAAATTAGTATGAAAAACCATTTGTGACGACCCGATCCTTGTTGAAAATCGTCAAAAATAAAGAAAATTAAACACGTAAACCGAGGAAGTACTTGATACGAAAAAAAATTAACATCGATCAATTTAATCAAAGAACACAACTCGACAAATCCGTTACGATGAAGTGATCGTAATAACAGATGACAAATCTAATTTCTTCGTCGGCCACACCATCACTAGTGGTAAACCAATCACCATCGCCCACCCACTGAGTCGATGAAGCATAAACGGTAAATTAATCTCACCACTATGTTCATATAGTCGATACGAACCTAATGACATATAACTCGATAATTTTTGAAAAATAATTTTCCGGTCACTTGCCACCACCGGTGGTCACCGCCGACGGTGAAGATTAACCCACCAAATTAAAGCTCTCGAAGACCCAACAATTTGCTCAAAGGATCTACACCTAATTCCGACTAATTTAGCAAGAATTGGCCCCGATACACCTCGGCCAAAAAATCTTTCAGGTGAGATATGTCCGTTGTCGAGCAACCTCGTGGCTCGAGGCTTGACCCAATCGACTTGCGAGGATGAGGGGAGGAAAACTCCTCTACCCTCGACAGCCCAGAATGCCAGCAACTGTCATACATGGTGAAGCCCAAAATGAACTCGTCGGAAATCGATTTGATTTCCTACCTAGAACACAATAACTCATCCACAATCACAAAGAGGAGGCAAAGAGGAATCGATTCATACCATTACCTTGGCCGGAGGTGGCCGGAAACATCAGCGACGACGGAAAACCCTAAAACATATCTCCCTTTGATTCTCTCTCCTTGATACTCCATCGTTGGAACTAAGGCTAGCACATGGTAGAGGACACCGATATGAAGTGATTCCAACCGGTGAGATGCTGGAGATGGCCAGACGGCACTGCATCGTCGGCGGCCACCACACCGAGAAATATTGCTCTCTCTCTCTCTCTCTCTATCTCTCTCTCTTTCTCTCCTCGAGAGAGAGTTGACCGAAGTCAACCACCCCAAACTCTATTGACTTTCCAAAAGGGGAAACCTCCCTTTAAATACTTTTCCATTTATGGTAATATTTTACGACAAACTTCTAATAGTCGTAACTTTTACGTCGTAACTCCAATATCGACATTTCTCACATCTACAAACTCGTTTTCAACAAATTCTACGATTTTCACTCAAAGTCAACCAACTTAGACAATCTAATAAAAAGTCAACCTTTGACCTCTCAACATTTATCGACGGTAAAAATTATTTACCGTAGCCACTAAATCAAACTCGAATTATTCACAAATGATATCAATTATATAAAAAGGTCGAGGTATCACATCATTACTTTGGCCACAAGCTATAACCACTTAATTTGTGCCTCTGCTGAACTATTCTGTGAATGAACATAAGGGACGAGATGTTCAACTTCAATCTCAATCGACATACCGTAGTCATCAAAATTCTTTGATGTTAATTCTCTTGCACTTTCCAATCTAATTGACCTGATTAGGTTGTTCGGGTGGTGAGTCTGAAGCTCAATAATTTATGCAAGGAGTTTTACAAATACGACATTCCTTGTAGATATCATCCATCTCTTGATCCGTAGTGTAGTTGGTCTCATGTCCCAAGTACTGTTTTCATCTCTTGTAGGCATTTTGGACATCTTTGGGTGCATGGCATTGGTTGTGCATATGCTTGTTAGAACCACATTTATAGCAAAGTGCCAAGCTAGATGTTGAAGGAGCAAACCTTTTAGAATTTTCATTGTTCCTGGAAAAAAAACTTGATGGATTCTTGTTAGAGTCGTTATGGTTGTTGTTTTGACGAGTCTAAGTCAAATTTGACTGTTTTCTCCTCTACCATGAGCTCTCCCGCATACTCCTCTACCCCTACGAGTTTGATAAGGCTTTGAACGGTTGTTCCTCTTATCCTTTCGTGTCTTTTCAGTATGATTAGCCTCATGGACTTTCTTTGTACCGCTGGCCTAACATTTTTGTGGAGAAGGATCTCATGATGCCTCTCTTTATTGGCCACCAACATATATGATCACTGAATGATCGAAGTCTTTCTTGCTTATAATCAATGTGATACTGATGTGCAAGGGTATCCATAGAGATAGGAAAGATGCTCAAAGACTTCTCGACTATGGCTTGATCGGTCTTTACAACGCCATAAATGGCAAACTCACACTATAGCTCTATCATATCTTGATATAAATCATTGATCTTAGCATAATCCAATAACTGGATTCTATCCCATATTTCTATAAGCTCTGGAATTATACGTCATGCACATTGTTGAACCGGTATTGCAAAGTTACCTACAAATTTGAGGGGTCATCCTTTAACAAGTACTATTTTCTCAAAGCATGATGAATATATCTCCTGAGAAACATGAGAGCTTGTGCTTTTTGAGCTAGAGTGTTCTCGTTGACTTCAGTGCTAGGTGGTAGCGGCTGGATGATATTGGTTAAGACGTTTACCGAGGAGAGTATTTCTCACGTCAGATATTCATATGTGGTATTATGCTCCTTGAATGTCAAGGATGTCAAACTCTGGCCATGCTGGCTCAGTCATCTATAAAAGACGAGATGTTAGTTTACCGATTGAAAGACCATGATCACTAATATCAAATTTAGAGAATAAGAAGCATGATCCATGACGTATAGTCATAAAAATCGATGTAAAACCGCAGTGGTTTCATACCACTCCCCAGAAAATTGTGACTGTCAAATAGTCACAAATATCGACTTAACCGTGATAAACTTTGAGGAAGAGGTAATTAAATTCCCTTCACTCATACCTACATTAATCATTAGGAACTAGAGTCATATAATAATTCACGATATTTAAAATCTAAATCTAAAACTAGATCTAAGGTGTTGCGGTAATTAAGTTTTGCAACCTAATTTTTAAATCGAAGAGAGTTAGTCAATTTACCTCGAGGGTGTTATGCTCGGTACGAAAACTTTGATGTAAAATAAGTTTGAAGAAAAGAAAACACATCCACAAAACTTCCGTTGGGAGAAAGAATTCCGACGTCAAGCTCTGGTGATGGTGATCGACAATGGAGGGATACGGTCAAGGAGGAGGCCGGCTGTGGAGATGTAGTGTTTTGGATATTTTTTTTTTGTAGGGGTTTGAGGTGATCACTATCAACTTAAGAGTTGATGATAACGTGTTGAAGGAGAAATAAAGATACACAAGAGATAGTGATAGAAACAAAAGCACCCTCAAAGATACCCTATTATAATGTCAATTATATCAATGTAGTTTAATGTCAAATAGGAATCATTACCCGCAGAGAATTAGTCAAACTAAAACTCAAGAACACAAGAAACACAAAAAGACGCAAAAGCCAGAAACTTGGGAAACTCGACCACTAGATACAAATGAATTTATGAACAGTACTAAACTTATACTTAAAATCACGAAAATTTAACACAAGACTATATACGAAGTGATAAAATACCACAAAATAATTCGGCGAAACTATAGCTACAGCAGAAAAATATAAATTTCAGACAAGTAATTATTGGAGAAAATTAATTAGAGATGAATGTTAGGAACTTCTCTCCACCCTAGATAACCTACAATTACCCCAACCCAATCTAAATAACCATGGATGAATATTTCCCATGCATGAGCTATAGTTAAGTCATCTTGCATATTATACTCTCTTACTTGGTATGAAAGAGAGAGTGGTCATCCGCTCTAACTTGATCTCTAATCAACCAACTTATACATATGGTGGTGTAAGCCTAGAAAACTAGAGCCGTTAAGTTCTAAGAATGTTTGAGGAACAACAAAGCTTCAAGGGTTGATTTGGTGGTCACCCTTACATCACTAAGGAATTACTTCACACATGAGCTTATTTTGTCTCTATTGAACATGCGATAATATGTTGGTTATACACACACTCAAGATACTAGATTCTAAAACATGCAACTAAGTTGGCCACCAGAGAAATACATAGTATGAATTATCACTGAAATTATAATGAAGTAAAACTCAACCAAATAATTATTAAAATCACAAGGGGTTCAAAATCATAAACATGTCTAGGACTTCGATAAGCCTCTAACTAGGGAAGTTTAGCTACTCATAGTCATAAGAATACAATAGAAATATATGATGGAGAATGAAGATTTAAACGAAAACCCTAGAATTCTTGGCAGGATGATTTCGATGGATCGAAGACTTGCAGCTGAGATTTCTTGGATGCGGCGTTTTCCCTTCTTTTGCTCCCTCTTTCTTGAAAATTCAACAACCCTCTTTTGTTCTTTAAAACATGCTTATATAGGTATGATCTTGACCTACTCCTTATCAACTTGGAGTTGAGTCATTGTTACATGGACTTTCCACATCATTATTCCTTATTTGAATAAAATTCTTCTTTTATTACGTCTTTTTGTATTTTCCTCCAATTAACCTGAATAAATAAAAATATAATTAATTACTGAAAACTAAACAAATAAATTAAGCATTTTCGGAATAATTAAGCACAAGATAGTTGCATATTTATGCAACTATCAAAATATCTCACACTTAGCTTTTTCTAGTCCTCGAGCAAAACACTAAACTAAGATTCTGAAAAGACTCAACAGTACATAAACTACACAACTCTAATACCCTTAACACATTGTTTCAACAATCTTCCTAACATTGCAACACCAAGCTCACAAGATTATCACAATTTCAAACCATAGAATTTCGAAGGTTAATGTCAATGCATGACACACATGCAATATGTAGGACAAAGACATAGTCATGATGAATACAAAGCTGAAACATGCAGTAAACAAGTCAAGGTCAGTGTTTCTCTCAAAGTATGTCTAAGGTATTCAGTCAACTCAATTACTTGCCAAATTGACTGAACCATATGCTCAATTCTTGTGACTAATCTCCACAGATCAAAAGCTGTCATCTTGAGGATCAATAAAGTCTTTCAAAGGTTGTAATGGGACTAGGCTCATGGGTTTATAGAACAAAAGAATATAGAATTCAAAAATAAGTTCTAAAACCTAGTAGAGCACCAAATATAGAGACTTTTCTCGCTTGTTTTTGCAACCATTGAATTTCTCCACCGTTATGTCATTATTGTGGCCGGTTCTCATCTTGTTGGGTTGTTATTTCATTTTTTTCATCAATAGTTAACCTGGGGTATCTCAAAGTAATCTTCTTTTCTTTTTTTACTTTCTTGCCGATTTTTTTCTCTCTCTTTTTTCTTTCGATTTTTTATTTATTTATACAGCACAACTAGTTTGATACCCCACACTTATTCCTTTGCATCATCTTCATAAACTATCACCTTGGTCTCCATGTACCTGTCTCATGTAAAGCTCTACCAAGTCCTAGAACATAGGTAGAGATATAGCTAATCTATGGTTCAAGATTAAGGTTATGCGGGTGATGACAAAATGGCTATCATGTAGGCTCAATGTGGTTAACTAAGGGGTGCACATCTTGTGTACACAAAATATAGGACACGGGCTATATATGGCTATGGTGGTAGATCCTAGGTGCCTTTATCACTTCCTCAATCAAGACATATATTGACTATAAGCTTTGAAAATTACAAGAGAAAATTCTAGTAATCTCTAGAGTCCATTAACTTAATTTTCAGCAAGAGATTGACAATCAATCAAAGAAAGCATGTATATCACATATAGGCTCAATCGCTCACATGTCAAATGAATCTCAACAATTTCTGAGCATGCTCATACTCTATACCATGTTAACTTGTTTCTACATCCACTACCAATTCTCATATACACCATACATCAAAATTAACCAAAGAAACTCACATCACTTGTTGCATGTTTCACTCTTAGTCACAATCTCGGAAGATATAAACACATCACTGACTAGTTAAGGGCTCTAAAGACTCAAAAAAAAAAACTAAAACACTCTTTTTGTGTTGCTTTCCTTGATATTTTTTACTTTTATATTTCATTTTTCCAAATAAGACTCAAAAAACACAAGAAAACAAAGAAAAACACCAAAAACTTATACTAAGCTTCGATGGATCGAGATATTTGTCTTTGATGTATCAAAGCATACTCTCGGGTCTCATTTTGGGTTAACCCTTTGATGGATCAAGGGTATTCCTCAATGGATTGAAGGGCCGTCTCTGGAAATTCCATGAAAGACTCGAAAATTGAAAAACTGAGCATACCCAATGAAGATTTTATGCAGAATTAATTACACTTCAGAGTTATCTGAAATTTTATGAGAATTCACTAGACACAAAAATAAACACTCCTTAAAATTTTCAAAATTTTCTGAGATATCTAACCATGTCATAAAAATTTCACAATAAATCATATTGCACAGCTCCGAATTAACATAAAAAACGAAAAATTTATACATAGACGCTAAAGATATGATATAACCCCCACCCAATACTTGAAATTTGCATAATCCTTAATATAAAATAAAACTAAAGCATGCAATATATCAAACAAGCATGGATTAAAACACATAACATATCACAAAACACACTAAACATGGAGAAAAATAACAAAAGAGAAGGGTTAAGAATGCAAATCTGGTTTCCAAGCTTCTCTATCAATATGGGTTGCCTCATATATAGCGCTAAGTTTAACGTCTTCAGCCAGACAGTGCGCACCTGTATACTCCATTATAGAGGGATCGCGAATGGAGATTTTCTCTACATCCCTCACTTGAGATGTCTCTGTGACAACCCGAACCGAAAATGGAATGTTTATCGACTTGATTTGCGAGTTTTGCGATTAGTCACTAGATTCTAAAACATGCAACTAAGTTGGCCACCAGAGAAACACATAGTAGAAATCATCACTGAAATTATAGTGAAATAAAACTCATCCAAATAGTTATTAAAATCACAAGGTGTTCAAAATCATAAGCATGTCTAGGACTTCGATCAGCCCCTAACTAGGGAAGTTTAGCTACTCATAGTCATAAGAATACAATAAAAATACATGATGGAGAATGAAAATTTAAACGAAAACCTTAGATATCTTGGCAGGATGATTTCGATGGATCAAAGACTTGTGGCTGGGATTTCTTGAATACGGCGTTTCCCCTTCTTTTGCTCCCTCTTTCTTGAAAATTCAACAACCTTATTTTGTTCTTTAAAATATGCTTATATAGGTATGATCTTGACCTACTCCTCATCAACTTGTGGATGAGTAATTGCCACATGGACTTTCCACATCATTATTCCTTATTTGAATAAAATTCTTCTTTTATTACCTCTTTTTGTATTTTCCTCCAATTAACCTGAATAAATAAAAACATAATTAATTACTAAAGGCTAAACAAATAAACTAAGTATTTTCGGAATAATTAAGCACAAGATAGTTGCATATTTATCCAACTATCAATAGATCTAAAATTCTACTTTATTCATTGATAGATGACCTTAAATAGACATTACAATCTGTTACAATCAATATCCCTATAAATCATGGATCGAGTGAATATTTACTTTTACTCGAATTAGGACAAGAAACACACCGAGATATTAGGAATATTATTTCCTTAAGCAATATATATATATATATATATATATTGTGGATGGTTGGCTTTTGATATTTGGACCCAAAATTAATATTATTTGGACATATTACTCTGGCCCACTTAATAAGTCTAATTTGGGAAGAAAATTAGATTATCCCTTGCTAAGTAAGGAAGACGTAATCTTGCGAATCTGGTATTTAGAATCTTTCAAGGATTTAGATTTCTTACTCTTTTCAACAAGAGGTGCGTTTGAGCGGTCACTATAAATAAATGGTTCATGACCAGATCAAGGGACCTTTAGACATACATACGCAAATTTTCTCTCAGCAAACAAACCTTCTCGCACGAAAAACAAACGAGGACGACGAACTTAGAGTTTTCACATGACATGGCGTAAGGATTCGAAGGTTTTCTTTTGTCAGACGACGGCGAACGAAGGAGTTTTCACCAGATAAGGCGTGAAGGTTTCAGAGGTTTAATGAGTCACCCTCTATCCAATGTTCTCAACACTCGCCAAGAAAATTGTTCTGTTTTGTACCGGATAGGGTGTACAAAGTATCAATTTTCGTGGCTCAACAGCGAGACACGTAATCTAAGTCTTGAAACACTTAGACAAGAAGAACTCATCGGACGAGGTTGGTGCTCTCCTCGCTCCAATGGCTTGTAAGGAAGAAAGATTATCAGGCGCAACAATACATCAACATTTTATACTCGGTAGTAACACATCAATACGCATTAAAAGAGAGACAATTTGTGATTTTCTAGTCACACATATCTGCTGAAAAAATCGAGCCAAACGAACAATTGATTCCAGCATCTCGATTTCTTTCTCCACTACGTACGTACAGAAGCCAAAACGACATGTAGGGATTGCGTATCACGTGTAAAGGCCATAAGATCTACTCCTTTAGAAACGTCCCCCCTCCGGCCTTGTTTGTTTGAAATTCAGAATATCATATCACCATCTTCGATCTTATATATGCAAAGGTGGATTGTGTACATCTCATCTCTCTGTCGGGTTGTTACAAGTATAACACCTAATTAAGAATAACAAGATTGAATCAGAGTTATTGACAATTTCATCTCTACCAATTTTAAAAGTACACATTAATTTCACTAGTCTATATCTCTATTCCATTATCCATATGCATTTCATCGGGATAATTGACAATGCTATTCTTAAATTGTCATATATGTGTGTGTGCGCGCGGGCTGACGAATCGAAGAAGCTTCAAGTTCATGGTCATCCAATTCCAAATCCTTTGTAACTTAATTCATTAGTAATATTCTAATTGAATGTTACATACCAAGATAGCACTTCCGTTTCTGCTAGCTACATGGAAGTTCATCTAATTTTAGAGATACATTGTCATTTTGTTTTGACTTTGTCTTTTCATGATAGAAGAATCAGCATTCATTTAACAACATTTGCCAGAAAAGTTGGAACAATAATCTGAATCCCGAAAGTTTAATTAAGAACACCTTTGGCTATGTTCAATGAATATTACACTCACCAAACTCCAATATTAATTGGTACGAAACAAAGTTACAAAGAAGCAAATCCGTATAGAGTTAATACATATTTGACGAGAACATGCATGAATCCGATACTCATTCTTATTAGCTGAAATGAAATTTGGATAAAGGTTTGACGTAATATATTACCATTAATTTAAAATGGATACATGTATCAAATACAATGCTACTTTTGGTGTCCATCCCCAGATTACATTTTATTGTAGTTAGTAGTTACATTTTCCTCTGCTATATATATAAACAGCGCTAGCTCTTCCCAGTTTCTCTCAATTGTCACAACTGTTTCTTATTCTTCTTCTCTTCTTCACTCTCACTCGCTCACTCAATCACTCGCTCGCTCGCTCACTACCAGTCAGCAGCATGGTCTCTGCTCAGCTTTCATGCCTTTCATCATCATCAAAGCTCCATGCATATGCAGGCCATATCGACCCTTCCCTCGTACAGAGACAGAACCATGTCTCCAG
This sequence comes from Geum urbanum, assembly GCA_946800695.1. Classification (NCBI taxonomy): domain Eukaryota; kingdom Viridiplantae; phylum Streptophyta; class Magnoliopsida; order Rosales; family Rosaceae; genus Geum; species Geum urbanum. The sequence continues at coordinate 62,823,112 of OX327002.1, forward strand.
CGGTTTCCTTTGGGAGGACTTAGTGGCCTCCGAGGACGTGCTCAACGCGCCGCTGATTGATCTCGGGGGATTCTTCGAGGGCGACGCCGAGGCCATCGATAACGCTGTGGAACTCATTAGGGTTTCTTGCTTGAACCATGGCTTCTTCCAAGTCATCAACCACGGTGTGGACTCCAGCCTCATCAAACTCGCTATCGACCATATGGAAAACTTCTTTTATCTCCCTTTCAGTGAGAAGGTGAAGATCCAGAGAGTCCCCGGTAGCCCTTTGGGGTATTCTGGCTCCCACGCCGACCGGTTCACCACCAATCTTCCATGGAAGGAGACAATGTCTTTTGCTTTCCATGAGAATAGCTCGGAGAAGGTCGTCGAGGAATTCTTCAAGTCCAAGTTGGGAAATGATTTTGAACAAACTGGGTAAGTACTTAAAGGTCTTAACTTTATTGTACATGCATGCCTCATTTGGGTATTCTTTCCAAACAAATGAATTTTTTTAATACACGTACGTTTGATTTTGTCTGTCTTCTATCTAACTCCCAAATTCAGTGAACCAACGAGCCCGTACGTACGCGTAAATGTTTTAAACCAAGATAAGATATATACTAGCCTGAATCAATGCTTCTGACTTAATTGTGTCCCGATAAAGAGAATAAGTTGGAACTAAGTAAAAATTCTAAGAGCCCACAAAATAAAATGTGATATGTACGTACATGTTATCAAAATGTTTGATTTTCGGATCTATATATTTGTGCAGGAAAGTGTATCAAAAATACTGTGAAGCAGTTCACGGTTTGGCTCTTTCAATACTGGAGCTATTGGCAATCAGCTTAGGGCTGAAGCGGTCACACTACAGAGAGTTCTTTGAGGATTCTCACTCTATCGTAAGGTGCAACTACTATCCGATTTGCCAAGACCCAAGTCATTCTTTAGGGACAGGTCCTCACTGTGATCCAACATCGGTAACCATTCTTAATCAAGACCAAGTTGAAGGGCTTGAAGTGTTTGTGGACAACAAATGGCAGCTTGTGCGACCCATTCAAGGTGCTCTGGTCGTCAACATTGGTGACACCTTCAAGGTACGTTCCTTAATTAACCTTCAACATTGCACGAGTTATACTGTTATATATTATGCTGCATATATACATTAATATGCATTAATGCATGAGATCGATACGGTTTTACAGTATGAAGCTAGTATCAATCGATGAAACTTTTTCAAGTTTGTTACCAAGAATTAACAGCATTATAAATCAATATATATCCCAATACACATTGGCCGGAGACAATGATCGATCGATCAGTACCTTGTCACCATCGATGATCATTTGCCTCGCCTTCTCATATATATATATATATATACATATATATATTCTTCACGTACTAAGGAAATTATTGATGTACGTACCTTAATTGTATACGTACAGGCACTGACGAATGGCATCTACAAGAGTTGCTTGCATCGGGCAACTGTGAATACGGTCAAGGAGAGGAAATCTTTGGCATTCTTTATGTGCCCTAAGGAAGACAAGGTGGTGTCTCCCCCGGAGGAACTTGTTACTCAAGTTGGCGAAAGGAAGTATCCGGATTTCACATGGTCCGAGTTTCTTAGATTCACTCAGAACACTTGCAGAGTTGATGAGGCTACTCTCCAGAAATTCTCCAACTTCATCCTCTCAGCTGGATCCAAAAACTAGCTAATTAATCATGCATTAGCTATATATCTGCATTAGTATTCTTCTCTCTGGCTGTATTGCCTAGCTTGCTAGATAAGGCCTTCATATATATCGACTTCTATCGCCATGAGGCCCGATTGATTCTAATATAATTATTAAGCTTAATTATCATTTCATCGTTTTATATATATATAGAGAGAGAGAGATGTCTTTATTATCAGTTTATAAATAATGGACTAATGGTTATGGAATTTCCCTTTAATTTTATTTCCATTTAAGTCATCATTGCAGACCTTATATATATAGTGTTATATATATATTGGGTAAACTACTTAAAAATATTATTTATAATTAGTCGAATAAAATTACAATTTTTTAAATAAAAATTTATTATATTTAAAACAAAATTATGATATTTTTTGTATTATTTACAAAACCCGGTGGTACTCCTGAGTGATCGATGAGACTGGACAGGAGGACCTGTTATTTTTGTGTTTTTTTCCCAGAGGAATTTGCAGCATGAATGGGCCGAAGCAAAAATGAACGTGCCAATTAGAGTAGGGGCTGCAGACAAGGCTTAAGGTTGCAGACAAAATTGAGGACCACAATTTTAACCAATTTGTTAATTTCGTCGAAGCGTCTCAGATGGCAAGGTGACAAGAACCACATGCATTTGTTGGGATCGAAAGCATGCAGAAATGGCTTCAGAAGTGGGTCGGATTATTATAAGCATGTCTCACCATACAATGCATGCTCAATAAACGTACGTACCCTAGCTATCTAATGTTTACTTTGTCAATCTGATTAATTTCAGAATTCTTATTTAACATGACTTAGCAGCAGAGGAAGATAATGAAAATTTCATGACTTAGTCAGGCCTAGCTTCCATTTTCTCTGTGATTGACGGATACAAGGAATGAAATATCGATAATATCCTTTTATTTCTGCAATATTTTCGTTTTTTGGACTTCTCGATATTAATCATACATATCAATATCTTTCGTCCGATATTTCCCGAAATATTTGATATTTTTCGATATATCACCGAAATCTTCGATATTTTTGAATTTATCCGAGATTTTGACTTTACATATATGTTGATCACACTAAATTCAAAGCACAAAATCCACCATGCCAATAACCCCAAAACTCAATTAAATAATCTATATTAATAATCAACAAAACACAAATTACAAGTATGTTTCAAAACATATATTAATCATATAAAAAACTCATAAAGTTTTTATACAAATTTTCATGTATTTATCTTAATTTCAGTCGATTTTTTACTAAATCGATATTTCATCGATATTTTCGTCGAAATATCTATATTTTAAATAGTCGATATATCTTCGATATACGATATTTTACTCCTTAGACGGATATATGCAGTGGCTACTTGCTACTAAAGCTATATACCAGCAAACCCAGCTACATGTCATTTTGTCGATATACCATTTGCCATACATGGGAATAGTACGTATAATATGAAAGAGTGAACATTGTACAACTTGTGTTTATATGGTGTTAGCAATATGTTGAATCTTGGACAATGTAATGAGAGTCATAATTGTGTAGTTAATCCTAGTGTACATGTAATTAACATACACTGATTACATTGTATTAGGAATCCTATGTATTACAGATATGATCACATATTAAGGAAAACTGTGTTTGAATGCAACTAGGCTTCTTCTATGGGCAAGACCTTGTTGTATCTCTATATATGTGTGTGAGACTTGTCCATGTTCTCTCTACAACAAGCATACAGCTCTAATCCCATACAAGAGGCTAAAGGAGAGAAGAACAGAAGACATAAGCTCAACAGCAAGATGACAGTCTCGGTGAATGCAGCTGGTAAGCTTCTGATCTTCTTCACCTCATGGTTGATGTATTTACATGTCTTGATGGATCTTCGGTACTATGTTTTCATAATAATGTTACAAAACCGTGCCACCTGCAGTGAAGGAGAGACCATTTGATAGTCTGAGACGTATTTGTCCTAACGTGAACACGTGGAGTTTCTTATATTCCTTCTTCGTTCTTGGCAGAGGGGTGGCAGTAAATAACGAAAACAGAATACAAAACGACTATAATCAAGAAGAAGAAAAAGATTGATAAACATGTAATTTCTGTATTTCCTGACTAGACAGCTTTTGCATCGATTACAAACCATGTTACATCTCTCTAAAACTAATTTTAATTAGCATGTAAGACGATGTTTCTTTTATGTACACAATTGAACAGAGCAGCGATCTGTTATGTGGGCTACATGCAAACAGGTATGAATCAACGCCAGCATGTACCCCCAACCGCCAAATCATCCCATGGTTCTTCCTATTAAGTCCAGAGGATGGAGTTTCGATGCCAGATATCCTTTGAGTTCTTGAAGTACATCTCAGTTTACTGTACGCAGTGGTCTAGGAAACTGGTTCATTAAATGCAACCACCTACAGCAGAATTTTCATCCTGCAAACAGAGAGGAGAAAATTGTGTTACAAGTCGGAAGTCTGGAAACCTTGTTAGATTGAGTAGAGAAAATTCAGCCCTACTTTCAGAAAATGTCAAAGGAAGCTCCTCCTCATCAACATTCTCTATTTGATCCGACCAGCCAGTAAGACCTATCTTAGCTTTTGAGTTTTCTCTACTAGAGTTCACAGATACGTGACCATCATCTATACCGCGATACAAGTGTTTCATTATGAAAAGGGCAGTATCAAAATCCCTCCAATAGTTTCTGCACACCAAGGATCAAGCCATCAGACTTCCGATTTAGGGTCCACCAAATCATATAAATCCATAATAAGTAGATACCACAAGTTCTTTACAGCTGTCCACTTGTATGGTTGTACCATTATTATCACTCTTCCTCTACCCTCATCACATTTGTGAATGCATAAAACACAAGGGATATGCTTCTGAAAAGCTTAATGCTCATTAAGTCATAACTAGGCCAATTACTTACTAGTTGACTAAGCATATAGGTAAAGTTCACTACAGAATGAGAAAGATACAAGTAGGCACCTAATGGCAATGAAGGCTTAGTGGTTAGGTCCTCTGCTTTAAATTCCAAAAAATCATGCAAAGGACTTCGAATATAGCTCAGGTCGTAAGTGCAGAAGCATGCACAACACTAGCATTAATGTACCATATATTTTATGTTGATAATTTTGGAAAGAAAAAAAAATGACAAAAAGGATGGACAACAACATCATCAGCAAGTACAAGGATACATTAAGAGGGTACTTACGTATGTGCTCCAATTGCAGAAATGTAGGGATGTTCAAATGTCTTATCCTGCATTATCAAAAGTCAATGTGAGTTCAAGAACTAGTCAGTACTATAGACACAGTGACATATGACAGAAAGAAGAAAGCCAAATGGGAACCAGTTAAAGCACAAAATTCAAAATGTGTGTGTGTGGCGCAGTGGGTAAATGCTTGCATGTATGACTATCAAGAGAGATAGGTGGTAGACTACACACTTGAAGCACATGATCGATGCGCCCTTCTTCACTTCCTGTAATCCTTTCCATCATTAGAGTACCATACGATCTCTCTTCTTTTTCTTCGACGGGTTCTGCTGCTTCTGCAATTCAACAAGAAACAAGAAAACTGTAGTAATTAATTTCATACAATATACATATATAAATGGATTAGTGCTCAAGTACTTTTTATTATCAGCATTATTTGGGGATAGGAACATTAAATAACCAAACACTAGTGCTGGTTTTTCCTTCTTACAATGATGAACAGGCAGAACTTAAACAAAATATATTACCGTCTAAATTATTTGAGGCTTTTGACTGGCAAACTGTCAGAACTTTAACCTGTTTGAAGAATACAAGAGTATAACCCTTAGAATGACGATAGATTCTCAACACTACAAACCAAAGTATACATGTAGTCAAATAACAAAACCCACTTTCATGAAGTTTAGACGATTCACTATTGCTTGAGAACGAGCAGCTAAATCTTCAGTAAATTCCTGCAGCACAACACAGAGTGAGAGAGAGAGAGAGAGAGATCCACATGTCTGTATAAGCCAACTGCTCTACCTGAAATCTGATGTGCAATCTCTTTCCACCTTTGTGGTAGGGTATGATGACAGGACGTTTGCCGAGGTATTCTTTACACACAAGCGGTTCTATTCTGCATTCACAGACAAGAACAGATTTCTCAACTGTTCTGGACCAATGCATACATACAGGAGAAAATGAGAAAGCAACTGATTATTGATAGACAAGAACTTGATTTCTTTTAGGTATTTAATTGTTTAGCCACATTTGGCATGTGATGCTCACTGAAGATTAATATGGCATGCCACCTAGTTAGACTAGATGCAAGTAAAACTAATACAAATCATATCACAACTAAGAATGTGTTGCATCAGGGGCGATTTCAAAATCAAATCCTGTCAGAATTTCATTACAGTTTCCATCAGTCCATTTTTTTGGTCAAACGAGTCATTTAAGCTACAATGTAATGTAGACCTAAGCGCCATATTTCCAAACAGACAGGATGTTTGCTAATGCATTGATGCAAATTGGATTTCTTATTATATATTTAAATCAAGAGAGATGGACTGCAGCACACCTATATGCAACAGGATCAAAAGGGTGAAAAATGTTAAACATTTGCCGACATGCTGGCATCTCCTCACTTATATTTTCCTCTTCCCAGTAGTCTTTTCCTTTTCCTGAAAAGGAAAAAAGTAGAGCATGATAAATATCAGGCACAAGTCTCAGAGACAGTACTGAGACCTAAATCTCTTCATGTAATTGTAACACAATTTAAGAAGAAAAGGGATACAAGGTAACAATCAAATACACTAAAGTGCTATCAACCAGCCTTTAAAACACAAACAGCCACCAAAAGTGATCAGGACATAACCCTTGATTATTACCAATTCCAATACGAATATTACGAAGGGCCAGGAAGACCCCAAGGGGTGATCCAACTGCGAAGAAAGTATCAACCTGAAAATCAATAAGTTGATTTCAATGAGTGACAGGGTCCATAAAAGATTAGATCTATTCCACCATTTGCATTCAGAGACTGCCAACCAAACCATATCAACTTTACAGAAATGAATTCCAAATTTTACTTCAAATAAACTACCCCGGGAGAAAGAGGAATACATAATAGATAAAATAAAACTCTCCCTGTTTGCACCTTGAATTCAAGTTTCGTGTATTTGATATAAGGGGTATAGCTCTGGGTTAAGCCAACTTCCGGAAATCTGTCCGATAAGGATTTCTCTGGCGTAATTGCTAGAACCTCTTCATTTCCTGTTCAGGTTATTCACATCAATGCATAAGAGCTCCATTCATAAATTAGACACAGATATAAATGAAAAAAGGAAAGATATTATGCATAATAGAAATCACCTTGATATAATCCTGGACTACCATCTCTACCACCACATAAAACTCTCCCTGTTTGCACCTTGGTTTCCATTTCTGCAAGTTTGGATTTTAAAGCATCAATCTGGATCAGGAAAAAAAAAAGGGGAGATAAAGACCACCGACTATTTGTATGCAAACAGTCTTCATAAGAAGACCAGGTAGAGATTAATAGTCCCTTTATGTATCTCACCTTCTCCCTCAGTGATTTGACTACATCTTTATTGCTCGTTTCTTCTTCAACCACTTTCTCTACACTAACAACTGGGACTCCACATTTCATGCTAGTAGTTTCATCCAAGATATCCTGTTTAAACGTATTGCTAGTTTCACTAACTGATTCAGGCACATAATTGTTACCCTGGGATTGTTTTGACTCCATCGACCTTGCATTAAACTCCATGTCTTCAGAATTTTCATCCTTTTGCATCACTATAGCTTGTTGTACATTCAAATTTCCTTCATGAGTTGAACCCACCATGTCATCAGTTTGACTACAAACAAAGGAGACTGCATCTCCCAGATTATTCGGAAAGTCATTAGTAGGTGACTGATCATTCATATCAGGTGAACATTCCTCATTTCTAGCATGTTCTTTGTACATCCAATCCATTGGAAAGGGGGAGGATAGGTTCTCTTGATGACAAAGGATATCGTAGGAAAGAACACTTCCTAATGAATGCCCATATATGGAAACCTATAGGAATGAATTTCATTACGAACCAATATAGCCACCACTTGAGTAAAAATATTAGGGAATTGGTTTTCAACCACATACCTTTCCATCATAACCTGGGTTCCTCCTGAGAAATTTTAAATATAACATATTTAATTTGTTGGATACCTGGTCCGAGCAAACAAAAAGACATAGGATAAAGTGCAGTAAAGATCACACTGAGGAATTAGACTCTATTTACCCAAGTAAATCAAGCATGCAGATGCTGACAATTAAATGACCAAGTACCTACCGAGTTGATAATGTCCTGACAATATATGGGGCTCATGTAGTATAACACGTCATGAACAGTAGCACTCAGCATGACACGCAACCCTTTCACACCATCTAAAGTACACTTTTCCACTGCAGCTTCACCACTAAGCTTCAAACCCTTTCTCCACTGAAATACAAAATAAATACCAGCAAGTTCAAATATAGTACACGGTGTATCCCTCAGAATATAAGGAAAAACAAACCACAATTGCATTTTGAATCTATAGGCACTGAATTTATTCACGAAATACATGTTATTCATGAAAACTGTGGAAGCAGTATCCATTTTGCAGTCGTTTATGTATGGGACAAGAGACTTTTGTTATCACACTATAATGATCGAGAGGACATAAGTAGGATAGTATACAAAAGAGATAACTTGCCTGGCATGGTATGAAAAGAACCCTCTGAGTGTCAAGTTGCTGTGAAGTAAGATGTGTTTCAGCAAGACTTGCTGTTATATGGTGAAAATTAGCCACGTCATCAACCAAATTGGACTTCTCCAATCTTTGACCAATACCGTGAACCATGAACACAAGATGGCGAACAGGAACCTATGTCACAAATGCAACCTCATGTCATCACCTTTGGAAGCAAAATGTAACAGTAAATAAGAATATAAACTAGGAAAAATGACCCAAATGATCACTAAACTTTGTCGAAATCGACAATTTTGATCACTGAACTTTAGAATATATCAAAAAGGTCGCTGAACTTTAACTTTGTCTATCAATTTGATCACTTTGCCCATTTTAAAGATTCTAATTTGTCATTTTGCTTATATAGATAGTTTTATGAGAGAAATGCACATAGCATAAGTGGGAGAAGTATGAAAACCACTATGAAATTAAAAAAAAATTGACATCCAAGATGGACAAAGTGATCAATTTGATAGAAAAAAGTTAAAGTACAGTGACATTTTTGATATTTTCTAAACTTCAGTGATCAAATTGTCGAATGTGACAAACTTGAGTGATCATTATAGTTATTTTCCCTATAAACTAATAGCAATATTGTTACCAATATTATAAACATCAAATGTAAGTTTAGTGGTGCAATCACCCGACTTCAGGAGGAATAAAACTAACTCAAAAGTAGTACCGTCTAGACAACTGAGTACAACATTTGAACAAAGCATACCTGTGAACAATAATCATCCATTTTCTCCTCCTTCTGCTGATGCAGTTCATTCTATATAGAAAGAAAATAACCTAGTGAGCAAGGAAATGAAAGCTGAATCACAAGCTATACCCTGACCACACTAATGGGGAAAAAGGCACATACCTGGCTTGGTTTTGGAGAGTTAGATGCAGAATATCCACGGTGTAACTTAATTCCATTTCCACTAAAAGCAAGAACATTCGAAAAACCAGAAGCATCTGCATTGAGCCAAGCCTCCCAAGTATTATCTTCTCCAGTGAAAAGTGCATGCATGCCCTAGATGTGCATCCCAGCATGTTTTTAAGAACACAATAATAAGCTAAAAAATTTCACGCAATAGAAAAAAATCCATACATAGATAGAGCCTTGCAAATCAACTCGAGCTGCAAAAAGTCCAGAGGGCTGAAACATTCTCCGATGCCAAACCTGCAGATAAAGAGTCAAATTTCATGTCCTTGCATAAATACATACATAAAGAGGTGCAGAGTGCAACAATTTCATCTAATCTCCAAATTTAACACAAACTCAGGCAGCTACCATTCTCAAAAGTATAAACCTGGAAAACTAGTAACATTTAGACAATTAAGTATATAACTTGTTGAAAAAACTAACATAGGGCACACCTTGCTGCGATATGCAATCTCCAATTGTTCAGAAACATCTTCACGGAGAGGCAGCCAATCAACACCTCCTTTCTGAGCAAACCAGTGGCCTCTTAACACACGCCGATTTTCTCCGTCCCAATAAACAGGGAAACAATGCCGCTTCACTAAGTCTACCTGCAACAGTTACATCACTTACTCAACTCAACCGAATCGTCCTCTAATCCCCAAAAGTAGCTCTTGCATCACAGTAATAGCAACAAAAAAGAAGGAATACATACTTCATAAAGGCCTCCCTTAACAGGAACACCGACTCTCTCTTCTTCCTCTTCACACAGTTGAATCGACGGAGCTCTCTCTAGCGATGATTTTGCCTGCACATCCGAATTCTTACTCGAACTCGGCCGCAACTTCGGACCTTCACTACATTCCGCATACTCTCTCCACCAACAAGTAAGCAACTCTTCCTCCCTCTACATTGTCTCAAATCAAACAAACCGCATAATCAAAACCAAAATTTCCTACTCCTCAAACAGCACAAAAACTAACAGAAGAGCTCTAAAACCAAACCTGCAAAAACGAGGCCTCAATTGCCAAAGAGTCCCTCATGCCGAATCGAAAATACTCGCCCTTGTTTACTATCTCAGTCCTCGGCACCGAAGCAGCTGGCTCTGCAAATTTTTCACAGTAACTATTTAGAAGCCGCACCGAAGCTGCTTCGTTAATCTCGGAGAGACGTAGTAATAAATAAAAACTTACCGTCGTCTCGGAGAGGCACCTTGTTGAAGTACCAGCGCACATCGCTGCCGTCGGAGGGGCTTAAAGTCTGGGCTAAATACTTCTGGTGACCTTTACACTGCTCAATTTCGTCTTCCAATCTCGCGATATTGGACGGCGTGTTCTTCAGCAAATCCGGGAACGATTCTCCCGCCACACGCTTCGCTTCCATGATCGAACGAACTAGTTAGTAGTTGACAGAGATTTCTCTTTCTCTATTCTATTCAGAGACTCAAAGCCGCTCGCATTTCAAAACCCTAAGGGATGATGCTATTGTGCAAAGTGGGAATGAGGTTTTAGAGGAGAATTGGGGATTGGAGAGATTCTGGTTGTTGTTGTTGGTGAGTGCAATACCCAAAGTTTGCGGGAATTGCAGAAAGGAGAAGGAGAGTGGGGAAGAATCATGACCGAGGGAGAAAAGAGAAAGGAGATGGTTGTTGTTTTTGTTCGGAATGACACATCGATTTGGCGGTTGCGTGCCATCTCCCCGGTACCTTCTTTTTCTTGGGAAAACGACGTACAAGGACGATGGTAGTATCAATACTACAAAAAATCTACCATTCAGACAACTAAAGGCACGGCCGAAAACCCAAAACGAAGTACCACAGACTCAAAAAGACAATTTTACCCCGTATAAATATGAAGTATCGACTCCGTTCCATTCATTTCTCTGCGCGCGCTCTCTCTCTCTCTCTCTCTCTCAACAGAAAGCAGCAGCAACCTCGAAGATCCGCCACAAGCCTCTTGCTCGCCGTCGCATCGCGCCGCTGCGCTCGTGCCCTAGATCGAGTAGAACCGCCGCCTCGGCTTCCAGCTTCGGTTCGCTCAGTAGCAAGGCCAGGACCGAGCCTCCTCCTCTTTACCTCTGCCTCGCGGCGCCTCTGCCATTCACGCACCGACGCGCGTCTGGGCTCTCTCGGCCTCCTTGTCGCGTCGCGCGTTTAATTTTGAGGTGATGCTGCGTTTGATTTCATGATGCCGGATTCTATTTTGCTTGTTGGTATTTAAATGGATGATACTGAAAATGCATATTTGAAAACTGATATGTTCTCTCTGATACTACATCTGTGTCGTTGATTGCGTTGTACTCTCTGATACTACATTTGTGTCGTGATTTGCGTTGTTCTCTGGGATACTATCTGCTATTGTTTAGAACAAATTCATGTGAAATTGCTGTACATCAAACAGTAGCAATTGTTTTCTTGATTAAATGAGTAACATTCTCTATTTGAAATGATTTCAATTAAATACAGTAGCATATTTAGATTTTGCAGTAGCAGCACCTTTTGAGAGTAGGAAGAAGGGGGAAGAAGGGGGACGAGGATGACGAGAAGGAAGATGAACAGCCTGCTACATGTGGAATTAGGTTTCTTCGCATAGCCCTAAACATTGGAGCTTGTTTGGAATTTTCATTCTGTGTCAAAGAAAGAATTTTAAGCATACTATTGGACTGTGAGAAAGATGGACACGTAATGGTGTTTTTGAGCTCTTTACAACTGGTGATTTATCGTTGATTTTGTTTTTCATAGATATAACCTGCATCTATCTACATCCTCGTCTGCTACTTGTGGCATATAAATTGTAATTTCATGTAGAAATGATATTAGCGTCCCCCGTAAATAAGGATTAAAGGAAAAGAAATGGTGAGCATTCATAGATTACAGTAGATGGCATACTAACTTTAAAGTTTTCTTCTGCAGCAACGTTCTGCACCAAAGGTGACATTCCCACTTGTGTGAACAAACACCTGTTGTAGTCATCCCCTATACCGTGAATTTGAGCTTATTGATGAAGAGTGTCTTGGTATATTTATTTGTATATGTACCTTATAATCTTTGCCGATGTTTCTTGCCCTCTCATCGCATGTCTTAATTGTTTCCCTCTTTCATTCTTTTCCAGGAGTAAGAAATGCAGCTCAAAGGAAGCTTTTGGATGAACTCGGTATTCCTGCAGAAGATGTGCCTGTTGATCAGTTTATTCCTTTGGGTCGTATCTTGTATAAGGCACCTTCCAATGACTGCTTTAGAATCATGTCAGACACATGGTTTTGCACCAAAGATCGCAGGCAAGTTTCTTTTAAGCTATCTCTTAATGCATGTCGTGTTTTATTTGACCTTTCAATAATTCATTTCTTGTTATGCTTTGGTTTTCTTTAGGTTTGTGTTGCTACTGGTGTGCACTTCTCTGTTTGATGACACGTATATGTGATTTTTTTTCTTAGCAGATATTATTTGAAACCTGATAGACAAGGAGCAGGTGACTGAGTTTGTTAGATTTATATACACCTTCAAATTAGTTGACCAACTCCCCCCAATACCAGTCCTTGAAAACATGTACAGGATGCAAGTAATTTCGATGAACCATTTCGTAGCAGAAGCATGGCTCTGGAAGAAAAGGTACCTTGGCTAATCTCTAGATAATCATCGTATATCAAATAGCTAGTTCTAGCTAAGACGATAAGACCATTATATGTTGAAGTAATTATAGAACTTCTCATGCTATACTTTTGATCACAGGTTAAGGCTGTAGACATTCGAATAGGTAAACTCCAAGCTGTTAAGCAATGCATCAAAGATTACAGTCTCGAGAACGAATACCCATGTGCAGAAGTTGAATTGCACGTAGTTCATTTGCAAAGAATAAAGGAGAATTTGAGACGTCTGGCATCATCTCGTGCCTCTGCGATTAATGTCGAGCAACCAAGTCCTGACCGTTTCGGCTTTTAATATGCTTGGATGAAGATTTAATCCCGTCATTTTGTCATTTTGATGAGTGGGGAATGTACCAAATCTTTAGTTTTCACTGTGAAGCCAGTGATGCAGTGTCAAATCCTTGAATTTCACCATGAGTACAACAAAATGTAGTCAAGTAACATCATAGACAATCCAACCCCAAAGTTATTTTGATGAATGCATTGCTATAGAGTTTGGACAACAAAAGTAACTGCTAGACCTCATTGATTCCGAATTTAAATCGAAGTTGATTTGAAATTGAGGTACAAATTTTGTTGAGGTTGTCATGTTCCTGATTTTCAAGCTGCAATGTGATACTACAATTTTTGGAGATTGCTACTGTAATTTTGGGGCTACTACTGTATTTCTAGTTCAGTTCTACAGTATCAACTTTTAAAAAGAAAAGCAGCGTCAACACTACATGCAATATCAGCTTCAAAAATACACACGGTAACTGCCAATACAAATTCAATAACACAATTGATAATGATCAGCATCAGCTTCGAAAAATGTAGTATCAACTTCGAAAATGCAATATCAATTTTGAAAAATGCAATATCAACTTCAAAAAAACAATATCAATTTCAGTATCAACTTTGAAAAAAGTAGCATCAGCTTCGAAAAATGCAATATCAACTCCAAAATAACAATATCTAAAAACACACTAGAGCAACTTTGATTAAGGGATTGAAATTCTTGAAATAAACAAGTTTAAAATACACAAAGTAATTGCTGCTATTATAAAATTTTGATTATCCAGTTGTACAACATATTTTTTTTGATCCAATTTTATCAAAATCTTTTCTACAGTAGCACCTTCTGTTCTTCTAACTACTGCAGTGCTACTATGACTTTGTACAAAATTAAAATAAAAAAGCATGTCTCATAACAAAACAAAATTCAGATTTGCAGTAGCACCTTTTAACATTCACAACACATACAAATATGCAAACCAACAGCCAAAATCAAATATTCATAAACAATTCACAAATCTGTTTGGGCACTGCTACTGTAACCGAAATAGTAGCATACTGTAGATTCTAATCAAAAGCATGTTAACGGAAAAAAATTACTGTAGCAATCAACTATAGACAGTTTGTCAAAGTCTCAAGTTTGTATACAAAATAAAAAGGAATTTTCACATTACCAAACAATCAAACAAAAATTTCAGTAGCAGTTGAGGTGAGTGCAGTAGCAGTAGGGCAAACAAAATCAAGGTTGTCTTGTGCTCATTAATAGAGAAAGGATAGCTCATAGTGAGATGCTCGGGGTTCTAGTATTGTAACTCAAAACAGGCGCTACTAAAAAAAGACCGACTGTCAAAACAACAAAAGAGACATATATGATGTTATTGTACATTAAAAACTCAATTACAGTAAGTGTAAGAGTAAAATTACAAATCAACTGCAGGCTTTGCAGCCAATGCGCACCTACAAAAATCTCCAAATCAAATAATGAGTTTGGTATTGCTACTAATGCAATACATGAAGTGCATACCAAATCGGCCATGAACAAATGCATAAACACAAATGAACTCTTACTCTATAAACACAAACAAATTTTCATTTCCATTTCTATATCAATTTTAGTTCGATCTGCAAATGATCATATCAATTCTCAAAACAACAAACACAATTTTTTTATAAAAAAAAATGGAGGAGACCGTCTGATGTGCTACTACAAAGACGCAAAACTCGATTTGATGGTCATCAAGCTTGTTCTTATCCATAACACAATCTCATCTAATGTTGTCAAAAGCCTAAATAAAATATCAAAACATACATTCACATCACTTCAAAATCCATATTCATATTTCGAAATCCACAATTCTCTACTTCAATTCTTCTAGAAATCAATGAAGTAAAAGAGGGACTGAAAAGAAAACTCACATCTAAAGAGTTCTCGAGGGAGAACTGACATCGGCAGTGCCATGGACTGAACGATGCCTCTTGGCTGAGCGATTATTGTGGCTGAGACTGGAGATCGATGATGCTTGGAGGCGGAGGCCACAACGGATGAGGTGGAGTTGCTACTGCTACAAATGAGGTGGCCAGGCGAGAAAGTACTGCTCACTCGCTGCGTGGAGTCAAACTGTTGGGCATTGACGCCGATCTGCGAGGTGCAAGCCATTGACACCGATCTTCAAATCTAGTGCCATCGTAAGTCGCGAAGTTGCCTGCTACTACAAAGTTGTGGCAGAGGCCGAGATACACTCCGTGTAACCTCCTCGGCGTGGGGACGCGATGCAAAGGAGAGGAACGATGCTGCTCGGTTTGAGGTTTTGGGTTGAGGAAAATCTGGAGCGCGCACGTAGCCTATCGGCTGGAGGCGGCGCTCGGTGAGGCTGAAGGGCGATGCTCGAGGTCGACCTTGATAGAGCATGTGCTACTGTAATCGTGGCTATGAGAGAGAGAGAGAGAGAATGCAGTGTCACGGAGGAATCAAAGGAGTCTCGCAACCCAAGCAGAAGCCGCGAGCTGAGGTGGTGACGGACACCGGAGACGAGAGGCGCGGCAGCGCAAGGAGGCAGATCGAGATGGAGGGGCGCGGTGGCTGGTGTGCTACTGAATCCATCGGTCAAGAGAGAGAGAATTTTGTGTTAGAATTTCCAATATAAATGTAAGGGTAATTATGTAAATTTCTCATTAACACGTGTCACCGCCAGAACAAATAATCCTTATTTGTAAGATTTTGTCCTACATTGTCTAAAATAAGGGACTTTGTTTTAATATGTATTTGGTTTTTCTTTTAGTGTAGTTTGCTATTTTTCTTTTCTTTTTTTAAATTCCTTTTTTTTCTTTTTTTTTCTTTTATATATGGTATGTATGGGCTTGTGGGCTAGTCACTTGTGTGTGTATTTAACTGTTGGGCTTGTCTTGGCCCAATAATCAGTAACCCTATACTTGGATGGTGGGTGTGGCGGTCTGGCCCAATAAAAGTATGACTTCCGTTTCTTCCTAGCGTGAAAGTCGGGACATAAACCGATGCCTATTTACTAGGCCACAACCGAAACTAACACAAAAAGATAATATTGGTTTTTAAAAACAACTACAACGTAATAGAGCATTGATCAATAAAGTCGATCATGCAACTAAGGCCAAGTTTGGTATTTTTTTTTTTTTTGAGGTGAAACGGTAGAATTATGTATGTGGTAAGTTACAAAGAGGGACACCAGTGTCCGACATGATAGAAAGACCCTTCCAAAAGTAACTTACACTAGTATAGTTCAATCTGGTATCCAACAGACATAGTTAAACGTGACTAGGTGTAGAACAAGTAACTAAAAGCTAAAAACGAAAAGCTACGTATAAAAAAAAGTTGTCTCACACCCTATCTAGCTATGCACCCTCAACTATGGCAACCACATACAGTTCAGGGCTACTCACCTAAGTCGATATTCTACACAATTTAGGTATAGAACACCAACTACAACACTACGATCATGCACACCCGGCGCTTGGGCAAGTGTCACCGAAAAGAATCACAACACTCTCAACAAACTAAACCAACTAACCAGAACTCATGGAAACTAAAAAAAACAAAGAAAAACCAGGCCCAAGCTAGTACAAAGCTAGCCTAGGCCCCCAAATCCAGCAATCCAACTAGAATTCAATCCGCCGCCCATGTATGTGCATCAACGACACCGAAAAAACTCATTGTCCCACCCTGGAGATCCAGCCAACTTCGCGAGGAGCAAACCGCAAGATCCAAGAGACCCGAACAGACTTCGTCAGATCTCTGGAAGTCCGATCCACACTGTCGCACCCAAGTCTGACTGCTCTCCCAGCAAGCGCGACGTCACCCCACCATCCTCAATCCGCATAGCCACGCCGAAGTTGCCCAAGGCAACCTAACGTCGTACGCCGAAAACCAAAACTCTAAATGAACCGCCATGCCTCATCAACGCCTTCATCCTTGGCCCAATATTCTGAATAACTGCCCGTTTGGCCGCACTTGTGACGCCGCAGCACAGTCGAGGCCAGCATGGGCGAGGCAAGCCGCCCGACGAGGATCAACCTGCTCCGAAAAAAACCCTAAGTCATTGCCTTCTTTTCGAGCGCTTGAGGCGCATTCCCTCTCTCTCCTTAGTTTCGACTTAGCTTTTAGGACAAGTTTGGTGTTGAGTTTTGGGAGAAAAAATAGCTTAATTTTATCATAGTAATTGTCAGCATGTTAGGTTAATATTTTATATATGTGTTTTCCTAAACTTTTGGATCAATTAACATAGAAATCAAAGGGAGACACATGATTGCTTTTTCTTAATTATATTTTTCTTACTATTAATTTTTCTCACCATACTTAATTTCAATTCAATATCAGATTAAGTCTAAGAAACACGGGTAAACACTGTTTTGGTATAGTACGGGGCTATGGGCCGGTGGGCTTACTCATTGGTATGAGTATTGAATTGCTAGGCTCATATTGGCCCATGAAATACTAACCCTAAACTTAGAGGGTCGGTCTGGCCGTCTGGGTCACATTAAGAAATATCAAAGGAAAAGTCTCCCTCTATTTAATGCCTTAAACCCCTCCAACACCCACGTAGAGGGCAGGCAGAGCGAGGCACACAACACAAGCCACAGTCGTATCCATCCATTCTCTCGTATCACCTCCTTCTCTCTCTCTCTCTCTCAATACGACACTGATTCTACTGTAAAAAACAATCCCTAGATTTTCTGCCCTGACTGACCTCATCGGCGATCACGTGTCACTTCATCACCGCTCTTTGATTTCTCTCCGTCGAAACCTCATGGCCGAGGAGGAGGTTACAGTAGTAGTCGCCGCCGACAGCCCTAAGCTATCGGATCACAAGCGAAAGCTCGACGAATTGGAGCCTCAAGAAGAACAGCCGATGAAAACCTCCGGCGAGCTCGACGAAGCTAATGCGGAGCCCGATGCAAACAATGAGCTTCCGCCGTTGGATGAATCTGACGCCAAACGGCCTCGTCTTGATGATAACTCTGATGACATAGGTAGTCTTTCTAGCTCTTAAATTTTGATTACTAGGATTTCTGTAGGTTAAATGTTTCGCTTTGTGTATAATCTATGTAAATGATTTTGATTTGTACTTGTTAATCGTTGATTTTGATTTTCATATTTATTCCAGAGCTATTTTGTGCTTACATTGTGAAGCTATTAGTGATTAAAATTTGTGAGAAGTTATAGTTTAGATTTGATGATGAACAGCTAGAGCGAATGGCCATCAGGAGGAGGAGAAGGTGGATGGGCCACCAAAGGAGAACGAAGGCGATGAGAAAGCTCCCGCTTCTGCATTTGTTGACCTCACAGAAACCGTTACTGCTCCTTCTCAGACTGATTTTGTGGACCTAACGGACACGGGGACTGACGAACCGAACTGTGTCAGTAATGGTGAGACAACTGATGTCCAAAAGACATCTGAGGAGGATTCTGTGACGGCGGCGGACAATGCGCAGGAACCACCTCTTGAGGCATCTCAACCAGAGGCTGTGGAGAAACCTCAGCAAGGCGATGCTCAACCTGTGCAACAAGAGAAAGAGGACGGTCAATCCGTGCAACAAGAGCAAGATGATGATCACACTGGACAGCAAGAGCAAGGTGACGATGTCTCTGTCCAACAAGATCAAGTTTCTGAAGATCAGGCTGTTACGCACAGAATGGAGGTTCCTAACAATAAGGTTTGTTTATCAAGCCCATGTTTGATGTCTAATTACAGATTAAACTTTTCATGGGATGTTTTGTAGTAATTTGAGTAGAAAAAGTTGAGGCTTGACGGAAGCATTCTGCAGGTTGGTGTTCTGATTGGCAAGGCTGGGGATACTATTCGTTACTTGCAATACAACTCTAGAGCAAAAATCCAAATCACGAGGGATGCTGAGGCAGATCCGTATTCTGCAACCAGGGCTGTAGAGATAACAGGAAGTCTGGATAGTATCAGCAAGGCTGAAAAGCTTATAAATGCCGTTATTGCTGAGGTTTACTACTGTCTCTGGCTTAGAACTCTCATGCTTTGCTCCAATAAGTATCTACATTTTTAAGGTCGGCAGCTCATATTTTGCTGAATTCAAAGTACCTTTTGGTAGGCTGATGCAGGTGGTTCTCCTTCTTTGGTGGCTAGGGGAGTTGCCAATGCACAGGCTGCAGCAGCTGCAGAACAAATTCAGATGCAAGTTCCAATTGAAAAGGTAAGTTTTATTGGTGAACTTTGTTTTTCTGATTTCACAATTCTTCATCTAAGACATAGTTTTAAATTTTGCAGGTTGGTTTGATAATAGGCAGGATGGGTGATACGATTAGAAGTCTACAGGCCAAAACAGGGGCTCGTATTCAGGTAGTTGATATTGTATACCTTGCATTGTTTGATGCATGTAAACAAGAAGATGCTGCTTAATTTTGGTATGCTAGCTTTACTTACCTACTTTTTTTTAACTCTTTTATTTAGTTGATTCCCCAACATCCTCCGGCGGGGGATGAATCTAAAGAAAGAACAGTACGAGTCAGCGGTGACAAGCAGCAAATCGACATGGCAAGGGAATTGATAAAGGAAGTTATGAATCAGGTTAGTTTAATGGCCCGATGATTTTCTCCAAATTGACATAGTAAATTAGTTATTGCCATAGTAATTGCTTTGGTGTTGAAGCTGTGATTGTGTTCTTGTGGTTAATTCTATGGTAGTGGTGTGATTGTTTTTATATGGAGAGATGTGTATTGACTGTGCATAATGTTAACATGCCTTTGTCCCATTTCGCTCTTTCTGATCTTGTCTTCCCTCTTGGCACATGACTATGCAAAAATGGGAGGAAAATGTGTAGGATGAGTGTGTTTATGAACGCCTTTAAGAGTTCCTGCAGAATATTAGGGTGTTTCTTTTGTTATGCTATGGTCAAACTTGTTCTTATTACAGAGATTCTCTTTTATCATTGACTATAGAATGAAGGATTTATAGTAAGTGGAAACATAATGATGATAAAAAGCAAGTATCATGATTTACAGTCTTGACTCCTGAATAGAAATGTATATGAGGTTTTTGGATCCTTCATTGCAACAAGTTAAGATTGTAGATAGGTATAAACAAGCATGACGGCCATGTTGATTGCCCTTTGCCTCTTTAAGAGAATTTGGTTGATTATTTTCTTTGGAAACCTTAGTTTATGGTTATGGAATGACTAGCTGTCCAAAGAACACTGTTTGTGTGCATGTGGACCTTTTGATCCATTTGAGGAAATCATGTAACATTACTTTCCATGGGATTGAGAGCTTCAACCTTTGATCCTAAGAGTTTTCAATATTGATGAATGATCTATGCCAAGGTCCCTTAAATGCTGTTAGGAAGATCATGTATTCAATCAAAGATGCCGGTTCCCATGATTTTTTTGTGTTGAAGGTGCCGATATCGAGTTGGTTGGCTTTAAAAATGCAGATTGGCTATTGCCTTTTCCATGGGGTCAGCATGGCATAGACATTCACATCGACTGAAGAGAGATATCAGGCATTTAACTCCCCATTGCAGGTGTTATTAGTTGGTAAGAATGATAACTCAGTAAGACTATTGCATTAGCCTTAGTGCTCATGTACACCTTCCCTGTACTATACATTAGAGGTCTTTGAAAAAAAATGTTATTACTGGTGACTTTTTAAATCTATGTTGATGTATTCAAAGTATATGGAAACATTGACCTGGTATGAATGCTTGAATGTAGAACGATATCCTACAGCTAGGATAAATGATATAGTATAATATTTTCTACGGCTATTACATGTGTTATCCATTTGTCCCTAGTTGATGCTGAAACATGTTGCATGTATACACGGTAGACCAAGTAAAATTGGCATAGTATAACGATGCTCGCTTAATTTGTTACCTATATTAGTGGCTTTATAATTGCTGACTGACTTTGAACTTGTTGCTACGTTATGTGTATGGTAGCATCTTTAGTGGTACAGTACATTGAAGTATTACAGACATTTTGTAATAACATAGCTGGCTGGAGCTGTTAACGTCCTTCAGATGGTCCAAACTTACAAATTCATTTCACAAACCATCTGGATATCTCAGTGTAATAGCTTTCAATTTTATCTTGGCCCCATTCTTCTCGATTGACTAGGGGTAGACTGTTATGGTACTCTTCTCTTGGATGCCACAATAATTTCTGAGGGCTATAGATTTAAGTTTTCTCCATGGAATTATCTGTTACCGACCTTACCTCTGATGTTTATTTGTGGGGTGACAGTTCTACAAGTTCATTAATTCTGTGTCATAGTTGCTGTTCCTAGTTTTCAAGTTGTTCCTTATATGATGCCTGGAGGTTAAAGAAGCAACTTCTACAAATATTTATTTATTTAGAATATGGTAATTTATTTGCTAATGTGTATTGATCTCTTTCTGTTCATTTGCTTTGAGTAGACTGTCAGGCCATCAAGTGGTTTTAACAATCAGGCATATCAGTCCCATGGACCAGGTCCTCAATGGGGTCCACGAGGTTCTCGTCCATCCCAGCATTCTTCATACGATTATCAGCAACGAGGACCATATCATTCTCATAATTCTCAGTACCCGCCTACATATGGAAGTTATCCTCATATGGGTCCAAGAAGTGGATATGGTTCTGGTTGGGAGCAAAGGCCACCTGCTTACAGACAGGGGAGGCCTCCACATGGTGGCGGCTATGATTACTATGGCCAAGGAGCTGAAGCTCCATCCCATCATTCTGCTCCTAACCCTATGGATGGGCCTCCATCGCAAGCAAATTACAATTTCGGACAGCCACATGGTTCAGATTATCGGCACCCAGCTCCTTACTCCCATGGTGGGCCTCCTCAGCATGGCTATGGGCATGGATATGAAGAACCAAAATATGATAATCATGCTCCAACACAGCATCCATATGGAGGACACGGAGGCCAGCAGTATCCACAAGCTGGTGCACAGCCTGGCTATGGTGCACAGCAGCATTATGGTAAGCCACCACCACCATATACCATGCCATCACAGGCACCAGCTCCACAGTCTTATGGCACTCCTGTGTCTAGCCAACCAGGAGAAGTGGCTTATCAGACACCAGCTCAGTCATATGGTCAAAGTGTCCCAGCTCAACAGCCATATCCATATGCATCCACTGCACCTGCACAGCAAACCTATGGTTCGTATGGTACTGCTTCAACTACTGATGGTTACACTCAGCCACCAACTGCTTCGACCGCAGCGTATCCACAGCAAGTTGGACAGCCTGTTAGTTATGGTCAGCCTGCTTTGCAGCCGGCACCTGCCTATGCACAACCAGGTCCTGCAGGTTACGCACAGTACCCAGTGTCTCAACAAGGCTATCCTGATCAGTCTGCTTCATACCCTGGCGGTTATGGATATCAAGGGTCTCAAGATCCTGCCTATGGAGGTGTCACTGCTGCACCTGCCTATGGAGCAGCACCAGCTGTCCAGCCAGGATATGCCCAACCAGCACCTGCCCAAGCACCGGCACCAACTCAACAAAGTTACAATCAGTCAATCCCACAGTCTGGTGGTTATGGCGTTGCACCGGTTGCTCCAGCTGCTTATGCGAAGACAGCGTCACCGCAGCCTGGCTATCCTCAGTACGACACAAGTCAAATGTATGCTGCACCTCGTTGAATAATACTAATGTAGTTCTTAAAGCCTCCTGTTGTGGTTGCTGTGCCAGGTTCGTCTCTCTAGTAGCTAAGTAGTTAGGCTTCTGCGACTGGATCGTTCGTGGAACTTTGCAGTTACTGCGTTTGTTCATGTAATGCAGTCTCAATGCTTTCTTAGTATGCTGAACCTCGAGTCTCTGACCGCATTGCTGATAATGAATCTTCTTTGCTGTAACATGTCAATGTCCTATATGAAATTGTTTCGACTGTGCCTCCTTTCAGGCTAGCCGCTAATATTTATTTTTTTCTCACCTTACTCAGTAGATCTTCAAGCGAACCAGGTTAATAGAATGCCCCAATACGAGAATAGTTGTGGAATATTTACATAACTGTGAGAACAGTCTCTCCCCATCTGCTCCATATTTGACATCAACCTGAACATTTGACCCAGAGATGAAATAGAGGTTGTTTATACACTGTACCATGAGCGATGGCTGACGGCCAGAATAGAGAAAAGCATTCAGGTCAGAATTAAACTGAGAATGCAAACTTTAACAAATGTTGAGTTGGTAAAACCAGGGCTGGGCACGGGTCGGGGCAGTTCGGTTTGAGGCCCAACACGTAACCCGACCTGTATCATCGGGTTGTCAAAAATCTAAACTGCAACTGATTATTTCTTTTTTTGGGCTGAAAATTCGGTTTATCAATTATTTCGGTTTGGGTTGGTTCGGTTGCGGGTCAGACATAGGAAGTCAGCTTGGGCTACGCCAGCTTTGAAACAGTGGGCTACAACTTCAATGATGTGAACTTTACCCAAATGCTAGAGAGGGTTTTGGATTGTTTCAAGCCTGCTAAGTTTTCTGTGTCGCTGCATTCCACCACTGCTGCAGGTGGCGAACTCGATTTCCCTCTGGAGTTGAGCGGATTCTGTTGTGGATCAACAAGCTACGAAGAGCTTGGTCTGGGTGGTGCAGTCATTTACCACAGCTTTGTCAAGGACGGAGGTTCCCAGTCTCCAAGGTCAATTATGAAATGCTGCTGGAGCGAGGACGAGAAGGACGAGGAGGTTGAAGAGATAGTTCTGGACAAGAACTAGTGCGTTTCTGGTTTACTTTTATATGTAGTTATGAATAAACAATCATCCTGGGGGTTATGATTATAGTAGGGTAATAGTATTATATGCTTTGTCTTACTGTGAATAAATTGGATCCTGCAGTGGGAGCAAGTCCATGGTCTTTCTACCTGAATCAGTGCTGCAGTCAGTGCAGTGCATATGCATCAGTCGGGTCGGGTTCCTTCCGGTCGGTTGTAAACTCCAACCTGCGACCGGGCCGGAATGATTCAGTTCGGTCCACTTGGGCCGATTTGGATTTGTCACTCTCAAACGGGTCGGCTTCCGACCTGAAAAACATGGGCGAGTCGGTCGGTTTGGGCCGCTCGGGTAGGATTCTGCCCAGTCCTAGGTAAAACTGTAAAAGCTTCAAGGAAGGCATTACTGCACCTGGATTACGAAACAACACAAAGATGAAGATACAACATGTGTGGGTGAATCAAATGCATGTAGTACATAAGGTGTAAATTGTGAAACTGGGAAGGAAAAATATATGAAATAAGAGTCAGAATTATGAGATCATATTTGTGTGTATCAGTGTATGTATTACAAAATTATCAAATCGAGGTGGCCTTGTCTCCGAAATTGGCAGAGGGCTTTCAGCTTTTATAAGGATTTCTTGTGAGATACACAAACGAGGGGGTCCGTCTGTATCTGACACACGCACTTGGGGCACCTCCCCTTGCCCAGCTCAATTATTATCTTACTCCATGTCTCATCTCGACACTCACATTCCTACACATGAAAATTATTCCATGCCCTGTCACACGCGGCATGCATGTATTGGCTGTAAAGTAATTGAGACTAAATTGTGTTAAGATCAGTAATTTAAAAATATAGGTGCTCTTACAGTTTTGCCCATACACTTCTTACACGACCCAGTGACCACAATAGCCATCCATCTTCGTCGCACCTTGCTGGACAACACCCAGACTCCCAGAGGCTGCGATCTTGCCTTGCTCTTCCTTACTCCAAAGCCAAAGCTCAAGCTCGCGTGCGTCTTGCTCATCCTCCTTCATTCTAGCTCGTCTTCTTCAACACAACTTGTAGAGGTGTAGGGTGGCGGACTGCCCATGGCTTAGGGGGGCGGAGAGCGAGGCATGCTCGAGGGTCGAGGTGAGGCGGTGAGGGATGATCGACGCTGGTTCTGGGATCCAATTTGGCCTTCTCTGTTCAATGTACATCACATTGTTGGGAAGGTGATGTGAACTAGCTAGTTCATCCGTAATGGTCTCTACATTTTACGTCCTCTTCAAGCTGCTAATATCGCCTTAATTCATGAAGTAATTAAGTTATGCTAATTGTTTCGGAATAGTTCTACAATGTGCGGAACATAAATGTGCAATCTTTTTCTCATACACTATGCACTTAAGTCTAACGCCACATAAATTGCGACATGTGTTCCGCACACTATGGTGCATTAGTGTTTTACCAAAAGTGTGTAAATTAAACTTGAAAGGCAACCATGAGCATTTCTATATCTACTTAACCAAAACCGTTGGCAATTAATGTTTTTCTTTTCTTTTCCTTTAACAAATCATCAGATGACGTTGATGAATTTCACTATTGCTGTTTTAATTAGCAAGAAGTTTAGGATAATGACAGGATCCCAAAGTAAGATTTGAGAGAAAAATTTACAAAACCACCAGCTGACAATATGACATTACTAAAATCATACACAGTGGAGGAGGCAGACGAATATTCATCATAGGAGTATTCCTTTTTTGTTTCCTAACAAATTTTCTTGAGAGATATTTCATAAAACCAAATCAAAATATCTTCAACTGGATCAGGGATTGAAGAGCAAATCTCCACACTTGCATTTCCAGCTAATGGGCTTGTAATTCGACAACTCATCGCCTCCTCTAGAGTAAGCAACGCTCTTGGGACTCGTTTGCTTTGTAGAAGAAGAAGCTGAGCTCTTACTGAATTGTTGTTGTCTATGTTGAACTACTGGAGCAACAGGGACCTGCACCGCCACACAATGCACACAACCACCGCACCTCCTCCGGCACTGCGGCGGCCTTGACCCTATTTGACGAGCGTTGACTCTTTCCCCACCACCTGCATTTTCCTCCTCCAAAACTTTTCCTTTTCCTCCCTGCTTTTGTTTGTTTCTATCAGAAACTTACAAAAGAGACAAACTTTAAAAGAAAAGAGTCAAAGAGTTGATTTTAATTTAGAGTATAGTGAGTTCTTACAGTAGAAGATTCAGGTAGCTTGGTTGGAATTGGTCTAGTTGCTGAAACAAGAAGGTGTTAGGAAAACTTGGAATTCAGACTTGAATTTTGGGAAACTGAAATGGGATTTGCATTGTGAACCCAAAAATGGAAAGAAAAGAAAAAGATTTTGGGATTTAATCTGCTTACCTTGTACCGTGAATGTGAAGCTTGAAAGCACCAAAACTAGTAAGATGGGAATGATGAAACTGTGTCTATTTCTGTGCATAAAACAGACCCTATTTTGAGAGCTGCCCATTTTGCAGTTGCTGCAGATTGAGAGAATGGGTAGTGAATTAGTGTGACTATAGCAACAGCCGCAAAATGACAGTGGTTTTTGTTAAGAGTGCCTTCAAGGTAACCAAAAACAAAAAAACAAACCTTGAGAGCAAGACAGGTGGGAGAGAGGTAGAGTTGAATATAAATACAGAGCAAACAGCCAGAGAGAGAGAAAGAAGAGGTGGCAGTGGCAGTGGCAGCAGATTAGAGCTTAGAAGAAATGTAATAAAAAAAACTTGCTTAAAAGTGATGTAAGAGAGGTTTCAGATATTATACCCAAAACTTACTCTGTTTTTGACTCTGTTTTCACTTTTTCACCTCGCCAAGTACACTGTAATTTTATAGTGGTGCTGTTGGTGCAGGCTATAGAATCGAACAACTACGGTGAGAGCTCAGAAACGAGAAGGACCTCAGGGCGCCTAATGCTCTCATTGATTTCCGAGCCTTCCAGAGAACCTGGGTTTGTACAATCAATTGTATCAGCAAAAGAGATAGACTTTACTGTTGTGATGATCGGCACAAGAAAATTAAGAGGGAAAAATTTCGACAGCGCAACTCAGATAGTGACTAGCTTCTTGGAACGTCGTTGTCGTCTCACTGTGTGCAAGAAATTTCCAGTACACGCTCACTTGGATTTGGTTTTGTTTTCTTTTGCTTCCAATGGCTGGCTATAGCTATGACCTATCTCCTTCATTTTCACACGACCATTATAGATTCTGATATCTCTCTATTTTTCTTGGAATTGAGTTATTTTATTCGATTTCTTGGAGCAAATTCCAGGCGGGCGGCCCATTTTAGTCAGTGAGTGAGTGATGCAGATTCTCAGAGGTAGGATTGTATTTGGTTGCATTAGATTTTGTACTTAGATACATATAATAATGACTAATGAGGTCGTGATCGACGTAATAATATATATATATATATATGGGGATTAGTTATTCATAAAAGCTTCAAGCTACTATTGGCCTACCTAGGTCTGGCTTTGGGATGAATCAGAAACCGGATTTTGGTGTTTCTTTTGAGCCAAATTAGAGAGGGAAGCCACGCTTGGATTGAGACTCCATTCTTGATTGGGCGATTCAGTGCATTGCTCTAAAACTCTGACTACCTTTTACCTTTTAACAGTGGTTGAGGAAAAATAGTCGGTTACCTAAGACCACTCATAAGAATGTGAAAGATCCCATCAGCAACAGGAATGGGAATCTCTGTAATTTGATTTGAGATAATGTTAGGGACTAAAAAACTTAGATTTTTCAAGAGTGTTTCTTCTTGTGAGGCACTGAGTCTGGGATAAGTAGTGACCACATTGTTCAGTTCTGAGTTCTGACAGTATTAATAATCTCCAGTCCAGCTTCCAACTGCTTCTGTAATTCTATTTCTACTCAAGTTGGAACTTACTGGACCCACATCTACATTCACTCGTGAATAAGCTTCAGACAACAGTAAAATCTATGATAATTTCATCTATGTAAAATGTGGTACAAACTTTCATTCCTCTACATGGATTAGACATGGTTCACAACTAATAAGCATTATGATTTCTAATGCTACACATGACCTTGATGGCAATATACAGTAACTTGTATAATCACATCAGCTGATGAGCATCTGCAAGTAGAACTACTTTCTACTTTCTTTGGAAGATATGTGCATCTGGATCTGGAACTAGCAGGGGGGTTTTTTGCTCGCATCCATTGGATTGTACTCCAGGATCATCTTTTTCCCGGTCTCTCAGACCCAATGTAGATTTGCTAATTGAGCTGAAATGTTGACAACACTCCCTTTCCCTCCATCAAGAAAAGCTGCTGTAGGCATAGGAGATTCCGATGGCATTGAGGCAATGACAAATTTATCGGCACACCATGTCATACCAGAAAATTATCCACCATATGTTGGATCACATCAGCTCCATCAGAATGTCTGCAATAAAATTTCACCTGACCCACAAAATGAGCATTTACTCCATTAGGGTTTACATCATGGTGATTCAGTATTGCATTGTGAAACAGAAATAGTACATGACACTGGCCAGTGGCGGTTTACTGGAAGGTACATGGTTCACTAATGACTGTTGCAAGAAATATCAACTTACCTGAATGTACTGTGTGCAAGATACTTTTGTTTACTGCTACAAAAATTCACATCAATTCTTTCCCAGCTCACCTTGGTCAAACCTCTAATCATTTCCTCTGCAATCATGTTGAGAAGGTAGTCTAAGAGAATACCAATGATCTTCCACAAAAAAAAACAGAGAATACCAATGGAGCTATAACTAATGTAAGGACACGAACACAAATTTTTATTATCTATACGAATAATGTGTTTCAATCTCATATAGAAATTGGAAGTTTAAAAAGTTAAAAAAACTGTTCTGTCGCTTTGGCATGTATAAGCCTTGAAGTGAACTAACCACTACTCCACTAGTAAGTAAAAGAAAAAGGACTAGCTAACAAAAGGACTAGCTAACCTTCAAAGTCAATATTCACATCGTCTTCCTCTTCTTCTTCTCGAGTACTGGCAGTGTTCATTGGCTCCACATTTACAATATGTCGATACTTTTCATGTTTGGATAAATGTTTGAACTCGTGGAGAAGTCTGTAGTAAGATTAACTCCAGATACAATCAAGGAATCCAAGTAGATATAAAATTACCTTTGGTAGCTCCTTCTTACGACGTATAGATGATGTACTCCATCCCACGAGGTCTATAAGAGTCAAGTGTTCACACATATAGTCACACATAACCATTCACTCCAATTTTATCTCAATTTGTTCAAGAAAAAAACTTTATCTACATTTAGAAAACAGTTCTGAATGGCAATGAATCTGACTGCAACATGCTAAATAAGAGGAGGATATTAATTAAAAAAAAAGTCAAATAAACCAAAAGGATACGGTCACAACGAACATTTGCATAGGCAACATGACTCTTGAAGGACTTCAATGCAGATCTGCAGAGGAGACAGGGAAATTTATGCAGCTCTCAAATCATTAGTGACAATTACTGACACTACGTAATAAATAAAGAATGTAATTATAATTAGAACTCACACGAACTTAAGATCTTCAGAATCATTAACCATCTGAAGTAAAAGAGGAGGTTTTCCGTTATCTCTATCAGTTAAAAACAGATGTTTTCCAGTTCTACCTAGAAACCATGACGTACAGGCTGCTGCTTTTTCAAGCATCTGAAAGCCACAAAACACTGGAACCTGAAATACGAAAAATCAGATGACAATCAAAATTAGAATCTAGCCACATTCCTCAAGAAAGTGGTATTGAGACTTCGCAATTCAATACATGTTTCCATGAGCATATACCTAGTTGTTCATTCAAAGAAAAAATAATCTCTAAGAATTCAACCGAGTGGCACCAAGATGTGAAAAAACTTGGTGTACAAATTCAATACATGTTTCCATGAGCATATACCTAGTTGTTCATTCAAAGAAAAAATAATCTCTAAGAATTCAACCGAGTGGCACCAAGATGTGAAAAAACTTGGTGTACAAATGAGACTACTCATATTATCATAGAGAGCGAGTATGCAATCCATAACTAACTGCAGTTACCTGATTATGTACCGAGGTGTGGAGTTGCAGAAGTTATAAAATTCACAGGCTCCAATCCAGCAATTTTCCCTTTCATTTTCTGTTCCCGCTGCGGACCCTCCTCAACTCCATTATATTCTCCGTTTTCCTGCAACATTCCCCTCGCAGCGTCTCGTTCGTATAGCCTAGCAATGGCATACCTTGCTACAAGGCCACCTAATGAATGGGCAACAAACGAGATCTTCTCAACACTTTGGTGCCGTTTTACCACAGATTTAACCTGAAAAGCAAAACACATCACCAACAGAAAACTATCACCAAGTTAATTTCTTGCATAATGTACCATCTTGAAACTCAAAAACACAACACTATACGATTCTATCCAACAAAAACACTATCTCCAAGTTTCTCAACAATAACGTACCTCTTCTGCTGATCTCTCTCCCAGTACATCAACACCATCAAATGTCAAACATTGAACAATTACATTCACTGCCTGCAATGCAAATTCAATCCTTCCTTAATTCCATGATCACCGCATAAATTTCAAAACTTGCCAAACAAAAAAAAGGAACTTGGCCATTTTCAGCTCACAATGAACAACAACATCTTGTGGGTATCTCTTCGCCAACTCCGTCGCTGCATATCTCCAATCCTCAGCACTACACGAACCAAAAAACAAGCCTCAAACTTTAACACATACATCACTCAGTCAACAAAACCCAGAATCAAATTCAGAGCACTAACCTCCTATAAGTCCATTAACCATTACAACGAGATGGGTCGGGTTCATTTTCCGACCCGATTCGTCTTCTATCTCCATATCGAAAGCTTCGCCCTTTTCGTCAGTAGTAGCTTCTTCCTGTTTCTGACTGAAGCAGCCGAACTTGGGGAGGTAGCTACAAAACGCAGCGTTTTGTGGTTTCTTCCTCCTGATTTTGTTGCCCCTTTGATTGTTTCATTGGGCCGTACGGGTCCAGTGCCGTCCTGAGCCTCCAGCGAAGCCATGGCCGGAGCTTTCTTTTGGTCAGAAATGGCTGGCAGATAGAGAGAGATGCTAATTTTTGTTTGGTTTCCTTATTGGGTAGTTTATTGTTGTAAGTATCCGGCAAAACTTAGTCACAACTCCAGTGCTTGAGTTGATTGTTCAATGTGACTGAGCTCGAGGAATATAAGAACCTGAATTGGCTGAGATTAGTACTTCGTTATCAAGGTGTGATTAATTATTTTGGGTTTATATCAATTAATGATATGATTCCAATACTAATTTGATGAGGTGAGATTGAAGGTACCAAAAGTTTATCACATCAGAGTGCTTGACAATCATGATAATTGATTTGCTAAGTGACTTAAGGGATGCGAAAATTTGAGTCTAAAAATAGATCTGTTGATATAAGAAGAGGTCTAGAGATTAAGGTTTTTTTGGGGATTTTTGGCTAACATCAGACTATTGATTATATTGGTGTATTGTAGTCTGTCTTTGCTGTGTGTGCAGGACAAGGTTTTGCTGCAAATGAAACTGAAGAGAAGTGAATCGTTTGGACAGCTCGCTCCATTGAAGAAAGAAACAAAGTGGTTTCCTAGTTCATCAAGGAGAAGTGTTTATTTTCAATCTGCGTTTTCACATTGTCATATTTAAGCATTAAGTTCTTGTAATTGAGACTAGCTTTAACTTGTGTGTAAACAATTGGGTCTTAGTGACGTTTGGTTAGGTGCTTTTCCTGCAGGGTTTTTCTTTTATAGGTTTCCCTGCATGAACATTTCCTGTGTGCATCTTAGTGTCTTTATGCTAGTTTTGTACTTTCAATTGTTTTTGAGTTTTTGACACTTAGAATTGTATATATCGTTTTCGGTTTGGTCTGGTTCAGACGTCGGAGATGGCTGGTTTCGTCAGAGTTGACCATTTAGGGCCTTGACTTTCTTGTTAATTAAACATCAGAGCGGTGTGGAGTATGGGGGAGTACGGGTATCTATGGAATTTAGAGCTCTACCAGGAGATTCTTGTGCGTGTTATAAGATTCTAGCTTTGTACGCTTTTTCTTCAGGTAGGAACTAGAGCGATCTTCAAGTAAAAGAGATGAAATTGGAGCAAGCGTCGTCCAGAGACATCAGCCAAAGTGACATTACTCATGTTTTGCGAAACATTCTCAACATGTCTCAAACAGTTTACATGATCATAATTGAACTAGGAAATTTTGTCCAAATTTCTTCTTCTTTTACGAAAAGAATATATTATTAAAGGATCAGGCTGCTGTGCACCAGAGTCTATCAACCCTCGGGCTAATTTTCAAAAGTAGATACATGTCTCTATATGAATGGGCAAAATTTTCAACAATGCTGACTGAGCTTACAATGAAGTTACTGTGGTGGATTACACCACTCACCTAACCCTCAATTTGCCTCCGCCATCGGCCGACTTCATCGTCGTCGACCAAAAAAACCCGGTCAGTCGTCTCTCGGTATTTTCCTCCCTCTCCATCACTTTAACTTATCGATCTAACCTACGTCGCTGTCGTCGACCGCTCACGACGTCGAGATCCTCAAGTCTTAGCGGCAAGAGTGGATGACTGCCGAGATATGTGTTTCTGAATTTTTTCCCTGTGTTTCTAATCCAAGACAGATCGTTATGCCGGTGATCAAAATTCCGGCCGGTAGTTTTGCCGGCGATGGATATTGGACGGGGACAATTTACGAAAGTGAATAGTCAATAACAATGTTGGTTTTTTTTAAGGCAGAGATTGGCTGTTATTCTTTAATGACGCACCCATTGCTACCATCGGAACAGAAGCCATTGATCTCCGTCCATGTTTCTTGGCGTTCGTCGATGTGCACTCGATGTGAACGCGGACAGATTGGTAATTTTCGTTGTTCATTGCATTCAAACAAGTGAATACATATTGGCCAGGGTAACACTATGGATAGACTTATACTTAATTTATTATTTTTTAGATAATTGCAACCGAGTTTGTCAGAAAATATTTGCAACATGACGGCTGGTCTCGTGCAACGATTGAAGTGGACGTTGGCCCATGCACTTGTTGAAGGGGACGCCAGCTTTCGCCATCTTGCTCACGGATGGCCTCGTTTTGTCGAACAAAACCAGGTCGACGGAATGATGCGGTTAATGTTTCGCTATGGTCGCAATATGCGTTTTAACTTAAGTTTCCAGGTTTACGGTCAACGGCGTCCCAGAGAGATGTACAATAGTGAATCCTTGCCGGGGGATTACATTGCAGTTAACCCTCACGTAGTGCCAGCCTTTTTAAAGTTCCTAGGCCACGCAGAAGGTTTGGACGTATTGGTATTGCACTCTCACGATCTCAACCAATTACTTGTGTATGATATTTGATTCCTTTCCAGAATGCACGCAAGGCAATATATGAGATTTGGACCAAAGTATCAGGTTTGCTATGAAAATGGCTATTAACTTACATATTGCCTTTTTTTGTTTTAGCGAGTCCCCGACGAACTAGAAATGGTCTTGAATAGTAGAAACAGTGCCCTCGGACCATGGGAGGTAAAAATGGTAGTTTACCGGAATAAGCTAAGAATGGAGAACGGATGGGAGAAGATCACCCATGACTGCAATGTAGCCGATAAGGGTAGATGGTGCGTAGTTGAATTTCTTGGAAACGGGTCGATTCAAGTATATTTGTTCAAGGGTAATGGACACCCGGGCACTGGCGACATGGCTATATCTGCCGACGAAGAATCATCTGATTCTGAAGAATCTATGTCGAGTAGCGACGAAGATCAACCCATTAATGGGCACCAAGAAAGAACGAGGGTACCACTCACAACGGCTCAAGTAATGCGTCATGAAAGGATTTACAACGAGTACACATTTCCGGAAGTGGATATCGACCTCTATGAATATGTTACAATAAAAGTCAAGAGGGGAGCTGTGGTATATAATTGCTCTAGTTAGTTAATACCGGAATCGCATAATTTTTGGAAGAAAAAAAACGTCATTTTTCTAATTTTTCGAAAAATTTGGAAAAAAAATGTATTTTTTTACTCAGTTAAATTATTCACAAATTTTACGTTTTTCTCAATAAAAAATTAAAATTATTTATTTATTTATTGGATTTCCCTAGTTTTCTTCCTGTAAAAAAATTATAAAAAAAAATTTGCCGAATTTTTACGAATTTTATTAATATAAAACTACCGAATTATCACTACCAAAATAATGACTATAGCCGATGACCAAAAGTCGTCGGCCTATTAGAAAATGTCATCAACTATAGTTATACCCGATGACAGTTCGTCGGCTATATATAGCTTCATCGGGAGAAAGGCGTCGGTGAAAGTATAGCTGACGAATTTTGTGGTTATCGTCGCCTATAGTTTGGACTATACCCGACGAAAAAAAAGTCGTCGACATTAAGTTAAAACTTTTGCCGACGATAATGTCGTCAGCAAAACTTTTCCCGGTGGTCAAAATGGTTGACCTGGATAAGACTATAGCCGAAGAGTCACAAATGATATTGTCGGCTATAGTATTTGAACATCGTCGGCTACAGTTTACAAATCCTCGGCTATAGTATGAAACTGTAATTTTTATTAAACACTTTAGTTGACGAGTGGGACTAATGTCGTCGACTATATATGGTGATTTCTGAAGAAAAAAAATGCAGATTCTGGAATTACACAATTTTATTTACATAATAATCAACAACACATATTAACCAACAAACACATCCTCACCCACAAAACACATATTCACCCACATTAGACCTGCACTAAGGGTTATCCAAATCTATGTGATTGAAAACATAGGCATTACCACCAAGAGCTTGCGGATCCTCCTGCGGCTGTGGAGCAGGAAAAGGGAACCGAGGTGGGGCTGGGACCGGGATTCCAGAAGCCTGAAGCTGGATAGTCCAATCCTGAAACCAGGAAGCCAACGTAGTCTGCTCGGCTAATCTCGCCCGCTCCATCTCCTCCATCCGTCTCCGAGTCTCTTCCATCTCTCTCTGATGCTCCGTCGCCCGCCTTTGAAACTATTCTTGTAGCTGAGAAGCCCTAGAAGTTCCTGACTTGCACGAGAAACTGGAAGTGTTCTTCAAGACCCCATCGTCCTTCTGTTTTAAACCCCTGCAGTAGTAGGTGTTCCCTCGTGGTGGAAAAATCTCGGCAATGATCCTCGCCGCTATCATCGGGTCAGATGGCCGGGGGGAGTTCCTCATCATAGGTCTCAGGTCATTGCTCTCTCATGATCTAAGTCAACACCTCCGAAGTCACCTCCTACACTCTCACCTAATTGACAAGAAAAATAAAATAACATTTTAGTAAACATACGTTAAATTTTTTAGAGAAAATATTTGTATAAGCAAATATGTTAATTAAGTTATAAAGGCATAAGACCTACAATATCTTCGAGGCACTGAGGATACGTTTTCTCTAACATATACTCCAACGGGGGGACTTCAGGGTATTGGGCGGCCTCCTCCATCCAATTCGCAAAGGATCTAGAACCGGCATGATGGTTCTTTGTGTTTTTTCCTCGATTCGCAGCGTTTATTGTAGAAATTGCCTTGTTGGATAAACAAATATCAAAACAAAATTAATTAGGAAACTATTTTTGCCAAATATGATACAAGTAATTAAACACAAATATGATGTTGCATACCTCAAATTTTGGGTTGTTGAAGTAGGCCAGAAGCCAGTGCCACTCGTACTCCCTATACATAAACTCGCTAGGGGTACCCCCACGGAGGTTGCCGTGGTTCTTCCAGTGCTTTTTGAGCTCACTTTTCCACTCCTTGTACCTATATCAATGCAACACAAATGTTAGAGATTGACAATAAATGATCAACAAAATATAACTCGATATATAAAATATTAGTCGGATGCCATAACCTTTTTCCTTGCACGTCATTTTCCCACGTGCATATAAGCTCCTCCGGCACAATAAATCATACCTGCAAATGTATATATAAATGATAATATTAATATATTTATTCAAACTTAATTAATAAGGGTAGACATACATAATTAATGAATATATAATTAACTCACCAACATTGCATTATTCACCATGTCCTTCACACATTGTGGCACGGAGGACCAGTCTGCCCACAAAACTAGGACTCTGTCACGCATGATACTTCCTACTTGACCGGAGTACCTGCACGCATTCTTTCCCAAAATCACTGATCCCTGCCCGATCTCTATGATCATTTTCCCACTGTCGCTGATTGTCCTCTCAAGTAACTTGTTGGTGACGGTGCCTCTAGTCTTTTTTTCGTTGCTTTGGCGTTTATTTCGGCTAAGACAGGGTAAAAAGAATAAAACATAAGAACCAAATTTAATATACAAATTATTAATAAGTTTAAAATTAAATAACCAAGGTTGTTAATAAATACCTGATTCTAACGTTGATGTTTGATACCCTTGCACAATATAGATGTATATCAAACGGCACATAGACATATGCTTCTTCCGGAGTAGTGAAACCAAGTTGTCCTGAAAAAGGCACTCCTCGATCATCGAGAACAGGTATAGAAGGTATCTCTCGGGGCAAGAAGAGGTGAGACGAAGGACCACGTAACCCCATCCGAGGAACTACCTGAAGCACCAACCTTAGAGGAATGCGGAGCCTGAGCCGTAGAGGGAGAAGGCTCCGATCGGCGAATGTGTGGCATACAGATACCCGAAGGAACAAGACATGTAGAGCCGGCCAGTGAGAGCCTGGAGGGGCCGTCTTCATTTCAGAGTCGCCTCGTGCTGGCGGGTAGGTGGACCACTACATCCTGTTGCGGTGTCTGCTGAAGCAGTTCTAGGTATCGAGAGGTCCTAGGTCCGCTATAAGTGTTGTTGATAGAGGCAGACAAGGAACTATCGCCCCTAGACCCGTTTCCTTTCTTAGATTCCTTCGAATTCTTCCGGCTTAACCAATTCATGATTCCTAAAATTCACCCATATATAATTCACTTATATAATTCACATTTCAAACCCTAAACATTATAATTCACCCAGATATAATTCACAAAATCCATATATAACCCATTTATAATTCACCCTTATATAATCAAATTCACCCATATAATTCACAACTCAAACCCTAAACATATATAATTCACAAAATTCATATGCATATATAATCAAATTTTACCCATATATAATTCACTCATATAATTCACATCTCAAACCCTAAACATATATAATTCACAAAATTCATATATAACCATATATAATTCACAAAATCACATAAATCTCACAAAATTCATAAAATTCACATAACCCATATATATAATCAATCACATAATCAATAACTCATAATCACAACATCACATTTCATAATCATCTAATCAAATTATAGAGCGAGAGAGAGAGAACCTGAAAATTGATAGAGAGAGAGAGGACCGGCTGGGCGGCGGCGTCGGGAGAGCGACGGCGGCGGGCTGGATGACTCCCGGTGAGCTGGGTGGCGGTTTAGAGATTTTTTGGGTTTTGGTTCGGCTGTGTGGCGTGGACTAGTCAACTCGGGGGTTATAAACCCAAAAATTATAGCTGACAACTTTATTTTTTAAGTTGTCGGCTATACTATAGCCGACGACATTCATATGTATAATGTTGTCGGCTATAGTATAGCCAACGACACGTGTCGCATTTTTTGGCTATAGTAACTATGGGCGACCATATAAGCCAATGTCGTCGGGTAAAGTGCGAAAAAAAATTTAAATAATTAACTCATGTGAAAACACGTTTCCCACAAATACATGTTTAACTAATTAAAGAACATAATCAGACTAATCGCTATATTCAAAAGTGAGAAAAAAATTTACAAAAACAAACTCATGACCAACAAACACATTTAACACAAATTCATGTTTAACTAAAGCTCATAATCAGAATCATCACTCGAGTCTTCCTCGGTGTTCGAGCTAATTTCTGGTAATATGTGTTGCTCCTCGTCACCAGAGTCTTCATTGTCCTTCATTGTCTTCATTTGGATTAACATCAATAAGACTTACATCTGCTCGAGAAAGTCGAACTACAATACCCGGTCTCACATTATTAAGGTGAATTGTAGAGAATTCAGGAATACCAATTGCGTTCGACTTTTGGTATGCAGTAACTTCTTCATTATCTGTGGCCTCACCAAGTGTAGCAGCATTGTATATGTTTCTAAGAATAATATGGTTGACTATTTTTCACGCGCCTTTGTGCACAAGATCATCAAGAGAAAACACTTATTTTATCGATGTGGCAAAAACAAAAGGGTCATCTTCATACTAGCTTATAACAGTATTCACCAAAAAAATTACCGTATTGATCGATCCTTGTTATCCCAGGGTTAGTATCAAACCATCTATACTTAAACAAATACACTATCATGTCTTTCCCATAAATTAGTTCAATCACTGAATGGAGAACACCGTAATAGTCAATGTCATTCCTCCCATTATGCACCATTACCCCAGAAATCTTTGTTCTCCGTCTGTCGTCTCTATGTTGACATATAAATTATACGTCATTGACCTTACACATCGGATAAACTTTTGAAGTTTTTGGCTTTATCGCAAAAAGTCTTAATTCGTGTGACCAGTGTGGGTCACCATCACATTGTACATAGTTAATCTTGAAAAAAAAATCGCAACCATTAACTTTAAATATGAACATTGAAATTAATTTATATATATATAAGTAAATATATATACATATATAGACGTACACAGCCGCCAAAATAGTTTGCAAACTCCCTACTGTGGTACTCAAGATCACCAGCAACCACAGGGTAGTAAAGATGAATGTTTTTCCAGTATTGAACTTCTGGACAGTTAATCAATACCCACCAGTGGGCAATGACTAGCTCATATGGTTCCAACTAGTACAACTTTGGCAACTGTCCATATACTTCAACATCATTGGAGAGGATAGAAAGATTGAATTGTGGTTCATCTACCGGCATATGTTGTGGAGGGTCTTCCAACGCTCCTAAATACAACTTGGTGTATGTTATGCACTCGTGTGCAAAAAATGTTTCAGCTATACACCCTTCATGTGCGGATTTATTAGCCACATAGTCTTTGTAGTCCTCCAATTGTCAATCAAATTGCAAAGTGCATGTGATGATTATTAAAAAAAATATAATTATATAAGAACAGACTGAAAATTCAGATGTTGAATCGTACATACCTTTCCATGAGATACATCCAACTGTAGTGTACTGGACCAGTAAGCAATAATTATTCGGGAAGATGGATCATCAGGTGATGCATGATGTCAAAATTTTTAAGGGAAATATCCTCTAAAATTTGCACATAATAAAAATGATGTCCACTTTCATTGCCCTCAGGTAGATTTTTTCACTTCTCTAGTGCATAACTTCTGAAAGAATCTTGACAACACTACTAAGGGCTCCATCACCTGACGGGACAGGTATGATCAAATGAAAACAGAGAAGAGACGTTGAAGCAGTATATGACAGTCATGACTCTTTAATTTGTACATCTTATTGTCCCATAAGTTAACACCGGCCTATATTTCCTATATAGCTTGAAGGATACTTAACATTACCCATCCACCTAAAAATTTCATTCTCTTGCTCAGGCTTGACGGGGTAAGGAGTTTGAGGCATTTTTTTCTTCCATTCTCTCAACCACAAATATTTTTGTATACCTATTCTTTTCAGATCAATGTGTGCCTTAGGGCCGTCTTTAGTTTTTCCCTTCCAATTCAGCACTGTACCCACCACACTTCCACACACATTCTTCTTTATGTGCATGACATCTAGGTAGTGCTTGATCGACAACTTGGACCAGTATGGGAGTTCCCAGAATATGTTTTTATGTGTCCAGAATTTATACTTATCGGGTCTATCAGGTATTGCTACCATTATATCAGGATGATTGTTGAACTGCCCAAAATCGTATTCATTCAGCACTTCCAAAATTTCATTCCCCGTCTATTTCCTGAGTTGCACATCAGTTTCTACAGTCTCATCAAATGCATGGTTATCTTCCCGCCATGGAGGATCAAGTCCAAGCCAACAACGGTGATGCATCTGCACAATCTTCCTGCAATGAAGTCTGCCGCAATCAACAGTCATGCATTCTGGACAAGCCCTGTCCCCTAGTAACGTTGTCCGACAACATCCTGTGGGCAAGAAAATCACTGATGGTGCCAACAAGTGGGATGACCAACGTTACTCAGGTAGTTAAGTTTCTCAATCAAGGGTCTCAAATACACATCGAGACACATTCCTGGATAACCCGACCCCGGAATTAACATAGTCAGCATATTGTATTTCTTCTTCATGCACATCCATAGAGGAAGGTTGTACAATACTAAAATAACTGGCCATATACTGTATTGAAGACTCATGTTGCTAAAAGGGTTGAATCCGTCAGATGAAAGCCTAAGACAAACATTTTGGACTTCTGATGTAAAATGAGAAAACTCCCTAACCATGTACTTCCAAGCCTCTCCGTCAGCAATGTGTATAAGGGTATCATCGTCAGACAATTCCCTCTCAGCGTGCCATCTCAAAGCTTTGGCCGTGTGTGCAGACATGAACAACCGTTCCAGCCTATCAATCAGCGGGAAATACCGAAGTACCTTCACAACTTTCTTATTCCCTGCATGAGTCAACTTATACCTATCCGTGTGACATACCAGACATGCGTCAAGGTTTTCAAGATCATTCCCTTCAACATCTTCACCCCAGAAGAGAACGTAATTATATCTGCATTCATGGATTTTGATGTAGGTAAGGCCAAGATGGTTCAGAATATTTTGCACCTTACAATGAGTGGTAGGAAGGCGATGACCGAGAGGCAGCATCAAAGCAGTCAACGCCAGATAATCATCAACAACCTTGATACTCAATTTATTCTCTACTTTGACCTACATTACTCCAACGAAAATTTTAAGAACGGTTTTATTACGCTCGTTGTACAACGGGGTCTATTGGAAGGCAATCAACTTCTTGTAGTTGTCAATATCGGCAGTGTTGACAACGCTAAGTAATTGCTGGACTGGTTCAATAAAAGGAACACCCTCAACGGTGGGAGGGATATTTTGTGCTTAACCAAATACACCGCTTTCATAAAGAAACGCATCGTTGATCAACCTCGTCGTTGGATCATTGAATGTACTAACCTTCTCAAGAAATTGCTCACGATTATGCTGACCCACTGATGATGTTTCACCGTGATAAATCCAACATGTGTACTTATCCCAAAACCTGTTTTTCTTTAGGTGCTCTCATACTATATCAATGGAAAAACGATACAAATCGCTGCGACACTGACATTTCGTACACGGACAATAATGAATTATTTTCTCGTTTGCATTAGCCTTCACATATTCCACAAAACTCCACATTTTAATGTCATATCTTCGATCCCATTTTGGAAGGCAAATCCAACTCTTGTCCACCCTAAAAATTCCAAACTATATATATATACATGCACCAATTAAAAATTCATCATTATATATATATATCGATCTTTAAACTACAAATTACATTAATTCTTCTACTCCTTAATTACAAATTAACACACATATATATATATATTCATACTATATATCAATAATTAACATATAATTATATATATATATTTCATTGAATTCAACTCAAAATCAACAAACAACTCAAAATCAACAATCAACACACACACATATATATATGTACCTATATATGTGTAGCATGATATAGCTTCACGAACTCATTTTGGATGACTTTCAACAACACCCAACGATTTGAGAGCGTTTTGCATTTTTCTCACCGATTTTTTTTAATGATTGAGCTGCTGCCTAAATATGTAATAAAGAACTATAGTCGACGACCTAATAATATCGTCGGCTATAGTTAAATATGTCGTCGACTTTAGTCGAAACTATAGCCGACGACTTTTCCTTAACAAACACCGACTACTTTTTTTGTGTCGTCGGCTATAGTATTATAGCTGACGACTGAAAACTATAGCCGACAAACCATTTTTGTTGTTGACCTGTTTTTCTTCATTTCGTCGGCTATAGTCCTTATTCTGGTAGTGTATACACGTACATATTTTTGGCGTGTAATTTGCGTACTATTTTTTACTAACAGAAGTAATTGTTATTACATATTTGTTGCATTACATATATTTTATTTTGAGTACTTGCTTATGTCTTCGTGTGACTTATCCATTTAAGAAGTACCCCAAATTTTGGCTACTCGAATTCATCTCCTTCCTCACCAAAAACTGGGTGATGTTGATTTATAAGTGTGGGAGTAGGTGTATGCTCAAGGCAAAGAGACAACAATTGACTTTTAAGTTGCATAAGGGATTTCAAAGATTCACGAAGGTGAGGCCGACCGAAGTCAGAGTCCAGATATTGATAGACTCACAAAGGCTCGAGACGCCGCCTAAATACACGCATGAGAGATGAGGCAGATGATGCGACGCCGTCGTAAGATGTCTGGAGGCTATGACGAGGAGGCAGAGAATGGCACGCAGCTGAGACTTTTTTGCGCGGTGCCTCCAGAGAGAGAGAGAGGGGGGGGGCAGATAATTCTTGCCACAGTGTTGTCGGTGATAGTCTGACGTCGTTAAGCGGCGACAAGCGGCTGTATGTTTGGGCAAAGAATAGAATCACATAGGCTGAGCTTATTATAAGCTCAGTCAACTTGCGTGAAATTTGACAAAACCAACCAACCAAATGCTGACACGTGTCATGAGACTAAAAAAATCTATGGGATGGATAGCCTTGGGGTACATTCCAGCATTTTTCATTATTAAAAGATGTTCTCGGTCTAAATAATACATAGGCAAACTGAAAAACAACTCTACTCTACTTAGAGAAGGCGAAACTAATAAGAGTAAATATTACTTTTTAAAACGTTAAGCTCAATTATTTTGAGCTTACTTGCATCTTAAAAAGATAGATCAAAATTTATATAAAGAATGAAGATGAACATACCCCTATGCACTCAAAGTGGTAGGTATGTCATCTTACTCATCTCCATAAAATTTGCCACCCAAACAAGATGCAAATAAGACGACACACTCAAAGTGCCTAAATATTTTTCTCCTTACCCATAATAGAAGAGCTAGGAGTTATTGCTGGATAAGGCAGCCTCAAAGGCTCTGCACTGTCACACTCCTTCTTCTTTGCAACCTTAGACTTGCTGCCTTGCACCACACCGACTTTCGGCTTGTTGTTGGAACCTACAGGACGACTCAATTTTTTCTTCCTCTGAACGATTGTATCCTTGGGTGTCTCCATCATATCAAGTGAGCTTGGTAAGAGTCGATCTGGAAAAGAAGGTACCTTGAGCTTTTTAGGTTCACCAGACACAATCTCAACCGTTGGTGAACTAAGCTTGAATTTCTTCGAAGACATCTTCGCCCCAGCTTCTCGACTACGCTTAATTTCTAACACATGCACCTCTTCAGACTCAATATCCTTAATGTCACTCGAATCTGGTCTCCTCACAATCACCAGACCGGCCCGGATTTTTTTAGGTGCCTCCTAAAGCCGGTGAGTTGCAGCCCTATCCTCCCATGACAACAGAGCTTGAGCACCAAAAACGGAAATCTCCGTCCCGATTCCCAATCCCAAACATTATCAAAAATCAAATCCTAATTGAACAAATACCTTTGCCCTAGGGGCCATAACCGACGATGAACCCTCACCAGCAACCTGCTACATTGTTACATTGTCTTAAATATTCCTTACAAGGAAATAATACCAAATAGTTATAGAATCGAAAGTTTAAAAGTTGGTAATATTTTAAAATTTGATGAGGTAAAAGTTGGTCTTGTTTTG
Organism: Geum urbanum; assembly: GCA_946800695.1. Lineage (NCBI taxonomy): Eukaryota > Viridiplantae > Streptophyta > Magnoliopsida > Rosales > Rosaceae > Geum > Geum urbanum. The sequence goes on from OX327002.1 coordinate 62,866,954, forward strand.
GTTGATTTAAAAGTGTTCAAACTAAAAAAATAATAATATTCCGGATGTCCCCCGAGGGACTTCAATGCAATACTTTTTTGCAGAGGATTGTGGCTAGTGAGTGTTTATGTCTAATAAATTCACTGATGTGAAATTGTTGCAAGTAAAATTCACGAGACATCATGAGCTATTAGCGGAAAGCTACATTGTTACATTGTCTTAAATATTCCTTACAAGGAAATAATACCCAAATAGTTATAGAATCCAAAGTTTAAAAGTTGGTAATATTTTAAAATTTGACGAGGTAAAATTCGGTCTTGTTTTGGTTGATTTAAAAGTGTTCAAACTCAAAAAAAAATAAAAATGGTCAGATGTCCCCCAAGGGACTTCAATGAAATACTTTTTTGCAGAGGGTTGTGGCTAGTGAGTGTTTATGTCTAATAAATTCACTGATGTGAAATTGTTGCAAGTAAAATTCACGAGACATCATGAGCTCTTAGCGGAAAGCTACATTGTTACATTGTCTTAAATATTCCTTACAAAGAAATAATACCCAAATAGTTATATAATCGAAAGTTTAAAGTTGGTAATATTTTAAAATTTGACGAGGTAAAAGTTGGTCTTGTTTTGGTTGATTTAAAAGTGTTCAAACTCAAAAAAAATAAAAATTGTCAGATGTCCCCCGAGGGACTTCAATGCAATACTTTTTTGCAGAGGGTTGTGGCTAGTGAGTGTTTATGTCTAATAAATTCACTGACGTGAAATTATTGCAAGTAAAATTCACGAGACATCATGAGCTATTAGCGGAATATTCGTGCCATGCAATCTAAGAAGTCCTTGCACTATTTCCAAATGGAGCTACTAATCTTTGATGCACCACGAGGGTCATTGGGTCAAAGTAATGGTCATTCCGATCATAAAGATAGACATAAGAGCATCTCCAATAGATACTCTATAGCTATTTTATTTTGAATTTTTACTACTTTTTTACTAAAAACACTTCCAACATATACTCTATAGTTAAGTTAGATGTAGAATTTTGTTAAATTTTTTAGTTATATCTATCTAAATTAGAGAAAGAATTCAACTTAAAGTTAAATCCTTCAAAGACAAAAAAATTCAATTTCATGTACTGCTTTTCATTATATTATTTGATAAATTTGAATTAGCTTAAAAATAACTATTGTTGTTGGGAGATAAGTTAAAATAAGGAAAAATTTTAGTTTAGTATCTTGAGGTTTAAGTCTTTCTTCATGTCGCTACTTAAGGTTTTAAATTTTTTAGTTTACTATTTGAGGTTTGAATTTTTCTTCATGTTACTACCTAAACTTTTATTTTTTTCAGTTTCCTACCTGATGTTTCATTTTCTCATCACTTTTTATTTTGTTCTTAAAAAAATATGTAATGCAAGAGGGTATTTTGGTCAAGTTATTTATTTTTAATAACAAAAAAACGTATCTTCTAAAACTATTCTTCCTAATAAATAAATTATATTAATTTTATAAAAAAGGGTCGATTAAGTTAATATGTCATTATCACCATTGATTGGTTAGGCCCATATGAATATATATTAAGACATATGAGTGACATAATTTATGGGAACTCATAAATTTAGCTTGTTCGACAAACCCTTAGCTTTAAAAAAAATCTAAAATTGTTCTTTTTAACAAAATAAGTGCAAGTAAAATTTAGAACATTAAGATCACTTATTTTGTTAAGAAAAGTTTTTTAGTTTTTTTTTTAAAAAAGCTAAGGGTTCGCCATACGAGCCAAGTTTACGAGTTCCCACAAATTGTGTTACTTATATGTCGTAATATCCATGCCGCGCTAACCAATCAAGGGTGAATATGGCATATTTAACCAACCGACCATATATGTTTTAGAAAATTAACATAACTTATTTTGTTAGGAAGAACAATTATAGAAAATTAAATAAATTTCTCATTAAAAATAAATAAATTGACCAAAATACCCTCTCGCATTACATATTTTTTTAAGGAAAAAAATTAAAATGATGAGAAAATGAAACTTCAGGTACGAAACTGAAAAAAAAATAAAAGTTTAGATAGTAACACGAAGAGAAATACAAACGTCAAGTATTATACTGAAAAATTTAGAATCTCAGGTAGCGACATGAAGATTGACCCAAACCTCAGGATACTAGAATGAAATTTACCCTTAAAATAATATTGATTACATTTAAATTTAAAATAATTTTAACTCTAACAAATAACTAGACTGTTGCAGATGCTCTAGCAACCAACAAATCACCACAAAGAAGATAGTAAAATAACGTCAATATATCAACCCCGAGAAAATAACTACTTTTGTAAATGATCTAGTGATTAAGCTCTAAAATAGGATGTCAATTATACCCATCGGGTAGAATATTTATTCGACCTTAACGGAGGACTATTATGGGTAAGAACGGGTAACGGATATACATAATTTTTTATAACTGGTACGAGGCAAGTCTACTATTTCAATATTCATACCCATACCCACCTAATAAGAATATTAAATATAAAAATATTACATATTTATTATAAAATTAAAATTATGTATGATAATTTATTTTTTATATAAAATTTTGGGTTAAACAATCATTTATTTGCATAATATCCTAGTTTACCTACCTTTTCTATAAATTTTAAATAAGCTAGACTTGTGTTACTAGTATCTAAAAAATTGTTGCATAAAATCAATTTATATTATTTGGATTGATCGATTTGCTTATAATAGTTTTTTATTTTTTAACATAATTTTTTACGGGTAACGGATGAATACGGATATCTAAGTATCCAACGAATACGGGGACGGATAATACCCAATATAATATTATGGATACTGGGGCGGGTATGGCTATATAATATAAACTCAAATATGGGTATAATACTTTAATATTCGTATCCTACCTTATCCATTGCCATCTGACCATCTCTCATATAAAAATGTGAACCCCAAGGCCTCATTTGGTTTTCAGAAAGAAAAGTAAAATGTTCACTTTTTCCTTCCTTTCCTATGGGAAGAGAAACAAAATATTTTTTTCTCTATAGTGTTTGACAACACAAGGAAAGCAATCATAAGAAAGAAAAACAAATTATATTTAACTTAGATGAATGTGCTTGACACAAAATTCAAGGAATTTTTGCATTAAATAACAGCCGAAGATGAAAGAGGAAAAAAAATTCCAAAAATTCTATAGTGCTCCGTAATATAAAAAACTTCCTAATTTTGAAACGTTGGATAACTTATGCGGTCCCTATTTTTATTTTTGGAGAAATGAAGTGAACCAACGCTCCAAAACTAGAGAATTTTGGTACTCCGAAATACTATAGAACACCCCACAAAATCATTTTCTCCCCAATTTTCCCTTCATTTTGAAAACACTTTTCCTCTCTTGGCTATCCCAACACAGAAAACTAGACAATTTATTTCCTTTCCCCTTCTTTCTTTCCTGCCACCCAAATGTGGCCCAAGTTCATTTCAATAGAAATCACGGAACTATTGAAAGGGCCGAATCTTCGTGACTTGGGTGACCCAACGTATGAATAGTATTCAATGCTCAATAAAAAATCAATAGAAGCCCAGCAAGCGACGGGCCAACACAGCATGCTCTTCCCTGTTCGTCTTGACAAGAAGAGAGGTGAAAAACGAAGTGAAAGGAGATGAAGAACTGGTGGTGGAGAGGGTAGCAACACCTTTACTGATATTACTGCTTATAGCTTTTGGGAAAACTCTGATGGAGATTTTTTTGGGGGTGACCCTGACCCATGAGGATTTAAATGGACTCTATTGCTCCTCTAGCTCTTTGGTGCCAAGCAAGAAATTATGGGTTTGGGTTTTAGGCTCAACTTCAAGTGTGGCTTTCCAATTCATTCTCACCGGGGGCAGACCACTTCTCCTTCCAACAACAAGCAGCTCTCGTCAACTTCTGGTGAATCCCTCACCTTCTTTCCTATACTTCACTTCATATTTGCTCTAAAGTTAGTATCTTTTGGAGTAAACCCACTATTTTACCGTGTTTATTCTAAGTAAAAGATGCAAAATGATCATGTAATTCATAATTTAAGGGAGCACATTTAACATTTTGGGAAGCACATTTGGTATTGTACTGATTTTGTGTGTGTTGAAGTTGATACAGTTAGAGGCAGGGAAGGGTGTTTCAGTTCAGCAAGGCTTTCTTTTCTGTCTGTTATTTGTGAGGAAGGTGATGCTTCTAGTAGAGATTCTCTGAAAGTTTACACGTGTGCATCTGCATCCCCACAACTCTTAGAGGATGGTATCTCAGAAATGGAAGAGAAGGTTTGCTCTTTCACTGATTTGTTGCTTAAACTTAAAGTTTGAATCTTTCTGTGTTTAAGCTGAACTGGAAATCTTATCGGAGTTTTAACCGTTCAGATGAATCGTGGGAGGATGTCGAAGAGTTGTTCGCCTAATGTGATTGATCGTAAAGAGGACAGGTTTAAATCCGGTGCTGGGTCAAGTACATCTCATTTTAGCTTGTTACTGCAAAATCTTGATGTTTTGGAGGAAACTTTTGCGGATTCGGGTGTGTCAAAGTTGGAAAATGAGATCCTTTTGCAGTTAGGAAGGCTTGGAGCTCTAAAGTTGTTTGATATCTGTCTGTCAAGAACGCTTAGAACCTCAAGCATTTTGGATTTATCTGACGTACCCACTGAACTGATGGAGGATAAGATGAAGGAGAAGATCATTGTTCGTTCCGGCAAAAAGGAAGAACGGAAATTAAGGAAGAGAACATCATATGACTCCAAAGTTTCTTCTGATTCCTTGCCTTTGAAACCAATGAAAAAAGGTTTGGAAAAGTCTAATATTTCATCCGTAAGAAGAGCATCGAATTCTAGAAGTCGAAAACTGATGCTGGCCAAAAACGAGGCAGAAATGTCAGTTGGAATTAAGGTGGCACTTAAATTCAAAATTATAGATTGGACCAAAAAAAAAAATCATGCCTCAAATATGTTTTTACCTGCTGCACTTTTTGTTATTACAGGTGATTGCTGATTTGGAGAGACTTAAAGCAACTTTGGAGAAGGAAACCGGTAAAGTACCGACCTTGAGATGCTGGGCAGAAGCAGCTGGTGTCGATGAAAAGGTGCTGCAACAGCAATTGCATTTTGGTTGGTATTGCCAGGATGAGCTTATAAGAAGCACACGGTCCTTAGTTATATACCTTGCTAGAAACTACAGAGGAGTGGGAATAGCCTTGGACGATTTACTGCAGGTTTGTATTGCATGTCTATTCTTTGTTCTTGTTTTAATACATTATTAGAACCTTGAAATTTTCGCTATGACTCTGTTTGTTTGTGCGATGACTATAGGGCAGATAGATATCAAAACTTAGTGCAGAAATTGCAGAAATTAATCATATGCTGGCATGGAAAGCTGTATCACTACATGTTTACATGTGATACTTTGTTAGTCTCTCACTTGAATAAACTGTATTACTCAGGCTGGAACTGTGGGTCTCCTACAAGGTGCAGAAAGATTTGATCCCTCGCGGGGTTACAGATTCTCAACCTATGTCCAGTACTGGATAAGAAAATCAATGTCAATATTGGTGGCACAACATTGCAGAGGGATCAAAGTTCCTGTATGTTTCTTTTTTTTTTTTAAAAAGGACCTTCCACGAACAATATGCATGTCAGTGAATGCTGGTTGTTGACCCTTGATTTTGTTTTTCCTTTTAGAACATGCTAAGTAAGGCAATAAATCGGATACAGAAGGCTCGAAAAGCCAACTACAGCAGCCTCATGAAATACCCAGATGATGAGGAAATTGCAAAGATTACAGGTCTTTCTTTGGCGAAAATCAGATCTGCTAGCAGATGCCTGAGAGTTGTGGGTTCAGTAGATCATAAGATATGGGAATTCTCAGCTGGGACATATATGGTAAATAGGTCTAGAAAACTTTCCTGTCTTGCTGTCATGCATATGCATTTATACATGAGTTTTATTTTGCAATGATTGGAGCTGAATGTCATTAGCTTACTTTGTACACTTCTCAATCATCTCACATGTTCAGCTCTTATCCATAATTCGCTACATGTGACGATTTGGAAAGTCAAAACACCACATTCCCTAATCATGTTTTATTTAGAGATTATTCAATTGATTTGCAAAAGAAAATCTTGTCTGTGTTTCTGGTCCAGGAATTTACACCGGACATATCAGTTGAGAGCCCTGAAGTATCTGTAATGAGGCAACATATGAGAAACGACATTCATGAGATGCTGAAAGGCTTGAATTCTAGAGAGAAGCAAGTTTTGGCACTACGATATGGTCTAAATTACGACAACCCCAAATCACTAGAGGAGATTGGAAGACTTTTCCATGTGAGTAAGGAGTGGATACGGAAGATAGAAAAGAAAGCACTGACAAAGCTAAGAGATGATGAAACCAACAGAAACTTGAGCCATTATTTGAAGCTGCAGTAGATCCAGATAGTCATCAGATATCGACAACTCCATATCACCATATACACAAACTCACCCTCAATATTGCAGCTCACAACTCTACCATGAAAATCCTCATTCCTCTTTTTTGAGGATTATAATGCTATACATGTTATAGCATTCTTACAGTTTACTGATGTGGTAGGGAGTAAGGTCATGTGCTGATTGCCTAGTAGAGCCCTTTTCAGTTGACTGTATAGTGTATTTGTCACTAGTACATATGATAATATAATTACTGTTGTATAAACTCTTTTTCCATCAGCTGAATGATAAAATGTTGCTCATTTTTCATTCTTGTATATTCTTTTCGCAAAATTTACCCGAAATGGAAAGTTACTTCACTGAGCTGAAATTTACATAAGTTGAAAATTTGTAGTTTAAAGCCGTCATTAAATAAATAAAACAATTATTAAAAGAAACAAGGATATTGCTAAGCTTTCAGTGACCTGTTGTAAAAAAGAAAAAGAAAAAAAGGAAAAAAACAACTTCACTGAGCTGCTCTCACCAAATTTATCCACGTGTATACCTCACCCTTTGAGTAAGCCAATCAAACCTTTTTCTGTTGAGATTTCGATTTCATCCCTGACCTCTTCCCATTGAGCAGTCACAGACCAATACGCTTCACCCTTTCCGTTGAAAATAAAAGTCAAACTCTAGATAAGCTGCCTACGTCGTTGCCTTGCTGGCACAGCTTCTTCCCCAATGGGTCACGCAACAACCTCCCCCGCGGGTAAGTATCACTCGAATCTCCCTTTGTCCTTGGACACGCGCCTCCCTCTCATGCACCTAGATATCGTCGGTCATTTTCCTTAAACGGCGTCGTATTTCCTTGTTTTGCTTGGCCCTCATCATTTGGCCCGTAAGGCCCGAGAAACCCAAGCCAGAGAAACTCGGCCCGGCCCGATTCGAAAAAAGTCCATAATAGGCCTGGCCTGTCGACCCGTGGATCGGGCTTGGGCTTAGTGTCTCACGGCCAGCCCGGCCCGTAGGCCCCTTCTTGTATTTTAATTTCTAATATTTAATATATAGATTATAATTTAGACCTATATAAAAAAAATTGCAATAAGGAAATAATGTTGTAATCTCTTTACTAGTTCAATTTTTTCTTTATATAAGGAAATAATACTAAGGAAATAAAACTACAATAAATTACTAGTTTAATCTTCTTCTTGTTTGACAATAAATGAGAGGCATCATGTTAATAATAAGAGAAAAATCATACATTACGCAGTAGAACGCACGTAGGACTCGAGAGAATTGAACTATTGTCACACTAATTTAAGCGACCTAAACTAGTACAAGAACACATGATTTGAGCAATAAGCACCAAAAAGTAACTAAGTAGCCAGGATAATGTCTTCTCATAAGGCGAGCACCAACACAGATAAACCAAGATAATGCTCGCCTTTATACAGAACTTCACGAGTCAAGCTCCCAAATTCGGTACCAAAAATGGCCCGAACCAGTTGAGACGTCGAAAATGAGGTTAGTGACAGGACTCTCTAACCTTAAGGCCCCTTTTCCAAAACAGTGGAAAAAAGTCCATAAGCAAAGTGACCTAAACCTCATTAAGGGCAAAAAAACTAGGCCCAGACCCAGTAGTCCATATCCCAGTAGAAGCATATGCCCAAGGAGCCCAGAGTTATGGCCTATCGAGCCCAAACCTAGGAGAGAGCACATGACCCACATCCTTCCTCAACGTTGTCACCCACTCCGACCACCGACTGAGTCGAGAATCGTTCTGCCCACGTGATCGAAGACCTAGGCCTTTAGCCCATATCAATCGGCAGAACGCCGGAGCAAAGCACAAACCTTGCTACAACCAGTTCCACTCCACATGTCCCGGAGTGGATTGAGAAGCAACAAACCCCAGGGGACACCAGCTCCATCCTTGATCATCCCATGATCAATTGATCCTGCCTTATCTCGAGCTCGAGCTCCTCCACTATCCCAGACCAATCGCTGCTCTTTAGGGTGACGTTGCCGTCCGAAATAGCCTGGTGGACGAGTGCCACGACTGTGAACGCTGCCAACAATTTTAGGGACAACGCGGATGTCTTCCCTTGTAAGAGCGAAGCATGGGGATCAGCCGAAAGGAGTTGGACTCGCGAAACTCAGCCGGTGAAGTACCAATCTCGATATCCCCAGAGGGAAGGTGCTGCGCAGTCTAGGGAAAAACCCTAGCATCGCCTTTTTTCTCAATATGTGATCTAATTAAATATTTTCTTTATATTTAGTCACTATTTAAAGTGAGAACAAACTCTAGTGTTTATTTTTCTTCATACTATATTTTTCTTGTCTACTTAGATAGTTGGATTTACTCTTACATTCTCGACTTGCCTACTTGACCTTAATTAATAAATTTAGTTTTATATAAAAAATATATTCTATTCTTTGTTTTGAAAGTACTGTATGAGTTTTGATTTAATGTATGAGTATTGATCTAATATTTGCTACTAGTGCGTTGAATTTTTTTTTTTATGTAGAAAATAATTAGACCCGGCCCGAATTTTATAGAGATACTCTGAAAGGACCCAATCCCGATTTAGTTTCCTAAACCGGAATCAAACCCCTTATGAAAACACGAACCAACAAAAACCATAAAAATTTCGGTAAAGTAACGCTACTAACGCGGAATTGCCATTATCCTGCACCCGGAAAATACACTTCATCCTATGCCACAAAAGCCAAACCGTGGGCACCAATCCCATCCGGATTTCTCAATATCAAATCAATAACAATAAATAGTAAACATAACTGTAATATATAGAAAATTCGGGGAAAATCACATAGAAACATGTATTAGTAACGTATCAGAGCGACCTCTAGTATATATATACAAAATATACAATATTAGGCAAAACAAGTAACCTACTGGAACAGAAAGGTAACTCGAATGACTAGCCTCCGACTGCGACGCGAGACACCAGAATCTGAACTGCAAAATGGGCACGAAAACCGAAAAGCCTAGGGGAAAGACATGAAAACCGTTAGAGTGAGTGGACGAAAATAAATGTCTTTCGCTGAATAATATATGTTATAAAAACATATGTGAGTCTAAATAAATGAATATGACATAGTACACGAAGGAGACTCAAATTCCTCACGCGTACAGAGCATGCAGCGTAAAACTCTGCGGGGTCACTCATGGACACGTCCGCGCTAGTACAGTCTGAATCACGGGATCCCAGATCCACACGTGATTCTAGCCAGAAAGGCCTCAGCTCAGAGGTCTGCCCCCCTCCCTCCGGTAAAGGCCTCGGGTCAGGGGTCACAACCTCTCCCGGTAAACATCCTCGAGGATCAGCCGGGATGCAAGTGTATCGATACAACAACATATACTGTGACTGTACTATGTGTAAACCAAATCATAAATAGTTCTATGCAAGTGTATAAAGCATAATATAAATGCATATACGTAATGTATAATTGTATAGGCATAATCGTATAACACATGCTCATATAAATCATAATCTCATATGTATACTCAAGCACGTAAAACGTGTATTAAAGACTCGCGATTAATCAGTGAAAATGAATTGTCCACTCACAGGTGAGCAAAACGCGCACTCGCGCTAATCACGTGGTCTGGCGGAAGATCCCTCCCCCGAAGCACGATCACGATCCCCTGAATAATCACAAAATATATCTGATCAAATCACAAATCACAACACTGTACCACACCTCGGAAACCAACCGTTCCCAGAAACGTAAAACTGATACAAAAATAATCAACGAAACTCCCGAAATCTTCGCTCAAACCCTCGACTGAAAATCCGGTATCCAAATCAACTCGAAAACCTCAAGGCGACGATCGGGGCACGAATACGAGTAAAACGACATTAAAATCATCAAATTCTAAAAAGTTAACGGGTCGCCGGAGCTTCGCCGCCGCCGGCAGCTCGCCGACAACCGGAGAGATTTTCCGGCAGCCAAGCTCCCACAAGGTTCTCCTCATCAAGCCCAACAAATTTTCCAACTGTGGCTAAGTCCAATTCCGGCGAGATTGGCCGAAAATCAGCTCGAAACCTCTATGAACACAACCGGCCGGAAAACTTCCCGGCCCGATTCCGGCGCCGTTGCGCCACCTCGTCCCTCCAAACCAATGGGGAAATGATCACCATCCAAAACCCAACAAAAACCACCAAGAGTCCACCCCGGAAAGTCATCGGAGCTCCACCCCCAACTAAACCGATTCCGGCGAAAAAATCCCAAACTTCATCTCCTCCGTTCTCCCTCAAATCAACATCAAATTCCAAAATTCCAAGTTCTAAACAGTAGGAAATTGAAAGAGGAATCGATCCATACCAAGGTCCAAGCCGGAGGTGGCCGGAAACGTCGAACTCGACGGCGGCAGCGCGTTTCGCGCGGTGGAGACTTCGGTCAACGAAAAGTCAACGGTTAGCCTTCGGTCAACGCCGGTCAAACTTCCCAAACAGTGTTTTCAACAATTTTTTGACTATTTCCGATATTTATACTCGCGTTTCGGGACGATCGACGGTCCAAAACGGATAACCATTACGATTCGGATAAACTCGATACGAACGGATAAACTCGACGAAATTCTGAAACTTCAAATATTCATATTATATTCCTCGGTCGTCGAAATAATCATCCGGAACCGCCCACGAACTCGAAATCACGTGTACAACAACTCTTGAGAAGAGACCCAACTCAAATTTTCGGCTGATAATTAAGTCGTGATTAAAACCGGCAAATCAATCAATTTTCGGAAAACAGTAATTACGTGCTAACTCGTGAGTTAAGCCGATTACTCTACTGATTCTGTTCCGGGTCGTCACATACTCGGTCCAGCCCGCAAGGCCCGGTTCTAAGGAACAGACTTGGGCTTCATAATTTTGCTTAAAACTTGACCCGACTCGACCCACAGAGACCCAACCCGATCCTACCCGTTGACGACCCCTAGTTTTGCTCGGTCAGTGCAGTAAACGTTCATTCTAGGAGCGTGAGATTGCTTTGGACTGTATGATCCACCACGCTCGACCCTATAACAAGCCTTGCCGACCTCGTAATCTCCACCAATAGCTGCGTTCCACAATCACAAGCTCACTTAAAAACGACTGTATCTGATCTGTACCTTTATCTTCTCTAACATTTCTTCTTCAATGAAGTCTCGCTCATTCTCTCTCCTTTTGCAGAGAGCGCTTTGTAATTCTAGGGTTTTCGTCAGTGGTGAAAATTTAATCGGAGACCAAATTGAGCTCAGAATCCAAATTCAATGCTTAACTCCGATGAGTAATGACTCTCGTAACAAGTGAATGGCTCGCTTTCACTTCTTCCCCACTCTCCATTTCACCTTCTGCTTCATCCTCCTCATAGCTCTGACCACAACAAACCCTAGCCTCCTCATAGCTTTCGACGACGACGGCGAGCTCTCGACAATCGACTCCGATTCCTCCGCCGCTTACCTTTTCCACCAGGACTACTCGCCGCCGGCTCCGCCTCCTCCTCCGCCGCGACCGCCGTCCGTCTCCTGCACCGATGACCTCGGCGGCGTCGGGTCGCTGGACACGACGTGTCAGATAGTCTCCGATTCCAACCTCACCAGAGACGTGTACATACAAGGGCAAGGAAATTTTTACATCCTACCCGGGGTGAAATTCTTTTGCGCCATTCCTGGTTGCTTCATAATCCTTAACATTACTGGTAATTTTAGCTTAGGTAACTCCTCCTCCATTTTCGCCGGAGCTTTTGAGCTCGAGGCGTACAATGCCAGCTTCCTCAACGGCTCGGCGGTCAACACTACTGGTATGGCCGGGAAGCCGCCGCCGCAGACGAGCGGTACGCCGCAGGGGATAGACGGAGCCGGCGGCGGCCACGGAGGACGCGGTGCGTGCTGTTTGGTGGACCAATCGAAGCTTCCGGAGGACGTGTGGGGCGGTGACGCATACTCGTGGTCGTCGCTGCAGAAGCCGGATAGCTATGGGAGCAGAGGAGGTTCGACGAGTAAGGAAGTGGATTATGGAGGTTTAGGGGGAGGGATGGTGAGGCTGATGATCAATTACTCTCTGGAAGTGAATGGGAGTGTTTTGGCTGATGGTGGTGATGGAGGATCTAAAGGTGGAGGCGGTTCCGGTGGCAGCATATACATTAAGGCTCAGAGAATGTGAGTCTCTGCGTTTCTAATTTTTCGATAGATTTTTTTGTAGCTCAATTAACTGGTAGTGAATGTGTTTTAATAGATGTATGCTATTATGAAAGTGCAGGACTGGTAATGGCAGGATAAGTGCTTGTGGTGGTAATGGCTATGCTGGCGGCGGAGGTGGAAGAGTGTCAATTGATGTGTTTAGCAAGCATGATGGCCCTTCAGTATTTGTGCATGGTGAGACGTTGCTAGTTTTGTGCTAATAATCTTTTCAGGACCTCTTAGTAATTGTATTACCAGGAGTTTATGATTGTATACATTTTTTATTATCTACTTTAGTTATGGCTTAGAGTGGTAAGTGTATTTTACAGTTTATTGAACTTGTTTTGTATGCATTCAGTGGTTTCAGAGAAGGAAAATATTATTTTGAAAGTGAATAGTCATTGTTGTGAAGCAATTGGACTATCATTTTCCAAATCTGCAGATTGTTTGACTTCAGTTATCTCATTTGCAGGAGGAAGCAGTAATGCTTGTCCAGAAAACGCAGGTGGTGCTGGTACTTTATATGATGCAGTTCCTCGAAGCCTAATCATTAGCAATCATAACAAGTCAACAGATTCAGAAACACTTCTTTTGGAGTTTCCTTATCAGCCTCTTCTGACAAATATTTATGTTCAAAACAAAGCTAGGGCTTCTGTGCCTTTGCTTTGGAGTCGAGTCCAGGTTTGTAAGCTCTAAATAGATACGTCAGAAGGTGCTTATTTTGTAGATTTTATGTTCTCATCTTTCGAACTGGCTTATTTATACGCCTGTTGTTAAGGGTTATAAATGTTTATTGGGTATTGCTTGTATAACCCTCTGTAGACGTTCCATAAATTAACTGCAGTTGTTAATACCTCAAATTAATATTAAAATGAGTTTGAAAGTGGACAACTAATAGATGTGAACAAATGATGTGATATTATAGATTTGATCATTGTTCTTTTGGTACAAATATTTTGGAACAAGTAATATGTCTACAGTCATCTTTTTAAATATTTTGGAGTTTTGTATCATCATCTCGTGCTTCTCCAGTCATTCACCTTTGTTGCAAGTTTGATTTACATTTTGCCTGTATCTATGTAGTTATGAGGACTGAACATGTAATTCCATGACCAGGTACAAGGACAAATAAGTCTTCTCTGTGACGGTGTGCTAAGCTTTGGACTTCAACATTATGCTCAATCAGAGTTTGAGTTATTGGCTGAAGAATTGTTAATGAGCGATTCTGTAATAAAGGTGAGTGACACCTTTGTGGATTTTCTATTTGTAGTTCCTTTCTAGAGTCTAGATGCAACACCATTGAATATTTCATATTTCATTTACTTCAGCTCTTTTATTGTCTAATTCCATATCATGCATATATCGCGTATATAATCCGTTAGTTTTTAAGAAAGACTGCTTTCTTTTCCTACATCTTCAGGTGTATGGTGCCTTGCGCATGTCTGTGAAGATGTTTTTGATGTGGAATTCGAAGATGCTCATAGATGGTGGTGGGGAAGAAGCTGTTGAAACATCCTTACTCGAGGCCAGTAACTTGATTGTTCTTAGGGTAATTGCCTACTATCTATATGCATTTGTGGATTTTATTGCTCACAATACATTCATGTTCAATAAATAACCTCTCTTCTTAATAGGAGTCATCTGTGATACATTCTAATGCAAATTTGGGAGTTCATGGACAAGGGTTACTGAACCTATCAGGACAAGGAGATTGGATTCAAGCACAACGACTGGTTCTATCACTATTCTATAGTATACATGTAAGTGAGTGTTTAGTCAGATGCCATTCATTTGTATCTTAAATTTTTAGTCACAATTATTAATGACTCCTTTTCTTTGTGAAGGTTGGGCCTGGTTCTGTCTTGTGTGGACCTCTAGACAATGCCACATCCGATTATGTGTAAGTTTGGTTAGGTTGTATATTTTCTAGGCTGGTTGAATCATCTGTCCCTCTAAGGCTCTAACTGTTGGAGCTTTGTATTGTCCCATGGTTGAAATACTAATATTTCCTACTGCTATGTACCATAGAACACCAAAGCTCTATTGTGAAAATGAAGATTGTCCTGTTGAGCTACTTCATCCACCTGAAGATTGCAATGTGAACTCATCTCTATCTTTTACGCTTCAGGTCCGAATAAGTTGATTACGGAAGTCATGGTCCTTTTAATCAACTGATTCACACAAGTTTTACAATGTGACTTTGTTTTGTCAGATATGCCGGGTAGAGGATATACATATTTCGGGCATCATTAAAGGATCTGTAGTTCATTTTCACAGGGCAAGGACCATTGCTGTCCATTCTACTGGAGCAATTAGTGCAACAGGAATGGGTGAGCTTTTGAGGAAATAACCTGTACATACTATTGTGGCAAAGTTGAATTGCTTGGTATATATTTTTTTCTGTTGGATTACAAACTTGTGGTTAAACAGGCTGCACTGGGGGAATTGGAAGGGGCAACATTCTAAGCAGTGGAATTGGTAGTGGTGGTGGGCATGGTGGTAAAGGTGGGGGAGCATGCATTAATGGTAGCTGTGTTGAGGGGGGAATCTCATATGGGAATGAAAAGCTGCCTTGTGAACTTGGCAGTGGAAGTGGGAATGAAATGTTACTTGGTTCTACTGCTGGTGGTGGTATTATCGGTAAGCTTATGTTCTGAGTTGGTAGCCTAGGTTGTTTTCATGATTATTTTTTTATTTTCTTCAATCAATGGAAGGCCTCCCTACATCTAGTGGTAGTTTTCATTCTCGGTAAATACCTGAGGCTAAAGCATAGGTTTCATAGATCATCAATCACTATCCTTAAGCTTGTACGTTATTATGGTTTAGTTAGTTTCTTAACTTAGATAGATTCGTAACTCTTCACTTCTTACTTATTTGAGTTTATTGTTACCGTTTCCCAGTTCTTTTTCATAATAAGTTTCATTTTTCAAACAGTAATGGGTTCTGTAGAACATCCATTGTCAAGTTTGTCGGTTGAGGGCTTGGTGACAGCTGATGGTGAAAGTTCTGAGAAAACTACTGTAGAAGAGAAGCTTATCTTTGCTGACAATTTGAGTGAAAGTCCTGGGGGTGGGTCAGGTGGAACCATACTTTTATTCTTACGAACATTGGTGCTTGGCGAATCTGCCAATCTTTCAAGTGTTGGGGGATATGGACATTTCAATGGGGCGGGTGGTGGGGGTGGTGGACGAATTCATTTTCATTGGTCAGACATTCCCACCGGAGATGTGTATCAGCCCATTGCAAGTGTGGGAGGAAACATCCTTACTAGGTTTGTAGTCTAATCATAGTTTGTTATATACTACTTGGTTTAGGACATCACTTCTTATTCACTCTGTTTTCTGTTTGTTCCAATATTGCAGGGGAGGGGTAGGCAGACATCAGGGTGGTTCTGGAGAAAAAGGAACAGTGACAGGAAAACCATGCCCAAAAGGGCTTTATGGGACCTTTTGTGAGGTACTCATCTCTTATTTTTATATATTTATTTATATTTCCCGACTGAAATATAATTTGTACTATTGGATAATTAGTTTATTGAACCGCTTAACTTTTGTTTGTGATGGCAAAACTGTGTTTTCATTACAAATTTGAGTTTCTCAAGTTGAACGTTTGGCATGTCCCGTTGCTGTGACACTAGTCACATTACATGTGAACCACTTGGGGCTAGTTTCTGCTGTCTCTAAATAACTACCTAGGTTAACAATAAAAAACCTATGTTTGCTCAAGTACTTATTTTCATATTTTGTGCTTAGGAATGTCCAGCTGGCACCTATAAGAATGTCATTGGGTCTGATGAGGCACTTTGTCAACATTGTCCTGCTGATTCGCTTCCTCAACGTGCTATTTATATTTCTGTCCGAGGTACTTCCATAGAAGTAGAATTAGTTGCTGTATTAGGAGCCAAAAGGCTACTCCTTTTGAGTTCTAACTGCTCTTCCAGCTCCCTGTTGCTTATTTCTTGTTGTGAGAATGGATTTAATGCTCTTCTGGTAATTAACTGAGCAAACACCTTCTTCTCTTCTCTTATCAGGTGGTGTTTCTGAGATTCCTTGTCCTTACAAATGTATTTCAGACAGATATCACATGCCAAACTGTTATACAGCTCTTGAAGAATTGATCTACACATTTGGTGGGCCGTGGCTATTTGGTCTTCTCCTCATTGGACTTCTCATCCTGTTAGCTTTGGTGCTAAGTGTTGCGCGCATGAAATTTGTTGGGGTTGATGAATCACCAGGCCCAGCTCCTACTCAACATGGCTCACAAATAGACCATTCATTCCCATTCCTTGAATCATTGAATGAGGTTTCATTCTTGTATCTATCTTCATACTGAATTTTGCATGATGAACAAGAATAAGGTTTCTGGGACTTTAGGGATTGATAAGGTGGTACTTGTATTATAGGTTTTGGAAACAAACAGAGCTGAGGAGTCCCATAGCCATGTGCACAGAATGTACTTCATGGGTCCGAATACTTTTAGTGAAGCTTGGCATCTACCTCACACTCCTCCAGAACAGATAAAAGAGATTGTGTGAGTAGACTTGTATTTACTAATTTCTTTATGTTTCTGAATCCTTGGATTTGAGCAACCTATGGTTTTCTATCTGTTCATGATTGATTCTATATTGCAAATTTGTATTCACTCCTATCTTATCTGATTGGGCAGATACGAGGGTCCATTCAATACATTTGTTGATGAGATCAATGCTATAGCAACTTACCAGTGGTGGGAGGGAGCAATGTACAGCATTCTTGCTCTTCTTGCATACCCCCTTGCATGCTCATGGCAGCAGTGGCGACGAAGATTGAAGCTGCAACGTCTGCGTGAATTTGTTCGATCCGAATATGATCATGCCTGCTTACGGTCTTGTCGTTCACGTGCACTTTATGAGGGAATTAAGGTTAGGATGGCACATTTATGGTTTCAATTTGCTCCTTGTTTCATCCTGGTAATTCCACATATATGATTAAATAAAGATGTTTGCATAATATAAGAATCAATCACTTAAATGTTTAAGTGAGTCTGTTCAAGTAGAATGTGTTTAGGATCTTGATCTTTATGCTCTGAGTGAGAAGTTATCACTGCTTCCATTGGGAGATATGATGGTACCATCTGTTCTTTTGTCTCTTTCTCTGAACTCGTAAATCCATTGCATGATTTGAAGAGCAGAGATTTTTATTGTGATCATTGCTGATTACTTATATGGTTGATATTAAGTCTTGTACGTTTTGGCTGTGTCACTGTTAGGTAGCTGCAACGGCTGATTTAATGCTAGCTTATGTGGACTTCTTCCTTGGTGGGGATGAAAAAAGAACTGATCTTCCTCCTCGTTTACATCAAAGATTTCCGATGTCATTACCTTTTGGAGGTGATGGAAGTTATATGGCTCCTTTCTGTCTTCACAGTGATAATATTGTCACGAGTCTCATGAGTCAGGTTTGTTAAATGATGATGATAAATGTAAAGGCCAGTTGGCCGAACTCCTTTTTTTGCATGTTTCCCCAAATCGTAATTCCGGTACAAGTTATTTGATTGTAACTTTCTTTTGCAGTTGATCCCACCTACTACATGGTACCGTATGGTGGCTGGTCTAAATGCGCAATTACGCTTAGTTTGCCGTGGAAGGCTAAGAGTAACTCTCCTTCCTGTCCTTAGGTGGCTTGAAAGCCATGCCAATCCGGCTTTGACTACTTATGGTGTACGTGTAGATCTTGCATGGTTTCAGGCTACAGCTTGTGGTTATCGTCATTATGGACTTGTCGTGTATGCTCTTGAAGAAACTGACACTGACCCTATCTCTGTTAGTGGCATTGATGGAGTAGTTGGAAACGAAGAATCGCGGTAATGCCTTTAAATAATTGTGTGTTGATTTACGTTTTCATTTCTTTTTAGCCTCTGGCTATGTTTAATATTAAATTTAGTGTTGGAACTGGTTCTTGCATACTGAATATCCTTGCATGAGTTGATAAATATGATCAGACACGTGTATATATACATATATATACACATTTTTTTCCGCTAGAATTGCTTGTATAGCTTCTGTAATGCCTTGGAATTTGGGATGCTTTGTGTCAGAATAGCACCAACAAAACATACACATGCATGAACACGTGAATACTGAACACAAGAAGCATATCTGTAGTATGCATTTTGGATGAGTCTGAGCTCGACTTCTCTTTGACTTTCAGTACATATAGCAATCACAAAGAAGATTCATCTGCTCAGTTGGAAGAAAGTCAAGAAACACTTCTAAGCCAATCTCACAGAAGCAATGGAAGTTATGTGAGGCCAAGAAGAGCACATGGTGGGGTTATAGATGCCAATAATTTACAAAGGCTCGAGGAAAAGAGAGATGTATTTTATTTTCTCTCTTTCATGCTTCATAATACTAAACCTGTTGGACACCAGGTATATTTCATTAATTAATTTATAATTGTATACCTATGTGCTCAGAATCTAAAGTCTCCTTAATGTTTCTCTTTTCATAAACTGCAGGATCTTGTTGGTTTAGTCATCTCGATGCTTCTTTTAGGAGATTTTAGTTTAGTTTTGCTCACGTTACTCCAGCTGTATTCATTTTCATTAGTGGACATCTTTCTGGTTCTGTTTATTCTACCCCTTGGCATTCTTCTCCCATTTCCTGCTGGCATTAATGCTCTGTTCAGTCATGGACCTAGACGTTCTGCTGGCCTTGCACGTATACATGCTTTGTGGAACCTTACATCCTTACTGAATGTTGTAAGTTGCTTTTTCCTTGGATGGCTCATAAAAAAAAAATTGGCCCTGTGCGAATTACAATTATTTCTCAACGAAACTATTATATTTCCTGACGGGTAAATGATTTTACAAATGCTTTATATTCAATGATGTGGTGTATTGATCTTGTGTTACTCTTTGCAGGTGGTTGCTTTTGTTTGCGGATATGTTCACTATAACACAGCTTCAAGTAAAAGCCAATCATTTCAACCCTGGAGCATGTAAGATGATTATGTTGCTGAAAGTGCTTCATTACACCAAATATCTAGGTAATCATGTATTCATCTAACTGGTGGTATGCTTTTATATACTTTGGTGGTGCAGGGATGAAAGTGAATGGTGGATATTTCCTGCTGGACTGGTTGTTTGTAAAGTTTTTCAATCACAGCTAATCAATTGGCATGTAGCCAACCTGGAGATTCAAGACCGTTTCTTGTACAGCAATGACTATGAGCTGTTCTGGCAATCCTGATAATTTTCAACAGGAGTATGCTTGCCTCATTAACATGGTTTCCCGCCCCCTCTTGTAAAACATTTCCTCTGGATATTAACGGTAGGAGTGATTGACATAGGCAGGTAGAGAAAAGAAAAAAGAGTGTTGAATATGAATTGTGAATTGAAAAGAAATAGGAGAGAAAGATAGGCATTGATATTAATGTAACCACTTTTGAACAGTGTGATCGATCGAGTGTTTTGTATATATTGGGGCGTATACCCACTCTTTAGTGGCTTTCATCTTATTTTTCCACCACTATTCGGTACTTGTTTTCGAGCCTATTTTGATTGTTATCAGACTTTGTGCCCATTTCCAATCTTGCGTTGGATCATAGACAGCCTAAAGTTGCTGTATGTTCACAGCTTTCTTAAAGCACGTGAACAAAAGAAGGTTGTCCACTGAAAAATGACGTTAAGCTGATGCATTGAATAGAACCAAATGTGTACACATTTCAAGCTTTGAGGTTCTTCAGTACTCTACGATCAGTTTCTATACGAGGTTGGGAGGAAGGAGCTCTACCCTGGAACATAAAAAAGGAATATCTCTACCTTTGTTGCATCACTCGACATTGTGGGCTAGAGGCAATTGGCACACTACTAATTGCTTAAAACTTATTTGAATTTCCCACCATCGAATCATAATATATAAACACTACTCAAAGTGACAAAAATCTTGATAATGATTTCCGTAAGTGAAAAGGCCTAGAGTTGATGTCTTCCACTTGAGCTCGCTCACACACCCCATGCTACTCCTTGTTCAATACTTTGGGAACTCTGATGTATGGCTCCTCATACGTCGGTATAGCAGCAATTATGGCCTCCCTGTTGACCAAGTAACCAAATGTGAAACAAAACTTGGATTCACATAAGTATGCTCGGAAGTCAGAATCCATTTTATTCAAGGAGAGACATCATTGCCTTTGCCTATAACTCGAAATGACCATCTCACCTATTTTCGAATATTTCAGGAACATCATCACGGAAACTATCACCTTCAGTATCTGCAATGCACACACATCACTCTCTTTAGTTAATGCTACAAATGACAACAAAAGCATAAAAATGACTAGTTCTGAAGGACCTGCTCTTATAGAAGGCTCCACACTTTGAAGATCAACAAACTGAAGCTGTCCAAACCTACACAAAAGACCCACCAACCACAACAAATTAACAACCTACATAGCCAGGAACCATTTCCAGCATAGTATTTATTATTTAATCAAAAGACAAGACCAAGCTCACCACTCCATTACTTGTCCAATTTTCGGAGCAAACTCTTCCACCTTAAAAAAGAAAACCGAACAACTCAAAAAGTTTCAACGAAGCACTCAAACCAACAACAGCAAAAAAACACATTACTTGGGTGAAGAGGAGAACCTCTTGCGGGGTTAGAGAAATTCGAGCCGTCTGGGCCAAACGTGGCACATCCAGAGAAGATGGCCCACCACTATTTGTTCCGGTTGAGAAAACTCGCCGGTCCCGGCGGAGATGAAGCAGTGTTGGAACTTGTGTGTTGGTGTTGAAGTTGAGTAGATAGTAGTTGTTGGGTAACAAAGAAGAAGACACTTCCTTCACCACCACCAATGCTCTGCTTCCCATTTTCTTCGTTGCACTTGGAAGAATGCAAAATCTAATCTACATTTGGCTGGCCATATCAAGTTGAGAGTGAAACGACAGACCAATCCGTGCCGTTTCTTTTTGTTTCCGCTCGGAACATGTCGTTTCTTGCGAAGGCACTTGCCACAAACATGTCGTGGTGAAAAACTGAAAATCGAATTTTTGATACTTCTGTATTTGATGGTTCGGATATCCCAAGCTATTTAGCATTAAGCCTCATCATTTAACACCACATGATCTTGAGATTCTTGACAACATGTTTATTATTTACAGTTGTTATAATATCACATCAACATGACATTAGCCTATAAAGGTAGGTGTCACTAGAATGGAACAAGATATTTACAACTCGGTTTAGCTGTGGTTCGACGGCAACATGTCTACTTTGTCCGAAGCTCCTTCATCCGCTGGCGTTGCTGTTGTAACGTTGTTGATGCAATGCTGAAGTGGGGGAGCAGCAAACGAACTTGTCTGATACACATCGGAAGGTGATTGATCTGAACATTGCATAGTGCCTTGAGGCAATGCAGCAGGTACTACTGTGTTTGCTGGAGTAGCCTCTGTGTCGCTGGTTCCACTATGGCCCACTCCATCTCTCCCGAAAGCTGCTACGGATGCTGTAATATCACAATCAGAGTCAGAGCGATAATGCATATATCTATGAAAGTCTACAGTCAGAGTGTTTTTCGCAACAAAGAAGAGCAAGATTTTGAGATTGTTTAGCTCTGTTACATCTCTATGCCTGGTCCCAAAATGATTCAATAACAAAACACAAAACAATCAAGTTAGATCACCTGTGTGGGTAGTGCTTGCTACGCTTGCGCTTGTGGTTGAGGGCACAGATGAGATTCCTGCTCCTTTTTTCATTTTAGACTGCAAAAGACAACCACAGATGATTGATACATCAGCAAATTTCTTTTCCAGAAACCAGTGCAGAAGAACTACTCTAGCTTTCATGTTCATGATTACTGACATAATAGAATCAAAGGAACCCTGACGAATGTAAATGCCTCTCTCAATTTGAGCCCAGAAGAAGATATGCTCTGGAAGTCTGGAGCATTTACATTTTTCAGCACCTTAAGAATACTCCCTCCAAATCATGTTAGTTTCCATACCCTTGCATTTTCTTCACAGTGCTTTACAACGAAAGAGATGTTTGTGTATCGGCCATGCAATAGTGTGTAAGCCCACAAGAGAAGCTTCCTTGGAATGCTAAGGTCAAGGATCTCAGCCCCATCCATGTTTGGTCCGAATTGTGTATCCTTTGCTAACCATGATGGAAGTAGATACAGGTTGACACCAGATGAAGGCATGACACTGGAGCTCTCACGATAAAAATTGTACGAAGATCGAAGCAAACCACTGGCAGTCTCTAAATTTTCATCTGAAGTCTTCCTGAGAGCCAAGTTTTTTACTTTAGAGAAAATAGGATTCCGTTTTGCTTCAAGCTTTATAAAGTTTTTTGGATCCTCAAATGCTGAACTCCATAACTCATCTGTCTGCAAGTCGACACAAAGCATCTGGCTATTCTCCAACACGCCATCTGAAGGATTAGGAACCTGAATCTCACTGGTGATTTCAGACTGTGATGGAGTGATCTGTGCCAACCATAATATTAGAGATCTACACCAAGCAATGGATGCATGCCTGCAAACTTTTGCACAGTTGCTGTTTGACAATTTTGGATTCTTGAAACGCTTTCGAATCTTCTCATTTATGGCTTCAAGAGTTTCCAATTTACGATTCTCCTCCAATGATGTGATATGTTCATGAAGATATCTGCAGAAAAAAAAAGATATCTGTAAAAACTAAGACTCCTTGGAGAATAAAATCAGCGAAATCAGTTCAGCGTAAATTACCTATATAAACTGCTCTCTGATGTTTCTGTGACCTTAATTTCAGGCAAACCACATAGTTCGGGCCATAAACTTCCATGCTCCATAAACAAAGCAAACACTTTCTCCAATATGTGCTCGGAATTAGTTACAGCACCAGAGCCAACAAGTTCAGCTTGGCGGATGGATGAGATAAGGGCCTTCACATACCTCCCAAGTGCCACTGGAACAAGATCTTCAATGCATAGTGAAAACTGGAATTTTAAGTAAGTTAGATCATCTAAAATTGGTGGAGAAAATATCAGATGACATGGAATACAATCAGCCTTTTCTCATGGTCATAATGGCGCACAGCTGTTTTTAATACTACAAGTGGATAGCAAGTGACAAGCATTCATGGATAGAGAGGGGGAAAAGAAAATAGAGTAAATTAGAGACAGTGAAGAGAGATAAAAGATTAGGTAGCATATCAGTACACATTCATGAAGAAAACAGAAAATTTATAATCTGTAATACGATTGGTCAACATACAAATTAGATCAGTTGCAAAGTTATACTTCATGCACCAATGTAGATTTTGATTGCTGAGGTGGTGTTATAACAAGCAGTAAATTATTATTCATCTCTTCCGAAGTGTAAAATCATTAAAAAAAATGCTTCAGCCATATTAGCATAGCAGTCAATGAAACACAATGGAGATCAAATCATTACCCTCTTATCAGTCCGAAGAGAGATGTAAGCACGGTCAAGAGTACAGGTGTCTCCAGTCTCCTCCAGCAGCTTCAAGTAGAACAGCAGATATTTCCGAATGCAAGTAATGAACTTCCTAGAACTTTCAGGTAAGTTCACCTCGAGGAGTTTTTTGTTCCCGCAAACACCAGGAGTTTTCCGCCTGGTAAAAGGAGAAGACCTGCCTAATTAGTTTCAAATAGAATGAAGTTTCAAGCTACTTAATAGCATGGGCAAAAAGCATATAGAAAAAGTTAATGGGAGGTACTTGGCTAGTACACATATATGTTTCTAGGAACTATGTCTGGTGTGTAAAAGCATAAGATACTAACTTAGAAAATATAGATGTCACATAGATGTACCTTCCTTTCTTGACTGTACTATCGATCTCCCACATATTTATTGTAAATGATGAGCGAGACGACTTGAAGCAAAAAGATAGTTCATCCTTTGCCCTCTCAGACGAACCACTTTCCCCTCTTTTGTATAGACCTTGTGCAAGCATATATCTACCTTTATGAAAATGTTTAAGCTCCCCCTCAATACAAGTTTCAAGGCCAGAAAGACAGTCATTGTAAAGCAAGTCCCACGCCTCCTCAGAGTTTGTTTCTCTTCTTCTCTCCTTTGGCGAGTTTGACATTTCTGAATCCATTCCACCTAACATTGTCATGACCGCATCCTTCGTTGATTCACTAAAGGCATATTCTGAAAGAACCTGGAGTGGACAAAGATTAACTAAGAAGCAGTACTCTATGTAGTACAAGACAAATTGCCTCCAAGGCCATACATTATTTTGATGAGGTACAGACAGACATCTTAAAGACTTGGTCAATTGTTCATTGGAATATAATATTATAGCATGGACATTCAGGAATATTATTTGGATCGCCAAAAGTACTAGGATTGAGATATAAGACTGCCAATCCGGAAGAGAAGCAAGAAAGATATAGATATATAAATAAAGTTAGGAAGAAAGAACGAACCTTTAAAGCTTCTAGGTTTTGTTTTCCACATGTAAAAAGTAACTTTAGGCGTGAAGCATGCATCCTGTAAACAGGATCTACAGCTGTTGGATTCAGAGCAGTAGCTTTATTATAATATGATAATGATGTCTCATAAGAGTAACCAAGCTTTTCACAGAGTTTCCCAATATAGTACGCATGCGACCAGTCTTGCCTGATACAGAAGAAAAAAAACATAAAGGATCCACTTGAATAGGTACATGAGGTATGCATAGGTAATTGCACAAAAAGGAATTTCAAAGAGAGCACATACTTGTGGGCAAAAGCCTTCTTAAAATGTCTCATCGAGTGCTCACAAAACACTACCCACGCTGCATCCTTCAAGGGTATGACAGTTCGTTGATCATAAAATGGCACCACACTTTGAAGGCTATCATAGTACACCAATGCCAATAATTCATGTATCTCACTCTGCATAAAAAATAAGACACAAATCATTACCATATCCATGACATCCAAAAAAAATATACTAACCACTGCAGATACGAGTCTTTATAACTTGAGTAGCATGTACTGTAGATTGGTTAATAATATATTGAAAATCTATGTGACGACAGTAAAAATCTGTGAACTGAAAAAAGAAAAAGAAAAAAAAATCTAACAACAGTCATTCACAACTTGTGAAGTCCTAAATTAGACATAACAATACAATCACTACACTGCTAATTTTAGGCTCAAGCCATACCAAGCCACATGCAAGGGCTGTAGCTATCATACTTGATCAACTAAGAGAAAATGAAACATTCTGGTACCAATGATTATTTATACATGCATATGGAAGAGGTGAAACCTGCTGAGCTGATGTCTTAGCCAAGGCCAAACTCATTAAGAGACACCGCCTACTCCTCCTTCGACTCGTCTCAACTCTCTGAGGTAAAGTAACATTCTTCCTCCATCCCGCCACATTGATATGCTTACTACCATCATTTAGTAACAAGTCCACTTCCTGTAGAAAATGACCCTTAGAACATGACAATTCAAGCATTTTTTCCATATTACAGCATCACACATTAGAATGACAAAAGGCAGTTATTACCTCATCATAGATTTGTCCTAGTCTTTGCCAACTTTCAAAACGCATAGGGTTGAAGAGTAAATCATATTTAAAAAGATTTGCATTATGCTGTACAAATTCTTCCCCTTCCTTGGTAAGTACAAAGCCAGGCCATTTATCAGTAGCACTCATTTCTTCAGACAGGGCAAGGAAATAATACAAATTGCAATAGACATCTAGATATGGTTCAGAGCTGCAAGAAGTCAAGTAAAGATGGTTCATGATACTTCAAGTTTATTATTAAAAAAAAGCAGAAATACACTGATAGAATACAGCAGAAATAAGAAGCTATATATTATTTACCTCCCAACTGATGAAGACTTTTGTTGTTTAAGGCTTCTCTCATCAGGAAGTATCACCTTTGTTATCGTCTCAAGAAAGCCATCAGACCCAGCCTCATCTGAGAGCTTATCTTCACATAAATTGAGATCATCTAAGAATTTGTCTATTGCATTGCCAGCCAAGACATCTTCTGGTGGTTGAGGAAAATGTTTACGTATGGCTCTGAGTACCCTTCGAACTTTGACTAGTCCTGTTCTCTGCAAGACACAAAGGTAACGACACTCAATATAAGGTTGAAAAAGAAAGCTTCATTAAAGAAACTACAGATAATATAAATAGGAAACAATACACCATATACAAGCATTTGGAAGGGGATACAGAAGAAACTCACAGAAGAAGCCTTTACATAGGGGAGTATGTACTGAAAAACGTCAGCACATTGTTCCTTTGTCTGGTAATCACCAGGGCTAGTATTTTTGTGCACAGCCAAATCATCGTCATAGGATGCATCAGATCTAATATTTAGACCATATAAGCAGAAGAAGCACTGATCCAATGCGTAATCAATTTTTAGTTCAAGTTCCTCCCTTTCGTCTTCAATTACTTCAGCTCCATCTTCATTCAATTGATCACTTGTCTTTTCACCTCTATTGAACTTACCACCAGAACCAACTTCATCTTGCTTTCTACCTTCTAATCCGGTAGTATCTTCATCTAGGGGTTCATCAGCCAATACATTCTTGCCTGCAGTACTGGTTTCATTTCCTTCCGTGTGAACCATGTCCACGTTTAGTATATCTGATTTTGATTCATCTAAAGTCATTTTGACAGGACTATTTAGGTCAATCAGCTCACTGTCTTCAGTTGCTTCTTTACTTGAGGTGTTCAAGTTAGATTTAAACTTCATATCCAAAGCCAAGAGATGCTTAATGGCAAATTTAAGAAACATTCCTTCCTCCCTTTCACTACCCTGACCCGCACAGCAGAGCCCATACTCAGCCAGTTGATCGTGCATTGCTACAATTAAGTCAACCTAAGATGCAAAGTCAGGAAAAGGAAATGGAAAAGAAAGAGAAACAAAAGAAATAATTAGGAGGAATTGAAGGTATGACCAATTAGAGGAAATTAAACTCACTTGACTTTTGACAGGTATTGTGTGGTTGAGGTGTTGAAGCTTGCAGAATGCAATGGAAGCTTCAATAAAGCAACTTTGATCAGTTTCATCAACAATCACTAGCTCAGAAGATTTCTTGCAGAGGGATAGGCTTGCAACATTGCACATGACTGACAAGAGCAAGCACTGGAGATCACCTATGCTGCTCATCGGAACAGAATTATTGTCCTGCAACCATGACATGATTAGATACCGTATCACATATAAAGGACCTAATAACACAATTTTCATAAAATCAAAAGGACCTAATACCACAGCTATTTTATACATAAACATCGACTTACAGAAGCTCCAGGTTGATCAATTAAATTTTTCACTTGGGACGCGCATTGAGAAATTGCCTTTACTTCCTCTGCGACCAAGACATTCCAGCACTGCTTGCTTGAACTTTCTTTCGAATCAATAACAGAAGCATCATGAGCTTTTGGCCCTGATTTTGGAAGAAAGGATTTACAGGAAGCTAAACATTCATCAATTCCTGCTGCTGCCATAAGAATTTGCAGTTTCCGACGATGACAGTTCAAATAAACGTCAACATCTACAGGTTTTGTCTTCTGACAAGCTCTGATTAAAATGTCTAGCGCAGACAGTTCAACTGAAGTAATTCCTTCGCCTCCTTTATTAGCTAAGTGTAGAGGCAACCCATCTGGGGGCACATTTCTTGTGGCAAATAAAAGTGGAACAAGCAAGGTCATACACTCCATATGCATTTCTTTCTCAATCATCTCACCTAAAGTCTTCTGTGTCAAGAAATCAATCTTCAAAATGTTAATTTCATGGAGAATCCTATCAGTAGTTAACTCTTTAACAACCTTGCAATGCGGGAGGCGGATTATACAATGGGACTCACTCATATCTTCCTTGTTTGCCAAAAGTGACAAGGAAATACAAAATTCTTGGAGAGCTTTTTCCTTGTTTCCATCCAAAATAGATAATCGTCCACTCAACCAGAAAAATCTAACCCAGACAGACCTGTTAACTGCTGAGGACTTGTCATTGTCATCTGTTGATACATTTTGCGAGACAGAATTGTTGGCTGATATTTGAGTAGTACCGAAGAACTGCTTAAGCCCAGATATACTTTCGTCTTCCAAAGCTACTGATTCAAGGATCTTACAAAGATGATAGGATGCCTCGGACATGAATTCAGATAGCCTGGAAGCATCTGACAATGAACCAAGGTCATAATAAAGTTCTGCAAGAAAAAGGCAACACTCAGGGGTCCTATTCTTCACCCAATTTCTTGTCATCTTTTCCAAGTCCAGAAACTTAACAAATGTATCCTGATAAAGAAGACCTCTACTCGCAGCCTCTTCTAGAAGCAAATGCGCCAAATGAATAGTCCCATAATTTTTTGAAGTTTTTTCAACAAATCTTGAAACATCACTAAATTCAGTATCCCAGGGACTAGCTTGATCAGGACATGGAACAGAACAATTACGAGAATCATTAGAATCTTTGACCGCTAAAACACCAGCAATAAAAGGTTCTAGACATTGAATTACAACCTTTGCCTGAGCTTTACCATTAGCAAAGTCAAGATCTTGTTTCCCTGGTTTTCGACTTCTAAGCCTTTCAAGGCGTGAACTACGCCTCTCCTGTTTTTGTAAGTCAAGAAGATTTCTGTCTTTTTCTTTGACACCTGTTTTGCCAGTGTTAGATTCACCAGGTGAAGCATTTTTACCAGCTAGGGTTGGGTTAATCCCTTTTCTTTCCTCAGGCCTGTTGGTACTATCTAAACTAGAAGGTAAGTGTAATATTAATCTGACATCCCCAGATCTATGCTCTTTTGCAGCCGCTGTCTCCGATCTACAGTCATTCAACGGAAGTATGATGTCCAACAGTGTGTCAGCAAGAGCCACCCAAGAAACGTCTGCCAGGTTAAAATCCATGCTCTCATTCAGCTTCTTGGATGCAACACCCTCTACAAGTTCTTCTGTGGCTTTTCTCTTATCAACGAATTTGAGACGGACATGCTTAGGTTCCAGCTTATCTATACCTCTAGGTGCAAATGGAACTGGCTCTGACTCTTCAATTGTTTTCTTTACATGCAAAGCACGGGAATGTGATGGCCAATGCCTCAAAATTAACTCTGCCACAGAAAGGCATGCAACCTCATCACCAATAGCAATAAGAACTTCCAATAATTTCTCCATGCAGTTCCCTGCACAAACAGTTCAATAAAAAGTCATGGTTTACCAATCAGAAGGATAAATAGGCCAAGTACATCATTACATTATATAACTTACTGCAACACCCCAGAAACACTCACAGTTATTAGGGCTACAAAGAAGTCCTTGCTCAAATGCCCAACGTGATATGCTCAGAGATCCCATTGAGCATGATAAGGTTCCCAGCTGGTTCCAGACAACAGAATCTTTAGTATCGATCTCTACAGCTTGAAGATAACATCGTAGAGCGCTCTCGTAATGTGCCGAACCTTGTTGGAGAAAAACATTGGCAAGGTTCTTCAGTGCCAAGAATCTGCACACAGCAAAATAAATAAAAATAAAAATAAAAATAGTAGGAAAACAGCACAAGAGCATTAAGTTCCGTTTCATTGCTTATTATCTCTCTTGTTCTGGAGAAGTATGAAAAATGGCTAATTTCAAAAACCAACATCCTACATGAACTATAATGCTTGCGATTCATTTCAATTGCATTACAAATTTGTAAAAGCAACTACAGATAGATGTTTTAGAGATGGCCAAGACCAACAAACTTAGAACACAACAGAATTCATATCCGAACCTGAGTTGCAATAGATGACAATCACTGACATTACCATCCACCTGCATAGCAATAGAAACATGAACAACTATCCATTAACGCACACAAAACTAACAAAACTACAATCTCAAAATGTACTCCCTCGAAAAGCTTACTTGAGCATTTTCTATTAGTGGGTCTTTGAGCACAGACTCCAAAAGCTCACTGGCCCTTTTGTACTCTTTATTCTGTAACTTGTGAAGTCCTTCATGATAAGTTTGTGAGAGATGAAACTCCTGACAAGTCCAAAGTACACTGTTTTCAGCTCAATGCTTCTCAATTAGGCCAACTATACAGATATTACACGTCTAGTTCATATTTCATAAATCAAAACTACCAGGTGAAATGTAAAACACTCAAATTTACAGTAAGTGAAAAAAACAAATTCATGAACTGATACAAGAGAAAAAAATAGCTAAAAAAGAGAAGGAAAAAAATTTAACACAGAGAGAGATGGAGAGGCATGCCTGAGCTTCTTTGGTGGGAGCTAATGGTTCCCATTTGCCTTTGGAGTCAGTATCATTGATAGCAGCAATCGAAAACTGAAGCATACAAAACCCAGAATTACACTGTCAGATATTAAACCCAGAAATTCAAATTGAGTAAAAAAAAAATCAAGTCTTTAACTTACCATCTTCACTAATCGCTGTAATCCGTTATTTGCGAAGAGCTACAATTACTTATAGTACTTGGAGCTACAATTTTACAGAGAGGTGATTTAGGGTTTTTCTGAGACGACGGAGATTTCTGTTACTGAAAAAGCGACGGTCGCTTTTAACGATTTAGACGACACAACGCCGGTTAGAGTGTTCAAAAGAAGAAGGAAACGTGGCAGCTTTCTATTGGGTTGGGTTTTTAAGTAGTGAAGTGCGAAACGCTGCGTTTTGTGCTCCAAGTGTCGGGGCTGTGAAGCATTGTTTGAGCTCAGTGATCGGATTCTGAGATAAAAGATGAAGTCGGAGACTTGGAGGATCTGATCGTTTTTTGTTTGCCTAGAAAAAAGCCAAAGAGGTAAATCAAAACTAGCTCAAACGATCTGTCGTTTTCTGGTTTTGTGATACTAGAACATTGAAGAAGTTGTGTTCTTTTTCTTTTTTTTGTTGCCCACCAGGTGTTCGATGAAATGCCTAAACCAGGTTTAAGAAATATTGAAGAATCCACGATGTGGGTTCGTAAGCTTTTCATCGCCACAGTCTACATTATTCTCAGCTGTTCAATTTCAAGCCATGGAAACCCGTAAGTGTATTGAAACGACGCAGATGCAATATTAGTCTTAAGCCACATGGTTTTTTGAACTGAATTTGCCTGATTTCACAGGATAGAGAAGAAGGTTTTGAATATAGGAGAAGAGCTGTGGATGGAAACAATGCCGCTACGAATGGGTTCACGTCTTTACAAGCTTCAAGGGATCAAGCCTAGTACTTGGTATGAAGTGAAGATATCATATCCAGCTTCTGTATGTACTTCCTGACTTCTAGTGTAGTTTACTCTGTGTTGTTCATCAATCCCATTATTAGTTCTCTTAAACTTATTAGTGTTTGACAGATTCCCGCTAGCTTTTCCATACAACTCAAGAGAGGGGACTTGGAATTGCCTCCGAATGGGAACAGAAGGTTACTGAACACAGAGAAACTGATTTTCAAGAGCGAAAGTGACGACTCGAATGATCAGGTACGGTTGTTTTCGCCTATGAACCTTTTGAATTTGTTGTTACGTTTGCCCCAAAGGCCAAGTATTGTTGTATGATTGTTATGTTTTTTATTCACTGATCAGGGTAGGATGTATGTGTTGGTGACCGTGGAGCCTGAGGGGGTTGTTGCAATACCAAATGTTAAGGAGAGGGAGTACATCATTTTCAATATAGGTAATGGCAATATACTAAACAGAGATTTACAGAAGTTCTATTCCTTTCCTCTAGCTGATTATTTCTCTGCTAGTTTGCTTGCATGACAAGCTTTCATGTTTCAATGGTGGCAGTTTGTGATGAGCTATTGCTGGGGATTCCTTACCAAGCTTGGTGGGTTGTAGGCTTTGTGGTGGTGTGTTTGGTTTTGGCCTTCATGATACCCTCATATCTCCCACCCTTCTTGTTAAGAGCTTCTATGAAAGATTCTTGAGCATGACTCCGACTCGAAACAGTGGTAGACATCATTAAAGTCCGAGGATCATTTTTCAGAGGTACTGGTGTTCCGTGTATTTCATGTTGAATCACTTGTGAGCAAGAAGTGACTTACATTTTTAATGGAGCTTGTGATGTTTAGCTTCAAAGTTTGTTCATTCGTTTTTCCTTCCTATAATGAATTCAATAAGATCGAGTATAGTACCACTTCTGTTTCTTCAGTTGAGCTTCAAATTTATGCGAACAGGCTATGAAAGCAGAAAAGAAGTTTATTAAGCAGTACTGCACACAGGTATACGTACACGAACCACATTCAATTACAGAGACATACATAAACATAACACAAGGAAACCGATGGCCTCCATTATTCAGCTATAACCTACAACAATGTATCCCACTTAACCGATTACATGCGACACTTTCATAGATTAATTTGAACAAGATGATGCGACATTTCTTCTCAATAAAAGAAAAAAGCTTGAGATCTTTGCTTCATAGCAATGTAGTTGGATACGTATCTATACAACCACGTCAATGCCGAGATCGCCGCCACGCCACACCCGCCGGAGAAGACCAAACCCAGTGCTGCCAGGGACAGGACTATGCCGGCCGGGACCAGAACTGGACTAAACAGCACTACAAGTGGGGTGGCCACGATCAAAGCCATCACTGTCCCCGTTAAAGTTATCCCGGCCAAGACTAAGAGCGTGGCACCAATTGCTCCCGTGCTCATGATCTTGACAGCGCCGATGCGGTCTCGTGATTGATCGGTCATCTGGGAAGAGGAGAATTGCTTGGTGTCCATCATGACTAGTCGATCGATTGGAAGTTCTGAAGGGATGTTCTTGAGACACGGAGTGAAGAAAAGTCGTCTAAAATTTATAGGAGACGAAATGTGCATAGATGTCATGCATGGTGATCGATCATCACCTCGTCGTGTAATTCAGCATGGTGATGAGATCTGGAGAGTAAACACGTCGATAGAGAGTGATCGAGTGCCACAACATGTGGCAGTCTATGCAGGCGGATCCGGATCCAGGATTTTAAATCTGTGTGGGCTGTAAATTATTGTGTAGCGTAGGATTTTTTTTAGGTTTGTAACTTATTGGGAGTCTCATCATCACGTATTTATTATTATATATATAAAAAATATACATCAAATGGGATATAAAACCAAACTTCTTGAACTAAAAGATCTACATTATTACTAACTAAATCTCACTCTCCGAGATTCGCTAACTTCAAACTCATCAATATAACATTCTTCTAATGGGAACGATGACAAATGATCAACATGATCATCATTCACAAAATTAGGGATGTCATTAACCGATTCTTTTGTCATAGCTAGGTATACTCTCACTTCCACCTTCATTCCTAATCTTATTATCATTCTTTTCACCTGGCAAATTATTTGTTGTAAACCATAAAAGAAGATTTTTGTAACATTTGAGTTTACGGTGATCCGCCATTATCCTTAATGTGTCAAACCTATAACATTTTATACGTTTAATTAGGACATTGTAGTTTTAAAAGAGTCAGAACTTAGAAGACTAATCAGGACTGAGAGATCGATATGCATTCTTGGACATGGTACATATCAGTTTGGACTCATCACTTCATAGGCTGATTTGCTTAATTAATTTTTTTTTAATTACCCAAAAATTGGGGTAGGCTACAGCTTATCATGCCATTGGACTATGTCCGCTCCTATACATAAGGAGTCTCTAGAACTTTCCTAAATTTATGTACTCCTAACATCCACCTTATTTTAGGAACATAATAAGTGTGGGTGGAGTGGAATAGAGAGCCCATGGAAGATGATCTTACGCAAAAAAACACCAAAAAGAAAGAACAAAAATTGAAAATAAAAAATGAATAAACGGTGTTATATAATCTCCACCACCGAAGGATATGAAATCCAATGGTTGAGAACTTCTGTCAACAAAACCCTCTACTACTTTTTTCTTGCGCTGAAATGTATTCCCTATATCTTGATACTTGGCCTTCCACCGATCTATAATATTGGTTTCTGATGATGAGGTGAAGTATACACAGGGGCGGATCCAGGATTTCAATCTTGGGTAGACTGTAATTTATTGTGCAACGCACAATTTTTTTTTTTGAGGTTTGTAACCCATTGGGAGGCTCATCCTCACGCCTTTATTATTATAT
Organism: Geum urbanum; assembly: GCA_946800695.1. Classification (NCBI taxonomy): domain Eukaryota; kingdom Viridiplantae; phylum Streptophyta; class Magnoliopsida; order Rosales; family Rosaceae; genus Geum; species Geum urbanum. The sequence continues at coordinate 62,901,580 of OX327002.1, forward strand.
ATAAGAAAAACATACATCGGAGGGAACATAAAATCAAACTCCGTAAATTAAAAGATCTACATTATTACTAATTAAATCTCACCCTTCGAGGTCCACAAATTTCAAACTCATCAACAACCGAATCATTATCAATACTATCGGCATACTGTCTTTCAATATAGAGAACCATGCTATCATCAAGAAACTCTTCACACATCTTATTTCGAAGAGCATTTTTCAAGATCTTCATAGATGAAAATGATCTCTCTGTTGTTGCAGTAGACACAAGAAGAGTCAACACAAAACATATTAATTTATAGATCATCGGGAAGAATGCATACTTTCTTGTTTCTACCAATCGTCGACACAAGTCTGATAAAGATGATGTCATGTTGAATCGTACATCTCTCTGAATATCTTCAAGAAAATATCCACACTCCATCTCAAGAGAAAGTATATAAGTAGTCGTAAAATCTCCAGGATAAAACTTCACAGCAAGAGTACGAATATCTTCAACATTGAAAAAAAGGAAATTATTACGAGGATCAAATGTTGCACTAAGAACAAGGAGCTCCAATGAAGTCTCTGTAAATCTAGTATCCAACTCTGTTAACTGAAAGTCTATCACAACATTTAGAACACTAACTCGATAATAATGCTCATTTGTAATAAAAGACTTTTGTTGGCATGTTCTTGGGTTTGTACCTTCCGTGTAGGGAGCACACATATCTGGCATAACAATATCATGTTCTTCACAAAATAATATTACCTTTGCAATCAATTGATCCCAACCATTCTCTCTCATCGCCTGAAGTTTGGATTTTGTTAAACTGAGAAAGCTCAAAGCATTTAAAATGTCTATGGCTTTATGTTGCAATGCTTGACAAAGAAACTCAGTAATCTTCATGACATCATGCATCAACAATAAACAGAACACAAAATCAAAGTCCTTCAAAATCTTACCAACACTTTTTGCTTGGCCTCTCACCTTTGACGGCCCATTTGCTTTCAAATCTGCAAAAGTCATTCGGGTAGCTCTAAACAACTTTATCAAACTTGAGATAGAGCGATGGTGCGATCCCCAACGAGTAGCTCCTGCTCGTTGCAAACCGCTAATCTGATTAACTCCTGAACCTGTTTCAAGTGTACCCGCAGCTACTAACTCTGCAATTTCTTCTTCTCTGATAGATTTTAGCATTGAATGTCGTTTTGCAGAAGAATCCACAAAAGTCACTACCGATTTGAGTTTAGAGAAAAACTCTCAAATATCATCAACTCCCATAACAACAGCATTCAATGTCAGTTGTAACCGATGAGCAAAGCAATGCACATAATAAGCATATGGACACTCTTCTAAAAATAATGCTTGGAGTCCATGAAACTCACCCCTCATGTTGCTAGCACCATCATATCCTTGACCTCGCATATTTTCCACTGGAATATTATACTGAGCAAGAACTTTGGAAATCTCAATTTTCAAAGTTAGAGAACAAGTATCTGAGAGACTAACGATTTTGAAGAACCTTTCAATAAGAAATCCCTCACGATTAACAAACCGAAGAATGATAACCATTTGTTCCCTTTTAGAAGAATCAACCGACTCATCAACAAGAATGCAATACTTTGCATCTCCCAATTCTTCACGAATTTTGGCTCTGACTTTGTTGCCAAGTATATTCAAGATCTGCTTTTGGATTGTTGGAGAAATATACTTGGCATTCCCGGGAGCATTTTGCTTGACAACCTTCTTGACTTCCACATTTACTCTTGAAAATGAATCTATAACTGCATCAAAGTTACCCCCATTTAACGAGTCAACTGATTCATCATGACCTCTAAAAGCACATCCTTGTCTTGCTAACAACCTCACTGCCTCTATGGTGGTAAGAAGTCGAAGTCGGTTATCCGCAATTTCCTGAGCTGATTGGGCGCTAATCACTCTTTCAATATGTACAGATGGGTTCCTTAAGTTTTCTCATTTGAGCATAGAAGTGTTATGCACACTGTTAATGTCCATCCCGATATGCTTGAGAGCAATAGATTGCTTAGACATCATATTCTTCCAACCTCGAGCTCCGCTCTCAGTGAATGCAGGATGTTGAGATGGATAAGAATCAAAGAGAAAACAAGGAAAGCAATACACTGCATCTGTTATAGAAGAATACTCAAGCCAAGACCAATTTTTAAACCATTTAAAATTGAATCTCCGACCTTGACTCCCACTATCAGTAGAGACCTGATACACACTCAACTCGGGTTGAAACGGTCCCATAACCACATATGCTCTTCGAATATTTTCACGATCGTTCAAAGGATATGAACAAATTGGTCTTTTCTTTCCCGGATCACGTTCAAGGCAACTCAAATCAAAATGACGTTCTTCTGATGGGAAGGATGCCAAAGGATCAACATGATCATCATTCACAAAATTAGGTATGTCATTAACCGAATCTTCAGATTTAAGCACGGCTTCAGAATCCGAATTTTGAAATCAAACACATAATCTCAGAAGATAACTACCAGATTGGAAGATAACTACAATACTAGTAGACTAAGTAAACTTGAACTGACTAAGATATCGAAATGAGGAAATGAGGAAATTAGATAGTGTCACACTAATGGGTCATGCCTACAACCAGGGAACAGCCCATGTCAATAAATGACAGTTTCAGTAAAGGGGATGCCAATATGATATCTTTTGGCAGGTTTCCTGATCAACAAGATATAAATCCCATGAGCAGGGCTGTTGCCGATTATGATCAAGTATACCATCAGTCTTTTGTTCCAACATCAGAAAATGTGGATGAGAAAGAATTTGGAAATGCTAAAGCAAGTGATAATACTGCTTCTGTGGCTAAATCGAGACCACAGTTAGCTTCCAAGAGTAAACCAGAGATCAAACTGACAAAGAAACAAGCTCCAAACAGCTTTCCCACTAATGTTAGAAGCCTGGTCTCAACTGGCATATTAGATGGCGTTCCTGTAAAGTATGTTTCCATGGCTCGTGAGGTATACTTCAACTTTCTTGTCCTAATTTGTTCTTTACAATTTTTCTCAACTTTATCTCTTGCACTAGACTTATTGGTTATATCTCTGGGTTTAACAAGGAGCTTCGGGGGATTATAAACCCAGTTGACATCAAACACCAAGCAACACGTACTCAAACTTTACAACACTAACAAAAACCCACCTAACATCAAACACCAAGCAAAATCTTAACTTTACAAAATGAACATAGAGAAAGATACAAACTTTACAACACTAACACAAACCCACTCATTATCAGAAACTAAGCAAACTCTGAACTTCACAAAATGAACAAAACCCAACTGAACTCATTTATAAACTCAAACGAAGACTGTTACTTGTAGCTGTCAAAAATAACTCAGGAAGCTATGCCTTTGCCGTCATTTTCACGGAACTTGGAACAGGATTGAGATAGCTATACAATACAAAATTGATTGAAAGCGAAATGGGCAGCTCGATAAGGAGATGTGCATACCGAAATGTGAAGACCCAGACTTCACCGCCGAGAGTTCACCGCCGAGAGTTCCCAATAAGCTCACCCAATACATACCTTTTCTGGAGATCTAATTGCAGATCAGATTCAGTTATCAAGTTCATAAGCTGAAACCAAAACGTGCTTTGGGCTGAGTCAAATTTTTTTTTTAATTGTCAAAAAAATGGGGTGGGCTGCAGCCCATCCTGCCCTTGGGCTGGGTCCGCCCCTGAGTATACATACAAATGTTTGTTCTTTGTTAGTTTGTTTCGCTTTTGATTGTTGATTGTTGATTGTTCTTACCTCAAGTTTATGTTCCGCAGGATCTCAGAGATCGATCGAAGAAACAGAAACCCTCTCAATTCATGTTATCTATCTTGTTAGGAATACTTGAACGCCTTAACCTGGAAGAGGTAGGAAAGCGATCTCTATCCTTTTGTTTTTCTGAGCTTTTAGTGCGCAAAAACTGCCTCTTCTCGTTTTATAATGTGCACAAGTAATAATACAACTGAGTGTATAGTTATCTTACTGCATTAGCTTACTATCCGATAAGAACCCAACACATATTCAAAGTATGTAATCAAAACCCGGCACCCAAATCCCCGAGCTTTCAGTTACTTGTATTTGATTGCTTGCAATGCATTCAGGGAGTGCATATTTTAGATAGGAATTGAAATGATCAGGGAAACAAAAGTGTTGTGTAAATTATTAATAATGTTTGACGTGACTTTTTTTCAACTGCTTGGTGACTATTCCTAATAGGAAACGATGTTTACAATGAATGATAGATGAATCCTATACACAAAAGGATTCAATCAATTCTATATAACATCTCTCTGCAAGCTCAGAAAAACAGATATCTCTGCGAGCAAACTAGGGCAAGCTTTCTCCCTTGTATCTCAGAAAGATAGTGGTTGTTTTTCATATCAATAGTTTCTTGATTTTGTTTTCAGTTTCACAAGCCTGGTCGATCAATGGACGACGCTACTCTACCCGAAGATATTATCTTTATGATCTTGACCTTTGTGCCGGTGAAATCGCTGCTCCGATTCACCTGCATCTGCAAACGCTTCTATATGCTCATTCTGAGGGATCCCAAATTTGCAAGGTCTCAGTTGAAAGTTGCTCATGAGCACAAAACCCGACTCTTGTTGGCCATTAACAATCGAATACTCTCCAGCGATCTGGAACTCAAGTCTCTGGACTTGGACACTCTGTCCTCCTCCTCTGTTACAGCATTACGAAATCCCTTTCCGAAGCAGTTGGTTTTCATTAATAATGACGTCAAATGTCTCGGCTCCTCGAATGGTATTGTATTTTTGGCTCTAAATAATAACAAATTTTGTATATGGAACCCTTCAATACAATTCTCAAAGGAATTGCCTGAATTGTATTTGACCCGGAAGGAAGAGATTATCAGCTCTGGTGTGGGCTATTTGCCTGCCACCGATGACTACAAACTCGTTATATATTCTTTTAACACATTATTCCGTGGTGGTAACGGCGCTAGCATCGCCATGTTCTCAATGAGAAACAATGCATGGAAACGGCTGCAGGTTGATAGGGATCCCTCTTTTACGACTAAAATGGGGACTCTGTTAAATGGGGCACTCCATTGGGTCTCCAACGAAAATGTAATTGTGGCTGTTGATTTGGCAGATGAAAGCATCAAATGCAGAGAAATGTTCCTTCCTGAATTTGGCCATAAAGACGGAGATGTCCGATTACATTACACCATTCTTGGAGTCTCTGCTGTAGGATGCCTACGTTTGGCTTGTTGGTGGGGGTATGTCCTCAACGAAATCGAGGTGTGGGAAATGAAAGAATATAATGTGAGCGGCTCGTGGACTAAAGTGTTATACTTGGAAAGTTTGATTCTACCCAAGAAAGTAACCGATTTCAGATCTCTGTTTCTTGGTGGAAGTAGTATACTTGGTCAGTTACTGCCGCATACAAGCTACAATAATTTTGACGCCGAGTTGGTAAGTATTGATCTCAAAGAAAAAATAAATTATGTTACATATAAGAGTGCGGGACATCTGGTTAGCATGATTCCATATCAAGAGACGCTTATAAGGATTACATGATTAGTCCCCTCTTTGCATATGTACCGTTGCTGAAGATTTGAATTGTATGTTGCAAGAAGGAGCTCTATTGGGGGACTTATTAGAAACTAGTATAGTTTTTCAGTTGTCTACTAGCTACTAGTCAGGGTTTTGTTTTAAGTTTGATGATGTTAAATTTTGGAGAGTTTATATATATATTGATTTAAGCTTTGAATCCTTTTGATGATTTTATGCTTTGACAGAATTCGTGTCTTGTTAGATTTACATTTAATCATCTAATTTGTTATCGCTATCATGATATGAGGGATATCTTCTCAAATTTGGTTGAGATGTGAAGATATATGATTATTGACATATCTTATATCTTTACAAAACATGATTTAGAGGACTCAAAACAAGTGAAGAAACAAACAAAGAGATCAAAATACACCGTAAAGAACTCATGAGCTCAAGGTAAAAACATGCATATATATTCACTGTTTTTCACAGAGGATACTTACATAGGTTCATATCCCGAAAGTCTCTGCCTTCACAAATCTTTATGATCGGGTTTATTACAACAACTTTTTATAAATGTGAAAACCTTTTTCAAAACATATCGCTGGCCATGTGGTGTTTGTTAAAATGAAGTTTATGTTTTATACAAAACACACTTTCACTTTACCTTAAGATAAGAAAGATATTTTGGGGTAAAATGTTCTTAGCTGTCTACAGCTCAATACATGGCTGTAAACTCAGTACAGCTTGTGTACTTGGCTGTGAGCTAAGTTCACTTTGGTAGATCTTTTCTTTAACATTAAAAAAAGGTTTATGTGGTGATCAAGTCTCAAATACATGGCTGAGATTACTTTGGGCAAAACCTTTTCCCTCCTTCCCGTGGCTATATATAACATACCAGCCCCATTTTTTGATACTTGGTTGTTTAGATGGTATTCTCACTCTTTCTTCAAAACAGAGTTCTAAGCTTATGCTTATAGATTTGTGTTGTGCTTTATGTCTTAAAGTCTGCATGAAAATCCTTTCAACTCATCTACATACATCTTGCATTCCATGAGTTCTTTATGGTAGATGCAAGCAACCTGAAGAGTTTCCAAGAGAGTTAGTTGTGCGATAACTAAGCTCATTTGTTAAACTTGTGTAACTTTCATTTGTAAAACTCTTACATACAAGATAGAGTATAGCTCTTAGTCTAGTGCGCGAGTCTAGATAGGATAGCACCGTTTCCTTGCTATTATCGGAACTATAGTCATGTAAAAGTGTTGTTACATATTGGAAAGCTTTGGCCTTCAAGAGAAAGGGCCACACAGTTTTTATCCCTGATTGCAGGGTTTCTGCGAGAAAAAAACATACATGTGTTATTTGTCCTATGTACTTATAGCATCGTATGTTTACTTGGTTCATCTAATTGTCAGATTAGTTTCACATAACTATCTCTGATTATTAATCACCATACTTTCAAGAAAAAGTCGTTAAGAGTCTATTCACACCCCCTCTAGGACCTTCAAGTGGTATCAGAGCGGCCATTAACTTTATTAGTGAGATCCTCTGTAAACCGAGAATGGATCGTGATAGAGCCTCTTCCGTTAATGTTCCACCATTTTTTGATGGAAGCGATTATTTTCAATGGAAGATTATGATGTCCACATTTCTCATTTCTCAAGATGATGGGAAACAATGGAATATGGTTGACGATAGATATACCTCTCCAATGGTTGCCTCAACAGATAAACCAAGTGAGTTTATCCTGAAACCTAAAAAGGACTGGACTGGACCCAAAAAAAAAACTCCAGGATGAACATCAAAGCTTTAAACAGCATGTTCTATGCTCTATCAGAAAAAGAGCGAAGAAGAATCCTTCACTGCCAAACTGCTAAAGATGCATGGGACTCTCTCATGACAACTCATGAAGGAAACTCAAAGGTAAGAGCTCAAAAACTTCAAAGCTTAACTCTTGATTTTGAACAAATATACATGCTTGAAGAAGAATTTATTGATGATTATCATAGTTGATTACTTATCATAACCAATCAATGTCAAGGTTTAGGTAATGCTCTTGAACCCGAAAAAATTGTCTCAAAATTTCTTAGATTAGTAAACTCATATTTTGCACCAAAGCAACTTACCATTGAGGAATTTCATGATTTGTCAACCTACTCTCTTGATGAGCTTGTTGGCAATCTGAAAACATATGAAGCTAAGAAATTAAAACCGGGAAGAAACAAAGCCATTGCGTTTAGTTCGGTTAAGGAAGAATCTAAAATTAATGAACCAATTTCATACTCTGTTTAAGAATGTGCTTACCTGACTAAACAATTTGAAAAATTCATCAAGAACAGAAAACCCTTCTCTGCTTCAAAAAACTCTTCAAGAAACTTTAGTTCAGGATCCGGTTCAAGAAATAAGGATACATCAAATGATAGATCTTTTAAATCTAAACCAAATCAAAAAGGGGATGATAAACTAAGATGTTTTGAATGCACTAGTTTGGGACACAAAGCTGCTGACCGTGCAAATAGGAAAGTTAAAACCCACAAAGTTCTTAAAGCAACTTGGAGTGATAGTGAATCTGAAACTAATTCAGAAAATGATGAAGAAATTGTTACATTTATTGCTTCAACTATTTTGGATGAGTCCCTTGAGGATGATGAGTCTGAAGACATTTTAGATAGCAAGTATATAGAAATGTGTGCTGCATCTACGTCTATGATCACTAAAATTGAAACTCTCCAACATGAGTTATCAACAAGTGAGAAGACAATAGTTGAAATTCAAGAAAAATATTTATATGTAAAAATTAAATGGAAATTAGAGAAATCTTGTCTTGAAAATAATGTCAAGTGTCTTCATGAGAACTTAGAAACTCAAACCAGACTTGCATCTTCTTTAATGGAGAAAAAACTTGCTCTAGAAATTGCTCTTGATGAATCTCAACAACAGTTTGAAAAGTTCAACTTAAGTTTAGAAAAGCTAACTAAAATTTGTGGAATTGGTAAAACTGACAAAAACAAATCTGGTGTAGGGTATGAGAAAACTGAAAAATTAATACCTAAGAAACCTACTATGTTTGTCAAAAGCAAAATTTTAGAGTCTAGCATGTCTTCTAAGCCTTTTGTTCCCACATGCCATCATTGTGAAATTGTTGATCATATAAGATCACTGTGTAGAAAACTGAGAAGAGAGCAAACAAATCCTAGAAATGATCATCAAAATACTTTGATCTCATCTTTTCAGTCTTCTTTGGAAAAGTCACTTAAAGAGCTTACTAGGATAGCTAAGAGCCTTACTATCCCTCAAACTGTTAACCAGAAAAAGATTTCCCCTTGGGCCAAAAACAAAAAAGCAAAAGTTTCAAAGCCTTTTTCTGCTCACTAAAAACTTTGGGATCTTTGTGGAAACAGTTCAAATGATAAAAAAGTTTATGTGAAATTGTGCTAACAGTAAAAAAAAAAATCTTTTGGAGGTGTTCACAAATTCCATACATTGTTTTCTTAATGTTTTCGGAAGGAAACTAAAGGGTTCCCCACTGTGTAGTATATATGGTAAAGAAGAAGAATCAATGGCGCATGTGCTCTTTTTGTTGAAAGGAATAGAACTTGATCGGTGCATATTTATGCAACGTTTATATGCTTAATTGAAACTTATATTTAATTCTTTCGTTATATTTTTAAGCAATTTAATATTATTATTTGTTTTGTATGTAATTGGAGAAAAATAAATAAAAGATGATTAATTGAACTTTCCTAGTCCAACGAGGAGTGGCAATGGGTTGTTAAAACATAAATAGACCAAGTCCAACTTGAAGATGGATCACTAAATGAAAGGACCCAACCCCGATTTAGTTTCCTAAACCGGAATCAAACCCCTTCTGAAAACACGAACCAACAAAAACCATCAAAATTTCGGCATAGTAACGTTACTAACGCAGAATTGCCATTAACCTGCACCCAGAAAATACACTTCATCCTATGCCACAAAAGTCAAACCGTGGACACCAATCCCATATGGATTTCTAATTAGCATATCAATAAAGTAAAGTAGTAAACATAACTGTACTTTATAGAAAATCCGGGGAAAACCACATAAAAACATATATCAGTAACGTATCAGAGCGACCTCTAGTGTATATATACAAAAATATACAACAATAGGCAAAACAAGAAACCTACTGGAAAAGAAAGGTAGCTTGAATAACTAGCCTCCGACTGCGACGTGAGACACCAGAATCCGAACTGCAAACTGGGCACAGAAACCGAAAAGCCCAGGGGAAAGGCAATAAAACGTTAGAGTGAGTGGACAAAAATAAACATATGCCTTTCACCAATTTCATATACAATAACAATGTAAAGTATAGCGAGTTCGGAAAATATATATGGAGGTGCCAGGCGAATCTCTCAAGCCCGACGGTCAGGCGAATCTCTCGATCCCGACGGTGATAGGCTAGGGGAATCTCTCAACCCTAGCGGCATAACAGGAGAATCTCTCAACCCTTCCCAGGGGAATCTCTCAACCCTGTCCAGAGAAATCTCTCAACTCTGGGTCAGACTACCGGTGATCAGCCGAGTAGCCGAAGCATCGATGCAAGTAATGCCATCACCATAAAAATATAAAATAATACATCCAAAAGTAATAAATAATCTCAACATCGTATATAAATAAATACGGAAAATCACAAACTCGCAACGACAGTGAAAATATAAAAAGTTCACTCACAGGTGAGCAAAGCGCGCACTCACGCTAATCACGTGGTCCGGCGGAAGATCTCTCGCCCCAAGCATGATCTCGATCCCCTGAATAATCATAAAATATATCTGATCAAAATCACAATTCACAACACTGTACCACACCTCGGAAACCCACTGTTCCCAGAAAAATATAACGCGGTACAAAATAATCGACGAAATTCCCGAAATCTCCACTCAAACCCTCGGCTGAAAATCCGATACCCAAATCAACTCAAAAACCTTAAGGCGACGATTGGGGCGCGAATACGAGCAAAACGACATATAACTCGACAAATTTCTAAAAAGTCAACGGTCGCCGGAGCTCCGCCGTTGACCGCCGCCGGCGGCGGCGGCGCGCCATCAACCGAAGAGATTTTCCAGCGGCCAAGATCACCGAAGCTTCTCCTCAACGAGCCCAACACATCTCTCAACTGAGGCCAAATCCAATTCCGGCCACACACGCCGGAAATCAGCTCGAAAGTCACGGGGAACCTCCACCGCCGGCGAAGCTGTTCGCCGTCGATCCTCAGTCCACGGCGCACGGCAGCCTTCGAGACCCCTCCCAAAAGCTCTGCCATGGCCCCACGGTCAAAACCCCTCAACCTCCGGCCACCCCCGTGGCCGGAGCGCCACCGTCGAAACAACCTAAAATCGGCCTGAATTTCATAATTTTCAACTCAACATTTCTCCCCAAAATCAACACCAAATCGAGAAATTCCAAGTGCTAAACAGCTTAGAATCACGAGGAGGATAATTTACCTTCCAAGGTCGTGGCCTGAAACGGCCGGAATCGGCCAGTCTGCCTGAGGAATTCAAACGGTCCGAAATTCACCTCGGTCAACAGTGGTCAACGCACCAGAATGGGTCAACGCCCCAGAATGGGTCAACGCCAGTCAAACTTCCAACTGTACCTTTTCGACAATTTCCAACTGTACCTTTTCGACAATTTTTCGATTATTTTCGATATTTATACTCGCGGCTCAGGACGATCGATGGTCCAAAACGGATCACAATCACGATTCGGATAAACTCGAATACGAACGGATAAACTCGACGAAATTCTAAAATTTCAAATATTCATATTATATTCATCGGTCATTGAAATAATAATCCGGAACCGCCCACGAACTTGAAATCACGTGTACAACAACTCTCGAGAAGAGACTCAACTCAAATTCTTGGCCAATAATTAAGTCGTGATCAAAACTGGCAAATCAATCAATTTACGGGAAATTGCAATTACGCGCTAACTCGTGAATTAAGCCGATTACTCTACTGATTATGTTCCGGGTCGTCACACTAAAGCCCTATGGAATGTGGATTCAGCCCATTTAGAATTAATAACCCAAACAAAATCAGTTTTTGGTTAAATGAAGAAAGACCAAATCAAACCAAAAGAGAGGGATTTCAAACTCACGTGAGATTCCCTAATCTCACGCAAGAAGCCGGGAGAAGAGGGAGCGAGACGTGAGAGAGAGAGAGACGTGAGAGCAAGGCGGGAGAAGAAGAAGAATAAGAGGAAGAAAACGAAAGGGAAAGAATGGGCCTTTTTCATTCTGTAATTTTCTCATCTCTCTTAGACTTTTATGGCTACCATGAGGATCTGAACTCCATTGTTAAGGGGATATTTTGAATCCTCGTTCATGTCATCTAGATTACTTATGCTTGTTAACTAAGTATTGCTTTTGTTATTCGAATGAGGTTTCTTTGTTGTTTATACGGTGACGATTCTTATTTATGTATGCTTAGAGTGCATGCTTAGAAATATAATTCTAAGAAAATTGATGGTTGTTGGTGATTATTACCTTCCTCAAGTTTCAATCGTAGAACCCATACATGCTTGGTATAAGAAACTCTAGGTCTAGCGAGACACGACCGTAGTGTACTTGTGAAGCCTTGTAGATTCTCAAACCCTTTCTAGATCGTAATACTTTTCTCTTGGTAAATTCGAGTCTTTGGCATCGGGTTCTTTGAGGGATAGACCATATTGATAAGCAAACCTTCAATGTTGTAGACATAAGAATAGGGTAATAGGTTGTGTTCATAGCTTTGAATCTTCCTGAGAACTTTCATTCATGACATTAACATTGTTTTGGTTATGCATTTGTTTTTTAGATGGCGTGACGGTGGTGGATAGCATTTCCCTTAACCTTCTTTATCATTGAATTTTCGTTTTACTCTTAATTTGTTTACTGTTTCAATTTCGTAATCTGTTTTGCAGAATTTTGTTCGGCAACCAAACCAACTCCGATTGAATTGAAAATTTGTGTGGTAGTCATCCACTGTGTCTATAGTGTCCTGTATTAATTTCGTGCTTTTAGGTTGAGTCTAGCTACTTTAATTAATTTTTGCGTCTGTTTGTAATTTAGAGTATTGAGTCTCATCTTTCCCTGTGGATTGATCCCTATTTTATTGTACTACATTAACAAGCATATTGAGTTCATTATAGGGTAACTTTGGTAGGTGGTTAAGCACCGATCAGAACTCTGCTCTGAATACAAAGACTACACAATCTGGATTGCAACTGCTTGCATATTATTGAATTGGTCAAGCTCTTATATAACCAAAGATCTTAACAACTTGAACTAAAAACAAGACCACGTCTAGGCTACACACAGCCACGTACATACTGGAAACAACAAGAATCCACGTACATACTGGAAACAACAAGAATTCAAATGCAACAGATCCCCCTAAACTCTAGGACATTTATTAACCGAAGATAAAACCAAACCAAAACATAACATTTGTTCCCTTGGGTTGATGTGGTATGGTTTGGTTCACTACTAGGATTGCGTGTCAACAAGCAATCTTTTACTACATTGGTGAACTGGTTTAGCAGCACTCTGAGTCAATGTATGGAAAAGAGGGGAGAAGATTATTTTTCTCAAATGTTTGCTTTTTTGGATGGGAAATCTGGAAGGCTAGATGTGTTTTTTTTTACGAGTACACTGAGCTTTGTCCCACACAAGTGCTTTATAGGGAAAAGTCCTTACAGAATGAGTTTTGGAGGTGCAAACAGCTTGGATACACTGATTCCACATACTGCTAGCAGTGCTAGAGGCATTGGTTTATGGCAAAGGCGTCCTGAGGTTTTTTTCAAGACAATACGGATTAACGGATGCGGGATGGAATAGCATGAATGGACTGGCAGGCTTAAGAGTTGTTGCTCGTGCATCTGCTTTCATGGGGGAACTATTGGCTGTTTCTGCTGGACTGTGCCTTGCAACTGAGATACATGCCACTAAGATCATTGTGGAATCTGATGCACTTGAGGTACCTTGAAGGATAAGAAGAGGAAAGGGGATCGGAGGTCTTTTGCAATTATTTGTGAGACAAGGAGAAGAAAGTTCCAGCTTTCAGGAGGTTAAATGGGAGTGGAACTCTAGGGAAGCTAATGGTGCATTGGTGCAGCACACGCTTTGCATGATTAGTCCCGTCTTTGCATGCATACCGGATTACCGGTGCAGGTTTGTTACTCGTCAACTTGACTAATGTTTAATGCATACATAGTAATGCTAGTTACATTTGATTCAACTTCTTTGTTTATTTACTGAAAAAATATACCTCTTTGTATTTTGAAATTATCCAACATGGACACGGTAGAGACGGAAACATGTATGTGGCCGCACTTAAAACTTCAAAGCAACTCTGGATTACATATCCTCTCTCACTTCTCAAATCACAGGTATTCAACTATTTCATGAACTTGTTGACTTTCAGTCTACGAAGCTCTGTTATTTCATTTGGTATGCTACTCAGATGTCCCACAAAGTAAGGCTTGGTCTAACTTTTGTTTTGAGTAGGACATGAGAAGGTATTGACGTATTGTTTCCAGATGATGTGCCCTTGCTCAAAGAAGAGAAAAGAAAAGGCAAGAAGGCTCTCGGTCGCAACTTTGTTGATCGGGAAAAATAAAGTCCAGCCGTTCCATCCCTTGGACCTAATGATTTGATTTTCTTCGATGAGATGTTACATCATAACGTATCCTACGATCGAAAAAAAGGTATAATGTTGGGTCATCTCCGATGATGGGAGCTATCTTAAGGTTAAGTGGCAAAAAATAGAACCATATTAGGCATTATTCATCCATAAAGTAGTCTATAATTTAACCATCTCCAATGATGAAGATACATAATTATAGAATATAGTCATATAGATGAAAAATAAAAACACATGAGATGGACCCACAATTTTTAGATGGAATGGGTTGTATAATGAGTTCAGAAAATAAAACTTATTCAATCCAACTCACAAAAGATGGAGACTCATCTATATCTATACCATTGGAGATGGTCATTGGTCAATTAAGACCCAAAACCTAATATGGCTCCTCCATTGGAGATGGCCTTGTATTGTTGTCATACACGGTTGATCTGCCTTTTCTTGATATCAGTACATTGACTCTTAGAAAGTTCTACCAACTGAAAATTCCTTTTTTTCTAATCAATTTGGTGTCTATCTTTCTTTCATTTAATGCAGCAAAGAAGATGACACCAGGAGGCCTAGATACAATGTTGAGGAGTTGCTTGCGACAAACAATTCCGAGGTAGAGACATAGTGGGGATGAGGCCTCAGAAAAAGAAGAAAACTCACACTGCGTCGCAAAAGGCACAAAGACAATGAGCCCACAGGAGACTCAGGCTGTTGTTTCAACACCCTAGCATAAGTATCGTAGGTTATAAAACTTTACAACTGACCAGTATTATCCTATTTGATAAGAAACAGGAGCATAGTAGTTACAAGTTTATGATAAGCAGCAGCCATTCTTACGATTATGTAGTCCGCCTTCTCTTACCTTTCTCGAGCTCCCCGGAATCAGCATCTCCTAAACCCTAGATAACCATAAAAGAGGAATCAGCATCTCCTAAACCCCATATAGCCATAAAAGATCAGAAAATAAGAATCTATGTAGTCACAGCTAACCACACTTAAAATTCTTGAATATCTTTTTGAAATAGTACATAGTACCTTTAGTGCTGGTGCTGGTGCTGGTGCTGGTGCATTTATTTCATAGTACACCGCCAATGCAGCCTCCACAGTTGCTATGTCAATCAAGGGGCTCATCTGGCAAATGTATGATTTCATATCAAACATTAACTGAGCCACTCTAAATGCAAAATTCGAAAGAACCCCCATGGGCCGCAGCCGAGTGCCCGGCCACATCTGCAGAAACATGAACAATAACCGCATGATTTGTCTTTCTGAACCTTGTTGTATGGAAATGCCCTGGATATCAGCCTCAATCGTCATCCTCTCATACGCTGCTTCTACAACTTCTTCACCAAATGCAGGCAGTTGTCCTTCAATATAACCAACCCGCACCTTATCTCTGTTGTCATTAATATATGAAGAGCATATGTTTTCGTCCACCTCCATTAGATGTCGGGAGAACTCCTTTGCAATTGAGGATGCTATGCCTTTAATGATTTCCGGCCACTGATTTATTGCATACCTACTGAGAGCACTTTGGATTATATCTATAAGTTCCACCTGCCTCTCAGAGGGGATGCAGAGAGCCACGGAGCGATTAGACAGAGCCAATTTAAGTTCAGTGACCAAATCAAATTTGGACATGGCATCTCTTTGGGCCGGTGAATACCCCAACATAGAGACCCTAAACTCCATTGTGTTCCCCATGACGTTCTACATTGGAAAATGAAATGTAAACAGTCAGGCCCAAAATTTTCAGCACAACAATTTTTCAGCTCAAAATCTTAAAAAGGATTGTATTTGACAACTTACTTGATCAAAAACTTCTTCCTCCCTTTCAAACAAAAAAGTTTCAGGAATGTAACTGACCCCGTTTGGATCCCTTGCTATTATCATCATATTACGCATGGTAGTAATCTCCTGCATCGTTGTACTAATGGATCTGACCAACCTTTCATCAAGAAGTGGGCAAGATAACTGAAAAGAAAGAAAATAAACAAACATACCCTAGTCATATATGTGGCATGTAAAGATGGAAAAGATATTATATATCATTAATACAACTTCATTTTGAAGTGCAACATGGGTCCTTGCAAACAATAATCACAGTAAGGAAAATTTACAGCAATGTGGCTTTTCCCCCTAAAATAAGCTAGGAAAACAAAATTATATTGCTTTTATAAAATGGCCATACATGTATGCATTCCTTTAGAGCATCCATTATACTTGAAAAGATTTCTGTATCACATTCCTGCACACAAATTCCATTCTCACTTTAGCAGTCAACATGAACAACAAGCATAAGTCAAAAGCAAACATTTACATCCTTGCTATATATGACAAGGTAGTCATAAGTCAAATGCGTTAAGCAACCGTATAAAGAGCCTTCGCCAGAGCTTGAACAATGTCTTCAGCCAATTGATGACCACTCCTTTCAACAGGCCCTTTCTGTATAGCTAAATTTGCAGAAAGCAGTAACCCCGGCATTGCTAGAAATAGAACAAAATAAATAATTCTATGTTATAGCTCAGACCTCCACAGACATATAAAGGAGCAACTGAGAACATCAAATATTAACAGTATTATTACCTGAAACAGCTGCCTTCCTCACTTCGGCTGCCTTCCTCCATTTGTTATCGGAATTAAATTCAAGAAGTGGAACTAAAGTTGAGGCAATCTACAACAAAATGAATCTTCTAAGTACATATAACTAGAGGCCTGGGAAGAAAACTAATTAGGACACTGACAAACCTGATCAATCCAAGGGAATAAACCTTCTTTCAGCTTATTAGCAAAGCAAGACAGCACATTACAAGCTATAGCCTTTTCCAATAACACTCTTACACCTAGTGGCTTCAGTCGAGCAGACTGAAGCAAAGGAGGCATTACAACACTCATGTACGGCAGGAAATCTTGTCCTAAACACATGCAGAGTCTAGCCCATGCCTACAAAATTGTAGTAGAATTGTTATTGCAAATATAAACATGATACCATTGCACTTTCTCAACAGGTCACTTTTTAAGGTAAAGTGATGCAGGGAAGAATCTTAAAGGTTTCTGTTTTGGGGCTGGAAGTAGTGTAAACACTAGAGGGGAGGGTAACAAGCCAGAAAATAGGTGAAAGTTGCTGTAGATTAAACTAAGGAACGAGATATTTGAGTTCTTGGGCTTAGAGATCCCAGGAAAACTCTTTATAGACTAATTTTACTTAAACATCAACTGCCTACAAGACTGCCATTCTTTGATATTTATACTAAACTAATACATCCATAATAATGACAGTGGTTAACCATAAAAACATACTTGTACTATGTAACTTGTAGTTGGATCATCTATCTCCATTTGGGATCCTTGCAATGACATCAGCACTTCAATAACCTTAAGGAAAACAATGACAATTAGTTGGTTTGTGAAGTTATGTACATGATGTACATCAACTAACTCACTTCAACCACCCAAACATAATTAGACATAGCTAAAGTTTCTAACATTGGTCAAGTAAAAATGACACAGCTCAAGGATTTTCTCTTTCGACAAAGAGAAAAATGCAACATATCAAGATGGGTATATGTACAGTATGCACACAAATCAAAATAATATAGTAATCCATCTACTTTCCTAACAATAATCATATCAGCATGCAAGATATTTACCTCGAGCATTAGTTCCAATCAGTAGTTTCAAATATATATCATACCTGCTTAGCATCATCCCTGAATTTGTCCTTTCCAACAGCCATACCAACCAAAGTGATACATTCCATGGATTTGGCCCGAAGCATGCGATAAGACTCATCAGTTGCATTAACCAAGATAAGTTTCAAGTGAGGCATAACGACATCATAGATTTTTTGGAAATGTTCCTACAAATCCCATTACATGCCAACTGAGTTACCCATGAGACATACATTCTAAAATGAAATTAAAAAAAATACCTGAGATGATACAGCAATGGATGCCAGAGAAGTCAACACCCCCTCTTTCATCATTTGCTTTCCACCCTGCAAAAGATATAATTTTGAGAGATACATGACTTGGTAATTCAAATTAGCATAATTACAAAAGTTCTGAAATTATGAATGTCATATTTTTTGAAAGAAAAAATTAATTACCTGCAGAAGTACGAGGGATTTGCTCAATATATCCGGAGTACAGTTATCAATGAAGTTGAGTGCTGCTGAGGCAGCACGTGCCTGCATATAGTAATTTACAATAAGCACATAATTAGTAAACAAGACATTATGTACTATTAATTCAAAAACATGCTCTTGAAACTGATTTAGTCTTACGAAACAAAACTGACTAATCCAAAGAAGATGCTGGCAGTTTATCTCATTTTACACACTTCGAAGTCAGATCAATTTCTCCAGGTACAAGACTATAAGACAATGTACCTGCACCCGAGGGTTTTGAAAATCATCCATTGCCACAGATAATGCTGGAAGCACCCGTTGATGATATCGAACTTGTAGGTCTGGGCCAAAATCAGTAGACCACTGCCCAATCGCATTTATAGCCGCCCACCTTACACGAGGATGTGGATCTTGAAATGAATTCAAGACCATAGCTACCACTTGCTCCAAGTAGATTACCGCTACCTGTATTGGCAATAAAAAGGACCACACTGATAATAAGGTGCGTAAAGCCGTTTCACTATGAGGCAAAAAGAAGCACAAAAATAATTTTTAGCTGAACTTTTTCAGGTGGTAGATATGTTAGTGCAATAGTATTCATACAGAATAATCAGCTACATTCACAGTGAAAATGATTCATGCTTGTCAAGTATGATACTCCAACTACAGTATATTGGTATGAAAATTGACCACATTTCCCATTCAAGTATCAAAAATCTCAAACAATTAACACTTATAGCCAGGCCTACAGCTTACAGCTTATATAATGCTTATACAGAAAGGAACAAGTGAAAATGGGAACACATAAAAGCTGACAAGTAAACAACCATTCGATTCACAATTAAGTAACAATGATAGACCATGCCAATTCAATAACCAATATTAGTGCAGAAATAATACCTTGGAAGAACCCTCAGCAATTCGTGCAAGAGCAATCAATGCTGCATGACGCTTTTGCCAATCTGGGGCAGCCAAATAGGTCGATGCCACGGGGACAATGCCGTACCCACCCAACAAAATGGCCAGCCTATCCAAACACCCCTGCCCAAAACTGCAATTCCCACTATCCCCAGGATCCTCGTCTTCGGACATAGGATCATCCTCCATATCCAAAACCATCTTCATCAGAATGGCAAACAACCTACTGATAAGCTGCGACTGCATCCTCACCATCCACGGGGCCTTCGAGGCCAGGGTCATCACAAACTCTATAGCCAAGTGCCTTAACCCTTCCTCCAACGACCCGACCTCTGCAATCTGCAGCATAGACCCGACCACCATCACAATCTGCGGCTTGAGGAAACTGGGGCGGGTCCGTGCCAGCTCAATAAACAGCTGAAGCGCCTCCCGCGTCTTCCCGGTGTCCGGCGAATTCATCAGCGCCCTCACCATCGCCGGCAGCAGGCCATGGAACCTTCCCTGGTCTTCGGGGCTCGAGCAGTGGATGAAATTAATCACCGCCTTCAAGGCCGCGATCTTGACGTCAGCACTCGACAGAATACTCAAGCCACGTATGAAGGTGGCGTGTAACTCCTGGACATCCAGGACGAAACCCTCCCGAGGGTCCCGCAGATCTCGGCAGCCATCTTGGAAGATCTGCGCGCATATGAGGAACGCCGACTCCTGAAGCCTTGGCGAGCGGGACGAGAAGCAGTTGCGCATGAACGGCAACAGCTCCGGCCACTCATCCTTCAGCGTCCACGAAGCGAGCTTGGAGATGATGTCGCACAGCTTCTTTGATACCGATTTAATCTCCTCGAGCTGAATACGCGCCAATAGAGTCGATTTAAGGGTCGATTGAGTTGCGGCGTAGAGCCACCACCACAGGCGATCGCAGGTGAGCGACTCCTGCGATCATCTGTGGTGGCGGCTCTACGCCGCAACTCAATCGACCCTTAAATCGACTCTATTGGCGCGTATTCAGCTCGAGGAGATTAAATCGGTATCAAAGAAGCTGTGCGACATCATCTTCAAGCTCGCTTCGTGGACGCTGGCGCGCGACTCCTGCGCTGGCGAGAATTGGAGGATGTGAACTAGCTTCAAGGAGAGCGTGTCAGGATCGGTTTTATTGCAGAGATTGAAGAGAATCTCGGCCTGGGATCTCTGCTCGTTTGACGAGGCGGCCATCAGGTGAGATATTAGGGTTTCGAACGGCGCCGGGTCGGGTCCGAGAATCGTAGCGAGTTGCTGTTGTTGGAGCAGAGTCATCTCCGCGGCCATTGTGAAATCAATCTAGGGTTTTTGAGGCGACGCCGAAACCTAGACTCTTTTAAGCGAAATGAGACTCTTCGTTTTTTTTTGGGAGGGGGGGGGGGGGGGGGGGGGGGGTGTTTAGTAGAGGGGTTTAGTCTTAGCAAAGACTAGCTATTTCAAAAGAAGGACAAAAAAACGAGAGTCCCGTTCTCTCCGGAAGAAAATGAAAGGAAAGAGGAGACTAGCGGAGGAAACGCGTTGGGTTAAGTGGAGTGGCTCACCGGGCTAATAAGAAAATTGAGTTCACTTGGCGAGTCGAAAAACGTGTGCCGCACGAACAGTTTGATGCTCTCGACCGATTGAAAAATATAGCTTGATCCGTCGAAAATGTTGCTGACAGAGAGAATTTTTCAGTTTTACAACGTCAAGATAGTACTGTAACTACTGCCCCCTCGTCTACATCATCATCTGAGATCTCTGTTCAGGATGCTCCACCTGAAGTACGTATCTATTCCTAGCAACGTACAAGATGCCTTAACAGATCTCAAGTGAAAACAAGTTATGAATGAAGAATTAAAAGTTCTGCAGAAGAATAAAACTTAAGATATGGTCCCTATGCCACCTGATAAGAAGATTGTTGGATGTCATTGGATGTTTACTGTGAAGCTTGAAGTTGATGGGAGTATTGATCGCTACAAGACTAGGCTGGTTGCTAAAGGTTATATTCAGAAGTATGGAGTTGATTACCAAGAGACTTTCGCACTTGTTGCCAAAATTAATAATGTAAGAATCCATATCTCTCTTACTACCCGTTATGATTGGCATCTACGTCAGTTTGATGTGAATAATGCCTTCTTGAATGGTGACTTAGAAGAAGAAGTATACATTAATGATACACCTAGAGTCAGTTGTAAACCAGATGACGAAGGAAAGGTGTGCTATTTGAAGAAGTTTTTATATGGCCTAAAGCAATCACCTAGAGCTTGGTTTGGGCGCTTCTCCAAAGCAATGAAGAAGTTTGGATATTGTCAGTGCAATTCTGACCACACCTTGTTTGTTAAACGCAAAAATGGTAAGACTACTGCCTTGATTGTGTATGTTGATGACATAGTGGTTACAGGAGATGATCCATGTGAGATGGCAAGTCTTCAGAAGTAGTTGTCGCTGGAATTTGACATGAAGGACCTGGGAGATCTGAAATATTTTATAGGAATTGAAGTTACAAAGTCCAAGCAAGGGATTACATTGTCCAAATGAAAGTATATCTTGGATCTTCTTGCTGAGACATGACTATTAGACTGCAAGCCTGTTGTTACTCCTATTGAGCATAATCACAGGTTAGAGCTTCTTCTAGAACAAGTTCCAACGAATAAGGCTAGGTATCAGTGTTTAGTTTGGAGACTTATTTACTTATCACATACTAGACCTAATATTGCATGTGCTATCAGTGTGGTGAGTCAGTTTATGCATAACCCTGGAGTAGATCATATGAGTGCAGTGCTACGTATTCTCAGGTATCTGAAGGACACACCTAGTAAAGGTTTATTGTTTGCAAGGAACAGTGAGTTATGTGTTTCTGGCTACGCTAGTGAGGTGTGTGTTTTAGGCTATAGTGATGCAGATTGGGCTGGTGATCATACCAATAGGGCATCTACTTCTGGTTACTTTACTTTTATTGGGGGAAGTTTAGTAATTTGACGCAGTAAGAAACATAATGTAATTGTTCGCTCTAGTGCAGAAGCTGAATATCAGGGAATGACGAATGGAGTATGTGAAATATTGTAGATCAAGAATGTGCTTAAAGAGTTAGGTTTTCGGATTCAGAAACTTATATATTTGCATTGTGATAATACAACTGTTATTGAGATTGCTCATAACCTAGTACAACATGACAGAACTAAATATGTGGAGGTTGATTGATATTTCTTAAGGGATAACCTTGACAAGAACATTATCCAGTTTCCCTTTGTGTCGTCTGAGGAGCAGTTAATCAATGTTCTTACTAAAGAATTATCACATGATGTCTTTAATAAATGGATAGTCAAGTTGGGCATGATTGACATCTACGCGCCAACTTGAGGGGGGGTGTTGACAATTGTTGGTATTTAGGATTCCTATTGTGAATATAATTGATTTATTCTTTATTATACATATTCTTTCATATTAGGAATCTATCATGTAAAGTTGTATATATATATATATATCCTGTTTCTACCAGATTACGCGGGGCGTAATCTAGCAGAAGCAAGTATGAGCTCCTCTTCCTCGTCCGAACGCTAGGGCTATTCGGGCGATCAAATGCCTTCTCCTTCTCTTCGGGTGATCGGGTATGCGTGTTCGGATATTCGGGTTCGGTTGTTAGAAGAATACAACAATAAACGGGCGGTCAGATGGTTGAGACAGGGTCGGCCTGCCTTCAACGCTCTGATGCCTAAGTTAGATGATGTATTGGATATAACAGTCGAGCGAATGTACAAGAGAGTAGGTTCGGGTGTATTTAAGATTGGAATCAATATATATATATATCCCTCTTACCTGTAATAAATGCCTTACCTATATAGGTGGTTGGAATTGTTGCTTGCTTGTGGTCTTCGATGTGGGATGGGGAGGTTTTGCTGTCATTTGGGGCGAACATTCGGGTGTGCGCCTGTCAGGTGCGTGCACGCTCGGATGGGCTCGGTCTTGCGGGTGAAGTTGTAGCCTTGCGGGTGGTCTTTTGAATGGTCGGGTAGGTGTCGATCCAGCTACTTAAGAGGGTAAGTATATGTTTAATCCTATTAACGGACCTATACTAACAAGTCCCCCAAGTCCCCAAGTCAAAGAGAACTTTCTTGACTGGGGAGTTGAAAAAGGGTTCGTGCGATTAAACAAAATACTTATCCGATTGAGCAGCGATGCATGGTCCTGTAACCCCCAAGTCCCCCAACTCTCCGGTCAAGAAAGTGCTCGCTTGACGGGGTGGGTACCTGCGCGTCCGATCGTGTACCTGTTCGTGCGGTCCTGTGCCTTGGGCCCGGCCTCCAAACGAGTTTTACTTTTTGGAGCCGCGCGCCCGTGGAGTCATTTGGGCGGATATGTATGTGGATGTATGTCAGTCATGGGGTGGATGAGTATGTGAATGCGTATGTGTGCGGATGTGTGTCAGTATGTGGGAGAAGTCATGTAGGTGTATGTGGTACAGATATACAAGTATGTATGAGCGAGTGAGTATGCGAATGTATGTATATGTATGTGTGTCAGTCATGGGGTGAATGAGTATGTAAATGTATGTGTGTATGGTTATGTGATGCGAGTGAGTGATGATGTATACGTGTATGCGGATGCATGGATGGTTCCGAGCAGCTTATCCGGCCCCGCGACGAATCGTGCTGTCCGGAGTCCGCCAAGGATGGGCCTCGGAACGGCCTTTATTGGATGCATGGATGGTTCCGAGCCGCTTACCCGGCCCCGCGACGAATGTTGCTGTCCGGGGTCCGCCAAGGATGGGCCTCGGAACGGCCGTTCTTGATGCATGATGGTTCCGAGCCGCTTGCGCGCCACTCCCGAACGAATCTTGCTGTTCGGAGCCCGCCAAGAGTAGGCCTCGGAACGGCCGAGCTTAGGTGCCCGAGAGGAGATCTTCGACTCATCGGCGTCGACCTACTGTAGCGTCAACGGTGGGGCCCTCGACCGTTACGTACGTGTGTTGCAGCGCGTACGGAGGGGACGGACCGCATGCCCGTGCCGCTCATCGGTCTTAGCGCGCGCAAGGAGGGGACGTACTGCATGCCCTAGGAGGGGAAGGACATCATGCCCTCGGAGGGGAAGGACCCCATGCCCGTGCCGCCTAATCCGGCGAATCAAATGTTAACGTTACGCTCACGGAGGGGAGGGACCCCATGCCCGTGCCGCCCATCTGTCTTAGCGCGCGCAAGGAGGGGACAAACCCCATGCTCGTGTCGCCTAATCCGGCGAATCGAATGTTAACGTTATGCGCACGGAGGGGAGGGACCCCATGCCCGTGCCGCCTATCGGTCTTAGCGCGCGCAAGAAGGGGACATACCCCATGCCCTAGGAGGGGACGGACCCTATGCCCTCGGAGGGGACGGACTTCATGCCCGTGTCGCCTAATCCGGCGAATCGAATGTTAACGTTACGCGCACGGAGGGGAGGGACCCCATGCCCGTGCGGCGTAAGTTCTTCATTTAGCCCATGCACGCTGGAAGGAAACTCGGACGTTTATCCTCTTCCGGGACGCCTAAATGGTGTTGCACTAACTTGGTGGTGTGGCGTTCGCTTGCCTATGAGATGTTGTCGAGCGCTTGGTCGTGCCGGTGTTGCGTGCACCACTCCGGGTGGCGGGAGTCGTGACGTACATAGCGTGTCTTGGGCAGGGTGGTCTGGCTGATGGGATGTTTGGAGTGACATTCCTTTCGGCTTCTCCTTGGGAACCGGTGGTGTAATAAATGCTAGCCGGCGCCATAAATGCAGGCGTGCCCTGTGTAATCAATGCTGATGACGTAGTGACTGCTGGAAGGTCAGTCTTCACGCGCGTGGGAGCGTGGGAGGCTGCATGATTGACACGTGGTGAGTCGTGGAAGATCGTGCTAGGGTTTGAAACCGAGGCGGGAAGCTGAAAGGTGTGCGCGATTACTTAGGCGGGTAAGTAAACCGCCTCGTGGACACGCGAAAATTGAACGGCTGGCATTCGTTCGCGTGTACCGTGCGATCAGTATAAATAGGGCTTTTGTGGTGTCGTCTTCCTCATCGCCTTCATACT
Source organism: Geum urbanum (assembly GCA_946800695.1). Classification (NCBI taxonomy): domain Eukaryota; kingdom Viridiplantae; phylum Streptophyta; class Magnoliopsida; order Rosales; family Rosaceae; genus Geum; species Geum urbanum. The sequence continues at coordinate 62,926,862 of OX327002.1, forward strand.
TACCGAAACTCTGAAGAGATTACCTTGCTTCCTTGTTCAAGTTGTTCTTGCTTTCTGTTCGTGTTCTTTGCTGGAGTTCATCGTCAACGTTCATTTTCAACCGTAATATCTACTTTTGGTGAGGCCTTTGACTCTGTTTTTGTTGTTTTCCGTTTTCCTATTTCTATTTTCGGTTGCTTTTCTTTTCCTTGCTCTGCACGTTTCTGGGTTTCTGTCTCAAGAACAAGGCGTGTTCTTGAGACGAGCCTGTTTTGATCTGCTTTAGGGTAGAATCTTGGGTGGGGTTTTGTTGTTTCTGGTAGGTTTTGTTTTTTTTTTGCTAAGTGTTTGGGTTTTTGCGTGCGTGCGTGTTAGTATTGCATAATTAGCTGTACGATTAACATATTTATCCAATTAAGCAGATTAGCAACACCTACTCGACCACATGCAAGACCACCAAGGAGGCTCCAACTTCACTCACCAAACTCACCCCCTCCGGGCACGCACGCGCCCGTGGGGGGTGCGCCCGAATAAACAAAACACACACCAGGAGTACAGGTTGTCCCACATCGAAGAACACCACCAGGTTCCAAACTCAACCACCTATATATATCAGGTATTTATTACAGGTAAGACGACTAATTCAAGCACTAGCAGACTCGTTCAATCGCACGTTCGCTTGACTGTTATATCCAATACATCATCTGACTTAGGCATCGGAGCGTTGAAGGCGGGCCACCCCGTCTCGACCCCTGACTGTCTATTCACTGTTCTATTCTTCTAACAGCCGCAAGCGAAGAGGAAGCGCCCGACGGAAGAGAAGCCCACACGCACGAAGAGGAAGAGGGAAGTTGGCGCCCGCCCATCCGGACAGCCCCACCGTTCGGACGCACGAAGAGAGGAAGCATACAACACTGTTGCTTCTGCCCCATTACGCCCCCGCGCGTAATTCGGTAGAAACATCTGGCGCCGTCTGTGGGAAACTTACAAATTGCAAACCTCGTATAAACACCACTACAACCAAAGGTTCACATGCTCAACCCGGTGACTAACGATGGCAGCACGCCCAGCGGGGAGACGCCGCCAGACTCACACGGGCGGAATATATCGACGACTGGCGAGGACAACGAGGGACGCGTTGGCAGCTTAATCCAGGAGCTGCAAGAGGCGGCGCTCGAGAGAGCAGAGGAGCGCCAGATCCGCCAGAGGTTGGAGGATCGACTGGATACACTCATCATCCAGCGGACGGAGCAGCGAGGGGAGGCTCGAGAGACCAACGGCAAGCAGCACCCGTTCGGCGGGCCCGACGCGCGAGCAGACCGAGCACTCTCACCTGGGGAAGGATCAATGCCCCCGACGGGCGATGCCCTGATCCTCCGGAGGATGGAAGAGTTGGCGGAGGAAGTCTCGCGCCTGCGCAAGGACAAGCTGGCCGGTCAGGGCGGGACATTCGCCCCCCGGGTCAGCCCGTTCTCGGCACACATCCTGGAGCGGGGAAGGGACCCCCATGCGAAGATAACGAAGATCGCTCGGTTCGACGGGAGCGGGGATCCACGGGCGCACGTGGACGAGTTTCGGTCCACCACGGACGGGACTCGATACTCGGACCCAACCTTGTGTTTCCTATTCCAGGAAACGCTGGCGGAGGAGGCGCGCAGCTGGTTCTACGAAATCCCGCCAGGATCCATCCATTCGTTCCTTGAGCTGGCGGAGAGATTTCAGAAGCGGTATCGACTCCAGGGCAAGTACAACACCACAGGTATCCTCCTGAAGGTCCGCCAGGGGAAGGACGAGTGCCTGTCGAGCTACATCAACCGATGGAGGACGCTCGCAAGCACGTGCAGGGACCTTTACAAGCGAGTGGCCAAGGTGGCCCTGATGGACAATCTGCTAGCCACTCCGTTCGTAGAGAAACTTGTGAGGAAAGAGCATCTCGACTACGACGAGATCATGGACCTGATTGTGCAGAAGGCGTTGGTGGAGACGCGAGTGTACGGGTCAGGCTCCGAACCCAGTTCCAGCAGACCAGGGGCGACGGGCGTCCAGCCGTTGCAGCCGGCGGAGGACGAGAGGCCAACCGGGGGCTTCAAGAGGTACCGGGACACGCACAGACAGAATTTCCAGCGACCTCATTTCCGCGGTCATCAGAGCAACAACTACAACCAGGCGCAAGGGCAGGCGCAGCAGGGTCCCCACTTCCCGCCAGCACCACGCTATCGACCGGCGGGGCAGGTCTTCACGATCGATCGGCAGCCACTCGAGCAGCTTCTCCGCCTACATCGACACCGAATACCGCCACCAAACAACATGATGAGGGCAATGACTCCAACCGGTCGACTCCCGGACGTATGGTGTGAGTTCCACAAAGCCACCACCCACCATACCAACAGCTGCATCATGCTCAAGAAGGCTCTTGAAGATCTGAAGGACGAACGACCAACCCTTCCCAGGGCGGAGGGACAACAGCGCCAGACAGGCGCCAGCACCCGTGGGACATCAGCACGATATCCGGGGGTAAGCGCAAGAAGGGAACATCTTCGCCCGACCGTTCGAGCAGGGAGGTGCTGACGATCGGGGCGAGACGAGCACCCAAGACAGGGAGGAAAAAAACGCCAACCATCAGCTTCACAGCAAGAGACGAAGAGGAGAACCCGAAGGACAGCACCCTGCCGTTCGTAATCGACGCGGTCATCGACCGATTCCTCGTGAGAAGGGTGCTGGTTAACAACGGGGCGTCCGTCAACATAATCTATTTCGACGCATACACGGCGCTCGGACGGCCCACCAGCAAGATGACGCATGACCATGAGTGCATCGCCAGCTTCACGGGCGAGACATCGTATCCAATCGGGAGTGACAGCCTCCAGGTCGAGATTGGCGCACCCGACTCTTCGCACGCAGAGATCCAAACGGACTTCATCATCATGGACACCCCCTCCCCCTACAACGCCATACTTGGGAGGTCGGGGATCTGCAGGCTGAAATTGATCATCGCCGGGCATCTGCTCTTGGGAAAATTCCCAGCCGAGCGTGGAATCGGGCACGTTCGGGGATACAACCGCGAGGAAACCACAACGCCTCACGGGCAGGAGGTTCTCACCTTGGAACCCATGGATCGAGGGGCACGATCCACACACGAGCGACGGGAGGCTCTATCTTCACAACGGACGGCTGGAAGGGCAGACCAGCGCGCTGAGGCACGCCCAAACCCAACTGGGGGACTTGGGGCAATCCCACGGACGCAGGACATCCCGCCCGTGGAAGAAGACAACGCTCGGGGAAGTACTTCCATCTGAATCTTATCTTGATCTAAACATATCGTACTTATCGTTGCTCTTTTTATTGGTTTACACTTATGCGCCCGTTCGTCCTTGTCCCGTCCGTCTGTTTGGGGGACTGGGAATAGGCTACTTGCATAAATGTAACACTTAGTTGAAACCCATGGCGGGGAGCAGGCGCGCGTTCGCGCAAATTATTCAAAAGATGCCAAAACAAAAAACAAAAAACAAAAAGCAGATCAAGGCACACAGGCGGAAAGAAAGCAGTTTCATTCATACGAATCAGTTACAAAAAAAAAACTACACTACAGAAAAGAAAAACAATCACTATCCTACTCCGCCCATGTATCTACATCCAGCTTTTCACCACCCGATGACTCCACCTCAACGGTCTCCACCTGCTCACCATCATCCACCCGCACAATCACTGGCTCCGGCACCGCCTCGACAGGTTCATCGGCAAGCCCCACCGCCCGTTCGTAGGCGTTCACCTGACCGCCCAGCCACTCCTCAGGATCGGATGCATCGCATGCCTCCTGGGCGGCTGCTCCAGCACGAACGCGCTTCAACTCCGCGCGCAACCGCTCCACCTCGGCCAGGGCCCGGTCCCGATCCATCTTGGCCAGAGCCTCACAGGCGACAAGCTCATCCACCCGGAACTCCGCCGCTTCCGCACGCTTGACACACCGGGACGCCAGGGCATGGGCCTTGTCCTTGCTGGCCACCATCGAATCCATCGCCCTCTGGTGGCCACGCACCTCAACCCTGAGGCGTGCAAGTTCCGCAGCCTCTTGCGAGCGGATTCGGAAGATCTGCTGCAACATCCGGTCGCACCCGGCAAACACAGCATCCAGCCCTTCGGGCGCGACGTCCTCCCCAGACTCCTGCAGAGACTCCAGAGTAGCAGTACCACACGCCAGCATGCGGCGTAGCCCGCCCACGGAATCTCGGCCCAACCCAGGGGCAGGATCGGCGAAGGACTCCTCCGCCCGGGGACGCTTGTGCGCCCGTTCCTCACCTCCCTTCTGTTTGGGAGACTCTGGCGGCCCCCGGGGTGGGGATGTGGGATCTGGAGAGCATGCACGCTTGCCCCCCGCGCGTAGTGGAGAAGTCAAAGACGGCCGCACAACGAGCGCACGATCAGACGACTGCAGCGCAAGCACTACCGAATTATGCGCGGGGGCGTAATGGGGCAGAAGCAACAGTGTTGTATGCTTCCTCTCTTCGTGCGTCCGAACGGTGGGGCTGTCCGGATGGGCGGGCGCCAACTTCCCTCTTCCTCTTCATGCGTGCGGGCTTCTCTTCCGTCGGGCGCTTCCTCTTCGCGTGCGACTGTTAGAAGAATACAACAGTGAATAGACGGTCAGGGGTCGAGACGGGGTGGCCCACCTTCAACGCTCCGATGCCTAAGTCAGATGATGTATTGGATATAACAGTCAAGCGAACGTGCGATTGAACGAGTCTGCTAGTGCGTGAATTAGTCATCTTACCTGTAATAAATACCTGATATATATAGGTGGTTGAGTTTAGAACCTGGTGGTGTTCTTCGATGTGGGACAACCTGTACTCCTGGTGTGTGTTTTGTTTATTCGGGCGCACCCCCCATGGGCGCGTGCGTGCCCGGAGGGGGTGAGTTTGGTGAGTGAAGTTGGAGCCTCCTTGGTGGTCTTGCATGTGGTCGAGTAGGTGTTGCTAATCTGCTTAATTGGATAAATATGTTAATCGTACAGCTAATTATGCAATACTAACAAGTCCCCCAATTCCCCAAGTCAAAGAGCTCTTTCTTGACTGGGGAGTTGAAAAAGGGTGTGCGATTAACAGAGATACTTATCCGATTGAGCAGTGGTGTGATCCTATAACCCCCAAGTCCCCCAACTCTCCGGTCAAGAAAGGGATCGCATGACGGAGTGGGACCTGGGCGTCCGAGCGTGTACCTTTTCGTGCCGTGGTGTACTTGTTCGTGCCGTGGTGTACCTGTTTGTGCCGTGGTGCACATGTGGGGTGTTTCCTGGTGGTGTGTTGGTGTGTATATGGGCCCGGCCTCCCAACCAGACTTGCTATATTTTGGGAGCCGGGGCGGTTTACTTACCCTCCTAAGTAACCGTGCCACCCCATGATCTTCCCGCCTTAAATTCAACCCTAGCACGGTCTCCAACGGTTCAACACGTGTCACCCATGCCACACTCCCACGCTCCCACTCGCGTGACGTTTGCCCTCCTGACAATTATGACGACATCGACGATCAAATACCTGACCCACGCCAGCATTCAAGACAACGGCCACACAGGTCCCCAGAGTAACCAGGGGGAATGTCTCTTCAACAACATCCCTTCAGAACACCACCAATTCCAAGACAAGGCACACCGCACGCACGCCCAGCGAACAACCTGCCCACACACATCCATCCAACGCAGGCGCCACTACGGGCCACCGGGCGCCCACTGGTAAGAAATTACAGCACCGTTTACGCGGCAATAGGCATGGCGCGCTAAACTTGGAAACTGGCACGGGCGTGGGATTTCTCCCCCGTGCGCGCAGCGGTAAACGACCCACACATGTTTCAGCCCTGGCAGGGTGCAGGCGCTGAAGACACCGGAGACGGAACATGTCCCCCCGGTGCGCATAATAACACAGGTTGCCTATTACGAGAGACAAGGGATTCGTCCTCCCCTTGCAGACCCTAAAACCAACAGGCGCTGGGTGCGGGGTACGTCCTCCCCGTTCGCACAGACACAGACTGGCATAAAAGGCAGAGGCATGGGGTACGTCCCCTCTCTAAGCGTCCCAAGGTCGATGGGCGGCAGAGGCATGGGGTCCGTCCCCTCTCTTGCGCGCGCCAAGGTTGCCACGGGCGTGGGGTTCTTCCCCTCCGTGCGCCACCTCATTCCAACCAGAGGCATGGGGTACGCCCTCTCTCTGGATATTCCATGTTCGATGGGCGGCAACAAGCATGGGGTCCGTCCCCTCTCTTGCGCGCGCCAAGGATACCACGGGCGTGGGGTTCTTCCCCTCCGTGCGTTAAATCCTTCATAGCAGAGGCATGGGACACGTTCCCTCTCCTGACGATAATCGGTAGCCCGCAACAGGCATGGGGTCAGTCCCCTCTTTGCGTGTGCTATATTCGATAGGCCATCACGGGCGTGGGGTTCTTCCCCTCCGTATGCCGTTAAGTCCTAGTAGGGACGAAAGGTCCGTCCCCCCCTATAGGCAACGTGCACGACGCGGGTGGGGGGGTGCGCTCCTTGCTCGACGCTCGGATAACAAAAGTACAAGCCGAATTAGTGGGGCTAAGCTCGATGGGCGGCACGGGCGTGGGGTTCTTCCCCTCCGTGCGCGTAACGTTAACGATCAATTCTCCGACTCGGGTACCGGTAAGGGTGTGGGGTCCGTCCTCTCCTTCATGGACCCGAGACCGATGAGCGTAGACCAGGCGTGGGGTACGTCCTCCCTGGGCGCGAAATCTTCCCGGGTTAGGCGGCAGAGGCCTCTGCGCGCGCTAAGGCCGATGGGCGGCACGAGTACGTGATCGTGGGCGCCGCAACACTTGTAGTTCGCGGTCCTGATCTCCCCGTTGACGTTACAGCGTACGCGATGGCATCCCCAGTCGACGTGCGGCGTGCGCAGTTGGCTCAATCGCTGGCGTACGAACAAACATCGTTGCATACACCTGCACATCATACCATACATTCATGCATTCATATCACACACATTTTAGTCTGTATATCTGTATCCCTGTTACACCTATGTATGCGTTCCAAACCCACCCCACCCGGGCGCGCAGCTCCCAAAATATAGCAAGTCTGGTTGGGAGGCCGGGCCCATATACACACCACGGCACAAACAGGTACACCACGACACGAATAGGTACACCACGGCACGAATAGGTACACCACGGCACGAACAGGTACACGCTCGGACGCCCAGGTCCCACTTCGTCATGCAATCCCTTTCTTGACCAGAGAGTTGGGGGACTTGGGGGTTACAGGATCACACCACTGCTCAATCGGATAAGTATTCTTGTTAATCGCACACCCTTTTTTCAACTCCCCAGTCAAGAAAGAGCTCTTTGACTTGGGGAATTGGGGGACTTGTTAGTATTGCATAATTAGCTGTACGATTAACATATTTATCTAATTAAGCAGATTAGCAACACCTACTAGACCACATGCAAGACCACCAAGGAGGCTCCAACTTCACTCACCAAACTCACCCCCTCCGGACACGCACGCGCCCGTGGGGGGTGCGCCCGAATAAACAAAACACACACCAGGAGTACAGGTTGTCCCACATCGAAGAACACCACCAGGTTCCAAACTCAACCACCTATATATATCAGGTATTTATTACAGGTAAGACGACTAATTCACGCACTAGCAGACTCGTTCAATCGCACGTTCGCTTGACTGTTATATCCAATACATCATCTGACTTAGGCATCGGAGCGTTGAACCCTGACCGTCTATTCACTGTTGTATTCTTCTAACAGCCGCAGGCGAAGAGCAAGCGCCCGACGAAAGAGAAGCCCGCACGCAAGAAGAGGAAGAGGGAAGTTGGCGCCCGCCGATCCGGACAGCCCCACCGTTCGGACGCACGAAGAGAGGAAGCATACAACACTGTTGCTTCTGCCCCATTACGCCCCCGCGCGTAATTCGGTAGAAATAGTGCGTTTGTCTATAAGATGGAACCGATAGAAGTTTCGAGCGATATGTCACGTGAGCGGGTGTACGTACCGAGGGTGGGGTGGTTTAGTTGTAGTTCATGCACGAGCGGATCGGGCTCATCGTCTGATTCCGTGATGAGTGTAACGCCTCTTCGGTATGTTCCTAACGGTGAACCTCCTGTCGTGCAGTCAATGGAAGGATTGCGACAGCGAATACCTGTTGCGGATGCTATCGGACTGGCGGATGCCTCTGAGTCATCGGGCTCAGAGGAGGGGTCATCTTCCCCTAAGTCGTGGGGTGATGAGCACATTCAAGCGGATCAGCCCATGTCCCAACTTCCGGAGGGTGGGCGCGTTCATTGGGTGCTCCCCGATGGAGTGCCAGTGCAAGAGCCTGAGCGGGCGCCAAGCGTGAAGGAGATGGCGCGGTGGGCGTGCGATTACCACATCATTTCTTCCGTGAAGCTCAAGATTCCTGGGAAGGGGGAGACGTTCACGCGACCGCCGTCCGGCCACGTATGCTTGAGTGAGTTCCATCTGAAGGCTGGGATCAAGCTGCCTCTTCACCCCTTCTTTCAGTACATGCTGGCGCTGTTGAAGATCTCCCTCGGTCAGTGTGGGCCGACACTAACCCGTACGTTGGTCGCGTTCTTCAACGTCTTCCACCTGAGCGGGTTGGATCATCCGATACGGGCGGAGTTCCTCCACTTTTTCCGCCTCAAGTACTCCTCCCGCAAGCGAGACTCGGGTACCTTCACCGTGGAGCCACGCGTGAAGTGGTGGTTGATTGACCCGCCCAGCTCCTCGACCACCTGGCGTACGATCAATTGCCTGGTCGGAGGTGACTGGGAGTTTGGTTCCTTCTCTCCTGAGGTTGCAGCTAACGCGGAGCGTGTCCACCGAGTCCCCCAACGTTTCCGCTGGCTTAACACGCATGAGTATCCGTTGACGCCTGAGGAGGAGATTAGGATTGCACGTCTGAAGTTTGTTTTCTACCCGATGCCCGAGGCAAGGTACTTCTGGGTGGCGTGTCACTGGGACCTGATCGAGCGAACGCGCCTGGCTCGAGCACCTGGTCTGTCGGGCGATGATATCTGATGCATGTGTTATGTATGTTTGTTAGCAACTGTTTTGCTGACCTTATTCTTCGGTTTTGCAGCAAAAATGGACAAGTTCAAGGCGATCGATCGAGATGAGGAGCATGTCCGCTGCCTGAATATGCTGTTAGAGGGTGCGAATAGCGTGCGTCACGTGGTTGTTGATGAGGGGGGTGGGATGGCTGTGGGAGATGAAGTTCAGCCGACGATCCGGGCGCCAGATGTCGCTTCGCACGCCTCTCTAATTCGTCAGGGGTCGGGCGTTGAGGCTGCTGCCTCTTCGATTTCCAGGCGGGGTGCGCCTCTTCCTCCTCCTCCTCATCCGTCCGGTCGGGGTCAGAGTCGAGCCGAGCTGGATCGTCTCTCCTGGGAGAAAGAGCAAAGGCAGGTGGAGTGCGATCAGCAGCGCGTGGAGCAGATGGATCGGTGCGAGGCCTCCCAAAATTCTGGATCGCGTCGGTCCTCGCAAAGTGGTGCAGATCTTCCTGCCGGCGCTCCGAGTGGTGATGTTGAGCGTCCACAGAAGCGCTCCCGGACGAATGCTTCTGCTTCGGTGGTGCCGGATGCGGGTGAGCCGGTGCGCCCTATTGTTGATGCTCTCCGCCGGGCCCTGGTTGATGGCGCCGCGTCGTTGGGGCCTCTGCTTCAGCCGCTGGATAGTGCCGCCCTGATGGTCTGGATCGGGCCTTCGTTGTGAGCGCTAGGCTACAGCACCAACTATTTCGTCTTCGCTCCCGCGAGAATCTGGAGGAGCTGACGCGCCTGAGGGCCGAAGTCTCGAGTGGCGCCAAGACACGTGAGAGGCTCGTGTCGAGTCTGAACAAGGCGAACGACCTGGTCCACCGCTACACTGCTCGTGCGGAGGAGGCAATTGTGCGGGCCGCCGAGGCCGCTGAGCGGGAGGCCATGCTGAAGGCTGAGCGTGACAGCACGTTGGCCGAGGTGGAGCGCCTGCGTTCTGAGATGGAGCGTGTGCGTGCTGAGGCAGCCAATCGTGTGGCGGAGACGGAGTCCCGTATGATGGAGGTTGATCTTGCTGCCTGTGTGGAGGCCGTTGCCGCGTTCAAGGGCTCGGAAGAGCTCTATGAACTGGTGAAGGCTGATGTGGATGGGCAGGTGACTGCCTTCCGTGTGGCGGTGACTCCCTTCATCAGGGTGGACAAGTACCAGGCGTTCGTTCAGGCGGAGACGGCAAAGCTTGCGCGCGCCAAGGTTGCTGGGGGCGATGAAGGGGTTGAGCCTTCCGGGGTGGCGGCTGAGGTGGAAGTTTTGCAGCCTGTGCTGGAGCAAGTGGATCCATTAGAGCGGGCGGAGTCCGAGAAGGTGGAGGTGGAGGAGTTAGATGTAGAGACATTGCCTTTTTTTTTGTAATAGTGTAGGTTTTGTAATTCGGCCTTGTGCCCTTTTGGAGTAATAGATGAAGTACTTTTTTTTCCGTACGTGTGTGCCCTTTGCTTTGTTTTTTTTTTGGCATCTTTTGAATTGTTTGTATGTGCGTACGTTCGCCTTTATTCTTTTGATATGGAATTTTGCTAAGTGTTACATTGACGCGAACGGTCTCTCCCCAGTCCCCCAAGTATCGGGCGGGCGGGTCAACAGAATACATAAATACATAAGGCTTAATGAAAGTACTTCCTCAAGTGTTGGATGTTCCACGGGTATCGCAGTCGTTGACCCTGCATGTCCCTAAGGTAGAAAGTGCTGGCGCTTATCACCTTGTCCACGACATACGGACCTTCCCACGACGGACGGAGTGTCTTGACTTTCTGTTGTATCGCCCTCATGACCCAGTCCCCCTGTTGGATTGGTCGAGCCTGAATGCGCTGGTTGTATAGTCGGGTGATTCTCTGTTTGTTCACGGAGTTGTGGAGATGGTCTGCGTCCCTCCGTTCTTCGAGTAGATCGTTATTGAGCCGTAGTCCTTCCTCGTTCATGTTTGGATCATACCCCTCAATCTGTGGGCTCTGGTGGGTGATTTCCAAGGGTAGTACTGCTTCGGTTCCGAATGTCAGACTGAACGGGGTTTCGCCCGTGGCTGAGCTGGCGGTCGTTCAGATGGACCATAGGATCTCCGGGATGACCTCGGGCCAACGCCCGTATCCCGCATCCTCGGGTTTGATGTCTTCAATCTTCTTCTTGATGCCTGCCTTGATGATTTTGTTTGCTGCCTCTACTTGTCCGTTTGTCTGAGGGTGCGCTGGTGATGTGAACACGAGATCCGTTCCTTGTCGCTTGTAGAAGGTTGTGAGCCGAGGGTTGTTGAATTGTGGCCCGTTGTCCGTGATGATGCTGATCGGGGTCCCGTAGCGACAGAAGAGGAAGCGCCAGAGGAAGTGTTCGACCTTTTCTGTCGTGATCTTTGCCATTGGTTGGGCTTCAATGAACTTGGTGTGGTAGTCGATGATGACGATCAGGTACCTGTACTGCCCCTTGGATTTCGAGAGTTCCCCGATGAGGTCCAGTCCCCACTGTGCGAATGGGACGAGTGATAGGAGGATCGAGAGCTGGACGGCGGGCGTGTGGTGGTGGTGTGCGTGCAGCTGAAACTGGTGGCACTTGCTCGTCAGTGCTGTGGCGTCCGCATGGATGGTGGGCCACTAGAATCCGCACCGGAGGGCCTTGTGTGCGATCGATCTGGTGCCCGCATGGTGGCTGCACGTGCCTGAGTGGATTTCTCGCAAGATTGTGTTGCCCTTCGTCGGGGTGACGCACTTGAGGCTCGCCCAAGTCTTCCCTTGTCGATATAGTGCTCCATCTCGTATGCTGAAGTTTGTCGCCCGCGCGATGATGGTTCTGGCCTCTCACCTGTCCTCTGGTAACTCTCCTCTTACTTTGTACACGATGGGTACGTCCATGTAGCTGCGCTCGTGTGGTTCGATCGCCAGGATCTGCTCTGCTTCTAAGATGCTCGGTCGTTGCAGCACTTCGACGATCCGCTGCCCTGGTCCTGTGTGCACGGGGGCCGTGGCCAATTGGGTGAGCCTGTCTGCCTTCGCATTGAGCCCCCGGTGTATGTGGTTGATGTTGACATAACTGAACCTGCTGATCAACGCCTTCACGTGCTTTAGATAGGCGATCATGGACTCCCCCTTCGCTTGGAATTCTCCTTCGATTTGACTGACCACCAACTGTGAGTCACTGAATACGTTGAGGTTGGGCGCCTCCGAGTTCTTGGCGAGCTGTAGGCCTGCGATGAGTGCTTCATACTCTGCCTCGTTGTTGGTCGTTTTGAATTCAAACTTGAGGGCGTACTCCGCGTTTACCCCTCCTGGCCCGGTTAGGATGATCCCGGCGCCACTTGCCTTCTTCGTACATGATCCGTCGACGTAGAGGTTCCACTCCAATAGTGGTCTGGCCTGGGTTTCTCGTTTGTCTGATGCCTCTACCGTCGGGTTGTCGGATGTGTCGATCGACTTCGCCTCTGCTTCCGTGTACTCGGCGATGAAATCCGCTACTGCCTGCCCTTTGATTGCTGTTTGAGGCTTGCACTGGAGGTCGAACTCGCTAAGCTCGATCGCCCACTTCGCCAGGCGGCCACTGTGATCGGGCGATTGGAGGATCTGGCGCATGGACGTGTTCGTGAGGATGTGGATGCTGTGCGCCTGAAAGTATGACCTCAGCCGTTGGGCGGCAGTGATGAGTGCGAGCGCCATCTTCTCGATCATCGGATATCGGATCTCGGCGCCCGTCAAGCCCTTTCCTGAGAAGAAAATAGGCAGTTCCGTGCAATCCTCCCAGCGGACGAGGACTAAACTGACGGCTGTGAGGGAGGCAGCCAAGTAGATGTATAGTACCTCCTCTCGGACGGGCCTGGATAGGAGTGGGATGGATGCCAGGTGCTCTTTGATTTAAAGAAAAGATGCCTCACATTCGGGCGTCCACACGACCTCCCGCTTGTTCGTTGTTCGAAGGGCTTTGAAGAACATGGCACACTTGTCTGAGTATCGAGATATGAACCTGTTTAGTGATGCGAGCTTGCCCGTGAGGTTCTGCAGGTTTGCCTTCTTGGCGGGCGGCTTCATGTCGATTATCGCCCTCACCTTGGCGAGCGAAGCCTCGATTCCCCGCTGGCTGACGATGTATCCTAGGAATTTGCTATTGGTGACCCCGAACGTGCATTTGGCTGGGTTAGCCTCATGTCGTTCCCGATGAAGACGTCGAGCGCAATTCCCAAGTTCTGGACATGGTCGACCGCTTGAACGCTCTTCACCAGTATGTCGTCCACGTACACGTCTATGATGTTGCCAATCCGGCCATGAAACATCGCGTTCATGAGCCTCTGGTATGTGGAGCCTGCGTTTTTCAGCCCGAATGACATGACGACGTAGCAGTACAAGCCTTTGTCCGTGACAAAGCACGTCTCTTCCTGGTCTTCGGGGTCCATGAAGATCTGGTTGTATCCTGAGTATGCGTCCATCATAGACAGGAGCTCGTGCCCGGCTGTCGCGTCTACCAACTAGTCGATCCTTGGTAGAGGGAAGTTGTCCTTTGGGCACGCCTTGTTAAGGTCGCTGTAATCGATGCACATCCTCCACTTTTTGTTGTTATTGCGTTGGAGATCCATCTCGGGTAGTCCACCTTGCGGATAAACCTGATGCTCAGTAGTCGGTCCACTTCCTCATGCATTTCCTCGTAGTGTTCCGCCTTGTACGCCCGTCGCTTCTGCTTCACTGCCCGTGCGCCGACGTTGACGCTCAGCTTGTGGGATATGATGCTCGTGCTGATCCCGGGCATGTCCTTGTACGACCATGCGAACACTTCGTGTTTCTCTTTTAGTAGCGCGACTAGTCGTTCGGCTATTGCGGGCGCCAGTGACGCGCCAATCTGAACTGTCCTATCCTGGTGCTCGGAGGATAGCTGAATCGTCCTCAGCTCTTCGCGCTCGGGGACGGGGGATACTGCCATCAGCCCGTCTCACGGGTCATCCGGTACCTCCGCTTCTGGTGTTGTTCCTTCCATGGCTAGGACCTCTTGCCTATTCCGGGGCTTCGTTGCTTCTTCGTAGTTATACCCTCGGACGTGCCCGACCCCGCGCTCCGTCGGGAACCGTCCCAACAGCATATGTCTCGCAATGATCAGTTTTAGCCTACTGATCCCTGGCCTCCCAAGTATGGCGTTGTATGGGGAAGGCGTATCCATGATGATGAAGTCCGTTCGGACCTCGCTGTGCGGGGAGTCGGGGCGCCGATTCCAACCCGAATGTTGTCGCTTCCGATCGGGTTAGATGTTTCACCCGTGAAGCTGGCGACGCACTCGTGATCCTGCGTCATTTTGTGTGAGAGTCTGCCTAGCATCGTATACGCGTCCAGATAGATCACGTTTACGGACACTCCGTTGTCCACTAGCACCCACTTCACGAGGAATCGGTCTATGATCGTGTCGATCACAAATGGCAGGGTGCTATCCTTCGGGCTTCTCTCTTCGTCCTCCACCGTGAAGCTGATAGTTGGCGGCTCCCTTCTTCCTGCCTTGCTCGTCCTTCCCGTTCCGATTGTCAGCACCTCCCTGTTCGGGCAATCGGGTGACGTGGCCCCTTCCTTGCGCTTCCCCTCGGATATCGTGCTGATAGTCCCCCGAGTCTCGACGTTCGTCTCGCGTGATCGCTCCTCCGCCCTAGGAGGGGTGTTCCGTCCATCCATTTGCATGTCCCTGAGGACCTTCTTTAACATGACGCAGTCTTTGGTGTGGTGGATGGCGGTGTGGTGGTACTCGCACCAGATGTCTGGGGTTCGGCCGGGCGGGATCCTCTCCTTTGACATGTTGTTCGGTGGCTGAATCTGGCGTCGGTATTTGCGGAGTAGCTGCTCGTTTGATTGTCGGTTGATCGCACAGACCTCCTGTTCGGCCGGACGGTGTCGTGGCGCTTGTGGGAGGCGGGTTCCTTGTGGCGCTAGTCCCCTCGCCTGGTGGTGTCGGACGCTCTGATAATTGCGGGAGGACGGCCCTTGGTGACTTTGTCCATGCGCGTCCCGGTTTCGCTTATAGCCTCCGCCCGGTTCTTCTCTGTCGTCCGTGGATTGTCGTGGTTGAGTGCTTACGTCCTCCGGCCTGTTGGTGCTAGACTCGGAGGCAGACCCGTACACCCGCGTCTCCACTAACGCCTTCTGTACGATCAGGTCCATGATCTCGTCGTAGTCGAGATGCTTTTTCCTTACTAGTTTCTCTACGAACGGCGTTGCAAGCATGTTGTCCATCAGGGCTATCTTGGCCACCCGTTTGTCGAGATCCCTGCATGTACTCGCCAGCGCCCTCCACCGGTTGATATAGCTGGACAGGCTCTCGTCCATCCTCTGGCGGATTTTGAGGAGGATGCCCGTGGTGTTGTACTTCCCCTGGAGCCTGTAGCGCCGCTGGAAGCTCTCCGCCAATTCAAGGAACGAATGGATGGAGCCCGGTGGAATCTCGTAGAACCAACTTCTTGCCTCTTCGGTTAGCATCTCCTGGAACAGAAAACACAAGGTCGAGTCCGAATACCTGGTTTCGTCCGTGGCGGACCGAAACTCGTCAATGTGCGTGCGGGGATCCCCACTTCCGTCGAATCGGGTGATCTTTGCTGTCTTCGCGTTGAGGTCCCTTCCTCTCTCCAGTATGTGTGTCGAGAATGGGCTGACCCGGGGGGTGAACATCCCACCTTGCCCGGCGAGTTTGTCTTTCCGCAGGCGCGATACTTCCTCCGCTAGCTCCTCCATCCTTCGAAGGATCAGCATGTTGTCCGTCGGGGCCGCGGATCCGTGCGCTAGTTCCTCCAAGGGTGTGGGAGTTCGGGTCGCCCGGGTGTCGGCCTCTTCGAAAGCGCGCTGAAGGTTCTCGGCGCCGGTGTCGTGTCGAACGGGGCTTCGTTCGTGTCGTGCTTGTTGTTGGCTGATGAGAGCGTCCAGCCGTTCCTCCAACCTCTGTCAGATCTGGCGCTCGCGGTCCCTCTCGAATGATGCCTCTCGCAGTTCTTGGAGCAGGCGGTCGGTGTGCTCCTCGCCGCTCATTCCGGGGCTGCTGTTCGTCCCCAGTTCGATCGTCTGTTGTGCCCGTGCGCTCAAGGGTGTCTCCTCGATGGTCATGCCGCCAACGTCAGTCCCCTGGGTATTCATGTGGGCTTTTGATCAGTGGTGTTTATACGAGGTTTGCAATTTGTAAGTTTCCCACAAACGGCGCCAACTGTTTCTACCGGATTACGCGGGGCGTAATCTAGCAGAAGCAAGTACGAGCTCCTCTTCCTCGTCCGAACGCTCGGACTGTTCGGGCGATCGGATGCCTTCTCCTTCTCTTCGGGTGATCTGGTATGCGTGTTCGGATATTCGGGTTCGGCTGTTAGAAGAATACAACAACAAACGGGCGGTCAGATGGTTGAGACAGGGTCATCCTGCCTTCAACGCTCCGATGCCTAAGTTAGATGATGTATTGGATATAACAGTCGAGCGAACGTACAAGAGAGTAGGTTCGGGTGTATTTAAGATTGGAATCAATATATATATATATATATATATCCCTCTTACCTGTAATAAATGTCTTACCTATATAGGTGGTTGAGATTGTTGCTTGCTTGTGGTCTTCGATGTGGGATGAGGAGGTTTTGTTGTCATGTGGGGCGAACATTCGGGTGTGCGCCTGTCGGGCGCGTGCGCGCTCGGATGGGCTCGGTCTTGCGGGTGAAGTTGTAGCCTTGCAGGTGGTCTTTCGGATGGTCGGGTAGGTGTCGATCCAGCTGCTTAAGAGGGTAAGTATATGTTTAATCCTATTAACGGACCTATACTAACATATCCAATTCGGAATTGAATGAAAATATTATTCTACCTTAAACACTTTCACAGATATTATTTCTACTATGTCATCTTCTGTTCTTACAATAGCGAAACTTTACTCTACAGAAAAGCAGAATCTTGATTCAAATGAAAAGTACTTGAACGAAGCTGTAGCACTTGGAAAACTAATTTTGCCATCGACAATCAATGAAGTAATGGGAACTCCCACAGTTTCTAACAACATCCCTTTGAAGGTTCGTGCTAACAATCCTTTCAAGAAAAAGAAACATGACAGTAATCCGGATCAAGTAAACAGCAATACTAGGCAACTTTCAGTTGATGAGGTAGAGATGTTTGATACTACGATAGTTCTCAGCAATAGCACTCCCAGAAAAGAAGGTGTTATTCACTTAGATGATGACATAGAGAGTGAAGGCAATAAGGAACAGGTTTCGGAGGTGACAAGTACCCATATAGCAGCATCTTCAGACATACCGATTGCGACTTCAGGATCACAGGAAAGTGTAAACTCCTCTAAGCTTCCCAAGGGAAAAAGGAAGTTGAAAAATGATAAGTTGAAAAGAAACAGCTGTTCAGATACTAAAAATGGCAGTATCTTGAATTTCTTTTCACCTGTATGATTTAATTTTTCAAATAAATGACATTCGAATTCTTTGATTATCTTTCCAATTACTTACACTACTTTGATTAAGAACTGTTCTTCATTTGAAAAATGTCGTTTCGTGTTGTCCTGGTTGAAATCTAATGTAAACTGTTCAACAAAGAACTATGAAAACACTAAGAGCAGTAGAATCATACATACTGCTTACTGCGAAGTAAAAATTGTCGTGCTCCTTATAAACTAGGCAATATCATAATATCATATATAAATATATATTCCTTGTGACAATCATATTCTTCTGGTATATAAATTAGTTGAATGAATACATGGGATTCAATTTAATTCATTTCCCCAACTACATTGTCAGATAAATTATTGCGTCATATTTTATAATGGGTACTGATCTTTTAACTGCGATATATTTTAGCAAGCAATCTCAAAGCTATTAGCAATTTAGCATAACCTGTTCCTCTGCTTATTAGCAAGATCACAAAATATATAATGTTTTGCTACTGTTATGAGACAAATCTTTAGCATCATTGATGCTGCCACAAAGAGTACTGGTCCAAAAATCACAAGCCTTTGCGTAATGTATCATCTTAGGTTTTTCGAAATGCTAGGAGCCTTAGGATTCTCAGAATTGATCAATAGATCTGGAATCGCGGTCATACAGCAGAATAAGACTCAGTATGTCTATACAACGACAACTGGAAGAAGACAATTTACATAGCAGTGCATGCCAATACAAAACAGTTCAAAAGGTAACAAAAGGAGTCTCGCCCTAGTGGTGGTAAGTTGTAAGACCATTTAATATCATATGTTGGATCGATGCATATCTAACGGTAGTTGATTAAAATTGACCACGAACTCACTGGTCACCAGAGCAGGACTCGATTCGTACTACCACCACTATGTTAAAATTGTGATTAACAAATCAAATATTTAATTTTTATTTACGTATGTAATAAAATCTATATATATTAGTTTGGTTTATAATTACTTGATTATATATTTTTGTATTTAACTTGTGATTAACATATCAAACATAAATATTGTTGTACGTATGGTTTGAAGTTGTTCATATAGATACGAGAACAATGTGAGAGTTGAAATGATCAGATATTTGTATGATATAATTTTATATATTTATGGTTTTTTTCGTCATTAATGGACATCATTTTCAATTCTCGTCTCATGTATCAAATTCTTCAAATTCTCAAATCCGACCTTGACTGGAAAAGAAATTTTTTTTTTTTATGTTCTTACACATATTGCATTACTATTGTTGTATTCTAATGATAGTGTTTTTGATGGTCACAACAAATAATGGTGAGGCAAGCTGATGGTACGCTTAGGCCTTACTTGAATATTAGAACACATGTGATATTGGAACTTGAATTGACTTGTATCCTTTATTGTTGTATGGAGCTCGCTTTTGTTACTAGTTCTACTCTACTAGTCACTCACTTTTTGTAGTCTATTTTCTTTCTTCCTTTTGTCCAGTTTTAACTTCTTTTTTATTTGTCTATAACTAGTTTCTTTTCAATATTTTCCTCTCTTCTTTCACTTTTTCCGTCTATTTTATTAATTTATTCCTTATGTCCAATTTTTAACTTATTTTTTTATTTATCTATACCTAGTTTCTTTTCTGTATTTTCCAATTTGATCAATAATCTTCAATTTTTCTTGTATATATATATATGCACATTATGTTTTTAAAGTTTATTTGTATTTTTCTTCATTTAAGAAACTATCTCGTTTAAAAAAATATCTCGTTTCCCCCTCCCCCTCCTCAAGTTAAATCCTGGCTCCGCCACTCTAGTCAGTGAAAATAATTTATTGCTCTAGTTCTTGATTTTTAAACTAGAAAAAATAATTTGACTCGGTCTTCATGGCTGCTCTCTACTGATCCATATGTACAACTAGGTAGGCCCGCGCCGGAGGCGCGTGAAAGGACCCGACCCCGATTTAGTTTCTTAAACTAGAATCAGACTCCTTCTGAAAACATGAACTTTCAAAAATCATAAAATTTTTGGCAGAATTACTCTATATCGCGTAGTTACCATTAACCTGCAGCGGAAAGTACACTTCATTCTATGCCACAAAAGCCAAACCGTGGGCACCAATCCCATCCGGATTTCTCAAAAACATAACATGACGTAAAGCAATAAACAAAACTGTAGCTTTACAGAAGTCTAGGAAAATCATGTGAAAATATAAACATAATAGTATTCAGAGCGACCTCTATATACATATATACACAACAGTAGGTCAAACTAGAAACCTACTGAGAAAGGAAAAGTGGCTCGAACACTAAGCCTCCAACCTCGACGTGCGACACTTGAATCCAAACTGCAAATTGGGCATTGAAAACAAAGAGCGCAAGGAAAGACATATAAACCGTTAGAGTGAGTGGACGAAAATAAATGTCTTTCGCCGAATAAATATATATGTTTATAAAACATATGCGAGTCTAATTGCATAAAAATCATATAGTATACGAGGGAGACTCTAAATCCTCACGTGTACAGAGCATGCATCGGAAATTCCGCAAGGTCACTCATGGACACATCCACGCTAGTACAGTCTGAATCACGGGATCCCTGATCCTCACGTGATTCCAGCCAGAAAGGGCCTCAGATCAGGGTATCTGCTCCCCCCCCCCCCCCCCCCCCCCCGGTAAAGACCTCGGGTCAGGGTAACAGTCCCCCCCGGTAAACATCCTCGGGGATCAGCCGAGATGCTAAGTGTATCGATACAAATACTACTGAGACTGTACTCTATGTAAACCAAATCATAAAAGTTTTCATGCAAATGCATAAAGCATAATGTAAAAGCATACTCGTAATGCATAATTATAAAGCATATTCGTAAATGCATAATCATAAAACACATGCTTGTATAATTCATAATCATAACTGTATGCTCATGTTCGTAAAACGTATATAAAAGACTCGCAACCAACAGTAAAAAGAAATGTCCACTCACAGACAAACACAACACTAAACGCGTTATTCCTGTGGTCCGGCGGAAAATCTCTCGCCATAAACACGACCACGAACCTCCTGAATAAAAAAAAATTTCCGATTAATACCACAATTCAATATACTGAACCATGTGGCGAGAACCAAGCATTCCAGAAAAATACAAACACATAACTCGACGGGAATAACCGAAATCACAATAAACACATTATAAAACCTCGCCACAAATTTTGATGCTCAATTCAAACTATAAACCTCACCACTGCGATCAATACGCGATTTCGAGCAAAACGACATCAAACTTATCGAAAACCACCTCGGTCGGAAAACCGCGGCACACGGCGGAGCGTGGGACCGCCGCCGCTGCCACCGGCCGCCAGAAAACTTATCGACCCAGAAAACTGCAACCAATACATGGAATTGAAGATCTCGTCATTTCCAACAACTTTGTAGTTCAATGCTAAGCCCAATTTTGACCGGAAAACACCCAAAACTCACCTTGAAGTCAAAAACCCTCGCCGGAATTTTTCACCTCTGATCTGCCACCACCGGCCACGGCAAGGTGCAATACCACTTCTAAAAGCTTCCTCTCATCAAGGGCAACAAAACCCCTAACAAGTCGACCCCCATCCCCGCCGTCTCCGCCACCTCCGTCACCGACGAAATTCGTCGGAATTCTCCAAACTTTAACAAGCCATAACTTCTTCATTGGTGTTACAGTTTGTTTTTAGCTTTTGGTTAGGTCAAATAAGTTTCTCCTCTTTTGAGCTAAAGTTGGGTCATATTCGGGTAGTGCCATTATTGTGGCATCATTCTTGGGGATAAATGGTCAACTTAATTTCATTGTTCTCTTATTCTCAATGCAATGGGGAGACATCCCTGCATGTGTACTGACAATATTGGTGCACGATGCGGAAGGGGTATGTTCTCTTCTCGAGGTTGGAAATAGGAGGGCATCAATACTCTTGGGGGAGGTTAATTTTTTGTAGTCCGATTATGAGAGTGATTAATTTGATTAAAAGTTAGATCCATTCGACATCATTGACTGTCTATTTTATACGGGTGTCTATTTTATAAGGATGTACATAATTCTCTTACGGTCCAACCTGTGGACAAAAAAATATTTACAACTTGTCACATGGTATTCTATTATTGAATGAAAATCTCATCCGTGAAAAAACTTTGCCTAATAAACAAAAACAAATAGGATTTATTATGTATCGCAATTTCATCACTATATCGAAGGCTTTTTTGTAAATATATTGATAAGATAGCTTGGTACCCAAACGGTATCAATGGGCACATGAAAGGTATTTCAACAAAGACGGTACACCCTGACAGATGAAGAAAGTGCTTTCAAAGCCCCAAGCCTCATCTCCCACTTGATTGGCTTCACTCTGCTTCTGCTCGACCATAGGTAGTTTACTTGCTTAGTGTGAAGTTGCGAAGAAAAAGAGATTTTAGGCATTGGAGTATTTTTCTTTTTCTCTTTTCCTTTGTCCTTGGGGAAGCGAGAATGTCAACTTGAGTAACGCAAACATTGGTGAGAATCCAATGCCCCAAAAAACCAAGGGTTCCTCTGCAAGGTTCGTCCACGGAGGGTGCTGACCAAGAGACAAGACTCACCAGACTCCATTGCTCCTAAGGCTTCTAGAGAGTTTGACTAATTGCATACTTCTTCAGTCCACCAACCCAATCTCGACATAAAATGAAAAGTGCAAGCAACAACATCAACAGCCTAATACGGAGAAAGCTATTTTTTTTCTTAATCAGGTCGAATAATTGGCACAACGTTTTTAAGCATGTGGTTGTTATTATTTCTCGTGGGTATCTTTCTTGCACGATAAGTCAGAATAAGCTTTCAACCTAAGGAAAGATGCATTGATGATGTTCTTTCTTGTTCAGTCACAATAAATGAAGTTCTCATTCCAGTAAGGAGGAGAGAAGAATGGTTAAGTCAATTCAAGAGAGTACTTTTATCTCAAATGAGAAAGCGACGGGACATGAAAGCAGAATCACGACTTCTTAGCCTCATTGGATGCCGCAACCCATGCTTTAATCTGGTCAAGGCTGGATGGTCAGTCACTCATGAATTCCTTCTTGAATCACTACTGAAATATTGCTTATAGAAAGAGCAGCTTGAAGCAAGTGGCAATGCTAGAAGGGTAATCCGTAAGATGCGTTTTACAGCCTGGAGATCCACGGTGGTGAGAGCGCGCATGAACTGACAAACTTGATTGATTGCAGAGCAAATGTCAAGTCTGGTGAGAGTGAGGTACTAAAGGGCGCCAACAATACTACGAGATTCTGTTGCATCAGAGAAAGGAGCACCATCGTATGATTAAGCTGAGAATCTCTTCTTCTAGTGGTCTGCTGATTTGAAGAAGATGCTGAAAGAGAGTTTATGGGCCACGGGTGTGGGATTTATCACTCTATTCAATGGTCACTTCTGCTATTTTGACAAAAGCATGTACTATATTTACAGATTACATTATACATTAGGTGATTTCATTTGGGATTGCAGTCGGGGTAGGTCTACATGAAGGTTCCCATGTGACATACAACTTCCCTAAGCCACTACACTTGACCAATGATCAATACGACAAGATGTTTTTCGACCAAGCGACTACTGGTGGTTCGGGAAGGGCACCGAAGGCTGGACCGGGGTGGTTATGGTGGCGTTAATGCTCGTGGCATACACATTGGCTCAACCTTGGTTCCGCCGTGATGGACTAAGAAACTTCCCTAAAACCCTAGAGAAACATACCGAGTTCAATGCCTTCTGGTACTCCCACCACAGAAGAAGAGCTCGTTTACCCTAAACGAATCAATCTCCTACGTTGGCTATATTTGTGGCATCGATTGTACAAGTTCGTGAAGAATGCTGGACGAGAAACTCTGCCTTACGTAAAGTTGCCAGAGTACGCTTAACCTCTCGATTTGAAATCACTGTGATATCTTATGGACCTAACATAGGTCACATCCCTCACGACATAAGATTGAAAGATCTAAACCTTCCTCTTCGGAGTGGAAACGAACATGGCCAAAACATATTCTATTATTGAATGAAAGTCTCGTTTCTTATATAGATTTGAAGGATAAAAAAGAATAATATTCAACATAAATTTGAAGGATAAAAAAAGAATAATATTCAACGGCGACAATCCAATGAAAATCTCATAGTATTTTATTATTAAATGAAAGTTTCGTTTATAAATATAAATTTAAGGAATAAAAAAAAAATTATTCAACAACTGCAATGGAAGTAATTAACATCATTTCACTATAATATTTCACTATAATCATTATGTCTTTAGATCACCATATAAATTAACATAATCTCACTATCATTTTTATATCTTTACATCACGACCATTAAAATTTGCTCTATCACATTTTATCCATTAAATTCATTCATCAGAACATCAAACTTTGTATATCTCTACTATAATAAAGGGAAGCCCCCACTTGGTGTCATCAGACATACCAAATTATAGAAACCCTCAAATATCTCCATGAGAAAATTAAAGCAGCCTGTAAGAAAAAAAAAATATATAGATGTAGGGCATTGTTGTAAATGCACCAGAAAAGAAAAACATGCAAAAAAGAGAAAAAAAAAAGACGATAAGAAAGCAAACAAGCCGAGCGGGAGAAGAAAAAAACCAAACAACAATTTGGCATATGAACCAAGAAAAACTGTCATAGTAGTGGATAGAGCAGTAGTAGTTGATCAATTTTGAGTACACACGTGTGTACACACAGATACTGAAATATACATGAACAGAATCATGGATTTATACAGTACAAAGAAACAAACCAAATTAATGGATTACCGAAATTGCTGAAGCCACCCCCACATAGACCACAACCAAACAATCCACCCGAACCTAATTTCCAAGTACCTCCGCAACAGATATTTCCCCAGATCCAACACACGTTGCGTCCCATACTTATTTTCCGGCGACGCATACTTCAGCAACCATGACACCGCCCATATCACACCGACGACCGACGTTACAAAACCAGTTGCCTCTAGGAGTACAAATATCCCGGCCGGAATAAGAATAGGACTAAACAACACTAGCAAAGGAGTAGCCACAATCAGAGCTATGAAAGTCCCGGCCAAACTAATCCCGGACAACAAAACCAGCACCGTACAAATTGCGCCTCCGCTTAACAACTTGACATAATGTTTCGTAGTAGTAGTGTCACTGCTACCTTCTTCCGATTTCTGATAAGACTCCATCGCCGCCATGATCAACGGCTCTGATCAAGTCATCAAACTTCAAACTTCAAACTTCAACCGCCGTGGTTATTGAAAGTGGAGAACGAAAATTGAGCTAAGATTCAACAAGAAATATGCATGGGGCGGTAGTGACGGTGAGCTCGAGCTTCCTAGTTATTAAACACATCACTAGCTAGAGAAGAAGAAATGAGTGGCAGCATATGAATACGCCACGTGTCAGCGTTTTGGACATATTGTCACGTTCTTCCAGCTTTGACCACGGAGACACGCTCCTTTACGGTCGCAATCACCTGCTTCATGGATTAAACCTGAGAGATATTCGAGACCGTCGATCTTGCGGCCCAACAAGCATCGGCCTACACACGAGAACATGTGATGAGAGCCCTCCCCAAATTTTGAAAATTGGTATTTAAAAAAGGAGCAAACTCATTTGGATACCAAGGTCTAAATTCTTCTATTTTTTCTAATTTTTTATTAGTAATTTTAAATTTGATATATCTCATTCTATAGATTATTGGTTGAAGATAAAGTCTGCAAAAAATAAATCAAAATTGAGATAATTTGAGTATTCGATCTTATAAAACAAATGAACGGTTGATATTATAATGCTGAAATATATTATAATTGTTCATTTATTTAACAAGATCGGATACTCAAATAATCTCTATTTTGATTTATTTTTTGTAGAATTTATCTTCCTCCAATAACTTATAGAATATGTGGTCTCAAATTTTAAATCAGGAATTAAAAAAAATAGGAGAAATGAAAATAATTTATAACCCAATTAATTTCCTTCTAGAAAGCGGCGACAGAAGCAGGTGGCGAGATCTGGGAATTCGACCGTTGCGAACTGGCTGGCTTATTCAATCCTCTCCTCCCTCTTTAGAAAGCTTCATCTAAATTTTTCAAAATCTCTCAATTTCTCTCTGCCTCATTCTCTCTCTCTCTCTCTCTGGTCTCTTTCTCTCTCTAATGGCGATTGCAACGGAGAATCAAACCCAAGAGAAGGTGAGAATCGAATCAACCACTCCAGATTTCAATTTTTGAAACCCCCAATTTTACCGAACCCTAGGGTTTTCCTTTTGTCTCCGGTCATCTGATTTCGAGGAGGAAAATATGGATTTCTTTTCAGTTCTTTTTAAATCCGGACATGGAGTGGGTAACGTTAAGCTCGATTTTAGAGGCTTCGATTCTAGGGTTTGTAGGAAAACCCTAGAAAATCAATTCGAGGAATCTAGTCTCGATTCGTTAGTTTTTTGATAGGGTTTGAGAGCTAATTGGTGATTTTGGTTTTGACAGGGGATATCGGAGGTTTCGGCGACGGCGGAGACGAAGAGATGGACGCTGAATGACTTCGATATCGGAAAGCCACTCGGCCGAGGAAAGTTTGGTCATGTCTATTTGGCTAGAGAGAAAAGGGTGAGTTCCCACGTCTTATTCTTTTTTCTATGGGATCATATGCAGTTTAGTCTTAGCTGATATTACAATTTTGGATGCTCATATCTTGTTAATTACGCTGTCTAAGGTGTGTACCGATTTCATTTTCTATAGCTGTTGATGTTACATTTTATGACTCATATAAATCTTTAGCAAGAAATGAAGATTGGGGAAAGGATTTGCTTATAATAAGTTCTCGTAGCTGATATTACGGTTCTGGTACTAAATTTTTGTTGGTTATGATGAGGTCA
Organism: Geum urbanum; assembly: GCA_946800695.1. Taxonomy (NCBI): domain Eukaryota; kingdom Viridiplantae; phylum Streptophyta; class Magnoliopsida; order Rosales; family Rosaceae; genus Geum; species Geum urbanum. The sequence continues at coordinate 62,953,152 of OX327002.1, forward strand.
TAGAGCTCGATATGCTTTTAGTGATGTTCACAGTTATTTGATGTCTATCTATTCCTGAAACAGAGCAATCATATAGTGGCACTTAAGGTCCTCTTCAAGAGCCAGTTGCAACAGTCTCAGGTTGAACATCAGCTTCGTCGTGAAGTTGAAATACAAAGTCATCTTCGGCATCCCAATATTTTACGCATGTACGGCTACTTTTATGATCAGGTATTTTGCTGCTGAGTGGTTTATTTTTGCACCAGGCTTACTTATTGGAACCACATAGTTGCTCACTTACACTGGAAATGGGATTACTGCAGAAAAGAGTTTATTTGATATTGGAGTATGCAGCCAAAGGAGAACTTTACAAGGATCTACAGCGGTGTAAATACTTCAGTGAAAGGCGTGCTGCCACTGTAAGTTGTTTCTCTGAATTCATTACCCTTTTAACATGACTCTAAACTATTCTGAAAAAGAAAAGTTATATCAGATCCTGATGTTAGTGCATATGTGGCATTTGTAGTATGTTGCATCATTGGCTCGAGCCCTTATATACTGCCATGGAAAGCACGTGATTCACAGAGATATCAAACCAGAAAACCTTCTCATTGGTGCACAGGTACTGACTGTCACTCTTTGCTTTTATATATTGAATTTCATGACTTACTGATGCATATTAGTTGCTTACCATGTCAATGTGGATGTCCCTTGTCAGGGAGAGCTCAAAATAGCAGATTTTGGGTGGTCAGTGCACACATTCAACCGCAGGCGCACCATGTGTGGCACTCTTGATTATCTTCCTCCTGAGATGGGTATGTAAAAACCAATGAAAGTTTTTTGCACAACCGCTACAATAAAAAATGGGATTCACTTGCTGTTATCATATGAGATCAGTTTCATGTTCAAAATCAGTTTCTCATACGAGATCTTCTGTTAACTGCATTTATTTTTCATGTTGAAGAGAATTTTTAGAGAAAACTTATAACAATGTTATGCAAAGAGCTTACATCTGTGGGGTTGTGAAACAGTGGAGAGCGTTGAGCATGATGCTAGTGTGGACATCTGGAGCCTCGGTGTCTTGTGCTATGAGTTTCTCTATGGATCACCTCCATTTGAAGCCAAGGAGCATTCAGACACATATAGAAGGTAAGGTTTGAATTCTAAAAGGTTTAAGATGTATGTATCCATCTATGCATGGCTCACTGGCTCTGCTATATGTCTGCAGAATTGTTCAAGTGGACTTGAAGTTCCCTCCTAGACCAATTGTCTCATCTGCTGCAAAGGATCTTATCAGTCAGGTCTTTATAGCCAGCTGACTGTTTATACTCTTCCATTGTTGCTTCGTACTAAAGAGTTACAAATAGTAATGCTGGATCATGTTGTCTTGTTAATGCAGATGCTTGTCAAGGATTCTTCTCACCGCCTGCCATTGCACAAGCTCTTAGAACATCCGTGGGTTGTTCAGAACGCGGAGCCTTCTGGCGTTTATAAGATTTGAGCATGTGAACAGTGGGTGTGATATGTATCAATTCCTATTATGAGCATTTAAACAATTGTATGAGTTTATTGATAACAAAATGTTTGTCAATGAAAATTCTTGCATAAACCATTTGTTGTGCCTTGTGCCTTGTGCCAGTTAACATATGCTGGTTCTTCTTTGCTGTTTCACTCGGTTTTATTCCTGATAAAGTGAAACAGTGTATTTAAAGGAAGTATTAAAAGAAGAGAAAGTTGTGAATGAGGAATTTATCATTATGATCTGGACATTAAAACTTTATCTACAGAGAAAGCATACAAAGATTCAGTCCAAACTTGATACTGCCTTCAGAACATCAAACCTATCCAACAGAACTGATGCAAACTGGCAAAAGCACCTCTGTTAGTAAATGATCTGAAAGTAATTACAAATTGGTACAAGTGAGGAACCACAGAGCTTAATTAGATTCTGATAATAGACAAATACAGCAGCCGACAGATCTGAATAATATTATAGATCAAAAATGAATAATATCAGGACAGTTGAGCACCAAGGAAACATGTTCCGAAAGAAGCAGTCTTATATGTTCATGTCATACTAGGAATGTCTTTGGTTGCGAAGTTGCTATCTTCACAATTCTCCCCTTCTGGCAGTGTAGTTCCAGGTTTATCCTCTTTTTGGACTTCACTGACGTCCTTGGGGGTCAAGAAACTTGGCTGGTTGGTTGAGGAAAGGAGACGGGCCCACATCCTATCAGTAATCACAACTTTGTTCTGGGTCTCAGTAATATGCTGCATATCAGAATCCAAAAGATCAATCCATGGTCAGGTACAATTTCAATTTCTAATTGAGATAAAAAATTATTCGGAGGATGCAATAACGCCTCCACCATTCAGGTGTGACAGCAACAAGCTTGTAAGCAAAAGAATACCTATGTGGGGGATGGTAAACTTACATTAAAAGGAATATATGAATGTCGTCCATTGACAGGCCCAACCACAAAGCCTGTGAACCCTGCCATTGCTCCGTGTACTGCGCTTTGAGCAAGTAGGGTGCAGTACACATTGTCGGCTGCATTGCTTGGAATAGCCCGAATCATGTACGTAGGATCTGAAAAACAAATTGACTCATCAGATACCATTTTCTACCTGATAGGGAAATAAACACTTAAAGAGGCAATCTAGGGCCCCTGACCTATATATTTAAGATTAATAGGCATCCTGTGTTCTTTTCCAAAGTGATCCTGAAACAAAAACAAAGACCAGTTAAGCAGGCACTCCAATATGAAAAGCACAAAGGGGAAGTATTATGTAAATTCTAGTATGATATGATGGGATCAAAGAGAATATCCATGCAATACCTTGATCCTCTGAGATATCCATAACCCAACATCTTTAAGAAGCTTGTTTCCTGAAGCATCTTGCTGGTTCATGGATTGCAAGCTTTCTGAAAGAAGATCCTGTCCTGCACCCTCAGCAATCACAAGAACCATATGTCCATTTTCTTTGAGTCGTTTTTGAATGTACTCAAAGAGTCCACCTTGTCCTTCAAGATAGAAAGGGGACTCTGGTATCAAGCAACAGTCCACATCTCGGCTGGCAAGTGTGGCATACATAGCTATGAAACCTGCAGGAGGAATACAATTCAAGTGGGAACGCTGTATGTATCCTAACATATCTACTACAAATATCTTGATTCTGTAAATTTGCTCCCCAACAAATTGGAGCATTATGATCTGTGCATGCCAGTGACATGAAATGAGGAAATTACCACTGTAGCGACCCATTAGCTTCACAACACCGATGCCATTCTCAATACTTTCAGCTTCAACATGAGCAGCATTAATAGCACGTTGAGCCTCCTCAACTGCTGTATCAAAGCCAAAGGATCTGTCTATAACCTGAAATAAGAAGAAATGAGTACTACATGAAGCTACAGAGAGAATACTGAAATATAATATGTTCTGTGTATTGTTTAAGTACCGGTATGTCATTGTCTATTGTTTTAGGAATTCCTACAACAGAAACTTTGAGGCCACGCCGTCTAACTTCCTGCACAATCAAGATGTAAACTACTGTAAGAATAGTTAGACACGAGAAAGATCAATGACATCATGTTTAAAAAACCATACAGCAATGTATATTGGGGACATGTATATCTGCATATGCCTGCCCAAAAAGAAATTAAATTTAAACACCCCAAAAAGTACATCAAATAACTAATTTCTCTACCATGACATTGTAACTAGTTAGTAATCCTTATCAAGGTCATTACTATACAGGCTTGACCACTATGGTACCTGATATGATAGTAAGGAACTTGGATAAAATTACCACAGTAACTTGAATAAAATTACCCAAGTAACTTGGATTGCAGGCTTGACCACTAAGGTCCTTGATGGTAGTAATGAACTTGGATATCAATGCAAAGTAAGTCCAGAAAATAAACAGGCTAAAATAAAAAAGTGCCATATGCTCTTAGACATTGGCCCGTAGTTATGAATATAAAGGTTATTTAGTCGAAAACTGTGGTTAACATCTAGCAATGTATCACATTTATGGCCCCTAATGACAAGGCTCATGCACCCATATCTCTCTAGTGAAAGTAGAATGACCTCGTATATGACAGATGCTCCTCTTTGAGTTCCATCACCTCCAATAATGTAAACCTGTATGAAGAGAGCATTCTATGAGAGTCCGCCTGTTTTGTTCAGATATGAGCTATAGTGTTTGGAATACAATATTTAGCGAACATGAGACAGAATTATAGCTAAGAAATACAAATCCTTACCTGGTTAATTCCACGATCCTGAATGCTGTCAACTATCTTCGAGGTATCATGGCCACCACGTGATGTTCCAAGGATAGTACCGCCACGTTTATGGATGTCATTCACAACCTTAGGTGTTAAGTCCATAGTATTTCGGGAATAGAAACCACTGTACCCTCCCTATTATATGTTGATATAGAAGTAGTTAGTGACACATATGAACCTCAACAGCCAACACAACCATTTGAGTCTCTGTTAGAAGATTAATGCGAGACTGAAATAATGAAAACATAATAACCATCAATTTCATGCGTACATGATTACTCACATCTATTCCAAGAACCTTGTTGACACCATACATGTGATGAAGTCCACAGACAATTTCCCTGGTCACCGTGTTGAGTCCAGGGCACAAACCACCACATGTCACGATACAAGCATGCACTTCATCCAAATCAAAATACACCTGAACAAACACACAACTCATGAGAACACGCACTGCAGCTGCAATTTTCATTTCTGTGTACTAACAATGTAGCACTGTCCAGACAAGCATGAAATGTGATACCTTTTGACGTGGTCCTGCTCGCCTAAGGTGTGTCCCTCTCGGACTATCTTTGTGGACAACAATCTATATAAACAAGTGAAAACCAACACATTTTCAACTCACTTGTACAACAGTAGAAACAAAATTACATAATCATAAGGCATTTGTCCTTGTTAAAAATTTATCTAAATTTGGAAAAATAAGAGACTTTCATGTGTATGATCATAAGTTATGTCCAATATTTACATGAAAAGATGATTTCTTTCGGTGATAAAACAATCCGATCTAAATGAAGAACGTATCTTTGTTACGAAAAGGCTCATGATTTCAGTAAGAAGTCGGAGTGTCAGTACCTTTTGAGCAACAGTGTCGTCTTCATGAACAAAATACTGCCTGGAACCAAAAGCTAGGTCATCAAATTGAAACGAGAAACACCAAATCAAAAAACCGATCGGCAAAATCACAGTTGTGTAGTAGTAAAGCTTTACGTACTTGACTACTGAATAAGCAGGATTGGTTTGCAAAGGATTAGGATAAGTCTGCAACCAAACACAACATCAAAAATCTAATCACTCCAACGATGGTTATATTAAGAACGTGAAATATAAGTGTGAGTGATTAAAAAAAAGAATTACAGGAAGATCGGAGAAGAAATCAGCGAGATGAGGCACGTCTTCGAGTACGTAACCGGCTGGGCCTTTGACTACCTTCAGCTTCGGTTCACCGGAAACCGCCATTGTTGTGTTTCTTTGAGTTTCGATCTCACGCGCAGAGACGAGGAGAGAAAAATCAAAATGAGCAAAGGCAAAGGGAAAATTCTGTGTCAACAGAAAAAAGATTCTAGAACGGAAAAGGGAATCGAGAGGGAGGAGTTAATTGTAAATATGGAAAGAGTTTAGGGATTATTTAAAGTCCCACAGGATTGGGCCCGTGAGGTTCGGAAAGTGTGAGCGGCACGTGTGAGATTAAGCCGGTGGGCTACTACTGGCGGGTTTGGAATAGGGTGGAAGGAGGCAACGTCGTTTTGGAAGGTTGCTGCGAAAACAGGTGGCGGAAACTACTTGGCACTGTTTGTATCAAAGGTTATTCGACTTTTAAGGGACCAAGAGGTTCAAACTTCAAAGGGTATGTATCATGGATGTCATTCGATTCGATCATGTGCTTTTCACACTAGTGTATTGAATTACTTGCCAATGTGGTTTAAATTTCATTATTTGAAAGTTCTTTTATTATTCTAGGTGGATGGGTCCTTGTTCTTTACTACGTACAAGTCTACGAGAGTCTATGACAAAGTTTTCTATCTAGATTGAGAGCTTAAATTATGTAACGACCCGGGCCTATTCGTATATCAGAAAATCGCTACAATATTCGTAAATCTAGTAATTATTATTTGATTAAGAATAAACTCAATTGGATCGAATCAAACTATTTTGATAACAAATTACAATATTAAAATTATAACGATATAAGACACACCTGATTTCTTCGTCGGCCGCACCGTCACTAACAATGACATTTGTCGCCAATGTCCACTCATTTAGACAATAAATGCTAAACATAATATTAATCTCACGAATCGCTATTTCGACTAAAATCAGATTGTTACACTATAGTCTATGTCTTTATGAGTTTCACTAAACAAATTACCTCATTATAGGTTGCGGACTATTGCATTACAAAAAAAATTGATAACCAGTTATGTTGGCGTGATAATATATCTTTGATCAAATTTGTTGAAGTTAATATGAATCCAATGACGAATAATAAATAAGCAAAACAAATAGTTTAATGATGTATTTAGTGTGTCTCGTGTTACAACGTTGACATTAACGTTGTGTGATTTCAGAATTTTAAAGATGATTGATCAAAGAATTTGTTTAAGTTACTAGTTCATTATCTCACGAGAATTAGTCTTTAAATCTTAAAAACGCACGGTTGAATCATAGCCCAAGGAAATAGAAATGAAACCTTCAGTCCTCATTAGAAAATGAAAAGAAAAACAAATATGTTAAAGTCAGAAGTTTAGTCAAAAATTAAAAGGTAAAAATTTTAAATAGTCACGTAAGTATGGTATATTTGACACTTTAGTCATTTAACTAGTTAACTTATGAAACTATAACTTCGGTCTCTCAAGTTTGTAAAAAATAGACACCTTAGTCCCTCAACTTTTGAAAATATAACTTTGGTCACTCCTCTCACTCAGACCCGACCCTGAAAGATTCAAGGCTTGGGGCAAAAAAATATAAGGGGCCTTTTATATAAACAAAATTCATTTAGAAATTTTAACTGTTTAACATATTTTGAACATAGCTAAGTTAAATTTGAAGAGGATTACATAAACAACAGAAGCCAAATATGACCGAATTAAACAAGCATAGTCTCTTTCTCTATAATTGATACCCTCCAATTCCATAGTCGTAGAACAAATTTGAATTTCAACGCACTTAGCAATCCAAGTTCCCTTGGTTGTTTGGTTGTAACTTTATACCAAAAAAATCATACATGTATCATTTGTTAATGAGTCAATTAAATCAAATTAATTACACAGCCACATAAAAAATGCTAGATTTCATTTTACCTACTATTGAAGGCATCAATAATCCATTTTTCTGAATTTTGAAACTTGGTGCAAAACGGTTTATTCATCAACATACTCACCCTTTCATAAAAAAACTCATACCTACAGACTAACAAAAATTCCTAAATACAATTCGAATCAACCTTAAAAACCAAAAATTATAGAATTAAACCGAGAAAAGATTGAAGCTTTTACCACAACTTGAAGAGCCCATTATCCCGACGTACCCGTTGATTCCAGCAACAGTGAATCCTCCATCCCTGTCGCTCAATCTCAAACCCCTAAGCTACTGGCTTTTCAAGCTACTTGGATTTTTAGAAGAGTTTTCAAAAGGTTCGAGTTCGAAGGCGATTTTGATGGCAAAAATTACGGGAGTGAGAGATGTATATATTGAGTTTGCTACAAAATTGAGAGATAATGGGAAAACTAAAGGATCCATAGCTTTAATAGAGGTTGTTTTCTCTATAACTGTGTAATAGGTATATGAAAAGTTGAAGAAACGCAAGATTGATGTTGAAAACTTGGGAGGAATCAACTCAATCAATAAAGAGAGTGGAGCAATTAACGACGAAGAGAAACGCATAACACATCTCAGATTTTTTTATGACACACATTTTTTTTAATCTTCCATATTTAACAATTTAGTAAAAAATAAAATAAAATTGGGCTCCTCTTAATACTGGGCCTCGGGCTGTTGCCCTGCCTCAGGATCGGGCCTGCTCTCACTAGGGCTGGTAATAGGACGAGTCGGATCAATTTTTGGCCGTCCATATCCTATCCTGAACGAGGGGAGACATGACGAGATTGTGCATTTTAAAAGTTTGTCTCGAACCCCAAATGGAACGGGACGAGTCCAATTTTAAAAAAAAATTTAATAGATTATGTAACAACAAACATCCGAATGAGATGGAATAAATCAAAATTCAGGCTCAATGTAATTATATTAGATAAACAAATTTTGATAAAGCTCAAAATTTTATAATTACGCAAAGAGTAAATTGCATGGATAGTGTTTGAACTTTGTTGTCCCGAGCAATTTAGTACTCAAATTTTAAAAGTTATCAATGTGGTGTCTGGACTTTTATTTTGCTATAAAGTTAGGATCTACGTCAGAATTTTGTCTAAAACACGTCAAATTGATAACGTGGCATTCTCAAATTTTAGAAGAAATGTGTAATGACTATTATACCCTCACATTCCAAAAGTTAATTATCAATGTGGTGTCTAGACTTTCATTTTACTATAAAATTAGGATCTCAATCAATTTTTCGTTAAATCTTTGTTAAGAAAGGGTATAATAAGGGCAACATTGTCATTTTACCTCAATAGTCAACATAAATGATTTAGGAAACCAAATAATTCATTTGAGCACAGAGGTCTTCTTCTTCTTCTTTTTTCCTCTGAACACCTTAGGGGTTTGCTTATGGTTTTACCCTCAATTTCTTTTTCGGTCTTCATCGTTTACTAATTATCGATCCATTTTTATTTTTTGTTCAAAATGAGGGAAAAATACAACGTCAAACTCATCTTCCTTGGCGAGCATATTGATGATGGAGGTGAAGAGCGTCGCAGAGCATCAAAATTGGGGCTGCTTCTTGGCCCAAAGGAACATTGAATTGAGCAATTTGGGAGACAAATCAAAGTGGTCAAATACAACCTAGCTAGATTAGACTCGGACTCGGGTCGATTATGGCCCGGTCCAATGCTCTCTTAAAAGACGAACCGTGAGAGACGGTTGGATCGGCTAGCAGGCCGACAATTGTGGAGAAGTAGTTTTGCGAGAATTTAGGGTCGAAATTAGGGTTAGGGGTTTGAATTTGCGACAAGGTTTGGGTGTGGGAGAGAGGGAGGTGGCGACGACAGTGAGAGTGAGGGTCATTTGACAAGGGGGTTGTCAGGAACGGACAACCACGATTGATCGAATAAGGATCGAAGAGAGAGAATACGAAGGTTAAGGGAATTGATGATGTGACAAGAGGGTTGGGGATGATGCGATGCCAGGTAGGAGAGGAGCTTGAGACTGGAGCGAAGAGCGATTGGGTTGGAGAGAGACTGTCAGCTTGTGCACGCAGTGTGCAAGGGGAAGTGACTATCTTTTTGGATCATACCAAAAAAAGAAAAATGGATCAATTTTGAAATATATAGGGCATAATATTCATTATACATTTCTTCTGAATTTTGAGAATTCTACGTCATCAATTTGATGTTTTTCAGACGGAAATCTGACGAATACCCTATTTTTATAGCAAAACTAAAATCCAGACATCACATTAATAACTTTTAAAGTTTGAGTACTAAGTTCCCCAGGGGAACAAAGTTCAGACACTGTCTAAACAATTTACTCGAGGCCAAATGACAATGTTGCCCTTATTTTTAATCTCCCGCCTGCCACATCACCTTCTTAATAGAGATTTAACGAACAATTGACGGAAACCCTAATTTTATAGCAAAATGAAAGTCCTGACACCATATCGATAACTTTTAAAGTTTGGGTACTAAGTTGTCTGGAGTAACAAAGTTCAGACACTGACCAAACAATTTGTAAAACCACAACTAATGTATTATTGTTTCATCACTTACGCAAAGTAATACTGTTTCATCACTTAATGTTTGATTAAAAGTAGTAAAACCACAAGCAATTTTAGTTTATGTTTAATTGATATATTTGGTTCATATTACAAGTAGTGTGATATTTGATCGTCGTAGAATAATTTTATTTTTTGGTTGAATATTGCTAATTGTTTGAAAATTTAATATATAAACTCTTAATAAAATAAATGATAAAATGTACAAAATATATTATATGGGATGGATTTGTCTATCATAATTTCAAAATTAAGACCCGATCTCGTCCCTAGAAAGGAGATAGGTCGGGACACAGGACACTCACTCTTTTCGAATTTAAAATTTATGTGCCTAATCTTACTACTCTATAAAATTAAATGACCAAATTATAATATAATATCAAAAATCAAATGTTTCTAGACACCTAACGAGAAGGTTTTCAGATTAAAAATTTCTATTTAAACCTCTGAATTTGCTCATTTGACCTTTACGTTCTCTACACCTCCATTTTCTTTTAGTTATATATAATTGCTCAAGACACCTCTTCTTAAATTCCTATAGTAACCTCATGCGTATATGAGAAAGGGAAAGTGGAGGAGGATCTTATACGATCCCATGGCTCAAACTCCCACTTTTCAATCTTTACCTATGCACGCCAGTAGTTCTATGTTAATTGTTCATGCATCTTACATCGAATCTTAATAGAAAAGGAGAGTAGTCTGAAAATGTAGAAGAAAAGAAAGGTGCAGCACCAACTTATAAATGTTCGTATAGTAGATACGTATGCAACCTCTTTATTGTTTTGTTAATTCATGGGTATAAGATTAATAATTTTTTTTTCATGTGCCACTTCCCAGATTTTTCTTTTGGAAGACTCAATTTTCCAGATTTGAAATGAAAAAGAATAACCTAGAAATTATTGGCTGTATGGGTATGATATACTAAGTATACTACATCGCCTATCAATAGGTAAATAATTGATTCACGAGTGTTAATTTCTCCTTTAGAGTTCTTCATTTACTGTTTTTGCACAATATCGTGAATCGTGATGATCTCCCCAACTCTTAAATCATTGGAGTTCTTGAATGAATTCAACGGAAGAAAAAAAAACTTCTCTTTTCCATGTGATGTAACATATTTGAATTCTAGATTGAAATTGTGATGATCAAGGTGCACATAGGAGCTTCATATGCATTTTCTTAATCTGGGTGTCCTTGCACCTTGCAAGGTATGCAGAGATCTTTCTCCATCCTAAATGATGGAAGAGGATTGTGAAAGGTTTAGATGACTAGTTTGTCCGTATTAGTAATTATGTTCGAGGATAATACTGTAAGTTATCTGATTAAAAATAAAATGATGTCAATTGAGCAATTTAAGAGGTTTAAATAGAAAAACTCCTTCAGATAAGGTCGGCCCGGGAAACAGTAGCTCTTCTCTGGAAACAGAGACGTTTGAGTGGTTTGATGATGGACTTCCCATCCTCTCCGTACGCAACCAAATAAAGTTGGCAACTAATATTACGCCACGTATTTTGGGGAGAGCTCGCTCGGGAGCTGAGCTTGAAGAAGCAAGAGGATCATTCCTCATAAATCTTCCCACCTTCCCAAATTCTAGCTGATTGATCGACTAACACGTACAGTCTATCTCTCTCTGTTTTCTCTAGAAAGCAAGAAACACCGCCATATCCATTTCGATCTCGATCTCGTGCCAAACAAAACGATGTCGTGGCAGCAGTACGTCGACGAGCACCTGATGTGCAAAATCGACGGTCACACTCTCACCGCCGCCGCAATCATCGGCTACGACGGCAGTGTCTGGTCCACGAGCGCCACTTTTCCTCAGGTACCGTACCAGCCAGCTGAAGAATAAATTAATTAGTTAGTTTTGATTTACTAATTGGCTAGAACAGAATGATTGGATCCTTATATAAATTGTTGTCAATTTATGTATGATATCGATATGTTGACATGGAATATATATATATATACACACACACATTGTGTGGTTGTGTGATGCTGTAGTTTAAGCCTGAAGAGATCGCTGCGATTATGAAAGACTTTGATGAACCCGGAACGCTTGCCCCGACTGGATTGTTCCTCGGTGGGACCAAGTATATGGTGATTCAAGGCGAAGCGGGTGCTGTCATTCGGGGGAAGAAGGTGAGGTTAATTTTCATCCTTAATTTTGTGAAGATCGAGTAGTGACGAACTGACGATCGATCGGAGACCATGCATGCATCATGCATGTGATATATATATATATATATAGTGTTGTTGATGGTTGTATTTACTTGTATAAAGTTACTTGCATATCACGCTGCATTTGAGTGATCGAAATGATGATGTGTATGCGGATGGATATTAATAGGGCGCTGGTGGCATTACTGTGAAGAGGACTAGTCAGGCCTTAATAATTGGTATCTACGATGAGCCTATGACTCCTGGGCAGTGCAACATGATTGTCGAAAGGCTTGGTGATTATCTTATGGAGCAGGGTCTCTAAAATTAATACTTAATGCTCTGGTAAATTAAGAGGAATAAGTAATGCTCTCTCTTTTTATGTATGTATATTGTAGAGGAACGTCCGCCTTGTTTGCATTACTCAAATTAACCTAGCTTATTTTCGTTTTCGTTGAAGTTATGGCGAACTTGCTAGGTGTGAAAACAGAGTTGTTCTGCTTGGAATGTGATGGATGTGTATATGTATGTGTGAGCCAGTAGTCCGTGCCTTCTGGATTGCCTTCGTGAATGGATTGTGTCTTGACTATACCATATTTTTACTTTGCTGGAGTCATTTGTTTACTGTTCCCCTTGAAAACAATGTACGTACTGTAATCGAAAATGTATGAAATTGGCTGGATTACCATATATGCCATGATTGAGTGAATGGCTTTGTAATAGTTAATCGACATAATTGCTAATTTGTTATCCTAAAATAGCACCATTTCCCTGAACCAAGGGTGTACACCTCAGCCTCGTGCCTTTGCTTTTGCATAAAAAGTTCGCATGCAACAGCTTGTATTCGTTTGTCGCCGAGGTAAAACCAAGTCCATAAAATCTAACGGACGTAAATTTATAGTCACGTTTAACAGGAATGGTGATATACTCACCCAGAATAGGATCGTACACATAAAAAACACGGAACCACATCCCTGCACCACCCACTCATCTTCACCAGCGCTAGTGTGATGCACGGTTCAATCCTCACCATTGATTGAGTTTATTCAATTATGCCATATTTTATGCAGATTCGAGTCTTCTGAATTTGACCCTGAACGAAATGCTCCGCCCAAATCTCACACTACGGACTGGAGAGCCGTATAATGCGCACTAGCTCACTTTCTGCTTCACTACTTCAATAACGAGTTAACATCAATCTCTATTAACCCCCACAAATTCTCTACGCCAAGCCCAGAAAAAAAAAATATAAAATATTGACACAAATATATAAATTAAGTTTGATTTTGTTGAATTGGAGATCTCACATTGTAAAATTAGTAAGTTGAAAATAACTTATAAGTGAATGAACCAAATTCAATATTAATCGAGACTTTTTAGATAAAATCTAACACTTTAAATGTGGTTCAAGTTGGGACAATATCGGTTATATTGAGGTTCACGTGCTACGCTTGTCACTAATTCAACTTGGTATCAGATCATGTTCCTCTCCAATCACGTCCCGAGCCCAATGTGCTCGAATTAAAATCTGGGCCAAATTGAATTGGTTCCAACCGAATGAATGAACTAGACTTTCGAAAAGATGCGTTGGCTCTTGAATGCACTTCTACGTGCTAACCTAGAGTTAGGTTGCACGTGCGGAGGCGTGTTGGATTAAAGATCTCACATTGAAAAAAAAGGTCAGTTAAAAATAACTTATAAATGAATTGACCAAACTCAATATTAACCGAAACATTTTAAATCGATGTCGTTGAAATACAACATAATGAACAGTAGAACGGGAGGGGGGGGACCGGAGTTCCTCGCTTGCTTTAAGACTTTTATTAGGGGTATATGGGAAACGTGCAAATGTTAAGACTAGAGGTGGAGATGTGGCTTGCTAAATAGCAGGACCACGATGACAATTATCAACGAACAGACCGTTGCAGGTGTTTACAAAGTTAAACTCAGATTTGGGTAAATTATTAATACTTTCAATTTTCAAAGTCATCTTCTCAGTCAGCAATTCAGAATTAGTTGCACCATGCGTATTATCTGCCAGCTGAGTTAAGAATAGTTTTCTTAGATTACGGCTCAAGATCCCCGCAGTTGATCTCGAGCTATGAAGACGAGCAAAACGAGGTTCAGAAATAAGCAAATTAAATGCCAAGATCGGCATACACACCTGTAATTCAAGAGGGTGATCACTGAGAGCCTGGAGAGGATATCCAAGATTATATCAGCCGGGAGGTGTTGGATAAAACAAAGTTCTTCATGTAATCGTTGTTATTTTTGTTGGCCGCGGCTAGCATTTGACCGGTTTCCTCGGCATTTAGTCTGATCGATGATGAGTAGCGCAGCTAGGGTTTCAAGCGAGACCCCGCACATTGGGATTGCCGTTCCTCTTCTTATAATCGTTGAGGTTATGGGAACTTCTATTGTACTTGACAGTATAGAATACAGCCCTATAGCAAAGACAAAAAATATCCTCCATGTTGATAATTTTTACTTTTGTACATAATTTTGTTTTCATCAGGGTTGTTTGGTGGTTATACGGCTTGCATGCTTTTGCAAAGTATGCATGCCTTTGTCTGTAAGAGCACCTTGCATGCTACATTTATAAATAGAAGGTCTGCATGTATGAAAAACACGATGTGTGAAGAAGAATAAGAAATCTTTGTGTTCTTTGTAAACAATTTTTCAGATCAATAAAATTCCTTTGTTTATATACTTTGCCTAATCAATATCTATATGTCTTCATTAATTCATACTCAACCATAATTTGAAAACTTTCTTATGGTGTAGTTAAATATTTGGATGGGTTTAGTGAGAGCTTTCCAAAGTGAGTCAATCACCTCCATCGACGGTGGTCACCGGTGGCGGCGCGTGGCAGAAATATATTTTTCTCAGAAAACTTGTCGAGTTATATATCGTTACGTTCGTATCGACGATACGAACATAGTCGTGAGGTTAATTAGTCTATTAGGCTTCGTCGACCCAATGGGTGGGCGGTGGCGATGGGGTTTGCCACCAGTGGCGGTGCGACTGACGAATTAATTAATTTTGTTTTATATCGTTACAACTATTTCTTTGTAACCAGTTGTTTGATATGTTCTTCGACTAAATTAGTCAATGTTGATTTTTCGTATCGAGTACTTCCTCGCTTTACGTGTTTATTTTATTATTTTGACGATTTTTGATATGGTTAGGTCGTCACACTACTACACTTGTCGCATAACTTGGTTAATCAATTCCGGTTGCATACCATATCAGAAAAGGTTAACCTTGTTCATAACGTCCATAACTGGCCGGAGCACCAAAGAATAAAGCGATAGTGCTCCCTGGAGAAAAATATGTTTGATCCACTCTGTCTGGGACCCATAACGACCACCACATGGAAAAGAATTCAAGAGATAGAAAATTTCAAAATGTTACCTTAAATGCCAACAATGGTGGCCGACAGAAAACAAATGGTAACGGGTTAAATAGTCGGGTCAAGTTGAAACGACAATATATATATATATGTGTGTGTGTGTGTGGCTCAAGACAACGTACTCTTGGTGAAACACATTATCCCAAAACTATCAAAATATCAAACGTATCGTCCATCATTATGAGACAACACCATTTCTCAACGAAAAAAGGAAACAACTTAACCCGCAGTTCTAACATGTTGAAGGCGCAAGAATGACCAACTCAAGGATTAATGACCCAAAAATATATACAATGAGGATAGCCTGAGAACTAATTTCATTCCCAAGGAAATATTAATTCCCGTAGTTTTCATCATAAACACCTTGTCTACTTCAGTATTCATACCCATGACTCCTATCGACAACAAGTAACGAATGTAGGAACAAATAAAACGAGTACTGAGACTTGAGATAGAAGTGAAATGAGCAGAACAGAGTAATGTAATTGTTTTGTTTCGTGTTATCATGTTTAGGTTTGGTCCCCGTATCTTTATATGTGAGCGAAGTTCCTGTCGAACGAGAAGGGAATTGCTTTTTGATTTGTAAATTCGTTGTGAATGTAGCTCGTTCACCTCACCTTACTCAATTTGTTGATGATGGAAATGTCAAGGTTGACATGTATTTTACCATAGCCTAATCAACTCCTAAGTAGAGTGGTATCGAATAACTGTTCTCTAAGTTTAGTTTATCACATTTTCACTCTCGTACTTAATGGAGTTAGCAGCAAGTGTCTTGGGCATTTTGGGCTTTTTTTGTGTTCCTTATTAGCAGCAATTTGATTATTCAATTTGAAAGTGTTTTACACTCAAGTCTCAAATGCATGAACCACAACTCATTTACGAATTTATGAGCAAGATACACAATGATGTACAATATCATACTTAATAGCATTCGGGAATTTTTTGATTATTGTGGATTTGTGGAATGTGGTTTTTTGTGGAGATAATTATAGTGGGTTAGTGAAATGTGAGAAATTTGCAGGTTTTAAGTTTAACTATAAACAAATATGTCATGCCAAATTTTTGGTAGAATTTTTCCTCTACTTTTTAGTGGTTGGAAGTATTTCAATCCTAAATCATGACTAGCCATGGTAATAGACTAATGACTCCTTTGTATAGCAGAATGTCAGTAGGACTTCCTTCATTGCAGGTTTTAAGTCAAGCCTCGATTAAGTCGATCAGTTCGATGTTGTCACTCTCAACAAGTTTAGTTGATTCGTGGAATTTCTAATGCGTTAGTGGTTCATCGAGATTCCCAAACTTATGTCAATGGTACAAAGTTCTTTATGCCAGCTATCTTACGACAAATTTTAAAAATTTTGAGTAGTTCTTGGACTCAGTGAATTGGTCGCCATCATCGGTGTAATCTCGTTCAAGTCATTAACTTTTTCCTCAATGATGGGAGATACTGAGATAGGAATATGTGGCCTCAGACAAAGATCAATATTCGACACTTTTATATCAGGATATTAAAGCAGATGGAATCCCCCATAGTTTAGTGACTTCACGAGTGCGTGTAGATGGTTTTGAATTTCATCGTTAGGCATTACGGTTGTGCAGTTATGGAAAAAGGTTTCTTCTTGGTTGCGTTGGTGTTTCTTCGTTTCTATTCTTGGACAAAAGCGGTAGGTTTAAGGAAGCATGGAAGTTTCGTGTTTCTATTCTTGGGCCTAAGAGATTTTCGTCGGAGAGACTTTGGTATCCCATCAGCGATTTATAAATTAAAAAATTTCGTAGTCAGTAGTTTACGAAGAACTTAGAGTAGACAGTTGTGGTGTCATAGCATCTCTGAGAAATGCATTGCTGGAGGAGTTTGAGTAGTTTATGGAATCAACGTGAATTCTTGCGGAGATCTCACTACTATAGTTAGTGCAGATGAGGAAGCATTATGCATATGGGGCCTTGCAAAGGTGCAGGGTTACAGTTGTGTTGACTTTCAGTTGTTTAAATTTCAGGGGCAAAATTTTCAGTAAATTATAACTTCCCGAACCTAAATTACCTAATTAATTCTTAATCGTTGAGTTTATTATTAAGTAATCGAGCTTCGACGCATTCATTGAGATTATTAAGTTTGTCGCGATTTAAAATTGACATTTTTGTAATTGTAATTCTCGATTCACTTTCTTCACAGAAGTTGTAGAAGGAATTATTACAAGCTCGAGCTTAATTTATTTTTATTTTTTGGAGGTCCGATCTAATTGTTACAAATTTTAGAAGTTTGGAATAATTAAGTGTTTATTTGAAAATCTACCATTGGTCAATTATTTTGGGCCGTTATATTTTTGACCAATTCCATCTAGGCCGTTGATCCCAATTTCTACTTGGGGTATAAATACTTGAAACTACTTGGGGTGAGAGGTTTTTACCTGGCCAACCCGAAATAGTTACCCATTGGTGGGATCCGACCCGAATACCCGACTCAATCAGATCTTCGTCGTTTGGCCGCACCGTTGCAACACCTTGGTCGCAAAATGACAGTCGTTCTCTCTTCGACCTCCCCACACCCTTAAACCCGCCATGCATCACCGCTCAAAGTTGAATCGATCACGAGAAGTTTATGGGTTTTCCCAGAAAATCCTAGCTTGTCGTCGGAGGTGGCGTTTCAACTAGTAATGGGTGGCACGACCATGGGGCTTTTGAAGCCCTCTAGCCCAGGATTTGAACGTGACATACCCCGCGGCATAACTCATCCTCGAGGCGGCAGCCGGTCGATGTTGAAATCCGGTGTGATTCCCAAATTTCAATGGTGATTTTCGATGATTTCTGGCCTGTTTTTGACTTAGGTCCAGTTTAGAATGTTATTGGGCTTGATGAGATATTTCATTTGATATATGGGTCAACCATTTTAGTGTAGGATGGTCATGACCACTGGCAGTGCCCACGCGCGGTGGAGCTCTGACGACCAGAAAATCATTTTTGTCGCAGGAAGTTTTCTTAACAAATTTCGCTTGGTTTTTATGTAGTTTCATAGATTTTGGGAACTTGCATAATGTTTTAATACATGTATAGGATACGGATGCGACTCGAAACTTCGACATGGTCTTCCGTTGTGTGTCGAGTCGATGTTCCCCTTTTCTATAGAGCTTGGGAGTTAGGACGACGATTATGTTTGAAATCACGATATGGCAGAATATTGACGTTGTGTTGCCAAGTTCAGAATGTGAATATTCAAAATTCAAATCGTCTCGATTTTATTTCTACGTTAGTGTAGGAATCTAAAATTATATTAATCAATCTACGGTTTGACTTTAGGGAGGTCATGTACGATTTTTCTAGTTTATGATCTAGGAATATTTAGCTGGCAATTCAAGTGAGTGGACTCTTTCTCTTTTCACAAAATGCGTATGCAGGTTTTTAAATATTAATTATAGTTATCGATATTAGTTCCCTTAGTAGTTATGCATAATGATTCTCGTTTAGCTAGCTCGAAACTTATCAGTGTTACCTTACATTTTAAATTTTTCGTTAACTTATTTAGATTGAAGTTTTGCTCTTTAAGTTTTAAAGCTTTTACGTATGCAGCTAATGTCATTAGATATGATTTACGACTTAAAATGTGTTTACGATGTGTCATTTTAGTTCAGTTAACAGCTTCGTGGATGAAGCAGTTCAGCCCAGTTCATCTTATAAGTTTTGTCATGTTTATGTTCTACGTTTTCAAATCAGTTTGAATTTTAAGTCCCTTTAGTGCCTACATTTCAAGATTTCAGTCTAACTAGTTCGATTTTGATTTTAGTTGTTACAGAATATGACGTTTCAGATTTGTGTCTAGTTCAGATGTCACAGTGTTTGACGCCCTCAGTTAAGCGTCCAGTTTAGATAGATCGATCTCAGTTTACAGTATTTAAGTTTATGGTTCTTATAGCCGTTTCCCTAGAGGTCCAGTTCAGATCAATTATATATGCGCATACGAGTCACTTGATTGATCATCGAGTGACTTATGTCGTTTAGGCTATCTAGACCCTAGGCGACATCATGTGACAAGCGCTAGCTAAACCGCTTGATCACTGCCTCTCCTAGGTTCACCCATATTGCTTGAGCTTTCAGTGACTAGAGTGCCAACTTGATCTCCCATTTATTCCAAATATTTTAGTGTGTCACGTTAATCACACGTCTCCATGGATGCTAGACTCCTAATCGATATTAGACGACCCGTGATGTTAGGTCCTTGGGTACCATATTAGATTTCTGTCAATTTCAAATCTTTAGATTTTAGATTTAACACTCCTTATATGGAATTCAGTTTTCCGTAAGTTATGTTGTTTTCAAAGCCAGTCGTCATCTTTGTTTACTTGTTGAGTACAATATGAGATTTTACAACACTCGCATACAATTTTTCACAGAAATTTTAGTGGAATGATATAACTTTATTTTTACGCATTTTCTTATGATATGTTATTTTTGTCCACTCACTCTAACAGTTATATATTTTTAAAATATTTTTCCCTGAGCCCTTTGGTTTCAAATGCCCAAGTTGCAGAGTTTTAGTGGAGGTTGGGCGTGCACGGAGTTCGAGGCATAGAAATTCCCTTCAGCAGGATCCACAGCTGATCCTCTGAGTAGTAGCTAGTTAGGTTAGCTGTTTTAGAAGTTTTTAGTCGCTCTAGTCTCGGAAATTTATATTATCCTTTAGAGCATATTACTAGTTATGAATTTAGTGATTTTTTTTAGACTTGTGAATTTCAATGTTGAGTTTTTCTTATACATATATTAGTAAATACCTCAATTAGTAGCATTGTTAGGGCCTAATCTTAGTTTAACTTGCTAAATCGGGGTCGGGTCCTCACGACTATAGCTAAAATCTTTGCAGGCTCTACATGAACACCTTGGTCTGAAATGATGTGAGCCAAGTATCCAACACTTGGTTTCCTGAATGAACACTTCGATTCTTTAATTTTGAGTGAATGTTCCTGCAAAACTGTTAGTGCCACTTGCAAATGGCGTACATGCTCCTCTTGACTCTTACTAAAAACAAGTACGTCATAAAAAAAACTAACACTCACTTTCTCAAGTAAGGTCTAAATATGGAGTTTATAAGACTTTGAAATATGGAAGGAGCATTTGTAAGACCAAAGGGCATTACCAAAAATTCGAAGTGACCATCATGAGTGGGAAACACCGTCTTTGGTACATCGTCGGGGTGCATCCGAATTTGGTGGTAATCAGAGCGAAGATCAAGTTTGGTGAAGTAACTCGCATCATGAAGCTCATCGAGTAACTCTTCGACCATAGGATTCAGATAACGGTCCTTAATGGTGATGGCATTAAGTGCCCGATAATCCACACAAAACCAATGAGTATGGTCTTTCTTGGGAACCAATAGCACCGGGGATGAGTATTTGCTTTGACTAGGGTGAATAAGATCTTGTCTCAAAATCTCGGCTATTTTTCAGTCAACCTCATCCTTTTGCTTTGGGGAGTGGCGATAGGGCCTCACAACCACGGGCATTGAATTTGGAACAAGATGAATTCGATGATCACATGACCGGAGTTGAGGCAATGAATCCGGCTCACTGAACGGATTGCCCAATTGAGCCAATAATAGTTGTAAAAACTCTGGAACAATAGGAGCAATTGTAGTTAAGAAGAGGGGTTCAGAGTGTGGAGTAAACAGAGTTTGGGCCAAGTGGAGAGACTGGCCCATTAAAGCTGAAGTCACACCTTGCAGTACATGAGCATGGCCTGCCATAGTAAAGGCCATGATTTTCTTTTTGAAGTGCCACCCAATGTATCCCAAACTCTCAAGCCATTCACCTAAGATGTGGTCGTAACCTTCGACTTCGAGTAACTGGATCGAGTCTGTAAACGAATAGCCTTGGTACGGACGGTGACAGTGGTGGCAACGTCGGTAGTCTGCATAAGTTGGTTTTTGGTGGCCCGGAACGAACGACAGTGAGAGGTATCAATATCCAATTAAAGCTGCTCGGCGAACGTGGGACTCAGAAAATTGCAGGTGACGCTAGAGTCCACAAGAATCCGGATCGAAAACTCCCTAATCTTGTCGTGAAGTCTCAAGGTGCTGGCTTTCCGAGTTCCGTTCAAGGCATGAATCGTCATCACCGTGGGTTCCTCCACCGTCGGTGTCTCCTCACAACACTCGTGGAAGACCTCATCACCGTTATTCAGTTCCAAGATGACGAGGACTAGTTTTGCACACCAGTGAGTGGGTGTGTATTGTTTTAGGCACCCAAAACAGAGACCTTTGGCTCAGCGGTCAGCCTGTTCTTCGTGACTCAAGCGACAAATCGACAACCGATTTGGCGAAGAAGGGTTTGGCTCTAAGAAGCTTAACGAAGCCGAGGCCGGCGGCACCGTACGAGGGAGAGAGTACAATGGTGTGCGTGGTGGCAGTGATGGCTTGGAATAGGCAAGACAGACCTTGATCTTATTTTCCACATTATGAGCGATTCTGAATGTGGCCAAAAGGGTGGGTGGTTCCAAGGTGAGGACCTCATGGCGAATCTTTTCTTTTAACCCTTCTATGAACACGTTCCTCAATTGAGTGTCGGACCAATTGGAGGCACGGCAAGCCAACAACGTGAATTGTTCCCGGTACTCATCAACACTGCCTGTCTGTTGGAGGTGAGAAAGAGTTCCCTCGATGTTGGTGTTGGCATATCCCGTACCGAATGACTGAAGGAACATATCCACGAAAAAGTCCCCAGTTGTCGATAGGGTACCGTTTTTCATACCAGCTCATCCAATGAGTGGTTTGGTCAGCAAAGGAGCAGGCCACCGTACTCACCTTCTCATTAGGAGGAACCTTATAAAATTTGAGGTAACGTTCAACCATGGTGAGCCAGCCAAGGGCTCCTTTGCCGCTGAATCGAGGGAGATCTCCCTTTGGGGTAGGATGAAAGGTAGCGAGGGAAGGGCTGTCTGTAGTGGTATGGGTGTAATACTCCGACTTTTTTTATATATAATTTCTACTATTTATGGATATTTCTGATTTTGAATTATCAGGTGTGGTAAATTATTTTTACCGTCGGTAAATATTGAGAGGTTAAAGGTTGATTTTTTATCGAATTGTCGAAGTTAGTTGACTTCGTGTGAAAGTCATATAATTTGTCGTAACGAGTCCATAGACGCGAGAATCGTCGAAATCGAAGTTACTATATAAAAGTTACGACTATTGGAAGTTTGTTGGGAATTACTTTCCGTAAATGGATGATTATAAAGGAGGCTTTCCTATTTTGGAAGGTAGTCTGAGTTGACTTGGGGTCAAGTACTTCTCTTTGGGCCGAGAGAGAATTCGAGTTTGACCCATTTAGGGTCCGTTGATGTCGCTGACGGCATGGTGCCGTCAGGCTATCTCCCGCCACGAATCCGATCGGAATCGTGAACCCTCATCTTCCTTGTTCTATTCATGGTATTTTTTTCAATGATGGTGCCTCGAGGAGGTCGATTCGTTCGGTGGTTTTCCGTCGCCGTCTCCTCCGACTCCTCCGACCTTGATTTTAGTATTAATCAATTCCTTTTTTTGGTCTATAGACTGTGAATATATGTTGGATTTCTTGGTTGCGGGAGAGTTGTTGGACGGAATTCGAACGAATTCCGTCGAACTCGTTTCGAGCTCCACCGTGTACGACGGTTGCCGGCGTTCTGGGTCGTCGAGGGTAGAGGGGTTTTGCTCCCCTCATCCTCGCGAGTTGTTTGTGTCAAGTCTCGAGCCACGAGGTGGCTCAACTGCGGAGATACCTCATCGGAAACATTTTTCGGCCGTGATGTTTTGGGACCAATTCCGGTTAAATTAGTCGGAATTAGGTGAGGGTCCTTTGAGACAATATGTTGGGCTCGTCGAGAGCTTTCTGGAAATGTGTCATTCTCTGCCACCGGTGGTGGCGTGTGGCCGAAAATTATTTTGGGAAAACTTGTCGAGTTATATGCTGTTAGGTTTGTATTGACGATACTAACATAGTCGTGAGGTTAATTTTCCATTTAAGTTTCGTCGATTATGTGGGTGGGTGGTGGTGATGGGGTTTTCCACCAGAGACAGTGTGGCCGGCGAATTAATTAGTTTTATATTATATTTTTACAATCGTTTCGTCGTAACAAGTTTGTCGGATATGTTCATCGACTAAATTAATCGACTAAATTAATCGATGTTGATTTTTTGAATCGAGTATTTCCTCGATTCACGTATTTATTAATTATTTTTTGACAATTTTCGACAATGGTTAGGTCGTCACAGTGAAAAAGGTAAGAAGGCCTGGCGTTGGATGAGTGGTTGGGTAAGGAAATAAGTGGTGGAGCATTTAGTGGCGAGATGAGTGGGGAAATGGATGGTTTGGGGTGAGATATAAATGGAGGGCTGGGAATAGATGTGATGGTGGAGGCAGTAAATGTGGTTGGGATAACTATGTCAGCAGAGGACAATGGTGGTGGATGAATGAGGCAAAGACCACAGCAGAGGACAATGGTGGTGGATGAATGAGGCAAAGACCTCTCCATGAAGTAGTGACCGTAAACGGTGGTGTTGGCAGTAATGTGTCGAGGCTAGTAGAAACTGGGCGGATAGGTCAAAGCTCCTCAAGCAAGGTCACTTGGAGTGTGGAA
The DNA here is from genome assembly GCA_946800695.1 of Geum urbanum. Taxonomy (NCBI): domain Eukaryota; kingdom Viridiplantae; phylum Streptophyta; class Magnoliopsida; order Rosales; family Rosaceae; genus Geum; species Geum urbanum. The sequence goes on from OX327002.1 coordinate 62,977,254, forward strand.
ACATGGCTAGTAAGGACGTCGAGCGACACTTTGAAGGCATCTTGCTTCCTCTGCATCTCCGATTGAGAGCTCTGAAGGGAGTGTTTGGAGCTCAGAGTTATCGTTGCCGCAAGGATAAAATTGCAATATGGTTTGTACTGGGAACAAAGTCTACCATGAAGAGAGTAGGGAAGGCCGCTATAGAGAGCCCTTGCGAGTGAACGTCATCAAGAGGAGGATCGGAGGCGGAAGCAGCTTTAGCTCTTGTGCCTCTAGCCATTGCTGGTCTCTGATACCAGGATGATAGGTACCTAGAGCACTTAGCAGGAAGAGGGAGAAGGAAGGAGAGAAATGGAGAGAGAAAAGGTTTGTTTTTTCATTCATAACTTCCTCATGAAGCTTACATGTTTTGATATAGTCTCCAACTGGCTAGGGACCATCACAAATGTCCAAAATAACAGCTATATTAGCCATTGTCTACTACTACTCACTTAGAAAAAATAGACAGTTCAGTAAGATAATGTGACCACTGCACAATTGGATCATGGTTTAAGAGTGAATGTGGTGCAACTCTCTCTCTCTCTCTCTCTCTCTCTCTCTCTCTCTCTCTCAATTCTCAAGGCCGTGTTTGGTATCATTTTACAAAACAGTTTTTTTCATTTTCTAAATAAAAAAATGCAGTAAAAATTTGTTTGGTAGACTGTTTTCAGAAAACGATTTTCAAAAACGAAAAAACAATGAAAACAGAAAATGTACTACGTTCTGTAAAACGTCAAAATGAAGTTTTCACTGTTTTCTGAAAAAAAATCTAAAAAATATTAGGAAAAAAATTAAGATTAATTTTATAATTAATTTTACCCTTTAAATATACATATATAATATATTTGGATTGAAATTTAAAATTGAACAAATATAAATTTGTATTTCGTAAACTTCGCGTAAGTATACTTGACACATTTTACTGTTTTTATATTGAAAATATAATTCTGTTATTTAATTTATCAAATACGTTTTTGAATTTTAAAAATACGAAATTCAATTTACTGTTTTCATTTTACAAAATATTTTTTTTAAACTGTTTTCTAAACTCTCCGGCGGAGATAATGGGGTTCACATTTGAATTTGGGGTTTTGATTGGTTATTGGTTCCCGTTGGGGTTCCCGTTGTCTATTGGTGTTGTGTTCACTTTGGTCTCTTTGCCTTAATTGGCTAGCATTGTTATTATGATTGAAATTGGAATGAGAGTGAGCATTGCAGGAGGGTTTTTGCCTTTTTGGGTTTGCGGTGGCAGATTAGGCAAAAGGAGAATCCAGAAAAACACCCAGTCGAGGACACCGATCTCTTTGTCGGAGGAGAGAGAGTGATTTGGTTTGGTGCCCAAATCAATTTGGGATGCCTTAACAATTTTATGAGTGCTCATAGTTTTTACGTTTTTTTTTTGGACAATTACTTATTTACACCTTGTTTTCAAACAAAAGAAAAGACACGTTAACAAAGTTAACTGAATATAGACGAAAATTGGCGGTAGACATAACACATATAGCATTTTATAAATTAAGAAATTACATATAAGGTCAATTAAAGACCTTATTTCACACATAAGGTTATTATAAATTTTTTACACACATAAGGTCATTATCCATTGCCTAATATATTTGAGTTTCCAAAATTGTCCTTTTTTTTTATAAAAAAAAACTGTTTAGTTCAATTTTTTTTTATTTTTTTTGTAACGGTTAAGTTCAAATTCAAAACTTCATAGACAGCTTTTAGAGAGAGAAGGAGAGAGCTGTGTTAGAGAGATAGAGAGCTCCATTAGCTCGATTTTCTCCACGTTATGTTTTGTGTTTTTGTTTGTTGATGTTGTTCATCTCAAGGAAAAGTACAAGGGATACATGCTCTGTGCCACTAGAAAGAACGAGAACGAATGTTTGTTTTTCAGTTTCTGGATAGTATGTAAAACTAGTAACAGTAGTACTGTCCAACAATTAGAGTAGTACTTTTTGAAAACTATAGTAGTACTTTCAACAAAGTTTAAGTTAGAATGCAGAAAGTCCCAATAGAGTAGTACTGTCCAACAACTGGAGTAGTACTTTCTAAAAATTATAGTAGTACTTTCAACAGAGTTTTAGTTAGAATGCATAAAGTCCCAGTATAGTAGTATTGTCCAACAAGTAGAGTAGTACTTTCTGAAAATTGCAGTAGTACTTTCAAAAAACTATTGTAGTGTTTTCCATGAAACTGCCAAATTGTGTTTTTTGCAACATCCTCACTGATTTTGGAGGCAATTTTTTATAAAGTTCACTCATGACTTTCTAAAAGCCTCTTAATGTTGATCTTATTCGGACTTTGGGTTTCTCAGGGTCCTCCATTTGTGTCATTTTTGCAAAACAATAAAATAGACCATCAAAATACTACATACTACTCACATAAATTCTATATACTACTTACATCAATTCTACATACTACTACAGAGCAAACTATATACTACTCACAGACAACACTATATACTACTCACATAGCACACTACATACTACTACATAACACACTACATACTACTCACAGACAACACTACAAACTACTACAAAACACACTACAAACTACTACAGGGCACACTGCATACTACTCACAGACAACACTACATACTAGTCACAGAGCACACTACATACTACTACATAACACACTACATACTACTCACAGACAACACTACAAATTACTACAGAGCACATTACATACTACTACAGAACATACTACAAACTACTATAGACAGCACTATAAACTACTACAGAGCACACTACATACTACTACAGAACACACTACATACTACTCACAGATAACACTACAAACTACTACAGAGCACACTACATATTACTCACAGATAACACTACATACTACTCACAGAGCACACTACATACTACTATAGAACACACTCCATACTACTCACAGACAACACTACAAACTACTACAGAGCACACTGCATACTACTCACAGACAACACTACAAACTATTACAGAGCAAACAACAGAGTAACATAAACATTACCATATATTATTGTAGACACTACTGCAAAAAAACTAAAGCACACCAATCCGTACACACTACTACAGACTAACATAAACATTACCACAGATTATTGTAGACACTACTACGTATGTAACAACCAAAACACAACTTTTGCGTAACAACCAAACCAAAGCAAACACTACCACAGACTATACTCCTACGTTGAGAGAGAGAGAGAGAGAGAGAGAGAGAGAGAGAGAGAGAGAGAGAGAGAGAGAGAGAGAGAGAGAGAGGATTTGATGAGATTGGACATTTTCGGTGTCGGCCATGGCGACGACGGGTCAAAAGAAAAGGCAAGGGAAATAAATCCTAATTTTGGCCATGTGTACGTAGAAGATCAGTTATTAAAGCAGCTGAATGTAGCCATTCATCAAGAAATCATGAAGTCAGTGAATACATACATAAATTCTCCAATTTCAAAATAGATCAAACAAACAGAGCAAAACTAGAACAAACAGAGTTGTTACCTTAAGTTTGGTGCTTCATATCCTTCAAGATCGGTAAACATATAAATCAAACTATGGAGGTGTTGGGAGAGAGAGTGAGAGTGGTCGAGTTTGGGGGAAGATCGTCGGAGACCGGAGAAGGATTGAGATGGCAGGCCGGAGAGTTGGGAGGAGAGAGATGTGGAGGTCACTGCCATTTTCTCAGGGCTTGCTTTTTCTTCAGAGAGACGAAGAGTGACTGAACAGGGAGACAATTTTTTTTTGTTTTGTATTTGTGGAGTGAAATAGAATGAGATGACATGGCTGTAAATAATTAAAATTTTAAGATTATGCTTGTTATAGGGATGACCTGATTTTGGATAAAAATATTTGGTGACCTAATCTAATATAAATCTTATGTAAATGACCTTATGTATAATTTACCCTTTATAAATTTGGGCATCATTTTGATAACTTTTAAAGTTTGCGCAAAAGTTCAGACCCTGGTGATGAATATTTTCAAAAAAGAAATGAAATTCGTTGGGATTATGATGATAATAATTCTAAAAATTAGCCGAAAAATAAACTTTTATCGTTATTCATTAAATAAGAAAATAACGAATATGAAGCATATATGGATACAAATTTTATTATATATATTTCTCGATATAACAGATGATACACTCATATCATTATATGCATGACACAATTATATATCCAATTAATACGTTTTTTTAATTTGAGATTTCAATGAAAGAGACGAGAGATTTATCATACGGGTGTTCCCAAGACTTTACGGAGACGGTAGCCTCGTATACAGCAGTGGGTATATGTGAAGATTTGCCATCCTTGACTTGGACAACAAGTCTATAAAGAATTTCTAATTCGATACGGTAGCTTCCTTTGATCACCTTTTCAAAGGTCAATATATGATGATTCTGAATGTTGTATTTTGTCACTGCAAATTTTGCGACCTCTACGACACGAGGATCGCTAACATTGCGTATGGGTTCCCAAGTACCGACTGGAATAGAGACATCGCCATAGTCTGTGGCAGCTGTAAAAAGAGGGAGGAGGAGCGCATACACTGTGATGAGATAACGAGGACTCATCGTGATGGCGGGTAGAGATGGCATGGTCTTGTTTTTTTAAGATGGCAAAGAGACATGATAGGGCATGGCTTTATATAGCAGTAGTAGTCTCGTAGACCGTGCAAATAATGCAAGCAATTGAAATCAAAAATTGTTTTATTTTTTATTTTAGGAAAAGTCAAAAATATGATTTGAAGTTTTGAACAACTATATTTGGAATAACAAATTAACAAAATACACTTTAGGAATAGGAAAATAATGGAAATTGATATTAGTCAACAAATCAATTCGAGATTATCTTTGTTGGAATGATCACCTGGCCATCAAACATTTTAAATTAGGGGTGGGATCGGTTCGGTATTAGGCCGAAATTCGTACTGTACAGCAATAAATCATTTGGCTTGGATCCTATTCGGTTTGGTTTCTCGGCAACCTCGTCTCATGAGTTTCGGGCCAAATGAATTCTGGATCGGTATATTTCGATTTTGGATTAATTTTTTTGATAAAATTTCTTAGGCCTAAACCGTGAAGAGATAGACGAAATGTGAGAGAATTAGAGTATTGTGTGTTAGTGTTATATGTGTGTGTGTGTGTGTGTATCTTAAAAAGATCCAATATGGGTGAGTGTATATTCATTAAGGTAAGAAAATAAGGACAATTCTGACAAGTATATCATTTCGGTATGACTTGGTTTTATTCGGTACCGTACCATAAAAAATCATTCAATTCGGATTTAATTTAATTTGATTTCTCTATTACCTTATCCGACGAGTTTCGGGCTCAACAAATTTTGGTTTATTTTGGTTTGATTTTTTCGGTAAAACATCCCACCTTTAATTTAAATGTCACTTTGATCTTTTTTGATTGACATATATCTTTCATTTCTGTCACTCCATCCAATTCATAAGTTAAATGTTGAATATTTTGTTCAGTTGAATATGACTATCGAATCCGGATCGAGGGACACATATTTTTACACATCACACGAGCCATCTATTTAAACAATAACCAATGGTTCAGAATAGCTCTTATTAATGACATGACATTTCTCAAAACTCAAACCAAATTAAACTTTTCAAAATGAAAAATTCAACATGCAACAGACAAAATTACTCCACCCTTCCTAAATTCATTAAAAATGATCAAGTCAACACACTAAGGTTGTCGACAAAACATATAATAGCGGCTCCTCAGCTGAGAATCGAGATCACCTAATCTCGTAGCAAGGTCATCCTATCGACATACAAAGAAGTTCCAAGGAAGACTATGAATGATTTCACTAACCCGTGAACCAACATCATAACACATCATCCTTTATGAAAACCCCAAGTGCACAGAGTTGAAAAGAACTACCATAATTACTGCCTAAAACAACCTCGAGACCCACCATGACGCAGAAATCTCAAGAGTAGGGCGTAAAAAATATATTTCAATATTGTCTCGTAAACTATTGACGACAGACTTTGTTGGAGTCATCGATCACGTCAATGAGGCATGACACTAAAGACCGAAGAGACTCACTATCAAATGAGGCACAACTATAAGATTATCTTATACCATTAGTGATCCATATGCCCAGAAGCATACGATGGATCCGCTGCAGTCAGACCATCGCACTCTAAGAATCACTAAAAATATAAGATAATCGACATGATCATGAAACTTAAGGCTCTGATACCAATTAACAAGACCCACCTCAGATTACTGTAGTAATCCAGGATAAATTATGTGTGTCCCATACTAGAGTATCTAGCACCGCCTATTCGGTACCAGTTACCCTAACATGAGCAACCCTGAACCTCAACTGAAAACCTACACTGAGAAAACAGAAGTTGTGGACTGTCATGTCTCGAACTCTGGACGATCACGACTTCAACCGGCTAACCTACAGTCTGGGAAATTTAAACAAAGGGCCCAGAGAACGGCATAAAAATACAGAACGTTAGAGTGAATGGACAAAAATCATGAACTGAGAAGATCTGTAACTTATAATTGTATGCCTTTCCGCTGATTTTTTGCGAAATAATGTGAGTTCAAATATCATAAACTGAATGGAGGTGGTCTTTTAGGGTGTTTGTCCTAATCTGATATGACTGTATATATGAAAAGTACAGGTGATGGGAGCGTCTAGGGTATTTGTGTAATACCCCAAAAATTAGTATAATAATTTAGATTATTATATGACTCGTTAAACTTAGAAGTTATCATAATTTAGTTTAACCTTAGATTCTTTAAATTCGATAACAAATTATTTGGCGAAGACAATGTGTAAAAACGAGATTTAGAGAAACATTAACGGAATGAAGCAAATGGTCCAGTGGATACTCAAGTTCAAGTAGGTACTCCCTGGTCTTGGATTCGAGACAACGAAGCCAGATTTGCGAAACATTTCATGTTGTAGGTTAGTAAAAATAATAAAAATATTTTTACTCGAGCTAGAAACAGCAAGAAAACATTAATTTCAAATAGCTGATTTTCGAAAATGAAATTTTAGTGAAATGACCTAATTCCTTTTGTTCGTATTTGTTCTCCGAATAGAACTTTATGTTTTAAGATCACAATTAATGCTTTTAGTGGTCATGCTTATATATCAATTTGGTGCTAATTATTATTGGTTTATGTGTTTTTCATTTTTACACTATCTTACACTTTATTAGTAAAGTCACACATTTATTCACATATCTTTATGTACATGTCTATAGCATCAAGTGCACATTTCAATAAATTTTTCAACCACATTACTATTATTTTACAAGTGCACATTTACCCTAGAATTAGTAGTCCAACTATTCTATTATCAACTTGTCTTACAGAGTCAATAAAAATAGGTGTAAATTTATTTCTCGTGTCTCCTCCTATGCCTATATTTATACCCCCTTGAGTTCAATCTGATCACACACCATTTCAATCAAGATATCACCAATTGAAACTCTCCCAAAGTTGTAATGCAACACACCTAAAGTCTTACACCAAGACCCTTCTTATTAAGCATATTTTAGTAACTCTTCCTTTACTCCAAGAAGGCCATCTTGAGTTAATCAAATACCTTATTCATCTACTGTAATTCTTGAGTAAATACATGAGTATTTTTATATACTTCTTTATCTTTAGGATTACATCAAAATGCATAGGTAAGAATAAAAGGGAAATAATGAGCATTAGTGTAGCTTAATATTTTAGTTTCTGGTAAAGTTCTAGTTACTCAAATGTTTTTATATAATTAAATTCTACACAAAAAGTTATTCAATTTTGGCTTTTGAATCGCTTAAAAAGGTAAAGTAACAAGGAAGTTATGCTTGAAACAAGTTTTGTTAATTTTTACCTTAATCTTGTTCGAAAACTCTTTAAGTGCTCTTAACTTGAAATATTCATTTCTCACTCATTTCTTAACCAAATTCAGTGTTCTTTATATCCAAACGAAGCTTAGGAGTTTAACTATCAATCTGAAAAGGTTGAAAGACATTGGTTAACACCTAGTAACTAATTAATCTGTGTAAATGAGCTTAATACCAAGCATAACCATTTTTGGATAGTTGCTAAACATCTTTGTTTCTGAACTTGAGAACTCTCTATCGGCCTTTATGACTATTACCATTAAATTCCTCCCAAAAAACACTTCAACATTGTATACTCACTTCCCAAATTTTGACATAATATGGATGAATTATAAAATAGATTTTTGGATAGTTGCTAAACATCTTTGTTTCTGAACTTGAGAACTCTCTACCTAACTTTATGACTATTACCATTAAATTCCTCCCAAAAAGCACTTTGAGATGGTATACTCCCCAAATTTTGACATAATATGGATTAATTATAAAATTGATCAAATGGAGGATTTCGGACGGACTATCGCTGAATGATACTTTTGGTCCAAGGATTAATAATTTATCTTATGTATTTTTTTTTACGTTGATTCATTTACTTACTCATATTATTTATTTCTTATGTTTAATTTGGAACTAATGGAGGATTTCAGGCGGACTACCGCCGAATGAAACTTTTGGACTGATGATAACTAATTTTGTTTCTTGTACTTTCAATTTAAGTTTATTTATTTTATAGCTGTATTTACTTTCAATTATAATCCGGAACAAATGGAGGATTTAAGATGGACTACTGCCGAATGAAACTTTTGGACTAAAATTGTTAATTATCTAAATGCATTTAAGTTTGATCATCCTTTCTTTATGAATTCTGTTACGTATATATTTATTACAAGATCATGATATAAATATATACTCAATGATATATATATATATATACATAGTCTTAACTAAAGACTTGTTTGTGGTCGTTATGATTGAGGTATGAAGCCGGGTGTAAAGTACGAATTAACTCGTGCTTAAGTGAATTGATGGTAAAATATTTCGTGATTGTGGGTGTTAGCCAATGGCTCTAGTCCCTACAGATAATGCATTATTATACTCTTAAGAATGAATTGTATCATATCGAGAGTATACATGCTTTGACAGGTGATCTTAGTATGCCGTGGCTTTACATGTGTATTGGTATTATGAGACTAAGCACATGATTTTTTTACCAGTTAATCCAAAAAAATTTGCTGTGGAAGTATTGGCGTGTTTGTGAGTAGATGTACATTTGTGCAAGAACGTATATTATATATACCTACATGTATATATCATAAAGACGCAAGTATAAGCATGAGAGAATATAACCAATTTTGATTATTCCACCTTTTTGAATTAGTTGTTTGGTTTGATGTTTCTTAGAGATAATTTACTATATGCTTATAAGCTGTACTTATTGGGTCAGTGTGACTCATAATGAATAATAAAGGCCTAGACCATAGGGGTTTGAAAAAGAGAGGAAAGACGAAAAGATTAACACCGACCTTGCTGGTTTTGGTGGCTAGAGCACGGCGCTGCCATTCTGGCAGCCCTAAGGTCGGGAAGAAGAGAGAGAGTGACGCGGGGAGGAGAGAGAGAAAGGGGTCTGACCGAATGGAAAGTTTTGACTTTCCATTTCTGGTGAGTTCCATATATACATGCATAATTACCGAATTCGTAAATCGTACAAAACTTTCGTTGACCGTAATTTCTTCATCGTAACTCCGATTTTAACATTCGACATGGCCACGAACTCATCTCGATAATATCTACAACTTTCCTCAAAGAAATTTTTCAAAAAAACTTAACCAATAAAATTCTGATAGAAAGGTCATCGATAATTATCGACTGTAAAAAAAACTAACTACATTTCTCGATTAACCTTAAACAAATCTTAAAAAGAAAATTCTAGGGACGGAATGTTACACTTTATAGTTAGGAAACATTTAGAGTTTAAGACAGAAAAAACTAGAATAGAATATAATTATAGGAGATTAAATGACAACATTTATGGAGATAGTTATAAATTACCAAATAAGGATGAATTGATAAACAAAATTCAATAGAGTAAATATTTTAGTAAGTTTGATTGTACGTCAAGATTTTGGTAAATTAGATTAGTAGAAGAATCTATAGAATGAACAACATTCAGTTGTCCAGTAGGACATTTTGAATGGTTAGTCATGCAATTTAGATTGAAAAATGCATCATCTATTTTTCAGCGAAAAATAGATCAGATTTTTAAGAAGTACGATAGTTTTTGTAGTCTATATGTTAATGATATACTAATACACAGCAAGAAAAGAAATGAACATAGAAATCATTTAGAAATAATTATAAACGAGTTTATAAACAATGGTATTATCATCAGCAAGAACAAGATAGACTTAGAAAAATAGGATATAGAGTTTTTAGGAATTTATATTAAATCAGGCACTATACAGTTGCAGGAACATATAGCTAAGAAAGTCGTATAATTTTTAGACAAGTTAGAAGATAAAAAGAAATTACAAGCATTCTTAGCACTTTTGAATTATGGAAGAAGCTTTATTCCTGATCTTGCCAGGAAAATAGCAGTTTTACATAACAAAATCAGCAAGATAGGTCAAAAATACTTCAATATGGAAGATATCAAGTTAGTACTGCAAATCAAGCAAGAAATTACGCAGTTAAAGCCTTTAGCATTACCGTTAGACAATAGTTATAAAATAGTCGAAAAAGATGCATCATCATTAGGATGTGCATGAATTCTCTATCAGAAAAACAGTAAAAATTTAGCAAAATCAAAAGAACAAATATGTCAATATGCGTATGATAAGTTTAATGATATACAATCTATATTGCCAGCAATAGATTTAGAAATCTGAGGAATAATCAATTCTCTTAAAGCATTCTCATTATTTTTACATAATGAAGTTTTTACTATTAGAACAGATTGTCAAAATATAGTATCACGTTATAGCAAGATTACTACTAACATGCAAGCAGCCCGTAAATGGGTCAGCTTTATTGATTCTATTACAGGAAATGGCTTTAAGCCAAAATTTGAGCACATAAAAGGAGCTAACAATATATTAGCCAATATCTTATCCGGGTTTATTTTGTAAACAGGTTTGTGGCCCTTTCGGCACTCTTTGAGTAATCAACAAGGACAAAGTGGTAATCCACCACCAATGGAAGCAAGAATTGCAACAATCACCCATTCTTACAATGATATTCAGGTTCAAGAAATCCATGAACCGCACCTCAGGTTTATTAGCTCACCTTTATTATCTACTAAGCAAAGAGTCTTATTAGACAACTTTTGGAACATTAGGATACCGATCCATGACATGAGAAAAAGACTGGAAAAATTAGTGAGAGTTTTAGAGCAAGAATTTTTTAGCAATAGAGTAGGCAAAGAAATAGCAATCGAAGAATATCACAAACTTCAAACACATTATGCTAGAATCCATTCCCAGCTTGATAGTCTTCGTGAACAACATAATATTGATAGAGCACAATATGGTAGCCTACAAGAAGAGCATAATATAATAGCTGAGTATTTTTGTAGATTAAACCTAAATCATCAAAAAATGATAGAATATTTACATGATATTGATAAAGATTTATTTGCACCTTTTTTAGAAGCACAGACCAAAAATCCATACTTTTATAAGTTTTAGCAAAAGAGAGATTTTTTCACCTTCCTGATGATGTAAAAGATAATACATTAAAGTTACAACATGATCAATATCTTTCTTTACAAAATCAAACATAATATTGAGATGAGCGCTCCTCTCTCTAAACTCTTTAGGGTTCTGATAGTTGCATAAATGTGCAACTTTCTTGTGTATAATTGTGTGGAAATACTTAGCTTAATTGTTTAGTTTTCGATATTTATTTATGCAGGTCATTTGGAGAAATTTAAGAAAAAGAGAAATAAAAGGAAAATTATATTGGAAATTGGATTAAGGATTTGGAAGCCCACATGGAAAGAAGTCCAAGCTTTGTTTGGAGAGGAAAATGCCCAAGAGTCCATCCCTATATAAAGAAATTTTCAGGAAATAATCAAAGTTAGAGGAAGAAGCAGTCAAACGAATTCGACGGGTCGAGCCATAGGACTTGACGAGTCGAATTTACCCTTCCATGTTTTATATGGTTCTTGATTCTTCTTCTCTTTTCCATCGTGTTTTTCTATTGTATAATTTCTACTATGAGTAGCTAAACTCCCTTAGTTAGGGGCTGATCGAAGCCCTAGATATGCTTACGATTTTGAACCCCTTTTGATTTTAATAACTACTTGGATGAGTTTGTTTCATTTTTCTTCACATCGATGATTTCTATATTCATATTTCTTTGAGTGCACGCTTAGATGCATGGCTCAAGAGTCTTGATTGTGTACATGACCACCTTATCATTACATATTCATTAGAGACAAACATGTACTTGTGTGAAACATTCCTTAGTGACGTAAGGGTGACCACCGAATCAACCCTTGAAGATTTGTTATTCTTCAAACATTCTTAAAATATAATGACTTTAGTTTTCAAGGCTTACATCACCATATGTATGTTGGTTAATTGGGGATCAAGATTGAGTGGATTGTAACTCCCTCTTTCATGCCAAGTAAGAGAGTGTAATATGAAATATGACTTAGTATGAGGAATATTCTTCCATGGTTAGTTCAATTGAATTGGGGGATAAGTCCTTAACATTCATCTCTCATTGCTTTCTTTAACTATATACTTTCTGAAATATATATATTTCTGCAGTAGTTGTAGCTTAGCCAATTTTTGTTCGGCACCTAAAACATCTCCGAATATCCTAAATTTTGTGTGGTAGTCTGTCACTGTGTCTAGATTATTGTGTTAAAATTTAGTGTCATTTGAGTTTGTCTAGAGTAGGGTCGTAGTGTTGCTAGTGTACTGTGGTCGAGTCTGTCAGCATTGTGATTTAGTGTTAGGATTTAGTTTCACCAATTCCTTGTATTTGATAACCCCTATAAGTGATTATTACAATAGTATATCTTAGTTGAGAATAACGTATCTTTGAAAGATGGTTCTCCACTCATCAGGTTCTCGCGGCGGTAGCCTCGCACTAGCTTCATTGACCAGACCGGCCTTCTATCGTCATACGCAATTTGGCAGGCTTGGCGTCACCTTCCACTGGCGTAGCACCATGAGTCCTCTCAGAAGTTTTCACTGAAACTGCGTCTTGCGGTAGGTTCTAGCGACAAAGGTCGTGGTGAGCGGTAGTGTTTTCCAACCATGGCATTCGGCGTGATCTGCGACCTGTGCGTGTGCATTTGAAGATGTTGGTTTCACGTATGGATGAGTTGGATCTGGGGTCGAGCTTTTCTTGGCGTGCTATGCTTAAGCGATAAGAGCGAATGAGTTTGCTAGCCTTGTTCTTGGGAGGTCAACAAGTTGTCTAGGGATTGGAGAATGGTCGAGCCGGCGAGCTAGGTAGGTTGGTGAAGTAGTGGCAGGTTTTGGCTAATGGTCGACTTTACCAATTGGTCGTCGTCGATTTTTCTGCAAGCAGGTCATGACGTCAAGTCTATATGCGGCTGCAACTTTGTGAAACCCTAGCTAACTTGGGCCAGTGTTATGGGCCTTGTTGGTTATTTAGTTTGAGTTTGTTGCCTTTCCTCATGCATGGATTTGAAGGCCCAATTTGGGATCCAGGTAGACTTGTTTAGTACAATAGTGTGGGGGGGGGGGGGGGGGGGTGGTGGGGGGCTCATCCCTTATGTGTTGTTAGGTTGGGAATTAGGCTTAGTTCCTATTTTGTGCCTATATTTGTTTGGTTTATCAGTGGTAAAAAGTGTCGCAAGATAGTGGTATGGAGCTAGTTTAGGCTAGCTTAAGCAATGATCAATATTATCGTAACCCGCCGCAGGGTGGTCATTGTATACTTTATCTATTATTTTGGTAATAAAATTGTTCTCATTTACCCTAAAAAAACATCTTTCTTTACAAATAGCTATCCAAAGTTTTTATTTAGCCTGATTTCTATTCCATAGTCGGGCATAAGAGCAGTTTATTTTTCTAGACTTAATCTTCAAAATGAAAAAATAAAATCATATTTTCCTAGCAAGCATAAATATGGAGGAATGTGAAGAAAAATATTTAGAGCATAATGGTAGCAGGATTTTAGTTACCCCTGGTTTGTTAATAGACCATTGCCTTCTTGTTTACCTTTTTATAAAAAGCAAAAATCATGTACAATCTTTATCTCACCAACTTAGGTTTTGCATTGAACATTATATACAAATATGGGGAATAGAAGAAGCAAGAAATATTACTATACAGTTAGAATTCACTAGTATTCCAGAAGCACTAAGTCATACTTAGTATGTACTCCGACAGAGAAAGACATCTTATCCATCTATCTCGCCAAAATTATAGAGATCTTCCCGCATTAGCAGAAACCCCTATAACAATACAAAATTTAGATGATATCCATAAGTTTAGGGCAACACAATTGATTACAAAAGAATACTGGAATGACAGTGATGATTTGCACTTAGTCTATCAAACCAGCACGATAAATATGTATACCAGTAAGATGTATGAAGGTCTACCCAGACCAGGTGACAAATACAAAATCACCATGAGTGAAATTACTAGAGAAACATATGAAGAACTGAAAAAAGAAAAGCAAGAATCAACAAAAAGAATGGACAAATTTTTTTGGGACGTAGCTGTGAGAGAAGCATAACAATTAGAAGCATAAACAACAATAAGACGAGCACAAACAGATTTACTCTGAGATGACGTAGAAGAACATAATCTTGACAATATGATGGAACCATGATGAAATAGTGAAGCAGGAGAATTATAGATAAGAAAGAGAATTAGATAAGCAAAAAGAAGAAGAAGAAAGGATAGAGAAGAAAGAAACGATAGAGAAGAAGAAGAAGATAAGCAAGGAATAACCTGACCAAGATAAGAAAGGAAGAAGTGAAACAGAAGAAAGCAAAAGCATCACAGTAGGAAAAAAAATTGATCTGATCGGCAAAACAATTCCATATTTGACAATTAAGAGAACCAAATGGAGCTTAAATTGACAAAAATGTGGCCCTATTCGGCAAATAAAAAAAGAAATTAGAGAATTATTACTTTCAAGCTGACATTGACATTATTATAAATTTCTATATACAAAAGAGCAAAAGGGTATTTTAAATAAGGAAAGCCCCAAACTTGGTCGGACGATAGTCATTCCCTGAGGTTATATAGAACTTTTTTAGGGATCCTACATATATGTGGTGCCACGCACTGCTCAGGTGAAAGTGCAACTCATCCTTGTAGTGACGTCATTATTACTCAGCAATTTTATTTTCTTTCTTCTACTTCTTCACACCAAAATTAAGAAAAAGACTCTTTTGTGAACTCATAAGATAAATGCATGAACCACGAAAATGATTCAGTGGAAGCATTGGGTCCTGCTACATGAATATTTGATATGGAACACCCACGTCATGCGTTCGAACGCTGGCGACGTCAAAATGTGTTTACTGAATTATAAACTTGGTTAGGTACTGTGCTGCAATGCACAGATAGACCATTTCACATTGGTTGAGAAATCTGTCCTGGGCCTAGGAAGCCTTTGAGTTACCCGTAACATTTAAAAAAAAAGAAGATAAATGCATGATCAGTCCTAGCAAAAATAAAATAAAAATGCATGATCACTAGCTAATCTCTCTCTTTTTCTTTTATTTTTTTTATTTCTTTTATAAGAGTTAGAACATCTCCAATAGATACCCTATAGCTATATTGAGTCTTGATCTGATGGTCAATAAATTATGTGATCAGTTGTGGTCAATTGTTGATAGATCTACATCTAACGATAGGTGACTAAAAAATAGTTGAAAAATAATATATTATTAGCCGTCGGATAAAAATCTATTAATAATTGACCACGAAATTTATTGACCACTAGATCAGAACAGTAGCTATATTTTTTTTAAAAAAAAATTGACAGATTTTTAACTAAAAAGATTTCCAACAACTACTTTATAGTCAAGTTAGATTTAGTTTTCCTAAAAAAATTTGTAGCTCATAGCAAAATAAAAATAAAAATCTGTAGCTACTTTTAAATTTTGAGGTGAGAAAAAATAGCTTGAAGTTAAACACTCCAAATGTTTCAAATTTTCAGTTTTAGTTTGAATTTCAAAAAAACATATTTAAAATGACTTTAAAGTAACTGCTATTGTTAAATAGAAAGTTAAAATAAAAATAATTAGATATAATTTTTGAACAAATATAATTATAACTTTTAACTTAACTATTGTAGATGCTCTTACTGATCTCTTTTGTGAATTTAAGATGAGCCACTAACTGATATAACACCAAGCACTCATCCATAATGAAAATGACAAGAGTTTTTTTCTCTTCTTTCATTTGAGATTTTTTTTGTTTTCAAGAGAGATTGATATTGTACTTATGTATGAGAAAACCTTTTTACGCATGGACACATTTATCGATATGTATTATCTTTTGTGTAATTAATAGTACGCCAAAGTTTCGACGAGTCAATAGGTAGAAGTGTTGAACTTTTTCAGCTAAAAAATAATCATTAGCATACAAGTTTAATGCACATAATAAAGTCCACATAGGTTATGCACTTTAACTGTCCATGCGTGCATTCTTTATGCTTTGTTGATCCTAGGTTGGAGGCAAATTATTTTCAAATGGTTGTTTTCCTAGTAGTCGGATGTGAGAAAAGATCGACGTATGTCGGCAACAGATTGAGAAAGTTGTTTCAGACCGAATACTGATGCATTACTTTTGTCGGAGAAGTTGTTTTTTGAATGGAAAGAAAACTGTTCGATCTTTTTAATTTGTTGCAATTGCCTAAAAATAGATAGAACGGCCATTGAGGAGCATTTATCTATCATTTGGTGCGTGTTTGTTTACATAATTGTCTTATTATTATTCAAGATATTCTATGTGTGTTTATTGTAATACGAGATTTATATATTATGTCTACCCCTATATATTCAACATTTATTAATCAAGACTTGAGGAATGTAGGCCCTAAATTTCAAATAAAAGAAATATGACCAAGGAATGCAAAATCGAAAATATCAGCGATATTTCAGTTTTTTTTAATCACCTGAAAAATCCTCAATTATATCCCTAAATCTTTCACAATTTTTCGTTTTTATCGATATATCCGATATATCGGCAATATTCCCGATATTTTCTGAAAATTTTGAAACCTTAAAAAAAAATTCACATTAAAGTTTGATAAATGTCCAATCCTTCACGTGGCTCACCGCTCACCATAATGCAAATGTTCAATCCTTCACCCATTCGGCCATACCTCACTTAAAGTCATTGCAGGCCATCATTATGTCAGATAAACTTTTATAATAAGTTACAAAGCTTTTGTTTAAAGTAGAGTAGTCAGTAGCAAGGAGTAAAAAACAAAAAATTAATTGAAGCCATCACACCGATCATATTATGGTAATTACCAACCCTATTATTATGATCAAAATTTTGCAATGCCTTATCTTTCATATGTCATGCCTTATGGTCTTCCAACAAGTGACAACTCATCGTCACAATCACAAACAAATGTCTCAAATGATGATAGCAATGGAGAAAGTCGAGCAATGCCTGGTTCATACTACGAGCTCTAAAATCCTCAAAGACTTCCCCCTGACCCATTGGTTGGCTGATAAGTCATTACATGCAGAATTACATGGGAGAACATTCATTTAATGATTACTCTTCACAATACACACATGATTCTGCACAGGGAGATGGAGAAAATAGTGTGAATTGTGAACCTCATCGGTCCTCTATGTGGTTATGAAGTATTTGTATATTTGATTTTGTGATGTGTGATATGTAATATATTGTACAAAAGGCGTGATGGCCTAGCTTCCCATTGAGTTTTAGTCATCAAAAAATAAAAATAGAAGTATTAAATTATATTTTAATAATTATTAGCACTTAACATGTACTAATTCATGTAGTAATATAGCAAATTCATATCTTGATGTTTGATCAATATTTTATTTTCACATAAGGTAGATAATTGATCATATAACAACCTTCAAAAGTTTCATTGCAAATTTTCATGTATTTTTATTAGTTTTCGTATTTTCCGTCAGAATTTTCACTGGATCGGTATTTTCGTCGATATATCCAAATTTTGGCCCGTCGATATATCCTCGATTCCCGATATTTTACTCCTTAAATATGACAATGAAATAACATAGTCCAAATTCGTGACTCAAAATATCTTAGAGCATCTGCACCAGGGGGGGTGCTTTGCTCGAGCAGGTGGTGGGTCAGCCGGCGAGGTGCTCGAGCACCAGAAAAACTCGTATGCAGCAGTGATGGGTGTTCGACGTTTGCTCGAGCAAACTGGAGCTCAAGCAAAAAATGCTCGATCACTTGCTTTAGTGCCTGGCGAACCCCACAGCACGTGGGTGACGTCAGGCCCATTTTTTTTAAGACGGGTGCGTTGCACGCCAAGGTAAATAGTGAAATGGTTTTTTTTTGACCCGCAAATGAGAGTGCGACACGTGTCCTGGTCGGGTAGAATTTTGAATTCAACGGTCCGGCCTTTGATTTTGAATCTGAAATATCATCCAATGGTCCATAATTAATCAGAACGGATAGTTTAGCATACCAACAGAAATAAACGGGAAAATTATAAAAAAAATTGTAAAAAATTCCCAAAAATTTCAGAATACTCCCAAAAATTTTCTTATAAATACTACTTCTTTTAATTCACAACTTACTGATGAAACATATTCGGATTATTATCACCAAAGTTGTGTGCTCTTTCCATCGTAGTTATATTATTGTATTAAGAATAAATCTGGGCTTGACTCGTCATTTTATGTAATTTAAATTTTCGAGAAATAAAAATATAATTTATTTATTAAGATGAAATTGAAATACACATAAACTTAAAACACATACTAAAATTAAACACACTCTTAATGAAAACACATAATAAAATTGAAACTCACATATTTAGAGCATTTCACCGATAACGACACATGTCACATTATTATTGGTCATAAATCGATCAGATAAATAAATTTTAAACTTTTTACAACATATTAAAAATAATTTACTCTAGCAAAAAATATATGGGTGTATACAAAATTCGATTTAGTAGAGTAAAAGAGAAATTTACTTTATTTTAAGTAAATTTTACTTTTATTCTAGCTGATGCTCTACCAAAGGGTGCGGATGCTGTTCACCATTGTTAGTTTGTTACCCGACTGGACACTGAACGTGCCAAGTCCGCCGGTCGAAATAAGAACAATTTTAACGGAATGACTACAACTGTAACATGGAAGGTAACGTTAGGCACTAAATGCAAATTCATTAAACCCAAGTCCTAAAATGAGAATGAGCTTCATAAAACTCAGGCGATCTTTGTAATTAAACATCATTGAAAAAGGAAACGTGGCAAAATTGCATCCTGAGATTTGCTTCAAATCAAAACCCCGTTCTTTCTTTTCTTTTCGTCGCAGAAAATCAAGAATTTGAATGGGAATTCCATCTGAAATGAGAGACATGTTGATATACGCATTTTATACTCGTTTCTTAACGCATTTCCCTTTACGTTTAGCTATGTTATTATCTTAGTTTTTATGTTTTCCTTATTTAATTTGTTATTTTGAAGATATTTAGGTGGAGATTAATAACGACGCAATTCGGAGGAATTTCGGCGATTTTGCGATTTTTGCGATTTTGGACCTCCGAAAATGGGCCGAACCTAAAAGCAAATTATGGGCCGATTTCTCAACTCTTGTTTCGGCCCATTATCAAGCCCATGACCATTCAATTCGGCATAGAAGCCTTTTGGTGAAGTTGAAAAGTCAACAATATCAAGCTTGGTGACTTGCCATGGTGACTCTTGCTTGCATTAAATGAAAAGATGACTAAGGGAGTGACTTGCCATGGTGACTCTTGCTTTGGGTTCACAAATGGTGACTTGCCATGGTGACTCTTGCTTAGGGTTTACAAATGATGATCACAAATGGTGACTTGCCATGGTGACTCTTGCTTGCATTTAATGAACAAGGCAAGGTGGAAGAGAGAAGAGCAACATTCCTTGCCTATATAAGAGGGAGGCCAGCCTTGAAGAGCATCATCTCTCATTTTTACAAGCCAAAGCTCTACACAAATACTCTTCCACCATAAACATTCAAGGTTCACTTGCAAGGCCGAAGCTCTCATCCTCCATCCAAGCCGAAGCATTCAAGGTTCTCCTTCCAAGCCGAAGTTTTCATCCTCCATCCTTCACAATACGCTAAGTCCCTTGTGAAGGAAAGCCATCTCCACCGTAGATCATCTAGCATTCAAGACAAAAAGTGTAACCATGATCTTCACTTTCATTTCTTTTGTTTTGTATTTGAACCTCTTGATGTATTGGAATACATTTATGTATCAAATGAAGAACAAGTTTAGATTTGTGTTTTATGCTCTTAAACCGATTTGTAATATGCATGTGTTTATGATTTCTAGCCTTTTATGCATGTTTGATACAATCTTAAAGCTTCGAATGCATGTGTTAGAAAATACGCTAAGTCCCTCTCTTTCGCATGTTTCGATGATCGTATGTTGTTTAGGATGTTTATACGCTAAGTTGCATTCCTACTCAATTATTAAGCATGTGTATTTAGTTAGAAGTTATGAATTTCGTAACTTACAAAAAGGTTTGATGCATGAAAAGGGTAGGTTAATAAGATGAGATGATCACATGTAATTAGTAGTGTAACTTCTTATTTTTAGCAAGCATAATTAGACTTTAAGTTTCTTGATTGTTGAAACTTGTCTATGAGTAAAACATGTTAGATGCCTAAGAGTTTTAGTTGTGTTTGCATGTTATGTACTTTAATTTCGTAGATTAAACAACCAACTTCCAATCCCCCCCAAACATTTACATTTCCGCTTATTAACGAAACCATGCATGCGCCCTTAATTCCCCGGATAAAGAACGATCCCTACTCGCCAATATTATAATGACAAAAGAAGGGTTTTAAATTGCAATGCGCGTAATCGGTGTTTTTAGGGTCTACTTTGTGTTAACGTTAAATGCATGTTTTGCACGTATCAATTTTTGGCGCCGTTGCCGGGGAGTTAGAATGTTTTTGTATGATTTCGTTGTACATTTGTGATTAAAAGCATGTCTAAATTTTCGAAGTACATACTTGTTCATTCTTGTTTATACTTAAAGAAATTTACATACATGTTTACAATGCATACTTTTACTTAGACGAATTTATTTATACTTAGTTTTTACACTTGCATAATTTATTTTCATGTTAAAGGATAGTCTTTGATTTAATTTGAGTACTAGTACTTAGTTATTAAATAAATCTCTATGGAATAGGTGGTGCCTCTTTTGTTTGTCTATCTCCTTAACCCTTCGTGATGTGTGGATTTCATCACCACACGCCATAACCTAAGTGAAGTTATGGGCACGAGGTTGTGGGCGGAGTTTACAAACACTTGAGATTGTATACTATCTTGTGAATTCGAGTAAGAGTTGGTTATGATGTCTAGAAGGGTTATGAATGGTGACGGGTTTTGAACTAAGAAAACAGAACACCATTGGAGTATATACTCTTACGAGTAAGCCTTAGGGTGTTTCTAAGAACAACATTGGAGTATATACTCTTACGAGTTAGCCTCAGGTTGTTCCCAGAAATTAGTTCTCACCTCTCGCGTTACATCTATCCCAACTGGTCATTTCCAACAATTACGAGGATTAACGATAGTTGGTATACATTTTCGCGCGGGCCGCACGGACAAGAGATTTATTCAATAACTAAGTCGTGTATTCCTTTTAAATCATAGGCGCAATCAAAACGTAGACGTACTTAAATTGATTTACATTGAGCACGAGTATTGGTTATAAGGTTTCGTTCTTTGGAATAGGGGGTGCCTCTTTTTCTGGTTTATCTCCTTAACCCCTCGTGATGTGTGGATTTCATCACCACACGCCATAACCTAAGTGAAGTTATGGGCACGAGGTTGTGGGTGGAGTTTACTAAGAACTTGAGATTATATACTATCTCACAAATTTGGCTGATTGTTGGATATGGTGAATGGGTTTATGATTGGTGCCGGGTTTCGGATCTAAGCAATAGAACACCATTGGAGTATATACCGTAACTGGTTAGCCTCGGGGTGTCTCTAGGAACAACATTGGAGTATATACTCTTACGAGTAAGCCTCGGGTTGTTCTAAATATTAGTCCTTACCTCTCGCGTTATCTCTATTCCTACTAACCATTTCTAAACGTAACTAAGCTGAATTGTAGTCGGTATATATTTTCGCGCGGGCCGCACGTCCAAGAAATTTACCAAATGATCATTTCGCGTACTCTCTGTAAATCATAAGTGCATATGAATACGGATAAATACATGAACTTAATACGACATAATCCTTTAAATAGATGGTATATCGGATTATGCATGCTTAGACCTCCTGGAATCAGACTTCATCTTCGGATGAACGAGACCCATTGCACAGTCGAGAGCCTCTGCACCACGTACCATCGGGGCCAAAGGAAATAAATAAAACTTAGTCAAATTTTTGTGTTTATATGTGCATTAAAAACTGTAAAGGACTAACAACCGTTACTTAGCTTGCATAACCTCTTTTTAGGCTTTATGATACTCGGATTTCACTACCGAGTACCCTAACCTAAGTGATGTTAGGGACATAAGATCGAAGAAGAGGTCATTCTTTGCATTCATTTTTTTAGCACGTAACTCGTGTGTTTTCTGCAGGTTCTAACGTTTTCTCTTATGCATGCACTCCATCTTTCACGTAGGATTGTTGTTTAATGCATTTTATTGAAAAAAAAATGTGTGTGGTGCATAAATTCGATGTGAATTATTGTTTGCTTGTATTTGAACTTTGTTTATATATGTTCTAACTAAATTCTTGGGTTTAGCATTATATAGTGTTAATTTGCAGAAAACGTATGTTTTAAGTTTATTACATTCTTTTGCATAGCCCTAAAATTGATTAATTCATTTGCATTACTTAGTAAATTACACCTAGTGTCTTAAACTATTATAAATTTTGTGTGTTTTAGTAGTTTTTAAGTGTTTGTGAGTATTTATAGTATGTTTTGATAGTTTTACTATTTGTTATTGCTTTGTTTTCTAAATACGCCTTACGATTTTGGTTAGTATTTCTATATTCATCTCAAATTATTTGTTGATACTAACACTTGGTCTTTGGTGGATGCTCAGGCTAATGAATGTCCGATCAGAATCCTGGACCATCTAGAACAAACTTTGAGGAGATCGCAGAGAGAATAGCGAGACTTAAAGCTCAAACTGACATCCTGGATTTTCCCATCATCGAAGAAGTTTCCGAGTCTTCACACTCATCAACCGACCACAATTCAGAAGTAGAAGCACAGCAAGTCAACATGGCCAATGCAGGACAATCTCTTCGCCAGCGCACCTGCTCAACCGAATGGAGCAGCGGGCCTTCGAGCATTGCTTTTCCACAACCGGAGGAAAACATGAAGGATATCGAGCTAAAGAGTGGCTTCCTCCACCGACTACCCATTTTTCACGGACTTTCCAACGAAGATCCAAACAAGCATCTCAAACAATTCCAATTTGTTTGTAACAGCATGAAGCCAGCTGATGCTGATACGGAGCTCTTCAAGCTGAAGGCATTTCCATTCACCCTAGTCGACAGGGCCGAGTCTTGGCTTATGGAACTACCGCCGAACCATATCACTTCATGGAAGCAACTTGCGGACATGTTCCTAGCGAAGTACTTCCCGGCCTCAAAAATCACCGTCTTGAGAAAGCAAATCACTGGCATCACACAGAAACAAGACGAGACCTTCGGCCAATATTACGACCGATTCAAAGTTTTGTGTGCCACTTGCCCATCGCATGGATTTTCCGAGACCAATCTCATGAATTACTTTTACGATGGTCTCAAGCCGATCGATAGGGAATTGCTAGATGCAGCAGCTACAGGTGCATTCATGGACTTAACCGAAATCGAAGCCAGAACTCTCCTTGAAAATCGGGCGAATAATGATGCACAATACGGAATGTCCAACAGACGAGCAGTCGGTGAAGCGAGTTCTACAACCGACGCGGACGAAAAGTACGACAAACTAGCTCATATGCTAGAGAAGGTTTTAGAACTCGAGACGATAAAAGCGAAGGCAACTCAACGGCCTGTTTGTGGCATATGTCAAACACAAGGTCACTACAATGACCAATGCCCTCAAGCGCCAGAGCAGGCAAGCGAGCCGGAGCACGCTAACGCCATCGGCGGATATCAGGGAGGACAACGGTATAACAATTACAACAACTATGTCAACCGTGATCATCCGGGGTTTAGATGGAGCAGCAACGAGGGAACTTTGAACCCTCCAGCACCTCAACAAAGCTACCAACGCCCTCCATTTCAACCAAGGCCACCGATGCAGCAGGGTTTGTCTTCGCAATCCTTCACCAACCCGGATTACGACAAGATGTTGTCGCAACTTTCGGCCTCAACTCAAGTTCTCCTCGAAGGACAATCGAAGACAAAGGAGACACTTGACTCACATGGCCGCGACATCACCGAAGTGAAGAAGCAGCTTGGCCAGCTTGTTGATTTCATGGGCCAAATCAAGGAAACCGGTCGGCTTCCACCTCAAACCACTCCTAATCAAAGAAACGTGAATGCTATAGTCACAAGGAGTGGGAAGATACTTGAGGAACCAAAGACCAAGCGATCTCATCTTGATGAAGTCACCATCGAGGACATCACCAACGAAGAAGAAGATGAGATCGATCCGGCTACTCAAGAGGCCGAAAAACAGAAGGTGACGCCTATTGTCACCAAGGCACAATCCCATCCACAACCTACCCCAATCAAAGGTAAAAGCCCTATTCCTTCAAATACGGTTATTACTAATTCTCCGTTTGCTGTTGCACCTTTCCCTAGCAGATTATCAAAATCAAAGAAGAAGGATGCCCAATATGAAGATATCCTGGACATCTTCCGAAAGGTGCAAGTGAATTTGCCCTTGATCGAGTGCATAAAACAAATGCCAATATACGCGAAGTTTCTCAAAGAGTTATGCACACAGAGGAGGCAAACTCGAGAGAAGGAGGTTGTGAAGGTGAACGCAACCGTTTCGGCGGTTTTGCAGCGTCGGCTACCCCCAAAACTGAAGGACCCAGGGAGCTTTGCAGTTCCTTGCGTAATCGGTGACACCCACTTCGAAGACGTAATGCTTGATCTAGGAGCTTCCATCAACGTCATGCCTTACTATCTTTTCGAATCGATGGAGCTTGGAGATCTCAAGCAAGATGGTGTTGTCATCCAGTTAGCCGATCGCACCCACAAGTATCCGAGGGGATACGTAGAAGACGTTCTCGTGCAAGTCAACAACTTGATATTCCCAGCCGATTTCTATATAGTTGACATGGAAGAGAGTCCACTGAACACCACGCCGCTGCTGCTTGGGCGACCTTTCATGCGGACTGCGAGAACGAAGATAGATGTGTTTCAAGGCACTTTCTCCATGGAGATTGATGGAGAAAGAATCGAGTTCAACATCCTGGACGGGATGAAGTTTCCAATGTCGAGCGTAGCTGCCATTTCGACATACGATCCCGTGGATACCTTAGCACAAGGCTACCTCGACACCATCAATGAGGATGAACTCGACATGGCCATTCAACTTGGGCATGACGGCCTTCTCGAGGCCTTACTAGAGCTTGAACCTCGTATTCAAGACATGGCCATGGCCCTAAATGCGGCACCACGAAAAGTAAGCTTTTCTCCTCCTTTACCAATTACTTTTGGTACTAATAAAATGGTTCCTTCCATCGTAGAAGCTCCAGTTTTAGAACTCAAGCTACTACCGGACCATCTGAAGTATGCGTACTTGGGCGAGAATGACACTTTACCCGTCATTATTTCGTCCGCGCTAGAAGAGGAGCAGGAGGAGAAGCTCGTGAGTGTGCTCAAGAGGTACAAACCCGCAATAGGCTGGACACTTGCGGACATCAAGGGAATAAATCCAGCAACATGTGTGCATAGGATTTTCCTTGAAGAAGGCACCAAGCCTACGCGGGAAGCACAGCGTCGGCTCCACCCTCCGATGATGGAGGTGGTAAAAAAGGAGGTAATTAAACTCATGGACTGTGGAGTTATTTACCCTATTTCTGATAGCCGTTGGGTTTCCCCAGTGCAGGTAGTACCTAAGAAATCGGGAATTACCGTCGTCGAGAATCTGGAAAATGAACTTGTGCCACAACGGACGATCACTGGACACCGAGTGTGCATTGATTACCGGAAGCTCAACGCCGCAACCCGCAAGGATCATTTTCCCTTACCATTCATCGACCAAATGCTGGAAAGATTAGCCGGCCATGCATTTTATTGTTTTCTCGACGGATACTCCGGCTACAACCAAATTAGCATTGCGGAGGAAGATCAAGAAAAGACAACGTTCACATGCCCTTTCGGAACGTTTGCATACCGCCGAATGCCATTTGGACTGTGTAATGCACCAGGTACATTTCAACGTTGCATGCTCTCAATTTTCTCCGAGTACATTGAAAAAATTATTGAAGTATTCATGGACGACTTTTGTGTATTTGGGAGTGATTTCGATGCATGCTTAAACAATTTAGAAACTATTTTACAAAGATGCGTTGAAACGAACTTGGTGCTTAATTGGGAGAAGTGCCATTTCATGGTTACGCAAGGGATATTGTTAGGTCATATTATTTCGGAAAAAGGGTTAGAAGTTGATAAATCTAAAGTAGATCTTGTGCGTCACTTACCCTCTCCAACTTCGGTTAGAGAGATTCGTTCATTTCTTGGACACGCAGGATTTTATCGTAGGTTTATCAAGGACTTTTCCCACATCTCGCGCCCGTTGTGTAAACTGCTGCAGAAGGAGACCCCGTTCGTCTTTGATGAAGAATGCAACGCTGCCTTCAACAAGTTGAAGGAACTTCTCACGAGCGCTCCTATTTTATGCAGCCCTGATTGGTCTCTGCCATTTGAACTCATGTGCGACGCCTCGGATTATGCCGTAGGAGCCGTTTTGGGTCAGCGGAAGGACAAGAAGCCTTGCGTAATCTACTACGCCTCTCGAACGCTTGATGAAGCGCAAAGAAATTATACTACCACCGAGAAGGAGTTTCTTGCAGTGGTCTTTGCTTTAGATAAATTTCGGTCTTATTTACTTCAAACTAAAGTAACTGTGTTTACCGATCATGCAGCTTTGAAGTACCTAATGCTAAAGAAGGACGCAAAACCACGGCTTATAAGATGGATACTTCTACTCCAAGAATTCAACATCGAAATCAAGGATAAGAAGGGAGTAGAAAACGTCGTCGCTGACCACCTATCACGTTTGATAGGTGACCATGAGCCTGTCGAGATTGAAGAAACTTTTCCGGATGAAAAACTCTTCGGAATTGAGGTAACAATTCCAGAAACTCCATGGTATGCAGATATCGTCAATTACTTAGTTACCGGTGAGTTTCCGTCTACCATGCATAAATTTCAACGTGACAAACTTAAGCATAATGCTAGAACCTTTATCTGGGATGAGCCTTATTTATGGAAACAATGCTCCGATTTAGTAATTAGGAGATGTGTCCCGGATACTGAATTTAAGCCTATTTTAGACTTTTGTCACAATGAAGCATGTGGGGGACACTTTGGTTCTAGGAGGACAGCCCTTAAGATTTTAGATTGCGGTTTCTTTTGGCCTAGTTTATTTCGCGATGCTCATGCATATTGTGCTGCATGTGATAAGTGCCAGAGATTCGGTAATTTAGGCCCTAGAGATCAAATGCCACAACACTACATATTTAATGTTGAAATTTTTGATGTGTGGGGTATTGATTTCATGGGACCATTTCCTCCCTCCAATGGTTTTACTTATATCTTACTCGCAGTAGATTATGTTTCTAAATGGGTGGAGGCAAATGCCACCCGTACTAATGATTCGCGAGTTGTTGCAGATTTCCTACGAACTAACATTTTCAGTAGATTTGGAATGCCACGCGTTCTAATCAGTGATGGAGGAAGTCACTTTTGCAACCGCACGGTGGAAGCACTAATGAGGAAGTATGGCGTAAAACACAAGGTTTCCACACCATACCACCCTCAAACAAATGGAATGGCTGAAGTTTCCAACCGTGAGATCAAGAAGATTTTGGAGCGAACCGTCCGCCCAAACCGGAAAGATTGGAGTCAATGCTTAGACGATGCATTGTGGGCTTATAGGACTGCCTACAAGACCCCCATTGGTATGTCACCTTTCCGATTAATTTATGGGAAGGCATGCCATCTTCCGGTTGAATTGGAGCACAAGGCATGGTGGGCCGTGAAGAAATTCAACATCGATCGAGATGCCGCAGGCTTGCATCGGAAGCTACAACTATGTGAACTAGAAGAAATCAGAAATGATGCTTTCGACAATGCGTGGATTTACAAAGAGAAGACGAAAAAGATCCACGATCAGATGATTCGCGGGAAGAGTTTTGAAGTTGGGCAGAAAGTATTGCTTTTCAATTCAAGACTTAAGCTCTTTCCGGGAAAGCTTCGCTCTCGATGGATGGGGCCATTCATAGTTTCTCAAGTTCTACCTCATGGAGCAGCTCTCATTCGATCTATCGACAAAGGTAGTGAGTTCAAAGTAAATGGCCATCGCTTGAAGCCATATTTTGAGGCATTTGCGGAGCACACCGTGGAGGAGATGCAACTCCAAGAACCGGCCATTTCAAAAACAAAATGATGCATCACGTCCAAAGCTAACGACGTAAAACGAGCGCTCATTGGGAGGCAACCCAATAGGGAGACAACAGATTTGATTTCTTCTCCCCTTTTAATTAATTTAATGGCTTTTGCATTTTAAATTAGAATTTTCGTAGATCCTATACTCCATGTTTAATTCTATACTTTTACTTTAGTACATTGAGGGCAATGTAGAGTTTAAGTGTGGGGGAAGGGTTTACAATTTAATTGTGTCTAAATTAGTGTTTTTCAGAGTCTTTAGGATGCCCTTAACTAGTCAATGATGAAATTAGACCGATACGAACACATTTGGCGTATGAATCACATGCATCGAATTCTTGTGCTAATTGAGATATTCTATATGTTTTTAACATGTAGTAGATATGAATTGCAAAACATGGTACAGAAATCGCATGCTTGAATAAGTTTTTAATCATATGAACCCTATGTGAGCTTTTGAGCTATCTGTTCTTTATTCGAGTGAATATGCATCCATTTCGTAGCTACTAGCTTATATATGCCTCATTTGATTGCTTGCCATAGATTTTAATGAACTAGAGAATGCTAGAACTTACTCATGTCAATTTGCAAAGCTTTTAAGTGATACATACTTTGATTTTGGAAATGATTAAAGGCATTTAGGATTTTTCACCACCTCGCCAAATATCCATGTATCCCATTTTGTACGCACAAGTTGCGACACCCCTAGATAAACCAATTGAGCCCACGTTAAGCTTTTCTTTCATCACCATATATACCTAAACACTTACCCTAGTATAGAATATCCTTACCTTTGTTCCGGAAACTTGGTGAGAATTTTTCGAAACTAGCACATAAGATTATGGTTTGGTAAGAAAGATTGAAAGAGTTAATGTGAGTAAGGGGAAAGACTTGTCCAAATAACTTAAAAAGTATGAAATTGCCAAAAAGAAAAGAAAAAATATTTGAGAGAATGAAAAGAAAAAAAATTATTATCTCTCATGGCAATATGTTGTGTTCTAAGAATAAACCATTTGGATTAACGTCCCCCTTATTTGCGGATTTGGAGTTTACGATAAATTGAAGGCCTAAAAATAGAACAAAATATGGCCTTTGTCCTGTCCGAAAAGCTCAAAGGGTAGTTTTAGATTAAAGTATACATGGTAACATTCGAGTGGAGATAGAGGACGAATTTGGTGCTAGACTAAGTCGTTGGAACGTTTTTATCACCAAATATCTAAATTTCGAATGCCTTAGCCTTAACCCCATTACAACCTCACTAAAAGTCCTTTATGATCCTTAAAATGAGTAGCTTTCAATTAGTAGAGTAAGTTGCATGAGTAAGCTTATGGTTTTGGTTCATTTGTGCAAGTAATTAACTTCATTCATGTGGTTTTCATTTCAATTCATATACACTTTAAGTGAACCCTTTTCATGAGTAAAAAAATATGATGAGTGCATCCTTGTGAGTTGATTAAAACTTTATTCAAAGCATGCACAGCTATAACATAACCATTGTTTTCTCTATGTCTTACTTGTTCATTACATAATTATATCGCAATTATCTCTTGAATTCGTTGAGCATACAAGTTGAAAATCATGTGAGACATCGCCATATACTTATGAAAATTCTGAGACAAATTTTAGCTAAGGGCTTAGTTGTGTTCTTTCTTTTGTTTTTCTTAGAGAGTCTTAGTTTAACTTAGTGTTTGCTAAGGGACTAGCAAAGTCTAAGTGTGGGGGAATTTGATATACGCATTTTATGCTCGTTTCTTAACGCATTTCCCTTTACGTTTAGCTATGTTATTATCTTAGTTTTTATGTTTTCCTTATTTAATTTGTTATTTTGAAGATATTTACGGTGGAGATTAATAACGACGCAATTCGGAGGAATTTCGGCGATTTTGCGATTTTTGCGATTTTGGACCTCCGAAAATGGGCCGAACCTAAAAGCAAATTATGGGCCGATTTCTCAACTCTTGTTTCGGCCCATTATCAAGCCCATGACCATTCAATTCGGCATAGAAGCCTTTTGGTGAAGTTGAAAAGTCAACAATATCAAGCTTGGTGACTTGCCATGGTAACTCTTGCTTGCATTAAATGAAAAGATGACTAAGGGAGTGACTTGTCATGGTGACTCTTGCTTTGGGTTCACAAATGGTGACTTGCCATGGTGACTCTTGCTTAGGGTTTACAAATGATGATCACAAATGGTGACTTGCCATGGTGACTCTTGCTTGCATTTAATGAACAAGGCAAGGTGGAAGAGAGAAGAGCAACATTCCTTGCCTATATAAGAGGGAGGCCAGCCTTGAAGAGCATCATCTCTCATTTTTACAAGCCAAAGCTCTACACAAATACTCTTCCACCATAAACATTCAAAGTTCACTTGCAAGGCCGAAGCTCTCATCCTCCATCCAAGCCGAAGCATTCAAGGTTCTCCTTCCAAGCCGAAGTTTTCATCCTCCATCCTTCACAATACGCTAAGTCCCTTGTGAAGGAAAGCCATCTCCACCGTAGATCATCTAGCATTCAAGACAAAAAGTGTAACCATGATCTTCACTTTCATTTCTTTTGTTTTGTATTTGAACCTCTTGATGTATTGGAATACATTTATGTATCAAATGAAGAACAAGTTTAGATTTGTGTTTTATGCTCTTAAACCGATTTGTAATATGCATGTGTTTATGATTTCTAGCCTTTTATGCATGTTTGATACAATCTTAAAGCTTCGAATGCATGTGTTAGAAAATACGCTAAGTCCCTCTCTTTCGCATGTTTCGATGATCGTATGTTGTTTAGGATGTTTATACGCTAAGTTGCATTCCTACTCAATTATTAAGCATGTGTATTTAGTTAGAAGTTATGAATTTCGTAACTTACAAAAAGGTTTGATGCATGAAAAGGGTAGGTTAATAAGATGAGATGATCACATGTAATTAGTAGTGTAACTTCTTATTTTTAGCAAGCATAATTAGACTTTAAGTTTCTTGATTGTTGAAACTTGTCTATGAGTAAAACATGTTAGATGCCTAAGAGTTTTAGTTGTGTTTGCATGTTATGTACTTTAATTTCGTAGATTAAACAACCAACTTCCAATCCCCCCCAAACATTTACATTTCCGCTTATTAACGAAACCATGCATGCGCCCTTAATTCCCCGGATAAAGAACGATCCCTACTCGCCAATATTATAATGACAAAAGAAGGGTTTTAAATTGCAATGCGCGTAATCGGTGTTTTTAGGGTCTACTTTGTGTTAACGTTAAATGCATGTTTTGCACGTATCACATGTGGGTCAACACCCGGAAAAAGGGCATCCTGATTCCATCGCCTTATGAAGAACAGAAGGCGTTGAGGGCCAAAACTTGCACCCAAGGTTTGATCGACTTAACTTGATCCAAGTATCTGGTTGATTAGAATAGATTGTTTAATTAATTAATAGTTTGAAAGTTTATGTTTCAAAGGCTGTTTGGCACTTTGGTGTCAATGGTTCATGTTTTAAGTCGGTAGAAGGTTATTGTGATTAGTAGTAATGTATGTAAGAATTTTTGATGATTTGCAGAAGGTGCTCGGAAGGGATTCAAGGCAGCTTGCATTGCCGGTGCTGCCACCGCTGTACCGACTGTATGTTTGTTTGTTTGTTTCGTTGCTTAAATCAGTTTTCGTTTGGCATTTCTTGATTCAATAGTGGTGGACTGGTGGTTTGTTTGATCCTCTTTCAACGCCATTGCAACTTACCTTGTAAATTTCGTGGCACTTACTTTTGTTGTGACTCAACTTCTACGAACTTAACTCTCTACATGGTCGATTCATGTGAACCTAGATGTGGGAGTGGAATATTGAAAGGTCCTATACTTTCTCCATTGAAGTCTTTGTGTACTGGTGTTTGCGCCTTGGCGTTGTCTAGTTCCAAATTTACATTAGAAGTTGTCCTCTCTATTCCATATACAAGCCTTTCTTTGGTCTAATTACATTTTTGTGGATTCAAGGCAGAATTTGTTAGTTTGGTATGTTAGTTTCTGTTGTTGTATGCTTTTGTTGAAGTGATCTTTATTTTTTTAGTTGGCTGCTGTTCGTATGGTTCCTTGGGCGAAGGCTAACCTCAACTATACTGCTCAAGCGCTGATCATATCTGCTGGTATGTGTTTGAATATATACCATTAAGGTTCTTATAGCGATTTGAGTTGTGAGACTGAGTGATCATCTTGTGATTTTCCCAAGAACTTGAATATGTTAGAAGATTTTAACATTGTGTTTTTATATGATCAACAGCATCAATAGCTTCGTACTTCATCACTGCTGATAAAACTATCTTAGAGTGTGCCAGAAAGAATGCGCAGTTGCAATATGCCTTGAACAGCCAGCACTGATATCCTGCACTGTAGCTTGAAATGACATGAATACTGTTCAGGGACTAATCATGGCACATGATTGTGTGCATGGCAGGGGAGCCTGGTGTCACTTTTGTGTATTAAGCATATCGCACCCTCTCCCTTTTCATCTGTTTTGGCCAAGGAAGAGGGATTCAGTACTGTGAACTTAGTTTGTGTCTTTGTGGCTTTGTTTGCAATGCAATCATTTCAAAGGTTTCAGACTTTCAGTTTTTCGTAATCTGCAGTGTGCTGTGAAAAGATACTTGTGCCCGGGTGTGGGTTCTCGGAGTCGATTCAACTGAATGGTCTGTATCAGCTTCACTAATGCCTACTGATAATGATAATAGCACTGTGGTTTCAATTTCTTTCTCAATACAAGTACAAGAAATGAATAAACTCCACACAATTGCTTTCCTATAAATGGGACTCTGTCCACAAAAATATATCTAATACAACTCACTTTTGGAGTCTAAAGAATGACAATTTCAGTCATTTTTTTGGGACAGAAACTCGTAAAGAATCTTTAAAGGTTGCATATGCCTTTGCTAATTTTGAAGTTATCTCCTACTCTAGTCCTTTATCATTTGAATCCGAGCTCAAAATGCGTACCGGTAGATTGCATCAGCTGCACCATCTTCGTCGTTACTGGTGCCAATTAGATTAGCCACCGCTTTTGTTTTCTCTGAACCATTACTAAGAGCAACACCCAAAGAAGCCAGTTCAAGCATTTCAATATCATTCTCTCCGTCTCCAATTGCCATGATCTAAAGAACAAGTAATTAGAATAAATCAGGAATGAAATTTCGTATCATCTTATACAAAGGTCTAACAAAGGGAAATTTGACATAAGATGTTATACTATGTGCCTATGTGGATCACATCACAAGTGTAGGGTATAAGCTTGTATTAACAGGCCATGATTGAACATCTTTCTCGATAAATTTGATGCCAATCAAGGGGAGATAACAAAATGTTAAAAACACTGAAAGGCTAACACAAACAAGATAGTTCAATACATGTTGGTCCTTACCTCCTTAGGAGTGATTCCCAAATGATCAAGTAGCAACTTTACCCCACTACCTTTGGAGGTCCCTGGGGGAACAATCTCCAACATGTCTGGTTGTGCTTGAACAACTGCCGCACGATCTCCAGTTGCTTCGGACCAGTATGGCCTCAAAGTAGTGGCGACTCCCTCAGCAGTATCCATGAAGATCACTTTCTGCATATCCGTAAGGTGTGTGTCGTCACATGAACCAAAAGCAGCGTGGAGAAATATTAAGTTAATCATGTTTTCTCAGTTGAAAGGAAAATCAGACCATACAACCATTCAGAAAAACAAACCAAGAGTGGTACGGAGACTACATCTGTAATGAGACACCTTAATGAACATCTTTTCATCATAGTAGCGTTGTGGAATACACAAAGAAAGAGTGACTGATACTATTTATGCCTTCTTCAGAAACATACCTGTATGTCACCAGCAGCTAAGAGATGATCAACTGATGGCATGATCTCTCCCTGTACAAAATGTCTCTATGTAAAACATGAATAAAAAGAAAAAGGGAGGACCTTTGTAGATAATGAAAGCTTTTAATCCTCATGAAGCATCAATCTTTTGGTACCTTCGGCTCATGATATATCGTATGCAGTGAGTCAACTAGCGGGTGTTCAAATAGAGTGAAGCAACGATCCTCACTGTAAGCAATAAGAGGTATCCTATTCTCGAATGAATAAAGACAAGCCTGCACATAAGCGGCATAGTTGTTTGCTTTAATATAATTCCAATGACACTATTTAAGTTGCATGCCTCAACAAGGTATTACCTCTCTGCAGACATTTGGATCTAAATTCCCTTTAAAGATTTCCCGGCCTTGCTTACCATAAACAAGCAATCCCTGGAATCAAGTATTGGCAGAAAATTAGGCTAAAATGTACTAGTATCAACCGCACACAAGGAATATGTTCGAAAAAAGTGCTTTTGTTCTTATAATCGCAGGGGAAAAAAATTAACCTGACAGAAAACCCCAGGAGAAAATTCAGAAACAATGCCATCTTTTCCGGCTAAATCTATCTTCTTAAAAACATTGATCACAGCGGACCGCGTCTGTTCCAAAGAATTAACAGCAATGAGAAGAATGTTCAATCAGCTCTATCTACCACTAAAAAGACAGAACACAGGTAACTATAGAGAAACAGTAGCAGGCAAGAATAACAAAGTTACTTCAGCAGGTTCATCAATACAGGTTAAAACTTCTATTGACCAAGTATCCAAAACACATTTCAATATGCCTGATAATAAAAAGAAAAAAGATGTCCTAACCTTTCCCGTGGCTATCACTATTTTCACACCCCTTGATGAGACCTCTTTGAGAGCATTTGCAGTGGTTGAACTAATTTGAGTTTTACTGTTCAGAAGGGTACCTTATGTACAAATAGAATAAACATAAAACACTTCATATAAGTAGAAAATACAACAAAATGCATACGTGCATAGTAAAGCCTCAAACTTACCATCCATGTCGCAGAAGATATATTTGAACTTTGGTTTATAGTATCGAAGGCTGCCCTCTTTCTTCCTGTCTTTTAACAAAACCTTGTAAGATTACCTCACTACAGACATAGACGAATACACATAGCTACAAAAATGAGCAATGTACACGACTAACAACTATTTAACGAGATTGATGTCAATCTGAGACTAGGAAAGAAATTATAAAAGAAAATTACCATCATGTTTCTCTTCATGGGAAATTGCTCCGTTTCCAGTATCAGAAGCACTCTGAATCAATCCTTTCCCCGTCCACCCAAGGCTCTTTAAGAGAAGCTCCTCCTCTTTCTCCATTTCCACCTCAGCCTCTTCGCTAATCTCATGGTCAAATCCTAATAGATGCAACAATCCGTGTATCTGCAGGAGAGTTTCAGTCTATAAATATTCAAACTACAATAAAAGGCAAGTACATATTACATATGACATCAAGAGGCCAACCATGAGTATGCGTATCTCGTCAAGAAGAGTGTGGCCTCTTTCCTCTGCTTGTCTCGCCGCTGTCTCAACAGAAATCACAATGTCACCCAACATAAGCTGCAAAAACGACACAAAAACGTTCAGATACTTATAAACAAATTTAACTCCCTTTAAATTTGAAATGTAACACATATCGAAACGAGCTGGTTACAATGGGAAGCTTAAGCTCAGGGACATGCTGTGACATCGAAAGAACATCAGTAGCATGATCCTCATCTCTCCACTCCTTGTTAAGCTTTCGAATAAACTCGTCGTTGCAAAGCATCACCGAGAGCTCGACGCTTTCGTATCCACCAACGTCGCTTATGGCATTGTCCCTAGTCTTATACTCTGAGTCTTTCAAACCGTCAAGTGCTAGCTTCAGCGCCATCGGAACATTCAAACGGAGCAACTCAGCCACGCCCTGCGATTTTTCAAAATGTTGAAATAAAATTCTCAGAGGCATTTTCACAAACACTTCGTGTGTGTTATGAACATGAATATATATATTTTAATATTTTTTTTGGCTTACGAGAATTTCAGGATCGTCGGGGAGGTCTTCTTCGATGGCGATGCTGACGTTGAGCTCGAGCTCCTTGTCCTTGTTTTTGGGGGCTCGGCGCCGGCGAACTTTCCGGTAGTCTCGCTGTGAAGCGCAGCAGACTCGATTTCTCCGGGGAAGTGGCGAATCGGCGGCTCTCATCCACTCGCCGCCGCGGACGGCAGCGTGGAAGCTCCGGCGGAGGAAGAGTGAGGCTTTAGAGGCGTCGAGACGGTGCGGTTTGGGAGGGAGAGGGAGGATTGAGTAATGTGTGGTGGTGGTGGTGTTTGTGAAGGGCATGGGGGCGATGGAGATTATGGAGGCGCGTGGTAGGTAACGCGCCATTGGACGGAGAGTGGAGAGATGGAGGAGCATGTAGTAGAGAGGCGAAGCTCGAAGAATGAAATGGTTGGTTTGTTGGTTTTGCTTGGCGCTTTGTGGGGTGGCGACACTTTCAAACCAAAGTTTTTAACCGACGACTCGATCGACGTCAAAGGGTGTTTTACACTTTTACCTTCAGCATACTGTCCTCTGCCGACGAAACAATTGTGGTCAAAAGGTGTTTTTCAGAAAAGATAGTTTACATCAAGTGAGTCTGCGATACTGACAATCACAACTCGAGGTACTACACTGAGGAGTCTGAGCCATTGATCGAGCTACTCCTCTATGCCAACGACGGCTAAAATTGTCGTTCAACACTCTCCTTGTGATTTATTGATGAGTTTCATGGATACAGGGTCCAGTATACAACAGTCTTCAGCTGTTCAGATGAATATCGTAATCGTTTACAACAAATCTCTTAATCTCCATATCTGTGGCTACAAAATCAGCAGTAGTTCTCTTTAACTGAAACAGGCAGGTTGAATGCCTCGTCTTAAATCCCTAATTACTAAGCTGTGTGTAGAGTGGTTCTTCTGTGGCCGAATGGAAACTCAAAATGCATAGCGGTAGATTGCATCAGCTGGACCATCTTCGTCATTACTGGCACCAATTACATCAGCCACAAGTTTTGTTTTCTCTGATCCGTCACTGAGACAAACACGCCCAAACCAGCCAGCTCGAGCATCTCAACGTCATTTTCTCCATCGCCAATAGCCATGATCTGAAATATGTACATTAATGGAATCAGAAAGGTCTAAAGTTGGATCGGAATTGAGGATCAAATTAGCCTTTAACATGAATCCACTGTGATCACTCCAGGGTTTTTAATGTATCGCTGAATGCTGCAGATCATATCAAGACTGATAACCTCTTGGAGTATCACTATGGTATTGTAGCCTTAATGATGGAATGACTGTACTTTATAAGTAGTCATTTATGCTCACCAAGTGGAGCTACATGATCCTGGCTGAGAAACAGAAAAGGCTTATACCTCCTTTGGAGTGATTCCCAGATGATCAAGCAGCATCTTTACTCCACTACCCTCTGAGGTTCCTGGCGGCACAAGTTCAAGCATGTCTGGCACAGTTTGGACTACTGCAGCACGATCTCCAGCTGCTTTTGACCAATATGGCCTTAAAGCAGTAGATACTCCCTCAGCAGTGTCCATGAAGACCAGTTTCTGCATGTTGACAAAGGGTGCAAATCATTGCATGGACCAAATGCACCGACTCGACTCTACGTATTATTGAACAAAAGTTTCTTCTAACAGCTCACTGCCACTTTTCATTCTCATTCTCTTTTGAAGAGTTTTGAAGGGGATTGAAGTAGTATTGTAGTCATTTTACTTTCTTGAGGACCATACCTGTATGTCAGCAGCAGCCAAGAGATGCTCAACTGAAGGCATGATCTCTGCCTGCACATACTATCTATGTAAATCATATAAAGACAGGAAAAGGAAATTGCACAATAATGAAATGCTATGAATCACAATAAAACATGATTCTTTAACCAACTTTAGCTCATGGTACACAGTATGCATGTCATCAACATGTGGGTGATCAAACAGACTCAAGCAAAGATCCTTGCTGAATGCAATGAGAGGAACCTTATTTTCCAACGAGTAAAGACATGCCTGCACAAAATGAGAATAAGGCTTCTGCTCCATTATAAAAGAAAGTTGAAATTCTTGTACTGTATGCTGGTTTGAGGTATTACCTCTCTGCAGATATCTGGATCTAAGTTCCTTTGACAAATCTCTCGACCTTGAATACCATAAACAAGCAACCCCTATAGTAAGGACATTGTGCACGCATGTTAATCTGGGACTGAAGGAAATATGGTTTTAAGAAGTGCATATATACACAAATAATCCATGAGGCATGTAGCAGCAGGCTTTAGGAAAATTAAAGGATAAAGGATAAACCTGCATGTAAACCCCAGGAGAAAATTCTGAAACAATGCCATCTTTCCCAGCTAAATCTACCATTTAAAAAAATCGTATCACAGCTGGACGAGCCTGTTTCAAAGCACTGGGAACACTACTCAGTAATTATAGATTGCAAAAGCAGCCACAAAATAAAAGGAAGTTATTGAACAAACCAACTTAGAAGAGTAACATTTATAGTAGCAAAGATTAAAGAGCTATTTTCAAGTACCAGGTTTTGTCGTTTTGAAAATGATTACAAGAAGATATTCTTACTTTTCCAGTAGCAATCACCATTTTTACACCCCTTGATGAGGCTTCTTTTAGATCCCTTGCAGTAGTTGAACTCATTTGACTTTTGCTGTCAAGAAGGGTGCCTTGTATAGTGAAAAACAAAAACCAGCTATTACCACAGGGTACTGTAATAAAATATAGAACAAGATGTGAGTATATGCTAAGGCAACTTTACCATCCATATCGCAGAAAATATATCTGTACTTTGGTTTATAAAATCGAAGGCTGCCTTCTTTTTTCCGGTCTTTTGACAATTCACAAGTAAGATCGACTCATTGCAAAGTTGACAGTAAATCATGGCTTCAAAATGAATTGAACAATTTATTTGCACTGTTAAACTGAAACTGATAAAAGATAACATTACCATCTGGTTTCTCCTCATTGGATTTTGTATGTGTTTCGGCATCAGCAGTCATCAATCCTTTCCCCTTCCACCCAAGTCCTTCTCCATTTGCACTGCAGCCTCTTTATTAGTCTCACGATCAAATCCCAATAGATGCAACAACCCTTGCACCTGTGGCAAACCACACATAGGCTCAATATCCTCTCCCTTTTTCGGTCACAAAGTTGTTCACTTGTTTTCGCCTGGAGTTCACATATACAATAGACAACAATCACAACATATGTCCAGTGGCAGGTCTTTCCATAATAAGATGCGACTTTCATGTCAGCAATTATCATGTACAAGTAATCAGAAATCATCACATTCATTCTAAGTTTTCAACACAATATCACATATTGGAAGAGTGATATAAGCATGAAAATACTAATATCTGAAGCCAACCATGACAAGGCTTGTCTCATCAAGAAGCGTTAGGTCTCTTTCCTCATCTTGCCTCTCAACAGAAATCAAAATCTCATTTGACTCAAACCTGCAATGAACACCAAGACACGTCACTCATTTATCACCAAAGCTACATCCTTTACTTATTAACCATCTCTGGAAAAACAAAGAAGACCCACACTTGGAAGAAGACCAACAACTCTCCATTCTTTGTTGCGTTTTCTAATGAACTCATCATTACAAAGAAGCACCGAAATCTCCGCAACACTCTGCAAATTTCCAAATCCTAATCCGATTCACATATTTCAAAATTACTACTGAGCTTGACCACGTACACTAAAAACAGAGAGTTTCACCTGAACTTCACCATCCTCCGGTAAACCTTCTTCAATAGAAACGCCGACACTGACCTCGAGCTGCCTCTGCTTCTCAGCCATGACTCGAAACTCTCTCAGCGATTCCTAACCGCACCGCAAACGAAGCTTCCAGCCGAACAGCGACGATCTCGTGTCGCAAATCCGATTTGCTCTGTATGGAAAAACGATCACTCTCGCCACATCGGGAATCAGTGCAGTAGATATCGGAGTGGCGCGTGGGAAGCTACGCGCCATTTTTAGAGCGCGCGGGGTCTGATTTTGATTTATAATAATCAAAGTAAAAAAATTATGAGGAGTTTTGCGTAATTTCAACCATAGAATGTTGGAACGACGAAGGGTTTTGCTGTGGGCTAGTTACGTGCAGTCTTCTCTTTTATTTTTTTTTCAATTTAATCAAAGTCTGCATCTGATCTCTCGCTCGCTTCGCTCAAAAACCCAATCCAGATTTCTCCGTCGTCTCTCTCGTCCTCTTCGTGATCTGGATTTCGTTCGGGTTTTTCCAATCTTCTTCCTCACTCTCCAGAAAATTAGGGTTTTTCGCTTTCAGCATTTACTCGGAGTTTGAATTTTATTTATTTAATCCTTGGGAGTTTGAGATATTTTGGGGAATTTTGCTATTTTTGGTCAGAGAGAGAGAGAGAAGAGAAGGGGGAGCTTATAGTGGTGGTGTGAGAGCTTTTGTTCCAGGAGGTCCATAAAAGTGTCTAGCGATTTCACATGGCGGCCTCCCAGACTCCACAGAAGACGGTCTTTCTCTCCGGACCATCTCAGTCTGATCTGCTACGCAATATCGAACTCGAGAAGGTGCAATTTACTCATTTCCCTTATGCTCTCTTTTGTGTTTACTTTGTGGTGATTATGACTTAGATTCGTAGGTTATATGATGATTTTGTTTTCGATTCAGTTTTTGATTGATTCGGGGCTCTATGAGAGCAAGGAAGAGGCTGCCAAAAGGGAAGAGGTGCTCGGCCGCATCGATCAGGTACCTGATATCAGAGATTAGAGTGGAAATGCTTTGGAAATTGTATATTTTGGTTGTTGTAATGATCAATGAGCTGAAATTATACTCTAGATTGTGAAAGACTGGGTGAAGTTGTCGACTCGCCAAAGAGGCTACACCGATCAGATGGTGGAGGACGCAAATGCGGTCATTTTTACTTTCGGATCATATCGGCTTGGGGTGAGTTATAGAATCGAGAAACCAATAATACCAACTCTTGTTCCCATGGTGTGTTATGTTTTGGTCATTGTGTTTTTCGTTGGAATTGACAGGTTCATGGGCCTGGAGCTGACATTGATACTTTGTGTGTTGGGCCATCTTATGTGAATCGAGTGGTAAGTTTACT
This sequence comes from Geum urbanum, assembly GCA_946800695.1. Lineage (NCBI taxonomy): Eukaryota > Viridiplantae > Streptophyta > Magnoliopsida > Rosales > Rosaceae > Geum > Geum urbanum. The sequence continues at coordinate 63,018,932 of OX327002.1, forward strand.
TGCTATGAGAAAATGTATATTCTTTCTAGGAAGTTCTACATATTTACCACACGCTCTACTTTTTCTCCAGGAGGATTTTTTTATTATATTGCATGACATCCTTGCTGAAATGGAAGAGGTAACTGAACTTCAACGAGTTCCTGGTGCTCATGTTCCAGTCATGAAATTCAAGTTTCAGGGCATATCAATTGATCTTTTGTATGCAAGCATATCACTTTTGGTTGTCCCAGAGGTGAGTCTGCAATTCAGATTTCTTATTTTAATTTATTTTATTCTAGTGTTATTTTTGTAGACATAACCATATGATACATGTAGATTACTATTTTCATGCTTATCGAAATAGTCTTCCTGTTTCATCCCATCTTTGTCTGTTAGGCCATATAAATTCTGGTTCTTGGCTTGAGTTGCTTGCCACTGTTACCAGGAAGTACTCTTGTTTTCACTGTATTTGACGGCAATTTTTCTCCCTTTTGAAATACGATCTGGCTTTGCCTCATTTATTAAAGATACTATACTATGTACTAATGTAGTAACAACATAATAGGTGACTACCATTTTGAAGACTTTAAGCTGCTATATTGATTCCTGGTGTTATTATGAGATTGATGTGCTGTCGGAACATACTTGTCAACAGGATCTGGACATCTCAGATGTATCTGTGCTATTCAATGTTGATGAGCAAACTGTGCGAAGTCTGAATGGTTGCAGGGTTGCAGATCAAATTCTTAAGCTTGTCCCAAATGTTGAGGTTAATCTAGTCTTATTCTTTACCCTGGTTTATTGTGTGTTCAGTTGTCTTGTCTCGTGACACTCTATCTGATTGCAGAACTTCCGCACAACACTCCGGTGTTTAAAGTTTTGGGGCAAAAGGCGTGGCGTTTATTCAAATGTAAGTTTGGCGATAATAGGTTCTCAATATCCTTAAGCAATCAGTGTTGCAATTTGAACTTCCATAAATGTCTGTGTAGGTAACTGGATTTCTTGGTGGTGTAAATTGGGCTATATTAGTTGCTCGGATATGTCAGCTGTATCCCAATGCAAATCCTAGTATGTTGGTATCTCGATTCTTCAGAGTGTATACCCAGTGGCGTTGGCCAAATCCTGTACTTCTTTGTTCAATTGAAGATAATGAACTTGGGTTGCCTATATGGGATCCTCGTAAAAACCCTCAGGATCGCTTTCATCATATGCCGATTATAACTCCTGCATACCCTTGTATGAACTCTAGTTACAATGTCTCAGTAAGTACTCTCCGTGTTATCACAGAGCAGTTCCACCATGGTAATAGGATATGTGAGGTAAGAAAATAATTTGAATTTTGAAATGACTGGCTGCCTATGTTTGAGCATTGACGTGAACTGCTTACTTTCTTACAGGAGATCGAGCTTAAGAAATCCCAGTGGAGTGCTCTGTTTGGACCTTATCTTTTCTTTGAGGCATACAAAAACTATCTGCAAGTCGACATAGTAGCAGCAAATGCTGATGATATGCTGGCGTGGAAGGGTTGGGTGGAATCTAGGCTTAGACAGCTCACCTTGAAGGTATGCCTCTGATTTTTCTTATCATTAGTTTTTTTATTAACTAGGTCTATTAAGACGATTAATTTGTTCAAATGTTGTGTTTTTTCATTGACACTATTTTTCTTTGTGCAGATAGAACGAGACACCAATGGAATGCTACAGTGCCATCCATACCCAAAGGAATATATAGACACATCTAATCAGTGCCCACATTGTGCTTTCTTTATGGGTTTACAGAGGAAGGAAGGTGTAAGAAGTCAAGAAGGTCATTTATTTGATATCCGTGGAACAGTGGATGAGTTCAGGCTTGATGTAAACAGGTATGAATGTTGGGAACCTGGGATGGATATGTATGTTGTTCATGTTCGCCGGAAGCAGCTTCCTGCCTTTGTCTTCCCAGGTGGGTATAAACGGCCTAGATTGTCAAGACATTCAAGCCAGCAAGATGAAGGAAATCATCAAGATTCTTCTCAGCCTACTGAAAGACAGACCAGGAGGAAAATGAATCCTAAAATTGAGGATACAATGCAGAGTGAACTAGAGAAGCAGACCTCCATTAGCCTGGTACGGGTGGAATCTGTATCACCAGAAGACATATCTGTTGGAGCACCTAATATTAGTAATTGTAGTAGATTAGAGTGTTTAGCAACTGGAGGTCTAGATATGAATTCTGATGTTATAGAATCTGGCAGACAGCTGGAGGGTGTAAAGAGTAGCATGGTATCCATTGGGATAGTGGAAAATGCTGTGTGCGAGTCCATTGCTGCAAAGCCTTCACAACAGGTTATGGAGTTGGTAAATCCATCTTCAGTATCTCTCTCAGAATTCAATGAAACATCCCAGATTTCATTAAGTGAGGAAAAAGGTGGAAATGTGGATTTGGTGGCAGATATGAATTTGCAGACCGAATCTACTGGTAGAATACTGAATTGGACAGAAGGTGCTGTTGATGTTGACCAAGAAGTAGTCAAACCATGCAGTCACACTATGGGGGTGGAGAATGGTGAAAGTGTATTAGGACCAGCTTCAAGCAATCGGAACCTCAATTGTGAGGTGAGTTTCTCCATCTGAGGACTGGCATTGCATTGGATGGAAGTGAGACAAGTGAGATTTTTGAAGAGAATTTGAGATGGGGAATCTTTGCAGGATGATGTAAATTTGTCAGAAGCAGAGTCTCATCAGGAAAGGGGAAAAAGTGGCTCTCGGAATCTGCAAGATGTATTTCAAACGACCTGGTCAGAAGAGTTGGAGGTTTTGAACATAAACTCTCATGCTTTATTCTTTCTTATTTAGTTCTCTTGGAAGGTTAAGTACATATTCTTTCATTTTTTTTGTCTCTTACTTTGTCATAATCACTTGACTGAAAAAAAATACTTTAGGTTTTTTTAATCATGATATTAGACTTGAATTTTTTTATTTGTTGATATTAGATTCAGATAATGGGTAATGATAATTTTGTTTTATCATTATTTCTTCAAACAGACAATGTGCTTACTGGTGCATATTGTGGTGGCAGGTCCTGCACCACTAAGCGTTTTGTTTCCTGTAACTATGCTTAGACCATACTACTGTATCTTTCAAATCCTATTCCTTTTTCTTTTGTCATCTCTTTTGCACCATTCAATTTTGGGAACCTGACGGGCTTTTTTATCCTTGATTTTGTGTTGTATAGCCGAATGTTATCATGGTGAATACTGTCAAATCGGAAGCTGGAGCTAGGTCAGGATCTATGCAATAGCCAACATACCATGCTTTTAAAACTCTTTGTTTCCTATTTAATAAATCATTATATCTTTTTCCATAATCATTATATCTTCATGCTGGTCTGTTTTGTTGTGCGGCTGTTTTGTAACAGGTTAAGTCTGAGACCATTGGAATGACATGTACGGAGGTGAACGATTGAAGATGGAATCTCTTGGCAATGACAAGGAGCAAGCACAATGGTAAGTGCCACTTAACGGCTGGCTTTTATTATAGTTTCCAAGGTAGGCATGTGTAAGATTTCATGCCTAATGGCGGGGAAGGTTCAGCAATGCAAATATCATAGCGTGGTGGTTTAGTGCATTGGTATTTCGAAGTGGCTGGCGAGACATTGAGCTTCATAAATCCAAGTGAGTAAGCGGCTGCTTTGCAGACTCAAAAGGACCCTGTTAGAGGCAACTTGGTGAGGGCGGGAAGATAGATCCCCAACTCCATCTCCATGGAACATTGTTCTGCGCAGAAGAGCTTTCAGAAGATATCGCCCTCTTATTTGAGGCAGCCTTGTCTGGAGAATGTTCTACAGCTCTGTTCTACATATGGAAGAGTAGTTCAGCAGATAGGTTCCTTGCGTTGCGAGGGTTACTTTCTCCTGTATTGCTACGTAATCTTCTTTGTACCACCACACTATTCTAATACATTTTCTTATACAATATCTCTTTTGCCATCTCTAACTCTTCTTCTCGCAGTCTATTTACACCACACACGAATGACACGATAAAGCCACAAAGACAGTCCTTTGCTGGGATAGGTTTAACTCGAGTATAGAATAGCCTTGTGATTTTTGAACGTCTAATCTGCAAAACTATCCTCATGGCTAACCAAGTCTGGCGACATGAGCGCAAAATACACAAGCTCATAAACACAGCTAACCTAGTATTTATTCTATTTACTATATCGATCAGCTCAGATAATCTAAGCGGATGATCGTCTTTGGTTTTTCCAGTGCTTCATGAAAGTTCTTCACAGCTAAAATGAACACATTACACACTGTAAACTATGCTATCGTCTACCTTTTTACTACGCTTGTAACTAGAAAGGTAGGTTGCAGTGTTCAGGAGGGGAGAAATGTCGAACTCACTTCCCACCTTTTTCACTTCATGACCATTTGACGAACCATAGCCACGAAGAATGTGCAGAACTTCCTTCATGGGAGGCCGAGTTGAAGGCAGTGTGCTAGTGCAGATGAGTCCTAGCTTGAACACAGTAGCCATCTCTTCTGAGTAACATGATTTCTTTATATCTTCATCCAGAGCATCTTCAATGTTCTTTCCTTCTCCATATAGCTTCCATGCCCATTCTGCTAGGTTGGTATATTCGCCTCCACTGTTGGGTGATCTGCCTGTTGTTAGTTCCAGCAGTACTACTCCAAAGCTGAAAACATCGATCTTTTCATTGATTTTCATTGTGTACGCATATTCTGTAATGAAGATTCAAACAATGTAAGGTCATGAGTTGATGAAATCTGAATCCAAAGCCAAAAACTTAGCACGCTGAAGACATAAGGCAGTTTATATATGCATAAAAAATAGACCCATTTTGAGATCTTACCTGGGGCAATGTAACCGAAAGAACCTGCAATAACAGACATTGTGTGGGGTTCTCCTTCTCCATGCTTAGCCAAGATCTTGGCCAACCCGAAATCTGCAATGCGAGCTTTGAATTGAGAATCCAGTAAGATATTGCTGGACTTCACATCTCTATGAATTATTGGGGGTGAGCATTCATGGTGCATGTAGTACAAGCCTTGTGCAGCCCCTATTGCAATCTCCAATCTCTTTGGCCAGTCCAACACAACATGATGAGCCAAAGCCATCCCTGCCATTTGCCTTGTCTTCTTTCCATGAAGCCACTTATCCAGGCTATGATTCTCCATGTACTCATACACCAGGAGCTTTGAATTTTCGCTAGAAATGCAGCACAGCAACTTAACAATGTTTGAGTGACGAATTGTTCCCAGTACCTGAACCTCAGCATTGAATTCTTTCTCAAGCCTCTGATCCAATTCCTTGCTGTTCCAAATCCTTTTCACCGCGACAAATTCATGTGGGCAGTTAGTACTAACTCGATAAACTTTCCCCGACCCTCCACTCCCAATCAGATTAGTATCTGTCAGATTCGTCAAGACATTGAACTCGGTGAAATCCAATCTCTGGAAAGAGGTGAGCTTCCATGTTGCCAAGTCATGGCCACGCTTCTTCCTCCGGTAGTCTTTAACGACGAAAAATGTCAGTACAATAGTGACTAGAAACACAACAATGGAAAGGACTAATATCATGGCAAGGACTCTGGAGGATAACTTGTGGGAACTATGGACTTTGGTGGAGCAAATAGGAAGGTTTAGAATAGGACTATTTGCACATAGATTGGAATTGCTCAAGAAACTGTTTTGGTATGCAAGGTTGTTAAACACATCAGGGATCTTCCCAGATAACTCATTTGAAGACAAGTCGAGCGAGTTAAGCTTCAAGTTTCCTAGTTCAGATGGGATTTGACCGGAGAATTTGTTTCCTGACAAATCCAAGTAAACGAGGTCAGGCAAAGACCCAATAGCTGATGGAATGTAGCCTGAGAGCTCATTTCTTGAAAGATCAAGAGTACTCAACAATCTCCATCCCACAATCTGCAACGGCAACTCACCCGAGAGTCCATTCCCATCGAGTAACAAAGTGTTCAGCTGAGAAAGACTTGCCAATTCTACTGGTATCTTCCCTGACAACAGATTCCCACTCGCCTTGAAAACAACCAAAGCTCCCCAAGACGATACTTGAACTGGTATTTCGCCACTAAATCTGTTGTTGCTGATCTCCAACCTCGACAGATTCGTAGCTAGCCTTGTGCTAGGAAGCTGCCCCGAAAACGAATTGTTGCTCACCATCAGTGTGGAGAGGTTCAGTGAAGTCCAAATTCCCTCTGGCAACTCCCCTGAAAAACTGTTGTCGAAAACTTGCACTGTACGCAAAGCAACACAGCTCCCAAGTCCTTTTGGCAAATCCCCACTCAGACTGTTGGAGAATGCAATCACTCCTTGCAATAGCCCTTTGCTGCACAGATGCTCCGGCAACACGCCACTCAGCTTATTCTCCGAAACCTCGAAAGCTTCGAGCTCCGAATGCTGGCCTAATTCCGGTGGCAAAGTCCCGTTCAATCTGTTCTTGAACACCCGAAACACCTTCAGCGTCGGAATTGAACCCAAACCCGCCGGAATCCCGCCGCTCAACTGATTCGAAAACAGGTTCAAAATACTCAGATTTCTCAATTCCACAAAATCTCGTGGAATTGAGCCGGTCAAGTTGTTCATAGACAAGTCAACTTCCTCCAAACTCAACGCTTCAACGGTGACCGGAATCTCGCCGGTCAATCTGTTGTGAAAGAGATACATATTTCGTAAATCTTTCAATAAAAACAAGCCATCTGGAATCTTCCCTTCCAGATTGTTAATCGCGAGATCGAGCTCTTGCAGACTCACGAGATCGGAAAAAGTCGCCGGAATCTGACCGATCAAATTCGACCGCCGTATCCGAAACTCCCGAAGCTTCGTCAGCTTTCCGATCTCCGGCGGAATCGGAGCCGCCTTTAGATCTCCGTTGAACCTCACGTCCAAGATCTCGAGATTCGACAAGTTTCCGATCTCGCTCGGAAATCTCCCGTCGAACAAATTCGAGTAAAGCCCCAGGGAAATCAGCTGCGTTAGGTTTCCGATCGACGCCGGAATGTCGCCGGAGAAGTTGTTCCCGCCGACGTCGAGGTACTTAAGAGACGAAATTCTGCTGACGTCATCGGGGATCGGACCGGTGAAGTAGTTCTGAGAGAGATCGAGGAGCTGGAGCTTGGAGCAGTTGTAAAGAGTCGTCGGGAACTCGCCGGGAATGAAGTTCCAGGTGAGGTTGAGGTCGGTGAGGTTCGGCAGGTCACAGATGATCGCCGGAATTTCAAGACTGAGGTCTTTGTTTTGGAGTGAGATTCCGGTGACTTTGCCGGAAGTGCAGGTGATCTCCTGCCACGTGCACGGCGGTGATGAAGAGTTCCAGGACTGGATAGACGGTGGATCGCCCCATTGGGATTTGAGTCTCAGAAGAATCGACTGCTCGGTTTCCGGGGACTGTGAAATTACACTGAAGGGTATGGAGATGAGGACGAAGATGAGAAGTGATAGGAGCAATTTCGCCATTTCATGTGGCTCTTAGTTCGGATTTACTCCGGCTGTTTTTCTTTCCCGGGAACATATGGGGGAGAGGAGTAACGGGTTGGTATTTCAAAGATTCAAACTTGGCGTCCCCGCTATTATATGCGATTCGGTTCGTGGAAATGACTCTAGACTAGCGACTAATTACAGACTATGCCACCGAATGTGATTTTGGCCTGTCATAGAGTTTAATCTTGAAACGCATCTACCATAGGGTAGCTAGTAATCATACTTAACGGAAAAAATGTGACATTCTCGTCAGTATAAAGCTCAATTGGACCCCTTTCAACAAAAAAAGTAAAAAAGAAGAACCCAACTGGAAGCTGAGATCAATAGATCACCGAGTCTAATTGATAAATTTAGTGTTGTGAAGTGTAATTTTTGTGATGATTAAATTAGAACATGGGTAATTGTCAACTTAGACTATGTTGTCACATTCGGTTATTAAGAATTATATTTCTAATTCGGTGTATTTAAGCATTTTCATAGACATAAAACGGGTAGTAAAGGGTTCTAGTTTTCCTGTTGATGATGAAAAGGAGTCGAAATCCAGAGAACCAATCTGGGGGTAATCGCTATGTTTATCTGATTAGAATCTAGATGATGGCTTCCTAGCAATAAATATATAGTTGTGAGCATAGTATAATATTAAGTCGTTGTAACAGTATAACAAAGTCTGTTGTATCTACAGGTAGGACCCTTATTCTAGAAGCCGGACATATTTATAATAACATTTTAAGGATCCGGATCCTCTCCTCGCCTATTGCCTGACACTTTACCGAACTCATCAATTTGGGCTAAGATTGCTCTCTCTCTCTCTTTTGTTCCGAGACAAATTCTTCTTTTGTTTCTTTCTCAAAATCTCGTAGCTCTTGTTCATTTCCTTCTTTCCAATTCAAAGAGACCCCTCTCTCTCCTACAGTACCAGATTTCTTGTTAGGTTAGGGTTTTCGAAAATCTTAGAGAAATTGATTCCTCAAGATTAGTGATCACGGGTAAATTTTGAGACTACTTTTCTGTTTTGTTTCTTATTTCCCGCATCTAATTCAAAGCTGGGTCGAATCGGACAACAAACTAATTCATACACTGAAACGAAAACGAACCCGAGAAGAAAAAGAATCGTCGGAAGACTAAAGACTAGTATATTGAATAGATCAGTGGGTAGGTGGAAGAGAAAAGATGTGGAGATGAAAAACTGAAGAGACTGATATGTGAAGAGCGAATATGTACAAAACAAAAAACAGATAAAAACAATCTTGGCTGTCCATTGAAATCGGACGGTCCAACTTGATTTGTTCGGTCAAAGAAGTCACAAACAAGTGTTCTCAATACTTGCTAAGAAGATTGATCTGCCTTGCACCGAAAGAGCTGTGAGGTATTGATTTTCGTGGTTCAGCAGCGAGACACGAACCCAAGTCCTGAGTCACATAGGTAAAAAGAACTCATCGAGCGAGGTTGGTGCTCTCCTCGCTTCTTAAAAGTTCAGTAGCAGTGCAATACATATCAATGGTCTGCCTTAGGTAGTGGAATGCCAAACACGCATAAAAGAGACAATCTGTGGTTTATCTAGAATCAGCACACATCTACCCATTGGGAAAAAATCGAACCAAACATTTTGGCACGCTTAGTGGGACAAAGGTTTTAGTGTCTTGCTACTGACTTATTTTTCCTAAGTTCGCAACATCCTACACCAGAGGCCTATCTCTCTCGCCTAGCAAAACTAGGGGGCAACCATATACTCTAATGGCCAATACCTGTGGTCAAATTTTTGGTACTACTCTGACCAGTATCAACTTCCCTTTTAGATGGCAGGTTGACCGGAGAGTTCACCTCAAGATGGAGCTCTTAGGAATAACATCCTGTATCCAATTAGGCTAAGCCGAAAGGTGCATGAAAACATCTTATAGTTTTCAGAACGTTAAAAAGTTTTACCTCAATGGTCTTTGCGAGGGATGCAGACATCGCCGAAATAGCTTGCTCAGTGAGGCTCACGAGCGTGTCTGCTATCAAACCCTTAGCGACTATGAAGCTTTCTTCACTTGGGACAAAGTTGTATCTACTCGCTGGGGGAAAATCGTGCCAAACATTTTGGCACGCCTAGTGAGATAGAGGGTTTAGTGTCTCGTTGCAACAATAGGGAAATTTTACAAATAGATGCGTCCTAGTTGGAACAAGCATCCAACACCGGACCAAGTGACTTAGTCTTTTTGCGTTCGTAGACAACTTATTTCAGAGGTTTGTCTTTTTTCTCGCTCGCCTAGTAAAACTGGGGGGCTAGCAAACATTACCGTAAAGGCCATCACTTGTGGACAAAATTTGGTATAATTCTCATGAGTTATGCAAGTTTCCATTACCTTGATGGTCTCAATGTGAGGTACATACGTCTCTAAAGAAGCCGGCTCACCGGGACTCGCAGATGTCTCTGCTATTGAACCCACAACATGAAGGGGGTTTTCTGCTTTCCTCGCTAGGCTTTACTCGCTAGAAAGGATAGAGTGGACGAGCCCGCATTGAACCGTTTATGGTGCTTGAGCATCGGGAATTCCTTTAAGGATTGCTCTGATTGTGGCCAGATCCACCTCAGATGTCAAGAACAGGGGTGAGAGTCACCGTTCACCTGGGCCTCGCCTACCTGGGTGTCTCTCGCTTGGCTTTCTCTCACCAAGGAATTTCTCTCGCCTGAGTGTCTCTCGCTTGAATTTCACTAGCGAGTTTCTCTCTCGCTTGGGTTGTTTCCGCATGTTTTAGTCCCATAGGAACATTGCTCGTTGACTGAGGAACTTCCGCGTTTCCGGCCGCCTCGTTTGTATCAACTTCCCTTTCAAAGGGCATGTTAACCAGGGAATTCACCTTAAGATAAAGCTCCTCGGGAATCCTGCATTAGATTAAGCTTAGCCGAAAGGTGCAGAAAGTCTTTCTGCAACAGCTTAAAGCAACTATTCTATTGGCGGAAGGGTCCACTAATCCAAAAGTTAGGCTGAGTGGTTTGTCTCATGAGAATTGTAGTCTCGTAGGCGATTGGTTGGAGAATAAATTCGTCTTCGCCAAAGTAAATGTTTGGTTCGAAACAACACAAGGTTTTAACAAGGTTTTTTCGATAACGTCGCTTGGGCCTAATCTCGAGGCATGGGGGTCTATGTTTGGACCATAAAATAATATTTTATTAGGCCGATTCTTACGGCTCGCTTAATAAGCCTAGTTTGAGAAGAAAATCAAGATTATTTTGCTATATACCTTGCTAAGCAAGGAAGAATAAAATCTAGTGAATTCGGTATTCATAATCCTTCAAGGATTCTAATTTCTTACTCTTTTTAACAAGAGATATGTTTGACCAATCACTATAAATATTGGCTTCATGACCAGATCAAAGCGCATTTCGACAATCACAGACTTCTACAGTCACACAATTTACTCTCGGCAAACACAACTCTCCTTGTGAGAGAACTGGTGATGGAGTATCCAGAATTCTCACCTGACAGAGCGTGATGGATTCAAAGATCCTCTATTGTTAGAGGACAACGATCAAAGAAGGTTCCACCCGAAAGAGCGTGAAGATTTTGGCGGTTAAAGAAGTCACAAATTAGTGTTCTTAACACTTGCCAAAAATATTTCTCTGACTTGAACCGAATGAGTTGTGAGGTATCAATTTTCGTGGTTCAGCAGCAAGACACAAACCCAAGTTCTAAGCCACTTAGGCAAAAAGAACTCATCGAACGAGGTTGGTGCTCTCCTCGCTTCAATCGTTTCTTAGAGGTTTAGTAGCAGCGCAACGCATCTCAACGTTCTGTCTTAAGTAGTGACAAGCCAAACACGTATAAAAAGACAATTTGTGGTTTATCTAGAATCAACAAATGATAATGGCTGGTGTCTGGTGAGGGAAGGTTTCATAGTTGGTTGTTTGCTCTTGTCGTATTACTGAATTTTAAAAGCAAAACGATTTGAATTGGCAGCAAATGTTGGTCTGCCAATTGACTACACTATCATGAAAGATTACCGGTCAACAGATTCTGTTATCAAAGAAGGACCTCGTGTGCCTAAAGGAGACGAATTGAGCTAGCTTTTGAACGCACTGATCATATTTCTTAGTTTTTTTTTTTAATTCGTACTAAGGACTGGCCGAGTGGCCGGTGACTGGTGGAGTGGTGGTGGCGGCGTTCAACTTCAACTGAGCTACTTAAAAGACTAGCTAGTAGTCAAGTAGTGACTTGTGACTATATTGTAGAAGAATCAAGGTGGATATATTGTAGAAGAATCAACGTATATAATCAAGGACTGTAGCCGCTTCATAATTCATACAATATTGTTCTTTCAAACAGTTTTTGGTGCTCGTCTATATATTTATATGTGATGCAAATCAGAGACGGAGCTACTAAGGGACACAGGGTCCCAAGTTTTTCCTTATTTTTTAATAAATTTTTACAGTGTCATATATAAGTATAAATATTTGAGTGGTTTAATGGTGGAGCTAATGAATTGTTTACATAAGGAAGTGAGTTCGACTTCCCATCATGTTAAGTATTAAATTTTTATTTTTATTTTTATTTTTTTCAGTTTGTTGACCAAAAGTTGCATATGTTTTTTTATTTTTTTAACCATAATTAGCATTTTTTTTAAAAAAAATTCTTCCATTATTTTGTTTATTTCAATTATTGTTATATAGCATGTTTTTTTCTCTATTTTTTGTTATTTTTCACATTTCTTATAAAAAATATTTAGGCCCCTCCTAATATTACATCTTGGCTTCATCCCTGATGCAATGCAGAGGCCATCATGCATCATATACGTGTAGAAGGAATCCGACACCAGAAACCTGGATGGTGAAATAAGACAAACACCATCATGCATCATCAATTACATGTTTTCTTCTACTGAAATGCTTGCTCTAGCTAGATTTAAATTGGTTTTGGAAAATCCTTTATCAAGCTTGAATTGCTAGTTCTAGATGTTTTGAACTCCCATGTCAACTGATTTCATTAAATTTAGGTAGATGAGAGCAGAGAGCAGAACAACTTAGAAGAGAAGCACATGTGAATGTAATAATATGAAGGCTGCTGAGTTGAAAAGTCTCTATGGACCATCTGCACTCTGCAGTCTACTTCAATCATGCGTCAATTAGAGGAAGGCAAATGCACAATAATCACTACAAAAATCAAGTAATTAATTCTAAAGTGATTAGTCCAGATGGTGAGGGAGTGACATCGATTGATAAGCTCATATAGTTAGGTACAGCAAAATAGCTAGCTCTCTTTTTGACTGCACGAATTTCTCATGAATCTGAACCAACTCAGAGTTGAACAACTTAAGCAACATATATATATGCTGCCGGACATTTTAGCAAGAGAGAACATTTGTGTACAAGCTTATACTAATTTTTGGGTCACTCTTTAAATTTGAAGAGCTTGTACTCACCAAGACCCTTGTGCAGACCATAAATTGAACCAGCTGCTGCAGCAAAGGAGACAAGCAAGCACAAAAAGCTCAAGAGATGGAGCATAAACCAACGAATGGTTCCTTTCTCAATCTTGTTTTGCACAATGTGCATCTCTATTGGGACATAAACTATAAGAGGCCAGAACCCGATTGCTCCAAGAAGAGCGAGCATGTCTGTGAAGAAGGGCATAGCCATGGCAGTGATAGAAACCAACATCACAAAGAATGTCCTCCATGACACCCTGAACAAGTTAATATTGAATTTCATCTTTCCTAGTCTGACCGGGATTTCTTTGGTAATGAAATGGGACTTGGGCCACCTCCTCCTCGCCAACACTTCAACAATGCGAAATACTGGTTGGCAGAGAACCTGATCAGAGCTAACAAGTTAAGACACATTACGAGATGTCATAAATAATGAACGTAGCTAGCTAGAGACTTGATCATGTTAGCATTTTTGGTCCAGGGTCAATGGTTTGATATAGTCCTAAAATCAGCGTAAACTCGTCTCAAATCCAGGGCTGGGCGCGCTATACCAAAAATGCTAAAAGTAACTCGATCGGGATAAATGTTGGGTTATATATAGCTCTTGGTATAGCCTTGAACTATATTTTTGTGCGGACTAAAATTGTATTTAAACATTAAAAAAATTGATGTACCTAATAACTAATATTAATTTTAATTAATGTTTATGTCAATTTAAATGCTATGGCTCCATCATTTAGTTAATCAATTTATTTTAATTTCTTAACTCCAATAATAATCACAATATATTTTTGTAAAATAATATAATCAATATAATAAATTTAACATGTGTAATACTTTAAAAACATTAGAAATATATTTTTTAAAATTTCAGTAAATGTAATATATGCAACGGTAATGTAGTAAATAAATACAAAAAATGTAATATTTTAAAATATTAATAATAATTTATTATTAAATGAATGAATATAATAAATACAATATAATTGTCAACGGTAATATTTTCAACACTTTTCAACATCTAAATTAAATGCAATGAAATACAAAGGTAATTTTTCTTCTATAAATACACCCTTATTTTCATACCTTTCCTCTATAGGTTTGAATATATATATATATAAGTTTAAAAGTTTGAATCAATAAAATAATATAAAAATTAAAATGATAGTCCTTACGGATTGGAGACGGCACAAAATATAGACCTTACTATTCATTAAAATAATATTTTTAAAGGCTAAATTATAACTCAAAACCAAATACAACTCCGGAGGACTGATGAAGATGACCTTACATGCATGCATGTTACATGCTAATTAAAAAGACCATATTGCCTTGATTGTATATGGAAAATCGTACCTGAAATGCTCCAACTATGTGCACCACAATACAAAGGTTAGCCAAATCAAGAAGCCAGAATGCCTTGGTCAATTCATCACCAAAACCAGCAAGGAGATTTTCCGGCGTCTTGTCACCAAACGCAGCATAACCCATGCTAGCACACATGGTGAAGAAAATTGTCATAGTCAAACCTGATATGGAGATAGCCCTCTTCATGATCTTGTTTTCCGGTGGCGATGACTTCAGTGTGTCCTGAACATCACAGAGTACGTTGATGCAAAATTGATGGAAACATTTTTTGTATCAGAGTGGACAAGAGAGGGTGAAGAAGCTGCAATGTCTTACTTGGATGTCGAACAGGACAAAAGCATATGAGCAAGCAAATGCAATGTCTCCGGCTGCTACAAACATCATCCAAATTTTCTCTGGAAAGGATTTGTCCACTCCTGCAAGATATGTTGTTCCTCCACGCCCTATTCAAAGGAAATGAAATTAAGAATCTAGATGAGGATGTATTCCTAATTCACTATACCATATGGGAATAATTGCACAAAATTTGGCCGCCACCAGCATGCAGCAAGTTAAGATATAAGAATAAAACTGGAGAAATTGGGAAAAACTCCTTTGCCACATTTTAAAATTTAATTTAAATCCAATCAATATTTCTCTCAATGATTTAGTCCCTTGACTTTAATTTTGTTTCTATTTTCAGAACAATCATTAATATTATGAAATTTTAGATACCTAAGATACCCTTTAATCTAGTATTCAAATATCGATTTCTCAAATGATAACAATCTTTTCACTTTTCCTAATTTTGGCATCTCGTTTATATTATATATGGTGCATCAATCAATGAATATTGCACAAGTATTTAATTCAAACTTCAATTTGCTATATAATACCATATAACTATATAGCTGATCGACTTAATTATAACTTATATACCTATGATATAATTCATCTATAATATTATTTATAATTTACCTAATTTTTATTACCTAATTTCAAAAATTAATTTACCTAGTATAATTTAACAAGTATTTCTTATTTAAAATATGTATCTACCTACTTCCATTCAAATCAACTGTACCCTAATTTAAGTAGTATTTCTTATTTACAATTTATCTGTATAATATACCTAAATGTTTCTTGATATAATTTTCCTGATGTATATATAATTTACCTATCTTCTTTTTCAATAGCATAATTTACCTATCTTATGGATAGTTTTTCAACATAGTTTACATATCTCATACTTTATTATTATATTTTGATTTAGTATTTGATATTTATTCTTATTAATTATGGGTAGATTTTTTTTTGAATGGCAAACATAATTATAGGAATTTGAAATGAATACTGATTTTTATATTATAAAATGATTTGATTGTGGCATTATATGTAAATAGTTTAAAATTAATGGTACAAAGATATCTTAATTTGTTACTGTCATTAATATTTATCCTAAATCTTTTAAAGAAATTGTTGATGGACTATTTTCTCTAAAAAAATGTGACAGAGTTTTATCTAAATCTCCCATAAAAACTTGAATAATATGATCAAAAATGTAACATTAGCAGTACGTAAAAATATCTAAAATTCAACTAAAACACGAAATATCATGGGTGTGTCCACAACTATTTTAGCTTTATCATAATATAAAGTCTTAAGTGAGGCAGTCGTGTCAGGTTGACATGTATAATATTGAAATAAGAAAATTAAAAACATTATATACAATAAAATATCTATTTAAAGATATATAAAGTTATACTACATTGCGTTTAAAATATTAAAATATGGCGTTTCAGTTTATGTAAATAAATACAAAAAAGGAAATTATGGACTACACCTATCTCATTTTGAGGGGTAAGCTATACAGTTTGTTCACTTTCTTGGCCTGTGTTATTCTTGTGTGTAAAACTCATCAATCCCATCATCAATTGGCAGAAGTGAAATACCTGATATGATTTTTGCAAGGGAAAGTCCAATTCCAATAGATGCGTAGACGAAAGACATAAGGGCTGCGAGCTTAGAGAGCCAAGACAGCTTGTGAAAATTCTGGAGTTGTGACAAGAGAATTTGAACAAGCCCAAATCCAATTATGTGTGGAATATTGGAAAACATGCATGGAGAATGTTCACCATTTTTGCGATGACAATTCGACTTCTGTATAGCCCTGAGGAACAACCACCATTCCCACCAATTTCAACACGATTTAGAATTGTTTACGCCTACAAATTCTTTGAGGATAGCGAGTGATCAGAAGAAGAAAAATACTTACACCAAGCTGTTAGCCGTAGTGATACTGAAGCAAACTCCAATTGTAGCGAGGTTCAAATACAGCATCCACCCACATAACTTGTACATTTTGCCACCTATATATACGTAACATATTTTAAGGGACGTTTGTTTCATTAAATCTAACAATAGAAGGGTTTATTAATTAATTAAGGTTTATGCCAAATGGGGTGGGAAGTAAGTAATGAGCTAGCTCAAATGGTCAGAAAACTTAACAAGGATTTACCTAAATAAACTTTGACAGCCCCCATGTAAGAGTAGTTTCTCTTCCCTGAAACCGGGTCTGGGTATCTGTAACAATCTGCTAAGAGAGACGCAGAGTAACCGGCCGCGAATGTGCAGAACAAGAGGATGGAAATGCCGGCGATCCATCCGAGTTGCGCCATTGCCCAAGCTAGGGATAACACCCCAGCTCCAATAGATGCTGTGATTATATGAGCACATGCCGTCCACACTGTTCCTGCATTACATATGTCACAGTTCACAAACAGAGCAAATTTAGTTAACTAGTCTCTTAATTAAAATGCAGTAAAATTATAACAGATTGACAGAGGAGATCGAGAGAAAGAGATAGATCGAGCTAATACCAGTTCTTTGAGGTTTGCCATCATCATCTACTGGTACTACATCCCCAAGAGTTTTATCCAAACCAGATACAGAGAATTCATGATGGTAAAAACCAGATTCAACCACAGTACTGTTCAACTCCATGAGACAGTATCTTGCATGCAAATCAAGACTACTCGATCACACACATATATATATAAGTGATCGATTACAAGAATGTCAAACATACGGAAAGATCGATTGGATAATATAATTGTTGGCTAAGGAGTCCAGAGAATCTGTCCATTGGGAATAACCATATGGATGGATGAAACTCTTCATGAATGAGTGAAAAAGCACAATCACTTCTATATATAATAAGGAGTGATTCTCTTCAGATTTCTTATTTATATCATCAATAATTCTGTTCTCCTCCTCCTCCTTCATTCTCTCCTAGCTAGTTTTCTTATACAAAGTCTTGAAACTATTCTTCTGCAAATATAGTATTTAGTAATCTGGAGATCGAGCATCGAGAATCTGTCCATTGGTTGTTCCTAATGGACATGTCTCTTATGAAAAGCATAACCAATTCTATAAATAAGAGTGAGATACTATGAAGATTTGATTTCTATCATCAAGAATTCCATCTTATTCATTCCCTTTAAATTTCAGTCGAGCCTTTAGACACTATTATTCTGCAGATATGAAAAAAAAAACTTGGGTCAATTAAATAGTTGGACCAATGAGTTTTAACCAATAATAATTTGACACGTGGAACTTTTTTTAAGAAGTGGATTGTTGGCTTTTTGCTCTGCAAAAATTGATAAACCATCTTCTCATTCTTTCCCTATAATCTGAGCCCGCCCCTTGATCAGGACAGGCAGGGCGATGGCCCAGGCCATTCTCTAACACCTAAACCCAGTCTGCTCATTATTTCTCTGCAACATATTAATTTTGTGGACTGTGGACAGATTACTACAGTATATGTGCCTTAGAGCTATTTCATTTGTTTCCATAAAACAAATTTCTAACAATTTTGATAATAATTTGACGACTAATATACAGATCAGTGATCGTAAAAGAAAAAAATATTGGGCACACCCTCGTCTATAGATTCTCTCTGAGAGAAAAGTTTTCAAAAATCAAACCCTATTTTCGCAAGCCGCCATCTTGCTTTTCTTCCCCGATCTCCCTCCATTTTCCTCCTTTAATTTCTCAAAGCAGATTTTAGATTCTTCTTCCTTTCGTCGAGAGCTTTCATCTCATACCCTGGCATGTCAGATTCGGAAGAAGAAATAGCTTACCAATTTTTGGCAGCCATGGATTTTGACGGGGAAGACATGGCGGCCTGAAGTTGATTTGGAGGCCGACTCAAATGATGATGATGGCGGCACCAATTGCTTTTACGGTGTGGTCCATATTTTTTTCCCTTCGTTCGATCCCGGAGATCGAGGATGAAATTCTTTTGGGTCTAGATGAAGAGGTTGTGGAGGGTGTCTCATGAACCTACCAAAGTCCTCTTCATCCAGAAGGCGGGGGATCGTTTCTTTTGTAGATCTTGGGGTCCTAAGGAGGGCCATGTATGATGGTCCCTGGCAGTGCTACTGTGGTTGTGGATTGATTTGATGGCTTTTCGGACGTCATGACAGTGGAGGCGTTGAAGTTGAAGGTTTGGGTGGATGTGCTTGGGGTGCCCGATGGGAGGCTTGGGCATAAAAAATTGGTCGGTCAATCGGCCAATACAAGGGTTATGATTCGTTGAAGCTCACTTACTCTCACCAACTTCGGATTCAGATGGTAGTGGATTTGAGGCATGGGTTGGTGGTGCGACGGTAATTTCGTTTTCCCAAAGATTGTTCTGTGCAAGTGGATGGAGTATGCCCGATTGTGGCAGCTCAAAATGCGGGTTCGAGACAGGCCAGTGCTTCGGGCGTTGGGGTAGTGACTCGGCTGTGGATGGAGTTACTAGACTAGAGCCTCCTCTAGGGTTTGAAAGGAATGTAGGAGGATCTATGGTTAGACTGTTGCGAGAGATGAATCACAAACGGTGGTAGCAGGGAAAACGGTTGCAGAGGTTTTGTAAGAGGATCAAACTGGAGTGCTGGAGTGTTGTCAGGCCAGATGTCACTTGGGAGTTCTGTTCATGCTAACCCATTGTTTCTGGCTACTGGTGGGCAAGCGGCAATGACTACTCAGATCCCGATAGCAGCGCAAAATTCAATAACAGGTTCAGGAGGACACATGGTGATCTCCTCTTCTACTGAGGAGGAGATGACTGATGCCGCAGGTTCTCAACTAATGATAGTGCCCATGCAATTTCATCCAATAGGTCCATACAAAACACCAATTATTGGAGCGAAGAGGGCATCATGAGAGGAAAAATCCAGAGAAAGGGCGAGAAAAGGAGAAGGAAGCTGCCCCCAGGGGGTACACAAGATGGAGTCCTCGCAGAAGAAACTAGCTTGTGATCCGGTGACTCTTCAAAAGATTTAGCAAGAGAAGGAAGCTCAACGGTTGACACTCATGTAGACGAGGTGACAGGTTGGATAGGATGCGGGGACCGAATATTTTTTAATATTATCTTACATCTAGCATGTTTAACTATGTTCAGAATACTGGGAAGAATTATTTTAGTGTAGATTATATAGGGACTTCTTTTGATCAGACCGGTGAACTTCTAGTAACCTACCAATTTCATCAATAGACTACCATCACCGTTTCATAAAAAAAAATTGATGACTAATTTTACAATATGCATAACACAAATATGTAAGGAAATAGTCTACAATCTAAGTTCTCTTATACAATATTCATGTAAGTCCAATACAGTTTAAATTTTGACAAATGTCCTGCA
This sequence comes from Geum urbanum, assembly GCA_946800695.1. Classification (NCBI taxonomy): domain Eukaryota; kingdom Viridiplantae; phylum Streptophyta; class Magnoliopsida; order Rosales; family Rosaceae; genus Geum; species Geum urbanum. The sequence goes on from OX327002.1 coordinate 63,038,850, forward strand.
TACTTGAGTTTCGCACACTATAAATGTACTCATAAATTGACTGCATGAATATGAGACGGATAATTATGGAATGGTTCTCTTGTCACGAAAAATCTGAACTAACTCAGAGTTGGAACGACTTAAACATCAAATTTGGGAGGATATTATAAAGAACATTTTTGCATAAACCTATACAAATTTTGGTGTCACTCTTTGAATTTGAAGAGCTTGTACTCACCGAGACCCTTATGTAGGCCATAAACTGAGCCAACCGCTGCAACCAAGGACACAAGCAAGCACAAAAAGCTCAAGAGATGGAGCATACACCAGCGAATAGTTCCTTTCCAAATCTTGTTTTGCACAATGTGCATCTCTATTGGGATATACACTATAAGAGGCCAGTACCCGATTGCTCCAAGAAGCGCGAGCATGTCCGTGAAGAAAGGCATAGCCATGGCAATGACAGTGACAAACACCACAAAGAATGTCCTCCATGACAGCCTGAACAAGTTAATATTGAACTTCATCTTTCCTAGTCTGACCGGGATTTCTTTGGTAATGAAATGGGACTTGGGCCACCTCCTCCTCACCAACAGATCAACAATGTGAAATACTGGTTGGCAGAGAACCTGATCAAAACTAACAATGCACATTAGAGGATGTCATGTTATATGTTACGTTGTTAGACTATTATAGATGGCATAACACATTCAAAAGAACTTACCTGATATGCTCCAACTATGTGCACCACAATACAAAAGTTAGCCAAATCGAGAAGCCAGAATGTCTTGGGCATTTCATCTCCAAAACCAGCAAGAAGATTTTCCGTTGTTTTGTCACCAAAGGCAGCATAACCAATGGTAGCACACAACGTGAAGAAAATTGCCATAGTCAACCCCGATATGTAAACAGCCTTCTTCATGATCTTGTTTTCTGGTGGCGATGACTTCAGCGTGTCCTGAACATCACATAGTTTGATGCAATTACAAAGGGAAATTCTATCTAATGAGTAAAAGGGTGAAGGAATTTAGCCGAAATGACTTACTTGGACATCAAACAGGATAAGTGCATATGAGCAAGCAAATGCAATGTCTCCAGCAGCTACAAACGTCATCCAAATCTTTTCAGGTGAGGATTTGTCCACTCCTGCAAGATATGTTTTTCCTCCACGTCCTGTTCAACACTCAACATATACTTGTTTAGGACAATGATAGAATCTAGATGAGGATGTACCCCAACCAATTCACTATATCTGATACATATGGGGATTTAGCTGAATTGGACAAAATTTAGCCACCAACAGTACCAAGATAGAAGAATATAAACTTGATTCATATGATCGGAAATGTTATGCCTAGTAAAAATGTATGAATTGAAACTCAACCTAAACACGAAATGAAGCGGCCGTGTCACGTGACATGTTTAATGATGAAACTTAAAAATATATAAATTAAACTCTTAACACAATGTATCCCTTACGTGATACATAACATATACTATATTACATTAAGTGTTTACAAAAGAAATAGTACTAATAGATACAAAAATAAAATATTTGCAGTTGATATTTTTCATGTTGAGGGGTAAGTTGTACATTTTGTTGGCCTGTTTAATTAGTGCATTACCTGATACTATTTTTGCAATAGAAAGTCCAATTCCAATAGATGCGTAGGCGAAAGACATAAGGGCTGCGAGCTTAGAAAGCCAAGACAGCTTATGAAAGTTCTGGAGTTGTGACAAAAGAATTTCAACAAACCCAAATCCAAGCATGTGTGGAATATTGGAAAACATGCATGGAGAATCTTCACCATTTTTCCAATGACAATGCGACTTCTGTATAGCCCTGAGGAACAACCACCAATATTCATTCCCACTAATTTCAACACAACTTAGAATCAGAATTGTATAATTAAATCTAGAAATTCTTTGAGGAGACCAAATGATCATATAATAGAAAGGAGCTGAGATACTTTACACCAAGCTTTTAGCCGTAGTGATTGTGAAGCCAACTCCAATCGTAGCAAGGTTCAAATACAGCATCCAGCCACATAACTTGTACATGTTGCCACCTACACGTCCACATTAGAGTATTTATTTCGTTTAGTATGACAATATATAGAAGGGTTCATGCCAAATGAGCTCAAAATCTACAAATGGTAAAAAAAAACTTAACAAGGATTTACCTAAATAAACTTTGACAGCTCCCATGTAGGAGTAGTTTCTCTTTCCCAAAACTGGGTCTGGAAATCTGTAACAATCTGCTAAGAGAGTCGCAGCATAACAAGCAGCGAAGGTGCAGAACAAGAGGATGGAAATGCCGGCGAGCCATCCGAGTTGCGCCATTGCCCAAGCTAGAGATAACACCCCAGCTCCAATCGACGCAGTGATTATATGGGCACATGCAGTCCACACAGTTCCTGCATTACATATGTCACAGTTTACAAACAGAGCAAGTTTAGTAAGCATGCATTTCAATCTGACCGCCCAGATCTTTATCTCTCTGTTTTCAAGTACTAAATTTCTGATATGAGAATTTGATGTTGGTTTCAAAATGAATGAATGCTAACTATTCGATCTTGATTTCTTTCTTCCCATGCCCTACAAAATTGGATACGAATTGTTGCACAAGATCGAGTTCCTATCATCTAAAGAAATCGAGATAAAGGGATAGAGCTATTAGCCTATTACCAGTTCTTTGAGGTTTGCCATCATCATCTACTACTCGTGCACCGTCCCCACGACTATTATCCAAACCAGATACAGAGAAATCATGGTGAAAGCCAGAATCAACCACACTACAATTCAACTCCATGAGACAACAGCTTGCATGTAACTCAACCACACTGTAAATCACAAGAAAGTGAAGAAACACAAAGAACACAAAAAGATCGATCAGGAATATAATTACTGGCTAGAGATCCTCGAGATTTTTCTCTTTCTTCGGTCGGTGTGAATTCAAATACGAGTCGATCTGGTGAAAATGTGAAAATGGATACCTCTTTGGTGGCAGACAATTAAAATGTCCACGACATTCTATACGTTTTCTGCGGTGATTAATCAGCACTACCGTAACAAATACTAATACTATAATGGACGAATTTAAAAAAACAGATCGACGGCATTTTTTTTTTCGTCAGCTATACTATATTTTAGTCGATGAAAAAAAATATTATCGGCTGAAATATTTAAGCCAACGAGAAACAAAATTGTTGTCGGTTTTAGCTGAAAAAAATTGTCGACTAAAATCACGTCTTAAGCCGACGACATAATACTTAACTGATGAAATTTTCTGCATTTTCAGCTAAAGTCATCGGGTTTATAACGCCCAGATTGTCGCTCCTCTCTCAAAAACCCTAATTTTTCCTCTCCCTCTCTCTCTCAAACCTCCGCGTCCGCGCCGCCTCGCCCTCTCCGCCGCCCAGATCTGTCCTTTGCCTCTCTATCCCGGTAAACCCTATTATTTATTTATTTATTTATTTATTGAAAAAAATTAGGATTTAAGATATAATTTGTGTTTAATTTGTGTGTAATTAGATCTATTTCTCTCCGTATCAGCCCTCCATCGCAACCCCAGCCCACCGTCGAGCTCTCTCCTCTGTCGAGCTCTTTTGTTGAATTTAAGTTGTAATTTTAGTTTGGTTTGGTGAAATAAAATTGTGATTATGTTTTAGTGAATTTAGCTCTTTTGTGATTATGGTTTGGTGAAAAAAATTTGTGGAATTGACAGATCTGGATTTCTATTCCCAGAACCTTCTGGAAATAGAAATCTAAATCTGTATTTTTTTTTTTTTAGAAATCTGTAAGTTTTAGTCGACGACTTTCAATTTTTAGCCGACTACTTTTTTTGTTGTCGGCTAAAATATGACCGACGACTTTCTGCAGACGACATTATAGTCGACGAAGATTCATCGGTTATAACTTTAATCAACGAAATTTTCTAATAGATAGATGAATTTTATTCGTCAACTATAATAATTTTTCTGGTAGTGCTGCTTTGATTTTCATCGGCCTGTACCTCATGCATCACATATTAACTTAGCTAATAGGGCTTTCGTTTTGAGTGAGAGCCATGCATGAGATGAAATTAAATGGTCGAGGGCATCCATGCCATTTGGAGAAAGCTAGGTCAGCAATTACGTACGTTCGATCAACTAGCTAGCCTGCATTGTCAAAACATATATACGTGTCTGCAAAGTGAGTTATATTAGAAAGCTCATCGCTAGCTCTTGCATCTTTGCCACTAATTAACACAGATTTTCCATACTTAAATGAACTCTTAGCTTAATTATACTAAACTATCTCCGTTCCATGAATTAGTCGATCGAGGGTAGAAAGATCTTCGGTTCGTCACGATCGCTACACAATGTTTGAATGTTCGATTATACTTTCCTACTAGCTACCATGGATCAGTTACAATTATAAGTATATGTGTCTATTTCTCTCGCGTCACATGCATGTAGTTAGCTAACGTATGCATGTTTTTGTTTAGGTGATTTTGTATTGTACTATATATAGAAGATACATTAGAACATCTGCAGCGGTGAGGATTTTCTGTCGAAACTGGACGTCCTCTGCATGGGGCTCATTGACGATAGAAATTTCTCTAAAAAAAAAAACGGTGCAGCGGGGCAAGTTGGAGACGACAACAGACTTTGATGGGGAGGACGTCGTTCTGGAAATCGATCGTCGAATCGATCGCTTTCTCTGGCAGACCCACGCACGTGAGTGATGCCAGGGTGTTTTTTTTTAAAAAACCTGAGCCGTAATAATTTTTATTTTTTTACCCGGCGATTTACCACCAATGACAGGGCCCCACATGGCAGGCCGGGGTTGTCTGCCACCAATTTGCCAATGGTTTTTTCCATCTAGGTCGTCCATTTTTATTCAAAATTTTAATCAAACGGCCCACATTTGAAACAAACAGCTATTTTGATTAAAACGGGTATTTTACCAGCAATTCACCATATTCCAACAAAACCCCTACAAAGTTGCAAAAAAAATCTAATTTTTTTAAAATAACCCCCTACAATTTTTCTGTAAATATTACCGTCATTTCACTCACCTCTGACACAAATTTGTGCACAAAAACATTACATATACTTATTGGATGAAAATATTACCAAAAAATAAAAAATAATTTTTTTCTAATGAATAAAAAGTCTTATTTTTTGCACCACTGCAGGAAAAACGTGAAATAGAACATCTTATTCGATAAATAGCGAGAGTAATTCCTCAAATAGGAATTCCTAAATGGGTGCGGATGCTCTTAAAGCATGTCCAGCATAGCAGCTATAGTTAAAGTCAGATATAACTTTTAATCATATTGGTAGTTATATATAACTACCAAGAAGAAAGAAAATAACTTAAACCTAAACATTTAATACTATATATTTAACTATAGCTTTAGAATAGCTATCACTGCTAAACTTGAAGTCAAAAAATGATGAGCTATATATAACTTTTCTAGTTAAAAATAGTTATAACTTTATCTTTACTGTTAAAGATATTCTTATTAGTTGACATAGGAATTAGACAAATTAATTACGAGGCATGTTTCAAATGTTTTCTGCGTTGATATTGTGTTAATATATGTTCAAAAATAAATATAGACAATAGGCACGCCAGAAACCACGTCGATTTGTAACAGGAATCATGTCTATGATATGAGCACACAAAACAAGCAACAGATTATATTTGATCATCTTCTACACGCTTACTTAATATACATGATTACATATATATTGACATATATATAGGCAGGCCATTCAAAATTAAAGAGAAAACTTGATGAGAAGCCGTTAATTATACAGAGATTGCAGCCAGCAGAGATAGAGTAGCTAGCTTGATGCAGACATATGAGAATTACTCCACTAAACAGATAGCTGCCTCCTCATCCTCCAATTTCCATTGCAGACTCGAGTGGTGTCTTTTCATGCCGACTGCTGCTAACTGATCCAAAAACAGGCATACTTCCATTATTGTGAATATTCGAAAAGCTATTTAGCTAAGCCACTAAAATCTGACATCATCGCTATCTTCTCAATTTATGAGAGAAAGTAAAGTTAGTTAATCTCACGTCGTAGAATGGATAGCTCTGAGCTCTTTAACACGCGTAGCCTCTTCGCCGTGGATACAAACATGCTGCAATTTTAGAATGAAATGAAGAAATTAATTAAGATGTTATGACACTGTTAAGTGATGTCTTAACTGATACATGTTCATGAGAAATCAAGGTTTATGACATATGTTAATTATAACACACACTAGCCTTACCCGTAATTTTTCAATCTCATTAAGATTGTTGGAGATGTCCCATGGTGTGTGATAGTTTCTCACACACTAGCCTTACTAATTTGGTGTGTGAGAAAATTAAGTACGTATATGGTTTAGATAAAAGATCGAATGATATGATGTAATGCTTACTTCCATGGAACATCACCAACAAGCATCCTGTCTCCTTCATTATCCTCATAGAGTAGAGTATAGGAATCACTTATTGCTTTGGTCACTTCCTTCTTTTCTTTCTCACCAGTAGAATAATCTCTTTGAGCTGTAAAATTAAAAGAAGTTAATTATATAATATAATCGTAGCCAAATGGTTACTGCATGCATAATTGCATATATATGAAGCACTACTAATAAGTTTGAAAAGTATATATGAGTTCTTAGAAAGATTGGTTAACCTGCAAGAAGACCTAGGAAGAGTTGATCTATGGCAGAAGATAGTTTCTCATAACTATCATAGGCTTTGAGGTTAACTTTTCTTCCAATGGGAACTCCTTCCATGTTTATCTTCACAAACATATGCTCTTTGGTATTATCAGCATCTGTAGGTTTTCCTTTACTCTCCTCCTGCAAAGTAGTCTCAAGTGGTGAATCTGAAGCCGGCTTCGAGAAGCTTGATTTGTTACCAAGGTTTTTCCTAAATGAACGAACTGGAGGCCACCCAACAACCGGAGCTTGTGCAGTTTTCCCTTTACTGAAATGAACACAAGGAAGATAATATTAACACAAAGAAGCAGAACACAATTAATATGGGAATTGGGAAAAGTAGGAAACTCTTATGCTATATTATAAGTACCTTTTCAGGTCAGAACCATTTGCTGGAGTTGAAATGGGATATTTTGAAGCACTGGCAAGATCAGAACATGCTTTCTTATCTGGGTGAGGAATCATTGGGCACTTAAAGTAAGCAGGCTTTGGCTGATGTTGAGCAGTAGTGTTTGCCAACCACTTTGTCTCTTCATTTTTGGCCTTAGTTTGTGATTCATGGCAGACTCTTTTGGCTTCATCAGCATCTGCAGATTGGTCTTGATCTCCAGGAGGACCCAACCTCAGCTCCAGCTTTTTGTCTTCAGATGCAAAGAGTCCACATGAGTTTCTCTTATTTGTTCTCAAAGGCATTTCATGGTCTGCATCAAGATTATACAACTGACCCATTTCCATATGAACAAAACTATTTCAAGATTGAGAATTGGTTGCAGCCTACTACAAAGTAGCTTAGTAAACCAGACTGGTTGTACTGGAAAATATATAGCAAAAGTGTGGCAACTGACCCTTATAATTTAGAGGCCCCAAAGTAAAGAGCAAGAAAAGGAAAGTGCTAGATAGATTCCTAGGCTCAATTTTTTGCACTCAAAATGGAAATGTAGAGTCCGAAACACAAGTATCAGCCGCGTAGAATGGAAGATGGGGCAAGTCATATGTACAATATATGAGACTATATATGATATATGACCAAGACAGCGCTTTGAAAAATATGGAATGTGCTTATATGTGTGGTGTGCGTGTGTGACTGTGAAAGTGAGAGATGTTGGAAATTTTGTATTTGTGGGTATGGTAAGAAAAGAAAAAAAGTTTCAAATGCACGTAAAAGTTTACGCATTTTTTTAGTCTTTATTTTCCCCTCTACTTAGTGTGCAATGGGGAATAATCAAATAAGCCTTTAGGATACAATGAAGCTTAGCAACTTATTATTGTTGATCGTCTATTTACACTAACGAAAATCAATCTGGCACTTGATCAAAGATTTTTCAAGAGACTCAAGGTTACTAGAAACTAAATTTGCAGTATATAGTTTCTAGATTTTCTTTAAAACTAGATAATGATGGAGAACCTGAGAGAAACTAAAAGAGAGTAAGAGAAATGAGGTTTTTTAGTTATGTTAATATGCAGAGAATCACTCCTAATTATAGAAGTGATTATGCTTTTTCACCTTAAAAGATTACATCTTTCTTGTTATCTTCCAATGGGCATGCCTCTTCATTAAGAGTTTCATCTATTTGGTTTATTTTCAATGGACATATATCTTCACTAAGAGTTGTATCTACTTGATTTTCCATTGGACATGTCTGTTGATTTTCAACAGGCAAACCTCTTGCCCTCTTTATTTTATATTGTTGAAAATTATTCCAACAATCCTCCACCATTTTTAAAATATAAAAACACTTTTAAAACAAAATCTATTTTGGAAACGTTTTTAAAAAAAATCCTTGAGAAAATTCTCAAAAAACGTAGCGCATAAACTAAGGTGTCTTGTGGAATTGAACCTTAGCTTAGTGAGAACACATAAAAGTTAAATCAAGGTGGTTAAGTAGCTTTGCTTTGAACTTGCGATCTTATTGTGATCTATCGGACACATTTTACACACTAGTTTTGTACTTCTTTCGAGTGTTCTAAAAACCGACGTGTAAATTGGCATTGCGTCTGTATCTTTTTCACGAGTGCTCTAGAGACTAACTCAAGTCGCATAGAAGGCGGCACCACCTTCTACACTCGTATAGGTAAGCACGTAGTACCCATGTAAATAAAGTACTTCCCGTCATGCTTATTAAGAGTTTTAATTGTAAATTTGTTAAAATTATAAATTTGTTAATTTACTTAAGTGCTTGCAATCACTACATATGATGTGCTTTGCTCATTTAATTCAAAGACAATATGTTTCAAGCGTTGAGTTGAGTTTCTATCATTGGTGATTAAAAGTTTGGACTACCCCATCCCATTTGATATATCACCCATCAAATTCTTGCATATTTTAAACATATGCAAGTCTTTTGTTAATTATTTATCAAAGTTACTATTTCATAATTTTGATATTCAACAACTTATATCACACCGTCACTTTGAAATTACCTTACATAGCTATATCTCAAACCGGTATATTCTTCTTACCTTTTTATTTCTAGTAAAAAGCATTTAATATATAGTTATGACATCCAAAGAAGTAAATATAAATCATATCTTTTCACTTAGGATCCGTCTATTTCTATGACACGTGGATTAATTTCCATTTGACATTAACTAGTATTCCGTCAAACTCATCTCTTCTAGACGATATAAATACTCATTATTTAACTTGAGTATTTCATAATCCACAAACTGTAGACATCATCAAACCTGATGCTTGTTTATAAATTAATATTATGCAATGAACTCAAGTTCATATAACTTTTTATCAAGCTTGCATTTCCCGATATTTATAAAACAACGAGGTAGTTGGAATATCTTAATTAAATTTCAACTTAAATATGTAATTAATTTTTTAATTGATAACATGTATAAATGAAGGTTCAATGAAATGCATATATATATAACCATATCACTCATGTATATACATAAGTCATACATACAAATTTGAACTTGATATAAGCATGCACGATATTAATTATAATATAAATTATAATATAAATGTATTTAAAAATAGCATATTGATCTTGATCAATCATTTAACTAAAAGATAACATATATTCTCTAAATTGAAACACGAAACACACAAACGATCAAACCAAAAAAATGTAACAGGTGAAGATGTAAAATTAAAGATAAATATATTAAAATACATGTAGCATTTAGTACAACATAATATACATCAATGTATCATTCTTAGTCACCGAAATGTTTGTAAAGTTCATGTAAGAACTTTATTGTCTTCCCGAAGTGCATTCATCATTTCAGATACTATTGCCGCTAGTTTCTCCTTGGAGTTAAAATCCCTTTGATGGTTCTTGAGAATACGACAATGTCTCATTTTGTGACCACGTTTCTTGCAGTATAAGCAATTCACTTTCTTCTTGTTTGAAGTTTGACTTGAATGATCCTAATTCTACCGATTTTTTCTTTTTCTATTTCCATGATTTTTTTTTGAATTGATCAGATCCACCGACAATCAAATCATTATTAATAGAAAAAGAATCATCGATTTTCTCATCATCCTCATCCTCCTTTCTTATATGAAGAAAATCACTAAACCTTTTATAAGTTATTCTATATTCCTCTTCGTACTGAAGTTCATGACTCAATTGTTCTATAGTCAACCCTTCCAACTTATGTATCATGTTTCTTTTGAAGTCTCTCCATGAAGAAGAAAGCTTCTTCATAATTACATAAATACTAATGAGTGAATCTATATGCATACCATGTTGAGTGAGCAAATGAAGTACATGAATGATTTCACGATATTTCTCAACGACAGATCTTATATCTACCATTTCATACTTGAAAAATTTAGAAATTAGAAAATCCTTACTTGTAGGATTCGTAGAAATATATTGCTAATTCAATACATCTCATAAGTCCTTTGACGTCACCTTGTCTTTGAAGTGAGAAACTAATTCATCACTAAGTGAATTATATATGTAGTACTTACATTGTTCATTATCTTGATCCCATTTGTCTCATACTTATTTCATGGATAAGATCTCATCTTCAATTCTTTCGGGTCTTGGTGTTGTAACCACATACACTATTTTGAGGCATGTAAGTATGAGGTGAGTCTTCTTTTGCCATTTTCGAAAATATTCTCCATCTAATCGATCAAGCTTCATTGTGAGAAAATCGCTTTCGCCTTCCTTCGAAGTTTCCATAGAAAATAAAGTCAAAAGATTGTTAGAAATTTTGTGTTTGTGGGTAAGGCAAGAAAAGAAAAAACATTTCAAAGACACGCAAAAGTTTACGCTTTCCTTTAAACTTTATTTTTCTCATTACTTAGTGTGCAAGGGGGACTAATCAAATAAGTCTTTAGGATACAATGAAGCTTAACAACTTGCTATTATTGATCGTCGGTTTGCACTAACGAAAAATCAACCTAACACTCGATCAAAGGTTTTTCAAGAGACTCAAGGTTGCTAGAAACTAAATCTGCAGTATATAGTTTCTAGATTTTCTTTAAAACTAGAGAATGATAGAGAACTTGAGAGAAACTAAAAGAGAGGAAGAGAAATAAGGTTTTTTAGTTATGTTAATCTGCAGAGAATCACTCCAATTTATTGAAGTGATTATGCATTTTCACCTTGAAAGATTACATCTTTTTGGTTATCTTCCAATGGATATGCATCTTCATTAAGAGCTGTATCTATTTAGTTTGTTTTCAATGAGCATATCTCTTCACTAAAAGTTGTATCCATTTGATTTTTCATTAGATATGTCTATTGATTTTCTACACACAAACTCCTTACTCTCTTTATTTTAAATCGTTGAAAATTATTCCAACAAGAGATCAGTAGCCTCTCTTGTAATTATGTTTTCATTTGAAAAAGATAAAGAAGCACATGCCCATTTATTCCATATCTGGGAGCCACCAGCAAGTTCCTAATGCCCTTATATATGTATCCTTTGCTGCTCTTTTTCTCAGAAATTAGTATGCGTGCCTTGCCACATAAACCAGGTTAACTACAGGTGATCTATGCTAACTGTCTCTCTGTCAGTTTAGTAGTTGCTTGGAATCAACTTAATAAAGACTTAAGATGATTCCATTAAAAATGTTAAAAACTTCTTTTGGTTAATCATGAGCTGGTGTAGGTTAAAAACTTCAGTAATGAATAGTCATTTTAAGAGTAATATCCCGCTAAAATTGCGAGGACATTTCTTCATGAGATTTATTATTCTGTATCCATCACTTTCAGTTCAATAACCAGATGAGCTAAACAAACATGTATGCATTTTAGGAGACCTAGCTAGAGTCAATATACTCCATAGAATTTGCTTCCAAGTGCTACGACTGACTTGGATAGATTCAAGAAACGGTCAAATCTGTGTAGCAGTAGCAGCAACAGCTAGCACTATATATCTTGTAATTTTCATGGGGAAGACTTCTCATATATAGTCGCTAAAAAGAACTTATAGTGGTCCTCTGCTCCACTAGCTTGATCATAATTAAGCTTAGCTACACACAAACATGTGCTTGTAAAAACTGGCGCTGAGGATCAAATAACAACCTGGTTACTACGCTTAAGCGACTTTACAGACCGCTTATGAAGATCGATATTACTAATTGCAGCAGAACACAGATTTTGAAGAATCTATATGCCTTTCTGGCATGCTCTTGCATTTGATGGGTTGGTGGGGAAAGCTTACCAATTCATTAGCATCATTCTTTTCTTAAGTCTATTCTCAGGTCCCTTATTATCATTCTGTCAATATATATTTGCAAGGTCTCTTTTATTTCTTGAAAGGAAGGAACTGGGAAACTGATGATCATATGTTCAATGAACATAGTGCATCTTTTAGATGGAGCAAGTCATGATCATCATCATTAGCAAGGCCAGCCCTTTTGCAATTACCAGCGCTCTAGTGGGAGAATGGACCCCTACATTCCACTTATAAAGATATCATATCACTCACTGCCTTCAATCAGTCAATCCTGAAAGAAAAAACCCAACTTTCACTTTAGGCACCTTTTTTTTTCCCTTTCTGCTTTTTCATCTCAATTCTCTTTTAGTTTCTTCATTTCTTGATTGCAGTTATCATTGCTGGGTTTTTCCTGCTATCTAACTAACCCTCCAATATCTTCACAATGCAAGCCATGCTTAGGTTAATGATGCATGATGGCCTCAATATACCCCACCTATTCATGCATAAATCTTTGTGATATGATTCACCATGCATATATATGCACCAAAATGTATAGCTAAGTTGGTGTATTGGTTCTTTATGACTGACACAATCATAATCTATTGAGGCTAATTCTTTCGGTACTTCAAAGTCAGCATGCACGCTGCGAGAAATGTTTATTCTTTCTCATGACAATTAGTAAAGACATCTTTTCTCACAAATCCAATGATACCATAAGAGGAACCCCGCTGTAACATTCGTGAGAATTTTTTTTCCACTTTTGCATCTATTTTAGCCGAGAAGAAAGACAGTGGCGTGATGCCAATTGATTGACAACAACAGAGATGGAATTTCATTTATTTTTTTGGAAGCAAGGACACCATTATACATACATATATAGTTCAGTATATATATCTCATAGCAAGAAGAGTAAAATTTGTATTATTGGTGATTTAGGAAGTACGTTTTTCGAACATTACTTCCATATATGGCTAACCAATTCAAACCACAGCTTCTGCATATATATATATATATATATATATATATATATATTGTAGCAGCTCAATTTGATTATGCATGGTGCCCTCTATAGCAAAATAATACGTAGCTGGGAGTCCACAAAATTGACGAAATATATAGTTCTCAATTAGTTTCTCCATGTATTCAACTTGGCATTCAGGACTTTTGTGCCATTCCAGCTTGTCTTCTCAACTATAAACATATACAGGGAAATATATAAGAAGCAATTTTAACTTAAATAAGAGTTGGTACGTGACTGAAACTCAGTACAAAGAAAAAGATGCGATAAAGGCTTGTATAGTACCTGAAAATAAGTTTCAAGCTGCCTTTTCAATGTCTCGTGCTCTTGTTTCACTCTCTGGAAAGCCCTGAAGCAACTGCAAAATTCAATGATTATTCATCGATCAGTCCCCAACAATAAGACAAGGAAGAACTATGCATATTTGAATAGATGCATGTAAAGTTTATATAAGAGAAAATTTTGCTTTACCCTTCAGCATTTCCTGCCATACAAAATTCTTTGAATTTTGTGCATTCATTCTTCACCTTTATAGCTCCAATGCTGTTGTGAACATGTATAACACCCTGGTCAGTCGATAATAACTAAAACTTTTCCGAGCAGCTAAGCATCAAACAAAAGGTAAAGTTACCAAGTACTATATATATATATATATATAGCTAGTATTGCTTTCAGTTGGTAGAGTGAGATCAACCTTGAGCTACTACCCTTGAACTGGTGCATGTAATCATCAAGTCTGGAAAAATCCAGAGGTGAACTATGTCTGCACACGTCAATGCAAAAATGATTTCAATATATATAACCAATCAACCAGCTCTGTTATTCCCATTAGAGCTAGGAAAAGACTAGCACTTGGGTGACTTACAATGCTTGATCAATCCTTTGGAAGAGTCTAGATGAGTCTTTGTAGAACAATGTCACAATCTCCTCCACAAAATTTGGGTTACTTTCGTCTTCCAAATCCTCCAGCTGCACAAATTGTTGCTGATCCAAGTAATGCTGCAAGATCAATCAAACAAGTCAGTATTAATTATCTCAATGGACTTGTAGAACCATATGCTTTTCAAAAAAAGAAAACACCAGTTGGGCCTCTGTTGGGTTTCATCCTCTCGAAAGAAATAATTGGGCCTTGATACATTCAAAAAATAGGTGATAGAGATGTTGAAGAAATTAGGTTTAAAATGAATCACATTTAAAACCATAAATAAAACAGTAACGGTGTTCACTGTTCAGTATCCATTCATTTCAAGTGGCCGCCTTTGTGTTTGGGAATATTATCAGGATAGTTTGTGTTAAAAGTATGTAAACTTTAGAATTCTCGAGACCGAATTGATAATGAATCAAGAGACAACAATTTAAATTAAAAATCTTCTAAAGAAACCTCGATAGTATAAACTTTTTTTCCCTAAAAAATAAAATAAAAAATGAACCTGGTCGATGAGAGAACTTCTCATGTGGACAACTTGGCGTCGCAACTGGTTTCTGTCCATTCTTCGTATTAGTGGAAGTTTACAAGTACGTGTAAAATGAGCCTGAAATGAGAGATATGGGGCAGAGTAGAGCAGAGGGCTAGCTAAAATCGCGATGGAATGATATTGTATAGAAACAAGGGATGGCCCTATATATAGTATTCTGTGAGAGGAAGGGTACCTTACTTGTGAATTTAAAGGCAGAGAACAAATCATGGGGTACGTGTCAAGCCAAAATATCTTTGCTCGGTTATCCATTTTTGGTATGGAATACCTTTTGGCATATATTGTTTAGCTATGATGTATACAATAGACTATAGTATATACACAAATCTAGTATCCAACGGAAAAGAACATAAAATAAAAATGGAAAACAACCCGTTAATCCAGTATAATTTGCCTTTGATTTCTCATAACTTAGATTGCAAGTCGAGGATGAAGAGAGAAGGATCCAATCAAAGTTCTCATAATTTATTAAGTTTAGGGTATGTTAATAGTAGGATTTTGAATTTATATATTAACAATTATAGGTGGAACTCAAATCGTCGAGTGTTTAGTCTTCGGACTCGTGAAGACTTTGCGTATCTTGTGATCAAGTTTAGGTGCATGTTAGTTTGGACTTGTATCTTATATTAGGTGAAGGTGAGGTTAAGGTGTTGAGCTCATTGGCTCTCAGAAGTATATTTGTTTCGTTCGAGTATTGGTTAAATGCATCGATCGATAACTAAGCTCATACGATTATGTACGTATGAACTGCTTCAGCCTTGCTTAACGAAATTATGCCTCTATGACCTTTATGTATGTCTACTACACCTGTACGCTTGCATACTACTGTCACCATTGGCAAAAAAAAAATGTGGATAGAGAAGAAACTGGTGATGAACACATCCTCTTTCTTATGCTCTATGCATACAAGGGCGTGTCGCACAGACAATGCCTATTAGAAGGCACACAAATTACACACACTCAGGGCGGGCCTTTCCCAATCTCATTCAACTTTGGAACAAATCCCGGAATCTTTCCTTTAAAGGACGTGAACGGTTGGCAAATGAACGTCTCACAATTCATAACTCCCAAGTGACTTTAAATTGCTGCGCTTCCCAGCAGATGTGAGATATATAACAGTATAGATACTACTTTCAAGTTCCGAGGTGCTTATTCTTCTTAGCTTTCTCATCATCTTATATTTGGCTGTGATATCAACACTTCTTCTCAGCAAATTCTCATAACACAGGTACTGAAAAGATGTTCTATTGTAGCAAAATGTGATCATGATGACCACATACCCTCTTTCATTCTGTGTATAACGGATACCAGATCATCCCAAAACACCATGACTATGTTAAACTTGATAACAACCCAATAAAAGCTCATCATTTCTAGCAGACGTGTATCAGTAATTCAGTATGCTTCATAAGATTATAAGTTGTGAAACGCCTAGGCACTAATTTAAGCTTTTGTTGGGAGAAATGCCGAGGCCAGTCGCTCTAGGGTGCTCGATGACTGTGGGTCCCATCTATGCGACTCACAGTCCTAACCCCTGTGTGGGCGACTGTCCTAAATTTCCTCTTTACAACATATCATGTAGGAGAATGTCACTAATGTTCTCTCCTCAGCTTCTAGAGAAATCAACTGCAGCTTTCTTTAGATTTTCGGTGTACAAAGCTTTATTTCTTGAAGTGATGAACTTCTTATATGTAAACAGTACAGCTCAATTCAATAGAAGCAATGAAATAGGAGAACTAAAAAGAAAAAACAATAATTCAGTAATAATGATTGAAGTGAGAATATAACCTTTTAGAATGGCAAACAGCCGTCGTCGTCATGCCTTTCTCTTTCTCTGCAATCCACATGAAGAGAAGCACTTATTCACCCGGTGTCGTTACGTAGCGTGGTCACATCTCTTCTTTTCTAAAGAAACAAGGGGCCGTGGGTGGATTGAATGGGGTGAGAATATGAGATGTATGTTTATTCTAATGATTGGGAGGATTGGTATTCTCTCTTTCTATCATATCTTCTGTGTTGATAAGAATCCATACCTTCACAGACATGATAAACCCATATGTCTCTAGGATTTAGGCTTCTTTTGAGTATACACGAGCTTCCAAGATAAACTTTCTTCGGAGATAAAATCTAGAAATAAATTCTAACAAGTAAAATAATACCTTGGAGGCTTAAATAGCTTGCATCATCAACTGTTACCAGCAGAGATCCTGCTAAACAATGCAGACGATTATTTTGAAGACATCATTCTGGAAAATTAAATTAAAGGTGCATCAGCGTCAATGATATTGAAGAGTTACGACCAACTAAACAATGATTCCGCTTCATATATATACATTACCTTATATTCAGAGAGGCAATAAAGATGATACTATCATTGTATATTTCAGCAGATCCAAGAGCAGCATGTATTCACTTATCAAATCGTTACAATATTCTTCAGAGGAAAAATAATAATAATAAATTAGGCATGGCTTCTGGCAGTCAAATGATTAGAAATTTTGATTTCGGGCAGATTAAGTCATGAGGAAGAAAGAAAATAAAATATTAACCATTGGATATTCATATGATACTACATATCAAAGACAAAACTACCCAGTTCACAAAAATAATAATGTATGAAAAATACATCTATCTGGACAGAGGCAACTCCATCAATTAATATTCGAGTCCTTTCTCTGAAATATCTTTCCACTCACCAAGAATATGTTTATGGTTATACTCCGGGAAAAAAAATTGGAGGGTGATCCATCATCTAAAGTAAACTTTAAGATTCTATCTTACTAGTCTTTTCACATAGATTCTTCCACAGCATCGGTTCTGCTCATCTTCGCAAGAATCCCATAGCCTGGTATACATTATTGAGAGTAGTATCAGCTATATCTGAAGCTTTCGTGGCACCTTCTACCAAAATTCCATCCAAGTAAGCTGAGTCAGAAATGATTTCCTCGTAGCGAACCTGCAAAAGTAGAAAGTGAAATGATGACAGAGAACACCACAATCAATGATGGAATATTATGGTACACTCCCCGACAAGTGAAAAAGATCATTTCCAAAAAATGAACAGACTGGGGGGAATCAATGAAATGATTGGACAAGAGACATCACCATATCTTCGACCAAATCATACAAAAGCATGCAGCCTGAAGCATAACTGCAACCAGCAAGCAATATAAAAATATTCCCCACCACCTTATTGTCACAGGTTGTACATCCAACTAATAAAGGTAGATTGCCCAACAGCTAAAAGGGAATCATCTCAGCAGAACTGTTGCAGGATCGGGATCAACAAAATTGATACCAAAAACCATAAGCATCCCTTTGGAAAACCAAAGCTTTTAATTTTTTCCATTTTTTCGCCAAGGAGGGGGGAAGCACTTCGAGTTATGGGAAAATCAATCGTAGATACCTGCAGAAAATGGTTGCAAATGAACCTAGAGCTAACGCATAATGTATTATGGCTGTCCCAATCCAAAACCTTAGTTTGTCTTCTCAGTATGAGTTATGAATCATCTTTAATTGTGGATTCTAACCTCGAATTAACACCTAAACAATTAAAAATGTTTCAAATATAGAGTTTGAAACCTGGATAGGATGCAGATGATCAATCAATGCATCAGCTAAGAGTGGCTTAAATGTACCCCAGTTCATATCTTGGCATTCTTGTACAACTTCCTGCAATAATAAAGGTTTACCGGTGAAACAATCTCGAAGTCCATGTAATGGTCAATAACAGAAGATAGGTCATCTTCATAAGCAAAACTTTGCACTGAACTGATAGCAAACCACTGGATATTATTACCTCTTTTGTCTTTCCCGAAATGAGCTGATATATTGAGAGAAGATTATTGCACTCAGGTCTTTCAGGATTATCAAATTCCATGCTGTAAGAATTACGACATGAAACAAACCAAAAACTGATTAAGAGACTACCAATAAACATTGGGACAAAAAAGGAAGAAGAACATTGAAGTGAAAATAATTAAAGTGTTTGGAAGATTGATATTCACCCTGGAAATGAGTCGGTCTTGCACCTCTTTATTTTGTTTGCTATTACCTATAGAACAAATAAGACAACAGGATCAACTTCCAGAGGGAAATAAAATGGAAATAATGACAATAAATTGAAGAAAAATAATTATATATAAAAGAATTGGGTAGGCCACATGTATATACTGAAGATGGAAAATACCTAGGTACGTAAAAAAAACAAAAAACAAAAAACGAGCTATCGACCTAGTAAACTGTAAACCAATAACAGATACAAGAAGTGAAATGAGAATGATAGATATATGGTTCTGGTAGAAATTCCATGACTCTATAGTACTTTAAATATTCTTAGAAATTTCAGTTTCTTTCACAAAAGTAGTAAATAGAAGAAACTGGTACTTTCATAGATGCTCTATAATCAACATTTTTTGGATTACAATATGAAAAATCCACGAAGCATCATTTTAAAGGATTGCACATTACACTGAAAAAACTACAATAGAAAATTGGCTAGGCACCTGCAGCTCAGTAGTTGACTGTATGTGTATAAACTCCAGCTAATGAATACGAGTTTGTGACAGTGAACTCAACCTCATAACTTCAGTATGCATACATACAGAATGATGCAACCGTATACTAAACTTGGGTAATGCTGATATCAATGATAACTAATGACAAGAATGCAAACAAATAAATGGTTGCGTCTCAATAAAAACAAATAAGTGGGTAATTCTATTTCTCACATCTTTTGGGTCAAGAAGGTTGACTCGTGACAGATCAGAAGGAGCAGACTTGGACATCTGTAATATTGCAATTTAAAAACACATCAGTAACTAAAATGTAGGAAGTTTCATATGTATTCTTTCAAATTTTTACTTTTATTAGAATTTGGATCTATTATCTTTTCCTCTTTTCTTTTTTGCTTTATGACCTCACGTGTTTAGCAGTCTGTATATACTTTCAGACTGTAAACTGATGCCAATATATATATCCATGATGTTCCCAAACTAATAAGATGAACAACCCTTGAAAAAATTAGAATACAGACAAGTATACATGATGTTGCTGTATGTGATTATACGAGAACTCATATGGTAACAACCTTGGAAAGACCATCAGTAAGGGACATCACTCGAGCTCCAACTGGCGGTATAAGGGGCTCAGGGACCTTAAGAAAAAAGACATTAGTTATGGAATTATGATACCTATGAGCTCAAGTAACAGTAAAAAAGAAATATCACCTTAAAAAGTGCACCACGTCTCCTGCGACAACATTAGGATAAAAAGGGGTTAACATACCAAATACTCATCAAATTAAATGGTAAATTTCATGTTCACGTCATGGATTATCTCACCCTCGCAGTTTTTTCCAATTTCGTCCTCCAAATAAGTTATTAACACGTTCAGCCAGCTCACGTGTCAACTCCAAATGCTGCTTTTGATCTTCACCAACTGGGACAAAGTCAGACTACAAAAGCATGAAGGTCATAAGAATAACGGTTTGTATAATTATTACTATCATCAATATTTATAGTATAGTCAATCAAGGACACAAATAGAAGCACTGAACTTGTTACAAATACTGCATGCTATTACACATCCTCCAGTGCTTGTAACAACTGCAGTGTTTCTACGTGACTCAGCTGAAGCGTCGAACAGGAAACTAGTCAAAAGCCTCAATCTCCACTCCTCGTACTTATAATAAAGATATTTTTTTTAATATAATAGCAAATCATATCTGGGGCTGATTACCTGATATAAAAGAATATCAGAAGCCATCAAAACAGGGTAAGTCAACAAAGCAACACCAACATTTTCATCTCCCTACAATAGTAAAACCAAAAGACGAGTCAAAGAAATGTACATGTAGAAACTGTAGAAGACATCCAATATGATATAAAGCTATTTATATGAATCACTACAATAATTAATTGAGATGTTAAATGACAATAAGTGGTAAAAGCTTTTTTATTTAAAACGAAAATTGATCGACTATGTTTGTCTGCTACTGTAATAAACAACAGGGTGAATGATGGAAACTCTACAACATTGACCAGAATGATTTTTTCTAAGTTAATCTGTCATCATTGAGCACTTTCAAATAGAGTAGACACAGAATGATGATAGAGCTTTCATACAGCCATAAACGCACCGACTTGCGTGATTTCTCTTTAAACTGAATCATTCTATTAAGCCAGCCAACAGGTGTTACAGAACTTAACAGCCACATCAATTCTACATGGGCACGAACATGAGACTGCACAAATACAGATGCCTGTACATACAAAACTGTTAGAAAAAGGACATCTCATGCCAGATAAGCAACAACAGAAAGGATCAATAGGCTGCGCTTTACCTTGGAGGTGTCAACTCCACATGCCAAGTAAAGAGCTGCTGTATCCCTCGTTGCCTTGGATAATTGTTGTGGATCATATGGTAATGTAATCTGTGAGGAAGAAATAACTTTAAAACATTAAAGAGAAGCTCCTGAACCACATTCCTTTTTCGCATGTTGCAAAAAAAAAATGTCTTTCTCCATATATTCATGGATCAGCAATGTTGAAGCAAGATTAGAATTCCAAAGTAAAGGACAAATATTTGCAACACAAGGTAGAAAATTTATATGATGTGCTGTTGGTTTAAACAGAAGGACATGAATGTAATAAAATAAAATAAAAATTCGCTGCCACAAATTCATCATTCAAATAGAAGCATAAGAATGTGTAAAAGACTTGATAGTGTGTAAAATCGAAAAAGTCTTACCGCAAGGAGGGAGGTCGACAATGAAAAAGAGAGTATCATATGTGTTGTGCAACAAACAAATTACATATAAGCTTTACCATCCAAATATACAAGACTATTTCTAGAGCAGAGAATTCGGCATTACCTGTAAAGAAATCCAATTTCTTATAGCACCAAGATAATTTCCCAAGTGAATAGAACCAGTTGGCTGGACTCCCGAAACTATCCTCTTCCTACACGACAACAATCAATGTAGTACATTGCTCAATCACACCACAACTGATGATGATCGAAGTAAACTCCAACATTTCATCAAACAATGTCAAGAAACTACCTCACAGAAATGGGAGAAATTTCCGAAACGCTGGAACAGCATCGGAATCCGGCAGCAATGGCTGGACTTGGTGGCCGATTCCTGCGCCGGAGTAGAATTCCACCAACGCGCCTGCTTCAAATACAGAAAATAAAAAAACATATGAGAGAGAGAGAGAGAGAGAGAGAGAGAGAGAGAGCGAGGCGCGAGAAGAGGTGGAGGAGATGGTGAGCAAGTGAGAGAGAAGTAAGCCACCCATGTGATGTATGCCTTTCGCGGCTTTGCCAGTTTTATCCGACTACCCTTTTTATATGATTGCCCACCACAACGAATTCACCCACGAGTTATTCATCGTTAGAAGTCTCCCAAATTTCCAATAGAGGTTGAAGACACTCATCACAGGTTGGCGTTTTTGGAAAGCGGTGCTATCCTGAACCTCCCAATCTTCTATCTCGAAGGTACTATTGTGTTTTCTTTCATTTCATACTTCAATTAGAGTACGGTATCCAAGGTGTTCAACATTGTGTAGCACGACAGTGTGTTAACCACATATCCGACTAGTGTGTCCTTTTGTTTTGGATTTTTCCGGTATTCAATGTGTATATAAAACTACGTATATTTATTTGTTCCTACTGCTCATATGTACAAACTATTATGTTTTATTTATGTAATCTCTTCAAGTTTGCTAGATCATACGACTATACTGCTCTCCTTTAACAGATTCGCCAGTATCGCCGATTAGAGGATGGCTCACTGAATGTGGTAACTCGTGGCCAACAGCGATTTCGTCTAAGACGCCGTTGGATCGATGTGGAAGGAGCGGTGAGGAGTTTTATGTTGAGAGGTTGCTTGTTCATCACACACTCAATTGTCGTTGTTTGGTCTTCTTCATCATGACTAACTTGATGTAAAATGTTGGTATGTCAGCCATATGGGGAAATACAAATTATACCAGAAGATATACCATTGAGAGCTCCACGAGCTGCATTTGGAGATCTGGCACCATTTAGTAGTCATAGAGGCCACAAGTTTCCACGTACAGTGCCTTCAGACACTTCTCGTGGAAATTCAATTGCATCTATGGACATTGACAATGGTTCAGAAGAAAATTCAGAACAGAAAGGGAAATTCACCAATCTGCAATTGGTTCGTATCATGTAATGGATGAATCAACAAGCAGTGGATCACAATCAGAAGACTCTGATTCCACAGATTCATTACATTCGTGTCCTGAGCGAGTGGTTGAGTTGGGCCATATCTGAAACCCAACAGAAAGATCCAAATAGTTGTTGGAGAAATACAGACTTCAACCAGATACGTAGAGTTCCAAGAGCATATTGGCCGTTTTGGGTATATCGCATGTACGACTCCTACTGTCTTGCTCAAAAAGCATCAGGTGATCTGACCATCCTTTGTATTACTTACATGTGCCTTCATATCTTAGCAGAAATTATCTTTGCTGTATGTTATAAGGACTGAGTGAAAAAGGAGTATAAGGATCCAGCGTTACACATTGTGTAGTTTCCTTTGTGGTTTTGGTCAACTAAGTCCTTCTTCACATCACATAATATGTTGATGTATTGCAGATATGTGGAAAGAGGTAGTTGGGACACCAATAATGGATGGTCTGTTGAAGAAGCCTGGTCTTTTGTCATTCTATATCGCTAGTAAAATTCCTGTCTCTGAATCTACAAGGCAGGAGCTCTTGGAGATTGATGGTATTTCATATAGGTTGCGTCGGGAAGTTGAGTTACTTCAGACTGTTAATCTTATCCGGTGTAAAACTTGTCAGGCAAGGCTTTCACTTTTGAACATGCATGTAGAAATACATATTATTGGCCTTGTATATGCTCTATTTACATTGTATTTATGTCTTTTGTATTCGATGCAGACTGTTTTTGTTTAATCCTTAAGGCCAGAGACTAATGTGTCTAGTTTATACTTTTCTCTGATTCGAGTGTGATCTTATATCTTCCTTGAAAACCGAAAGACTAAGAAGCTAATTCCCCCATTTTTGCAGGTATGCATGGACAATAACAAACTGTGCCACCTGCGAAACTCAAATGGGTTGGCTCTTTACAGCAATAAAAAGGAATTTGAAGCCTAAATTATTTTGGGGGATTCGAAGCTCCCAAGTTCGTATCTGATATTTGTATCTACTTCCCTTGAAGTTTCTTGTTCAGTATGAGTTTTAGCTTGTATATAGCGACTTGTATCTATAAATCAACCTATAAAGTTATCATAGATACTTCATGACTCCTACTGGCTTAAAAGCCTTTTTTTTCTGGTTTGAGCTGTAAAACTTAGCCATGTTGGAAGTACCAATGTTATGCATCTACGCGATTCCCATTTGTTCTGATCTCGAAGGTTCCTATGTTTATTTGATCAGGGCCTCTCCTGTCAGCCATAGAATGTTCACAGGCAGCAAGCTCTCTGTTCATTGAGCTCAATGTGTAGTTTAATAAAGATTGTTCATTGAGGAAAAGTAGAGCTGCTTTGATATATTGATACTTCAATGAAGTGTTCGAACCATTTAAAATTTATAATGTAGCTACTCTAAATTGGAACAAAAAACAAACGCAAACTTTGCAAGTACTGAAGGCAATGCAGGAAGGTCAAACAGCAGTTATTTTAGGAGGGAAAACTTGATGATCAGGCATTGCAGACTGCACTAGACATTAGAATTTTAACGATAGCTTCTGTACAGTGGGCTGTACATTTTGCTTTCTGCATACTTGACAAGATCTTTTGGCCGAGGCAGATTAGAAGCCAGACCTGTAATACAATCCACGTTTGATTAGTAACTTAATAGTAGAGAGTGCTTGTGTGACTTGAACAGTGTCTGAGGAGGCTACTTACCGAGGTCGTAAACTGCAGCAGCGACCTTGGCAGCAATGTTTGCTGATATCTTTCTGATGTTGGTAAATGGTGGGTAAATCAATCCTTTGTCGTAGTTTTCTTGGGTAACTTGGGTAGCCAAAGCTTCAGCTGTTGCAGCAGATGGTAGAAATGGATGTTAAGTAATGCACTTAACCTTATACAATTGTAATTGTTAGAATAATCGATAGCGGTACTTACAGGCTGCTAAAAGCATGTCATCGTGTACACGAATAGCACCGGAGATGATCAATCCCAAACCGAAACCAGGGAATATGTAGGCATTGTTGGCCTGCATGAGATGGTTAAGGAGAAGTAAGATCACACTGTCCTAGTTATTTTAAGTGAAGAGAAGATACATAACAAAAGTTGTTCGAGATGAAAGGTATAGTACAAACCTGGCCAGGCACTAGGAGGTTGTTTTCATATTTAACAGGGTCAAATGGGCTTCCACTAGCAAAGATTGCTTGACCCTGAACATGAAAGGAGGATATCGTTGTCGAGAAGGGTTCTACTGGTTAATCTAGCAACATTCCAAAGGAAAACTAGAATGTACTAATTACCTTGGTCCATGTGTAAGCTTCTTCAGCTGTACACTCAGACTGTGAAGTTGGGTTGGAAAGAGCAAGGATAAGAGGTTTCTGCATGCCAACAATAAATCAATGTCACCACTCACGTAGATAATCACATACATATAAATGGAAAGGCGAGAAACAGACCTTATTGAAAGATGCCATGGCCTCGACCACTTCCTGTGTAAATTGCTTTCCTACTCCAGATGTTCCTATCAACACTGTTGGCTTGATTGCCTGATGAAGTGGGAGCAGAATGTAGGATCAAATGGGGGGAAAATATCAAAAAGATACTGTTAATGAATAGCAATAACAAACTTCACACCTTAACAGCATCGACAAGGGTCTTTATGGGTTCATGCTCATGAGCCCAAGGCTTCTTAAAATGCTGAAGAGATTCTATGCGAGAATGAACAATCAATCCCTGCAACAAACACGAAAATCAGTTAAAACCCAAAAGATAATGACAAAATTACTCTATAAAGTCAACCAAGTAAATGCATATTTTTTTTTTGAAAGGAATATTTTATACTGAAGGAAATTGATCTGAGTTTTAGTACCTTTGAATCTACTAGCCAAATCTTCTTGCGGGTTTCTTCAACTGGAGCCTTGGTCTGCCACAATTATAACACATTATTAATCACAAAAACTTAGCTGATGGAAGTCTTGTTATCTTTCAGGAAAGAGGAGAAGGAAGTTTATACCTTTTTTGATATCTCAAGAGCAATAAGCTCTGCTATGCCAGTTCCAGCCTTCATTAGTCAAGACAGAAAAGTGAGAAATTACCTCCACAGTGCAAACTATTATATACAGAAATTCTTAGTTCTGAGTATTTGAGGGCTTACCTCTCCAGCACCCAAAAATAAGAAAGTCTGATCAGCTAAGCTTCCCCCAATTAATTTTAAGGAGGCTATAAGCCCTGCTAACACCACAGATGCTGTTCCCTGAAACAAAATGAAAGAAATCACAGTTCGAAATAATTTTCTCAATGAAAGAAATATGTTTATTTACAGTCAAAAGAAGCCTAACATGTTACCTGTATATCATCATTAAAGACAAGGTGACTTGAACTGTATTTAGCTAGCAGTTCAAATGCATTGTGGTTTGCAAAATCTTCAAACTATAAAAAGGAAAACAAAAAACCTGGTTATAAGAGAACAATAACACTAGGTAGAGGGAACACTTCTGAGAAAACTTTATAACAAGTCGAGATAGAAACAAGTTTACCTGAACTAGAATTTTCTCCCCGTAATTCAGCTTGACTGCAGTCATGAATTCCTCAAGAAGCTCTGCATATTCCTAAGTCACAACACAAACAACCACCTTAGTTTTATAGAAACTACATATTACTGTAAGAAATAAACATAAAAGAAATTAGATGTCCAAAAAATAGTAACCTGTCCAGTTGCCCTCTTTTGCCTAAGGCCAGTGTAAAACTCATCATTCAGCAACTTCTCATTGTTTGTGCCAACATCAATGGTTATAGGCAAGCACTGGAATTTACAAACACAGAATGTAAATTCTCTTATGAAACATATGTTTATCAACAAAAGAAGGCAGTAATGAGGAAATTGCTTACTGCTGAAGGTGGAACTCCTCCCAATGCTGTATACAACGAAAGCTTTCCAACAGGAATTCCCATGCCCTGAATAATTTGAAGCATTGAGAAAGGCATTTCCAACGGAAATCTAATGGAGACTGAACAAAAGTTCCATTACATACCTGGCAGCCAAGATCTCCAAGCCCCAAAATACGCTCACCATCTGTCACAACAATAACTTGAATTCTTCTCTCTGGC
Organism: Geum urbanum; assembly: GCA_946800695.1. Lineage (NCBI taxonomy): Eukaryota > Viridiplantae > Streptophyta > Magnoliopsida > Rosales > Rosaceae > Geum > Geum urbanum. The sequence goes on from OX327002.1 coordinate 63,065,959, forward strand.
CAGTTTTTCAATACTTCAAGGATCTTTCCCCTATAAAATTTTAACACTCAATATATGTTTCCCAGAAAGGCAACTAGTTCATAGGATATGGAAGTAAAATACTGTTAACTGGACTTACTTGTCTTTCAGACAGATATACAGACCCTGAGGCTTCCTAAAAATGCTCCCATATTTCTGGCAAGCCTCGCCAACTGTTGGGGTGTACACAACTGGAAGCAATTCCTCAACATTATCAATCAAAAGCTTATAAAACAGCCCTTCATTTCTCTCCTGTAAACCAAAACACACAAACCAATGGATTAAGTGAAAATGAATACAAACCATCCCTTGCAAAGGAATTTGTAGGATCTGAAGCTCATATGTTTCAATGTATTGGGCCTGTACCATCTTCATATATACACTCTGCAATTATATCCACAGGAAATGGAACACACAAGCAATTACCTGAAGATCCATCATGGCTATATATCTTTGCAATGGAACCTCATACTGTCGAAGATTGTGCATCATCTTCTTCTCCTAATCACCAAAAGGATTACCAAAATGTTTAGCCAAAAGAGAAACACCAATAAGCAGACTAGTAGATGGCAAAAAGATTTCAACTTGGTAAACAACACATCAAAATGAACATCAAACAGTCTCACCTGAAGTTCCTGAGTCAGGATGACTGGAGGCAGAAGGCCACGCAAGTAATGAGCATCTCTCTCCTTCTCAGTGAAGGCAAGTCCTTTGTTGTACCGTGGATCACGCAACAAAGTATAGCCACTGTAACACATTTACGGTGCAGGTACTCCATCAAAAACTTGAAAGTTTCAAAGAAAAATTCTACATTTCAAATTTTCAGTACTTTCAGAATTGAAATCTAAATTTGCTTTCAAAAATCAAATGAAAAAGATCCGCCATCTGATCCAATCCAATCTGCAAACCTCAAAACAGATCTTTCTGAAAATTTTACACCAACCAGTGCTTCCCAACAAATCGGAATGAACAGACATCAACACCCTTATCCCAAACAACCCCACAATCTTCAAAAGCCATGTAAAGACAACCAAGATTTAACATTTGCACAAGACATCAAAAAGGCACTAAACTTTGCATAAAGGACAATAAAGAAAGAGGGATTACAATTACAATCTCAGTCCCAGACAAAACCACGAGAATTAAAATTCCATAAACACTCACCTTGCAACAGAGGCAGTCCATGGTGTGAGAACCTGATCCTCAGTGGCACAATCCTCACCATACACGTCCTCAATCCCTCCACCAAAACCAGTCTTGGTCTCCATCTCCTTCACTATACTCCCCATGAAAGCCCAAACCTTTGGCTCTCCTAAACCCACAATTCTCTTCTGCAAATCAACCCACAAGCTCAAACAGCAATAATGCTCAACAACCCAGAAACCAAATACACTTGTGATGCAAAGACCAAGACAATGCCAGCCCTTTTATAGCAGAATTCAATACCAAAGATTAAAACTTTATTCTATAAATTTACAAACTGAGGTGAGAAAAACAAGTTGGGTTTCATTTGTCAACTTAAGAAGAAGAGAGGAATTCAACCCCACGTGTACGATCTCGTTCAGCTAATATATTATAAAAAAGCGATTCTAATTTTCTGCTAGTTGTTTTTGTATTAATAAAGGAATCACAGTGGAGGCGTTGTTGGAATAATAAGGTATAAATATGAATGTGTACCAGGAAAGTGCGTCGGTCCAGAGACATCATCATCCTATTGGAAGCTGCAGATATTATCATATCATATCGTATCATATTTTACGTCTTCAGACTCCGCGTCTCCACACTTCTAGGAAAAATAACTAAAAAAAGAAAAGAGTGAGTAACTTCATCGAAAATGAAAAAGGAAAATAAATCTTTTCCACAAAAAGAAAATGAAAAAAAATAGAAAAATATATTAAGTTTTTTTTTTTCATTTTGGAGGGCATTAAAACATGTCAATAGCCTAATCATTTTTTTTGGCAAGTATCAATAACCTAATTATTATGAACAACTTCAACAATGTTACTTAGAATTTTCTCAATAAAAGTTTGGGTTTGGACTTTTGTTTTGGGCCTGACCCAAGCTCTATTATCTCTATGTGTCATTGCTTTTTTTATTTTTATTGTTAATAGGTTTTGCTTAAGTTCAGAAATAAGCCCACTCTATTTGGTGGGAGGGCTGCTTGGGTTTTATGCCTCTGTGAGCACCTTATGTGTCTGATTTGCTCTAATGATGGTGTGTGACATAGCAAAATAATCGCATCTTCTTAATAACAGAATGAAACGTAGGAAAAATTATTCTACACATAGCAATCGTGTGCTGTCCTATGTGTCAAGTATTTATTGATTTAAAATTTAGCTAAAACTCCTAAAAGTTTAAATGGAAAATTATGTTTCTTATTTTGTCCCTCCTTTTTAAACTCTTAGCGAATAAAATAGTGTCACGTAGACAGTGCAAGTGCGTTAAATATTTTCTCGAAACATAGTGCTGACTACTTAAACGTCGTTCGGTAACATGGTTGAAAAATTATTTTATTTGCAATGATGTGTCGCTTGAGTCGTGTTATCTTTCCATTACTGTGTCATCACATTTATAAAGCTGATAAAATAGTCGTAGTTACACTGTAGTCCCACTCTCTACTAATTGGTGAAAGTTTGAATAGATATGTACCAGAATAGATATGTACCAGGAGAATTGACACCTGAGATCCAGCTGTGAGATCCAGCTGCAAAGCAGACTCAAGTGAGGAACTCAGAATCAAATGTGAACCGCATTTTGTGTTGAATAATAGAGAGATCGGTATAAACTTATAAAGCACACTCGGCTTGATAAAAGATATAAAATTGTAGCCACTAATAGTGTATATTCAGCTTTCATGGCTGCGCACTAAAATACCCGTATTTTCACGTCATTGTCCTATTCTATATATGAACTTCATGTTTCTCTGTATAATCAAATCAACAACCTACCGCAATTGATTTTTTGTTCTGAGGTCTTTATCTTTCCAATAATACCAACCTTAAATACACGTATACATTGACCTAACAACTTAGCTGTGAGAAGTTGAAAGTTTGAAACGTTAACGTTAACTGTACATTGTTGATCAAATGTGTGGTTTAAGTTAAAGTAATTGACGCTTTGAAATGAATGTTTAAAGTTCATGATCTACCCCGTTCATATATGATATTTCAATCGTTTGAGAATTGCTGATGAATTGAACTCGATCAAACTCATTTATCGACTGTATGATGAGCTAATGACAACGTACGCCATGCATATATGCAAATTAAATTGTAATTAGAGCACATTTTCTTTGACTGTAATTGAATTACTTGAATATGAGCAAGTACGTACTACACTTCACGTCGAAATTGACTTAATTTGGTGCAAGTTTTAGAATTATTATTCCAACTGAAATGAGCTTGGGAGCGCGCATCAAACCATTTTCCACTATTGTCTTATTAGACTTTAGTAGCTAGTAGAGCTTATCTTTTTTTTTTGCTAAGGTAGTAGAACTTATCTTCAGGGTAAGTACGTGTGAAAGTTCCTTTTGAGTCCAAGTAAGCTATCTGTGGCCATCGTTGGATTCTGTTCATATCAATCCTCCCCCCAACTATGAGAATACCTGACGATCCAGGGGTAACTGGTGAAGCTATATATGTGTAGGAGGGACAAAATAAGAAACATAATACAGTAGCTAAAACTCCTATATATATGCATTCCTATATATAGGAGAAACTCCTACTGTTTAAACTATATAATACATTAGCTACTGGTGAATGCATAAGTTTCTTATTTAACTGGACGTCCGCACCTACTGTTCATGGTACGGATTTGCCTTTTCCGGCCACTTCCCGGCCGAATTTGGGTAAACTTCCTTCTAGACATATGTACATACACCTGTGTAGATCATTTTTCTAGAAGAAACTTTTGGCTAATTCGATCTCTAAGGCCCTCAAAATCGCGTTTCAAAAAAACTGGACATAAATCGGACCGGTTTATGTCCAGTTTTTTTGAAACGCGATTTTGAGGGCCTTAGAGATCGAATTAGCCAAAAGTTTCTTCTAGACAAATGATCTAAACAGGTGTATGTACATATGTCTAGAAGGAAGTTTACCCAAATTCGGCCGGAAAGTGGCCGGAAAAGGCCGGAAAAGCCGGAATCCGTACGGTGCGGACGTCCGCACCTGAAAATCCCTCTATATATATATATATATGCATTCCAACTCCACATCAACCCGTCCGTGATTCCGGCCTGACTGGACTTTGAATTGGAGTTTGGACTTGGCTTAGTACTGTTAGTAGCTACCTAACTCGCCCTTTAACTTACGTAGGTACCTTGTTTGATAATTTGATTGCATGTGGACTCCAATTATGTACAATAAACACCTACTAAATTAAGAACCATTCTAGCAAAAAAGAAGAAGAAACCTGCCCAAGGAACCAAGGCAATCCACCTAGCCACCCCATACTTGTATTATAAGGAACTAATTTATACACGCACGTATGATGCATGATAGTATGAGTAATATAATCTCGTGTGACATGCGTCCCACCTCTCACGTTATCAAAAAGTATTATCAACTCGTATTGCATGTAGTTTAATTAATTATATAGCTTATATTCGATACTTATATATAGTTGACATTTAATATACACGTAATTCTTTATTATAATTTTCTAACTACCGAATGCTCAAGATTTGATATATATATATAGTAGCTTCATTTTTAAAAAACGGAACGGAGTTGTAATTTTTACAAGATTTATAAAGTTTTTCAACGATTGAAACCAGTAATAATTTAGATTACTATTAGACGATCACGCTTGCAAAAAAATCAGTCCAATCAGAGATGATTTGGTCATTAGATCATCACATTCAACTTTTAAGCTATATCAGATGAACTGTATTTATCAAAAATTGCATGCGATAATCAAATGGCCAAAACATCTCCGATTGAGATGATTTTTTGCAAGTGTGGTCTCCCAGTGATAAACTAAAGGATGATTGGTTTCAATCGTCGAAAAACTTTATAAATCTTATGAAAATCGAAACTTCGCTCTATTTTTTTAAAAGCAAAGCTTCGCTATGGATATGGACTATATATATCTCCTAGTGATAAACTAAATGATGATTGGTTTCAATCGTCGAAAAACTTTATAAATCTTGTGAAAAAATCGAAACTTCGCTCCGGTTTTCCAAAGTGAAGTTCCGCTCTTGAGATGATATATATATATAAATATAATTTAGATTGAAACCAATCATAAATTAGATTACTATGAGAAAATCATCTTTACAAAAAATCAGCTCAGTCATAAATGATTTGACTATTTGATTATCATATTTGATGAATACAATTCATCTGATATACCTTAAAAATTCAATGTAGCAATCAAATGGTCAAATCATCTCCGACTGGGATGATTTTTTGTAAGCATGATAGTCTAATAGTAATCTAAAGAATGAGTGGTTTCAATAGTCAAACAACTTTGTCAATCTTGTGAAAAATCAAAACTTCGTTCTGTGTTTTCAAAACAAAACTCTGCTCTAGATAAGAACTATATATAATCTTCAAAGATACATGGTAAGAAGGTGCTTTCAAGAAGAATTTCTACTTTCTGGCTAACATGGAGATCATGACATAATGATACCCTTCAATACGTCAAACAAAAGATCGCAGTGTAGATATGAAGATGGTACATGCCCAATTCATTGAAATATTTGAGTTTCATATCATACAAATTACTTGGCAATTACTTGGCAAGGGATTGATGTTATTCATATCATATCATTTACTAGCTTCTTTGGTTTTTGTGTTTCGGTGTACAAGAGAGAAATGAAGGGCTGTATTATAAGATTTTGATTGAAAATGTAGTTCAGGACAGTCACGTAGTTAGAAATTTTGCCTGTGTTAAAATTGAAAGTATCCAAAAAAAATTTTAAAATACAAAAAATAGTAAACAAAAAACAATAAGGGATGACGTAAAAGTTTAGAGACAAAGTGCATTTGTGGGGAGATATAACTTTGATTATGAAAATTATAAGAGTTTATGTATTTATTAATATATAACAAATATTTAACAATCATAATCGATTTTTTACTTCACTATATCAATCATAAGATTCAAATCTAACGAATTAGAGATAATAAATATGCTCTAGTAGTCGAGCTTTATTATTATGTTTCTTGTTTATACCGAAACAAGAAACATAATAATAAGAAAGTCTGATCAGTACGATTGAAAGATCAGTACTTTCATATGAGCTTGAAAGACAAGTACGTCTGATTAACACAACATTTTACTTCTGTTTCCCATGAACTAGTTGTTTTTTCCTGTGAAAGTGAAACATACATATATACAGTTTTAATTAAGTGTGAAGCTTTGCACTGAAAGTTCTGTGTGAAGTTACATTTTACATAAATTGATAATGTAATTTGATCATTAAAGTCAATCATATTTTAGATACCCATGCAAGGATCGGACATGCAAAATTTTAGCTCAATCGGAGATCGTTTAGCCATTTAATCACCACATTCAAGTTTTGAGCTAAATCAGACAATTTATGTGCATTGTTAAACAATTTCACGATCAAATGGTTAAAACATCTCCGATTGAGCTGAAATTTTGTATGTCTGATCCTTGTATGTGTATCTAAAGATAATTGACTTCAATGATCAAATTAGGTTTTTCGATTTTGTGTAAAATACAACTTCACATTAAAATTTCAATACGAAACTTCGCATTTGATGAAAGCTCTATATATGAGAGACCAGGCACAGAGGTATTATGGGGCCAGGGTAGGCCTAGGCCCCCCCCCCCCCCCCTCGAGTTAATGTAGAAAAAAATATTAGTATATTATTATTATTATATAATATAAATATTATAATTTATTTGAAGTATATCTAAACTTCAATTACTGAAAATTCAATCCGACAACTTTGTAAGAATATTATTATATTATATTTCAAAAATAAAATCCAAATACTAGGTCAATTAGGATTCAATCTGTTACCAGGTTTAAGATTTTTATGGTTTTTTTCTTTATAAAACCTCTACCGTACCTGAGATTAAAATACAATCTTTTTTATTAAGTTTATTAGATATGGAGAGATACTTCAAAAGAAAAGAAAAACCCTATTCTTCTACTCCAACATCAGATGAGCAACCACCCACGAAAATTCAAAGAAGAATAGTAACAATCTGAAAAAGTCTCGTGCTGAAGATATTACAGAAAAGTATCCATCATCGGATCCCGCTAAACGCCCGCCAATTTCATGTTATCATCCTAACATTCAAGAAGAAGTTCGAAGATATTATCTACAACAAGGCCCTTGTCGACCTAAAAATCATACTTTTCCTTTCACGGAATTTGGAGGACAAAAGAAGAAAAGAAGGTTTATTCGTGATTGGTTTATTGAATTTCCATATTGGTTAGAGTACAGTATTAAAGAGGATGCTGCATTTTGTTTATGTTTTTATCTTTTCAAACCAGTTGTTGGAGAACAAGGCGGTGGTGAAACTTTTGTTGGTGCTGGTCATGGATTCAGTAATTGGAAGAAGAAGTAAACGCTGATATCACATTTTGGAGGATCAAATATTACTCATAATCAGGCTGCGAGTAATTGTGATGTTTTATCAAACCAAAAACAATACATTGAGATTGTTTTGGCAAAATATACAGATCAAGATCGAATTGACTACCGTACTCGCCTAAGTGCATCGATTGGTGTTGTAAGAATTCTTCTAAAACAAGGGCTTCCATTTCGTGGTAATGATGAGTCAGAAAGTTCTTATAATCAAGGAAACTTTTTAGAAATTATGGAATGGTTGTGAGGTTATAATGAAGATTTCAAAGCCGTTACATTCAAGAATGCTCCAGAAAATTTGAAGTTGACATCACCTGACATTCAAAAATATATTGTAAGTGTTATTTCAGCTGAAATATCCACTACTATTGCTAGTGAAATTGGTGATTCTTTCTTTGCTCTTCTCGTTGATGAATCTCGAGATATGTCTTCAAAGGAGCAAATGACCATTATACTTCGTTATGTGGATGATGGTAAAGTAATTGAGCGTTTTGTGGGGATTGAACATGTTATTAATACCAATGCTGCAACTCTCAAAGAAGTTATTGATGATTTTCTTTGTAGACATGGATTAAGCATTTCTAGATTGCGGGGTCAAGGTTATGATGGAGCAAGTAATATGCGAGGCGAGTTAAATGGTTTGAAAGCACTTATTTTGAAGGAGAATGAATCTGCATTTTATGTTCATTGTTTTGCTCATCAGCTGCAACTAGCTATTGTTGGCGTGGCAAAGAATCACACAGATATTTTAGACTTTTTTGAATTAGTTGCTAACGTGGTAAATGTTGTTGGAGCATCGGCCAAAAGATGAGATATTCTCAAAGAAAAACATGGCGATGACATTCTAGAGGCCTTAAATAATCATGAGCTTTCAAGTGGACAAGGCTTAAGCCAGGAAAGTAGTCTTAAACGAACTAGTGATACACGATGGAGCTCTCATTATGATACATTAATCAGCTTATCTAGAATGTTCAAATCTGTGATCGCAGTATTGGAAGTTATAAGGATCGATGGGGGAGCAAGTTCTGTTCAGAAACTAGAAGCAAGGGTCCTGATGGATTATATGCAATCATATGATTTCATATTTAGCCTATACCTGATAAGAAAAATACTCAGAATTACAAATGATTTGTCAAAAGCATAGCAGAGAAAATATCAAGATATTGCGAATGCTATGAACTTAGTTAATGTATGCAACGAGCGATTACAGATGTTGAGGGAGAACGGATGGGATGAATTACTCATACAAGTTTCTTCTTTTTGTGAGAAGCATCAAATAAGAGTTATAAGCATGGAGGATAGATTTGAACCTACAGGAAAATCAAAGCGAAATGCTCAGGGAATAACAAACTTGCATCATTATCGTGTTGATTTATTCTATGCTGTCATAGATAAACAACTTCAAGAGTTAGGTGATCGATTCAACGAGAAGAACACAAAGCTGCTTATTTGTATGTCAAGTTTGAACCCAAGTAACTCATTCTCGGCTTTTGATAAAGAAAAGTTACAACATTTTGCCCAGTGTTATCCACGAGATTTTTCTGAACATGAGATAGAGGTATTAGATGATCAACTTGAGAACTATATAGTAGACATGCATTCCAACGTTGAGTTTTCCGATTTGAAAGGAATTACTGAGCTTGCAGAGAAAATGGTTCATCGAAGGAAAGATAGAACATATCCGCTAGTTTACCGGCTTGTGACATTGGCATTGATTCTACCTATTACAATAGCAAGCGTGGAGAGAGTATTTTCTGCAATAAGTATTGTGAAGAATCGATTACGCAGCAGAATGAGTGACGAGTTGATGAATGATTGTTTGATTTCTTATATTGAGAAAGACATTTTTCTTACTATTGACGATGAAGTTATTATGAAACGTTTTCAGGATATGAAACTTCGTAGAGCACAATTACCCTTGTAATAGATAGCATTTTACAAGCACTATTTTAATATTTTGAATTATTTAAATTAATATATTATTTTTATTTTTTAAGCTTTTCGTTTAGGCCCCCTCACCGAGAATTCTGTCTCCGTCTCTGTGAGAGACTATTAAATTTTATAGAGGAAAGATCATTTGAGTATTGAAAAACTGCCCAGATTGTTGTGACTGCTGGTGAGCGTATTTTAATTTGGAGCTTGGAGATCTTGGTTGTTCTAGCTTGTTTACACTTTGCACAGAGAGAGAGGGGGGAAAGAAATCTCACACTTGGGTACTGTGGGGGAAAGACGTCTCACCAGAGTCTCTAACGTAGTGATGTTTTATTATTACTATACGTTTGTGTTGTTTGTGACCCGTGGTATCAAACATGTGGTTAAGATTTCATTTTAGGCCGAAGAGTTAACAGTAGCATAGCAAGAAAATTAATTCAGTTATGTCATGATCTAAAATTTGAAATTAATTCATCAATTTGACTTCTACTCAATTTTACAAGTTACTTGTGATGATTTTTATCGCAGAAAATGTTATTAATCATGCTCGTTTTACGATTGTAGTAGTTACTGATATGATTAGCGCATGCTAATATTATTAGCAAATAAGCTAATGGATATAACTTATTTTTTGTTGTGTCTACATTTTTTTCGAATGTCATTGATCATTTCAATTTCAAAAGCATATTAAACTTACGTACATCAGTTATATATGTAAGTGTTAAACTCTTCTTCAAGTACTATGAGAGATACTGTACTGCAAAAAAAATCCTTTGGATAGAAAGAATTGAGCAAGACGAATCAATCCACTGGACATAGATAGTTAGTTGTCTCTCTCTTTATATGGAGATATAGAGATAGGGATGTAAGATTTACTAATTATAACTAGAGAAATATTCTCGTAACTGATTTGGGATGAACATTAAATTAAATTTGATTCTAAATAGAAGTCAAAGTATAATAAGAAATGTATTTTTCTAACTGATCAATCTCAGCCATGTCATTTTTCTTATTTGGTTCATAACTAAAGTTTGGAAAATCAAAATTTAATACGACTTGTTAGTTATATATAGGAACTCAGTCATGTCATTTGACACTGTTGAGTCTAATACAGCTATGCCCTTGAGAGTTAATGACTTTTGTCTAAATGTTTTCCGTAGTAATCATCATAAATTAATACAAAAAATTAGAAATCATAAATGATAGAGCAAAATAAACTATTATCTGTATATTTACCAGTTAAGTTGGCTTAGCCTATGAAAACTTAAAGAGAGTGACCCATCTCAAAATGACTTGAAAATTGTTATCATCTACTTTGTATGCTCTCTTTTGCTTTGTGCCACTTTTGAGTAAATGATTAGTCCATTATCAATGTCGTACATACATGTGAGAGTTATGATTTTCCTAATTAAATGAGGTATCATTTTGACATTAACACTTGTATTAACAATTTAATTAAGTGAAAGTAAGAGGAGAGAAAGCTTCAAAATAATTGGAGAAGATTTGGCCAGTAAATTTGTAACGACCCGAACTAAGATTACGCTAATTTTTACGAATTATTCGTATCGTGAGGTTATTAACGATTTTTTTATTGGGCGAGAATTTGATCCGACTTTTTTCATAGAAGTCGTAGAGTATTTAATTTCGTGCTCGTAGGAATTTTTCAGAAATTTTTTGGGTTATCGAGCTATTTTTTTCAATTTTTGGAAGTTCGTATGGTGAAAATATGTATTTTAAAAATATTTTTCTTGGTGGTTTATTTTAGATTGTTAGATCTTGATCAGATCAAACCTCAGTCGTTGATCTGATCAGAAATTTTTGGTATAAATACTGAATTTTCGGTGGAAATATGGATTTTTAAGTAGAAATACAAAAAAATGGGTGTATCCGTATCGACCCGTATTTTGCCCCAAAGTATACCAATTTCGACCCGCCGATTCTGGCCACTGTTGCTGGCGTTCTTGGTATGGTTTTGAAGCTCTTTCTCTCCTCTTTCCATTCATGTATATATTGTTGATTTTTGGGTGAGTTTTGTGGTGGTTTTGAGGCCATGAACCAGTCGGTTTCCGGGTTATTTCGTCGACGGTGCTCCGGCCGATTTTCGGCATGGTGGGGGGGGGGGGGGGGGGGGGGTGGAATCGACTGGGTATGGTCCATGGATCAAAACCCCTATGATTTGGGGGACCGAGGTGCGTCACCGGCGTCAAAATCGACCGGAAAAGTTTTTAGGTGATTTTCGACCCGTGGACTTTCGGGCTCAATTCCGGCCAATCGCCGTGGAATTGGGTCTAGGTGCAGTTGGGAAAGTTGTTGGGCTCGTTGAGATCTTTCCAACGAGTGGTCAAACGCTCCCATCGGAGAAGTTTGTATCGGAGGCGCGTGTGGCTTATGCGCCGCCACCCACGGCGGAGCTCCAGTGAGGCTGAAATCTTAACTTTTCCGAGGGGTTTCCGGGAAGGTTTCTGTACTGATTTTCGTATGTTTTGGTGGATTCTGATATCAAACGAACCTGTTATTTATTCAGGAAACCTTGAGAGAGATTTTGGCGAGGGAACTTCCGCTGGACTTTTGAGCTAGCTATACTGTGAGTGAACATTTTATTTTCACCGTTGACCTGCGAGTCGATTTATGCATTTTACGATTATGCATTGTACGAGTATACATTTATGATTATGCATGTGCATGGAAACAAATATGATTTTTTTTACACAGAGTACAGTCTCAGAGGTAGTTATGGCATCGATGCACTGGCATGCTCAGCTGATCCCCGAGATACTCCCGGGGGAGGGGGGGACAGAGTCCTGACGCAAGGTCTTTCTGACTATTTAATCACGTGTGGGTTTAAGATCCCGTGATTTAGACTGTACTGTTGCAGATGTGTCCGAGAGAGGGACCCCGTAGTTTTAGACTCACATTATGTTTAAATGCATACAATGTGAAAGGCATGACATATTTATATTTCAATTAAAAATGAAAGTTTATTTTTGTCCACTCACTCTAACCGTTTTATTATTTGATATATTTTTCCCTAGGCTTTTCGGTTCCCTATTGCCCAGTTTGCAGTTTCTATCATGTGGTTGCACATCGTTGTCGGAGGTCTAGAGTTCAAGTCACCGTTCTTTTCTAGTAGGTTCCTAGTTTAACCTACTAGCTTTATATATATGTAAAATAGAAGTCGCTCTTAGCACTATGTTTAGTTTCTTCTCTTTTGTAATGTGTTTTGAATACTTATCAGATTTCGGACAACAATTGTAAAAAGAGTTACTTTTACTTTGATTCAGTAATTTATGGATTTGAGAAATCCGGATGGACATTGGTGGTCCACGGTGTGCCTGGGAATTTATCTGTGAAGTGTTATCTTCTTGTAGGTTTTTGGCTTATACATTTTATAAAGTAAACTCTGGCAAAAAATTTGTAAGTCGTGGCGTCGTTAGGGCCTAATTCCGGTTTAGGCCACTAAATCGGGGTTGGGTTCTTTCAAAATTCAATGGTACTATATATGGAAGATTCAAGTGCACCAGGCATCCAAGATACAATCTTAACCATTCATTATCTTGATGTTAACATTGATGTTAGTTCCATATAAATAATTAAATCAAATGAATAGTTGAGATTGTATTGTACATGTCTGGTGCAAGTACACCCGGTATACTGAAGATGTTCTCGTCAGTCCAGAGACATATTATCATAATATTATTAAGTCTTCGTACTACCTCGTCTCCACGCTTGTAGGAAAAGTAACTTGCTAACTTTATTAAAAATAAAAAGGAAATTAAATATAAAAATAGGAAAGTATTTAAAGTTATTTTTCATTTTTGGATGGCATGAAGTGATGAAACTTAAAACATGTCAATAGCCTAATCATTTTCTTGGCAAGTATCAATAGCATAATCACTTAGAGCTGGTTATTGAAAGAGCGAGGATTTGACATTGATTGTCTTCGAACTTTCGAAGTAACATATGGTGTAGGGGTAATGCGTTTTGGTACATTAAAATATTGAGAGAAAAAAAACTTGAGATCGAGTTTGATATTTCTCTAGTATTGTAGGAGAAAGTAGAATATACATAAAATAGTTACTTTTTTTATTGCTAGAATACCTTAAATACAGGATGATACAATCTGTTACAATAATTATCCCAACATAACAGGGATTCTCTATATCTATCTAATTAATATCCGCATCTAACTAGGATAAGACACACACCGGGATTAATGGAGAATAAATCTCCTTAATCACTCTCCCTTGTGTCGATGGCCATAAGAATGATGCATGACTTGTTGTCTCATTAAAAACATCGTCAAGCAAATAAAAACCTCATGGGTAAAACAAAAGCTTGGTGTAAGGGAAAAAGAGTACAACGCAACAACTACTAAATCTACTACATGTGATGTAGACTCCCCCTGATGTCTACAGGAATGGACCTCCCTCTGACTATAAACTTAGTCTAGGAGTTCAGATAATCTTCGTATACCAATGCCTCTCACATGTTTCACAAAAGTAGATTTAGGAAGTGACTTGGTAAACAAGTTCGCAGAATTATCAGAATAACCAATCTGGTTCACATGAATATTCAACAGCTGTTGTTGTTGCTGATTAAAAAAAAACTTCGGGGATATGTGTTTTGTATTGTCACCCTTAATGAAATCCAACTTCATATGTTCAATGCATGCAACATTATCCTCAAAGATGCAAGTGTGATCAGTAACAATAGATTTCAATCCACTAGAGCCTCGAATATGACCTAGGATTGACCTAAACCAAACACATTCTCTAACTACTTCATGCAAATCAATTATCACATAATGATTCAAGGAAGTAGCAATAAGGGTTTGCTATGTTGATCTCCAAGAGATTGTCGTGTTTCCCATAGTGAAAATATAACCGATCTGTGAACGACCTTTGTATGGGTCGGAGAGGTACCCAGCATCAGCAAATCCAACCAACACATCAATCGGTGGTTTAGAATAGGGGATAGCATGAAAACTGTTCAAAGAAGGACCATTTTTTTATGAGTCAAGGGAATCACTCTGGTCAGTCCAGGGTGCAAGTTTCGAAAGGTCGAGGAAAATCCTCGACGAGTCGAAAACCCCAGAATTCACTTCAACTTTCTCTTTTTCGAGAATTTCATGCTTTTCTCTGTATTCTTTGTAAGGGAAGAATAAACCCAAGACAATAGAACCTTTCAAGTATCTTAAGAGTTGTTTCACTCCGTTCCAATGATGTTGCATAGGTGCAGAGCTAAATCTTGCTAACAAGTTCATTGAGAATGCAATATTTGGACGTGTACACTGAACTAAATATAACAAAGCTCAATGACACTAAGATATGAAATTTCGGCTCTCAAGATCTCCTCATCGTCATCTAACGGACGAAACAGATCTTTCTTTGGGTCCAGACTGCGTACAACCATTGGCATGCTAACAAGGTGTGCTTTGTCTATATTGAATTGCCTAAGTATCTTTTGGACATAAGCAGACTAGTGAATAAGAATTCCACAAACTTGATTTTCTAGCTCTAATCCAAGACAAAATCGAGTCTTACCAAGGTCTTTCGTCTCAAATTCAGATTTCAAGTAGTAAATAGTCTCATTGATCTCTTCAAGAGTTCCGATGATATTCATATCATCAACATAGACAGCTACTATAGCAGTTTCTGATCTTGTTCTTTTAATGAACATGCAAGGGTATAAATCATCATTCTTATATCCCTTCCTAATCAAGTAGTCACTGAGGTGTGTATACCACATCTTACTGGATTACTTCAATCCATACAGTGAACATCTCAACTTTATAACATGAGCACTTCGTGTTTTAGAGTTACTTAATTTGGGTATAGCAATGCCATCTGGCACTCTCATGTATATCTCTGAACTAAAATCCCCATAGAGATATGCAGTAACCACATTCATCAGCTGCATACTAAGCTTTTCGGGCACTACCAAGCTTATCAGGTAGCGGAAGGTGATGATGTCCATAATTGGAGAATATGTCTCCTCATAATCAATTACAGGGCGCTAAGTTAAATCCCACACTACAAGTCTAGCTTTATAAGGCAAAATCTCATTCTTCTCATTACGTTTCTGAACAAAGACCCGTTTATGTCCAACTGGCTTAACATTCGGTGGGCATAGCACAACAGGACTGAAAACTTGCCTTTTATTCAGAGAGTCTGGTTCAGCCTGGATTGCTTCCTTCCATTTCGGCCAATCTGCTCTACATTGACATTCATCAACTGAGCGGGGTTCCACTTCATCGTCGTCAATAATCTCTTTAGCAACAGAATAAGCAAACATATCATCAACTAACATGAAATATCTATCCATAAGAACTTGCGCATCATTTGTTCTAAGTGAGATTTCTGGGTTCTCTAATATTACAAAAGGTTTTGGAGTGTCCCTTAGAGATGTCAATTGTGATTCAAGGACATAACCATAATCAGAGATAATCTCATGTGAAGAGTTCACAATATTGATGATAAATGAATCTTTTGGTACCTTGATGGCCTGCATTTTAACTAATGGCTCATTTGTGAATTTTCTTAGTCTCCCCCTCTTTCTAGTGGGAGCTGAGGCCGAAGCAACACCATTCACAGGAGCAGGAGGAACGCCTCATTTCCCAGTGTCTCTTTACCGAAATTTCCAACCTTGCAGGAACATTAGCCGCATGTATATCCGATCTCGTCACTTTAGCGATATCAGCAAATGAATCAGGCATAGAGTCTGCCACTTGCTGAAGATCGAGTATCCTATGCACTTCTATCTCACTCTGAGACGTGCATGGATCATGATGATACACAGTGGGATCAAACCACGTTAACTCCTAATGTTGAACAGGAATATAACTATTCCTATCTCCCCTTAACGGCGAGAAATATGTCTCATCATATTGACAATCTATAAATCTAGCAGTAAAGAGATCATCTGTCAAAGGTTCAACATAGCGGATTATCTTTGGTGATTCAAAACCAACATAAATGCCCAATCTTTGTTGAGGACCCATCTTAGTACGTTGTGGAGGCGCAATAGGCACATAGATCGTGCTACCAAAAATGCGTAAATATAAAATATCATGCTCATATCCAGTTACTAACTGGTACGCACTGAATGGTTGACGGGAAACAGGTCTAAAATGAAGAAGCATTGTTGCGTGTAACACTGCATAACCCCAAGCAGAGACCGGTAAATTTGTATGTATTACCAAAGCTCTAGACACAGGCTGTAACCTGTTGATATGAGTCTCTGCTAAACCATTCTGAGAATGAACGTGGGGAACGAGTTGTTCAGCATCAATCCCAAGAGACATGCAGAATCATCAAAAGACTTTAATGTAAACTCTCCTACATTATTCAATCTAAGATACTTGATTGGATGGTCGGGTGGTGAGCCCGAAGCTTAATGATTTGAGCTAGGAGTTTTGTAAATGCAACATTCTTGTGGACAGAAAAGCAACGTGTGACTATCGCATTGATGCATCTATCAAAATCATGAAATATTTAAATGGTCCGCATTCGGCTTTGATAGGTCCACAAATATCACCTTGGATCCTTTGTAAGAATGGAATATTTTCATTGTTATCAACAACAAAAGAAGGATGAGCCGTTAACTTTGCTATAGAACAAGTTTTGTAGAACGAGAGATGTGCATCATAGATGACAACATAAGAATCTGATGGGATAATGCACAATGCCTCAACAGTATGTTGCTAGGAAAGTGCTATACTTATTGTGGAGACCAAGTTAGGATTGAGATGGGTATTCTCATCCTCACTATCTAAACTGATGGAAATAGATAATCCCACATATTTCTTGGCTCTAAAGAATGGATGACCATGAGTATTTTTCAAGATTTTGATCATCATATCACGACCTGGGTGTCCCTGTCGTACATGTCAAAGCTTATATGAATCGGAATCACACGTAGTATTGTGAGTTATGACATTGGATTCAATAATCTGAACAGTGGTTAAGTACAAACCATTATGAATTGCCAAAAACTTCTCTAGAATGCTCTTGCGGCCACAATCAAGAGAGGTTATACACAAAAATTATTTTCCATTCTCATAATAGGTTTCCAAGTGAAATCTGTTCTGCACGAATATCCTTAAAACTTAGCAAGGTTCGATTGGCCTTTGGCACATATAAGGCATCAATGATATATATTTTTGTAACATGGGGCAGTAGAAACTTTGCACTACCACGCCCTTAAATAACGGGCACTGCACCAATCATGGTTGTCACTGAGGATTTGTATGAGAAAAGATCCACAAACAGTTGTCTATTCCGCATAATGGTATGAATAGTACCACTATTTGCTAGACACTCAATTTCCCCTTGATACATCTACAAAATCAATGTAAACAAGTAAGTCTTTGGCGCACACTTCAAGTATACACTTGAAGATTTGAGAAGGGTGTGATCTTTGTTGAGTGCTAATATGACATGACATAAACCGATGTAATAACAACATCATAAGCCAATGAAACAGATGAAAAACTCATCTAAAAATATCACATTCGGGTTGTATTTTCGACGGGTCGAAGAAAGGTCTCGATCGGTCGAAAATAAACCCAAAATAACTTGTGATTTTCCGATACCAGAAATTCGACCGGTCGAGAAAATTTTTGACGGGTCAAATTTGAACCAATTTGGGGACAGAAGCATGGCTTTGAATGGTCGAAAATTGTATAGTGCAATTTTTCAACGGGTCGAATTGAACCAATTTTAGGACAGAAGCATGGGTTCGATGGGTCGAAAATTATATAGTGCAACTTTTTCGACGGGTCAAATTTGCTCTGTGAACTGCTTCAAGTTGTTTTTCAACGTTTTTTCTTTGTCAAAGTGGTATCTTGGCTTGCTTTTCCCATATATATGTAAACATCGAACCATACATAAGAATCATATGAAATAGAAAATTCTCAAATATTTTCATATACCGAAAATAGAGAAATATTCATTGCTTGCCAACAAAAATTACATCATAGATGAGTTCTTATTCATAAAACAAAGAAAAGTGTCTTTAAAAATTCTTGAAGTGTCTTTTACATAGGCTTAATCAAAATCCGGGATAACAAGTTATTTCCCCTTATCATCTGCTAGAACTAGGTCGGTGTCAACCTCCATCTCATAATCTCCAGTGTAATTCGACTCTTGAACCAAATACTATTTGTGCTTTTTGTAGATATTTTAGATTTCTCTGCTAGCATGACACTGTTTGTGCATATGTCTAGTAGAGCCACACTTGAAACAACCAAGTTTGCCAGATTGTTGAAACCGTTGACCATCAGGAACCGAACCAGATTGGTTCTTTTGAGAAGGGGTGTTCTGATCTCTATGCTAAGTCATATTTTGGCTGCGGCCTTGGCCACGCCCATGCCCTCCTCTTTCCCCAAGTGGAGTATGTCCACTACGATTATAATGTTCCGAACAAGCAACCTTCTTATCTTTTCGAGGTTTTCCTCCTGTATTATAACTCTCAGGCTTTTTAGTACCAACCGGTCTTGAGTTATTATTCAAGATTATCTCACTATACTTTTGTTTAGTCACATGACTGTTAATGAGATCACTGAATTCGGTAATCCTTCATTGCTCGTACTCAATTTGGTACTGGTGAGCTAAAAGACTCATTGATGCAGGGAAGGTTTGTAACGCATTCTCAATCATGTCTTCCTTTGATTTTTCTTCACTGCAAAAGCTTAATTCAGACTGCAGATCGAGCATAACTTGGTTAAAAGCGTTGATCTTTGAGAAATCCACCATTCTGGTGTTGTTCCATTTCGTAGTCAACTCAGGAAGCTGTGCATTATGCACATTTTTGAACCTCTTTTTTAGAACATCCCACAAAACCATGGGATCTATCTTGTTTAAATAATGCTTCTTCAGAGATGGGTGAATATGACGCCTCAAAAATATGAGAGCTTGAGCTTTTATCTCTTCATTAGGTGGGATGAGGTTTGTTCCAGGCTTAGTGGATTTGATGGTGTTGGTAAGTCTCTTTTCGATGAATGTATTTTCTATATTAGAGACTCAACGGTGGTACTCCTTGCCTTCAAGGTCAAGGATCTCGAATTTCGGTCTTCCAGATTCATTCGAACTCATCTGCAAAACAAACAGATATGTTTTATTAGAAACGATCGAGTACTACGATCACAAAACTTTCAAGTTTAATTGAATAAAAACGTGATCTATGATCCATGGTCACAAAATCGATTATGAACGGTGGTAAAAACCACACCCAGCGACCGTGACACAACAATTACATAGAATCGATTTTCCTTTTTTTATTATTTTCTTTTCCAAACTGTGATTCCTGCAGGACCGTCACGTATACTCTATGGATATATGTCCATAGGAGCTAGGGTATAAACATGTAATAAAACTCATATCGCAAGATCAATAGTCCTAGATCTAGAATTTTGCTGTAAGTAAGTTTTGTCTAGATCTATCAATAGACGGTTTAGAAAATGTTCACATCAACATGTATTGTGCTCGGTATGACCGATACACTTGATGAAGAAGAAGTTCTTCTGAAATGATTTCTTGGAAGTCGTGCAATCTTGTCAACTTCTGAAACTTTGTAGGATTTGTTGAAGAAGGAAGGAGGTCGACGGTGGAACTTGGCTGTCGGCGGGGATCGGCGGCGGCAGTCGGTGATACTTTATCCAAGTTTAGGGTTTTCTTATCAACTCTGAGAGTTATGCTGATAACGTGTTTTAGGAGAAAGTAGAATAGACATAAAGTAGTTACTTTTCTCATTAATAAAATGCTTTAAATACAGGTTGATACAATCTGTTACAATAACTATCCCAACATAACATGGATTATCTGTATGTATCTAATTAATATCTATATTTAACTAAATCAATATACACACTAAAATTAATAAATAATAAATCTTCTTAAACAGATTGAAGTTTTCTAAAAATGGACGTTGAATTTTGAGATCCAGCAAAGCAAACTCATTTTTGTGATGATCGAACTGAGAACCACATTAATTTGTGTCGAAGAATAGAGAGATCGGTATAAAGTACACTCGGCTTGATCAAAGATATAAAATTGTAGCCACTAGTAATGTATATTCAGTTTTCATGGCTGCGCACTATGATACCCTAATTTTCACGTCATTGTCCTATTCTATATATGAACTTCATGTTTCTGTTTCTGTGTATAATCAAATCAGCAACCCTACCGCAATTGGATTTCTGTTCTAAGGTCATTATCTTTCCAATAATACCAATCGTAATTTAATGCACGTATACATTGACCTAGCTACTTAGCTGCGAGAAATAACGTGCTTCGATTGTATTTTGTTGATCAAATGAGTGGTCTGGATTAAAGTAAATGAGGCTTTGAAATGAATGTTAAAGATCATGATCTACCCCGGCCCGTTCATATTTGATATTTCAATCGTTTGAGAATTGCTGATGAATTGAACTCAAACTCATTTATTTTTTTTATTGACTGTATGATGAGCTAATTAATGACAACGTACGTACGCCATGCATATCAGCATATATGCAAATTAAAATGTTAGAGCACATTTTCTTTGACTGTAACTGATTTACTTGAATACGAGCAAGTATTACACTTCCGTCGAAATTGACTTTGGTGGTAGTTTTAATTAGTTTATAATTATTCCAACTGATCATGAAATTAGCTTAGGAGCCCGTACGCATGCATGAAGCCAATTTCCACTATAACACTATTGTCTTATTGAAATTTACAAGCCGTGCTTAATTATACTTCAAGGTAAGTACGTGTGGAAGGAAACTTGGTGGTAGGCTGGACTCGGGTCGGATCGGTTCGAGATTGAGCCTGATTCGAAATCGAAATCGAAATAATAATCGGTTCGGTTCGACCCAATTCGGTACGGATCTGTTTACAAAATGGTTCAAATCTGTTATTGGACTTATTTCATATTTCAGGTACACCAAACCTAATTAGAGTTTTTACATTTCAAAATCAAGTACACCTAAACCAAATACATTTCAAGTTTAAATATGCATAACTATGTACACATAAACTAAGTACATTTCAGGCACAAATATGCATATCTAAATACAATTAAAACCAAGTACAGTTCATGTTGAATTCAGAACTAACTACAGATACTAATAATCCAAATAGATACTAACAATCCAAACAGTCCCAGATATTACAGTCCAAACAGTCTCAGATGCAGTTCATAGAATTACAGTCATTGCAGTTCATAGAATTACAGTCCAAAATGCATAAAATGGAATTACAGTCAAATTTAGCATAAATACAGTCCCAAATTCAACTAGAGCATTCATCTCCAGCCTCTTCATCTTCACTGTCATCAGAATCTTCAATGAGCTCCGCAGTTTCAGAAACTCCACTAGCACTGGCACTGGCTCCAAGTTCAATTTCTGTGGTACTTCCCAGCTGTGTAATGAGCTCTGCAAATTGACAAGCATCAACTTATATACTGATATACATTTGATAATCAAATTTCCACAGTTCACAGATGCAAACAGATTCAAAATGCAAGTTCACAAATGCAGTTCACAAATGCAGAAACAAAATGCAAGTCACTAATGCAGACAGAATCAAAATGCAAGTAAATACAGACATAAACAAAATGGCACAGTTTCACAAAAGCAGTCAAGTCAGTTAAGTTAGTTAACCTTTTTCACAGGCCTCATATATCTCAGTAGCCCTAATGCTTGGAATATCATCATCATTATCATCTACTTCATTTCTTCTAAGCCAATTTTGAAGGTAGATCAATCCCTCTACAGACTAAGGAGTCAATGAGCTCCTAAAATTGTCGATGACTCTCCCACCTGTGCTAAAAGCACGCTCCGAAGCCACTGTGCTCACTTGTATAACCAGCACACATCCCTAGCAATTCTTGCCACCACTGGATACTTGGCACCATTCACCCTCCACCAATCTAGAATTGGATACTGCTCACAATTCTCACATACCGGCTCAAGATCATCATCCAAATATCTGTCTACTTCATGGATAGGCCCGGACTCACTTTCCGAAGACACCATCTCGTTCCATTTATCAATAAGGGAGGATATAAAACCAGTGGGGGCTACCCTGCTACTAGTAGTTGCCCTTAACAGATTACCCTTGCTCACAGTTGCTTGAATGTCTGCTGGCTCCACATATTGCGCATATAAATCCATGAAGAACTTCTTTGCCTTCTTTGTGTCTGCGTCAATCTCCACCTCATCTTTCCCATAAATTTGAAACAGATGCACCAAGTGAACAAGCTTGAATCTCGGATCAAGAATCAAACCTAGCTGGATGAAAGGATTCACCTCAGCCTTTGATCCAAAATACTTGTTAAGCTTCTTCAGCATGTCACCAGCCATATCATTCATCACCCTCTCTGCGGCAGTAGCACCTCGCATCATTTCTGGTTCCAAAATCAGCTTGTTGATCTCTGCATCGATGGCCATCACATCATGGTAGGTGGAGTGCACTGTAGGGTGTGTAGATGCACTAAGTCTCACTGTCACCTCATAAAAAATCTTGAGGAACACCACAAACTCCTTCGCATTATCTCAATCTTCATCACAAGGAGGCCCACACTTTCCTCTAACATTTGGCAGATGAGTAATCGGGTTACCTTCCTCATCAAACTCTTCATCCAGCTCCGCAAAGTATGCTCTATAGCATTCTTCATCCTCCACCATTCTAATGAAAGCAGCCTTGAACTTCAGGGCTGCTTCCAACATTAGGTATGTGGAGTTCCACCTTGTCGGAACATCCATCACAGCCAGCCCTCTACAAGGTATATTTTCTTTTGCTATGCTATCATTGAAGATATCTAACCTATGGGCAGAGGACCGGACAAACTTAACAGCATTTCTAATTCCCAAGACACCCTTATTTAACTTCTTTAAACCAGTTCCGACAATCAAGTTGTATATGTGTGCATCACACCTAACATGCATATGTTTACCATCTAAGATAGCTTGAGAATCATTAATCCTATTCAATCTAGCCCTAACATACTCAATAACACACTTATTAGCAGTTGCATTATCCACAGTTATGGTGAGAACCTTAATAATACCCCACTTAAGCAAGCATTCCTCAATCAGGTTTCCTATTGAACTCCCACCATGATTATGGATAGTGATAAAATTAATGATCCTCTTATGCATTACCCACTTCTTATCAATAAAATGTGCAGTAAGCACCATGTAATTAATCTTTTGAACACTTATCCAAGTATCGGTGGTTAGACAAACACTATATATACTTGAGTAAACTCTTATTAAGGTCTTTCCTCTTACTTTCATACAGATTCAAAAATTCCTATGGAGAGTTCTTCTACATGGAACTGTAAAATCAGGAACAACAACTCTACAAAAACCCTTAGAACCCAACTTCTCAACAAAGCTAAAAGGCAATTCATCAACAATAACCATTTCAACACAAGCTTGCATAACTTCTTTAGAGTTAAAAATATGAGTCTTCAGCCTATTACCCTTAATTTTGTTCTCAACCAAAGTCTTCTATTTTTTATCAACATTATGCCTTCCTTTCTAATACCTACATCTCTCTTTTATGTGTTTATTCATCCCTCCAGTTCCATTCTTTGTACTATTCGCAGCATAATCTCCTAAACTACCCTTAGGACAATATTTGCATTTAGCTCTCTTTTCAGATATGGTTTGATCAGGTTTCCCTTTACACTTAACAACCCTAATAGCATTATACTCTGTGAAATAATCTCACATCAAACTACGTTTCTTAGATTCGAAGCAGTCTGGACTTACAACAGATGCAGCAGCCTCAACTTCAGCTACTAGAGCTGAAGTGGTTTCAATTGACGAAGCATTCCCACTTGGAGCATGAACCTTACTGGTTTCAGGGATTACTCCTCTTTTCTTCTTAATATTTTTCAACTGTGACAGAAAAGAAAACTAGTTAAGAACCTAAAATTACAAATTGGAGATCATATGTTACACATTAAAATAAACACAACGTCACTTCACATGCAAAAACTTACACTGATCTTAGTCATAGTTCAAAACTTCCCTTGGGCCAATCTCTTAGCTTGTGATAGTCCTACCTGTACAGGAAAAAAAGAACAAATCAGTAGGTTATCAAAAAGACAAGGCCTACATGTTAATTAACAGTTCAAAACTATCATTCCATTTTCAGTTCAAAACAATCACAAAGTACAACCAAAGCAAAAAAATGAAAAATTAACAGTGTTTGATACTGTACATTCAGGGTTCAAGCCACTTGAATTGCTTCACTTGCTTCACTGCCTACTTCTTCTACAAATCCAGTTATCCAAGGCCTATTTTTCATGTCTCGCAAAAGTAAACAACTAGGATAAGTTTACAACCTTTTCAGTTCAATTCAATCACAACATGCAACTCAATTAAACATTAAACTTTCAGATTTTCAGTTCATTTTAACAAAAATCTAGGCTTGGTACGGGAGCAGAGGACAAGCGGTGTGCAATGGCAGCCTCATGCATGCCTGGTCGGGTATATGCTTTATCCAATATACCAAGCTATACCTAATTAGTTTTGCTTCAGTTCCAATTCACTTATTAAAATAGAATCATTTCAGTTCAGTTCCACTTATAACATGCAACATGCAACTCAATTAACACAAACCATTTCAGATTTTCAGTTCATTTAAAAAAAATGAATCTTGGTATGGGAGCAGGGACAATCGGTGTGCAATGGCAGCCTCATGCATGACTGGCCGGGTGTATGCTTAATCTAATATACCAAGAAACTTAGAAACATGCATCACATCTCACAAGTTTCAAAACATGTATCACAAATTCACAAGTTTCAAAACATGCTTATTCAGTTCAAAACTATTATTCGATTCATTCCATTTTCAGTTCAAAACAATCACACAGTACAACCAAAGCAAAAAAATGAAAAATTAACAGTGTTTGACACTGTACCTTCAGGGTTCAGGCCACTTGAATTGCTTCACAGCCTACTTCTTCTACAAATCCAGTTATCCAGGGCCTATTTTTCATGTCTCGCAAAAGTAAACAACTAGGATAAGTTTACAACCTTTTCAGTTCAATTCAATCACAACATGCAGATTTTCAATTCATTTTAACAAAAATCTAAGCTTGGTACGGGAGCAGAGGACAATCGGTATGTAATGGCAGCCTCATGCATGCCTAGCCGGGTGTATGCTTTATCCAATATACCAAGCTATACCTAATTAGTTTTGCTTCAAGTTTCAAAACAAAAAAAATGAAAACTCCATTTTCAGTTTAAAACAACCAAAGAAGTGAGAAGTGAAATTCCATTTTCAAAGAAAATAAAAAACTAATTTAAAATGAAATTTTATAGAGACAATGAGACTGTGAGAGAGAGACAGAGCCTGCCCTTGAAGATCAGATCAAAGATCCGATCAGAGATCAATCTGAGATCAAATCGGTGAGGCTAGCAGATCGGAGATGACATGCAACTGTGATCGAGAAGAGATCGAAGATCGGTGAGGCTAGCAGATCGGAGATGACATGCAACTACGATCGAGAAGAGATCGGAGATCGGTGAGGCTAGCAGATCGGAGATGACATGCAGTTGCTATCGAGAAGAGATCGGAGATCGATGAGGCTGTAAGGGTTTGGCCGAGAGGCGATCAGAGATCGGTGAGGCCGTGAGGGTCAACTTCTCAACAACGTCGATTGAGGCGGCGGTGACGCTCATTTGAGGTTGTGCGTCATTGATTGAGACTGTGTGTGATTGAATCTCGACCTAGAGTTTGAAACAGAGAAATCGGAGGCGGCAGCGTCGATTGAGGTGGTACGGCGTCGATTTGGTTGTGTTCTCTCGTCTGGGATGTTAGGGTTTCTTTACTGTATTTTAGACCGAGTCTGAGAGACAGAGAGAGATGAAAGAAATGAGGCGAGAACGAGAGGGTGAGGGTGTGATTAGGTTAGGGTATCAGGTTTTCGTTTCAGCTTATATACTTGGATCAAGTGGGAGAGATTCAGTAAGGGAATATGTAGGGTTTGTAATGTGCATATCGAGTTCAGGCCGATAAATGGGAGACACGTAATGGTTTCGGTTTTGATTAATTTTGGTTCGGTTTCTGTACGGTACCGAACTGTACCGAAATAAAGCCATTCGGTTTCGGGCCGAGATTTGGGCTGATCCATTTGGTTCGGACCATTCGGTTCAGGTTTCGGTTTTTGGCCCATTCGGTTCGATTTTTCGGTTTGAAAGCCCAGTCCTACTTGGTGAAGTAAGCTAACTGTAGCCCTCGTTCGGATTCTGATCTGTTCATATCAATCCCCCACCAACCTTGTGGGACTTATTTGGACTCGGCTAGTTAATTAATTAGATTGTAGCTACCTAACTCGTTCTTTAACTTACTTACGTTCCATCTTTGATAATTTCATTGCATGTGGACTCCAATAAACACGTGCATGTACAATGAACACCTACCGAAGAACCAAGGCATGCAATCCACCTACGTACGTAGGATAACTCTAATAATTGCGAGAGTTATGATTTGCCTAATTAAGATAGGCATCATTTTGACATTGAACAACTGCATTAACAATTTAAGTGAAAGTATAGGATGGAGAAGCTTCGGACACAACACAGAAGAGGAGAGTTCTTTCTGATCTCCTCGAGAGCTGGAGAAGAGAGATGGAGTAGATCGAGAGTGACTTCTCGGAAGAAAATAAAGAAGAAAGAGACTTGGAGAGGAGAGGATTTTCAATTAGAAATGGTAGGAGTAGTCCAAATCCTTATAATCTACTAATAAGGTCTCTCGTTTTCAATGTAAGAGTCTTTCTCCATTCACATTCTCAACACGTCCCTCACGTGTGGCAACATCTCAAGCCAAACACGTGAACAACATATATAGGGGTTGACGATGAACACGTGTGGTCCGCATTCGTGCAACACACGTGTGAGAACCCGCTCTAATACCATGATAAAGTAATCTTGTAGGTATATGATTATTGACACTTCTTATTATGAACAAAACATGGATAGAGATTCATACAAGTGAAGAATGAAGATGAAGAACCAAGGTGATCTCATGAACTCAAGTAAAAATATTTATGCACTTCACTGTTTTTCACTGAGGATACCTAAGTAGTTTTCTATTCCTGAGTCCCTGGATTGACAATTTATATGATCGATTTTATCAAAGCATCATATATGTTTATAAAACCTTTTCTAAATCATATCTCTGGTCATTTGTATTTTGTAAAATGTATTTTGCTTTTACACAAAAATAAAATTACTTTACCTTGATTTAAGGGAGATATTTTAGAGTTAAAATAGCTCTTGTGTAGTCACCAAGTTTGCTCACTTTGCTTAAGAGTTAAGTCACAACTCAAAGGAGTTTTTCTTTATTTCACAAAGTCTTTGTGTGGTGTTTAAGATTGTATACTTGGCTAAGATAATTCCACCTCTCCTTTATGTGCCACCTTGTTTGGCATATATAAGAAATATCTTCTTTATGTGGTGACCAAGCCTTTTTGTGTGATGGACAAGCTCTTGGCACTTGGCCAAGAGTTGAGCCATGTTTTAGACAGCTTTCAAAGTATTTAAATAAAGTGTTTTTTGTTTTTTTTTCATAAAACTTCAAAAAATATTTCATTCTTATCCTAAGATGAAGATATTTTCTAATGTAAAATAGTTTTGTGTGGCTTTCAAGTTTCATCACTTGGTCTAGATTAAAGATTATTTTTATACTCTTTTGAGTTCTTGGCCGAGCTTGGTTGGCATCTCACGTAGGACACTTCAATTGGTCTATATAAAGGGGTAAGCTCACATTGTTCAACTCGGTTGTTTGGCTTAGTATTTTGCTAGGTATGTAGAAACTATCATAACATAGTTTCTTTGTTGAGTCTAAGCTTGTGCTTGATCTTTGTGTTATACTTTGTGTTTTAAAGACTACACAAAAACCCTTTAAACTCATATACATTCATCTTGCATCCATGAGATCGGATTGGTAGTGTAAGAAACAAACGAAGTGTTCTAAAGAACCAACTTTGTGATAGTTGTGTTCTGGAAATAAAACTTCTAACATCTTTATATGAGGAAACGAAATGAAGTGAGATAGTACCAGTGTTTGAAACAGTAATCAATGAAAGAATAAGCTGATTCGGGCCTGAACGCCCTTCTACATGGTCCACCGTGTAGTTAGGTTTGTCAATGGGGCGGAGCCAAACTGGATCAACTTAGACCCGGACCAGTTTAAGTATAAGAAAAGCTAGACCCGATCTGCTCGGTTTATCCGGTGGATCTTTAACTACCAAATTCGGATCTTGATCTGGCGGATCAACGGGCCAACGGAGCAGATCCGAACCCATTTATTAATATGTTAATTACTAAACTTATTTCTGTTATCAATATGTTAATTATTATCAATATGTCACATGACCCCGAGACACAACCAAAATATTTCATTAAAACAAACTAGACAGACCAAAATAATAATTTACTTTCCGATTTACATGCATTGAGAAACTTCACAAGAAACAAATCGTTTTGAGTTTCAATCATTTAATTGACTAATATTTTATATAACTTTACATTTAGATTTTTTTAAATAAAAAAGGACTTTAGGTTACAAACATTTTATATATGTAAATAAAATAATTATATTTAATAAATTAAAAAAATAAACTGGTCGGATCATAAACGGATCGAATCACTTGTGATCTGGATCCGATCCGTTAAGTAAACAGATCAACGGGTTCAGGTAACAAACGGATCAATGGGTCTAAAAATTATATCCAAATCCGTTTAATAGGTACGGGTCTTGAGCGGATTTGGATCAAAACCTGTCGTTGACAGGTCAACGTGTAGTCACCGATTAATCGGCCGATTTGTCAATTAATCAACCGATTACACAGCAAACTCGACCTGAATTTTTAATTTTTTTAGAAATCAAAATTGAAAAACCAAAATGCAAAACCTAATTTCACAGCGCCACCTCGACCTGAACTATGTGTTTAATAATTTTGATCACTTTCATAACATTTTTTTACTGAATCATTTTATCTTTTAATTAATAGATTTATATATTATTATAAATATATTTTTAATGTATAAATAAATATAATATTATTTTATAAATAAAAAAACCGATCCCGATTAATCACCGAGTAATCAGCTAAACGGTAATCAATACCAAAACGATACTGATTACCCTTTCTTTTCTTTTAACATTGGATAGTACACATATGGCAAATTCGAAGAATACTTACCTCTTACCTGCATGCTATAATAAGATTTACGGATTTGAATTATATATTTCAGAAAAAAGAAAACAACTTGATTCTCTACATAATCTTTTCTTTAATATATTCAATTCAATGTTATAAACCTTAAAGTGGGGGCCCCAAGACACATAATGGGAGCATCTTCGCTGACTTCTAGAGGATCGAGAACGACTGTCTTGGTCTCAGTGAACAAAAAGAAGAGAGGAATTTAGGAGGAGACACCACCACCAAGAGTTGACGGCAGCACGACAGCGATCGACTGTGTAGCGAGGGTGTCAAAGTATGACTCCCCGCAGAAGAAGGTGGCACTAACTCAAGTCGCTGAAAGGCGATTGAAAAGCAACATGCGTTGCTATAGTTTGGGGTGCATAACTAGATAGGATATGAGGCCCGAATTTTTGCAATCATTTCCCTACGTCTAGTTACGTCAGTGATAGGCTTGTACCGAGCACGTTGTAGTATAGTGACTATAGGGATCGAGTTTTTTCTATCAAGCCAACAAACAATATTTTCCTTTATAACTTATCAGATTCAATATATTCTATATTTCATCTCAAAAAAAAAAATTATAAACCTTAAAAGAAATAATCTTTTACATTTAGAAAATAGTCAAAATGCTAAATTACCTGTTATAACTAATGAGATCAACGCATTTAGCAATTAATAAGTACGCC
Source organism: Geum urbanum (assembly GCA_946800695.1). Lineage (NCBI taxonomy): Eukaryota > Viridiplantae > Streptophyta > Magnoliopsida > Rosales > Rosaceae > Geum > Geum urbanum. The sequence continues at coordinate 63,096,374 of OX327002.1, forward strand.
ATTGACCATATGCACTTGTAACTCTAGTAGTTTTAATTTAAATATCGCCAAAAACTCATCTATATTATCACTTTTATACGTCAAAGAAACGTCGATCAAATTGTCATATACGATAATATAGAGATGGTGAAGACTATGAGTTTGTTCCTTGTCTTCGTTGTAATAGCAAGTTAGTGCGTTTTATCAATCTTTATCTCAGTGTTTGCATATATTGATGGGTTATCTATGATAGAAAACAATTAGTTATTCAAATTTTGCCTATGCAGCTGCGCCACTGTTTTCAAGATCTTCGGGAGCAGAAGGAGCTAAACCAGTTGAATTTTGCCATAAGAGTGGAGACTGCAAAACAAGTTCATGTGCAGGCGACATTTTTTGTGTTAATGGTGTATGTAATTGTGAAATATGTTGGAAAGAATATTTTCATTATAATTAGAATTAACTTTTGTAGATATGATAGGATTGTGTAAATTTTTTTTTTTTAAAAACTACTTAAAAGTTATATTAACCCTAAAATTGGGATGAATGAAATCATTGAATTCTCCCTGAAATACCTTTCTATTTGACATCAGAGTCGAAATCCTAAAATTTGAAAACCCTTAATTGAATTGAAAATCCTGACGCACCACCAAATTTTTTCTTTCGCTGTATTTGAATTTGAAACTGAATTTTGAATTTTGAAAAACTTGAAGAATGGAGAACGAGATCGCTGATAACAATGGATGAGCACTCATCCAAAATAATGAGACAACCACCATTTACAATCATAAACACTACCACAACACCATTTAAGACAACTCTGATTTTTTTATTGGCGAACTCTTAATGAAGATCCGTATTGAAGGGCGGAACAAGCTTGCACTTCTCACCCAAAATGCCCCCGCAATTTCCTCCATCGAGTATCAAACATGGGCCATTGACAATGATAAAGTGAAGTGCTGACTTATTGACAACATGTCCCCTGGATTACAGAAGCGGTACCTTTGATTGCCAACAGTTAAGGCGATCTGGGATGCCTTGTACAAAACATACTATGATGAATCAGATGAAACCCAAATTTTTGACTTTTATGACCTATTTTATACAACGAAGTAGAATGGGAGACATCTTTCAACATACTACAATGAACTTGTATAATGGATGGATGAGATGAATCAACGGATGGCACACTCTCAAGACACTGTTGATGGAGTTGTGAATGAATCCTTATGTATGACCCCCGTCGACCAGTTTACATGTTTCTGATGAGACTTGATGTTAAATTTAGTCAAGTATGTGAAGAACTTTTGTGGAGAGAACAAAAGTTGGATCTTAAGCAGATATACACTCATGTCAGGCAATTTCACAGCAATTTGACTGCACTTTCTACACCTCCATCTGAAGCATCTGTCATGGCCACTTCTACTCCACCACATAGCACTGCCAACACTACAAATTCTCAGTGACGTCAGGGTCCTCCTCCTAGCTTCTCTGGTCCTCCTCTCTCTGGTGGAAAACCTATAGCTAAATTTCCTAATCTCACATGTACCCATTGCAAGGAGGTTAGTCATACAAAAGAGCGATACTATGAACTCGTTGGGTACCCTGAATGGTGAGACTTATCCCCAAGACTATGTAAAAACATCCCCAAAGCAACTATAACCACCACAGAATCATCTGAACACCAACCATCTGCACTCATCGTTGAAACAGGTAAAGGGGGTAAGGCATCTTCTCTCACCACATAATCTGTGGATAGATCTTGGATAATTGATATTGTTGCAACTGATCACATGACAAATAACCTTATTGTCGTTGATACCATTAAAATTTCCCCTGAATATGTTGTCTTTACTGTTGATGGTTCTCCTTCTCTTGTTCTTGGTGAAGGATCTGTGTAAGTCTCTAATGAATTAACTCTTGATTTTGTCTTTGTTGTTCTCTCTCTAGCATATAACTTTTTATTTGTGAGTCAAATCACTAGAGCTCTCTCTTGATCTGTAACTTTTTATCCCAATTTATGTATTTTTTCATAACATTCTGACAGAAAGGACTCTTGGTTATGGTGTTAGAAGGGGGGAATTGTACTACCTAGAGTTAACAAACAGTGGGTACGAGCAGTTGAGTCAAGCAAATAATACCAGCAGTCTGAATAAAGCCAAAGAAGCGATGTGGTTATGGTATCGTCGCTTAGGCCATTTGAATTTTGAATATCTTACGACGTTACAACCTTAGTTGTTTTCAGTTGTTGAAGATTCAGATTTCAAGCGTGATACTTGTGAACTGGTCAAAAGTCATTGTATTTCTTATTCTCCAAGTTTGAATAAATGTTCAGTTACTTTCATGAAAATTCATTCTGACGTTTAGGGTCCTGCAAGAATTTCATCTCGTTTTGGACATCGTTACTTTGTCATTTTTATTCATGAATGCACCAGAATGACATGGGTCTCCTTGATGAAGTGTAAAAGTGAAGTGTTTGCTAGATTTACTGAATTTCACAAAATGGTGGCAACCCAGTACCAGCAGCAAATCTGGGTACTTCAATCTGACAATGGTAGAGAATATGTGAATGGTGAGATGTCAACATACTTAGGTACTCATGAGATTCAACACCAAACTTCCATAGCCTATACTCCTCAACAAAATGGACTAGCTGAAAGAAATAACCGACAGTTGATGGAAGTTGTTCGTGCTTCCTTGTTTGGTAGGAATGTCTCTCGTAATCTATGGGGAGAAGCTGTGTGTTCTGCTGTATACTTGATCAATCGCACACCTTCTCGTGTGATTGAGGTTAAGAATCCTTATCAAAAGTTTCATCAGTTGTTGAATATGTCGTCTTTACCAAATTTGGAGCCACGACTTTTTGGGTGTACTGTGCAATGTTCTAAAAGTCATTAATCAGAGTTAGGCCGGCCTAGGGACAAAAAAATTAATCTGTGACTAGTCGGAGATTAGTTGGATAAGTCGTATTTGATATTTTCTTAATTAAATTTAATAATATCCACACAAATAAATGAAAGAAATTAAAAGTACATAGGTAAAATTAAACAAGAAAATAATATCAATACACATAAATCAAATAAATGAAATACTTGTGTGTCTAGATAATATTTTTTTTTCTATTTTTTGACTTATGTATTCTTTTTTTCTTTTTAAATTTATGCATGTATATATAGAAAAAAAAATCACAATTTTTTTTTAAAAACAATAATAATTTTTTTAAAAAATTGATCAATTAGTCGGGTCAACCCAAATTTGACCGAATTTTTATCGTTGACCGACTTTTTCAACAGACTTGCCAAAAGCGGTTCAAATTCTAAAAATCACCGACTAGTTGGCCGACTTTTCTGACTTTTAGAACACTGATATTGTGTATGTTCACATCAACAAACAATTACAGGAAAACTTGATCATTGTGCTGTGAAGTGTGTCTTTATTGGATATGCTGAGTTTCAAAAAGGTTACCGCTGTTATGATCCAGTTTTGAACAAAATTCATGTTTCTTTAGATGTCTCTTTTTATGAATCTGAACCTTATTACTTAAGGGGAGTTTCAGAGTCTTCCCTTCAGAGGGAGAGCAATATATATGAAGGAAATTCTCTAAATTTGGAGGAACTTGAAGAAATGGAGGACTTGGAAAGGAGATTTGAAGCTGGAAATCGAGCAGAAAATAGTTCAGGAAACATGTTCGACCCATCGAGACCTTCTCTCCACCCGTTGAACGGTGAACCCAAAATGAGACAGAAGGCATCCATCGACCCGCCGAGAAACCTTTCTATGAATCTGAACTTTATTACTCATGGGGAGTTTCAGAGTCTTCCCTTCAGAGGGAGAGTAATGTATATGAAGAAAATCCTCTGAATTTGGAAGAATTTGAAGAATTTGAGAACTTGGAAAGGAGATTTGAAGGTGGAAATCGGGCAAAAAATAGTATAGGAAACATGTTCGACCCATCGAGACCTTCTCTCCACCCGTCGAATGGTGAACTCAGAATGAGATAGAAGGCATTCACCGACCCATTGAGAAAAGTACCTGACCCAGGGCAGAGAGGTGTAATTGACCCGTCGAGACCTCTTCTCGACCCGTCCAAGAATAGACTTGACCCGGGACAAAATGATGCAATCGACCAGTCGAGAGACTCCCTCGAGTACTGAAGTTGAAGCGTTATCAATTGAAGTTGGATTGTAAAATTATTTCTCTTATTAAAAAGAAAAAAATAACATTTTCTTTTAGCAGACCTTTTAGACTGTCCAAACTGAAGTCCATTACAGGCCCAAAAGTAAGGTGGCCTGGTTTCGAATTCGAGCTTTGTAAACAGTGAGAGAGCTCAGCACTAGCTAGTAAGAATAGATCGGAAAATAAGATCGGGGACGCAATGGAGAAGAAGCAGAGCAAACCGATGGAGCTGTTAAACGAGATGGTATCAGAGCCCCACCATCTCCTCCATTTCTTATCATTCTTCTCCTACTTTGTAATTCGCACCTCCGCTTCTCAAATCCTCTCGCCTCAAATCACTTCTCGTCTTTTTCACCGAGAAATCCAAGCCGCTTTGGCCTTGGGCGTCTTCGCCGCCATCAAGGTCTGCATTTCTTTTCTTCAAATCTACACTCAATTCTTTATTTTACGACATGTCGTTTTGATCTTTTTTTGCTTCTGTTACAGGTGGCGAGGGAAGAAAACTGGGAGGCTTTTATTTCAGATACTCTCTTCTTTGCAAAGGTACAATTGAGCTCTTAATCTTGATTATTAGCGTAAGAAATGTGATTAATTTTTAACATGACATTCATCTGCTAAATTTGTTTCAGATTTTTCTGCTTGCTCTTACTTTGATTATGGATTACCATTTGACAATGTGGTACGCTGTGATATTTACAGGTTTGTTTTCATATCATATTCTAGTTCTTTTGGCATTGATGTTAGTATGTTACGAGTTCTGATCCTAATGCAACATTTGTTGTGGTTTTGTTGCTGCAGCGATATATATTTTCACACAACAACCAGCTTTCAAGAAACTAGGTAACCAAAAAATTGTTGTTTTTAATATGGATTACAAGTTTGACTTTCCTATATAATATCGTGGACTCTAAATTGTTTCGGTGTTTTGTGAATTTTCATAGGTACTTCTTGTAAGATAACACCGTTGCAGCTAGAAAGCTTGCTGACTGAAGGGAGCACGTCAAGGCTTTGGCTGGTTAGTTGTTCTAGTGCATTGAGTTTCGCCACATCAAGGACATGTAGATAATAGCTTTAGATAGACAGTTAAAAAGTTAGTAAGCTTGCTGTTGATATACTTAGCGAATGGCATACTGTTGTCAGGTGGAATTTCGTGCCGCGTATTCACCTTCTTGCATACGCTTAAGTCGGTGCTTTCCCGAGCTTTCAATCACGTAAGTTTGTCAGCTACCAATTCATTGAGTTGAGAGATGTATTTATTACTGTTAGGATCATTTTACATCTAAATTTATTTTGTAAGGGTTTGTTATCAGCTTTCGCTAAAATGTGTAGTTGCTCATAAATTCCTATTGACAGATACTCCAACAAAAGCTTTTCTTTTGGAATAGTTGACCTTGGCCTCTTCCCAAATGCAGCAGAGTATTTTGGAATATCACTCTCTGGTAAATGATGTGTAACTATCGACACTAAACTTGATTGTTCCTTTCTGCTTCAGTTTCACATATTATTATGTGCATGCAGGAAGCATGGGCCAACTTCCTGCATATATCTTATTCTCACATGGATCTGAAGTTGCTCGCTATCCAGAGTTAGAAGTTGAATCAAAAGCTTTTCGCTCTCCAATAACTAAGGTACAGCAACATTTAATTGCTGAAATGGAACCCAATTTACTTACTCTTCTATTAATAGCCACATCACCGTTTCCTTTCATATCCAACTTGGAGTCCTCAGCCTCTTTCACTGCAGGTCTTTTGTATGCTGATGTAAGTAATCAGTAATGACATTTGGTAGTTTCATCATGTATAAGCTAAGGATGTTTTATCTCTACTAGACCAGATATTCAGTTCTGTGGAATTTAATCATCTTGACTTCCTCTAAATACTTGAATAGTGAATCCTTATGCACATCAAACCACAGCGTAGTATAATATAGCAAGGTTTATACCAACATTAGAGTTACTTCATGCGAAAGCACACCAGTATCTTCTTTATTCCGCCTCTGTTGTTATATTGACACAATTTTCTGATTCGTCACTTGTGGATTGATTGTTTGTGTTTGCAGAGATTTCTTTCACAGCACTTCAAGCTCAACCTGCTCCTTCTTGAGTATATAAATGGTAAATAAAATGTGACGTCAATCCGTACCTGAGAAATTTTTTACTGTATCAGTGCCTCCAATTGTGATCCATCTTTGTATTTTTGTGTGCTCGAGTTGTCAAAAGTAAAAAACATGTCTTGCTGACATATTACAATGTAACACGCAAACACAAACTTGCCCATTTCTGTTGATCCTGAGCCCAGTGGGCCAAATTCATATATGAGAAGACATAGATTAAACATGGTCCAAACTCCAAAAGAAGGCCCAAGACGAAGTTGGATTAGACTCATGGAGTCGTCATTCAGCGTCAGCCACACCTCCCCCGCGCCACGTCGTTACAGCTACGGCGGTGGCTAGCAGCTGAAAGTTGTTGGAGTTTTCTTTTCCCATTTAAATAGTTGGATTTAACACGTTTATGGTTTAGGAAATTTTAAAGTCACTGCCGTATATTCCCCTCGGAAATTTTAAATTCTAAGGAAATGGAATGTGGGAGAAAAAATTGTAATCTGTGATTGTGATTGAGCGGCGGGGAGAATATCACATCATGACGGAAATGTAATGCATCAATCATCAGATAATCACCGGCCACCTCACACATGATTTATTTATGGTCCCACCAGCCTCATAGTCATACGTCGACGCCGCTCTGTGGGATCCCCACCACAATATTTGGTTGTCGGCTTCACGCTGCACCTATTCTTTTTTTATGTGCTCGATCTCACAACTCCCGTTTACTTTGTGCTAGGCGATGTGCCCCTAATTCTCTTCCCAAATCTACTCCCCTGCGGCTAGTGCTTCGCGTGCCACCTTTGGTACTCCACTTTATCAGGAAGAAGAGATCTCATAGATCCACATGTTGAATATACGAGCATGTTTATGGTTTAGTATTCTTGAATGAATTAGTTAATTAATAGGAATTAAAATTAATGTGTGTTATAAAGAATTAATAAGGAATAAGTCATTTTTATTCACTTTTTTATTATTTATAAAGAAATAGAATAAGAATGTTGTTAGTTCTGATTTGTGTTGTTTACCTATTTCATGAATAGGAATAAAATTTTAAGTAAATTACTATTATATCCATCAAATATGCGTACATCATTATGAGTCTTCCACCGAGTTGCAAATTTACGGTAATAATCATTCAAAATATAAAAATAATAAACAAACAAATTATCATAAGTCACAATAAAAGATTATGAATAAGATTTTTGTTTTAAAAGTGAAGGACAATTTAAAAATTATGAATTTTGATTTGGGTAATTTGGGTATAAAAGGTTGATTCCAGGTGATTGCATTTCAAATACATACCCCCACTTGGGTATCAATTCGAAGGTTTATTCAGGAATCGATTCCTGATTAAAGTGTAGGTCCTATTTCATATCAAATTCAATTTACACAAGTAAACATAATAATACTCATCAATTGGAATTAAAGCCTGATTTTTTATACTCATTCCAAGTAAGTAAACACACTCATAATGTAAGGAAAATAGTAGTTGTAGAACATGCGACACCAAATACAATGTTAGAATACAGATTGAGATCAATCATATTTTGATGGTCTTTGTGATCAATTGTCGTTAAATTGATATCCAATAAATTATCTTTCAATTATTTTTTAATTATTTATCGTTAGATATAAATTTTACGATAATTAACCGCATAATTCATCTACTATCGTACCATAATTCATGAAATTCGTGAGATGTGCAACTTAAAAAGAGAGATTTGGCAGCTGTGGCGCACGGGGTAAATCAAGAGGGTAAAAATACATTAAACAAGTGAAAATAGGAGGACAAGGGGGACAAAGATGCGTTGTGTCACAGTAAAGTGAGGAAGGGGAGAGATCAAAAAAGCTAATGGATAGTCCGTTACGTTGACGAAGGTAAAAGCCCAAAACATCTCACTCTCTCTCTCTCTTACTCCCTCACACATCCCTAGAGAATGTCACTCTGCTCACACCGAAAGATAGCGACACGCGTACTGCGCCAAGGGTCCCCCTCTCCCAACCCCCACTTTCTCCCCCGGCGCGTGGGGATAATTCCGTCGACTTTTTCTTTCCGGCGGCCAAAAGATGGAGCGAGTCGTAAAGGGTGAGGACGAAGAGTCTCTCTCTCCCCACGCGTGGGGGTCCACACGTGTGGAACCACGATATTGGTCTGCTGGCGTCAATCTTACTCTACAGGTGTCACACTCTAAAGAAACATATAACAAACATTTATCTTTAGTGGCACGCTTCGCGGAGGGAGTGGCCCACTGGCCCATCGCTTTTTACCGGCCCAGCCCACATGTTCACTTATTTTTTTCACCGCCGTTGACCACGTGAAAGAAGAGAAGGTAAATGAAATTCAAAACCATTGCTTTTAGTTTTCGTTTGTGTTAGGTTTAGAGAAGCTTATCTTTGATTTTTTTTTAAAGGTTAATTAGATTAATGTTCAATATGACATGGTAAAGCTTTTTAGGGGTCTCTTGCAACTTACATAATGGGGAGAAAAGTATACATCATTGGATTTACATTTGCATTTTTAAGTGTATCTTAAGATTTGCGAACTTTGTATAATCAAATTACCCACTTAGTTTGGTCTGCCATTAGGTGCTAGATATAACCAATCACATGACAAAAGGATGGGCATGGATATGTTTTTATTTGCTTTTATTTTTTTTCTTCCACATTTTAGTGACGGCCAACTTTGGTCGAAGAGTGGAAGTGTGCAATGTGAGGTTTGAATAGAAAAAATTGATGGTAGGAGGTGAAAGACGACCATTCCATTATTTCCATAATAGACTTGGTAATTACACTTGCCATATTTGTATTGACTCGTTTACTTATAGAATGAAGTGCGGTGGAAGGGAAGTGTGTTTCTTTTTTTTTGACATAATTGATCTTCGGCAAATATGTGTTTGCCAGGTGCTTCTTTCTTAGGAAACCTGTCGATTAGCAACTTCTCTACACCAGAGGCGGATCCATGGAACAGCAGCCGTTAGGCAAAAATTATGAATATCAAGGGGAGGAAATTTAATTGTTGCTGCCTAAGAAAAATCAATTTTACAGGCTCAGTAGAATTAAGTTTCAGTTTCACCTGTTTTACACATTTAAAATATTTTAACTCTATGAACTTTCAAAATTTTCCTACATTTTTAAAGTATATAACTCAATTTTTTTCTCCTCATTTCTTTTAATTTTTCTGCTCACCTAAACTTTTGACATTAGATCCGAATCCGCCACTGCACTACACGTTATTGTTAAGATGTTCTACCATGCATGAGTCCATCTGTCCATGATCATTTGAAAAGAGTATCCACATGTGTGACTGAGTTTTCAACTCTCCCAATGGTTGAATTGGACGGGACTCGGAGTTGTTAATGACATTATCGAGTTAGTCCGCTAAAAATAAGATGAATTTCTTTTTTAGGGTCGAAAAAACTTAGATAAATATAGATGAATTATGAATATGCATGTCAGAGTTCGTTATCAATTATGGGCTAGAAGTAGAATAATTAATTTTCTGATTATAAAGCAATCTGTTGGACACTTGTGCATGTCAATAAGTAGATCTACGCTTGGACTCCCTAATTATAGAAACACATGCATGATCGACATGCATGCATATATATTGCTGCAGTTTATAGCTAAAAACAAAGTTGCAAGAAAATTAGCTTTTGGTATTCCATGCATGGAATTAGGTTATGATGATTGAGGATGAGGTGTGGTGTGAATGATCGAGGTAGACGCATGCGAACCTCTCATTATTTTGTTCTCACAAGTCACAAGTTCACATATATATTAACCTGTCCATCTCCATCCAGAACATACACAAACTGGAGTAATATCTTACTACTGTCAAAAAATGGTTTTCTAACATCCTGCGGATGAAGATAATGAGAGAGTAGGAGGGCATTTACGTCCAATTCAGGCAAAGGAGAGAGAGAGCGACGACGGAGTTTTTCAAGTGTTGGAAAGTGCCAAACATGAAACAGTGCAAGTGCAGCCTATAACAGCAGCCAGCAAAAGCAACAACACCATGCCAAGAGAGAGTGAACGAAAAGAAAGCAAGTGATGATGTGAAAACAAATGCATATATCACATCAAAAATCAAATTGGTCGTCTATTATTCTTCTTGTTCTCTGTCTCGCCTCTATCATGGTGTCTCACTTTTCTTTAGCCTGAAATCCTAAACCTCATCTCTCCTCTCCCCTTTAATTTCTTCTTCACATATATAACTTCACAGCCACTCTCGTACACATGGCTTTCCGATGCAGTTTCTAGCTTCTGGCCCTCCCATTCTTCTCAGTTTTATATCATCAGACAGCAAAGTTAAAACCGTAAGTAATTGGTGATAGTCTTGCTTCTGTTCTAGGAATATGGTAGGTTTCTCAGTGTTTTAAGGAACAATTGTTCATTAGTTATTTGGTTGTTTGGAAGTGTGTCACGAGATAAATTTTCCTAGTTATTAGAGGTATTTCTAATTTCTAGCCTCTATAAATGTGTTGAGGTTATTGCAGTGAGTGAGACAGAGTATATTATGGCGGTGACATCTTCATCATCGTGTAAAGAACTAAGTGGTGGTGGGATGAAGATGCAAATGGAGAATGGCAAGTACGTGAGGTACACGCCGGAGCAAGTAGAAGCCTTGGAGAGGCTCTACCACGACTGCCCCAAACCGAGCTCTATGCGCCGCCAGCAGCTCATTCGCGAGTGCCCCATTCTCTCCAACATCGAGCCTAAGCAGATCAAAGTTTGGTTCCAGAACCGAAGGTATTTAATCAATTAATGAACTAATTAACTACTAGTTAATCAGATCATTATTGTGTGAGTACTAATTGGCTTGGATTGGTTACATACAGGTGTAGAGAGAAACAGAGGAAGGAAGCGTCTAGATTGCAAACGGTGAACAGAAAGCTGACGGCGATGAACAAGCTTTTGATGGAGGAAAACGATAGGCTACAGAAACAGGTGTCTCATTTGGTCTACGAGAACAGCTACTTCCGCCAACAGACACAAAATGTATGTGATCATATCCAACACAAGATCGAGTACTGCTTGAGTTGTTGTTTTTTTGGTTTTGGTACAGAGGATAAGATTGAGAGCTGTTCATCAATTAATATGCAATCTTTTTTTCACATTTAATTTGTTGGGAACGTTTTTGGATTTTTTTGTGTGTTTCTGCAGACGACTCTGGCCACAACAGACACGAGTTGTGAGTCGGTAGTGACAAGTGGTCAACACCATTTGACGACTCAGCATCCACCAAGGGATGCTAGCCCTGCTGGGTAAGTTTCACTTCTAGAGTAATTTCTTTCACTCTTTGCTCTCTTTTTTCTTTTTACAGTTTTATCCTGATCGATGTGGTTTCTGGGTCGTTGATTGTTCTTGTGATTTTTTTTTTGTTTGCTAGACTTTTGTCCATTGCAGAGGAGACTTTAGCAGAGTTTCTTTCAAAGGCCACTGGAACTGCTGTGGAGTGGGTCCAATTGCCTGGTATGAAGGTAAGTAACTTCTTCTTCCTTCTTCTTCGTCTTTCTTCTTTTGCCTTATCAAATCTTTTGCAGCTATCAAGAAGAGTTTGCTAACCTTGTAAGCAACATTCAAACCTCATCATCTCAATTTTTGGGCATGACCAATCTTTGCCTTTTCCTTTTGGTCCCCTCCATCATTTTACTCTTTTCCATAGAATATTGGTCTACAGTCCTATTTTTATTTGGAAAGAAAGATGCAGGCTTTTAAAGTGGTCTGTTTAGTGTCAGCCCTGCTTTAAAAAGAAAAAATAAAAAAAGTCCAATACTTTGAACAAAATTAATTAAATTTTAGCAAAAGAAATTGAGTAATTATGTATTGGTTATGATCCCAAATTCCATATCTTATTGCTTTTGATCTGCACAGCCTGGTCCGGATTCCATTGGAATCGTTGCTATTTCTCACGGTTGCACCGGTGTGGCAGCACGTGCATGCGGCCTGGTGGGTCTAGAACCTACAAGGGTAAGTGCTTCTTCACTTTGTCTGTAGTGTAAATTACTAATCTTGATGAAGTAAACTTTTCAAAAGATTAATCTGTGATTGTTGTGATAAATGCACACAGGTCTCAGAAATCCTTAAAGATCGACCTTCATGGTTTCGTAATTGTCGATCTGTAGATGTTCTAAATGTGCTGTCCACTGGAAATGGTAGTACCATTGAACTGCTTTACATGCAGGTAAGGTTGTCTTTGCTTGAATGTCTCTCGTGTGTTTTGGCATTTATGTTTTATAACTGCTAGATACCATGACCTGCTTCAAACTTCTAATTTGCAATGTCATTTGTCTCTTGAATAGCTCTATGCACCCACAACTTTGGCACCAGCTCGAGACTTCTGGTTGCTGCGCTACACATCTGTCTTGGAAGATGGTAGTCTCGTGGTATGTTACTTGATTTATTTTCTCAAAACATGGTGATATTTTCAATTTCAAATAACACCTCTAATTTTGGTGTTTCATGGTGTGAATAATGATAGGTCTGTGAAAGATCACTTAACAACACTCAAAATGGCCCGAGTATGCCACCAGTACAGAATTTTGTGAGAGCAGAAATGCTTCCAAGTGGGTATCTGATTAGACCTTGTGAAGGTGGTGGATCAATCATCCACATTGTTGATCATATGGATTTAGAGGTAGGAATTGCAATATAAGCTTGCTATATATGTTGAAGCAAAGTCAGTCCTTGGCTTGCAATCGCTTGACTTGTTTGATTTACTTTGACTAGCCTTGGAGTGTACCTGAAGTCCTGCGCCCACTTTATGAGTCTTCGACACTTCTCGCTCAGAAGACAACTATGGCGGTAAGACTATATTCTTCTCTCTGATAACATATTGCATCTGTAGTAAACCTTAAAGGAGCTTAATGATGTTTGAAGGAATGAAGCATTAACTTGTGTCTCATTTTTCTCTAGGCTTTACGCAATTTAAGGCAGATATCTCAAGAAGTTTCTCAGCCTAATTCCAATGGTTGGAATAGGAGACCTGCAGCTCTACGTGCTCTTAGTCAAAGATTGAGCAAGTATGTGCTATGCTATTATCTTCTAATTGTTCCTTTTGGCGCTCAAAGAAATTTTACTTATGGCATCTTATAAATGCTGTGATGCAGGGGTTTCAACGAAGCAGTGAATGGATTTACAGATGAGGGATGGTCTATTTTAGAAAGTGATGGTGTTGATGATGTTTCCCTTCTTGTGAATTCGTCTCCGGGAAAGATGATGGGTGCAAATCTTTATGCCAATGGAGTTCCATCTATGAGCAATGCAGTGTTGTGTGCCAAAGCATCCATGTTACTCCAGGTAAGGATTCCCAAAACAAAGCTAAGCTACATCATTTCTAAGAAACATTGCTTGGTAAAGTACTAAACTGTATTGGATTGACATTGTAACCATTTTATTCAGCACATTTCAATCAGTTTTCTTGGCTGCTTCTACTTTACGATAAGTCAACAATAGAAACATGCTTTGCTGGTTAACGCTATGTTTCTTTTTCATCTAATTATCAGCTCATGATATTTCTATTTCCTGTAGAATGTGCCTCCAGCCATACTGCTCAGATTCTTGCGAGAACACCGATCAGAGTGGGCAGACAGAAGTATTGATGCTTATTCAGCTGCTGCTATTAAAGCTGGTCCTTGTGGCATGATAGGGTCTCGAGCTGGAAGTTTTGGGGATCAGGTTATTCTTCCACTGGCTCACACAATTGAGCACGAAGAGGTAGGTTTTTAATATTGAATTTTCCGTTGAAATATGAAAGCACTAGTTTAGTATTTCATTTTCATTTAGCATAGCAATATTTGACATGTCTTCTGTTATATGTAAATAGTTAATGGAGGTCATCAAGATTGAAAATATGGGTCACTACCGGGACGATATGATGATGCCTGCAGCCGACATTTTCCTATTGCAAGTAAGTGTAATTTTTCCTTTTCATATGATTATGATATAAGTTTCTTATAGTGGTATGCTATCAGCAGATCATTCTAAATGGATATTGGTTGCAGTTCTTGGTAGAATTCTTGTGGTTGAATTGGAATGGTTGTATTGATTATTTCTTTCTGGTGCATTTGTTCACAGTTATGTAGTGGAGTGGATGAGAATGCTGTTGGCACCTGTGCTGAACTTGTCTTTGCTCCTATTGATGCCTCTTTTTCTGAAGATGCTCCAATTCTACCTTCTGGATTCCGAATTATTCCTCTTGATTCAAACATGGTAACTTGTATTATTTGCTTTACTATAGAATTATATTATTATCGATTTCATTCTCCCTTGGTTTCAGTCTGATACTTGTGATGCTTAAATCATTTTATCTTAAATGTATTGTGCAGGATGCGCCTAGTCCAAACCGTACTCTTGATCTTGCCTCCGCTCTTGAAGTTGGGCCAACAGGAAACAGATCATCTGGTGATAATTCTGGTCAGTGTGGGAACACAAAATCTGTGATGACAATAGCATTCCAATTTGCATTTGAAATGCATCTTCAAGAGAATGTAGCGGCCATGGCAAGGCAGTATATCCGTAGTATTATAGCATCAGTCCAGAGGGTGGCACTGGCACTATCCCCTTCTCGTTTTGATTCTCATGCTGGTTTTCGCCCACCACCTGGCACTCCGGAAGCACAAACACTGGCTGGTTGGATCTGTCAGAGTTATAGGTGAGTAAAAGGACACATTGAGTTGTATGGGAAAGATTATGCAAGTACAAAAGTAATTACAGAATTAAATTTTTTGTTATCTTTTCAGGTGTTATCTAGGGGTAGAACTACTAAAAAGCGAAGGAAGCGAGACCATTCTCAAATCCCTTTGGCATCACTCAGATGCAATCTTATGCTGCTCTTTAAAGGTTTGGTCTTAATCTTATTGTTATTCTTCCTAAATTTGGATGTTTCAGCCGAATCCTCAAGTCCCTTGACCATAATCTAATTCTCCGATCCGCTTTTATGCAGGCATTACCAGTTTTTACATTTGCAAACCAAGCAGGCCTAGACATGCTTGAGACAACATTGGTTGCACTTCAAGACATTACACTGGAAAAGATTTTCGACGACAATGGTAGGAAGATCCTGTTTACTGAGTTCCCACAGATCATGCAGCAGGTATGGTACTTTGCAGTCCAGCAGTGGAAATTTCAACAAGCAATGGAGAGATTGAAATATATTAACTGTTAACTGTTAATTTTGTCAGGGATTTATGTGCCTACAAGGTGGTATATGCATGTCAAGCATGGGAAGACCAATCTCTTATGAGAGAGCAGTCGCATGGAAGGTTTTGAATGAAGAAGAATCTGCTCACTGCATCTGCTTCCAGTTCATCAACTGGTCTTTTGTCTAAACAATTTGGACAGAAAACAGAACATTAGGATTTAGAGAAAGAAAATCTACAACTTAGAAACTTCAAAAGGCATTCTGGGCCTCTCTTTTTTGGGTTGTCCTACTCCTGTATTATGCTTTATGAATCATAATGCTTTCCTTTTTCTTTTCTTTCTTAAAAACGATCCTGTAGGTCAGGTACTCAAAGATGTTTGCTATAGTTACTAAAGTTTATCTGATATTTTCAGGTCATCAATACTCCTGGGATCTTATAACTTAAAAATCACCTTCCACTTGATCCCTTTCAGTGGTCCAAATTCAGGACCATTGGGATGATTCATTCTGCAAATATTAGATATTATGGCTCATATATTCCAGTACTGGGACATAAAGCGCGCTGATATCTTTTTCTTTTTCTCCTAGCTTCTCTTCTTTTTTGACAATTTGTCTAGAAAACTTGCTTCAATTCCTAGCTCTGGTTTCTGATAGGTTATGGACTTGAGTGTAGTTTTCCATGGTAGGTCACGGATCTTTCAAGAACATGGACTGATCTCAAAGAACAATATAAGTACAGTGAAACAACCCTACCCAGCATTTTCTTGTCTTCCAATTATTTAAGAAATGTGGAAGGATATTTATCTTGTGTGTGTTTCTAGTTATGGTAGAATATATAGAGAATAAAGGAGAGAATCATATTTGGTGACGTATTATGATTATTACCATATGTAACTCCATGTACTCTCCTATATAAAGAAGCTTCTTATTATCAATGAAGGATTACACCGATTTCATCTATAATCTTTATCGTTTATACGTTTTTTCTAAAACACGTTATCAACACGAGACGCTAGCCCTGTGTGCAGATTTTAAGGAGGAGAACAAGAAAATTAAGATTGTTCTATAATAATCGCAGGTAAGTTTTCTATGAACACAACTTGAATTGAAATTCAAATAACCTACTCTTTCTTAGGAATTTTAATTTTTCTGTAGGAATTTTGGGAAAACATTTCATCCCTCATTTCTACACCACACATTTCTTGAAGGTGAGAATTTGGAACAAAAAGAGTTCATATATGAACTAAGAGTGTTCATCGTGAACAAAGAGAGTTCACAAAATCGATTGAACAACGAGTGTTCATACAAACATCGATTAAAATGAACAAAGAGAGTTCATAAGACCATATACATCAAAGTAAATGTCTAATCCAAATATTATATTGGAAAACAAATTAGTTGTCAAGGAAGTCTTTTGCGATTGTGAAACTAATATATCTTATGTTTACTCATGGTGTTTGATATGCAAAAGTGCATTGACACCTTGCTCCGGATCTAAAAGAGAAGTGGAATAACATGTGGTTTTCCAACTTCAAGTAAATTGCACCAATCAAATGTGAGATGTTAAAGCTTAGATCCATGCTCTAATTATGCGGAATGTAATTAAAGAGCGAGAGTTGATCGAGAAAATCCTCTACATTTTTCATCGTCTTAGCAACAATAATATCGAATCTATATAGATTGTAATTCCATGCTCAACAAATCATGATATTCAAATATCTTATTAACCTTATGATGATAAGGAAAAACTTATGCTCGTGAATAATCATAATTCAAGTCAAGATGGGACCTAAGAGAATTCACAATGCGAATTATGACGTGCACCAAAGAGCGGGGCGCAAGGAGCGGAACCCTTAAGGAAATTTTGGTGAGACATTTTTTAGTCTCTACAACTGCCCAGACAAGGAAGGACGCCATAAGTTGGCGTATGAAGGTCATGATCGATGACCAAGATAGAGGAAGCACCGGCCATGGAGGCTGATGTACCAATGCTGAAAGACGCACAATATTTCTCGGACCAAAGGAGTCTATTTGATCCATGAACATATCAGTTTTCAGAACTGTTTTCTGTATACTATTGTACACATTATTTGACCCAGTTACAGGTCTCAAAAAATTATAAAAATTTGCAGACGTGTTCATATATGGGTCTAATTTAGGTCTAAAATTTTTTGTTACATTTAGACATATCAGTAATTCGACAGAAATTCGAGAAGCAAACATACTCAAATTCAGCTAATTTTAAGGATCAAATAAACAATAACACAGAAGATTGAGATAGAGCTAATGCGAATCTCAACATAACACACTTCAAAATTTGCAGAGACTCAATTGAATAGATACCAAATTTTGATTAGAGCTCTATGTTTTCCATGTAAAACAGCGTGTGTGTCTAAGTATTCTGTTGGTCAATTACTTTGGATCAATAAACTTTGATTTATCATGTTGACTTATTAATAAAGGCACCATACATATTTTGTGGTTGCTATAAACCTATCGTCTACTGGGGTTCACCTTAGTAACTTGTGATGTCTAGTAAAAGAGATTTTCGATAAAGGTATTTGATGGGACCTTGTGTCCTACCTACATTGATCTCTCATGGTCTGGTCATAAGTGAAAAGAGCTACCCAAACGACTTTAGATGGCTTAGTAACTTGCAAATTCATCCATGTATCGATTGGGATAGGCAAGAGTGCTAAATTCCCCGAAAATACCACAAAAACTGAAAACAGAATATGCTCTGCAAAACAACCAGATTCGACGATAAACTAGAAATTTTTCAGAACGACTTAGCATATGAGTGATATATGGATGAAAATATATAGATGTCTAGTTTTTTGGACTAAGTTATGTTCATTTTACTAAACAGAGATCAGAAATAAGACATGACAAAATATGCTCTATAGATCAGTACATTTTGATGATAAACTGAAATTTTTCCAGAATTAACTAACATATGAATGATATATGCTTGGAAAGCTACGAATGTCTAGTTTTCATAACTATGTCCGCATTATCGATACCTATTTTTTAGAAAATGTTATGTTCATTTTACTCAAAAAAGGTCAGTAACAGACATAACAGAATCAACTGTACAGATCATTTGGATTTGATGCAAAACTGAAATTTACTCAGAACGATCTAGCATATACGCAATATATGGTTGGAAAGCTATAGATGTCTAGTTTCTAGAACTTCATCCGGATCGTCAATAGCTATTTTCTAGACAAAGATATGCATATTTAAGTATAAGAATGTCAGCCAGTCTCAGTTAACGACACAGCTCGAGAAGAACCTTCAATGGGTCGAGGATTATCTCGATGGGTCGAAGGCACATCCCACGGAGGACCTTTGATGGGTCAAAAATATCCCCAAAAACTGAATTTTTGAGTTTTTTTTCGATTTTATCATGCAAGATTTGTTTCTTTGCAAGTATTTTCCCCGAGAACTTTAAATATCTCATTGAAACGGGAATTACATATACTAAGTTATGACATAGACAACTTATATTGACTTTGGGCCTTGTTGATTGTGTTTCTATATGATGAGAATGGACATAGGTCTTCTCCTCATTTATGCCAACAATTTTCAAGTGAGAATGGACCTGAGTTTCTTTGCATTATCTCTAATGACTGTGGTATGATTCGAATATTAGAGAAACATATGTGTTAGCCAAATGGGCTATGTAAGATTACTAAAAGAGAGTTGTGGAATCAAATCATGTTATGAGAGATGACTTATAAGATTCAGACACATATAAGGCTTTGACACGACAGACTGGGACATCCAGATCGTGATATGATAGTCCGAATTTTGAGAAAGTCAATCATACATCCCTTATTTCGAGTAAAAGGAAGCAAGAACTAAAGTTGGTTCATGAGAGAGTGGAGTCGGGCACCAGCAGTGATGGCGCCGTTATCTACCGCCGGCTAGTGACCGACGGCTCTTCCCCCTAAGAGGCAACGACTAGGTGCCAAGGATAATGCATTAGTCCCCTATCATGCTTCCCGAGTCCATGAAGACTCAAAACCTCAACCAAAATTCTTATTAGTTATTTTTAAAGGCTCATCACTTGTTATTACAAAGTCTACTCATTCAAGAGATTAGGATTGAGACCATCCTATGTAAATAACACATATATTCTCACTGTATAGAATATGAGGTGATTTTATGGAACGATTCAACCAACTAGCCAACCACTAAGATATTTTGTGGTGTTGGTTATAATGCAGACACACTGGCTATGTGTCATGCAATCGTCTACTTGTAATTCTACTCAAACTTCTAGCTCAGATCATATGACTGCGGGCTCACTACCCAGATCATCCCATTTAGAGTTGATTCGACTTAATAATGCTAGAGAGTTTACATTGAAGAGTTTCGATGACTTATATTGCACATCATTGAGATTTGATATTAGTATCATATTCTCATAAACAAACCCAAATGGTCTTGCAAAAAATTACTGTTTAGCGATTATGATGGTTGTCTGAGAATTAGTGATGCACACCAACATTTTTTGTTTAGGGTTATGCAATATTACATGTAGCTATACTGATTTGTCTACGATACATCATCACTCAATTTTGTTTTGCGCAACTAGTGACTATGTGCTAAGATAATATCTCACACTTACGCATACATGTGCCAATATTGCTGTACCACAACACATTATGATGGGTCAATCGAGACGAATGAATATTTATGTTGGACATGAGTCTCCAACTACAATCTGCTATGAGAACCTTGACAGGTGATCTCTTTACCGTTAGTTTTGCGGATGTCACTTTGATGAGACAGCCTTCCCATCGTTAGAGGGAGATAAGAACAAACATGTTCAATAGGAACGACAGGAAGAGCCGTGTCCTCACTATGTGTCATCATGATTTTCAAATGATAGAACGTAACATATTCGATGCAGGATGTATTTCCTAGTATTGTTAAAGTGGCAAGATCACATATACCATCTGCAAATATATCTATAAGGATTTATGTCCCTTTGAGAAGACATGTCGCCACCAAAAAGGAGTTGGTTATGGCGATGTCTCATTATGATCCCTAAATGATAGAACGTAACATATTTGATGCCTAATGTGTTTCCTAGTATCGTTAAAGTGACGAGATCACATATACTTGCTGCAAATATGTCTGTAAGGATTTATGTCATTTTGAGAGGACATGTCGCCACCAAAAAGGAGTTGGTTATAGCGACACCACCATGGAATATGGCATGGTAATGTCACAAAGTGGCATAGTGCCATCAAAATTATAAGAGATAGATATGAATGCCTCAGAAGGACTTCATGTACCCAAATCAAGTGGCTTTAGATCATAGAGCGCGTTTGCAATGAGATTGAAATGCTCACCAAGTGACTACTTGATTGTGAAGGGATATGCCCATGCGTATTCATTTATATGAAAAATTCAGGATTTGCAAAGTGTTTGAAATTCAAATTTGAGATAATACATCTTGGGAAGACATGGTGTTCTCTCGAACCGGAACTCGAGCACCATAATGATGAGATTTTTCATCAATCGGCTTATACTCTAAAACATGTTGTACTTTATGATGAAAAAATGGTCTATAAGTACTCCCATGATTTGATATAGTCTTTACCCTTAGAGAGATCCGTTTTCTTCAAGGGATGATGACGAATACGTGTTAGAGGCTAAAGTGACTAATCTAAATGCAAGAGTATACTTAACATAATACACAAGACTTAGCTCCTCATTATTATTGAACTTGATAGCTAGATGTAGCTATGCTCCCACGGAATACCATTGGAATGGTTTAAAGACAATATTTTAGTATCAAATAGTATGAAAGATATGGGCTCGATCTATCCCTACATAGAGGCCACAAAGAGAGTGGCGATGGAAGTAAGGACATCACAAAGAGAGTAGTGTCATTTTCCCCTTATCCCCTACACCAACAGTCGTTGTGATTTGTTGGCAAATTTTGCTGAAGTTGGATATCTCTTTGATCCACACAAAGGTTGTTCTCAAATTGGTTATGTATTTACCATGAGTAATATCGCGATATCTTGGAAGTCTTGAAAGTAGAATTTTGTCGCTACATCTTCGAATCATGTCGAGATTATTGATCTAATATGCATGAAGTTATTATGAAGTGCATATGATTGAGGTCCATAAGTGCACATATCAAAGATCAAGTGATTTTGAATCAACCACTGGTGAACCTACATGCATTATGAGGATAATGTTGGTTGCATCAAGGTGATGAAGCTAGATTACATGTAGGACGATAACACCAAATATATATCGCATAATTTATTCCATATTCAGCAAACAATAGCAATTCATCATGGTCATGGTTTACCAAGTTTAATTTGAAGATAAAGTGGTAGTAGATAAGTCATTGGCCAAATTTCACATTTAAGAAGCATGTGAAGAGCATATGATGTTCAGCTTATTCAAGCTACCCGGGTGTTGATATCAAGGGGAGATGCAAACTTCAAGGGGGAGTCTGGCATACATGTGAGCGTTTCTAAATGTGAAGAACACGTTGTACTCTTTTTCGTTGACTAAGGTTGTTTTTATCCCAAAGAGTTTTTATTACTTGACAATGTTTTAATGAGACAATATGGTTAAATGTCACATTATTGTCTTCGATGACCCACTATTTTTACTTGGCGAGATCACTTTTTCTCCTGCAATGATTTTTGGCTCGTCAAGGTTTTTAATGAGGCATCAAGGAAGCTTTGAAGAAGTACCGTCTACCATAATCGACACAAGGGAGAGTGTTGAAGAATATTTATTTTATTATGTGTGTTCCTAATTATGGTAGAATATGTAAAGAATAAAGGAGAGAATCATATTTAGCGATGTATTATGATTCTTACTATATGTAACTCCATGTACTCTTCTATATAAATGAGGTTCTTATTATCAATGAAAAGTTATACCGATTTCTTTCATAATCTTTATCGATTATACGCTTTTCCTAAAACAAGAAACAATATATTTACAGAAAGAGAGCTGAGCCGTATGAACTTGAGGATTTGTTTATACCAACTCTAATTAGTACTCCTATCAGTCTAATGGTAACATTGCAATTAATATCACATGATGCAGAGTTGCAAACCTTATATATGCATGCATCCTCCATAAAACCACTCTTCATCGATCTCAATTTCGGAAGTGTACGTTATTGTCAACAACCACAAATCACTCCCTGGCTCCAATCATTCCGGTCTATTTTTTGCAAGAACAAATGAAAGTTAAAGGTAGCAACCACACTTAATCAAAGTGTAATACAGAGCGATGATGCTATCACATTGCTCATTCTTTAATTTTTCTTTAGTTAACATGTAATCATTCTATCAAGTACTCTTTATACTAAGCTTCTTGATAAGGAAATCCATCTCATAAGAGTACTTTTCATCCCACCATTCAATATGTGTCGAACCCTTGAAGCTAGCTTCAAGCAGAATAGACATAGACAATACTAATCCGCATCAATCCGAACATTAACACAAAACACAAGAGCTACATGATTCGATTGATAGCCAATTAACCGTTAAGTATACTGGCCAAGAACAACGACATTTCATTATGTGCTACTTAAGTTATGATTCAACTACTCCACTAATAAATCCTTCACTAGCTGGTAAACCTTCTTTTTGTACTTTTGTTTGAATCCATTTGATTGATAATAAGTTTGACATAGATATTTTCTTAATACCAATCAATAGACTTTTCCTAAACTTATTGTTCGATCTGAATCGAAGTAATAGATTGCAGTAGATATTTAGCTTGCATCGCACTCTTATACTTGTTCATTATACTCCAATCTCCAGGTTAAGACATACAATCCATATGTGGTGAGTTTCAACTTGAAGAACCGAAAAGCTAATCTTCATGTGCATGCACCTATTTTGAATCACTATAAGGAGTTTGACCTCTTATATAATCCAGTAAGTAACTTAGGGTTATTCATGATGATTGGCTTAGTGAAATTTTTTTTCCCTGGTCTCTCTGGACTTTGGAAGTCAGAAGTGTACGTTCAGATTATCAACAAGGTTTGTGTTCAATTTAGTGGATTCTTGCTGTGGTATATCACATATATGGGATGAGATCGATGCACGTGTATCTAATTATATGTCATCATTTTATCTATGTGAACAAAATCAAAGAAAAATCAAAGAAAAATTAATGTTTGTTTTTCGATCTACAAAAGAAGCCAAATGAGATAGTTGAAATTAAAATGCATGTAAGGACCTAAAGACTTAGATAACATTTACATAAAGGCAAGAAAAAGGAGCCTTTTGAATTGGAAAGAAGGAAATAACAGAGAAGGCCAAACTAAAGAGAGAGCTTTTGCATGGTCTCCAAGATTTATCATCATTGAAATCTTGAGGCTTTTAAGACGAGAGGCGCAGCAGCAGCAGCTTCAAACGTATCTGATATGCCAGCAAAAACTGAGCTGTGTTTATATGGATTTGGTCCTGGAAATGTCAGAGAGTTTAAACTGATGCGTTTAGACTCATCTCCAGAGATGGATTCTTCTAAATATTTTAACCCTAGCTTATGGATCATCACGAGAGCTGTACTAAAGGAAAAGGGTAATCTTCACTTTCATGAGTTTCATCATTGAATTGCTTGTTTAGAACTATCGATCTGCCAATAGGAAGAGCCGATTAATTAGTATGTAAGAGATAATTAATACGTACATATCTTTTACCTAAATTCCTTAATTAGTCTATCAAACATCATAATTGCAACGTAAAAGGAAAGATACGTAGGTCACAAAAAAGATTGTTGCTTCATGACCCTGCATGCAGGTCGGAAACAGATCGTTCCAGTTGATCATCCCAACACTTGATCTTCTTCTTTTGACCCAACATTCAAAAATATACCTCTTTTTTCAAAAAATCTAATTCAGAATTATGTGATAACCTTGCAGAGTTGCAGGTAAACGATGTAGAAGTGTAGAGCGCAATACAATTAAGTCTTATTCTTGAACAGTCTAACCTAGCTGTAGTCGATAATTAACAAGGTACTTTGATGCTTAATTAGTACTGAATTTTAACAAGCTTCAACTATATGTATGTACCATGACTAGAGAAGCTATGCAAGACCTTAGCTTTGACCACTGGGAAAAAGGAGGAGACAGAAGATATTGAAAGGGGTGAGAAAAAGGGAAATTAAAGGGGGATTTGTTTCTTCACGAACTGTGTCTATAGTATGCTACCTGATGGAGCTTCAACTTTTATACGTAGACTTATAAATTTGCAGCTTTCTGCATGACTGTATTCATCAAATTATTCCTTTGGCCTTGTTCGAGTTGTTCCAATTGCAAAAGAATGTCGGACAATGAGACAGGAACATAAATAATCGTCTTGGTAAGTACCGTCAGATACATATAGCTATCAGACATGAGACATCTGCTGCACTTGTCCTTGGTCTCCTTATGTTTGTATGTTCTTTGACCTATCTCACTGATCACGACCATTCACTTGCCATATTCTCTCTTCGCGCATGACTAAATAGTACCCAACAGGGAAAACATATAACCAAATTAAAAAATAAGAGGCAAAAGCAACAAAACGAAAATATACCAGGAAAATAGAAAGAAAAGGGGAGAAAATCACAAAAGGAAATAAACAAAGGGAAAATTGGGTGCGGTTGACTAGACTTAACCAATTCAACATCTCTAATTAGTAATAAATAAGTTTTATAATTTAATCAATATGGTATAATTTTTTTTTTAGGCTCTTGAAAATCGGAGGTACAATGTAATTGTACCTATCGCACTTGCCAAAGGCCTCCCCCGCTTTTTTGTAGACTAGCAACAAAAGGCATATATTCCATTGCAATCATGCCACCCGCGATACAAATGGACACGAATAAAATTCGTTGTCATTTAATTAATCCATAGTTAAACTTTTTCTAGTAGTGAAGCTAGTTTTCAAGTTTTTCCACCATCTTTATATACATTTGTAAGCCGTAATTAATGCAACGGTCTTGTTTCCGTTCTATTGCAACTGAGCCACTAAGGTATCGGATCAATTATTGTTCTATTTTGATCTCCAACAATAAATAAAATATAGGCTAAATATAGCGCTTTAGCTAGCAAAATTAATTAGAATACTTATCAGATTAAAAAAGTAAGATATTGACAAGTGTCATGCTGTTATAGTACAGGTTAACTCAAATTAAATTTGACCATTTTTCTCTCTCCAATAGGAGATTGTTCACTATTTATCGACAAAAAATAATATTTAAAGAGTTATATTATATATAGCTCTACCCCGAATTTGACTCTCATTGCTGAACTTCATTACACGTATACACACATGTTTGCTAGAAAATCATATTTATATCTACACTTTTACACTCAGTATAGTATAGTATGGCATACATTTATACCATTAAACAATACATATGAGCTTAATTAGTAACAATTAATTAACACCTTATGTTACAAAATACGACAAAGGTGATAATAATTATCACATATACCATGCATTTTGTTACAACACACCAATAATAACCAAGACAAAAAAAGTTAACGAAGGTAAACTGGTGAAAAAAAAAAGAGAAACCTCTCAAAAAGGTGATGAAAGTCATGAAACTAATTTTACTCCTCCAACGCAAGACCTCGTCTTCTTCGCAATAGAGTCTAGAGTTCTGTATAGTTCATCTGCGCTTGGTCGAGCCGAGGGATCACCAGCAGTACAGTGAAGGCTCAGGTTCATGATTTCAACAATGTCATTCTGATTCTTCAACACGTGTCCTCTGATCATCGGGTCGGTCCACGCATCCAGATGGCAGTCGGAGTAACAGTACCGAGCCCATTCGACAATGTTCTCGTGCACACCCAGCTCAACGTCGGCGGGACTTTTTCCGGTCAGCAGTTCGATGAGGACGAGACCAAAACTATAGACATCAGTTTTCTCGGTCATGTCTTTGCTTTCTCTCACTTCTACAAACATGAACATGAACGTTACATCCTTAGACTTGAAACATGCTAGACAATATATAAACGTACATTAAACTTCGAGGATGTCGTGTAAAAATGTACGTATAACGTACCTGAAGCAATGCATGCAGAAGTGAAACCCTTAGATTCTCTAAGGATGGGAAGACACAGTCGAAGATGGGGCTCATCTTTTGCGTCAACAATTACATTCTCGGGTGACAAACAACCGATGACAACACTCGGAGAACAAGAGAAATGCAAGAACCGTAGAGCTCTGGCAATCCCGACGGCAATATTCCTTCGTTGCTCCCAATTCAAATGCCTCATGATTTGACACAACGGTTTCCCTTCACAATACTCGTGGACGATATATGCGTTCTTTTCTGAACGACATATTCCGATCAAACGGACTATGTTGGGGTGCCGAAGGTTTCCAAATTCCATCATTTTAGACCAAAATAATGTTGGTGAAATGGAATTCACAGCATCCTCTTTTACAACGAGTTGTGTACCTTTGTTGCCAACTGAAATGACATTACCTTGTTTGGCTGATGATATAATGTGTTCAATTGTAACCGATCTTGAAACCTTGGGATCAATGAATTGCACTTGCCAAACTCCATCTTCACTCTCCACAATTTTTAGCTCCAAATCCTTGCGTCTCCGAAAGTATACAATGACAAAACCAACGACACCAAAAGTAGATAAAGCAACGACAAAGCAAGTGAGAATATACCACCACGTGGAGTTGCTTCTTACGCTTTTTCTCTTGCATGGTGGCAAATTACTCGTGGCATCACCGCCACAAAGGTCATTTCCGGCCACCGAGCTCGCGTTTATGGCGAGAAATGCTCCGGTCGACGGTAAACTTCCGTGAAGGTGGTTGTGAGAAACGTTCACTTGAACGAGCGATGCAACCGCGCCTAGGTTTCGAGGAATCTCGCCGGAAAGTTGGTTCTTAGATAAATCAAGCTGACCGAGAACCGGCATATTGGAAAGACTCGCCGGAATAGGGCCGGTGAGCTGGTTGTGGCTGAGGTCTAGACTCACGAGCTTTTTGCATGAAGACAACTGTGGAGGGATGAGAGCGGAGAGCTTGTTGTGAGAAAGCTTCAGTTGCATTAGCGCCGATAAGCTCCCGAAACTCGGCGAGATAAATCCCGAGAACCGATTTTCCGACAAGTCCAAGTTCTCGAGTTGGTCGCTGCCGAAAGAATCGGGCAACTTGCCGGAAAGTCTATTTCTCGCGATATTCAGCATTTGGAGAGAAGGCATGTCCCACTTTTTGTCATCAATTCTTCCCGAGAAATTATTGCTCGATATATCCAAGAAATACACGAGCGGCAGCTTTACAAAGTCGGCCGATATTTCGCCGGAAAATTTGTTGTCTTGAAGTCGAACTCGGCCTAAACTCGTGCAAGAAGACAGAGTCTTTGATATTTCGCCTTCAAGAGAATTGGAGAAGAGAATGAGCTTGAAGAGTTTCCCCATGTGGCATAGTGTGTCTGGTACTTTGCCGATGAGGTAGTTGGTAGATAAGTCTACAACAGTGAGGTTGCTTTGCTTTCCGAGATCCTCCGGAATCTGGCCTGAGAATTTGTTCGACCATAACTGGAGGACTTGAAGCCGGCACAGAGAAGCCAAGGATTTTGGAATCTTTCCGATAAAGTTGTTCGAGAAAAGATGAAGAATTTCAAGCTGTTGTAGTTGGCTGACTTGTTCAGGAATCTCACCGGAAAGAGAGTTCTCGCTAAGATCAAGTGATACAAGTTTTTTGAGATTGAAAATGGAATGAGGAATTGGACCTGTGAGCTTGTTTCCGTAGAGAAAGAGATATCGGAGCTCGGTGAGGTTTCCTAGAGACTCCGGGATTTGACCGGTGAGATTGTTGAAGACAAGATCGAGATGATTCAACTCCGTAAGAGCACCAATCTCCTGTGGGATTTCGCCGGATAGATTGTTGTAACCCAAGTATATCAACTTCAAGTTCTTGACTTGGCCTAGTTGGCTTGGAATTGTGCCAATTAATTGGTTTGAAGCCAAGGTCAAGTACTCCAAGTTAGACATGTTTGATATTGAAGTGGGAATTTCTCCGACTAGCACATTACCGCCTAGATCAAGAAACTTCAAGCTCGAAAACAATCCAATGTTTTCGGGGATTTTACCCGAAAGCATGTTGTTGCACAAGTCAAGTGTCTCTAGACCAGGAGCTGATGAGCCTAGTGGGATTTCGCCGGTGAAGTTGTTGTTGCTGAGGTTGACATGTTGAACTGAATATGAACTGGTGAATATGTCACGAGGAATTTGACCTTGTAGCTGATTGTTGGATAGGTCGATTTTTTCGATATGTGGCAAGTGGAAGAGTGAGGATGATAGTTTGCCGGAGATGTTTCTTCCCGATAGGTCGATGGCTTTGATTCTCATTGAGTCACCACTGCATGTAATGCCATGCCAATTGCACAGATTGTCTGCGGAAGAGTTGTTCCAGCTTGAGAGGAAGTGTGAAGGGTCGTTGATGATGGAAGCTTTGAAGGATAAGAGAAGCCGAAGTTGATCGTAATCATCACCATCCAAAGCACAAACACGATTTGAGAAGAATAACAACATCATGAACATGCAAGACATGAGACTAGTGCTGTGAGGTCTGTTTGCCATGTTCAACTCAAATTTTATAACATCCACGTAAAGAACACTGAAACGAGACGGAACAAAACTCGATCAGATAAATTATCATTCGAGAAGAATGCTCCACTCCAAGAAATAATTAAAGAAGTAGGGATAGAATGGCTGCCTTTCATAAAAAAAACGTACCTGAAGCTCATGATTAGGGTTTCTACTATGGGAAGGATAATGAAGATTTCGTAGAGTGAATCGGAAGAGAAGGGAGGAAAATAATTTGGTAAGTAGTATTTGATGATGAAGAGAGGTCAGTAGTGAGTGAGAGAGTGTGGGAGATTTGGATGTTTAAATAGATAGAAGATTACGGGTATGAAAATAGACACATAAAATACGGTAATTACGAAATGAAACCATGACTTTCTTTAGAAATATGTTTGAACACGAACGGTTGAAAGGGAAACAGGGACAGATGTTGGAAAAAAGACTCTGATTTTGTCGGGTTGTTTGCTAAAATGCTCTTTTTGACTGATTGACTAGCTCATGCCATAATGAAAAGATTTTTAGTAACCGTTGAAAGCTACAATTCCAAACTTCGATCGTTAATTTGGGTGAGCTGATCTTGAATAATCATATATATGATAGTAGATAATAATGACGTTTGATTACATCGATTTTTTTTATAAATTTTTTTATATATATTACGTAAATATCACGCTTCGAGTTTGTAATCATGTTAGATATATATGTTGAAAAACAAATGAGATAGAATAGACTAATGTGATATTCTATCTAAATTTAGTTAACTACAAAATTGTAGGGTTTTAGATACAACTAAGAAAAAGAGCCTTAATTAGTTGAAGTTCCTAATTAGTTTCTTACGAACACTTTGTAATTTCTTTTTAACATGCGTGAATTTTTTTTGTTAATAATGGTGTGCGAATTCTAATCGATCTTGTGCGCTAATTACCTCAGCCAATGGAAAGCTTTGTATGTACATTCATCACCAAATTGAGTCTCTCTCTCTCTCTCTCAACGCAACCTAAGAAGAATAATTGTCTTCTTCGAATCCATTCAAAGGCTTCGTTGGAGGTTCACTAATCATTGTTGCACTTGCATCTACCTAAAGCTGCTGGTGTTGTCATTGTTTCTACATTACTTTGTCACTTTTGTCAAATAAAATGATGACTATCTAATTCTATAAATTAGATTTTTAATTTTGTAAAAGAACAATATATATTTTCTCCAACAGCTAACTAGCTAGCTCGATCGCCGGATTAGTGACGACGCATAAAAGTTGTTCTAGTGCAGAAGCTAGCAAGAGCAACTTTGTGGCTAAAGAGAGAGAAATTAATCGATCACAATGATGATGAAGTTCCGCTGCATGAAAAAAGCAGTATTATTCTCGAACCCCTTTTATTTGGACTTTACCTTTTGATAATTATCTAGGATTCTCCTTCTGATCGATTAGTCCCATAGGCCATAGCTAGCCAGAGAGAGCAAGATGGAGAAAAAAAACAATTTGTAGAAAGAATTCAAGCTTTTATCCACAGAAAGGCTTAAAGCTAGAGAGGTGTCTGCACTCTGCGACTCTGCAATATACATTATTCAGAGAGAGAGAGAGAGACATTATTAACAAGCACAAGGAATCGACGGAGTTAAAGAACGGGCCTTGAGAGAGATAAGAGAAAAAGAGAGAATAAGGCAATTCAAGCTAGCAGAGAAATCAGAAACGAAAGAATGAGGAACATGATGAGTTGAAAAGAGAAAGTTATTTGTCTTTGCAACAGTAAGAATAAACAATCTCGATCAGCTAGGGTGAGAAGGTAGTAGTGGTAGTGCTCGTGCGCACACTTCCTTTTCTCTATTCTCTATTCGGGACCCCAGAGTCTCCTTTCTCGAAGGACTATACAGTGTGTGGTCTTTGTCATTACCAGCATGCTTTCCTCATCTCCATTTTCTAGGGTTTTACATTACTCCCAGTCCCAGCTAGCTCTCTCCACTTATCTATCTTTTGCATAAGTGACCAAACACAAAGAGCCTCGTATAGTTTTCCTTTGTAACATTACTATTACAGTAAGAGCGAGAGTGTGAAGTGCAAACAACCTGAAGTCTCTCAGCCTACGGTGAGCTGTGTTTTCTACTCAAAAATCGACTAGAACCCTATGCAAATTAATTAATATGGAGCTGTGATCTTTCCACTAGGTTGCTCGTGCCAAAAAAGCCACTAGCTAGCAAATATGAATCTAAAACTCCACTTTCTATATCTAGTCTCAAA
This sequence comes from Geum urbanum, assembly GCA_946800695.1. Classification (NCBI taxonomy): domain Eukaryota; kingdom Viridiplantae; phylum Streptophyta; class Magnoliopsida; order Rosales; family Rosaceae; genus Geum; species Geum urbanum. Next base: position 63,127,610 of record OX327002.1, read on the forward strand.
AGGAGGCGGGGTTAGTGGGCAGAAATGGTAAGTGCTAGGCTAGCTGGTAGACACAGATCAAGATGATATATAAGCCAGCTGATCGAATACATGCAAATACTTAATCTTCCTGGATCGATCATCCACTACTTGGATGTGACCATGTTAGTTTGGTCTTCAAATATAAGGATTTTTAATTGTTGATTCAGTTCAAAATCCTCTTTGGAGTTAATATTATTATTGGAAAGCTCATTTATGCCATTACATAGCTAGGTTTAGTGCTTCCATGTCTGTACTTATACTAATAACTGTATGCACTTTTGATACCTTCCATTATCCGGCCTTAGTGCTTCCATTTATATTTAATTTATTTATATAATTGAGTATTTAATTCATATTTATTATTTTATAGATTTTATGGAGAAATAAAAAAATAAAATAAATAAAGGATTCCTAACGTAGGATGAGTTTTGTGCAAATAAAGAAATCTATCCCAATGTGAACTTGAGGAGATCCATTGGGGAACTATATAAACTCATTTTAGGGTTTTTGAAAAGGGGGATCAACAATCTTGGAGCACAAACTCGAGCAGAAGAAGCAACAACCACAAGGAGAACTAGAACCGACCCTTCGACCCATCGAAGGGTTAATCTTCTACCCATCGAAGCTGGACACCAGTTCTTCTTCTTCATCTAATCTTGATCTCTGAACTCTATGATTTATTTTGATTCTTTTATTATGACTTTTAATAGCTAAACATCTTGTTAAGGTGCTGCTTGAAGCCCCGTACATGAAGTCGTTTTGCATATTCAATTTGAATGAGGTTTCTTTCTCTATGTGGTTTATTGATGATTTCTCGTATGTGTGCTTTGGTGGCCAACTTAATATGCATGCTGGGACTCTATTGTTATGAGATACGAGCGACTGAAGATAATTTCTTCCACTGAATTCTCTATAGTGACACCTCGGATAGATTAGCTCGTCGGGGGATTGAAACCCTAGGTCTAGCAGGACACACCTATAGTATATATACCCGTGAACCCTTGTACCTTCTCAAACCTTGTCTAGATCTTAATGCTTTATTCTTTGTAAACTTTGGGGTCCATGACTATGGGTTCAATAGAGGGATAGATGTAGGGGGGGAGGGGTCCATGACAAACTCACATAAGCACGAGGATTAGCTAATAGGATGTGGTTGTAATGATCAGCCCTTCCTAGGAACTTTCATTCATTGGATATGTACATTAATTAGATTAAGTATGTATTAGATAGATAGAATGACGGTGATGAATTCCATGACAAACTCACATAAGCATGAGGATTAGGTAATATAATGTGGTTGTAACGATCAACCATTCCTAGGAACTTTCATTCATTGGATATGTACATTAATTAGATTAAGTATGTATTAGATAGATGGAATAAAGGTGATGAATTGTATTCCACTTAACTCATTCATCATATAGTAAATCACCTTACATTCATTAGCATATTTACTTTTAGCATTTATTTTATGCATTAGCTGTACCTTAGCCGATTTAGTTCGGTACCCAAATTAGTTTCGAATACCCTCAAAATTTGTGTGGCAGTCCATCCCCGTGTCTATATTGTTGAGTCAAAATTTCGTATCATTTGGGTATATCTAGAGTCATAGTGTCGTTAGTGTACTATAGTCGAGTCTGTCAGCATTGTAATTTAGTGTTAGGACTTAGTTTCACAAATTTCTTATGTTCGATAACCCCTATAATTGATTATTATAATATATGGTATCTTTAAGTGGTGGTACTCTACTCATCATCCATGTTTGTACTTATATTTACTAATGACTATACTTCCATGACTGTTGATTTCAACAACATTTGATTGTTTAATCAACAAAAACAAGTATCAGATCAGACTTTTTGTACTTCCGGTGAACAAGATGGCTGCTGCAGTGAGATCTGAGGCGGATCCGAGGAGGACTCATCACTCGTGGCATCTCTTCAGGCCTGGAAATGGAAAAGAGAAAAACACCATTCGCGCTTAAATAACTTGTGATTAAGCTACTTATGCATGACGAGATTCGAGGAACGAGCTAGCAGCTAGCCGACCCGTTTCCCTCGAATAAGGGTCTGAATCTCTTTAGATATCTGTAGGCCGGTCTTCATGTTCTTATAGTCACTGGCCCAGTTCATTCACTTAGCCTAAACTTTAATCATGCATACTCGATCAGCTGCTTAATTGTGTAGTTAATTCACGTCTATGATTGCCACCTTTGGCTTGCATTTCTTAATATGAGTACAGACTACATTCCTTTTCCATTTCCTTCCTTATAAACAACAGGTTTATAACTGTACTTTGCACTGCAAATGTCGGGCGGAATTGTGCACTAGGATTTTGACCAACCTAGGTTAATGAGCCATGCACTCCAAATTAATTTGCATCAAAATGCATGATTTCTGTTCGGGTCTGAAATAAATATTTCATAATGGGTTCCAAAAGTTGAAGTCTTGGCGAGCAGCCCGGTTAGAAATGAAGCTTGGCGAGCAATCAAGTGAATTAATAAAGTCCGTTTCCAGATCAACTTAGGATTGTGAATTCAGGATAGCTGATTAATGCGGTTTAATGTCTGTCATGCCTTTTCTATTTCAGTTAGGTTTCCTTCAGTGAAGGAGTCGTGATAGCATTAGAACTATATAAGGAAAAGACTCGTGCGCTGGAAGGTGTTAAAGTTATATTGAGTTTCAAAGAGTAGAAGACGTTCAAAAAAAATTGAAAAACGACTACTAAGCATTATATAAAGAGAGTAAGAGCATTTGGGAACCGATCAAATACAAACATTTGCTATACGCAAGTACACCTAGACATCTCGTCAAGAGATTTTATCTCTGCAACCAGACGATCAAAGTGCTTGCCACCGAATGAGCGAGAGTATTACGATCAGAGGAAGCAAGTATTGCAACTGGAAGATTGAAGAGCTTGTCACATATCGAGTGAGAGTTCGGATATTGAAAGGAAGCAACGCGACTGGAAGGTTGAAGGGCTTGTCACATATCGAGTGAGAGTTCGGACATCCAAGGAAGCGATGTTCTCAACACATCGTCAAAGAAGTTGCTCTGCTTTGCACTCGTAAAGGGTAGTGTGAGGTATCGATTTCTAGGGCTCTGCTAGAGACACAAAACCCCTAAGTTGTAGGTTACTAGGCGAGAAGGACTCATTCAGGCAAGGTTTGTGCTCTCCTTGTCTTAATCACTTATCAAGAAATCAGGCAGCTTTACGTTCTATATTCCGTTGAGAGACGGTGGCACGCCAGCTCACGAAGCACATACAAGATAAACCGACAACTATGGTCAAATTATTCGAAATCAATAAAAAAAAAACCGTTTCCGAAAGAATCTCTCGTCAAGAGATATTTTCACCTCAAACAGTTTCAAACTATAATCTACATGTTGTACGTTGCAGCTCGCCAGCAGTATGAATTCGAACCTGCCTGGTCTCAACTGGGAGAGATATATAGGGTTTCACATGGCATGGAGATTGAGTTGAGAGTTGATCGAGACACAGATTTGGTTTATGTACGCAAGTAACTATCGAGTGGTCGGTGTGATTCATACTTTCATTGAAGTGCAAAAGTGAATTGCATTGCACGTATGCTCCTCACGGGCTAAATGAGATTCCGCACCGACTATGGATATGAACAATCAATCATCAACGATCTAGTAGTCTAGTAGTCCTAGCCGGCCTGCTTGAGAAAATACGAGTTGTGCATATACACAGGCACTTGTCCTAGCCAGCTTGTTTGGTCGCAAATGTCATTTCTTGTTGCAGTCGATTAACAATTGTAGTCCGCGATCACGTACGCCCTAGCGATTGCCGTTACTACCAAGTATGGGGGCTTCTAATCTTCTACTGGTTAATTTCAAATGTTTGCTACCCATCTAAGATGTGATAATTATCGAGCCGAAACTAGTAAAAATTATGTGTCATCTCGATCAACCAGCTAATGGTTCAGTTTGGTTTTGATTTAATTTGATATTATTTAGTAACAATAGAAAGCCATATCGATCACCAATATTGCATGAACTGAAGAAGTGAGGTTGGACAGTTTAACTACCGCAGGATTGTGAGAATTAGTATGAGCGAGGCATATTCTCCACATGACTTCTGGCATACATGAAAAATTGAAGATGAAGTATGACATTACCTATATATACAACAAGGATTTGGCTTCTATGGACTGCAATGTATGTAATTTTCTCAAAAAATTGTTAAATAATTGCATTGTCTTACCGGTGGCATGGTGACATAAAATTAAATTCCTATTAGAATGAATGAAACATAACGGAGACATGGGAAGAAACTAATACCTTGAAAACTTCAGCCGGTGTGTTTGGACTTAATAGTCAACTAATAAGCATTAGATTTGTTTATTACACAAAAAGATCAGCATTTATTTACTAATATGAGTAAATACAACTGTATTTATATAATCTTGTAGTAGTCTAAATTGACATATGCATGATATTATATATATGAAACACCTAACAATTAGAGATCTATCCGTACATGTATATAATGATCGAGAAATGTAGTATTCCAAATTAATATATATATATATATTAATGTATCATTCATGTCAATAGTTATACGTTAAGTAATCGAGAACGATCAGTTAATCCTTGGAACACAGCTACTTCTTCGAGTAAGCTTAGGCATTGACGAGCCGTTGGAATTGTTTCTGCTCTCCTCGCTTCGTTTTGCTATGTCCCTCATTGCAAACGTTAACGACAGCTTGGGATTGAGTCTTGTAACGTTGAACTTCTGGCATACATCCCTATGAAGGCTCACAGCTTCTTCCATGGCAACCTTTTTGGGAGATGATCTTGTCATTCTTTCTTTCACAGCTTCGGAACAGATCCCGCAAACCCATTTCCCTGAAAATGAATCCTCAACTTTGTCTATATATGCTTGAGTGCATTCCTCTTGCATCCCACAGCATTCACATTCCGCTTGCTTCACCTCATCAATCGTGCTTAGATTGCTTGTCTTGCTGCTGCTAATGATTTCCAATTCCTTCTTAAACTTGCCTATTAAAATAGACGGTTCAGAGATCGTTCTTCGAAGAAGCCTTTGCTCACTCTACATGCATGCATACCAAAAGGAGAGATTAATTAACAGAATACAAATAAAAACCAAGAACTGAATCATACACAAGAAATATATATTGTTACTCTATTCGGTTGTAACTATGTGCCTATATATATCTGACCATCTTACCATATCAGCGAAGAGTGAAGTGATCATGGTCATGTAGAACGTAGTGGTACGGTAAAGATGGTATAAGTTCAGTATATCACGAATAGATGACTATATATATAACACAAGAAGTGGATAACGTTTTTCTTCATAATTAAAAGATGATACAGAAGAAATGATGCAACAGTGGGAAAGCTCGATTCGAGAAGTTCTCTTGCAGTACGTCTCATGCTTGAGGATAGCACTTTACAGACTGAAATGTCTGTATATATAGAAATAGTTTCACTTTTTCTTGCACTTTTTGCATGTAGTTAATGATCAAATTGCAACCCTTTAATTTGTCGCCAAGAAATTAATTTGCAAATTGCAATGCCACTTGATATCTAGGACTCGTGTTTCGCAAATTTCACGAGAAGATCGATCGATCTTAACGTCTATCATATAAAATGAAGGGGAAAAAAACATAACCTAGGGTGACTGGGATATATCTATTCAATAAGACATCTATTTAGCCAACGAAGGAATCCAGCGTAGTTGTAAGGATCCACAGCTAGCTGCGAGCTCGACTCAACATCTTCGGTAAATATAACTAATTAATCCAACTGGGCGGAAGTTGACAATAGTATACCTAATATATGTCAGTAGTATGGTCCCTAGCTCCCATGCATGCATCAACACAGGGAGAGAAGATGCCTGCTTAAGTATTAGGATGGTTTTCTCCTAGCTAGCCTTGATACTAACAGGCGCACTCAACTTAATTTCAAGAGCCAACCCTAAACCAGAGACGTGGAGACTGACCCGCCGATATAAACAACAGAACGAGTCGCCATCGTATTAGGGTTCAATCTTCGATTTCCTCTAGGGTATGAAATTCACGTGAAGGTTTCTTCTGGTAAATGATCTTCTGTGTATATATATTGATGTTCGATGGTGATGTCTTAAGAATGTGGGTGAAGATACAAAGTGAGTGGTAATGCACTTTGCAAGAAAGATACGCTCGCAGTCGCCAAGACTTGATAAGCATTATCCTTAATTTGGGCCTTAAAGTAAAAGGATGGGCCTTACAAGCAAGAAAGGTGCACCTTCCCAGTTTTCGATTTTGAACGCATAGTAGCCCACTAGTCCATAGAAGGACATTTATAGAGGGGTGTATGAACAGAAAAAGTAAAATAAAAATAAAAACAAAAATAAAAATGACAGAACACATATCTTAATTAGTGCAAGGTTACATGATGAACATATCCGAAAAAGAGTACGTAGTGCCGGGGAACCTTAAGAAGGCCTGAGTTTATGGCCTTAAATTGAGGTTACATTACATATTATTATATTATTAAATTCACATATACATATCGCCACATCATAATAATATTAAAAGTCTTAGAGGGTGTGATGAATAGGTCTTTGTCAACTTTTTCGGTTAAGTTTGCTCTCGATGATAGCTAGTAGTGAACTATCCTGATTAACAAATATTTGAGTAATGAAAAAATAAAAGCAATAAGAAAGAATAACACGAGAATATTTTTCTTTAACGCAGGAATCCTGCAACCAAGGAAAAAAACTGTGTGCCCCTCACTCTTGAGGGACAAACTTTTTCACTATGTGAAAAACACTTCTTACGAGGCTCTTGTACTCTGAGGATACATAACCCTTATGATATCCTAACTAGTCTAACAAAGCTACACTATTTCTTGTCTCTAAGTGTTTACAAATAAAATATTCTCAGAAGCTTCATTTCAAAACTCAACTATTTGTAACCTGATTCTTCATGAACGGCTTCTAGGGTTGTGCGTCACCATACCGATCTCAATGGTGTACAAGATATGCATATGAATTTAAATGATAAATTGGTTTGTGCAACACTTTGGCTTACATGCAATAAAAGAGAAAGCTTAGAGAAAACAGAAGACTCTGACTCGTTTAGAAAGATGCACAAAACTCTCTAACACAACCAGGGAACCAAGACCACTATGTTATCCTTATATAGCCAACGAGGTATGCTAAGAGAGCAACCACATAAGCAACGAGTCAGAGCTGGTTTTGGACGTTTGTCACTTGGCCAGAAGCTAAGCTTAACATGTGAATACTAAGGCTAAACATATAAGACAAACTGGATTTTTCTTAGACATGTCTAAATTTCAAAATATGGCAAAAATATTTTTTTCCACTTACTCTAAAAGGAAGATGACAAGATGTAAGGACAAAATATTTTTCTAGAAAGCAAAGATACCAACTGATATGTTGGTTCGTGTATCATAAAAAACCAAGTGATTTCCTTTCTCAAGACCCAAAGAACAAGGTTACAAATGAAGTTTCCTAACAGAAAAACTTCTTGGACTCCATGACAGACCAAGCTGACCTAGCTAACTAAGCTCTTTATAATATGGAAATTTAAAAACGAGCTTCAAGTCATACCACAAATATGTAAGACAAGGATCGACAAACTGACTCAAGATATGTGGCAAGGATGTCATCCTCCGTGAAAAAACATAATATGCACATGCATGTTTTTACCTGATTACCATTGAGATCAATAGGTCTGTTTCTTCAATCTTCTTGGTTGATCTTCATTAATTATGTATATTATTAACACTAAGAATTGCTAACTAAACAATATGCCTTCAAATACAACACCATTCTTACCATTTTCTTCTTCGATTTATATATCTGTTTTCTGCAACAATACGTTAGTCAAAATTTAACCGTTTAAGGCCATAATTTTTTGGCCTTTATTGAGCCCATTTCATTTTCCATCCGAAAAATACACATATATATAGATGTTTCACACGTTATTTTGATTCCAGCTTCCACAACGGCATACACATCATCAGAAAATATTAGGAATGAGAAGATGAGCCAAAGTTGTATTAGCTTAGCTAAATAGATTAGCTCGGTTTACTAGTAGTGTATCGATCACCAACTTCCCTGGTGATGGCAGGAATACAGCTCGAGCTCCTCGCAAGACCTCCACTATTTTTCTTTTCGACACCGCTCTTATAATTCATAGACATCGACCTGCTAGTACCACTCTTCCTCAAAATCTCCTTGATGGCCTGAGCCTGGTAGAGAACGGGGTTCTTCCTCTCGAGCCTATTGAACTTGACACAAGCACTCATATGCTCATTCACAGCCTCTTCCTTCGTCCCTCCATTCTTCTCCATCTCTCCATTCACAGCCTCCGCACATATCCCGCAGATCATCTTCCCCGAGAACTGGCTTTGCACGCGGTTTACGTAATTGGCCGTGCACTCCTCGGACATGCCACAGCACTCACACTTGACCTCTTCGACTTCGGATATGGGAGCCAGTTGATCGGCGTCGTCGTCGTGATGAATGTCAATGGCTGCTAGCTCTTTGGTCAGCATTTCGATGGAAATGTCGGATATAGTTCTTTGGATAGTACTAGTTCCTATTGACATTTTTGGAGTTGGAGGCTTGCTCTTGGTGTAGGAACCAATGTAGTTTTCTCTGTTTGGTGCCATTTGAGAATTGAGTTTGAAACACTTGTGACTTAGGGACTAAATTTATATTGCTATGGAATGAGTAGCTCAACCTGTACGTGTTCTGTAGATTGTGGACGATGATCGAACATGTAAGCTCCAACAATAAAAGTGTGTGTGAGTGACTCACTATCACAGAGAAAGAAAGATGAACCTATTTCCTGAATAAGCAAGATATTTCATGGAGCTTTGAAAGCGAACAGCTTTGCTCCCCTTTCTGGTTTCACTTTCCCTCTCATCCATGTCAGTGCCGCACACCATAACCATAAGGTGGTTTTGTTTTGCTTGAAATTCTCTCGTATATACTTGCATCGACACTCTTCAACGAACTTCGACCTACGTACTAATAAACTAGTTGAATATGCTCAAAAAAGAAAAGACAAATATGCAATGAACTGGTTGCAGATAACTATGCAGACAGACATTCTAATGTATAAAATTATATTGTCATTTGTCAATATATAAAAGGTTCGATGATTTTAGTTTCCTAGAATCAAAGCTAATATCAAGTTAAGTTTTTTAAAAAAAAAAATCGAAACAAAGATCGTCTCAAATGCCGTGTGAATAGCTTATTTTGCTAATGGCGCTTGCATGATGTTGAAACTTGAAACCTAGAATTACAACTTAATAATGGAATCTCTAGCTAGCTGATTCCTTCTTCCGCGCTGATGGCATGGTTTTGTTTGGGGAATATTGGCATGGGAGAACAACTAAACAAGATGCGTACGACGTTGAAAAATTAACTGTAATGTTGATGTCTAGCCAGTAGCCACTTACCGAAGTTGAATTGGTCCCTAAAATGAATGAAAGTGATCTAAAAGGCTTCCACTTTTTCACGAGAAACATAATCATATGCACGTGAAAAAAAGAGATGAGAACAGAGATTAGCAGAATGGTTATAAACACTATTATGGATGAAGTCACATGTATCTCGGAGAAAAGAACCATGCATGCAGTTATACGTCATATAGATATCGAAGTCCTTTAACTAAAACTCAAATCTGTGGGAAGAGTACGTAATAAGAAAACAACGGCTGTTGTTAACAAAACAGGGAAACCCTGATTTAGGTTCTTCAAGACAGTAACATGTCTTTCATGGAAACCACACCCTCTAAAAGCAATTAATAGATGGGACTATATATATATATATATATATTCCCTTTTTATGTTTGAGACTTGAGACTGTTGACAGTGATTTCTATAACTCAAAATCTATATAGCATTGTGATCGAAAATTTTATCGGAGTGTTATAAGGCCATGATGATTATAGAATATATAATGATTCAACGCTTTAAAACTGAAAAATTTTGATACTATAGAGTACCGTAGAACATTCCATTGAAATTGGTTTACAATTGTTTTTAGAGGTATAAACTTATGTTTGATATTGGAATGCCCAATTATATTTTTTCATGTTTCAAATGTCCTGAAAAACTAGCAAAGAATATTGATGTTGAGACCGAATTTTTTTTTTTGGGCTCTAACAATTCTAACCCTATTACTTTGGATGATTTGTGCATTCCTAAACATTGTGGTGGTCTTGGAATCAAGCAAGTTAAAGTTTTTAATAACTTTGCTCTTGCAAAATTAGGCTGAAAAATCTTAACTGAATCCTCCAATTGGTGGACAAGCATTATGAGGAAGAAATATCTGTCAAATAATTTCTTTTTCAGTGCTAACTATAATCAAGGTAAGGCTTATGCTTGAAAATGTATTTTGGAAAGTAGACAGCTAATTATTCATGGTATGAGATGGATTGTTGGCAATGAAAAACACATAAATTTTTGGACTCATAACTGGGCCTTCCCTGTGCCTATTTATCATCTTATTGACAACAGTTTGAGAATGTAGATCAATTTAGATGAGTGTGTTGCTGATTATATTGATAATGGTGCTTGGAACAAAACCAAACTTATGTAATTGCTTGATCAAAATATAGTTAATACTATTTTTAGAGTTCTCATTCCTTTGACTCCACAACAAGATGCCTTTGTTTATTGGGGTCCTTTAAATTCTGGTAAGTTTTCTATCTAATCTGCTTCTAAGTTACAATATTTCGATTGCATAAAACATGAGCATGCTGATACACTGAACAAAATGTGGAAGCTAGATTTACCTCATAAACTAAAGATTTTCAGTTGGCTCCTACATAGAGGCAGATTGAAAACTCGAGATAGAATATTGAAAATGAACCTAATTCCTAACAATACTTGTGCTCTCTACTTGAATCAGGAAGAAAATATAAACCTTTTGTTTTGATACTGCCCTATGGTAAGAGAAATTTGAAGATTATCCAATATGCAAAGCCTCTCAAGCTCTACTTATCTGATTACAAGCATGTATAATTTGTCTGATTTCAAAAAGTATAATCCCATGGAATGGACTTTGATCTTAAATGTTTGCTGACATATTTGGCATGCAAGAAATAACTTGATTGTTAGGAATGAAGTTTCAAGCCCAAGGCAGTGACTAGCATAGTTGTTGCCTACTGGAACAACTACATTTCGAGCTCTACTTCTCCTACTGCAACTAGAAAAGGGGATGCTATTATCAGATAGACTCCCTCAAACCTTGGTTTCAACAAAATCAATTTTGAAGGTTCTGTTAGAAACACCCATCATTCTTCTACTGTTAGTGGCTATGGATCAGAGATTCTAGTGGTACTTCAATTGTGTCAGACACTTGTGACTTTGGCATCTCAACAATACCTATGACCGAATCTCACGCCCTCAAACAAAGTTTTTTTCATGCCAAACAAGCAAGTATTGACAATATTTTGGTGGAGGGGGACTCTCTCCTCATCACCAATTGTGTCCTTAACATATAGAAGCCTCTTTGGAGAATCTCATCAATCATCAAGGATATTCATGTGTTGGCTAGTAGCTTCACTAACATCAGATTCATACACATCTTTAGGGAGGCTAATGTTGTAGCTGATAACCTTGCAAAGATAGGACATGACACTGGCAACATCGACACCTGGAACAACTCGTTGCTTTCAAATGTTGCTCATCTCCAACTGTTTGATTACTGGGGAATTGGTTGTGTTAGGGGTTCTTCCTCTTAATTCTTTCTGTTTCTTAGCAAAAGAAAAACCTATGTGTTGATAAGTGATGGACGAGTCTTAGGGGCATGTATTCAACCACGAATTTCGTATAATTGTTTTGTATTTCAAAAATCCTTTAAAATCTTGATGTATTCAATCTAGATTTTAAACAGTCCTTAAAATTTTTGATGTATTCATTCAGGATTTTAAACAATCCATAAAAATCCTGTGTTATTCAACAATCCACGAATTTTTAAGGATTTCATTATATAGCCGATTTTGAAGGATTGTTTACACACAAAATGACATTTTGAAATCAGGCCTCCCACCCAAGAGATTTCGGTGAATTTTGATATATTTCAAATTAGAACATCTCTCTCTCTCTCTCTCTCTCTCTCTCTCTCTCTCTCTCTCTCTCTCTCTCTCTCTCTCTCTCTCTCTCTCTCTCTCTCCCTCAATTTTTTTCTGCATACGTCCTTAAAACCTTTACATTTGTGTCATAATAAAGATAACGTTCTAAACCTTTGCTTTCATTACCATTTTCTCATGGTTTAATTTCATTGATGACTTTAATTATTGTACTTTCAATAATTAACTCCTATAGGGTATAAACGTTAGTCTAGTTACTATGACTTTATAAATATGATTAAAATTGTCCTCAAAATCTTATTTTATAGAAATGAGATGTCACCGTCATCTAACGGTCTCTTCTAATTTAAAATATTGAATAATCCATTATAGTATATATAAATTTTCTCATATAGAAGTTTTTATGATCCTTGTTTTCAAACAATAAAGAACTTCATTTTCTACAGAAATGACAACATTATTTGATAATGGAACAAAGAATGTTAAAGAGAATCAAGATAATGAGAACGTAAATTAGAAATATGATGACAGTGCCAATTCAAGAGTGTGATCATTATGTTGAAAGATCAAGAATAGTGCATTTCATCTTTGTATATGTGATAATATATTTTGACATTTGAGTTTTTGGTTAGACTTTAATTATTTGAGCAATCCTTATAAATTCAACCAAATCCTTATAAAATAATACAAAAGAATCCTTTCAAATCTATGTGAAATTAAAACAATCTGTAAATTAAAACGATCCACAACAATCCACGGATTATAAATAATCCTTTAAAATCCTTCAAAACCCACCCCCTTTAAGTTCAATTGCAATAAAAAATCATGAAACCTGAGGAAAGTTACCGGGCCAAACATGTGGGCTGTAAATTGACAGGTACTCAGGTAGGGGTAGCCCAATAAGGTGATAACCGCTCAGGTGAAGTGATCCATAGAGCATGGCTCTCCATAAAGGCCGAGGCATGGCTCTCCATACTGCCATACATATTGGTAGGCTAATTGGCCACTCAGAGAAGTTGGCACTAAAGTCTTCGCTTTCCCTTTTCAAGAATGACTTGTAAAGTTTCCGAACTCGCCGAAATTTGGACTAAGCAGACCGTTGAGAATAAGGAACCAATACCACTCTAAATAATTGTGATTTTCTAAACCGACCAATCATTCTAAGATGCTTTGTATAATTGTATTGCGTATCGAGTACTACCATTTTCATTCAAGATTTAGCTTTTCTTTCTTCTCTCTCTCGTTAACATATAAGTGAGAGAACATTGTCGCTATTGAAAATTACATGCTCCAGAATATTCGAACCATGAACCACATATTGTTAGACTTTATAGCTAGTCAAGTTTTTTTGTTTTTTTTGATATGTAGCTAGTCAAGTTTCAAATGGAAAGACTAAGCAACCTTGAAAATAAACCTAATGAGAGGAGGTCTCACAAGCCAATACAGACTGTAGTAAATATTGCTTAATCCACCTTTTAAAAAATAAATATTGCTTAAGGTATAAAATCGGCAAGAATTTAGGTATGCTTTTAGTGGGCATCCGTTATAATCCTCTACAAATCGTCATTCTTGCTACTATTTTAGGTAGTGAAGTGTTTAACTACATAATTAAGCAGAAAAGATGGATAATAGATTCTATTTATTTTTAGATCGATAATAGCTCCATCACCCATTTTGATTTTGATTACGGACGGCACGTGCCCACTACCCATTTAATTCTACGTCCAAGTCTCGAACGAAACGGCTCGGCTCGGTTCGGCTTAATGTACTACTCAAAATTTGGATAGTTAGGATTCCTTTTTATATTTTCTCATATTAACATATTAAAATATTAAAATTTTAAATAACACAGTATAGAAAAAATAATTTTTATTTGCTTATTTCTAACCGTAATTTTTTTGTTAAAAAAATAAATAATTTTTCTTATTTTATCAAACATTCATTCTATCAAAATAACTAACAATAAATTTAATTTAATTCCAAAAACTTAACCTCAAACGGGTCTATGATTACAGTGATCCTAATTGTATGATCTTGATTGGTGAGTAACTTTATCTTGACAAAAAACTAGTCATAATTTTAGGAACAAATTCGTTGAAAAGAAAATTTATTTGTACGATTATAATAGTACATGATGCATTAGTGAACAACTTTTCAAAGTTATCTTTACTATAACTAGAGGAAAACACACACTTTGTGTGTGTATAACTATAAAAGAAAACAAAAAATGAGCATAAATAATTATTGACATATAAAAAAGGGGAAAATGATAGTTTTTGTATTTGGTAACTGCACATTGATGTGGCAAAGAGAGTGAAAAAAAAAACAGGGTTTCTTTTAAAAAAAAATTATATCTAATTTGATTATTATAATATTAACCTTAATTTATTAAATACAATCAAAGAAAAAGGGTTAAATTTAGAAGAAATATACAATTTGGGGAAACAAACTCTCTTCCTATAATAATAGTATAGATAAAAGGAAGCGCTCCTCGTGGAGTCATCGGCTTCACCAATTTTCAACTGACATATATGCCTATCACAAAAAAAAATATCAGTTGTATAATAGAAAAAAAGTCAGAGGACAATAAAGTAAATCACACAGAACAATATAAATAGAGAAGTGATTGTGCGGTTCTCTTTGCACGCGCGTATACACGGGCATAAACTCTAGTCTCTATTAATAAAGACAAACCCTCTCTTTGGTATTATCAGCCTCACTAAAATATGAACTTCCAAAAATGCCCATAAGAAAAAAGTTGTTGGTCCTAATTTTCATTAAAAAAAAGAATAAAAAAATCATAAACTGAAAAATAACTGCTGTAAAGAACAAAAAAAAATTCAAAAACTTAAAAATAATTGCTATAAACATATTTTTATCCTCCCAGACCCTATTTTCGTTGTTCCTATTAGGACCCAAAATAACATTTTATTTGGGCCGAATCCTGCGATCTGCTTAATAAGCCGAGTTTGAGAAGGAAATCAGTTTATCTCATTATATCCCTTGTTGAGCAGAAAGACGTAATCTAGCGAATCCGATATTCAAAAATTTTCAAGGATTTAGATTTCTTACTTTTTTCAGCAAGAGATACATTTGAGAGATCACTATAAATAGATGGTTCATGACCAGATCAATGGGCACTTCTACACAGATACACAATTTTCTCTCAGCAAATTCAACTCTCTTCGCGAGAGAAACCGGCAATGATGAATCTAGAATTCTCACCAGGCTGGATGTGAAGGATTCGACAATTCTATCTTGTCAATTGGCATCAGCGAACCACTAGTTTTCACCAAATATGGTGTGACAAATTCAACAGTTTACTCTTGCCAGACGACGATGATCAAATGAGGTTTCACCAAACAGGGCGTGAAGGTTCCGGCGTGAGACGAAGTCAGAACCAGTGTTCTCAATACTCGCCAAGAAGATTGCTCTGCTTTGTACCAGATAAGGTGTATGAAGCATCGATTTTCGTGGCTCAGCAGCGAGACACAAACTCAAGTCATAACCCGTTAGGCGAAAGTCTTAGGTCACCTAGGAAAAAAGAACTTAATAAGCGAGGTTGGTGCACTTCTCACTTCAATCGCTTGTGTAGAAGCAAGTCCAGCAACGCAACGCAACGCAAATCGACATTCTGTCCTAGGCAGTGGCACGCCATGCATGCATAAAATAGACAGTTCATGATTACCTAATACTCTCTCTGCTAGGAAAAATCGAGTCTAACAGTTCCGCACACAACTAGTGTGGGTATTTTCTAGTTACAAAATACATGAGCGTGAGACAGATGAGAAACTAACTTACTATCTACTCTATTACAATATCTTGAAATATAAAGAAGTTATTTTGTTGTTGAAGAAAACGACATTCTGGAGGAGTCGAAAAGTAATTTTATTAAATAATGAATGCCAGGATCATAAACAAAACTATGTGCTACACTAATACAAGTACTAGTACTAGACTTTAAATCCATGGAACCTTACGAATGTAAACATAATTTCATCACAATAGGATCACGAAAAACAAAAAATAACTAGAGATAACAATACTCTTGAGTACTAAATTGTGGTGGGTATTGAAAGGACCCAAACCTAGATTAACTAGTAATCTAGGATCACGCCATAACGACAAGATTTAAACTACGGATTTCTGTAAAAAATTTGACATAGATTCCTCTATGAAGTGGACTACCAGAAACCTGCAAGAAAATCACACTTCAGATTTCCCATAAAAAATACCGTGGACCACCGATGTCCATCCGGATTTCTTAATAAAGTCAGAAAAAATGTAAATTAATTAAAATGCTAGAACAATAATACATGAACTAAAAACTTATAATCCAACAATACTATCAATTCACAACCATCACTGAAAAAAAATTACAACACTAGTGTTCAGAGCGACTTCTAGGAGTAGAATAAAACATATGAAAATACACTTCTAGTGGGCCAAAACCTATAGAAAGGTATGATAATTCGGTAGACTCAAAGCCTCTAAGGATCAAAATCCAGCTCAGGAGAAGCACTGCAACTTGGGCACGGAAAATCGAAAGGCAAATAAAAAACAGAAAAACGTTAGCGTGAGTGGACAAAAACTCACAATTAGTGTAAAACAGTAAAATATTCTATCTGTACATTTCCACTGATTTCGGTGAAATCATGCGAGTTCAAAATAATAAACTGAATAAAATATGGAGGTGGACGCTCAAACCTAAAGCGACTCCATGACTATAAATACAAGGTGATGTGATTTTCTATGGTGTTTTTCCTAATCCGAGATAATCTGGGTCGACAGGGTGTTTGTCCTAACCTGGTCTGACCTAACTAATCAATGATCATCTGTGAAAATAAAACTATCGATGCAAAAAATAAAATCATCACAAACATACCTCCAAACTCGACTGTAATAAAATATAGGAGACTGTAAATCTGCATAAACATGAACTCGCAGCAACTGTGAAAATAAATAAACATCTACTCACAGTATTATATCAGGATATCCATACACCTGAAACCAACTAATCGGCACAATAATCATCTGACACAACCCGCTAACTTGTAATCTTAAAACCACGATTATAATTAGTATTTAATCGTCGATATTCATAATGAATATTTAAACTCGTAATCCAACGAACAATAATTTCGAGAATCTCACATTCTCGAATAACATAATTTCCGACTAATTACGAACTTAATCAAAATTCAAATTCAATTCCTTGCATTCCTTCACTGTAAATCAGCTTTAGAGTCGCAACAAAAAATCTAAAACATCGAGCGACTCGAATTTAAATCGATAATCGGATCGTCCGTTAATATTATCGTAAAATCAATTAATTTTTATCCGATTAAGCCCATGTCTAAATTAATTAAGTCTAAATTAATTTAAAAACCTCTTCAATGCAATCGGTACGTGATTCCGAGCAAAATGACATTAAATTTACATCAAAATACACTTCACCGGAGGTGGCAGTACAACGACGCAAGCCAAATTTTCCGGCAGCCCAAGGCTCAACCAAAAGCTCTCGATGAGCCAAAAAACAGTCCAACTACACCTACGCCCAATTCAGCTTGCAACCGGTCCAAAACCGGCCCGAAATGAACCTCAGCGGAAAACTTCAAATTCTAATTATGGCACCGTAGAGCCACACAGAAGCTCAAGGTTGGTCGAAAAACCTTCACCAGAACAGAGGCTACAACACTCTTAACTTGCAGTCCCCAATCGACACCGTCAATCACCACCCCCAACGGCGGCGATTCTGCTGCGATTTTCAAATAGAAATCGTGTTGATTCGATCACAATATCACCTGCAAATTACAAATTGAACAACCCATATCATTCCACACATCACAAGGATTCAAAATGTACCTAAATCATGGGTATCGCCGACGACGGCGACTGATTTCGCCCGAAAACCCTAGTTTTTCACTGCTTCGATTCTCCCTCCACCGCCGTCAATCATCAAAAATAGAGTCTCCAAGTGATAAAGGATGATAAGATGCTGCAAAACTGACAAAATTCATGGCCAGAGATGGCCGAAATCCGTCACACCGCCATTGTTACCTTTGACAACGATTTTGTCCTTTGGAGGTCGGTCAACGCTGGTGAATAGGTCCATAACCCGAAATGGAAAGTCCTATTTATAAGTGCGAGATGCGACTAATCGATTCCGTAAAATTGAAAAGAACTTTCGTTGACCACAATTTCCTCATCGTAACTCCGATTTTAACACTTGACATGTCCATGAACTCATCACGATAATTTCTAGGACTTTCCACAAGATAATTTCCCGTGATAGAAAGTCCCATTATACTCGTCCATTTGCAACTATTACATTTCCGATAAACTTACTTTGATCATAACTTTCTTGTAGTAACTTTGCTTCCACCTTTCTTTGCGTCTACGGACTCGTATCGACAATTTCTCAATATTTATCGACAGTAATAAAACTAATTACCTTTCTCGATTGACCTTTAATAAATCATAAAAAGTAAATTCTCGAGACAAGATGTTAGTCTCGCAAACCACAAGAATGCATATGCTTCATAAACATGAAATCCAATAATACTACCAAATCAACACACAAAAAAGCCCAGAAGAAAAACCCACCTAGGTCCCAAACCCAAACAAGCCACTGGAACCCTAATAGTCCCAGTCTAACAAAACAAGGCCCATAAATCGTATTAGAAATGAATACCCAATCTGGCCCAGTAAAATCACCACTATTCCCAAGGTCGAACTGCCTCTTCAAAACCTCATAAGACAACCATTTTCGACGGTCCTTTGTTAAAACATCTGACCTTGCCTAAGCCACATAGAAGCGACTATCATCAGCAGATCCCTTTGAACTTTAGTAGCACCGATGCTTGACGATTGCTACAGATAGACCCACCCATGCCTCATAAGGAAAAGAACGCCGTCTGAACTCATGAAGCCTGCATAATGCCTTCCATCGCCTCGTGTCGTCGACCACCTCTGCACCCTAAAGAGCCCTTTCTTCCCCTAAAAATCACTTTAGTCTCGTTCGAGCCAGCCGTGCGCACAGGGCCGATCCAAGCCCAACCTTAAAACTAGAGATGCCTCGAGGAGAACCAAACTTGAAGTTTACCAACCCCCATTGAGAAGAGGAGAGCGTGATGTGAAACGAGGATGCCTTGGAGACAGCGCGATCGATGCAGAAGCAAGATCGCCACCGCTGAAACTCGTAAAAACCCTAGAAGAGCCATTTTCTATAGACTAGTTTTAAATTGAAAACAAGCCTTGACGATATATTATTGTTGAAATCTGATATGAAAAATATATTTTAAGTAAAATCTGTTGAAGGAGAAAAGTAGAGATGATACGCAATAGACTTAAATTGTGTTTTATTCATTGATAGACAACCTTTAAATAAGCAATACAATGTAACACAATAAATCTCCCGGTAAATCAGGGATTGAGAAGATCTCTATATCTACTCTAATTAGGACAAGACACACACCGGAATACCAAGAATATAATTCCCTTAAACACTCCCCCTTGTGTCGCGACCCTAATGTATGATGCACAACATGTTGCCTCACTAAAAACCTTGCCAAGCAAACAAAAACATCTTGGGTAAAACAAAGTCTTGGTCGAAGAGAAAAAGAGTACAACGCATCAATTACAAAGCGACCAAATGTGATGTAGACTCCTCCTGATGTCTACGAAATGAACTTCCCCTGATCAATAACCCAGTCTTGGAGTTCAGACATTCTTCTCATACCAATGTGTCTCACATGCTTAGCAAATCTAGATTTGGGCAACGACTTGGTAAAAAAGTCTGCATCATTATCGGCTGAAATAATTGTTGTTGCTGATTGAAGAAGAACTTCGGCGATATGTGCTTGGTATAAGCACCATTTATGTATCATAACTTCATTTGTTCAATGCAAGCCACATTGTCCTAAAAAAAGGCAAGACGCATTGTCCTACAAAATGCAAGGTAGTGCTGTAGTAGTGGAGGGTAATCCACTAGTTCCTTCAATGTGGTGTATGATTAACCTAAGCCAAACATACTCATTAACCGTTTCATGCAAAACAATGATCTCTGAATGATTCGAGGAAGTAGCGACCAGGGTCTGCTTTGTTGATCTCCATGATATTATTGTATTCCCCATGGTAAACACATAACCGGTCTGGGAACGTCCTTTGTGTGAGTTAGAAAGATACCCAGCATCAGCAAAACCATCAAAGACATTACAAGGTGTCTCTGAATAGTGGATAACACTAAATGCAGGAACAATACTCGTAGCCTGACCAATGTTCGACGGGTTAAATTGTTCCTTCAATGAGTCGAAGGTATAGCTCTGGTCTATCCAGGGTGTAACATTCGATGGGTCGACGGGATCATTCGACGGGTCGAAGGCCCTAGAATCAGCATGCGGCGTTTCAACCATACATTTTTGAGGAATTTCATGCTTCTCTCTCTATTCTTTGCAGGGAAAGAACAGGCCCAAGTCTATAGAATTCTTTAAGTACCTAAAGATGTGTTTTATACCATTCCAATGATGTTGTGTAGGTGCAAAACTAAACCGAGCTAACAAGTTCACAAAGAATGCAATGTCTGGTCTTGTGCATTGAGCTAAATACAAAAAATCTCCAATGACACTAAGGTATGACACATCAGCTCCCAATAGTTCCTCATCATCATCTTTCAAACAGTACGAATCTTTATTGGATCCGAGACTATGTACGACCATTCGTTTGTTAAGAGGGTGTGCTTTATCCATGTTAAATCGTCTGAGCATATTTTGGACATATGCAGGCTACTGAATAAGTATTCCACTAACTCGATGTTCTAATTTCAAACAAAGACAAAATCGAGTCTTACCAAGGTCTTTCATCTCAAACTCGGATTTCAAGTAGTTAACCGTCTCATTGATTTCATCAAGAGACCCAATGATATTCATATCATTAACATAGACAGCTACAAAATAGAAAATGTTGAACTTGTTCTCTTAGTGAACATACATGGCCATAAATCATCATTCTTGTATCCCTTTCTACTCAAGTAGTCACTTAGACGTGTGCACCACATTCTACCATATTGTTTCAATCCATACAGTGAACGTTTTAATCTAATCACATAAGCACTCCGTGGTGTAGAGTTACTTGAATTGGGTATAACTACGCATTCTGACACTTCATGTATATCTCGTAATTAAGGTTCCCATAGAGATATGTTGTCACCACAACCATCAACTGCATGTTCAATTTTTTAGACACTACCAAACTGACAAGATAGCGGGAAAAAATGATGTCTATGACCGAAGAGTATGTCTCCTCACAATCAATGCCAGAACATTGAGAGAATCCTTGCGCCACAAGTCTTGCTTTATACCATATGACTTCATTCTTCCCATTACACTTTCGAACAAAGACTCATTTATGTCTAACCGGCTTCACATATGGTGCGCATAGCACTACATGACTAAATAATTGCATTTTCTTTAGAGAGTCTAGTTTAGCATACATTGTTTCTTTCCATTTTGGAAAATTCTCTCTCTGCTGACATTCAAAAACTGAGTGAGGTTCCACTTCATCATCCTCAATGATATCCTGAGCGACGGAATAAGCAAAAGCATCTTCAACTACCTTGGATGTTCTATCCATTATAATGTGCGCATCATTGTATTTTAGTAAGATTTCATCGTTTTATGATATCACATATGAGTCTGAAGCGTCCTCCAAAGATGCTATTTGATTTTAGGACGAAACTTTAGTAAGAAATAATCTCATGTATGGGATTCACAATGTTGATGATGAAATGATCATTTTGTGCCTGGATGGCTTGGCTTTTCACCAACAGCTCATCTGTGGATTTTCTTGGTCTCTCCTTCATCCTGGTGGGAGTCGAGGCTGATGGTTCACATGGGCAAGAAGCACGTTACTTTTCCCTGAAGTTGCTTTAAACCGCCCATTGGGGACTTCTAACCTTGCAGGAACATTTGGAACAGGAATGTGTAATCTCGTCACTTTAACAATATCAGTGAAGGAGTCAGGCATCGAGTCTGCTACTTTCTGAAGATCAAATATACGTCACACTTTAATCTCGCTTTTAGATATGCGTGGATCTTCTTGAAACATAGTGGGAGGAGCTTTCCACGTCAACTACTAACGTTTAACCGAAATGGCAGCATTCATGTCTCCTCTAACATCGAGAAGTATGTTCCACCAAAGTGACAATCTGCAAATCTTGCAGTAAAGAGATCTCATGTCGAAGGTTCTAACTAACAGACAATTGTTGGAGATTCATAACCAACATATATGTCTAATCGACGTTGAGGACCCATTTTAGTGCGTTGTGGCACAATTGGCACATACACTACACAATCAAATATGTGTAAAAACAAATGTCAGGTTCATATCCAGTTATCAACTGGTGCGCACTAAATGGTTGGCGTGTTATAGGTCTCAAGCGAAAAAGCATTGCTGTATGTGCATATCCCCACGCAGATACCAAAAAATTGTTTTGTATAACCATTGCTCTGGTCACAAGCTGTAACCGCTTGATTTGTGTCTCTGCTAAACCGTTCTAAGAATGAACATGTGGGAAGAAATGTTCAACGTATATCCCAATCGATATATAATAATCATCAAAAGACTTTGATGTGAATTCTCCAGCATTATCCAATCAAATTGACTTGATTGAATTTTCCGAGTGGTGATCTCGAAGTTTAATAATTTGTGCAAGGAGTTTTGCAAATGCAGCATTCCTTGTGGATAACAAAGCAATATGTGATCATCGTGTTGATGCTTCTATCAAAACCATAAAATGTTTAAATGGTCCGCATTCTGGTTTGATAGGTCCACAAATATCACCATGGATTCTCTATAAGAATGGAATATTTTCAGTGTTATCAACCGTAAAAGAGGGTCAAACCTGCAACTTTGCCAATGAGCAAGCTTTGCAAAAAGAGCGATGAGCATCAGAGATTGTCATAATGGAAGCTCTTGTGGAATAACGCTAGTTGTTGAAACCGGATAGAGATCGATGGTCTCATCCATTCCATCAAAACCGATGGTTTTGGGGATTTCCACATGCTTCTTGCTTTTGAAAAATGGATGACCATGAGAGTTTTTCAATATTTTGATCATCATGTCATCACCTGGGTATCCCAGTTGAAAGTGTTAAAGCTTGTATGAGTTCGTGTCACACACAGTAGCCAGTGTGACAAGATTGGATTCAATGATCTGAACTAGTAAGATATAATCCACTACGAATTGCCCATATCTTCTCCAAGGTGTTCTTTCTACCACACTCATCTGAAGTTATGCATAAGAATTCTTTTTCATTCTCATTATGAGTTTTCAAGTGTAAACTATTGGCTCTAATGTCCTTAAAACTTAGCAAGGTTTGATTGACCTTTTGCGCGTACAATGCATCAGTGATATAAATTTTAGTACTATGTGGTAGCAAGAATTGTGCTGAACCACGGCCGTGTATAACAGGCGCGGAACAATTCATGGTTGTTACTGATGATGTATATGGTACAAGATCAATAAACAATTGCCTATTCTGCAGTATAGTATGAGTAGTACCACTATCTGCTAGACACTCGACCTCGCCGTCAAATATCAACAAAAGAATTTGAATTAATTAATCTTCAAGACTTGTTGATCACTTTAAGTAATGACTTAAAGATTTATCAAAGGGTTCTGACCCTTAAAGAGTATTGATATGACATAAGCAACTAATGTAAATACATCAAAAACACCATTCTCGGGTAGCATCTTCGACAAATAGAGAAAAGCCACTCGACGGGTCGAAAAACCCCAAAATAAAACTTGATTTTCTGATAACTATTTCCTCGACGGGTCGAGTGTGATTTCGGCGGGTCAAAATTTGGAAACAATTCTCATAGAGGCAAACATTCGACGGGTCGAAGAGATACCTCGACTGGTCGATTGAAACCAAAAACCAATATCGATTTTTCGATATCTTTCTCGATGGGTCGAATAGAAATTTCAACAGAGAGGTGGACGTGGTAGAAATTTTGACGTGTCATAACCTCTACCACGTCCACCTCTACCACCACGAGTTTGATAAGGTTTTGAACAATTTTTTTTCTTATCCTTTCATACATTTCCAGTATGATGAGCCTATAAGAATTTCTTTGTACCAGCTGGTCTAGCGTTGTTGTGGAGAAGAATCTTCTGATGTCTTTCTTTCTTTGCCAGCACACTCATAAGATCACTTAATGATGTAAGTATCCCTTACTCGTAATCAATATCATGCTGATGAGCAAAAGTGTCAATGGAGGTCGGAAAGGTAGTAAATGACTTCTTAACCATGGCTTTGTCATTCTTGACAACGCCACAAATAGCAAGCTCAGACTACAGCTATAACATATCCAGGTAAAAATCATTAATCTTGGGATAATCCAATAACTGGATTTGTTCTCATCTCTCTAGGAGTTCAGGAAGCTGTGCATCATGCACATTGTTGAACCGTTCTTATAAAGTCACCCACAAATCCGCGGGTTCATCCTTTAATGAGTACTGCTTCCTTAAAGCCAGATGAATATGTCTCTGAAGAAACATAAGAGCTTGAGCCTTGCGAGCTTTAGTGTCATCATCGGCTTGTGTGCCCGATGGTAGTGGTTGGATCCTATCTGTGAGTCTTTTAACGATGAGAGTATTCATTACATCTGAGACCCACCTATGGTATTCTACACCTTGAAGATCCAGGATGTCAAATTTTGGCATTCCTGGCTTAGTTATCTACAAAAGACAAGAGATGATTAATTTACCGATCGAAAAACTACGATCACTAATCAAGTTTAGGGAATAAGAAACATGATTCATTTGATGTATGATCACAAATATCAATGCGATAACCACATAAAACTGCGACTAACTCAAAGTCACAAATTATCAACTTTTTTTTTCATGTATACCGCGACTCCCCCCAGGACCGTCACTATTGTTTATACTTTTAACAGGAGGATTTAATCCTTCACTCACTCATACCTGCAATAATCCATATGAACTAGAGAAATATATAAAATTCATGGTTTTTAAACCTAAATCTAGACCTAGATTTAGGGTGTTACGGTAATTAAGTTTTGGGCAAATTTTACTTTAGTACCCTGAGGTTTGTGTTTTTTTTCCATGTCACTACCTAAGCTTCTAAATTTTTTAGTTTACTACTTGAGTTTTGGGTTTTTCTTCATGTTACTACCTAAGTTTTTATTTTTTTCAGTTTCCTATCCGAGGTTTCATTTTCTCATCATTTTTTATTTTTTCCTTAAAAAAAAGTATGTAATGAAATAGGGTATTTTGGTCAATTTATTTATTTTTAATGATAAATTTGATTAATTTTCTAAAATTACTCTTCATAATAAAATAAGTTGTGTTAATTTTCTAAAGCTTGATTAGTTGGCTTAATATGTCATGCTTACCCTTGATTAGTTAGCGCAGTATGGATATTAATTAAGACATATGAGTGACATGATTTATGATAATTCATAAAGTTGGCTCGTTTTGCAAACTCGGCCCTTAGCTTTAAAAAAAAATCTAAAATTTTTATTCTTAAAAAAATAAGTGATCTTAATGTTCTAAATTCTACTTGCACTTATTGTGTTAAAAAAGAACAATCTTATATTTTTTTTATAAGCTAATGGTTTGCTAAACGAGTCAAATTTATGAGTTCCCACAAATTATATTACCCATATGTCTTAATATCCATATATACGGCTCTAACCAATCAAGGGTGAGCATGACATATTTAGCCAATTGACTATTTTTTAAAAATTAATATAACTTATTTGTTAGGAAGAACAATTTTAAAAGATAATTTTTTTTGTTAATTAAAAAAAGGCCAAAATTCCCTCTTGCATTACATATTTTTTTAAGGCAAAAAACAAAAAGTGTTCACAAAATGAAACCCTAAGTAGGAAACTGAAAAAAATAAAAGCTTAGGTAGTAACATGAAAAAAAACTCAAAACTCAAGTAATAAACTGAAAAATTTAGAACCTCAGGTAGTGACATGAAAAAAGACTCAAACATCAAGGTAGTAAACTAAAATTTGCCCTTAAGTTTTTCAACCTAATTCTAAATTGAAGAAAATTAGTCGATTTACTTCGAGGGTATTATGCTCAGAATGAAAACTTCACTAGGATCAAAGTTGAAGAGGAAAAGTAAAATCCGGCGACGGTGGAGATGCTTCGGTGACGTAGAAAAATTCGGCAGTGGAGGATTTTCATCAAGGAATAAGAGGTCGGCGATGGAGGCTTGTAGAGTTTAGGGGTTATGATTTTTTCGGATTTGAGTTGGTTATCAACTCAAGAGCTGCTGATAACATGTTGAAGGGGAAAAGTAGAAAATATACGCAATAGACTGAAACTGTGTTTTATTCATTGATAGACGACCTTTAAATAAACATTACAATCTGATACAATAAATCTCCTGGTAAATCAGAAATTGAGAAAATCTATATATCTACTCTAATTAAGACAAGACACACACCGGAATACTAGAAATATAATTCCTTTAAACAAAATCGATTTATTAATTATTTGAGTGTATGATATAGTCATATATACGATAGTCATAATACACATTGACGGAAGCATCAATTTTTTTTCCCCTCTTTGAACTACATCATCTCATTCAAACCTAACATTTCAACACGAACAATTTTATATGACACTAATTCTAGGACAGTTGCATATGTCTTGGTACACGCTTGTTTTCCGCATTAAAACTCTTTTATCTCATTATGTCATTTATCTATCGTAAAAAGAAAATATAATTTTACAACATTAAAAACCGTTGCAGGAGCCAAGTTGTTGGCTAACCAAGCCGAAAGCTAACGCCATCACATATGACCTTGAATTCTCCAACGGCCTCACCAATATTTATCATGCTAGCAAGATACACCCTTAAATAGCGATATCCCTTACATACCAAACTCCTCGCGTCCTAAATTTTCCGAACAAGTCCTCACCAATCACATCCCTCCACGTCGCCATCCCGCGCCGGCCATGCACGCTGGACCCAGATTGACCGCTGCAATTACGGAGGGAGGCACGCTGAGCTGGGCTCTACACTCTTTATAAGAACCCCTTCAAACGCGCTACGAACATTTCTCTCTCCCTTTTTTTCACCAGTTTTTCCTTTATTTCCTCTTCCTTTTTCTTTTTCTTTTTCTTCTCTCCTCTTTTGCCGTTTCGGTCCGATTTTCTCGCTCTCTTTCTCCACCGTCGATTCCGCTGCGGGTCCCCCCATGTCGACGGCGGAGATGGAGCAGCTGACGTCGGGGGCGAGCAACCGCATCATCCCGCTCCTCAAGGCCTTGACGACGTCTCTTCTCTTCATCCACGCCGTCTTCCTCTCGCTCCTCCTCTTCGTCTTCCCGCGCCGCCGCCGCTGCAGCCTCTCCGACTCGCTCTCCGACTCCGCCGCCAAGAAGCGCAAGTCCGCCTGGAGGAGGGAGGAGGAGGACACCGTCCGCCGGAGAGCCTTGGCCGAGGGACTCAACGCCGCAGGTGGAGCAGTAGACGACGGCGACTGCCGCCTCTTCCGCCGCGACACCTTCTTGTTCTACGGCGTCAGGCAAAGCGCGTTGTTCTGCAGGTCGTGGTTTCCGGTCTCCGGTTATCCAAGGTAAAACTATTCTTAGTCTTAATCAATTTAGATTTTTCTAATTTGTTTGTTTCATATTTTATTCATGATTTTGGAGCTGTTTCGTTGATTCCGAGGGAGTGTGGGTTTGGGTGATTGCAGGGGTATTTTGGTCATCATACATGGGCTGAATGAGCACAGTGGAAGATATGCTGAATTTGCAAGGCAGTTAACCTCATGCAATTTTGGAGTATATGCAATGGACTGGATAGGTATGTCCGTATGTATTCACTATTGTGTTCATTTCAGCTATTTCATATAAGCTTGTTTTATGCAATTCTGGCTTAGGAACATAGAAACAGCTTAGAACTTATTGCTTGGCGACGAATTGGTATACTAGGAGATGATGACACAAAACTGTGAACACTTGGACTGAATTTTGAGGGTTACTTTTCTTGAGTAATGAGTTTATATATTATATGAAGGATTCACGTGTTATGAGAATTGAGAATTGTGGTTAATAGTATTTGTCTTGCTCACCTATGACAGGTCATGGCGGAAGCGATGGATTGCATGGCTACGTTCCTTCACTTGACCATGTTGTTGCTGATACTGTAAGTTCTGTTTATTATGAAACATGCATTTTTAAATTGGCTTTGGTAAAGCATTATATTAGTTTCTTAGCCATTAGATTATCTATGATTGTTGAACGTAATGTTATTCGACTAGATGATAACTTCTAAGTTGACGCTTATGTGATTTTTCTTTACTAGGGGGATTTCTTGGAAAAAATTAGATTAGAGAACCCTGGAGTACCATGCTTTCTCTTTGGTCACTCAACCGGAGGGGCTGTGGTTTTGAAAGTAAGACATTGAAAGATCTTTCATCTCTGGATCAGTTGACCTTTGTGTTCAGAGTTTTAAATTGATTACCTACTGTGTAGGCGGCAACCTATGCGAAAATTGAAGAAATGGTGGAGGGTATAATACTGACTTCACCAGCTCTGCGTGTGAAACCAGCACATCCAATTGTTGGGGTACGTTTTCTGCTCCTGCTGCCTCCCACATTTATTAACTATATGTTGAATGACATTGCTACTACTCCTAGGCAATATTATCTTCTCTTGGCCAACTACATTTAGCCGATGTCAATTACATTATGACCTTGTGAAATCATGTTCCCTGACATCGGTCTGGTGTCCTGATCTAGGCTGTGGCTCCATTAGTTTCTTTGGTCGCTCCGAAGTTCCAGTTTAAAGGTGCAAACAAGAGGGGAATTCCAGTATCAAGGGATCCTGCAGCACTTGTGGCCAAGTATTCCGATCCCCTGGTCTATACAGGGCCAATAAGGGTCCGAACAGGCTATGAGATTTTGCGTATCTCTGCTCATTTGACGCGAAACTTTAGGTTTGTGACTGTGCCCTTCTTTGTTCTTCATGGAACTGCTGATAGAGTCACAGATCCTCTAGCCTCCCAGGATCTGTACAAAGAGGCAGCGTCCAAGTTCAAAGACATAAAACTCTATGATGGTTTCTTGCACGACCTCCTGTTCGAGCCTGAACGCGAAGAGATCGCACAGGATATAATTGACTGGATGGACAAGAGACTTGGTGCTGGCCCTGAAGAAGTTACCAGCTTACTGTAAATATTATTTTCCCGGACCCCATTCCGCCAGGAGAGTCGGGGAGAGGTACTTAAGCCGTCATCATCGAAAAACTTGTATTTATTAGACTGTTCGTAGGATATAGCTTCTGTGGTCATCATCTGGTGATCATTTCCATCTCAGAGCTGCCGATGATGTGAAGATGATGATAGGTTTTCTTTAGAAAAGTGAATATCCTGGTGCTAGTTTGCAAATAAATTGGACTTGCTTCGTACATAACAAATTCATACTTGATTTTTTTTTGCGTGCTGAGCTCTCTGCCAGAAGATAGCTGATTACTTCTAACCAAACGTTTCCTAAACTCTGTATCTGTCATATTCTTGTTTAAACAGTCGATAAGGGCCGTTGGCTGTGTGGTACACATATTGTTGACTTGGCAGAGAGATCTTGACGGAGATTTTAAAGAACAGTATATGTCATTGGTCTGCCCCCGACAGAATGTAAATTATGCAACCAGCCCTGGATCACAAGCATAGACGAACACTCGATGTTGCACCTCACTGTGTCGTTTGTCACGTAAACCTACCATGCATGGCTGTAACATAGGACTTGAAGCCGAAGCTGCATGTTT
Organism: Geum urbanum; assembly: GCA_946800695.1. Lineage (NCBI taxonomy): Eukaryota > Viridiplantae > Streptophyta > Magnoliopsida > Rosales > Rosaceae > Geum > Geum urbanum. Next base: position 63,157,556 of record OX327002.1, read on the forward strand.
GTCAAAGTGTCGAAGATGTCAGAGCTCGACTAACGAGTAGGGTTGGATACGAATTCCGCAAATTTTGAATTCGACTCGATTCCGTTGGGACGAGACGGGACGAAAAATAAAAATTTTACTATTTTGTCCCGTCCCGACCCGTCCTATTTTTTAGGAACGGGATCGAGTCCTGATTTTGAAATCCCGATAGATCCGTCATCTCCCGCATAATATATTTTGTCTATTTTATTATTTATTTTATTAAAGGTTGACATATTAAATTATCAAACCAATAGCATTATTTAATAAAAAAATAAAATTATCTTTTAACGATCAAAATATTATACTTCTTGTAGTATGAATTAAATATATCAATTAAACATGAAATAAAATTGCGTATAGTTTTACTTATTCTAATTAACCATTGACTAAAACGATGTTATTTTGTGTAGTTGCAGACTTTTAAATGTTATCAAACTATATTTATCTTATATTGAACCTAAAATTTGGTCCGTCTCATCTCATTTGAATTTTTGTTGTTTAATACTCTATTAAATATTTATTTTAAATTAGATCAGAAATTAAACTTGTCTGATCCTATTACGTTCAAATTTAAGAACCGCTAAAAAGTCCAACCGCCAAAAAAGACTTTTAAAATACCCGTCCCATGCCCACCCCTACAGTAACAACCGCATGCTTGGATCGAGACTGAGCAGGTTAGGTTCTCTTGGGCCCAATTGAAGGTGGATCCGTCGTGATCCATAGGACCATAGCTCGTAAGGCGCAGCTGGCGGGTAATTCGTAGAAGGTTTCAAAAAGCATGCCACTGAATCTGTGGTCACAAATTACACAACTCGATGTCGTCCATTGACAAAAATCAGAATTTAATCGAGTATCCCAAGTCTTTATAACGTACATCATACGAAAAGTTCCATTATTTCCAGTGTTCCATTTATATACTTCCTTTCATTCTCAAATCTCAACGTAACACCGATGATATGGTCATATATATGGAGATGATGATATTATTGATATATAGTAAGGATTTGTTTACACGCACATTCAATTACCATGCTTAGTGCATAGGCGCATAGCTCTTCATACTTGATTTTCTTTGCGTGCTTAATTCTGCCTCTATGATAACGATAGTCTTGTCCACCTATAAGATTAGTTGAATTCGTTTTTAAGGAAATCGCTTTCTCGATATTGACAGTGGGCCTGTTTGCTAAGATCTTGATTTTTCCATGCTAGTACATATGTCATATGTGGTCCTGGGGAGTTTCTTTTGAAATTCCCGTGGCGGAAAATACCAAATTACATTTTAGGAGTCTTTCAAATCAAAACTAGCTACAGTATTGTACGTATTTCGTTAATATTAATGTTGTATTAGATGATCCTGAAACTATATATTTCTGAGTTATTCAAAACAAATTAAATCTGCAATGGTAACTTCAACAACACTACACATAGTATCAACTTTTGAAATATTCCTCTTGATCGATAACGAAGTCGATAATCCATAGCACCGGATTCTCTGGACTGACAAAGAGATCGAATTAATAGCTAGCAAGAGCATCATGTTCTATTGTTCTTATTTGGCTAGCATTGGCATGAAAATTAAGTAAAAGAGAACAAGATACGAAACAACCACATCAGCATTCCGGGCATAATTAAGGATCATTACAAATTAACAACAATTAATTCGCACGTGCTAACTACTTTTTTGCGGAGGTGATTAAAGAAAATGGAATGCCAAAGGAGACTAAACTAGCTAGCTCCTCAGTCCTCACGATCACCAAAAGCTTCTATATATATGCTGCGACCTGTGAGAGCTAGTTGATACTAGATTTACCAAAACAGCCTCTTCAATTTCCTTTTTTCTCTTTCCAAAGTGAACAAAAAAACATTATAAACCCCAAATTTGAGCAAGATTTTTTTTTTCTGACAAAAATTCTGGATTGCATTAGATCTTTAGCCAGATACATCGAAAAATACATAATCTAGTCATCACTAACTCAATAATAGACAATCTAGACTAAGCAATGATGCATTATTGTACTACCGGAATACATAGAAGATTAAAAACTTGACCCGGATCAAAATCCGCTACAACTTGAATCGGATCAAAGTCCGCTAGAAACCAACTACGATCTAAACAAAACTTAAATAGAAACTAGCAAAACTCACGAAACCCTAGTCTAAAGACACAATTATAAAAAAAAAAAAGGAGTTCATATTCGGCCTAGTAAGCCTATCTCTACCAACAACTCAACGACCATTGTGCACAAGCAAAACAGAGAGTTATCACGATGCCACCATCTCCCAACGTCACCTAACGTACGTCGCCACAACAGTGGCACAGCCAGGATCAAAATGTTACCCGGACTAATTGTAAACCAACAGTACACAATTTATTTTTTTAGGTTTTTGTTACTTCACCGCATTTATTTAGTTTTAACATAGTAAACCGAGGGAAAAAACATAATCTTAGAAACTATAACTCACAAAAATCTAAATTTTTTAACTTGAAAGAGTTAAATCAAGCTGAGAAAACACCAAAAATATAATTAGAATCAAAAATAGATGTTATAGTCAAATATTAAGTCATTGAGATTGCAAAAAGCTAATGTTATTTTATTGGAGAAGAGAAAATAATCGATGACCGTATGAGACAACGTCACAAAAGCGACAAAGTGAATAAATGAAAGGGAAAAAAAATAACGTGAAGTAATTTTTTTAAAAGTTAAAGTAGATTTTATTTTTAACTCCACAAAATTTACCCGGACTTAAGCCCAGGTAAGCCTTGGGCTGGCTCCGCCAGTGGGCCACAACCTCATCGTCCAAATCACGCTGCTACCTCGTTCAACCCACGGAGCCATAAAAAAACCACCGATCAAGATAACCGCCTTATAATTAGCTAAGAGAAAGCACCTGGACTTGAAATACATCGACATGACATTGATAATTAAAACCAATCCAAGCTGATATCACCGATTCAGCTCTCTCACTCGCCTATAGCAACCATACCTAGCAAACACAAGCAAAACCAATCCTACAAAAACTAAGTGCGAACTCCAATCCAAACTGCTCCAGCCTCGAAAGCCTCGTCCGACAACAATTCAAGAGGTGTCGGCAAGGCTTAAAGTCAGGTTAGCCAGCCTAACCTGACTGCTGCCGGACAAGGTGAATAGTGAAACTTTGAAATCCTAGCTAGGTTTACTTGGAGAGGAGGGGGGAGGAATAGAGTGGAAGAAAGTATAACCTAGTATTCGAGCAAGATTATTATTATTGAGGAATAAAATTAATAAATACAAATCTTCTCTAATTTGTGAAAAAAAATTGGTCTTCATTCTTAAGCATGCATTTTGTGAGGCAAATTTTATAACTGATAGATTAGCTATTTTAGACTTAAATTTATTAGCTAATTCTGGTATGACCTCAATTATACGCTCTATTTTTTATTTGTTCGAAAATTGTTGTGTCCGTGATTTCTTACTGTAATTTCTTTTCAATAAGAAGAAGAAGAAGTCAATCCTAATTTTCATTTTTTTTATCAATAATTCTATTATCATATTCATCTTCCAACAAAGACCCCTTCAACAACTGCCCAATATTTGGTACTAGTCAAATGTGTCTTGTATATATGCATGTGAGAAACTGACAATAAACTTTGTTGTTTAGCAAGTAGAATTCAAAAATAGCTGGACAAGTCAACTCATATCCTACTACATAAACAAAAAATTCCCTATTGGCGCTCTTAATATAATTTTTTATTTGTAATGTTTAATTTTTTATCTGTATTGTTTACGTATATTTATTAAGTTCCAGTTTTTCTATTCAAGCTCATAACCAAATTTATGAAATAATTTGAGATTCACAGCCAAAATTAATTGGTGATGATTGGAGTAGTCAAAATCTTCATAAACTCACTGATTAATAAAATCCCTTATTTTCAATATGGGATTCACAATCTTTGAAACATATCACGTCTTGGCCAATAAAAAATAGAGTTATAATAAGAGCAAATATCAAATAAGGTCACTTTAAAAGAAAGTTTTGTTTTTAGGTTATTTTTTGTCATTTTTGGTCCTGAAAAGACTCTAATATATGCCCTTATTGTAATATACATAAACTCCAAGTTTTAAATGAAAAGTTTGACGAAGATTTTGTCTGTTGAATAGAAACTTCGTCTTCGTGCTCCTGCTCCATGTGCTCCTTCATTTAGGGTTTCATTATATTTTCTATGTTGTGTTACTCAGGATCAGAGAAATCCAGTTCAACACCTGATAAGTTTAGTCAGTGGTTGACTTCATCTTCATCTTCATCTCCTTGTAGCATTGCTATCCTTGCTGCTTCTTGTGCTTGAAATTATTTGTAAGCAGTTTTAATGGATGAGCTCATGCGAAAATGACGATCATCTCTTTTCAATCTTCTAGCCCTTCTTGTGGAGTAGAGACTAGTCTTTGTCTTGCTTGACCAAATTGAGATGTATATCTTCCCAGAGTTCATGATAAGCCATTTGTGCTCCTCTATATATATTAATGTCTTCAATATTGGCTATTCTAGTGACATTTGATCCTGTTGGTCCAGGTACATAGAGGGTTTGCTCCATAGCAATATTATGTTAGGCTGGATCATGGCTCAAACTGGTGTTAAATTTTGCTAGTAGAATGTTGTTAATGTTCATAAGAATACTGCTTTCTAGAGTTTCAAACTAATGTATTATGCTCTCTCTAAGATTGCTCGAAAATGACTCTATATAATTACTCCCGCTCATGTTAAGATGTACTAAAAAATTATTTTCCAACAAGAGTCCTGGAGTAAGAGGATGAACTATTCCTTCATGCTCAAAATGTAGATCTTGATAGGTTGTTATATCCATGTTTGCTGGAAGGATTTGATACTTCATTTTTTCATCAGGATGGCGATGCTCTGCTTTGCTAATAATGCTCATTCCAGGTTGGAGATTTTCCCTTATGTAGAAGAGAAACATTTGAATTTCTCTTTGTAAAGAAAGAAACCTTGATTGTTGGTAGAGACAAAACACTTCTTTTGTATCATGACCACGAAAAATAGCTCTATTGTAAGAACACGCAAGAATATGTGTTTAATTTTGGAGGAAGTATTCATTGCTACTCATTTATAGGATTAAGTGCTCAATGATTATGCTGAAGAATGTATCCATGTGTGCTCACTGCTCTATTTCTCTTAAATTCGAATTATTCTTGAAGTTGTGCATAATTAAGATGCAAGTTGCTATGTAGTTTGGTCAATCTTTCATGACATTGCTCCAAAGTAGTAAGTTTTTCTACTGCTGTATTATGCTAAAAAAAGATAGTAAGACATAACTTTCTTGTAAAGGTTGAAGTTGTTTGTTAAGGTTATCAACTATTTGATTATACTTTGTAAATTCCTTTTCTAATGCTCTTATCAATTACGTTCATTTGAGGAGGTTGATTCCTTAGGCTCCAAAAGTTGTCAAGCAATGCTTTTTGCTTTGGCCAAAGTTGTTACCAAGAGTTATATAAATATTCAGGCTTTATGACGTCCTGAATATGGATATTCCCATAAGTGTGTATCACAGGTCTTGTGGGTGGCTTTGCCGGTATGCTCATGCTCAAAGTGTTGGAGGAATGCTCTATGGTCTTCTAGGATTTGAAGAAGATGCTTCTCTTTGATTCATTTTTGCAAAGTTATTCAAATAATTAGTTTAGACAATATATCCGCTAAAGTATTGTCATTTCCTTTAATATGCTCAAAATGTGGTTTAAAGTTATTGTCAGTATTGTGTCTATAAAATGAACCCATCTACGTGTTGCTTGTCTATTGATACTAATTTTATCATAATCAGAAACGATGTTTTGACAATCAGTTCTTATAGTAAACACTTTATTATGTTAGAACAAAGAACATGCTTTAAGAGAATTGATGATGCCTAAGATTTCCAAGTCAGTTGTTGGTAATCGAGATTGAATATCATTGAATTTTCCAGAGGCATATCTACATATTTGCTCATCGGATTTTGATTGCTCTTTGCTTCTTTTCTGGTATAAAATTCATGCCCATCCAAGGGAAGATGCATCTGCTTCAACAATTTTATGGCTATTATCTAAAGGTAATTCTAATGGTTTTAGTTGAGTAATTTCATTTTTAATTTGTTGTACTAATTTAATATCTTCAGTATTAAAATACTTTCGTCCAGTTTTGCTCGTTTTGTTATGTAAAACTGCTATTTTTCTTCCCAAATCAGAAATAAAGTTTCTAGCATAATTAAGAAGCCCCAAAAATGCTTGTAATGACTTTTTATCTTCTAATTTATCAAAAAATTCAACAAGTTTCTTAGCTATATGCTCTTGTAGTTGTATAGTACCTGTCTTAATATAGATTCCTAAGAATTCTTTATTTTGCTTCTCTAAGTCTATCTTATTTTTGCTAATAATAATGCCATTATTTATAAACTCACTCAAAATTATTTCCAAATGATTTTTGTGCTCCTTTCGATTTTTGCTATGTATAAGTATATTATCAACATATACTACAAAAACTATCATATTTCTTAAAAATTTGATCCATTTTACGTTGAAAAATGGAAGGTGCATTTTTCAACCCAAATGGCATGACTAGTCATTCGAAATGTCCTTCTAGACAAGTGAAGGCTGTCCACTCTATCGACTCTTCTGCTAGTCGAATTTTGGCAAAAACCTGAATTACAATCAAATTTTCTAAAGTATTTTCTCTCTTGAATTTTGTTGAGTAATTCACCTTTATTGGGTGGCTTATAACTATCTTTGTAAGTATTATCATTTAATCTTCTATAATTATATATTATTCATGTTTTTCCACATTTAAGCTCATAATGCTTTCGAATAATAAAACCTGTTGATCTATGTCTTGATTTAGATGTTCGAATTATTTTAAGATTGAAAAGCTCTTTAATTTGTTGTTCAAATTCTTGCTTATCTAAGAAATTACAAAGCAAATCTACTGTTTTAATTGTTAAATCCGGGTTTATAATATCAAGTTTAGCTAAGATTTTATTTTTGCTCCAATGTAATTGTGGATCTTCACCAATAATACTCATTTACTCTGGTAATTGTGATAATTCTTCCAACGTTTTAGGTCTACAGTTTTATAATGCATTATCTCAAAAGTTGGATATTCTAATTCAAAAATTGACTAATTACACTCAATATTCTGTTCTTCAAGATTCTCATTTCCTGTAGTTTCAACAAAATCATTATGCTCTTCTTTTGATTATTCTATGCTCAAATTATTATATGCTTCCAATATATTGCTTTGATATGTAGTAGTTATAGTTTTTTTGTAAAACGTTATATCAAGTTTATTATAATAAAAACCTTGCAAAATTTTCAGAAAGTTCAATCCTAAAATCAATGGATAAGAACCTACTGGTGAAATAAAGGTTAAAGGTAAGTTGAATTGTTGTTTTTCAATTCGAAGAAGAATGTTGTTTAGGCAATGTATAATGTGTACATTTCTTGAATCTCATTGGGATACTCGAACTGGTTTGACAAGTTTTTGCCTATATTGTGATAGTACTAACTATTCTCTTATAACGCTCTTAGTGCTCCCAGTATCAATCATTGCTACTGTTTGTATTTTTTGATCTTTTGCTAATTCAAGCTTACAATTAATTGTTAGCAAGGTGCTAATTTTATTTTTCGACATCAAGACTTTATATTTTGCTCACTTCTTCTTCAAGAGAATCGACCTCCAATGCTCCGTTATTATGACAAGGCTTACAAAATAATATTTTGCTAGTATAATATTTTTATGCTACTATTTTCTTACATTTATTACATTCTTGTGGATATTCCAACTTTACGTATTTAAATTCTTCTTACTCTTCAAACGTACATATGTCTTCAAGTTCACTTTCTGAACTATCAGAACACTCAGATTCTGATTCAGAAAATATATCGATACTATTAATACTATAAATGTTTTCATTATCGCTTAATTTATCCAAACTATATATGCTCTCCAAATTTTCATCTTCTTTTAAATCAAATTGCTCAAGTAATTAAAAAAATTATGTAGGTTGTTTTCCTAGTTTAGGACAATTTGGTCTAATATGACCAATTTTTTCACAAAAGTAACACTACAAGTGCTTTTATCTTTTGGCGCTATATATTTTCTCATCCAAGGTTTAGTGCTTCGTTTCTTAAGTTGCTTAGGTATATATTTTTGTTCTTTTAAAGGTTCTTGAAGGTTGTTTGTTGAACCTTCTATATTTGCTTATATCTTCTTTTATAGCTCTTCTTATAATGCTTAATTTTCTTAGTATGTTTTTCTTTTCTATGACACCCATATTGTTTAGGTAAATCAATATTTTTACAGCTCATATAAAATTGATTTATTAATGGTCCTTTTGTTTTTGGCTACACTATTCTTCTAATATATCATATACATGTTGAGTTCGATGGTCAATTACTTCATCATTTTTCCTAGGGTGATTTTGCCATTCTTTCCATATTTTTTCTCCTATAGGTCCTTTCATTTTTGTCATATAAGTATTTATTAAATTTGTCATATAAGTATTTATTTTACATGTTCTACTTAAATATTTATAGAAATTTGGAGTATATTCACCAATATATTGTAAATCACATATTTGTAATTGCTCTAAATGATGTATTGCTCGAATTTGCTCTTTGCTAATTTTTTCTATCAAGTCGATTATGATCCAAAAACTCAAATTTAATAAATTTAACAAAAGTATCAACGTTGAAAGCTAATTTTGCTGCTTGCATGGTAACCTTTTGAATTTTTTGTTATCCATGATTGAAAGAAATTAAAATCATACCATCCAAAGTATGGTCAAAATAATCTAACATATCATTTGCGTTGCTATAATATAACATGATTGCAGCATGAACACATCATTTCCCCATCGTTCTATAGTTTTCTCTCAATCTTGTGGATCTACTTGATCAATATTCAATATGTTTCCGGCTATGCTCACATGGTCAATTTCTATATAAGGAATTCGGTTTTTTCTATGCGGTCTAGCTGCTTCACAATTGCTATGAGCAGTATTTTTCTTGATATAAGACTCGTGAGTGGGTCTTCTATATTGTTGCTCAGATTTTCTTATGAAAAAATTTACATGAACACCAAAAGCTCCAGTGGAATTTTGTTGTTCTTTGACATGCATGCACTCAATTTCGACTAACATATTATTGTATTCTTTTTCTCCTAATATATGCTCAAGACCAATTTGTAATATTAAATGCTTCATTTCATCATCGTTTAATCGATATAAGCCCAATTCATAAGTTTTATATTTATTAATATATTTCTCTTCACTTAAGTTATCGATATCTTTGATTAGTTTATCAACAATGCTATCAAAATTATTTTCAACCATATTTATTTCAAGATTATCAAAAGTCATATTTATTTCTGCTTCACTTTTTAAATCATCGGTAATATTTTTCATTTGATGATAATTAGTAAATCTTACAGATGGTTCTCCTAAATAATTTTTAAAATTTTTGTACATTATCAGGTTGTCTATTTTTAGACCCTTGTAGGTTAGGTAACAACCATTATGTTCCTTCCAAAAAACTGTTATCAACAGGTTTTGCTTTAATCATATTAACGTGTTTACTACCAAATGTTTGTACTAAATTTTGAAATTCAACATTAAACTTATAATTAAATTTATCAGACACTTTACCAACATACATTAGACTCACACTTCAGTTGAAGGGCTCTGGGAAGCCACCTTCCAAATGATGGCCGCACCACAACCCAAGTGCTCCCACACGCCGCGGGGACCTTCATAGAATCAGTCATCCCTTCAAAACCTTGGACAATCACAGTGAGATTGTGGTAGTACTAAGGTCCTTTAGATACAGCTCACTTTCGATCTAAAGCGGATTCAAACTTCACCACAAAACGATCATCCGCAATATAAGTGAAGCGGATCTTACTCGAGCCTTGCATGTCGCTCCAAAGATTTGACATTTGAGCCTTCAATTGTTGAACACATTCTGGATCTAGGCCTTTGACTGAAAAAAACCCTTGCAATCGCAAAGTGCCATTCAATGTCATCATTATGCTCTCCATCTAATAGGGCCGCCAAGTCGACCTCCTCTAGACCCTCAGCAAGTCGTTGAGGATCTAGATCGGGATGTGGATCTGGAAATTCGTCATCATCATGGCGTTGATAGATGGAAGCCATAGGTAGGAATCAAGGAAAATTCAAAAGAGATTTAGGGTCTGGGAGTAGGAAATCTGGATTGAGAATTGGAAAAGGGAAATATTGAGATCAAAATTGGTGCACAAGAGTTCTTGCTTGTACGGGGTATGGCGCACGCGACATGTTTTCTCTCGGTGCCTAGGGTTCTTTTGAAAAGCTATTGGTATGTGTCGATCTATTACATGCAACCTAACAATTGAAAATGTTTTTGCCCCATGTTTCTCAGTTGCAATACTAGAGTTTACATCTCGTGTTTTCTCAAGTTCTGTCTAGCTGCATGTGGCTTGGTGACGGCCTGCGGCCTCGTCGATGCTCCTAAGGATCAACCAGATGAGAAGGTGGTGACCAAAGATGAGAGGCAACAGATGGATCGATGGTCCAAGTTATTCAGCCCTGAGAAATTCAGGGCCCGGGGCAAGAAAAAAAAATTGGGCCTTATATAATATATAACTTTAATTTTTTTTTTGCACATATGAAGATTATAGTTCAATGACTTCAATTAGATCTCTTTCACAAGTATTGAGGCTCAAGCAGCACACCTTCACAACTCAACATTACTTCATGGAACTGCAGTTGACATGCTTGGCCTATAAGACCATCTCCAATGGTGGAGATTCCATACCTCATACTAAGACTTTTGAAAAAAATTTCATCTCCAACCCATGAAGATCCTAGTCCTATACCTTAAAACTAAGTCCTATACCCTATTTTAGATTCTAAAATAGAACCTCATATGAGGTATAGAACCTTGGTAAAATTGGTGGGCCCCGTTGGGCAACAACCAATGTATATTTAATATACCCTATATATTTAATAGTCATTCCTCTTAAATTAAGAAAAAAAATACTAAATAAAATAATAAAAATTAGTATACACTTACTAAAAAAAATAACACTGATTTTTTTTTTATTTCTTTTAATATGTACGTATACATGAATATTAAAAGAAATATATAATAAAAATTATAAGTTTTAAGGTATAGGACCTTATGGTTGAAGATGAGAAATCTCATCTTAAAATAAGGTATAAGACCTTGATGGTTGGAGATGGAAGATCTTATATTAAATATTGATTTTAAAAGGTCTCATAATAGGATATAGAACCTCCATTGTTGGAGATGCTCTAAGCTGGATTTTGCTGAACACAAAAATGACCCAGGAGATGGATTGCAGAACTTCATGTAAACAAATGGAGTCCCCTCTGATGCATCAAACAATTCCATGGGACTACCTTCTATGTGTGCCTTTCATGCCTAAAAAGGAAGAATAGTTAGAATACCATTAACTAAACAAAAGAAGCTAGCCAGGGGTATTGAAAAGATATATGAAAAATATTTTTTAGACAATAGTTAGGACACACATGGATAAGAAGATTGAGGTAATAGAAGAATTTTGTGTTTCTCCTCCCTCTTATTATCTCCAGAATCAAAATAAAAAAGCTAATTTAAGACTTATTAGAATCAATCGATTGCATATTCTACAGACTTGTATCCACTGCAATGTGCAAACCATTAAAGGAACAAATCAAATTCTACAATCAAAGACAATTGACTACACTTAACTTGTTTTGAGCAACTATGTCTCAAACAATTTATTGGTTAATTAGTTTTGGGGAGAAGGAATCAAGGGATACTCGGTTATGGTTCTTCATCAAGACCAGTAAGCTATATATAGAGAGATGGGGTATGTGGGTTATATGAATTTGAAGAAGATGATTCTTCATCTTCTCCATAAATTTGATACGGGAAAATGGGTTAGTTCTCGATAATCGATGTTGGGACTTGAGAAATTGAGAGGAGCAGAAGTATTGCGAGAAGATGAAGAGGAAGGGACAACAGAGGCGTCTGCTTTCTGTCGCAAACATATTTTTTTTTTTGGTTTTATACATCAAACAAAAGGACCTCCTTAGACATATATTGGGCCTGACCGTCGCCTTGCCTGCCCTGGGTTAGGGCCGAGTCTGTAAGTTATATATATTACATGCAGGGACGGAATCAAGATTGAATGTGAGAAAGGGCCTAAATTATATATATTTTTAAATAAATAATAAATAATTTAAATAAAAATATTAAGATTATGTTTGTAAAATATTATTCGTTAAAATAATAGTAATCCAGGTTTCATACTTTAAATAATTTTCGTGGCAAATCGTTATGATTAATAGTGATGAGTATATGTTCTTTGTTTGAAAATATTGATATAAACAGGGAAAATTAATAATAATTAAATTAAGTAATAGTGATTATCCTGACTAGTGTACAAAAAAAATCTTTTACCACTCCACTAACTAACTAGTGTTAGATATCGTAGTTGTAAACAAAATATACTTAATTCAAATTTCAGTAGACCCTCCTGACTTCAAGGTAGCTCCGTCCCTGATTACATCTAACATCTAAATATATCTTTCCATTATCAATTACGCTATAGTTTGCCTGTCTCGTGATAAAGTCACATGCCCCATACATGAACATGAACCCAGTAGTTAGAGGCCAATCAATAATAGCGAATAAGCTCGTGATCGATATGGGAAATTGAACAAAATAGAATTTTATAGTAGTGCAGATAGAAGAACATGTTCCATTATGCGACCCTCTGTGGAATCACAAACAAATTAACGGCCACTCGATCACGTAGCCATGCATGCAATAGCCATCCTCAGTCGCGATCGGGTTACTTTCATTTTAATTTGCAACATATATACGTACGTAGTAATCGATCACAACCCATGTCAGTTTGTTACTGTAAGTGAGATCTCGCTCGTAGGCTTGTAGCTCATGCATAACAGGTCTCAAGCTTGGCGTGTGTAATTAAGTTTGCAGAAATCTGCCTAGCTATTAGAGATTAAGAGAGCTAGCTAGGCGCGCAGGACCAGTTGTGCAGACTGCAGACGACAGTGCAGATGACTCATTTGGGCTGCGTTTGTTCTCCGTACGTAAAGAAGGAAATGCAAGGTATTAAAACGTGAAACTACGGTTTAAAAATGTACATTGAGTCATTGATTTATACATAGAGTAGATTAATTAGTTAAATATGAGTGCCGTTTGGATCTTCCTTGTACCTTGCTAACTGGTATCGAACTGAGATTCTAAGTGGTTCGATCAGTTGCGAACTAAATAATATATATACCCGGCCAGATAATACATTTTGTGCTACACAAGTGCGTCCTCCATTATATATCTTAATCATATTGCCTCACCAAAGAAATTTCCTACACAATTCCCCTCCACCGGATCAACGTATCGGTGAACCACCACTCGATCATGCACCCATCTTGCAATATTGTCCACTATCAACCACCCTGACCGTGGCACAAATCGACAATTGAGTCCAATATTGTTTGACCTCAGTACGCGCGTAAGCGTGGACGTCGGGTTCGACGCAGAACCTAACGCGGCCGCAGGCATCTCACTGTTGGCACCGTGGTGACCATAGCAACTTAGCAAATGCGGAGTGCCTAGGCTAGCTAGGGTTGGAAACCAGTACTTACGTTGTGACAGATGAAGAGAAGTAGTCATATCAGCTGGTCCGCGCACTGCACCCTAGCTACCAATTTCAATCATACGATGTATCCAATATCCTCCCTTAACTAATTTTCAAGGCAATAATACGATCGAGTTTAGGTCATTGCTGCAGAACTCAGTGAAATCTAGCTCGATCGCTAGCTAGCTACTAGAAGCTGCTAGCTGAACAATACAAAAGTAGCTTTGCTACTCGATCATTATATAATTACTGGTAATCTATTCAGTTTTTTTTTTTCATTTTCCAATTTAAAGAGAATAAACTCAAATCAATCTGTTGTGTTGTGAGCTTGTGATTGCTCAAAGCATCAACATGTTTGGATTTGATATTATGAAATCCGGCTTTTTACTCAACTGAGTTTTCAACCTTTCTTACACGGGCCAAGTTTTTACAACTACACACAAGTATTGATAGAGATAGTTGGAAAAAACAGTTAGGCTGTTAAAGCATTCTTTTTAAAAATATCCATTTGTTCCATGATCGATCATGATCATACCTACATCAAGAAAAAGAAAGTGATTCTTCATCTAACAAACAAATGCACAAGTTCTGAATCTTACACTTCCCCAATCGCTAGCTACTCATTCAGATTACGTTATGTACATCATTGCATGTTTAGAAAAGAATTGTTGCCGAAGAATCTAAGGTTCCTCATCTGACAAGAAGCTAGTTAATTAGGCAGATGCTCTTTTATATTTTACCCTTAAAGCCGGACCAAGATCATTTATATCTTCGATTGAAGAAGTGGTCGGTAGTTATTAGTTATTACTACATATATAGCAATAGCATACACAGAACTAACAGAACCCATTATTAAGTTCAATGTTAAATTTTCAGCTACCCGAAAATACAAAGCCACTGCCATTTCTATAACCTACCAGAGTTATGAATATTCAAGAATTCTGGTTTCGATATTTACGTTTTACATAGGATCCGAACTACTGCCTAGCTATCATCATTATGAAATCCAATACTTCAATAATTAAACTAAAGTATATCGATTTGCCGTAAACATTTTGATTTATAAATTTCAAAGTATGGGATAATGTAGGGCTAAAGTTTGGCTATCAGTCTTAACACCTAACATAAAATTTCTACACTCCTTTTATCTCCACTATCATTACTCCATTATTATTTGTCTAATTTACCTTTTGATTTATTGATTTTTTTTCACTCCCATAAAATATATGACCGTCGCTTAAAGCAATACTCTCAATCGAACATGTATGAAGTTAAGGGCCTGGCCAATATATGAGAGCACCAATATTGGAAAATAATGGCGCTCAAGCCGCTCATGTTAGATAATACTGCTAGCCTATAGCTTCTGTGATATGTTTAGAAGACGTACACTTGCTTAGTAGTAGGGACAACTTATGCAAGATTAACAAATAAAAATACTTGATAATATTTGCTTTAGGAAAAAATTAACAAAAGAAAAGAAACAGCACAAAACAAAAGTAATCATTACACATGGTATGGTACACTTATCTATATTTCATAAACAAAATTTGTTTAACATTAAAAAGAAATTAAGAAATAGTCTTCAGTCTTTAGCAGCCCACAAAAAAGAAAAGGCCCAATGAAAATATTGTGGCTTGGCCCTTTAAATATAGTTCCAACTCCCGTAGCTTCAAACTCCTCTCTACTGCAATAATAACGTACTCTTTGTGATGCTTGTCTCTCCCTAGCTCTCTCTCTCTCTTAATCTCTCATTTCTTTTAGTCTCGTAGCTTCTGATCGAGTTGTATTCTCTGTAAGAAACCAAAAAAATGGAACCTACTGGTAGTGCTCCTGAAATAGCCAAGAAAGTAAGCAACATGTTACGCCTGATGATGAAACGTGGCAAGAAGATCCTAGGCAAGTCGTTAAACGACTTCGTGCTCCGCCACCACACCGCCCTCGACTCAGTCCGGTGCCGCTCACTCGACGACGTCCACGTGTCTTTTGTGTACCCTCTGGAGTACGAGTTCAGCTGCACCAGCAGCCCACCGCACCACAAACAACGGTCTCACACGCCCGGCCGTTATCTTCATCATCATCGTCAGCAGTCGCGGAGATCGGTTTACGTGCCGATGATGTGTGAGGACGTGTTGGGGAGTGTGGACGGCGTTAGGAGGGTGTCGTTTTGTGGCGGCGATGTGGTGGAGCCGTTGCGGCGGAGGAGGCCGAGGGTGGGGAGGAAGACGAGGAGGGTTAGGTTGACGGAGTGGGAGCCTTTGTTCCCGTTGAGTCATAGCGAGGAGGAAGAAGAAGAAGAGTGGCATGTAGACAAGGCAGCACAGGAATTCATCGACAAGTTTTACAGGGATTTAATGATGCAGAAATGGAACACAGTCACAGATCGATGCTATAGATAAGTAATTAACTGATGACGACGACTGTCAGTGAGTACGTACTGAATTTAGGGTTTTTACTGTGTAAGTTGATCGATCGATTGTAGAGAATCCTGATCCATGTATCCATGCATGAGAATGTGATCCTAGTTTTTTTGTTTTTCACTTTTTAGTTTTTACCTTCTTAGAATGCATGTAAGCGTCCGTACGTAATTAACACGTTAGGTCTTCCTGTGTTGAATTAATCCTGCTTACTGTTCTAAAAAACGGCCGCCTAGACACCGACTAATCGGAAAAAATCATCTTATCGCCTAATTTTGGTCCTGGGCGGGGTAGTTAGGCGGGAACCGACTAATCGGCAATTAGGCGGGCAACTAACGACTAATCGGCAGAAAAGCACCGTCTATGCGTTTTTTTTTTAAAAAAATTAAGAGGTACAACGCAAAGAAATGAATTTTAAATAGAAAATTTAATCCAATTTCTTTCGCGAAACGTCGTCTCTCTCCCTCTGCAAACGCCGCGACTTGGACGCCGCTCGCCGATCACCGTCGTCGTCGCCACTTGCCGTCCACCGCCGTCATCCTTGTTTGTTATATATCAATAATTTAATATGGTTAAATGTGGGCAGGAGCATAGTGTCTATGATCATCACACAAACAAAACTTGATTCCGTGAAGCTTTATGTTTGAATGGTTCCATGGTTGCAAGTTTATAATGTAAGCTTCATTGTCATAAACTCATAATGTACTATGATTTATGAATTATCAGCTTTGAAATAGATAATTTCATATTCTTGAGGTTCTTGTTTATGCACATCTATTTCAAAAATTTGAGATGGATGGTTAATTGGATTTCTTTATAAACTTAGTTTAGAATTTTTATGATATTTCTTTATAATTTTTACTTTATGTTTCAAATTACAATATACCATATAAATATATAATTAATTAAATATATATAACAAATGATCCGCCTAATTACTATTTAATTATCGATTAAACTCCGCCTAAACGCTTAGGCGCTAAGCAGTAGCTGCACCGCTTAATTCTACCTAACGCCTTTTAGAACCTTGATCCTGCTTTCAGTAGTGTACGAACCGCGTAGAGTGTTAAACTTAGAGGCATATATATCAGGATTCCATATGTAATATGAAATATATAGTGCAGGAGTTCTTGACTCTTGAGTACGTATGATATATAAATGATGATCATGATCATGAGCCCCACTACTAGCAAAACAAGAATTGCACACCGATTGGAAACAGTGTAGAATAAGGCCTTTTCACACCGATGACCATGTGGAAAAGACTTTGGCTACCAACAGATGTTGTGTCAGTATAGTATAAAGGGGGGCGAAAGCCCTATCGACATGGATGTCAGTGGACAGTGGTAGAGTCACGTCGGGCCAGAGGAGGCCATGAGCCCATGACTCCTCCGAGATTGAATAAGTAGTTTCTGTTTTTCTATATGTGCATGATTTGCATGGTAGTGTAGTGATATTCTTACATTATGGTTTTCAACATGGCAATGGTTCCACACCAAGTGCTGTAAAGTGGAATAACAATTTTACACAGATAACCGTGTACAAATAGGAGATGGAACCTACTTCAACTCGACTTCCTCAAGTAAGATTATTCGTGCGCAATGCCTCGTCACTGCACACGGGTTTCAGTGTAAAGATGTCTTTACGGCTATGTGTGTGCTGGTCTCTCCAATCTATACAGATGATGGTGTGTAATGGTTTCTCAATTCTCATAATCCACATGTAACAATATATAACCATGCATATACCTCTTGGCTTTCTCTAAATCTCTGTATATTAAAAGAGATGAAGCTTTTACGGTTACTAATCAATTAAATGGTCAAACATTTAAAAAACTAAAAATATCCCTAATAAAATATTGGTTCAATGCATTAGAGTTTCGTAAAAAAAGGGCGAAAGAGTAAAATAATAGAGAGATAAAAAAAATCTTCTCTTTCTTTTCTCGAATAACTTCTTCTAACTTTTTTCCTTATTAATTTACGATATCTACCATCTTCTTAAATTGGATTTAAATTTTTCAAAAAATTATTTTATTTTTATCTATCATGCATACACAATGTGTGCGTGCCTTTTTTTCTAGTCTTTTAATAATTAAAGAAAGGTAGTAATTTTATTGAACAATAGACAAAAGTAGGTCCAGTAAAAATAAAAATAAAACATAAAATTGAGTTTTAGTTTAACATAACTGATCTCTTAGGTAACAACATGTGTGGAATAGAATGAGATGCACACATGGACGGGTTGAAATTAATGATCGGATTTTTTTCTCATTTCTCTCTCTTTGATTTTTTATCTCAACTGTCCATGTATGCATCTTATTCTATTCCACACATATTGTTAGTTAGGGGGTCAGTTTTGTTTAGTTTAATACATCTTGATCGACCCCAACGAATAATGATACAAGTCATGTAACTTACTACACTATTACACATCAGGCTCTCTTTAAAACAAAGGTGTAACTTATCTGATCGGACCACGAAGGCTTGAACACGAAGGTGTAAGAAGGACCGGTTGTTGTCGTCCTCTTAGCAAAGCTTTGTGCCTCTTCAATGGTCTTGTCGTCTTCTATCTCATTCTCCCAATTCTTTGATGAAGAACCCAACCAGAGAGGAGAAGAAAGAAGAAGAGAGGAAGTACACACTAATTCACTTGTGAAAGAGAAGATAATAATGAAATATGAAGAGGCAAGAGAACAGACTTCGAGATCCAAGAAAAGCATAGGACACAGTCATCCGTGTAGATTAAATCGATCACACAAATGTCTGTAAAATTCCCAACTGCTATCTGTGTGGAATGATCAAAACTTTACACGGTTAACCGTGTCTATACAGTACAAATGCCACCAATATCAGTGTGTATTTGCACACCTCATTTACGTCAAACATCATATCATTTGTCAATCACAATGATAACACGGATACCCGTAGGTAGATATCAATCTGTACAGACGTCCGAAGCAACTACTTGAACATCTTGACACGGCTAACCATGTGAATGTCTTCTACACAGATGTCTGAATTAATATTTGTACTTGCCCACTGAGGAAGCATTCTACACGGATTACCGTTGGTATATTTACTCACAGATATCCGTTTAGATTGGTTGTCCGTGCTGATTTCCGTAGTAGAAATTCTGGGGCCCGATATTATACATTACACACTGATATCAGTGGGAATGTATGTAGACACGGAAAACAGTGTAATAAAAAGTACTCGGTGTGTAATAATTCCGTGTAGATTGCCTGTTTTTCTAGTAGTGTCCTCTTCTCTTCTCTCATGGGATTCTGGTTTTCAGATCGAAGCTATGTTGTATACCTGTATATATTATATTCTACAAGAAGAGACGTATATATAAACATGGTTTCAGCTGGCATCTTCTTTGTTCTTTGCTTTAATCCGAGAATTCCTTTTTGGAAGAGTTTTAAAAATTGAAGGGACCATATGAAGTGGAAACTGCACTTTGGTTGCTATCATATTGTTCTTATGAAATCGACTATTGAAAATGAAACTTGTAAATAAATCAATCGTATCTAATATTGGTTAGATCATAGTTAGTACGTATAAGTTTATTGATGGACAAGCTCTAGCTACCTTCGAAAATGACTCATCCTAAATGTTTAAACAATAAACCAAATCTATTTGACGAAATAGGTTAGTTCAAGTGGTAAGAACATCATTTTTTTAACGAAATAGTGATAGTAGTCTATTAATGAAACTAATAGTTTACAAGAAATTCATTGATTCACCGGCCTGATTAAAAGAATCCCCTATATAACCAATACTAAAAATATTTCTTCCTAGTACCAGAGCATTAAACGTGCAAGATGTAATGTAATAATTAAAAAACATCTGAGCTCCACATCTTATCCAACTATGACATCTCGTCTACATGAGCGTCAACTGCTGAGCTTCCTTCTCCTGCTGAGTCTTCAGAAGAAACGTAGGATCACAAGTCAGTTTCTTTTCTGGGGATTCCATCTTGTGCACCCCTTGTGGGCGGCTCACCTCCACTTTGCTCGAGCTTTGTTTGGATTTTTCCTCACGAGTTGCCCTCTCTGCTTCAACAATTTGTGCCTTGTAAAGCACTGTTGGATGAACTTGCTTGGTCATTATCATTAGTCTATCATCTTCTCCTGCAGAGTCTATCATCTTCTCCACTGTAGAAGAAGAAATCACCATATGTCCTCCAGAACTTGTTATTGAAACTTGCCCCGCCTTTGGAACATGAATAGTCATCGTCGCTCCTCCACCTATTGCTTGGAATAGTGGGTTAGCATGCACAGAACTCACATGTGATGTCTGGCCCGACATCACTCCAGCTTGACCTTCTTACAAAACCTCTCCGACCGGCTTCCCAGCCGCCACCGCTTGTTGTTGCATCTCCTGCAACAGTCCAACCACGGTTCCTCCTGAATTCCTTTCAAAATCTGGATAAGGCCTTGGCCTAACAACCCCAACCTCCACCAAGTTGCTACCACTAGCCCCTAAATCACTTGCCTGTTCCGAATTTGCACTACGAGCCGCCACCACATGGCACACTCCATCTACATACACAAACAAACCACACAAGCTACAAAAATCTTTCAAATTTTCATACCAAAAATAAAAGCATCACAAAGACACATTTGGGGAAGCAGAACCATCGTCGCACCACCAGCCTTATATTGAGATCCACCACCACTTTGATCCGTAATTGATGAGCATAGGTGAGCTTGAGAGGATCATAGCTCTTGTATTGACCGATTTACCAACCAATTTTGTGAGCCCGGGCCTCATCCAACCCGCCATCTGGAACTTCAAGCACATCAACATACACCTTCGCCTTGGATGCCGCCACTTCCATGACATCCGAAAAGCCATCAAACCGATCAAAAACCACCGTGGCACTATCAAACAATGAAGGACCACCATATATCGCCCTCCTCAGGACCCCGAAGTCCCGAAAGGTACAAAAGAATCGATTCGCTGCCTTATGAATAAATAAGACCTTAGTCAGTTCATGTGGCAGCCTCCAAAGTCGCTTCATTTGAGCCCAAATCAGATGAAGAGAGAACACCCTAACAACACCATAAAAGAAATCAGAACTGCCTTCATCCTTATCCGAGTCGGCCTCCAAGTCGACCTCATGCCACAACACCACGTCTTCTTCCTCGAAATCCATAGCAACCGAGAATCGGCGAGCCATATCCTCCATTGAATCCGACATGCAATAGGATGATGAAAAAGTTCTCAATAAATAGTAGAGGAATATGGGATTATTTGTGAGAAAAGAGAAATGAAAAGAGATATCAAGTAAAGAGAAAGGGAGCCGACGGCTCCAAGTCTTGGGTTTTATTTTAAGAACATCATTATTTATCATTACTTAAGAACTATACTATTAGATACCTTTCGATCTTAAACTCATCATACGATGGATGTCATGTAATGGATCAAAATTAAAATACATTTGGATTAAGATAGAGAGCCTTCCATAAGTTCCATAGATGGATGATGGATGAATGTTCCATATTGGCCCGAATATAAAGCTTACAATTCTATAATTTGGGTTTGTAAACGGGCCCATTCAATTGAATGGATGCTTCTCGGAATTTGAAAAGTAATTTCCAAGACATGCAGCCTGCAGGTGTGCTAAGGGGCAGGAAACATTTGAAAATCTCTTTCCACATGGCAACAGATTTTCTGCCTTGAATAGTATCCAGAACCAAAAGTAAAGAAGAAGACTGAGAAGAAGAATGAGTAGGTCAAGTGCAAAGTCTATCGTACGTGAATTTCATTTCCATGATAATCTGATATCATATCACAAGATAAAATTCTCAATTTATTATACGGTATCTTTGTTAGGTTATTTAAGCTTCAAATTTGACTCCCAAAAGATGAACAAATTACTAAAAGATTTTTGGTACGATACAATGGATTACATATTACAAAATCAATATAAATTTCCCTTACATCTTGTCATTCTTGTGTTATGATTCAAAAACTTTCAAATCTCTACTTACTATACAGATTACCGAGTGTAAAAAAATTGTAACTAAAATTCACATTAATTTTTTTTACCTCTAAATTTTTCTATCTCCTCCTCTCGTCTTTCTCTATCTGTTTTTAATTTTTTTTTGGTTTCTCCTCCTCCATCTCTGTCTCCTTCGGAACTAGAAAATCTAGAAACTCCCTCCCTCCTTCCACAGATCTCCAAATTCCTCTTCTCCCTATCCAAATATCTCTTCCCCAACTCTCTCTCTCTATCTACCCCATACATTATTTTCCACTACTCTCTTTCTGTCCCTATCTCTCCCCGCCGTTGATCTACTACATAAGCTCCGATTGTCCCTTATGGCCCACCGCGCCTCAGCTGCGCGCCGCACCACGCGAATACCGTGCACCTATTAACCCCCCTGACCCGATTGCCCGACCCCATCGGTCACTGACTGAAACCAGAGAGAGAGAGAGAGAGAAAGAGGAAGAGGAATTGCCATAACCACAGTAGTAATAAGAAGAAAGAAAGAATAATCGGAACTAAGAAACGAGGTCGTTTCAGTTGAAGAAATAGCCATGGATGAGTACGACAGCGGAGGACGCAGCGGCGATAAGGCTCCTGTAGAAGAAGAGATTTCAGCTCCTATTCCTGACAAGGTTCACTCTTTTCTTTCTTTCACTGATTTTTTATTCTTTGAGTTTTGGATGAAGAAAGCACAGCTTTGTTCAAAGTTTAGTTCTTTAGCAGTATTTAGATAGTTGTAAATGGTAAATTTTTGTTCTTTTAATAAGTTAGTTGAGTTTTCTAAGAAAAGAAACATTAGCTTTGTTCACCAAAGTTTAGGTTTTTAGCGTTATTTAGAAACTTGTGATTGGGCAATGCAGTTTTTTTTTCTTATGCAGTAAATATGCCTATTCATGTTTGGTAATAATATTACTCATTATTGGAAAATTTGTTGACAACAGGTCCAGGTTGGTGGTTCGCCGCTATACAAAGTAGAGAGAAAATTGGGAAAAGGAGGATTTGGACAAGTGTATGTTGGCCGACGCACCACACCCGGTCCTCGAGCTGTTGAGGTGTGCAATTATCTTGTTTACATTGTATATTTTCTGCTCTCTGAATGATCATCATCTTTGGTATTGTATGGTTGACATGCTTGAATGATCTCAACCTTAGGTTGCCTTGAAGTTTGAGCATAGAAGTAGTAAAGGATGTAATTATGGACCGCCTTATGAATGGCAAATTTACAAGTAATCATCCTCTTCGCATACCACTCTATAACTGGTGTAGTCTTACATTGTACATTTGTAGCTAATACTTGGTGTTTCTTCTGGACAGTGTACTTGGAGGTAGTCATGGAGTTCCACGAGTTCATTATAAGGGCCGCCAAGCTGACTACTATATTATGGTATGAGTTCATTATAGGACATTGAAATCATAGTTTTTTATTAACTAAATTCAAGAGTATATTAATACAAGCTTGTTTTGCATACAGGTTATGGATATTCTTGGACCTAGTTTGTGGGATGTCTGGAATAACAGTTCGCACACGTAAGTTTTCCCAAATATTCATCATTGTAGGAATCAAGTTTCATCCTTCTATATTGTAACAGTATTTGTTCCTTCCCATCATGCTAACATTTACTTCAACCTCTGAAACTGCAGAATGTCAATTGAAATGGTTGCATGTATTGCTATCGAGGCTATTTCCATATTGGAGAAAATGCACTCTAGAGGGTAATAATCTTGGTTCAATTTTTTATTTCTTTCCGGTGGTAGTAGTTTCTTAAATATGATTGCAAAAGTAGCATTATGGTCAAGTAACCTCGACATATCTTGCTGACAGTATTCCACCGATTTAGTTGTAATCTCATAAACGTGGCATGCTGGTGGTATTGGTATCCAAAGCATCTAGATACTTATGCCTGAACAGATGCCTACCTGAACAGAAGCCTGTTTTAGTGGGTGATGTATGGTGATAAACCAAACATAATGACAATTCTGAGTTGCCAGCAGTCTTGTCCAGTTATAGTTGGAATATATATGGTTTCAAAATGAATCTGATCGTGATTGTTGCAGATATGTGCATGGGGATGTAAAGCCTGAGAACTTTTTGCTTGGTCCGCCTGGAACTCTTGAGGAAAAGAAGCTGTTTCTTGTCGACCTTGGATTAGGTATGACACAGTTACTTAAAATACTGACAGAGCTGTTTTTACTTCCAGAGTAGTGTAGCTAATGCCTCATCTCATGACCATTTTCATTTCACAGCAACCAGGTGGCGAGATAGTTCAACTGGCCTGCATGTAGAGTATGATCAACGTCCAGATGTTTTCAGGTAAAAAAAAAAGACATTTTATTTTACAAAACAATGTTGTGGTTCTCACGTGTAAAAAAAAAGTTATTACTATTTGGCATCCTTATCATTCATATGTTGCAGGGGAACTGTGCGGTATGCAAGTGTCCATGCTCATCTTGGTAGAACTGGTAGCAGGAGAGATGACTTGGAATCTTTAGCTTACACACTAATATTTCTTCTTCGTGGGAGGTTACCTTGGCAAGGATATCAGGTTCACAATGTCTAAATACCAGTAGCTCTATGCTTTTCACTCTATGTGCATGCCATCTGAACAATACCTTTCTGTTTTTGTTAGGGGGAAAATAAAGGATTCCTTGTTTGCAAGAAAAAGATGGCCACTTCTCCAGAAACTCTATGCTGCTTTTGTCCTCAACCATTCCGACTCTTTGTTGAGTATGTTGTGAATTTGAAGTTTGATGAAGAACCAAACTACGCGAAATATATTTCCCTTTTTGATGGAGTTGTTGGTCCAAATCCAGATATCAGACCAATAAATACTGATGGCGCTCAGAAGGTACTTTCCATATTTTTGCATCGTATAATGCTTATATGTCAGGTTGGACAAAAGAGAGGGCTCTTCTATGCCTTGTCTCTAAGATCTTATCTGTTAATCGATTCCTCCTACATCATTTAGAGTTCATCTGACATGTTTTCTTGCATGACAAAGCTTATATGTCTGGTTGGACAAAAGAGAGGGCGATTGACCATGGAGGAAGATGATGAGCAGCAGCCAAAGAAGAAAATTCGCATGGGAATGCCAGCTACACAATGGATTAGTGTTTACAATGCACGTAGGCCTATGAAGCAAAGGTATATCCTAGAAGTTACAATTTGCATTTTTAAACTCAACCTTGACCAATAGGTTGACTAAGCTGATTGTTTCATCTCTTGTAGATATCACTATAATGTTGCAGATGTGAGGCTCTCCCAACACATTGAGAAAGGAAATGAAGATGGGTTGTTTATCAGTAGTGTGTCTTCCTGTTCAAATCTGTGGGCCCTTATTATGGATGCTGGAACCGGATTCAGTTCCCAAGTTTATGAACTCTCTCCATATTTTCTTCATAAGGTCTGTGTTTTATTATATTTGGGATGGTAATGTATGAAGATTTGACATTCAGCATACTACTACTGCAGCAATTGTTATAGCTTTCTTGTAACCATTTCTGTATAAGCCTGGCATAAAGAGTGCTTGTGTAAACTAACATGTCATCCTATTTATGTGTTGTTTGAAGGAATGGATTATGGAACAATGGGACAAAAATTACTATATCAGCGCAATAGCAGGAGCTAACAATGGAAGCTCCCTGGTTGTAATGTCCAAAGGTTAGTCTAAGTTTCTGGAGAAGCTACTTTGATCTAACATTTTTACACCTCTTACCATTCTTCTGTTGTTTCATATAGGGACATCATTCTTGCAGCAGTCCTACAAAGTCAGCGAGTCATTTCCTTTCAAGTGGATTAATAAAAAATGGAGGGAAGGATTTTATGTTACCGCGATGGCCACTTCTGGGAGTAGATGGGCTATTGTTATGTCTCGGGGAGCAGGATTTTCTGACCAGGTATTATTTGGATTCTTAAATATCTAATTTGTTTAAATACCAATTGTTGGTGCTGGTGAAGAAAATCTTTTAATTTTTGTACTCTGTCAATGTCAGGTTGTAGAACTGGATTTTCTGTATCCTAGTGAAGGTGTTCATAGAAGGTGGGGCAATGGTTACCGCATAACATCGACTGCTGCAACTTGGGATCAAGCTGCTCTTGTTCTTAGCGTTCCAAGGAGAAAACCTGCAGATGAAACACAAGAAACTCTTCGAACCTCTGCTTTCCCTAGTACACATGTGAAGGTGGGTCGAGTATTTGATTATCATTATTTTCCTGCTTGCTTTCTCCCATGTTTCTTTTTACGAAAGCTCATCTTTTGTCTGAAAATGGTGCAGGATAAATGGGCAAAAAACCTTTACATAGCATCCATTTGTTACGGTCGAACAGTGTCATGAACAACCAAATTTTATTGGAAAACCTTTGGTCTGATTTTGACCCATCACAACAGCCAGCTACATATTTACTCTTCAGAATCGAAGATCCTTTCAGAGCCAATTGATTGGTCTTGGCCATTGGAGTTGATGTATGCTAGTCTTCTCTATCGTCCACATAACATAGCATACGTTACTAGTACTTGTGCACTGTCTTTCAATCTCTTGAGGTTATTCATTTTCACCTACGTAAAAAAAGTTGTATATCTGAGAAATAAAACCGTGGTTGAAGGGACATGCACAAGTCATGACATGACTAGTGATCGAATTTTGGGAGTCACTTATAATATGCTCTTATTCTGGAGTAGTCTGTACTGAGATTGTTTTTTAGGGAGGGGGAAGGGGACTCCGTTTATGGAATTTTAACATGGGATGTAGATCCCGAAAGCTTATGTATACTATAAATCATCTGTATGTAATGGTTTTTAATTATATTTTGGTCGACCATAATTTAAATTGTTGGTGGTGGAATCCCTTTCTACCGATTAAGCACACTGGTAGCCCGTTATTTATTTGCACCTTACACTTGAAAGTTTGTCGATGTAATATGCTGAATTATTAGTAAACATATGAGTATCACAGGTTGAGAGTTGATAATTTGGTCAAGGTGTTCAAGAGCAGAAAAGCAAAAACCTGCTTCATGTTGGTAAGTTGTATGGTCCCAAGTGAAATGAACTTTTTAACTTTCTATTTCTTAGATTTTCCGAAAGTGACTTTTGTCTGTCTTTGTTCTATTGTTTTCATTAGCTGCCAGTTATGGGTTTAACTGGACAAAACTAGTCTTATTCTGTACGTCAAAGAAGTAAGCATCCTCTTCTACTTGCCTGCAGCATTCATTTTTGCATTGTTGTCTTTGAACATTTTGTACACAATTATCTATCCTAAGTATAGGCTTGATTCCGTATCTTTCCGCAGCAATGCTACTGGTGGCAGTGTGACTTGGTAAAAAATGAACTCCAGGTATGATGTAAGGTTCTATCTTCCCGTTTAACTACTATTGAAATGTATGCTTTAACATCTGATTCATGAGCTGGGCTTGATAATTGCCACAAGAGATGATAGATAGTTTCTAGTCTTAATTAGAAGTATTCGTAAGAGGCATTTAAATATGCTGGATAATGTCTCTACTGTTAAGAAGTTAACTGTGATGGATGTGCACATAAATGATAGAAGCTTGAACCCTTATAATGATATCAAAGTGTACTTGTGGATAACTTTTACAATTTAAGGTAGTCAAGTTTCACATTGTGAAAAGTGAATGACTTGGTATAATTCTTACTGTCATCTAAATTTCTAAAGCAAAATGCTGTGGTTGATCAAATTAGCTCCCCGAACATTGGGCTTTCATTTACAGTTGCAGGTTTATGGAGTTGACGTTCTTACTTATGCAAGAGAGAATGTGCTGATTTGACTGTTATGACATCTTAGTATAGTGGCTGAGGACTTGCTTTCATTCAAACGATGTCTTGTTTTCCATGTTTTGTATAATTCCAATATGGATCATATTGTGATTATGCTCCAACATGTATAGTGTATGTGACAATAGAACTACAAAGATCTGAGTTTCAACAAGACCCAAATACAAATGTGTTCAACTATTCAAGAGGCAAGTGCATGTAAAAGGCAACATGACTGTGAGTCGTTGATATGAATAGCAAGACTTCCCTGCATAATGAGAATTGAGAAAGAAAATCAACATTTGTGCTCACATTACATATGGGATGCCACTCGACCTGAGAACTCTGTCTTCATGGCAACTTATTTGAAACATTTTCGTTAGCAGCACTCTCATTAATCAAAGTTTAATGGCTGCCTTTATTATTAAAAAAAAAAGGATGCAAGTGTGAGATAATGGCCATTGTGTGATTTGAAATTAAGGATTATGGCCGGAAGGTGATATGGGCCGTTTTTAATGTCTTATTGGATGTGAAGTCCAAGTTCTTTAGCCTGCAATTCTGCGTTGAACTGTTTGGAGCGCCCAGGTTTCAGTAATTCACCTTGTAATTTGACTAGTTTCTTAACAGAGCAAAGCCAGCAAACTTTATATTCTTATAGTCCTATATCAATTTGACTTGAACACCAAATCAAGCTCCAGGAAACATGTAGTCAATAGCACCATCAAATAATGTAGTGTTCGTTAGAAAGGCGTAGCCGCCAGGCACCATAGACAAATTGAACCATGATGCTTGGCTTGCTAGATTGGCTTCTAAAATGTCTGCTCCCAAAACACAAACACAATGTACTCTGCAAACTTGGCAGTACGGCTGGGA
Organism: Geum urbanum; assembly: GCA_946800695.1. NCBI lineage: Eukaryota > Viridiplantae > Streptophyta > Magnoliopsida > Rosales > Rosaceae > Geum > Geum urbanum. The sequence continues at coordinate 63,186,291 of OX327002.1, forward strand.
AGAACCTCGTTCAAGGTGAATCAGGTCATTTTTCTCATCAAATAGGTGAAATTCGTACCTGTAAAAAAATATACCTCACCTATTTGTGTGTAAAAGTAATCTGGTTCACCTCGAACCAAGTTCTCTCAAGGACCTCCCCAAACTTAGCCATGTAACTCTAAACATTTTGAAAGCCAGGATTATTGCCAGGGGCGTAGTTGTATCACACCCAGCAGTGTCAAACGACATGACTGAGTTGTGAGATTTGGCCAACAAGTCATTAGAAAGTTTGACTGTTCAAACTCTTAGTTGTGAAGTATATGGTAAATTAACACAGCTCAGATTTTGCCATTTTTCATCCACATGGTAAACATTGATTAATTTAAGAAAAAAAATCATTCTTTACTATAATATCAAATTCAATTTTTGATTACCATATCAAATTAAATTTTGTGTTGATTGTCGCATGGAGATTACTTCTATCTAAATAAGGGAATCTTACGTCTCATCTCTTTATATCTATTTATATAGATAATATATATTTTTCTAACCAAACACAATTATGAAAGCTTTTACTGTATCAACAAATTTTATAACAAGAGGAATGCAAGCACGAGTTGATACCTCCTCCAACTCTTAAAACAAAAACGTTAAATAAAAGTACTTTAGATGATGCACATCAAAAATTAAACTCGACAAATCGATCCTTAGCTCACTAGCTAGTTTATTTGCTAATTAATAACATTAGCATTAATCCTACTTGCTAGTAGCTGCCGCAACTATGGAATGAGCATTTTCTACAGTGAAGACTATCAAAAATGACTTGCGAAACTAAATGGGAGTCGAGTGGATGGATAAGAACATGATAATATATATATATATATATATATATCGAAAGCTAGAGATATATTCAATGGTATTAACAATGAAACGATTATGAGAAGACTTCAAAATATGAAGACTCGTCGAAGACAGTTATAAATATTTTTGAGATTCAATAAAAAAAATTGTTATGTTTATAATTTCAGTTATTGACACGACTAAATCACTTTCTTAGCTACGCAACGATTATTGTACTATTCAAACTTCAGTACTTCACTCCAACCGCAAAGGTAAAATAGGAATCACTAGTACCACGTGACATTGCTCTCACTGGTAAGTTAGTCTTCAATTAGGAAAGCAAGTGCATAGACCATTCCTCACGTGATCACGACCGACACGTGGTCTCATTTTATCTTTCGCTTATAAAAAAAAATGATGGGGAGACCAGGTACAGAGTATTGTATGCGATACGATTAGAATTTGTACACCAAATTTCTAACATATCCGGTCGAAGCATCTTAGAAAAGGCAATGCACAATAGATCCTCGCCACGTGTTATTGACCACCGTCTGTTTGGGCTTTTGACACGAGCAAAAACTCACATGGTTCGCTGACACTACACACAACTCTATCACGTGCACACTGGATCCCACCCAAGTATATATTCCAAATATCTCCAAATTATAATTGACCAATATTATTTTTTGAAAAAAAAATAACATTGGAGGAAACCGAAAAATCTCTGAGAAAATGAAACCCTCTAAGCCAAGCAACGACCCTGGTATCCTTCTCTTTTTCAGCCTTTTCTTTTAATTCACGCAAAAAAGAGCAATAAAGTAATTGAAAATACCAAAATGATAAAATTGAAAATATTTGAAATAGAAAAATATCTAGTGTGGCAATTAACAACAACAACAGCCTTATCTTACCGAGGAGAGTACTCGGGATCATTGGTCATCAACAAGGAGCCCACCATAATCATCTTCCACGTCTCAATGTCTGCCACGTGGTGCGTGCTAAGTCCTCATCAGTATATAAGGGTGGTTCTAGTAACTTATGTGAAAATCATTGCAGCTAAAACAGCAGTCTCTAGAGGGTAAATGGAATCAATCTTTCATTCGTACTATCAGTTAAAACAAAGAACAAAGTTATATTTCATTTTCCTTCCTAATTTAAGATGATAAAGCTTGTCTTACCTCTGCTTAATTACTGATATTATCTTTTCTGGTTTACGAACTTGAATTATGAATAATGATTCTAAGAATGCAGTTTTATGTTCAAACACATGAATGAGGTCACGTTCAACTTCTCTTACGTACAATTAGTCTGTATCGATTTATCAAACTATATTTGATATGTATTAATCGAAATTTCATATGTATTAACTCAAGAATTTACATGACACACATGAGTAACATGACCAAAAATAAGTGACGTACGAATTCGACAGTCGCTACTCATTAACCCAATATCAATCACAGTATCACTCCTTGTAATTAAACACACCTCAACTAAAGCTAAAACGTTGCCAGTAAAAACAATATGTTTACTGTAGACTCGTTCACAACTCTACGCGGCGAGTCAAGGTAAAAAGTGAAATCCGAAATGACGGACTCGAGAAGAGGCTGACACGTTTGGGGAGATCTCCGCCGTGTGTTTCCCATGGAGTCGAGCTGTAACCGTCGTGCTTACAACTGAGGGTTACAAATAAATTAATCCCCATCCTGCACAGGGATTAGTTAAAACCATATTATAAAAGCAATTAATTAAAAAATTGGGTGAAATTCAGAGATAAAATTAACAAGTAATTAAAAAAAAAAACACCCCTCCCCAGAAGAATTTCATTTAAAAAAATAAAGCAGAGGAATCGGTCTGTAATAAGCTTGGACGCCAATGCACAAGGCGCAGCGACAAAGCTGCTGGATCGGTTCCTAAGGAGTTGAATTTAACTATACAATCACACGTTAAGCTTGTATTTCTTGAGCTTAATTACTCGAGCATATATACTAAGCTAACTTTTACACTTCTACCCTTCTTTATACACCGGCTGTTGATAGCCAATTTCCGAAAACACCCTTCTGATAGTGTAATGAGCCTACTGGACTTGAAGTCCCTGCCGTGATTATTGCTGTACAACTGTTGCGATCATGGCCGTAATCATTTTCGCACGTGCAAGTGATTTGTCGACCCAAACCTGTTTGTCTAAGCCTCCGGAACAGAAAAGAAAAGGGTAAAACAGGCAAAAGAAAAAGGGTAGCAAAGTAACTTGAGGAGGGAGAATTGATTTAAACAGGGGACTTTATACTTTCTTGCTTTTAAAAAAATTTATACGGGCATATATATTGTTTTTGCCCTCGTCAAAATCCACAATTTTAGCTGTCCGTCTGTCCCCATTCAAACGCAAAAAAATTAAACCCCCTCAGCCTCAGGGCTAGCAGCTCTCTTCTCTCTCTCTCTCTCTCTCTCTCTCCCTTCCTCGTCATCGTTTGCCTTAAACCGAAAACATCAATCTTCTATCTATCCATCTAATCCAATTATGGAGGAGGCACCGGAGTATGTTCAGAACATGTTCGTGACCGAAAAGCGTCACTCGTTCGATAACAAGGCGGCCAACAATAATGGCGACAGTTTCATGGTGGAGGACCTTCTCGACTTCTCCAACGACGACGGTGACGCTGTCATTGCTGACGGTTGTGGTGGTGTTGCGGCGGCCTTCGACACTTTTACGGGAAACTCTACGGACTCTTCCACCCTCACCGTCATCGACACCAGCTCCAATTCTTCTTCCGGCGAACCCGCCAATTTCGGCACCCGGAATAATTTCAATGAAGTCCCTTTCTCCAGTGACCTCTGCGTTCCGGTATTAATTATTTTGTTTCGAATTTGTTACGCGTTTCAATCCCGAAAAAACTAGACGACAAAAAAGTTACATGAATTCTGAAAAGAGTTTGTTACGTATTGGGGGCACTTGGCGATAGAATTGGGCTCCATTTTCAAAATTGAATTTGGAAAATTTGGTGACCATTTCAAATTGTTTTTGCTGATGTAAATATATATGTTGTTTGAATAATTTGACAGTACGACGATTTAGCTGAGCTCGAGTGGCAGCTGTCGAGTTTCTCGGAGGAGTCGTTTTCCACCGAAGACCTCCAGAAGCTGCAACTGATATCCGGAATCAAAGCCCGACCCGACGCCGCCGCCTCCCATACCCGCCAATTCCAACCCGACACCAACAACAGCAACCCGATATTCAACTCGGATATCTCCGTACCCGCCAAGGCACGTAGCAAAAGGTCACGCGCCGCCCCATGCAACTGGACTTCCCGCCTTCTCCTCCTCTCTCCTAAGTCAGAATCCTCTCCGGAGTCATCCGACGCCGCTGTATTCTCCGAGCGTCCACCGCCGCAGATGATGCCTCCGGCGAGCAGCGTCGGGAAGAAGACGCTTAAAATGGCGGCGAAGAAGAAGGAGAATCTTGAAGGCGGCGGCGCGCCCGGAGGAGGAGACGGGCGCAAGTGTCTGCATTGCGCCACCGATAAGACTCCGCAGTGGCGCACCGGACCCATGGGCCCGAAGACGCTGTGTAACGCGTGTGGGGTGCGTTACAAGTCGGGCCGGCTCGTGCCTGAGTATCGACCCGCGGCCAGCCCGACTTTCGTGCTGACAAAGCACTCGAACTCGCACCGGAAGGTGCTGGAGCTGCGGCGGCAGAAAGAGATGGGGAGAGAAGTTCAGAATCATCACCAGTCTTACATGCATCATCATCATCATCACCAGCCACCTCAGCACCACCATCACCACCACCACCATAATCCGAATATGATGTTCGACGTCAACGGCGGCGATTACTTGATTCACCAACACGTGGGGACCGATTTCAGGCAGCTGATCTAGTGAGAGTTAGCTAGCTAGGCAAGTTTTCGAGGTTAATTTAGCGGGACCCAGTTCATCATCTTCCCCTCTACTCTTTTTTACTTTCTTTTGGTTAATTTAGACAATTTCGTAATGTTTTTATTTTTCCTTTCTCAATTTTCCTAACTTCAGTTTTGAACTTCCATCCTTTTAGACTGTTTCAATGTTAATTCATTTTTGCTAAGTTGCTTCCTCTCAATACAACTAATTTGATCCTTTAAAGGTCTTCATTCTTTATTTTCTTCTATTTATTAGCTAAAATTTTCCGTAACACATATATAACAAATTGGGGAAGTATTTCGATACATAAAAATGGAAATGGACGAACAGAAAAATACAAAGTGATCCAAGAGGGCTTCATGATTTGGATTTTTCTCAATGTCTATGAGTATGATTCATGTATTGATATTTATGGTCCCATGCATAAGGGAAATGAATTTCTAGCCAGAAGTAGAACCAGCAGCAATACTAACATCTTTCATTTGCCCCTACCACGTTTTGGAGATACTAGAGTTGCTTCAAATAGACGATCATTATCATCATTGAAAATGTCCTTCTAATTTTTGTATGTCAAAAAAGAGGGAAGAATCCGATACATAATTATATCAAATGAGTACTCTATACATAGTAGAGAGTATCACTAACGAGTTTCTTACTCGAGATCTCTAAACAACGTTTATAATATAGAAATACGCGAAAGAGAGAAATGTAACTATAAAGGAGGTTCTTAATTCACAAATTAATTAAACTATTTTTGTATTTTATTTCAAAATATTTTTACCAATAACTTTAATGTGTTGCTCTCTACTTTTTAACATGCGTGGACTGAAATTTTGAACTTATAGTTTAGCTTTAGAAAATAGGAATACAATAAGCAAAACAATATTGGAAATGCTCACTTAATAGATGAATTCTGAAGATTTTACGTGTGAAAGTAATTAAAATTGACAATTTAACATTATTATTAACTTACCAGATGATTGATCATATATGATAAAGCTTTTCGGTACAAAACTTATTACACATGATCGATTAGCTAGGATGGTGATGGTACATAGTGGTATATCTATCACCTGCAAGAACCGTTATGGGGGCCTTTGCGCGCGATTGAAATGGAATGGTGAATAATTTGTTATGATATAGTTGTCCAAATGTGCAACCACTGAGTTGGTGTTTGGTGAGTGATAATCATGTTATCTTGTTCTTCCTAAGTCACTCTGAGTGATAGATAGGTCTCCCAACCTAATCATAATTTTCTTGACATCAAATACAATTATTTCCACCCCCGTCTAAACTGTAATATTATTACTAGCTACTCATGATATACCTCCGCACAATAAAATCGGAAAAATTGACCCCCTTTATTTAAGACCTCGTGAAATTATTACCAGAAAAGTGATCGAGTACGTAGTTTTAGCTGAGAAATTGAAGGGCATGTGGGGAGAGAGATTCAATATTACTTAAAGGTAAATAATGGTATATAATAATGTGCATAAATTTCAGTGACTCGAACTGGTAGTGGCCAGTGGGGATTAACAATATCAGAGAATGTTAGAAAATGGAGGCAGGAAGATTTTTGGCAATCGTTTTCTGCTGCGTGAAATCCGGTTGGCGTATTTTGTTACTATCTTAGCGTCCTGCACAAATTTTCTCATCATTTTCTTTTTAGGACTTTGCGAAACTCGATCAAAGTAAGTAGAATTTTGCAGTTCCATCGATCCATCATAATCTCCATGTGGCTTCACCACCTACAGATTAATTTCAGCACAAGTCTAGGCAATGACCATACAAATACAATGGAATACTAATAAGGACTATTAATATCTTGCGCGACTTATATATAATGGAGAAGGGAGGTTTCGAACTTGATTGAATGGCAAGTCAGGTGCCACAGTCGACCCTTGATCTTCATGAAGATCGATTAATTATAGTTTTGTACGTATCATGTAAAAAAAATGCCGATTATATAAGTCGTGACATGCAGTTGACAATGCAAAACAATGTATGCAGATCCTAGGCAACGCTGATCCAAAGGGTCTGTTAAGTAGTTCGATTATTATATTAAACAAGCTTTGTTTAAAGATGTTCGATGTACTAGTGTGCATGCTGTAGTTTTAATTACTTGGTCTTGTCGCCCGTGAATAGATACACAGCTATACATGGAATCAGGAATTCAAACCCTAATGGCAGTACGTAGCAGCAGCTAGCACACTGGCGAGGGAAGTGGGAATAATGATATATCAAAACCCGGCCAGAATATATGATTTAAGTATTGGATCCGATAAATATATTTGTATTTGTACATTAGTGTGATTTGTGAAGCAAGGTTTGCGGTGATCACATGCCCTCTTTTCTACGGCCTCATGCACTACTCACTACTCTGGTTTATGATGCCATCACTGACACAAACACACAAGTTAGTTAAGTTTCTCTGTTAATATTGATATTAATATGGTTGTTATAAAGCTGCATTCTATTACTTAATTAGGGAAGTTATATTTCCTCATAGACAAGTAAATTTCTGTATTTATTGGTTTGGTTTGCATTCCCGACGAAGAAGATTGGTGTGCTTCAATTCACTAGCTAGCTACTGATGAAGAATACATAGTATTTAAAAAAAAAAATAGTATACAGAAGATCGAAAAGCAATTCGAAGTCTCAAACGACGAAACGAGGTGAAGAGAACTAGAGAAGCATACTCTTTTATCTAAAAAGAAGATCATTGGCTAAACTGGTCCATAACGAACGTCATATTAGCTCCTTTTTAACCAAACTAAATGGGTTTCCATGCACGCAGGATATATTTCCATGTTCACTGTAAAGGGTTTGTCTCCTTTCCTCTTGACGTCTGACAATGACTTTGTGACTAGTATCCTTTTTTACGAGCTAAAGCTCTGCTCAATTGCCCTAACATGGTAACCAGTGAGTGTCCAAATGAAGAAAACGCCATTTATTAAGCACCAATAATTCTATGTGCTCAAACACAGGGCGAACTTCCACACTTAGACTAGTTGGTTACAGGTTCATATCCATATCTCCATTCAACATATCAAACATGTACAAGATATATGGTGCCAATGCATTATCAAATGCAGGCACATTAAAAACTGAAAAGATCTTGATGAGTTACTTTCTGGGCCAGTACGTGTTTCTAGACACCAGATGGAGCTAGGTGCTAAAGACAGTGCTGCAACTGTACAATTTGAGAAGTAGTGGCATGGGTTTTGGATTAAGATTGGACATGTAGCTAGTGATTGCTAAACAACAAGTCTGTACGTGGTTGATTGGGGTTGAAAAACTAAGACATCTTACTATGCATGATCGGTCCAACAGTGATAGGTCTTGATCACTTGAAACCTGAAGATATTTGTTGTTACACTCGAGTTATGCTTAGAAGTGAATTTAACGGATTCATGTACAGTTGAGTATGAAAGAGGTGATTTTAGTGCAGATGCATGGGACTTGTGTGGAGATAACATAAAGAGAGCCACATGCATGCAACATGGTAGTGTATTTTTGTGAACTTGTGATCATGGAGGAGACATCGGGCGCTGAGTCCAAGACTCTTTTTCTCAAATGAATTGGGAGACATTGGACATTATCACGTCTACCGCCCATGTAATATGTATCCTCAACCTGCACTTCACGTTGCTTACAAGCTTATTCTACATTATCAAATTCAATGCTACGTGGCAACAGTCCTTTTGCCCATTTTCATCTTTATTCAAACTTCAAAGAGAAAATGAACAAGGCAACCTTTAATTGGAACTTAGAACACACACCAAATCTTTAATGTACTTGAACTTATTATCTTTTCCAGTAAAGAAACAAATACACTGGTGCAATGGGAAATCCGTTGAAAGGTGAAAGAGAATTGAAAGAGAATCTCAACAATTGTAGCAACAGATCAGAGAATTCAATTCTGGCAGCTACACACATCCTTCGTTTACAGAACTGCAAAAACTAACTCCAGAGATGATGAAAAGGATATGCTGATAATAGTTATGTGACTGGGTCTATTATCCTCTATCTGCCAACTTCAATCTCTGTCTTTCATTATCGCGGCACACTGAGACCCAGTTCTGAATATATTCAAGCAAAGGACAATATGTTAAGATCAATTTCCATAATAAAGGAACGAGTAAACTGAGTTCTTCTCAGGAAAAAGCAAACTAACACAGACGGTTATTAATTATAATAGCCAGAATTACAATGTGAAGAGAAGAAAGCTTAGTAAAATCCACCATTAAAAGTAGGAACTGAGAAGAAACTAATGGTGAGAGGGCTATCAGCATTGTAAGTTTTAAAACTAAGAAACAAAACTTCTATTTTTTAAGAGGAAATAAACTTCAATGCTTCTCAATGACAGATGACGGATAAGTTACTCACCAAACAAGCTCAATCCTTTACTACCCTACTTTGAATTTAAAATATGAGAAGGCTTCTTTTAGTTTTAACTATTCTTTAGTTCACTAAATCTTTGGAAAGATCAAGCTAAGAGTTAAATTCATAAACCTTATCTAGAGCCTAAGGAGATATCTACAGAATCAAAGTGCAAGCGACAACAAGCCTTCGTAATGCTGCAGGCTTCCAGCAGCATGGATCCATCATGTACATTATGGTATAGTATCAATGAAAATAATGTAATGAATCTTAAAGTAAAGACGATGAATCATTCATCACATCTAAAAGCAATCTCAAATAACACAGAATGGACTTAAAGAAACCTGTCGAAGTCGGCTCAAATGGAGAACTATTTTTAGTTTGTAGAGAATTTAAGAAAAATTGGAGGGAATTGAACATTTCAAAAGATAACCTTTGAGCAATAACAATCTAAACGTCAATTTTCAAAAAACCTGAGTGGTATACAGTATATTCCCCTCCTCTCTTGTGAGACTTCCTCCTGATTTTCAAGCGTATAATGTGTAAGGTGAGCAATACAGGTACAATCTTCTCTATTCACCACATTTTGTTTGCCGCTTATATACTTTAAAAAGCTACCAACTTAACAAATAAGCAAGGGAAAGAACCATGAAAGTAATCAAATTTGGAGTTTGCAGCTAGCACGTTACATGTTACACTTAGCAAACTGATCAACTGATTGCTGAAATTGGACTCTTATCAAAATTTAAAGAATCATCATAGAAAGAACAACGCACACAGTTGTGAATTGTAGCATTTGAAATAAACAACCAGTAACGACCAGTACTAACACTTTCTATAGCCGTACTATAGCTGTTTTTAATTGTCACAAACAAACTCTCCCAACTTTTTTGGTCGATGATTTCATTATTCAGGGTACACTCTACATAAGCAAATCTTTGGCCTACTAGTTTCACCAATGGAGCAGATTTTAACAGGTATCAAATGCAAACCAATGATTCAAATATAGAGTTAAGAAAAAAAAGGATTGCTTACAGATAATAAATACAATACATTGTGAAGAGATATCAAACTCCCGGGTTTGCACCAATCGTACCCTGAGACCACGACCTCGAGCTCCTCGAGTCAATGCCGAGGCATGACGTCAGCCGAGCTGAAGACACCGCCGTGTGAAATGGCAGCAGAGACTGAAGACAAACCAACTGCGGAGTCGACGTCCTGAAAATTCAGAAAACCCAAAAAAAAAGGTCAAAACTTTGCTGAAATTACACAAACCCTTTGCAGAAAGCGACCTGAATTTCAATACCCAGTTCGAAAATTTGACAAAAAAGATTGAGAATTTGAATAGGGTGGGAAGGATTTGGTTACCTAGATAATGAGGGAGTCGATGGGAGTGAAGAGATGGGTCTGGACTTGAGAGGTGGTTTGTTGACGCTGGACTTGAGGAAAGAGAAGGCTGGCCCTGAGAAAGATCTGCAGCGAGAAGCCATATCGTAGAACGCACAAGAGAAATGATGCTCTGCTGAGTTTAGGGTTCAAGGGATAACAACACAGTTCACTGTGATTTGGTAACCTGGGCACTAGAGGGGGTTTTGCATCTAGTGAAATTACCAAAAGGTGCCCACGAATATCACTTTTAAACACATTGTTCTTTCTTTTGCTGGACCTATTTTCGTTTAAGGGTAGGTCAAAGTTCGAATCACCTTAAAATCGAATAGAGGAGATATTGATGGTTAAGTTCATACTCTGGTTCACTATGATCAAGTACTGAGATTGTCTAATAGAGGAGTTAATGCGTACAAAGTTACTAGTCATGCTTCTTTCTAATGCATGATATAGTACATAGGCACAGATTTACAATTTTTCTGAATCTGAACAACGAAGACAATTGGATATGTTATCCGTCTTTCTACTTCATCTCACACCCATTGGCAGTGAGTTGGGACAACAGATACCTAGTGGAGTTAGAAAAGCAACCTTCTTCACTAAGGCAAACACTATGAGAAGGGCATCTTCCCACTCCTATGCAGACTGGTGGAATCACACCTCAACTCGGCTACATTTGTAGGACTCGATTGGAGAAGAGGGAAGGAAATAGGTTCTAGCAACTATGCAGAGAACAATGATGTTGGGAAGGAAAAGGCCTTTGTTTCTCCACAAATTCAGAGGAGGTTCTGTTTCCCTGTTACTGAATCTACCAGTTCTTTTGGTCCTGCATAGAAACTCAAGTAAGTATGTCTCTTTGTGCACTTATCTCATTTTGGTTGATGAAATCTAGAAAGTCATATAAAGAAGGGCAGCATTTTCATTATTCACTTTTGATACTTTCATCAATTGAGCAGAACTGCAGAAGGGCTACAAAAGGCATGCAACAAAAAATTATTTTCCAGCAAATTGCAAAACACATACCAGGTCCAACGGCAAGAACTGTCTTTGACCCACTAGCAACCTGAGCAAAATAAACAAAGTTTGAAAATCTCAAGTTCTCGACGAAGAGTATATTCTGGTTGCTGCTTTTATTCTCGTCCTTTTCTTATCCAGCATTTAAACATACACATAGAGGGGGCTGTAGTTCAATCCTCTCAAGTTTTTCTTTGGGCAAAAAAGCCAATAATCCTCATAGTAGCAGTAGCTAAGCTCTTCTGACTTATATGCATTAACCAACTTCATACATATTCCTACATTTGAAGATAAGATCTTACCTGTGTTCGCCCTGCATCAGCAACAACAAAAGTTGGAAGGCCAATGCTCTCAGCTGCTTCATACAGCTTATTCCTGATTCCACACAATAAGGAAGTAATAGCAATAGCAATATCTTAAATTCAGTCAAAAGAAACATTTCCTGCAAAATTTATAATTTACAACAAGAGCACCTTCTTACATTTCTTGTTGATTTCTGCATGTAACCACTATTTTTGGTTGCCCATTTTCCTCCCATTGTCTCAAAAGGGACCTGTGACTGCAATTGAAATTCGATTTATAACATTGATATGACTGATATATCACCCTAAATGGTAACTCTTTATACATTTCATAAAGGCACAAGTCACTAGCAATTATATGGTGTCTTTGCAGAGATTTGATTATCATTTGCGTATTACTTTCAGTTTGACCCTTTAAACCTCCGTCTATAGATGTTGCATAAAGCTAAAACTGTCCCAAAAGATACACAACAATGAGGGAGGGGGAAGTGAATCTGAGTATGTGGCCTAAAAAAAGGAAGGCGCTCATAATCACCTTTGCATCAGTTCTGCATACATGCCGGTGGCAGCATCTGCAAGTTTGTGAAAGAACTATGTCACCCCAATGATACAACAAATGAAATGAAAAGTAGCGTATTAAAAGCTAGAAAAGGAGGAGTTATCACAGATATCAATATCATTATAAACTGATTTTGAAAGAGTTTTAAGGTACTCACGAGCACATTGAGATGCGATTTTTCCAGTTGTCATCTTCAAGTCTCGTCTAACTACAAGAACCTGTCACAAGCAGTTCACCAAGAGAAATTAGGGAATGTTTATATCAAGAGAAGATATCCACTTAACAAATATGTTCAAGTCAGGTCACTACAATCTTGACATTTTATACAAAGAACCAACACTCCATCTGATATCGGCATGACCAGTACTCGACATTTCTTGAGAGGAAAGATAGAAGCTGATAGCAACTGCAACGTTACCCAACTTTGGTAATCGAAGCATCATTTATCATTTCATACTTTTTTCGAAAAAATGAGACAAACTGCCTATATCGCTTATCCATCTACACTTATATAACTCACAAGGAATGACTTACACAAGGATCAAACTTTTAATAAACATGCTAAACTGTTTCATGAAAGATTAAAATTTGTTATAATAACACACATGTTCATCAAGTCATTGTCTACAAAATAAGATGCTCAGAGTCAGCTCTAACATCCTTTACATATTCCGTACAGCGATTAAGTTGAGAATCAAACCATTTTGAGATCTTGATCACCATCACTCGAGACCAAACTTCGCTGTTGTTGGGCCTTGCCCTCCGTCAAGTTTTTCTTCTTAAATCTCAAGGAACCTTTACCAGGTTGTGATAAATCCAACAACAGACCAAGAATGAAGCCAATCACAATTCCCGGAAGGAAATTCTCAGGCTTAAAACTCAATGTCAGCCATTCTCGTTCTTGCTTCGGCTGCTGGTTCTGTCAATCACACTGATATCATCACACTATAATTGATGAATTTTTTTGACTAACTTCGTTACACTATAATCCTAAGTAGAACAAATTTGCACCCAAATTGGTGGAGGTTTTTCTCAGAAACCAAACTCAGGGTAGGCAAAGAAATTTGGAACCAAAATAAGAGAAAGATAACTAATTGAGGAACATGGGTTTAGATATAGTACCTTTCTTGGACTCTGGTGAGCAACTCGTAATGAACCGAACATGGTTTTCAGAGAGTAACTCAGAAGACTGGTTTTTCTGGTGAGAGTTGTAAGTTGTAACTAGGAAAAGGACATGAGGGTGAGACCAGAGTGACAAACCAACCAGAGTAAAACTCAACACACAGTTTCAACTGGAAAGACAAAAATAAATTGGGCCTTGGCCCACTTAGACCCATAACTAGCTTTTGGGTTTATGAACCATAGTAACCCATATATGGGCCTAGAACAGTAAAAAACTAAAGCACAAAAAAGAAGGTCAAAAGTGAAAACCCTAGCAAGTTAACAAAGGCAAAAACAACCGCAGTCAAACAAGGGAATAGGTCTGTCAATGGGGGGAGTTTTGATCCGGACCTGCTCCAGATTCGTACAAATTAGGCGGATCTGGATCTAATTTTTGGGCCCGTTGATCCGTTTGTGACCCGGACCAGTTGACGAGTTTATTTAACAGATCGGATTTGGATTACGAGTGATTCGATTCGTTTATTATCTGTCCCGTTTATTTTTTTAACTTATTATATAATTTACATTTATTTACATACATGAAATATTTTTAATCTAAAATTCTTTTAAAAATAAAAATAAATATCTTTAGCAAAGTTATATAAAATTATTAATAAACTAAAATATTAAAAACTCAAAATGATTTATTTCTTGTCAAATTCCTCGATGTAAATGAATTTTTTTTTGGTCTCTCTAGTGTTGTAATGAAATGTTTTATTTATATAAAGAGATTATATATATGACATACTGGTAATAATTAACATATTGATAAAAGAAATAAATTAGTAATTAGCATATTGATAAACGGGTCTGAATCCACTCCGTTAATCCGTTGATCCGCTGGATCCGGATCCAGATTTGATTATTAAAAATCCGCCGGATGAACGGAGCAGGACGGGTCTAATTTTTTTTCTCATTAAAAGGATCCGGATCTAGATTGATCCGGTCCAGATCCGCCCCATTGACAGGTCTACAAGGGAAGCTGAGCAGAAGACTCAAACGGCCGAGATGGTGGATCACAGTGTTCATCAGTTCTTTCTCTTTTCCTTGTGCTTTGTGTTACCTATTCAATTTTACTGCTAGACTTTTTACCATAATTTTTCTTTCAATTCGCTGACACTGATTTTACTTCAGTAGTTTACGTTTATCACCATTTTTCTTCGTTTTTTACAATTTGGATGATGTTTGTGCTTTCAGGTAAGTTCGATCCCGTCATTTAACTTGTTCGACGGTTCTGCCTTTCAGGTAAGTTCGATACACAACACTCAAACTCCACACCAAAACTCCTATATAATACGCTCCCGCTATACCTTTCCCATTTCTTCACATTCACACAAAGAACCCAACTCCACTCCCTCCCTACAAATCCCAACCCTTTCTCTCATTTTTGTGGTTTCAAAACAAACAACGATGCCGCGGCCAAGTCGGTACAAGCCTTACAACGACCGCGTGGAGCGAGCTCTCAGCCAACACATCCGCCTCCTCCACCGCTCCGGCCCCACATTCTACATCAAAGGCGACACGGGTAACGTCTACACCGCCACCATCTCCATCTCGCCCAAATGCACCTGCCCTGACCCCGTCAACCCTTGCAAGCATTTGCTCTTCGTCTATCTCCAAGTGCTCGGCCTCTCCGCCGACTACAGGTCTCTCCGCGACGGCACATTCTCGCTTTACGAGGCGCAGCGCATGATCGGGATGGACACGTTGCCGGAGTCCCTGGCAGGGGATAGCGTGCGGCAGTGGTTCTACCAGCTGCATGATTTCGAGGGGAAGCAGAAGCAGCAACAGCAGGAGAGGCCGAAAGTGGTGATAGAAGAGGGGACGTGTTGTCCGGTTTGTTTGGAGGAGATGGGGCAGCAGGATAGAGTGGTGGCATGTGGGACGTGTAGGAATCCGGTGCATGAGGAGTGCTTCTTGAAGTGGAAGAGGAGTGCGAGGAATAAGGCGGCGCATTGTGTCATGTGTAGGGCGAGGTGGGGGTCGATTGAGCAGGAACAGCAAAAGTACTTGAACTTGGCTGCTTATGACACTTCTAGCGAGGAAGACGAGGAGGAGGAGGATGACGAAGACGAGTATGAATGAGCACCTTGATTTAAGCGAGTAGAACCGGTTGCAAGTATGTATAAATTTGCTACGGAATTATGTGCGTACGTAGTGTTCAGTGTGGGGGAATATTTTGTCTGAAATTTATGTGGGACAAATGGACGAATGCTTTCATTTCCAAGTTTAGTTACTGTGTGAAACTGTGAATATGAATATGCAGATAAAGGTTCTCAATGAGTTGATCTGGATTAGGAATGTTTCGTGAAGTGAGAAGAATTCAGCTCATTGTGCAATCCGCAATATGCAAAAGGCAGAATAGTGCCTAGCTAGGACAAGGAGAACAAAAACCAGTATGTTTTAGCTAATAGGTTGCAGAATTGTGTCATCTACGTGTCATAGTGCTTGAAAGGGACTAGGAGTTCTGACGTGTAACGAAGCTTTCTGCTCGGTTACATTGCTGGTGTGATGATGGGGATTAGAGCATCTGCAACAATGACGGAAATCGGAGGAATTCCTTGAGGGTTCCGTCAAAAATAAGAATTTTGGGCGATCTGCGACGTGCAGCGGTGCAGAGGGGTAGGGGCGACTGGACGTTGACGCTGAGGAATTCCTCTTAGCTGTGCTGAAATCGATCGCCGAAGAGGATGCTTCCCCTGACGGAGCCCACCTACGTGGGTGATGCCAGGGCGCGTTGCCTTTCTTTTTACACGCGCCGTAAAACTGTATTTTTTTTACGGTACTTTAACCAACCAATGACAGCCTGCCACGTGACCAGGTTGTCTCCCAACGAAAACCCAACGGCTTTGTGCTTATGTGTGACGACCCGAACCAGAATCAGATGTGTGTTTGGCACGATTCTCGAGATTTGGTTATAGTCGCAGTTTTACGATATTGTGTGGTTTGTCGATTCGATTCGCGACTATGTTTTCAGTCGAGAATTTGAGTTGGGTGTCTTCACGGAAATTGTTGAGTACGTGATTTCGAGCTCGTGGGCGGTTCCGGAAGATTTTTCCGATAACCGAGGAATATTTTATGATTATTTGAAGTTTCGGGTTCCTACGAGTTTATCCGTTTGTTTCGAGTTTATCCGAATCGTGATGGTTATCCATTTCGAATCGTCGATCGACCCGATGGACGAGTATAAATATCGAAAAGTCGAAAAATAGTCGAGAAATAGTCGAGGATTTCATTTTGAGCATTGACTGATGTTGACCGGATGTTGACTTTCCTAAAAAGGAAATCTGATCGTTGACCCGAGGTGGAGGAGTTTCCGTTTTGGTCTTGCCGTTTGATGATCAACTTTCCGGCCACCTCCGATCTTGTAAAGGGTATTAATCGCTTCTCCACTTGATTTTAAGTCGATTGGTACTTGATTTGAATGAAATTGATCACGTTTTGGTTTGACCCGAATCGGGTCGGTCCTAAGGTTTCCGTCGGTGTTCGTAGGCCGTTTTCCGGCGAACTATGACGGTGGTGGTTAGGGGGGTTAGACTCCCCTTGCCTTGGAGAGTCTCCCTATGTGTTTTATTTTGAGATTGATGAAGTTTTGAAGGTCGCCGGTTTGAGTCACCGGAATTGGGATTCCGTTCGGATTTGTTGAGTTTTGGAAGGGTTTGAGTTCGAATTGGCTTAGGTACCAGTTATGAAAAGTGTTTGGATGGGTGAGATCTTGTAAACTGGAAGTTTTCCGCCGGAGAATCTTGCCGTTGACGGCGCGCCGCCGCCGGCGGCGGCGGTCAATGGTGGTCAACGGCGAGGAAAAAGTCAACTTTTCAGATTTCGATAATTTTAATGTCGTTTTTCTCGTAATCACGCCCTGGTTATCGTACAGAGGTTTTCGGGTTGATTTGGTTAGCCGATTTTCAGTCGAGATTTCGAGTGGGGATTTCGGGATTTCCGTAATTCATTTTGTACCGCATTTCACATTTCCGGGAACGGTTGGTTTCTGTGCATCAGTACAGTGTTAAGAACTACGATATTGATCAGTTATATTTTGTGAATATTCAGGAGATCGAGATCTGGATCGTGATCGTGCTTCAGGCGAGGGATCTTCCGCCGGACCACGAGTTTAGCGCGAGTGCGCATTTCACGAGTCTGTGAGTGGACATTTCTTTTCACGGATTGATTGCGAGTATTTTATAAATGATTTACGAACTTGAGCATGCGGATTGATTATGATTTTACGAGCATGTGTTTTACGATTATGCATATACGAATATACGTATACGAGTATACATGTATATATATATATTATGTTTTAAGCATGTGCATAGAAAAGATTTATGATTTGGTTTACACAGAGTACAGTCTCAGTATATGTTGTGGTATCGATACACATTGGCTTCTCGGCTGATCCCCGAGTACGCTCCGGGAAGGACAAATATCCTGACCCGAGGCCTTTCTGGCTAGAATCACGTGTGGGTCTGGGATCCCGTGATTCAGACTGTGCTATCGCATGGAAGCCCGCGAGAGTCTCCGCGATATGTTTTACATTGCATGCTCTGTACGTGAGTGGTAGCCAGAGTCTCCTCACGTATTATTTGATTTTCGTGCATTTGACTCGCATATGATTTTATATGTATATAAATTACCTGGTGAAAGACATTTATTTCCGTCCACTCACTCTAACATGTTTATTGTCTTTCCCCTGGGCTTTTCGGTTTCCGTGCCCAGTTGCAGTTCAGGTTTGGTGTTTTCACGTCACGGTTTGGAGGCTAGTGATCAGAGTTACCTGTGCTTTTCAGTAGGTTCTTTTTTCGCCTACTGATGTGTATATTGTATATATTTTACTTTAGAGGTCGCTCTGGTACATTCTGATACATGTTTATACGGATTTTCTCGGATATACATATATACATAGTACAGTTTGTTTAAGGTTAATGATTATATTGATGTTGAGAAATCCGGATGGGATTGGTGCCCACGGTTTGGCTTTTGTGGCATAGGATGAAGTGTTATTTTCTGGGTGCAGGTTATGGTAATTCCACGTTAGTAACGGAACTCTGCCGAAATTTTTAAAAAATTTTGTTGGTTCATATTTTCGAAAGGGTTTGATTCCGGTTTAGGTAACTGAATCGGGATTGGGTCCTTTCATTATAGGCCGTCCATTTTGAATCAAATTTTTGATCTGACGGCTAGGATTCAAATACAACGGCTACTATTCTAATTTTGGGTCTAATTTCACCAGAACGGCTATAACTTAGAAAAAAATTCCAAAAGAATTCCAAAAAATTCTAATGATCCCCTACTAGTTTTCTATAAATATTACCTTATTTTCCTAAAACCTCACACCAATTTGTGCACAAAAAATTATCATCATCCTCACTCTCTCTCTCTCTCTCTCTCTCTCTCTCTCTCTCTCTCTCTCTCTCTCTCGATCCTTTTCATTTTTGCAAAAGATGTCTACCAATTGGTTTCTTTCCGAAGATGTACAATTATGCATATCTCATTGTCGTCAAAGTATGGATACTATCTCCTGCAACAAACAAAAGGTCGACAAGTTGTGGGAAAAAAATTATGTCGATTACCAACAAAATTGAGAGATGGGTCATGGTGAATCGAGGACGGAGGGTAAGACTCAAAATGCACTTATCTCCCATTCTGCTAAGTTGAAGCCAAATTTGACAAAATAAAAAGAGGCACTTGCATACACAAAAAGGAATCCGAAATCCGGCGAAAATTTGCAAGATGAGGTAATGATTTATTTATGTTGGTCTTATCAATTTTATTTTATTTTATGAACTAAAAAATGTCAAGTCCATTTTATTTGATATTATTGTGACATATAAATTCATTATATATTTTTTTGTAGTTAAGGAAAGCTCAAACATTTTATGTGGCAAAAAAGAAGAAAGAGTTTTCGAATTTTGAGTGTTGGGAAGCGGTCAAGCATCATCCTTCTTTTAGACACGTCGAAACTTCTTACCATTCCAACTTCGAAGCTACTCCTCCCGTTAGTGAAGTGTCTCATAGCGTCAACTTGAGTGAGGATGAAGTGATTCCAACACCACAAAGTAACTTTGACGGTACCTCGAGTCCAGTTAGACCTCAAGGAGTGAAGGCAGCCAAGGAAACAAAAAGAAGGGGAAAGAAGGCCAAGACACCTACAAATGAGGTTAGAGATGAGACTTTGAAGAGCATTGCGGCTAATCAAAAAATATTTTCCGTTTGGTACAAGGCAAATAAAGAAAAGCAACAAATGCTTGATGAGAAAAACTACAAATTGAGGGCACAAGAGGAAGAAACAAAGATCATAAAAATGAATTTCGAGACTATGACCCTAAATTCAAAGAGGTACTTCACAAAGAGGAAAACGGAAATCATTAAGCAAGTAGATGATGATGAAGAAGAAGTTGGGGATGCAAGCTTTACAAATTGTTATCGCCCCCGCAACCTTGATTTTAGTGATTAGTTTTGTTTCTCTTAATAATAAATCTATGATTGTCATGTCATTATGTAATTTAAATTTTCAAGAAATAAAAACTCATTTTATTTATTTAGATTAACTTCAAACACATTATATTAAAATATAATAAATTGCACTCAAACAACATAAAATGCAAACACACAAAATTAAAACACACAAAATGCAAAAATACAAAAGGCAAGCACACATACATCAAACACATTATTTAGAGTTGTTCACCAGTTTCAAGAAATCAGTTGTGCTTCACCAAGTCTTTTTGAAGATTTCCATGAAGATAAACTGATTGGAGATCGATGAGACGGTCGCTAAGCCGTTGTTGATGTTGATCTCTTCCAACCGACTCAAAAGGAATTCGGTTACTATTTTCATCCACCGGCCCATCATAAATTATGAAAGCACTAGCTGAGTTTTTTAGATCTTCTTCTTCGTTCTCCTCAAAATCGTCTTCCACAAATTCTTCCTCGACAATCATGTTACACATTATGATGCAAGTCCACATAATCAATTTCAATGTCGATGTGTGATGACATTGAAAATGTCAAAGCACCGAGATTACCCAACGAGATTATAAGATGTCAAAGAACCTCTCCACATCTTTGCGATATGCCTCTTATTTCCTTGAGAACAGCTTTTGTTGTTGATTCTGGGGATTGAAATTTTTTTTGACAAACGAAAAGTATCTTGGATATATTCCATCCGCTAGATAATAAGTGTGATGGTACGTCATACCGTTGACTTTATAAGTCGATTGCGGACTTCTTCCGACAAGGAGTGCATCGAAGATATCCGAGCTGTTGAGCACATTAATATCATTTTGTGCTCCAGGCGTCCCGAAGAAGTTATGCTATATCAACGTGTCATATGATGCCACCGCCTAAAATTATGGTGGGATGAGCCTTCCGCCCTGAGTATGACCCTTGCCAAGATGTTGAGCAGTTCTTCAATTTTCAGTGCATGTAGTCGATGCTTCTGATCGATCATACCAGGAAATCCCCGCTTCCTTACCCCTCTTAGAAATCGAGTGAAGTCAAGGAGCCATAAACGATGCTTTTATAGTAAAAATTAGATAATTTGATGTCCGAATATGAATACACGTGTCACATCCTCATTGGTAGAAAATCTTATTAGAAATCTTTATCCAATAATTTAGCCGACAACAACACGTGGATGTGACACGTGTTGCACAATGACTGGTTAAAAATTTTCATCAATAATTTAGCCGACAACGACACGTGAATGTGGCACGTGTCACAAAATAACTGGCTGAAAATCTTCGTCAATAATTTAGACGATAACATCACGTGGAAGTGACACGTGTCATATTATGACTTGTCGAAAATCTTATTAGAAATTTGGTTCAATAATTTAGATGATAATGACACATGTTGGCTAATCATTAGATGAAAATATTATTAACAATTAAATAAAATAAATTTTTATAATTATATAATAGTAATAAGAAATCCTATTTGTTGCACTACTGGGCAAAAATCATGAATAGAACATCATATTTGTTGAATAATGACAAAAATTCCTCAAATAAGAATTCGTAATCCAATAAAATTTCTCCAATTAGTGCGGATGCTCTTAATTTTCTTAATCCTTATAGTATAAGGAATAGATTAGCCATCGATGTAGATTGCCCAGGTTTAGTCAAACTACGAATGATCATACTTTGACATTTGACACAAAAAGGAGAAGATAAGCTAAATTTCTCGATGTCGATGACTCGATGGAATCCTTAATCAGCCAAATTAAAGACGTAATTAACAAGAACCATGCAGTGGGATTAGTCAGAACTTCGTAGGTCGCCAAAATATCCATCTTAACTAGCTAGCGACGAACCAGCACACCACATATAACTCATATTACATCTCTCATTGGCATTTTATCGAACACCTGGTGAGCATAGCCAGAAGCTCTTGCATTTTTCTCTCTCAATGGACGACAGCGATTGCACTAGTCCTAGTCCTAGTCCCAGTTGCGTCAACTTGGCGCGTAAAGTGGCGGCGGCGGCGGCCGGAGAATCTCACACTCTCGCTCTCACAGGCGATGGCTACGTGTATTCATGGGGGAGAGGCATGTTTGGACGTCTCGGAACCGGTTCCGATTCCGACGAGCTTTTTCCGGTTCGGGTCAAATTGACAACCGAAAAGCGGCCCATTATCGTTGGGGTGGCTGCTGGTGCTTACCACAGTCTAGCTCTAGCCGGTCAGTTTTTAGCTTCTTCTCAAAAGTTTGAAGCTTTAAAATTGAAATTAATTAGTAGATGATGATATACTGGTGGTATTGGATAAGCTTAAGTTGTGTGTGATTTGATGTTAAAGTTAACAATGTGCGTCTGGGAATTGGGTTTATATAGCCAGTCTCTACTTTGAACTAACTCATATGCTGAAAATGATTGTCATCTTTTTCTAAATTGTAATTTAACTTGTGTTGTGCAGAGGATGGATCGGTTTGGTGTTGGGGTTACAACATCTGTATCCTTCATGAGATTTTGTTTCCTTTTTCCTTTGCTTCTTTTATACTGTCTTTGATTCCTTGACTGTTAAATGGATGGCCAACTCGGTGTGAATGGTGACAACTCTCTGATTCCCTGTTTGCTAGAGCGGTTTCATGAGTTGGGCTCTGGGACAAAGAGTGAAGTGTCACTTCAGGTATGGGAAAATTATATCATCATTGCATTCTTGAATTGAGTAAGATAAGAGTTTAACGTGCTGTTTTGTTATCGTATTTGTCTGTCTACTACATCAGGTTTGTTCTGTTAAAGCTGGAGGAATGATGTCTCTAGCAATAGATAATCTTGGTACACTTTGGATGTGGGGGAATTGTCCATTCGAAAGCAGCAGCAGCAGCAGCAGCGAAGGTGGGTTCTCTCTTGTGAGTAGTTTCACCCCGACCCCTGTGTGGGATTTCCATGGACACACTGTTGTGAAGGTAGCATGCGGAAATGAACATGTGGTGGCCCTAGTTACTGCTGGAGAAACATATAAAGGTGAAGATCTTGTATGCTTCTCTTGGGGTAGCAACAATCACGGTCAGTTAGGCCTTGGGGATAAAGAGAACCGAAATCGTCCTCAAGTAGTAGAAGTATTCAACCAGGACTCCATTTTTGCGGTTTATGAAGTGGCCTGTGGCGCTTTCCACACGGCTTTGCTCACCCACAAGAAGAGACCAAGTGAGACATTAGAAAGCATGTGCTGGACGTTTGGGCTTGGAGATAATGGGCAGCTTGGGCATGGAACTACCCGAAGTTCATTGTTTCCTGAAACTGTGAAAGAATTGCCGCAGTATGTGTATTTTGTCTCTGTGGACTGTGGCTTATTCCACACTAGTGTTGTTTCATCTGCAGGAGATGTGTGGTCATGGGGAATGGAGAAGGGTCTCGGTCTTTGCCCTGATGCTAGTTTTACTGGGACAGATGCAGGGGATGCCATTTTTCCTCTACAGATTATGTGTGACAGATCTGATGGGTCTACATTTCAAGAGCCAGTCCAAGTTGTATGTGGAGCTGCCCATACTGTTCTTGTTGCAAATGATGGATATAAGCTTTGGTCTTGGGGTAGAGGAAGAAGTGGGGTTCTTGGTAATGGCAAAACAATAGACTGTTTTTCTCCCACTGTCGTCTTGTGGCCTCCACTTCATGAGGATTTCAAGCAAGAAGAACTAAATTCTGTTGACGAGGGAGGTAAAAGTGCTAAGGAGAAAACTACAGGAGTCACCGTAACAGAAAAGAGCCTGTCTTTAGCAATTGAAGAAACAAAGCTTCTTCAGTCTAAGCTTTCGGTGATGGAAAGGTATGCGGGGATACTTCATGGTTCAATATTTGGAAGGGCCCTAGAAGAGCGGGATATTCCTGCGTCATTGCAAACCACAGGTATGTATGACATTGCAAAGGAATGGGACACAATGTTAGAGTCAGCAGATCGTGGAAAGCTCATAAGGTTGGAAAAGTTCCATCAAAGTATGCTTGAAGGTGTTAAAGACAAGCTCATGAAGAGAAGGATTCAAGAGATAGTAAAAGAGTGTCTCGACTCATCTACTCTGAAGAAACTATAGTTAAATATAATTGTGTTTCACTATGAATACCAAGAATTTTACATTTACAGTCACATATATGATCAGAGATACAAAGTACATTTTCTTCTATCAGGGGATAAGGACAGCTCTATCAAAGATTCGTAGTGTATAATTTGTAACGAGATTCAGCGGGTCCTTGTTGTAAAGTTATAGTTTGTGTGTTAAGATTTCCAAAACATAAGAATAAAACAGTTCAATTTTGATCTTGATGAAAGCTAATCATGGGGATAAGTGTTTCGACAAAGGGGACATATATGATTCATGTTGAGCCACTCATGAATGCATTTTCGGTGAAAAAAATGTAAGCATTTGGGCAAGCGAGTAATGCCGCCTCCGCCTCCTCCTTGGCTGCTGGTCACTCCTTCCAGACAGATAGCACAACTTAGTTCAATACTACAGTCTATGTCTTCCACAGTCTCCAAACCCTGGATGAATGCTTCTGTCGCAGGAATTAACTTCGGCCTGTACGATTCTGAGTCCTCCTCGAGCAACTCCAACTCGTGGTCCCTGAATCGAACTATGTTTTCCACTATCTGCACATCTATAATCTTATCAGGGACGGCAGCTTCCAGCATTTCCAATATTTTGTGAATAATAGCAGGGGCCTCCTCGCTTGTTGCTCCAGTCATGTATATATGCTTTTTCAGGTTGTTGATCAACATGTACCTCTCCCTTGGAGACTTGGTTATGACCCTTTTGTACTTGGCCAACCTCTCAGTCCTCTTCCATAGACTCCATGGCACAGCCTTCTTCCTTGAGATCGGCAGCTCGAGTGTATATCTACCCTTGGGGACTTCTTCGTATTCATAATCTCCGAGACTAAGATTATAGCGAAAAATCCTATCAAAAAATTGGAATCTGATCAGAAGTATGTCCACGCCGGCGTTGCTTCCGTAGGATACGTTGAAGTCTTCTTGGAAAACATAAGTATCAAGTTCCCTAATTGCAAATTCAGCAGTACTACTAGAGCCAATGGTGAGGCTGCTCATGACTGCTTCCTTTGGTTCTCATCTGCAACGGTGAGATTACTTATATCAGTTATATGGGATAGACAAGATCTAAATCCTAATCTGGGTAGGAATTGGTCTCTTTATCAAAGAAAACTATTCTCCTACATGGAATAGGAAAGTTACCGCTCAAAATTGTCTCTCTCTCATCTATCCACCGATATATAGGCAAACTTTCATCAGGTTCTCACAAAGAATAAATTCACCCGTAGTACTCAGACTCTTGGTGCTATACCAAAAAGGGTCTCAAACTTTAAAAACTATCAGGAATGTACCCAAACTCTTAAAAGCTATTATCGAGTTACCTGAAGCTAACATCTATATCGAGATACCCAAACTTTCTAGATGCCAAAAATGGAGGTAGCACCTCCTTAGCTCTGTTGTTGGTGATTCTTCATGGTGTGCTCTAGCAGATGTTTTTTTACCATACATTTTGAGGATGACATTGATATCGTAACTAAAGTTTGGGTATCATGTTGATATTTTTATTAAGTTATAACATATGTTAATTGACTAAATTACCCCTTGTTTACCAAAAAAAATGTCACAACAGCAATAATGACGGTGAATTGACGAAAAATCGTTCCAGATATCTTGATAATAGCTTTTAAGAGTTTGGGTACCTTCCTGGTAGTTTTTAAAGTTCAGCACTCTTTTTGGTATAACACCAAGAGTCTGGATACCACACCTGAATTTAATCCTATAAGTAGCTAGCTAGTTCTCTAAACCTTATTCCTTTCTATACAATGCCACCAGAATAATAATGTCGTTCTCTTGAGACAAGAATGATGAGCGTCAAAGGTAACAAAAAGAAGCGAAGAATACGGGACAGATTGGTGAGAAAAGACCAATTAGGATCCGTGTGGTCTGATCTTGCACCAGAGCTTCTAGAGTTGATCCTGCAAAAACTTACTGGTTACGTCAAAGACATCCTTAGCTTTGAGGCCGTTTCTCCTTCCTAGAGAATCGTCGCAAAGTCCTGTAGTTCTTACCGTGGATCATCTCAAACTCCATGCATGGTTCTTGTTTGGTATCGATAACGAAGGCTCTGACCTCTTTGATCCGGCAACAAATAAAGTTCACAAACTGGGTTCATCACATGGGTGGATTATCATGTTCTACACACAAAAAGACTCCAAAAAAAATTCATGGCACGTGTTTTTAATCCTATTACACGAGCCAGTATCTCAGTCCCAGGCACTCAAACTCTTTGCGGCCTCCGCAACCGTATCACTAAAGGTATTATTTCCTCCAATCCATCGAGAAACAAAAACTTTTATGTGGTAGTGGCATGGCGTAAAGGACTTGCATTATGTAAACATGGAGACGAATTATGGACCAAGTTTGGCGACACCGTGCTAGGTTATGTTGATATTATGTTCCACAATGAGAGACTATTTGCATTGGCGTTAGGCTTCGTCAAGATAGTGACACTTCAGGTTTGGGATTGCAGAGAATCAACTCCAATAAAAACTATGCATATACGGAACTCTACACTTCTCAATCCAGTTCGAACTTAATTATTTGGTGGAGTAATTGACGGGTGAGATATTACTTGTGGGACAAGAAGATCGGGATCGAAATCGTTTCTCAAAACAAGTTTCGAATTCATTGTGGAAAAGTTAAATTTAATAGGAAAAAAAAGTGGGATAGCGAGGCAAGTTTAGGCAAAGATGATGTTCGATGTAAAAATATCTCCCGCGGAGAGATCCTTCTGCGAAGCAGTCTCTTTTATTGACTTCGGATAGTTTGACCGCATATATCGGTTTATCCTGTATGTGCTTCGTATGCTGGCGTGCCACCGTTCTTCAATGGAATATAGAATGTAAAGCCGTCTGACTTCTTGATAAGCGATTAAGACAAGGAGAGCACCAACTCTGTCCGAATAGGTTTTTCTCGCCTAGTAACCTAGGACTTTTGATATGTGTCTCTAGTAGAGCCTTCGAAATCGATACCTTACACTCCCTTATCAATGCAAAGCAAATCAATCTCTCTGACGATGTGTTGAGAACACTGCTTCCTTTGAGTATCCAAAATCTCACTCGATAGGTGACAAGCCCTTCAACCGTCCAGTCGCAATTGCTTCCTTCTGATCGCAATACTCTCACTCGATAGGTGACAAGCACTTTGATCTGCTGGTTGCAAAGAAGATAGAATCTCTTGACGAGATGTCTGTCTAGGTGTACTTGCGTATAACAAATGTATGTATTTGATCGGGGACCTCTTCCACAAATCTCTTACTTTCCTTATATAATGCTCAGTAGTTGTCTTTCAATTACTTTGAACTTCTTATGTTCTTGCTCTTTGAATCTCAATATAACTCTAACACCAGCATACGGGTTTTTAATCATTTTAAAAAACTTAAATGCTATCACAACTCTTTTATTAAAAAAACCCCTCTGAAACAAAAAGGTATGATAGATGTCCAAACTGAATGGAATCAGCTAATTAATGAATTATAGTTCTAATCGAACTCTTCTTATCACACTTGACCGCTCGCCAAGTTCTTTATAAAACATGGGCCGCTCGTTAAGACTTCAGCCAATTTTGGGCCGCTCGCCAAGACTTCAGCCATTCAATCTCAATATAAAATATTTATTTCAGGCCCAAACAGATGAAGCTTTACTCTTGTGCGCTGATCAGTCAATGTCATTCTCTAGCTCATGCTTTTTGGGATGTGAAGGTAATTCGATCTGTTTTACAAATCACAGTCGTCAAGTAATTTTCCTAATAAAAATCTATAAGTTCCAAAACACCAGACATAGAAGGATGCAGTTCCGAAACACCAGACAGAGTAGGATGGAATATTCGTTGTGGGATCTACTTGGCATACCTCGAAATGAACAGGACAGTCTCAAGTGGCAAAAGTGCGTTTGGGTGCATCCAAATCCATGGTGAAGTATCTGGAGACATTCCAAATCCATGCTTTCAAGCTATGGTTTTACATTTTTATAACAGTCCTTCAAACATGGTGTAGGTTGTTTTTCTACGTACACTTTCACATTGACTTTTGCGTATCAGTTATTGCATGTAGCTAGGTCTCGGTATGAGATGATCAATTTTGGAAGCTAAAAATTCTTTCTATGTCCCCCTTTTTAGCATGCATGTTTGACAAATGACGAGAGAATACTTTCGCTAGCTAGATGCTTTGATACGCATATGTGGCGATCGACAGTGTATTTTTATCATTGTATTGTGTATAAGCAAGTACGTTTTAGTTTTAGTTCGGGGATGACCATTTATACAGCGATCACTAGTACGTGTTATGTGAACCTCGATAGAAACTAATATTGTTATCTAATTTAAGGGGAGTAAATGTAGTTTTTGACAATCTAAATCGTAAGACTTGGAATTTTGATCCTCGATCTCCTCCTAACTGAAAAACACCTGACTTTTGCCTAACCGTACCCTTTATTCCTTCAATCTTAGACTTGGGTCGTAGGACTTGTTTCAAGAGGCTCTTCAATTCCTTTTTTTTTTTTTATCAAAATCCAAATTGCTATCTGGTAGGGTAGATCGGCAAACCTGTTAATTATATATAGAGCAAGCCAATAATTTTTTTTAAAAAGGTAGGCAGATTACCTCAATGCTGGTTGGCATTTGAAAAATAGATTAACTTTATTAGCGCGAGTTTTGGAGCAAGCAAAGCTGCAGTCTGCAGATCGTTTAGGCAGAGAAATATCTCTGCGTTAAAGTGCTTCTGATAGTTTTAGGATTTGTCTCCTTAATTTAGAGTTTTGGTTTCCTAGTTTTTAAGTGTTTCTGATAGTTTTAAGATTTGTTTCCTTTAGAGTTTTGGTTTCCTAGTTTATTTTGGATCTTTTGATTTCAGTATATCTTCAATAACTATATAAGGCTGCTTTTAGTTTGTATCAGGGAAGTTTTTTTATTAATCAAATTCAGAAAACAGTAGACTTTCTTGTATTATAAGTAAGTAAAGTAACTAGTTCTGTGCCCTAGGATCCCGATCCTCTACAGTCTTTTTTGAAAGGGATCTTCTATGGTTTTAAATGGTGACGTTTCATGAAGTTTGCCAAGTTCATCCAACAGATTTAATGGTTATGACCATGCCACGTCTTTTAAGTAGAAAATACAAACAACGCTGCACCAACTGACGTTATCTTTCTTCTCCGCATCATGCAACGTCTTCTGCAGGGTAAATTGCAAGTTGAAACTAAAGATTTGTGGGATAGAAATTTCAATTATTACCATGAATTTTAATCATCAAGTTCTATCTTGTGAGGTTAAGGGAATCGAACCCAAGCACACACAACAACAGTACCTAATCTACCTATTGTAACCGATAAATGGAACCCATAGGCCATAAATATGAGAACTGGAATAATCTACCTATTGTAAGTATTGATATATGAGAGTTGGAATCGAAGAACCAAAAGTGCAAGGTTAAATATTGGACCCAGCAAGAAGAAACTCAGTAAAACCAATAATGCGAGCTTGTTCATAACAGTTACATAATTTAGCGACTTGATCAATCTGTTTCAATCGTAGTATGTTTGATTTTTCTTCTTTAACTTGTGTTTTAATTTGTTCCTTCACCAAGTTTAACCATCAGGTCGCATCTCGACAAATCTAACCACCATGTCGATTGAACGATGAAGCTTCTCTTTGAGACTCCGGCGAAGAAGACCTAAATACGGCGAATAAAATGAGAGAGATAACGGAAGTTGAAATAGAAAGCTGTGATAAACATGTTTAATTATGTGGCATGATCATAACCATTAAAATTATTTGGTGGTTCAGTTGTTGCGAACTCCATAAAACTTCACCATTTAAAACTGTAGAGGATCGGGATCCGTCTGATCTTCCACCAGAGCTTCTAGAGTTTATCTTGCAAAAAATCATTGGTGACATCAACGACATCCTTAGCTTTAAAGTCGTTTGTCCTTCCTGGAGAACCGTCGCAAAGTCCTCTAGTTCTTATCCTGCATCATCCCGAACTCCATGGTTCTTGTTTGGTATCAAAAACAAAGTGTCGAGCCTGTTTGATCCTGCAACAAACAAGGTTCACAGACTCAAGAACGTCTTTAATGACTTCTGTGATTTCAGGTGTGTGGGTTCATCACATGGGTGGATTGTCATGTTTTACATACAAGACGACTCCAGAAAATCAATGGATTACACACAAAGAGACTAGAAAATCAATGGCACATATCCCAATCCCAGGCAATACAACTCTTTATGGCCCCCGCAACAAAATCACCAAAGGTATTATTTCCTCTGATCCATCTCGCAACAAAAACTTTAATTTTATGTGGTAGTGGCAGGGACGGAGCCAGGATTCTCGGTTAGGGGGGGCCTAAATGAAAAACTTAAAAAATAATCTCGGTTAGGGTAGTCAATTCGATCTTGATCTGTATATTTTGCCCAAACAGTTTCAATGTTTTGTTTTTGGTTTGATAAAGCATCACAATTACTCACAGCCTGATTACGAGTAATATTTGATCCTCCAAAATGTGATATTAGTGTTTGCTTCTTCTTCCAATTACTGAATCCATGACCAGCACCAACAAAAGTTTCACCACCGTACCGCCTTGTTCTCCAATAGCTGGTTTGAAAAGATAACAACATAAACAAAATACAGCATCCTCTTTAATACTGTACTTTAACCAATATGAAAATTCAATAAACAAATCACAAATAAACCTTCTTTTCTTCTTCTTTTTTCTTCAAATTCTGTGAAAGGAAAAGTATGATGTTTAGGTCGACAAGGGCCTTGTTGTAGATAATATCTTCGAACTTCTTCTTAAATGTTAGGATGATAACTTGAAATTGGCGGGCGTTTAGCAGGATCCGATGGATACTTTTCTGTCATATCTCTAGCACGAAATTTTTTCATATTGTTACTATTCTTCTTTTGAATTTTCGCAGGTGGTTGCTCATCTAATGTTGGAGTAGAAGAAGAGGATTTGTTTTTTGAAGTATCTCTCCATATCTAATCAACTTAACAAAAATGATTGTATTTTAATCTCAGGAACGGTAGAGCTTTTATAAAGAAAAAAATATCATAAAATCCTAAACCTAGTAAGAGATTAAATCCTAATTGATCTAATATTTGGACTTCATTATTAAAATAATATATAATAATATTCTTACAAAGTCGTCAAATTTGAATTAATCATACACTCATACACGTAATTGAAGTTTAGATATACTTCAAATAAATTATAATATTTATATTATAATACTAATAAACTAATTTTTTTCACAAAAATTGAGGGGGACCCAGGCCCACCCTGGCCCCCAAATAGCTCCGTGCCTGGGTAGTGGCATGGTTAAATGGACTTGCATTATGTAAGCATGGAGAACAATCATGGACAAAGTTCGAAGATGAGCACAGAGAGCAAAGTTATGATGATATTATGTTCCACAATGACAGACTATTTGCATTGCCCTCAGGCAATGCCAAGTCACTTGAGGTTTGGGATTGTAGAGGATCAAAACCAATAAAAATCATGCATATACAGAACTCTACAACTCTCTTACAAGGTAAAACCTATTTGGTGGTGTCATTGATGGGTGATATATTACGTGTGGGAAATGTTCGGAATCGAAATCATTTCACGGTGGAAAAGCTAAATTTAACAGAAGAAAAGTGAGAGGAAGTGGCAAGTTTAGTCGATGAAGTTTTATTTTTGCATGGAGATCATCAATCAATGTCATTCTCTAGTCCATGCTTTTTTGGATGTGAAGGTAATTCAATCTGTTCTAGAAATTACAGTCATCCAGGAAGTTCCCAAATTTACATGTATAAGTTTCGAAACAGCAGAGAGAGTGGGAGCAATCGTTGTGGAGTCTACTTGGCATGCCTGGAAAGGAACAGAAGGACTGTCTTAAGTGGCAAAAGTGTGTTCGGGTGCATCCAAATCCATGGTGAAGTATCTGGAGATATTTTAGACTAAGTTAGATCTATATGTATTTCTTTTTCTTTACCTAGTTTGCATTCTCTGTAGTCTTTTTTTTTTTAGAAAGAAAACATTTTATTGATTACCAACCAATTACATCATGGAATATTTGTTCAAGGTATCTACACCAATACACTCGTTCCGCCTAATAATAAAACTTAAGGATGACAAATAGAGCTAGTCGGGTCCAATCCCTAAGCATACCAAACGCCCAAAATAGGCTACATCGCTAAGCAAACAATTCCGGATATCACGGTATAACCTTACCACCAACATTACAACGAACCAATTCACCCTCTTCAACACCGCATCCCAAACAATCAAGACCACGTGCAAGGGAGAATCACCACCATGTTGACAACTTGACCACACCGAATTTAGACCACCTTGTTCCCGAGAGTAACGCTATACAATGGCTCCACGACATGACCATAACATCCAAACCCTAGCCCACTTGAGTAGGGACATATTAGACCTAACCAAAAAAGTAAACCAAAATAAACAATCCTATGGAAAACAAAATTAAAACACCTATGTGGGCTTATGGATAAAGACCCAGCCCCTTGTGGATCGCCAGCCCAGACCCGCCCGCATGACTCCATTGCAACTCCGTTGTACCTTCCCAACCACATCCTTGATCGTCGCCTAACCCTGACTGCTCCTCGCCGATCTGCATAAGCCAGAACCAGCCATTCCATGCTTGTCTTCAACCTCCAGCTGCCAAAACATTGAAGCCCATGATGCTCGACAAATCGAATGGTCACCCAATCTGTCGTCGCAAACTTTAGGCTAGATGAAGAATACAATGGACATGAAAACACCCTCCCTCCTAAACCACGTCTCCGCCACCAGACCACAACCCTTACCCTGCAACGTCGCCACCAGAACGAGACCAAACCTCCACAACCCACAATTGGACCTTTTCCCCCATCATAGCCCATCACTGAGATCCACTTCTCGTCTAGCTGCACCTGTGCAGCGCCGACTAGGCCTCTGGCCTCCAGACGAAAACCCAAAGCAAACCCTAAAAACTTCTCAATGAACTACGCTTCGAAAAACCTAGAGTTGATGTTAACTGTTAGGGTCTCGTGCATTCTCTGTAGTTTGTCAAAGTATCAACTGAGAAATCTTATAGGCGGGTAAACACATATGAAAAGATATCTTATTCTCAACTTGGATATATCAATGTAGTATGATAAATAGGGGTTCGAACACGAGAAATTGGTGACTCTAAATTCTAACACGAAATTAAAATGCTGACAGACTCGACTATAGTACACTAATGACACTACCACCTTACTCTAAACAGACTCAAATGACACAAAAATTGGACACAATGAACTCGTCACTTGACGGACTACCACACAAAATTTGAGGGTGTTCGGAGTTGATTTGTATGATTATGAATGTTAATGATTTTAAACTATATGATGAAAGAGTTAAGAGGAATGCAATCCACCACTGTCATTTCCATCTCTCTAACACATACTTAATCTAATATACATATCCAATCAACGAGAGTTTCCAAGAAGATCGATAGACACGACACATCCTATTACCTAATCCTTATGTCTATGTGAGTTTGTCATGGATCTCTCCCATATATATCCCTCTATTGAACCCATAGTCATTAGACCCCAAGGTTTACAAAGAAAAAAGCATTAAGTTCTAGAAAAAGTTTGAGAATCTACAAGGATTCACAGATACACTATAGGCGTATCCTGCTAGACCTAGGGTTTCAATCACTCGACGACAAAATCAGCGTATCACTATAGAGAATCCGGTGGAAGAAATTAACTTCAGTCGCCTATATCTCATGACAATAGAATCCTAGCATGCATACTAAGTTGGCCACCAAAGAAAACACACAAGAATTCATAAGGTGAGTCACATAGAAAAAGAAACATCATTTGAATTGAATATGCAAAATTAGATTAAAGTGTATGAATTAGAAAGACTTTATGTACGGGGCTTCAAGCAGCCCCGTAACAATGAGTTTAGCTACTGAAAGTCATAAATTAAAATGAATCAAAATAAGTATAGAGTTTACAGATTGAAAGTAGATGAAGAACTGAAGCTATCATCTAGCTTCGATGGATCGAACCGTGCTCTGACTCCTTCTCGGCTGCTCCCTTCTCTGCTCGAGTTTCTCTCCTTAATTTCTTATTAGCCTTCCCAAAAACCTAAAATAGGTTTATACATGTCTCCTAATTGATCTCCTATAGTCCACATGGGAATAGGTTTCTTTAATTTCACAAAACTCCTTCTTTAATTCATATTGAGCTAAGAATCCCTCTTTTATTTCCTTTTTCTTTATTTCTCCACAAAACCTATAAAAATAAACATAATTAAATACTCAATTATAAAATAATAAAGTAATTATAGGTAATGAATTAAACATCGATATATGCATAAATATGTGACTATCAAAATACCTCACACTTAAACATTGCTAGTCTTCGAGCAATACACTAAAGTAAGACTCAAAAAGAAACTCTAATGCCCTCAACAATTTGCCTCAGCATTCTTCCATAAAATTCTAATACCAAGATCACATGTACCTATAAGTTACCAAAGATAACTCCAACATATAACACACATGTAACATGTAGGACACAGACATAATCAAGGTGAATAAAGAGCTATAACATGCACGAAACCAATCAAGATTCAACCTCACATCGATATACTCTCATAAGTGTTTCTCTCAAAATATATCTGAGGTATCACTCAATTCGATTACTTGCCAAATGGACCAAACCATATGCTCACTCTTATGACTAATCTCCATAGTTCAAAGGCTGTCATCTTGAGGATTAAAAGGGTTTCATGGGTTGTAATGGGGCTTGACTTATAGGTTAAAGAATAAATGAGTATGGATTGCAAACACAATTCTAGAACTTAGTAGAGCACAAAATAAGAGACTTCTTCAAACTTTACAACCATGAACTTTTTCACTATCGTGGCCAGATTTCATCTTGTTGGGCCTTCACATCATTGTTTTCATCAATAGTTAACCTGGGGTATCAAGCTAGATATCACAACTTATTTTTTTCTTGCCGATTTCTTTTCTTTTCATTATTTTTTTCTTTACATCATTCGGCTTATTCTTTAATACAAATCAACTAGCTTGATACCCCGCACTTATTTCTTTGTATCACCTTACGACATTGTTCCCGTTTTCACATACCTGTCTCATGTATAACTCTACCAAGTCCTAGAATAAGGGTAAAGATAATAACTATTCTAAGGTTCAAGGTCGGAGATATGTGGGTGATGATATAAAGTTTCATATGTAGGCTCAAAATGGTTAACTACGGGGTGCACATCTTATGTACACAAAATTAGAACACAATCTTATATGGCTATGGTGGTGTCCCCTAGATGCCTTTATCACTTTCTCAATCATTACATGTATTGACTAAAAGTTTTGAATAGAACAATAGCAAGTTCTAGTGATCTCTAGAGTCCAATAACTTAATCTGTGACAAGCAATTAATACTCAATAATGAAAACATGTATTTTACATAAAGGCTCAAAAACTCATGGTTAAATGAATCTCAATAAGGTTTATGCATGCCCAAAAACTTGTACCACGTTAACTTGTTTCTACATCTACTACATATTCGCATATGCATCATATATCAAAATTATCCAAAAATATTCAAGTCACATAATCATCTCTTAGTCACAAAATTGGAAGAAATAAGCACATCATTGACTTGTTAAGGGCTCCTAAGACTCTTCTTTTTATATTTGCTTGACACTATTTATTTTTTTATTTTGTTTTTCAAGAAAAAAATTCAAGAAAAACACACAAGAAAAACAAAGAAAAACTCAAAACTGACACTAATTTTTCGATGGATAGAATATGATCCTCGATGAATTGAGGCAAGCTCTCTGGTCTCATTCTGGAATAACCTTTCGATAGGTCGAAGAATATCCCTTCGATGGATCGAAGCTACACCCTGGACATTCTAAGCAAAACGGGAAAATCTGAAGAGACTGTGCACTCTCACTTGCATAATTTCTATAGAATTAACCACATGTCCGAAGAGGATGAAATTTTACGAGAATATACTA
The DNA here is from genome assembly GCA_946800695.1 of Geum urbanum. Classification (NCBI taxonomy): domain Eukaryota; kingdom Viridiplantae; phylum Streptophyta; class Magnoliopsida; order Rosales; family Rosaceae; genus Geum; species Geum urbanum. Next base: position 63,222,374 of record OX327002.1, read on the forward strand.
GACATATATACCAACACGGATTAAAAATTTCAGAATTTTCTGAGCCTACCAGCTAAGTCCAAAAAATCACACTACATCAAAAATAAAAATTCAGACTCAAAAAACTAAAAATATATATCTAAACGCTAAGTTTATGGTATACCTCCACCCCACATTTGAAAGTTGCATTGTCTTCAATATAAATACTAGAATTAGACTATACAATACACCAAACAAATATGACATAGAACACTCATCACACGCAAAACATACTATGTGGAGAAAAATAAAGTAAAAGGGATAAGAAAGCAAATCTGATCGCCAGCTTCTCCATCCACATGGGTTGCCTCCCTAGTAGCGCTAAGTTTAACGTCTTCAACCAGACGGCGAATTTACTCAATTCTCCAAATGAGGCGTGTCCTGTAGGTCCGCATCTTCAAACACATGCTCCACAAACGACTCATAAAAAGGCTTGAGTCGTTGTCCATTCACCTTGAATGTTTTTCTTGTTGTTGCTTATAATCTCTATAGCACCATGAAGAAAAACATTTGTAATAACAAAAGGTCTAGTCCATCTACTCTTAAGCTTATCTGAAAACAAGCATAGACGACTACTGAACAACAAAACTTTCTGACCAACTACAAATTATTTTCTTTTTATGTTTCGGTCATGAAAAGCTTTGGTTCTCTCCTTGTATATCCTGCTGGACTCATATGCATTATGTCAGATCTCATCCAAACTCATTGAATTGCAATTTCCTATGTAGACCTGCTTCATCCATGTCAAAATTGAACTTCTTCACAGCCCAATACGCTCGATGCTCAAGTTCCATCGGAAGATGACAGGATTTCTCATACACCAACCTATAAGAAATCCCAATAGGTGTTTTATGAGCTGTCCTATAAGCCCACAGCACATCATCAAGGCGTTGACTCCAGTCTTTTCCGGGTTGGACTAACTGTCTTCTCAAGAATCTACTTGATTTCTCTATTTGAAACCTCCACCTAACCGCTTGTCTGAGGATGATAAGGTGTTGTCACCTTATGAGTCACATTGTACTTCCTAAGCAAGGCATCAAAGGTCTTGTTGCGAAAGTGGGATCCTAAATCACTAATTATGCATCTAGTTGTCCCAAACCTACTGAATATTTCTTTAAGAAAACTATGAACAACCTTAGAATCATTAGTCCTGGTTGGTTTAGCCTCCACCCATTTGGATACATAATCAATAACAACAAGAATATACAAATACCCTTGAGAATTTGGGAATAGTCCCATGAAATCAATACCCCACATATCAAATATTTTAACTACAAGAATAGGGTGTTGATGCATTTGGTCTTTTAGACCGATGTTACCAGTCATTTGGCACCTGACACAAGATTTAAAGAAAACTTGTGCATCATGAAATAAAGTGGGCCAATAAAATCCACTCTCAAGCACTTTGAGAGTCGTCTTTTTCCCTCCAAAATGTCCACTACCTGCATGTGAGTGACAGAAAACTAGAATGAAATGGAATTCAGATTCAGTGACGCACCTGCAGATGATGGTGTCAGTGCAATGTTTTCACAAATATAGTTCATCCCACACATAATACCTAGCCTCCTTGACTAGCTTGTGTTTCTGTGTTCTAGTGAAGTCAGAAGGAATGTATTTGCTGACCTTGTAGTTTACAATATCAGCATACCATGGCGTTGAATCTTGAATAGCAAAGAGTTGTTCATCCGAAAAATTGTCTCTGAGAGGAAGTTTATCCTCTTCTGCGTCAGAGCCATAAGTGATTCTACTCAAGTGGTCAGCTACCATATTCTCAGTGCCCTTCTTATCTTTGATGACAATATCAAACTCTTGAAGCAAGAGCATCCATCGAATCAGTAGAGGCTTTGCATCCTATTTAGTCATCAAATATCTCAAAGTAGCGTGGTCAGAATATATAATAATTTCAGTTCCTAACAAGTAAGATCTAAACATTTCAAGAGCAAAAACTACTGCTAAGAGCTCCTTTTCTATAGTTGAATAATTCAAGTGTGCATCATTTAAGTTCTTGGAGGTGTATTAGATGACATGAGGTAACCTGTCTGGGCGTTGGCCTAGAACAGCTCCAACAACATAATCTGAAGCATTGCTCATGAGTTTAAATGGGAGGCTCTAATCTGGTGCTCGAATGATGGGAGTTGTGGTCAATAACTCCGTGAGTTTGTTGAAAGCTTGAAGACACTCAGATGTAAAGTAGAATGAAATATCCTTCTGTAGTAATGCATGTAAAGGTTGGGCTATCTTGGAAAAATCCTTGATGAACCTGCGATAGAAACCTGCATGGCCAAGAAAATATATCACCTCCTTTACAGTATAAGGAAGGGGTAAGGTCTGCACAATATCAACTTTAGCTTTGTCTACTTCTATGCCCCTAGCTAATTTGACTGTCCCAAAACAATACTTTGTTCCACCATGAAGCGACATTTTTCTCAGTTAAGCACAAAGTTAGTTTCTACACAACGCTCTAAAACCATAGCTAGATTATGCAGACATAAGTCAAAAGAATAACCGAAAACAGAGAAGTCATCCATAAATACCTCAATGATCTTTTCAACCATATCCGAGAAAATACTTACCATACACCTCTAAAATGTTACAGGTGAAGGTGGTCTTCTCTTGATCATCTTTGTGAATGGCTATTTGATTCTACCCAAAGTAGCCATCCAAGAAACAATAAATTCATCCCCAGCCAATCTTTCTAACATCTGATCAATGAACGGTAGTGGAAAGTGATCCTTCCTTGTCGTGGCATTCGGCTTACAGTAATTAATGCACATTCTCTACCCATTTGGACTCTTTGAGGCACCAACACGTTCTCATCATTCTTTACCATTGTGATTCCTGAACGTTTGGGCACCACCTGCACGGGACTAATCCATTTGCTGTCAGAAATAGCATAAATAATACCTGCATCTCGAAGCTTGATGACTTCTTTCTTGACAACTTCCATCATTAGAGGATTGAGTCAACGTTGAACTTCTCTTGTAGGCTTAGCTCCCTCTTTCAGATGTATCTTGTGAGTACACAGTGTTGGGCACATGTCCTTGATATCGACCACTGTCCATCCAATTGTGGATTTGTACTTCTTAAGTACACTCAGCAACTTATCCTCTTGTAATGTTGAGAGCTTGGAGGAGATGATAACTGGAAGTGTCTCATTCTCCTATAAGAAAGCATACTTCAAATGCTCGAGAAGAAGTTTCAGCTCTAATGTGGGTGCCACCTGTATAGATAGAACAACAATATCATCTGAAACCAGAAGAAGAATAGGTTTGTATGACTTACCTTCATACTTGGTGATCTACGCATTTTATGCTTGATTCTTAACGTTTTTCTCTTTACATTTAGCTTTGTTTTGACCTTAGTACTATCATTTCTTACTTACTTTGTTGTTTTTAGGTTTTGAATAAAGGAGTACAATAAAAGAGGTGAAATGGAGCTCAAAACGCAGCAAATGGAGGTTTCCTAATTCGTTTAGGAAAAGTGGTGTTTCCTACTTTAACTAGGATTCCTACTCGGGTTAGGAATGCAAATGGTTCGACAACTCGGAGAGTTTCGCGGAGCTGAAAAATGAAGTTTCCTAAATCAACTAGGAATGACGTGGCGAAATGTCCGAGACGCGCAAAATGATTGAGAAATGGTATTCGGAAAAGTTACCAAAATGGTACGCACAAATGGTTTCCAAAATGAAGATCGAATGCATTTCTCCTAAGTGGACCAGGAAAGATCAAGTCGGCAAGCATATATGGAAAGAAGTCATGGCCGAATTATTTGAGATCATCCTTGCCCTATTTGAAGACCAAAAATCTTAGATATCAAGAAGGAATTCGGCAAGGACTATATTTCCTTGGAGATCAAGAAAGAATATCTAGAGTGGAATAAGGAAAGAAAATCTCAGAACAGACCTGTAACTTCAAGAGGCCACCGAAGTCGCAAATCAACTCCAAATATGGCGTTCATTATATGGATTTTATAGCTCTCTGAATAAGCTTTCCAACGGATCCAAAATCATAATTTTCTGAGCTATAGAACTCCCGGAAAAGACGTTTCAAGACAGGCTGTTTCCAGCTGGCATTTCTACCCGAGTTGACTAGGAATCCCTAGTTTGGAGAGGAAAGTTGAACTCCTTCACCTATAAATAAGAGGGCTCGGTCTCAAACTAAAGCATCACTCATTCTAGACTTCTAAGCTTGCCAAAGATCAGCTCCTCAACCTCCAAACACTCGGCCATCCCCTCAAAACCCGAAACACCACCAAACTTCATCCCGTAAACACTCTCCTCCACCTCAAGAAGGACTTTGCTCGCTTTGGCTGGGAATTCTTGGGCTCGTCATCAACTAAGGAGTAGCTACACTTGAAGATTTGCGGTGCGCTTTCACGGAGTCTAAAAGTGTAACATGACCCCTTTTTATTTTGTTTCGGTTTTTGTTTGGATTTCCTTTGTTTGTATTTTGAGAACAAGTTTTGATAAGAGGCTTTATATTTCTAAATTCTTCTAAGTTTCTTCCATGTGTTTTTAACTTTGATTCGAATACATGTGTGTGCTTATATGTTCTTAATGCTTGAAACTGTTTTTAAGTAGATACTCGCTTTGGTTCTCTTTTAAGCATGTTTCACGAACTAATAACAAAGATAAAATTGGATTAGAGAGTTAGCTCGCTTTGGTTGCTGTCTTGTTCAATTATAAGCATGTGTGTGTGTTTTGATTAGAGTTAGGAATTTCGTTGACACTTAGGGAGTCTAGGTATAAAACGGCAAAGGATGAAAGAATGAGTCGATCACATGTATATAATAGTTTAGTGTTTATTTTCGGTTTAGTAAGCATGTTTAGGGTTCTTTGTTCTTGTTTGTTTTCTACTTGTCTATGAGTGAAGCATGATAGAACCTAGGATTTCTCTATATGTTTACTAACCATTTTCTTTCTTTATTTTCGTAGATTATAAATAACCAACTTTCAAACCCCCCTTTCAAACCTTAGCATAAATATGCATGCACCCTCAATCCCCGGTTAAGAACGATACCCTATTTACCAATGCTACATCTACACAAAAGGGTTTTAATTGCTTACGCGTTTTTGTTGATTGTTAAGTGTTTATTTAATGGTTGCAAAATCGTGTATCAATTTTGGCGCCGTTGCCGGGGATTGTAAAGAATTGTGTGTTTATGCTTGTAAATATGTGAATTTGTGTAAATAAGTGTATATATATGTAAAGTGGCGAAATTTTTATACATGTTCATAATACGTTCCATTCTAACTTTTTGTTTTTGCAGCCATGTAAATAGGTACATATTAAAGGAAGTCTTCGATTTACATTGAGTACGCAAGTTTGGTTGATTAAGTCTCACTCATTGGAATAGATGGCGCCTCTTTTTCTTGTTTATCTCCTTAACCCCTCGTGATGTGTGGATTTCATCACCGCACACCATAACCTAAGTGAAGTTATGGACATGAGGTTGAGGGCGGAGTTTGCAAAGAACTTGAGGGAATGTCTTTCTCGAAATTTTGGCTGAATGTCGGACATGGTGTCTAGAAACGGGTTATGACTGGTGACAGGTTCTGGATCTAAGAAAGACTTGCATCAATGGAGTATATACCAATGATCCGGTGAGTGGATGAATACTTGTCTTTTAGTAAGAAATCTTTGGTAACTTGGTGTCTAGAAGGTGACGGTTTCTATGACGGGTTCTGGATCCGAGATCTCAAATCGGTCCTGCCTCTCGTGGTCTCTCTTGCCAACTGGCCAAGCTTATTAAAGTTGCCCAAAGAAGACAAGGACTAAATCTACTTTCCATGATCGGTAAGCCTCGGGATGCATCGTCGAAATTAGTCCTGCCTCTCGCGTTATCTCTATCCCCAACTGGCCATGTTTTTCGATTGAACCAAGGCCGATTGATTGAGAATGTACATTTTATCGCGCGGGTCGCACGTCCAATGAAAGACCTAAAGGCTAAATGAACGTATTTTCTTTAAATTGAAGGCGAAACTCAATGAACAAAATACTTGTGCATATTACTTGTAAATTTCGTGTGCATTAAAACTTGTAAAGAATTAACCACGTTGCATTAGCTTGCATAACCTGCCGGCGGCTTTGTGATGCTCGGATTTCACCACCGGGTACCCTAACCTAAGTGAAGTTAGGGACATGAGGCCAAACGTATGGTCACGTTGCATCATGTATTTAGCACGTAACTTTGTGTGTTTTCCGCAGGTTTCTAACGTTTTCTCTTATGCATTCATACCATTTTTCACGTAGGATCCCTTATGTCTGCATTTAAAATCCTTCTAAGTGCATCCATCGTGATTAATGTTATACTTGCATAATTTCCGTGTACATATGTGTGTATCTTAACTTGTTTATAAGTCTTGCGTTGTATATATGTCTAAATTTGCAGAAAATGTGTGAAACAATTCTAACTTAGCTTTTGCATATCATTCATTCAATCATGCATTACATAATTGCATCATCTTGCATCGTATTCATCATACATTTAATGCATATCATGCATTTACATTGGATTTGATGATTGTTGAGTTTTGAAGGATACGAAGGAGGAACGTGCTCCAAGTGTTTTCATAATTCGCAGCTTCTATCCAAAACAGAACAGTCAACTTTGAAAAGTCATAACTTTCAGCTCGTTTGGAGTTAGCACGAATTCTTTATATGAATGGAAAGCTCGAGATGTCTAGTTTTCAGTCATACAAAGATCACGAATTTCTGAGCTCTAAATCGTTCGGAATTCTAGTTTAAAGACACGGAGGTCAGAACATTAAGCTGCAAAGTGGAAAGAACAAATGGAGGAGATGCACCTTCAAGATCAGGCTGTTCCAAGAGCATAAATGAAGCATCATGTCTAGGCTGTAAGACATTAAAAAACAAGCGCTTGTTGGGAGGCAACCCAATGGAGGAAATCGTCAAGGATTTGTTCTCTCCTCCCTTATCTTTTTAATTTCATTGCTTATTTACTTTCCTTAGCTAAAATTTTCGTGGGTCTCTCCCTTCATACGAAATTCTATGATTCCCTTAAATACATTGAGGACAATGTAGAGTTTAAGTGTGGGGGAGGGGTTTACAACTTTATTTGAGTCATAAATTGTTAAAACCGGGCGGACAATGGAACTTTCCGGCGGATGATGCCCTAAAAAAAATTGTTTTTAAAGAGTCTTTTTCATTTTAGGATGCCCTTAGTTAGTCTATGATGAAAATGGACCGAAAAGAATACATATGGCGGTGAATAAGCACTAAACTGTTTTCGTGTGATAAGTGAGATATTTTGATTGTCATAACATGTAGTGGATATGGTTTGATTAAACATGGTATAGATTTCGCATGTTAGAAGAAGTTTTAAATCATACAAACCTAAAAGTGAGTTTTTGAGCCTACATTACTTCATTTGAGAGTGAATTTCGTGCATATGGTTTTCAAAAACAAAACATGCTTCATCTAATTGCTTGCCATAGATTTTAATGAACTAGAGATTACTAGAACTTACTCATGTAGATTTACAACGCTTTTAAGTTGATATATGCTCTGATTTTGGATATGATTAAAGGCAAATTAGGTTACCACCACTTAAACCAAATGGCCTTGTGTCCCATTGTGCGCACGAGTTGCGACACCCCTAGATTAACCCCTTTGAGCCCACGTTTAGCCTTTCTTTCATTACCACATTATATCTAAACACTTAGCCTAGTGTAGAGTTCCTACCCTTGTTCTAAAAGACTTGGTGAAGAATTTCGAAGCTAGCACAATGAAAGTGGCTTGAAGATGATGAAAAGATGTGTGCATAGGGATAGACTTGTCCAACAAATTTTGTATTTGAATGCCAAAATTTTGAGATAAAAAAGAAAAAGAAGAAAAATGTATAAAGATCTCGAGGCATTGTGTTTAGATTGTATAAGTTTGGATTAATGTCCCCTATACTTATGAATTTGGAGATTGCTACGAATTGAAGGCCCAAAAGTGAAGAAATATGGCTTTTGTCCTGTTCATAAAGCTCAAAGGAAGTTGAGAATGAAGTTAGGGCCCAAAAAGATGAAAATTGGCCCCCGATCTTGAAGTTTGACACAAGAAGAAGTGTAGAAAGGATGAGCCACGAATTCAAGAAGTTCTAAGTGCTAAACTAAGTCTTTGGAACGTTTTTACACCACCACTTATCTAAATTTCGAATGCCTTAGCCTTAGCCTCATTACAACCTTTCTAAAGTCCTTTATGATCCTTAAGATGAGTAGCCTTCAATTGGTTGAGTAAGTTACATGAGTAAGCATATGGTTTGGTTCATTTGTGCAAGTAATTATGAGGTATTTCGATAAAATGCATATACATTTTGAGTGAACCTCTTTTCATGAGAGAAAATATGATGAGTGCATCCATGTGAGATTGATTTAAACTTTTTCGAAACATGCATAGCTTTAACTTCACCATTGTTTGCTCCAAGTCCTACTTATTCATAACATGATCATATTTCTCTTATCTATCGAAAATTGTTGAATTTTTCACTATGAAATCTTGTGATTCCATCGCCATATACTTAAAAAAATTTCTGAGACAAATTGTGCTAAGGGCCTAGAAGTTGTTTTTATTTCTTTGAGTCCATGAATCTGTTCAACGTGGAGGCTAGCTCCAACGTTGGTTTTATGTTTTTAGTCTTTCTTTTATTTAGTATTTGCTAGGGACTAGCAAAGTCTAAGTGTGGGGGATTTGATCTACGCATTTTATGCTTGATTCTTAACGTTTTTCTCTTTACATTTAGCTTTGTTTTGACCTTAGTACTATCATTTCTTACTTACTTTGTTGTTTTTAGGTTTTGAATAAAGGAGTACAATAAAAGAGGTGAAATGGAGCTCAAAACGCAGCAAATGGAGGTTTCCTAATTCGTTTAGGAAAAGTGGTGTTTCCTACTTTAACTAGGATTCCTACTCGGGTTAGGAATGCAAATGGTTCGACAACTCGGAGAGTTTCGCGGAGCTGAAAAATGAAGTTTCCTAAATCAACTAGGAATGACGTGGCGAAATGTCCGAGACGCGCAAAATGATTGAGAAATGGTATTCGGAAAAGTTACCAAAATGGTACGCACAAATGGTTTCCAAAATGAAGATCGAATGCATTTCTCCTAAGTGGACCAGGAAAGATCAAGTCGGCAAGCATATATGGAAAGAAGTCATGGCCGAATTATTTGAGATCATCCTTGCCCTATTTGAAGACCAAAAATCTTAGATATCAAGAAGGAATTCGGCAAGGACTATATTTCCTTGGAGATCAAGAAAGAATATCTAGAGTGGAATAAGGAAAGAAAATCTCAGAACAGACCTGTAACTTCAAGAGGCCACCGAAGTCGCAAATCAACTCCAAATATGGCGTTCATTATATGGATTTTATAGCTCTCTGAATAAGCTTTCCAACGGATCCAAAATCATAATTTTCTGAGCTATAGAACTCCCGGAAAAGACGTTTCAAGACAGGCTGTTTCCAGCTGGCATTTCTACCCGAGTTGACTAGGAATCCCTAGTTTGGAGAGGAAAGTTGAACTCCTTCACCTATAAATAAGAGGGCTCGGTCTCAAACTAAAGCATCACTCATTCTAGACTTCTAAGCTTGCCAAAGATCAGCTCCTCAACCTCCAAACACTCGGCCATCCCCTCAAAACCCGAAACACCACCAAACTTCATCCCGTAAACACTCTCCTCCACCTCAAGAAGGACTTTGCTCGCTTTGGCTGGGAATTCTTGGGCTCGTCATCAACTAAGGAGTAGCTACACTTGAAGATTTGCGGTGCGCTTTCACGGAGTCTAAAAGTGTAACATGACCCCTTTTTATTTTGTTTCGGTTTTTGTTTGGATTTCCTTTGTTTGTATTTTGAGAACAAGTTTTGATAAGAGGCTTTATATTTCTAAATTCTTCTAAGTTTCTTCCATGTGTTTTTAACTTTGATTCGAATACATGTGTGTGCTTATATGTTCTTAATGCTTGAAACTGTTTTTAAGTAGATACTCGCTTTGGTTCTCTTTTAAGCATGTTTCACGAACTAATAACAAAGATAAAATTGGATTAGAGAGTTAGCTCGCTTTGGTTGCTGTCTTGTTCAATTATAAGCATGTGTGTGTGTTTTGATTAGAGTTAGGAATTTCGTTGACACTTAGGGAGTCTAGGTATAAAACGGCAAAGGATGAAAGAATGAGTCGATCACATGTATATAATAGTTTAGTGTTTATTTTCGGTTTAGTAAGCATGTTTAGGGTTCTTTGTTCTTGTTTGTTTTCTACTTGTCTATGAGTGAAGCATGATAGAACCTAGGATTTCTCTATATGTTTACTAACCATTTTCTTTCTTTATTTTCGTAGATTATAAATAACCAACTTTCAAACCCCCCTTTCAAACCTTAGCATAAATATGCATGCACCCTCAATCCCCGGTTAAGAACGATACCCTATTTACCAATGCTACATCTACACAAAAGGGTTTTAATTGCTTACGCGTTTTTGTTGATTGTTAAGTGTTTATTTAATGGTTGCAAAATCGTGTATCACTTGGCAATGATTCAAGTGCCTCTTCCATAGCATAGAACTCATCTTCCATCTCAAGGTCTTCAGGCGAAGCAATCTCAAAAACATTCGATGGATTGAGACTCAGCTTCTATGGGTCGAAACTTGGTCTTCGATAGATAATCCAGAGGCTTTTGTCAATTTCTTTCGATGGGTCGAATGAATACTTCGATCCATCGAAGGGAGCACCCTAGAATGACTATTTTCTCCTACTTTTTCAATGACGTTTCTCAAATGATCATCATCCAATGAGTACTGAATAAACTCCTGCATAAATCTCTAAAAAAATATCAATTAAACAAAATGAATAAGCTTCATCACTATTGGGATGCTTAAGAGCTTCATAAATATTAAAGTGGATATTCTCTTCCGCCACTTCCATGCTCAATAATCCATCAAAACAATCTATCTTGATACGCGTTGTTCTTAAGAACGGTCTCCCAAGAATCAATAATATATCTGATGGAATTGGCTCATGCTCGATCTCTAGCACAAAGAAATCTGTTGGGAATATCAAATCTCTCACCTGCACCAAAACATCCTCAATAATACCTCGAGGGTAACAGTTAGACTGATCTGCAAGCTAAATGGTGACACCTGTGGGAATAAGTTCTCCCATTTTAAACCTGTTATAAGCAGTGTACGACATTAAATTAATGGAAGCACCTAAATCAAGTAGAGCATCTGCAAACCTATGATCACCAATAGTACATGGAATCGTAAAACGTCCTGAATCACTCAACTTAGGTGGAAGCTTTCTTTGAAGAACTGCATATACTCTCTCTCCTAAAGCCATAGTCTCAGTTCCATATAATTTTCTCTTTGTTATGCACAGATCTTTCATGAACTTTGTATACTGTGGTATCTGCTTAATCACATCCAACAATGGGATGTTTACTCATATCTTCTTAAACACATCTAAGATCGCCTTCTCTTTGTCAACCTTCACCTACTTCTTCAACCTGCTAGGAAAAGGTACATTGAGAATAATTGAAGGAGTGGAAGTAGAGGGTACCTGTCCTGATTTTGGTTTTGTCGATTTTTTCGTTTCAGATGCATTTTTGACGGCTCGAATTGGGGTTCCTACAGGATCTTTTGACGACTTGTTCAACAGCTTATAAGGGACAACCCGTTCAAGCACGGGCTCTTCCCAACACCTTCCTACTCTTCAAGGTTATTGCATGCGCTTCATATTTCGTGTTGGGATTGGGAAGAGTGTTGCTGGGAAGACCTCATTCCTTGACTTGAGCAAGTGCTTGTTGAACTTGGCTCATTTGTCTCTCCAGCAAGTCAATTACCTTCCCTTACTGCTGAGATGAATCCTTGAGTTCTTGAGTTGTAGCCTTGATGTCTTGGCAAAAGGCACCCATCTCTTGGCGGAATACACTGTTCTTAGGCGAGATGCACTATCTACCTCTCGTTCTTTCTTGTTGTCAAACATCATTTGTTGCATCATAGCTTCCAAGGTAGAGTTCCCTGATGATGTTTGAACATGAGTTTGATTTAAGGCTTGGATGTGATTAGGGGAAAGACGATGAAGAAGAGTGGGCTTGGTTTGATTGGCGTCACCGAAAAAGATGTGGTTCCGGTTAAAGAGTTGTTGGGAAATTATGGGAAAGAAGAGGAGGTGTGATTAAGGAAGTGGAATAGAGGAAGAAGGGTTGGATTGAATTGGTACTTAAAGTTTGGAGTAGTGGTAGGCGGCGACGGAGAGGTGAAGGCCGTCATATCGTGCCGGAAGAGAGAGAGAGAGAGAGAGAGAGAGAGAGAGAGAGAGAGAGAGAGAGAGAGAGAGAGAGAGAGAGAGAGAGAGAGAGAGAGAGAGAGAGCTCAGATTGTGCGCGGTGGAGAGGGGTGTGTGCGACTAATGGTGTGATGTAGAAGTGAAGCGGGGCGTTTTGATTTGGGCCAATAGGAACAAGTACGACGGCGGAGTAGCGGTGGAGAAAGGGAGCAAGTCGCGTCGTCGGTGGACGGAGGAGTGGGTGGGGGGGGGGGAGGAGGGGAGGGGAGCTTGGCGGAGAGATAGAGATATAAAAGAAAACAATGAAAAATAGAAAAACTAAATAAAAAAGTAAAATAAAAAAAATTAAAAAGGAAAAAAATGACGTTAATATATGGTTTTGTCTAGGCGTCATGGATATATGGTTTTGTAAGTCTGGGCATCACTTTGTTAGTTTTCAAAGTGTGGGTATCATATTAAAGATTTTGCAAAGATTTAGACCCTGATGGTGATAATTTTCCTACATGTTACGGCTTATGCATGACAACAATATCTTAGATGGGTCAAATTTTGATCTCAATTTCTTTTGTACATTCAACTGATTCGAGGGCCTGCATTTGGGGTAATATCTAAATTTCGTTTTGGGGTTGCATTTGGGCTTCAATACATTCATTGATATTAAAGGAGGATTAATTATTATTTTTCAACAAAACAAAGGATTAAAATAAAATAAAATTGTCTTTCAAAATGTCCACCTCGCGAAATTTAGAGTCAACCAAAAATATCAAAGTTAGTCGTATAACCTTTTTGAACGTACTATTTTTGCTTCAACGTGATACATTGATTACATTCCATAATTTTTTTTTTGAAGTAGACTTTAGTTTCTTTTTCATATCCTAAAAAATATGGGCTCGCCAAACTTTCATCAGGTTCTCAAAATGATTAAACCACTTCACTCCGTAGGTAGTTCCGAAGTAGAGTATCGTCTACCATGGCAAAGACATTTTGAGAGTTACTGATGATATAACATTTTGATAAATTCAATAGATAGTTGACATTTGAAAACCAAAAGGTCAAATTTGAAACCCTTAATCAAAATGTCGAATTTGACTTTCTCTCTATCTCGATTTTAGAGTATATGCACCCGTTTATGAATTCTTATTTGAGGAATTACAATCACTATTCATTGAATAAGATGTTCTATTTATGTTTTTCTTGCATCGGTGTAAAAAATATGATTTTCTATTACTATTTATTAATTATAAAAATTTAATTTTTTATTTTTTGGTAATATTTTCATCTAATAACTAGATGACATATGTCATTATCGTTTAAATTATTGATCCAAATTTCTGATAAAATTTTCAACCAGTCATAACGTAACACGTGTCACTTCCACTTGTCGTTATCATCTAAATAACTGATCTAAATTTCCAATGAGATTTTTGACCAATGAGGATGTGACACGTGTCATTATCGTCTAAATTATTGATCCAAAATTTCTGATAAAATTTTAGACCAATGAGGATGTGACACGTGTATTCATCTTCAAACATCAAATTCTCTGAAATTTGCTATAAAAGTATTGTCTATGGATCATTGTATACTCACACCATCTACAAGTCACTTGATATTATACCCGTAAATATATTTTTTCAAACACTTCTTCGCATTCCCTCCTCAGTAAAATGAATCCTTTCAATTCCGACATCTCTTCCTAGAGGAGGTGATAACAACGCCAGCAAGCTACCGCAATTGCTAATTCCTTCATCATTGATGCGGTCATGGTAGCTGCTTCGTTTGATGATGAGTCACCTCGTCGCCACCGTTCAAACCAACCAAGACAGAGGGAAGCAATGGGACAGAATCTGATAGAAAATTACTTCATCGAACGCCCTGTTTTCAACGAGCAAGGTTTTCGTCGGAGGTTTTGAATGAGCACCAACTTGTTCAATCGGATCATGACAAAACTCTGCAACCACGACTCATTTTGGCATCACAGATTAGATGTCACTGGATTGCAAGGACTTTTTCTCAACAAAAGATTACCGGTGTTCTACAAATGTTGACGAACGGCGCAGCTACAGATCAGTGTACTGAAATCATAAAGATGGAGGAATCAACAACACTAGAATGCACGAAGAAGTGGTGCACACAAGTATACTTCCTTTACCAAGACCATTACCTCCGCGCTCTAGATGCAGTAGACATCACTCGACTTCTGATAATGGCAAGGCAGCGGAGATTTCTTGACATGATCGAAAGCATCGACTATATGCATTGGGAATGGAAGAACTTCCCAACAGCTTGGCAAGGGTCATACTCAGGGCGGAAGGCTCGTACCACCATAGTTTTAGAGGAGGTAGCCTCATAAGACACATGGATATGACATAGCTTCTTCGGGGTGCTTGGAGCACATAATAACATTAATGTGCTCTATCACTTGGATATCTTCGATGTGCTCCTCGCCGAAAGAAACCCATAGGCAACTTATAAAGTCAACGGAATGACGTACCACAACACTTATTATCTAGTTGATGAAATATATCTGACGTACTCCTCATTTGTCAAAACAATTTCCAATCCCTAAAATCTACAAGAGAAGTTGTTTGCAAAGAAACAAGAGAAGATGTGGAGAAGTGGTTTGGCATCTTGTAATCTCGTTAGGCAATTATTTGCCATGCAGCTATGTGTCATCACACGTCAACATTGAAAATGATGATGTTGGCTTGCATCATAATGTATAATATGATTGTTGAGGAAGAGTTTGTGGAGGACGGCTTTGAGGAGAATAGAGAAGAAGATCTACAAATCCCAGCAAGTGCTTTCACAGTTTATGACGTGTCAGTGGATGGACGAGGTAATCAAATTCCTTTTGAGCCAGTTGGAAGAGATCAACATCAACAACTGTTTAGCGACCGTCTCATCAATCTCCAATCAGTTTATCTCTATGGAGAGCTTCAAAATAACATAGTGAAGCACAACTGGTTTATTGAAACCAGTGAACAATTCTAAATAACTTGTTTTAATTTTGTGTGTTTGCCTGTAGTGAAGGTTTATTATGTTTTAATATAATGAGTTTGAGTTTTATCTAAATAAATTAAGTGCATTTTTATTTCTTGAAAATTTAAATTACATAATGACAACTCAAACACAGATTTATTATTAAGATAAACTAAACTAATCACTAAAATCAAGTGAACGCGGGCGATAACAATTTGTGAAGCTTGCATCGCCATCTTCTTCTTCATTGTCATTTAGTTTCTTAAGGATTTTTGTTTTCCTCTTCGTGAAGTACCTCTTTGACATTGTGGTCATAGCCTCCAAATTCATTGTCATGATCTTGGATTCTTCCTCTAAGGCCCTCAATTTGTAGTTTTTCTCTTCAAGCATTTGTTGCTTTTCATCACTTGCCTTTTGCCAATCGGCGAAAACCTTTTGATTAACCACAGTGCTTTTCAAAGCCTCATCTCGTACCTCATTTGTAGGAGCCATAACTTTTTTTCCCTTCTTTTTGCTTCCTTGGCTGCCTTCACTCCTTGAGGCCTAGCCGGACTCGAGGTACCTTCAAGGTTGATTTGTGATGTTGGATTCACTTCATCCTCATCCAAGTTAATGGTAGGAGGCACTTCACTAACGGGAGGAGTAGCTTCGAAGTTGGCATTGTAAGAAGGTGGAGTACTAGTTTCGACGAGTGTAAAAAAAGGATGATTCTTGACCGTGTCCCAACACTCAAAGTTCGTAAACTCTTTCTTCTCTTTTGCAACATAAAGTATTTGAGCTTTCTTTAACTACAAAAAAAAATAACGCAAACGATGTCACAATAATATCAAATAAAATGGACTTGACAATTTTTTTCTTCATAAAATCAAATAAAATGGAGAAGACCAACATAATTAAATCCTTACCTCATCTTGCAAATTTCCGCCGGATTCTGGATTCCTTTTTGCGTATCCAAGCGAAGTTTTCCAAAGTGTCAAGTTTGGCTTCAACTTAGCAAAACGAGAAGTAAGTGCAATTTGGGTCTTAGCCTCCGCCCTTGATTCACCATGTACCATCTCCCAATTTTGTGGTAATCGACATAAATTTTTTTCCACAATTTGTCGACCTTTTATTTGTTGAAGGAGATAAAGCTCACGCTTTGACGACAATAAAATATACACAATTGTACATCTTCGGGAATAAGCCATTTGGTAGATATCTTTTGCAAAAACTAAAAGCATTGAGAGAAGAGAGGGAGGAGGATGATAAACTTGTTGTGCACAAATTAGTGTGAGGTGTGAATGAAATGAAGGTAGTATTTATAAAAAAAATTATAGGGGGTTATTTGAAATTTGTAGGGATTTTTTTACAATTTTTTAGAGGTTTTTGTTGAAATATTTGGACTTGCAGGTGGTGAAAGAGTTGTTTATAACATAGTAGCCATTTTATTCGAATCTGGGCCGTCAGATTGAAATTTTTGAATCAAAATAACGGCCTAGATGGAGAAGATAGTTGGCATCGAAGTGGCAGACAACCTCGCTACGTGGCGGGCTGTCATTGGTCTATTACTCTCAAGTAAAAAAAATCACTTTTAACGGCGCGTGTATTACATGCGCCATGTTGAAGAAAAAAACAATGTGCCCTGGCGTCACCCACATGCGTGGGCTCAACTAAGGAACGTTTCCTCTTTCGCGATCGATCTCTGGAAGCCAGAGAGGAATTTCTCTCCGTCAACATTCGGTTGCCCACCCCAAATAGCACCGCTACACCATTTTTTCCTGCCGAAATTCTTAACGCCGATAGGACCCAACAAGAGGAATTCCGATTTCGGCCAAAATCCCTCCCCGATGCAATGCTCTTAAAGCTTTAGAAGCTAGCAAACAGAATTTACCTATTCGGCTTTCAAATTAGACAAATTTAGTTTGACGTTTAGCATTACTCCATTAGACTTGTTTTTACACCCGTTTGATGATCTCAAATAGAGTGCAGCATATGTTCTCTATATTCTTGAAATTTCATTTATTTTTTTTACTGGGGAAAATAGAAAGGAAATTTAGGGCTTATTTTCTCTGCTGACCAAATTGCCGAGTCGTTGACCAAGATACCCAAGTTCACGGGTACGCGCGTTTCACACTTTCCCTCTCTTTTCCCTCTCACTCGCAAAATCTCTCAAAACCCTAACTCCCATTCTCACTCGCTCACTCACTCACTACAATGCCCGGCGTCGCATCTGACTCCGGCGACGGTGCTCTGGTCCCCTACTCGCCGGAGACACCGCAGCCAGTCGTACACACTTTCCACCACGGCCTCAAGCCTCCAATCGCTCGCATGTCCATCTCGTGGTCCCGCGGCAACACTCTGCGCGTGACCGTTCTCCGTCCGCCGTCCGACTCGGACGACGAACCCGGAGGAAGAGTAGTGGAGGTGAAGCTCAGTAACGGCGACGGCGAGAACAGCGACGCAGACTGGCGGAGAATCGCCTACGGCTCCGTTACGCCGTTCGCTCATCTCCAGAGCCGGAGGAGCACCATCGCTAACCTTTCGAACATGTCTATGAGTCCTTCGCCGTATACTATCGATTGGTAACGAAATTTGAGCTCAATTTAGTGTTCTTTGTTTTTTTATAAAATTAAATTTTGGGCTCAATTTTATGAATTTTATGCATGGCAATGAGAATGTGATTGCTGAGGAAATTGTAGGTGGGAGTATGTGATGGAGTACAGCAAGGACATAAATTCACTTCTCGGTAGAGTTGATTCGAGTCCTGAACCGGTGATTGATGACCCCAAGATGGTTTTAGAGGTGAAATTTATGTCACTTGATTACTGGTATGGTATTAGTTTTTTGAATTATAAGTAGGGTTGTTATATTTGAATTTGTTTTTGTAGAAAGTTGAGGAACCGACCTGTATAAAAGCTGCGTGGGAGTTGATGGAGATATTTTATGCAGACAGACAATCTCAACCGTGGCAACTGGAACGACTTGTTGATTGGTTAGCTGTAATGATCTTATTTCGTTTGTTTGATTGCTGGGTGTATCACTTGTATGGAACAGTTTCAGTTTCTTTTTTAGTGGTCAGGAATCTTGAATTGATTATTATTTGTTTGGCAGGATTTTGATTGCCTGCTCACGAGTACGCAGCCAACAGTTCATTCAAAACTTGTGGATTTCCAAAATGAACTTTCCAGCGTACAGGTTTGTTCCTATTTTTCTAGTTTTTATCTTGTTCTGTGTTGATGTAAGATTGAACTGTGGTTAGCTGGTTCAAATGTACTTGTTAAGTATTAGTTATTGCATTTCCAATTTTCTATTATTTATAAGTACTTTGCTACCTTGCCTGTTCTCACCAGTGGTTTAGTCACTGCATCACTGGTGGTTAAGTCACAGCCTCTTCCTAATTTAATTGAGTTTTCTTATCAATATGATTAAGCCTATTTATTTCCTCGAGTAGCTTTAGCTTCACTTTATGTAGGCAATTCTGTTGGGTTTATACTCTTATATTCTTGAAGTCTCACCAAGTCTCACCTGTGCACTATGTCTTAAACAGTGGTAGCTTGTCATTTTCTTGGGTTCACGAAGATAGTGGAGAATCTTATTACATACTTCTATTTTACAGGTGATCGAGGACAATCCTAAATATTGGGACGTGATGTCATCAGCACTAGCAGTTGGCTGGATTGATATTGTGGTCTGTAGTTCTTTCTCTATAAGGCCCCAACCCTTCTTTTAAAAAAATTTCCTTATTTGCATCTTTTGAATAGTTAAGTGTTATGTTCTTCGGTGATGAAAAAGACTAGATAGATACTGTTTATTCTTGCAGGTGAAAATGTTGCGCCTACATGGATCCTATCAACTTCATCAGCTCAGCAACCGTGAGGTTGGTGTGAAATTCATTATATCATGGAATAGCTAATCTTAGATTTACTGGAATTATGTGCTACCTACGTTCATGTGGTGTATAATGTATTAAATAATTAGTGTATTTTTTTTAATAATTGTTTTTCTCTGCTGCAACTACAATCCATACTATCACCTTTTTGTTGTTACATAAAACAATATAGTACATTCTAGAAGTTGGTGGTGATAGAACTGATATATACAATAACCCTAGCTTATCTGACGTTGTATTTATGTATCTGAATAGACTGAGAATGGACTTGTTGAAACGGTTGCTGTTCTTATTTCAAAGAAGCCACGCATGCGTCCAGGAATCGAAGATGGAAAGTTGGGTGAATGCTTTAAATCAAAGCCCGATTTTATCAAGGTATACATCAAGTCTAGAATATACCATTCTTTTATGTTCTGTTTTTTTTTATCTTCCTTAATTTGAAACTTAAAAAGAGTTCTTTTGCTAGGCATGGGA
Source organism: Geum urbanum (assembly GCA_946800695.1). Lineage (NCBI taxonomy): Eukaryota > Viridiplantae > Streptophyta > Magnoliopsida > Rosales > Rosaceae > Geum > Geum urbanum. Next base: position 63,241,997 of record OX327002.1, read on the forward strand.
GAAATGGAGGGCACAAATCACAAAACTAGATTGTAGTGGATTCTGGCTCCAATGTGATCACCGTCAAACCCGGGAAGGATTGAAAAATATGTTACAGATTATGCTTGGAAACATTGAAATCCTCTGCAATGAAACTTGCAACTGGATAGAGCTGTTCATTTTTCACTTTCTATATGTCAGACCATTAACAGTGGTATGCTTCATTAAGATATCGTCGTATGGGTTCTTTAAGTCTCTGTATGGTTTTAATTTGTGAACCTATCCTCTTATTATACTGCATTGTTTATGGCTGGATACTGCTGGCAATTAATTTATTCAGTTGAAATCAGGGTCTTGAAAGTATGTACAGCCTAGCCCAGAAGTGCATGCAATTGAAACCAATGTCGGGTTCCCATAGGTTGATAGAGATTATTCTTGGAATCCTCGGGGAAAATACTGAGGTAATGATTGGACACTGATAGTATCCAGATTTAATATTTTGTCTACTTTCTTCTACTGAACTCCATCCGAAATTATAGGTTGTATTGGCGGAGTGCTCCAGAGCGTTTGGGCCTTGGTGAGCTACTGTATTCCCTTCCCTCTTTGACTGGAGATACTGTCCCAAGACATTTTCAATTCCATTGTTATTGAATTCTAATTGGCTTATGAGGTTGAAGTAATACAGATTAATTATGCTGCTGCCTTCTTAAATTCATAATGGTGTAACTTTATTCGTTGATTGCAACAGGATGGTTGCCCATGCCATTGAATTGTTGACTGCTGGGAGTGACCAGGCAGAAAGTCTTATACATGAAGAACGCCACAATTTGGGGGGAATTAGTATAGCAGAACTTCATCGGCTTGTCTATGCTCAAGTTTTATCATCACATCCATTGACTTGGCAAGTAAGTGCAAATGAGCTAGTAGATTGATTTGTTATGAATATTGTTGTAGTTGGTTCATGATCTTGTTCTATTATTTAATCAATTATATTGTACCCATTGAAAGGCTTTCTACATATATTTGGTTCTTGTGATGCCACTAAGGTTAACTGGTAGATGTGCTTGAAGTTCTTATGTTGTCGGTATTCACCATCAAGTATAAATTGTAGCATATAAAACTTTGTGGTTGCTGTTAGCCTGTTAGTGAAATTCCCATTCTGGGTGATATCCTTTCATTTTATTTTGAGCACTTAATACCTTCGGTTTTCAGAAGTAGAAAAAAATAAATGAAAAAGTCATTGTGTACACACGATATATTGACAGGTTGAGTTTCTTATGTTTGCAGATTGCTCCAATTTACCTGTCGTCATGCATGAAGCAGGGAATGGGTTTGTTAGAGATTCTGATGTCTAAGCTGCCTACTGAACATAACAAACTACTGCTTAAGGTAATGAGTTGCTGATCATAGTGCCAAACTCTACTGTTATTTACCATCACACTGCTCATCTCCCTGAAACATAGTACTGGATTGTTTTGTGTACAATGTTAATTTCTGCTTCTGAACTTTTCATGCAGAACATAGAGATTTGTCGTCTTTATGAACTTGATTCTGTTAGTTCAAACCTTATGAAGGTATGTGAGTTTTCTTATGTTTTCTGTTAAGAAAACCTCACGAAGTTTCTTGACTTTCCACATGAAAACTTAGTATTGCATGATTATACTGTTGGTTGGCCTTTTATTCACCAATCCTGTTAAAATCCAGAGCTATAAAAGACCTTGTATTTAGGATAAAGTACTGTTTATCTTGAATATAAAGTATAGACATTGGAACATTAGGGTCCACAAATCTATTCAAACATTACTTATACTAAGAACTGCCAGACATTGTGATTGTCATCAATTGTATGTTTGTTCTGTTCTTTTCGTTTGTAATACTCCAGCTAACAGTTATTGAATTTTTAGATTGCCGGGGTGTACCACTGGAAGCATGGTAGGAAAGGTTGTGGGGTTTACTGGCTTCAGCAAGCCCGGGATGAAGTTCGTCTAAGCAGGATTGCTCAGCATTTGTTTGATTCTGTTGGAAAGTCAATATCTGATGAGAGTTTCAAAGCAAGTGTTATTTGTCTGCACATATGGGAAGCCTTGGTTTTAGATATATCTATTTATCTGTGTAATAACTCGTTCTATTTTTATACACAGCAATGGGAAGGCTTGATTGAATTGTTGGGGTCCGACTCCAAGACTACTGGGGGTCTAGACTTCCTGCACAAGTATGAATGTTACCTTGCATTTCGAGAAGCATTTGTTATATCAATCAGTTTTACTGACTTGAAGTTTGATGTATTCTAGATATAGAGATTTCAAGAAGTCCCTTAAGCAGGTTTGTGATGGAAAAACTACTGATGCTGCTCATCAAGCTGTAGAATCTTTGATATCAGTAAGTGTAACTTTTAATTGATTGTGGTTCATCATTCTCACCGTTTCTTGATAGTCATCATAATGAATCAACTGCATAATGATTTGATAGTCATATATATCATATTAGAAAGGATGGAATTGGCTTTGGATGGTTTAGCATATTCAATGATGAAATATGTTGTTGATCTCTGTTTGCCACTCGGTACATTGTCCCATTAGTATAGTGACATTATACAATATGACTGCAGCTGATGAAAAATCCATCTACACCTCAACGCTTCTGGTTGCCTCTTCTGCATGACTCGGTAAGCTAATTAGACTATTTATGCATTAATTTATGAACCTACTTGTTAATCATTTAATCCGGCTACCATTATGCAGTTGAAGCTACTAAACTGGCAGGAGCGTCCTTTGCTAGATGTTGCTCAGACCGAGCTCTTACTAAATAAACTGCAAGAGTTGTCTATGGCTAAGCTCCGCCCAGACTTTATTGAAGCTGACTTGCCATCAAATGCCTTGAGTTCTGTTAGGTTGGCTCTTGCAACAAATTTTGGACGTGCCATCTTGGAGGAAGAGTAATAAGCAGCTAACTAACATCTTTTGTCTCGGCGAGCTAATATGGCTTTGTACAATTCGGGATTGTCGAAACTATCAAATAGATGTATCAGTAATTCAGTATGTCTTTCTGAATCTTCTTAGCAATAAATGGTTCACTCTTAGGGGCTTGTTTGTTACAGAGCATTGGATTGGATTGGATTGCTTATAATCTTAATACAGTAAAATTTTGATAATTTAATACTCAATTAATTAATAATTTCGTTAAAATAATATTTTTTGTTGGTCATAACTTAGAGATTTGAGTATTAATTTAATATTCGATTAATTAATAATTTCGTTAAATTAATAAATTTTGTCAATTTTAAGGTTATTAATTTATCGAGGTTTTATTGTATTAAGAGGTATTACATAAGTTATGTTTATCTAATTCTAATACTGATGTTGTGTTTGTTTCATAATTTGGACGAAGGATTATTATTACTAAATAGTTCAATCCTATGTTTGGTGTGTGAAAGGTGATGCTTTTTGATTAACCGAAGATTGAAACATCAATACTGAGAGAGAGAGAGAGAGAGAGAGAGAGAGAGAGAGAGAGAGATCTGACTACTAAGTTTTATGCTACAAGTGTTGTAATTGATCATTGCAACAACCAGACAGAAGAGCTGTGTATGTCACTGTATCAGGTTGTAATCCTTTGTTAACCATTACATCAAAGAGTGCAATAGTATCATGAAGGTTGTCTGTCTTACAATGCCAGTCTACCAAAACAGTATAGCAAATGGCATCAGGTTTTACTCCTGATTCCTTCATCTCAGTCCAAAGTACAGTAGACGCATCTGTCATTTCTTCACTATTTTCTCTTTCATCTAGAGGCGAACGGAACCTCATTATGTTTCTTTTCGAATAACCATCAAGCAAAACTGTGTAAGTGATGATATCTGGTTGAATCCCTCTCTTTTTCATATCTTGGAAGAGATCATGGGCATCACACAAAGAATTGACCCTACAGTAGCTATTTATCATTATAGTGTAGTCAATGACATCAGGAATAAACCCTCTCTCAACTGAAAACTCAAAAAACAAGCGGGCCTTTTGCACTTCTCTAGTCTGGCAAAGAGAAGCTAAGATCTTGCTGTATATAATTCTGAAGGTTTAATGAAAGGGGCCGTCAAAAATTGCAACAAACTCTCTATTAATAGAACAATCTCCCGAAGATAGTCTTAGACTGCACTGCTGACAATTGTGGACAAATACTTCATCAACAGAGTAGATAGAATTGACTCAAGGGACCAGCCCGTGCCACAATCGCAATTTTTTGTGCCATATGCAAGGTCAAAATCAAAGAAGCTCCCTCTTAGTGTCAGTAGGAACAAAATGTATTGACACGATGTACACATTTCTCTTGTGATCTAGAGAGATTGTAGAAGTAACTTTGTAGTCTGGTGGAGGTGTGCATCAAGATCATACCCAAAAGTTCTCATCCTACGAACCAGATCAAGGACCGTGGCACGGTCCTTTTTGTCTAGGGAACGAAGAAAACACTTGAGCAGCTTATTACATATATCGGGCATCAACATGAAACCCTTCTCCAAGTGTGCATCCATTCTTCTCCATTTGATTAAAAACCAAAAATGCATCTTTCTCTCTGTCAAGCTTTAGAAGTCCTTCTATAAGTGTTGCATATGCAACATAATTTAGGGCAATCCCTTTGAACTGCATATCCTTGAAGAGTTTAAAAGCACCATCTATGTTCCCATCTATACAAAATTCATTTATTAGAGTGTTGTAAGTGATGACGTCCGGGACAACCCCACTATTAGCTAGCTGTATCAAAAGTTTATAGGCCTGAAGAAGCAATCCTGACTCCCACAATTGCTCCATCTTCTTTTGAAGACTTGCCTTATCAGTGACCCGATCATTGCCTTGAGAAAGACGAAGAAACAATGATGGCTTTCTTCCTATCTCCATCTTGTAAAACAGCAACTGAGCATCCTCAATCTTAGAAGCCTTGCAAAGCCCATCAATAAGAGCATTGAAGGTCACAACAGAAGAAACACATCCAAGCTTCTCCATTTCATTAAATAACTATACTGCCTCCCCTACCAGCCCATTCCTGCACATACCACAAATGAGAATGGTGTAAGTGCGAGTATTAGGGAACCAATCTTGCTTCGATATCTCAAGATAAAGAGACCGAGCTTCATCAAAAAGACCTAAATCACATAACCCTTTGAGAACCGCATTATAACAGTAAGCATCTGAAACCAAACTTCTCTGACTCATCCCATGTAAGAAGCTCAAAGCATCATGAACCTTGCTTCAGATTATGAACACTAAGGTGAAAAAAGAAAAGAAAAAAGTTTCAACATCCAGCTACCTCAAACAACTCAACAAATAAACTATAAGTCAAAATGAGCACACAGAAGCTAAAAAAAAAAAAAAAAACACACACACACACAGCTTAACGCAGAAAAAAGAAGAAGAGGAACACAAAAAAAGATTGAGTAGAAGAAGAAACTAATAAAAGATGGAGGCTTTCCAAATTCTGCAGTTAAGTGTTTTTATACAATACACACTCGGAACAATTACAAGCCGTGTAACACATTGTTGAGTTAGAAACCCAGTTTAAATGTTTTATGAATGATAGCCAACTTGAAAAAGAATTAAGTCTGAAACTGATGGTTTGAGTTATTTGGATAACTTGAATGATTTCAACGCACATAGAATTACATACAATCCCTATTAGTTTTATATATTCTACTTGATCAAATTACATACAATTCTTGACCTTAATGCAACCAGATATCAGATTACCCGAAACACTTGAGACATCCATATTTATATACAAGAGCAGAGAAAGAAATTGTAAAAAGAATCAGATCAGTTCTAATTCCTAAATGCTTAATCGTGTTGCAAGACAGTAACCAAAGGCCCAATTTTCCAAAAGACCAAAACAGAACTACCAAATGATCGATCATTTTCCTGAACTATATATGCATTTGTCTTTGAATATCTGATAAAAGAGATGAGTAACAAAGAATCTGCATAGCAACTTCTTTTCTTTTTAACCAAAAATACAAGACAGTGTGATACAAATGAAAAACAATATAGGCAGAACACGTTAATGAGATACTTATGTGTAGTAACTAAGTATTTTAATCGTTCTATCTTTTTATACAGCTTACAGTGTGATCTATATGCCATATATCAATGTCCTGTGAAGGAAGGTGCATCTCATGGTTTATGCTCACATCATATTCACAAATCTTTGGACTGACACTAGTAAATATACTCGTTGCTTATGTTCACATCATGTCTAGAGTATAACAACTGAAACTAGATTAGTATACATATCAATGCACTGATGATATCAAACTAAATCATTTTAGAGGCAGTCTAAGTACAATGTCCGCAAACTAATGATATCAAGAATTTTCTTGATTAACACCAAGGATCAAGTCGTGCTTATATAACTTGTTTGAGATAAAAGATTTAGGAAACTTGAATTTGGAGAAAAACATAACGAATTAACCATGTTTTATTCTTCTGCACACAGATCGAATTACCCAATCTCCATACTAAACATATTCCATTCATATATTCAAATCCAAGAGATATCTAGCTCAGATTCGTTTTAGCAAACTCAAAATTAAATACACACAGACCTAATTCAAAGAGATATCTACATATCATCGAAATCTAAGATAGAACGTAGAAGAAGAGAAGAAGATGAACCTGAATTGTGCAGCAGATGAAGAGCTCGAGCAACACTGAGAATCGCGAGGCACGGAGATGAGAAGAGAGAAAAGTCGCGTCGTCTATTCTCTTATGCAAACCCGTCTTTTCGCTCTCCACGGACGACTTGTGTATAAACACCGATTTTGAGCTCCTTGTGTAAAGATGTTGATGGGCTCAAAACGAGAAAAACGAGATTGCATAAGAAAATTAAAATAATCCCTGTTGTTGATCTTGGTTACCAAACACAAGATAAGGACTATTCTCTGATATAATACAAGCAATCCAATCCAATGCTTTGAAACAAACAAGCCCTAAGAGCATCTCCAACAATAGAGATTCTATACCCTATAATAGAACCTTCATCAAAAATTTCATCTCCAACCCATACAAATTTGAGTCTCATACCCTAAATCTAGGTCTCATACCCTATCCAAGGTTCTATAATAGAACCTGAAATGAGGTATAGGATCTTGAAAAAAATGGTGGGCCCAGAAATCAGCAAAAAGCTTATCAGAAAGAGAAAAAGGTGACATGTTGCGTGGAGAAGGAGAGTGAGCAACACGCACTGAAAGGAGAAGAAGGCTGGCCGAGAGTGAAAGTCACGTGTGAGTGGAGTTCCAAGGCTGCCAACCTTGGCAGGCTGGTGGGGCCCATGTATGTGGCTGCCTGCTGGTTGTCTCCCAGCTCAAGCCCAACGGCATTTTTTTCATTTCTCTCTTCAATGAAGCCCAAGACACTAATTAATAATTTTTAATTAAAAAATTTAATAATAGATTATTTTAAATTAAAATAGTTTGAGAAATTATTATAGAATACATATTTTAATATTAAAAGAAATCTATAATAAAGATTATGAGTTTTAAGGTATAAGGTATAGAACTCATGGTTGGAGATGAGAAAATGAGTCTTATTATGAGATATAGAACCTTCATTGTTGGAGATGGGAATGTCCTATAATAAATAGTAATTTTACAAGGTTCTATTATGAGGTATAGAACCTTCATTGTTGGAGATGGTCTAACATGATTATGTTAGAATCATGTAGCCCCTTCCATCTGACGTAAAAGTAAAAACCATTTCTGGCTCAGTGGCTCCAAGTATGCAAGTATGTAATATGTATGCTTGAAGATCAAACCTCAAAGAGTCCAAATAGCCTAGTTCATATCAGATTCTAAATACACAGAGCCCAAGCCCATTTAGCTTTTGCTATTCATAGGTTTACGAGTCCGAGTTGCCGACAAAAGGGTTTCGTAGTTGAGCATAGCCCAAGCCCATGAATTTGCTAACTGATGACGAACTGGGTTTGATCTTGAACAAGATTGATGACCCAGATGATCGAAAATCGGTCTGCAAGCGGTGGCTGATGTTGAAGAGCCAGACGCGATCCTCCATCACTGTTCTCAGACTCGATCTCCTCCCTCAATTACTAGCCAGGTTCCCAAACTTGGTCTCGTTTCGAACATGCAAGCCCATCACCGATTCAACTCAAACTCAAACTCAAACTCAAACTCGTAGCCAAAGCATGTCCCAAACTCGAGACACTGATCCTCGATTACATCGATCGTGTTTCAATTCTAGGCAAAAGGCAGGCGTTTCTTGCTGCCCCAGGAGAAAATTTACAGAGTTATCAAGGAACAATATTGACCCTTCGGAAGGTCGAAGACGAAGGTCTGTGCTGTTGCAAATGGGTGTCCCAAATTGTCCAAGATTGTGTTGAAGGGAAGATTGGTTGGGATGGTCGGATTCGAGTCTCTCATAAGTTGTACAGCACACAACTTGTCTCATTTGGACCTGAGTTACTGTTCTTGGGTTTTCTGACCATGTCCTTGAAGCAATTGGGTCCTCAAGAAGGTGTCCGATAAGCTTTTTGAGTTTGCAATGTACTAGCGTTACTGATGCTGGACTGGCATTTTTGGCAGATGGGTCTTGCTCAAAAACCATTAAGCACTTGAACCTTGGTTCCTGCCGTAAGATCACTGATTTCGGAGTCACGATTTTGCGCAACATGCAATTTTTAGAGTCTCTGAATTTGGAGAGCTGTAGGAAGCTTACTGGTGTAGGAGGTGAGGCAATCTCTGCAATGCTGAATATGAAGGAATTGAACTTGGGTAAGCTATGGTGTGTGACAGATCGTACCATTGTTGCTATTGCTAAGAACTGTCTAAACTTGGAGAAGCTTAGTCAGAAACATAGTGCGCCCGTGCTCACCGGAGAGGGGATGCGATCATTTTGTGGTCACAGATTGTATGGAGAAAATTGATGGAAATGACTTGAGAAGGTTGGCGCTTTTATGTCCTTATTTAGTGTCTATTTCGCTGGCCAAACTTTTGAGAAGAAGGTTATGAGTGGAAATGGGCATCATGTCTTCAGATGATGGTGAGAGATTGGATTATGATCTTCTCCGTGATGGGGATTAGCAACTAGGAGCCTGTCAAGAATGCTGGCTGGGATGTATTGCTTTTATAAGTTTCAATTTCGTTATGAGTATCAATTTTCTGTTGCATGGATTTCACGTTCACTTTGTTGTATGGAATTCATGTAGGAGTTTCATTTGATCCTCATCTAGTCCTCTCACTATATGTTGCGACTTCCTATTTAACAGTTTTAAGATAACAGTGTTGATTTTCGTCATGTCTAGTCTCGAAGTAACGAGATTTGTAGTTCTTCATTTTGACCAAATGCGTGATCTCAATTGTGTAAATGTTCTGAAGATATATCATCCTCCTTCAAACAATGTACAGTATAGTTTATATTTGTTCATGTACCTTGTTTCTCACTTATTCCTCTTTTACCCTTATAGATTCATAGAAAATTATTATTCCATACACTGGCTCTTTTCTGCTTGTTTCATAGCTCTTTTCTGGGCTGCTTGTTTATCAGTTGTTTCGATTTAGATTTCACACATATTTCAGTTGTTTTGAACCAGAACCGGTAGCTCTTGAAAAATTATAGGCAAATTCACGGTCTATGATGTTATAGCGGAAGCAATTGAATGTAAGAACAACCACAGATTTGCGTGGTTCACTAACGTGAGTTAGCTACATCCACGGCAGAAGGAAAACAGATTTATTATCTTGAGGATACCAGATTACAGAGTATCATACTAGGTTAGCCAACCTAGGATTACAGAACCAGAATATCTACCACACTAGATTAAGCCTAATCTATAGGATAGAACCAGATTTCATTCACCTTTCCCCTTTTTTTAGCTAATACCCTTGTATATATATAGCCAAACAGAGTCCTGAATACCAGAGGAATTCCAAACCCAAACGTCTGAGGAAACCTAAACCAGAATGACTGAGGAATCCCTATTCCTTACGGAAACCTAAGTAGTAGTCATGCTCGCCAGAGACTCTAACTTTCCTCGCTAAAGACTGCTCGCCAGAGATTCTTCCTTGCGACCCTCTCGCCAAAGACATCTGTCTTAGCGAGACCTGCGTACGCCGACGCCATACTAGATTCAAGGCATATTCTAACAAATCTCCACTTTGACTTGAATCCTCTCCCAGATAACCAGATGTACCAGAAGTACCAGACTCTCCTCTGCCCCAGATGTCGTTCCTCCAAAAACGAACTCAGATGTTGCCTTATCCCAGAGAAAAAACCCAGATGTTGTCCCTCCCAAAGAAGGACCCAGATGTTACCCCCAACGGACAACTAACAGTTTCTGACGTTCAGCAAGTCCAAACAATGTCGGAACTTACTATGCGAAACCGGCTTGGTGAACATGTCTGCTGGATTATCAGCAGTACCCACCTTGCTCACCCTGATTCTCTTCTCATTTCTCAGAAAATGATACCTGACATCGATTTGCTTAGTTCTCTCATGATGAATTTGATCCTTGGCTAAATAGATTGCACTCAGACTATCACAATACACTATAGCCTGATCGTGATGTAGACCCAAGTTACTAACCAGTCCTTTCAACCATATTCCCTCATTGGCTGCCTCTGTCAATGCCATGTACTCTGCTTCAGTTGTAGACAAAGTTACTAAAGGCTGCAGAGTAGCTTTCCAACTAACAACAGACCCACCAAGAGTGAAAACATAACCAGTCATAGATCTTCTCGTGTCAACATCTCCAGCATAGTCTGAATCTGAGTAACCAGTTACTAAACACCATGTATCACCTCCATAAATGAGACCAACATCAGACGTACCTCTAAGGTAACGAAAGATCCTCTTCACAGCTTGCCAATGCTCCTTTCCAGGTTCACCCATAAACCTACTGACAACACTGACAACATGTGCAAGATCTGGTCTAGTGCAGACCATAGCATACATCAAGCTTCCTACTGCACTACCATAGGGAACTCGAGACATGTACTCATTCTCCTGAGCAGATTTAGGTGCAAACGCAGTAGACAAGTGAATGTTTGCTGCATTTGGAGTATCTAAGGATTTTGCTGTAGACATGCCAAACCTTGACAATATCTTCTGAATATAATACTTCTGTGATAAGAACAACCTCTTCTAACTCCTATCCCTGTAGATCTCCATTCCCAGAATTTTCCTAGCTGCACCCAAATCCTTCATCTCAAACTCAGCACTGAGAAGACCCTTCAACTTCTAAATCTCTGACTTGTCCTTTGCAGCTATCAACATATCGTCTACATACAGAACCAGATAAATGAGAGACTCATTTGAAACCTTGTCGTAGTAAACACAACAATCATACGGACTCCTGTTGTAGCCAATCTCCATCATATAGCTGTCAAACCTCTTGTACCACTGCCTCGGTGACTGTTTTAGTCTATATAAAGATTTCTTCAACTTACAAACATAATCTTCCTTTCCAGGAACTTGGAAACCCTCTGGCTGAGTCATGTATATCTTCTCCTCCAACTCTCCATGCAGAAAAGTTGTCTTCACATCTAGTTGCTCAAGTTCCAGATCCTGATGTGCGACTATGCACTACTAGAAAAAGTATTTTAGACATCGCACCTTTAACATCGGTTGGAAAAACCCCTGATGTAAAAAAGTTTTTAGACATCAGATTTTTAAAAACCGATGTCATTTGTATAATTTACATCGGTTTTAAGTCAGACTGATGTTAGGTATCCCATTATTGGTTTTTGAAAGCGCGAAAAAAAAACCTAAGTGTCGGGCGTGTTATGTTGGAGGGAAACAAAATTTTCATTCACTCCCAAAACTTAGGGTTCTATAACTTAGTTTTTTTCGACCTCTCTCTCTCTCTCCCAAATACGCGAAGGAAGACCTAACCCAACTCTTGCCCCAACTTGACCCTCCAACTTCAGATCTGCCTCATCTTTGAAACCCAGATCGGCTATGACCTAAAAAATCTCACGTTGTCCTTTCTCTTCACTCCCGTGAGTTGCGTCTCGCCCTTTCTCTGAATCGATCTTCTCTCTACCCAAATCGACATTCCTAAATCACAAAATCTAGACCAGGATTGGGATTGGGTTCGACCTCGTCAACGCCGTCAACAGCGAGGTCGAGGACGGGGTGGGAGTCGAGGTCAGAGAGGGATGTCGAGAGAGGCAGCGAGGTTTTGGATGGTGAGGGAGGTCGTGATTTCGATGATGCTGTGGAGCTTCCTGATTCGGCCGACGAGGTGGCAGACGGTGGAGCTGAGCCAAAGATGGCCGAGCACGGTATGTGTGTGTGTGTGAATGGTTTGGGAACGATGGCCGCAAAGATGAAGTAAGTCACATATCTCTCTCTATTTGCTTCAATTCGAATCGTCTTTCACTTTGAAAAATTGACCTAACATTTCTCTCTGATGGTGCTTAGAACTGAAGAACAAGGCCAGCTCCAGCTCGTCGAACGCGAAGAGGATGAGCTTGTCGATGAATTCGACAAGCATAAGTTACTCGACCTTCACTCGTTTTCAATTTTTGTTCACGTTTTTCAATTCTCGATTTCACTCACTGCGATTTTATAGATATATACACGTATTCATGGCTTCAATCCCTCTCGGTTTCAAGTTTTAGATGAATATTTGTCACTTATTTTGTTTAACCTCGGTTTGATTTTGTTGCCCAAATTTAATATGTTCGCAAAAATTTAATATGTTCACTCGAGCTTTTGGAGAGTTTCGGTAAGCAGATGTCACAGTTTCTTGCTTCCTTTGGTGTAGTAGTGTTGGTATTGCTTGTATTGGACTATTGAGCGTTCATTTCAGCACCTCTTTAGTCTTTACTGACTATATAATCATCAATTTCAGGTCTGCAGATTGTTCCAGTATATCAAGATGGGAATGCTTTGCAGATTGTTCCAGTATATCAAGATGGGAATGCTGGTTCAATTTCCAATACACTGATCGAAAACTCTGTAATTCATGCTCCTAAGGTATGCAAATACATGTCCACCAACTTGCAGATTTCTAATGGACTGCTCTTTTGTTATGATTCACATGTTCTTTTAAACACGTTGTTTCCTCTACAATCTATGAACAAGGGATGTTAAACTTAAGATGTGTTTCATATTAGCATGAGTTCTGCATCTTTTTTTTTTCATTGATCTGATTTGCTTGCTGGAAGTATTAATCTTTTAGTGTAATGCAAGATAGGCCCAGTGGTTTTTGGTGTGACACGAAGTCAAGAAGACACGAAGTCAACAACGCTTTTTGTTTCTTTGTTTTAACATGTGCCACGTTATCTGCAGAATAAGCAAATCTATTCCTTTCCATATGGCCTTCAGCTACAATTTGTCCTTGGTGTACTAGAATAGTATGAAGAATTAAGATCAATATAGTCAAAAGATAATGCTAACCAATGTGGCATGCAGAGACGTTGCCTACGGTTTGAAGAGGCTCCTCTTTATACTAGTGGAAAAGGTGAGAAGGCTAGCAATTCAGAACCACCTACAATAGAATCAGAGATGGTGGAATCATCTCAGTTGGACTTAACTGAAACTTGTACAGAGAGACAGTTGGCAGCCTCATTACCACCAAGAAATATTGATAGTGATGGCTGTAAGCGCTGCAACTGCAGGAAGACCAAATGCTTGAAACTGTAGGTTGATCCATGTTTTGTTAGAGTAAAATCTTGAGTTTTGGTATGTCACTTGCTAATACCTATATTCTTCTTTGCAGTTATTGTGATTGCTTTTCCTCTGGGGTCTATTGTGACCAAACATGTGCTTGCCAAGACTGCTTTAATAGACCTGAGTATGAAGATACGGTTTTTGAGACAAGACGAAAAATAGAATCCCGTAACCCTCTTGCATTTGCTCCCAGGGTTGTAGAGCGTGTAAGCGCGAGTTTTTCACCGAATATTCTTGTACTAAACACTTTCACTTATTGATGAGTAAATTTGATTCCTTAGAAACTTGATATTAAGAGTTAATGACAGGATGATGAGAATCAATTCACACCTGCCTCAGCAAGACACAGAAGAGGGTGCAATTGCAAAAAGTCAATGTGTCTGAAAAAATATTGTGAATGCTATCAGGTTCTGCATTATGTTTCTTCATTTCTATGCCGCATGTTCTTATCTTGCGCTTTCTGATCCTAAATTCTTGAGTTGTTTCGTCTTAAAGGCAAATGTTGGATGTTCTGATGGATGCCGTTGTGAAGGATGTCAAAATGCTTATGGAAAGAGGGGAGGTAAGGCTCTACACCAAGAAAATTTGTTTTCCACTTCCATGTAACGAAGTTTTATCTTTACTCATTGCACTTAAGTAATACAAGGACATTCATGAGTAATGTTTCTTGCAAGGTAGTCTGGTATCCTATATCGTTAACTTGCCAACTGTTAATCAAGAGTTCAAGACCACACTTGGAGAAATGATTATAGTAAATGAAAAATGGACACAAGACTGTCTGAGAGTATAACTTTATTCCATATTATGGAGTTTTTGATGTTTATCTTGGATTAGAAGTTCTTACAATGGCGATGCTATTTTAGCAACTATTACCACAAAAATGAGTTCTGTTCTGTGATTGCATGCATATTGAGTGGAAGAAGCTGATTAAACTTTGCAGCAAGCTGTTATCAAACGTAAAATTCGTACACCTGAGACTAGTTAACGTCTTCTTCTAACCAAATCTTATTTGCAATTCTTTTTTGTTATAGAGTTTATTGAAGTGGATCCTGCTATGGCTGAAGAAGCAATTACCATCAGGGACGGCACTGAAACAAGAGCAAGTACATTTGATGAGAAGCTGCAAATGGTGGCAACAAGGAAATATTCAACTGATTCACCCAACCTCACTCCGTTGACACCGTCATTACAGTGCTTCAAGTAAGATTCATGCTTTACATGTCCCAACATTTTTGAAATGCTATACCGTTCTGGATCACTTGATTAGATGCTAAACAAATCTGCTTTGAATATTGATCCAGAGCTGTAAAACAATTCTGGCTTCTTATAGTCTTATAATGTCCCGTCTTTGCAATTGTGTTTGTGCATCTATCATCTTTTTGTCGCACTATTCAACATGCATTTCAGAGATGAATTACTTCATCTTTAGTTTACTGCTTTGTTGTCTTTCTATCTCACATTTCTGAATTTTCATGAGATACTTTATTTTGAGGGAATATACTTTTTGAAATTGTAATGTACAACTTTTTTACTTTGTTTTAAATATCTTTATATTTTCTATGCAGATTTAGTGCCCAGGAAGATGAAGATGACACTCATCCAAATTTGTTGCGAAGAACAACCATCGGAAATGGTATAAACCAGTTTCTTTCTCTCATTGACTTCTTTATAGATGCCTTGCAATCTCTCTCTGAGTCTTATTTTTATTTTTTTTATAACGGGCAGGTCCTCCAGAATCCATATTTGACTGGACAAGAGAACTAGATTCGGATCTGTCAAACCAGAGTAACAACAATCAAGCATTTTCGAGGCTACTTGTGAGGAGATTTTTGAGCTTGTTATGAGCATGGATGGACATACATCAGTACTTTATCATAGACTTCAGCTAGACTGGTTCCCAATGTAAATACCAATTCCTTTGACATACAGCAGTACTGTAACTTGAATTTGGGGCTGTAAGAGAGAATCATTCTCATTAATTTAAGCCAATTAGTGCCTCTTATTTGTCTTAGAGAGAATTAGAAATCGTTATAACTAATGCATAAGATGAGAACTGGACATCAAAAACAACCCAAAATCTGATGTCAAATAAAATTTACAACATCAGGTACAAAGCCAAAATCTGATGTATAAGATGAGAGCTGGAAACCAAAAACAACCCAAATTCTGATGTCAAATATAGTTTTTAACATCAGGTACAAACTCAACATTTGATGTATAAGATACGAACTAGAACAAAAAAAACCCAAAATCTGATGTCTATTGTAACCTTTGACATCGGTTCCTAACCGATGTCCCATTTTTCCGATCTTTTACATCACCCACTAAGACATTGGTCTGGTATGATTTTTTACATCGGTTCTGAACCGATGTCTGAAATACTTTTTCTAGTAGTGATGGCTAGTAGCACCCTGATAGATGTATGTCTGACCATTGGCGAGAAAATCTCATTGTAGTCTACACCTTCTTCCTGCTGAAACCCTCTTGCAACTACCCGAGATTTATACTTGATACCCTCAACAGGTGACATCCCTTCCTTCTTCTTGAAAATCCATTTGCAAGTAATAACCTTTCTCTCCTGAGGTCGCTTGGCCAAATCCCAAGTCTGATTCTTGTGAAGTGATTCCATCTCGTCTCCCATTGTAGCAAGCCATTGGGCAGACTCAGTACATGTAACTGCTTCCTTGTAGGTGGATGGCTCGCGAGGATCCACCTATTCAGCAACCTGAAGTGCATAAGCCACCATGTCCTCAAAACCATACATCGTGGGCGGTTTCCCGAAGTTTGCTCTCCTCGACCGATTAAGAGACAAGCTATGTTGGTTAACTACTAGTGGCTCTGATTCTGAATGTGGGTGTTGATCTCCTTGCTGTGGCTCACTCTCATCTTGAGCGATTTGTTGCTCCACCTGTTCTCAACACTACAATTCTCTGATACAACACTAGCATTAGAGAGCATGCACCTAGCTCTCTCCAGAAGTGTCTGATTCATATGTTCTGCCACACCATTCTGCTCTGGTGTGTCCCTGACTGTATGATGCTTAGCAATCCCTACATTCCTGCAGAACTCATTAAACTCAGACCAGCAAAATTCCAGAATTTACATCCCTCGTTCACTCATATGAATGAAATTTATGTGACATAGCTTGGTCATATCCATCTTGTGAACTTCCGAAGATGCAACAGCAGCAGAACCCGACAGCGTAGAACCTTGTAGAATATACAAAGTACCCTGCTTGACACCTTTCAGAACTACATTAGAACCCTTGCAGACACGTAGAACTCCGCCTTCTCCTTTGAAACTGAATCCATTGTTATCCAAATAACCCAGAGATATCAGATTCTTAGTCATGCGTGGAACGTGCCTAACTTCGTTCAATGTACAAAATTTACCATCACGTGTCCATAATTTAATTGAGCCCATTCCAACCACCTTGCAAGCAACACTGTTGGCTATAGAGACATCTCCTCCATTTACCTGCTCATAGGTTAAGAACCACTCCCTGTGCGGACATATATGATAAGACGCCCCAAAATCTAGAACCCACACATCATTGTGATATGCATGTTCATCAGCAATTAGGGCCGTATCCTCTTCTGAATTGGTGTTATCTTCTGCTATAGCAGCAGTACCTGATGGTTTCTCTTGCTGCTTCCTGTTTGGACATTCCCTTTTCCAATGCCCCTTTTCTTTACAGTAGTTACAGACATCGTTGGATTTAGGACCTTTGAAACTTAGCTTCTTGAATTTCTTCTTATCCGAGTTTCCATGTCCTTTACCTCCACTGACTACTAACCCAGCAGCCTGATTATCTGAACCTGTACCAGTCGCCTTATGGCGCAGTTCTCTGGTATGAAGAGACGATCATACCTCCTCAAGAGTCACCGTATCCCTTCCAACAATAAAGGATTGCACAAAATTCTCATATGATAACGGTAAATATACCAACAGAATTAGAGCATCCTCATCATCGATTTTAACATCGATATTACGCAACTCTAACAGAATTGTGTTCAGCTGATCTAAGTGATCTCTCAGAGGTGCACCCTCTTGCATACGCAGACCAAACAGACGTTGCTTCAGAAGCAACTTGTTGGTTAAAGACTTCGTCATGTATAGGCTCTCAAGCTTCAACCACAGACCAGATACAGATTCTTCTTCTGTGATTTCGGTGATGATATCATCTGTAAGACACAGCATGATTGTCGAGTGTGCCTTCTCCTCCAGACTGGCCATCTCAGCGGATTCGGGACCCACTGTCTTCTTCATCAGTGGCGCCCACGACCCTTGTTGCTTTAACAAGGCATGCATCTTAATCTGCCATAAACTGAAACTGTTCCTCCCCATGAATTTATCGATCTTCACATTCACGCCAGACATCCTGAGCCTAAGCTCTGATACCAGTTTGTTATAGCGGAAGCAATTGAATGTAAGAACAAACACAGATTTACGTGGTTCACTAACGTGAGTTAGCTACATCCATGGCAGAAGGAGAACATATTTATTATCTTGAGGATACCAGATTACAGAGTATCACACTAGGTTAGCCAACCTAGGATTACAGAACCAGAATATCTACCACACTAGATTAAGCCTAATCTACAGGATAGAACCAGATTTCATTCACCTTCCCCCTCTTTTTTAGCTAATACCCTTGTATATATATATAGCCAAACAGAGTCCTGAATACCAGAGGAATCCCAAACCCAAACGTCTGAGGAAACTTAAACCAGAATGACTGAGGAATCCCTATTCCTTATGAAAACCTGAGTAGTAGTCCTGCTCGCCAGAGACTCTAACTCTCCTCGCCAAAGACTCTCTCGCCAAAGATTCTTCCTTGTGACCCTTTCGCCAAAGACATCTGTCTTAGCGAGACCTGCGTACGCCAACGCCATACCAGATTCAAGGCATATTCTAACATATGAGATTTTAGCTAAGCTCAGGATAGTCTTTCCAGTTTCCACAGAAAATTCGTCGGTAGTCGACCAATTTAAGGTACCAACATACTAGCACCATCGATCCTCATCTCATGTCTCAACCTTGTTCTTAGCTCAAAAACAGACACAGAGGAACATGTCAGTACTCGCTGACGACGAACTAGACCTAATCTTGAACCGTCTCACTGACCCAGATGACAGAAATTTGGCCTCTCTGGTTTGCAAGCAATGGTTTAACGTGTGGAGGGTCTGAGCCGATCATCGTTCACTGTCACCAAACTCAATCTCCTCCATCGAATTCTACCTAGATTTCCCAACTTACTCATGTTCAAAACATCCAAGACCATAAGCAACGCCAACTTAATATTCTTAGCACAAACATGTCCGAAGCTTGAAGCCATCGACCTCGGGACTGTCTCTATTCGTAGACAAGTTAGGGACGAAGATCTCTGCGCATTGGCAAAAGGGTGTCCCAATCTAACCGAGGTTGTGCTTCGTCGACTGGAAAAGTATATTGGTGTAGAATTAAGAGGTGTTTTTATTCATCCAAGCACATGGTTTATATAGAAAAATAACATCCAAAGATCAGGAATAATTCCTAACAAAGATTACATCGAATCCTAATCAAATAAGAATAAATCAAAACATAATATTCAACACCCTCCCTCACGTGCAACCTAATTACTAGGTTTACACGTGTAACCAAATTCATAATTCACATCGAATCTTGGTTTATGCATGGGGCAATGTAACATCTTCTCAATAGCTCGGTGCGGGTGTGCGGAGTCAACGTAACATCTTTTCAAAGACTCATGTGGTGTGGGGTGTGCTAAGCTAATAATACTGATGTTGTCCTAGGTGTAAGTGCGAGTGTTGGTAATGATAATGTTGGTGTGTGTTGAAGAATTGGGTGTGTGCACGTCATCGTCGTCTGCCATGATGCTGAGAAGAAGGTGTGAGTGTGCGTATACTTGTGCTTGTCTTAGAACATAGGTGTGCCATCATCTTCCATATGTCAAGAATGTAAATTTGCAGTGGAATTCATAATCTTGGATGTTGTGGTGTTCAACACCCACACCTCCTCCGAAGGAGGTGCGGGTGTGGTGTGCAGGTCTCAAGATTTGCTCTGATACCAACCGAAAAAGTATATTAGTGTGGAATTCAGAGGTGCTTTTATTCAACTCAGCACATGGTTTATATAAAAAAATAACATCCAAAGATCAGGAAAATAATTCGTAATAAAGATTATATCGAATCCTAATCAAATAAGGATAAACCAAAACATAATATTCGACGTGACACAATGTTGGTCATTTTGGACTTGTGTCGCTTATAACCACTTCACGACAAAACTGGACGGTTTTGGATTTGGGATTTTGCACATCGGTTTCTGATCAAGTACTTGCGGCAATAGGTTGCTACAGTAGTTCGATCGTTGTTTTGAATTTGGAGTATTGTTATTCCATTACTGATCGTGGGTTGGAGTTTTTGGCAAATGGGTGTTGCCCGAAATCGATGAAGGAGTTAGTACTGGCAGGGTGCCCCAAGATCAGTGACTATGGCGTCTCTCTTTTGCGGAACATGTGTGTTTTGTAGGAGCTGAGTTTGGATGATTGTAGAGGAAATATTACTGACATTGGAGGTGTGGCAATTTCGAAGATTCCAGCTCTCAAGGTGTTGAACTTGGGTATGCTGCGGTCTGTTACAAACCGGACCGTGGTTGCTGTTCCAACTCTCAAGGTGTTACCTGAGATGCCAGTAAGTACTGTAACCAAATTCCTGGAGTTCATGTTGTGGTGAGACTTTGGGTTATGCTCAGTTGTTTCAACTATCTAAAGATGTTGTATTGTTATTAAGCAATGTGGTTTGTCAAGGAATGCTAGAAACTACTAGTCCAGTTTCAATGTGAAATGAACATATCCATCTTAGCAATGGGAAATCTCCAATTGTTTTTTTTTCTTTCTTCCCAACTGAAACCTCACCTGCAAGTTTTGTGTACAATGGATGCTATTGCTGGTTTCTTATTTTCATTTGATAGACAAGACTCATCAGGATGTCGGCATCAGGGACACATTTGATTGATCTCAAGCTGTTGACAATCCAATCTCTTATGTATAATTTGAAAATATACAAATAAAAGGAGAGTCGAACACTATTTGCAGTCAGCCTGCCTTGACACACTCTTTATGTTGCATAGTATTATTGCCTCTAGAGTAATTGGATGATTATGATCAAACAGAACGATTCTCACTTTATACCAGTAAACAAACATATGAAATTGAATAGTCTCACAAGACTCGAGGAAAATGGAGATGGGGGAAAAAATTGGCTGCGCAGTAGAACACTAAAAAGAATAGCATGAATAAGAACATATAGCCACTAAGTGAATCTAAAAAGAATACTGGACTACCCATCATTTCTCAAAAGAAAGCGTGTGGAAGTCTGCGTCCTTTTAGATTCATCTGCTCCGAACCTTGAATTATCTCTGGTTTAACCTAACCTCAAACAGTTTACTATACAAGATCACTAACCACTTCCTAAGGCAGAAAGTGGGGAGCATCTCACCAGAGTGATCTTCACCAAAATATACTAGATACAAGCAAAGCCCAACTGTCCAGGTCCCCAAGTCTTCTGCAAGTGAAATACACCGGAGAGGGAGAGCCATCCTTGGTCGCCTGGCCATGATGCACCATGCCATAAGTTAGGTTCCCAATTTCTTGGGCAAATTGTACGTCTTCTTCAGAAACCTAGAAGCTGCTTCATCATTCCTATAGCACAACACGCGTAGAAGCGTGTTTGGTTCAGTTGGATTCCACTGCCCGGTGGTTGGGGGCAAAGGGAGTTTGGACCTGGCAGAAGAGCCGTATGACTCCAAGGTGACGTTTCTGAATCGATCAATGAGGCTGTCAGTCTCAGCTCTGAAAAGCGGAAGTACACCTCTCACTGTAGTTGTATATTTATCTATCAATTCAGAAGGCAAGCCATCCCCATTAGCCCAGAATAAATCTTTAAGGGACTTGAAGTCATCTTCTATTATTTGAGAATCCTTCCGGGAGAAAGCACGAGAAGGACCTCCAGCCAGCAAAACCAGCAAAAAGCCATCAAAGGAAGCTCTCATTATGTCGGTAATAATACGTGTACGTACTCTTTCATGCACTGAGTTTGATGTGATCAGTAAGTTCCTTTCCAGCTCGTCAAGGAAGGGATCTATTCTGGAAGATGATGGTTCCCCAACATACAAACCATCCCAAAGAACGTGACTTAGGTCATGGAAGATCATTTTATAAGCCACTGCCTCACAAAGTTGTGTAATTACTTCCACACAAGCCGGAGGTGAGATCTCAAACTTTTTCCCCAATCCATTCGAGAAATCTTCTACATGAGCAGATTCAGAATTCCTCAGATAAGTAACAATCCGTTTCTCCAAAACTTCTAACTCACTCCGGATTCTTTGTAATGTGTTTATGCGACAAATCAGCTGCGGTATACCAAAGGAGTTATCCCCATTGAGTGTTGCAACCTGAGAATTCCTCTTCTGAGGAGTTGGTGATTTTTCTTTCTTTTTGCCAAAACCTTGGAACTTTGATTCCATAGTACATCTGGTCAATGAAGGCATAGTGGGAGTGAACGTATTACGTGATCCTGCATATCAAACGGAAAATAAAATTAACTTTGGTTATAACAAAATGACAAAAACCTCGATCGATGTACAAATCATTTGAATTACAAAAACTACTTACCACATCCAGATTTAGCCTTGATTACATAATACTGGAGACATTTATCAAGGCCAACCATCAAGTCAGGAAGCAATGCAGGATGCATTGGTATTGGTAGCTGAAAGAATGCGACCAGAGTTTCATCAAAAATTCGCAAAACTTCAACAGCAGATGGAGCAAATCCATCTTCACTTGCTGGTGGATTCCATTCCTGCAACATTGTAATGAAAAAGGTTAGCTTCTACACGAGTTGTCTATATTTAAAGGCTCCGAGCATGTAGCAATGACCAAGTGCCATATCAAAAGCAAATCCAAAGAGAGTATTTCGTTGATCGACTCCGAATTAACGAGATGTCTAGAATAAGATGAAAAGAAAGATCATGCCAATGAGGACCACAATAAAGTTCATGCGGCGGTAGTAGAAGGATATGTTGAAGGCTAAAAAACATAGAAAGTGGAATTTAGAGCAGAGATAAAATCCAAGGAACTGGGAAATGCAGCAATACTGGAAGAAGTTTGAGGTTTGGGTAGGTTATGGATATGAAAAAGTACGTCCCAGATTTATTTTTAAACTGGTTTTGAAATTCAGAATAACGTATGAATAGCTAGTACACACCTCTTGTTGCAGATTCCTATCGACCCATTCTTTCAGTCTGTCCACTCTTGTCTTGATCCACACTTTTACCAGGTTTGCAATTGCAGTTTCAGCCTCATAAGGAGGCATCTCACGAATTATTGCCTTACCACCATCTTCACTATCCACAGAATCCTCAACTGCTATTAACACAAGATCTTTCTCCAGCTTATCTGCAGCTCTCAAAACTTGTACTGCATCTGGTGTCAACTCTGTTATACCTGCTATGAATTGCTTAATTTCATTGGCATAGCAAGTGTGAAGAGTTGCCACAGCCACACCGGCAGCAAAAGGATGCCATATCTTAAGTATTGGACTGAACATCTCCTTCTCCTTAAGAGCCAGCTCGCCAACATCCTTTGCAAGGATGGCCAGAACAGGAAGGGGATTTGGCTGGTTTCTTGACGCTCTCCTGCTAGAATCTGCCATCTCCATTCTCTGTATACAAGCAAATACAAATATGTCAGATCATTTATCCAACTTAACAAAATACAGGATTTGTAGCTTAAAACGTCCCACAACTTTTGAAATGCCATTTATCAAGAACTTGCCTGAGCAAAAGCAGTGCGTAATGATGATCTAATGTACGTGTCAATCCTGTTGCGAGCAATGTCAACTTCATTTTTCCTCCTCCTGCGGTACTCATTAGATATATCTTCAACTAGAATCTTTGCTGCTACTACTCCCAGAGAAACAATGGCCTGCATGGTATCAATATTACTGCTATCGAACGTGTCATGATAAGCAAGGAGTCTCTTCTCTGCCCAACCCAATATTGCAGTCAATGTGGAACTCAAGATGTTGCAATACTGTGGATCCTTTGATGCCTTTGCATCTTTAGCAACCTCGGCCAGCTGAGTATCAGCAGCATACAATAGGTCCAATTCAACTTGGCCAGTAGCAACAAAACGGTTAAACAAAACCCATGTAAAGCAAAGGTTGTGGATCATCTGATTCAGTCCAAGGATGGACCAAGTCTTCTTGATATGCTCCATTAGCTCGTCCACTTCCTCTATTACAGATGTCTCATCATTTACATCAAACACTGCCTGTAGAAGCATTTCATAAATTCGGAGATTCAGTGGCAACCCATCTGCCCAGTGAGATGTATCATATACACCATCAGACGACCTGGAAGCAAGTGTCGTCACAGCACTACGAAGAACCTGCATAGACTCGTTATTCCTCCCTGTTTCAAAGGGCCTATCCAATGCTCCATGAATAATCTGACGCAGCCGCTGTGCTGTGCTATTCGACTTTTCTAGCGGCACAAATGGATGCAGAAGCAGACCGGCCTCAAGAATTTTGAGGGTTCGCTTCTGCCATTCGTTGTGCTCTTGTGGATCGGTAAAATCAGAAGACTTGAGCTGCTGTAATAGCTCCAGTGGGACTACCACCGACTCAATTCTCCTCCCGACCTGTAATCAGCACATCAAAACATATAGCTTCATCAGCTTATCGCTTCGGAAAATCCGACTGTCACACTACTGCTCAACAGTAACTGTTAACTCAATTATAGAAACAGTTAATTTCATCAAATCAAACTACATTTAGTAAACATCCAATTTTGTCTTCTAAATTTGGAATTCCCAACATAAGAGATAGCCCATTAATCCAGAAATCAACTTCACAAAAAATAAAACCAAATTTAGAATTTAAAATGAGGGGAGTGATAATTGAGCTGACCTGGCCAGCTGAGATTCTAAGCAGAGCTCGCCTGACTCTGGAATCCATAGCTTCGGAAATCCCCATTTGGATCCTCATCAGCTCTCCGACCGTCATAGCCCGCTTGGGCTTCCCGTGACCCAACCCGGACCCGGGGCTCTTCTTCGACCCAGACGAACCCGGCGATTTGAGGCCCAATGCCTTCTTCATCTTACTCGCGGCCGCAGACGTCAGCGATCTCTGCAGCGCCGCCGGCGAGCCATTCGGCGACGACGGCACTGCTCCTCCTCCGCCGTTGCCGTTCTGTGTCGGCGAGTCGGAAGACACGAACGTCAAGGCTTTTCCTGTGGATGTGCGGCATGCGGCGACGAAGATCTCGTAGGCGGTGAACCGGAGCTCCGAATTGGTGAGTTGGGCCTCGAGCTGGCCCAATGGGGAGGGGAGATCGGCGGCGGGTCTGGCCGGAATTGTGAGTGCGGGGGTGGAGTTGCTACTGCCTCTCTTGGACTGGCCCAGTGAGAGCTCTCTGAAAAGATGAGCCATAGTTGATGACGAAGAAGAAGAAGAGAGAGAGAGAGAGAGGTGGAGTCCAAAGCTGGACTACAGACTAGAGCAGCAACTTATTATACATACATCCACAGATTGACATATCATATTGTGAAAGAGAAGCAACAAAACGAGTACTTGTATTTTTCTGTTTTTTTTGTGCGACTTTTTTGGGCTGAAGAACATGGCTTATTTAGGGAGTGACCAATTAAATATTGCGACCAGATATTATGAGTTTGCAAGTGTTTTGTTTAATGTAATTCTATTTAATTTAATTTCTAGCAGTTTGGTCTTTGTTATCTACCTGCCTCAGTTTTTGGTTTTGGGGTTAATGTCAAAATTGAATTGACTTACCAACAAACTCTAGAGAAAGAGATGGTAGAGTTTACTTCGGTAGATGACTTGTGTTTGTGAGTTGTGAGTATCAAACAATTTAATCCCATTTTTTAGCCGTCATAATCACTTATGTTGATAGTACATAATAAATTTGACATTTATATGAACCCGACTTTACAAGTTACTTAGTTTTATGTGTGGACATGTTCGTTTTATTATGAATAAAATTATATTTTTACATCTATCTATTAATAATATTAAATTTAAGTGTTTTGTTCATAAAATACATTTTGAAGTGAGGTTCATGAATAGTTTGGAACAACTTCGTGAAAGTGATCAAATTATTTTGAGTTCATATAGTTGATTTGAATGATCCCATATTTTAGTATAGTGATCATTTGATAATACTCTCAACTATAAAGTCAAGGGTTCGAATATTCGTAAATCTTATTTATGTAATTCGAATATATATAATTAATTTATAAAGAAATTATCATTAATGATACCTCACAAATGGGTCATTCATCACTTTAGTACCTTATTTTTAAAAACTATCACTTTAGTACCTCACATTCAAATCTCTACTAGGATCAGTACCTACATGTCGTTAGTAACACCGTTAACTTATTATTATTTTTTTAAATGTCAAATTTTATTGGTAAATTTTCAATTCCTATTGTTTTCTTTCTACCTTTTGTTTTCTTATTTTTTTCTATTTTTTTATTCTCTTAAAAATTGACATTTTTAAATTAAATTTTTAATAAGTTAACCGTGTTAATAACGTCAAATACTGATCTTAGGTAGTGATTTGAATATGAAGTACCGAAGTGATAGTCTTCAAAAATGATGTACTGAAGTGATGAATGATCCATTTGTGAGGTACCATACATGATAAAAACTCTAATTTCTATATACACAAGTATCGTCTTTTGGCAAACTTATTTAGATTTTTTTTTTGTTTTGTTTATGAGACCAACTTATCCAGTTGATCCTCGTGATATATATGATTTATGAGGTGTATGCATTATCAGTTTATCACTATTATACAGCTACTTCTGTATTTCTTGGGTCTATATTGCAAGTGCATGGATTTATAGATATTTTGTTTCATATACAGAGTATCACTCTCCCCAATTATGTCTGGTCCATCTTTTGATTCAATAATATAACTAATTGCGTTGGAATAGATATAAATAAGGAAGTACAGCTCCAATAATAGCTGATTTTCAAAATTTAGAAATCTCCCTCGTCTAAGATGAAGAACAAAACAGAAAAATTAATATACTAAGGAAAAAATGATAGTTCATTAAATAATCTTAGCAAGAGTGGAACAAGATTTAAGGAGTGGCACAAATGGTTTTACATTTTTTTTGTTTTAACAACATCTCCAACAATTTTTTTAATAATTTTTTTAAAATAAAAAAATAAAAAATATAATTTACGATAAAATTTATGTACCGACTTTAATAGATTTCTCATTTTATAAATTTTTTAAAATATATAAAAAATACTATAAATATAAAGAATGTTATTTTTTCTCTCCTCAAATTCTCTAAATTGAAGGATATGTTTAAGAAATTTGTAGAGTAAAACAAGTAAAAAATTTCTTAAAATAAAAGGAATTCAAATATGGAAAAACTCCAGCATGGTTTTACATTTTAAAACCATATGGTACATGCTTCTGTAACGCGTAATCATGGAGAAAACGAAGGAACTGACAAGTGTCAGTAACTCTCTGCCTCTAGATTCTACTATGTTTTCCGGAGCTTCGCGTGCATTAAAAAAATGAGTTGTGAATGCAGCAGATTCATGACGGGACGCGGTGCGTGAGATTCCAACATTCCCTCCTGGGCGTGGAAAACGTAAAGTTGTTTTGACGATCGACCGAAATGTGTCTAGCTGGAACTTGGAAGCAAAAGCTGGGATTGGGATATTATGGACCGCGGAATAATGAAATCCTCTCTCTTCGGTGGGGTCCATCTCTCTCTCTCTCTTTTTGGCTCGAATCTCTCTCTCCTCTTTACCGATTAAAGAGAAACCTGTACACTCCTATGAACGAGGATGATTAGTTAAGAAATAAGTACTGCTTAGTTAAGTGTAGGCAGACTACTATATACGTAAAAGTATACTGGTACCGGTTCCGTGGTTCGTATGAGAATACTGTTAATATCAAAACTGCTAAGAGCTTCTCATATTGAAACAGAGTGATTATTGATGATTCGTTATTTCGATTTCGTCTTTCACTTTCGCTCTTCATTTTTGGGGTTTACTTTTGATGTTTACTTTCGCTACTACTTTACGTTCACTTTTTATTAGTCGTTCACGCTGCTAAGAAGGACAACGAGTGTTCCGGCATTCAACCCTCCGATGCCTAAGTCTGTAACGAGATATAACTTTAACAGAGCAACGGTGTAAACAAGTAATGAATGCGTATCATTAATCTTAAACTGGCAGGCTTATAAAGATGGTTGAGGTTATGGAACTTCCCACTTCTTTGATGTGGGATCAGTCTTCTTACCCTTTTACTGAAGTGTTCTTTGACAGCATCTTATTTGGGCGCGTGAGCGGAACTGACTCCGAATCAGGATTCGGACTAGTCATCGAGCTTGTTACTCTCTGAGCGATCTATGCTCTGGTGTTGGCAGTGAGACTTAGTTACGCGACCCTGATTCGTTAAGCACGTACGTGATGAGGTGATTAAGTAGGTATATGTACAAGTCTCCCAACTCGCTCAACCAAATGGATCAATCTTGGTTTGAGAGTTGCAAAACCGGATACCGGCGAACCATACGTGCGGGCTTAACACCTTTACTCTTCCCATGTCGATTACGGGCCATATAGTCCCCAGACTCACCGCCCAAGGTTGTTCCGCTGATGTCCTATATACCTGTTATAGAAAAAATGTAAAGTTGATTCTCGTAATTGTGGTTAGTTTCGGCGAGAACAGTAAGTAGCTAGTTCACTGTCTCCCGAATATGTAACTTCAGCAACCATGGTAAGTTTCTCATGGTTCCGCTTCACTGTGGCGTATTTTTGCAAGCATCAGCGGATGTTAAAAAAATAATTAACCAAAAAAAAAGATTTTATAAATATTCTCGAATGAGTCATGACGTCATTTTGGTGTTCCTCCAAGTAGCGGAACCCAATAGGTCCACTCCCAATGAAGCCCTTCCTGGTTACTGGCGTACTCCTCCGTATCTTTCTAGTAAGGGGGACACAAGTGGTGGCTCAGCTTGCACTGATTGTAGTGACATACTCTTTGGCATGCTACACTCGGTCCTTCTTACTGGTCGCTTATCATTGCACCGATAGTGGCACTATCATAGGTAAGAACTCGTTATCGGTGGCTCTTAAGTCCTCGAGTTCCAGACTTTCATGCGTCTTTCGAAATTTTTCGAGAAACAATGTATTAGCATACATGTGGGTGTGCCTTGTCGGTCAGCTGCTTTAACGAAACTGAGTTATCCTTGAATAAACGAATTCATTTCCCGGGTGCTTCGTGTTTTGTTGCATGGCGTGCAAGTCCCCATGTTTATTTAGTAGAACTGATCTCCAGTTAGTCCCTCTGCTCTTGGCGGTGTACTTGCATGTAGGAGGTGAACCCACTTGTTGCCTGCATTAAATGCTGCCAAATCTTGTCCTGCCATATGGTGACCTATGGCTCATCGAGTTTCCCAAACGTCTCGTCGTAGGAAAATGACTTGATCATTTCTCTTGAAATTTGCGCATCCAAAATGAAATGATAAGTATCTTTTCGTGTTCCACACTCTTCCAAAGGGATGACTCCACCTGCCACGCGTTTAAATCCGGAGAACCGACATGTCGCCTTAGACGATTGTGATTGTTCACTTGGGATGATATTTAAACCCTGGTTTCAACCCTTTTCCCTCACTTTGCGTTTTTCATCTAAGTGTTTTGCTGAAACTAAGAGAGAAACCATTGCTCGTCGTTGCCCCGTGACCAGTCATCTGAGCATTTACTCCATTCTAGCTTGCTTAATTATACTCGACTCTCTCAATACAGTACGTTTTAAGTTTCTAGTTTGTCGTTGTTGCTTAGATTTGTTGCTTATTTGATTCGTTTGTGCTTGTTTTGTGTTATGATTTTCTTGGTTTTATATATGCTTGGAATGTGATGAGTAAAGGTTGTCGTCTTTCTTTGTTCCTTAGTGTAAATGCGGTTGCGCTTTTGGGTACCCCTGTCGCTAGCGGTGGCTGGAGCTGTCTTTGCCGTCGTTGAATGTCAAAGGTCGAACCCTTGGTTGATCTGAATTGGGCTTTTTGATTTCTATTCATTTTGCTCCTCTTTGGGTTTAGGCCTAGTCCCCAGGCCCGGTTGCATAGTAGATTACCTTTTCTGTTTTCCTTGTGTTGTTTTCTGCTGTTGTGATTACGATAGGTATAAGTTTCTTGGCCGTTGGTGTGGGTCCACTAATGTTTCGCTACGGGTCATTATGTAGGTTGAGCATGAAGACCGTAGTTATTTCATTCGATAGTAGCAAAACTTCTAGTTCTATTGATTCTCTGAGTTCGGGAGCAATGAATGCATTGCTTGACGATATTAGAACCACTGCGTCGTCTAGTACTAGGTCTGTAAACATGAGGAAACCTGTTTTGGAGTTGGGGGGACTGAATATGTTTCTTAAGAAGTCGTTTACGCATTGGGAAGCTGATATGGGTGAACCATGGGCTAATCTTATCCGTAAATATTTTGTAGGTAGCATGATGTCCTCCCAACAAAGACATAACAATATTGAGGAGACCCCGTCGACCTCTGCGATAATGTCCGCTTCGCCGGTGAGCTCGGCGATTCAGAGGAGGTGCAGGAACCTGAGAAATCAATGTCTTTTACTGCCATGGAGGCGATGCGGGCCAATTTTTGGATACCTCCCTCGGTTATGCTTAAACAAGTAGGTAAAGGTGAACAATTTACCAAGCCGAGGGAGGGGCGTATCGCCGTAGGAATAACGCCCTTGAAGCTTGGTCTTCGTCTTCTGCTTTATCCCTTTCATCATTATATTTTTGGCTCGCTGCATTGTGCCATTGGTCAGGTTACACCTATTATGCTGCAAATTTGGAACGCGATGTATGTTTTGTGGCATGTTGTCAGACTTGGCTTTCCTACTAAGAACGAAATTCTGCACTACTTTGAAGTGCAGTACTCAACGAAGAATGGTTATGGTGGTACGCTACATCTCATAGCCAGACGTACGAAGGGGATGTTTCAGCTATTTAAAACTATCCCCACGACTAACATTAACTGGCGTGAAACTCACTTTATTGACGACAGCAAGTGAGCGAGACCCGCAACAGAGGTGCCAAGACCGAAAGTGTCGAATAGGTTTATGGCTAGAGGTGGGTTTCCTTATATGGGATAATTGTATTCTTCTTCTACCTTAAGCTTTTTTTGTTTTACTGACGCTTTGTTACGCCTTTGCAGTTAGTCGCTGGTACCTTTGCGACACCGAATGCCGCTGCTGTCATCATATCGAGAAGGGTTTTTCGGAGAAATTCCACCACGTCTATCTCCTGAACGATTACTCCTTCCTTCGTCAAGAAGGTCTCGCAAAAGCTCCTGGTATGGTGCCCTAATCCCTTTATGATTTTACTTATGTTTTTTTTTTTGGAAGGATGTGTTGTTTGTGATCTTACTCTCACGTGTTGTTTGATTGTAGTGGATATTGCTAATACTCGCCTCTTCCAGAACATGGACAATTTCCGTGATATTGACGATTTGATCACGAGTTTAGCCTCGGAAGAGGCTGAGGTGCAGTTGATTGATTTCAACATATGGAATGAGACAAGCGTGACTCTGACCGCGCCACTGAACATCCTGCCCCTGTCGATTAAGGAGACAGATCAGATATGGGTAGAGGTCACTGTCAAGTTGTAAAAGGCTTCCTCCTCTTCCGTTGTTCTGCCGCGCTCGACCGCCGATTGTGAGAAGCGCAAGGTTGTAGACACCATTGTCTGACCGAGAAATGTGCATCATTCGGAGGGCGATATCGTCACCGTTGCTGGTGAACTAGGCTGCAGCGTTATCTGCCCGAGTGGCGAGACTGGTCATCCTAATCGAGCCCACGTGGACTTGGTTGATGAAGTCTCTGAGTCGAGCGAGCATGATGAGACTATTCTGGAGCCGAAAACGACAGTTGAGATTCCCAACTCTGCTGGTTGGCCGGCTCCTCCTCCTTGCTCTACCGAGATTGTTTCTATGCTCTCGCCCGAGTTGCATACTGTGGCGGACATAGCTGCGGGCACAGATGAGTGCATTCGTAGGACAACTGCTTCTCTTCAGATCATGTGTCATCAATGACAGGAGATGGCCAAGTCTGCCGCTGAACTGGCTCGAGTGACTGGGGAGCTTGCTGAGAAAGAGAAACAGTTGGTGAACGCCAACGAGTAGTGGGTTCAGCTCTCGCAGAGGTGCGACAAGCTTTAGGGCGAGCTTAGCCTAGCAAACTCCTCATTAACCGAGTCGCGTAAGTGAGCTTCAGAGTTGGAGTCTGAGATTTAGTGGGTCCAGGGTGATCTTAGGCTGGTATGTGGGGAGTATGAGCAGTCTTCAAGCCAAGTAACCTCGCTTCAGGACCAAATAAAGGAGATAGAGTTCCATCGCGAAATTGACCTTTCTGACGATGTTGAGGACTTCTGGAAGGGTGCCAAATATAAAGAGGAAATGAGGAGTACGCCCAGGGTGTCTAGGAGACAATTTTGAAGTACCGAGTGAATAAGTGGCTGAGCGAGAAGTTCTTTGCAGATAACCGCCGGATTAATGAGGAGAGAAAGTGGAAGCAGGCTAAGCTACTTGCTGTGGTGAAAAGGGAAGAAGAAGAAGTCGAGCAGAGGCGTAAAAAAGTGGAGCAACACTTGACCCCAAATGGTGAGCATCCCCTCACTCCTCACGGGTCTCTCTCCTCCAACCTCGATCGCCATGCCCAGAATGAGGAGGCGTCTTCCCTCATTGCCAGCTATAAGGAGCTTCAGAGCACCACCAAGAAGGAAGCAGATGAGGAGCAAGCATAACCGTTAGGGCCTTTGTGTACTTTGTTATGTATATATTTTACTTTTGCTTGAACACTTAGGTTTTTTTTTAATTCCCTTGTCCTCTCTGCCATTAGGATTTTTGTATTCCGGTCAGTACCGTGACCCTTGGTCATTGTCCTGATTGGAAACTCTACCCTTTTGGATTGCCTCGAAAAATGAATGGAAAGGCGAATTTTTGCAAAAAAAATTCTAACTGTCAGTGCTTTCTGCAGATCAATGAAAAGTGTGAAGAGAATTCATTTGCTTGCTTTTTTTTGAACTTCATGTCTAAGTAACTTTAAGTTAAACGTTCATACAAAGTGTTTGTATGCAAAATAAGTTGTGTTTTGACAAGCAAAGGTAGAAAGAATTCTCATTTCATTGATTGTGCTAGAAGCGATGATACAAAATAATTGGGTTTAACCCGGTACAAAAATGTTTTGTTGTTTGAGTTCAAGACTGAAATGTAATGCCGTAACGTAGAACCTGTTTAATGTTGACAATATCTAAGGTGTTCCGCATTCCATGTTCGTGGTACCTTGTTGTTGTCTTTGTCTATGAGGTAGAATGTTGTTGACCCTACGCTCTTGATGATTTTAAATGGGCCTTCCCATTTCGGCATAAGTCCCTTTGGTTTCGGGATGACTTCTCTCCATACCAAGTCTCCCACTAGGAGCTTCCATGCCTTGACTCAACGGTTGTAGTATCGCGCCACCACTTGCTTGTACGCCAAGAGTTCAACTTGGGTTTCATCCTCCTACCCTTCCCGTAAAATATTCGCCATATCCAATCCTTCGTCGTTCATGTCTTCGTCAAATCCTTCAAAATGGAGTCTTTGGTGCATGATTTCGAAGGGAGGTACTGCTTTCACTCTGAAAATGAGGGGAAATAATGTCGCTCACATTGCCTCCTTTGGTGTTGTTATGATGTACTTCATAGAGGCACTCTGCCCACTTGTAGTTATAGCCTTCCATTCATTTTTTGAGTATGTTCTTGATCTTCTTATTCGCTGCTTGCACTTTTTTGTTGGTTTGGGGATACGCTATCGAAGCGAATAATAGGCGAGTCCTCAGGTCACTTGTGAATTTCTTCATCTTGTCATGTTGAATTGCGTTCGGTTGTCCATGATGATTGCGAGTAGTGCTCCGTATCGGCAATAGATGTTTTGCCAAAGAAAGTTGATGATTTTCTGAGTGGTGATAAGGACTAGCGGTCCACCCTCTACATATTTGGTGTGGTAGTTTATGCAGACTATGATATACTTGAATTAGCATGCAGATGCCTTGAGTGGTCCAACGAGATCGAGTCCCTAATGAGCGAACGAAGTAGAGCTAACCATGATTGACATTAGGGCTGCCGGGGCATGGATCGTGAGTGCGTATTTGGTGCACATAACACATCTATCCGCTATATTTGTTGTGCCTATCTGCATTTTCTTGTAGTAGAACCCGTAACGTAGAAATTTATGGATTAGGGTTCTTAATCCTCCGTGGTTCCTGTAATTGCTTCCGTGCATGTCCTCAATGATTTTTTGCCCTTCTTCCCGCGTAACGCACTTGAGCATGGAGAATCCCTTCTTACTCATGTATAACTTGCCTTCATTCATGCTATAGAATGCTGCTCTCCGAATTAGTTTCCTTGCCTTGACCTGGTCCTTTGGCAACGTTCTGTTGAGTATATACTCGATCAACTTTTTCCTCCAGTCCTTTACTGGTGGTGGAGCAGATAACACCAACGTAAACACGTTTAAGAAATTCTTGGAAAAGCTAGGTTTCGCTAGTGTCTCCACCATGGTTTTCTCCCTTGTCCTGTGTATCGGCGTCGTTGCCACCTTTACTAGGGCATTCTATTTTGCGTTTTGCTCCCTGGGGATGTGGGTTATGTTATACAAAGAAAATTTAGTTAAAATTGCTTTTACGTACCCAAGATATGCTGACATTTGTGTTCCTTTGGCTTCAAAGTCCCTCGTAACCTGGCTTACCACTAGTTGGGAATTGCTAAATATGTTTACATATTCAATTCCGGATTAGCTCGCTAGTTGTAAACTTATGATCAGTGCCTCATATTCGGCTTCGTTGTTAGAGGCTGGGAATGAGAACCGAAAAGCATACTCGGCGTAGATTTTCCCTGGGCCTGGTAGGATTACTCATGTCCCCGTCGCGTCAGAGGTTCGCGATCCGTCCACGTAGAGTTTCCATATAGACAACTTTATCAGTGGTTCTGGTATGGTAACTTTTGTCATGGTAATGTCAGTCAGATTGGCTCCCTATGTATTCGCGGTTGGTTCCTTTTCCATCATCAGAGTGAGCTCTGCTATGAATTCGGCTACCGCCTGGCCCTTGGTTGGTATTTGATGTCGAACTCGCTAAGCTCGATCACCCACTTTGTTAATCTGCACGAGTGCTCTGGGCTTTCCACACTTGGCAAAGTGGTTGATCCGTCAGGACATGTGTGGTATGGGATTGGAAATATGGTCTTAGCTGCCTTGCCAAAACTATGAGCGCCAGGGTCAACTGCTCCAATGTTGGGTATCTTGTTTCGGGTTTGTCCATTCTTTTTTCCTGCATAAAACACGGGCAACTTTGTGCCTGCCCCCTCTTACCAGGGCGTTACTGACTGCTGTTAGTGAAATAGCCAAGTAAATGTATAAAACTTCACCTAGTATTGGGGCTGACAGAAATGGGATATGGGTGAGGTATTGCTTAATTCTGACGAGTGCCGCTTCGCACTCATCCTTCCACTTGACGATTTTCTTGTTTGTTGTGTGGATGGTTTTAAAGAATGGGTGACACTTGTCTGTGTAGCGGGATATGAACCGGGAAAGTGATGCCAACTTCCTTGTTAGATCTTTCTTCGTTGTTTGGGACTTTGTATTGAGGATTGCCTGTATTTTCTCTGGGTTGGTCTTAATGCCTTTCTGGTTTACCATGTACCCGAGGAATTTGGCTACCGAGACTCCAAAGATGCACTTGGCGGGGTTCAATCTCATCCTGCTTTTGATGAGGATGTCCAATACTGCTTTTAGATCCTTTACGTGATCCTCCTTGCGTTTTCTTTTAATCATGAGGTTGTCTATGTAAACTGCTACAGTAACATCGTTAAGCGGTCACAGCAGCTCCATCATGAATCGCTGATAAGTTGCACCGACATTCTTCATCCTGAACGACATCACGATGTGGCCTCTGCATCAGCTGGATCTATCTTGATCTGGTTGTAGCCCTAGTAGCAATCCATTGTAGATAGAAGCTCATGGCCACTCATAGCATCCACGAGCTAGTCAATTCGGGGTAGTGAAAAAGAATCTTTTGGGATGGCCTTATTTATGTTGGTGTAATTAATGCACATCCTCCACTTTCCGCTGCTCTTCTTTACCTTGACGACGTTGGATATCCATTCGGGTAGTGCACCTGTCATATGAAGCCTATGTCAAGGAGTTTTGTTACCTCTTCCTGGATTGCTGCGTATTGCTCCTCGTTGTATACCCTTCGCTTTTGTTTTCTTGGTACCTTATCCAGGGAGATGTCGAGTTTGTGTGATATGATTTTGGTGGAGATGCCTGACATGTCGACGTAGGACTATGCGAAGACGCCATTACATTCCCTGAGGATAGTGATGAGTCTGGCCTCGATTTCTTGATCCAAATTTGCCCCGATTCGGACTGTCCTTTCGGGATGTTCCTCCGATACTTGGATGATCTTCGTGGATTCCTCATCACGGGCTTTGCAGTTAACGGTCTTTATTTGAGGTCCGGGTACGTGGTCGAGGAGCCTGCGCCTAGGAGTGCCGGAGTTGTTCCTCAGATTAAACATATGCCAAAAGGGGTAGTAAATTTCATCAAGAGCATCCACTGTGAAATGATGGCATGTATTTGGCTGAGTGTATTGCATCCGATGATAACGTTGTAGTATGAGGGTGCGTCTATGATAAGGAACTCCATGTGGGCCTCTGCGTAACAGTCCTCCTGGCCTATCGCTAGTCGTAGGTAATCACTGCCCAAAGGTTGGATCCTGTTCCCTGAGAAGGTTACTAGGGGCTCATGGTCCTGTTTTAGTTTTTTACCCGAGGCGCCCGAGTGCTTTATATGCTAGTAGGAAAATGACGTTGACAGCGAGACAGATGTCGATCATTGCGTCAATGAGAAATGGGTAGTCTTCGGATACAAGTGGTTTGTCACGCTCCTCGGACTCTTGCAAGGTAATCAAATCTCATCCTGGTTTCACTATCTTTGTTGGTCTCTGTTGTAGGCTGAACATGACTCGCTCAAGCTTTCGTTCTGTGACAACCCGAACCGGAAATGGTAGTTAATCGGCTTGATTTGCGAGTTTCGTGATTAGTCGCGATTTTGTCATAATTGGTTGATATGTCGGGCTTGTTAACGACTAAATTATCGGGCAAGAATTTGATTTAAGATCCTTCACGAAAGTTGTAGAGAATTTAATTTCGAGCTCGTGGGAATTTCCGAAGGATTATTTCGAGTTACGTGTAATAAGTTATGAATATTTTTGGCCATTAGATTTAGTCGTGTTTATCCGATTGGTTTCTATCCGTTTTCGACCGTTGATCATTTTTATCAGATAAGCTTGTGTTGAATTGAGCAGTTGACTTTTTATCAGATTTGTCAAAGTTGGTTGAATTCAGATGGAAATTGAAGAATTTGTCGAGATAAGTTCGTCGACACGAGAATCGTTGAAAATGGAGTTACGATGCAAAAGTTACGTTCGATCAAAATTTGTCTTAAAATAAATACGGAAGTTACCAAAAATGGAAAGTATAAATAGTGGGTTTCCTTTTTGGATAAGTCAGACTTGGACTTTGGGGAGTTGACCGAGTCAACTCGGGTGAATTGACTCACCCTTGTTCACCATTTCAGGCCGAGCTTTGTTTGCCTTCGATGTGCCTTATTCCAGCGTCTTTTGGCAGTGGTTCCTTCATGAAAGTTGTTGGGCTTGAGCTCCTCTTTCTTTTGATAGGTCATTCACTCAATTTGGTTGCCGGATGAAGAAGTTATGGCTTGTCAAAGTTTGGAAATTTTGGTGGGTTTTTCGGCGAAATTGCCGGCGACGGTGGCGACAGTGGAGGCCGAGATGTAGGTCGACCCTATAGGGGTTTTGTAGCCCTCTGGGAGAGGAAAATTTTAGAAGTGGTCTTGCACCTTGCCATGGCCGATGTTGGCCGATCGGAGTGCATGAATTCCGGCGAGGGTTTTCGACTTCAAGGTGAGATTTGGACCTTTTTCGGTCAAAATTGGGCTTAACTTTGAACTACAAAGTTGTTGGAAATGTCGAGATCTTCAAATCCATGTGTAGGTTGAAATTTTATGGGCCGATAGAATTTTCCGACAGTGGTGCCACCGTGCGCGGCGGTTTTCCGACCGACATGATTTTCGACAAGTTTTATGTCGTTTTGCTCGGAATCGCGCACCGATCGCAGTGGTGAAGTTTATATTTTTAATTGAGCATCAGAACTTGTAGCAATGTTTTATAGTGTGTTTATTAGATTTTTGACGATTTCGTCGATATTCGAGTTATATGTTTCTGGGAATGGTTGGTTCTCGAGATGTGGTTCAGGATTTTAAAATGTGATTTTGAACAGTGGTATTTATGATTATTCAGGGGATCGTGATCGTCCGTTTGGCGAGGAATTTTTCGCCGGATCTCGGGATTAACGCTTTTGCACGCTGTGCTTATCTGTGAGTGGACATTTATTTACACTGTCGTAGCGAGTTTTTGGCTTCAGTATTTATTTCCAGTACAGTATTGAGATTATTTATTGTTTTGGAGGTGTTGTTTTATGTTTTATTGGTGATGGCATTTACTTAGCATCGATGCATTGACTACTCGGCAGATCACCGGTAGTCCAGTTCCAGGCTTGAGAGATTCGCCTGATGTGCCCACTAGGCTTGAGAGATTCGCCTAGTCTATCACCGTCGGGCTTGAGAAATTCGCCCGACACCTCAATTTATTTTAAGAACTCGCATTATTTTTATGTTATGTAAATGGTGAAAGACATATGTTTATTTTCGTCCACTCACTCTAACGATTTTATTTGCCTTTCCCCTGGGCTTTTCGGTATCCGTGCTCAGTTTGCAGTTCGGATTCTAGTGTCGCACGTCGCAGTCAGAGGCTTAATATTCGAGCTACTTTTCTTTCTCAGTAGGTTTCTTGTTTAGCCTACTGCTGTGTATTTATGTGTATATATATACTAGAGATCGCTCTGAATACTCTGATGTTTATATTTTCATATGATTTTCCCGGATTTCTGTAAAGTTACAGTTTTTGCTTCTTGCTTTATATTATATTATGATTTTGAGAAATCCGGATGGGATTGGTGCCCACGGTTTGGTTTTTGTGGCATGGGATGAAGTGTGTTTTCGGGTGCAGGTTAATGGTAATTCCGCGATATAGTGAAACTCTGCCGAAATTTCTATGGTTTTTGAAAGTTCGTGTTTTCAGAAGGGGTTTGATTCCGGTTTAGAAAACTAAATCGGGGTTGGGTCCTTTCACGTTCCACCTTGGGTCTTCCGCTCGTAATTTCGTTGATCCTTCTGATATGTGCTACTTCCTTTGTCGGCTGGGTGTCACCGCTGACCTTGTACTTTTCTAATTTGCCCTTCTTGAGTTGTACTTCCACCATCTCCTTCATGTTGTAACCTTTTTCTATGTAATGAGATTCGATGTTGTGGAATTTGCACCATTTCCCGATATTCAGGAGGGCTGACGTGCGTTGCGTCCTTAGTGGTAAAGGGAACAGGTATGAATTGTCAGCGATGATGTTCGCGTATTTGGAATTAAGGACGTTGAACACCTGCTGCTCGTACCGGGGCCAGTTTGTGACTACATCCATTGGCTAATCGTTTCGGTCCTCCTGTTGTCTCTTGTCAGTACCGCCATAATCGCTTCGGTTGCCGAAGGACTTTCGGTGATGATCGGATCAGCAGTTGTCTCTGTGGCTATCCCGTCGGGAGTGTTCTTGAGGCTCTGTATCCCGTCGTGCCGGCAATGAGGCCGAGGTTGGCATTGATGTTGGTACTGGGTCCTGCATACTAGGAGTTGCTGTATTAGAAAATGTGTTTACCTGTTGCGTTAGTGTCGAGTTGAAACTGAAATTCTGTAACTCCAGTTGTGCGTGTGATGTTACGTAGTTGAGCAGTTCGTTGTATGTAAGTGCAGGGTTTTCATTGAGCTTCCATGTTAGCAAGCTCGTTTGATGTGTGTTCCAGAATACACATAACGCTGATTCGTTGGTGATGTTCTGTCACTTACATACGCTGGTGTAAGTGCAGTTCGTCGTATGTAAGTGCATCACCTGTTAGGCTTTCCATGAATAGATAACACTATGTCGCGTCGTCATGACCCCTGCCTGTCGTGGCCGATACGGACAAGTCAATATGCAGGTATGGGTTCGTCTTTCCCTTGTATCGCTCGATTTTTACCTTTGCCAATAGGTGTCGGCCTCGAGCCATGATGTCGACGGAGAATGGCTTGACGCGAACCGCCAGGAGCATACGGTTAAGGTAACTTTCATTGGGTTGTGCCAGCTGGCGGATCATGACCTCCAGTCCGGCAAGTCTAGTTGAAACCTCCACGTCTCTGTAATGATGTTCCGGAGCTGCGTTAAGCTGAGGTGACATCCTTGGAGGCTCTGCTGATGTATTGGTAACATTGATTTGCTCAGGCTTGAGGTTGCGATGTAGTCGCATTGACATTAGAGGTGGTCATGCATTCCACAAATGCTCCGGTTGCAAGGGCGAACAAATGATCACTTCCCTCTTTGCGGTAGCTACGTGGTGAGGTTGCTCGCTCTACGAGTCCCCCGTGGATTTTGATATAAGCTGTCTTTCCTCTACTGTCTTCAATTTGGACTCGCTGATGCTCGAATTCTCTCGCCCTATCGAGCTCCATGCAGTTTCGCATTGCCAACTCGTACTTGTGCTCCATTTCGCTGACGCGCCTTTCAACTTCTGTTGCCACTCCCCGCCTTGCCGTGACGTGTTGGTTGCCTGCTCGTTGCACCAGCATAGGCTCTTCTATAGTCCCGTCCATTTTCGGGGTTAGGTGGAGGATATCTTGTTGCGTGTTTGGCATCATGCCGAGAATGAGGAATGTATCCATGATTGGTCACTTGCTTTCGTTGATTGCTTCGTGGTTGGGAAAAAAAAAATTCATGTGTGGATTACCACGGACAACGCCAATGTTAATACCCAAAACTGCTAAGAGCTTTTGATATTGAAACATGGGTGATTACTAATGATTCGTTCTTCCAATTCCACCTTTCACTTTCATTCTTCACTTTCGATGATCGTTCTCGGAGTTCGCTTTCGATGTTTGCTTTAGCTACCACTTTACGCTCACTTTTTATCAGTCGCTCATGCTGTTAAAAAGGACAGCTGTTAAGGAGAAACCAGGTGTCCCGGCCTTCAACCCTCCGATGTCTAAGTTAGTAACGAGATATAACTTTAACGTAGTAACGACGTAAAAGAGTAATGAATGCGTCACATTAATGTTGAACTACCAAGCTTATAAAGGTGGTTGGGGTTAGGGCCCTTACCACTTCTTCAACATGCGATCAGTGTTCTTACCATTTGTTGAAGTGTGCTCTGATAGAATCTTATTCGGGTGCGTGAGCGGAACTGACTCCGAATCAGGATTCGGGCTGGTCATCGAATTTGTTGCTCTCTGGGCGGTCTATACTCTGGTGTTGGTGGTGAGACTTAATTATGTGACCCTGAATTGTTAAGCACGTACGTAATGAGGTGATTAAATAGGTATATGTACAAATACAATCATCACAGTATATATCATCTCTTTTAATTATTGACAATTATTATTGTCAATGACTCAATGGAAGGAGAAGAAAAAAGGGAAGGATTACAACGACAAGTTGGCAACGGCGGATCTACATAGCGGATCTACATAGTGGCTCATCAGGGATTAAGTCCTGATAAGATTTTGGGAGAAAAAAATACTTTATAGTGTGTTATGAATACATGAAAGCTGTCTTGGTAGTGTGGAAAGTCTTTTGTATTAATCCATGGAAGCTGGGTTCACGTTTCACCTTTTTATGTGATCCATCAATTCCCAGCTCATTTATTTATCTTATACTTCTTTTTAATTGGTCTATCGATATTCTTCTATTATAATTTTTGTCTATTTATTTATACTCTTTTTGTGTTTTTATTAGTATTTTTCCCATAATTTGTGCATGTGCCTCGTATATGTCATTAACAAAAGGGAGGTTCTAGTTACACCTCCAAATCTACTTAATACACCTCCTATGCTAAGTACACCTCCACTTCACTTTTTGACATGCTTATACTTCTAAGCTCACCTCTTCATTCTTTACCAAAATACCCTTTTACTAATTTTTGGTAATCGATTGCCTACGATCCAAGTGCCAGTTACACCACCCTCTGGCGTCTTCCTCTTTGTTGTAGAATTCCTTTATCGAACCTGCCATTGATGGCTTTATGAAGCTTTTACACTACCACTTCCACTCCTTATCAGATCAACCATGCCCGAAGCCAACCTTCTAACACCTCTCCTTTGGGGATGCCCTCAAGGTGTTCGAAACAATGCCTCAATGAAATGTTGTTTCACGAAACTCTTTGATTGCGAGTTTCATTTGATGAGACCAAGTGTTTGAGTCACTGGAGTGTTTTAGGAGGATGCAAGGCGGGAGGATGGGGTTTACATAGGTTTCTCTCGCCACAGTTTGACACTCAATGTATTAGCACAGTTTCTTGATACATGTATATATGTATATGTGCTTTTTCTTCAAAACATAATCAGTGATCCATTTATGCTCCATAAGTCATAATGTTTTTGAGCAAACATGATATACTGTAGTATGTTTTTGATTCGAACGGTGTTGTACTTGTTATATTGGATCTGCATCGTTTGTTAATATAGTTGTACCGACCTCACAGATTTTAGGGGTTTTAGGAATTCCGTGCTTCGTTGGATTTATACGCCTAGTGAGATGAAGAATAGTGCTTTGATCGTTTATGGTATACTAGAATCGACAACGAGATAGTTGGCCTGCTCTTAGCAAAGTAGAGCTTTCTGGAGACAATGCACAGAGTTGGTTGATGCTATTAGATTTTTGTGTTGATATTTTAATCTGGCAATACATCAGAAAGTTTGTGAAATTAGTTTCTTTATTTTATTTTTTCCATCCAAAATGTCTTGGTTGATTATGTACTAAGAAATGGAATTTCGGTCTATAGAAATATCAATGCCCATCATTGGAAGTCTTTACATGAAGAAACAGATAGAGTTTAAACGTTGTTTGGTACAATTAGGTTATAAGTTCTTCTGTGATGTTTGATTTGCAGTTTTGGTGAGTACATATTTAGTCGATAGCCATGGACACCTTGGACCCAGCAGAGCGTAGGTATTTGGAGGATGAGGATATGCCTACGATGAAGACAATTAAGGGTGCGACAATGGGATTGGTTTCCGGAACTATTTTTGGGACTGTAGTTGCTACATGGTATGATGTGCCTCGTGTGGAGAGAAGTGTTGCTCTTCCAGGGTTGTTAAGGACTCTAAAGATGATGGGTAACTATGGACTGACGTTTGCTGCAATCGGCGGAGTTTACGTTGGTGTTGAGCAGGTTGTGCAGCATTATAGGCAGAAGAGAGATTTTGTCAATGGAGCTGTGGGTGGTTTTGTTGCCGGGTCAACAATTCTAGGATTCAAAGGTGAAGATATCTTTTTATCTCTTTCATTTTGCCTAGACATCCAATTCCTGCTGTTACGATTGTTTTTTTTTTTACATTTGTTACACATTTTCATGACTTATATGCTTGTTCAGACATGATCTCATTGAATACTAGTGTTGTTCTGTAAACCAAATTGGTAATTGGTCCCTGAAGACAAATTGAAGGTGTAACCTTGGGAATATAGTATATAGATGTGAATT
Organism: Geum urbanum; assembly: GCA_946800695.1. NCBI lineage: Eukaryota > Viridiplantae > Streptophyta > Magnoliopsida > Rosales > Rosaceae > Geum > Geum urbanum. The sequence goes on from OX327002.1 coordinate 63,285,429, forward strand.
ATATGATTATATGAAAACTTCACACACTTGTGCTTGTCAGAGACTCAGAAACGAATGTGGCAATTATTTTGAGACTTATGCTGGCTGGTCACTTAATTCTGAATGCTGCTTACATATTAAAAAAATATTGATTCGGCTAGATGACTAGACAATTCAGAACTTGATAAATGAATACAATATGCTTTGTACATCCTTGAAAAAATTTAGATGTGTATTAGGTGTCTATATTGTAATAATGTTAGCAGAGTTGTCTTTTCTAACTAATGATCTGAAATAGGATAAATAGAGTTGTTTTTAAGTTTGTAAGTTAATATAGTTGTACTTTTATGTCTTTTTATATCAGTTGACAAAATCAACAAAATTAGAAAAAAAGAATGGAGGTGTATTAAGTAGATTTGGAGGTGTAATTAACAAAATATGATCTAATTTATTTTTAACAATTTTGTAGTCTTTCTTCAGGCGTACAAATACTAGTGAGTTGTTAATCGTTGATATTTAGGAAAAGATTTACATGTGCTATTTATCTTCTTCTTTCTTTATTTCCTCTCTTTTCCTTTTTTGATTAATAAAAAATTTTCGTTACAGAACAAAAAACAAATTAGCCCGGTGACATTTTAACCCTGAATCCGTCCCTACAAGTGGGTCCACACATGATAGCTGGCCTTGCTCGACAGTTTTCAATACAAATATAGCTCTCCCCATAGTATATTTGACCAATAAGATAACACCAAAGATTCAAGAAGTTTCGTGATTTTTTTTTTAAAAGAGTTTCGTGATTAGATATGCCCTAAATATGTTTTTGATACATGATCTCGACACAAAATTAATTGTATCGTATGGAATTAGATTCATGATCTTGCACAAATGAACTTAAGCAAGAAACAAAGCTTGCCCAAAAGTTTTGTGGCATAGATTTTCATTTCTTCATACACTAGAGAGTCCAGTGTATCTGTACATGTGTGAGGCTGCGACTATTCTCACTTTATTTTTTTTTCTCACTATACCCTATTACTTATTACATCCCATAAAAATATTCCAAAACATGTAAAATTCTGAATACACTCCATTATTTGACATAAATACCCCTTTAGGGTGTACGTGACACACATAACAAAAAGATCACTTTGGGGTGTAAATAACAAGTCTTCATAAACATCACATTGAAAAAAAACATTCATCATGACTTTAACGAATAATATTTAAGAATTTATTAAGACACTAACAAACGAAACATCTATTACTTAAGAAACGACTGAGTGAGTTAAATAATGCTACTATCGTTCGTCGAGACCTTAACAAACAACGTACCAATGTTTGTGAGGACTCTGACAAATAATCTTTAAGTATTCGTCAAGACTTTGACGAACCAAGCACCCACTACTTGAGAAACGACTCTACTCTCGTTCATCAGGACCTTCACGAACAATGTACCCATGTTTGTAAAGACTTTGACAAATAATCTTTAAGTATTTGTTAGTACTCTGACAAACCAAGCACCCACTACTTAAGAAACGAGTTTACTCTCATTCATTAGGACCTTAACAAATATTGTACTATTGTTTGTCAGAACGCTGACGAATATCATATCAATGTATTGTCAAATATTATTCTACGGTTTGTCAAAAGTTTGACGAACAATCTAATTTTTAAACATCCTTCGTTGATAACGACAATAATAACGACTTTAAGAAAATTGAAGAACGACTCGCACAAATCATTTCATGCATGCACATTATTTAACTAGTATTATTTGAGTTGGGATGTAGAAGCAATAGAAATTTAGAATATAGACGTTTATGTAAATTTAAATAAGGAAAAATTAGTAATTTAATAATTCAATTGATATGGGATGTGGAGAGTAAAATTTGGAATGTGAATAACCACAGCCTATGCGTAATGCGTCTTAATATGATGCCACAGCAGATTATAAGAGGAGTAGACTCACTAGACAATCCTACATACAATTCATAAAAACATACTCTTAACTCATAAACGAATTTGAAACATAGAGGTACAAATAAGTTGTTCGATCAATAGCATTCTAAACATTTCATACAAATGCATGCTAATAGTATTGTTGAACAAATCAAAATATGCAAGTTTCCACCATCAGATGAACTGCAGGAGTCTGTTGACAGTACTCTCATGCATTTCATGCATCAACCTTTCTCTCAGACCTTTTTCCACACAAACAGACATCAAAGAAGGGCATCCAAGCACCAAGGTTTCTAAATCATATCTAGTAATCTCATCCAAACAATCAACTAGATCAAGTATCTCCAAGTGCTTGTGACCACAAAATGATCAGATCACGGCGCCGGTGAACACGCGATTATTACACTTGAGATTAAGCATTTTCAAGTTGAGGCAATTCTCAGCAAGAACAACAATTGTGTGATCTGTCACTTGCCCCCATTGATAGCTCAAGTTCAATTTCTTGAGAGTTGGCACTGCAGAGATTGCCTCACCTCCCACACCAGTGAGGTTAGAGCTCTGCAAATCCAGCTCCTCTAAGACACGCATCTTGCGCAAATGCGAGAACCCGGAATCAGTAATGTTAGAGCAATGACCAAGGTCCAAGTGCTTAATGGTTTTCGAGCAAAACCCATCCGCCAGAAATGCCAGTCCGGCATCCGTAATGCAAGAAAATTTCAACTTCAATACACTTATTGGACACATCGAGAACCCAATTGCATCAACCAACTTATCAGAATCCCAAATACAATGACTCAAGTCCAAATGAGACAAATTCAGTGCAGCTGAAGTTAGGAGGGACTTAAATCCGAGCATCCTAATTTTTCTTCAGATGAGTACAATCTTACACAATTTCGGACACCCATTTGCCACAGCGGATAGAGCCACGTTCCCGACCTTCCGATAAGCCAACATTATTTCATTACAATCCAAATTTCTTCCATAAATTTCCCTTTGTTGCTCTTCCATCCAAGACTCGTCGAGTTTATCAACGACAAGGGCCTCCAGTTTGGGACATGCTTTGGCTACGTGTTTGAGTTGGTTACAATTGATTGGTCTGGTTGTTCGAAACGTGACTAAGTTTGGGAACCTGGCTAGTAATCGAGGGAGGAGATCGAGTTCGACAACAGTGATGGACACTCGTATCTGACCCTCCACTTTCAGCCACTGCTTGCAGACCAGCGAGGCGGATTTTCGGTCATCTGGGTCACTAACCCGGTTTCCAGTACATCGTCACTTAGCATACTCATCTCTCTCTCTCACTCTCTTCACTTGTCTCTATAACTAGCTAGCTATTGTGCTGATGACGCTTATATATCCAAATAAAGACAACATACAAACAAATAAAGAGATTGCGATGAGAAATTGAGAATAAATGTGTACCTCCGATCCGAGAGCACAACAATATTCACCGGACGACCAACGGCCGAGCGCTTTTTCATCAAAACTCTCTCCGCCTTGGCGGTCTCGTACACTATAAAACACTTTTACACACACACCCAAACAGCCCAACCCATTTAACCCTTTCTTTTTAATTTGGGCCTGAGCGCATTATCCACTATCAGGCCCAATTAAATGTATCAGTAGGACTCTGATACCGTGAAATGGTGATGAGCACAAGACTCGGCGATGGCCACTGCCAGCAGAAACTAAAACACCAAATTAAGCAGCGGGAGTATTTGAATATATTGGTGTTCGTTAAATAGTTACAGACAGAAGAGAGAGGCACAGAAACGAAATGGGTTCATCTTGTACAACTAGAGCATTAGGATCAATTCTTCACAAGCTCACAAATCGGGTCTCCTCCTCCTCCGGCAGTAAAGTCTTTCTCTTTCTCCACACTTTTGGAACTATGATACCATTTTAGTTATGGTTTTATCCGTTAAAAGTGAACTTGGAGTCTTAGCTTTGTGTGAATTGCGTGACTCAGGGAATGGTTTGTTGATGCATAGAAACTTATCGTCTTCATCTTCCATTTCACCATTGCCACCTTCTTCATGGCCTTCGACGCCCGAACAGAGCGGGCCCACGTTTTCCAGAAGAGTCATATGGACTGTCTCTCCTCTCTCCATGGGTCGCCGCTCCAGCAAAATCGCCGGCCGAAAGGTTCTTCCAGTTTTTTCTTTCAGTTATGGATACTAAGTGTTCGATGAAATGTCTGTGTGAGTATTTTTTTTTTTTTGGTGACCTTTCCTATTGGTAATGCAGACAGCGCAAGATGCGAAGAAGGCAAAGCTCTATTCGAAAATCGGCAAGGAACTTGTGTCTGCGTAAGTTAGTCACTCCATGATTTTTTTTTTGTCTTGAATTGTTGTTAATGGTATTGTTGTCGAGTCACCGTGATCAATCTTTGTTGTGGTAATGATGTGTATGCAGTTTACGGAGGGGTGGTCCGAATCCCGTGGTGAATACGGCCCTGGCTGCTATATTGGAGAAAGCCAAGGAGCTTGATGTGCCCAAGGAAATCCTGGATCGCAACATTAAGCGCGCATCTGAGAAGGGACAAGAAGCTTACATTGAGAAAGTATATGAGGTTGGCTATATCAAATGCTTTATGTCTTGCTTTTGTGTTAGTGTTGCATTGTAGTACATGCTGTTTTACTATCTAATGATTGGGGTTCTGCTAGGTATATGGTTATGGTGGAGCTAGCATGGTAGTTGAGGTGTTGACAGATAAAATAACCCGGTCTGTGGCAAGTGTTAGAGAGGTGGTGAAGAACTGTGGTGGAAAGATGGCAGATCCAGGATCTGTTCTTTTCAAATTCAGGCGTGTTCGGGTTGTAAATATAAAAGCTTCAGACGTTGACAAAGATCATCTTCTTTCCATTGCTTTAGATGCTGGTGCTGAGGATGTTATTGAACCACCGATATATGAAGATAATACCGATGATGATCAGTCAGAAAGGTAGTACATACAGTCATGGCTACATTATTCTAAATTATTGATCGATATTTTGTTTGTTCCGATTGTTAAAAGTGACACTATAGAATGGGATCTTATGTAGAAGTGAGTAGTCTGTAGTGAGTAGTATGTATAAGACCCTTCTTGTGATCATACCCACATGACACTACGCTGGAGCAGAAAGCAGCATCTAGACCACTTCACGACAGCTTGTGAACATACAAGTTAAAATATAAGCTATAAACACAATGGTTTCAGTTGATCAAGCATTCATGGGTTGAGTGGAGTCTGGTGGATTTATAAACATCATTTACATCTGTTTTGAAATTTGAAGGCAAGATTGAAAAATTAATATATATATTTTTTTGATGCTTTACCTTTGGCTACCTGGGTCAGTGAGACGAAATACTGCCTCACAGTATTTAAAAGAAAATTTTTAATAGGAGCAACATTGTTTTCTGTTGTGTTCTTTTGAAAATAGACTACTTTTATCAAACTGAGCTCTGCTGGTAAGATATAGTTTTCTGATTCTTTCTTTTGTTTTTGGCTTGTACTTGTTAGCTATTATAAGGTTGTAAGTTCGTCAGAGAATTACTCAGCAATACTTTCAAAGCTACGTGACGGAGGAATAAATTTTGAAACAGATAATGGTTCCGAGTTACTTCCAATAAGTCCTATTGAGGTATGTGTACACACATGAGTTATGCCTTTCATCTGTATGGTTTAGACTTTTCAAACAAAACAAAAAACTGTATGGTTATCAGGACTCTTCATTGCATAGTTAACGGCTTGAGTTTACGATGCTGGTCTGATTCAGGTAGATGACGAGGCCATGGACTTGAACAAGGAACTTATGACCAATTTACTTGACCTTGATGATGTTGATGCCGTTTATACAGATCAAAAATGAGTTTCTTTACTCATCCCTCAGGAGTCTAATTGAAGATCCCGGGGACACAGTATACATGTATCTGATTTGTCTTCACTTTTGACGTTTGTAACTCAGGGGTGTATGTCATATCATAAGTTAAGGAGATGGGAAAGGCCTTCTAAAAGAAGTTCTCCGGCATTATGTTCTTATTTATGGAAATGAACATAAGCATTGAAATATGACTTTTTAGAACAGATACTAAGAAGAAGAAAAACCTTGAATAAAGTAATTTTCATTCTTGATGTTTCTTGGTCAGGTACCTCATCTGTATACATTCTTTCTTTTTTAGTTAGATGTAGGGAGATGAAAACAAGAAAATGCAGGAATGATGAAATGAAGTGTATTACAAAAAGTGGATTCATAATCTTTGTAATAGTGCTATTTACAACAGTTCAGATTTAAGCTGAGAAAAATAATTACTCATTCTTAGTCACCTAGTGATCCTATTATTATCACTGCTTTCCATTATCGGATAGATGAAAACTTGCTTTTGCTGACAGATTTTAAACAGTATTTGCTTACACTTCAACACAACAAATACTACAATCTTTCCTCACTAGCTGAAATGTATGAGTGCACCTACAGTGTGTTTGGCGCACAAGTGGGCAGATATTTATTAAAATCTAAACCGTGTTTGGATTTAGATGAATACTGCATGAGACAACCTAGACCGCTGATTAACGTACTGGTAATGACGTCCTAGCTAGGCAGTTGAAGCACATCATTTCTTTGGAACCCAGCATCCATGCAGCCCATATGGAAGACCATAAGGGAATTTAGCTCTAGCTATTTCTTCAAACGTGCTTCCATCTAATACCAAAGCGTAACCACCTCCATTTTTCTCACTGATCATAGAGATCACCACACCATCGTCTTCTTCAGTTGCACCGGGACGTGCCACGAAGAATGGTTCGGATGGCACGGCGCCCTCATCGTACCAATTCTTAGCTTTCTTCTCCACCAGATCAATCTGCCACATATATGTAATTAATATGTTAATTGTTAAAGTATTGTAAAGATCTAGCTCAAACAAACAAGGGCCAATGAAAATGGAAGTAACTAGTGCCTTGGTGAGGGTGTTTGGGAAGTTGCAAGGGCGTTGAGCCCCACAAGCATAGGCATATCTGTACTCCTGGCCTAAATAGGCTGGGTTTATGCTGCACATATCCAACCCTCTTCCATGTTCATTTGGGTCTAATGCTGCATCCAATTCTCCACATGCCCTCCCATCAAATGGTATTCTGAATCTTCCAACCCTGGCATCTGGTAGCACATCTTTGCCTGTATTTGTACGCAGGTTCTGTATCTTAAGATTATCCAAGATTTTGGTATCAGCATTGTGCTCACAACAATCTGCAATGAGCGCTGTAACCCTCCCATCCTCATCTTTCTCTTCATAGGCATTGATGAAATGGAAAGTAACAAACAATGGCACTTCCACGCTCGCCACCTTCAAAACAGTAGCAATTTAAACATTAATAATCCGCAAAACGAACGTGAGCGACTGAAACTTGCATGTACAATTGCACATACTATTCAACGTACAGTCATGTTCTTGTGGTAAGTTACACTCGTGACACGTACACAACTGATTACGAGCGAGCATTTGAGATTGGTATAGTGGCCCAGTGTGCCTCTCGGCTCACTACCAAGTTCAAACCCCAATATCCCTCGACCTTTCTATGGACTTGTAAAAAAAAACTGATTACGAGTGTAAATGATCACACATGCAACAACACCCTCGATCAGTTGTTAAAGTTTAAAAGTGTGAGACTTACAATTTTGCCACTAGCTTTGCACATGGCATGCATGTACGCCTTGGACTCAGGATGCCATTGAAACTTGTACAATGGTGTGTGTTCAGCCTTGAGTAGATTCCCTGCACAATATCTCAACGGCATTTCAGGCACTATTATGTAGTGCTCCGTCACCGGAAAACTGTGAACCCAACCGGGCGCCGGCCCTTGTGTGCAATCAACCCGCCCGATCACTTTTCTCTCATTTGTCCCAGGCTCTATTCTCACCGCCAAGTAACCAGGGTTGATCAAATCAGGCAACAAAGTCAAGAACTCGGAGTCGGTCACTATAGGATGTGCCGAGTGGATCAGACCCCCCAAAGTGTCACTATACTCAAACTTGCCTATTGTGTCCAAGGTGTCCGGGTCGACTACTATTGAACCTCTTTGGGTCTCCGTGAGGCACACGACTCGGCCGTCGGCGAGGTGGATCACGCCGGTGTTGGCATTATCGGTTAGGGATGCACCCGAGAATAGGTTCGCCAGCTCTCCCATGTAGGATAGGAAATTGTCGTGTTTAGGAACTTCAGAGAATTCCCGGTAGCATAACTTCTTACTTTTCATGGCCGCTTTGTAAGCATCGGATTCGATTTGGCGGTGGCCAGCGATCAGGCGACCGTTCTCAAATTGGAGCCTGGCGAGCATTGCGTAACCGTCGAAGAGGTGACGGAAGTTGTAGTCCTCAATGTGCCAAAGTCCCGGACCATTTCTTAAGTACGTCCCTTTCTGCATGCATAAGAACAAAAATATTAAAGAGTATAAATGCACTAATTTTCAAATTTATCATACTGAGTGATGAGTTCCTTTTTCTTTATAGTTTCTACTTAGAGTGAATCGTTATGCAAATTTGTTGATCAAACTATACATTTTCCTTGGAAAGTATTGAACAAGGCAGGACTGTTAATTTTCTAGGTAAACTAAGTAAAAGTAATGAAAGAGATGGATATACTTTGAGCAGTGCTGATATTTGTGAGAGATTAGTGGCGCCAGTAAAGTAGTCCATCAGTTGTTTAATCAATTAAACAGAGTCTTCAGAGATATATAGTACTCTACTTAGGAATAAATATACATAGTAAACCAGATGCGTCATTCCTCGTTTCTCACGAAGGAATAATAAATATCTTAACAATTCATTAAAGAACGGTTTGTTTCTTGTTGCAACTTCAAACTTATGGATTGGGAATCCGATTTATTGCGATTTACGGCACAAAACCATCGTGAACATATGACCTTCTAATTAACTGTATTTTTGAATTGGGTTCTCGAGTTCTGGACTTCTGGATGAGTATTTGATTTCCAGAATATCTAACATGCAAGTTTATTATGTATATTAGTATATATACAAAAAGAGGTTATAAATGTATATATCAATGAAAAAAGATAGATACGTATGCTTGGAGAGAACTGAAAATCCTATATGGAAAAGAAGAAATCACATACTAGCCACAGTGGTAGCTGTCCTTGTACATCCAGCTCTCCTTCCCACCTCTCCTGCCGGACACTGGTCCAAGCAACGTGGCTCAAATAATCACCACCGGCGACACTTTCATTATCAGGTGAAAGCGGAGTTGTAACAACCGGCGGCCGTGGAGGACTTGCAACGTTTGTGGACTTTAACCACTTCCGGGCGTTACCTCCCTTGTTCACGGGATTGATAAACCCCTCTCTTGTGTTACTGGGACTGGAGTGGTCGGAAACTGCTGCCCTTGGCAGCAAGAATGAGTTTCCACTGACAACAGAAAATGATAAGGAAGCCATTATGTATCTGGTCAAACTAAGAAATTACTAGCTTGTAGTATGTGTGTGCGTGTTAATAGCTCGATCAAGTTAAAGAACGAGATGTCTGGATGTTGTATTTATAGGAGGATCGTGATGAGTAGGGTTAGTATGACTGAAGAAACTATATATGATCGATAAGCTACAATGAGATTCCATTTCCAAGTTAATTGGCATCTTAAGTGGTGAAATTCCCTTTCACTTGGAGACATGCATACCTAGCTAGTCAGTAAGGCTTACGTTTTAATATATTTCCTCTGGATCTATAATTCTATAAACATATTATCTATATATGTGCAGATTTAATTATTCGATCCAGTGCGGCTACCTTCCAGTTCCAAATACATAGTTATATACTTTTGTGGGCTCTGAGAAGTAACCAACATGCCCACACGGAATACATGCATATATATATATATATATATATATGTAGCTAGGAATTAAGACTATTTTTATCAAAATTATAGTAATAACGGATAAAATTATAGACACGACGTAAAGTTTTAACGTAAAGTTTTAAAGACTGCGACTATTTTAGAAGACAAATTACTTAGCTAACAAAATTATAAGAGTTTATTAGTTATATATTAATAAAAAATTGATTGATCAAGAAAAATTATCTACTTCCACTACCGCTGGAAACAGTATAGCCGACGATTTTTTTAAAACTATAGTCGACGAGATAAAAATTTCGTCGGTTATAGTGGAAAAAATGATTTTTTTAAATTTTTTTTTAAATTTTTTTTAAAAACTCGTTGGCTATAGTACTATAACCGACGATAATGGGTAAAAACCTCGTCGGCTATACTATTACCGACAGGATTTAGCCAGCCGACTTTAGCCGACGATATTTAAGGGTCGTCGGCTAAAGTCGGCTGGCTAAAACCTGTCGGCAATAGTATAGCCGACGAGGTTTTTATCCATTATCGTCGGCTATAGTACTATAGCCGACGAGTTTTTAAAAAAAATTTAAAAAATTAAAAAAAAAATCATTTTTTCCACTATAGCTGACGAGATTTTTATCTCGTCGGCTATAGTTTTAAAAAAATCGTCAGCTATAGTGTTTCCAACGGTAGTGTTCTCACTTCGACCAATTGTACGTAAGAGTCCAACTTGAACGGGTGATAGATAATAGATATTCTCAAGATTAAGTCTTATTTTTCATTTTTTAGGAATGGAAATAAATAGCTAAAATGATCAATGAACTTTGTCACATTCGACAATTTGATCACTGGACTTTAGAAAATATCAAAACTGTCACTGAACTTTAACTTTGTCTATCAATTTGATCACTTTGTCTATTTTAAAAATTATAATTTTTCAAATGTTTTCCTATTATAGATAGGATTATGATGGAAATGCACATAGTATAAATGAAAGAAGTGTGAAGACCGATGAAGAAGAAGAAAAATTGACATCCGAATTGGGCATAATGACCAAATTGATAGACAAAGTTATAGTTCAATGACCTTTCTGATATATTGTAAAGTTCAGTAATCAAATTATCAATTGTGACAAAGCTCAGTGAATATTGTGGCAATTTTAGATGAAATAATTTGATCAATTGTGGCAATTGTCAATTGTAAAGTTCAATAAAATCGATGAAATAATTTGATCATTGAAATCAATCACCTTTTATATACATATGGAACTATGGAAGGATCGTGCCTGCAAAATTTTAGCTCAATCAAATGTGTTTTGACCATGTGATCACACATTCAAAATTTGAGCTAAATCGAATAACTTATGTGCATTGTTAAACAATGCGACGATCAAATGGTTAAAATATCTTCGATTAAGTGAAGTTTTGCAGGCACGATCTTTGTATATGTATTTAAAAGATGATTAAATTCAATTATCGAATCATATTGTCAATTTTGTGTAAAATGCAACTTTACACAGAAATTTTAATACAAAGTTTCGCACTTGATAAAGATTGAAATATATAGAGAGAGATAAAAAGAGAGAGAGAGAGAGAGCTGTGATGCTCTTCAGTACTTCTGTACTAGCTTGGGCTTAATGCTTGTATTGGTTATTAATTATAATTTACGTGATGGATATTCTATAATTTCATTGCATTGTTGAATCCATTACATGAACGGACAACTCGCACTTGTTATTGATTCGATCTTTATCATATAACTCATGTTTTTAATTAGTAATTCTATTTCAATATGCTAAGTAATTAATTAGGAGTATTTGTGTACTTTGTTGGACATATGTGCAGTACACAGTGAACTACAAGGTGGAGTCAGGAATCTTGTTCAGATATGATGAAAATTTTACTTGTCTTTGATAATTTATTTGAAAAAGTAAATAATACAAATGAGGATCATAAGAGAAAAGTTATTAAGACAAGAATAGGAATTAGAGATTTGAAGAAGAACAAATTAAACTTTAATGAGAAAGATTTTTACTTTAAAGTGTACTAACTCAATATTTTGTAGAGACAAAATGCTACATGGAGAAGGTGAGGGGTGAGAGATGAGAGATGAGAGATGAGAGCAGATAGTAAATAAGTGTAGAGTTGTAAATTTAGATGGTTGTCTTTTTTAGGATAAGATGGACGTTTAACTAGTTAATCGATCTTTTTAGAACGGCTAAATGAGTAATATGATGTATATATTGAATTTTTGTTCTTCAAAAATCTTGATGGTGCATTTGCCTCACCCGACCTATAACTGGCTCCGCCAACGACTGCATCAACTTTCTCATAGTTATCGATCTAATTAATATTCTAATTATATAATATGATGCAAAGTCGAATATTAGCCTCATGAACATTCTGTATGATTACATCTGGTATTGTTTTACGAAACTTTTCGTAAAATGAAACGAGAGATTGAATTATGCATTTTGAATATTCGAAAACATGTATCGTAAGTTAACTTTCCTATATTCTTTCTAATTTGTTCATCCATGTGTCTTTCTTTGAAGATCGAAAGTTACTAATTCAACATTTTTTAAATTTAACCATGCATGCATGCTAACTAACATGTGGAGAACTTAATCAATCTAGCTATGAGATGAAAGTGAATAAAAAAATGCAAATTAAATCAAAAGTTTCACTTTCATCTCATAGATCGATTGACTAAGTTCAATGCTTGCCGCATTTAATTAAGTTTGTTATTATGTATCGTCCATATATACGGTGGTTCTTAAAGCACCCCAGCCACTAAAAATGTGTAATCTAGTCTATTCATCTGAGATTCTGAGATACATGCATTCGATTTCGACCATTTCAGATCATAGAATCAGCAAATACAAGTCTTCGTTATTGGGAATGACGCGAAAATGTAAACAAATTAACAAAACTCAGGAAAGAAGAAACTTCATGAGAGTATATATGGCCGTCGAAAGTGGGGAGCTCAAACAAACTGGAACTCTACCTTTGTTGGAAAATTTGGGTTCAAATTCAAATAATGATGCTTTCCATGAAGAATCCACCAAATTCTTCATTATTAGAGAGCTGCTTCAATTCATTTTAACTCCCCCACTCAAGTTCCTAGTCCATACTCATTTGGGAAAGTGGAACTCTTCAACTTGTTTCTTTACGTTTTGGACGTTAATTTTTCTGATTCGGCTGGGGGCTCTGGTCCAATATATATTTTTGCCACCCAATTTCTAGTTAATGCCAAAAATTTCTCAATCTTGCTCTTACATATGCAAATTCTACTCTTCCAAAGTAGAATTACTAGTAATGATGAAAACCTCAAATTAACTCCAATTGTTTTAGAATCGATTAGTGACCCGGCCACTTGGCCAAATCAAGTGCTTCCAGTATATATTGTCATGTTTTGGTATTGGAAAAAATCAATACCCTTGTAATTGCTAGTGTCTCATCATGCCCTTATTGATTCCCACAGATTTTCCATCAGAAAGTGACCTGATTGTTCGAATGTGGCGGACATAATTAGGGCTTCCCCATACAAGTAACACCTCTCTTAATTTAAATTCCAAATTAAACTTGATAGTGGAACGTACGATTGTCCAAAATCATACACATAGACACAGATATTTTGAATCAAATTGGAAGTTTAGGGCGGTGCTGATCCGTGATACCAAATGACGTGTGTCAGCTATTCATATATACTTAATTATTGATTGGCTTAATTATTAATTTGAGAAGCACTTACTTTGTTGTTTAGCTAGGTCAGCATCTGGTTTTTGTAATCTTGAATTGTTTCAAGTTCTAATGCTATTTCGAGTCAATAAAGCAACTCATCGATCACATGCATTTGCTTGATTCGATCAGCTAGCTAGCATTAGTGGAATGAGAATCTCAATTAATTACAAAAGCCCCAGCTAGCCTCATCATGAGAATTTACAAATGATTTCGTGATTTGAATTATTCGTTCGTTTAATTAGATGGTATGAATCACGATTATAAGTAGGAAAATGATTGTTGGCCTCAAATTTAGGCATTAAATAAGGTATTAATTTTATGTGGAATCCATGCATGTTAGCAACACATCATTTTTTACATGTCATGTCATTTAACGTAATTGATCACCTCATCCATTCAGATCCAACGGCTTCGCATTTTTCTTGTAAACTAAACATTTATTATTCGTTCCTCTTTCATTGTTCATGACTCTCTCTCCCTTCGTATGATCGCATCAGTTTCTTTATTTCTATAGATATATTCATTTGATCTCATCAATTGTTCTTCTTTATCGGATGTCTCCGAAGGACTCATTTGTTATTCTTTATACATTGACATAAATCATCTTATAAAATCATCTTCGTTTTAAGTATATAAATCAAAGATCTGATTATTCTCAAGTGACGATGACCTGATTCTGCGTTTATAGAGAAGAACTTCAATTCAATCAATGGAAAGTTTTTATCAGTAAAAGTTTGCGGCAGATACTAAGAACCAATAAAGATAAATACATATATTTTCATCTGAGTATGGTTCAAGTGGCTATTCGACCACTTTTCAGAAAAGGCTTAAATGCCTCATTATTTGTTGCCTTAAGAGATTGCAGGCACCTAAATTTTAATGACTCCTTATTAGGAATCATTAAAACTAGCCTATGCAACGGCCCAATTTATTTTAATTGCTTCCCTAATTTATTTGTCTCATTGACCGACAGAAATATTCTTGATGTTTTAACATTAAATGTTAAAACCAGTGGCTATAATTTAAAAGAAGGTTCTGAGCCACTAAATATTACATATAGGGTATATTATAAAGTAATGAATACCCTAAGCCCAAAGGCAAAAAATTATGATACAAAGGGAAAAATAGTCTTAATAGAGACCAATCTATTAAAATCAGACGTGTCTATTCCTCAGATTATTCAATGGCAGGATATTAAAACTCTTGATGAATGGATGCTTGAATCTGCCACTCCATCTAAACTTGTAGAAAACAAAAGAGTTGAAGAAATTCTACAGTATGATGATGGAGATGTTATTATCAAGTTTGATAACAGTAGAAGATCAACCAGATTATCATTCTCGGATGATAGTCTCTCTTTTATTTCATAAAAAAGAGTGAGAATATTCAATCTCAAAGGTTTTATACTCCAAACCAATCAATGAAAGCTTCTTCGTCAGGTACCAAGGTTCCTAACCTGGTTTTTGACGGAACTTGTACTTTGTCTCAACATATTCCTCAGGGAATTTACCATGAAGAACCTGAGACATTGTCTGAATTCAATGATATTTCTTCAATAAATGTCATTTCTATTCCTTTTACTCGAACTTATGATAGACAAACTTGCAGTAAAGATTTTATGCAAGACAAATATTTGTCCTTCAGAAAATGGTTCTTCTCTAAGTTCACTGAAGAAGAACAACAAAATTATAAAACCCTTTATTATGACACTATTGATGCTCAAAGGAAAGTCATTTTTTTCCCTATTTGGTTTCTAGATTATTCTATTAGTGAGAATTCCCCATGCTTAAACGTGATCAAATCCTTAGAAAAGGATTGGACCACAACAAAAGGGAATGTAATTACCTCTATTCATCCGCCTTCAGAACATCTGAAAATAATGGCAGGAGAGGCTATTATTGAGTCAGTTGCTTTCAGTCATGAAAGACAACATAATTATACAAATTTGACTCTACAAATTATGTGCACCCAACTTGGGATAATGGAGGAGAAATTAGAAAAAATTACACCACCTCCAGTATTAAATGATACTAAATCCATATTATCCTCATCTATTATTAATTCTACTCCAAAGGTCGTAGAACCTTCTATTCTGAAACCAAGTATTAATATCATTATGCCTAACAAAAAGGATATTGATATTGTATCTATTCTAACCCCGCAGTTAGAATCTTTACAACTTGGTAATCAAAAATCTAGTCAGAAGAAAACTCAAATAGCTACTATCTCAGAAACATTATCTGATTCAGATAATGAAAGAGATATTAATGAATTTGAAAAACAAATTCTTGCTATGGAAGATGACCTTAAAAAAGATCATATAGGTCAGACTCTTAGTATAAACCAAAATGTTTTTGGAAGAAGCACTGCTTTTGGCAGAAAATCAATTCCTACTGCTTCAACCAGGCATTATTATCCTCGTCATACTCCTCAGGACTTATTATTCGAAGAAGAAAATTTGGATGTTACAGCTAGCTTTAGCGCTAGAACTATATATGAATGGAATATTGATGGATTGTCTGAATACCAGATAATCACTTTACTCCATAAAATGATTATGTATTCTATAGTTTGCATATCTGCTCGTAATATAGATAAGCAGATCGCGGAACACATTGTTACAGGCTTTGCTGGCTAACTTCGTGGTTGGTGGGATAATATTATTTCCCCAGAACAACAGCAACAAATTCTTAATGCAACAAAAATCATTCAAACTCCAGTGACCATGAAAGATGAATAAGGTCATGACAATATTATATATACTGAAACTCATATTCCTAATGCAGTTTATACACTGCTAACTTCCATTGTATTAGCTTTCGTTGGATCTAACCCAGTATCCTTTGAAAGAAACAAAGATTTATTAGTCAACCTTAAATGTCCTACCTTAACACAGTTCAGGTAGTATAAGGAAGTATTCTTGTCCAAAGTTATGATCAGGACAGATGCCAATGCTGACTTCTGGAAGGAGAAGTTCATAGCAGGTCTTCCTACTATCTTTGCCCAAAAGGTCAAAGACCGTATTTTGAGAAAACATGGAGGAAACTCCATTCCTTATTATGAATATACCTATGGTCAACTTATCAGTGAATGCGTTGCTGAAGGCTTATCCCTTTGCAATGATATTAAATTGAAAGCTCAATTAAAACGCCAACATTTGACTGGCAAAAAAGAAATTGGAGAATTCTGTGACCAATTTGGTTTTGATCTCCAAATCCCTAATAAACATAAGGGAACAGATTCAAAATCTTATTCAAAGAAAAAGAAACGCTTTATTAAGAAACCTTTTCCCCCTCAGGAAAAGAAGAAAAAGCGAAATTCAAAATCATATTATAAGAAGAATTATTCCCATAATTCTTTCTGTACTATTATCTGTAGAAAATGTGGTAAAACGGGTCATTATGCTAATCAATGAGATTTCTGATGAAGGTCTAAGAAAGCAACTTTTAGCCATTCTTCTGAACCCTTCTGACAGTGAGTCAGAAGAGGAGATCAATATTATTAATCAAAAGTCTGACAGTTCTGATTCTGAGCCTGAATCTTCATCCTCATCAGACTGTGGTTGTAATGCAAACAATTACAAAGCTATTCTTGAGATGAATGGATTAAGCATAAATGTGCTTACATCCCAAGAAAGATCTATTCTTGACTTGATTAATGGGATCCAAGGTCCTGAAACAAACAAAAATATGATCTAAAATTATTTAGAAACAATAAAAAGGGAGAATAAACCGAGAGATTCCGCTTACATTCCAAATGAGTCATACTCCTTAAAAGAAGTATTTGAGGGGTTAAACCTTCTAAGAAATTATCTATTCCTGACTTACAGGAAGAAATTGACTCCATAAAAATGGAGGTAAATATTATCAAAAAAAAGATAAACTTCTATTTCTGACCTAAGAGCATAAATAAATAACTTAAAAATAGAAACCAAGTTTTTCAGAGAAATTATAAGCAAGATTATTTCAGAACAAGGAGAATCTTCTATTATTCTTGAACAAGGAGAATCTTCTATTATTCTTGAACAAGGAGAATCTTCTATTCCAAATGAAGAGAAATTTCTCAACATCATTAACCAAGTAACATACCAGAAATGGTATTCTAATGTTACTATTGTCATAGACAAAGACTATGTTTTAAAAGGGATTGCTCTCATTGACAGTGGGGCAGATCTAAATTGTATTAGTGAAGGGGTAATCCCTACAAGATATTATGATAAATCATCACAGTCGTTAAACACTGCTGATGGTTCAAGACTAAAAATTAGGTATAAATTATCTAATGCCTATATTTGTAATTCATGCATGTGTTTCAAAACCCAATTTGTTATGGTCAAAGGCCTAACACAACAAATTATATTGGGAACTCATTTCCTTAGTCTTCTAGAACCCTTTATGAAGACAAGTGAAGGCATAATTTGTGATATTGAAGGTCAAATGATAGTTTTTGGCTTCATTACTCAGCCTTAAACTCGTCAAATTGACATGATCAAAAATACTCTTATTTTCAAAGAGAATTAGATAAATTTTATCCAATCTGATCTAAAAGTTATAAGTATTATGACTCAAATTAATTCTCGCCAAAATCAGATGAAATCTTTATCTGATATTATCAAAAGGGAAATATGCAGTGATCTTCCTAATGCTTTCTGGGAAAGGAAAAAGCATATTATCACTCTCCCTTATGAACCTGACTTCAAGGAATAAAATATTCCTACTAAAGCCAGGCCAGCTCAAATGAATGTTGGGCTAATTAAATATTGTAAAGAAGAAATTAATTCTCTCCTAGAAAGAAAACTTATCAAGAAATCTTACTTCCCTTGGAGCTGTACAGCCTTTTATGTTAATAAAAGCGCTGAAATAAAAAGAGGAACTCCTAGATTAGTAATCAATTATAAACCTTTAAATAAGGTTCTTAAATGGATTAGGTACCCATTACCTAATAAAAAAGATTTATTATCTAGGCTCCAATCAGCCTCTATCTTTTCAAAATTTGATTTAAAATCTGATTATTGGCAAATCCAGATTGCTGAGAGTGACAGATATAAGACAATTTTTACTGTTCATTTCAGACATTATGAATGGAATGTGATGCTTTTTGGGCTTAAAAACGCTCATTCAGAATTCCAAAATATTATGAATGATATTTTCACACCGTATTCTTCTTTCTCTGTTGTTTACATAGATGATATTCTTATTTTTTCTCAATCGCTTGACCAACACTTCAAGCATCTGAATATATTCATCAATCTTATTAAAAAGGCAGGCCTAGTGGTATATGCTAAAAAGATGTCTATTTTCCAGACAAAAATCCGCTTCCTTGGCCAAGAAATTTAACAAGGAAGAATTATCCCTATTGAGCGAGCTATTCAATTCGCGAAAAAAATTTCAGATGAACTCAGGGATAAAACTCAGCTTCAACGTTTTATAGGAAACTTGAATTATATTGCAGAATATTATAAAAACCTGTCTACTGACAGCTCTCCTCTTTATGAAAGACTGAGGAAGAACCCTCCTCCATGGGGAGAGATCCATACCAAAGCAGTTAGACTTATTAAGTCTAAAGTAAAAAGTCTCCCCTGTCTAGCCCTTGTCTCACCAACCAGTTTTAAAATTGTTGAGACAGATGCTTCAGACATAGGTTATGGAGGAATTCTAAAACAAAAATTTCCTAATTCAGAAAAGGAAATATTGTCTAGATATACTTTTGAAAGTGGAATGATGCCCAGAAAAACTACTCCACTATAAAAAAGGAAATTCTGCGTATTGTCAATTGTATTTCAAAATTTTAAGATGATTTATTAAATCAAGAATTTTTATTAAGAGTGGACTGTAAAGCAGCTAAAGACGTTCTTGAAAAAGACGTTAAAAATTTAGCTTCTAAATAAATATTTGCAAGATGGCAGTCTATATTATCTATATTTGATTTTAAAATTGAGTTTATTAAAGGAGAAACTAACTCTCTCCCTTATTTTTTGACCAGAAAATTTATTATAGGTACCAAATGAACCAGTTCAGTCGAGGCCCTAGAAGAGGAAGATATTCTTCCGCCGGCAGAGGCAAAGGCCGGCAGAGGAGAAAGCAGCAGCGGTTTCCCTGGCAGCTTTGCCAAACAGAGTTATTCAAACTCTCCTCCTCCTTCTCAATGTAGAAGGAGTGAGCCTGCAGATACAGCGGATTATTTATCCTCTGGTAAATCCCAAGAGAGATTTTCAGCAACTCTTAAGGAACCTGTTCTTCCAGGTTTAAAGAAATCTTTAGAAGAACAAATTATTATTCTCCAGAAAGGAGATGAGAGATATTTTAACTCTCCTAATACTCTGGCACGAAGATATTTTGAGCCAGAAGCCAATTTCCCTCTGATAGGAAAGAAAAATCGAAGATATTATGAATGTATTCTTATGGAGACTGGTTCAGTAAAATTTCATCACATGAACCAAAACAAGCACACTGAAGATATTTCCTTCAGCAAAGTGTTTATTCAGCGTATTATTCATATCTCAGAGTGGGGTCTAAATCCTAATAAATCAA
Source organism: Geum urbanum (assembly GCA_946800695.1). Lineage (NCBI taxonomy): Eukaryota > Viridiplantae > Streptophyta > Magnoliopsida > Rosales > Rosaceae > Geum > Geum urbanum. The sequence continues at coordinate 63,305,464 of OX327002.1, forward strand.
TGGATTTGAAATTTATTCAGGCCAGTTATAATTACTGGGATTATATTGAAGCTTGGAGTAAGGCTTTTTATTATCAAAATAAAGCTGAAAAGCACACATGGTTTATAAGAATTGAACCATCCATTATTAAGCAAGAGCTTCCTTTTTGGTTCTACAACTGGTTCCATTCTATGAGTCCAGGTGAAGACTTCCTTCCCAAAAAGCTCTCAAAAGCTTATGAAGAATATATTATGAAGAACCCTAAGAATAATGTAATCAGGGTAATCAGTGGGAGTAACCTTCTCCACTTTATTGCAAGATTTAGTTTTCCTTGAATTTGGCAATGGACTTATTTAGTCTGTCATATAGAAATAGGGGTTTTACCCCTTAACCGCCAATTCCATTATAAATGGTGGTCAAGATTTGATTATTATCCTTCTTTAATAAAAATAAAGGACTGTATTGCCGCATTTGAAAAGGTAGAAAAGAAATATTCTCCTCAAGAAGACATCAGAAGGGATTTTGTAATTCCTTCCTTGGCAGATTTGAAGGTCGCCTTCCCTTTGGCTTCTCCTACTGAGTTTAAGGAAAAATTATTGCAGCAGCCGTCGTCACAAATTGATGACAACGTAGCCGTCTTATTCAAAGAAACTTCTTCCAAAGCCTCCTCAACTCCAGCATCTATGATGGATGAAGACGAAAAAGAAGAAGTTGGTGAATAGGAAGAAGGAAACTTCACCCAAGAAAATGGAGACATGGAAGATTATTTGGGCCAAGTCCCCTTTGCAGACCCTTCCAAAGAATTTTTGGACTCTCTAAAAGAAGAGATGCCTCAGAACTCTAAGAAAAAGAAGAGCAAAGCCAAGGTGGACAACAAGTGAAAGTTCCAGCCACCTTCCCTAGGGATATTTTCCCCTTATTTTTATTGGAATAGTTGTGGGGATCATTTTCTGTTTTTCACGTGTTCAATGGGGCCCTTTGAGCACCCGGCGTGTTTTCAGTAAAGTAGTGATTCATTTTGCTTTGTCAGCCATTTAAGAAAAGGCCTTTTGTCTTTTGTGTTACCGAATCTTGGAGTAGCCTCCGGAGCCTCGGGTCTTTTTAAGTGGAGCTCTCCTTTAGAGTTCCATAAGTTTTTGTTTTCAGATGCTCTAGCTCCACCTTCTCTCTACTCTCTCTCTCTCTCTCTCCACTGTAACTAGAGCTTAATTTGTAATACTATTGTAAACACTTCAGCATCTGAAATAAATAAAGTTTGAGTTTTTGAGCTGGCCCTGTTGTTCCGGCATTTCATCAATTGTTCTTCTTTATCGGATGTCTCCGAAGGACTCATTTGTTATTCTTTATACCTTTACATAAATCATCTTATAAAATCATCTTCGTTCTAAGTATATAAATCAAAGATCTGATTATTCTCAAGTGACGATGGCCTGATTCTGCGTTTATAGAGAAGAACTTCAAATCAATCAATGGAAAGTTTTTATCAGTAGAGGTTTGCGGCAGATACTAAGAACCAATAAATAACTGGAGAAAAATGGTCAACATAGGAAAAGAGATCCCCCTAGGCCCTAGCAATTGGATCGAGGTTCAATTGGATACATACACCCGTTCTGGGTTTTCAAATTAGGGTTCCTAAGTCAATGTTCATATTTAAAGAATAACGGTGGTTTGATAACCATCACTAAATTCTTTGTTTTTTAATATAAAACAAAGAATTTATTGATGGTTATCAAAAAAAAAGACCTAGGGATAATATCGGATCCGCAAAACTTGTACATGGAACATAGATTTGGTTTAAGAAAGACTAAGAGAGATGTGACTCTTTTGCTAGGTTCCCGACTACCTGCGATTCTTACAAAAAAAAATCTGCTCCGGTTTTCTCGGAGCCATAAAATCCTAGTACGCTAGGGTTTTGTACAGTTGGTTCGACGTCGATTCCTCGAGCCACCGACGGTAATTGCGCCTTGAAGAATATCCGGGGAAGGAAGGAGGACACCAAACTCACGGTGTTGAAGTCTTTGGTGGCTGCACTTCAACCTGTGATGTTGTTTGTGATAGAGACGAAGACTAGACCTGCAAAACCAGAGAGATTTGAAAATTTTCGTTCGGGGTCTAGAGTTCAAAAATAGGCACATGGAACAATGTTCTACAAGAGGAGGAGGATGCCTGTTTCTATTATGGTCCGAGGAGATAGATTTGCACCTCCAGGACCATATCCCTAGTTTTTTTGATGTGGAGATTAGAAGGGATGCTGATGGAGATACAGGGTGGAGGTTAACATGTTTATATGGAGAACCAAAACCTTCAAGGAGATGGCAGACATGGGATCTCTTGCGAGATTTGGCTAGGGTTTCGGGGTCAGATAAGTCGACAATGATTGGGGATATGAATGAGATAACTCGGCAAACAGAGAAGTCAGGTGGGGACCTTCGACCGGATTGGAGAATGGAGAATTTGGTAAGGTGCATGAATGCTTATGGATTTACAGACATAGGATTTGTAGGGGCTCCTTTTACTTGGCATAACTCGATTACTCAAACTCGAATTGAACGAGCTATGGCCACAGATGGGTGAAAACGGGAGTTCCTTGCAAGCCAAGTTATACACTTGCCTCTATCTATCTTGGATCATGTGCATATTCTGTTATATGCTAGGTAATCCCCGTTGATAAAATTCCCAGGTAGGCAACATTTCTTTCGATTTGAATCGATGTCGGCAGAAGAAGAGACGAGTTTTGATGTGGTAAAGGAAGCCTGAGAGTGAGGAGATGGGGATACCGGGGTGTTCACTGCATAGTTTAATTTGATGAAGAAAATCAAAGGGACCCGAATGGGGTTGAGTACGTGGGCGAAGTAGACGTTCGGCTTGAGGAATGAGGAATTGAAACAAATACAAAACAAGCTAGAGGCATTCCTAGCTAATGATTTTGATCTGAACTGAGTTGAGGAGAGGAAGGTGTTATATGCAAGGCAGAAGGAGCTACTTACACAGGAAGCTCTCTATATTGGCAGCAACATTCGAAGAATCAAAAGATGAAACATGGAAACCGGAACACCAAGTCACATCACCGAAGGTGTTCAAATCTCAAAAGGAAGAACCATATTTCAGGTTTGATGGATGATCAGGGTACCTGGCAGTCCACTCCTACAGGTATTGAAATTGTTGTTATTGATTACTATACTTCCTTGTTCACTGTGAGAGGTGTAGATGAGGAGAAGATGTCGCCCGTTCTATCATTGATTCAACTAAAGGTATCCCAGGAGATGGCAGAGGGACTACTCGAAGAGTATAACGTAGATGAAGTGAAATATACGTTGTTTCATATGCACCCTAGCAAGGCACCTGGACTTGATGGTATGCCACCTTTATTTTTTTAGAAATATTGGTCCATTGTTGGTAATGATATTTTTCAGGTAGTCTGGGAGATACTTACATTAGGTAATATGTTGATGGATGTGAACTTCACTCATGTCAGCTTGTTGCCGAAAGTACAGACCCCCAGGAGAATAAATGAGTATTGACCAATTGCCTTGTGTAATGTTTGTATCGCATAGCTGCACAAGTATTAGCGAATTGTTTGAAGCCTATGTTGCAGTTGTTGATTAACCCATGTCAGGGTACTTTTATTCCAGGAAGATTGATTACGAACAATAAGCTAGTGGCAAATGAGGTAGTGCATCATTTATGGACAAAGACATCAGGAGGAAAGCCTATGATCAGATACAATGGGGGTATTTGGAGGCAGTAATGCGGCAGATTGAGTTCCATGAGGGGTGGATTCGAATAGTTATGTTGTGTGTTACTATAGTGCAGTATGTTTTCAAGATTAGTTGGGTTCCCAGAGGACATGTGACATCGAGTAGAGGCCTGCGCCAGGGAAATCCTTTATCTCCTTATCTATTTATCATGTGCACGGAAGACCTTTCAACCCTAATTAATTAGATGCATACTCAGGGACGTATAAAAGGGGTTGAGGTCTGTAGAGGAGCACCAAGATTACATCATTTACTATTTGTAGATGACAACTTATTATTTGCAGTGGCCACGCCAAGAACTTGTGACACGGTGAAGGAGGTCCAGGCTACTTATGGAGAAGCTTCAAGTCAGTTGATCAATTATGCAAAGAGCAGTGTTTGTTTTAGCCGATTTCTAGATGAGGATGGACATAAGTTTTTAGCTGAGATCTTGGAGATGGAATTGGTCCCATACCATACACTATATTTAGGCCTTCCTACCCGTGTAGGCCGAAGTAAGCGGGTTGGAAAAGGTTTAGCAAACTTGAAGGACAAGGTTTGAGACCGGCTAAAGGGTTGGAAATGGGCCATGTCGAGTGTAGCAGGAAGGGATTTTTTAGTAAAGGTAGTCACTCAGTCACTTCCCAAATATGCGATGAATTGTTATTTGATTCCAAAAACTATATGTAGGGAGCTTCAACAGATGTGTGAAGATTTCTTCTGGGGTGACATAACAAATAAAAGGAAGATACATTGGTGTACATAAAAGAGTATGTGCAGGCTGAAGGATGTAGGAGGACTGGGGTTTTAGGATCTATATGCTTTTAATCTAGCTTTGCTTTCTAAATAGGTCTGGCGAATTATTAAAAATATGGACTTGTTAATTAGTAAGATCTACAAAGCTAGATATATTTGATTTGGTAGTATGTGGACTGCTCAGGTTGGAGGGAGCCCATCCTACACATGGAGTGCTAAGCGAGGATCTCGGTGGCAGATAGGTGATGGTAGGCTGGTGGCTATATAGGAGAATAACTAGTTGAGCAAGCCAGGGAACTTTGGGCTGTGAGAGAGTCTATTGCGACCGACTACTGTACATAGGGTGTCTCAATTCATTCGATCATACCAGACTTGGGATACTGAGCTAGCCATGGAGTATCTGCATACAGAGGAAGTCACAGTGATGAATTCTATGCAGCTGTGTCGGATCTGAAGGTCAGACACTCTAGTATGGAACTTTCTTTCAAAATGGGAGTACAAGGTTAGTAGTACATACCACTTGGCAAGAGATCATATTACTTTACCACAGTTTGCAGGAGATTAATGTTTGAGATTCTGGAAGGCTTTTTGAAAAGCAAAGGCCACTCCGGTTGTGTTAATGTGTCTATGGAAGGCCTACAAGGGATTCCTAGCTATGGGACCGAGGCAGAGGTCTAGACATGTGGAGGTATCGGGTCTTTGTGTGTTGTGTAATTAGGAAGCTACGACGAAGATCCATTAATTATGGGACTGCCCAAAAGTGAGACCCATCACAACCGGTGTCATCACGGGACTATGTGATTCATGTGCTAGTTTTGAGGTGTGTGTCTTTAGTCTTCCAGTTGATCAGTTGTCCCATTTGATTACTTGTCTGTGGTTTATTGTCCCATTTGATTACTTGTCTGTGGTTTATTCGGAAAGGTAGGAATGACAAGGTGTTCAATAAAATTGAGTTGACACTCAGTCTCTAAAGGTGCAGGCAGGAGCTTGGCATGATCATTATTTAATGATTCACAAGACTCTAGATCACCCAACGAGAGTGGCTCATAGGTGGAGTTTTCCTCCTCTAGGTTCATACTCAATTTGTATGGATGGAGCCGATAATACAACCACCCGTAGAGAAGGTATTGGTATTGTGGTATGAGATTGGCATGGACATGTCAGTTTGTGCGTGGGTTAGCATGCAAGACGGATGGACACTTCTCAGCCCTTTCAGTGGAGATAGAAGTGGGTTACGAGGAGGTAAATATGGTGCTGCAGTTGTCTTTAGCACCGGTAGTGTTCTAATAAGATTCGCTTACTGTTGTGAATGCAATGTCTAACTTGGATGCTGCATCGGTTAACCATATGTACTCCTTGATTGATGTCAAAGAAGTGTTAGATTTGATTCTTGATGCCCACTTCCGGCATCTAGGGAGAGATGGGAACAAACCAACTCACAACCTTGCTCGAAATGCGCTTATAAGAACTTAGGATAGAACTATGTATGGTAGTCTTCCTGAGTGTATTCATGATGTATTCATAAGTGATTGTACTCCTTGATTCCCAGTAATGATATTGATCGTTCTTATAAAAAAAATCATAGATTTGAGTCATTTGACAAATTAATTATTTAAATGACATGAAATTTTCACTTAGATTTAAGGTCACACGATTAGGCATTCCTTTAAGGCGTCAAGACACCCTAACATTGCTCTTATAAGTAAATCGATAGTATGAACAAAATTACACTGATATAGTAGTATATTAATTAGTTTTGTCATTATCAGCTCATGTCAAGTAACGATAATTATCCATCAGACAATTGTAATTAAATCCATGAATTTGATGCTCCAAAGGTTATAAAAGCTTAGAAATCGATGAGCAACATCCCTTGTACTAATTTTTAAATTCTTACACGAATATGTTATGTTGAGGTATCGTAAAAGAAAAAAAAAACTGTCAAGTTCGAGTATGGGCATGCCGGTTACTCAAAACTCAAAGGTCAAAGGTCAAATTTAGTCCAATATTTGGTTCCATAGGGAACTTCTCCAAACTCGATAATGCATGCACCAATGTCCATTAAGATGTACTTACAAATAATAAGCAAGATCAAAGGCCTTGTTTGTCATGCAGATCATTTTTTGTTAGAAATTAAGGGGATCCGATCCTGTCGGCTGCAAATCAAATGAAAGAAACCCGATACGTACATATATCTATCCAACAAATTGATGAGTTTCGTCTGTTATCTATGGACGTCCTCAGGTGACCTGCGGCCAATAACTTGCCTCGATTAAGAAGTGTATATAATACCTATACCTATGTATGCTCCTTTGGTTGAGCATATTAGTCGGCAAATTTTGTTACTTATTGATACAAACAAACTCAAGCCAATAGGTATATTGGTTTAGATCGACTTTGCCTCTTCCCCGGCTTAAAAATATCAAAAAATGGACGTAAAGTTATAAACGAATGCCAAAAAAAAAACAACAGAAGCTCCAAAAGAAGAGACGACGACAACAGTCAGAATTCTGTTGTCGTAGTCCCAATATATATACACAGAAACATGCATGCAGTAGCAAAGGGAATAAACTATAGGGTACTGCAAGCATACCAGATACGACTCTCTCTTTTTTTCTAGTTGAAGGCTTCGATCAAAAGGCTTGTAGCAATCTACCTAGTTGTTTTTGAAGTCTGACTACAGAAGCCCAAAATCTAGCTAGTTCAGACGTTTGCATCAATTTAGTGCTTATGAGGCCAAAAAGTCGATCGATCTTGACCAAAGGAGAATGGTATAGGCAAAAGTCCGAAAAAGTTAACTCAGACCTAATCGACAAAATGGGCCAGACACTACTCTACAGAAAAAAGAATGGTCTACCGGCCTCCATAAATAGTAGAAGCCATGAAAGCTGAAGCTCATATAGGACATACGTACATAATTAAAGCCAGAAATGCTCATATGGTCGGTGTTTTGAAACTGCTTCGATATGTTCAAAGTTTTTTACCATGCATGAAGCACTTGCCAGACCCAAAATATACTGACATTCCTTGAAGCCCTTCAGAGCTGGTGTCATAGGTAAACAATATGTCTGTGTATGTGTTTTCATATGTGTGGTTGTTGATCCATACCGATCAATCCGGCCATATGTCTCTATCTTTTCATACAGGAGATTAATACGACTACTACTACCACAACTACGTACTACTACGAGCAAGAGAGCTAAGTGAGGCTCTCATCACTGTTTGAAAATCCCCTACTGACACTCATTAATGGCACCAAACCAATAATTGTCTGAGAAGCGACTATACGTGTAGTATCCATATCTGAGAATTCGAAAACATGTTTGGAGGGCAAGAGATTCGATCACAACCCTTCTTAATGGACTTTGTCACGATCTATATGCGATAATGGAGTTCATGTTTTTCCACAGGTTTGGAGGTTTATGGTGAAAAGGTCGATAACGCAGCAATCACACAGACCAGTCATGTATGCATGGCTACAGTGATCGATAACGTATGCCTGCAGATCGATCCAGCAGGGTTAATAAATTAAATTTTGCTGGCAAGAGCTAGTAGATATTTGCTTGTTAGCTAAGTCAGCTAGCTAGGGTCGTTACACTGGCCGGCAGTGAGTAACGTGGGGATGATTTTATCTGTCTCTACTACAACCTCGACCGACCTCTATATGCAGTAGCTTGGCAGCTCAGATGTTAACATGTATATGATCGATCTAGCAAAGAGCTAGGTTTTACTGCAGGATGGAAAATTGACATGCGCTGCAAAACTTGAACCCAGCCACCCAGGACCACATGGGTGTCTGTTCCACTGCCTCTCGATCGCAGATAGATTGGTAATTAACATGCATTGGTAAGAGCTTGCTTGTTCTTGTAGTAGTTCACTTTAAGATTTTGACTTGTACAATATATAGATGATTGCGATTTGCAAAGCAAGGAAAGAGATGGCACATTGTCCATTGTCTTTTCATTTGATGGGTTATGTTTTCTAGCCGTCATCTCCGGTTCGAGGTCAAAGGTTTGATATAGTCTTAGAATTAGCAAAAAATTAACTCTAATCCAGGGTAGAATTATACCAAAAATGTTAAATGTAGCTCAATTGGGCTAAATGCTGGGATATATATGATTTTTGGTATAGTCATGGTCTATATTTTTGTGAAAATTACAATTGTACTTAAGCACTATTAAATTGAATTGTTCTAATGACTAATATTAATTTTAATTAACAATCATATCAATTAAAATGTTATGCTGACATCATTTAATTAATCAATTTATTTTAATTTTTTTACCTCCAATAATAATCACGATATTTTTGTAAAATAATATAATCAAAATAATAAATTTATCATGTGTAATACTTTAAAAATATTAGAAAAAAATTTAAAAAATTTCAGTAAATATAATATATGCAACGGTAATATAATAAGTAAATACAAATAATATAATATTTTATAATATTAATAATAATTTATTTGTTACATAAATCATCAATGAATATAATTAATACAAAGTACTTAAAATATAGGTTTGAATAAATATATATAAGTTTAAAAATTTGAATTAATAAAATAATTTAAAATTTAAAATTATAACCCTAACGAGTTGGAGATGACACAGAATATAGTCTTCACTATTCATTCAAATACTATATTTTAGGAAATAAATTATATCCCAAGACCAAATATAGCCTCTCTGGACTAGAGATGGCGTAAGTGCATGCTACAATAATTTGTATACATGCTACATTAATGGATTGATCGATCCGAGGGAACAATCTGTTAGTGTAACTTTGAAATTACCAAGCGTTTTTGCTCCTCAACGAAGAAATGATGCCAATCACATTGATGATCCAAAAATTTCTTAAAATTCTAGCTAGCTTAGAAATCCTGATCACCACTTGTCTCGCTTGAGCATATATATAGATTGGAGTTCTGTTTTAAAAAAATAAAACAAAGTATTATTCACCAAAGAATTATGCCTGCAAAAACTTTGCTCACCTAAAATTTGAGCACTTAGAATATCTCCAACAATGTCACTTAAAATTTTCTTATTTTGTTCAAAAATATAGCTCAAACATATTTTACCTAAGCATTTGCAAAAATTTACTCCACCAATATTACTCATAATTTAGCTAAATATGAATAAATACTAAATTTTGATTGGTTGAGAAAAATAATGACCATTTATTAACTTAAAATTTTCTTACATTGACAATCTATAAGGAAATAATTAACTACAATGTTACCTTTTCAATCACCTATAATTCAAATTTTTTGTATAAAAATAGAGAATGAAAACAAAAAATATAAGGAATCCTTAAAATAACTAATACGACAGAGGATCTACTGAAACTGATTTTAAAGAAAAAACCTCATATAATTATCACGTGAGTGTAAGGTTAAAACGTGCCGACAAAGCGTCAAGGTTCCTGTTTAAAACATTACTCTTAATTAGGTTGTATTTGTTGATAGAAGTCATAGAATCATTCACAACCATACTAATCTGTTCGTCGTCCAAATTTAGAAACATTAATCATGACAACTTTGGAAATCAAAGATTAAACGCGTCAATGTTATCGATCATCAAAGCGCAAAAGTAGTTTCAAAACTAATCATAATTTGATTGAATTAGTAGAGATTCGATCAGAGGACACAAGACAGTAAGGTAGCTAGTGTTGCTCACTGCTCACCGAGTTTCATAATTAGCTGTCTCTAAGACTCTAACCAACTATGTAGTTTACTTAGTCCTCTATGGATGGCTCCTGCATATGCAGACTATGGCACTATGCAGTCATGTATATCATGAGAGTATGAAGCCCTAGAATTTGGTATCCCCCACCAGGCCACCAATGCAACACGTACATTGAGGTCGGTCCGCTCCATTATTGTCTTGCAGCCTCCACCGCTGCCGGTGCCATCGGCTATCAATCAGACACCACGTGTTGGTGTCGTTGACGAACCAGAGCTGGGATTGCCGTGACGTCATCGTTTAAACGCCGCAAATCAAGTCGCAGGTCGATCGTTCCCGTGCAGCTTGCATGCAAATCTTAGCTCCTCCTTTTCAAATCTCGTTGGGCCACTGATGAGCGGACACGTCACATCGGAGAAGGACTGACGACGACAGTAACGGCACTAATTAAGATGGACGGTTGATAAAGCAAGCTAGCTAGCTCTTCCGGTGCAACCATGTCGACCAAATTCTAGCCTCCTCCTTAAGGCCGATCAGCACGCGCGCGGTTGGTCGACATGCATGGACCATCGCCGATATGCCGTGCCTGGATTCTTCTAGGCCCAAATTAAGTAGACAATCAAAGATTCGAAGTTGCATTGAGTCCTCGATCGGCCTTCTTGGCCCGCCAACTTTTTAATTAGTTACGCGAATGATGGTAGGGGCCTGTTCAATGCTCTCTTTTGTTTCTGCTTAGCTGAATTCGAAACATGATTTTGATTTTTATACAGGTAATATCGAAAAGTCCGTGACTTCTGTTAAAATTAGGTTAATTGGGCAAGCATTTTGTACTCTTCAATCCAATAGTAAGGTACCATATATGCACCAAGTCGTGGCCGTCCCTCTCCCAGTAACATTGCCATGCAAACGCCACTGTCATGCATGGAGCTAGTGCAACCTTGTAATATAGTCTTCTTGCTAATTTTTTAGTTCAAGTCACATTCAGATAGAGAATTCGAATATGAAAACAGTGCAACGTACCCCTTAAAGGCTAAAGTTAGACAGCTTTCTCGATCTCCTTGTGGTTCTCAATCCTTCAACTTCTCCCATCGATCCCTGTCAGTACCTAGCCTTCTGTATGTACCTTCTACCTAATCTTCATGGGTTTGGGTTTGAAAACAAGGGACCTGAGAAGGAGAAACGAGCTAGAGATGATCGATGACTTGTTGGGCTTATCGGGGAATTTCATCGCCTAACATACATTTCAATTAGTGATTTTACTCTAAATATCCGTGTGTTGTTTGCCACGAGTAGCGATCTACTTGATTGAACAATCCTTATTTAGAAAGTCAAGTGGGTTTTTCTATTCTTCTTTTGGGTTCATCTTGGGGGTCTCACGGTGTTTTGGTTATGTTCGATACAGACAAATAGGATTAAAAGCTTCGGTCCCTTCATTATGTCCTCCCCCCTTCGAACGAATTTGCTAAGGACCAGCTACTTGATTTAAAGCTTCGGCCCCTTTGCTAATTAAGGACCTCCATATCACAATATATCGCTAATGAAATTGAGCTGGGACTATTTAAGTAATTATATCGTAATTGATCCCGGAGACGTCGAAAATGCCTTTGCATTTGTGAATTAAAGCGAGTAAATTAAACTGTGACAATATATAATCCAGTTGCACAATCGGATTTGAATCAAGCCAACGTAGGCTAAAACTTATCTCTGTAGGAATAAACATTCCAACATAAGAGTCTAAACTCACCAACGTACTCATATATAGTCTCAGGACCCAAACAGCTTCTGAAAATAGAGTACGTGTGGTTTCCGCAGCCCTAACAAAGTTACCTTACTCGATCAGGACGAGGAAAAACAATTCACTAGTAGCCTGGCTTGCTTTATCTCGTTCACTTAGATAGCGATGTAAGCTGCTCTCTAGCTAGACGCACCAGGATGTATTCATTTATAGATCGATCGTGCTTACTATATATATATATATATATATATATATATACACACACACACAGTGAGGACCATTCCATCTTCGCGATAGATAGACCCACTTGAATTCCTCTGCTTTCTACTAGTTGACTTCGAAAGACTGATCATCTATCTCCTATTAGTCGCTGATGGTCCAAACAGTACGTCATACCCATCGAATATGCAAACTAAAAGTTCATGGCAGGGTGGATTATGAAGTGGGTTCACTTTAGTTGAATCTTTATTCATTCGTGCACATTAAGTAATTTTGGTCTTTCATTTTCATAATTTGAAGTGTATAGTAACTGTTCGATCGTTTTAGGAAAATATAGCGTATTTACTTATTCGCGCGCAATCACGTTTCTACTAGAATGTCTTACGTATGCGATACGTATATATCTGTTATCCAAAATGAAGATCGTATACACTGTACATGACTTGAACAATGCAAGTTGAGCATCTAATCCATCCATCTATCTGTCTATCTCTCTCTCTATATATATTTATATATAGATAAATATACTGAAGTGCTGAACACAACACAACACAACAGTAGGTTTTTTGTCTGTTCGTCCGACCAAAAAGAAAATCTTTGTTTTATATTCATATGTATATTTCTCTGTTTTTTTTCGTCTCCATTCCCGATAACTTTTTCATATTCGATCATAACGTTACCCTCCCCAGACTCCTCCTGCTGTATAGGTTTTTTTTTTTTTAAGTTTCTTTTTTATCTGAGATCTCATGGGATTGATTGCCATATATGATACGGATCTATGGATTTACATCGATTGTCATCATAAATATATATGAAGCAAGTACCGTCGACATACATGATCACAAAGCAAACTAAAAGGGCTGGGGGCCCATTTGAATCAGAAAATGAAGCTTCAAACCGAAATTAACTTTCGGATACAGCTTCAAACTCGATCTGTAGGCCTCTGTACGTATTCTTATGTCATGTACATATGTGACATGATAATGCACTAAAGCTAGCTAGCCAGATTTAGACGATCAAAAGTTAATGCTTCATTCTCCTCTCAAGTCGATCTTGTGTAGCTACATTTACATACAAAACGGTTTCGCACCGCCACAAAAATTAAAGCAAATTCTTCGGATCGACCCAGCGGCAGCATTGTGTTTTCTTGACTTGTAGAATTGCATGCTGGTCGGTAGGTTTTACGTACGTATAGAGAGATTAGAGAGACCTCCTCCTGAGTCCCCCGGACGGCGATTATTAGGGCTCGATTTACCTAAACAAAACCCGAGATGTTTATTATTCAATTCAAGTCGCTGATCACCAGTCTAATGTGGGGTCCGCCCTAATAGTTTTGTAATTGAGGGACAGCCTGGATTTGTCAAAAGGAGTATCCACTTGAGTGGATAAAATTGAGGACAAGTGGCCAGCTATGAGGATGCCGACAGTCGTTATCAGCCTCAGTTTAACACTTTGTGGTTCCCACTCCAATGCGACGACGACGAATAACGTTAACCCGACCCGATCCCTGCGGATTTCCAGTCGCCAAAAGCCACCGTCGATTCTTATAACATTTAACTTCTAATTAACCACTGTTAATTCTATAAAAACTTATAAACGCAGTTTATTTATAGCAATCAATTACATTTGGAATTTTAGGCATGCATGTGAAACAAACAAAGTCCGATCGAGTACATAGTAAGGATAAAACTCCGTGTGGGAAAAGAGGTCGAGACCCTGATGATCAATGGATTAAAACTCCGTGTGGGAGTCCTCGAGGATTTTGTTTCAGAAAATCTTCTCAAACAATCATGATATGCGATACTATAGACTTCATAATACAACAACTCCACCACTGCTCACCCTTTAATTTGTTACTTAAAGTACGTTTTGGATGTGACATAAAATGAAACTCCAAAGTAATATCCATTATAGGATCCTTGATTTCATTGTTTTTGGACATAAGTACACGTACCCTAGCCAGACATGTACAGCTTAATTTTCCTAGTGGGAAGTCTCTTGCTTATCTCACATTTTTCCTAAAAAAAATGTGACCTTTCTTAGTGTGTTTGTTCGGTGTGTATCATTGAGAGTTACTAGTTTCTAGTAAGCACGATAGAAAAAGCATGCAATAAGACGTTTGGTTTTTCTTTTTCGCTTTTAAGCTTTAAGTAACATATATTTTGATCGAAGATTTACATAGCATTCAAGCCATTCATTGGTACGTGTCAGCAAATTCAAAGTAAGAGGTGCGTCAATAATAGCACAAAATGGTCATGTAGGCTGTTGTGTTTTCGGGGTACCATATTCGTGGATGATAATCAACACTGATATCATGGGATTTGGAGACACAGAGCTAATATGCTTAGTATTTGGTGAAAACGAAGAGGATCTATGAAGATGACAGCCATTTGTTGATGTGCTTATCCATATTAATAATCACTTATTTAGAATCTTACTGTTACACACGAAGGAGACAAGCTTTTCTTTTTCTTCTTTGCAAGAAAAAAAGGACTCTTTTTCACGCTTCTTTTTGAGTTTTAGGTATACATATATGTTATATACAAATCATGAGATATATATATATATAGACGTGTGCTACATATGATAGGTGGATGATATTTCTTGAAGCAATTCAAATTTGACTATAAAATATTTACACTTTTGATTGATGGAGGAATTCATGAGGCTATCCTAGAGTTTTCATTAATAAAAGGGTGGGTGGGAGGGGGGATAGAACATACAGTCTAAATTCATAAGAAGGTAACAATCTGAAATAATCAACAGACTCCATTAAAATCATACAACCCTATACAACTTACACCGATTAGCGAAAAGTACTAAGCGGACCTTAACATAAAAGTACTGCATATACAAATTTAAGACTATTACAACAAATCTAGTTAAGCAGTCCACATAGAATTGGTGCGAACAATCAAACGAAGCTTAGCGAAAATCCATATAAAATGTCACAACAAGACAATCTATTTGAGCCGATCGACTAATCTATAATATATATGTTATGTCATGGATAAATTTGGCATGAATTGACAAACGGCCCAACGAATAAAACTGACACTTCTTGTGCATAGTTAAGCTAAATACTTTTGATTAGTCTTAAACTTATAATTGACATGCACCAAAAGAAATGTGAGGTATTTAGGTGTACCTAACGGTATATCATGCTGACGGGAGGTGAGATGTATAAATTTTATGTTGGAAATGAAATAAAAACGAAATTCCGATGGATTAAGATCCACTGTCTAAAATATATGGGAAAGCAAGCTACAAATGATGATCTTAATTATATGCTTTCTACTTTAGGACATTGGTGCACAGATTTTGGAACAACTCATAAAGAAAATGCTATGTTCCCTTGTTAGCTAGACATTGACAAAACAGGCGCGCACTAGTTAATTAAGACTTTACTTCTATCTGTATAAATTCATACGGTTTTAGCTGGGCTCTTCCCTTGAATTGGACCACATGAAACATTTCACAGATAACTTCACGATATTTTTGTATATATGTCATATTCTCATGTATATTTTGGGCATTTCCATGCAAAAAAATTTGATTCGGCCAAAACTGACGCCCACAATATTAATTGATATCAATCTTTTTTTGGTTTCTGTCGAGATGGACTTTACTGAAATAGAAAATGTTTCTACTTTAGTATATATGTTACGTTGGAGAAACTATTGGCTTTTGATTTATCTGTCAAATTGAAAGCCACTAGCACAATTAGATTGATGTCAATTCTAGCTAAGCTTATAAACTTAAAAAGGAATCAAACCCCCCATTAGGTCAAGATCATATCGCACAGGTCCATATATTATTCATATGTTTCATCCATATTCTGACACTAGCTAATTTAATTTGATTTGCTTTCAGTGGGAGCTTTTGGTGATCGAATTGATATTGATATTCAGTGACATGCATGACGTTGTTTGTATTATTTTGGATTTATAGCTACTTGTATGACAATTACGAAAAAAATGTAACGCTAATATATGTGGCAATATTCTATATCTGGTAGCTACCTAGATATATTCTCACCATGCATAATGGAAAACGACACAATTTAACTAGGAGAACCAACAGGAAACAGATTTTCTTTTCTTTCCATTACAAAACCACAATAAACCTTAATTTAATATAAATAGTAAATATTAGACATGCGTTGGGACGCATGTTCAATAGTATCATCAATACTGTCTCCGACTTAACCACTACATTGGGTGCAGGTTTAAGACTCAAAATATCTCGGTAATATTAAGAGTGTAACACTTTACTTATAAACTCTTAGCAAAATTGTATTTCTCCAACATGAGATTTGACTTCTCCTCACATTCTCAACACGCCCCCGCACGTGTGGCGGATTACGAAGTCAACACGTGGACATACATGGGGGACATCGAGCATGTGTGACATGACCATCACATGTGAGATAATCCGCTCTAATACCATGTTAGACATGGGTCGGGACGCAGACTCGATAGTATCACCGATATTGCCCTTGACTTAACCAGCACATTGGATGCGGGGTTTTGGACTCAAAAGGTAAGGATGACAATGGGTAGGGGTAGGGTACGAATATTGAAATACAATACTCATACCCGAGTCTACATTCTGTCCCCGTACCCGCCCTAATACTCATGATATTTTATAGGGTGTTACCCGTACCCGTATTCGTAGGATACCAGAATATCCTTATCCACCCGTTACCGGCGAAAAAGTATGTTAAAAGAGAAAACGATTATAAGAAAACTATACACCAAAAATATAAAAACTAGAATAGGTGTCACTACCAAAAAAATTCACTTAAGAGACAAAACCTTAAATGATTCATCGCCTAGGTAAACGTGTTACGACCCGGAATATCATTATACGATAATTGAAACTTGTGCGGTAAGTCGCTAATTAATTACGTTAATCATCGATGGTAATTAGTTTTTGCCGTTGATAACTTTCACTGGCGGTTTGTCGAGATTTTATCGATTATGCTTTTTCGCGAAATTTCTTTTGAATAAGTTGTAGAGTTTGTCGATACGATTTTGTGGCCACATTAAGTGTTGAAATTGGAGTTACGATGAAGAAGTTATAGTCAGCAGAAATTTTACGAAAATATCGAAAAATGCATTACCGTAAAATCGTGACTATATATAGGGGTTTCCATTTTGGGAAAGTCAGAAATTTCTATTTTTGGCAACCGGGTTGACCCTCGTTGACCACCTCCTTTGGCCCAGATTTCACCGTGAGGTTCTCACTGGCGGCGAGCTTTCGGCCGGCCACCTCTGACTGTGATTCTTGGTGGAAATTGTTGGGTTCCATTTCCTCTATAGATTGGTGATAACATCTCCGGCATTGGTGACCAATGGAGGACAAATCGAGGCCGAGAAAGTGGCGGACTCCGGGAGATTTCGACAGTGACAGCTTTGGACGTCGAACCTAGAGGGATTTTGAAGCCTTGGAAGAGACGGATTGATTGCGATGGGTCTTGGACCTTGCCGTGGCCGAACGGCGACAAACGGAGGAAATGATTCCTGCGAGGGTTTGAAATTTCAATGGTGAATTTTGTTATTTTCCGATTTGATTTTGGTTTTGTGTAGTATTACAATGTTGTTGGGCTTGTTGAGATGAACAATTTGATGTGTAGGTTGTTCGATTTGGAGCTGGTGAGATTTTGGCCGCCGCCGCCGGCGATGCGTGGCTCCATGCGCTGTCGTGCACGGCGGAGCTCTGGCGAGGTTGGATTTTCTGCATAATTTTATGTTCTTCCACTCGTAATTTCGTGTTGAATGCAATAGTGAGGTTCTTGAATGGATCTGGACTTGATTATTTTAGACGTGTGTTTAATCAGATAATAATTAATTAATTTTTACCATAATATTAACGGACGATCCGACTATCGATTTAAATTCAAGTCGTTCGATGTTTGAGATTTAGGTTGTGACTCTAAAATTGATTTACAGTGAAGGAATGCAAGGAATTGAATTCGGAATTTGATTAAGTTTGATTTTAGTCAGAAAATATGTTATTCAAGAATGCGAGATTCTCGACATTATTGCTTGTAGGATTACATGCTTAGCTATTCAATCTAGACAAGTAGATATTAATTATAATTGTGTTTTCATGATTTCGAGTTAGCGGGCCGTGTCGGAAGATTATTGTGCCGATTAGCAGGTTACGGCTTTATGAATATCCCGACATAGTACGGTGAGTAGACTTTTATTTTTCACTGTCGTTTGCAAGTTCAGGGATTTATATTTACATTGTACTTTCAGTTTACATATTATAGTTCCCAGTTTATAGTATATTTTCATTACAATGTTTTGGAGGTTTTTCTTGTGATGACTTATAGACTAGCAGCATTGATGCGCTGATTGTTCGGCTGATCACCGGATAGTCCTTGGTCATGGGAGGTCAGGTTGCCTCGTCTGACCCATCACCTTTTATTTTTATTTATCGTAGCTACCGGTTAGGGGAGGTCAGGATACCTCGTCAAGCCCATTATTTTATTCATCGTAGCTACCAGTTTAGGGAGGTCAGGAGTCCTCGTCTGACTACCTCTACGATTCTTACAGCTTTATGACTATAACCAACAGAATCTAAACCTTTGCAAAGTTCTTAATGTGTCGCCCACACTTTGAAAACTATCAAAGTGATGCCCAGACTTACAAAACCATATATTCGAGGTGCCAAGACCAATTTTTCGATGACGTGGCACCGAGAGATTTCAAACTCGAGGGGTATTAACGTCATTTTGCCCACTTAATTGTATTTACCCTCTTTTAATTTTTTTATTTAGTTTATATATTTTTTTTTATTGTTTTCCTTTATATATCTCTCTCTCCCCGCCAAGCTCCCCCCCCCCCCGAGTTTCTGCTCCTTTGTCCACCGATGACTTGCTCCCCCTCCCCGCCCCTGCTCTGTTGTCGTACTTGTTCCCATTGGCCCAAATAAAAAAACCCGCTTCACTTCTACATCACACCATCAGTCACACACACCCATTTCCACCACGCACGATCCGAGCTCTCCAATCCTCTCATCTCCATCACCGCCCACATTCGCTAAACCACCTCAACTCGCCTCCTAAATCACATCAACAACATCCAAACCCAAAGCAACTCCTCCCGGACTCATCAACACCAACTATCTAATAACAGTCTTACATAAAACTTTCCTACCAAAAAAAGAAAAGTGAGACAGAGCACGTGGAGGAGGCGGTGATGGTGGTACGACGGTGCGAGAGGCGAATTTTTTGGAGGTCAATGGGGGGTGCTGGTTACCAAACACCATCGACAAAGAGCGCTCCGAAAAAAACCAAACCCTCCAGAAAATCTGAGCTTGGCGCAAACCCAATCCCTACAATTAAGGTTACAAAACACCATTGTCGCCGATGATGCCAATTCGATCAGTATTGAAACGACCTTGGGGTAATGAAATTTTGGAGATTTTAAAGTCAGATACGACGATGACGATGAATAAAGGAGTGGAGGTGGTGTATCTGTGGCCGAAGTGGATTGAGCTCATGGAGAGATTGGTGAAGCAGAACTATTTTGATCATAGGAGGAAATGCGTGGATAGAATGATCCAAGATATGGGCTTTGATTCCTCTGATCTCTGGTGGCACGACATGTCGAAGATTTGGAGGCACTGAGCTGGGAGCTCGGGTTACTGCTACTCAGAGAGAGAGAGAGAGAGAGAGAGAGAGAGAGAGAGAGAGAGAGAGAGAGAGAGAGAGAGAGAGAGATTTTTAAAAACTAATGGCATCGAAGTCTTTTTACCTCTATTTTTGGAAGAAAAAAATTCCACATCATCGGAAAATTAGTCCAGGCACCAGGAATTAGTCTAGGCACCAAGAACATCTGGTTTTGTAAGTTTGGGCATCACTTTGATAATTTTGAAAGTATGGACATCACATTGAAGACTTTGCAAAGGGTCAGACCTTGGTGGTGAATATTTTTTAAATATAAATTCATCGCCAATTTCCTCGTCTAAATCACATTTAAACGACGAAACATATATTTCATCGTCTAAAAATACATCTAATACGACGAAATTAATCTTCGTCGCCTAAATACTGACTTAAGCGGCGAAATACATAATTCGTCGCCTAAGTAAAACATCTAAGACGACAGACAATCATTTCGTTGATTAAATTATGACTTAGGTGACGAAATCTGTTTCATCGTTTAACTTTTTACTTAGGCGACGAAAAGATTCAATTTAAGAGATGAAACATTTAGTCGTCTAAGTGGAACTCAATTATTTAGATCAAATTTTCTATCCAGATCGCTCGTCCTCCCTATCTCTCTCTCTCTCTCTCTCTCTCTCTCTCTCTCTCTCTCTCTCTCTCTCTCTCTCTCTCTCTCTCTCTCTCTCTCTCTCTCTCTCTCTCTCTCTCTCTCTCTCTCTCTCTCTCCCCCCCCCCCCCTCATCTCTCAACACCATCTCTTTGTCGAAAAAAATCTCTCAACACCACCTCCGGCCAAAGCTCAATTTCTATACGGTTTTGCACCTCCGGGGCTCAATTTTATGCAAATATCTCCTTATCGGTGAAAGTATAAACTCTTTTCTCTCGATTAATTTTTTAAAATTTAATTACGTACGTAATAACGTACGGTGTTAGAGTTATCGCTGAAATAATCCAACAAATAATTATGGCGACCACAATATAGCATGCATTAGTTGTTAGCTAGCTATAAATTATATGGATATCATGCATGTGTTGATTAATTATATATATGATTAAATTTTAGATTAATTAAATATTCATATGTGGATTTATTCGTGTAATTGCATATATTATAGTGCTATATAATTTAATTATATATGATGAATATTAATTAATGTAAGTTAAGAATGATAAGAATCTGGTTTGAATGACAATTTATTACAAACTAATTATGGCTTATTTGATAATTGAATTTATGTCTCGCTAACTTACGCAGAAATATGGACAAGAGTTGGATACAGTTGGCGAATAGAAGTGATGAGAGGAATATGGATGGAATCTTAGTGTTTATGTTGTTTGCGATGGAACATGGTCAAGGAAAGAATCACTACAGGTGTCCGTGTAGAAATTCTTGTAACCATCAGTTTGTGGAGATTAATGTTATGTCTCAACACTTGTATGACAATGGTATGATGTGGAGTTACATTACATGGAGTGAGCACGGGGAAGTAGTAGATTTTAAATCAGGACCAGACTTCAGCTCAGGCTACAGTTATCAAGGTGCCTCATCCATCGGTTGTGGCGCGCATTCTTGGAACCCCATTATGGATTTGGTCCATGATGCTTTTCTGAAATTTAGTCATGGTAGACACCAACATGAAGAGAGAGGTTATGATACTCCTCATTATGACACAATCTCTGCAACCTTGGCAACTGACACTATTAAAATGGATAAGTACAACAAGATGCTACTTGAAGTCCAGACTCCAGTGTACCCTGGATGTCCAGAAAATTTGGTGCGATATGTAACGGAGGAAATTCAGATAAAAGTGAACAACAAAATTTTAGACCGTGCTTTTGACAAAATGCAGGAGCATGTATGTAAGTTACTTTCTGATCATCACAAACTTCTCGAAATCCATTATCAAGTTAGAAATATCTTGAGTAACCTCGGCTTAAAGTACAAGAAAATTCACACGTGCATAAATGATTGTGTGTTGTTTTACAATGAGTATGCACATTTGGACTATTGTTATGTATGCAACCAGTACATATATTTACACCAGAGGAATATGAAGAGTTTGAAGAAGCAAATTTCTATGAAGGTGCATCTCTATTTTTCATTGATTCCTAGACTGCAGTGTCTGTACAAGTCTCTATACGCAACAGAGACGATGAAATGGTATGTCATACAAAGAATAGATGAATATGTACTTAGATACATGGCATATGGGGAGACTTTTAAATATTTTGACAGGGAATTTTCAGCCTTTGCAGCAAATGTTTGAAATTTTAGACTCAGACTTTCTACATATGGATTCAACCCTTGGGGTAGTAATAACACTTCCGTTAACATTTTGCCAGTTATTGTCATGCCGTACAATCTGTCTCCCTGGATGTGTATAAACAAGGAATTTAATTTCCTTACTCTTCTAATTCCAGGTCCTAAATCTTCTGGAAAGTGTTTAGATGTTTACCTCAGACCATTGATTGGCGAGCTGAAACTGTTGTGGGAAAATGGAGTCCCAACTTTTAACAAGTTCATTGACACAATATTCATGATGAGAGAAGCCATAATGTGGACCATCAACGATTTTCCTGCATATGAGATGTTGGCATCTTGCACAACCAAAAGATACAACGTTTGTCCTGTCTGCTTAGACGATGTTAACTCTAGTTTGCACGCGAAGAAGGTGTGTTACATGAGTCACCGTATATGACTTCCTTATGATCACCCATAGCGACTGGATAATGATTATTTCGACGGAACAGTTGAGAGTAATCCTAAACCTTGACAGTGGTCTGGAAAAGAGGTTTTTGAGAGGTTAAACAACTTGTATATCAGTGTGTTGACCAATGACGATGATGTGAAGAAAAGCAATCCACACCCTCCACATAATCTTAACTATTGGCATCATATGAGTATTTCTTTGAACTGTCTTACTGGTAGAAGTTGAAACTTAGGAATAACCTAGATGACATACAGATAGAAAAAGATGTCTGCGACAGCATGGTGGGAACAATTTTCGATATTAAATATGAAGATTAAGGATACTCCCAAAGCATGAAAAGATCTGGTATATATGAATTTGCGCTGTCCCTTGTGGTTAAGGAGAGATAGAAGAGGAGTGTACAACAGGATGCCAGATACACCTTACACAGTGAACCTGACATTGAGAGATTCTGTATACAACTAGTTTAAAAGTGTTCATTATCCATCTAATTATGCAGCCAATATATTTGAAGCATTCATCGTTGAGCAACACAAGTTCATTGGTCTAAAGACTCACGACTTTCATGTTATATAGCAACGTCTTATTCCAGTTGTAATTAAAGTATATTTGTCTCGTGACGTCGTCGAACCAAAAGTAGTATTGTGTAGATGGTGGCAGATGTTATGTGCTGGAGAGTTAAAGAACTCAGGTGTAGTCGAACTACAATATGAAATTTTCCACATCCTTTGTAAATTATAGATGATTTTCTCCCCTGCTTTCTTTGACATTATGATTCACCTCATGATCCACCTTCCAGAACAAGTGCTGCTTTCTAGTCCGGTCTATTATACTTGGATATATCCACAAGAAATATACAATTAATTATGATGGGTTTTCATCATTTACATATATTTTTGTGTTTCTACTATTTGTCAAATAATTAATTGTGTCATTTTGCAGACAACTCGGATAGTATGAAGGATTCGTCAAAAATAAATCTACATCGGATGGCTCCATAGCACAGACATAGCTCATGCAAGAGTGTGTTACTTACTACAACATGTACCTCAAGGATCATGTCCAGGCCACCGCCTCCAATCCAAATGCCTGCTATAATCTTTTAGTCGTCACAGATGTTTTACAACCATTTAGAGGAGTATCAAATGAAAGATTAAATAAAGAAGAACTTATTGAAGCGCATTGGGTAGTGTTGTGAGACTGTTACGAGGTTGACCCGCACATGCAAGCTTACAAGGAGAAAATTCAGAGAGTCAAACCGGACAAGAGTCATAATTGGCTTGAAAAAGTGTTTATGAAGAAGTTCCATGACTACTTTCTCCAAAGGGTACGTGTGTTTAAACCATTCATATAGGTTTCTGATTTGTTTTTTCTTTTCAAAATTGATAAATCCGGACGGAATAGGTGCCTACGATAAATTTGAACTTAAACTTAATTTGTTGTTTGCTTATTGCATGCAGGTTTTTTGTTTCCTTTTGTTTTAGGGAAAACCATGTCAATTTTTTGTAGAAATTAAAAACACATTCATATATCTTCACATTTTTACAGATGATCGATCTAGAAAAATTCAGTAACCACGAAGGGTGGTGGTCATGGGAAAAACATTTATTGGCCCATAAGTCGGTTCAACACTAACGGTGTAAAGTTTCATTCATTGGACCAAGATGAAGGAAGAAGAACACAAAACATTGATATCGCAATTGGGGAAGGCACTGATGTATATTACGAGGTTCTTGTTAATGTCGTTCATCTACTTTATGGGAATGATATTAACGTTTTTCTATTCGAGTGTAAATGGTTTAAATGTACGAAGCAAGATCTTGGGAATTTTATACTTTGATACAAACAAACTCAAGCTGGTATGAGGATGAGTCATTCGCTCTTGCCACCTTAGTTAGGCAGGTGTTCTATATGAATGATCGAGAAGCTGGCGAATGTAAAAAAAGTAGTAAACCATATGTCTCACCAATAAATATGAAGTGCCACAAACTTGAAGGGACGTTGGGGACTGACACTGAAGCGCATAATGACAATGCATATCAAGAGCCTAATATTTCTATCATCTCCAACATAAAAAAATTGATTCGGTGTAACAAACACTTATCCATGCTTGATGGCGCCACTGATCTTACTCAAGAGGAGCTCAATAACCTAGAGAAGAATGCATCTGAAGAGGAACTAGAGGTTGACGATGAAAGATATGATTCAAACGATGGAGATTATGATGATGAATGTCATTCAGTTGAGAGTGAGGAGGATGATTCAAACGATGATGATTATGACGATGAGGAGGGATTGATAAATATACGAAATACTCAATAATAATTATTTAATAGATGGAGATCATTTGATTGAATTTCTAACTTAATTAATTAATTTGTACGTACGCGCGTACCATAATTATTAATTAATCGCACAAATTAAAAGAAGTTTATTTGGAGTGTACGTACGTTTGTAATACTTATTATGTCTTACATGAATGATTTAGAGTAGACAAATACAAAATTATTTTCTGGTATAAAGATAACATCTTAGACAACGAAATCTATAATTTCGTCACTAAGGTTCACTTAGACGATAAAATTATATAAATATCTTCAGCTAAGGACTTAGCCGACGAACATATATTCGTCGTGGAAGAACTACTTAGACGACAAAAATATAGTGATTTCGTCGTCTAAGTACAGGTGTGAACCCTAAACTCTAACCCTAATCCATTTTTTCTAAACCCTAAAAGACTTAAAAGACGAAAGTAATTTCTTTCGTCGTCTAAGTCGCACTTAGACGACTAAGTTCTACCACTTTCGTCATCCAAGTAGATTTTCACAATTTGACCTCTATGAGTACGATCATGTATACCATTTTAGATTACGGATTTTATTTGTCGAGGGCATAAAGTAAAAAATTATTCGACAGTGGGTGTCGACGGTTCGAAAATCAAAGTTACGAAGATTCGTATATAAACGTTTTCGTGGCGGTTTTATGGTTGACTACACCAATTAAACCCTTAACGAACTTCGTATTGAGTGAAAAGTCGTCTACTAACATATTAAGTGGTGATAAATATATCTAACCGTTGTTTTGTCCAAATTCAATTTCGTTAACATGGACGTAGAGTAAATACAGACATATGAACACTTACGTTATACAACATTAGTATATATATAACAAGTATAAACTCGTCAATCTATTTTTATGTCAAATTTAAATTAATTTATATGTGCTTAATTTTCAATGTAAGAGGAAATGCTTCTAATGTCAGAAACGGTTTTACGATTATTAATATGTACGATCATTTTCATATTTTAAACTTTAATGAATATTCACAAAGTTGTATCGATCGAATACTTAATTCTACCGAATTGGCATCAATTTTTTTTGTAAAATATTATATAAATATAGTGATTATATCTGACGGTTGATTTTTTCGTATTTTTAGGCAGGTAGTAAAAAAAATTCAGATAAAGTAAATATTTTTTTATAAATTATCACTTAGACGACGAAACTTAGGTGTTTCGTCGTCTAGGTTCATTCTTAGACGACGAAATCATGTTATTTCATCGTCTAACCCCAAATATTTTGTTTTTTTTTTGCGCTAAATATTTTGGAAAATTTTAAAAAAAGACTTAGACGACGAAATACCTATATTTCATCGCCTAAGTCCACTTAGACAACGAAATCCTACTTTTCATCATCTAAGTCATTGAATCGAACCGATAAATTGGGGACAAATCCCTAATTTTCTCAACGCCTCTCTCTCTCTCTCTCCCCGGAAACACCCAACTTTGTACCCTCTCCCTCTCATCTCGCCGGAAATGGACCCGTGCTCGATTTCCTCTCTCTTTCCTCTCACCGGCACCTGATACCCTCTCCTCTTGGCGGTGCCCTCCATGCCAAAGACCTCCACGCTGGTGCCCTCGTCTCCCATTTACTCCATCGCGACCGTCACCTTCAATCCTCGATCTCGAGCTCGGTCAATCTTTTTTTCTCTCTCTCACACACATACAGTAGAACCTTTATACAGTCATATTGTTGAGACTAACATAATTTATTCTTATATAGAGGTTATTCCTTAATGGAAGTTCAATAAAACTTACGATCCACAAACTAAATCAGAAACATGAAGTGAATAATATATTTATAATAGCTATTAATCTTACCTATAAAGCATAATCATGAGTTATTATGCACAATCAAACTTTAACGCACAATAACAACGATAAAACTTAAATTACTATCTCAAAATATTATAAAAAATATTTTAGTTCTTTATAAATTATATTATATTTAAAATTATTAGCAATTATTACTTTAAGGTGATAATTTCTATATATATAGGACCAACAAATCTTATAACTTATTATAATGAGGAAGTTATTCCTATTTATAACTGGTCCCGAGTTGGGGCCGAAATACTTTATCACTATAAAGAGATTATTCATTTATAAATTTTCTTAAATCGAGGTTCTACTGTATATATATAATTACAACTGGAAATTATATATATATAATTTTGTTGTATAATTTATTATATGGTCATAAAAATTATATGATTTTATACTTTGTTGTATATTAGTTCAAATTAATTTAGTTGTATATATTTATATTAGTTATATATTTTTATATTATAAAATTAGTTGTATTGAATGAATTTATTGGAAATAATTGAATGAATTTGTGGGATTGTTGGTGGAGTTTATGGATTGTGTTTTGAAATATATTAGGAGTATGTATTGTTGTTGATGGAGATTATGTGGACTTATTTTTTATGGAGAGCTTCCTTAGAATTGTTGTTGATTAAGGAGATTAGGTAGTATTGTGTACTAAATATGGAGTTTATGAATAATTGTTGTTGGTGATCCTTTAATTATGTACTTTGTTAAATGAAAATGGATAATGCATGAATGCTAGTAGAAGCAAATGGAGTCTATGAATAATTGTTGTTGGTGATCCTTCAATTATGTACTTTGTTAAATAAAAATGGATAATGCATGAATGTTAGTAGCAGCAAGTAATGAGGCTTAAGACGAATATGTACTGGATTAGAGGAAATATTCTATTTTTTGGTATGGATGTGTTTTGATGAATATGGTTTGGTTAAGTAAATGTTGTTAATATCTGATGTCGTACAACTTAATCAAGATGTCTGGCAGTAGGAAGAAGCGCACTGCAGCGGAGAAGGCTACCGAATTCCAATCCATTGGACGACAATTGGGTTGGGATCAAACCTCAGAGGAGACCGTTACTGCTCATGCGGTTTCGGTGGCTTCTCAGCCAAATATTGAATGCTCCAACTGAAGCGGCTACTGGATATACATACGAGCCTATGATTTCCGCTTCGGCGGCGGCGTCACAAGGTCCCCAAAAATCTATCGACTATTATGTTCACTATAGCACCTGACTCGAAGTGACCAGGAGGGAACCCTCAGACCCAGTCCCCAAACGCACTCGGGGACTTGGGAAAGGAGTTAAAGGCGAGCGGATAGTAAAGTTAACAGGGAAGAAGATCGAGGTGTCATTCGATGAATTCACCAGAGGCCCTTCGACATCAGAGCTGAGTAGTTTATGCTCGCACAACATCAAATCATTCATACGGAACAACATATATATGATTGCCCCTTCTTTGAAAGAGTTGCCACAAGCCTAAAGGCTCAGGTTGTACCGCGAACTCTCGGTAATAGGGTCTATTGAATTGTATTTACTTTCATAATTAATTACAAAGCATAGAGGCATGGGGTCTAGAAATTTAATTTTTACTTTTTTATTCTAGGTACATAGTACAGACCAGAGATGTGAGAATTCGTAGATAATACGGCTACGCGCATTTTAAAATATTGGATGTACGACCTCCACAAGTACTACAAACAACACGGCGTAGACCCTACCCCAGAAGAGTTGCAGACGAAAAGGGAAGACAAGTGACAATAATTGGTCGGGCACTTTGAGGCCGACAAATTTAAGGTTCGTCTTCCTTTTCTTTAATGTAATGAAAATAAATAATTTATTACTTTTAAATATTTGTTTAATATTTAATATTCTTTGTTGTGAAACATATCGATAAGGTTTGGAGGCCAACAAGGCTAATCGTGAGAAGAAGACCGACCACCATATTTCGGGCTCCAAAAAGTTCATCTACATGGAATAGGCTCACAGAGATGCAGGTTCGAGCATTATTTTCTGGATGCCAGCTTGTCTACTTATGTCATGCTCGGGCAACTCAATGCCGTGAGGTAACTATTTTTTTGAAATTGATTGAATTTAATCGTACTTCCAAAATTTATTGAATTTAATATTACGGTTGGTTTGAAGAAATTGAATTATGATTAGAACATTTAATTAGGTGGTGCTCTTGGAATTTGGTTGAGTTGGCTAAATTATGATTATAAAATTGAGAAATCCGGATGGGAATCGGTGCCCACGATTAATTTGTTATGTTGGAATTGGTTATTCGAAGTGTTTTTTTATCAATCAATTTGTTAGGCAAAACTATGTCAATTTTTATTTAGAAATAAACATTCATATATTGTTCACATGATTAATTTCAGGAGAGGTAGATACAAATGAGTCAGGAGGAATTAGAGTAGGTACATTTGTAAAACCTAGAGATGACGCCTGAAATGTTGCCTCCTCTATTGAAGAAGACTTAAACTAGTATTGCCGATGCAGTTTTCGGCCGCCAAGATGGGAAGGAGGTTCGTGGGGTTGGATGGGCAAACCAGAAAGATTTGACCAAGTCATCTGCATCACTGAGTAGGCATAATGAGGCGGACGTCGGGGCGGTCCGAGTCTCCCAAGAAGAGGCTCAATCGGCCCGGGAGGAGGCTCAATCGGCCCGGGAGGAGGCTTAATTGGCTTGGGAGGAGGCTTGATCGTTACAACAGCAGGTTCGATCGACCTAGAGTCAAATGAGTTTCGTTCTCAAGTTCTTTGAGTTGATGGTCATGCAACCTCCACCCCAGTGTCAGCCCTCCACGCCTTCTGAGCACGATGACGACGACGATGATCCGAGCGACAGTAAGGGATTCGGCGGGATCCATACTCTCGATTTAGTTTCGTAGTTTATGTATATGATCGATGTATGTACGTACACTTTTTTTGTACACGTTTTATATTTAATATATTCAATGAATATTTTATTAATTTGATTAATTTATAATTTTGAAATTATTATTAAAAATAAAAATAAAAAATTGAACTTAGATGACGAAACTAGAAGAATTTGTCATCTAGGTTCAATCACTAAGATGACAAATTTTTTTCTTTATTCGTCGTCTAGGTGTTATAACTTAGATGACGAATATTGATCTTCGTCGTCTAAGTGCAATAACCTAGACAACGAACTGTTGTTCATCGTCTAAGTGTTATCACTTAAACGACGAATATCCTTTGTTGTCTATGTATTATTACTTAGACGACAAAGATCAATAATAGTCATCTAAGATGCATCTAAGACAACGCGCGCACAATTTCGTTGCTTTTTTCATAAATATTGTTTCGACGTCTAAGTACAAAGGCGACGAAACATAAACCTTTCGTCGTCTAAGTCCTTTGACTACGATTCTTAGACGACGAAACTTAGGCGACGAAAATTTCGTCACATAACTACTTAGGTGATGTGACGACCCGAACCAGAATCAGTAGAGTAATCAGTACGATTCACGAGATTATGCGTAATCGCGGTTTATCGTTAAGTGTGAGATTTGAAGGTTTAGCTTGCGACTTAATTTTCGGCCGAGAATTTGAATTGAGTTTCTTCTCGAGAGTTTTAGAGCACGTGATTTCGAGTTCGTGGGCGGTCTCGAATGATTTTTCCGATAACCGAGGAATATAATATGATTATTTGAAGTTTCGGTTTATCGACGAGTTTATCCGTTCGTTTCGTATTTATTCGAATCGTAATGGTTATCCGTTTTGGACCGTTGATCATCCCGAGATGCGAGTATAAATATCGAAAATAGTCGAAAAATTGTCGAAAACACTGTTTGAGGCGTTGACCAAGCGTTGACTTTCCATTTTGGGCTGTTGACCGTTGACCCGTGAAGGAGAATTGACCCGTTTGAATTTCGCCGGCCGACCCGGATTTTCTGGCCACCTCCGGCCACATTTTGGGTACTGTTCGACTCCCCTTGAGCTCCTCTATTGATTTGTGTTTGAAATTACGTGAATTGGTTGGGTTTTGATTGAATTCGAATCGAGTTAGTTTGGTGGATTTCGCCGGTGACGGGGGGAGGTCCTCCGGCGAGCCACGGTGGAGGGGGTGAGGGGGTTTCGACTTCCCTTGCCCTGTGGATGCTTCCTATGTGTTTAATTTTGGATGAGGTGGAGGTTCCGGTGGAACCCGTGGTGGTTGCCGGAGTTATACTCCGATTTGGTTTCGAGCTAAATTCGTGTTGAAACAATTTGAATTGGGTCTTGTGTTAGTTATGGATTGTGTTGGGCTTGAGGTAAGCTTCAAGACTGGGCTTTCCTCGCCGGAGAAACTCTCCGTTGACGGCGGTGCTCCGGCGAGAACGTTGACTTTTTGGTTTTCGATGATTTTAGTGTCATTTTTCTCGTAATCGCGCCCCGATCGTCACCTTGAGGTTTTCGAATTGATTTGGGTATCGGATTTTAGTCGAGGGTTTCGAGTGGAGACTTCGAGAATTCAGTCGATTATTTTATACAGTTTTATATGTTTCCGGGAACGGTTGGTTTCCGTGGTTAAGTACAGAGTTGTGGGCTATGATTTTGATCAGATATGTTTTATGATTATTCAGGGAATCGAGATCGTGCTTCGGGCGAGGGATCTTCTGCCGGGCCATGAGATTAGCGCGAGTGCGCGTTTTGCTCACCTGTGAGTGGACAATTTCTTTTCACTGATCATCGCGAGTCTTTATACATGTTTTATGAGCAAGAGCATGCATACGAGATTACGATTTATATGAGCATGTGTTAGACGATTATGCTTATACCATTATACATTACGTATATGCATTTATATACTGCTTTACGCATTTGCATCGAACTATTTATGATTTGGTTTACACATAGTACAGTCTCAGTATATGTTGTTGTATCGATACACTCGCATCCCGGCTGATCCCCGAGGATGTGTACCGGGGGATGCTGTGACTCCTGACCTGAGGCCTTTACTGGGGGGAGGCAGACCTCTGACCTGAGGCCTTTCCGGCTAGAATCACGTGTGGGTCTGGATCCCGTGATTCGGACTGTACTAGCACAGATGTGTCCATGAGTGACCCCGTGGGAATTTTTACATGCATGCTCAGTACGCTGGAGGAGTATGAGTTTTACCTCGTGTACTATGTTATATTTATTCATCTGGACTCGCATATGTAATTTTAACATATATCAACTGGTGAAAGACATTTATTTTCGTCCACTCACTCTAACAGTTTTCATGTCGTTCCCCTGGATTTTTCGGTTTCCGTGCCCAACTTGCAGTTCAGGTTCTGGTGTTTCACGTCGTGGTTGGAGGTTAGTTGTTCGAGCCACCTGTGTTTTCCAGTAGGTTTCTTGTTTCGCCTACTGATGTATATATTGTATATATTTACACTAGAAGTCGCTCTGATACATTCTGACACATGTTTTATACGGTTTTTCCCGGATATACTATATATTACAATTGTGTTTACTGTTTACTGTTTATGATATGATATTGAGAAATTCGGATGGAATTGGTGCCCACGGTTTGGCTTTTGTGGTTTAGGATGAAGTGTTATTTTCCGGGTGCAGGTAATGGCAATTCCGCGTTAGTAGCGTTACTCTGCCGAAATTTTAATGGTTTTTGTTGATTCACATTTTCAGATGGGGTTTGGTTCCGGTTTAGGAAACTAAATCGGGATTGGGTCCTTTCAGGTGACGAAATTGCTTCGTCGTCTAAGTGAGTTTTTCTGGTAGTGTGTAGAAGTGTTCTCGTTTTCAACTTCCGGAGAAACTTGATTTTCTTGACATTAGAATCGTTGACTAAAAGTTGCATGGATGCCTTAACGAACTAAATGATTCACATATGGTTTGTGGTTTGAGAGATGGACAAGGGATGCATCAGACGACAAGATAGGCTAGATATACATGATATATATAGCTAGGGTAGTAACGTACTAGGGTTTTGATATATATATATATATACACACGGAGATTCTCAGGTGCGGAGGTCCGCACATTTCAATATATGTGGATTTCTTAATTTGGCTAACTTTTAGGTCATATATTTATATCTCCACCATTCATATTTTAGGTCTTAGTGTATAGATCACTTCTGCAAAGTTTATCCAATTTGGTGATGGTTAAGTTACCTAACTAGATCAAATTAACTAACAGACAAAAATTAGAAAAACTGGAACCGTTCGTGTATATAAGTGGTAAATCGCGATTTTGAGAACTCAAATGATCACAGGGTTGATCTATACATATATATATATATATATCTATAAACTTAACGGTGAAGATTTGATTATGTGACCAAAACATTGGCCAAATCAAGAAAATCCGCATATTTCAATATATGCGGAGGTCCGCATCAAGAAGCCACGTATATACATTTATAATATATTATAGTTTTTATATGTAGTTAAATTAATGATTATTGACTTAAAATTTTTATATATAAAGTAATTATTATACGTAATATTAATTATATAATAAAAATATATAAAAAGTTAATTTAATATTCTTATTCGGTGGGTATGAGTATGAATATCAAAATATCATATCCGTATTGAAAATTAATCAGGGTATTGGATACACTCGTACTAGTTACCCATTTTTACCCACTTCTGTTTCCCGTTAGGGTCGAATACTCGATGAATACCCTACTCGATGGGTATTATTGTCATCCCTATCAAAAGGCTTTCTCCAACGTGGGATTTGACTTCTCCTCACATTCAACACGTGGACAGACATGGGGAACATCGAACATGCATGTGTGGCATGACCATCACACGTAGGGTAACCCGCTCTGATACCGTGTTAGACATGGGCCGGGTCGCATGCCCGATAGTATCACCAATATTGTCCCCGACTTAACCACCACACTGGGTGCATGGTTTTGGACTCAGACGACATCAGTAAATTTAATTAAGCGTATATTACTTTATTTATAATCTCTTAACAAAGTTATATTTCTCCAATGTAAAATTTAACTTCTCCTCATATTCTCAACAGCAAAAGCCGGCTATCATTTACCGAAATATTTGGCTAGCACCGGTCCATGTCCAACAACACTCTGAATGTGATCGTCGATCGATCTGGAGCAGTACAAGCTAGATTAATTACATACTGAGCTTTTCTTCATCATATTAATCACTCAATATTTACTATAAATAACTGAAGTTCCATACACTTTCTGAGTTGCAATTGGAATCTTGCATGTCGAGATTGTGTCGACTTCATACGTATAAACTATAAATTTAATCTTAATTAATTCACTGTCAGAATAAGTACTATACTCGACGCATTTGAAAAAAACAGGCCGACGACACAATGACGTCGTCGGGTATAGCCAAAACTATATTCGACAACTGATAAAGTTATCGGCTATGATACTATAGCCGACGACCACCATTGAAGTTGTCGGCTATGGTGATTCAACAATACCCGACGACCTATAAAGTCGTCAGGTATAGTTAGACGGTATAGTATAGTCTAACTATACCCCACGATTTTAATGAAGTTGTCGGGTATAGTTCCTTTTATACAGATCTGGGCAGCAGCTCGACCATTTGAAAACAAATCGCCAAAAAAATCCTAAAACGCTCTTAAATCGTCTGTGTCGTCGGAAACTTTTCAAAAAGAGTTCGTGATACTCTCCCGCTATACATATATATAGGGGTGTGTGTGTGTGTGTGTGTGTGTGTGTGTGTGTTAATAATATTGTTGATTTAGAGTTGATTATATGTATAGATATGAATGAATGTGAAGATTTTGAGTTTCTTGTTGTGTTTTAGTTGAGTTGAGTGAATTGTTGATATATATATATATATGTATATATGAGTGTTAATTTGTAATTATAAATATATATATATAGAAGAATTAATGTAATTAATTTGAGTACGTTGTTAATTTGTGTTGATATTATTGATGTTGAGGTGATCGATTAATGTTGATTTTGAGTTATTTTTTAGTTGAGTTGAGTTGAATTCAATGAAATTATGTATATAAATATGTTAATCGTTGATATATATATATATATATGCATGTGTGTTAATTTGTAACTAAGAATAGAAGAATTAATGTAATGAATTTGTAGGTTTAAAAGATATATAGATATAATGTTGAATTTTAAATTTGTGCATGTATATATTAATTTATGTATATACAGTAGGAATTTCGAGGATGGACGAGAGTTGGATTTTCCTTCCAAAATGGGATGGAAGATATGGCGTTGGAATGTAGAATTTTGTGGAATATGTCAAGTGTAATGCGAAGGATAATACAATTCATTAGTGTGGGAGCACCTGAAGAAAAACGGGATTTGGGATAAGTACACATGTTGGATTTATCACAGTGAAACATCATCAGCGGGTCAACATGACCATGGACAATTTTCGGTAAGGGTCAGTACATCCAATGATCCAACAACGAGGTTGTTCAACAATGTTTTTTCTTATGAGAGCGGTGTATATGCTCAACTATAAGATATCTCTCTTGACGTTGAGGGCTTCCCATTTATTGAGCCAGTCTAACAATTACCCAGAGCTGTCAACACTGCCGGAATTGACAAGTACAACAAGCTGATTGTCTTCCAACAGACCCCGTTGTATAACGGGTGTAACAAGACTGTTCTTGAAATGGTCATGAGAATAATGAAGATTAAAGTGGAGAATAAATTGAGTGTCAAGGTTGTTGATGCTTATCTAGAGTTGACAGCTTCGGCGCTGCCCCTGGTCATCGTCTGCCTACCACTCATCGTAAGGTGCGACATATCCTGAAACATCTTGATCTTACCTACATCAAAATTCATGCATGCAGATATGATTACGTTCTCTTCTGGGGTGAAGATGCTAAAGGGAATGATCTTGAAAACCTTGATGCATGTCCGGTATGTCACACCGATAGGTATAAGTTGACTCCTGCAGGGAATAAGAAAGCTATAAAGGTACTTCGGTATTTCCTGCTAATTGATAGGCTGGAACGGTTGTTCATGTCTACACACACAGCTAAATCTATCAGATGGCACCCGGAGAGGGATTTTTCTGATGATGATACCCTCATAAACCCTACAAACGGAGAGGCTTGGAAGCATATGGTTAGAGAGTTTTTGTCATTTTACATCAGAGGTCCGAAATATTTGGCTCGGGCTCTCATCTGAAGGATTCAACCTTTTTGACAACATGAGTCTTCAATATAGTATATGGCCAGTTATTTTGGTACCATACAACCTTCCTCCATGGATGTGCATGAAGAAGGAATACAATATGCTGACTATGCTAATTCCAGTGCCTGATTATCTTGAAAAGTTTCTCGATGTGTACATGAGACTCTTGATTGAGGAGTTTAAGTACTTGAGACAAGTAACATTGGTCATCCTACTTATGACAACTACAAAAATGAGATGTTTCAGATGCATGCCATGCTTGTTGACACCATCAGTGATTTTCCTACTTGCGGGATATTGTCGGGCAACATTACTAGGGGATATAGGGCTTGTCCAGAGTACATGACTGTTGCGGCAGCTCTCATTGCAGGAATATTGTCCAGATGCGTCACCGTTGTTGGCTTCCACATGATCACCCATTTCAGAAGGATAAGGAGGCATTTGATGGGACTGTAGAAAAATGTGTGCAACCCAGGAGATGAACGGGGGATGGAATTTTGGAAGTGCTGAATGAATACGATTTTGGGCAGCTCAGCAATCATCCTGATGTAGTGGCAGCAATACCTCTCATACCCGACCGGTATAAGTTTTGGACGCACAAAAGCATATTATGGGAACTTCCGTACTGGTCTAAGTTGTCCGTCAGGCACTACCTAGATGTCATGCACATTAAGAAGAATGTATGCGAAAGTGTGGTGGGAACAATGCTAAATTAGGAGGGGAACACTAAAGATGACCCGAAGGCATGCATTGATTTGAAAAGAATGGGTATACGAAAACATTTGTGGTTGAGAGAAGGGAAGAAAAAAATGCCTCAAGCTCCTTACACCATCAAGCCTGACCAGAAGAATGACATTTTTAGGTGGATGGGTAATGTTAGGTATCTTTCAGGCTATGCAGGAAATATATAGAGGTGTGTTAACTTCCATGACAATAAGATGTACGGATTAAAGAGTCATGACTGCCATATACTGCTTCAACGTCTCTTCCCTGTTTTCATTCGATCATACATGCCTTGTCAGGTGGTGGGGTAGTAGCGTTGTTAAGATTCTTTCAGAAGTTATGCACTAGAGAAGTGAAAATATCAGATTTGAAGGAAATGAAACAAGACATCATTTTGATCATGTGCAAATTCGAGAGGATATCTCCCCCAAATGTTTTTGGCATCATGCCTCACCTGATGATCCATCTCCCCGAACAATTGTTGCTTACTGGTCTAGTACACTACACTTTGATGTATCTCATGGAAAGGTACGTACGATTCAACAAATGATAAATTCTTTAATATAATTATGTATTTCCATAATCCTCACATGCACTTTACAATTTGATAGACAACTGGGGGACTACAAAGGTTATGTCGCTAATAAATTCGCACCTAAAGGGTGTATAGCTTAAGCATATCTTGCGCACGAGTGCGTAACGTACACCAAAATATATTTGGGAGTGTTGGAGGACTCTCCACAACATATGCCGGTAGATGAGCCCTAGTTCAATCTTTGTATCCTCTCAAATGAAGTTGAAGTATATGGTTTGTTGCCAAAGTCGTACAAGTTAGAACCGTATCAGCTAGTCATTGCCTAAAGAGGCATGCAATTTAAATTTGTTTACATACTATACCCGACGACATTCCGACGACATTCACCAAAGTCGTCGGGTATGGTTAAAAAAAATTAAAAATGACTATGACCGACGACTTAATGAAAGTCGCCGGGTATGGTTAAAAATTCAAAAATGACTATAACTGACGACCTTCATTAAGTCGTTGGTTATAGTCACAAGTTATAACCAGGTTTATCCAGCCCGAGCCATCACATCTTCGGCCTCTCCTTCCCCAAAACCTCTCCTCCTCTCCCCCAAATCATCTGAAACCGCCGGAATTCCTCCCCAAATGTCCCCAATTGCCGGAAAAGCCCCTAAATCGGCCTCTCCTCCCCCAAAACGAGTTATCTCTCTCTCTCCCCTAACTTTTAGGGTTTAATTTATTTAGGAATTTTAGTTTGAAATAGATTGGATTATGTGAATGTGTATGAGTTTTGATTGTGAGGTTATGAATTTTTTGATTGGATTATTGGATTTGTGAATTGTATGGAACTTGTGATTGTGAATTTTATGAAATTTATGATATATGGAATATGTGATTATTTTGAGGGAATATTATGTGAATTTTGTCATTTTTTGTGAATATATGAAATATGTGATTTATGTACGATTTTTGTGATTTATGTATGAAATATGTGATTTATGTATGAATTTTGTGAAATACATTTGATTTAGGTAAGAATTTGTTGTTTATGTATGAATTTTGTGAATTTGGTGATTTAGGTATGAATTTGTGGTGTAAAATTTTGTGATTTATGTATGGTTTAATTTAAATAGGATTTAATTAATTAGGATTTAATTTAATTAGGGTTTAAATAATTAGGGATCATGAATTGGTTAAGTCAGAAGAGTTCGAAGGGCTCTAAAAAAGGAATCGGGTCTAGCGGCGATAGTTACTCGTCCGCCTCTATAAGTAACACTTATAGCGGCCCCAGGACCTCGCGACACCTTCAACTGCTTCAGCAGCCGCAAGAAGATGTGGGGGCCCGCCTACACGAGGTCATTTTTCAACGAAGGCTCCACTCCCTCGCCGCAGCTTGCCACCTCTACAGATCTCGTACATTCAAGTGTTTGTATTCCTCCCATCATATCTCCAGGCTAACGACGCCTACTCCCTCGTCACAGTCGTCAGCCTGTAATGCAGGTCCTTCAGATAGTTTCTCTATGGGGACACGTGGTGGTCCGCCTTCACATCTCTTTATGCCTGATACGATACCATCCATACATGTGCTTGATGATCAAGGAGTTCCCATTCCAGGATAGATTGGTTACACTACCCCGGAAGAGGCTTACTTCTATGTGTCATTTGATACACCTCTATATAGTGCGAGGGTATCAAATGCATCGACGTCTAAATCGGGTAAATATGACCAAACTTAGTATTTAATTTGAAACTCATTAATACATAATGAATATACCGCTTAAGTAGTTATGATTAAGTTTTTTCCCCTCTGTTAGCCGACATCGACGTTGGAGGTAATGCAAAGAAGAATACTAGAGGCACGGTCAGCAACAAGTTACTTGACAAGGCGGTCAAGGGAGGTGGGAAAGTGGTCATACAGACCAATTTGAATGGAGACGTGATAGTAGATAGGAATACGTGGAAGTACGCTAGCATGGTAAGGAGTATAATACAAGACAGAGTGCCGGTTCTATGGGGAGAGTAGTCATCCGTGCCACAATGTATGAAGGACTGTGTGAACAATGCGTTGTCGGTAAGTTAATTATATATTCATTATGTATAATTTTCCTTTATATATTGATTATGTATGTCTACCATTTATATATTTATTTATATCTGCATTGCAGCTGTGATTTATTGTGCCGGAGGAGCTCAAATACACGTGGGCTGATGAGGTGCAAGGAAGAATGTGATGAGATATGGAATTAAATTTTAGACATTTTGTTGATCATTTATATGTCAATTTACTCACCCTACCTTCTATATATAGGTACAATGAGTGGAAGAGTGAGCTCAAAAAGTATTGGAAGAAGCATGACAACCTCCATGGGGGTACCCCTATGGAGTTTATGTATAGGGAGTACGAGTGGCAGTGGCTC
The DNA here is from genome assembly GCA_946800695.1 of Geum urbanum. NCBI lineage: Eukaryota > Viridiplantae > Streptophyta > Magnoliopsida > Rosales > Rosaceae > Geum > Geum urbanum. Next base: position 63,344,938 of record OX327002.1, read on the forward strand.
GTAGTCTACTTCAACACCCTAAAAGTCGAGGTATGCAACAATACTTCGTTTGTGCTTACTTGTATCATATTTGGCAAAAATAATTATCTAATTAATTTTTTTTTCACATATGTTCATCCAATCAGGCTATTTCAACAATAAACGCGGTGAACCGGAGAAAAAACACGAAGATCCATCATGGCGGTTCGAGATCCTTTTCGGGTTGGATGGAGGAGGCCGCCCAACACCCCGAAGTCCCCCATTTGGAGTATACGTTACAGAAAGCGTATCCTCAGTGCCCCCGAAGATATTGTGAGTCTTATGCCCTTATAACTTAATTAACATATTTGCTATGATATATCTATTAATTTTTTTACGTATGTTTACTGCTCCAATTTTTTTTTTTCGCTGTCAATTACACGAGTGTGCAAGAGGTGACTCCAGAGGTATTGACTCAAATTGTGAGAGAGCAATGGCCTGAGACCCACGAATCGTACATCCCCTATGCCATCTCTGATCAATCTGACCCGCTTGTAGCTGCGAGGATCATGGGTGAGGTTTTCCCACCACGGGGAAGCGGTTACTACTGCAGAGGTCTGGGACAGAAGGGGGGACAGGGTCTTGAAGAACACTCCCAGATTCTCACGCAGTTCGATAAGTTCGAAGTCTTCTCATCTATAAGAACAGCTCCAGAGGGTGACAGCAGAGCACCAGAGGTAGGCGGAAGAGCACCAGAGGCAGACAACATAGCACCATAGGGTGATGGAAGAGACTCGAATGCGGGTTGAGGAGATGGAGCATGCGAGATTAGCCGAGCAGTCTGCGATGGCATCATCGTTTCAGGATTGGACTGCAAATCTCCAGTCATTTGGATTCCTAGTCTCGCCTTCACCTGTGTTCCCTTTTCCTGCCACGCAGTCGTAAGAGGATCCCGAAGACGAGGATATTAACGTCGATGTTTTCAAAAACATCAATTTGGATCATCCATAGGTTAGGGTGTAATATGTGTGAATTTTTTATTTGTTAGTGAATTTCTAATGTGTTTTTCAACTTCAATCAAGAATATTATGCAATTGTAGGTTCGGGGATTATAATTGTACATTTTCGGGTATTTTTTTTCTTTATGAAATTTTATACTATAGCCGACGACACTATTCAAAGTTATTGGCTATGGTAAATACTATAGTCGATGACTCCCATTCTGGTCATCGGGTATAGTCCGCCTCTGGTCAACTCTGGTTGTTGATCGGTCATCAGGTATAGACATAAAAGGACCCGACTCCGATTTAGATGCCTAAAACGAAATCAAACCCCTTAAAAACATGATCATAAAAAAATTTCGCCAAAGTTTACTTTAAAATACGTGAGCCAAAATTAGAACCTGTAAAGAGAATCACACTTCGAATATTCCACAAAAGCCAAACCGTGGGGCTCCGTTCCACATCCGATTTCTCAACATCATATATATAATAAACCACAAGGTTTACAAGAAATCCAGAAAACATTCAGGAGTAAACTCAACTAAAAACACAACATAAGTATTCAGAGCGACTCCTATGTACATCATATACAACCAGTATGTCGAACTAATAACCTACTCGAACTGAAGTGTGACTGGAACTTTACGCCTCCACCGTCGACGTGCAACCCCAGAACTCAAACTGCAAACTGGGCAAAGGAAACCGAAAAGCCCAAGGAAAGGAAAATAAAATCGTTAGAGTGAGTGGACGAAAATAATAATATGTCTTTCCCAACATATAAGTATATATGCACATAAAAGCATAATACGAATCAATGCACATAAAAATTCCGACCAGGTACATTTTTCCTGATCCATAAAGATGCACATAAAATCATGCGGGGTCACTCATGGACTCCTCCTCATAGTACAGTCTAATCACAGGATCCCAGACCCCCTCGTGATTATAAGTCTGAAAGACCTCGAGTTAAGCGCTTGTCATAACCTTCCCGGAGCATCTTGGGGATCAACCGAGAATCCAAAGCATCGATGCTACCTCTATATCTGAGACTGTACTCTGTAAATACTTTCCATGCACATGCATAATCGTAAAATGAAATCATAAAATGCATACTTGTATGTGCATAATTGTAAATGCATAATTGTAAATGCATACTAATACAATGCATAATTGTAAAGTGTATAATCATAAATGTATACCGTAAATGCATAATCAAGACTCGCAAATCAACTGTGAAAATGAAGTGTCCACTCACAGTACGAAGCTAACTCTGAGGTCCGGCGGAAGATCCCTCGCCAAACACTCGATCACGATCACCTGAATAACAGGGATACGATCAATACATAAAGAATTCCAACATACGGAGCAAATACGTCAAGAACCCCGCATTCTTGAAAAACGTATTGCTTGAAATATCGACGAGGATAACAAAATTCCCAAAATACACCCAAATAACCCTCGTCCCAACTTAACAAGCTCAATTCAACTCAAAATTCCCACCATTGCGTTTGGCACGCAAAATCGAGCGAAATGACATAAAACTTTTCTAAAATTCCACCTCGCCAAAGCTCTGCCGCGCACAGCGGCGTGTGGGACCTCCACCGGCCACCGAAATTCCACGAATCCAGAAATTTTCGACCTATACATGGATTTGAATATGTTAACATTTCTAACAACTTTGTAGTTCAATGCTAAACCCAATTTTAACCGGAAAATGTCCAAAACTCACCGTGAAGTTCGAAAACCTCACCATGAAGGAACCACGGCCAAATATTGCCGGAATAAAGCACATCGACGCCGAGAAGCTCATGGCCCAAACAGGTCAGTTTTGACCCATGGGTCAACGCGGGTCAACGGTCAAAATCCAAAATGGAAAGTTTCCCAAAATTGCCTCGTATTTATACCGTAAACATACCATACACATACCAGCCCCAAAACTCGACGGCTATAATTCAATCTGATCAAAAATGGACGGTCACGATTAAATTAACATTCACCAACCGACTTCAAAACCCGATAAAACATTGCTTGCTTAGCCGAAAAATTCCCCGAAAATTCCCACGAGCTCGAAATCAAATCCTCTACAATTTCCACGAAAGAACTCAAACCAAATTCTTGTCCGATAATTTAATCATTAACAAACCACATATATATAATCAACTCGCGATAACCACATTCGTGCCGATAATCACATAACTCAAAGTTCGGGTCGTTACAAGACAGGACTATACCCAACGACATTAAGTCGTCGCGTATAGTCTTGTCTATACCCGATGACCCACCTCCTGGTCGTCGACCATAGTTTTGCCGACGGCCTTTTACCATCGACCGTATAGCCGTCTGCCGGTCGTCGGCTATGACTATAGCTGACAACTGACCTTGCTATAGCCGCCGACTCAAGGTCGTCGGCTATAGTCCCTGTTTTTGTAGTGTGATTAATCCATCAGAAAGAAAATCTGCGGCTTCAGTATTATTAATCCGATCGAAATATATATATATGATGATTCTTAGGTATTCAAGATGTATGATAATTTTATTTTATCACTTGAGAACAAATTTAGTGGTCATTGTGGTAATATGAATTATTTTTTGGGTTATTTAGTTGTATTTGAGATAATTACTTTATTTAGAGACTTAGTTACAACTTTTGAACTAATTGTTTTTAAAGTTGTAAATTTGATCTAATTAATTGTAAACATTATAAATAATCCTAAAAAATGTGAACATTGTAGTGATATTGTCTTAAATGTTGTAATTTTTTGCTCATGTATATTACAATTTTGATTCTAAAAATAATAAATAAAAATATGTCATAACCGTGAATACCATAGCCAGTCCCTATATATATATGGAGATAAAACTTACATCTTTTGATATGGACGATTCACCGGCCATCAACATGGAATGAAGAAGATTGGTCGTCCCTGGAAAGCACATAAACATCATTAACGTTAACATAAACATCATTAACGTTAGCATATAATAACTCATTTCTATCAGATATTTTGTGATAATTGTGACTTTTGTAATGATATTCTTGGAGCTCGAATCAGGCGTAAGACCAGAAATTAGAAATATATATAGTTTACTACATGTGAAATGGAAACTAGTACAAAAGTGGAAAATCTAATATTCTATTAATAGATTGTTAAAAATGTTAACGTTGTCTGTTTATAGATAAGTACTGTTGGAATGAAAATATTACTTTTGACAATGCTTCAAGTGGGAGATGTGATTTGACTCGAGTAAATTGTTACCATGCCAGAACTCTATTTTACCTCCAAAATATATTATTTACCTTTTTTTCTCAAGATATTTTGGTCTCTATTACATATAGATATTTTGCCATATTTTACAATTAACAAAGATAGGACAAACGAGATTAAAGATACTTCATCTGTATTGTTGGGAGCATTCTTTATTTGATCGATCGATCTCTAGTCACCGTCTTTCAAGTTTTTATTTTTGGTTTGGAAGGGCAAAAGACTCTATTATTTAGTCGGATATAATCATGCATAAAAAGACATATAATGTTTCTTTATAAAGAGGGAGATGAGTACGTACTACGCAAATATATGGGGTGCTCTGGACTGCTTCGAATTTCTAGCACCAAATAATTCCGAAAAATATAATCATAATTTTGAGTGAGCTATCAAATGGGGTCGTCAAGAGTGAGTTTTCGTACAGATAAATATCTCTATGTTTTAACAGGTGTCGAAATCGCATCCACTCCTGGAGCTCCAAGAATTAAGATTTATGGATCTGGTATTCGTGAACCCGGTGATCGAGTGGTCCAGTATGAAGATTTTAATTTGGATCTATATATGGGATCGAAGGAACTCACAGAAGCTTGTTTACGAGACTTGTCTGGTCGAAACGAACAAACCATTTTCTTGGAAAATATTACTGGGTTCCATACTTCCATATGTGGAAAGCCGAAAAGAAATAATTAGAAAAATGATTACCTGAAACAATTAATTGATCAATAGGATTATAATGAGTAGAAAAGACTCTGCTTGCCACGCACTAAAAATTATCATGAAGTGCTTTTGAAGCTTGAGAGTTGAGAACGTATAATTATCGATCATGATATACTGTGTATATATAGGGTCAAGCTATGGCAGCTTAAGCTATGATAGATATTAATTTTTATTATTATTGTTATTTTAGGAAGGAAAAAAGACCAAACACTTATTACCACATGTGTATTTGAGAAATAATATTTATCAAACTTAGAACGTATCATTGTTTTATTTGTAATATTATCCAAAATTTTGTAATAGAAGTCGTAAACTTTCTATTACAATACAGAGATCTAAAGTTACGATTTAATGATCAATTTAATTATAAATTAGACATTTGTGTTGTCATATGTGTAAATACTATAATAAGATATAATTTTACAAAATAAAGAACCTTATTAATTACAACTTTAACATCATTTTATTGTTGTGTAGTTTATCATATTAAAACATATATATATATATGTAATAATTTTGTAAAATTGATATTAAAATTATAAATAAAGTCATAAGTGACATAATTAATAAAATCTAAAAAAACTTATTACTATTACCTTAATTATTTATCATGTTTTATAGTAAATTTATCATGAAATTTGTAATTCCTAAAATATGAAGACAATTACAAAAGAGAGAACCATGTTACACTCTTTGAACAAATACAATCTAGTTGGTCCAAATGTGAAGATTTACCGGTACCACCATTATATCAAAAAAAAATTCATGTTATAAAATTATTTTTACAATTGTAAGTTTGTGTTAAGTAAAGTAAAGACAAAATGAGAACAAAAATTACCTTTTTTACATCATTTGTTATTTTTTTAGTAACATATATTGTCGATCAAGTATATATGTTAATCCTTAAAATACAAAATAATTACATCAATGAGAATCATATTACAACATGAAGGACATATACCATTAATGTTAATTTTTATGACTAACTCACTAGGATATCACTTTTGTTGTTATATCATGAAAATGTCGATATCTTTGTGAATTTGGTTTGAGAGTTAATAATTACAAACAACATGACATAATTTATTAATTGTTGATCGAGGTGCTTGTCATTTTAAATGTATTTTTTTGTAAAAATAGTTATTAACTAAAAATAATGATAAATGCTTAAGAGAGGACCATATTACACCAATGAGGACACAAATTTTATTTAGCTAAAATTATAAATTTACTACAATCACATTTATATCTTATCATATATGTAAAAGTGACTTTAAATTTATAAATTTGAAGACAAATTTACTAATTTACAAAAATTTGGAGCAAAACAACTACAAAAAATAGGACGTTTAATATTTATATTGTAACTTGATAAAAAAAATGAATTAGTAATGTATTTTCAAAATAGAAATAATTAATTGAGATTGATGTCAATCTCCACAAATTTAAGTTTTAAAAAAATTATGGGATTCTCTTTCCTTTTGTAGATGAGAGATTCTAATTCATTTAATTTTGAAGTTAATTATGACATTTATTATATATAAAAATTGTGAAATTCTCTTGAATAATTAAGACTGTAGATATATTATGAATCTAAAGTTCAAAATATATAAGTAAATATTCTATCGTAAATTGCTCCACTCTAAAATTGTCCATATATATATATATATATTCTGCTTCGATAATCTGTGCTTAAATATATATATCCCCAATTGGGGAATAAATCAAGTTCCATTATGAAAATGTAGCAGTTGGGAATTTCCATATACGGGTCACTAGCAACTGATTAGTCTAGCTAGCTCTAAGATACCCATGCCACTTGTTAAGAATCGACCTCACACAGCTGAATTATGATTAGGCTGGACCTCTCTCTATATCGGACTTTCATGCACTATATATTGTCTTTTTCCACAACTTATTGCATGTATATATATATATATCCCTATATATATGTCCGGTGACGATGATGATTAATAGGATACTAACCATTATTAATCTGTTGGGATTGTTCGTCAGCCACAGTGCTTCCAAGTCAACCCCATTGATCGGCAAGCTTCAAATTTCTCTGCCCGATCGACCACGAGCATCTTCACATTCAACTTCCTATTGACTACATAATGTCATTCGACCTAGCTAGGTGATAGATACATATCTTTCCGACAAATCGTAAATATATTTTAGGTATGTTCAATTTGAATCAAACCCTAACTGATCAGAAAATCCTTAGGTACCCATGTGTAGCAACGTGTACTCAATCACAAATATCGATCAATCATATGGAAAATTGAACTTGCCTATGGTGATTTTAATGAATTTTGTTATCTTTTAGGAGCGAATCATAACATCTTGTAAAACACCATCCATTTACCAAAGAACTGTGACAAAGACGCGCAGCAACGTAAACGAAGCACAGGAGCTCATGAAGGAGGGAATTAAGAAACATCAAACGACAAATATACAACGAGCTAGGAAAGGTGAGTTTAAAACAGTAAAGGATCCAAAGAGCACATCCTCGAATCCTCGATCGCGATCATGCATGCAAGCACATCAAACAAACAAACTCGATCAATTTGAATAGACCCTTATACTAGTTGTTTATATTAATGAAATTATATCGATCAATTTTAAATAGTGTATTATACGTATAAGGTATGGAGGTTTCTTAAAATCTATAAACAAAAAAAAAATTTAGGCCAGATTTTGTCTCCTGAATCCGGCCTACTTAATTAACTAAAATATGTAAATTTTAAACCACCACTTTGTAACTTTGTGACAATATAAATAGAATTTTTTTTCCTAGAGCCTTCTTTTCCTTCTATATCAGGAAAGTGGACTGGCTAGAAACCTGACCATAATTTTTTCCACAATCCATTCTGGCTGAGCTTATTAGTGCCAATATATATAGTACGTTATATATATATATATATATATATATCTATATATATATCCTGCTTGAAAAGGCTGCTACTCAAGAAAGCAGCTAACAAAAATACAATTTTACCACACTAGAGGGTTATTATGTCCCTATTATGCTTTTACAAGGCTCTGATTAAACTTTGTTTGATTTTTCAACCATAGTAGCTTGTCTCGTGCTAATCATGCTGTTGATTCAATGTCGACAGCCCTTATATGTATAGGAACCTTCATTCTAAATTGTCAAGGGCATAAAGTCAGTCACCATTGACGAAATACAATTCTAAATTTATAAATTCGTATAAGTATACTGTTAGGTTCTTAATGATAACATACACATGTCTTTTGGTCTCAGCTGGTTTCTATTTTTATTACTTAGTTTTTCTGTTTTACTCATGCAACTATGCCAAAGAATCTATGGGCGATGGATATGGTACCCCAGCTTGACGCTTGTTTATGTCACCGATTGAAGATATATAATTATTTCAGGGAACATTATTGTACTGTGCTCTTACTTTCCTATTCTATTAATTAACAAACACTAGCTGCTTTAGTCCTGCATAATTATACAGTTTAATAATTAGGCTAATGAGCAGGAATGAATGATTTCCCAAACTCCATTTTGAGCAACAAAACCTGATCAATTGGCTCATGCATGGACTCAAGCATCTCTCTTTATTCTGAAAGAAGAAGAAAAATTAGTAAAAGTGATCAATGTGTGCAATAATTGAGAAAAATAAACAAAAAACAAACTTTAGTGAATAACAAGGTACTGAATGATGTGAGGACTTTATAATAGAGTGCTCTCCAACCACACATATTCTAAGACTACTGCGATCATTGGAGAAATATCTAAGCTTTGTTGTTGCAAATGACTGAGCTAGCTAGCTACCTTGCTGGGTTAATATTCAACAGCATCATTATAGATATATAGAGGAGTGATTGAGAAAAAGACGGTGATATATGTATATATTTTTGTTATATATATATATGCATGGTTAATTATTTTGTTTTTTCTTTGTAGCGATGTGGCAATGTGGGTCTTGAAGGTGGGCTTCAATTGGGGTCAGTCAGGCTCAAAAAGACGATTCTCTGGTTTGTCTCACCTCCATCGACCAAACAGAGAAAAGGAAAGAAATGAACTTGATTGATCTTCATATTGAAAGATTACAAACAGATAATTTTAAAAAGAGTTGGGAGGAGAAACGGAAAGAAAACAAAAGCAAAAAATAAAAGAGAAAGAAATGGCTAGCATTACTAGATGGTTGCTGCTGTTTACTCCTTTGAGAAAAATAAAAGTTAACTGTCATTTTCAGTGTCCATTCGTTTCACAGCTCATCATGTTTCACCATCTGGTATTAGCTGCCAAAATAATCATACACTATCAACATTTCCGAACTAGTAGCCTGGGGTGCTCTGCCTCTTTCTCATTTGGGACCTCTAATTCTTTGGTCTGCCACTGCTCTTCTTCTTCTATCTTCTGTTCTCATTGTTGCTGTTATTGTTATTACACTATTTCTATGTATTTAGATTCATGAATAGGCCAGGAGGTGGAGGACCCTGCTGCTTAGAGATCTCCATCCCCTTCTTCTTCTTCTTTTTCCCTTTGGACTGCAATTTACTTACCAATAAGAAATGAATAATGTTGCATGGAAATTAATGTCTGGGAAAACTTTTGATTAAGTAGGACAAAATGTTCTAAAAACACTTTGATGATTTACGGACATGCTTGGCCATGCTTTTGTAGCGATTCTCTTTAAGGAGCGTTCTTTTGATGTAGCAGTTTTATAAGAATCGAAGTGATCGAACATGAAAACAGAGCAGTTGATTGTAATTTGCATTGTGCTCATACATTTGAAGCCATGCCATCGACAATTTGGAGAAGAAGAGAATTGTGATGATGCTTATTCTAAGTCATGTTTAGCGTGTTTAATTATATATCTGTACCCATGTAGCGTAGCGTTTCTTCACGATAGTGTATAATGAGTTTTAAAAAATTGGAGTATTAACAAAAGCAACTACATTAAGAAAAGAAGAAGGAATGTTACAAACCACCAAAAGGCTTATTGTATAATTACCAAAGTTAATTCACATTACTTACACAGTTACACAACAGAGAGGGCAGATGAAACCAATATATATAGATCAGAGTTTAAGCCCTTCAAATGAAAAAAAACAAAAGGGCTAAAAACTTGAAAGGACCAAAGAAAAAAAATAGAAAATAAAAAAACACACACACTTACATCGATCTTACATTAATTTACAATTAAACACTTTGGAACAAATTAAAGCACTTACTAATTTAATTATCCCACAACAAATCCTCAAACCCGGTCGAGTTAGCAGTAGTTCCCAACCCTCCACACACATATACACCACAATCTCCCATGTGCTGCAGCCACGGCGGCGGATACACCCACTCGTCGTCGGCCGGGTCGACCAACACAAACTCACTTCTCAACTCGTACGACTCGTAACTCGTCCCCAGACTCGGCAGCTCGACGATCTCGCTCAGCTCCTCCGACTCGGTGGAGAGGTTATCTATGGCCGAGACCAGCGAGGACAAGGAAGAAGAAGACGACGTGGTAGACAAAGTACTAGATACTGAAGAAGGCTTTGTTGAGACATCGAACTGGTGCATTTGTGCGGCCTTGGATGCCGCGGCCTGTACGTCGCGTGGAGTCAGCGACGCAGGCCGGGGCAGCAAGTCGCTGAGTTCGGGGAAGTTGAGAATGGCAGAGTTACCCTTGATGCTAAGGGCTGCCACGTCATGGGCCCTGGCGGCCATTTCTGGCGTCGGGTACGTCCCGAGCCAAATGCGAGACTTCTTACGTGGCTCCCTGATTTCCGAGACCCATTTGCCCCAGTTGCGCATACGCACGCCGCGGTACACAGGGTGCTTGCTCGAGTCTCTGACTCGTTTCATCTTCTTGTTAATAGGCTCCAGCTGCTCCGGCGATGCTGATGAGCTCTGCTTGGTCCTTAGGGTTCCCGAGCTTCCAGGCGAAGACGGCGGCGATGAAAACGATGACACTGAATTGCTGCTGCTCTCTGTTTCTTCACTAGCATTAGTACAACCCATATTTGTACCTTGCTATATATGTGTGTGTGTGTGTGTCCCTCCTCTCCTCTGTTAAGGAAGTGGGGATTTGTTTGAGGCAAACTTGAATTGGGTAGTTATAATAGTAGTAGGAGAAGGAAGTTGTAGTTGGTACTGGTTTTAGCTAGGAGAAGAAAGGAAATGGAGAGGACAATGCGAAATCGGAGAGAGGGTTAAAGTTTTTATGGTATTTCTTTAGTTGCTATCATTTCCCAATGAGTCGCACAACGCTCTTATAGAGAGTGAGAGTTCGAGAGTGATGATCGAGCGATGAGAGAAAGAGAAAGAAATAGTCACTCTCTTCTTCTTCTTCTCAGTCCTCTTGCTATGGTCCTCTAGTATAGAACTGTTCATAAAAACGGGGGACCCCATTCTCCAGCACCACCACGCAACCCCATTTATTTCCTAGTCTATATAATATAATATGACTACTCTCTGATCTTTGCCATTTTTTTCACCTTTGGCACTATTCATTTATCCCCTTATCTGCTTCATCTTCCGTCTCTGCCAATTGGCCCAATAATAAACGGTCGTTATATATCGAGTAGATATGAGACCGTTTAACATGTTAGAGTTTCAAGAAACACATAATGTGTCATTTACTAATTTTGCACAGATTTTGCTTAAGATGATTCAGCATCTCAAATTCTCGATTTCTTATCTCATGCAAAGATATTACGAACCGACCTTTTCAGTGTGGAAATACGTACGGATGATTGATCCAAGGGTTGTCCAAACTTTAAAATTTAACAATTTTTTTTTCTTCAAAAATGTATAAGGAACTTGTATACAATCATCCTATAATTCTCATGTAAAGCAAATAAATAAAAACCGGAGGTGTTGGGAATTGAACCTCAATCCCTTGGTATGCGTATCAATGCTTCGCAATATGAGTTAAATCTCATTGATTTTTTCTTCCAAAGACTCGTGGCTATGATGGAAGATAGGCTAAAAGTCAAATTTAGCTTATAGTTACTTTCATTATAAGTTAAATCTCAAATTTTAAGGCAAAAATTAAGTCTAAGTAATTTTGTAAGTCAAATTTGGCCTTCCACTTTTATAGGCTAAAGCCAAATAATATTTTATTCAGTTTTTTTTTTTCAGATTTGTTTTTCTACTTACCATCTTATTTCATTTTATATTCTTTTTAAATTTGAACTAAATTTTTTTAATATTTCACAACTACATAACTAAAAACTCGTTTCTATTTTTTTTTTACCATTGTGAAAATCTTGACAAGACCTTTCATGTAACCCCCATATCTAATATATTTAGATAAAATCATATACTTGATTAATTATTAAATTAAAAAAGTACATAACTTATTCATGAAAAGAGTTACATTACTTATCAAAACATAAAAAACACAAAATGCTAAACTTAACAAAATTACAACATAATGAAATAACAAACATGAAATGCTAGACTTATTAAAAACACATTATTTTTCAATAAAAAAACCCATATTATAAGAACCATCAATACACTACAACATTTGTGCCCATTACCGGCGAGATCACCGGAGACAAGGCCGGCGACCGGAAAAGTCGCCGGTAATGTCCATCATTACCGGCGACTTACTTCGTCGCCGGTAATGTCGCCGGAATCTCGCCGGTAATGTTCCATGACATTACCGGCGACTCCAACCGTCGCCGGCAATGTCAAGCCGAACATTTCCGGCGATTTTCCGGCCGGAATTTCGCCGGAAATGTGTGGCTAGACATTGCCGGCGACGGTTAGAGTCGCCGGTAATGTCTTGGAACATTACCGGCGAGATTCCGGCGTAAAGTCGCCGGTAATGTCTTCATTTCCGGCGACTTACTCCGTCGCCGACAATGTGTCTTATATTAGATGCCGGATGCGGCAGCTCGATCATTCAATCATTTTGATCGAAAAAAATCCAGAGAAATCGAAAGAAGGAAAACGTACGTACGCTCTGAAATCGATCATTCGGTATATTGTCAAAATTAAGGCGCGCGTCGAAAACTCGATCACTCGGGAAGCTATATATATAGGTAGGTGTATATATACGTATATGTGGTATATATATGTGTGTGTGTTGATCAAATCCAATTCGTGAGATATATATGAAATGTTGTTGATGTACGGTCACCGAAACGAGGAAACAGCTTGTAGTTAATCTTGTGTCTGAATCAATGACTGGTATTATCGTATTGTTATCGGAGCCAGGCTTAACAGAGCCTCCTCCTACCCAGTCAAATACGTTTTGAATTGAAAAAAGGAGAATACTATCATCGAGTACTGAATCGAATTCAGAGATTAGATCGATATATATACATATGCATGCATGTGTTGATTTAATTAGAGTTGAATTGAGAGATCACGTCGATTATTAGTAGTGAATGTGTGTATATATATATAATTAATACGTAAAATTGTTAGAATTTTCAGGATGGACAAGAGTTGGATGAGCCTCGAAAGATGGGATGTCAGATATCACCAGGGAATTAGGAGTTTTGTGGATTTTGTGAAGGCTAATTGTGGAGACACTACACTTCATTATTGCCCGTGTAAAGAATGTAAGTGTTTCAGCGATCGATTTCGATTTCCCATTGATAAAGTCCAGAGGCACCTGAGTAAATACGGGTTTTGGGATAAATACACTTGTTGGATTTATCACGGTGAAACATCGGTAGCGGGTCCGCATGATCATGGACAATTTGGTGAGAGGGCCAGTCCACGCTATGATCATGGAGATTTTGCTGAGAGGGGCAGTTCATCCTATGATCCAACATCGATGTTAATCAATGATATGTTTCCTCATGAGAGCGGTGTATTTGCTGATGAAGCACCAAATGTCCCTCCCGTCGTTGAGGGTTTCCCCCATATCGAGCCAGTCGAACCATTACCTGGAGGTCATGTCAACACAAGCGGTATGGACAAGTACAACAACCTGATTGCATTGCAACAGACTCCGTTGTACGCCGGTTGTAGTAAGACTGTTCTTGAAAGTGTGATGGGAGTGATGCAGCTCAAAATGGAGAACAAAATGTCTGTCAAAGCTGTTGATTCTTGGTTGAAGTGGACTGCTTCACTACTGTCACCCGGTCATCGTCTTCCTACCACTCATCATAAGGTGCGACATATCCTGAAAGATCTTGGGTTTTCCTACATCAAAATCCATGCATGCTGTGAAGATACTTCGATATTTCCCGCTTATTGATAGGCTGGAGCGGTTGTTCATGTGTGCTTTCACGGCCGAGGCAATGAGATGGTGGGCTGAGAGGAACTTGCCTGACGATGACACCCTTATACACCCTTCCGACGGAGAGGCTTGGAAGCACATGGTCAGGGAGTTTGATCATTTTGCAGCAGAGGTCCGAAATGTTTGGCTAGGGCTCTCATCTGACGGATTCAACCCTTTTGGCAACATGAGTCTTCAATACAGTATATGGCCAGTTATTTTGGTACCGTACAACCTTCCACCATGGATGTGCATGAAGAAGGAATACAATATGCTCACTCTGTTAATTCCGGGCCCGGGTTATCCAGGAAAGTGTCTCGATGTGTATTTGAGGCCTTTGATTGAGGAGCTTAAGTACCTGAGTGAGTGTGGCCACCCCACTTACGATAGGTTCAAAAAGGAGATGTTCCAGATGCATGCCATGCTTGTTGGCACTATCAGTGATTTTCCTGCCCGCGGTATGTTGTCGGGCAACGTTACCAGGGGTTACAGGGCTTGTTCAGAGTGCATGACGGTTGATTGTTGCAGTCCTCATTGCAGTAAAATTGTTCAGATGCGTCACCGTTGTTGGCTTCCATATGATCACCCATTTAGGCAGGATCCAGACGCGTTTGACGGGACTGTGGAAACAGGTGTGGCACCCAGGCGATGGACAGGGGAAGGAATTTTGGAAGTGTTGAATGAATATGATTTTGGCCAGCTGAGCAATCATCCTGACATAGTGGCGTCAATTTCAGACAAGCCCGAAAGGTATAAGTTTTGGACACACAAGAGCATATTCTGGGAACTCTCCTACTGGCCCAGGTTGCCTATCAGACATTACCTAGATGTCATGCACATAGAGAAGAATGTGTGTGAAAGTGTGGTGGGCACAGTTCTTAACTTGGAGGGGAAAACAAAAGACATCCCAAAGGCACACATTGATCTGAAAGCAATGGGTGTGCGGAAACATTTGTGGTTAAGAGATGGTAAGAGAAAAATGCCGCAAGCTCCGTACACCGTAAAGCCGAAGCATAAGCATGAAATTTTTCGGTGGCTGAGTAATGTCAGGTATATATTCTTATGGCTATGTAGGAATTTGGCCTTAAATTTTTAGCGGAGTATATATGGTTATATGCGAGAAATATAATTGGTCCATATATATGGCTTTATCTATATATATGCAGGTATCCTTATGGCTATGCAGGAAATATAAGCAGGTGTGTTAACTTCCGGGACAATAAGATGTACGGATTAAAGAGTCATGACTGCCATGTACTGCTTCAACGCCTTTTCCCTATTTTCATTCGAGGGTACATGCCCAAAGAGGTACCTGAGCCGTTGGTGACCTTGTCAAGATTCTTTCAGAAGTTATGCACCAGGGAAGTTAAACGCTTTTGACATTCCGGAATCATCTACGATTCGCCTTAATAATGTGAGATCTGGGAGTGTGGTTCGAATTACTGGAGCAGAACTTCTCGATGTTAATCCATATGAAGTTGACGCTGATTCAGATGACGAGGAGCGGCACATATTGCCAGAGGTTACCTATGAAACCGAGTCAGACTCAAGTGATGAAGATGATTACGATTATCATCCTTAGTACGTTGGAAATTGTAGTCGAAAATTGTAGTCGGAAAATGTACGTAGTAAAATGTACGTAGTAAAATGTTTAAGGAAATTGTAGTCGGAAAATGTACTCGGAAATTGTATGTAGTCGGAAATTGTACGTAGTCGGAAATTGTATGTAGTCGGAAATTGAACGTAGTCGGAAATCGGAACCGTAGTCGGAAATTGAACGTAGTCGGAAATCGGAAATCGAAAATTGAACGTTGTCGAAAATCGAAAATTGAACGTAGTCGAAAATCGAAACCGTAGTCGGAAATCGGAACCGTAGTCGGAAATTATACGTAGTCGAAAATTATGTAGTCGGAAAATGGTCGGAAATTGGTCGATCGGATAATAGTCGACAAATAATGACATTACCAACGAGTTGATAAGCAACTCGTTGGTAATGTCATTACCAACGACTTAGCAACTCGTGGGTAATGTCATTACCAACGACGTTGACCTACCTCGCCGGCAATGGTGGCGGTATAGCTCGAGCTCGATCTCCTCCTCCCCATTTCTCTTCGGCCTAATTCAATTCTCTCTTCCCTCTTCCCTCTCTTTGCACGAAATTCTCACCTCTCCCCTCTCCTCAATCCTCTCTTCTCTCTTCCCTATCCCCTATCTTCCTCTCCCCCCCTCTCTCCTCCCCACTCTCCTCCTCCCCTCCTCCTCTTCCTCCTCCCCTCACCTCCGTCGCCGGCACAGTTGGGTCGAGCTCCACCATGCCAGGTTTGAGCTCACTCTCTCTCCCTCTCTCTCTCTCTCATTCCACAATATTTTTTTTGTGTATTTTAATTAATTAATTTTTGATAATTGTGGGATGTATATATGTATGCATGTGGACAATATTTGTAAAATGTAATTAAGGTATGTATGAAAATTGTGGGAAAAAAATGTGGATAATTGTGGGGTGAAGGAGCAATATATGTGATGTATATATGTGAAAAATTAATTAATATATATGGAATGTATATATATACGTATGTTTGAAAAATGTGGAAAATTAATTAGCTAGGGTGAATTGGATTAATATGTGATGTATATATATATGTGTGAATTAAGGTGAAATTAAGATGCATGATCGATGTATACAAAGTGTATATTTGATGTATATATGTGTGAAAAGTTTAAAGCCAGAAATGATGTATGTATATATGTTAAGTTAGGTGATATAGTTGTTAATTTAACGTATAATAGGTGATATTGGAACCATAACAAATCGGAACCGGAACGGTTTGAAACCGGAACTGTTTATAACCGGAACCGTTTGTTTTCAAACGATTCCGGTTCCGATTTGTTATAGAACCGAAACGGTTTGGAACCAGAACTGTTTGTAACCGGAACCGGAACCGTTATGTTACAAACGGTTCCGGTTACAAACAGTTCCGGTTTCAAACGGTTCCAGTTCCAAACCGTTCCGGTTCCGATTTGTTATAAAACCCCAGTTTGGAACCGGAACCGTTTGGAACCGGAACTGTTTGTAATCGGAACCGTTATGTTACAAATTGTTCCAGTTACAAACAGTTCCGGTTTCAAACGGTTCCGGTTCCAAACCGTTCCGGTTCTGATTTGTTATAGAACCGAAACGGTTTGGAACCGGAACCGTTTCGAACCGGAACTGTTTGTAACCGGAACCGTTATGTTACAAACGGTTCCGGTTACAAACAGTTCCGGTTTCAAACGGTTCCGGTTCCAAACCGTTCCGGTTCTGATTTGTTATTGAACCGAAACGGTTTGGAACCGGAACCGTTTGGAACCGGAACTGTTTGTAACCGGAACCGTTTGTAATATAACGGTTCCAGGTTCAAACGGTTCCTGTTCCAAACTGTTCCGGTTCCGATTTTTTATAGAACCCCAGTTTCCATGACTATTACGGTGTCCATGCCAGGAGGTTTTGCAGCTAATTGGCTTCGGAGAGGTTCCCGAAATAGTGGAGGGAACAGTAGTCAAGCTTCCTCCTCGCCCGCAGTTAGCAACACGCCCAGTGGGCCAATGATGAGTGCTCGCACGAGAGCCTTGCTAGAGGCGCGAGCTGAGGAGGAAGCTGCACGATCAAGAGCCGTGCAACCGGAAGTTGAGCCTCGAGCCTCAGTCTCCAGACGCTCAATCAGCAGACGTCCCTCCGGTGGCAGAGCCTCAGACGAGCGACAGTCAACGGGGGCATCAGAAACTCCCTCAATCCGAATGCCCCATATTCGCCCGGTGCCTACTCCCGTTTCACGGGAATCATCTGAGACACATGGTGGTGCTGGCGCCTCATCTTCCAGGCCTCGTCTATCTCCGCCGTCCGGTCTCTTCCTACCCGACGAGATTCCTGTCATCCCTGAATTCGATGATAGGGGATGCCTGTTTATATTAAAGGACGGCCGGAGTTCCTGAGCGTGGAGGAAGCGTATAACTTCCTCCCGTTCGACCCCGTGTATCTTTGGAGTGTGAGGTGCACCAACCAACAAACGGACGATGCAGGTAAATTTTATTTAACATCAGATTGATTACTTAATTATTACTTAAGACTTGCGATAGGTTCAATTAATGATATCAATTTGTTGACATTGTATTATTTGGCAATTTCGTTAATGGGACTGGAAAACGGAAAGGGGCTAGAGGCACCTGCACCGGGAAGAGACTTGAGCAGGCCACCGGCGGAAGGAAAACTCCCATAAGGGCCAATGAGGATGGCGAGGTGATCGAGGCATTCGACACCACGCGCAAATATGTCAGCATGGCCGGTGCGATCGTGCGGGACAAGGTCCCAATGCTTTGGCCAGATTGGGAATCTGTGCCTATCTACGTGAAGATGCAAGTGCATAATGCACTCAGTGTGAGTAAAATCGTATTTTCATTACGTAAATTTTACATTTATTAATTAAGTCCGAATAAATATATAATTTTACCTTTTATATATTCATATTGCAGGTGTGGTTTGACGTGGATGAAGTTCTTATTCACACATGGGTAGAGCGTCAACTACATATGAGGTGATGTGCTTCGACTTATTTGAATATATATCGAGTTAGATTTTTGTTTATCAAGTGTTTTAATATCTCTAACTTTTTTTCAATGTTTTAATATAGGTATAAAGAGTGGAAGAACGAGCTTTCTTCCCATTACAATGTATACAAGGAGCTAGGCCGAGGTTCTACCCCTAGCGAATTCCGGTTTAGGGAGTACGAGTGGCTGTGGCTGATAGCCCACTTCGAGCACCCCAAAGCTCGGGTATGCATCCTTAATATATCTTACAACCCTAATGTATCGTATCAGATTGAAATAGTTAGTTACTAATTTTTTTCCATATGTTTATCAAACAAGGCGATTTCGAAGACGAACCGGGCGAATAGATTGAAAAACACCAGGGCCCATCATGCAGGTTCACTCAACTACATGGGTTGGTCGACTAAGGCGCATCAACAACAAGAAGTGAACCCCTTGGTGTATATTCATCAAAAGTTCTATCCGCAGTGCCCTAACGAAGCGGTAAGTCTTTCGCCTCTCCATGTGTTAATAAAACTATTTTTCGATATTATTTTATTTTGTTACCTAATACGTTATTCATTATCACTTTTCAATTAGGCGAGAGTGGAGGAGGCGACCGTGGAAGTGACAATGAATATAGCTCGGACTAACCATCCTGACTGCTCCGAGGAAGAAGTCACCCAGTATGCCTCTCAGATCGATCCGCTTGATCGCCCTATAGCGGCTCAGATCATGGCAAAAGCGTGCGGGACTGGCAAGAATACCTACTACTGTAGGGGAATGGTCACGGCGGGCGAAGGACTATCGAAGAACACTTCAGAATACTCTACTGGGTCAAGAAGTTCAACTTCTAGTCGTAACCTCGCAGCGGAGCTTCACAGGACGCAGAGGGAGTTGGAGGAGCAAAAGAGGCAGATGGCCGAGTACCAAATGCAGCAGACACAGGTGCAGGCTCAGATGTACACATGGATGCGGACGATGTACGAGGCTCACACTACCGAACAACTGTTCCCCACACCTCCCCCGGTCCCGGTCCCTCCGTTCCCTAGCTATCCACCACCACCACCGCACCAGTCAACGCCAGAGCAACACCAAGGTAGCCACCGGAATTCAAATGAGTACATGGATTACTTCGACCCTGACCCGCAAGTTCCTCGACCTGACTTGTAGTTGTAGTTAATTTTCGTATCGTCGTTGCTATTTGTACTGTAACGTTGGACATTTATGTGTACTGTTGAACTTGTATGATTGTACGGTTTATGTCTTTCAATGCAGGTTCTGGAATTGGGCCCAATCCAAAATCGCGTTTTTTTTTCAAAAATTTTCCACACATTGCCGGCGACATGGACCTCAGTCGCCGGCAATGTCTCACATTCCGGCCACGGCGGCGCTGCCATTGCCGGTGACGCCGTCGCCGGTAATGTTCGAGACATCACCGGCGACAGCGTTTCCCGTCGCCGGCAATGTCAACACCGGCGGGGAATCTCCGGCGACGTCATTGCCGGCGACTTGTCGCCGGTAATGTCAATTCCGGCGAAAAAAAAAGACAAGGCCGGCGACGGCAGGTCGCCGGTAATGTCTCCATTTCTGGTAGTGAATAGCAATTCGGTACTCCACTGCTTTCATTACTGGGCTCCTCCATGTCATCGCTTATTCCGGTACCTCCGCTTCCTCCATAATCTTTACATTTTTCATATCCAAAAGGTCCTTCATAAAGACTCATTCCTCCATAGTCACCAATTCCTCCATAATTTGGCCTTGCTCCGTATTCACTGCTTGATCCATATCAATTTGAAACTTGAAGTGCATTACCAAAGCTTCCAAAGTTGAATGTAGCTTGTGTGTTACCTTGGAACCGATTCATGATAGCAAAATTGTTATAGCCAAACGTCATGGGCGATTGTTGTTGTTGGGATTCACGAGCTCTTTCTTTGCCTAATTTCATTTTTTCTCATCTCAAAATACTCACGATCTTTCGGATCTGAAATGGAATTCAAACTCATGAGCATAATTTTGTTATCCTCACGTTGATGTTGAATCTTTAATTTCGTAGCCGCATATTGCTCATGTTTGGCAGAAAATGTACATCTATCAGACATATTTTTTCTACCAACTTCTTTAGTCGCCGATTTTCTTCGAGAATTTGCTCAGCAAGTTTTTTCTTTTCATTCTCCTCTTTTCTTTTATGTTTTGCTTTCTTTGTTCCAATTCGTCTATAGGATGATGATAACTCTTCATTGTTAAATTCTTGTTCATCTGCATCAACATAGACATTCAAATCGACATTAAATGATGGTGTACCTGATGACTTAGATGTGCGAGAACTCGATTGACCTCCTTCCAATGATTTTTTTTTCTTCGGGGCTGAGCCGCTACCGTACCAGTAGTGTCCATCCATTTTTCAGCATCCTTGAGAATGCTTCACACATGCTCAAATTGAAACTTCTTTGATTTTTTATAGCTCGTATCATCCTACATTAATTTTTTTTTTGCCTTTGTCATCTATCAATATATAGATAATAGAAAGTTATAATAAATAATAATGTAAATATAATATATATATATATTGTTATTAAAATTGAACAAATTCTTACTATATCAATTTCAGAAGCACCACTCGGGTTGGTATATTCTACTTGTCGAACAACACCGCGAAATTTACTTATAACATATGAGAGATCAGAAAATCGGCTTTGGAGAGAATATGAGCTCTGTACTTCATATTGATGCGGCTTTTGCTGATTCCACAGAGTAGTTATCCTTTCCCATATCTTATCCTTTTTTTTATTAACACCATGTATCGGATCTTGACTAACATCAAGATATATGTGGCACAAGAGTTGATCCTCTTCAATAGAGAACTTTTTTCCCTTAGAAGTATTCATTGAAGAAGAATATGATATTCCTAGTAACACTACTGATATATATAGTTATAAAATATGCGATTTAATTTTGAAATGGTAAAACTAAAATCATGAATTTTGTAGCATAAATTTTGGTCAAAATAAGGAAGTTAGCATTGATCAATTATGATGAAATTTATTGCAAACTTTCTTATTTTGAGTCAAATTAGGTTTGAAATCCTTCGTAATTCTAGCTTGTCTCCTTGACCAATAGGACCAATACTGAATTCTGACTAGATGTTGAAAATGAGGACTCAAACTTGGTCAAACTTTTGGTGAAAATGAGGACTCAAACTTTGTTGAAAAGAAGGAAGACTACATACCTTTTTTTGTAAGGTTTGGGAAATAGGAAAGTTGATAATTGAAACCACAATCTTGACCAATTTGATACAAATTTTCAATGTCAAGAAATTTGAAATTCTTTTGATTTCTATATAGTTATCACATTACTACTATATAAGTACATATGTAGTAATTCAAGCTAGTTTCATAACCTTAGAAGGAAAAAATAAACACTGCTCCCGTTTCTATTCCTCAACAATAAACCCTTCTCAGTTCTCGTCATCTTCTATTTCATCAAATGATATTGATGGTTACTTTCATCAAGTCATGGCAGCATATGATGAAGAGCAAGATTTACTACTTCGCATGTACGCGAATAATAACCTTCTCGTGGCGGAGATTCTTGATGATGAAGATGATGATGCTCAATCAAAATATCGTGGTGCAATTCCAGGCCTTGTAATGGTCAATCGACCTCGCGAAGAAGCTGCATACAATTTATGAAGGGATTATTTTGCCGAGCGTCCAATTCATGATGACAAAATATTTCGAAGACGCTTCCGAATGAGTAAAACTTTATTTCATCAAATTGCGGATGCTGTCAAAGATCATGACACGTTATTTGTACAACAACGCGATGTGGTCTCAAAGCTCGGTTTGTCATCCTTACAGAAGATCACAGTCGTTTTTCGAATGCTTGCGTATGGTGTACCTGTTGACGCTCTGGACGACTATTTGAAAATTGGTGAGTCTACTGCTATTAGATGTATGACAAAAAATTTCCGAGCAATTATAGAGGTATTTGGACCACAATATCTAAGGAGACCTAACTCTGATGATATAGCAAGGCTTCTTTATATAGGCAAAAAACGTGATTTTTCAAGAATTTTGGGGAGTTTAGATTGCATGCATTGGTGTTGGAAAAATTGCCCAAAAGCTTGGGCAGGAAGGTACTCGGGGTGGAAGGAATCACCGACCATTATTCTTGAGGCTGTAGCTGATTATGATCTTTGGATATATATGACATGCATATTTTGGGTTACCGGGATCGAACAACGACATCAATGTGCTAGAAGCATCTCACTTTTTTGTAGATCTTGTGGAAGGTAAATCTCTTCCGGTTAGTTGTACAATTATGGGAAAGGATTATAGTTTTGGTTATTATCTAGCCAACGGTATATATTCTAAATGGTCCAAACTTGTCCAAACTATACATGATCCATAAGGTTGAAAGAAAACGTTGTTCGCCACAAAGCAAGAATCATATAGGAAGGACGTGGAGCATGCATTTGGAGTTCTTCAATCACGTTGGGCAATTATTAAAGGACCAGCACGATTTTGGACCCTTGATTGAGGAGCTTAAGTACTTGAGTGAGCATAGTCATCCCACTTATGACAAGTTCAAAAATGAGATGTTCCAGATGCATGCCATGCTTGTTGGCACCATTAGCGATTTTTCTGCACGCGGGATGTTGTCGGGCAACGTTACTAGGGGATACAGGGCTTGTCCAGAGTGCATGACGGTTGAGTGTTGCAGACCTCATTGCAGGAAGATTGTACATATGCGACATCGTTGTTGGCTTCCACATGATCACCCATTTCGAGAGGATATGGAGGCATTTGATGGGACTGTGGAAACAGGTGAGCAGCCGAGGAGATTGACGGGGGATGAAATCTTAGAAGTGCTAAATGAATACGATTTTGGGCAGCTAAGCAATCATCCTGAGATAGTGGCGTCAATACCTGACAAACCCGACAGGTATAAATTCTGGACACACAAAAGTATTTTTTGGGAACTTCCTTATTGGTCTAAGTTGCTGATCAGACACTACTTAGATGTCATGCACATAGAGAAAAATGTGTGCGAGAGTGTGGTCGGCACAGTGTTGAATTGGGAGGGAAAAACTAAAGACGGCCCGAAGGCACGCATTGATCTTAAAAGGATGGGACTGCGAAAACATTTGTGGTTGAGAGATGGGAAGAAAAAAATGCCATAAGCTCCTTATACCGTGAAGCCTGCCCAGAAGAGTGAAATTTTTGGCTGGATGGGTAATGTCAGGTATCCATCAGGCTATACCGGAAATATAAGTTGATGTGTTAACTTCAAAGACAACAAGATGTACAGACTAAAGAGTCATGACTGTCATATACTGTTCCAACGCCTCTTCCCTGTTTTCATTCGAGGGTACCTGCCCAAAGAGGTGGTGGAGCCGTTAGTGGCTTTGTCAAGATTCTTTCAGAAGTTATGCACGAGAGAAGTGAAGAAATTGGACTTGTTGGAAATGCAACAGGACATCATTTTTATCATGTGCAAATTCGAAAGGATATTTCCTCCAAACTTTTTCGACATCATGCCTCACCTGATGCTCCATCTTCCGGAACAATTGTTGCTTACTGGTCCAGTACACTACACATGGATGTATCCTATGAAAAGGTACGTAATGCATCTTTGAATCTGGCTATATATATGTCGATCTTTAATATTATTTATTCACTTATATATTGTTGCAATAAGCATAACATGCTCAATCTGTAATTACCAATTTACAGACAATTAGGGGACTACAAAGACTATGTGATGAACAAATCTGCACCCGAAGGGTGTATCGCTGAAGCATATATTGCGCATGAGTACGTAACGTACACCAAGTTGTATTTGGGAGCGTTGGAGGACCCTCCACAACATATGCTAGTAGATGGAAGCCAGTTCAACATTTCGATCATCTCCGATGATGTTGAAGTTTCTGGAAAGTTGCCCAACTCGTACAAGTTGGAACCTTATGAGCTAGTCATTGCCCATTGGTCGGTATTGATTAACTGTCCAGAAGTTCAATATTGGAAAAATTTGCACCTTTACTGCCCTGCTATTTCCGGTGATGTTGAGTACCACAACAAGACGTTCGCAAACTATTTTGGCAACTGGGTAAGTTGATACTTAAATTGACCTGTATATGATCGATGTTAAGTGCATGTCTCGCATCCTATTTATAGTTAAGTTAATAAATGATTATTTTTAGATGAATCATGTACAAGATGATGGTATCCCTCAGTGGTCACACGAATTGAGGCTCTTAGCGCAGAAACCGGTAACTTCCAAAGTTTATCCTATGTGTAAGGTAAATGGCGTGCTATTTATTTGTGAACATAGAGATGTCAGACGAAAAACACTGAATTCTGGGGTAATGGTGCATGGTGGGCAGAATGGAGTTGACTATTACGGTGTTCTCCATTCAGTTGTCGAATTAATATATGGGGAAGGCATGACCGTGCACTTGTTTAAGTGTAGATGGTTTGATACCGACCCTCAGAACACAATGACCGATCAATACGGGATTTTTTCGGTGAATACTGCCACAAGCTGGTATGAAGATGATCTGTTTCTGTTGGCCACGGCGGTGAAACAATTGTTCTATCTTGATGATCTTGTGCATAAAGGCGCGTGGAAAGTGGTTAACCATGTTCTTCCACGAAACATATACAGTGCCTCAACCCTTGGTGTGACCTCGGATAATGAAGAAGTCAGTGCATACCAAGAGCCGAACGCAACTGGTATTCCTGGAACCTCAACAATTCGCCTTAATAATGTGAGACAGGGCAGTGTGGTACGAATTCCTTAACCGAATCTTATTGATGTTAATCAAAATGAAGACAATGAAGACTCAAGTCACGAGGACATACACATCTTACCTGATATTAACTCGGAAACAGAGTCAGATTCAAGCGATGATTCTGATTATGCGCCTTAATTAGTGTATATATGTATGTTATTTTGACTTAGAACGTGCATTGTAAAATGAATTTTATTTAGATTATCGACTTTAAATTGTGTCGATCGATCGATGAAATTGCTATATCCCCATCATAAGAGAGAGAGCTCGAGAGATCGATCGGAAAAAAAATACAACCGATCGACGATCGATATAAATAAATGCGAAATAATATCGTATTATTAAATAATAATTTAATCATTTCGTATTAACTATTAATAATTTCGTATTAACTATTAATAATTATATATTAATACACTACATATTTAATTAGTTTACCGGCATAAATGAAAAATAAATAGAAGAACTATATCCGACGACATTCATATGAAATCTCGTCGGATATAGTTTTGGTTCAACTATAACCGACGAGATTACTTATCTCGTCAGTTATAGTTCTTGTTTATATCCAATTCTGGGTACGTTTTGGGCAGAAACGAAACTGCCCAAAACGAGACATCAGAGGTCCGATCGATTTTCTCTGTTTCCTTCGTCTTGGAAGCAAGCAATCGAAGCTCCTGTGGTATTCCATCGATCCTCAAGCCAAAGCCCTCGTCGATTAGTTAAAAATCAGGTTTGAAATCCCTAATTTCAAATTTTCGAATTTTTTTAATTTAGGTTAGATTTGAAGTTGTGGAATGTGTTGATCGATAATGTGGATGCATGTATTGATATAGTTGTGGAATTTATTAATTTTATGCATGTATTGATATATATTAGAATAATTTTGAATTTTAGGTTGAATTTCGGTTAAATTTAGGTTAAATTTGGATTTGGATTTGGATTATTTATATATATTATTGGAATTTGGATTTGAAATTTTTGGATGAATTATATTGGATTATATTGGATTTTTGATGGAATATATTGGATTTTTTGTTAAATTGGTTAAATTTGGATTTAGAATTTTTGGTTAAATTTGATTAAATTTTTGGTTAATTGGATTTGGAATTATTGTTGAATTTGGATTATTGGAATTATTGATATATATATATATTGGAATATATATAGTTAAATTATTGGATTATATATGTATTGGATGAATTATATTGGATTATATATATATTGTAATTATTGTGGATTATATATATATATATTGTAATTATTGTGGATTTTATGGAATTATTGTTGATTTTTGTGGAATATTTATATATTGGAATATATATTGGATTATTTTTGGATGAATTAGGAATTATTTTGAATTTTTATAATTTTATAGCAACGATGAATTGGTTTAATTGCGGACCTTCCCGAGGGGCCGGGTCGAGTTCGAGGGGGAGGTCCAGAGGGAGAGGGAGATCGGGACGTGGGGATGAGGGCTCGGGACCTAGGGATGAGGGCACCGGAAGTCGGTCCGCATCAGGATCCACCAGCGTCCCCAACACTTACAGTCTTCCGCAGACCTCTCGACATCGTACACTGATGGGTGCGGGACAACCTCAGCAGCATCAGCTCGAGCCTGCTCGATTCTTAGGCGCGAGGAGGGTTCATCAGGTCAGTCGCACGCCTTCAACGGATAGTGCGACTCAATCCTCGGTCCGAATGCCGGACATTCATCGCGAGGACCCTTCCCCCGTCATCCACCAGACAGCTCCTCATTCTTCCGAGGAGGCTGGTGGATCCACTCAGTCCTCGGCAAGGATGCGACTATGCCCGCCGCCTACATCATTCTTACCGTTGGAAATCCCGACGATACCTCACGTCGATTCCGACGGGATGCCTATTCCGGGACAGCTAGGGTTCATTACCCCGGAGCAGGCATATGCGTATATACCCTTCCCGGCACCTCTTTGGAGTGCGAGGATTCCGGGACAACGCACCGACGAATCAGGTAAATATTAATTAGTGATATCTTTTTACTCCCTAATATTTAAATTCAATTAGGTGTTGATGTTTAAAAAATCGTCTACATATATATGTGATAGGCGAGATCGTGCCCGGTGCCAAACAGAAGAGAACCAGAGGCCCCGTCGTCGGCAAGTTACTGGACGAAGCCATTCAGGCTAGCGGTGGTGGCCAACTTATGATTCCGACCGGGGATAGAGGGCAGGTGATCGAGGGAAAGGTCACTCGAAAGTACGCGGGGATGGCGGGCAGCCTCATACGGGATAGAGTCCCAATGTTGTGGCAAGATTGGAATTCAGTGCCGCAAGCCGTCAAACATCAGCTGAATAATGCGTTGTCGGTGAGTTGAATTGTATATTCATTATGAAAATTTTCAATAATAAATTTTTAATATTATTGATATATATATATATAAATATATGCATTGCAGAGGTGGTTCCGCGTGGATGAAGACATTAGACCTACGTGGGCGGATGAAGTGCATGGGAGCAGGTTTGCAGACGGCCATTTGTTTCAATTTTTTCGTTTCTTTTGATTATGTTCATACAATGTTGTTAGTTACTAAAGCTTGATTTTATGGGTATATATATGTATAAGGAGTGGAAGGCCGAGCTGAAGAAGCATTGGAAAATGTACGGGGACGATCGTGAGAGTACCCCTAGCGAGTTTCGTTATAGGGAGTACGAGTGGCGATGGCTTGTGGTTCACTTCAACAACTCGAAATTGAAGGTACGCAACCTTCAATCGATTTAATTTTTGTTTTATCGTACTTCCCTTAAATTATTTGGCTAATGAGTGTTTTTTTTATGTTGAATTAATCGCGCAGGCTCTTTCTGAAGTCAACACAAGGAACCGGGCCAAAAACACCAAAAATCATCATGCCGGTACCAGATCATACTCGGGTTGGATCGAGGAGGCGGCCAACCACCCAGAAGAGGATCCCCTTGTCTATACGATGCAGCACGCGTATCCGCAGTCCCCCGAATATGCTGTAAGTGTCCTTATAACAAAATAAACGTATTTCTTATTTATTTAGATTGTTTTTTTTAATTAATATTTTATTGTTCTTTGTCAATTAGGCGAGAATTCAGGAGGCGATTCCGGAGGTGTTGACTCAAGTGGCGAGAGAGCTCTATCCCAACACCCCCGATGCGGAACTCCCGATTGATCAGATTGATCGATCTGATCCGATCGTCAGGGCCAGGATTATGTCAACTGCGATCCCTCCAGGAAAGAACACATTCTACTGCAGGGGTTCCGGAAAATGGGGTCAAGGGCTGCTGAAGCATACCCCTGAATTCTCTCGCGGATCGGGATCATTATCATCTTCGAGGACTAATGAGCTACACGACCAGCTTCATAGGAAATCAATTGAGATGGAAGCTCAACGACGTCGGATGGAGGAGATGGAGCAAGCGCAAGCTGCAGAGCAGAATCGGTTGGCCGAACAGCAGCAGCAAATGGGGACATGGATGCAGCATTGTTATGCACAGTTGCAAGCATCTGGAATCCAGATAGCTCCCCCGCCCATTTTCGGTGCGCCACAGCCACAGCCTCAGCCTCAACCTCAGCCGCAGCCTCAGCTAGACCAGGACCAACCAACTTTCTCCAATCCGTTTGACCACATAGACTTAGGACCAGGACCCCCTTACATTTGAACAATTGTCGGTTTAATTTTTATTTTCATTATTTACTACGCATATGTATACAAATTTAAACGATTTCGGTTTTTATTAATTAATTTATTTACTACGTACTATAGTTTCAATGGTTGTTGGTTTTCAATTTGAACAATATATAGATAGCGTGATTTTTTGTGAATGCAGGTTTTGGGATGAAACCCAAAACCTGCAAAAAAAAATTAAATATTTTTAACTATAACCGACGATATGTGTCAACATCGTCGGTTATAGTTTTCTCCACAGTCAACCATTTTGACCATGGAGAAAACTATATCCGACGATGACATCGTCAGTTATAGTTTAAACTATGACCGACGATAAACCATCGTCGGATTTAGTGTCTCTATTTTCCAACGATAACCCTAAATCATCATCGGATATAGTATTACTGACGGTGTATTTCCGACGATATTATATCCGACGATGTGTCGTCGGATATAGGTATGACCGACGATAAACGGAAACAGACCGACGACACCAAGTCGTCGGTCACAGTAATTCTTCCGGTAGTGGGAGTGTCTTTTAGAGTCAAAATACTATAAATTTGGCTAAGAATTTAACCTACGGTAGAAAACTTTGATAGGCTAAAAAAATTTCACAGAATATTCTTATTTTTTAAATCAAATTTGACTAAAAATTTAATTTACCATGAAAAATACTCTTAAGCTTGCTAAATATCTCATAAATACTGCATCATGGTTGCCGCAATGATCCTTACTTATCCGATCTGTTAGAACTTTAAAGTTACCAGTATACATAGTTTTAAGTTAAGGTTTTTATATTTATTATTATTATTCTAATTTTTTTTTTTTGGAGAAAAGGGGGTTTGAACCAAGTAAATTAAGTGCAATTCTAGAATGCTGATTTCCACGCGTAATACTATTTTCGATTGATATTCGTTTCCCAGGCGGTATTAGTACATATCACCATCTAATTAATAATCCATACCTTACCGGGAAAATCACGCGAAACTATAAAAAGGAATAACATGAAAACAAGTAGTAGAAGATTAGGGACGTACAGTAAGTACCCAGCCCATCGATTTGAATCGGTACGTACTACGTAATTGATCGATCGAGATATGAGAAGTATATATTATGTGGTCACAATCAATGTATATAAGGATTCACACATTCATCAGGACTCTAGTCCCATTTAAAATGTATAAGGATTTCTATTTTTAATAAGAATATTCCATGTAAAGGATTAAATGGAAATAAATTTGAGCGAGGGAATTTTAATGGGTTTCATTGAAAATTTTTCTATGGTCTCCTTGTAGAGCTATGATGATTATTTAATAATCATAGAGTGGGTCTTGAGGCTCTGAGGAATTAGTTGAAATCAGAATTTGCTTTGAATATCGATCCTTTTACGTTGAGACTCAATTGTTCGTACAAGACGACGGTTTGTTCAAAACGCCGAACAATGACGAACACGACTTTTCGTTCAAAATGCCAAACATGCATCAAAGTGCCGCCTATAAAAGAAGTCTGAAGGATCTTCTTAAAAACACTGAATTTCAAAGATACATCTTCCTTACTATCAAGAGAAAAACACATATTGAAGTTCGAGATAGAATTCAAGGCAATCTGCAAAATCTTGAATTGAAAGTTATATTTTGAGAGACAGATGTCAAGAAGATTCCACAAGTAGAAGTATAGGGATAAATTTCTGTCTTAGGACATTACGATTAAGCAAGTCTCTCTCAAAAATCAAATTAGTGAATTCAAATTGAATTCTCTATTTTTATTTTCATATTTGATTGAAGCATTCGATTCGAATTTAATTTATTGTGATTTTGATCCATATTTATAATACATGTTTTTAACATGTAACACTTTGCATATGCTACAAATTTCACCTTAATTAATTACAATATGATAGCTAGTAAAGAAGTCCTCATAGACAAATTTGATAGTAAGAATTTGTTGGGGAATCTGCTGGAATTGTCATTAGTCTTTAAGCTTCGGACTTGTATGTAGCAGGACGTTGAGCACGTACTTAATTACTTCCAATAATTCCTGTTTCCCCGTCAGCCTAGCTCCTTAAACTTAGATGGTCCGACCGAAACTGCAAGTTGATCGAAGAGAATTCGATTTCAAAACTTTCTGGTCAAAAAACCCGAAACTTAAAATTTTAAGAGGGTCTTTGTTTCGGTTATAAAGCTATGCATAGCTAGGTGGGAAACCTAAACATGCATTGGATTGCTTGTTGACGAGAGATTTAATTGGTAGTAGTTGCAAACATATATTGTTTGCATTGATCTAACACCAAACTAGCTAGTTCGACCATCAGAAGCCACCAGAATCGTAATGTATGATCGATATATGATGCATGAGTACCGTACTCAGAGTACGTACGTGATCGATCGATCGATCGAGTTCTCTCGACTCACTAGCTAGCAGCGACAAGTCACTCGTCGATCTGGCCGGCCGGGTCCTCAACCATTTACATAGAGTCGACCCGAGAATGCTGTTGGCCCATATCCACGGGTCGGAACGGTGGTTGAGCCACGAGACCTGCCGCCATATATATATATGCATGCATGCCCACTCGATCGATCGCCTCGATGGAGTTTACCCCACAAAATTTCTTGTCAACAAAAATGACAATTCTATGCCTAGCTTTTAAATCAAAGGCCGGTCCCCATTTCTTGATTTTCTTCTCCTCCGGTCTCGTCGACGACCCGGCCTCCTCGATTCAGCTAGCGCCTAGAATATATTTCCACGCCCCTGCAATCATCGGTACTATATATTACGTCATATTACCTCATATCCACGCAACGGCATCCTTCGCTTTCAGTTTAGCAGATCGGAGAAAGTAGTACGGTTCTGATCTCTCTGTGCATCTTTGATTTTAAGATGGTCATGGGAATGGGATGGTGATGCATGCTAGCTTGGAAGCCATGCATGAACCTTGGACCGATCGAATTTCTAGGAACTGGAATTTATGAAGGAAAAGGCGTGGTAGTTTAGTTATACGAAAACTTAAAACGTTCTGACTAATTTAGTGCGTTCGGTGGGTGTGTGTGTACACACACACTTGCTCAGTCAATTATATATTAACTCGTTTCTCTGTATCAATCGAATTAAACCACATGCTCTACCGCCTGCAAACTTACTAAATTTCCAGACTGAAATCTGAATCCCGTTAGGTAGCCACAGAAAAGATCGATCGATCTATTGGTTGCATGCAGCTATAATTTATCTAATCTAAAACAAGTTGTTCGATCTGGGGTGTTCAAGTTCTTAATTTTAACTAAGCCGGTAGTACGTCCTGTTGAGAATTGCCGGTTCTTTGTATATATAAGCCGAAATAGTTTGAGAGAATGGCCGGCCAGTTTTCTGTAGACTGTTGTCAGTGTTGTGAGAAGTCAGAACCCAACTTGTAGAGCAGAGTGTGTTGTCTTCTTCTAAACGTGTTACCTAACATCTTAATTTTAACGTAGGAGATAACTCTTACATATAAATATAGGTCGATATATTATCAAAGGTACATAACAATTACATGTTTTACATTCTCCTCTGCTCAGTGTACGTATTGTTCTATTCTTTTAAACTTGATCGCACAAAACTACATAGCGGGACTGCGCATGCGCTGGACTTGAGCCTTAACAGAAACATTGGTGTTAAATGAAAACTGTTCATGGCATGGCCATCTTGATCGATACCCTACTCATCATGTTAATTACTTGGTCCTCGATATCTAGCCAACAAGTTTCGCAGTGATCCCACTATATTATTGATATATATAATGTACGTACGAATTAATTTCATAAGTTAGAAGTGTACCTTCTAGTAATGAGCTGTTGATAATTCATATACCATAATTCTGGACGCGTCCATATATGATCTGAGTCGATGGATTTCCTAGTCTTTGTCTTGATACTAGTACAACTGTCCAATTCAACACATATATATATGACTCAATTTTATTTTTTTCCGAGAAAATCTAAGGATGTCACTCTTATTTTTGTCCGTGACTCGAATTCAAAATTTAATAATCTTTTTTTTAGACAGTTTTAAAAAATGATAGGCGACCCTAGACGGTGAAGGTACTTTCTAGTATTTGGGCGGAGATAATCAAATTCTAGGCGATTTCGAGGTAGTTTGTATTAAATATATATTAATTGATATATATAATAATAAAGATTCATATAAAGTTAAATTAGACATAATTATAGTCACAATAATTAAATAAAAAATGTATCATCGAGTTTTTATTATAAGTTACATGACACAATGTTAAGATTTTATAGTTTTTACAATCCATCTATCAATACAATACAAAACCATAACATAATGAAAAACTGCAAAATGAGGAGATCGAGCTTAATTAGTCGGGATTGACTGTCGTAAGGCAAGACTTCATAGCTGCTGTGTCGTGAGTCAATTTAAGAATTTGGGGTTAAATCTCTAAACTTTGAACTTTTATATTTTTGAAGAAAAAAAAACTGATCCGCCTAAAAGAAGAAAACGATTTTTTGTCCGATTTAAGACAAAATTCAACAATTGATGACCGTGTAGCGCCTGGTGCCTCCGGGGCTGAGTTTTAGAACAATCTTCTTAGATAGTGGTGTTCTTATCACTGTAGTTAATTAGCTAATGTTTGTGTTTAATTGTGTGCATATTTTATATTACATGCACAATCTTTGATTTGAAATTCGATTATGATGGTCGCAGTGCTTGCCAGGTTGCTGGCGCATATAAATAAATCAATGATCCCATCATTCATCATCATTATCACTCCCAAATTGTACGTAATTTGTACTACTACTACTACAACTATTACTACAGGCTTTACAGCTACTTAGATCAAGCCATTTATATACTTCCATTATATGTTTCTT
Organism: Geum urbanum; assembly: GCA_946800695.1. Classification (NCBI taxonomy): domain Eukaryota; kingdom Viridiplantae; phylum Streptophyta; class Magnoliopsida; order Rosales; family Rosaceae; genus Geum; species Geum urbanum. The sequence goes on from OX327002.1 coordinate 63,378,986, forward strand.
TTTCGAAGCTGGTCAACTGTTCACTAATACCTCCAGGATTCCAAGTACATTTGATAGTATTCTAAAACGTTGAACCTTTAATTCAAAGATCGATGCAAGTTGCTTGTATATATATGTACAAAAAACCGATCCAAGTTGTTAAATTAATCACTATCTACAATAAGTCTACGGACTGTAGTATACTGAATTTTGATCTTGCACTACAGAGCAAACACCGATTTTAGTTGTGGTTGATGTTATTTAAGCCTAAGTGGGTTGTCGAGCTAGCTAGTGCCAATAGTGCAAGATCAACCACTATCTCGACCAGAAGCTAGCTAATTAAATGTAGCCTGGATCAACCCAATAAATCTTGTTCATCTCGACCAGAAGCTAGCTAGCCCTTTGAAATATGAAATGGCATGCACTTGGGGTAAGGCTTGCAATTTCTAGCTAGGAGGCTTTTGCGTGTATCCGCATATGAGAAGTACTGACCGACTTATTGGTGAGGATATAGAGTATGTAGTCTTTCATGAGCTTCACTTAAATTAACCAAAGTGGTTAATTATAAGTTGTAATTAATTGGATGGTCGACATGCATGCTTTATATATATACCATCGCTGTTATTGCATGAGATTCGATCATATAATTTCCTTCGTTCTAATTCACACTAGCTAACTTTACAAAATAGCTAGAGATCGATCGACTAGCATTCGCATAAAAGTAGCTAGGATCTCATCATTCAAAAATAACTTTTTTTTAGGCCCCGGCAATGTCTAAAACTTGACGGATTGTTGGATAACTTGGATTTATATATGGATTATTAGATATGGAGTTTAGTATCAAATCAGCCAAGGAATATTTACTCGTAAACAAAATATTTGAAAATTATTGTTTAATCATACATGGGTGTAATAGGCCATTAGTGAGTGCCTTTAATCGCAGCCAAAAATGAATTGTTTGTGAAATGTAGGCGCTCGTTGAACGAATTGCATAATCTCTTACAAACTTTTTATAAAATTTTCTCGGCACTTTTAAGATTATAGTCAAACATAGATGTAGTAGTTTCCTAAAAGGTCCATTAATTCTTAGCTGGCTGAAATTGATAAGAGTATTTACCTTTGAGTGAGTGGAATGATGAAATTGGGATTCATGATTGTCGAATAACCCTTGATTTAGGTTTCAAGTGATCGATTTGAGTGTTCCCGTGTGGTTGGTGCGTAGCTATATTTCCTGGTGTGAGACTGTGAGAGGCTGTACGTACACTATCGTCATTCATGTTCACGTAGAAAACTTTGCTGGGAATATATATTTAGCTATATATTAACTACTTAGAGGTAGAAAACAATCATATGTTTCGTGAAAGTTCTAACGGATTAATTGATCGATCAAATTCAACATCGATCACGTCAGACTTAAATTTTCTGCATATGTATCAGACACGAATATGCCGTGCACATCAAACCAAGCTTGTAAATCCAGGCTACATTTAATTAATCAAGTACTCGAATCACTTGCATGCATATCATTTTTTTCTGGTCGGAATTGGACGAATTAATTAATGTGTGCTTATTTGTTGGGGACACATATTTTATATGAATTAATTGTGGTAGACCGAGCTAGCTACTCGATCAGATTTGTTTTGTATTTATATATTTCCCAGTCGATCAATCCCATTGCTGCTGCTGCACGTACGTACTGATCGAAGTGATCTGTTAGCTATTGCTAGCTTGTTTTTTCACATGGAATTCATGTGAAGCATGCTCATGAGTCATACACAGTGTACGCACAGCCCATGTATAAACATTGAAATAATTCCACGAGTAAAGAATAGAGAAAAGGTCAGTGGTTTAATTCGAGGCATGTATATATTTGATGGTCTCAATGTGTGTGTCTGCCCAAGTGTCTAGTACGTTCGAAATGATATATGGATGCAGTAGCCAAGCTAGTTAAGCTTCTGTACAATTTTATGTTGTTGAATGAGAGACCACGCTATGCTGTTGTTGCTGCAGTTGCTGCAGTAGTAGTAGTATACTGGTAGTTCTGGGCACGGTGATGAATCATATGTTCAGATTTCTCAGACCCTTTTTCTCATAACTAAATATTGATTCATATATATAGCTAGCCATTGATTACTCTCTGTGTAGAGTTGAGGACTTGAGGTTTCTAGGTTACCTCTGATTGCCATGAACACGTGCAATATTCATGGACCTCTCATCTTCTACGTTATGATTTAGGGACCGTTTCCTCTTCAATTCAATCCATCGATCGGTATACTGTGTATTTATGAGTCTCTGCGTGCTTTGTATACTGTGTATTTATGAGTCTCTGCGTGCTTTGACAGTGTGCCTAGATTTGCGAAATTTTGCATGGGTGTCAAGACCTAGTTCATAGCTTCAGTTCTTTCACTATCGAGTCAACCGTATCCTTGTCATCCACTGTAGCTTTCTGTCACGAATAATCTCAACTCATGAAATGCAGAACTGGATTCAATTCCAAATAATCTACCATTCCCTACCTCTGTCGTTGATTCTTATGTGTTTCTCGATCAGCACAGATCGAAATAGCTTCATACACACTGTCCACTCGCTTGCAACAGTTAAAATTTCAACCATGATCTGAAACTCTTCTCATTTCAGCTAATGAATTTCCAGTTATTTTTCGATTAGTTGAAATAGTACAAGTTTGTGGGGTAACTGGGTATGTAATAGCAAAAATAAGCTGAACCTGTTTAATTACAGGTATGACAATGCTCAATATGTAGATATACATAACAAGAAATTGCAAGCATCATTAGGCACCTGGGAGAATTTCTAACAGGTGATAGTGTACTGAAAAATGAAGTAGAAGAATTGACCAGAATTTAATTGAAAGATTTTGATTATTAAATCCATAAGTTACACAATACAATATAAAGAATGTCTTTCTCTATAAGCTTGGTCATTAATCTTTCTTTCTTTACTTTTTTGAAATGTATTTGTGTTTATTTGGAGCTGAATAAATATGAGCAATTTCTACAGTTACACTGATACAGATGATGAGGATTTTTATACTTTTTCACTTACCCTCTCCTTCTCTTCGGACTCAAAATGAACTCATCATCATCATCACTCTCATCGGCAACTCTCTTCTTGGCTTTGGTATCACCATTCTTAGATGCCTGCTGTGGCCTCTGTGAACTCTCTGGTTTACTTGGTGGTCTTGAAACTGGTTTTGGTGGAGGGGACCTAAGTGGGGGAGACTTCACCAGAGGAGACCTAAGTGGAGGAGATTTCATCGGAGGAGACCTAAGTGGGGGAGATTTCATCGGAGGAGACCTCACCAGAGGTGACTTGATAGGAATACCCGAACGAATTTGCTTTTGCCTTCTCTGCTTCTTATCAAATGCCTTTCTAGATCTTTCAGGGGACAATAAGCCATGCTCCATCATCCTGCAAATTATTAATGTAGCTAACTTTTCATTAAAAGAGAAAGCAATGCTGCCAACCCAACAATTCAGACTCAATCCAAAATTCTAGTTCTTAGCATAAGGTAATTTAACAAAGCACCTCAAAAGAGAGGTACAAGGTCCATTATGGGATCTTAATTTACACAAGAGATCAGCACTGCATTCTCCATTCAACTCAAATTTGCAAGCATATAGAGCACTTACAAAATTATATGATAGATGTCACATATCAACAAGATGATTATGTTTACCTCCCTCCCCTTAGACGACAAGAAGCCAAGTTATTTTCCAAGTTTTGTAAGTACGTAACTAATTTTCATAACAGTCCAGGGTAGTAGTCAAATTGATAATTTGATCAAGCAAAGAACTGACTGACCGAGTAACGAATGAACAAAAAAAGACACTTGTACAAGAAACGTTTAGAATGTAAGGACCCAGCAGTATCTACCACAATTTTATCACACACCTTACTTTTTTTCTTTTGCAAATACCCAATCTTCAGAACATAAACTGGAAATCAGTAGGGTTGTGTACCAACAGAAGGGGAACCAAAAGCACAGGAAATGTGTTCTTGATCAGACCACTGTTATATATGTAAACCATACTGTTTTCTGAACATGTGTCAAGACATATATGGTACAGAGAGGAGTTAGGAAGTAGTTCAAGGTGGCTTAAACTTGACTAATCTTTATGCTAATCAGATGATTGTAATTCAGCCAAATCCTTCTGGGAAAATTTATATCAAACAAAAGAAGAAGGTCAGTTATTAGGTCTAGTTCAGTCTATGGAAAATGCAGGGCCAGTATTCAATCATGAGTCACAGAATTACTCAGCTGTATTGTTAAGCAACCAAAGAAGATGGAAGGCTTCAATATGTGCCACTCACTTCTCATAAAGTTTATACTTTTCTTCTGTGAAAATTTATTCTGTCTTTCGTGTACATAAAGATTATAGAGATTAAATCATAGTGAGCATGCTGCGTATTGATGTGATATGTACAACTATAGGCCCTAAAGACTGTCTTGCTCCTAAATGAATGGATGTTCATGTAAGGGAACAATTGAAATCACCAAATGTATATGAGGAAACACTACATTGATCATAACATTTCAAAAGAGAAGGTAAAGTACTGCCCAAACATATAATTCTCCTCCAAAAAATGAAATCAGTAAGCAGTGCAAGTGATTTAAGGAAGATTCACATCACACCCATCAATTTTTTCACAACAACAGACAAGCCTCAATTACATTCCTTACATGATCAACCAGAAGGAGAAAATATTTAAAAACAGAAACAAAACTTACCAGAACTCAGCCATCTCACTACTCGGTATCTGCTTCGACAATGACTCATAGAAGATCCTCAAAGGTTCTCTCTGCAAAAACCCAAGCAAATGAAACACAGCTAATGTCACTCAATCACAATCAGCAATCATTTCTCTCTAAACCAAAATCTAGAAATAAAGACACACAATTCAGGGTTGAATTGAAGAACCTACCTCTTCAGGAGGATCAAATTTCTGTCCAGCCAAACTGAATACCTTCTTCACTCTCGTGGTGGTGGTCTTCTTTATTGTCACTTTTGATTTTACCTTCACATTTCAACAAACAATACACAAATCCATCACATCCTATAATAAAATCAACACATCTAATTCTCGTCATCCATCCAAATCACAGAAAAGTTTCCACAAATCTCCAATTCATCATAAACCCAATTGAAATACCGATCTAAAGAACATAACTTTAAGGCAATAAGCAATCAAATTTTCAAAAGGGTACCTCAGATTTTGTGACAGTCTGCACAGATTTCTGCTTGGCATCAGCTCCAGGCTTGGTTGATGAGCTCCCAACCTTGTTGTTTTTAGTAACAGAAAATCCAATCTTTCCTTTTGAAGAACCATCTGGGTTTGCTGTCTTCATCTTCACCGAAGTGGCCATATAGATAAATTGATGAATGAAAATATAGAAATGGAAATCTTGTTTGCTCTGTTTGCTATTGATCTGAAGATGAAGAAACCCTTATCATGTGTTACTTACCAATCTCTCTCATTCTGAAAAGGTTAAGCAATTAGCTCAGAAGCTTTGTGAAATTCCAAGGATTTTAATTTAAAATAAATCAGATAATAATGTAAAGAAAAAGGCGTAGTAAATCAGAATTTGCTGGTTAATGTTTGTTTTGAGCTCTCTGGCTTTCTGAGGTTGATGAAGATGATGCCTTCGTGCTGGGTTTAATACTGGCTTGAATGGAAAGACTGTTTTACCCTTTGTAACTAGACGCGGAGAAGAAGGGTAGTTAAGTTATGTCAGATCTTTGACCTCGTATAGTAACGATCTTGCTCGATAGAGAACCGTGGTTTGTACACGTGTATTGTTCTTGAAGACTTTATGATCCGACGGCCAGGAAAAAGGCTGCAAAGTTTTACCATGGAGTGTTCTCATTCGATGTTCATCAAATTATGATCTTTTTTTTTTTATCAGAGCCAGCGAATTTATGATTTTTTTTCAATGATTATACACAAACGAAGGAAAGGCTGCAAAGTGCAAACAATCCATCTTTCTTTTTGAACTTTTTCAAGAATAGCTTTAATTGTGATCTTTAAAGAGATTTTGAGAGTTGAATCACCACGAAATTAATTTTTTTGTTTTTGTAAAAGAGATGTCAACAGTTACAATATGAAAAATATACATGCTCCCTGTATTTCAAAATTCACAAGTCAGTTACAGTATCATTTACCATTGTACGTTACAATATTGACTTGTCTCTCTTGGTTTCAGAGAGCCAAGATTCTGTCTTAATGTGAACATACATGAACAATGTAAACCAGTTTATGTACCATAATTTGAACTGATAATGAGAGAGGAATGGAACCAAACTGTCACAATTCTCAGCTGAGTCTTATCTGATAGTCTATTGTACCAAATAGAGTGTAGGATCATATGAAAAATGTCATACTTTTCAGGCTTAAGATGCCACAGAAAATGCTGCTGAACCCTTTTCACCCTCATATGCATCTGTAGATATCTCTTATTAGGGATTGAAAGAAGTATAGTCTTCAAATTCGGAATATCCTTCTCCAACACGAAAACAGCAAACGACTCTCGATACAGAACTTCGAAAAATGGAGGCACAAAATTGTCTGATATGATCAACGGAACACAATCATAGAAAATAGCCTCTACCACTCTTGGACTGTCAACTTCATAACCTTTCGCCCAAATGCAGTACTTGCTGCCCTTCATATGGCTCACATAGTTCATCTTGCCTTTTCCCCTAAGCAAACGACCGAAGATTTTCATGTAAGGATCTTTGTTTTCCCAATAATGCAACAGAATTGGCCAAACATATCCATGCATCTTCCCACCGAAGAAAGCAAGTATCGGCCTATTGGAAGAAGGGTTTCCTCCTAGGTTTTTGAGTGGATTCTTGACATGGACGTTTGTTTCGGGAAGAGATGCATCCTTGCCGAATACAAAACCTTCTTTCATATCAGCATTGCAAAGGGATCTTATGCACTTGATCATATACTTCTTTGTTTCTGTTGGGGCCTGCGAGCAGTAGCATTGTAATTACTACAAAATTCTGACATAGTATAGCTAAATATGAACTAAAGTTCGGATTTGAAAACCGTACTTACCCAATCATGACAAGCAACAAGAAAATGACCGGCTCCACTAGTTCTGTTCCAGAAGGAATATTTTCCTGCAATTAGGTCCATGTAGTTCTTCAAATACTCTTCAAACTTCGTATAACTGTGTGAATTTTGCACATATAATTTTTCCTCTAACATTAGAGAGCTAAAAGGTAAGTAGTGGAGGTGTGCTTTCTGTGGATTTTTAGTAACAAATCCTTTGTGATATTTGAGCTGTTTCATGAACCATCCCTCAGAAGCAGATATCCCTTTGAGGACCGGTGTGTGCATTATAGGTCTTTCTCCTTCCCTGTATATATGCACTTTAAGAGTGCTCTCCTTTAAGTCATAGCTCCTTCACATCAGATAAAATGGTTCAAATGCAATGTTCCTTTTAGAAAATGATTGCACTAAGGTGATTCTTACACAAAATACTTTGATGAACTTACCTTTTAAACATTGAAAGATTCCGATAAAGAGGAGCATGAAGATTTGAATCATTATCTACAGGGGATGCATTTTCAATCTGCAAGGCTGCATATTGAATCTCTTGGTCTATGGATGAAGACCATTGTGGTATCTACAAGCACACAAAAGCAAAGAGTAAATGATAAAATGAAAAAGTTCATCAAATTTACTATATAACATTTCTGAAGCAAATGGTGCACTGTTGTTAACCCTGTTCATCAGGGTATTTTTGTCCGAGAAATGCCACACCTCATCGCTCCCGGCCCCCTCTCTCTGCATTTTTCACTCTGCTCTCATCCATCTCTCTCTCTCTCTCTCTCTGCCTTTTTCTCCCTCACCCACTCCTCTCTCCCTCACCCACTACCTTTTGCAAGTACCATTTCCTCTCTTCCTCACTGACTCCTCTCTCCCTCACCCACTGCCTCTCCTCATCTGCTCACCAAATCCATTTTGACCCGTTGCAACCAATCGACCAAGCGGTGTTCTTCATTTGTTCAGAAGAAGAAGGACCCAGAACTCAGCAACTCGGGTATGCTTCATCGCTTTGAAACTGGGTTCTAAAATTCATCTCTTTGTAATGGTTATTTTGATTTCTCTTCTGGGTTCTTATTAGATATGATTAAGAATGGACTCTTGGCTCAGTTAATTTGGGGGGGATCGGGTTTATGGGCAGGAAAGTTATATATGTATTGGTTTCAAACGCAACTTGGATGAAGTTTCAAACGCAACTTGGCTCTTCTGGGTTCTTGACAGGAGATGAAGTTTCAAACGCAACTTGGATATATTGGTTTTGCAATATATGGTTTTAAATATCTTAATTTTGGATCAAGATTATTAGGTATTGTGAATAGTCTGATGATTATTAGGTATTGTGAATAGTTCACCAAATGATAATTTAAATCTCAGAACCTCCATCTGATAATAGTCTGGCATCAACACGCAACTTGCTCTTCTGATGGAATTTAAAGTTGGTTATGCAACAACTTTAATTGTATATGGTTTCTGTTCGTTTGTACCAAAATAACTTCCATAGTTCACCATTGAAATACATTAAGTTATGATCTTCTCACTGCTTACCATCTCTTTAGTTAGATTACGGGAAGATGTTTATAAATTATAACCAAGAAAGGAATGCACCATGAGGCATGCATTAGTTATCTGTTAGCTTATCATCAGGGGATTATAAAAACGAGTTAGAAATTGTAGATGTAGTCTATGTATTACTAAATAGTATTTTCAGTTTGTGGGTAATGACATTAGAAATGTTCTTTGATGCATATATCTATTGTAGGAGTGCTACCAAGCTATATATATATTTTCAGTTGATAAACATAACCGGTTTTCAGTTGAAATTTAAATTTTTTCTCTTCTATAAAGCAGCTATGCCAAACTGGGACTTGGTACTTAGTAGATTTGATTAGCTCTAAATGACGCCTGTTTGTCACTCTCTTTGAGTTTTTTTTTCCTTCTGTTTTTTACACCTTTTGTAAAACAAGCAAACATGCTTTTAAGACAAGAAAACATGCAGACATTCAATCAAAACAAAATCTATACAATAATCCACTTTATATCTTTGAATCAATAACCGGTAATGAACATAATGTCTGTTGAAAACAGATGGCTGAGATCTATCTATAAGCATCCAAATGCAAGTCAATTGCTTCACTGCCTTCACAAGCTCTATCCACACAGTGCTGGCCTAATGTTCATTATAGATCTTAGTGTATTTTGGTTTGAGTTTTGTGTTGATTAAGATGGTAATGCATTAAAATGGATCTTAGTGTATTTTGATTTGATTTCCACTATGTTTTGAGAAAAAATGTATCTTATTCGTAATTCTGAAATAAGGCGCATCCTGTGTTTTGGGTTTTGATTTCAATTTTTGAGGTTAAATTGTTAATAATTGTCATGTTATGACCACACATGTATGTATATGCAAATATTATTTTATTGCCAGGGTGTCCATGTTCTATGCGAAAATAGCTTAATTGTGTCATTCTGCTATTGTTTCAATGACGTACGTTTATATTTCTAGGACAAGTTTGATAAAAGATAAATGGCTTCTTGGTTCGATAAATTTATCAAATTCTATCTGGATATTCCCTTTGCATTGAGAAAGCAAACATCATTTCAACAAGCATTGTACGTTGGTTTTGGGTGGTGCTGAATTCTTCGTCTCTTCTTTGATACCTCAATATTGTTATGGATAGGAGTGCTCAGATTTGGTTTTCCTCTTTATAACTATTTCAAATTTTGGTTTCAATTTTCAGCTCGCATCTCTCTCTGCTCTCGACGATTTCTGATCTTTGCAATCAAGCCCGATCTCTATTATTGGTCTCCCTCTGTTTACCAAAGTAAGCTTTTTCGATCTCTCGGTATTGATCTCGAGTTGATGTTTGCTTTGTCAATTTCTCGGTGTTGATTTTGGTAGTTGATTGTCGTCGAAACTCATTCTGAGTTTTCTAGAATGCAAGTTTTAGTATGCATTTTAAGCTGATCATGTTTATATTATTTTCATTTTGTCCTCATTTCCTGTCACCATAAAAGTCTCTTAGCTTCCATGCTTTTAAAGTTATACGTCTAGATAATCACCAATTGTTGTTATATCCAGAATGCTTGCATATCCTGTGGTGGAGTATAAGGGCTTGGTTGGTTGAATTAATGGTTATCGATAGTATTGTAACTGTAGGAAAAATTCTCCTGATATGAGTTAAATTAATGCTTTGTGTGTCATCTTAGATTATACAAGTAATAATTGTGTCTGTCTGTAAGGAAAATTCCTCTGAACACATATGTTTTAAAAGGTGGTCACTGTGAGATAGCAATTCAGTCTTGCAAGTCAAAGAAGATAAATTTGATCTTTCTCTCTAGATGAGAAGAACCCATTTGTATAAATTTATAACCTTTATTTGTGCCAGTATACTTTTAGCAGTTATTATGTAAATCTTGCATATTTTCTTCATGAATCTCATAATCTTGCAATAGACATTATATGTAGTATGTAGTATGATTTGTGGTGATGGATTGATTGATTATATAAAACAACTGCTATCAGCCATATATATATGATCTAGCCGCAAATAGGAAGAAGCTAGCTTAATATATGGATTTAGAAACCCATATATCATATACATATGTGTTTTTGCACTCGATCCGATAGTTAAAATGTTAGCTATGTCCATATTGATCGCCTTTCTGTTATATCACATGGAATTTGCAGTTCAAAAGTTAAGAGTTTATGTATCTACAAATTACCATTCACAACAACATACCATACTAATAATCACTAAATATCCTCTTACAAGGATTTGAACAGATCATCATGGCCAGTATTATGAGTGTGCTTGAATAACCATGATTTTTTTTCATCTTAGTTTATTTCAAAACCCCTTTGAATAGATTATAGCTTTACTTTTGTCAGCCAAAGAGAAAACAAATAGTATGTTCTACCTTTGCTATGCATGATTAGGTGCTTATATACGCAGAAATTCTAAGATTTTTCGGTCTATTTTGTTTTTGAATTCTAAATAATTGAGCAAGCTACCTTAGTTTTCTTTGATTCGTTTGAACGACTTTGATGAAAAGCCAGTCACATTTAGATTTGCCTGTGCTTGATATTTTTGTTTTAAATATTTGTAACTAATGGTCTTGAGCCTTTAGCTATGTCAGTGATGCTCTTATCGGGGTATTGTTTCTCGATCTGATGTTTTTTATATCCTTCAAGTAGTGTTCTTTTCATGTGTAGCATGAATTTCAGCTATTTTATATTTGGCTTTGGCTTACCTATGGTTGGCAGACCTGAACCGAGTAATTTTGGTCTTCCGGGTACTGTTTCCGTTGTGGATTGCATATTATATGTGGCCCTTGGGTTATATCATAAAAAAGATACTTCAATGAAGATGTCAGCCTTCTTATTCTATTACTTTCAACCGATTTGTATGGAAAGTATTAACAGATTTGTATGTAGCAAAACCGATTTATGTGCTATATTAAAGTGATGTCGAATAGTAACTAAGCCTTATTATAGCATAAAACTTATTTGTATCTTGAGAGATGTTGGGTTTGTGACATTGGCTTTGTTATATGACAGAGGAATATTGTGGTTTTGTGAATTGGGTTACAAGCCATTTATATCTGATAGTAGGTAAAAGAAAAACTATTAAGTTGAAATGCATATATAGGCAATGCATTGCATCTACTGATAATATTTTTCATTTGGGTAGATGCTAAAACCTAAAGTCATTTCTTGATAGGTAGTGTTCGTGTTGTGCTAGCTACCTTTCCATGATAAAGTGCTTTACTAATTAGTTGTGCTTTTATTTAGGTATGGGGCCAAAAAGGGAATTAAGCAAGAGAAAACATTTTTTTCAACCAAATTTTGAACAATCCTCATCACACCATGAGACAATTGTACCACCACAATATTTTGAAGATGAGGGACCAAGTGAAACAAATCTAGGCATCTCAACCAAGAAGTTGAGCAAGAGAAGTTGTTTCTTTGAGGATCAACAAAATTTTCAAAATGAAGGTATGAGTTCAAAGCCTTTGGAGGAGAGAAGCTACGACAAGAATGATGTTGTCGATGAGAATGTGTCAGGTAGTCATTGAATCCCTATTTCCAATTATAATTATTTTAGGATATTAAATTAGTTTACCAAAAGTTCTCATAAGCATAGCAATAATTTTTTTCAACTTGAAATGCAGTACTTGCTCCAGCTTTCCTTGGTCAGGCATCTTATCAAAGAACTCGCCAAGGTAAACGATATATTACATCATCAATTTTTTATTTATAAAATTTTATTATTTTTTTAACGCAATTTTTAATGCAGGTGTGATTGTAAATTATAACGACTCTGGAGACGATTCCTACACATGCAATTATTGTGGTGCTTCCTTTTGGTCAGGCGAGGCTTTATAGAGAAGAATCAAAAATCAATTTGTTTATACGAATTGTTGTGAAAAAGGACAAATAAAACTTCCAATATCAAATTCAACTCCAACTTTTCTTGAACAATTATTGAATCCAAACAATGGTCGTCAAAGTACACTTTTTCGTGAAAATATTCGGGTTTATAATGCCATGTTTGCTTTTACTTCTATGGGTGCAAAAATTGATTACAAGATAAATAATGGAACAGCTCCTTATGTGTTCAAAATTTGTGGACAAGTGCATCATTTGATGGGATCAGTATTACCTTCTGCAAATGAATGTCCTAAGTTTGCTCAATTATATGTTTATGACACGGGAAATGAGATTTTAAATCGCATTAATGTCATTGATCCAGATAATAGAAATCAAAATATTGATGTTGCCATTGTTGAAAAATTAGCAAATATGCTTGACGACATTAATGAATTGGCTAAAAAATTTCGATCAGTGAGAGATCAATTTGAAAATATTTCGTTGCCTAATTGTAATATGACTCTACTTGATCGTCAGTCTACCGATGGTAAGGAATACGAATTACCGAGTGCTTCTGAAATTGCCGGTTTAATTGTTGGTGACATTGGAGAATTTAATTCTAACAGAGATATCATAATTCGATCAGTTGATGGACATTTGAAGCGAATATCAAAGATACATCCGAAATTAATGTCATTGCAATATCCGCTACTGTTTCCATATGGTGAGGATGGATTCAGAACAGATATGTTGTTAGAGTGTACGGAAAGAGAGCGTCAGAGAAAAAGAACAAAATTGACGATGATAAAATTTGTCTGTTATCAAATCCATGATCGAGAAAATGATTCTAGCACTTTGCTAAAAGGCGGAAGATTGTTTCAACAATACTTAGTTGATGCATATGCGACAGTTGAGGAAAATCGCTTAGAATATATAAGAAATCATCAACCATTATTGAAGTGTGAACAATGGAATCAATTATCTACGCTTGCTTCAAATGGTGTTACTCGATGTTCTGATGTGGGAAAAACAATTTTTCTTCCAGGTACTCACACCGGCAGTCCTAGAGATATGTTAAATAACTATCAAGATGCCATGGCAATTTGTAGATATTACGGTAATCCGGATTTGTTTATAACTTTCACTTGCAATGCTAAATGGCCAGAAATTTTGAGATATTTTGAAAAAAAAACCTGGGTACAAAGCGGAAGACAGACCAGATATTGTTTCTCGGATTTTTAAAATTAAATTGGATGATATGATAAAATTCATTAAATCCGGAGAACCTTTTGGAGATGTTGATGCACATGTTTGTACAATTGAATTCCAAAAAAGAGGATTGCCACATGCTCATTTATTAATTTGGCTTCAAAGACCATACAAGTGTTACACATCAACAGATATTGATTCTATTATTTCTGCTGAATTACCAGATAAAAACATTTGTCCAGAACTTTTTGAAATAGTTAGTCAATTTATGATACATGGTCCTTGCGGTCAATTAAATTCAAAATCTCCGTGCATGAGAGATGGGAAATGCACAAAATCTTTTCCAAAACCATACATTTCTAACACCGTTTTTCATGCAATTAAGGCTCCTCACTATAGAAGACGTGATGATGATTCAAAATTTGTAAATAAAAATGGAATTCATGTTGGTAATAATTTTGTTGTTCCATATAATCCTATTTTGTTGTTGAGGTATAATGCTCACATAAATGTTGAATCGTGTTCTCAGTCTATGTTAATAAAATATTTATTTAAATATATAAATAAAGGTCCAGATAGAGCTCGAGTGATGGTTCGTGACAATGTAAATGATGAAATACAAAATTATTTGAATTGTCGATATTTAACTCCTCACGAATCTGTGTGGCGATTATTTGAATTCTCCATTCATACTAGATATCCTGCAGTGCAATACTTAAAAATTCATTTGCCAAACGAGCAGAGTGTTTTCTTTTATGAAGGACAATCTATTGAACAAGTTGTAGAAAATCCAGATGCAGAACGTACAATGCTAACTGCTTGGTTTGATGCAAATACTTTTTATAAGGACGCGGCTAAATTAACTTATGCTCAATTTCCTTCTCAGTTTGTTTGGGACAGTGATAGCAAAACATGGAATCCAAGAAAGAGACGATATGACGTTATCGGTAGAATTGCACACGTACCACCACTTGCAGGCGAATTATTTTACCTGCGAATGCTGCTGAATATTCAAAAAGGATGTCGCAATTTCGATTGGATCAAAACAGTCAATGGAATTACATACCCCACTTTTCAGGAAGCATGTCGAACATTGGGATTACTAGATGATGATAAAGAATGGAACGATGCACTGGTTGAATCTGGATTTACTGCGACCTCTTCTCAGATTAGACAATTATTTGTTACCATTATTCTTTTTTGTGATGTCTCAAATCCGCGAGCTTTGCTTGATGCACATTGGATAAGTATGTCTGATGATATCTTATACAAAATTCGATCGGAATTCAACATGCCCAACCTTACCATACCTGAGGATGATTTGAAAAATAACGTTTTATATGAACTTGAAAAATTGTTTAGTATGGCATCCAGTTCATTGAAAGAACATCATTTGCCGATGCCAAAAACAGAAAAGATACATGAGTTGAGCAATAAATTAATGAGAGAGGAATTAGATTTTGATTGTGAGACACTTAAACGTGAACATTGTGAATTGATTACTAAATTAAATTCGTGTCAGAAAATTATATACGATGAAGTGATTGAAGCTGTGGAACAGAAAACTGAAAAATCATTTTTTGTGTATGGTAGTGGCGGAACAGGGAAAACTTTTTTGTGGAATACTATAATTTCTAAACTAAGATCTGAAGGAAAAATTGTTTTGGCTGTTGCTTCGTCAGGAATTGCTTCTCTGTTACTTCCAAAAGGTAGAACGGCGCATTCGCGTTTTAAAATAAAGCCTGTTATAGAGAAAGATTTAAAATGTTCGATAAACAAACAGACGCATCTTTCAGAATTAATTGAAAATGCACATCTAATCATTTGGGATGAAGCTCCGATGTGCAATAAATATTGCATGGAATCATTAGATAAAACTCTTCGAGATATTTTGTCAGCAAACTCTGATGATCGAAAGACACAAATACCATTTGGAGGCAAAACAATTTTGTTCGGCGGAGATTTTAGACAGATTTTACCAGTTATAGAAGGAGGAAGCAAGAGTGATATTATTGAGGCGTCTTTGAATAATTCATATCTATGGTCATATCTTAAAGTTTTTTATTTAACAGAAAACATGAGATTATCGTCTATCGGATTGACGACCACTGAAAAAGATGAGATTCAAAATTTTGCAGAATGGATGCTACAGATAGGAGAGGGTCGATTACAGTCAAATTTTCCAACAAATGACCCTGATACATCTTGGATTCAGATTCCTGAAGATTTACTCACTGATTCAACTTTAGATCCTATCAAATCAATTTTTATGGCTACTTATCCAAATTTTGATTGTAAATATAACGATACATGTTATTTGAGAGAGCGTGCCATCGTCACACCGAGAAATGCAACAGTACATGAAATAAATAAATATGCAATTAATTTGTTGCCTGGTGATAAAAAAATATATTTTAGTTCTGATTCGATTTCATTCAATTCTGCTACCTATAGTGATAATAGTCTTTTGTATCCTATAGAATTTTTGAATAAACTTGAATTTAGCGGTTTACCATCACACGAACTCATACTGAAGATTGGAATGCCAATTATGTTATTAAGAAATTTAAATCAAATACAGGGGTTGTGCAACGGAACACGGTTGATTATAACTAATTTGTTTGAAAAAATAATAGAGGCAAAAATACTGACAGGGCCTAATATTGGGGAAAAGGTTTATATTCCAAGAATTGTGTTGAATGCGAATGAAACTAAATGGCCATTCACATTCAAGAGACGACAGTTTCCTATCAGAGCATGTTATGCAATGACAATCAACAAAAGTCAGGGTCAATCACTAAATCAAGTCGGAGTATATTTAACAGAACCAGTTTTTAGTCACGGACAATTATACGTTGCACTATCGAGAGTTACATCAAAAAAAGGCTTAAATATTATGATAAACAACGGTGACAACATACCAAATAATTATACAAAAAATATAGTTTACAAAGATATTTTTCAAAATGTATAGTATATATAGCAATAATTAAATCAAATAGGAAGAAAAAGAATGTAAATAAATATAGAACAATTTTTTTGCTGTAAATGAAGAGTTCTTTAGGATTTTGAAAGGAGCTACAATATCTCCTTACTTTTGGTATTTATGTAACTTGCTTGAAAGTTTACATAGTAAATTATAGTTTTATTTTATTTTTGTGATAATTATGTAGAATCTATTTACAAATCTATTTTTATGCCAAACAACAATTAGGCTTCCAAAAAAATTATAACACTTCGTCATAAAACCGCGCCAAGGCGCGGGCACCCACCTAGTATAGCATAAAGGTGAAACATTTCACACATACCACTGAATGGCATGACATTCGACTAAGAAGCAACAACTTGTTCATATCAGATACTGTATATAATTCCAATGTTGGACTTGGATTCCCCGACTCTTTTTTCACTTCAGGAATTCTGGTCACCAAAGAACCATTTCCAGTTCTGCTGAGGTCACTGTACTCATACTTTTCCGGTTTCTCAGAAGAGGATGTGTCTGTCTTCATAATAGTGATGTCTGAGCCTCCAATTTCTTCTGCTACAAGATCAGAGGTCCTCACAGCACTAAAAGCCATTTCCTGTAATTCATATAAACCGTTAGAAACCGACATGCTACCAACCAGGCAACCATGTTGACATTAAACAGTGAATCTCCAGCTCGGAAGCTGCCTTTCATCTCCACCGGAACCTTTTTAGCCGAAAATACAGATGATAAAGGATGATCATGCTGGATAACAAGAATCACAGCACACATTGTCCCCACTATCCACAGCAGGATCCTGGTTTCTCTTGGACAGAACGAAAAGAGCTCCAGTCGACTCATTTTGAGGAACCACTGTAAAGACTGTCAGCCGATTTTCAACAACAATACTCCATCCTGCAACTTTCACCAAATTTTTCGCTAAGATGGTCACTTTCTCTTGTGATTCATACATGCTCATCAGCAACTAAATATCAACTCTATACCTTTGCATGACCTAATTTCGAATTCAGTAGGATCACATTCATGAAAGTATCTCATCATGCACTAAACAAAATAAATTGGTTTTGGTAGTTTGTTGGTGATAACTGGAAAGGACGCAAAACATTATATGGCTTCATTAGGACTTGATTCTGACTGAATAAAGAAAACAGATGATAGAATCAGAGAAACAATGTGGAAAGTTCCCAAACCTCACCAGAATTCTACGAACTGGGTTTGGCTTGCAGCATTATATTTTTCTAGCCTCGTTACTTTCTTACTGTTATTTCCACACTTTCACAGCTACCAGATTGCTGATTTTGGGGTTAGCCACAGAATAAGATACTAATTAATTTGTTGGGACTAGAAGAAATACATTGGTTTGAGAGAAACCTTGAAGAGCTTCTACGCTTCTATGTCTCTGTTTTTGGTCTTACCAAGAAGTTGAATTTCTCTGCCTCTACATACAAAATAATTTACTTCATGTATCCAAATTTCCTGGATAATCCAACACTGAAAACAAACAACAGACAGAATTTACATGACTAAAGACCTGGAATATTACATGTCATATGGGTTTTATCTGATGGAGTCTACTGTACCAAATAGAGTGGAGTATCATATGAAAAATGTCATACTTCTCAGGCTTGCCATGCCACAGAAAATGCTGTTGTATCCTCTTCACTCTCATTTGCATCTGGAGATATCTCTTCTTTGGGATTGAAAGTAGTATGTTCTTCAAATTCGGAATATCTTTCTCCAAGACGAAAACAGCAAATGATTCCCATTTCAAAACTTCAAAAAACGGAGGCACAAAGTTGTCTGATATAATCACCGGAACACACTCATAGAAAATGGCCTCTACCACCCTTGGACTGTTCACTTCATAGCCTTTTGCACAAATACAGTACTTGCTGCTCTTCATATGGCGCACGTAGTTCTTGTTGCCTTTGCCCTTGGGCAAACGACCAAATATTTGCATATCAGGATCTTTATTTTCCCAATGCTGCAGCAGAATCGGCCGAACATCACCATGCATGCTCCCAGCAAAGAAAGCAAGTATATTTCTTTTGGAAGGACGGTTGCCTCCGATATCTCTGAGAGGATTCTTAGCATTCTGCACAAACGTTTCCGGAAGAGATGTGTCCTTGCCGAATACAAAACCTTCTTTCATATCAGCGTTGCAGAGGGATCTAATACACTTGGCCATGTACTTTTTTGTTTCTGATGGGGCCTGAGACAGTAGCCTCTAATTATCAGAAAATATAGTGATCTAATATGGTAGCATTTTCTATACAATATATTCATGTAACTATAGCCAGAATTCAGATTAGTGATTGTAAATATCTGGCACTCAGAAAGAGATTCATTTGTCAAAGAGAGATGTACTTAACCAAATCAACTCATTTGAGATGCCATGTCAAACAAATATTAGTTGATTATTACACAAACTAGAGTATACATGAAGTATGAAAAAGCATACCCAGTCATGGCAAGCAACAAGAAAATGATCTGCGCCACCAGTTCTGTTCCAGAAAGGATATTTCCCTGAAATCCTATCCAAGTAGTTCTTCAAATACGCGATTAGATTCTTATGACTGTGTGAACCTTGCACATAAAGCCTTTCCTCTAACATTCGGGAGCTAAAAGGCAAATAATATAGGTGTGCTTTCTGAGGGTCTTTAGTGACAAAATTTTTGTGTTCTTCCAGTTGCTTCATGAACCATCCCTCAGAAGCATATATCCCTTTGAGTATTGGTGTGTGCATTATAGGTCTTTCTCCTTCCCTGTACACATATACTTTGAGAGTACTCTCCATCAATTCATAGCTCCTGAAATTTAGATGAGATGGTTCATTTTCAAATGATAGCAGTACAAGAACTACAACTGCTTTGGGGGACAGGATGATTTTTCAATGAGGAAAGGTATGGACAATTTTGAACAAACAAGCAAACAAAGCAGTCCACAATCTAAATGGGACACACCTATACTGTTTTTAGCTTACCTTTTAAACATGGAAACATTCCGATAAAGAGGAGCATAAAGATTTCGGTCATTCTTTATAATGGGTGCGTTTTCAATCTGTGATGCTGCATATTGCATCTCTTGGTCAACAGATGAAGACCATTCTGGTCTCTACCAACACATAAGAAGACCAAATCAGCTGATAGAAGATAAAGAATGGTAAGAAGTCCGACTATAACATAAAGCTAACAGGAATCTGACATACCACTGAATCGTAAGAAGTCTGACTATGATGGAAAAGCTTGTTCATATCAGATATTGTATATACTTGCAAGCTTGGGACCTCTGGCAATTTTTTTATCACAGGAACTGTGGTCACTGAAGAACCATTTCCTGTTTCATCGAGCTCACTATGTGGTTGCTCAGATTTGTTGGTTGTCTCAGGAGATGTCGTTTGATCTCTCTCCACTATAGTCACATTTGAGTCACCAGATGTAACAGGAGTTATGATGTCTGTTTCAACTACAGGAGTTTTGTTAAGTGATGGATTCACCGGCGGGTATGCAGGTAGAGAGCTTGGAAAACCAGCACTTGGGTTTCCATCTTGACGAGTATTGTTACTTTCCTTATTGGTCCTGCCTTCTGAAGGACTAATATCCATAGTATTTTCCTTAACCAAACTTCCAGGTTCTCTACCCTCCTCTTGTACAATATCAGTGTCCAAATTGTTCACCGTGACAGTTGTATTTTGCTTTACCAATCTTCCAGAATCATCTTCATCCTCATCCATTTCTAAAGTTTTTTCTGTGCCTCCACTGTTGTTGAAACCATCAGACACCGTCACATTCAAGCCAGTAGGACCCTGTTTAGCTGATAGTACAGATGATAAATGACTACCGTATGGGAAATCGAGATGCTGGAGAACCAAAATCAAAGCAAACATTATGCCCACAATACACAGCAATCTCCTGGCTTCTGCTGGACAAAAAGATAAAAGCTCCTGACCCATCTTGAGAAACCAGATTAGTGATTGTTAGCCAAATTTCAACAACCATAATCCACCCTGCACATTTTCCACAATCACAAGAATGATACTTTTTCATAAACTACTTTCAAACTAACCCAAAATGCAAAGGCATCCGTAGTCTGTACATAAGTCTACAAAAACAAATGGATTTTCAATTTTTTTCTTTTGACTAAAATCAAAAGGGTTTAGATTACCAAGCAACAAAGATATAAATTGCATATCAGCTCATCCATAGTCAAAGAACAACCCTTTACACTTGTGTCTTGATTTCCAACTCAATTCCATCATAATTCATAAGAACACATCACATGCAGAGTGCAGAACAGGCCCGTTCACACAAACACAACAAAAATGAAAATTGAAGTACAGAATATATACTAAGATAGGAGATTGCAGCATCTAAGAATCAAGATTTTAAACTTCTTTTCAATATATAACACAGCGCCAGCCAGCATGGACTTCGTTTCTGAATGAATGAAGATAAAAAAAAAAACTTGAATACCGACAATAAATGAAGAAAGATCCGAAATTTAACAAGAATTCTACAAACTGGGTTTGTCTTCTATCAATCTTTAAGTTCTAACATTAAACTCATTACACTCTTGTCAGCTACCAATATTACACAGTTGTTTAATATCTCTTCAAGAACAGAATGAAGAAGCAGATTACTCTTCTGGGTATTAATAAAGGACATACCCTTTGGCTTCAGAGAGAGAGGACGAGACGGTGCTGAGCTTCCACGCTTCTGTTTTGACTGTTACTGGTTTTCTGGGCTTACCGAGAAGTTTGAGAACTGTGAGATTTTCATGGATGCCTTTGTACTTCTCCTTCTTCAAGTCTAGATTGGAGACGAATTACGTGAATACCCTTGTATTATTCAAAGAGAAAACTCCAATCCTCCACCGGAGATTGGTAAGAACTGAGAGACGATGCCCCTAACTTAAGTGGATTGTGACTTTGGGTCAATTGTGTGCATGAGTTGACCAATTCTCTAAAGATGGCTAAAATCTCCATTAAATCACTCAATAAATAACATTTTACATTACAAATTCAAGTGTACGTGTAGATATTTGAATATATTTTGGTTATTTTCTTGTAATTTTGAAATTTTGAAATGTGTTAGAATGTCTTTGTCTTTTGGGTGAAAAATACTTGAAATTGTGATAACTTTACTAGTTTACTTGCTTGCAAACTTATATAAGGGAGAAAACAGACCTTTATGTCATTACAAAAAATAGAAGAGAAAAGAATGAAGATTCCAAGTTTGGAAGAATAATATGGTGGAGTATTCTGCATGTGTAAGCCTAAGCCCCACCACAATATGAAACTTACATAAAAGGTTGGCAATTCCTATTTAAAGTCCAAGCTTCATTTTGGCACATTTATTTAAGCGAATATATTTCATTGAATAATGCATGCATAATTCAAGGTAGGTAGGTAGGCTATATTTATCAATTTTTTTTTTTTGTTGCTTCTACAAGCTAACGCACAAAAAATCAATTCAAACTGGACTAAAATCACTGTCTAATTAACTGGCTAACCTTAAGGAAAATAACTCAAGTCAAATTCATGTTTTAGAAAGTTCTCCTGAACATGAATCTAAAACTTTGAATAAATATACATCGTTTTTTTTAGGTGAAAATAAAAATATATTGCGTCGATAAGTTACAAAGGAAAACACAATTACCGACACGATAGAAGAACTCTCTATGGTAATTTATACTACATTGTGCTCATAACAGGCTATCACATTACATAACTAAATGTGTTAAACGTAAGAAAATGACTGAAAAAATTGGGGCCCCACATCCTATCTAGTTATGCACCCAAAATCAAAGCAGCTCCCGCTGCTCTTTAGCCGTCTTCTCAGCAGCTAAATGGATCTCCATTTTCTTCTGCGGAAACTCATACTTGGACACTTCCGACACCCGAGTCCCAGTGAGTGTGTTGTGATCAGCTCCCGGTGGTGGGGTCTCTTCTCTCATCCCTCTCTTTTTTCCACCCAGGAGAGAGAGACCGACCAATGTCAATCCCTTGGGCCCGAGCACCGATGCCCCATTTGAGCGTCGCCCGCTACCTTCAGTAGATGACATCGCCTCATCTGGGTGCACCGTAGCAGTGTGCCGGGGAGACGATCGAACTATCTGCAACGCGGCTCCTTTCTTGTGTCGTGCACTCGTGATAATGAGTTTCTGGGCTTTAGGATTAGGCCATGTAGCCTTATGGGCCACAGTACCCGCTCCAGATGGGTCTGACGCTAGTACATTTGGTGTACCTGTAACCTGAGAGAAAACAAAAGATGTTAGTGGGTCCCCCTCAAAAAGAGGGTTCCCCTGCATGTAAGACATGTGTCTCATGCTCGAGCCCTGTGCCTCTTGCATGTCCTCTACTTAGTTTGCATGCACACGCACTTCCGGTGGTGTCCCTTTACCCAGATTCATCGCCACATCTCCCTCGGCTGGGCCATGCTCCGTCGGCACTGGGGGCGGCACCGTTGTGACAGTCACATGAGTGCCCTCAAATCCCGGAGGCGGTTGCATAGTTTGTGTCGCCTCTCTCTCCGCCCTATGTTCCTCCCGTGCTCGTTGCACGATGCACCCATTGCTGCCATGCACAAATAATTCACACAAAGCACAAAAATCTTGCACATTCGGGTATTCAAAACTCGCCGACAACACACAGTTCGGGGCAAAACTGATCTTCCTCCGCACCATCAGACCCTGACGGAGATCCACCGGACGTTGATCGTCATCAAACCATTGGTGAGAAGAGCAGGGTCATGCCGAATACATTGCTTGTTTTGATCTATATATTTTGTTAATAATTAGGAATACGTCGTACATGCTTTCTATCACGCTAAATATCTCCATATCTATATACTGAGATAAAACCTCAATTTCACAACTGTACTTCACAAAATTTGATAGACAAATATTTTTGTTCCATCTATGCATGTGACGTCACAAATCACTGTTTGAATTTGACTCTTATAAGTGGGCTTCAACCGGGATATTGATTATGACTTTTGTCTTAATTAGGCTTTGTTGCTTCCCTTTCCTTTGTTTACGGATCGGGGCATGTGGTCCATTACCTCAGGCCTCATGAAGACAACCACGTGTTTCCCCCGCTCTCATTCCGGACGCGTGTTACATGAGATAGTATCAAACATCAACACTGCCCTAGAAATAAAGGAGAAACGTACTCTTTATATATATATATATATATATATATATATATATATATATAGAGACACACACAGAGAAAGATAGGCTTGAAACTGATTTTTTCAAATTGGTTTACTAGCTTTCTGATATCTTCGATGAAAATTTTAAAATGTCAATGGATAGAAGTTATTCCGTTGATATAGTTTATGATCAATATGGAATCTCCTTCCACCACAATATTACTAAGATCAAAGCAACATGCATGGTAGAGAGCAACCTTCACAGCAGTGGCTTCAACAATGGGCCCAGAAGTATCACTAAATCTTCTAGAACCAGCAAGAATTGGTATTCCTTTAGAATCTCTAATAACAAACCTTCAACAACAATACCCACTCCTCTTTGCAACACAGAGCCATCAAAATTGATTTTTAGAGTGTTACGAGGGGGAGGATGTCATTTAACAAAGGTGGGGATGAAAACTTTCTTCACTTTATCTGGGTTGTACTCAAGATGGCTTTTGAGATAAGTAGCAGCAGCAAGAACCAAAATACTAGGAGGATTAAACTGCACATTCCTGAAAACAAAATTATTTCTTGCTTTCCATATATACCAACAAGAGGTGAATAATTTCTCAATAGTATGATCAACATTAGGAAAAAAAGTCACCCACAGGGTCTGAACTTTCGCCGTAGTATCAAAATGATGCCGAACTTTAAAAATTATCAAAGTGATGCTCAAACTTTCAAAACAGCATTATCGTGATGCCTAGAGTCAATTTCCGTCACTGCGCCGTTTGTTTTGATGACGTGGCACCTTTTTTTCTAAAAATAAAAAGGGTAAAATGGCCATTATATAGCAACAAAAAATCAAGGTGCTTGGGGCTCTCAAAAATTATTATGGTCACTCCCACAAAATTGCTATGGGCACCCTAAAATTGATTTGTGCAATAGATTTTAATTTTTTGCATCTCTCTCTCAACATAAACACACTAACAGGCCCTGATTTTATAGGAACCCTAATCTCCATCAGCAATTCAATGTCACAATCCTTGTCGTACATCCCTAAACTCTAAAGTATTAAATCCAAAATTGAGACAACGAAACAGAACCCTAATTTCATCACCAAGATTTGGTCCCAATTTTTTCACTCACCAATCTCTTCTTTAGTTCCCCAAAAGTCCATAACCAAGAAAGCCAAAGTTATTAAACCAATCGAAATCGACCAACAACGTACGACGGCCTCGTCACGCCGAAATTTGACCCAGGATGTAAACGCCGGCGGGACCCATCATCCTACGATTAGGATTATATTGATCTCTTGGCCGCCACTAATGGCTTCTCCTATTAGAAGATTCTAGGTAAAGGCAGCCATGGCTATGTCTACAAAGTTGTCCTCCACCTCGTTGCTATCAAGAGACCTTCCACAGCAGTGTAACCAAAGTCCTAGACCCACTTCCATTTCTAGGCATGAACCCACCAATGAAGTCAACAAAGATATCGAGATCTTGTCCAAGATTCAGAGCCCAAGATTGGTCAACCTTGTTGGCGTCTCCAACGACTCGAGAGACAGGCTTTTAGTAGTGGAGTTCATGAGCAACGGTACGCTTTATGATGTCAGTGGTCGTCACTGGTGGTTGTGGTAGAGAGATAACCCCTCAAGTGTGTTTAGGGACTGTCATAGAGAGAAGGGATAAAAAGTGATCAGAAAGAAAGAAAAAACGAAAGAAAATTAAAAAAAAAATTAAAAATTCAAATTATAAGGGTATTGCTGTTTTTTTACCTCAATTTTTCAAAAAAAATATTGCCACGTCATTAACACAAACGAAACAGTGACGAAAATTAACTCTAGACATTGCGATAATGCTGTTTTAAAAATCTGTGCATCACTTTGATAGTTTTTAAAGTTCAAGCATCATTTTGATACCACGATGAAAGTACAAACCCTATGAGTGAATTTTTCCTCAACATTATCATTTTGTAAGATCAATCTGGAAATCTGATCATAAAAGTTATCATTTTCATTGAGTCAACTGATGTTTAATAACCTCCATACATCATTCACAATTGGACAAGAGCAAAATAAGTGGTGAGTAGATTCTTCTGCATTGGAATATAAAGGACAAACATTAGAATCAATCATTTAAAACCTGTGGAGTCTATCTCTTGTTTTTAGTCAATCATTAAGATCCAACAAAAAATCTTCACTTTTAGAGGAAGATTCAGCTTCCAATTTTATTCAAAACATCAGCTTTTTCATGATTGTGAAGATGATCATTCTGCAACCAAGTTGCAGATTTAAAAGAAAATAAGCCATTTGGGGAAGGTCTCCAAACAAACCTGTCTTCCTGCTCATAAATAGGATTTGGAATCATACAAATTTGGTCACCTATAGAAGCATCAAGCACATTGAGGAACTTATCTTTATTCCAAATGCCCTTTTGAATATAATCACTCACCTTTTTATCTAGATTAATGACCATATTGTTAGCATCAACTACATCTTTAAGAGGAAAAGGCAATACCTAATTAAACAACCAAAAATTAGCATATTTTCTATTACTTATGATCCATCTCACCCCACTTGAGAGGAGAGATCTATAGTCAAGAATCCATTTCCAAGTCATTGAAGCATTGCTACCTCTTTTAGCATTAAAAAAGGAGGAACGTCTAAGATACTTCTTACTTACCATTTTAACTCACCAGTTATTTGGTTGGGTAATAATTTTTCAACCGAGTTTGGCAATTGCAGCATTATTAAACTGAGCAGCTAGCCTTATACCAAGCTCACCCTTGTCCTTAGGACGACAAACTTAGCCCCAAACCACTGCACTGCATTTAGAATTTTGACCCCAACTTTCTTTCTCTAGATTCTTTATTGATCATATTATATTGGTTAACTTAGCAGAACATTTAAAACAAGACATTATATGATTTGGCATACCTACGACGCTGGATTTAATCAAAGTTAATCTGCATGTTCTAGAGAAAGTGTTCTGCTTCTAACTTGTGAACTTGTTTGAAATCTTATTTAAAAGTTCTTTGGCATTTAAAGGATCTTTCCAAAAAATAATATTGTGAATACCAGGACATTTCCCTATAGTATTTTTATGCTGAATATGCAAAATATTCACAATATCATTCTTAACAATATTTTGAAATCTGGGAGAAAAATAAAGATAGGACGTATGAAAATTAATCTTCTGGCCAGAAGTTTATGAAAACATGTTCAATACCTGTAAAACATTCCTAGTTGTTTTGTATGTTGCCTTGCAAAAAATTAAGACAGTCATCAGCAAACACTATATTAGAAATTCTTATGCCACATGGAGAAGAGAGTAAACCAACATGGGACTTGAATCTCTTAATTAAAACATTCAGCTGCCTAATAAGAGGCTCCATACACAAAATAAATATATAAGGGGAGAAGGAATCTCCCTGTCTAATTTCTCTAGTGGGGTTAAAAAATCCTTCAAGTTTACCATTGATTGAAAGAGAAAATGACACTGATGTTATGCATTCCATCACCAGATTGATCCAATTCTCACAAAACCAACATTTTTTCAAACAAGATCTGATATAATTTCAATTATTCATGTCATAGGCTTTCTCAAGGTCTAACTTGATAGCCATCAAACCTAATTTACCATCTTTTTTTCTCTAAAAGTCAGGGAAGAGCTCATTAGCAATCAAAATGTTATCATGGATAGCTCTTTCAGGTGCAAAAGCCCCTTGGTTCTAAGAAATGCATTTTTCATGCAAAGGTCTAAGCCTTTTAACAATAATCTTGGTAACAATTTTGTAACACACATTACATAAATTGATAAGTCTAAATTGTTCAACAATCTTAGGGTTCTCAACCTTAGGTATCAAGGCAATGTTAATATGATTTATATTTCTTAAAGAAGTATTACCTGCAAAAAAACTTTTTAATCATTGGAATGATAGCACCTTTAACTTCATTCCAAAACTTCTGGTAGAACACAACATAAAGGTTGTCTGGTCCATGCGCTTTCAAAGCCCCTTTTGATTGAACTGCATCCTAGATTTGCTCATCAGTAACTTGAAACATTAACATTTCATTATCAGTTTGGTTTACATCCTTAGTGATTAACTTAAGAAAGCCGTTCATTTCTCTCTGACTTAGTTGACCATCAACAATAAATCTTCTCCTGAAATCAGAAACAAATACAGTAGACAAGATATTCGGGTCAGTTATTCAGTTATTGCTATCATCTTTGATTTTCGTGATTGAGTTTCTCTTCTTCCTAATTGAGGCAAAAGTTTGAAAATATTTTGTGTTCTTTTCACCCAATGTGAGCAAGTCTGCCCTTGCTTTTTGGGCCCAAAAAAGCTCTTCAGTCTTACAGAGCTCAATCAAATCCTTATTAAGCTCTATATTCTTTTCCTGCAACATAGTAGAGTAAGGGTTAGACATAAGTTGTTGCTGAATAATCACTATACTTTCCTGTATGTCCTTGATTTTGGTAAACAAATTACCAAACACCTCTTTGTTCCACTTTTTAGCTTTAGTCTCAAATTTTCTTGTGAGGATAATAAAGTTTTTGAAAGGATCAATGTCATGTGTATCCTTCCAAGACTTTCGAACCACATCAATAAACAAGGGATTGGACATCCAGATAGCCTCCAGGTTCGGAGAAATTCTACCTAAATTTTGACAGAGACACAAGAATTGGGATCCGATCCCATAATTGAAAGATTTTCCACTTCTGGATCAGGAAACAAACTTAAAAAACTTGCATTAGCACAAGCTCTGTTAAGATTTTCAAACATGAGTATGATCAGAATTGTTATTGGTCCAAGTAAACGGCATACAAATACTAGGAAGAGAGATTAAACTATTATTATGCAGAAAATTAATAAGGTTAGACATATAACTTGTGAAGGTGTTGTTTCCTCCACACTTTTCAGCCAGAGAGATTGTAATATTATAGTCCCCCATAAGGATCCAAGGGTCATCATTATAGGGTTTTAGATTAGAAATTGTGTTCCAGAGATCAAGTTGTTTCTCTTTTTGTGAAAAAGCATAAACAAAAGTCATGAACCAGCTCACATTATTACTCAATTTTGTAGCTTGACGGTGGATAAAACGATCATGGGGAACAATACCACTAATATGAATAACACGAGGATTCCAACACAAAATAAGACCGCCACATTGACCAATCGATGGAATCACATGAAAAGTTTCAAAGTTTATCTTACTGGCAATATTATTTTCGGATTCTAAAGAGGCTCTAGTATCAATAATACAAAGAACATTGAGTGCACAATAAGAAACATAAAAGGAAACTTGTGCTTAAAAACCTTGTCAGGCGGAGCCTCGTCTATTCCAAACAAAAACTTTCATGATAAACTATTTTTGTTTAAGAATTTGGGATTTCTGGCAGCCAATACCGATGAACTACACTCTTGAATCACATCAAAACAATACACAGTGATATGAAAAATAATAACCAAGCATAAGTTGAATGAAATCTCATCGTAACACTGTTTTGATAGAATAGCAAAACAGACAGTGAGAACATACCTGGTGTGCGTCACTTATTAAGGTTGCGGCACTAACATCCTCGATAGAATTATCATTCGGGGAAATCATACAACTCGTGGTACAAACATAGACCAAATTTTCATGCCAGTTACAACAAATAGAATATCCAAGTGTAAAATTACTAGTCCTAAAGCAAGTGCAAACCTGCCTTAAACTAAGTTTAGCTCTACCAATTTCAGCCGTACCTTTTCCATAATTAGTAGAATTGAAGATCCTAAAACATGCCAGTCTAAGAGTTTCATTTATTAAAAGACATAAGAGACCGAAAGGAATGATCATACTTATCCTGAGCAAGTTCAAAGAATAATGGACATGTAAGTTGGTTAGAATAAAGTAAGGGTAAAGAAAACATACCTGGATTGAGACATCGAGTGTATAGCTCTCCACCATAGAACTGATAACCAACATTCGATTGTTATAATGGATCTTCTTCTCTCCCGAATAGCTTCTTAGATTGTCGAAGGACTCGGTAGATGCTAACCCAACAATGTTCGCAATTATTTCAGCCTTCAAGTACTTCAATTGATCTTTAGGGTCACCTTCGATGAGGTTGGAAGCACGAATCTAGGATTCTAACATGAGAACCAGAACTTGCGAATCAGGTTTGGAAATTGGGGAAATTTTACTTACTAACCTTCGAGTAAAATAACAATGATGACATTGGTTGAAGCTTGAAATTGGAACCAAATTTGGAGGATAGATGTCGTTGATGTCCAGTTGGGGGTAAAAATTCGGCCATGGAGGTCGCCAAATTGAAATCCAGATGAGGAAGAAGAAGAACCATCGAAACCCTAGCAGAGCAATTTTCTCTCCAGCGCGTGTCATTCCTGTTTCCACTTCTTCCTTTGACTATGACAAACAAATTATGAACAAGCCAGTCTCAAAGTAACGTACTGTGACGACCCGAACAAGAATTGAAATAGTAATCGGTTTAATTCGTGAGTTTTATTTTTACAAGTAATCACTGTTTGTCATAATTGAGCAGTTTTAGCGGACTTATTCACGACTAATTTATCGGGCGAGAATTTGAGATGAGTCTCTTCACGAGAATTGTAGTATGCGTGATTTCGAGTTCGTAGACGGTTTCAGATAATTGTTTCGATAACCGAGGAATATGTTATGAATATTTAAAATCGCGTGATTTAGTCGTGTTTATCCGTTTGAGTTTGAGTTATCTAAAACGTGGATGTGATTCGATTTGGACTGTCGATCATATCGAGCCGCGAGTATAAATATCGGAATAGTCGTAAAATTGTCGAAAATCACTGTTTTGGAAGTTTGACCGTCGTTTGACCAAAAATAGACCGTTGACCGAGAAGGAGGAGCACCGCCGGTTGACTCGCCGTGGAATTTTCGTTTCCGGCCACCTCCGGCTACAATTTGGGGGATCGAGATCATACGTTGGACGAGGGATCTTCCGCCGGATCTCGGGATTAGCGCGTTTGCGCGCTGTGCTTATTTGTGAGTGGACATTTATTTACACTGTCGTAGCGAGTTCTTGATTTCAGTATTTATTTTCAGTACAATATTGAGATTATTTATTGTTTTGGAGGTATTGTTTTATGTTTTATTGGTGATGGCATTTACTTAGCATCGATGCATTGACTACTCGCTGATCACCGGTAGTCCAGTTCCAGGGTTGAGAGATTCACTTTATGTGCCAACTGGGCTTGAGAGATTCGCCTGACCGTCGGGCTTGAGAGATTCGCCTGACCGTCGGTCTTGAGAGATTCGCCTGACCGTCGGACTTGAGAGATTCGTCTGACACTTCCATTTATTTTGAGAACTCGCATTGTTTTTATGTTATATAAATGGTGAAAGGCATACGATTATTTTCGTCCACTCACTCTAACGATTTTATTTGCCTTTCCCCTGGGCTTTTCGGTTTCCGTGTCCAGTTTGCAGTTCGGATTCTGGTGTCACACGTCGCAGTCGGAGGCTTAGAATTCGAGCTACCTTTCTTTTCCAGTAGGTTTCTTGTTTAGCCTACTATTGTGTATTTATGTATATATATACTAGAGGTCGCTCTGAATACGCTGATGTTGTATTTTCATATGATTTTTCCCGGATTTCTGTAAAGTTACAGTTTTATGTATTACTTTATACTATGATGATATGATTTTGAGAAATCTGGATGAGATTGGTGCCCACGGTTTGGCTTTTGTGGCATAGGATGAAGTGTATTTTTAGGTGCAGGTTAATGGTAATTCCGCGATATAATGAAACTCTGCCGAAATTTCTATGGTTTTTGCAAGTTCGTGTTTTCAGAAGGGGTTTGATTCCGGTTTAAGAAACTAAATTAGAGTTAGGTCCTTTCACGTACTCTCATGGTAGGCCAGCTCAAAGAATTTGGTGGGCCTGTGCAATTTCAAAATAACGGTCTTCTCATCTTCTATGGATAGATTTTTTTTTTTTGAAATTATACTAACTTACGTAATTGCTAAGAGTCAAAAATAAACCATTTTTATTTATAAATGAATGTCCTAAACATAAAAAATAATCATTAGATAAGCCACAAAAACTTTTGTCAGTAATAAAGGCTGAAGGTCATCATTTGGCCCATGGGCCCAAAAGCCTGTAGGCATCTCGAAACCCATCAAGCCCGACACGACCGGGAAATAACACTACAAGAAAAACGCACCTAGACCGCGGAACGCTTCCGTCGTCTAGGTGCGTTTTTCCGTCGTCTAAGTACTTAAACAACGGAACCTCCGTCCTCCAAGTTCCGTGCTCCAAGTGCTGTCGTCCAAGCACTTGGACGACGGAGAAGGTGAACTCCACGGTCCAAGTGAAACTTAGACCGCCGAGATTGTCCGCGGTCCAAGTAATCACTTGGACGACGGAGAATGGATTTCCGTCGTCCAGGTTATTACGAACATCCATTCTTCGTCGTCGAAGTGCTTACTTGGACCGCGGAGTTTTTCATTTTTCTCCGCGGTTTAAGTTCTCACTTAGACCACGGAAATCAATTCTCCGTGGTCCAAGTGAGAACTTAGACCGCGGAGTTGTTGGGCTTTCTCCGCGGTCTAGGTGCCCACTTAGACTACTGAGAATTGATTTCCGTGGTCCAAGTGAAAACTTAGACCGTGGAGAAAGCCCAAAAACTCCGCCGTCTAAGTTCTCACTTGGACCACGGAAATAAATTCTCCGTGGTCTAAGTGGTTGTTTAATTTTTTTTAAAATTAAATTTTAAATTGTGGTAAAATATTAATAATTTAATTAAAAAAATCCAATCTCATTTAAATAATTAAAAATGTTAAAATTAATTAAATAAAATAAATTTCTAATTACTTAATTAAATAATAAAAATTAATTTGTACATACATGAAATTAAATATAAATTAAAATATTGTTCGGAATCGGGAAAAAACAATATAATTAAACTACACAAATTAACTACTAAAATATTGGATGAGCAGATGCGCCGCCGAGTCCCCCGCCTCCAGCCGGGTCGTCGTCGTCGGGGTATGGGTTCGAAGGAGGTTGACACTGTCGTCGAGCTTGATTTTCCATGAGGGCGACGAGTTGGGCTATCTGCGCTTCTTGTTGATCAAGCTTTTGACGCATAGATAGATTTTTCTCCTGTGCGAGTCGAGCCTCTTGAATGACTACTTGGACGGTCGCAGACTGAGTACTTTTCCTCGCCGAGGCTCCCGTAGATGATGAGTCGGAGGTCGATAAATCTCGAATCACCTTACGTCCTATCCCCCTAACCTCTCTTCCAGCTCTACGACCGTATACCTCATCAGCGATTGCAATTTGGCTCTCCATCGATAGAGAAGGCAGGTCTTCTGGCGGCAAATCTGGGTATGCAAGCTGAGTGTTGGCCAATTTCTCCTGCGCACGTTCTACCAACCTTGCCTAAAAAATAATAACTAAAAAAAATTATAATTAAATAATAACTACTATAATTAAAAGCATATATATATATCACATACGCCGTATTGACTCGCTTCATTCTCGAGCCCAGACGTCACGTACGCGCTTATGCTAGCATCGAGATAAGGGTGTTTGGAGCCCTTATCCCTGTGCTCATTGGCTATTTGAATCACTTGCTTGGCGCCGGAGGTATAGTGTTTGTCTTTCTTCCCCCGGTTGGTTTTGTTGATTTCGGAGAATTTCTGTTGGACAACATAAATCATTAAAAAATTAATGAGTAACAAAAATAAAAATAATTCTATTCTATTAATTTAAATAAAAAAGTAAACACCTTATATTCTTCATCTTGGAAGTGGTTACACAACCACTGCCACTGATCTTCCATATCCCCACGCAGCTCTACGGGGGTAGGCACGGGGCCGATATTGTCGAAGTATACATGAAGCTTGTACTTCCAATCACGGTAGATGGAGTTGGCGGTTTGGTTGATATGCCTAAGCATCGCCGGTGTGGGATCCACCTCATATTGTTCATATCAGAAATAAATAGAAAATTATAATCGTATATATTATGAAATTATAATTTTTATTGGTTATTAGAAAATAAATTTAAAATTGTACGTATTACGTACCGAAAGTTCTTTAAACAGTTTCGCCTTCTCTTCATCCGGCAACTCCTTCCAAGTAGGGGCAGTCATACGAACCCGGCTACGAAGAATTGACCCTATACTATGCGCCGAGAGACTAGCTAGCTGAGCTGTGGGAGGGCCACTGGTGAATTCGTCGTACGGCAAGTCGATCTTTTTCTCGGTCGCCTTTAAAATTTTCTCAGATTTTCCGCCTTTGACGAGACCGCGAGTCATTTTCGGTTCCGAGTCAGTCGGGGCCCTCCTGAGCTTGCGCCGGGTGCTATAGAGGATAGATTCAGAGGTCGAGGACGCCTGAGTACTTCCTGCTGAACCGGGCGTCGGACTGGAATAGGCGTCGTCATCACCGGTCGAGATAACTAGGGCAGCGGAAATTACCCCAGTGGGCGCTGTCGACGGACCAGCTGAAGGGTCCGGAGAGAGCGCGTCGTTGCCCTGCTGTAATTCCCAACCGACTTGCTCCTCCAAGCGTCGGAGCATAGCATCTTCGGCCTCCTGTTGGACATTTTTCTTTCCTGACGGAGCCATTTAAACCTTGGAGTACGTTGTTAAAATACCTGATTACCATAATAATTATATATAAAAAATTTACGGTAATTACACCTTAGTATTGAGTGCACCTAAGATTTAAATAGAGTACACTAGCTTGGTATTTGGGTCGTTCAATGGACGTGCGACCCGCGCGATAAAGTATAAACTTTCAATTAATCAGCCTTGGTTCAATCGAAAAACATGGTCAGTTAGGGATAGAGATAATGCGAGAGGCAGGACTAATTTCGACAAAACACCCCAAGGCTAACCAAAACAATGGTATATACTCTATTGGTGTCGTCTTTCTTAGATCCAAAACCTGTCACCAGTCATAACCCGTTTCTAGACATCATGTCCAACATTCAGCCAATCTTTCGAAAATTTACACTCCCTCAAGTCCTTTGCAAACTCCGCCCTCAACTTCGTGTCCATAACTTCACTTAGGTTATGGTGTGCGGTGATAAAATTCACATATCACGAGGGGTTAAGGAGATAAGCTAGGAAATGAGGCGCCATCTATTCCAAAGAGTGCGACTTAATAAACCAAACTTATGTACTGAATTTAAATCAAAGACTACCAATTTACTACAGAATTCTCATAATTATCAATTAATTATTTTTAATTACATGCAATAATAATCCCCAATTATACTATTAATTAAAATAATAAATAATTACAATAATTAATTATTATTTATCATGCATTTAATAATAATTATTCATTTACCAATATAATTAATTATTATTAACAATAATAATTATTACTATTAATTAATGTTAAATAATAATTATTCATTTACTAATAATTATTATTACCAATAATTAGTTATCATTACCAATAATAATTATTACTAATAATTTATTTTTACTAATAATTATTATTACTAATATATTAATTACTAATTAATTAAACAATTTACAAATTAAATAATTACTTAAATAATAATAATGTTAATTAAAAAATATAATTATTACCTAGCCGAAAAATCGCCGGAGTAGAGAGTCGCCGGAGAGAGGGAAAGTCGCCGGAGCGTCGCCGGAGGGGGAAGGCCGGAGGTTTTGAGAGAGAGTGAGAGGAGAGGAGGAAATGAGATGGGATGAGAAAATGAGAGAATGAGCAGTGGTTATATATAGGCTTTCACTTAGACGACGGAGCCATATTTTCCGTCGTCTAAGTGCACTTAGACGACGGAAAATGGCGTTTTCGTCATCTAAATCAACCGTTTCAAATTTTTGAAACGGCGCCCAATTAATTAGCGGGGCGGTTTCAACCGCCTTAAATTTCAGCGCCGTTTCAAATGTTGACTTAGACGACGGAGAATCTATTCTCCGTCTTCTAAGTCAACTTTCGAAACGGCGCCAAAAATTAAGGCGATATAATCAACCACCAAGGGTTTTGAACCTGTTTTGAACCTGGACGACGGAGATTGACCATCTCCGTCGTCCAAGTTGAATTTACGTTAAAAAATATTAAAATTAATTCGTAAGGAATTCGCCGATCTGTCATTCGAATGAAATAGTCGTAAAATATCGATTAACGAATTGTATATATAAATAATTGAATTTGAAATGACAAATAATTTTACGTCTTTAAACTTGTTAAGTATCTACTAATCTTTATGACTTAAGTGTTATTAAGTATAGGCTCATTTGCATATCGATATTAACGAAATTGAATTTGGACAAAACAACCGTTGGATACGTTCGCCGTAACATAATATATAATTAGAATAATTTTCAGAAAATAATAAGTTCGTGAAGGGTTTCATCGACACAGTCAACCGCAAAACCGAGATTTTGACAAACCAGAAACGTGGATACAAGACATTTCGTAACTCCGATTTTGGAACCGTCGAACCTCACACACCAAGAATTGTTTACTCTATAGTCTTGACAAAAAGAATATGCATTGGGAGATGGTCTAGATGGTCGTTGTCTTGGATAAAATTACGAAATCTGAACTTGGATGACGCAAATGAGCTTCTCCGTCGTCCAAGTGAGTACCTGAACGACGGAGAATGAGTTTTCCGTAGTCCAAGTACAAACTTGGAAGACGGAGAATCTCATTTGCGTCGTCCTAGTACAAAACACTGAATTTAGGGGTTATGGCCTAACTGTTTAGGGTTTAGGGTTTTGCTTCACTTGGACGATGCAAAATGGAGTCTCCGTCATCCAAGTGAGTACCTGAACGACGGAGAATGAGTTTTCCGTCGTCCAAGTACAAACCTGGATGACGGAGAGTCTCAATTGCGTCGTCCAAGTACAAAACCCTGAATTTAGGGGTTAGGGCCTAACTATTTAGGGTTTAGGGTTTTGCTTCACTTGGACGACGCAAAATGGAGTCTCCGTCGTCCAAGTGTCTCCGTTCAATTATTCTGATTCAATTTGATCGAAAAAATCATCGATCCAATCCGCTCCTCGATCAATCCGATTCGATTCGATCCGTTCTGGATCGATTCATTAATTAATTAAATTTAATTTACGTACGTCAGTCGATCCGATCCGAGCATGGACACGTGTAATTAATTAAGTACAAAAATAATAGTTTTACATACGTACATACGTACTCCTCCTTATAATATTTATATTAATTATTGATCGATGATGCATCATATATTACAATAATTACAATAATTAATTACCAATTAATAATCCTCGTCGTATAATTGTACTCTTCGTCATAATCGTCGTCATCCTCATCCCCGTTATCCGATTGCTCATCCTCCTCATCATACTCAACATCGTCTGACGAATAACCTGAGTCCTCGTCCTCGTCCTCATCCTGCACGTCTTCTTCATCTACCTCATTAATTGCCTCAATAATCTCATCTTCAGTTAGATCTGTACAACCATCAGGCATGGGTAACCGTTCACCATCTTGAACCAGGTCCATTATATCAGAGCGGATGACATAAATATTAGGCTCTTGATAGGCAAGAATGTCTCTTTCTGGCTCAACAGCATCTTCAGTCGTTGGTGTCCCTTCAATTGTCTCTGTATTCCATATTCCTCAATGAGAGATATGGTTCACTATTTTCCACCCTTCACCAGCTTTCTGATCGTCAAGATAGAACACCTGCCTAACTAAGGTGGCGAGAGCGAAAGGCTCATCCTTATACCAGCTTGAGTTTGTATCGTCTGATAAAAGTCCCAGGTCTTCCTTTGTACGCTTGAACTATCTGCACTTGAATAGGAAAACTTTGACATCACTCCCGTAACATAGTTGAACCACATATACAATAGCCCCGTAATATAGATCATTGTCTTTCCCAACCGTTATCCCACTGTTTTGTGTTCTTCTTCCTTCATCTCGGGCCAATGAATGGAACTTTACACCGTTCACAAAACATCCGGGATAAATATAATGTTTAATCGGCTTCCCTGCTAGCAAGTGCTTTGGCCAGGACCACTACCCCCCGTGGTTTTCGGATTTTTGTAGATCAATCATCTGCGAAAATGGGAAAATTTAAGGGTTTACTTTCTACAAACATGATCGATATGTATATAAATTACTAAATACCGAGACGTACGTACGTACCCATTAGAAGAAATAATCAGGGAACTTTTTCTAAACCATTTTCTCAATTCACGCCGAACTCTTGTCTGGATTTAACGTCTGAAGCCTCTCCCTGTACGACATCATGTATGCTCAACTTTTTCACAGTCTCGCAACACTACCCAATGTGCCATAATAAGTTCTTCCCATGTTAACGATTCCTTTAATACTCCTCTAAACGGTTGGACGACATTGGTGACGACAGAAAGATTGATGCGGGCACTGGGATCGGAGGCAGTGGGAGGTGGTGGATCTTTGAGGTACATGTTGCAGTAAGTAACACACTCATGCATTAGGTATGTCTCAGCTATGGAGCCATCCGGGACCGACCTGTTTTTGACGAATCATTTATACTGTCAAAGCTGTCTACAAAATCAAACGTACAATAAGAATAAGTACATATAGCTAGTAATCTTCAGTGGAACAAATTATGAATCGAATCACCTGTATAATTAATATAGTTGTATGTACCTTTCTTGAGGATACATCCAAGTGTACTGGACTGAACCAGAAATGAGCATCTGCTCGGGCAGGTGGATCATTAAGTGAATCATGATGTCAAAGAAAGCAGGCTGTTTGCAAATGATGTGCACAATTTGTTGTTGCAGTTCTTCCACATATGACTTCTTTAATTCTCTGGCGCATAACCCCTGCCACCATCTGCACAATGCCACTATTGGTTCTACGACGTCACGAGGTAAATATGGTCGATTTACCACTGGAATCAGACGTTGCAGCATAATGTGATAGTCATGTGTCTTTAGACCAACAAACTTGTGTTGCACCTCGTCCACTGCTCCAATTATAGTAGCTGCATAGGTAGCCGGATAACGAACGCCCTTAAACCAGTGAAATACAGAACGTCTAAGTGTCG
Source organism: Geum urbanum (assembly GCA_946800695.1). Taxonomy (NCBI): domain Eukaryota; kingdom Viridiplantae; phylum Streptophyta; class Magnoliopsida; order Rosales; family Rosaceae; genus Geum; species Geum urbanum. The sequence goes on from OX327002.1 coordinate 63,417,796, forward strand.
GCTTCACTGTGTAAGGTGCAGCTGGCATATTGTTGTACACTCATTTCCTATCCCTCCTCAACCACAAGGGGCGACGTAGATTCATTGATTCCAGATCTTTGCGCGCTTTGGGAGTATCTTTAGTCTTGAACTTAATACCGAGAATTATTCTCACCACGTTGTCGCACACATTCTTTTCTATGTGCATTGCGTCCAAGTTGTTCCTCAGTTTCAACTTTGACCAGTAAGGGAGTTCAAAGAATATACTCTTGTGATGCCAATAGCGGAGATCGTGTGGAGGAATTAGATTGCATTTCTTTACATCCGCGTCATTGGTCAACACACCAAAGTCGAAATAGCTCAATCTCTCTAAAATCTCTTCGCCCGACCAACCACAGGGTTTATGATCGTTCTCTACCGTCCCGTCGAAATGAGCTTTATCCTGTCGCCACGGGTGGTCGTGAGGAAGCCATCTACGGTGACCCAAGTAACACACCTTCCCCGCGTACCAACTAGAGTTCATGTCGTCCAAACATATAGGACATCCATTATATTCTTTTGTCCTACAAGCTGCCAACATCCCATACGCTAAAAAATCGCTGATCGTCCACATTACGGCAGCCCTCATCATGAACATCGTGTCAGTGAATTTGTCATAAGTTGGCACTCCATTTTGTCACAACAGTTTCAGCTCGTCGATCAAAGGTCTGAGGTAGACATCTAAGCACTTCCCTTGAGATTTAGGATCTGGAATTAGTACAGTAAGAAAATTAAATTCCTTGTTCATGCACATCCATGGAGGCAAGTTGTACGGCATCAGAATAACTGGCCAAGTGCTGACGGCGGAGCTATTACTACCCCAAGGATTGAATCCGTCTGTAGATAGTCTGAGTCTAACATTTCTAACCTCTGCAGCAAAGTTTTCAAATTCTCTGTCGAAATGTTTGAAACCCTCCCCATCCGCGGCGTGTCGCAGGACATCGTCATCTATTCATTTTTCTGCGTACCATCGCATCGCGTCTGCTATGTGTAGAGACATGTACAGGCGCTGCAATCTGGGAATCAAGGGAAAATATCGAACAACTTTCACAGGAATTCTCATTTTCGAACTCTTCATATTCAGCTCATATCTGCACTGGCCACATACGGGACAATAGTCCAAATCTTTATACTTTTTGTAAAAAAGCACACAATCATTCGGACATGCGTCAATTATCCTGTACTTTAGGCCGAGGCTGCTCAAGATATTTCTAACCTTATAATGAGATTTAGGAAGATTGTGATCATCAGGAAGCAACCTACATATTTGCTCCTGAATTTCGTCAAAAGCACTGACTGACATTTTGTGCTTCACTTTTATCTTCATTTGCTCCATCACATATTGCAATACATTCTCTCGACATCCAGGGAACATCGGGGTCTGCGCTCAAGTAGCATCAGGTTGTACTTATCCATCTCACTAGTGTCAGTGGCCAAGCTAGCAGTGGGGAATGTGTCATCATGCTCATGAGTGGTACTGTAACCTCCCTCTTGGTGTTGGTGTCCACCATGAATAAATCCCGGAAATGCATCATGGACCAAATCTGCAGTTGGGTTGCAAGCAGGGGGGCCGGCACCACTGCCGCTGGATGAGGCACCCTGGTAACTGTACCCTGAGCTGAAGCATGCTGAGCTGAAGTCTACTGCTTCACCATGCTTGCTCCATGTAGTGTAACTCCACATCATACCATTTTCGTATAGGTGTTGCACCATAACATTAACCTCCACATACTGACAATTAAGACATTTCTGGCACGGACACCTAAAACGCTTCTTTCCCTGACCATGTTCTATCGCAAAATTCACAAATTCGCTAATTTCATCCATATACCGGACATCACATCTATTCTGCAACTTCATCCAACTCTTGTCCATACTTGTACAAAATATTATAATTAATTAATAATTACATATATATTAGTCAATTAACTATTAATTATACGTACTCGATCTACATCAATTATGTACTTTAATATGTCTAGCTAACATACATGCATGTATGTACGTTTTAACTAAATATTAACCAAATTTTAAAACATCCATACATATATACGTACTACAGGTCTATAATCAACTAATATATATATCATCAATTTCCTAACTTAATATATTAATTATATATTAGACATACTAATTGATTATTAACAATGAGCGTTTTAACAAACGTACATGCAATTAATCATATATATAAACCTACGTTAATGGTGTTGAAAAATTAACTGCGTACGTACCTGGTCTTCTCCGATATATGGCGAATTAATCGATGGTCGGAGTCGAAGATCGATATATATAGTGTTATCTAGCTACCTAGGACGTCGTCGTTTGCATTGCGTGCACGCATGAGGCGCTGATCAAGACAGGAAGAGATAATTATGATCGATCAGTTGAGAGACGAGTGAGCGGAGAGGAAGAGAGTTTGGCATTGGCCTATATAATGCTTCACTTAGACGACAGAGGTGTCGGTACGTCGTCTAAGTGACCACTAAGACCACGACATGTCGGTCCGTTGACCAAGTGGAGCTTGGACGACGGAGATAGTCGTCTCCGTCGTCCAAGTTACACTTGGACCACGGAACGTTTATGTTTCCGTGGTCTAAGTGCTGTTTTCTTGTAGTATAAAGCCCAAAAAATTCTAGCCTGTCGGGCATAAGACAGGGCCTGAGCTGAGGTCCCAAATCCCATGGGATAAAAAATCTCAACCCGTTTGAAGCCTGTAGGACTGGCCCGGCTTGCCCCTGAAAGCCCAACTGGCCTAAGAAGTCTGTTACACATTGGTAATACCATAATAGATTGATTGGCTATTTAGCTATTAACTTGAGAATCCAAGACCGAGATGATGCTTATTACCTATCGTGTAAACATTTAATACCATTGACATTTTCATTATATAATCCGACTCTAGAGTGATGGGGTATGATACCTAAGACAAGAAATTGACTATGCATGTGGACTCAGACCACAAGACCATAGATCTGGTTATTCTCCTTTGGCAAGCATTTTCCTTCTTCTTGTGCTTCCTCTCCACTTTCGCAGTGCCTTCTCTCATCCCCACCCAGTCGGCTATGAGACCAGAGCAAATAGTGGAATCCCTAATTGAATTATGACTTCATCTTAATCTGAAAGGAATCAGATAAATTCGACTTTGATTTTTTTCGAATTTCAATTGTCTAATATTGGATGATGCATTGATTGACGATGATGGTCTAATGTTGAGTTAGATTTCTCGTTATTCAAGTTAGATTGTTATTTTATGTACAATGTAGATTTTGGGTTCTCCAGCAGCTTTTGGATTTGTATAATGAGAATGTTGAATCAATGATCCAATGGGTGAGATTATGGTGACCACGGAATTAAGATAACAAGTGTTTCTTAATTATCAAATTTGTTTGCCTTTAACTTTAGATTAGACATAATGATTCACTAAAATCCAAGTTACTCTTCTTTAATCGTAATTATGGTGAATATTCTTCTACAATTATGTGTTCAATTGTTTGGTCTTCAACATCTAGATCTAAAGTATCCTTCCTATATATTGTATATATGACTATTACTAATCATGTTCTACAACGTTACAGGAGTTGAAGACAGTTCTAGAAGTTCAAGAGATGATGATGATGCTTGATGTTTCTGGTTTAGCTTTGGTTCTGCTTGGTATATTCAATTATGAAATATGAACTAATTTTGTTTGGTTTTGACTTCATTTTGTTAAAAAGTCCAACTAATCCCGGCTGGCCCATGGGCCTAGAAATTATGAAAAAGCTATGTTCGGACTTTTATTGAATAGTGTTAAGACCCGGCCTATTGCTAAGCCCTAATAAAGGCCTTAAATAATAGAGAAAAATAAATTAAAACTAACTGCAAGAATCAAGGGAGACAAAAAGAGGAAATGAGTTTTAAAATTCAATAGATGGAGAAATGGAGAATCAAGCTGACGTCATGCAAGATGCATGCACGCATGAATAACTTAACAAAAGTTACAAACCAAATTACTGAGTTATTGTGAATTACGGGGCTTTTTTTATTGTACTTAATTACACAAAAGTCATGAATATAAACCCCTATATTTTTGGGCCCTGTTCTTGTGCACCTGTTACACTTGTGCAGAGCCGGCTGTGTCTCCTGGCATGCGGCTCTGTCTCATGCATCAAGGTTTCTGCTTTCTTTATGGGATTTTTGCTCTGTGTGATTTAGTGTGTTACTTGTTCGACGTACGGGTTTACAAATTTAGAAGCTTTATTACTACTTGCATTGAATTATTGGTATATTTATTAACGGATTATCAATTAATTTATTTTGGCTTTTGATGTATTATGATTATCGTAATTCATGCATCATAAGAACTTTTCATCGCTAGTTTATAAATAGATATAAAAAGTCAAGTAACATATGGGAAACTCAACTACAAGAGATGCAATCTGAATGAACATCATTAAGTCATGAGACATTTGTAAAAATAATTTTTTTTCTTTATACAAAACAATTCTTTGTTTACTCCTGTTTCAACTTCAACTTTCTTCTTTTGATCACATGCTGATCTAGACCACTATTTGCATAAGAAAAATAAAAATTAAACCACACATACAACAAAGTCAGAAGCAACATTATGAACAGCCAAATTCCATATAATAATATTAGATAAAAGAGTGGATCGACCTAGTAGAAACATGTTGATGAATAAATGTTAGTTAAACAACCGAATGAAAAATGATATGCCACTATCAGTGTCTCAGTAAATGTCACTAGAAACTCAACTTAAAAATTTAAAGATATATATATATATAATGTGCTGGTTCTGAATACAAAAGAAAGTAAACTCAACTTTTATTCGAGTAACTGAAAGTAACATAATACAACTAATTCAGAGCGACTTCTATAAACATATACTACATATGAAATAGTCTAACAGTGAACTGAAACTTACTGAATGAAGAGCTGACAGGTAGACTCAAAGCCTTCGACGATACCACGCAAACTCAGAATTTACACTACAGTTTGGCCAACAAAAATCGAAAGGCCCAAGGAAATGTATTTAAAAATAAAAAGTTAGAGTGAGTGGACAAAAATCACATAAACTGCGTAAAATGATAAAACTGTAATATCATGTCTTTCCATTGATTTCCATGAAATAATGAGAGTTCAAATATTATAAACTAAAATACAATGAAGTTGGTCGTTCATGATGTTAGTTCTAATTTGGAACGACTGTATGTATGAAAAGTAAGGTGATGGGATCGTCTAGAGTGTTTGTCCTAACCCGAGACAAACTGGGTCGAGCAGGGTGTTTGTCTTAACCCGGTTTGACCGGCTATTCGGTGATCAGGCAAATAGCCAGAGCATCGATTCTACTAAATGAACCATCACAAAGCAAACCTGCAAATAAATGCTCTGAAAAAATATACCGTAAAGCGTAATGCATAAAAATATGAACTCACTATTGACTGTGAAAATAAAGATCCACTCACAAATCTGCGACTACTACTAGGGTCCAGCATAATTCCCTTTGTTGTTGGGGTCACGATCATGATGTCAATCCCATAAGGATCACATAATGTCAAAATTTGCGTAAAACTATGAAAATCGGCACTAAAAACAACCCCAAAAACCTCGTCGATGAATTTTACAACTTGCCTCGCCAGAGCTCTTCGTGGGCGACGGCGTGTGGCCGTCACGCGCCTCCCCAGGCGGCGACAAGTGAGTCACACGTGCCTCCGGAAAAGGTCCTCAATTTTTTATGGTTGATAGCTCGTTGGAAAGCTCTCAACGAGGCATATCACTTTCATAACTGAACTGAGGTAAAATTCGGCGGTATTGGGGTCCAAAATCGCCGTGAACGGTGCAGATCGAAATTTCGGCAACCGCCACCAACGGCAGCGCTTTGGCCCTCAAAACGTCCCCAACTTCGAGCCCAACCTAACCACTTAACTCACACGCTCCAACTCACCACCAAATTTTCGGAAACAGCCCTTAAATCCCATGACCCAAAATTGGCCAGAAAATGTCGTGGCGTCGAACCTCCGTCATGAATCTTTGATGAACCTTACTACCCATCCAGTTAGACTCAGAAGGGGGAGAGCTTCAATAGCCCCCCACCGTCGACCTCCAAAACTCGTCGAAGCACCACCACCACCGATGACAATTCCACGAGTTAAAAACTGATTTAGGTTATATTAAAACACATGCAAATCCCAAAATTTCTCACATCAATCAATCAAGCTTCAAGCTTCATTTTCCTACTTGTTTCATCGCCGGAAGTGGCCAGAAATGACGGGTTGGGTCGAGTCGAGTATTACGGGTCGGCGGAGGTAAAATCGGTTGGGGTCGAGGCAAATCTTCTATTCTTGTGATAGTTGATAGATTGTCGAAATATGGCCATTTTGTTGTCATTTCCCATCTTTACTCCGTTGCCACAGTGGCCGACATCTTCATCAAGAAAATCTTTCGCCTTCATGGGATGCCTTGAAGTATAGTAAGTGATCAGGATAAGGTATTAGTCATCCAATTTTTGAAGCACTTCTTCTACCTTCAGGGTACAAAGCTCTGCCTTTGTTCGACGTATCACCCCCAAACCGATGGCCAATCCAAAGTACTCAATCGTACATTGAAACACTATCTCCGGTGCTTTGTGGCAGATAAACCAAACTCTTGGACTTCTCTACTCCACTGGGTAGAGTCTTGGTACAATACTTCGTACCACAACATAATCAAGATGACACCATTTCAGCCACTCTATGGCTATCCACCTCTCACAAATCGCATGTACACTCTGGGTTCTACCAATGTCCACGTCGTGGACGCTGCCCTTATCAACGAAGACACTTTGCTTTGTCTCCTCCATAGCAACATGAACCTGGCTTATAATCGAATGCGGTAACACGCCGATGCAAAAAGGACAGAACAAGAGTTTATAGAGGGTGATTGGGTGTACCTCAAATTGTACCTGTACCGACAGCAGTATGTGGTTCGCCTTCCATCCTAGAAACTTGCGCCCAGATTCTATGGACCGTATAAGGTTGAGGCTCGAATTGGCAAGGTAGCTTATCGATTGGCACTTCCCCTTGGATCTCGGATATACCTCGTGTTCCATGTCTCACTCCTCAAGAAAAAGCTCGGAGCCAATTTGACGGTCAACTCTACACTTCCACCATTGGATTTTGATGGTTCACTCTCTTGGATCTCGTCCAAAACATTGGACATGGCCGTGGAATGTCATCACAAAAAGGCAGTGTCAAAGTGGTTGGTGCAATGGACAGACCTGTCTGAGGAGGATGCTACTTGGGAAGAGGCCCAAACCACTGTGGCCCAATTTCCCCACTTCAAAGCTTGAGGTCAAACTGTTTCTCAAGGGGGTGGGACTTGATAGGATCAAGCACCCATTACCTAGTTACCATGGTTAAAGCCCCACCGGTTAAGCAGTAAATCACATGATCCTATAACACATACATCTAAGAGAGACAACCCTACTTTTGTCAGTTAGTTCAGTTTAGTACTTCAGTCTACCTTGTTAGCTTATATGTTTAGTATCGTCCTCTTTCATAGTGAAGGTCCCCTACCAACGTGATAGTGCCGTTATCTGCTCTATTTGGAATCATGAATGAAATGCACCCTTTCTAATTTATCTTCTTTACCTATTGTGTCTATTAGTTGTATGCAAGGCAAAAATTCCTCTATAAAATACCAGAAAAAAGAAACTATCTGTAATCATAATCAAGTTCATAATTAACTAGTGATTTGGTTTTTTTGGTTTTGAGAACAAGTACGTACGTACTTGAAGATGAAAACTGATCGAGCGAAGTCAGAATTTGATTAGAGTTCTACCTCATCTAGTGGCTGCAGATATGGTGGAAGTTTGGGGAATTTGGGGAATTTGGCCTACTAATCAAGATGGCTAGCATTGATATTGTTACGCCAATTCAAAGTGTCGTAGATTTCAACGTACTCTTTATCTTCAAATTCGATTTACAGTGTTTTATGCCATTAATCTGCTCTCGACCTGCCAGTTTAACATGCCAAACTTTATAATATCCAACCCAAACTTGACCAGAAAAAGATGGGTTAGGCATCCCTCTCTGGCCCAACAGATATGCCAAGGTACGTCCCTCTCTGGCCTCCACCAGAATTGCCAAAATCCACATGAATGGCATATGAGATTCAGTGTGTCAATTTTGGCTATCAAATTCAATGCGCCACAGTCTTTCTTTATTGCTAATATATCTCCTTCATCTTTCTCTTTCTCACAAATTTCATCTCTCTATAGCAAATGCCTAGCCAGCCTTCAAAGTTCAAAATTGACAAGAAAAAATTGACGCGGAGATACTCCAAGTGGATCAGATGTATGGCTGCCTCCTTAAATTTGACTATTTTTTTGGGTACGAATTATTACAGATTAATAATAAAAAAATAAATTGCCGGAAGAGATGGGGCACATAGCTAGCTAGCACACTTCATCGTTTTATATATAGTCGATCGACAGCTTCTCTAGAGTACGTTAAAGACGCAGACGACAGGAATGGCGACTTCATGTTCACTGAGTATGGGAACAATATTTCAAGTGAACTGCTCTGTTCAACATAACAAGCCCCCGTCTATCTTTCACAATATCAGTCATTTCAAGTCTACACTCTCCTCCGCTATCATGGTGAGCAATTTATCTCTCCATCGATCAAGCTCGTTCTCAAACCGCTGTTTATATTTTCATGCTTCTAACGTACGTGCCTTGATTACCACTTAATTACCAGAAGCGGCCTTTCTTGAAAAGAATGCAACAGCAACAAGGTCTGTTGCCTATTGAAGTCGGCAGGTTTTTCAAGGACGCTCGTGCTAAAATGTTAGATGCCATTGTAGATTCAGTGTTTGAATTCATTGATCTACCATTGCATCCATGCCAGGTACGTACGTACGTAGATCATGCACATCTTAGCGACGCTAGATTCTCGATATGCATGGTTAATTGTTCATCTTGCTTCAATCTAATCCACGGTTGTTATTAATGCAGAGTAATTTCGCTCCTGTCGATGAATTGGAAGGAGAAGGAGTTGTTCTCACTAGCATCATAGGAAAAATTCCGGATAATTTTCCCGAAGGCATCTACGTGAGAAATGGTCAGTAGTACATACTTTGTACTCAGTAGTACGCACTATAATTTAGGTTCTTATTAGTACTTATTGGCAAGGTTCTTTGCGCAGGACCCAACCCTTTGTTTGGAGGATATAAATCGACGAAGTCGGTGTTTGGTAGATCAAGTCACATATGGATAGAAGGAGAGGGCATGCTTCATGCTCTTTATTTCAGCAAGAACGACGTCGTCGGCAGTGAGGGAGTTAAAGAATGGACTATCCGATACAACAACAGACATGTTGAAACCGAAACTTACAAGATTGAAAGACAGAGAAACAAGCCTTCTTTTCTTCCTGCCATTTGTGGGGACTCGCCGGCCGTCTTGTGTGCTTATGTCTTCAATTTAGTAAGCTTCAAGCTTACTTTCAATTCAAAATTAATTTCTTTGAATTGATAGGGTAAGGTATATTTTCTTATGTTTTGTGAATTCATTCTGCATGTACGTACGTAGTTGAGGTTTGGCATAGTGAACAAGCACTACAGCAACACCAGTGTGTTCGAGCATTCGGGCAAAATCTATTCCATAGCTGAAAATTATTTACCGCAAGAGATTGACATCCACACGCTACAAACATTAGGCAATTGGGATGTCTCCGGAGCTTGGAAGGGACATTTTACCAGCCACCCAAAGGCAAGTATCTAATTAATATTATAACTATTTTTTTTAAAAATTATTTAGGTGCTTAATTAATTAGTCATCTTCAATGTTTTAGAGAGCTCCAGACACAGGAGAGCTGGTCGTAATGGGTTTAAACTCGGCAAAACCTTTCTGGAAAGTTGGAGTAGTTTCTGGTAAAATTCTAATTTTCGTTTGCACATGCATGCAGTACGTGCAGTTTGATATAGATTAATTACCGACTATTTCTCATCACTATCAATTTATCTTACAGCCGATGGAAAAGAACTAATACACAAGATGGATATCGATCTCAACAGGCGCAGCCTTTGTCATGATTTAGGGGTTACGAAGAGGTCATTTCATTTCTAGCTTGCTGAATTAGGAATTGGAACAAGGCCAATTAGCCTAACCTTGTTAGTTAAGGATCGAGTACGTACTTGTCATTTGGATTGCAGGTACAACGTGATCATGGATTTTGCACTAAGTGTAGACATAGAGAGACTCGTACGTGGAGGCCAGTGAGTTCACGCACCCTAGCTTCTTGTACAATGTGATCATGGATTATATATGTGATATGTGTTTTCTTATATATATGCAGCTGATAAATGCTGGTTGATGTATGCAGATTAGTAAAGTACAATGAGGAAGAGTATGCGAGAATTGGGGTTATGCCTCGCTATGGTGACGCAAGCTCAGTCCGGTGGTTTAAAGTCGAACCCAATTGCACATTGCATATGATCAATAGTTTCGAAGATGCTGATGAGGTAATAAATTTGGAACTTTTGAAAGATGATCGAGTTCATTTGCATCATTATTATTAACTGATCGATGAACACCTCCACGTGCTTAATTATATAAATTTTGTTTATTTAATCATCGTATATATACTTGAGCAGGTTGTAGTGTGGGGTTGTAAAGCTCTTGACTCAGTTATAGGTCAAAGTAATGAAGATGCAAGTAAACTATTTACTCGCGCTTACGAATGGAGACTAAATATGGAGACCGGAGAAGTAAGGGAGAGATATCTCACAGGAAAGAAGATCTGCATGGATTTCCCCATCATCAATGGAAATTTCTACGGTCTTAAAAATAAATTTGCGTATACCCAAGTGGTCGATAGCTCAATCTCCGGTACTTTTTTTAATTACACACTTGATATATCGATCTCTCCTAATTTCATAGTATATTGATCGCTTATATATGACTAATCTATATTTTAGGATCGCATAAATTTGGTGGTTTAGCTAAGCTACATTTTGAAGAACCAGAGGTGCTCTCTTAATTAAGATCTTCTTAATTTGGTGAACATAAAGTTTTCTTAATGCTCTCTTAATTAAGATCTTCTTTTCATGAGCCTTTACTAATTATTTCCTTAATGCATGCATGAATATGACTAGAGGAGAGAAAGCGAAATAAAAGATGAAGAAACAATAAAGATTGAAACACATATGTTTGAGGAGAACACTTTTTGCAGCGGAGCTACATTTGTTCCTAAACAATGTGCCGAATGTGGTATGAGTAGTCGGACTCCTGACGAAGAAGATGATGGATGGATTATTACTTTTGTTCACAATGAAGAGACCAACATATCTAAAGTAAGTCTATATAGTATATGATCGTATTATGTAACATAAACCAATGTGGTATATATCGTATATATATTATTCTCATTTTTTTTCTTATCGAAATGTTGTAGGTTTACGTGATCGACTCAAAGAAGTTTACGAGTAAACCAGTTGCCGAAATAATCTTGCCGTGCAGAGTTCCATATGGATTTCATGGAGCTTTCATGCCAACCTCATCAAACGTTTAATCGATCTATCCATTAATTATCTGATTAATTTCCTAGCAGACATTGCTTGTGCAATTGTGCTTTAGTAATCTGAGAATTATTAGTGATAACGTGGTCTACGTATATTATATATATAGTATGCAATTGCATGATCAGTGTCAAATAATTAGAATAAGTATGTGTTTTATTACTAATTAGTACGAACGTCACTAATATTTAGTTTGTAATTAGCTTCGGGAGGAGAAATTTCTCATTCGGAAGTGGATTAATGTACCTTATAGCATCGATTATATATTCTTGATTTCAAAGTCTTTGAATCTTTGATTGTACACACTACACGCTATTCTTGTTTGTACGTAACTGAAGTTGATCACAAGTATAGTCAACTAATTAACCCTTTTTATACCTTAAAACCTTTTGTGTTTGCAGCATCGACATGATTATTGTATTATATATATCCTATCAGGTTGTGCATGCACTTCTCATACATTATACAGTAATTGAAATATTGTAAAGAGGTATGGTGATGTTAATTTTTATAACTTCTGTATTGCAACGCTGTGCTTTCAAGTCTTCGTGACCTCACACTGTAGGATTTGTTAAGCTTCCCATTCTCTGTTGAGTCGTCTGTTCTGTCATCATCATCATACTTACAGACTTGCACAGTTGCACGATTATGTAATTAGCCGTACCTTGACTAGTTTGTAAGAATAGAATCAGCAATTCACTTATTTTACAGCTGTGAATTGAGATATCAGAGTTCAAAATGGTTGAACACGTGTATACATGTATAAACAGAACGTTTTGCTTATGTATATATGCAGTCTGTTATAGGATCAGGATAAGAAACAGTTACTTGATGGATGTAACTGCTGCTCTTAACAAACTCTATAAATAGAGTTCGAATCATATCATTGAGACACTGTCAATACACTTGCTTTCATATTGATTTGTCCCATCGAAAGTCTTGAAATACAGAAGTGGAATTGAGAGAAGATCAATGACTCAATCTGCATCTGCCTGTTAGTTTTCTATCTATTCTTATGCAAACTGTTTTCATTTTCTATTTGACATAGACTTTAATCTTTACAGTACTTGTTAATCTAACAATTGGTATCAGAGCAATCTATGCTCAAATTGAAATTGAAAGTAAGAATCATACAGTTACGATTCTAGGAATAAGGTCTGAATGCATGTACTGCAACAGATGCATAAAACTACTGTAACAGATGCATAAAACTACTGCAACAGATGCATAAAACTACTGTAACAGATGCATAAAACTACTGCAACAGATGCATAAAACTACTGTAACAGATGCATAAAACTACTGCAACAGATGAATAAAACTGCTGTTAATATCTCGTACTGTTAATTATAACTCTATCTACAAAATCTACATGCATGTAATAAGTTTGAATACGTAAGTCATAAGTGAATTCATCATGCTGTCAAAATGGCTTTGAATGAACATATGACACATAAAGAAAAACACATCTCAGACTACACTATGAACTCATTACATGCTGTCAAAATGGCTTAATGAAATTTCAGAAATTTTAGTCATTCAGAAGATGTTTCAGTTTATATAACTTAAAATTTAAAATTGATTTTCGTTTCCAAAGAAACTTAAACTCAAACATTTGGTTATATATACTGATATATGTACAAATATGAGAATTCTGGTGTTGATAAAGATCTGCATGTCACAAATGATATCTGTATCTTAAAATCAACATAATTTCATTCACATGTACATGTATACTTAATTTAAATGTTGATTCATTGGAGTTAAACATTTTTTCTGGGACATTTGTGAATAACTGATTCAGTTTTGATGTCACAGCCATGTCTTTTCCTTTAGGCATCAACCATATTGAACTGCTCAATGGATCAAACTTCCAGAAATGGAAGAATGATATTGAACTGAACCTTGGTATCTTAGAATATGATCATGTTCTGAGGGAGGATCCACCAGAAGTACCTTCTGCTACTTCAACTAAGGAAACAAGAGACAAGTTCGCACAGTGGCAAAGACACAATAAATTAGCACTCATATGCATGAAGAAAAGCATGGCTGAATCTGTGAAAGGAGGAATACCAAGTTCTGAATATGCTAAAGCTTTCCTGGAGTCAATTGCTGAAAAATACAAAGTATCAGACAAGGCTGAAACAAGCAGTTTGATGAACAACCTTGTGAAAATGAAATATACTTCAGGAAGCATAAGAGAGTACATCATGAAAGGAATTAATATTGCTGGGAAACTGAAGGACCTGAATATGAACATTGAAGATTCTTTTCTAGTGCATCTATTGCTGAATTCCCTTCCAGATCCATACAAGCATCTCAGGACCCTTTACATTACACAGAAGGAAAAATGGAGTTTAAATGAATTAATCTCTATCTGTGTGCAGGAAGAAACTGAGGTGACTAAAAATGCTAAGGCTGTGGATGTTAATGCTATTAACAAAGGGAAAGCCAAGAAACATTATGAAAACAAGAAGTTTCAGGCAAGCACATCAAATAATTCTGGAAAAGCTGAATCTGACAAAAGACTTGATGCTGTCAAGAAATCCTTCAAACCTAAAGGACCTATGAAATGCTTCTTCTGTAAGAAGACAGGTCATTTTAAGAAGGATTGTGAGGGTTTTAAAAATTGGCTGAACAAAAAGGGTACGTTTTCTACAAAATCTGTTTTTGTTTTGAAATCTAATAAAGACATAATTGACAATTCATGGTGGTTTGATACTGCTTCACCAATTCATATTGTGAATTCTCTACAGGGATTGACAAAGGTAACAATCCCAAACAAGAATGAGACCAAGGTTTGCACAGCAAATGGTCAAAGGGTGGCAGTACAAGCAGTAGGAATTGTTGAACTAATATTTAAAAATAAGTTTGTTTTAGTACTAAGTGATGTGTATTGTATTCCCTCAATAAAGAGGAACCTTATTAGTGGTTCTCAATTTGTACTGAATAATGATTACAGCTTCTATGGTAATAATATATCTATGTGTTTTTATAAAAATTCAAAGTGTTTTGGTGATGCAAGTTTAATAGATGGTTACTGGCATGTTAACTGTCTGCAAAATTTTTCAGATATCAGCTTGTCTAAATCTGTTCTAGCAATTGAGAAACCTGGAGTATTAAAAAGAAAAAGAACTTCGGAAATCTCTTCTTATCTATGGCATAAAAGAATGGGACATATCTCTAAGAACAGATTAATGAATTTAGTCAAGCAGGGAATCCTACCAAATTTGGATTTTAATGATTTTGAGACTTGCATAGACTGTATGAAAGGAAAAATGACCAATTCCAGAAATTTTGGTTCAAAGAGGACAGAATCAATTCTTCAATTGATACATACAGATGTCTGTGGCCCTTTCCCAGTCAGTACCATCTGTGACAACTCTTATTTTGTTACCTTCATCGATGATTTTACAAGATATTGCTTCATTTACTTGATTTCTGAAAAATCACAAGTCTTAGAAATGTTCAAAATTTTTAAAAATGAAGTAGAAAGACAAACTGGACAGCTAATTAAAGTGGTCAGATCTGATAGAGGTGGTGAATATTATGGGAGATACACTGAAAAGGGACAACAAAATGGACCTTTTGCCACATATTTAGAAGAATGTGGAATTGTAGCTCAGTATTCAACACCATATACACCAACTCAGAATGGTGTTTCAGAAAGAAAGAACAGAACTTTGATGAGCATGGTTAGAAGCATGTTCATAAGGTCTGGACTCCCTAAATTCCTATGGGGAGAAGCTTTAAAGACAGCAAACTACATCTGCAACAGATCACCAAGCAAATCTGTTACAGGTACCCCTTTTGAGTTATGGCGTGGATATAAACCAAGTTTAAAACACATGCATGTTTGGGGGTGCAAGGCAGAAGCTAGAGTGAACAATTTAGATAAAATTGACAAACTGGAATCAAGATCTATTAGTGCACATTTCATTGGATATTCTGAAAAATCCAAAGGATTTAAATTTTACAATCCAGGAAGAGGCACTAGGATTTTTGAGACACATAGAGCAACCTTCTATGATGAAATGTTTGATCATGATGTGCAGATAAATGGTGATACAACTGAACAATTTCAGAATATGGAACAATGGTTTGTTTATAGTGAATTACAGCCTACAGCAATTTTTGATGAATATCAACATCTGGGAAATATGATACCAGTAGTTCCTGTTATTAATGACAACATTGCCAATGAAGAGATACAGATAGAAGCTCTACATGAAGATCAACATTTGAATGAAGAAATTCCTGGACACCAGAATGAAGAAATTCCTGGACAACAAAATGAAGAAGTTCCTGTTCCCTTAAGAAGATCAATCAGAGAAAGAAGGTCTGCAATTTCAGAAGACTATCATTTATATGCCACTGAAGTTGAATTTGATTTGGGGGAAGAAAATGATCCAAGAACAGTGAAGGAAGCTATGAAATCAAATTCAAGTGTGCAATGGAGGCAAGCTATGGAAGATGAGATTGAAAGCATGTTCAAAAATGAAGTATGGATTCTGGTAGATAAACATGAAGACATGAAGCCAATAGGTTGCAAATGGGTATTCAAAACGAAGAAGGATGCAGATGGGAAAATAGAAAGGCACAAAGCAAGACTTGTTGCTAAGGGCTATACTCAACAAGAAGGTGTAGATTACAGTGAAACATTTTCACCAGTTTCCACTAAGGATGCATTTAGAGTTTTAATGGCACTGGTGGCTCACTTTGACCTTGAGTTACATCAGATGGATGTTAAAACAGCATTTTTAAATGGTGATTTATTTGAAGATATATACATGATGCAGCCAGAAGGATTCATTGAAGATAATAAGAAAGTCTGCAAGCTTAAAAGGTCAATATATGGCCTTAAACAAGCATCAAGGCAATGGTACTTAAAGTTTGATGCTGTCATTTCAAAATTTGGTTTCAAAGAAAACCAATTGGATGAATGCATATACTGTAAGATCAATGGGAGTAGCTACATTTTTCTGATCTTATATGTAGATGATATTTTGTTGGCAAGCAACAGTACCAATTTACTGAATGAAACTAAGAAGTTTCTTAAGAACAGCTTTGATATGAAGGATATGGGGGAAGCTCATTATGTTCTGGGAATCGAAATCAAAAGGAACAGACAGCTTGGCACACTAGGATTATCTCAGAAAGCCTATATTGACAAAATATTGCACAGGTTTGAGATGCAGAATTGCAAGTCTGGAGAATCACCAATGTCTAAAGGAGACAAACTGCACAAAGGTCAATGTCCACAGAATGCATTTCAAAGGAAAAGCATGGAAAATGTGCCATATGCAAGATTAGTAGGAAGTTTAATGTATGCACAAGTCTGTACCAGACCAGACATAGCATTTGCAGTAAATATGTTGTCAAGATATCAATCCAATGCTGGCCATGAGCACTGGATAGCAGGAAAGAAAGTCCTAAGATATTTAAAGGGAACCAGAGACCATATGCTGGTATACAGAAGACAAGAAGATCAAGAACTAACAGTGGAAGGCTACTCAGATGCTTCTTTTAAGCAAGATGCAGATGATTTGAAATCTACATCAGGTTTTATATTTATGCTTGCTGGAGGTGCAGTATCCTGGAAAACTAACAAGCAAGGACTCACAGCAACATCTACTTTTCAAGCTGAATATGTTGCAGTTTTTGAGGCCACATCACATGCAATTTGGTTAAGAAACTTTGTTTCCAGACTTGGAATCATGGATTCTGCAGAAAAACCATTAACTATATACTGTGATAATGCAGCAGCAGTCTTTTTCTCAAAGAACAACAGAAGGACCTCAGCTTCAAGAAACATAGATGTAAAATGTTTTTCAGTAAGAGAAAGTGTCAGAGACAAGGAGATAGAAGTAATCAAAATTGGTACTAAAGAGCAATTGGCAGATCCCTTTACTAAAGCTCTACCAAATTCAGTTTTTAAGAATCATGTTAGAAATATGGGGATATATGCTGATGTTGAATCTGAATAGATTTGATATAAAGAGCTTGTATTGCTATGAACATATTAAATAGTAAGGAGTTATTCATTTACTTAATTCATGAGCAAAATGCATTTTTATGTTAAAATGTATACTGTCTGATTGAAAAATCAGAATTATGCAGATTTGCTTGTTTTAGAAATTAATACAGTAAAGATATGAATATATGTGTTTGAAATTTCAATCTTAAGTTTATCAAACACTATATTTAATTATACTTGTGATAACTTATGTGATTTTAAAATTTGAATGTATAATTTTTGGAGATGGATGAAATTTTATTTCATCAACATCTTCTTTAATTCCATACAATGTTTGAAATTGACAAAGTTCTTGAAACAGATTAGAACTTATGAACTCAGGTGCACACTTCAGGTGATATTTCAAGTCACTGATTCATAATTAAGTGAATATGCTAATTCAGTGGGAGATTGTAAGAATAGAATCAGCAATTCACTTATTTTACAGCTGTGAATTGAGATATCAGAGTTCAAAATGGTTGAACACGTGTATACATGTATAAACAGAACGTTTTGCTTATGTATATATGCAGTCTGTTATAGGATCAGGATAAGAAACAGTTACTTGATGGATGTAACTGCTGCTCTTAACAAACTCTATAAATAGAGTTCGAATCATATCATTGATACACTGTCAATACACTTGCTTTCATATTGATTTGTCCCATCGAAAGTCTTGAAATACAGAAGTGGAATTGAGAGAAGATCAATGACTCAATCTGCATCTGCCTGTTAGTTTTCTATCTATTCTTATGCAAACTGTTTTCATTTTCTATTTGACATAGACTTTAATCTTTACAGTACTTGTTAATCTAACATAGTTTGTATAACTTCTTCCTACCAGAAACGCCGCTTGTGCGGCCCTCGTTGATTCTGGTACTGTTGGCATGATTGATAGATATGAGCCGACAGTACAGTACCGTATTCAGAAAAAAAAATCCAGATTGGGTAAGATTGAATAAAGTAAATTTTATAAAAAAAATGTAAATATTACATAGATAATTTCATTTATAAACTACTCGATAAAAATATAAATAATACACATATCAATATAATGACAAGGCATAAACATAAAAATCGGGTCCATAAAATTCATGTAATCATGTGTGTTATTCGCGAGATTTTGAACGAGATAATTTTTAATTTTTAGTATTCTGAACAAGCAAAAAAGAATAGTTAAATCAATAATTATAAAAATGGAGCCAGATTTCATCAAATGAGAGAGAGATATATATATATAAGCTAAAACCTTGAAATTAATAAAAAAAATGACTACAAAAATAAACTAAAATATTGAAATTAATAGATTACTAGAATTAATAGATATGGGACCTAGCCTAGTCCACAATTGTAATGCAAGAGTGAAGGCGCGCTTGTCGTTTTCAAACAGAAGAGATGAAATAAATAAGAAAAATGAAAAATGTTGGAATGCATTCTAAGGTTAAGCACTTCAAGGCTAATTTCTAAATTTTTCATGGGTCAAGTTTTGATTGGCTTAAAAAATCAACATCTTTTAAAACTAACTAATTAAACTTATGATAGTGTACTAGATTCCCTTAAAACCTACTCCGCCGAGAAATCTCGACAGCTCTCTCTCTCCCCATATGCACCGCCACCCTTAAGGTTTTTCCAGATCTCGCCTTCCCGAAACAGGATCACTGCGAGCGTCTTTCTCCACGCAGATGACATTCGTCGTCTTTAAGTTTTTCCTCCACATCGCAATCGCACTGCCACCTCGCCTCTCCTTGGTTTCGGTGGTGGATATCCAAACTTCATATCCAGATCGCTGCACGCACCACCGTCAAAGAGGAATGTGCGAGTCCGAGGGAAAGGGAAGTGAGGGAGATGTGGTATGGGAGGAGAGACCGAAGTCGACAACAAGGCGAAAAGGATGTCATCCCCCCTTGGTATGTGTCAAGCTTTGATTGGCTTAAAAAATCAACATTTTTTTTAAAACTAACTGAGCTTATGATAAGATCAATGTACTAGATTCCCTGAAAACCCATTCCGCCGGGGAATCTCTCTCTCTCTCTCTCTCCCTCTCTCTCCCCGCATGCACCATCTCCCTTAGGGTTTTTTTTCCAGATCTTGCCTTCCTGAAATAGGATCACCGCGAGCTCCTCTCTCCGCGCCGACTACATTTGTCGTCTTTAATTTCCTTCTTGTTGCGCCGCCACCCCGCCTCTCCTTGGTTTCGGTGGTGGATATCCAAACTTCATATCCAGATCGCTGCACGCATCACCGCAAAAAAGGAGTGTGCGAGTCCGAGGGAAATGGAAGTGAGGGAGATGTAATCTGGGAGGAGAGACCGAAGTTGACAACGGGGCGAAAAGGATGTCATCCCCCCCCCCCACCCTTGTATCCCATCATGATATGTTTGAATCATAAACCTTGTCTGGGACAGGGGCGGAGCCGAGGTCGGAGAGCCTGGGGCATTCGGGTTATTGACAATCAAAGCTTTGGGTCCGATGATGGCGGTGGAGGTGAGTTGTGGGTGGTGTAAGGGTGGACAGGTGGTGGAGGGAGTCAGGGTGGGATCAGAGGCGGAGAGAGGTTCTGCGTGGTGGAGAGAGAACATGACAAAGTGGAGATTTCCTAATCCGAGCTTATCACAAGCTCAGACAGTCTTAAAGAAAGTTAAAAATATTAACGAATCAAAATGTGACACGTGTCACTATTTGAAAATTAACCCTAGGGTGCTTAGCCCTGGGATGCATAGCAGCCTGATCCAAGAAAAATGGTTGGATTGGGCTGCTGTGCACCCTTGGTCTAAGCACTCTACGGGTATTTTTCAAAAGTGGACATGTGTCAAATTGTGATTGGTTATCTTAGTCAACATTTGATTTTGATGACTAAGCTTACAATGATATATTTGTGGTGGATTACACCACTTACAATCAGAAGCAGTTGGTCTCCACTGCGTCTTCACCATCAGGAAAATCCTCTCCGTCACCGAGTTCATCACCGTCGTTGACCACAAAAACTCTCATCCTATCTCTCTGTCAAATTAAAGAAGAGAATAGTAGAATCTTTACCTACTATCTACACCATCGGAGACATGTGTGGGGATGTTCTTGGCGACCCAATTCTCAACCACGGCTACACTCTTAATCAAATTAAAAAGTATCTTAGCCAATTCTTAGCCACCATGGCTTGAAGTCCAGACTTGCTCAAAGCATTCAAGATATTACAATTGCATTAAAAAGCTTCACTTTTTAAATCCTATTATCCTTAAGCATCTTCACAATCGACGCTAGATGAAAAGCATGTGTGTCTTGCATTCCCCAGTTAACTCCAATCCCGTCCACAAAAGCCACCAAAGTATTCAACAACACGAAACCCACAACAAAGTCTCTCAAAGACACCATGAAAAAAGCGTTGAGGTTCAGGCAACAATCGCTGACCACTTTTCGGGCGGCGGCGCGAGCTTTAGGTGACGTGTCTAAGGTCGACTCGAGCGATGTCAACGCGAAGAGGGTGGCGGAGATGGAGAGAGAGAGGAGGAGGTGTCGCGATGGTCTGGCGATGAAGGTGGGTTCCCGACTTCCCGACGGCATTCCACTGCACAAAGACAAGGATCAATTACACTGAGTTTATGATAAAGTCGGTCAATATTTAAAAAGTTGAAAGAAAAAAAACCAATAATACTTTGACATGTGGCAAGTATAAAAATTAGTCTTTCAGTGCTTAGTATCGGGGTGCATTCCAGCATTTTTTATGAAAAAGATAAGGAAAATTCAAAAGATGTTGTCAGGTCTAAATTTCCTTTCCAGTAAAACGACGTGGTTGAGTCCTTCTTATTCAAAGTGAAATCTTACCGTTCATCTTCCCCGTTTACCAAAATCAAGGAGTAAAATATCGGATATCCAGGATATATCGACGATCCAAAATTTGGATATATCGACGGAAATATCGATCAAGTGAAAATTCTGACGGAAAAGACGGAAACTAATAAAAATACATGAAAATTTGTAATGAAACTTTTGGATGTTATTATATGATCAATTATCTACCTTATGTGAAAAGAAAATATTAATCAAACATCAAGACATATGAATTTGCTATAATACTATATGAATTAGTACGTGTTAAGTGCTGATAGTTATTAAAATATAATTTAATAATTCTATTTTTATTTTTTGATGACTAAAACGGTTAGGTTATCGCGTTTTTTGTATAATATATTGCACATTATACATCACAAAATCAAATATACAAATATTTTAAAACCACATAAAGGATCTATGAGATTCGAAATGTTTTCGAAAAGTTTATAAAAATTTCAAAAATTTTATATCAAAAATATCGATCAAAGTAAAAAAAAATCGAGAAATTTAGGGATGTAATAGAAAAAATTTCAGATGATTAAAAAAAAAATTGTATTCCTCAGCCAAAACACCATCGTTTATTTGTCGTATTTTCTGCCGTTTCCCGACACATATTATCACCTTAAACCCAGAGAGTCAAGGTGGGCAACTGCCCCAACCTCGCACCTATCTCTGGATCCACCAGTGCCGCCAGTGGTGCCAACTGCCTTTATCTTCTCAATTATTCAACCTATCATGACGCAAACGTACACTGATTTGAATAATTGTACAATCATCAATGAGCCTTGATAAAAAAAAAAATAATCAATGAGCGTTCTTTTCCAGTCCATATTATATTAAGAAATGAATAAGCTAGATTGGTCTTGTGCCATAGAGAACAGAGATCGGTCTTGCGCAAAATCTTTGGTATTTCTTTGAATCTTTTATATTTTGATCACATAAATTTTATATAATTAATTATCGTTGACAAAATATATATATATATATGTCGGAGAATAATAAATATTACGCATATGGTATAGTTAACGTTATGGATGTCCTGCATATCAGTCCTGAAATGAGACCTTCAAACTAGTATTATAGATGTCAAGCAATGTCCCAAAAGGTCGATACTCGATACCTATAGAGAGGTACTGATACTGTGATACACCACTTTCCTGTTAAACCCTCCATCTTCGGGCCGGTTTCTGAACATTGATAAAGCGCAAGGACCCACCGGACCGAACTTAAACTATGAAGTGCGAGTTCGGGCCCAAGATCTGCGAACAGCTAAACACGAGCCCAACCCGAACTGAAGAAAACTTGCCAACGAGTAAGCGTATCATTGGCCGTTCGGTCGAGTCTATGTAGACACGACCACAGCGCATTTCATTAAACCCAGAAGTCCAAGCTCTGCAATTTTTCATCTTCTTCGAATCAATTTTGCGACCATGGAAATCGACCGATTAGACGGTCGCACGCCGAACCAGCTGAGACCATTGTCGTGTAGTCGCAACGTTCTCAACCGAGCTCATGGCTCTGCCACTTGGCATCAAGGTTCCTGCTTTCTTTCTTTCTGCGTTTTCTGCTCTCTGTGATTTAGTGTGTTTTCTTCGATGGGTTAACAAATTTTGAAGCTTTTCTGATTTGGGTCTTGTTGTTTTTGTTTGTTTTTTAATAGGAGAAACCAAACTTGTAGCCGCAGTTTATGGACCCAAAGCAGGGACGAAGAAGAATGAGAACCCAGAAAAGGCTTGCATTGAGGTTATTTGGAAGCCTAAGACAGGCCAGAGTGCAGAGTGGTGAGACTACATTTGCGGTTTTATAGCCATTTGCATACAATTGTGATCTGAGTTCTTTTGTTGGCTATCTAAGCTTGGTAGAATTGTGGATGATATAGGAAAAACAGAAAGGGAATATGAGATGATATTGAAAAGGACCTTGGAAAGCATATGTATACTCACTCTCAATCCAAACACTACGGCATCGGTTATTATTCAGGTGCAGCGGTCTTTTTTATGCTCATTTGGATCTTGAACATATATTGTGTGTTCTGCTTAAAATGACTGTAGCTGAGGACATTGTGGCTTGTTTTGTTACTGAAGTCGATTACAACCGTAGTCAAGTACCCATTTTTACCTTAAAACCTCGTGTGTTTTGCAGGTTCTCCACGATGATGGTGCTGTATCCTTATAAGATTGTGCCTTTCTCATACATAATTGCTGCATGTTGAAGAGGTGTGTTGACATTTGTTGAACCTCTCTATAGCCAAATAGTACTATCATTACCTCACTTGTTATCATGTGGCTTGCTTGAACTTCGTCTTATATAAACAAATCTGGACCTATTTACGGTAGTATCTGTTAGTGTCGCGCTATCTTTTCTGTCATCATCTTACTTTACATGATGATTTAGTAGCAGTACCTTAACAAGTACTGGTATAACTTCTGCCATGTGCCATAAATCCAGCTTGCGCTGCCCTTGTTGATGCTGGGATTCCTCTGAAGCATCTTGCTGGTAATGGAATACCATTATTCATGTTTTCATTCTTCAATCGATGGATATGTGCTAACTGTTTTATTCTGGTTTTGCAGTTGCCATTTGTTGTTGCCTGGCAGAGAGTGGATTACGTATATTGGACCCAACTAAGCTAGAAGAGCAGGTTTTACTTCATTTCATAGCTTGTACTTCTGCTTAGGAGATTTAGCTTCTTCTTTTCCTATGGCTTCTTTATTGGGACCAGACATATTCTTTTAGTTCAAGGCACTGAGGCATAGGTTTAAAGCATATATGGAGTCACAGTCGACATGTTTGTGTTTATGCCTCTAATTTGTTGTAGTTTCTATATTTGTTTTAATTTGAACCTGTGTCTTCAACCTCAAAACACAATTACATCATTGGCCATCATGCTGAATTTTCAATGGCAGAAAATGAAGGCCTTTGTATATTTGGTTTTCCCAAACTCGGTTCTCTCAACCCTTCCAGAAGGACAGCTAAAGGTGCAAGGGGAACCAATGGAACATGGAATCATCGCATCTGTAACCCAGGGTGCAATGTCAGGTATATCCGTATATGCTATATATAAATAATTCATTTATCTTTTTCTATCAGTTGGCGTTGGAGTTCTTCTTTGTTTATCCTGGGTTTTGATTTATTGGATGCAAATTAGACATATGAGCTACACAACCCCAGTTTGCATTGGAGTTCTTAGTTTATCCATGCTTTTGATCAAATGATGGCAAACTAGACATATAAGCTACACAATGTTTGGTAACCTTTCGCCTCCTTGAGGGCATCTAATATTTTTGACCTCAAGTAGTAGTAGATACATATCTTAATTTTTGTCAGTGTATTTGATGCGTTCATATACACCTTTTCTAATTGGGGTTTCATCTATTGTTCTAGTCATTGATTATCTCCACTGTTTGGAAAGGGGATGCGCAGCTACTGCAAAGATGTCTGCATTTCTAAGAAAGAACCTGCAACCAAATCTTCCAATTGATTGATCTAAGCTGGTTGGGTTTTTAGGGTTTAGGGAACCCTGGTCTGTAGGTAGAATGACAGATGTACTTTGATGATAAGGAACGCTATATGATGTACCTGAAAACTCCATTTCTATGTAATACTACAAGTATAACCTAGTTACCCCGGGTTCTTGGCTCTTGCTAAACTATGTGTTATTTTCCTACTTTGTAAAAATCAATTAAGAAAAAAAAAACTAAAAAGCGGTGATTATCGTGTGTTCATAACCTTGCCATTATGGATTAAATAAGGTTAAAAAAACCTCCTTTGTTAAATAGCTGGCCTTGTCCTCCAGACTCTTGAGCATATTCCCAGAGCTTGAACCACTAAAACCAGAAACAATATAGGACAAGGAAAGATACCATTTGCAAAGAAGAATCTTTATCTTCTCACTTGGTGAACCTAACATGATGCCAGCATAAAGTTCATTGTCCAATCATCAATGAACGCTCTTGTCCAGTCCATATTTATAAGGAAATGATTGAGACTGGTCTTTGTTACTGATAAAGACTGCTCTTGCTGCACACAGCTTATGACTAATTCTTAGTTTCTTGCACCAGATATAAATTAGGTAGGGATCTGTCTGTAATCTTTGGTAGTTTGTATCAAGGGGTTAATTATAATCGTTGACAAGTGGTCGAAAATTATAGATTAGTTTACTTCGTAGATGTTCTGCATTTAACATTTTGATTTGTCTGGGGAAGGTAGTTTGGATTTTGATCCCTTGATCCTATGGCTTTTGTTTGAAATAACAAAATCATAATAATTGAGCTTACAACTGGAATGATCGCGTAATAATGGAGCCTTCACTGTTCTACCATCTGTCTTTAGGCTAAAGGCGTATATATTATGTAAATTTCAAATTGTGGTAATAAAACAAAAGATTGGATCACTACATTGTTCTTGTTTTATATATAGTCGATGGACAACTTCCCTAGAGATAAAGAAGCAGACAGAAATGGTCATCAAGTATGGGAACAATATTTCAAGTGATTTGCTCTATTCAAAATAACAAGCCCCAGGCTGTCTTTCGCAATATCGATCACTTCAAGTCTACACTCTCCTCTGCTATCATGGTGAGTTCATCTTGATCTCTAGCTCGTTCTCAAACCTCTGTTTAAGATTCTTACTTCTTACTTTGCATGATCGCCACTTCACCAGAAGCAACCATTCTCGAGAAGAATGCAACAAGCTCCGTGGCCTATTGAAGTCGCAAAGCTTTTCAAGGAAAGTCCTGCAAAAATGTTAGACGCCTTTGTAGAGTCAGTGTTTGAATTCATTGATCCACCATTGCTTCCACCTCAAGTACGTACGTAGATCATCTGTTTTCTCCTTTTTAGTGATGTCC
Source organism: Geum urbanum (assembly GCA_946800695.1). NCBI lineage: Eukaryota > Viridiplantae > Streptophyta > Magnoliopsida > Rosales > Rosaceae > Geum > Geum urbanum. The sequence goes on from OX327002.1 coordinate 63,444,059, forward strand.
TAGATTCTCATTGTAGTTGGCTATTTAATTTCCTTGTTGGATCCGTTGTTATTACAGAGAAACTTTGCTCCTGTTGATGAATTGGAAGGAGAAGGAGTTGTTCTCACCAGCATCATAGGGACAATTCCAGATGATTTTCCAGAGGTTGTCTATGTGAGAAATGGTCAGTACACTATCAGTACTCAAATATATCTGAACTTACCTTGTCTGTTTAATTTGCAAGGACAACATGATCATGAACTGTTCCCTTGTTCCACATGCATACATCTCATCCAGTCCCTAAAGGACAAAACCAATGGAAAAATCCAGTATTTTTCTGTGCTTAATGCGTATATATATATCTAGGAAAATTGATACATACATAACTGCCGTTTACTTAATATTTGATTTAACGTACAATTGCTTGGATTTTATATTAACAGAATGATACAAATGTATAAAAAGTACAGTATCAGTAAGCTTGGTTTATTTTAATTTAATTTAATTTATTTTTCCTTTTCAGTATTTATAATTTACTCCAACACTTGAAACAATTGTACGTTGTCATTAATTAAGAAGAGAAAAGAACTGAAAAGAAGAACTTAAATCGACAAAATCGGTTTTTGGAAGGTCAAATCACATATGGATAGAAGGAGAAGGCATGCTTCATGCTATTTATTTCAGCAAGAACAACACCATTGACAGTGATGGATTTAGCAGATGGACTGTCCGGTACAACAACAGACATGTTGAAACCGAAACTTACAAGGTTGAAAAACAAAGAAACAAGCCTTCTTTTCTTCCTGCTGTTAGCGGTGACTTGCCGGCCATCTTGTCTGCTTATCTTCTCAATTTGGTATGCACATCAGCATATGCATATATAATTGAATAGCGCGCTGCATCTATTTTATTCTCAATTCATATTTGATTCCGTGATGCTTAATATTCTTTTCGTATATACTCCATAGATAAGAGCTCTATACGTTTTATAATATTCTGTTGATCGAAGGATAGTCAATTAATATTTATTCACTAAAATGCAATTGAGATTTGGCAAAGTGAACAAGTACTTGAGCAACACCAATGTGTTCGAGCATTCGAGCAAAATCTATTCCATAGCAGAAAATTACATACCACAAGAGATTGACATCCTCACACTTGAAACCTTAGGCAATTGGGATGTCTCAGCTGGAGCTTGGAACCGACCTTTCACTAGCCACCCAAAGGGACATTTACATACAGTACATCCTGATTAACATGCCTTGATTTTTACAACATACAAAGTTATTAATTGAGTGCATAATTAATTATTCCTTTTCAATGTTTTAGAGAGCTCCAGACACAGGAGAGCTAGTGATAATGGGAGTGGACGCAGTTAAACCTTTCTGGGAAGTAGGAGTAGTTTCTGGTAATATTCTAGCTAATTTCTGTTTATATGCATACATTCTCAATGCAAGAACAAACATTCAGTGCATAATGTACACATATAGACTATATGAGTAAATATGACAACATCTTGCCAGAAAGCTTTTGTGACGTCCCATCTCAATCACATTTCTGACTATATATCTATTTAATTTGCAGCTGATGGCAAAGAACTCATCCACAAGGTGGATCTCAAAGTCAATAGGTGTGGCATTTGCCATGAAATAGGGGTTACACAGAGGTAAGTGCTTACTGAACTAAATATCCTTCAAGCTAGGCTAGCTTAAACTTGGTGGTTAATGAGAACTGGTCATTTGGATTGTAGGTACAATGTGAACATGGATATTGCATTAACTGTAGACATTCAGAGACTCGTAGGCGGAGGCCCGTGAGTTCACTCGATCACTCTTCTTAATTATATATACTTCATAAATCTTCTATTGCTAGCTAGATTATATGGTCCCTTGCTATAGACCGACCGAATTATTGATTTCTTAAACTGATAGCCTAACAACAGAGCATCCAACGAACACAACATTATTCCTGTTAGTTAATTGATTGATAACTAAAGGGGTTTTGCAATGAGCTAGCTGATACATGTCGATTGATATATATATATATATATATATGCAGACTAGTGAAGTACAATGAGGAAGATTATGCAAGAATTGGAATTATGCCTCGCTATGGTGACGCAAGCTCAGTTCGGTGGTTTAAAGTTGAACCCAATTGCACATTTCATATCATCAATAGTTTTGAATATGCTGATGAGGTAGTTACTTTAACTGAAAAGTTGAAAGATACATGAGCTAATTTTTGTAGCATTGTAGGTTTATTTGATGTTGATGATCTTAATCTTGAGCAGGTTGTAGTCTGGGGTTGTAAAGCTCTTGACTCAGTTATAGGTGAAAGTAAAGAAAGGAGTAGCGCCAACGATTATATCTCAGCCGCAGAAGATGTTTCTAGTAAATTTTTTTCTCGTGCTTATGAGTGGAGACTAAACATAGAGACTGGAGAAGTAAGGGAGAGATATCTCACAGGAAAGAACACCCCCATGGATTTCCCCATGATCAATGGAAACTTCTGTGGGATCAAAAATAGATTTGCGTATACCCAAGTGGTTGATAGAGTTGCGAGCTCAACCTCCGGTAACTTTTCACATGAGTCTCTAGATCTGCTATTTTTGGCAACCAAAGTACTAATTAAACTGCTCTCCAAATTGCTTTCATCATATTGATTGTATATGGTACGGTTGTTTATATCTCAGGGTCGCTTAAGTATGGTGGTATAGCTAAGCTGCATTTTGAAGAGACAGAGGTACTTAATTAAGATCTTAATATCTGTGTACATACATATATATAAAATACAGTTTTCTTTTCATGAGCCTTTAATATTGTTAATTAGACGAGAGAAAGCGAAACAGACGATGAAATAATAAAGGTGAAAAGACATAGGTTTGAGGAGAACACCTTTTGCAGTGGAGCTGCCTTTGTCCCTAAGCAATGTGGTATTAGTAGCAGGACTCTTGATGAAGAAGATGATGGATGGGTCATTACATTTGTTCACAATGAAGAGACCAACATATCTAAAGTAAGTCTTCATAGTATGATCGATGTGTAATATGTATGACCAAATGACCAATATAGTATATACTCTTCTCGTTCATTTTCTTTTGGATGCTACAGGTTTACATGATCGACCCAAAGGAGTTTTCGAGTGAACCAGTTGCCGAAATAATCTTGCCCTACAGAGTTCCATATGGATTTCATGGAGCTTTCATGCCAACTTTATCAAACGCTTAATTAATCTACTGATCATTTAATTTCCCAAGCATAGCTTTTGCTTAGTTTGTGACTCGTGAGTTGGCTCAGAGCTCTACCTCTCATCAAACAGCATTACATGTGTGACCAGTAGCCGCAGCTACTATAGAATATGTGTTACCATTTTTGCCTTTCAAGGTTAACTAGCATTGATGTTCTTCGGTTAAGGAAGGTGGGGTTGGAAGAAATATAAAGCTCGGAGGTATGAACCTACCTAACAGATTTGCTATATTGGACTACTCATTCCTAAAAGGTTTGAATATATTCAATGTTGAGACCTCCAAACTAATGCATATGTATAACTTCCGATCCGGAGCACAGCTTCATATACACACACTGATACACCCCCAAGCTTCTTGTAAAACCTTCTATATCAAACGCCATGGCATTAGATCTTTATCGCAGGAATACTCTGTTTCGCTTCCTCGATATAGACAGAAACACTGTAATAGAGCCGTCCACTGACCTCTCCAATATCATCACCAGTCGAGAAGCGTACGACGATGATGAAGATCTCCAATTTAGCCCTTCAGTTATGTCATCTTCAAGTCCTTATAATACCACATTGCTTACACTAATGCCTCCACCAAGCCCCGAGTCTCCATGGACTCTCTCCCCTCACCAAACCCCATCCCCTTCACTCCTCTACCACTGCATTGCCTCCCTCTATCGCCGCGAAGGCTCCATCTCCTCCATTGTAGTCTCTAAGCAGCATGGATTAGTCTTCACCGGTTCGGAGAGCACGCGTATTCGCGTTTGGAGACAGCCGGACCATGTCGAGTACGGCTGTCTCAAGGCAACTTCAGGCCAAGTCCGAGCCATTGCATGTCATGGTAACATGCTCTTCACCGCACACAAAGACCACAAAATCCGAACGTGGAATTTCTCCGTCACAGATAACAGCTTCAGGTCCAAAAAAGTCTCTACCTTCCCCAAAAGAACTAGCACTTTCTCTTTGTTTTCAAGATTTACAAGCACCAAGGGGGTGGAGAAACACAAGGAATGCATTTCCTGCTTGGCATATTACCAAACAGATGGTCTCCTATACACCGGCTCCAACGACAGAACAGTCAAAGCGTGGCGCCTTATGACTTGTCACTGTGTGGACTCGTTTGTGGCTCATGAAGACAATGTGAATTGCATGGTGGTCAACCAAGACGATGGCTGCGTTTTCACATGCTCCTCAGACGGATCAGTCAAAATATGGAGAAGGGTGTTCAGAGAAAACTCTCACACTCTCACCATGACACTCAAATCCCAATTCCCAAACTCCAACTACCCTGTAAACGCCATAGCCCTAAACACATCATCCAACTCATGCTTCCTATACTCTGGCTCTTCGGACGGCACCGTTAACTTTTGGGAGAAGGAGAAACACACGCACCGATTTAACCACGGAGGAGTTTTACAAGGGCACCATTTCTCGGTTCTTTGCTTAGTGACGGTGGACAAGTTGATCTTCAGTGGATCAGAGGACACTACGATTAGGGTTTGGAGAAGACAAGAGGGGGGATGTTTTCATGAGTGTTTGGCGGTGCTGGAAGGGCATAGAGGGCCTGTGAGGTGTTTGGCTGCTTGTTTGGAGATTGATGAGGAAGTTGTGAAAGGGTTTTTGGTTTACAGTGCGAGTTTGGATCAGACTTTTAAGGTGTGGAGGATTAAGGTCTCGCCGGAGGAGGAATTGGACATGGGGCCAGATTGTAACAATATCACTAGTAACATGAATAGAAGTTTTTCCAGGAACTGTGAGACCAGAACTGCTGGGACGTTGTCTCCTTCGTGGTTTGATAGGAAGCTTCTCCAGCGGTAAAAAAAATTCACTTAGCTGAATAAGTGAACTTGATTCTTATTAGAATTGTATTGCTGTAGCTGAGCTGCTAAATCACATGAATGCAACCATTTCCTTGGGTGTTACTCTGGAGTACCAGAATTCTTAATTTTGATATGTTGGATAACTTCATTTCTCCAAAAATGAAAACCGCAGAAGTGATCAAACGCTACAAAAATAAAAAATAAATTATATTCCAGAGTACCGTAGAATTTTCGCTTATGTGAGTTGCTTCATTACAAAGTTCACAACCTATCTACCAATAGGAAAATTTTGCGGTGCATATACCAAGTTCCCTATATCAAGTACATGCACTATCTCTATACCAAATAAGTTTCATTATATATTTCGAACAACATCAACTAGATGTATTTGCACGAGATTACGTGAACATCGAGCTAGTCTACTCATGTATCGGTGTATTAGCAAATTTGAGTTTCCCCACCAAATTTCTTTCCCATAATTCAATATTTTAAAAGAAAATATATGAAAGGCCAAGATATTATTGAAGATCTCATCTAGAACTTACATCCATATAAATGAAGGTTACATAGGATAGAGTAAACCAATCGAAAGCATTACTGCAAATTTGGTGAAGGAAATTAAAATCTTCTAATTAAGCAGCTTCTTCTGCGGGATTGGGAATCGGGATATAACTACGTGGCGGTCTCTCGATGAAGAAGTTTTCATAGATGAAGCCAGCGAGCCCACCACCGATGAGAGGTCCGACCCAATAAACCCAGTGGTCAGTCCAGTCCCAGCTGACCAGAGCAGGCCCAAATGACCTTGCTGGGTTCATAGAAGCACCCGAAAAGGCCCCGCCGGCTAGGATGTTGGCACCAACCACGAATCCAGTGAGAGTTGGGCCTAGTCCATCAAGAGCTCCCTTCTTAGGGTCAACCATTGTAGCATAGACTGTGAAGAGTAAGGAGAATGTCAAGATGATCTCCCATATCACACCTTGGAGGAAGCCAACCCCACTTGCAAGTGAATGAATTGGAGTAGTCTGCCACAAATACCACATATTAATTCTAAATAATTATACTAATGGGAAATCGAAAGAAATAAATTTTGGTGTTATGAGCTTCACAGAATTTGATGTTGTCAAAATTCTTCAAACTAAAAATAAAATTATTCACAAACAAAAAACAATTGTATTGTAAATCAATTCATAATAAAAAGTAAAACTACACGATAAATATTCCTAACTTTTTCCTATTTTTTCTCCCACGATGCCACATTCGACCGGTGTGAAATTTTTTAGTAATCTATAATTTAAAAAGAAACACAAAAAGACTTGCAGGACTAACACAGAATGGAAATTGACATAAATACCACAAGAAATGACAGGTGTGGTTTTGTGGAGAGATCATATTGTGTTTTACGAGAATGTATCAATTATAAAGTGTTCATAGTTTGATATCTCAAACAAATGGATCATTTCCATTTTTGTTTATTCCTACTTAATATGAATTTGGACGCCATGTATGTATTTGGTACATTAACTTTCTGGCCAGAAAATGCATAATTACATATAATTAAGGGAAAAAATCAAATAATTTTTGGACTTACCAATCCACCAGTGAGATACTCAAGAAGGTAACAAGAAGCGGCAGCTGCCAACAACTGATCGATCCAATAAAGGAAAGATCGGAAGAGGGTGATGTGACCGCCAGCAAGGAGGCCAAGAGTGACAGCGGGGTTAAGATGACCACCGGAAATGTGGCCGGCAGATATCATCACGGCCACGACTAAGGCATGCGTGACAGCTACGAAGAACAATGCCACCGTTGAATCTGCTCCTAGCTTATCTGCCACCAAAAGTAACATATATATATATATAAGACACCGCGCATTGATCTGTATATACTCTTTGTCCGTACATGAAATTGAAATTAATGGAAAATATGTGAAATTAATATTATTACCGGTCGCCATGGCCGATCCGACACCAGTGAAGATGAAGAGGAAGGTGGTGATAAACTCGACGATCAGTGCTCTCCATACTTCTGCCTTAGCAGCCTCACAGGCGCTTCCCAAAGCTATTTTAGTCATCGATGGATCTTTAATTTGGAGCGAGCTGATCGAGTGCTAGCTGCTAACGTACTAAGATCGATTTGTAGTCTGCGTTCGATTTGTATCATTATATAAGATCGAATAATTCGATATGTTTGACAAAACCCATGAACTGGAGATGTATTATCTAGTTTGCCATCGTATACGAGCAAAAATAAAAATAAAATAGGAGGGGCATTTGGAAAAGGTAGTCGGCTTCTGTTGGTGTCGACGGTACGCAAGTACTGTACGCAGTGTGTGCATGTAACTGACAAAGACTGGCAAATTTGATCGAATTGCTAGGCTTCAACTGAGCACATGGAAAATAACTAATTAATTAAACAGCTATCGATATTTATATATATAAAGGATACTATATATATTATGCATATGAACTACCCTCCCATGATATTAATTATATTGGCACTTGTGGCAATTTAATCTCAAATAAAAAAAATCAGAAAGACATGTGCATTTATTAAAGAACACATATGTAGAGAAGTAATTTGGCTGAAAACCAGAAGTAGTTGTATCCTCTAGATAGATATCCAGACTACAACAACAAGTGGGGACAAATTTCTGTCTTAGGACACTGCGTTGCTATCTGATCAAGTTAGTGAATTCTTGTTTCGTCTTTGCAATTAGTTACAATTTTGATTCTATTATTGTTATATATATAGACTGTTTGTATTCAAAATACGGATTGGTTATAATAATCTAAGACAGAAATTCTTGTCAAGATTGATCAATATGTCGGGTGTCAAACACCATGTCGAGAAACTTGAGAAATTCAAGGGTGCGGATTTCAAACGTTGGCAACAGAAGATGTTCTATTTGACAACTCTTCAAGTGGCGAATGTTCTTGTTACTGGTGATGCTCAAAAGGCCGAAAATCAGAGGGCTATAGAGTCTTGTGCGAACAATGAGTTTCTTTGCAGGAACTATATACTCAATGCCTTAGACGATTCCTTGTATGATATATACTCGTCATTCAAAACAGCAAGGGAATTATTGGAGTCTTTGGACAACAAATACAAAATCGAAGTTGCTTGTTCAAAGAAATTTGTCGTTGGCAAGTTTCTTAACTTCAAGATGAGTGACGTCAAGTCTGTTGTCAAGCAAGTGGCGGAACTCCAAGTCATTGTCCACGAGTTAAGTGAGGAAAGTATGAGACTAAACCCAAATTTTTGACTTTTGTTCTTGAAGGAGAACCTCAAACTTACAAGGCTGCCATGAAATATTATGAAACACCTTATTAGAAAGAGGCTATTCAAGTGAAGTATAATCCATTCTACAAAACAATACATGGAAATTAGTAGATTTACCTCCGGGTCACAAACTAATAGGCCATAAATGGATTTTCAAAAGAAAAACGAGACATGATGGTACCATTGAAAAATACAAAGCTAGAATATACAGTAGTTAAAGGGTATCGTCAAAGGGAAGGTGTAGATTTCTTTGACACTTATTCGTCGGTAACTAGAATTACGTCTATAAGAACGTTGATTGCTATAGCTGTTGTTCACAATTTGAAAATACACCAAATGGATGTGAAAACTGCTTTTCTAAATGGCGATTTAGATGAAGAAATTTACATGCGACAACCCGAAGGTTTCGTTGTTAAAGGTCAAGAACATAAGGTGTGTAAGTTGGTTAAGTCCCTTTATGGACTCAAACAAGCCCCAAAACAATGACATGAGAAATTTGATAATACACTTTTATTAAATGGTTTTAAAATTAATGAATGTGACAAATTCGTTTATGTGAAAGAATGTAGAAACGCTTATGTCTTTGTATGCTTATATGTGGACGATATGCTAATTATGGGAACAAGTAAGGATATAATTAATCAAACTAAGAAAATGTTGTATTCCAGTTTTGATATGAAAGACTTGGGAATAGCGGATGTGATTCTTGGTATTCGAATCCAAAGGAATTTGGATGGTTATATACTTACTCAATCTCATTAGATAGAGAAGGTCCTTAGAAAATTTGGGCACTGTGATGATAAACCGGTTATTACTCCATTTGATCCCTCTAGTCATCTTAAGAAAAATCAAGGTGATAGTGTGTCTCAATTGGAATATACACAAGTTGTTGGAAGCTCGATGTACATAATGAATTGTACTATACCAGATTTGGTATATAGTCTAAGTAGACTTATTAGGTACTCAAGAAATCTTGGAAAAGATCATTGGATAGCTCTAGTACGAGTTTTGAGATACCTAAAGCATACAATAAATTATGGATTGCATTACACCAAATATTCTCCCGTAATAGAAGGATATTGTGATGCGAATTGGATTTCCAATAATTTTAAAAGTAAATCTACGAGTGGGTATGTATTTACGCTTGGTAGTGCGGACATATCTTGGAAATCATCAAAACAAACCGTGAATACTTGTTTAACGATGGAAGCGGAATTTGTAGTCTTAGATAAAGCCGCCGAAGAAGCGGAATGACTCAAAAACTTCCTAGAAGGTATTTCATTGTGGCCTAAGCCTGTCACGGCTGTTTGCATACATTTTGATAGTATGGCTGCTCTTACAAGAGCAAAGAACCAAATATACAATGGCAAATTGAGGCATATACAATAACGTTACAAGACGATACGAGACTTGCTCAAAATTGAATAATCTCCATTGTCTATGTAAAATCAAAGAAAAATATCGTGGATCGTTTTACTAAAGGCCTTAATAGAGAGTAAGTAATCTTTACATCGAGGGGAATGAGTTTAAAACTAATACAATGAGTCACTACTTGGAGGAAACCTAACCTAGCAACATTAGAGATCCAATGGTCTAGGTTGAATAGGAAAACTAGTTAAGGAAGACTCAAGATGTCTAAACACACGCATATGCATATTCCTATGGTGAACTAAAGTGTGTATCCGTTGACGATTAAATGGTTGAATATTATATATTCTGAATAATGCTAATAGCTTTGGAAAGTAGGATAGTACGGACTATTCTTGATTAGCATTACCAATATGAGACTAATGTAGGGTCTCATTTATGAGAACCGAAATAGCTAAGTTTTCTAACAATCTCATAAAGTAAGGAGTTGTTCAGGACCGAAATGAACACAACTGTAAGATTTGAAATATGTCTAGATATGGTATGTGTGATACTTGTCGTCTCGGTTTACTACTAAATGTGAATAGTTGAAGACTATACGTTCACTACTTCGCAAAGTAAATCCAATAAGTATTCACTACGAAATGTTCTAGTCCAAAAGACACATCTTTCGATGCATCCCCTATCTAACTTTTCCAAAATAACGATAAGTTCCTCTATTATCTTGTTTTCTATTCAAATGTGGGGTATTATTGGAGTTTGAATAGAAATTATGGGGTATTATTGGGACCTGTGGGACTTTAATCCCACATGGAAGAAGCTAGAAAGGCACGTGCCTTTATTAAATATTACACATGTAGAGAAGTAATTAGGCTGAAAGCTAGAATGTGAGTATTTACATGGATTTGTGGGTTTGGGCCTTGGGTTATCAAGGAAAAGCTCAAATATATAAATCGTCAAAAGATGGGTCTTAATGGAAATCTTGAGCTCTGTTGATTAAATCCGATTTTTATTTTTAAAAATTAATATTTTAATTTTGAATTATTATTTTGGATAAATATGAAAAGAAGCGACAATTGGGATAATTGCTGCGATTTTTGAAAAATCACGCATTTTGATGCCTTTATAAGGACGACCCGAGGTCGTAATTCATCATCCAATTCTTCGACTTCGTCTTCTTCTTCCATATTGATATTCTGAAAAATACATAGAGGAAAATCGCCAAGGTACAAATTCGTGTGCAAGAACTTGAACTAGATAGTTGTATCCTCTAGATAGACGTCCAAACTACAAGCACAAGTGATGACGAATTTCTGTCTTAAGACACTGCGTTACAGGCCTCTATCTGATCAAGTTAGTGAATTATTGTTTCGTCTTTGTTCTTTGTTATTAGTTACAATTTTGATTATATTATTATTATATATATATACTGTCTGTATTCAAAATAAAATACTCATCGGTACTAACAACTTAAACCTTCCCTTTCCAATCTAACGTGATTGATCTGAACCTTAAACCAATTCAGTTTTCTATCCTTAACATTACCCCATCTTGGCCAACCCTAAGCATGTAAATTGATGGATCCAGTCACAGTCTGCAATATGTTCCTTCAGTTTAATTACTATTAATTCCATCTTGTCTGCCTATGATATATATATATATATAATTTAAAACCGAAAATGTACATCATGATCGATCAGCAACGCCTCAGACATAGAGCCAGAGGATTCAGGAATGCATGAGAGCATATGTTGCTGAACCAAATCCAGATCGTGTGAGATCATTGATCACAAATGCGTTCTCACACTAGTTCGATACATATAATCCATGAAACTGATGGAAGTATGCATGAAACCCTAATTAATATATAGTTGATTGAATATGAATATGAATAGCTAGCAGCAATTGTATGCGCTGGATTATATATATGTTGGTGCATTCATGCGCTGAATAGCTTGTGCATTCATGTGCATGATTCCACTAGCCTTTATTTGTAGGTTGTGTACACCCAATTGGAGAAAAGTACGTTAGGGCTGGAGTTTGACGGTGCAGCCCTGCCATACCCTACACCCCATATATCATCACGGGAAGCGGTTTGTGAAAATATATATGTTGATCGATCATCAAAGATGAATGGTCATATTCCAATGAGTGTGTTCCTCCGAGTGAGCAGAAGTTTCGCGTCGTTTTCGTCCATTCTCTTTTCTTTACTATATCCTGCGTCAAGGTTGACATTTAGTTATATATAGTAAGCTTCAATTATCGTTTGCTTAGGTCATGCATGCATGCTTCGAAACTATCTTAACAACACTTTGGTAAAAGAAAACCAATTAGCTAAGTTCATGAACATGATGAATCCCAATAATGAATTCGAAGTATGAATTTGGGACATCCAACTGGCCGGGGCCCCATACTGTACATTTTATCAGATTTGGGGAGAATATTTTTATGAATAATGAGTTACGAGTATGACCACTCGTAGAGTCATATTGCATGTTAAATCAAGTCAATCAGTGTATTGGAAAAGGCAGAAAGGCGACAAGGCTTATTAGCTAGCTAGGTTTCTAATTGGGTAATGCAAGCTAGCAATCATACTCACCACTCTGTCTTTTAGTTCATCATGATTCCACCACTCTCTCTTCCTCCAATTATTTCATTCCTTGCAATTATTTCACTCCTCTCTTTTCTTTTTCTTTTTTCGATTGACATTTCACTCCTCGTTTCACTTGCTTTGGACTTTTCTCTTTTTTTCCACCTCTGGTGAAACAGGCCAAGCCCAACTAAAACTCATTCAGGTCCAAGCCCGGATAACTAATGAGCCCAATAAGAAGAAGATTCACAAGCCCAAACACTAGAAGCCCAAGTAGCCATATCTTCCCCCGACATGCAGATAACAGAAAAAAGACTCGCAGAGAAAAGATATGCAATGGATTTGAAAGAAGAAGAAGAAGAAGTTTCTGTGTGAGATAGAAAGAAAAACACCAACCAAAAGAATGGCGTCTTCATCATCTCTGACTCTAAATCTAATAAGGCCTTATTCATTTTCTCCTAAGCCAAAATTGTATCATGTCCGCACCTCTGCTTCTTCGTATTCTTCTACTTCTCGAAGACTTGCTCTATTTCAACTCGGCTCTGGTAAATTTCCTCATTTCGTTTCCCTTAAAAACCATGTTTCTATGTTTGTATAAAGACCATGATTAGTTCTCTTTATGAAATATGCAATGTATGTCACTATGTGTGTAAATGTGTAATGTGAGATCAAGAAAGCTTTTGGCTTTCTTCATTTGACCGGTGAAAAGATATGAAATTTATATGAAAAGTTACGATTTTTTATATCAATCTTCAACAAAATAGGTAGCTTTTTGTGCACTGGATTTGATGTGCATTTGTAATTGTGGTTATGCAGCTATTCCACAGTCACAAATACTAGGTGCAAAAGCATCTCAGTTGATAAAAGGAGAGGGTAATCCTCAAGCGGCAACCCCTGTTTCAGATTTGGCTCAAGTTGGTACTGCTATTGTTCAGGACAATCCATTGGATTGGGTGAAGAATGATAACCGAAGAATGCTTCATGTCGTATATCGTGTTGGGGACTTGGACAAGACTATAAGGTATGCATTCATTTTAGTAAATTGGTTTTAAGAATGCATGGTTATGGAGATAGAGAAGAAGTTATTGTTTTTGTTAATGCAGATTCTATACCGAGTGTTTGGGGATGAAGCTGTTGAGAAAACGTGACATACCGGAGGAGCAGTATTCAAATGCTTTTCTTGGATATGGTCCAGAGGATTCTAATTTTACTGTTGAGCTTACGTATAGTAAGTCAGTTTTATATATAGTTTTGAACGAATCGAAGGGTGATTTGTGCGTTTAGAGATGTTTGACATATAGTTCTTACTTTTATTGTGTTGTGCTGATAGATTATGGAGTGGACAAGTATGATATTGGGACTGGTTTTGGCCACTTCGGTCTTGCGGTTGAAGATGTAAGTCCTATTTCTGAATTTAATTATATGTGGCTTCTGTCTTGTGGGAGGACAACTCTTCATTTGTAGACAACTAGATATACTGATGTTCTACAATTGTAAGACCAACATCCAATCAAGTCGAACTATAAAACCAAACGTGAATCTCTAGACATAGTTCTCATCCTTTAGTTTGTTTCTCATGAGGACATGTCTTCTTGTATTTCTGCTCGTAAAGCATATAGCAGTCAGAATAGACTCCTACATCTTTAACTTCACCAAGACTATTCACATTTTATATGTGAACAAGTTTGAGCTTATTTCTGCTATACAAGTTCCTGTAGGTCGCCAAAACAGTAGAACTTATAAAGGCAAAGGGAGGGAAAGTAACCAGGGAACCTGGTCCTGCTAATGGTGGCAGTACAATAATTTCTCTTATTGAGGATCCTGATGGTTATCCTTTTGAGCTTTTAGAGAAATGGCCTACACCCGAGCCATTCGCACAAGTGATGCTTCGTGTTGGTGATCTTGACCGTGCTGTTAACTTCTATAAGAAGGTGAATTGCTTCAACAATTTTTATTTTACTTTTTTATCTTCAGTTAAATATTTGCTTTTAGTTAGGATTTTATAAATGTAAGCTTCCTGATCTTTTACCACTTGTTTCTCAAACTTAAAGGCTTTTGGAATGGAACTTCTCCGCACAAGAGATAATCCCCAGTACAAGGTAACTTCACTCTTGCCACCCACTGAAAATTTTCTTTCCAATTCTTTGATATCAGCATAGAAAAAAATATGAAGATGTCAATTGTGACCAAAACATGTATTTGTTATTTCATGTGTAATTGGTTTTGTAGGTCTTGTGTCTGTATCATATTTCTATGGACTTGAGCTTTTCTAAAATCTAACCAATCTTTCTGCTAATCTTTTTTCCATTAGTCTGCACATTACTACTCTACTTGATATTTTGCTTCTGCCTTATTTTTAGTATACAGTAGCTATGCTGGGATATGGTCCTGATGATAAGAGTCCAGTTCTTGAACTGACGTATAACTATGGGGTCACAGATTATGATAAAGGAAATGGCTATGCTCAGGTATATATTTTTCCTTTACTGTCTGCAAGCACTGTCATTATCTTTGCCATATTTTCTTATCAATCTCTGTTGGATATGAAGAAAAGCTGACTGCCAAATTTCACAGATTGCAATAGGCACAGATGATGTTTATAAGACTGCAGAAGAAATCAGACTCTCTGGAGGGAAGATTGTTCTTGAACCTGGGCCGCTGCCAGGTATCAACACCAAGATAACTGCTTGCTTAGATCCTGATGGCTGGAAATCGGTATGACTTCTTGTTTTTTTTTACAAGTGAGTTTCTTTTACTCCATTGCATCCAATTTACTGATATTTATAGTTGGTGGTACTGGTGTTAAGGTGCAAAGGAGTAATGGCATTCTTAATTCAACATTTAGTTCTGCTGTGTCATACACTCATATTTTATACTTATGCATGTCACCTTTCCGCATCTATACTTATTGATCATAGGATTTGACTTCTCCTTTCTCACATCCTCATCTTGCAGGTTTTTGTTGATAATATTGATCTTCTGAAGGAATTAGGTGAGTAAAGCATCATTATGTCTTCATCTCTAAATGAGGCCATTGAAGATTTGTGACAAATTTGGCCTTATACTATTCAAATCTGCCAAGTATGGAAATGAAGCAGGTCATGAGAGAACATACACAATTCCAGCTTGCAAACGAATCGCTTTGTAAAAGCTAACCGTTTTGAGGCCAACCTGTATATCTAGGATTCACAATAGTAGGTGAACGTTGATAGCTGTGAAGTAGTAAACAATGCAGTTTTACATCCAAATTTTAACCTTTCACAGAATGACAGAACCATGTTATGCTCCTATGAAGTTCAACATATTCTGAATCCCCTCTGTCCACATATGTTTGTCCCTTTTACTTCTGCATTCAAATTCTATGGTCCTGTCAGCTGTTTTTATGCCAAAGTATGCCCTTGCTTTGCTGCCATCCTCCCTCTCTCTTCCCGGCCACGCTGCTATGTCACAGTGGACTCCAGTGACTACACCTGCATCACATCACAGCATCTCGATTGACTCTAACCGAAATCAATAGGAAATTGTTGCTCTGGCTATTAGAGATTCCTTACATTTCTTCTTTTTTGTATATGTTCCCGCCATGTGCTTACTTTTCAGTTTGGCTACAACCTGTTAGCATTCTAAAAGGGTGAGAAAGGAAGAAGTTGAGTAAAGCTAATCCAAAACTTCTCTGCATCTAAGAAGTTGGCCATGTTCATTCCTGTCCTAGCTCACAGTAACATCTGTTTTACCTGCCCATTTGAGTTGGTGTTGAAAGAAACTTGTTTCCAGTGGAGATCACCTGCAGTCAAAAGTTAAAGTATACAGTGTTTCACATTAGCACTAGAATCTTTTCAATATTGCATCATTAATGTGACTCGATAAGACTTCTTTTTTTTTTACCAAGACTTGATAAGACCTTTTCTTCCTAGAGTATATACCTTTCCTTGTACGTTTGAGAAGTTCTCCTCCTCTGGAGATAAAGTCCAATGCTGACTTTGATTCCTTTCCTTCGCATTTTTCATCGGCTAAGGCAAGGTTTGTGCCTCCATACTCCTTTTGCAGCCTCATCCTAAGTGTTGCAGCCCCTCTTAGAGCTGCAAATCATCGATGAATGGTTGCTGTTTAACAATCTAGCTTAGCTGAAACAGTAGAGGTCATGATATCTCCATTAGTATTACCTGTGGCTGCACCAGCCGTTAAGGTCATGATATCTCCATTAGTCCTTGCATTAACTGCAGAACTGACAACTGATAGAATATGGTCATGATCAGCTCCCATTTCCTCTGCAATCTCGATGCAACGTGAAGCCACTAGCGCTGCGGCAGATGCTAATGCAGTCGAAACTTCAGTCTTCTCAGATATTGTTGTTCCGTGGTGAGCTGAGGTTTCAGTTTCAGGCAATGCAGTCGAAGCTGCGAGTGCTGCTACCGCAGCAGCAACTCCAGCCACAGAAACTGCGGCGTGCAACTGTGCATTTTGGCTTCTCATTTCCTGCTTCTTCCTCTCTTTTTGATCTTTTAGCCATCTCCCCATTGTTTTACCTCGCAGCATGCTCTTGTATAGCTGCAGAGTGATTGACAAAAAAACATCAAATTAAATTATGAAACTAAAGAGCCATGAATGTTTGAGGTTGAGTGGTCTAAAATCAAATACCCCATTATTGAGCAATTGTTGTTGGCTGGAAAGGAACTCTGGATGAAGTGCATGATGTAGTAAAAACAACTCCTGTAAAAGGTCATGGGAAAGAAGCCTTTTGTAATTCTAGTATAAGTGACAAAAAAAATTCTAAAATTCATAACATGATGGTGATTCTTCAGCGTGGATCTAAAATTTACAACATCATGCACTGAGTACAGTACCTTCATTTCATCACTGTTTCTTGGCGAAATCGGAGGGCTAATACCGCTGAGTAACTGGTAAGTAGAACAAACGTTACATTATGTATGAGCTTAAGGCAACTGAAAGCTAATACTAATATCCTCTTCACAGATATTCACGCTAACCAACACTTCTAACGAGAGTCGACAACAGTGTCAACATAACATAGTAAGCCTATTTGCAAGGTCAATAATTTGGCCAAAAAGGAAGTAAACTTACAGAGGAGTCACTTAAACGCATGGAATTTGAAACGTGAGTCGACTCAGCAGCTCCATCACTAGTGAACAGTGCTGACTTGGTGTCAAGTTTCTTAGAAGCAACATGTGTGTGGGAAAGAGCTTTAGAGATCTCCATAGCCGAGATACTCCATGATCTCGCCAGAAACTCCATTGACTCCGTCGGAGTTTCGGGTGGCAGGGCACACAAACCGGCTGTCCCAGTACACATACCACCATTTTCATCTATGTTCTCCAACGAAAGTCGATTCGTTGAGCATTTCACACTGCAAGAGCCCACTGACCACACCATAACACAAACACAAAGACAGAGTTAGCTTCAAAACCTATCTCTTCCCCACAACGTGTTCTTCAATTTGCATCATCCAAATATAAGAAGAATGGTGACTCTTACTCTTGTAGCTAGCTCGGCTGCCAATGGAGAATCAGAATGAGCCAAAGCAGAGGATGCTGATGAAGAAGAGGTAGAACGGCACAGTATGTATATGTATGTATGTGTATATATATATATATATATATAACAACTTAATTAACAAGGATGACAAAATTGAATGTTTTCTTTATTCCGAGACCGGGGAGGTGTGCAAATTCTATAAGCCAATTAATCCCCAATGATCACTATTCCTCATCACTAACTCAATAGCTGCTTTTGTTTTCTTTGCCGCAGGGTGTGCTTTATTCATAAATAGGTATAAAGACACTTTTTCTGGAGCGGTCGAGTTCATGTTCATCATTGCTAGGGTTCTTTTGTCACCATTATCGATCAAAGCCAAAGTTTCATATCCGAGGGGGCCCTTTCGCAGTGTCCTCTACTCCTCAGGGTCAGATTCCCATTATAAGAGTGTGCATTAAGATCATTGAAGAGCACTAATTTATGGAAGACAATCTAGCTTATTATAATTTATTGCTTTAATTATTGTTTCTTGCATACCAAACTAAGAAAGATTCACAAGTGACCGAGTTGGTAAAAATCTCTCGATATAGAACCTCCGTTCGGATATGAATCTTGTTCATCCATATTTGGTGGCAACGAACGTTTTGACGAGACCCCGCAACATGAATGAGTGTCGAGGATAAGGAAATGGTCGAACTGTAGAATGAAATGTGCCCTATCATGTCAACTGCAAAGTAGGATGGTAAAGCTGATCTCCTTTCACTTTCTTAGTTTCTTTCACTTGTAACTTTCACAGTATTCCCTTGTCATCATCATGTTGGAAAAGTAACAAATGTTTTAACATTTTGACCTCAGTTCCGAACTGAAGGTGGCAAGACTAGACTAGGTGATCCATATGCTTCGATTACAATTTGAAAATTTAATCAATGCAAGATCCCTCTTATAGTGCTTTAACTTTCAAAGACCCAGGCATGCACCAAGCAAGGTTATCAGTTTGTGCTAGAAGCTTTCATCATTGCTTTCATTTTTAATCAACTTTTTCCAGTGACTCTTACTCAACTGAGAGTGAGCATAAACGATTCCAAATTCCCAATGACCCACTCCCACTTCCATCACTTGGACTACCCAGTAGCCTCCATTCTAAATTGTTAATCTCTAGTCGCAATTTAAATAACACGACGACTCGAAGCTAAACGAAAGAGATTGTTACTATAGCAAGCATGTGGGGTATGAGCGGAGTATAACAAATTGATTCGACAGACAAGGTTTTCCTTATCTTGGGCCTAAAAGAATCACTTACACAAGAAGACTACCACCAAGTCGGGCGGCCCTGCTTCTCAGAAAAGAAAAAGAACCAAAATATGGACTCTATAATTGCCTCCAAACCTCTATAAATAGTTAAATACAAGGCTGGAGGAGTACAACTCCCCATATCTATACCCCCTTCAAATGAAATGAACAATTCCAACGAAGTTCTTCCTTTCATCCTTTATAACCCATCTCTACCAAGATCTGAAGCAAAGAAAAATAATGTTAATAATACAATCAGATATATCAAGTAATGATGGATGGTCTCTATGGAAGCTCCATAAGAAATTGTACCTGAAATACAAGTTTACACTTTTTCCAGATTCTGAAGGACCTGGGTACCTAAGGTTCAAACCGATCCAGGTGAACATCCAGGGCTTTCATCCCAAAAAGTTACAGCAATAACAGAAAGCAACTCAATCCTGAATTGAATAAGATACATGGTCACCATATTATGCCATAAGAAAATTATGATCTCTATCAAAATAAAATGGTAAACAAACTTTACAAGTCATCCACACAACATGAAACGAGCTTGGTCAATTTTTTCCACCTATGCACATGAAATCTCCAAGCTTTGTAGGCAAATTCTTAGCGTGCATCCACTGTGTTCATGTTTTGCTCTCACATTCTTCAGGTAGATTACGGGAAGCAAGCAATACAAACTTCACTACATTTGCTACAGCAAGATGCAAGCTCTGAGTATATCTCTTTTGGATCTGTAACTGAAGAAAGAAACCACGGCTAAAGAGCTTAATGTCGTGATTTAGAGCTATGTCTTCCATTTCCTACCATGAGTACAATCCAAGAAGATAATGCCATACGATAAAACAACCCATACGGCCATACCTATCACTTTGCTTGAGAAGTTCGGTCTAGTGCTGGCATCCAACTGCTCGAAGCACCATATTGGCGACCTACATTGGCATTTTCAGCTGGCCCCTCTGGTTTTGGAAAATTTCTTTTCAGAGCATTGCCCGTATTCTGTAAAAATCACAAATAAAGGTCATGATTTACAATACAGGGTAATGTGAAACACAACATAAGATATCCTCCCGCAAGCAGGAATGAGATGGAGATGAGGCAAGAATACAACACAATAAGATTACATTCAAATTACATGTTACATACATGTCTTTCAATGGAATTATCAACACCCAAATTCTGAACCGCAGATGATCTAAATGGCATATGCATATGAGCAAGATGACTTGATCGTTTACGGTCTCCAGCCTCAGCCTGTCTAGATACTTCATCAACTCCTGAAAATCCACAAAATCAAACCTAAGACCCATGAAATATTTGGTAACCTTAAGCCTCCAACATGCCACAAGCTTTCCCAATCCTGTAATATAAGCTCAATTATCATCGAGACTTAGCTCAGTGATCATCCTGGACATGAAATCCAACCAAGAGCTTACCTTGATTCCTCATTCCTTCCATAGGCAATGGCCGACTGCTAGTCACTACTTGACCATTGGTTGCTACTGCTGGCTGTAAGATAAAAGACAAAGTCGGAAAGAAAAAAAAAATCTAAGATAGATTACTGACAAAATAGAGGAAGTAATCAAACACAATTGAATTAGCAGATCTCAGAAGCAATCAACAGGAAAGAGTAAATGTTATGCATAAACTAACCGCTGATGGACCTTGAGTCCTTGTCTGTTGCGCCTGCTGGTACTTTAGGATTGTCCAGTCAAATACATAATCAGACTCAAATCCTTCACGGGTGAATAGGTCCCGAAACAGACGCTTCAAGAATGCGTAGTCAGGACGTTGATCAAAGGTTAAAGAATGGCAATAGTGGAAGTAGGATGCAAACTCCACAGGGTGCGACTTGCATAGCAACTGAAACAGATGTCACAATCATTTCACTTCTCCACTTAAGCCGATAACATTTGTCCACCAAGTTTCACATTTTATCATTCTAACATTCTTCATTATCAGTTGCCTGATCTAGAACGGCACATACCTCGATGGGAGTTGATAACTTCTTCTCACAAATCTTGTCATATTTTTGCTTCTTTGTTGCAGCTTTAAGACCTTGCCAAGGAAGGCTAAACGTAGAAATCAATCGGTCAGCGAGGATATTTGTGATCAAATCACTATGCATAAAATGTCGGTCAGAATGCTAATTTGTTATAACAAACACATGTTGCACCAACTGGAACTACAGAGGAAAATTTGCAACTGAAAAGTAATCTGCTGAGATGTGCTCATGAACTCATATTATACCTTCCTCTTAAGAAATACAGAAGAACGTATCCAAGTGACTCCAAATCATCTCGACGACTCTGATCTAAACCAGTGAAACCACAAATGTGAGTACACAAACAACCAATCATATATATACATGAGTTATACAACACCTCTAAACTTACCGATTCCCAAATGAGTGTTGCAACTAGCATATCGTGCAGTTCCCGTCAGGCTCTTGTTTTCTCTGCATGATTTATCCAGGAGAACAGAAACAGTTAGGCAAAGAAAAAGGTACCAAGTTTAGACAAGTGAACAGAGTTGAGTGACACCAGAACATATGCATGAAGCCACATCTTGAACAGTACCTGTATGGAATATGCCGGTTTGAAACAGGTTCCCGATATCTTTTCGCAAGTCCAAAATCAATTATGTAAACCTGATTTGCTTTTCGGCCAAGACCCATAAGGTAATTGTCTGGTTTGATGTCCCTATGCAAAAACCCTCTCGAATGCATATACTCTATTCTCGTAATCTGCAATCGAACAGAAAGAGCAAGAAAAGTTTAGCAACACATAAACTATTTATCCCTGACCCGATCATTTGGATTAAATTATATATATATATTGCTGGACTACCATTTGTTCGGCCAGCATCAAGACTGTTTTGAGTGAAAACCTCCTCCCACAGTATACAAAAAGGTCTTCGAGACTCGGCCCCAGCAAGTCTATGATGACAACGTTATCATCATTATCAAACCCCGCCCATTTCATTTTTGCAATTCCGACTGAAACAACACAAAAAACCCAAACAATTACTTAACGTCTCAAACAAGCCTTCAAAACTGCAATGTAGTTTCAAAAACAAAACTTACCTCCTCCCTGTAAAATCTTATACACCTTGGCCTCATACATGAGCTGTAAATGCTTCGTCTTGTTATTTTCCTGCCAAAGAAAAAAATTCGCAATATCAAAAATCGCATCACTCTGGAAACTTCTCATAGCCAAACAGAGCCTAATCCTGTAAATTCCAGTTGAAAATTCATCAACCAAAGAATCAACCCTGCAAATAATCTCAATTACTCAAGACGACGACGAATGAATCAAGACTTACAATCTTGGCGGCCAAGGTCTCGCCGGTCTCTGTATGAGTAGCTGAAACAAACACAAATAAGAAAAATTTATCAGCTTCGGTGATAATTACGACGACGACAATTTTGTCGAGATTTAGGGGAGACGAAAAGATCTGAAACTCGTACGTACCGAGGTATATTTCACCGAAGGAGCCGCTCCCGATTTTGCGACCTAGCTTGAATTTTCGGGCGATGACTCTCTCCATGAGCACAAAGCCCTAATTTCTCTGCGGCTGGATTGACCGAATTGAAATTCCAAGAAGAGAGAGAGAGAGAGATTAGGAATTTGAGATTGGGGACGAATCTGTTTTTGTTTTATTGTTGAGGGAGGAGGGTCGGTTGAGAGCATAAAAACGAACGACGTGAGGGAGCGACTTGGATGGCGGCTACGAAAGGGAGAAGACGAGGGAGCTAATAACCGAAAATCAACAACATTTGGGCCGTTTTGGTAATATTGAGGAATTGGATGGGGGTGGGAATGCAAATTTTAAGAGAGTGAAATGAGAAAATCATGAATTCTGAAATAGTTGTGAATTGACTAATGGCCGGGTAAATTTGTAGGAGTCAAAGTTTGGTAAAATCATGAAAAGGGTAAAATTTCCATGTACAGTCAAGTTTAGTATGTATAAGTAACGGAAAAAAACAAACCATTGAACGAAAATATACAAAAATAGTTTTATAATTCGACAATTGATGAAATGCGCATTGAATATTAAAAATTAAATGTATTTGATCTGGTGATTCAATAACGTAAAAGAAAGACTCAGCACAACAAAAAATGATATGTAATCCTCGCTCCAAACAATATACATGACAATCCTAATACAATTCAGTCAGCTCCCGTCAATTTTAACATTTTTCATTGTTCATAAAAAAGAGAGGAAGAAATCATTACTCAAAAATAGAAAAGGGAAAAGAAAAAATCCTTCCTCAAGTCTTGTGGCGCAGTTACGCATATACCTTTTAAAACAAACTTTCCCGCTCGGGGACCCGCTCCGCCACGGAGGTCCAGAATTTCAGTTCCAGTCACATTCGGGTTGGGGGGTAACAAAGTCGCCCAAAGAACCAGAAAAACTATGTCCAAGTCTTACCGAAGTTTATACACAGCATCTATGAAAAACAAACCAAATTAGTAGTACCTTCCCTACCTTAGACAATATATAGGAAGCATCAAAAACATGTTGGCCTTGTTCGTATTAGGCATTATCATCATGCCACTGATAAACCCAAATTCAAATCTCTGTAACAAATTCGGCAATTCCCACCCACCTCTATATTTTTCCTTCTCATATCTGAATCGGGCCATGGATTAAACATCAAGTTTATACGTAGCAAAGCGCGATAAGCATAGTTAGTATTCAGTATTAATTCTCTAAATTAATTTGCCTAATGAAACCAACGTACTATAGATTGATCAGCATCATATACCTGCAAATTTCAGAACGCCAGTATGTGATCAATACTGGACAAGATAAATTTTCCATTGAGGATTTGGTGAGTATTTTTTTAAAAATCATATTTTCCAATAATATTTTAGAAGATCAACCGTTGTATATCTAATTATATATACGTAGATCATTTATATAAATTTTTATCCAATTTAAAAATCGTTATAGGGTCGAACAACATTATATAAATGAACGTTTCAAATTTATCAAACTTGAACCGTTCATATTTATAATTGATAAACTATGATTTTGAATCTCTTAACGATTTGGTTGAAAATTTACAAGAATGATCTACTTATATATAGCTAAACATGTAACGGTTAATATGTCAAAATATGATCAAAATTGAGACTTATAAACTATTGTATAGAAGGTACTCACCAAGTTCTCACCATAGAAGTCCTTAATGAAAAGCTCTCTATTGGACAACTCATCTGCAATGTTAAAGAATGGATACGTGGCATTGCCAGATATGCAGATAGTGCAGCACTCCTTCTAATCAAACAAGCTTAACAATATCTGAGTATAATCCTAAAGTAGCAGAAAAGGCAGGAAAAAACCAAGAAGAAAAAAACTAAGAGAGGAAATACAAAGAGTTTGTACTACTGCGTTAAGCATCAAGCTGATGGTCATACCATAAGAAACTACGCAAAAAAGAAGACAAACAAGTCTGAATCAGAAACAATGCTGAAGAAAATGGGATAATGACGGGACTAAAGATTCAGAGACAATGCAGTATATTCATTCTGAGTACTAGGCCCTTGGCTTTTCATTGAAACAATGTAGAAGAAAACAGAACAGGAACTATTGCTAGCTTTCTTTGGCCATTTGAGACCTATGGCATTAATGTAGTGGTACTAAATAATTGAGAGAACATACCCCCTCAAGCAATTGAGATCACAATATCCCCTCTGTACAGTAGAAAAATTGGGGAAGTCCCCTTTAGTAAGCATTGTCACTAGCACACATATTTCGATTTCACGTTATCACTAGGACACATACTAGATGCAGAACTAGCAGCTGATAACAGTTTGATGAATTCAACAACAACTGTAGCTGAGTTATGGGAAGCAAGGGCATTGAACGTGTCGGCCTCATTGGAATCCGCTGATCCACCTCCGGCCAAGTCTGAGAGAGCCCTGATGGCTATGAAAGGCACCCTTTGCTGAAAGCATATCAAAGCAACAGAAGCACTCTCCATGTCTACCGGAGTTATGTTGAACTTTTCGTATAAGAAGTCACGGTAAGCAGCGTTGTCTAGGTAAATGCTTGCACTCGTTCCCCTTTGCACTCTAGCCACATTTGGTGTACGGGACAAACATGATGTTGAGTTTAGGCAACCCTCTAGTTTCAAGTCCTAATAACCACGGATTGGTTGCAAATATATGTAAGTTCATCACATCATCATGACCATTTTGTTCAAACACATAGTTATATATAGAAAATATATTTTACCTCTAGATTTTTGGAGATTTCATAGTAGAAGGGATCAACAGGGACCCAAAAGGTAAACTCTCTCTGCTCTGGAGTTCCATCTATGGGAAAGACTTCCTCAGACTGATACCAAATGTTGTTCAACAAGTTATCATATGGGATACCATTCGTCACATTCACTGTGTAACTTGCAAGTTTCAAGTACCCAATATCTCTCTTTGAATTCAGAGGCAGCACATCTTCAGGTCCATCTCCATATCTCTGCAGCATTTCAAAACGAAAACATAATCATTTGATTGAATATGATTCTCCACCATCTGATACATATTCGACAGAGTATCATGATCGAGTTATGTGAAGTTCACCACAGCCTTATCCTTGAGTTACTTTTAGCTACTTACTTGCCAGGTCCAAAGAGCAGTATGTGACCAATACTGAGGAATGACCACATCTGCAAGATTGAAGCTTGGATTTGCATTTCCAGCTGTCCCATAATGCACCACTCCTTCTACACTAAACAAGCTTAGTAACAACTGTGTGGTTATTCCTGCATTAATCTACAAAAGAATAAGTGTTAGCCAACATTATTAAAAAAGATAAACGATTGTAAAAGAAAATATATGTATATACATAGTTACATACCATCCCCAGTCCTGTCATGACTAAAATTACTTTCTTTCCTGCAATGGCCCCGAACCGGAATCGCCTTCCTTGAAGAAAATAGACATAGATATAATAAAGATTAAGAACTTAACTAGCTATATTTGATATGGGACTGGAGAGTTGTTCATAATGTTTACCAGAAAAGTCGATGATCAAGTGAGATGAGGTGAAGTTTGGGGATTGAAGAAGTGGGTTCAATTCATAAGTGTTTGGAATGACCAATCCCAAATATGGTCCGTCGGTGTTGGCAGCCTCGATCGACTCGAGTGTCTCCGGCAAAAGGGCAGCATTTGTGTAGTGCTGTTGGGATGTGAGAGCAGTCAAGATGATAGCATAAGCAAGAGTCCAGCAGCAGCCTAGTGCTGAACTTCGGCTTCTTCTCATCTTGATTTCCCAGAACGAGAGAGGAAGCACTAGACAGTAGGAAACCAGATCTACACTGTTCTAGTGGGAATGAATAGTTGCTAAAGCCCCCGAGACCATGTGGGAGGTTTTGGATTTCAAGCGTAACTATTAAATTGACAAAGTCCCTCCATAAGTCCATAGTTTTTTATAAAGATAATTCAATTGGTTAAATGTTGACATATAGTTAGGGCCGGCCCAAATTACTGATAATAATTCTTCTTCTTCTTTTTTAAAGTCTGTGATAATAATTCTGGGTTTCCATCAAACCCACGTCTTCACCGTTTTAGTTTTTTTTTTTGCAAGGGCGAGTGTGCAACCTCAAATTTTTACTAATGGAATTGTTGAGTACATAGGAGGGACATAAAACTTAAATCTCATACAATAAGCACAAATAGAATATCTCAGATAATAATATAACACCCTACAATAACTATGTAATCCATCATGCACCAATTAGCAGAGAATGTCGTACAAACTATTATATCTGCTTTACTAGTATGACAACACATTGGAAATAAATTATTGCTTCCCCCGCAAAAGTATTCTATCGATACCCATTTCTGACCCGCTTTTCTAGTATATTGCCGAACAACAATCAAATCATCGGCACTACATTTCATCATGCCACTAGGAGAATGTGTCCATTTTATATGACATAACCTAACTAGAACAGACAATGCACTAAGAGTGCACAAACAAACAACCCACCTAAGACGTCTAACTACATTTCATCCGGCCACTAGAAGGCCCAACTTCTGTCATGTGCCAATCGCACCCACACCAACTACCTACCACATCCTGCGCCACCTTCGAACTTCAGCCAAACAGCGTCGATCCCAACTGGCCAGATCTATGTCGGATCTAGATTTGTTGCCACCTCCTTCCCTGTGTCATGCTTCAACATATCCCACCTGCGCTGCCAAACCGTTCGATCAACCATCAAACGCGTTCCAAACCATGTAACTCCTCTCTCCGGCAGCAACATAAACTCCCCAAGGAAGAGATTACTCCCAACGTTCTCCGACCATTCCCATGAAACCACTTGCCACCAATCTTCTTCCCAAATCTCCCGATGACATTGCAAAACAAAAATAGGTTTCCTACCCTCCCTTGAATTTCGGCTGACACCACCATCCATCGACGGACACACGAGCCACAAGGCAACAAATGGCCTGTCCGACCGCACCCACCAAAAGTCAACGCTAGTTTCGAGGCTGCCAGACGAGAGCGTTCAGTGACTTTAGAGACCCCTCCGTTTTCACCAATCTTGTTTACCATAATTTTATGTTATACTAGTCATTGTACACATGCTATGCATGTGTTTGACCTGTAATTTTTTCCTTTCTTAAAGAACCTAAAAAAGTGTGACTGTTATTTTTTGAGGTAGGTTTTTTATCTTCTTGAGGTAATTTCTCTCTTCGGCAAGGTAGTTTTTTTTTTTCAAATGGGTAGTTTTTTTTTTCAAAAGGGTAGTTTTTCTTTTTCAAACAGGTAGTTTTTTGTCTGAGATAAATCTGAGAAGTTTTATTAATTATCCAATTAATTTGTTTTATTTTACTTTCACATTTATATTCATTAACTATTTATTGTTGAAGAAGAACATTTGATAGACTGAAAACTGTGTCTCTTTCATTGATAGAATACCTTATATATAGTCTGATACAATCTGTTACAATCATTGTCCCTATAAAACAGCGATTCTCTCTATCTCTATCTAAACTAAATTGAATCTGATTAGAACAAGATACACACTGAACGTTACAGAGAATAAATCTCCTCAAACACTTTCTTTTGTGTCAATGACCTTAAGAATGATTCATGACCTGTTGCCTCACTAAAAACCTTGCCAAGCAAACAAAAACCTCTAGTGTTAAACAAAAACTTGGTCTAAGGAAAAAAGAGTACAATGCATCAACTACAAAAGTTACTACATGTGACGTAGACTCCCCCCGACGTCTACAAAAATGTAACTCTCCCTGACCATAAACTCAGTCATGGAGTTCTAATAATTTGCGCATACCAATGCGTCTCACATGTTTCACAAATGTAGATTTTGGTAATGAATTGGTAAACAAGTCCGCAACATTATCCGCTGAACCTACTTGACTCACATGAATATTCAATAGTTGTTGTTGTTGCTGATTGAAAAGCATTTTGGCGATATATGCTTTGTATTGTCACCCTTAATGTAACCCAACTTCATCTATTTAATGCATGCCGCATTATCCTCAAATATGGAAGTGAGAGCTGTCATAGTATATGGTAATCCACTAGACCCTTTTATGTGATGAATGACTGACCTAAACCAGACACATTCTCTAACCGATTCATGCAAAGTAATAATTTCTGAATGATTTGAGGAAGTAGCAACAAATGTTTGCTTAGTTGATCTCCAAGAAATCGTCATATTTTCCATAGTGAAAACATAACCAGTATGTGAATGACCTTTGTGTGGGCTAGAGAGGTAACTAGCATCAGAAAATCTGACCAACACATCAACCGGTGTTTTGAAATAGGGGACTGCAATAAAACTGCTCGCAGCATGTGAGGAGTTTGATGGGTCGAACGAATGCTTTTGTTCGATCCATGGTACCGATTTTGACGGGTTGAAACCATTCCTCGACGGGTCGATAGACATCTTCAGGTTATCACAGTTCACTACCTTTGATGAGTCGGAAGACCTGCTCGATAGGTCAAAGAGCCCAGAACCTGCATGTTGCGACTCAACCATCCATTTTCCGAGAATTTTAAACTTTTCTCTGTATTCTTTGTAAGGGAAGAATAGCCCCAAGTCAATAGAACCCATCAAGTATCTGAACATTTATTTTACTACATTTCAATGATGTTGCGTAGGTGTGAAGCTAAATCTAGCCAACAAGTTTATTAAGAAGGTAATATTTGAATGCGTGCACTGAGCTAGATACAACAGAGCTCCGATAACACTAAGGTAATTTCAGCTTCCAAGATCTCCTCATCGTCATCTAGAGGACAAAATGGATCCTTCATGGGTTCAGACTGCGAACAACCATTTGCGTGCTAACAGGGTGTGCTTTGTCTATATTAAATAGTCTGAGCATCTTTTAGACATAAGCAGGCTAGTGAATAAGTATTCCACTAACTTAATGTTCCAGCTCTAATTCGACACAAAATCGAGTACTACCATGGTCTTTCATCTCAAATTCATATTCCAAGTAGCCAATCATCTTATTGATATCATTAAGAGTCGATGATGTTCATATGATCTACATAGACTGCTACTATGACAAATCCTAAACTATTCTTTTAATGAACATGCACAGGCATAAGTCACCATTCTTGTATCCTTTCCCAATCAAGTAGTCATTAAGACATGTATACCACATCCTACTGGATTGTTTCAATCCATATAGTGAACGTCTCAATATGATTACATGAGAACTCTGTAGTTTAGAATTACTTGATTTGGGTATAGCAATGTCATCCAGAACTTTCATGTATATCTTTGAATCAAGATTCCTATAGAGATATGCAGTAACCACATCCATAAGTTGTATGTTTAATTTATTAAACACTACTAAACTAATCAGGTAGTAGAAGGTGATGATGTTCATGATCGGAGAATACTTCTCCTCATAATCAATCCCAAGGCGTTGAGAGAAACTCTGTACTACTAGGCTAGCATTATAACATAAGACTTCACTTCATTCTTCTCATTAAGCTTCTGAACAAAGAGCCATTTATGTCCTATAGGCTTAACATTTGGTGGGCAAAATACTACCGAGCCGAAAACCTGCCTTTTATTTAGAGAGTCTAGTTCGGCTTGGATAACTACCTTCCAATTCGGACAATATGCTCTTCGTTGACAATCCGCAACAGAGCGAGGTTCCATCCACTTTATCGTCATCTCTAATCTCCTAAGCGACGGAATAAGCAAATGCATCATCAACTAATGGGAGATCTATCCATAAGAACACACATATCATTTGTTCTAAGCAAGATTTCTTTGTTCTCTGACGTCACAAAAGGTTCTGAGGCATCCCCCAGACATGCCAATTGTAATTCAAGGACATAACTATAGTCAGAGACAATCACATGTGAAGAATTCACAATGTTAATGATGAATGGATCATTTTGTGCCTCAATGACCTGCCTTTTAACCGACAGCTCATCGGTGGATTTTCCTGGTCTCCTCCTTTTCTTGGTAGGAGCGAGGCCGATGCAACACCTTCCACATAGGAAGGAGGAACACTTCCTTGCCCGGTGTTGGTACTACCCAATCTCTTTTTTGGGATTTCTAACCTTGCAGGATCATTGCAAGTATATCTGATCTCGTCACTTTAGCGATATCGGTAATGAGTCAGACATATAGTCTGCTACTTTTTGAAGATCAAGTATTCGTTGTACTTCTATCTCACTCTGAGATGTACGGAGATCATGACGAGACATAGTGGGATTACACCATGTCAATTCCTGATGTTGAACCATAATAGATACATTCCTTCCTCCTACTAACGTCGGGAAATGTGTCTCATTGAAGTGACAATCTACAAATCTTGTAGTAAAGAGATCTCATGTCGAAGGTTCAAGACAGCGGACTATCGTTGGAGCTTCATAGCCAACATAAATGCCTAATATTCGTTGAAGACCCATTTTAGTGCGTTGTGGAGGTGCAATACGCACATATATCGATATACCGCACAACCAAAAATGCGTAGATGTGAAATGTCTAGCTCATATACATTTACCAACTGGTGCGCACTGAATGGTTGGCGGGAAACAGAGCGAAAAAGAATAAGCATAGCTACGTGTAACACTACATAACCCCACGCGGATACCGGTAAGTTTGTATGCATTACCAAAGTGCGAGACATAAGCTATAACTGCTTGATGTGAGCCTCTGCTAAACCGTTCTGAGAATGAACATGAGAAACGAGATGTTCAATTTCAATCTCAAAAGACATGCAATAATTATCAAAATATTTTGATGTAAACTCTCCTGCATTGTCTAATCTAATAGATCTGATTAGATGATTTAGGTGGTGAGCCCAGAGCTTAATAATTTGTGCCAGGAGTTTTGCAAATGCAGCATTCATTGTGGATAGCAAAGACCATCGCATTAATACATCTACCAAAACTATCAAATATTTAAACGGTCCGCATTCCAGTTTGATAGGTCAACAAATATCACATTGGATCCTTTGTAAGAATGAAATATTGTCGGTGTTGTCAACAACAAAAGAAAGACGTGCCTGTAACTTTGCTAAGGAGCAAGCTTTACAAAATAAGCAATGTGCATCAGAGATTATGACATATGAATCTGGTGGGATAACGCACGACGCCACAACGATACTTTTCCAAGATTAGGCTGCAATCGTCTTAGAGACCGATCCAGGAATGAGAGGAATAGTCCCATCCTTCCCATCTAATTCGATGAATTTAGGTATTCCCACATGCTTCTTCGCTCTGAAGAATGGATGACCATGAAATTTTTTCAATATTTTGATCATCATGTCACCACCTGTGTGTCCCAGTCGAAAATGCCAAAGCTTGTATGAGTCTGAGTCACACGAAGTCGTGTGAGTCATGACATTAGATTCAATAATCTGAACCGTAGTTAGATATAAACCACTACGAATAATCGAAAACTTCTCTAGAATGCGCTTGCGGCCATATTTAACAGAGGTGATACACAATAATTCTTTTTCATTCTCACAATTTGTTTCCAAGTGGAAATCGTTGGCTCGAATATCCTTGAAACTTAGCAAGGTTCGATTGGCCTTTAGCGCATATAAGGCATCAGTGATAAACAATCTTGTACCATGAGGCAGTTAAAATTATGCTGAACCACGCCCTTGAATAATCAGCATTGCACCAATCATGGTAGTCACTGAGGATTTATATGGAAAAAGATCCACAAACAGTTGTCTATTTTGCAGAATGGTGTGGGTAGTACCACCATATACAAGACACTCAATCTTGCCTTGAGACATCTACAAAAATAATGTAAATAAATTAGTCTTTGAACTAAAGACCAGGTGGACACTTTAAGTAAACACTTAAAGATTTGAATAGGGATATGTCCCTTGTTTATTGCTGATATGGTGTGCTAACATTGTTTTGAACCATTATCTTTCGATAAAAACCAATGTAGAATACATCTAAAAAACACCACATCCAGGTATACCCTTCGACGGGTCGAGTAAATCCCTCGATGGGTCAAAGAAACCCAAAATAGAATTTGATTTTCTGATACCAAGTCTCGACGAGTTGAATAATCTGTCCAGAAGCACCCCTTTGACGGGTCAAAATTTTTTGTCGACGGGTCTAAGAAAACCTAAAACCAATATCGATTTTCTAATATCTATCATCGATGAGTTGAGGAGTATGCTCGACTGGTCGAAATGGGATAGACATGGGGACATATGCATTCCTTTGACAGGTCGAGAATTTCTTCAATGGGTTGAAGGTGCAAACATAGATAACCGAGGATCACCTTCGATGGATCGAAGTGTACAAAAACTGATTCTCGACGGGTCAAGAGAAATTTTTGATGGGTCAAAGAATTCTTGAGATCAAAACATCTTCTCTTGTTTTCGTGTCTCGTTTTTACTGTATCATTTGTGTCATTATGCCATATATAATTGGAAACATCGAACCATACACTTAATGAGTAGTGAAATAACATTCTCAACACTTTCTTATACCAAAAATAGAGAAAATTTCATTACTTGCCAACTCAAAAATTTACATCATAGATGATCTTATCCAAAAATCAAATCAAAACCAAGACAAAAGTCTAATAAAATTACTGAAAAATAAGACAAAAAACAAACTAAAAACTTGAATATATGATAAAGATAACTGCCTTTTACATGGGTTATTCAAAATCCGGATTAACTAGGTCTTTCTCCTCGTCCTCTAAAATAATGAAATTGGTGTCAACATCCATCTCAAAATCTTTAGCAAAGTTGACCCAATCAAATCGGGAAGTTCAAAACTGTGGGTAAGAAAGACAAACAATCAAATCTAAATCTGGGTTGATAAAACTTGGGTCTTCATATGAAGAAGAAACGTGAGTATACTTAGTCAAGTAAGAAATTTGATTGCAAAGGACCTGTGGTAAATATTCATACATGAATTATTAGAGGAAGAACAGAGAATGATTTTAGACTTTGAGTTTAAATTCTTTGAATTTCCAATCCTTGATGTGTGACGATAATCAGAGAGACACCTTCTGTTCATCTTCAATCCCTCCATTATAGCAACAGTACATATGAACCATAGTGTTACAAAGATGAAAATCTTCATCAAACCCAAATTTCATCACCAACCCATGAACTGCACAGCCCACCCTCGTGTCCAAAGAAACTAAGTCGTTGATCGTCAAACAATCAGAGAGAGATAGATGGCGTCGTTTTACGAGAAAGAATGAGCGAAGTGGGCGCAAGTCAAGTTAGAGACCATATCACCAAATCTTTGGTTTGACGTGCTTTGCAAAAGTCAATCCCCTCGGCCATCTCGATCGCCACACATGTGAGGCGTGCAGTGGATTATGTCCGTCAGATTTCATGATTGAGGGGGTGCTTAAGGCTATCAATTTTCGGCGAGGGATCCTCATAGGCTCTTAGCTGTGGACAATAAGATAACTGAATGAGATCGATCGATCGAGAGGGATTGTTGGGGATTGGTGATCTACGCATTTTATGCTTGATTCTTAAAGTCTTTCTCTTTACATTTAGCTTTGGAACGTAGTATCTCTGTATCTTACTTAATTTATGATTTATAGGACAAAATAAGGAAGAATCCATAAAGGAGGCAGAAATGAGCTCAAAACCTGCTAAAGAGGAAGTTCCTAAAATGAGGAGGAAAAATGAAGAAGAATGGGCCATGATTTATAAAGAATGGATCAAAGATCACTAAGATGGGTCAAGACCATGTTTTTGTGTCCAAGAAGGTCCAAGATAATGCACAAATTCGGCCACAAAGAAGTCCAAAAGAAGAAGATGGATCAAAAGCTAGAAATCAGGAAATCTGCATGTGTAGATCAGCCCACTTCAACGGGCCACCGAAAATGGATCAGAAGGAATTATGGTACGAATAATATGTCTCTGGAAAGCTCTGGAAGTCAACTTTCCAGCTCAAAAATAATCACTCAATTTGGACATATAAATCTCCGGGAATCACTGATTTAATGAAGAAATGTCAACTTACCCGGGTGGAGTTAATTCATTCCTAATTGGGGAAGGACTAGGATTTTTAATATCCTATTTAAAGAGGAGCTCGACCAGAACTAAAGCATCACACAATATAGAAGCCAAACCTCTGCCTCAAACACCTTTCCTCTCATACTTAGCAAATTCCTCCTCCAAGGCCGAGCATCCATCTTCTCCACGGATCAAGTGTAATCGGCGCTCTTCGTCTTGCATTTGAGAATCACCACTTGGCGTTTGCAGTGCTCTTCACGAAACAAAAAGTGTAACCATAAGATTCTCTACTTCATCTTTTCCTTGTAATAGATTTTGTTTAAGTATGATTGTAATAAAGTTTGACAAAAAGTTTTATGTTTCAGATTTACTTTAGTATCTTCCATGTGTTCTTAGTTTTTAACTTTTAATTCGTATGCATGCTTATGTGCTTAAAGCTTCTTAATATGCTAGGTGATACGCTCTTCGTTCCTCTCTTGCATGTTTTGTATGATCTTTAGATGATTAAGTTGTTGCGCTCTTCGTTTACAATTTAAAAGCATGTCTATGTATTTTAGGTTGAAGATTAAGAATTTCCTTGACACTAAATAAATATGAGCATGAATTGGCTAGGTGGATATAATGTGTCGATCACTTGTAAGTATATATATCAGTTAGTGTTTTATTTTCGGTCTAGCAAGCATGTTTATGGTTCTTTGTTCTTGTTTATTTTCTACTTGTCTATGAGTGAAGCATGATAGAATCTATGATTTTTTAATATGTTTGCTTACCAATTTCTGTTCTTATTTTCGTAGTTAATTAAACCAAACTTTCAAACCCCCCATACATTTTATTTTATGTTTACAAACGTTGTCATGCATTAGTACCCTCACTCCCCGGTTAAGAACGATCCCTACTTATCAATGCTACATCTACAAAGAAGGGTTTTAAATTGCATACGTGTGAGATATGTGTTAAGTGTCTACTTTGTGTTAATATTTGATGCATGTTTTACGCGTTATCAATTGGACGTCCTAAACTCTTAATAAGAGTCTGGCGAGAAAAAGAGGGAAGAGGCACGGTCAATGGCTTTGAGGTCGGAGGCAGTGAAGGGGAACTTAATGGGTTATTTCGGAGACCCAATTTCACCATATGGGCTGGACAGCTTTGGGCAGAGGAGAGGAGAGAGAGGAGAGAGAAAGAGAAAAATATAAAGATAAAAAAAATAATAATTGTAAGGGTGTTACCATCTTTTCATTATATTTTTGAAGAAAAATGCCACATCATCAGAAATAACCGAGTAGTGACGGAGAATGGCAACAGACATCGCGATGAGGCTGTTTTGAAAGTCTGGACATCACTTTGATAATTTTTAAAGTTCAGACACCATTTTGATACTACGGCGAAAGTTCAGACCTCGTGAGTAAC
Organism: Geum urbanum; assembly: GCA_946800695.1. Classification (NCBI taxonomy): domain Eukaryota; kingdom Viridiplantae; phylum Streptophyta; class Magnoliopsida; order Rosales; family Rosaceae; genus Geum; species Geum urbanum. Next base: position 63,479,998 of record OX327002.1, read on the forward strand.
TTTATTTTTTTTTATTATCCGTTGGATGTATATCTAACGGTTGTTGACCACAAGTGATCAACACTGACCACCAGAACATAGAACATGCCTCTACCTTAATAATAATAGTATAGATAGGTAGATATAGCTAGCTTAAAGGTCCAAATCATAAATGTTTAAACTTTTAAAACATCGTAGTAATCATTGTAGTTGTTTATTGGTATGCCTCTAGTATAAGCGTAATCTGATTAAAATCAGACTACAAATTAAGCATGGAAGAGCTTCTACCAATGGTGCATTACGTGGCGCCATACGAGCATTTTTCTAGTAGCTAGTGAAGGTGGGCTTGGATGATACAGCAGTAGCAGCAGCCAACTCTTTGGTGAATTCCAAAAGAACTGCGACCGAATTAGTAGCAGCAAGATTGATGAAGGTATCAGCCTCATTTGAATACGCCGATCCACCACCGGCCAAGTCAGAGAGAGCCCTGATGGCTATGAAGGGCACCCTTTACTGAAGGCATATCAAAGCAACTGAAGCACTCTCCATGTCTACTGGAGTTACGCTAAACTCGTCATATATGAAATTCCGGTAAGCAGCGTTGTCTAAGTAGACGCTTGCAGTCGTTCCTCTCTCTACTCTTGCCACTTTTGGTGTTTCGGACAAGCATGTGGTCGAGTTTATGCACCCTTCGAGCGTTACGTCCTAAATATATAAACATAGTTGATTAGTTAGTGATCATCCTATTTCGATCATGTTAATTACTAATTAGTGAGATACATGTCATGTTAACTAATTCATTACCTCGACTTTTTTGGCGATTTCGTAGTAGGTGGAATCAACCTCGACCCAGAAGGCACGCTGTCGTTCTTCTGGGGTTCCGTCGACGGGGAATACCTCTTCTTCTGGATCACAAATGCATATGGCTAGTTCAAAGAAAAAGAAAAAAAGTTGTTTATAACAGGTTTTCGTATGAGCTACCATCGGTGACATTTACCGTGTAATTTGCGAAATTCAAGTAGCCGATGTCTCTGGTGAAGTCGTCTGATGATTCAAGGGGTAGTTCATCTTCAGGTCCATTTCCATATCTCTGCACAAGCCATATCATGTTTATCATTTTAAACTTTAAAGTGTCCGTACCATGGTCGTTAATGTCGGCCAATGCATTAGGTGTTGGATATACTTGCATGGATAGGGTGGTGGTTAGTTTGAATCAGTAGCTAGTACTTGGGCAGTGGTAGCTAGCTAGTCTACCTGCCAGACCCAGAGAGCAGAATGTGACCAATACTGAGGAATGACCACATCTGCAATGTTGAAGCTTGGATTTGCATTTCCAGCTGTTCCATAGTGCACCACTCCTTCTACATTAAACACGCTCAGCAAAAGCTGTGTTGTAATTCCTGCATTGATCTACATAAATATATACCACCCATCAAAAGTAACGAAAAAATGTTACGAATCTCTCAGAAGAGAAAAAATTAATGTTTTCAAAAGTAACGAAAAAATGTTACGAATCTCTCAGAAGAGAAAAAATTAATGTTAGAAACTCATCAAAGAGAAATCAGACAATTAAATTAATCTCACAGAAGATAAATGTGAATACTAGTAACCGTACCATTCCCATTCCTGTCATGACTAACAAGACTTTCTTTTCAGCAATGATTCCAAACCTGAACCTCCTTCCTAGAAAAAAGTTGAAGAAAAATAATTAATCTCTCAAGCTAATTAAGCAAATTAAAGTAGCAAACTAAGAGCAGATAGAAAAAGGAAACTACAGCTATATAGTTAGACTGTAAAATTATATCTGGAAATCAAAATAAAGTTGAACTACCAGAAAAGTCTATAATCAAGTTAGATGAAGTGAAGTTTGATTGTTTGAAGATTCAAGAAGAGGGTCCATTTCGAAAGCATTCGGAATGACCAAGCCTAAGTAAGGGTCTCTCTTGTTGGCCTTGTTGATCAACTTCTGTGTTTCTGCAGATATTGCACCTTCTGTGTGCTCTACTGCGTTAAATAGTATCAAGCTCACCATCACCACACCATAAACTACTATTTCTGAAACTCTTCCCATTTTTCAGCAGAGAGAGAGAGAGAGAGAGAGAGAGAGAGAGAGAGAGAGAGAGGAATGAATTGCCAGAATTTATAATGCATGGAAGGTGTCAAGGTATATATCATGGTCGACGTATACATAAAAAAAAAATTGAAAGCAGCATAAATTTATAAATACGTAAATGTAATTGTGTAGTAGGGTAATGAAGCATATAATCCCACATATATACTAATGGACGGGTTACGGTAATGTCGTGTAATCGTGTATATATATGAAATGGACTCGGATTTAATTGGCTTATCTTTCACTGGCTAGCCATTGTCGAGCGATGCATGCGCCAATTCAAGACGCCGAAGAGTCCAAGAGTATATAAAAGGAAAATTAGGTATAGCTTTATTGTCCATTTGTCCAAACTATTTAAATACGTATGCATTTGAGTCATGTGATGTGAAGCTTTCGCTGGATACCTAACGGGAAACTGCGCCTTATTTGGAATATCAAAGGGACCATCAAGATCTATCTTGTACTAAATGAAATCATATCAACCATTAAACACGAGATTTTACTTGTATCATATCTTCAATTAAGGCATGAGTCTCACACTTCTGTGAAATTATCACGAAAAATGAATTACCACACAAATCGGGAGTCCATTACCTTCAATTCATCAAAACTAATCCATCAGCCACTGTCCTTTTCTTCTTTTCTTTTTTTATCAAATCCACTGTCAACTTTAATTTTCTTCAAATTCATTTTCACCCTTGATTATCAATAGATTTACAGAATGTTCGATCAACACCTAGGTGACTTAGCTACGTAGCAGCAGATAAAGTGTGACGAATTCCACAACAACTGTGACTGAATTGTTCGAAGCAAGAATGATGTGATCAAAGTGTCAACCTCGTTCGAATCCGCCGAACCACCGCCGGCCAAGTCGGAGAGAGCTTTCATGACGATGAAAGGCTCCTTCTGCCCCTTCTGGCTTCTGCTGAAGACATAAAGTCGAACTTATCGTAGATGATATTGCGGTAGGCAGCATTGTCCAAATAGACGCTTGCACTCGTCCTCCTCTGAACTCTAGCAACTCTCGGTGGACCGTGTACGTGACAACATGCTGAGTTTACGCAACGTTCCAGTTCCAGTTTCTGAACAGTTTCTACATCCCAAGTTTTCTAGAGCCTTTTCTGGTTTAGGCAAGGCCGTCTGAACCCGGATACCACTTATGGCGGTCTGGCTACACAAACATATCTACTCTCAAGGCAATCTGAGACTGGCCGCTTCTCAACTGCATGCGCAAGCCACAGAAGCACGAATTTATGAAAATACGAGAGAAAACTGAAGTCAACGAAATGATTGGCCAAGAGTCGATTGTATTTACACCCTGACCAACATGAGCAGACTCATAGTTTCTGTTTCACCTTCTACACTAGAGCTACAATATGTAGTCATTCCTTTGACATGTCAATGAACAAGATACTACAAACCAGGAGGTTTGAATAGTGGAAACAGATTATATGCCCCTTCCACATCGACTGGAGCTCCAATAGCCCGCTTAAGGAGCTCCGGGGTAGAGGTTTTTCCCTTCCAAGCACTGAACCATGGACCACCTCCAACTTCTACTGCAGCCATGTTACTAGTGACATCCAATATCATCTAGACAAGGGGAAATCAAAAGAATTAAATAAGAGGACGAGCTTGCTTTGGTAACCAAAATCATAACAATATTGAAGATTTGAAGTGCTTCGACATGTAACTAAGAAATAGAAGCGTCAGTAAACTTTGAAGCAGAATGATTCTTATACATTGGAGGGAAATGATCAATAAACTTTCAAACCACACAGTGAAATTTCTTTAAGTCTCCGGGGGTTTAGAGGAACAGATGGAATGTTGTATGTACTCTACTGTGAGTGTTCTGAATCATTCTACATAGACCTAGTGTGCCATTTTGAAAAAAATTGGGACATAAGGTGCACCTCCTTGATCTATTAAAAATTATGTATGTGACCACTCTTCCCAAACAGAAACTTATACAGGAGACCGCTTTCAAGAATAGAAAAAAGAATTTTCTGTGGAAATGTTCTAACCCAGATCATCCATTCAGAAACTTCAGTGGTCGAGCAAAAATGTTCAATTCAGCCATTTTATCTCCACAAGGGAGATAGGGGAAGGGGGATTCAAAATTTGTTTGCAGGCAGGTTGTGGTGTTCCCAGGGAAATAATTTTAAAACTTTTAGCTTTAAACAAAATAAAGATGTGAATATTAAATAATTAAGTCATCTTTTAGAGTTGTTGACTGTACAGAAAGGCGTCGGCTCTTTTTCCCCTCAGTTTATGATAAGACAGAACCATACTGCAATAGTAGCACCAAATATGTCTACATAAAATGAGTAAATGTGTACCTTTCCCTTACTGCCATCATATCTACGTTCCCACATTTGCAGCTTTAACACACCAAAACAAGTATCTTTACAAGCTGGGGCGAGTCCAGCTTCTGATGTTGGAGCACGCAATGTTGTACCGGGATCGTCTGTTCTGGCCTCTAATTCAACCTACATATTTCCAAGACTAATCCCTTAGTAGGGAGCTAAGGATTATATTATTGTTAAGGATTTTAGCATCACTTTTCAGAAACTCAAACCCACCAATCACTCAAACCAGCTATAGAAACTTCATTTCCACATTTATGGGATGAACTCTTAATTACTACCACATATGAGGGACAATATAAATGAGGCATTCAATTACCATGTGCGTCTCATTCTCTGCAGCCATTGACCAGTGACCCCAAGTAGCGACTTCCCAGCTTACAACACCATTCCATGGTACAAACTCATAAAACTTCCCACCAGAGTGAACTCCAATCTGCAACATTCAATATCTTAAATACTCCAACATTTATTCAAAAAGAATTTACTTACAATATAAACAAAAAGTTTTCTCTAACATAAAGCTTGTATCCAAGATAGATATAGATAGGAGTTTTCGCTTCAGCATCTTTCCTATTCTATATTGAAAAACAATATTTTTTATTTTTTATCATCTTTACAGAGAGCAATCAAAGTACTTAAACCTTGATAACCTCATGGCAATGGCAGAGCACATACACAGTGCAAAACCAAATTTCAAGACATTAGTACAGAGAGGTACCAGTGCAGCATTCTCAAAAGTTTCCGATAGACCAGGTACTTGTCTTAACCCACCAGCTGCAGTGAGAGCAACTTCTCCTGTAGCCCCTTCAAACACATTACACTGAACCTGCAGTAGGAGATTCATTATTCAAGATGAGAAGTTGAGGAAGAGTGATAATACTGTAATCATAGCAAATGCAGAAAGGTACAGCAAAGAACTGGTACTCATGAAAGAATAAAGTATAATTTGGCTAATGAAAAGGCAAGCCCGGAAATGGTCTTCAGCAGATAATCATTTTGCTCACAACATGGACATCTACATCTTCTGGTTATATTGGAAAACCACATACGTCAAAAGCCAAAATTTTGAAAATGCCTGGGTAATTGGGTGAATGATATTCTTTATCAGACTTTTGAAGATGCAAACCAGAAAGCTTTGTTTTGGACTTCTTTTATTATTGTTGGTGAATGATCTTGTTTATCTGCTATCCTTCCGCATTGGAAAATGGATGAAGCTCACATGACAAACAAAATAGAACTAAGATTGAGCTTCACTGTTGCCATCATAAGATAAAGATAAATGGATAAAAGCATACCCAGAACCATTTTCTTGGGAATGCTCCACCCCAGTTCTTTTCAGAATAAGAAGGGGCGTTTTCAAACTCATATCTTTCACCATCCCACTCTATCCAACCTGAGATTTAAAGTGAAACCTGAGGCAATGCCCTGAACAATTCACACAGTTTTATGAAAGGAGAAAATTTTGACACAGGAACTTTGAAGTATAGAATCTAAACACAAAGATTGTCCTCCAAACCAAAGTTCATTGATGGTATTTCCACGACAACACTTATAAACTTACCCTAGCTTACATGAACAAGATAAACATGACCTATACCTAGACCCAGGCACAATCGAATACAACTATCAAAGTGCCCAAGATGTCCTGATATGAGTACATTTAGGATCCATATAACTCAAAAGCTAAACAAGATAGTAATAATCTATTTCCCACTGTAAAGAGAACAAATAGAGGATAATTTTGAACTTAAATAGTATCTTAGAGAGAAAAGTTCATCTGCCAAATAATAAGAAGGCATCAGAAGGTAAGCACATGCCTGTTGACAATCCACCAGCCAAGCATATTTGCCAATGGGGTTCAAATACAGGAAAAGCTGCTAACCATCCTGCAGTAGGTTTCTGCTTAGATTCAACATCACCCCAACCATAAACTGGGCGGGTACTGTACTCCCAACGAGCCATTGGCACAGTTTCCACATAATCTGACCTGCAACCATAACACGATTGTGCTTTAGAGTACAGAAGACCATTGTAGAACAACCCAAAATTGAACATGGCATCCATACGCAGATAAGTGCTTCTTACATATATGATAAGAAACCAAACAAAACTCAAATATGAAGGGAAAACCTATAACAGAAAGCTCAAAACTACTTCTTAGATAGGGGTAGCAGTATTTTACCTGCCATCATCACGAATAAAACCCTGGTGCCAGAGAGGAGTTACTTGAAAACCTTCCATCACTCTCTTATTGAATTCCTGTAAAATTCAGTGCATGAGCAGGGAAGTAGATCCAGAATAAATGATAAAAAATAAATACATAAAATCCTCCAAATGATTAGTACAGGAAATGAAATAGAAATTTCTATAATCCTAACACAATCTCAAATAACAGATTCTTTAAATGAAAGATGTGAATCATCACAGATACAAACTTACAAAAACCAACATAAAAAATAAATACATAAAATCCTCCAAATGATTAGTACAGGAAATGAAATAGAAATTTCTATAATCCTAACACAATCTCAAATAACAGATTCTTTAAATGAAAGATGTGAATCATCACAGATACAAACTTACAAACCAACATTCAATATACTACAATCCAGGATATGCTATATTTGTATCAGTCTACTAGACATGTGAAAATGCAGATATGCACAGACACGCCGAGTCACAATTAAATACAGAATCACATAGACGAAATACTAACCAGAGGTGGAACCTCCTTGTTTGGAGGCTTCGCTTGGTTTTGTGCTACAAAAGTACTCCCCAACGAAAGCTCATGCCTACCTATATGCATTTCCAAGTCTTCAATCAGCACATTCAAGTCAAAATACCTACTATCTTTCTCTACATACATACTAACAAATATCATGTTCAATTTCCAACTAATAAGAACTGTTTGAATATATCACAATTTAGAAAACACTTACTTCCCCAAAAGCTTGTAGATTCTTCAGAGTAGTGGCAAATGTACTTGTCATCAGCACCGAGAATCTGAGCTCCGACTCCGGTGGATCTCGGACCGTGCTGAGTCAACTCTAACGGCGTCAGTCTCTTACGAAACGCCGGATTCTCCACAGAGTACATGAAGCAAAAGCTCTGCCGCCGTTCCGGAATCGCAACCTTGAAGTACCATCCCTCAAAGAATTTCCGAGTTGATCCATCGAAATGGTACCTGAAAATAAACATCTCAATTTCAAATTCACAGCCTCTCATTAAAAAAAACAGAGAACAGATTATAAGACTCGGTGAGTCACTGACCCGCTGTGAGGTGTTCGGAGGTCTCGATTGGGCGGCGTGGGGGTGTAGACCGGATTCGCGGCCGGTTTTTCGTGCTGGAATGTCGGTTCAGTTTTCGAAATCGAGGCAGAGGCGGAGACGGTGGAGTTGGTTCGGAAATTGCGGCGGTGATTTGATGATGAAGGTTGGTTGAGTAACGGGTTAAGGGATCGGAAACCTGGGTGTTTGTGAGAGAACGTGCGAGGCTCACGAAGTGAAGATAGGCTCGATTCCATGGCTCTCGAGCTGAGCATGAGACTGGACTCGGTGGACTGTCGAGTTTTGGTTTTAACAAAGAGAAGGGACAGGTGGAAATTGGGTATTTAATTATTTTATAATAAAAACTGTTGGCAAAGTTTTACAAAAACTGTTGGGTTCTACTGCTAGTTGGGCGGTGAAAAATGTGTTTATAATCTAAAAAATATAAGGGTTAAGAGGCGGATTATTTTTATTAGAAAAATCTTCTTTCGTTCTGATGTGAAAGTAGGAGAAATTAGGAAGTTATGAATAATTATTACGAATTTATGATAGTATTATTTTAATTTTTTTATTAATTTTATATTTTCTTTAAATATAGATATATTTGCTAATTTAAAATTTGGTGAGACTAAAAATTTGGCTTTATTAATAGAGAAGAGATACTTTAATAGCATCTTAAACACCTATTTTATTATAAATTTTATCGATGTCGTTGCCGTCTTTGCAAAACGCCATATGACATTAAGCGGTGTAAACAGAAATGTGGAAATTTGAGCACTATCATCGGCAATAGACACTGACAATGGAGATTGGAGAAAGCTTATGTTCTGCGATAATTTTATACATGCATGCATGAGATGCTTAAAAATATGTGTACTCTTCTAATATTTGATGCTCTAACACAAATTGATCACAGATATGTGCTTGTTGAAATTAGAGTCACAATTTGAAATTGAGATTCATCCATATATACACACACATTAATACTATCAAGTGTGAAATTTCGCAATAAAATTTCGATGTGAAGTTCCATTATTTTATGCAAAATCAAAAAAATAATTCGAAAATTGAAACCACACATCATTTAGATACCCGTGCAAGAATCACGCTCGCAAAATTTCAACTCAATCGGAGATGTTTTGACTATTTGATCGTCGCATTGTTTAACAATACACACAAATTGTCCAATTTAGCTCAAAATTTGATGTGGCGATCAAATAGTCAAAACATCACTGATTAGGCTGAAATTTTGTAAACATGATCCTTGCATGTGTATCTAAAGGTTGAGTGGTTTCAATCTTCGAATTGTTTTATTGATTTTGCATAAAATGAAACTTCATACCGAAGTTTCAATGCGAAGCTTCGCACTTGATAGTACGACGATCAAAATTTCAGCTCAATCAGAGATGTTTGACTATTTGATCACCACATTCAAGTTTTGAGCTAAATCAGACAATCTGTGTGCATTGTTAAATAGTACGACGATCAAATGGTCAAAACATCTTCGTTTAAGCTGAAATTTTGCAAGCATGATCCTTGCATGGGTATCTAAAAGATGAGTGATTTCAATGATCAAATTATTTTGTCGATTTTGAATAAAATTGAACTTCACACCTTAGTTTCAGTGCAAAGCTTTATACTTGATAGATACTGTGTGTGTGTGTGTGTGTGTGTGTGTGTGTGTGTGTGTGTGTGTGTGTGTGTATCCAAAGCAGAGCTTCGCTTTGAAAGCACGAAGCGAAGTTCCATTTTTCACAAAATTGAAAAAAATATATTGATCAGTGAAACTAATCATCATTTAGATTATCATTAGAGGATCACGCTTGCAAAAAATCAGCCAAGTCGGAAATAATTTGGCCATTTGATCATCGCATTCAACTTTTGATTATTACGGTTCATCCAATATAGACTAAAAGTTTGATGTACCAATCAAATGATCAAATCATCTCTGATTGGGCTAATTTTTTTGTAAAGATGATCGTCTAATAGTAATCTAAAGAATGAGTAGTTTTATTCGTCGAGCAACCTTGTCAATGTTGTGAAAATCTAAACTTTGCTCAGTGTTTTCAAAGCGAAGCTCCGCTCTGGATAGAGAGTGTGTGTGTGTGTGTGTGTGTGTGTGTGTGTGTGTGTGTGTGTGTGTGTGTGTGTGTGTGTGTGTGTGTGTGTGTGTGTGTGTGTGTGTGTGTGTGTGTGTGTGTGTGTGTGTGTGTGTGTGTGTGTGTGTGTGTGTGTGTGTGTGTGTGTGTGTGTGTGTGTATATATATTGCCCTTTCTACTCAAGGATCCATTTTTTGAACATTTTTAGGTATAAGGCTCTCTACCGTTAGATCTTGTTTAATGAAAATCAAAGGCTGCAATTAAAACACAAATAACCTACTCTCTCTCTCTCTCTCTCTCTCTCTCTCTCTCTCTCTCTCTCTCTAGGTTGCATGAAAACTTCAAAGTGAAAGTATTTTTTGCTTCGGAAGCGGAAGCTTGTTGGAAGCTCTAAAAAGCACGATTCTAAAAATATTCTTTTTGGAAACATTTTAGAGGCACGATTCCAAAAATATATTCATTTTGAAAACTTAATATTCCGTATTAGAAGCGCTAAATCGTATTTCATAAAGAATCATGAAAGAAATTTAGTATTTATATATGAATCATATTAATATGCATGTAGTTGTTTGAAAACAATCAAATTGAAATTAAATTCTATTCATGTTTCAAAACCTAGTCTTCTTCCAATTAACACATATCACCACATATATGATTGCATAATTATAAGGTTTGTTTGTGTGGGAATGGAAATGGAAATGATGCTGTTTTTTTTTGTTCATTCTTTGCAAGAAATAGACTTTGCCTTCGATTATTAATTTATTACTTGTTTATGCTTCAGATCTTTTTTGAAGCTCTTTAAGGCTAAAGATCATTATCATGATTAAATTGGAACCGCAAGCGAGACTTAGCGAGGGAGAGAGAGAAGATGACTGAGTCAGTGACAAGCAGGATTGAGAAGATGTTAATGTGCTGCGTGTGAGTGACAATTGAGAGAGGAAGAGTTCAGCTGTGGCGCCTTAAGAAGAACAAAGCAGTTTTGCAGCAAGGAATATGTTATTTTTTATGAACAGAATTACAGGATATGTTTTAGGGTTTAAGGCTCAGTAGAACGCGAGAAAGATGTGTTCACAATAAACGTTGTGTACAAAGAAGTTGTGTTACCCTACGATTAATCCAATTTTACAAGGTACCTGTGATGCTAACTATGATTTACAGTACTTAGTGTTTATGAAATGAAACATATATTTATTGTACTTAAATATACTTGGTGTGTTCTTTTTACATATTTTCACATATGTAAAAAGAACACACAAAGGGATCTCATGAACCAACTTGGGACAATATAACTGGGCATTCAATCAGCTCTGCCAATCTAAAGAGAATGTGTTGAGGATAAAATTAGGCAGCTTCAACTTAAGCCATATCAACTTAGATTTGGGACAGTCCCTAAAAAGATGGGTTATGGATTCACTGACAAAAGGGCAAAGATTGCAAGACTCATCCATAGTAAGATGCCTTCTCTTTCTTTGAACATTAATAAGAATCTTCCCATGTAGCAAAGTCCAAAGGAAGGTTTTAAGTTTAGGAAGAACCTTTAACTTCCACATTCTCTTCCAACATGATAAGATACCAGAATAATCAAAATTGGCCAGATAAGCAAACTTGACAGAAAATTTTGCAAGCACGATCCTTGTATGTGTATCTAAAGGATGAGTGGTTTTAATTTTTGAATTGTTTTGTCAATTTTGCATAAAATGAAACTTCACACTTGATAGGATCTATATATGTATCCAAAGCGGAGCTTCGCTTTGAAAGCACGAAGCGAAGTTTCGTTTTTCACAAAATTAAAAAAATTATTCGATCATTGAAACCAATCATCCTTTAGATTATCATTAGATGATCATGCTTGCAAAAAATCATCTCAATCGAAGATGATTTAGCCATTTGATCATCGCATTCAACTTTTGATTATTACAGTTCATCTGATATAGACTAAAAGTTTGATGTAGCAATCAAATGGTCAAATCATTTCTGATTGGGCTAATTTTTTGTAAGGATGATCGCCTAATAGTAATCTAAATAAAGAGTGGTTTCATTCATCGAGCAATCTTGTTAATCTTGTGAAAATCTAAATTTTGCTCAGTGCTTTCAAAGCGAAGGTCCGCTCTGAATAGAGAGTATATGTACGTGTGTGTGTGTGTGTGTGTGTGTGTGTGTGTGTGTGTGTGTGTGTGTGTGTGTGTGTGTGTGTGTGTGTGTGTGTGTGTGTGTGTGTGTGTGTGTGTGTGTGTGTGTGTGTGTGTGTGTGTGTGTGTGTGTGTGTGTGTGTGTGTGTGTTCCCTTCCACTCAGGGATCCCGTTTTTGAACATTTTTAGATATAATGCTTTCTACCGTTAGATCTTGTTTACTGAAAATCAAAGGCTGCAATTAAAACACACTCAAGGATCCCTTTTTCGAACATTTTTAGGTATAAGGCTCTCTACCATTAGATCTTGTTTAATGAAAATCAAAGGCTGCAATTAAAACACAAATAACCTACTCTCTCTCTCAGTTGCATGGAGGCTTCAAATTGAAGGCATTTTCCACTTCGGAAGCGGAAGCTTGTCAAAAGCTCGCTCTCTCTCTCTCTCTCTCTCTCTCTCTCTCTCTCTCTCTCTCTCTCTCTAGGTTGCATGGAAGCTTCAAAGTGAAGGCGTTTCCTGCTTCGGAAGTGGAAGCTTGTCGGAAGCTCTCAGAAGCACGATTCTAAAAATATTCTTTTTGGAAGCATTTTGGAGGCACGACTCCAAAAATATATTCTTTTTGGAAACTTAATGTTCCATATTAGAAGTGCTAAAGCGTATTTCATAAAGTAGCAGGAGAGAAATTTAGTTTTATTATATATGAATCAGATTAATATACATGTACTTGTTTGAAAACAATCAAATTAAAATTAAATTCTAATCGTGTTTCAAAACCCCGTCGTCTTCCAATTAACACATATCACCACATATATGATATATGTGATTGCATAATTATAAGGTTTGTTTGTGTGCGAATGGAAACGATGTCGTTTTCGTTTTGCTCATTCTTTGCAAGAAAGAGACTTTGCCTTCGAATATTAATTTATTACTTTTTATGCTTCAGATCTTTTTTGCAGCTGCTCAAGTCTAAAGATCATTATCATGATTAAACTGAAACCGCAATCGCGACTTGGCGAGGGAGAGAAGATGATTGAGTCAACGACAAGTAGGATTGCGAAGATGTTAATGTGCTGCATGTGAGTGACAACTAAGAGAGGAAGAGTTCAATTGTGGCGCCTTAAGAGGAACAAAGCAATTTTGCAACAAGGAATATGTTATTTTTTATGAACAGAATTACAGAATATGTTTTAGGGTTTAAGACTCAGTAGAACACGAGGAAGAGGTGTTCACAATAAACGTTGTGTACAAAGAAGTTGTGTTACCCTACGATTAATCTAACTTTACAAGGTACCTGTGATGCTAACTATGATTTGCAATACTTAGTGTTTATAAAATGAAACATATATTTACTGTACTTAAATTTTTAGGACTATAGGTATCTTGAACCCTGTGACTGTTAGGAAGACAAATTCAGGACATTGACTCATGAAGATGATAACTACTAATATGTGGGCTGACTAGTTAGTGATGATCAACTTAATAATGGCGAATGTGAACTTAATTAGATATATCAACTTTGTGTTATGTTTAATTTTTGTCGTTTCTCTTCACATGTATTCGGTTTTATTTTACAGACAACAATGTATTCAAATATAAAATATGGAGTAAAAAATTATTTATGATTGAATTATATATTTCATGAAGTTATATAATTTCACACTTTAAAGGAAAAAAGCTGGCAATTCGCACGTACGAGTGCGGAGACGCACTTCCACACAAGCGAATGCGCCCAAATGCTAAGAAGAAGAAGAAACGACCATTTCAAATTTTCAATGATTCCATCATTTTAACAAAAACTGATAAGAGTCACAACTCGATTTTCTTCTCAGTTAACCATAAGAGTCACAATTAGTGCTTACATTCATTCAAATTCTCTGCCATTCCACTTCCAGTTTCCAATTACAATAAATTCAAATCGGGAAACCGAAAAGTGAGAAGAAGAAATATAATTGAGAAACCTGGAGGGCATTAGGGGACGGCGAGAATATTGGAGAAAGCGAAGGAGCGAGTGGACGTCAGCGACGACGGAGCCGCTGAGGAAGAGGCTTGCTTGATGACATGGTCGATCAGCTCATTGAAAGTTTGAAACAGAGAAATCAAGTGCATACTGGACCGACTTACAACGCTGTCAACTGCAAGACTCGAGAGTCTTGAGCAGCTCCCCTCAGTTGATTGCGTGAGCGATCGATTCAGGCGCCGTCCGCTTCGCCGTGCAAATCGACCGTCCTCAGCAGTGCACATATTGGTGTACTTATACTCTTCCTATTTATATGATCAGAAGATAAAACAAAAAATGTTCCACTAACTCAGAAAATTTGGTTTTGGTCGATCTGCTGTATATAAAAATGGATTCTTATATATTCATATACTATCATTGATATATATGATAACGTATAGATACTCAATTGAGAGTACAAGTAGAATTTAGAAGGAGAAGGAGAACATCGCCTAGATGCCTATGGTACAAAACTCCAAACATATAGTAAGACACAAGGAAAAACGGAAAACCTACAACAATGGCATTCATGACTCTACAATGAACTCATCAATTTCAGTGTCCACACCTCTTCAAGCTTGTGATCCTTTCCATAAATCTGGTCACTATCCCAACCATCTCAAGGAACAAGTCAGACCTCCGTGTGATCACCATGTCTGCAAGTACTACTCCAACCACCAATCCACTTCCAAGTCCAGCCATCATAAAAATCCAGTCCAACTCGATTCCATGCCCTGAATCGTTGTCCTCTGTGCTTGAAGGTGGTGGCTGGACTGGGGCATCAGGGCTCCCACATTTCTTTGGCAATGGATCTCCGCACAATCCGGGGTTGCCCTCATATGACGTGACATTGAACCCAATGAGCTGTGTTCCACGTGGTATAGGACCTGTGAGATTGTTGTGAGAAACATTGAACTCTGCAAGAAATGTCAGCTGCGCCAGTGTTTGGGGGATCTCTCCTGAGAGCTTGTTATTCGACAGGTCCATGGATTCAAGCTGCGTTAAGTTTCCGAAAGATGATGGGATCCGACCAGTGAGAAGGTTATTGGAAACATTCAACAAGCGAAGACCTATTAGATTGCCAATCCAGTCATCAAGCCTCCCTTCAAATTTGTTGCTTGAGATGTCGATGACTGCAAATGCTTCTTGAATCTTTGAATAGTATCTATCAACACCTTTGTTCGTAATTGTAATCTTGGAACCATAACTGAGCCCAATATAACCAATAGTCTCCGGATCGTTGTAAATACCAATTTGAGCTTCCATATATGTTCCCAGGTTGACAGTGATGTTTGGTCTCATGGCATACTTGTTGAAGATATACTCAGCTCGAAACTCGCCTGTGAAACCATTGTATGACAAATCTAGAATACGCAGCTTTGGGAACCATACATCTTTACTTCTAGGCTTTCCTATCCCTCCTAGGAAACCATTGTGACGCATTGCCAATAGTTTTAACTCGGGAAGACTCCCTAACCAAAAGGGAAAGACGTCACTGAAGTTATTGTTTGACAAAATCAACGTCTCAAGCATCAAACAATTTGCCAATGACCTTGGTACTTGCCCTTGCAATTGATTTTGACTGACGTCAAGCATCTTTAAGCTGCTTCTGTTGGTGTATGCTTCTGGAAGACTGCCGTGAAACGAGTTGTTTCTCAGAAGTAGAAGTACTAGATGGTCACTTCCTAATAGATGTGGAATCTTCCCTGTGAAGTTGTTATTGGACAAATCAAGGGCCCGGAGAGAAGTTAAGTTTTCAAAACACTGTGGGATCATGTCACTCATGTTGTTATCAGACAAATCAAGTGCCAGAAGTGAACTTGAATTGCAAATTAATGGTGAGACTTCTCCGGTGAAATTGTTGTCCTGAGCTTGATAGGCTAATAAGTTGGGCGATGCAGGGACCGGCAATGGCCCCTTAAACATATTGAACGCCAGATTGAAAAATTGCAGGCCAACCCAAGGGAGGGGAACTGGAAGCTGGTCAAAGCCTGAAAGGTGGTTATATTCAAGGGTGAACATGGTCAGAGTTTCTGTGCTCATGTTATACATCCATTTTGGTACGTGACCACCAAGTTCGTTTGCAGGTAATATTAACCGTTCTAAACGCTTTTGGTATCTAAGGAAATATGGAAAGTATCTTATTTTACATGAACTCAAATTTAGAATGGTGAACTGTTGAATAGTACTTGCATTCATGTCTGTGGATTTAGAGACGAATTCCAAATTGTTAGGACCTAGCTGTAGTTGGAAGAGATTTGGCATCTTTTGAAACATTTGAAACTCCACAACCCCTCTCAGATGATTAAACTGAAGATAGAGAATCTCAAGATTCGTGAGATTGGAAAACGAAGCAGGAATTGAGCTGTTTAATCCATTAAAACCAAAGTCCAGGTAACGTAGTTTGCTGAAGTTACCCAAATAAGAAGGTATTGGACCGGTCAACCAACTAGTACTAATCCTTAAAACTTCCAAACTTGTGAGGTTTACGAAAGAATCAGGAATTGGACCTCCTTGTTTGGTCTGTGAGATGTCTAGATAGGTGAGTTGTCTAAAATTACCTAGCGAAGATGGAACCAAACCTTCGGAAAAATTGCATGCGCCCACATCCAGCTGCTCCAAAGAATTAAGGTTTTCGATGGAAGAAGCCAAGTTCCCGAAAAATCTAGTTCCGTGAATATCTAGAGTCCTTATAGAGTTACTTCGGTTAAATTTAGGTAAATGACCAATAAGATTCAAATTGTCTCTCAGGTAAATATTCTCCAGGTTTTGTAACTGGAAAACTCTCACTGGGAAATCTCCAAACAACCCACACTGGAATAAGTCGAGGGTCTTCAAAAATGATAAATTGGCCATGGAGTCTGGTATCGTGGAAGAAATGGTGATATAACTGAGGCGAAGACGTTCAAGATTTGTTAAGTTTTGAACTAGACGTGTGAAACTAGGGGCGTCAAGTTTCAACAACCCTACAGAAGGATCATTAATACTAGGAGAGAAAAGATTAAGGGATTTCAACTTGACCAGCTGTGAAATTTGTGATGGGACTTGACCAGAAAAGAGGGAGTAACCGAGATTAAGATGAGTGAGCAATGGAAGATTCCTAATGGCTGTAGGAATTTGAGAGTAATTGAAGTCATTATCGGCAAGGCTCAGCCTCTCAAGATGGACAAGCTTGAAGAGGGAGCTGTTGGAGTTGATGGAGCCGTAGAGACAACTACTAGTAAGATTAAGCTCTACCACATGACCCGTTTCTTCATCACACTGAACACCATCCCATGTGCAGCAGCAGCTGTTGTTTCCTCCCTGAACTGGATTCCACGACGAAATTTTGGGATAAGCACCGGGAAATCCTGATGCAGATGCCTTGATAGTAAAGCTTTGCTTGAACTCAAGCAAGGCGGAACACTCCTCATCCTTATCATGACAAGAAGATGGCTGCTGCGAAGAATATATATTTCAAGATTAATAGCAACCGCAACAACAAGAAGCTAGAATAAGAACTATTGATCAAACAGGTACGTAGTACTGGAAACTTAATTATGTACCTGATGGCTGGAAGTACTGGTGTTGCACCCTTTGAAGAATAAGATCAAGAGCAAAAACAAGCACCGGGATAACCCCATAATTGCCAAGCTGTGGTATCTAGTGCTGTCTCAACTACTCATATCAAAGTAGTAGTGTGATACTGTGATTTAAGTTGATCGATTGTGAGCTATTTATAGACCAGCTGGTACAACAACTGTCAAGGTTTTCATGCATACCTTCTTCGTTACGTTCTGTCTCCAATTAGGGTGACTTTGGCAACAAGTGTACACTAATAGAGAAATTGCTTCCCATGTTTTAGAGAGCAACTCTAGAAGATCCTCTATAAATGAGATTTTCTCTTAAAATTCACTCTAGCAGCTCTCCTATCTTATTAGTTAATTTAGGAATTCTCTATATTTCATGTTTTCATTCCCTGTTCATATACCGAAAAACATGAATTATAGATAACAAAACATTCAATACTGTAATTAATTTTTTCCTTATAGATTGCAAATGCAATCAATAACTATATTAATGTGAAAGGAGTCAACCTTAGTTTCGCTAATAAACTAGATAGTTTAACTAGTAAACTAGAATTAAATCCTAACGATTAATTAAACTCTGAGAAATTCTACGAAAATTTTGACATATATCCTTTTGAAAACTGAACAACCCAAAAACTTGTAAGACAAGAATACTTCTAAACCAGATTCCCACAAACAAACCGTGGACCACCGATTATCCATCCGGATTTCTCAATAAATAACATAAACAAGAACCAGAAATTTAATCTCAGGAATTTAAACACTTATTTACAACATGCTGGTTCTGGATACTAAGAAATCAAACTCGACTACTATTCGAGAAATTGGAAATAACATAATACAACTAGAATTCAGAGCGACTTCTATGAATATAGAATATATATATATATATAACTAGATCTGATAGTAGACTGGAACCTACTGAATGAGTAGCTGATAGGTGGACTCAAAGCTTTCGACGACACCACACAAATTCAGGATTTAAACTGCAGTATGAGCGACAGAAATTGAAAAGCCCAGGGAAAGACATTTAAAATATAAAAAGTTAGAGTGAGTGGACAAAAATAACGTAAGCTACATAAAATGATAAATTTATAATAACATGCTTTTTCGCTAATTTCTGTAAAATAATGCGATTTCGAAATCATACAACTGAAATACAAATGGAGGTGATCGCCCAGGTCACCCTACCTGAGTCAACAATCTGTAAGAAAAATGTCAGTGATGGGTCAGACGAGGTGTTTGTCCTAACCTCCCCTGACCGAACTATCCTGTGATCAGCCGAATAGTCAGTGCATCGTTGCAACTAACTAATGCCATCACAATATAAACCTCTACATAAACTATTTAAAAACATACCGTAAAGCTTAAAGCATAAAAGTATGAACTCGCAAATGGCTATGAAAATGAAAGGTCCACTCACAAGTTTGCGCGTACTGCTGAGGTCCAGTGGAATTTTCATCGCTGCTAGAGTCACGATCTTGATGTCCTGTAAATATGGATCATACGATATCAGAATATGTGTAAAACTATAGAAATCGATCCTAAAATCAACCCCAGAAGTCCCTCTGAAGATTTTGGAAAATTGCCTCGCCGGAGCTTAGCCGTGGACGGCAGCGTGTGGCTCTCATGCGCCTCCACAGGCGGCAGCGTATGAGCCACACGCACCTCTAGACAAAGTCATCTAATGGGTGTGGTTAACCGTCGTTGGAAAGCTTACAATGAGTACTACAACTTTCACAACTGAACCGATATTAGAATTACCGGCGTTGGGCCGGAAATCGCCCAAACAGACCGAAAACTCTTTTTTGGCAATCGCCACCAACAGTGGCGCACGACCCAAAAAATGTTTCCCACGACGATCCCAACCAAACCCTACCACTACGCATTCTAACTCACTTCCAATTCGCCGAAAAACGACCCGAAAACCGTCGGCCCAAAAATCACCCCATCGTCGAAGCTCCGCCGTGGTGCTTCGACGGACCACAAAACCTAGCCTAATCGACTCAGAGGAATAGAGGTTCAAAACCCCTCCACTCTTGACCTCCAAAACACGACGGAGCGCCACCACCGATGGCGGTGACTCCATGGGTATAACCCAACTTTGATTAGCCCGTATACCTGCAAACACCCAAAAATATACACAACAACAATATCAAGAAACCTCTGGCTTCAAAATCCTACCTATTCCGACAACAATGATGGCCGAAAAACAGCGGCTACGGCGGGTTGAGTGAGACATGCGGCGCAGGTCATGTTCGTCCGAAACGGGTCAAGCCTAATACAATTTATGTTTTGGGCTTTACCCAAAATTCTTTTAAATACCCAAAATCAGCCGATTAGATCAACGACCCATATTTTATCAGATCAAGATCTAACGGCTCAGAATAAACTGACAAGAAACCTAATTTTTTTTATAATATTTACACCTACCGATTTATGATAATCATTAAAAAATAAGTCGCTTATATAAAAAATTCTCCAAAAATTCCTACGAACTCGAAAAAATAATAATCTATAACTTTTAAGAAGAAAGTTAAATCAAATTCTCGCCCGGTGAAAAAGTCGTTAATAACCTCGATAATGTGACTAATCTGCGATAAAGCATAATATAACTCTTTAAGCGCATAATTTCGGTTTGGGTCGTAACAATCTACTCCCCTTACAAAAAATTTGTCCTCGAAATTTACATACCTACTAGAAAAGATGAGGGTACTTCTCTCTCATGTGTTGCTTCGCTTCTTATACTGCATGATTCTTCCATAATACTTTCACCAAAGGGATGGTCTTGTTCTGGAGAACTTGCTCTTTACGGTTAAGAATCTCCACCGGTTCCTAAATATAAACCAAGTTCTCACGTAATGGAATCTGCTGAAGCAAAATAACATGAGAGGGGTCGGAGATGTAATTCTGCAACAAGGACACATGAAATACGTCATGAACACGTGCCAGTTCTGATGGTAACTCCAAACGATAAGTAACATCACCAATACGTTCAATAATCTCATATGGTTCGATGTATCGTGGTTGAAGCTTACCACGCCTCCCAAATCGTATAACACCCTTCCATGACGACAATTTCAAAAATACCCAGTCACCAACCTCGAATTCTAATTTATTTCTCCTAATATCCACATAACTCTTTTGTTGATCGTGGGCAGCCTTTAATCTGTCTCTAATGATCTGCACGTTCTCCGTTATTTCTTGCACAATATCCGGACTAATAAGGTTTCTCTCTCCTACCTCACTCTAACATAGAGGGGTCCTCCACTGTTTTCCGTATAAGGCTTCATATGGTGACATTCTAATGCTGGAGTGGAAATTGTTATTACAAGAAAATTCCATCAAATGTAGATACTTATTCCATTTCCCCAGAAATTGCAATACGCAAGATCTCAGCATGTCCTCCAATGTCTGAATGGTTCTCTCGGACTGGTCATCTGTCTGGGGGTGAAAAGTTGTACTGAATCGTAACTTGGTACCATAGCTTTCTGTAAAGCTCTCCAGAACTATGAAGTGAAATGGGAATCTCGATCTGAGATGATAGAAATAGGCACACAATGTAGCACAATCTTCTGCATATACAACTGAGCTAATTCTCTCACAGAAAGTTTCTCTAGAACTGGTATAAAATGGGCAGACTTCGTGAAACGATCCACTACTACCCAAATACCTGAATGATCCTTGGATGTACGAGGTATCTTGTAGAAAAAATCCATAGTAACATATTCCCATTTCTAAACTGGTATCTCAAGATGTTGCATCAAGCCTAAAGATTTCTACTGCTCCGCCTTTACTTGTTGACAAATGGGACAGTGGCTCACATATGTCGATATTTCTCTCTTCATATTAGGCCACCAGTAATACTCCTTAAGATTTCAATACATTTTTGTACTACCAGGATGCATTACATAAGCTGAATAATGAGCTTCATCAAGTATTTCTCGTTTCAACCCTTCATTGTTCGAAACACAAAGTCTACCTTTGATCACCAGTAGCCCATCCCTCCGCAATGTAAAGTCTGGTTGTCCACCGCTACATACTACTTCCTTTAATTTCAGCAATGAGATATCAAAATCTTGTAAGTCACGAATCTTATCCGAACAAGGGATGGTTGAGTCACAACATACAAGTTCTGACTCCTTCGACCTATCGAGTAGGTCTTTCAACCCGTCGAAATAAGTGAACTGTGATAACCTGAAGGCGTCTTTCGACCCGTCAAGGAAAGGTTTCGACCCAACCGGTACCCTGGATCGAACATAACTATTCATTCGACCCATCAAGTGAAGATTTCGACCCGTCGAACTCCCCCTTGCTGTAAGCTGTTTTACTGCAATCCCCTATTCTAAAATATCGATTAATGTGTTGGTCAGATTTGCTAATGTTGGGTACCTCTATGACCCACACAAAAATCATTCACAGACTAGTTATGTTTTAACTATGGGAAATGCAGCGATTTCTTGGAGATCAACTAAGCAAACCCTTGTTGCTACTTCCTCAAATCATTCAGAAATTATTGTTTTGCATGAAGCGGTTAGAGAATGTGTTTGGTTTAGGTCAATCCTTCATGAAGCAGTTAGAGTACAACTTATGCCATCCTTTCTTGTGTGGGCGGTTGTAGAGACCAAAAACATCTCACCAAAATTCCCTTAACTTAAGGGTTTCACTCTTTGGTGTACTTCATAATTCACATTGTGAACTCTCTTAGTTTTCATCTTGCCTTTATGATTATTCATGAGCATAAGCTTTTCTTTATCATCATAAGGTTAATAAACTATTTGAATGTCGTGATTAGTTGAGCATCGAATTAAATCAATATTGTTTTGATATTATGATTGCTACAACGATGGAAGGTGTAGAGGATATTCTCGATCAACTCTCGCTCTTCAATTGCATTCCGCATAATTGGAGCATGGATCTAAGTTTTGAGCATCTCTTAGTTTATTGATGCTATATGCTTGAAGTTGGAAAATCACACGTTATTCAACTTCTCTTTTTTATCTGGAGTAGAGTATCAATGCCCTT
The DNA here is from genome assembly GCA_946800695.1 of Geum urbanum. NCBI lineage: Eukaryota > Viridiplantae > Streptophyta > Magnoliopsida > Rosales > Rosaceae > Geum > Geum urbanum. Next base: position 63,502,540 of record OX327002.1, read on the forward strand.
TTGCATATCAAACACCATGAGTAAATAGAAGATATATTAGTTTCGTAGTCGCAAAAGACTTCCTCGACAACTATTTTGTTTTCCAATATAATATTTGGATTAGACTTTTACTTTGATATATATAGTCTTATGAACTCTCTTTGTTTGTTATTCGATGCTTTTATGAACTCTCTTTGTTCAATCGATTTTTGTGAACTTTCTTTGTTCACGATGAACTCTCTTAGTTCATCTAGGAACTCTATTTGTTCCAAATTTCCACTTTCAAGAAAGGTGCGGTGTAGAAAGGAGGGATGAGATGTTATCCTAAAATCTCTACGGAAAAATTTAAAGTCCCAAAAGAGTAGGTTATTGGAATTTAAATTTAAGTTTTGTTCATAGAAAACTTACTTGAGATTATTACAGAACAATTTTCATCTTCTTGTTCTCCTTTTTCAGATCCATGCATAGGGCTAGAGTCTCGTGCTGATAACGTATTTTAAGAAATATTGTAAAGTAGATAGAGATTGTGGAAGCAATCGTTGTAACCTTTTATTGATAATAAGAAGCTTATTTATATAAGAGAGTACATGGAGTTACATATGGTAATAATCTTAATACATCACTAAATATGATTATCTCATTCATTCTCTACATATTCTACTGTAACTAAGAACACAAATAATAAAAGGTTAATATCCTTTAACATCCCAGGATTTTTTCAGCATGGTAAAATTGACACCCATTTTTTTACAAACCACACCCTCTCTTCTTCACAATTTCAAACAAAAATGATAGAAAATATTCACAAAATATATAAAAGTGGGTATAATTTATAAAAATAGAGGTGCAAATTTCACCTCCATTTTTTTTTATGGAATTCGGCTTCACAATATTCCGTGCAGGGCAATCGAGTCGCAAAGGTTGGACTTCCGTGCAGTGCATTAATTAGTCCTGAATGTTGATAGCAAAATTTGCAAGGTCCAATTATGTTGATAGTCACTAAAGTGAAGATCGAACACGCAATTTTATAGAAACCATTCATTTCTCTTGATAGCAGTTTGATAAGTCTTGGTCTCCAAAGTCTACATGACTCCAAAAGTCTTGGTCTCCAAAGTCAACCTAACCTAACTAGAAAAATAAGTTTGAAGGGCTTTCTTTTATATATATAATAATATATATATCCTATCAAGTGTGAAATTTTGTATTGAAACTTTGGTGTGAAGTTCAATTCTACATAGTTTGAAGCGGAAAACGTCTTTTCTTTGAAGCTTCTATGCAACATAGCTCTCCATTAGCCCAGAACTAGGAAGGTCTACTGTACACTTAGTAGGTCTACCCGTCTTGTCTGTCCACCACCCCAGGATATATATATAAACACATATATATACATATACATATATATATATATAGTTTCTATCAAGTGCGAAGCTTCGCACTAAAACTTCTGTGTTAAGTTGCATTTTACACAAAATCGACAATGTGATTCAATGATTGAAGTCAATCATAGTTTAGATACATATACAAGGATCGTGTCTGCAAAATTTTAGTTTAATCGAAGATGTTTTAACCATTTGATCGTCGCATTGTTTAACAATGCACATAGGTTGTCTGATTTAGCTCAAATTTTGAATGTGTGATCAAATGGTCAAAACATCTCCGATTGGGCCGAAATTTTGCATGCACGATCCTTCTATATGTATCTAAAAGGTGATTGATTCCAATGATTATTTTGTCGATTTTATGTAAAAATGAACTTTACACCGAAGTTTCAACGCAAAGCTTCGCACTTGATAGGATATATATATATATATATATATATATATATATATATATATATCATAGAGTGGTGGAAACACTAGATGTCTAAACCTACTAAGTGTACAGTAGACCTTCCTGGTTCTGGATTAATTGATGAGTGGAGAACCACCTCTTAAAGACATCTTATTCTCAGCTAAGATATATCTTTGTAATAATCAATTATAGGGGTTATCGAACACAAGGAATTTGTGAAACTAAATCCTAATTCTAAACTACGATGCTGACAGACTCGACTACAGTATACTAATAATACTACGACCCTACTCTTTATAGACCCAAATAACACGAAATTTTGATACAACAATATAGACACAGGGGTGGACTACTACACAAAATTTGAGGGTATTCGAAGTTTATTTGGGTACCAAACTAAATCCTCTAATCTACAGCTAATGCATAAAAATAAATGTTGAAAGTAAATATGCTAATGAATGCAAGGTGATTTACTATATGATGAATGAGTTAAGAGGAATGTTATCCACCACCGTCATTTCATCTATCTAACACATACTTAGTCTAATGCACTTATCCAATGAATGAAAGTTCCCAGGAAGGGCTGATCATTACCACCACATCATATTACCTAATCCTTATGTGAGTTTGTCATGGACCCCCCCCCCCCCCCCTCCCCACATCTATCTCTCCATTGAACCCATATTCATGGACCCCCAAGGTTTACAAAGAAGAAAACATTAAGATCTAGAAAAGGTTTGAGAAGCTACAAGGGTTCACATGTGCACTATGGGCGTGTCCTGCTAGACCTAGGATTTCAATCCCCCGACGAACTAATCTATCTGGGGTGTCACTATAGAGAATTCGGTGGAAGAAATTATCTTCAGTCGCTCGTATCTCATAACAAACGAGTCCGAGCATGCATACTAAGTTGGCCACCAAAGCACACATACGAGAAATCATCAATGAACCACATAGAGAATGAAACCTCATTCAAATTGAATATGCGAAACTAGATTAAAGTGCATAAATTATAAAAATTTCATGTACGAGACTTTAAACAGCCCCTTAACAAGATACTTAGGCACTAAAATTCATAATAAAAGAATCAAAACAAATCATAGAGTTCACATATCAAGATTCGATGAAGAAGAAGAAGAACTGTCGTCCAGCTTCGATGGGTCGAAGACTTGGTCTTCGATGGACCGAAGGCTGGTGTTAGGCTCTCTCGCATCTGTTGCTTCTTCTGTTCGAGTTTGTGCACCAATTCAAGATTGCTTATTCTCTTTCAAAAACCCTTAAATGAGTTTAAATAGTTCCCCAATTGATTTCCTCAAGTCCACATTGGAATAAGTTTCTTTATTTGCATAAAACTCCTTCTTAGTTCCATATTACGCTAAGAATCCTTCATTTGTTTTCTTTTCCTTTATTCCTCCACAAAACCTATAAAATAATAAATATTAATTAAATACTCAATTATATAACAATAAACTAAATATAGGAAGTGAATTAAACACCGAATAGACGCATAAATATGCGACTATCATTAATGGAGAGCTAGGTTGCATAGAAGCTTCAAAGAAAAGACGCTTTCCGCTTCCAGAGTGGAAGCTTGCTAGAAGTTTTTCGGAAGCTCTCGGAAGCCCGGTTCCAAAAATATTCATTTTGGAAACATTTTAGAAACACGATTATAAAAATATATTCTTTTTGGAAACTTGTTGTTTCCATATTGGAAGCGCTAAATCACATTTCACAAAGAATCACGAGAGAAATTTAGTTTTATTTATATATTAATCATATTATTATGCATGTATTTATTTGAAAATAATAAAATGGGAATTAAATTCTAATCGTGTTTTAAGTTCACTACAAATACATATAAGGACACCATGTTTTAAGATATAAGGATACTATTGAAGGAGAAATATAGATACGTAAGAGATAGATCTAAAATTGAACTTTATTCATTAATATATGGTCTTAAATAGGCATTACAATTTGTTATAATCCATATCCCTATAAATCAAGGATTGAGAGAATATCTATTTCTATGCTAATTAGGATAAGAAACACACCGAGATATCAGAAATATTATGTCCTTAAACACTACCCTTGTGTCACGATCCTAATGGATGATGCATAACTTGTTGCATCACTAAAATCCTTGCCAAGCAAACAAAAATTTCATATGTAAAACAAAAGCTTGGTCGAAGGAAAAAATAGTACAATGCATCAACTACATAAGAGACCACATGTGATGTAGACTCCCTCTGGTGTCTACGAAATAAACTCCCCCTGAACAGTAACTCAATCTTAGAGTTCAGACAATCTTTGTATTCCAATGCATCTCACATGCTTTACAAACGTATATTTTGGTAAAGACTTGGTGAACAAGTCTGCAGCAATATCCATCAAACAAATCCAGCTCACATGGATACTCAATAACTGCTACTGTTGTTGATTGTAGGAGTACTATCACATCCCACTCCACATAATAAGATATTGTTCGCTTTGGATCTTGTCCGCACAGTTTTACTTTTGGACCTACCCCCAAAACGCGTATTGCTATAGAGATGTGGGCATGCACATATAAACACATCACCTTCCCACTCCCGAGCGATGCGGGATTCCATGCCCATGTAAAAAGCTAGTGCCCTTGGCACTCCCACACATGGGTCATCACAAGTACTTTGGCAAAAATATTTAAGTATGACCACCCTTAATGTAGCACAACTCTATTTATTCAATGCAAACTGCATTATCTTTAAATATGCAAGTTGGCATTGTCTCAGTAAATGATAATCCAGTATATCCTCAAATGTGGTGTATTGTTGTCCTAAACTAGACACACTCATTAATCGCTTCATGCGAAGCTATAATCTAAGGATGATTTGAGGAAGTAGCTATAAGAGTTTACTTTGTAGATCTTCAAGAAATCGTCATGTTTCCCATGATGAATACATAACCAATTTGGGAACATCCTTTGTGTAGGTGAGAGAGATATCCAATATCAACAAATCTAACCAATGCATCATAATGTGTCTCTGAATAGGGAACCGCATTTAGTAGGTACAATACTTGCAGCCTGTGTAACCTTCGACGGGTCGAGAGACACCAGGAAGTGAAAACGAGATGCAGACAACCCTTTAGTAAAAATGTCAACCACTTGATATGTTGTGAAGATGAACTGAACATCAAGTTTCTTGTTAACCACTTTCGGTAGAACATAATGATAATCAACTTCAACATGTTTTGTTCGTGCATGAAACACTGGATTAGATGCAATAGCAATAGCAATAGCAATAACACTCAGATTGTCACACCAAATGCGAAGACAATGACAAAAAATATCTTGAGATCATAGAACATGCTTCTAAGCCATGAAATTTCAGCTGGTGTAAAGGCTAATTGCCTGTACTCAGCCTCTGCACTAGAGCGTAAGGCAGTACAATGTGTTTTTGAGCTCCAAGATAAGGTTTTTCCCAAGGTAAACACAATATTCTCTTGTGGAACATCGATTATCTAGATCCCCTTCATAATCTGCATCACTGATGAATAATGAACCTGGTTTATATTAAAGACCATGGTTAATTGTAAACTTGAGATACCATAGATTATGTTTCACATCGATCTAGTGAGCAGAAGAAGAACTGTGCATAAATTTACACACTTGATTTACAGAATAGGAGATGTCAGGCCGCGTGAGTGTTAAGTAATAGAGAGCTCCCATAATACTGCGAAACTCAGTAGGACCAATAAGCTTGTCATCAGAATGAAGGCTGAGTTTTGACCAGAAGGTGCTGGAGGTGTGCACGGCTTAGCCTCATGCATGTTTTTCTTGTGAAGAAGATCCATAATATACTTCTTCTCTATTATATAGGGTGTCTCCCCGTCATAAGTAGCTTCCATGCCAAGAAAGTAATGAAGGCGGGCGAGATCCTTCATAGAAAACTCAGTTCCAAGTTGAGAGAGAAGGTGGTGAAGATGAGATGTGTTGTTACCAGTAAGCAAAATATCATCAACATAGATGAGAAGGATAAGAAACACACCACCTTGTGCATATGTAAACATGGAGTAGTCCGAGAACGATTCTTGAATACCAAGACCTTCAAGAAAGTTGGCAAAGCGCCGAAACCAGGCTTTATGTGCTTGTTTAAGCCCATAGAGTGAATTTTTGAGTTTACACACATGATGAGGATATTGAGGATGCATAAAACCAGTAGGTTGCTTGATGTAAACTTCTTCGGTGAGATGGAGATGACCATGAAGGAAGGCATTGTGAACATCCAGTTGTCGTACATGCCAACCATTGGTAACAACTAGCGCTAAGATGAGACGTATGGTGGAGTGTTTAACAATGTGACTGAATGTTTCCGAGAAGTCGATGCCCTCTTGTTGGTGAAAGCTATTGGCAACAAGCCTGGCTTTGTAATGCTCAATACTCCCGTCTGCTTTACATTTGATCTTGTAAATCCACTTATTTGGCAGGACATTCATAGAGGAAGTGTAGGGTACAAGATCCCACATTTGATTCTTGTCCAAGGCTTTGAGCTCATCTTCCATTGCAACATACCAATGCTTGTGATGTAAAGCTTTGGAGAAACTTGTAGGTTTTGTATCATCATGAAGAAGAGAGACACCCATGGCATATTTAGGGTTAGGTTAATAATTTCATCCTTGTTTACACAGTATAAGTATTATATGAAGGTACATCTTAAGAAATATTATAGGAAATTGTAATTGATGTGGAATTATGAGAAAGAGGTGGTGCGGGTGAAAAGGTGCAATAGTGTCACTAACAGAAGAAGAACTAGAGAGAGGTGGTGCACTAGGGTTTGGAGAAGGATATGTGAGTGTGTGATTAGGAGATAATGATCGTGAAGGTAGTGGTGTAAGAGAGATGTGAGAAGAAATACATGAGCTTACAGAGGCGAAATAAGGAGCAGGAGCTTGACCAGACGAGGAGTAAGAGGTTGTTAGCTTTAAGAATAGGAAGCTAGTTTCATCAAATACCATATGTCGCGAGAGATAAACCCGTTGAGAAGATAGATCAAGACACCTATACCCTAAATCATCAAGTGAATAGCCAAGAAAAACACATTCCTTAGACTTAAGCTGTAACTTAGTCTTATTATAGGGCCTGAGATAAGGGAAGCAAGCACAACCGAAAGTTTTAAGGAATGAGTAATTTGGTTCTTTATGGAATAAGGTAGAGTATGGTGTATTGTTGCGAAGAATGGGAGAGGGAAGATGATTGATAATGTAAACAACAGTAGTACAAGCTTTAGGCCAATAAGTAAGTGGTGTTTGGGAATGTGCCATCATGGTTCGGGCAGTATCAAGAATATGGCGGTGTTTACATTCGGTGAGGCCATTTTGTTCATGGTGTTTAGGGCAAGAGAACCTGTGATGGATTCCATTTGAGGCAAGGTAATTCCTAAAGGGTGTAGATGTGTATTCCCCTTCCTCATCACATTGAAATTTTTGTATAGAAGTGGAGAATTGTTTCTCAACATATAGACGAAATTTGATGAGTATTGTAGTGTTTCACTTTTAAATTTCATTGGATAGATCCATGTATAGCGTGAATAATCATCAATAAAGACCACATAATACTTAAAACCATGAATAGATAGTGTAGAGCAAGACCAAACGTCTGAATGAATCAAACCCAAAGGTTGACTTGAATAGAATCAGACAATACAAAGGGAAGCTTGGTACTCTTCCCAAGTGAACATGAAGAACAAAAAGAAACAGTCCTACTTCCGGCAATAGGCACAGATTTATTTGACAAGATTCTTAAAAGAGTTCGAGAGGATGTGTGTCCTAATCTAGCATGCCAGATTTGAGCAGACACCTTGGCACTTAAGAAAGCAAACAACTTGTAGTCTGAAACCCTACTTGAATGAAGAAGCCGAAGAGGGTATAAGCCATTCTCACTTGGACCTTTATAGAGGGTCCTCCCCGTCTGGATTTCCTTAATGACAAAAATCAGGGCAAGGAGAGGGAGGGAAACGGTTCCCATAGGCTGAGCTTATGGTAAGCTCAGTCGACTTTAAGAAACATTGAAAAAAGGAACTCGTCGTTACGTGACACGTGTCAAAGTAGAGAATACTCTTTGGGGTGAATACTCTTAGGGTGCATTCCAGCCTGATTCGTTTTAGATGGCATCAGTTTACTAAATTACATCCACCATTTACAATACTAAAAATAGTATCAGAGGTAATAGAGGTAGTAGCTTAGAGGAAAACAAATTGACTCTTCATATGTCATGTAGTACTGTTGCCCAGAATTTAGAACTGGAAATTGATAACACCAAGGCAGATCTTGTTAGATACGTCTGCTATTAGTCAATTGTCTCTCATCACTAACTACAATTGATGTTAGTCTTTGTATTATCTAACTATAATTGATGGCTAATTTCAGTTCAAAGTAAAAGATGTATACATCCAAGAAGAGATTGATGCAATTCGAGTAGAGTAGGCCGAGGTGGTTGTTGAATATATTCAGGATGATGTGGAATAGCTAGTCCGCTAGCTTTTTGGTAGTTTTTATATTGAGATATTAGATACTTACTATTGAGAGGTGTTTCTATTTGTGTTGTGACAAACATTAAAATTGTATACTCTGTCAATTAGTCTAGTTTCAACTTCATTTTTGTTTGATGGATAAAATTCACCATTAGGGTCTAAATTTTTTGGGATGTATCAATTTGATGCCCGACCTTCAAAAAATATCAAAGTGATACCTAAACTTCCGAAATCTAATCAACGTGATACCTACCATCAATTTTCGCTTATGCTCGATTAATTTTAATGGCGTATCATTTTTTTTTTTGAAAAAAATAGTAAAATAAATTTAATACCCTTGTAATTTCATTTTTTAATTTCTTTTAGTACTCTCTCTCTCTCTCTCTCTCTCTCTCTCTCTCCTGGCTACAACAACCTAGATGCATCACCCTCCCTTGCTCCAACGTACCCAGGTGCGAGCAGACACCCCGAACACTGCCCATAGTCACCTTGTTTGCGTTTGGTCTTGTAACCTCCATCCTCTCAAACACTTTCAAGGCCTTTCCATACTCTTCACCTTTCACATACCCATCAATCAAAGAGCTCCAAGACACCACATCCCTCTCCGGCATGAACTCAAACACCTCCCTCGTTGCAACCACGTTACCATACTTAGCATACCCACTGTTCTAAAAATTGGCATAGGCGGTCACTAATCGTTGAATTTCGCCTCAAATTGGACAAATCATCATTTTCTCCTTTTAGGCGGACCTAGTCGGGTTAGTTTTTTTTTATAATTTTTTTATTGGCGGTCCTGGGCATGTTTTTTTTTCAAAAATATAAAAGTTTAAAATTTAGGGATCTAACCCTAAATTCCTAAATTGACTCGCGACACAGCGCCTTTGAAGTCTTGCCTTGCGACAATCAATCCCGACTAATTAAGCTCGATCTCCTCACTTTGCAGTCTTTCATTGTGTTATGGTTCTGTATTGTATGGATAGATGGATTATAAAGACTATAAAATTTTAACATTGTGTCATGTAACTTATGATAAAGACTCGATGGTATATTTTTTATTTAGTTATTGTGACTACAATTATGTCTAATTTAACTTTATAAGAATATTTATTATTATATATATCAATTAATATATATTTAATACAAACCGTCTACAATTCGATTAATCCATGCCTAGCTGTTAGAAGGTACCCTCACCGTTTAGGGCCGCCTTGCTTTTTTTTGAATCTTGAGCATACCCATCCAACATCGAGTTCCACGACACCGAATTCCTCATAGGAATTTCATCAAACGCCTTATATGCATCCCCAATATTTGTAAAACCAATGAGTTACTATTTGATTGAAACCCATCTCTCATAATGCTGCCACGCACCATCGCGCCGACCTCGCGTTTCAACACATGCTACCGCCTTGACCACAAAAGGGTATGTGTGGTCAAACCACTGGAGCTGCTCAATCTCATCCCGACAGTGTATGCGAGAAAGGATCGAGGCTTCCTCTTCATCATTTTTCTTGGTGAGGAGTCGTCAGATTGGACCAAAACTGGTGCTTCTCTATGTTGTTCTCCTCTGTCGCTGATGCCTGATCTACGCTGCCGATTTTGGATCTTGCTTGTAGATCGACTCCTCTCTTGATACGCGTGAAACATGTATCAAATAAACACTTAACACATAAGTCAATCATACAATTTAAAACCCTATAGATGTAGTATTTTAAGCAAGTAAAGATTGTTCTTAGCCGGGGATTAAGGGTGTGTGCAATTATTGTGTAATAAAAGTGGGGTAAAAAGAGTTAATTTTAATTACCTAATTATTTACCTAGAAAACGTCATAAACATAGCAAATAGTTCTAGGACTCTAACATGCATTGACTCATAGACAAACAAACACATAAAAGACCCAAAAATACTTACCATGTTTTTGACAAAAAAAAAACCTAATTACTATTTAGAAGTGATCAACTTATTCCTTAGCTAACTCTTTTATTAACACATGTAAATATCAACACTTACGAAATTCCATAACCCTAATTCCGATTAACATGCATAATTTCATAATTTGTGCTAAGTACCCCTTATACACCATTGATCTAGACTAAGAACCAAACTAACACATGCATATCGAAATTTAGAATATTGGAACTCATGGAAAGTTATTAAAATTCATATATATAATAAAACCAAAATTTAATCATTCAAAAATACAAAACAAGTTTTCACACAACAAAAGAGAACTAGGAGTAAAGAGATCATGATTACACTTTTTTAGACTACAACTCCTTTGTGGATGGTGCTAGATACCCTCTACACACCTATAGAATTGCTGATGGGTGGTAGGATGATGTAGTCGGCCTCTTTAGGTGTTTCGGCTTGATTTGTATAATGAAGAGAGGTTCTTTGCAGAGCTTAGGCTGTAGAATAATTGATTATCGATATTTGGGACGAGCCTCTTGTATATATAGATATTTACAAAATAATTTTTCTCTCAAAATAAGGTTTTCCTACTCTATCCAAGTAAATCTGGTAGTCTGCAAAGAATCGCACTTTTTCAAAGTTGTAGACCTCCAAAAATTATGATTTTTGGCTCATTGTAAAGAAGACTCGAAGTGCTTTCCAACCATAGGTCGATCACTGTCTAACTCCTCCTAAGATATTCTCAATCATCATTCGAAGTTGGCTGACATATACAGACAGATTCTTCTTTCCTTATTCTTCATGATTTCCTTCTCTTACTCAATTTGGGAATCATTTTCTTGCCATATCTTGCTCTCCATAAAATTGGCTGACTTGGTCTTCAAGTTTGGACTTTTCAAATGGTTTTTTAATTAATTTGGCCCATTTTGCATTTGTTCTTCTTCAAGGTTCTTCCGGAATCTTCATTTTCCTAGTCAACATAGAAAATATTTTCCTAGTCAACAAAGGACTTCATTTTCTCTCCATTTCTCTCTATATTTGTGGTGTTTTGTATGCTTGTAGACTTCTTTACTCCGTCTCTTTTTTCCTACACCTAAAAATAACAAAAATAAGTTAAAACTAATAATACTAAGTAAGTAACAAAGTAAAAATGTAGAGAAAATATATTAATTAATACGCCTAAAATGCATAGATCAAATTCTTCCACACTTGAATTTTCTAGTCCCTTAGCAAACACTAAATTAAACTAAGACTCAAAAACTTTCCAACATATAACACTTTCAAAAACTTCCACGTTTTTCACAAGTATATGTTGGAAACAAAAAATAATACTACTAAGCCCTTTAACTAATATGTCTCGAATATCATGACAACCACAAAGTTTAAGCACAAGAAATTCAAGAGTTAATAAAGACATTCTCATGCATGAAAAAGTAAGACTTAGATGAAAATAATGGTGATTTAAAAGATATGCATGCACTAGAAAAGTTCAAAATCACCTCACATGGATGCACTAATCATTTTTTCACTCATGAAAAAGGGTTTTCACTCAAGATATATATATATATATATATATATATAAGAATCAATGAAACCTCATGAATAGAACTAATTACCTACAAAAATGAACTCAAACCATATGTTTACTCATGTGATTAACTCTACAGATCAAATGCTACTCATCTTAAACCAGAAATTCAGCACGGGCTCGACCTGTTTCTCTCCCCCGCAACCCGGTTTGCTCGACCCGACCCATATCACCGATTTTGGCCACCTCCGGCGAAGGAAAAGGTAGGGAAACGAAGCCCTAAGCATCCTAAATTGATTGGTTGTGGTTATTTTTGTGGAATTTTGCAGGTTTTGGGTTAACCCGATTCGGGTTTTATACCGTTAGATCGCCACCATCAGGGGTGGTGCTTCGACATGAGTTTTGGGTCAAGGGTGGGGGGCTTTTGAATCTATCCCCCTCTTCAGTCTAACTGAGTTGGTAACGAAGTCCAATGAAGCTCCACGATGGAGCTTCGACGCCGTGATAATTTCTGACCAATTTAGGGTCGTGGCTATTAAAGCTGATTCCAGACACATTAAGGTGAGTTGAGGTGTGTAGAATTAGGGAGATGTTGGGATTGAGGAGATGATCATTTATAGGGGTTAATCGTCGTCATTGGTGACGGTTGTCGAAAAAGGGTTTTCAATCTGTTTCGGCAAATTTTGGTCAAACGTCGTTGAATTAGACCTCGGTCCAATTATGAAAGTTGTAGGGCTAGTCGAGAGCTTTCTAACGAGGGGTCAACCTCTCTCATCGGACACTTTCATCGGAGGCGGGTGAGGGCCACACGCCGTCGCCCACAACGGTGCTCCGGCGAGGCAGTGTGTAGGAATCATCGACGGGACTTCTAGGGTTGTTTTTAGGGCCAATTTTCATATTTTTACGCATATTCTGATATCGTATGTGATCCGTATTTACAGGACATCGTGATGGCGACCCTAACAGTGAAGAAAATTTCACTGGACCCCAACAGTAGTCACAGACTTATGAGTTGACCATTTTATTTTCACAGTCATAGTGAGTTCAATTTTTAGTAATTTAGTATTTCAATTTAATTTACATTATATTTTAGAACAGATTAAATTTGAAGATTTTTCTTTGTGATGGCTTTAGTTAGTTGCATCGATGCACTGACTGTTCAGCTGATCACCAAATAGTCCAGTTAGGGGAGGTCAGGTTGCCTCGTCTGGCCCATTACCTACATTTTTTTTATATATAGATTATTGACTCAGGTTAGGAAAAAACTCTTGAGCGACCACCTCTATCAGAGTTCAGATTTATACTTGAACTCGCTTTATTTTACAGAAATTAGTGGAAAGACATTAAATTATATTTTATTATTTACACAAATTATTACGAGATTTTGTCCACTCATTCTAACGTTTTATATTTTTAAATGCCTTTCTCTGGGACTTTCAGTTTCCATTGTCCATGTTGCAATATAAATCCTGAGTTTGCGTTGTGTCGTCGAAAGCTTGAGTTCACCTATCAACTATTCATTCAGTAGGTTCTAGTCCACTGTCAGACTTGTTCATATGTATCATATGTTTATAGAAGTCACTCTAAATTTTATTTGTATTATCTTTTTTTTCAATTTCTCGAGTAGCAGTCAAGTTGTTTTTCATTGTATTTAAAACCTGCATATTGTAAATATGTTTTAAATTCCTGAGTTGAATTCCTGGTTCTTGTATATGTTATTTGTTAAGAAATCCGGATAGATAATCAGTAGTCCACGGTTTGTTTGTGGGAATTTGGTTTAGAAGTATTGTTTTCTTGTAGGTTTTTGGGTTGTCTAGTTTTCAAGGGGAATTATGTCAAAATTTTCGTAGAATTTCTTAGAGTTTAGTTAATCGTTGGCATTTAATTCTAGTTTACTAGCTAAACTATGGTTGGGTCCTTTCAGATATATATTTTTTTAAAATAAAATTACAAGGGTATTAAAGTTATTTTATAATTTTTTCGAACAAAAAAACTATATGTCAGCAAAGTTAACCGAACATAGATGGAAATTGATGGTATGCATCACAATTTCGGGAGTTTAGGCATCACTTTGATGATTTTTGAAGGTCGGGCAGTAAATTGATACATCCAAAGAGTTCGGACCCTGTGGATGAACTTTTTCCTTGTTTGATTTGATGGATGAGAATGATATTGCAAACAGAATACATATATTATAGTTCACTTCCTTCCTGAATTCTTTTTTCATGTTTTGTTATATGTTTTTCAATTTGCAAGCATGGACAATCTGATATAGTTAAGGACAGAAAAAGTGTGATCTTTAATGTTTTAAGGACACCATTTTTTGAAGATTTTAGGATACAAAAATTGTCCTTTGTCGTCTGTAAGGCCACTAATATTACAGCTTTTATGTCACAATATATGTGTCCTCTATTGTCTTTGGACACTAAAATTGTAGCTTTTATGACACAATATATGTGTCCTCTTTTATCTTTAAGGACACTAAAATCGTAGATTTTAGAACACAATATATATGTCTTCTTTTGTCTTTAAGGATACCATTTTTGTAGTTTATAAGACACCAAAAATGAGTTATCTAATAGAAAAGATGATACATTTTTAAGTGACCTTATAAATATCTACCATGATATCTAGATAGAGGACTCATTTTCAAAGAGTCCTTATATGTCTTTTAGGACTCTATTCTAGAGTCCTTATAGGCATTTTTTTTCTTGTAGTGGTTAGTTATCAAATTCTATTTTTATATGTATATATAACTAAATTTTATTATATATTAGACGTTTTCTTCGCATGCCCATTTCTACTAGTTTTTGAATAAAAAATACTTCTACGTTTCCTCACGCACCCATACGTGTGGCCACATATATTTACTTGTACTAAAATTTTCAAGAGTATATGTATCTTGACCCCTGTCACGACTAGGAAGACAAATTTAAGACATTGACTGACGAAGATGATAATCACTAATATGTGGTCGATGATGAATAACTTAATAGTGGCGAATGTGAACTTAATTAGATATCTCAACTTTGTATTATGTTTTTCTCGATTCTCTTCACATATTTTTGGTTTTATTTTACAAACAGTAATGTATTCAAATATAAGATATGGATTAAACAATTAACTGTGGTTGAATTATATATTTTGTGAAGTTATACAATTTCACACTTTAAAAAAAATTATTCAACAATTCACACGCGCGAGAGAGCGACGCACTTTCACATGAGAATTTTATACATGCATGCATGAAAACGATGAGATGCTAAAAAGTATGTGTAATCTTCTAATTGTTCTAAATATTGGATGCTCTTAAACAACTTGATCAGGGAAATTCGCTTGTTGAAATTAGAGTCTCAAACCATCAATGACCCATTACACGTCCTGCCTTTACTCTGAGCTGGGAAGCCTTACGATCAAAGCAAGGGATTGAAGCCAAGATGATGCCAAGAGCACGTTGCAATATTGAACATAGGATTAGAGTAAGAACAGTTCAAGATTAGGCTCTAGTACTGATTTCAAGTAAAAAGAAGAAAGCAAGGAAAAGTTGTAGACATCGTTTACGACAATTGAAATGAGTCCGGAGGAGAATGCAAGCAAGAGACCAGTGAAAATGACAGAGATGATAAGATGAAGAACGCAGGCGATGAATGAGCCGTGTAGGAAGGCAAGTATGATCAGGTCTAAATTGGTTTCCATGTGTTGGTATAGCTAAGCTGAAAAGAGAAGTAGAGAAAGCTTGGATGTAATGTAATGGCAATTTAAAGGGAAAACACTGAGCTTGAAGAAGAAACAAGAATGAAGTGACTTGCACTCATTCTTTACAAGGAGTTAACTCTGTACCCTTTTCTGAACCTTCGTTGCTTTGTGCAAGACATTTGAATCTTTCACTTTGTGCCTTTCCGGCAATGAGCTTACATAACGAAAAGTAAAATTGTATCGAGTGGCACAGGAGACACAATAAGCTGATACAGGCAGGAGGTTGGGCATGTCATACACCTGATGAACATTGATCAATTTGATCCATAAAGGAGACATTTGATTTTACTGTTCATTAAGATACACTAACCACTGGATACAGTTAGACACCCAGGGTTAAACTCTCAGCTAATTTGGTGAATCACACAATGAATCTGAGCTGGTGTTTGTCAGCTGCGGCTAAGTTTTGAAACCACTGGCATGAAGCCGCAGGACAACCTATGGTGTTCGTCTGTCTCTCATGTACTGCAAAACAATCTGCATGACAAATATGAATGAGAAAGCAACTATATGAGTCAAAGCCGAAGTACACTACCAGCTATCCTGACACAATATGAAACTTGAGAAGTCATTTTATTGTATTCAGCTATCTAAATGTGGGCAATTCAATGGATCACTTTTATTTATAGACCACCAGCCAGCCAGCCTCACAAGCTTTTGAGGATTACTGGTCCGCTGGACGCTAGAACAAGAATGTACTTTCAAGGAGGCATGCAAAATGTGTTTATAGTACAGTACAACTGTATATGGTATATGGCAAGTCCGTTTCTCACATCTGACATCCTACATCTCTCTTTTCGCTGATACCATCTTGTGGCTAACTAGTTAAGAATAATGAAGACATTACCATCAAGATACATTGTTATTAAGAACATTGACTTACCTTTGCCATCCACATGGAGTCCATCAAATGAAAAATTCACGGAAGTGAAGCGATGACATCTAGATTACTCTTTTTGAACCATTTGTGAGGGTAGAAGGCCTTAGATGATTCAAGATGAATACGCCAAACCATGATCCTTGAGCAATCTTGCAGCAAATCTTCCATTTGACTTTCATCTTCCACAACTTGTTCAATAAATGTGCTTGCCTGGAAATACAAATCAGTAAAGTTAGCAACTAATGTCGGTGTCTTCATCGTCAGTAGTAAGGGAATATCAAGGATTTCCGTTGGTGAAGCTTAAGCCATATCTCTCCATCAGGTCTTCATCATTAGAAAGTAAATGTTTTTCTTTTAATTTGTTGAGTATAAGAGAATTCTGAGGTTCATGCAAGTATGCCACTATCATTATATGTCGTACTATTATAGATAATGGGATAAAAAGTACAGATACCAACCTGGAAATCGTCATTGCCTTTGTCATGATGCCTGATAGGTTCAATAGTTGGTCGATGCCACCTTTTTGGATCCCATAGTATAGTACTATTGAAGGCAAATCCTGATAACTGAGCATGGAATCTTCTGCTTGATTCAGTTGTATGCCATCCAATCACTTGAGTTCCATTACAAACAGGCCCCTCTATAGCAGTTTGCATTGTTTTGCCAATTTTGGCCACCAACCATGTTCCAAACCGCCTGTATTTTAATAATAAGGGAATGTCACCACAAAGTGCAAATAGACTGGACTGTAAAGTGGACATATACTAGGGTGTATCATGCAGTTTTAGGTGGTGAGTTGAGACAAAGACACAGTAACATCAGACTGCGTAGCAAATAATTAGAGCCATAGTTAATGTACACATACCTGATCTGCCTTATTTGCTCGAAAAGGTCAGCTGAGTAGATGTTGTCCTCATCTGCAAAGTAGATGATTCCATCAAGACGGTGAGTTTCAATGTGAGAAAGTGCAACGTTTCTTTGATGAACGCGTCTGTCTCTTACATCAGTGAGGTTCTTGTCGCAAACAAGATGTCTGTACATAATCCCAGTTCTCCTCAAGATGTCAGTTGTTTCTGCTGATTGAGAGGTCATCTCCACTACAATCCATAACAATGGAGGAGAGACTAATTTAATCGTATGTGCCAAACGATTCAGATAATAGGCTTGGAATGGATGAGCATATGTTGGAGTCACGAGTATCAAAAGCTTTCTGGACTCCAATTCAGATTCCTGAATGAATGATCCATTGTGCATAGCTCCTTCCAATAAGATACCTTCAGTTGGTTCATCATTCTTCACCATTTTCTCACTATCCAATGGTGTCACATTTCTGGATACGCTACCATGTAACTGATAAAACCCGACAGAGGAAGCCATCTCGAAGGATAAGTCTTGATGCTTTGACATAAGACTTGTGGATAAAGTCGTTGTAGCAAAAGGTGTAGCCCCAATGAAGATTCCAAGCATGAAACAAATGAAGAAATGGGAAAGCGCCTTCCTCCAAACTTGCCCCTTGGGTTTCGATTTCTCAAAAGTCTTAGGAGACCTCTGTGAAAAAACACCGAAAACAAACCCTTGCGAATCCAACGAAGCAGCAAGCGAAGATAATACTCCATTCGATGGTGGATAGTTCTGAGTACAAGATGAGGACTTGGACAAAGGAGAAGCAACTGAACAGAATTCCCCAGTTGGTGGATTTCGAGCCAGTGGAGACAATGTTCTTCTAATAGACGCCATTGAAACAAATGCACTACATATGATAATCCTAACTTATTTCAAAATCTCTCCGCTTACAAAATCATTACGCTAATTTATTAAATCAAATCACCATTGTCTTTTCCATTGAAAACACCAAAGTAACCTTATATAAAGGCTTCATCTTTACTCGGAATCATTTCAAATTTGACCACCAGAATAAGAAACTAGTTGAAACTATAGTATATGAGCTAAGCCCAGAAAGAGTGAATCTTAACTACTTTCCCATATCAAACAAGCTCCCAAACCCAGAATAAGATTCTAGTCTCGGTCTCTTGATCTACAGTCAAATGTCTCCCAACCGAATAATGAAATTGCCAAAAACAGAGATTTCAACAGAAACAAATAATGGGTCACCGCATTACCGTTCACCGGAAAATGGATCTTTGAGGCCAGAGTGAACTGAGCAAGCTAACTATGCAGATTATTGCTCCAGCTCGACGAAAACGTTGACGTCGGAACAGACAAGTAGTAGGGGGACCAATGGAGTAATGCAGCCAAGAGTAGAGTGTACGAATCTAGGCAAGCCTATCAATTATGAAACGAGGAAAAGAAAGAGGAGAGACTCAAGAGAGAGATATCATAGAGTGAAAGATAGCTTCCAGCACATCACAGGGACACCATCTTTCTCATGGAGATTCAGACAATAAAAAAATACTTTGGCTGTTTCTTATTGGGTGGAAAATATTACAGATCATACCAGGTAATACAAGAACATGGCTCATTTTATATTATCAAAAACACATGAACCTAGCCTTTTTCGTTTTAGACAATAAAACGATTTTGAGGTATGTAATTTCCAAACTATATATTTCTTTACAAAAGAAAATATTCTCTTTATTTCGTCAATGCTACTTTACGTATGTATTTCGGTAGGGTGTCGCATTTGTTTTATTTTCCACTGGTATTTGTTTCAGTTTACCTCAATATTCATGAGCTCACTATTCATTCATACAAGCATGAGCATACTATACACAACAATGGATCCCTTTCCTTGTTTAGGAACATTGAACTTTTGATTTTGACTTTTTGAGTGGAATGAAACTCTAGGCCCAAGTCTAAGCCAATACGAAGTCCAGCCCAAGAAACAAATTGAAACGACATTCGAAGCCCAAAAAAATTGGGCCGGATACCCAACACGATATTATTTTTGGCATTTTAGATTCACAGTTCTTCTCCGAAAAGCCCGCTGAGTCTTGATCACTAAGAAGTTGTAGAGTTCATACAAAACTCTCCGTCCTAGTCTCAGAAGCTTCAGATCTATCTCTCTCACTCGCCATGGCCGTGAGCTTGGCGATTAGGTCGTCGCTTCTTCTACTCCTATTCCTATCGCTCACGAATCTCGCCGTCTCAATTCACGAAGATCAAGTTGGACTCGTCGATTGGTAAATTTCATTTGATGCTGAACTGTTATATCGTATAGCTCTTCGACCTAGCTTTTCTTACTGTACTGATCGAGCTTGATGTTATTTCTCTTCGTATTTCAGTCGTGTGTGTGTGTGTGTGTGTTCGTTAGTGTTAATCAGAAGTCAATCGGAGCTTGAATTCTACTATTCAGTTTTTTATCGACCATGTACTTTCAAATTTAGGTTAAGATTGTTGTAATTTAAGCTTGTTGTGATTTGCAGGCATCAGCAGTACATAGGGAAAGTGAAGGATGCAGTGTTTCATACTCAAAAGAGTGGGCGGAAGCGTGTTGTGGTGTCCACCGAAGAGAATGTTATAGCTTCGCTTGATCTCCGGCACGGGGAGATATGTAAGCTCACTCACTTCTAAGTAACTAGACTTGTTTCTAGAAGTAGATATAGATTATATGTTAATCTGTGTAATTGTGTTTTGCAGTTTGGAGACATGTGCTTGGGAGCAATGATGTAGTGGATGAAATTGATATAGCGTTGGGAAAATGTAGTTTCTCTTGCCACATTCATACGTTTTTGTTTGGTGGGGTTTGATAATGGATAAGAATGAGGGTTGAGTGGTCTAACATTCTATTTGATATTTTCAGATGTAGTTACTCTTTCGTCAGAGGGAAGTATCTTGAGAGCATGGAACCTTCCCGATGGTCAGATGGTGTGGCAATCTTTTTTGGAAGGCACAGGTGTCTCAAAACCTTTACTAACTGTCCCGGTTAGTAACTCACTTTCTGTTCTCATCGTCGTTGTCCAGTTTTGTATGTCTAGGATTTTTATACATTACTACTAGACTTTGTTATGAACTTTTTGACATGGATTCTTTTGTATTGCAGACAAATTTGGTTGTCAACAAGGAAAAGTTGATCCTTGCTTTTAGTAAAGGGTCTCTAAATGCTATTTCTGGCATTGATGGAGAGGTTGTTTGGACAACGAATTTTGCAGCTGAAAGGTATGTGAATTTAGAGTTTAAAGTTTCTGACGTTATGCCTTATATTGCTGTGTTTTATTTTTCATTTTCTTGTTTTGAACATCTATGTGGCATTAATACTTGCTTTGTTTCCACGTCTCAGTCTAGAGGTTCAACATATTATTCAGCCTGTTGGAAGTGACACAATCTATGTGCTAGGCTTTGTTGGTTCTTCCCAGTTTGATGCATATCAGGTCAATGCTAAGAATGGAGAGATACTGAAGCACTATAGTGCAACACTTTCTAATGGCTATTCAGGGGAAACGATATTGGTTTCAAATGATATGCTGTTGACACTGGATGCCACTAGGTCAAAATTGGTGATTTTAAGCTTTCAGGATGGACGAATTAACCTTAAAGCGACATCCATATCTAGTATATTGGAGGATTCTTATGGAACACCGGTGCTACTGTCTTCAAAACTGCCAGGAGTATTTTCTGTCAAGGTCAATGGAGCAGTGACGCTCATAAGAGTAACTGCTGATGCCAAGTTGAAGGTGCTGGATAAAATAAATGGTGTGGCTGCTATTAGTGATGCAATTTCCCTTTCTGATGGGCAACAAGCTTTTGCAGTAGTTCAACATGGAGATGGTAAGATTCACCTTACAATAAAGCTCAGTCATGATCTGAATGGTGATTTTCTGAAGGAAAGTGTAGTTATGGACAATCAGAGGGGGCATGTTCATAAGGTTTTCATAAACAGTTATATCCGGACAGACAGGTCTAATGGTTTTAGGGCCTTGACTGTCATGGAGGATCATTCACTTTTGTTGTTACAACAAGGTGCCATTGTCTGGAGCAGGGAGGATGGTCTTGCCTCAATTGTCAATGTACTAACATCAGAACTGCCAGTGGAAAAGGAAGGTGTATCTGTAGCAAAAGTAGAGGAAAACCTTTTTGAGTGGCTTAAGGTATTTCACATTACCAAGCTTTAATTGGATAAGAAACTGAGAATCATATATCACCTTTTATCTTGTTTCTGTTTACGTGTCTGATATCTCCCTCTTACAATGTGATTTTTATTTGATTTTCAATTTTAAAGGGACACTTACTGAAGCTTAAGGGAACCTTAATGCTTGCGAGTGCTGATGATGTTGCTGCTATACAAGAGAGGAGGTTAAAAAGCTCTGAAAAGAGCAAACTGACCAGGGACCATAATGGTTTTAGGAAGCTGTTGATAGTACTTACAAGGGCAGGGAAACTATTTGCCTTGCACACTGGCAATGGACAAGTTGTCTGGTCTATGTTACTGCCTAATCTGCGTAAATCTGAGTGCGAATTCCCAACCGGTTTGAGTATATATCAGTGGCAGGTACCCCATCATCACGCAATGGAGGCAAATCCATCTATCCTCATAGTAGGTCGATGTGGACAAGGTTCTGATGCACCAGGTGTTCTGTCTACAGTTGATGCATATACTGGCAGGGAAATTAATTCAATGGATCTTGTGCATTCCATTTCACAAGTTATTCCTCTGCCATTTACTGATTCAACAGAACAGAGGCTTCATTTATTGGTAGATAAAAACCAGCGTGGACATTTATACCCGAGAACATCTGAGGCCCTTGATATCTTACAACGTGAGCTTTCAAACATATACTGGTACTCCGTTGAGACGAGTAATGGCATCATCAAGGGGCATGTCTTGAAGAGCAATTGTATTCAGGAAGTTACAGACAACTATTGCTTTGAGTCCAGTGATATATGGTCGGTGGTATTCCCATCTGACTCGGAAAAGATCATTGCAACTGTGACGAGAAAGTCAAATGAGGTATGTTTTGTCTTGCTGAGCTGAAGACAATGTGTTTAAATTATTATTTCTTTGGATTCAACTCCTATTTTCCACTTTTTCACTCTTATACTTGTTGCTTCTGTATGAAATGACAGAAGTTTTGTCTCAGTATTGGGAAAAAGAACTTTGTTGCATATACATTTTGTAACAGAGATTAGTAATCGTGTAGGTGGTTCATACTCAAGCAAAGGTTATCGCTGCCGAAGAAGATTTGATGTATAAGTATATATCTAAGAATATACTCTTTGTGGCAACTGTTGCACCAAAAGGCAGTGGTGAAATTGGAAGTGCTACTCCAGAGGAGACGTGGTTAACTGTGTATCTTATCGATACTGTAACTGGACGGATTTTGCATCGGATGACCCATCACGGTTCACAGGGACCTGTGCATGCTGTAAGCTTACCTTCTGCCTTGCGTCTTTGCTTATAGTTGTGTGAAAGTGAGACATTCTATAATCCATTATATACATCTTGCAGGTTTTCAGTGAGAATTGGGTTGTATATCATTACTTTAATCTTAGAGCACACAGATACGAGATGTCGGTCATAGAGATATATGATCAGTCCCGAGCGGTATGCTGAAAAACTTGGATTTGTATGTATTATTCTATTTGGTTCAATAAATATGCGAGCTGAATGAAAATTAATTCACAGGATAATAAGGATGTTTGGAAGCTTATTCTTGGGAAGCATAATCTCACCTCACCTATTTCTTCATATTCCCGACCAGAGGTTGTGACCAAATCACAGTCTTACTATTTCACGTACTCTGTAAAAGCGATAGATGTGACGCTAACAGCAAAGGGTATTACTTCGAAGCAGGTTCTGATTGGTACAATTGGAGATCAGGTTAAACTCTTCCTCTGAGCATCATGAGATATATTCTGTTTTAGTTTTTGAGACTAATCCTCTTTGGGGGCGCTAGTATTGGCATGTAATTAGTGATATGTGTTTTAACAAGAGTAAATATTATGTAGGTTTTGTCACTTGACAAGCGTTTTTTTGATCCCCGTCGTTCAGTCAACCCCACACAAACTGAGAAAGAGGAAGGCATTATACCTCTAACAGATTCATTGCCAATAATTCCTCAGGTATGTAACATCTTTGTTAGAATGTTTCCCGGGCAATCACCAAGTGTAAGAATGTCAGGTTTAAGGATGGACAAAATATCAGCCTATATGCATTGTTGTAGAATAGTCCACATTCATTTTAGTTGGTATATTGCATCTTTAGCATTTATTCAAAGCCAATTTTAGATATTTTGGTCTGGCATCATGAATGGCCAATCTAGTTATGTTAACATGCTTTCAGAATCACTTATTTGGTCCGTAAAATCTTGTACTTGACAAATTCTGTGCTTGCAGTCCTATGTGACACATGCTCTGAAAGTAGAAGGACTCCAAGGCATATTGACAATACCTGCCAAGCTGGAGTCGACAACCCTTGTCTTCACTTATGGAGTGGATCTGTTCTTCACTCAACTTGCACCGTCAAGGACTTACGATTCACTGACAGATGATTTCAGCTATGCATTGCTTCTGATCACCATCTTGGCACTCATAGCCGCAATTTTTGTAACCTGGATCTGGTCTGAGAAAAAGGAACTACAGGAGAAGTGGAGGTAAACCCTCAGCTAGTCATTTTACCCTTGACATTGTTTTTTTCTGGTTTCCTTAGAACTTAGTTAAACTTAATTTAGGAGTTCTGCTCCTTGTAATCTTTAGCATGCCGAGTTTCAGAGGCATTTTTTGTTGTAAAAATTTCTAAATATGTAGTTTGGTTTGTATTGTCAGCAAGTGTTGCATCACTTCATGTTGTAAATCTTAAGTGCACGAAAACGGTCACTGAGTCACACTTATTCATGTCTTTTAACCCATCTGGAGCAATGATCGCTATTTTTGCTTTGGTGCACCTTATCATTTATGAGCACCCGTACCGGTATTTTGAGATTGCTTGTACTATTTGAGGAGTAAGCACTGTTTGAGGTGGAGCAGTTATTATTTATTAAATAGGATGTGTAATTCATGTTTTTCATTTTGTTCCATTGTGCAATACTTAAACGACACGTGTCGTTGTCGTATGAATAATTAAATAAGATTTCGGGTAAGATTTTCGATCAATGGTGAGTTGACACATGTCATATTGACATAACGTTATCGTATAAATAATTGTACAAAATTTTTGATAAGATTTTCGACCAATCACGAGCCAACACGTGTCAGCACCACGTATCGTTATCTTCCAAATAATTGGTGTAAGATTTCTGGAGAGATTTCCAACCAATTGGAAGATGACATGTGTCATCATCTTCAAACATCAGAATATCTAGACTTGGCTATAAATTTATAGATTGATGCTCATTGTTCACTCACACCATTTTCAACCATATATTCTAGATTCCGATAAGATGAATCTTTTCAGTTTTGACAATTTTTTCCGGAGGAGGCGACAGCAACATCGGCGAAATGCCGAAACTGCTAATGCTTTCATCACTGAAGCAGTCACGGTCGATGCAATGTTTGATGATGAGCCACCTCGCCGCCGACCAAATGAAGAAAGAATGAGGGAGTCAAGAGGACATAATCTGATGAAGGATTACTTCATTGAACGCCATGTCTTCAACAAACAAGTTTTTCGTCGAAGGTACCAAATAAGTACGAATTTATTCAACCGTATAATGATTGATCTCTGCAACCACGATCAATTTTGGCACCAAAGAGCTTATGCCACTGGACTGGTTGGACTTCTTCCACAATAAAATATGACTGACGCTCTTCGTATGTTGGCGTACGGCGCAGCCGCTGATCAGTATGTTGAAATAACAAGGATGGGTGAATCTACAACACTACAATGCATGAAGAAGTAGTGTATGCATATATACGAGCATTACGGTGACCTCTATCTCCGCGCTCTAAATGCAATAGACATAACCCGACTTCTAAAGAGAGAAAGGCATCGCGGATTTCTTGGTATAATCGAAAGTATTGACTGCATGCACTGGGAATAGAAGAACTGCCCCACAGCTTGGCAAAAGGGATTCTCATGGTGGAAGAAGCGTCCAACTATTATTTTAGAGGCGGTGGCCTCATATGACACGTAGATATGGCACAGTTTCTTTGGGGTACCCGGATCACAAAATGATATCAACGTGTTTCACCAATCGGACATATTCGATTCGCTCTTTGCTGGAAACAGTCCGAGTGCAATTCGTAAAGTCAACGATATGACTTACCACAATACTTACTATCTAGTTGACGTTATATATTCCAGGTACTCCTCATTTGTGAAAACAATCTTCAATCTCCATGAGCTACCACATAAACTGTTCGCAAAGAAACAAGAGGCATACCGCAAAGAGTAGAGAGGTACTTTGGGATTTTGCAATCTCGTTAGGGAATTATTCGGCATGCAACTAGGTGTCATCACCAATCGACATTGAAGAGAATCATGTTGGCTTGCATTATAATGCATAACATGATTGTCGAAGAAAAATTTGTGGAGGAGGAGTTCGAGGAGAACGAAGAAGAAGATCTACAAAACTCATCAAGTGCTTTCACAGTTTATGATGGACTAGTGGATGAACAAGGTAATCGCATTCCTTTTGAGCCAATTCGAAGGGATGGACAAAATGAATAACGATTTACCGACCGTGTTGTAGATCTCCACTCTGCGTACATCCATAGAGAGTTACAAAAGGACTTAGTTAAGCACAACTGGTATCTAGAAACCGACGAACGACTTTAAATTATGTGTGTGTGTAATTTTAATTAACCTGGTTTACAACATGTTTGCTTTATTTGTTTTTCTTTTTGAGTGTTTGAGTGATGTGTGTTTGATTTTAAGTCACTATATTTTATTGTAATGTGCGTGAGCTTTGATGGAATAAAAAAGGTGCATTTTTATTACTTGAAAATTTAAAGTACATAATTTCAATCAAAACCTAGAATTATTGAAAATTTAAAGTACATAATTTCATAATGGCAAAAAAATACCAAAATATTGAAATAGTGGGTGATAACATTTTGAAAATGCTTTATCGTTACCATCTCCTTCCTCTTCCTCCATTTCTCAAGGATATTCGCTTTTCTCTTCGAAAAATACCTCTTCGATTTTGGGGTCATAGCATCCGTATCCATTGTCATAATCTTTGATTCCTCCACTTGAGCCCTTAATTTGTAGTCCTTCTCCTTAAGAGCGAGTTGTTTTTGGTATAAAGCTAGCTCGGTGACATCATTTTCTTTTTGCCCGGTGAGATGCAATCTTTGATTTTCCATCATGATTTTCAAAACTTAATCTCTTACCTCATTTGAAGATGTCGTGGCATTTTTCCCCTTTCTTTTAGCTTCCTTGGCCGCCTTCACTCCGATTGGTCTAACCGGACTAGAGTACACTTCTTCTTCGTTGCTTTGTGGTGTTGCAATGACTTCATCATCCTCCACCTCGACGGGGGGAGGCATTGAGGTAAATGGAGGAGTAGTTGCGGAGTTGAAATATGAAGGAGCTGGTATACTAGGTTCGACGGGCCAAAAATTTGGATGGTTCTTCATCACTTCCCAACAATTAAACTTGGTAAACTCTTTCTTTTTTTGTGCCACATACCATAATTGAGTTTTTCTTATCTAGGGAAAAAATAATTATATGTCAAAATAATATCTAGGAAATGGAGATGTCAACATTCATTAAAATAAATGTAATAAAAAATAAATGACAAAATTATTAACACTTAACTCATTTTACAAATTTGAGCCAGATTGTGCATTCCTTCGTGCATATGCAAGAGCGGTACCCCAAGTTCTAAAACTCGGTTTCAACTTTGTAAAACGAGAAGAAACCGCGGTTTGGGTCCTAGGCAACGGCCTTGATTCACCATGCGCAATCTCTTAATTTTCCTTATAATCGGCATAGACTTTTTCCCATAATTTGTCGGACTTTTGCATGTTGCCAGTAATAGGACAAACGCTAATATGACAATAAGAAATACAAAGTTGCAAATCTTCATAATCAAGCTAATTGGACATTTTTTGGGAACTAAAATACAAAGAGATGAAAGAAGAAGAGGAAGGAGAAGAGGATAAATTTGTTGTGCACAAATTTGTGTGAGATGTGAATGAAATTGATGTAGTAGTATTTATAGAAAAATTATAGGGTGTTATTTGTAATTTTTTTGAAATTTTTGGGATTTTTTTACAATTTTTTAGGGTTTATTTTGCAAAATATCCGTTAATTTTGAAGTAGCCGTTTTGGTTGAATCTCAGCCATCCGATCAAATTTTTGAATTTGAAATGGACGGTCCACAGTCACTTGACCGTTGGGCATCAAATCCATCCAACCTCGCCACGTGGCACTATCCTATTGGCCCGTTATTTTATTTTATTTTTACTATTATTGGCGCATTTATTTTTACTATTATTGATACACGCGCCGGACGTATAAAAAAATGAGCTCAACCTAGCATCACCCATGTGCGTGGGCTACGCCAGACAACTCGTGCTCTAGCACGAGCACGAATTGCTCGAGTAGCTGCTCGCCGAGCACGTCAACGAGCGGTCACCGGAGAGTTCCATCGTTGCTGAACGTCGCTTTTCGGCTTGCTCGTGCTACTCTCCCCCCTGGCCCGCCTCTATTCGCCTGTTCGTGTTGCTCAAGCTAGCACCGGTGCGGATGTGCTAAAAGTTAACCTTACTCTGCTAGTCGGTTTACATGTTTGGCATGGTAAAACCGTATATTCATGAATGTGGTCGAAATTACTTTTCGAGTAGCTGAAAATTTTCTGTTCTGAGTTCTGACTGGTTGAGGAGCCGTCCATGATTGAACTGCTATGGTCCTGAAAGTTCTTGGCTTCTGTATCTTCTGTCGGAGTCAGAACAGTAAAAGTGAAATGGTCGATTTTCACTGCTTTTAACTTCACATTTGTAACGTTCTAATTAATATGAAAAATTCTATTATCTTCTCGTCAAAGTGGAAGGTGACACGTATACGTACTGGAGTTTCTGAACTGGCTTCCCCACATGCCACAAGCTTACAAGCTTGCACAGTTGCACCATCTTCTTCTGCTCACTCTCTCTCTCTCTCTGATCAAATCATCAGGCACTCATAGAAATCCGTCTCTCACACGATCTCAAAATCAAACCAACCATGAAAACCCAGCAGCCAAAGCTCAAGACTCACCAGCTCTTCTCTTGTGGATTCTTCGGCCACTGTACCGGAACAGTCCTCAGCCCAACAACTCCTCATCCTCCGCCTCTCCCTTTCTCTTCCTCCTCCACCGATCCCTCGCCGTCGCCGCCTTCATTGTCCGTTCCCGCTGCTGCTCTGCCACAACCCGACCCGAAACCCGACTCCGGATCCTCTTCCTCCTCAACCTCCCAGAGCTTTACTCAGTGGAAATTCTCCCCCCCAGGCTGGCCTGTCCTCTCCTCCCACCCGCAACCCGGATCCGACCCGGATTTCGAAGTCGCCGCCGCCGCCGCCGTCTCCATCCCGTCTAACGCTTCGTCGCCGCCGCCGATGTCCTCCACGGGGCTGAAGGAGCTCTTCCACGCGACGGAGCTACAGCTCAGCGTCGGGTCGTACCCGGAGCAGCTGGCGGCGCTGCAGCTCTTGGAGCGGTCGCTGGTTCCTTACCCGCCGTCCGACCCGGAGTGCCCGCCCGAATTAATGCGCGGGTTGGTGCGAAATTTGAAAAACAAAGCAGGGGCAAAACCGGCAACCAAAGTCCTGCTGGCGCTCTGTTTGGCGGAGGCCAACCGCCACGTGGCGGTCGAGGCAGGCGCGGCGTCTGCGGTGGTCGAGACCGCGCTGGAGCTGGAGCCTTCGGCGGCGGAGCGCGCGCTAGCGGCACTGGAGCTCATGTGCACCGTGGCGGAGGGGGCGGCGGAGGTGAGGGCCCACGCGCTGGCGGTGCCGATTATGGTTATGATGATGGGCCGGACTTCGGCGCGGGGGAAGGAGTACGCGATAAGCGTGTTGGCCGTGATATACGGCGGCGCGTCAGAATACAAGGCGGTGGCGGAAGCGACTGCGGCAGCTCCGGCGGAAGAGGTGGCGCGTGCGGTTGATTTGGCGTTGAAAGGGGAGTGTACTGGTAGAGGAAGGAGGAAAGGGGTCCAATTATTAAAGGCCCTTCAACCTCAAGAAGAAGAAGAAGATGAAGTAAAAGACTATTAAATTTGGGCCGGTCTTATTATGATTAAGTTAGTTTGAGCCCATTATTGTTACGATGTTCTGCTTGTAAATTATGGTTTGGATTGGATATTTTTTTCCTTTTCATTTCCCTCTACTTAGTTTTCTACTTTTCACTGTGTTAGTGAATAATTTGAGCATTTGGGAAAAGTCACATAGCACCGGGGCGATGCTGGTGGGTACCCTAGAAAATGGACTGCCCAAGCCAAGTCCATCATTAATCATTGTACCCTGTCCTCTCTAATAATCAATTTAAGGCGATGGTTGAGATGGCAGACATGGGCGGATGCAAGTGAAGGATAAGGTGGCTGCAGCACACTCAGATTTTTGAGATATTTTTAGAAGTAAAAAAATTATGTATATATTTATAATTAATCTTTTCTCTGTCACATTTTATTTTTATTTTTTTGCCTATGTAATCTCGATTACTTAATCTTTGTATATTTTTCTCTCTTAAATAAGAGTTTTTCTTCTCTGCCATTGCACTGTCTGGTACTCTCTGCATTTGTTTTTCTCTATTTTTATGTTCTTTTATAGCTTCAACTTTTTTTGAAATAATTTTTCATGATATAAAATAACTAAATGTTAAATTCGACCCCTATTTGCTTATTAGTTGTTACATGAGTTAATGTTTTCGTTTCTGATGTAGTAGTAGTCAAAGACGCATATGAGTTAATTTTTTTCCCTCCGATATGTGTTCTTTTTATTTTTTGTAACAAAAACATTAAATCATTTCGTTGTCTAAATTGTGTATTCTAGTCTCATGAGTCATGAGCTTTCCAAAAAAAAAATTGTGCGTTGCACAATATTATACAGCCCACACTTTTTAAAAATTCTGGATTGGCCCTGATAGCAGATAGCTTAGCATAAATAATAATAAGACATGATTGGTAAACTTCTATATACAGTGTGTGAAAATCAAGATCCACATGGTTTACATTGTTATCGCTGTACTGAGGTCTTAATTTGTTCGCTGATTCTGATCGTCTCGTTGTTCTCTTTTCATCTCAAGTCTTTATTCATTTTCGAGTTAATTTCGACCATTTCCCGTGTTATCTATTTGCTTAACGGGATTGCCTCGAGTTAAAATGGACAAATATCTAGGAATTGAACACGATATGTTGCGCATGAAAATGTTGTTGTTTCAGGCCAGTCCTACATTGAATGATCACACTCATAACAGATCTGAATTGAATATATATAATATAGAATGCTTTAAATACCATAATTATCTGGACCATCCCAAGTGACACAGTCCAATCTTAGCTTCCAAACCAAGTAAAGATGCCTTCGTTTGGCTCATCTTCCTTCAAAGCATTGCTAACGTACCTTTTGTTTTTCTACAAGAAATTAAGCTCCACCTGAAAATTAAGGTCGAAATCCACCATACCTTTGTAAAAAACCATGTTGAGCTTATGGTGGCTCCTCTGTGCTCTCCACCTACTCATTTCCGTGGCCGCCATGCCGCCACAATCTCCGATCCAATGCCAAGACTCCGGCGGCTGTAACCTCTACAACTCCTACGGTGTTTGGAACGACAGACTAGATTGCCATGTATCAAATGTGACGTACCCTACAACCGAAAATGAGCTACTTAGAGCTGTGGCCTATGCAAACAGGAACAAGCTCAAGGTCAAAGTGGTGAGCCAGTTCTCACACACCATAACCAAGCTGGCATGTCCTGCTACAGCTTCTGCCAAATCATTGCTAATAAGCACGTCGAGTTACAATTCTGGGATTGAAATCGATGCGGCAAATTTAGCTGTTACGGTTGATAGTGGTGTAGGACTGCGGAAATTGATCGATACTGTTGAAGAGGCTGGACTGAGCTTGGTGGCTGCGCCATATTGGGAGGGTGTGAGTATTGGAGGGCTCATAAGCACAGGCTCGCATGGGAGCTCATGGTGGGGAAAAGGAGGCTCTGTTCATGATCATATTGTTGGTCTTAGTCTTATTATTCCGGCTAAACAATCCGAAGGGTACGCGAAAGTTCTTAGATTAGAAGCGAAAGATCAACTCTTTAATGCGGCCAAAGTTTCATTGGGATTGCTAGGTGTGATCTCCAAGGTTAGTAACACACATGTTTAATGGTCAATACCCGAAATCTGTATTCCTGTGATATATGATCTTCATGATATATACGTGCTTCAATTCTCGATTAATAGGTGAAGTTATCGCTAGAGAAGGGATTCAAAAGAAGCATAACATATGATTTCACTGATGATGATCATATTGAGGACAAGTACATGGACCATGGAAACAAGTTTGAATTTGCAGACATTACTTGGTACCCATCAAAACATACAGCTGCTTACAGATATGATAATCGAGTTCCCTTGAGCGTCTCCGGCGATGGAGTCTACGATTTCCTTGGCTTCCAAGCCAATTCAATTTTGATTTCCAAATCTGTAAGAGCTTCAGGTAATAGTGTCGATCACATTCTCCCATTGTTGTAAACTCGTCCTTTTTAGTTTGATTAATTACAAACGACCCCCAAATTATTGGGTAATTTTCAGTTTAGTACTCGGATATCAAATAAGCATTACGTACGTGACGGGAATCTAGATACCATAGCTATATTTTTTTGAAAATTAACAGAATTTTGACTAAAAAGGTTTCAAAACAGTTATTCTATAGTCAAGTTAAATGTATTTTTCTTAAAAAATCTGTAGCTATTTTAATTATTAAGATGAAAGAAAATAGTTAAAAGTTAAAAGTTAAACACTCCAAACGTTTTAATTTCAGTTTAATGTTCTAAATTTTCAGTTTTAGTTTGAATTTAAAAAAAAATATTTGAAATGACTTTAAGATAACTACTATTAAATAGAAAGTTAAAATACGAATAGCTAGACTTTTCCACAAATATAAGTTCTTTTACATATGTTAATTAATTAATGAAACTAAGTGTATTGCAGAGAAAGCCATGGATATTGGGCACAGCTTGAGTGGGAAGTGCTTACTAGCATCTACAACTTTGGCGTACAAGAAATTAGTAGGCAATGGTTTGAAGAATGGTCTCATCTTTACTGGGTACCCAGTAATTGGAAACCAGGGTAAAATGCAAACCTCAGGCTCATGTCTATACTCAACAGGCAAAGACAGCTCCTGTGCATGGGATCCAAGAATCAACGGCCTCTTCTTTTATGAGATAACAGCAATATTTCGGGCCCCGAAATTCCGAGACTTCATCCTTGATGTCAAGAAACTAAGAGACCTGATCAAGCAAGAGAATTTCTGTGGGGTTGATATCTATAATGGATTCTTGATACGTTATATTAAGGCATCTGAGGCATATCTAGGTCAAGCTGAGGACTCTGTGGTGGTTGACTTCAACTACTACAGAGCTGATGATGCTTCAACTCCAAGACTTGACCAAGATGTTTGGGAAGAAGTGGAGCAATTGGCTTTCTTCAAACATGGGGCAAAGCCACATTGGGCCAAGAACAGGAACATTGCATTCTTGAGTGTGCAGAGCAAGTACTCCAAGTTCAACAAATTTGTGGGTCTGAAAAGACAGTTGGACCCTCAGAACATATTCTCAAGTGAATGGTCTGATGAAATTGTGTTTGGAAAGGCAGGTGCAAACAAGAGTGATGATGGGTGTGCTTTGGAGGGTCTTTGCATTTGCTCTGAGGACAGGCACTGTAGCCCTGGAAAAGGGTATTTGTGTAAACCAGGCATTGTGTATGAGGAAGCAAGAGTTTGTAGGTATTCACCATCTTTCTCTGATGTGGCAACATCACATAGTCCTCAAACTGACTTGTGATTTTCATTCAGTCTTGTCCTCACAGGAATCTTTCTCATTTGTCTTTATGTTTTTGTAAATCTGTTAATCAAATACTTTAGCTTGTTGCGTATGGGTTGGATTTTATGGTGGCAATTTGTTGCTCATAATTAATCTGTTATTGAATTCATACCGTACCCATGGCAGCAACATTTAGAACTCGATCATCTTCCTATAAAAAGTATATTAAACCTTTCTTCCATTAAAGAAAATAAAATAATAATTAACAAGATAAATTAACCAGAAAACTTACATATAGTAGAATTTGGGCATGCATTTCAAGATAATTTCCAAAACAATGATCAATAAATTAAAGAAGGAGAAATGTGTGGGCACATATAATGCACGTATAACATGACAATATATACTTATCGATCGATCGATCGATCGGTCGATGTCTTTGATGTTCTTAGACGTCGACATGCCGTACCAGTCATGTGCAAAAATCTTCACTCATATACGCATGCATGCATCGATATCATATTAACTAATTCGATCTCTCGAGCTGGTTATGAATTTAGCAAAACTCTTGACAGTTATCTGGCTAGCTCGATTGCATGCACTGCTGTTTGCCTGGAAATATTACATATATAAGCATATGTGGAGAGTTTAATTAACTAGCTAAAATTGGCAGCTGGGAGTCTGGGACCATGGGGAGATGTACGTAAACCTGCAACAAAGCTGGCCGGAGTACTCATGAATGTTAATAATTAACGAAGCAAATGCACTACGTTTAATTTCAATCTATTCATTTCTGATCGATCATCATGATACATTTTGCAAATTTGGTCATATATATAGTTCACACACAAATTTTTCGATCATTATGATCGATCAAGTCCATAAAAAATGCCTGTCAACTAGTTGCATGCATCAATCCGTCCATGCCTAACCTCAAATTAGGTTATGTGGGAATTACGAAGGTGTTTAATTATGCAATGCATTACAACAAGAGAATTCCAATTAATTAGTTCCAATGCAAGGCGGTGAGATCAACCTCCTAGCTAGCATTGTGCTTGGTTAGGTTCCACACCCCAGCTCTAACCACCACGTACAATCTAGTCTTATTCAAGAAAAATTTGGAAACATACAGTTTTAAGGATAATATCGAGTAAAAATCATGTCAGCTAGTGCAATGAATCAAGAGTAAACTCCTATCACAACCTGAGAAAAAAGAAAAAATCACAACGTGATGATGATTCGAAAATTCTTATTATCAGATCACTCGCATGCATAACTAATTAAGGATACATTGTTTGTGTACAATGTCTTTTGGCAGTTGCATGGTACTATATAATAAATTACAACAGTATCATCCAAGAACATATCAAACTAGTTACCCCCCTGCTGGATTCCGATCCTCAAAACTACACATATATATATATATAACTAATTAATGCCTTAGTTCTCTGCTGCTAGCTAGCTACTTCCACTTCCTGAACAAGGAAATGGGGTCTGGGGGTGTAACGACAATCATATTTTCTGTTTTTGTGACAGTAGTCACCAACATACAAACAACACATTCGAAGTAAGTCCAGAACACTTGCACAAGGTCAAGCCATATATGAAGCTATGTACAAGTCTTGACCTTCATCCAACATGGTCATTGGAGCTCAGCTTTAGACATGCAAGGTGGCTCCGTATGACATCGGAGGCATCAGCGTTTCTGACAGATATCAGCTCTCCCCCAAATAGGATCTGCTCGGTGATCCTATTGGAACCTCAATTTGCAGTAGCCAGGGAGTTCTAATGCTTCTTCAGCTGTTACAAAATGAATCCAATTTAATCAACAAATAAAAGGTGTACTAATCCAAATGTGTTCCATAGTAGGCAGCTAAGCATAGTACGAGAAAATACCAACAGTATGGAGATCAGGAACCCTGTGAAATTCAATTTCTTGCACGATCCTTTTCAGTTGTGAATTTGGTATTCCTCTGCCGCTTCTGCTGATCCACTTTAACTAAACCATGCCTCTTTCTGGAAGAAGTCTTCTTTCCAATTTTTAGGTCTTCACCTCTAATCATGTACCCATTTCCTACATCTGGCGTGCTGAAATCAGCTGGGTTTCTGTTAATACAGCAGATTGAAGGCTCGGAACTACTCTTTGGAGGCTTCATGGTTCCATTGACATTATGATTTTCCAGGTTGTGCAGTCTTGAAGTTGCAATGGTATGGTAGTTCAGAGGAAACAGACCAGACACAGGAAGGAACCCTTTCGCTATATTAAGCCCAGGGATAGTCGTCTGATTATTTCCCAAACCTCCATCAATACCAGAAGATTTTTGTGATCTAGGACCTCTATTCTGTGCCGGTGAGATGCATCTCTGTATCTTTTCTTTCTTTTGAGAGCTCGAACCTTGACCCATAAAGTCTGTAGCCCTTCCAAAACCTTTCAAGTGTTCAAATGAAGATGTTGATGCCCCAAAAGTTGGATTAGTAGGAAACAAGTCGAGAGATTTCTCAGATGGTTGATTTTTCCCATAACTGTTTGATGACGAATGATTCATAGCATCAGTAGCCTTATACAGACCAGCATCCACCCCAGGATATCCCTTAGAGTTAAGATCATTAGGAAAGGGTCTCTTGGGACATTTCGGGTTTCCACCCATATCTAAGGGTGAACCTGACCGCATACCGGCATCCATCAGGCTGAGCAAATGCATTGCTGGTATGGTTTCATTAGAATATAAATCTGCTGAACCCATTGAACTTTGATGAGTCTCAGTCCTGTTATGTTTGCAGCTGAATGGGTACTCTGGAGTTGTTCTGCTGATAGTTTCAGGACCAACAGCTTCATTACGCTTTTCAAAGATGGGAGCATTCAGATTCAAACTCAGGTCACAATCCCCGTTGGTATTTCCCTTCTGCAGTGGGTCAGAAGAGAGTGAAAGCATTCTAGCATTGGATGGCGGAGCCGCACTCTTTTGAGGATTCTTATATGCAAAGGGCATGTGAGCTGATATTACAGGTGACCACAGACGACCTGCTTCTTCTTTTGATTGTGGAATAGACTGGCAGGTGTTGCATGCAAAGCTCTGCAAGTTCGAATTTGGGAACCCATGCCCCATAATATTTCCATCCCATTTGCAACTCTGAGCACAACTACATGTGCTGTGGCCAGCAGCAGGAAATTGGCCTCGAGGTGAAGGTTTCTTTTGAGACTGATTGAATGGACCAAACCCAGTGGGACAAGGCATTTGATCAAGACGGTTCATACCGAAATGGTTCCCATTCATATATGAAAAGTAATCAACTGGCTTCGGCTGGAGAGGTACCACATTTTTCTTTATTGTGCCAATTTTTGCATTTCTCGCCTGAGCTTTACGTTTCTGGCTGGCTTCCTCTAATACTCTCAAGTCCTCCATGTTGTGTACTAGATTATGCTCCATCACCTGAGCATTCCTTGCTTTGTTGGGGGTTTCTAATACATGCTTATCATTTTCACTCTCATGACGACATCTTTCATACTGATTTTTTGCCATCAGTTCAACAATTTCCATTGGTATATCATCTATAGATCCCTTCTCTGCTTGATGGCTGTTGTGCTTCCTACGAGGCACAACTGTATTTCTCTCAACCTCAATAATATTCTGATTCTTGCTTGCACGAGATAGATCCTGAAATGTCACATGACAAACTTAAAAGGGAAAAATGCATAAACAAGAGAGATAAACTTATTACTGTCCATATTTGATCACCGAGATAAATAGCTCTCAATATGTCTTCATTGACTAATATTGCTACTTTTGGCATATCCAGATTGAGCAAGCAAAAATCTCTAATCATAAATTAGCAGCATGTACTCCTCCATCAAAAAGAGATACTATAATAGTATAATGCCACATATCAACTAGTAACTATCTGATGCAGATGAGTAATTGTTCTTTGATACTAACATATGAAAAATCTAGAAAACAGTAATAGCATACATCAGAGAGCTTATATCATTTAACTATCACAATGGAAACATCCAGTTCAATATTAGGAGAAAGAAGGAAGCTTACCACTTGCTGAATTAAAGAACTCCCTTGTTCAATCTGCAAGCTGTAGTTTTGTTTCTCATTCACGACAGGCATGCTGTAGGTGTAAACTTTTTTACTAGGTTCAGCATGTACTCCTCCGTCAAATGAGGGATTCGCCATAGATGTAGAAGGTTTATTTAAATTCGCCAAATAATTGACTTCCACATTTTTCCTCATAAACTCATCTAGTTTGCAAGTGCTATCCTTCCAAGTTGACAAGGATGGAAATCCATCTTCAGGTTGGGGAAGACGTTTTCCGTCATATCTTTGTGAAGGCAAAGAGTTGTTAAGTGAAAGATCCAGCCCTTTCTCAATGGATGCATCTTCTGCCAGATGAAATGGAACAGTTCCTGACCCAGTTCGCTTGAATTTTGCATCTTTCCTTGTAATCGACTCCTTCCTCAGCATGCCAGTGGTAGGCAATAGAGTAGATGGTCCAGTATCAGATTGTGGAATTTTCCCTTTTTTCTTAACAAAACCAGATTTTGGATCTTGTTTAGAAGAGTGCAAAGGAACTTGAGCAATCCCTCTAACTGTGGAAGCATCATACATTAGCCTGAGAGATGTCCCATAAGCAGCATTACCACCCTTACTTGGAGTTTCAAATTTGTCCAGGCCTTCTATTGGCACATTTTCTTCACTTGGGGCTAAGGGCGACCATGGTTCAAAATCATGAGATCTTTTAGCTTTCTTCTTACCAACAGTAGGGATCCTTTCATTTCCATATCCACTCCAACTGTTCTTCAGATCAGCCTGCAAAGAAAGTCTGGCCGATGCATCTTCTTCTAATCCAGTACCTGCAATTGCATGGGAGGTTTCTCCATCTCGCCTGATATTCTTCACTTTCATATTCATTACTTCCGGATCGTTCACCTTTTGGTCTTCTTTTCCCAATTCCTCACACAACTTCCTTTTCTTATTCTCACTTAAATGCACTCTAGCATTTTTTTGGGGAGACACCTGATCTTGTGAAACAGATCCTGCCTCAGATGCATTATTAAGCATGTTTGATGGAGAATCTTCTTTCCTAATGGAGTCAGCCTTTGCATCCCCATTATTACACAACAACTCAGTCAACAAACGCACCTTTCTACCTTTCTTACGATGTAAACCATTCGACTTTTCATTATTTTCAGATGATGGATAATCAAACTCATCTAAAATCAGAGGATTATTTGTCTGAACCTTGGTAGCATTGCATCCTGTCTCGCCAAACATCCTGGCCTTAGGTGGTCCAGAAGCATTTATTGACTCCGGTTTTTCTCCTGCAGCTGCAGATGATTGGTACTCAGTTTCACAAATCTGAGTGGATTTCTTACTCCAGCAATTGTTTCCTCTAATCTCAAGCTCAAGACCAGAAGCTACATGACTTTCACATTCTGGCTTACAGAGTTTTCCATTGCAATCCAATTTCTTAGCTTCTGTTTTGCAAGATAATATGATTGTCAAAAATAATAGAAGAAATTCCAACCCTCACGTTTTAATTCAGATATAATTAGATGTGAGTGAATTGTCCAACTGGAATTAAACTAAATTGAATAAATCACCTTTGACATGTTTACGTCTTTCCTGCATCTTAATACTGTTAACGTCTGTCTCGACAGAATTCAGTCTAGGCATATCATGACTCCCATAATCATCTAAGACATTCTCATTCACTGAATAAATTATCAACAAAGAAACAAGAAGAATAAAAAGGTTTTAGAAACCAATATACAACAAAGGACAAAAGACTGGAGTTAAGCTTGATCACTTGATAATACCTATGATGGTAGGGGATGAAATCTCACCATTCCTTTTCTTGGTAAAACGTGAGGAAGGATGAGACTCACTGCGTTCCCTAACGATAGAAGTATATGCATCAGAATGTTTTTCCACAACGATATTTGATTTTTGACCTGGCTGAAAATCTGACCGAGGTAATGCAGCATCAGTGGTGGACGGCATCTGAGCAGTAGCGCGTTTGGGATTGGATGCACCACGAATGTTGAGGTCTGCACCATGACCTTTTGCAACATTCTTCGAACCAATTTCACGCAGACAATTTTG
Source organism: Geum urbanum (assembly GCA_946800695.1). Taxonomy (NCBI): domain Eukaryota; kingdom Viridiplantae; phylum Streptophyta; class Magnoliopsida; order Rosales; family Rosaceae; genus Geum; species Geum urbanum. The sequence goes on from OX327002.1 coordinate 63,541,857, forward strand.
GCAACACCACGATCGGAACTTTGGAGCATCTAAAGGAGGAAAGATAGCTGTTTTCTTCTGGTCACACTCCTCCAAATTGCCATCTAAAGCAAATGGCCAACATATCTTCCAGTTCTTTTTGCGAATTTCAGAGACGTACCCACTGAACTCACATATACAACAACAGAGATACTTCAAAACATCCCTTTAGGTAGTATAAAAGTTCATGAATTGAAGCTTAAAGTTGCAATAGAATTCGAAATACTTCAAATACATATGTTGTATACAACATGCAATATGCATAAGATATATATCTTCCCCCATTGCACAAGTCTATGTCATAATAATAGGTACCAATGAAACCTCTAATGCAAAACAGGAATGCAAAGAAAAATATAGCTATTTATTAGGAACAAGTGAGTAACAACACATAAACATTGATGTAGAACTCAGAAATCTTCTAGAGGAATTATAACCAGTGATAAAGAGATATGCCAAGGCTCCAATGCTTACCGTATGGAAAAATGCTCACACTTCCCCGCAGTACTGTTTTCATCATTCGCATCATCAAGATCTATAGAAATTGAATCAATCTTTACAAAAGACCCCACGGACTTGGCTGCAAGAACGGAATCGCTCCTCTTACTAAGATTATCATCGATCGGAATATCCTTCTCCATGTTATAGCATCTAATAATCCCACAATGATCTTAATTTAATACTCCCTATTTTCACAAAAGTAAGTAATTAGTTCACCAGCTATAATCATTATCACATGCTACATAAACATAACAATAGAGGGATAAATCAATTAGCATGTAACACAGCACCTAATAACTCCAAATCATGTCACAAATCTCACTTCAAGTCACAAACAAAAAGCATTAGGGTTTACTCTCAAACTCTCAACAACCACTAAATCTCAATCACAACGTATCATTCACTGCCTTAATTGTAATAGAACAAAATAAGAAGATAAAAACCTCATTACATAGTCGTATTACACATAAAATAACGACTTCCTATGTTTTACATGCATATTAACTCAAGAAATAACGTATAAAAACCCTAGCTTTCCATCAAATCTACACAAACAAATTCATTGTGGCTAATTCTATGCATAACATAGCCCAAACACATTCACGTAACTCAACTCACGAATTAAAGATGCTAACTTTACTCACATACTAGGACCAATAAGCGACAGCCACATGTTAGGGTTTGTTTTTCTAAGAGGAGCCCACATCAGCAACAAAAAAGATCTAGAGCTAATACTCCAGCAAATGTAACAATATCTAGGGGAGTCCAAATCTGAAGATACACAAAGCATGCAAAAACCAATCCACAAAAAATTTAGGGTTTTATTAATTATGTTTTTGACATGTAAAATATTAATTGACAGTCGCTAAATAATAAACCCACTTTTAAAAGCACATCAAAACGACCACAAAATCACCCAAAACGGCGCGGAAATGTTAATATTGACCCATAAAACCAAACCCAGATAAGAAATGAAAAGCAAAGGCCCAAACCTGACGTACCATACACAGTAAACGGAGCTCAATATAATAAATTAAATCAGCTCAAAACTAAAAATTAAAATTTTTTTTAAAAAAACCTCAGCTAAAACCTGTATAGACCAAATCGAATCGTAAAACTCCAGCCCGGAATTAAACACCGGCGAAAAATAAAGACCGACCTCAATTCGATCGGAACGACGCCGTTTCCAGCTCGCTGCCACCGATCCTCCACGGCGCGCCGAGAAAATGAAAGCAGCGAATAGCCACCGGAGCGCGAAGATCCGAGCCCGAGCTGCCGACCCGAGATTCGCAGCTGACTCGGTACAAAATCGACTGCGAATTTTCTCAAAACCCTAGAGAGAGAAAAAAGAGAGGATTTTCGATTGTTTTAGAGAGAGAGAGAGTGAGAAGAATGGAGAGAGAGGAGAAGAGGAGAGAGAAGAGAGAGTTTTAATCTCTCGCTCCTTTTTGTCGTCGAATGAAAGGGTTTTTGATGCACTCAAAAGCATTCTATGTCCATTTTACACATAACATAAGATAATAAATTTACTGCCAGAAAATGTGTCACCCACCAATGTATCCCCTCCACGTGGCGGGAAAGGTGCGTACCTCTTATCTCAAATCCGATAGAAAATTGAAAACCCTAGTCGTAGAGCAAAAAACACTGTTTAGCCGAACGCGTTGGATTCACGCGCTGGTTGAGGGAGAAAGTCAGATTTGTATGTGCGGCTTGTCGTGACGAGGAGGGAAGAAGATGCCTTTGCATATTGAATGGGGCGGATTGGTGCGTGGGCTTCAGGCGCGGATGTGGAGAGTGTGAGTGGGGTTGGAAGATGGAAACCCTAGATTTTTCTTTTGTGGGGTGATGAAGTATCTTAACCCTAGCTAGCACATTGTTTTTGTTTGGCGCCGAACAAGGGATCGGATGAGGGAAGGAGGGAGGCGGAGCGCAATTCGGCAAGGTTTAAAATTGTGGTCTTGGGGCAGATTTCATTTCTTGGATAGCTTAGGTCGATTCGATCTCCTTTCTGATGCGGAAAGATATTAATTTCACGTGTATCATAATGTTCTAAGACATATCTATTCATGTGTGTTTTGACTTGATTCGATTTAATTGCAGTAAGTTTTTTAAAATTTATTTTGAGTGTGTTATCTTTTCGATACTATGTTATATTTATTGTAAAGCAAATGAAATAGTTAATGTTATACTTTTTGTTAAATGATGCAGTTCAGGATGAAAGATTGTAGTCGACTGGCCTGATAGTATTTCAGGCTCTCTTTTTACAGGGTTTAGGCTTTATATCCCTCCTTTGTATTCTATAATTTTATCAATCGAGACTTAAGGATAGCCGCAAACCCTTATTTCAAAAACAAAACAAAAAAGGACGGGAATCGATTCTCAAAGACAAAATAATCCAAAAGAGCAAAAGAATAGTTGCTCACGAATTCCTTTATATTTGTGACATATGGATATTGAGTGTGCATGTATTAACTGAAAGAAGTATATATGTATACTCGATTTCTCCGATGTTAGTGGTTTCTCTACTATATATGATTATGTTGAACGTGCTGTTCCTCAGATGTGAATGATTGGAGTTATCTATAGAGATTGCATATGTTGATATCGTAGGAAGAAAATGATGATGAACATGCATGGCAAATTGGCAACCTCTTAAACGTGTTCGAAATTATTGTTGATCATTACGTACATATCAAATAACGAAGATAGATATAGTCGACTACCTAGCTAGGGTTCATCCGCGCATTCGCATATTGGCTAACTACCCTCGATCCATGATCGAATACATGGCTCACATCGTCCTCCAATATGTGACGGGGCCCTTCTCCAACATATAGATAAGGGAAATCAATGCTAGATTTCTGTATATTCTCCAATCTTGAACTTCAATATGGATATTAACTATGGCTGTATTATATGCGGTGTTTGGCAGTAGTACGTACGTGAAGCTAAATATATACCTGTATATATTTTGATAGCGCCAAAAAAAATGGAACGTTTCAAAGTAATTCAAAATCATACTCATACTTTATTATTATGCATGGCACGCGAGCATCCAGAATTAATCAATAATTAATACAAGGTGACGAAAGGAATTAGAATTTGTAAGATAAATATAATGTAAGTTTTTTATGTAGTACTGTAGAACTAAAACTACAATATATAAACGATGAGATGAATGATCATTGACGTCGAAGCTGTTCTATTAGGATCTGTTTATTTTTATATTTTTTTACCTCTGTAAACTACGTACACACTGTACGTTTTTCTTCCTCTGTAGCAATGTGAGTTTGAAAAAGGAAAATGATCATGGAAACCCCATTATTCTAATATCTAGTGATTGGACCTGCTGGCATATATCATATATATATGGCTTCCTAGCTAGGCAAATAGAGACATACATGTTTTTGGTTTCTAGCTGTATGCGTCAAACCCAGCGGTGCTGTCGACCCAATCAGATCCGAAAATTAACAGGCCAGTCGATCTATGTTACCAAGATAAATTAGCCTAAGCTGAGTTTAACCGATTCAAGCTACGTAAGAGTGAGTTTTATTAATTAATATCAATTAGCTGGTACAAACTAATTAGATTTGCGCCAGCTTATGGATACACGTGGAAGATCAAACTATTGAATATACAAAGTTCTAACAGCTCGAACTAATTTAATTAATTAGCCAGTCTCAACCTTGCCTATAACCAAAACCACGGCAACAACCTAACAGGCTATGCTATGATTGTGCAGCATTACAGCTCTGAAAAACAGCAGATATATATATATACCAAGAATTATTTGAGGATCTGCAGATTCCTGAGCTGCACTATAAATATATATATATATATTTATAATGATGTTAATTCATACATGTAGCTCAAGAATCTGCAGATCCTATTGTGGAAATGGGGCCCTAGCTTTCCTTATAAAAATGATCGAGGATCGATCCAAATTGAGACTCATATACTTTTTATATATACGTGCATCACCAAAGAAATGTTAAGAAAAGAAAGTGATTCCATGACCCAAGGATTCTGTCTGCTCCTCAAGTTTCCACCCCGCTAGATCATATACGCTTAATTAATTATTGCGAATTAGTCATATTTTTTATTTATGATAAAGTCAGCATATATAACCATCTATAGCTAAATTATATATAAAGACACTACGAAGAATGCTTTCCTTTACATGTCATCTTAGCTCAATGACCAATATTGGCTATCCCACCCGGAGATGTGAATGAAAATGAAATACATGACATTGAAATAGGATTATGCAATTCTTCGAATGTCTTGTATACAAAACAAGCATCAAAGAGATGTAACATTTAGTTAAAAAAAATGAGATGTAACATTTATCTGTAACACAGTTAATTAAGAGTTAATCAAGGGTCTCCTCCGACTTGAACTTGGTTTATGCTACGTACCTCTTACATAAGAGGATTAAGATCAGCTAATATAACCTGCGCAAAAGGGATTTTGTTAATTAACAAATAATAAGTTCCACGTACGTGCAGTTTAGCTATTGCAATTATAAAATGTGCACGTTCTTCGATATGGAATAGATCGATATATCTACCTATATAAATATATGTGTGTGTGTATGGCGAGTATCAGTGATCCGTGTTAACCCTAATATACTTTATCTTATACATGTGTTTTTCGCTTTGATGTAGCCATGTAGGGATATATCCGTGCTGACTTCAACGACTATCTGGCCGGAGTGGTGGCCGGACTTCTAATCGGTACCATCAGATGACTACCATGTATATTTGATACGCTACGTACGTACGTATCATGAAATAAAACGCAAAGGTTGATTAAAGTAATTTCCTTTTCTAAGGGCCGGGGACCCGAACAGCCAGTCTGCCAGATCTAGCCATATATATCCCTACGATTCACACTTCATATTCATACATGATTGTTAAGGTAAAATTTATCAAACATGAAGAAGCCTATACAAGCATGCATGGCAACTTTGTATAAACTGTACAACGTTCGTTCTATATTTATTTGTGAAAACAATTCACCTGAGCACGCAGTAATTACATAAATTAACTTGCAGGGAAATTTGAATTTAATTCGTTACTGGGTAATACGTACGTTAGTTAACTTGATTAATCTGGCAGTTTTGGACCACGTTGCATTAAAACGATGGATGGATCGAGTACCTAACTAAATCAACTGCATGGTACTTTTTTTAAAATAAAAAAATCAACTGCATGTTTTTACAGTTTCACCATATTATTATTGGATGTGCACCTGTGATTGTGACTTGACACGCTCTTTCAAAATATTTTCTTCGTACGAAACTACGAATTGATCTGCTGCCTTTTGCGTGCAGTAACTAATTCAAACGGGCATATGTACAAGTTTTTTTTTTGTTTTGGGAAGTTCTTGTATTATTTTTTACAAAGAAGAAAAACAAACTAGGACAAGCTAAGAACATTTCTTGCTCTACAATAGGGGACACCCGTTTGATCACGACCATACTCTCCGGTAATAAAGCTTGGCAAAGTACACCACCATTCAACACCTTCATTCTCTGCTCCATATTTTGCTAAAAGATCAGCCTTCCCGGAAAGTATGAGTTATCCGAAAACGAACACCATGAATAAATTCAATTGCATTCAACCACCAAACTTTAAATCTCCAAGGAACCAACTTAATTTGGCTCCTGAAAATATTTTTACACTAGCAAAAAATCTGTTTCCAACCAAATATGATCCAAACCCTTTGCTGAGGCTAATTGAATCACCTCCAAAGCCGCAAGGATCTCGACATCGACTGTTGAATGCACCTTAACATAGTACGCAAAGGCTCCCATGAAACGACCTCATGGTCTCTTAAAATACCACCATGACCAGCTTTATCTTCCCTTGAGAAAGACCCATCCACATTAAATTTGAGCCAACCCAACTGAGGACGCTTTCATCTAATGAAATTCTACACAAGGGCAGTAGCACGCAATGAAGATATGCCCAATATTAAATAAATAGAAGCAACTTGATTATGATGAGAATAAGGAGCAAACGCAAGCAGAGCGAAGTGCTTAATGGAGAAAAGAATGAAAATTTTGAACCACCCTAAGAACAATGAAGCACCTTCAAACCTCATTATGTTCCTTTGGAACCATATACACCACAAGACATTACACACAACAATGTTTCAAAGTTGTTTAGTGGCATATGAAAAACCAATTTGACAACTTGAAAAAAGTTGGGATAACTCAGAGATGCTAGGCAATTGAAACCCAAAAAAAGAAGCCAACCAGTGCCATACCTGATGAGTTACTGAACACCTATAGAAAAGGTGCATTACATATTCTATATCTTTACAACAAAAGGAGCACATAGAGCTTAAATGTACCCCCTTCGTTGCCAAAAACCATCAGTTTTTATTCGAGAAATTAACACCTTCCATGTGGTAACACTTTTCCTTAGTTGAATTGACTTCGACCATATTAATTTTTCCTACTCAAACCACCAAATAACCACTATTTAGGGTGTCATAGGCCACACGAGAGGATAATTGGCCGAAAGAAGTTGAAGCCCAGATTAATTGATCTTCCATGTCAGAGTAAGGAATATTAACATCATAGATACTAGAAGCTGCTTCAGAGAAAAACTGATAAAAGTGATCAGGAAGAGCCCAATTTCCATCTTCAATATAGTCGCCCACTTTGACTTTCAAAAGTTGATACATATCTGGTTGAATGTTATACATCTGAACAAGAGGAGTACCTAACCAATTGTCACATCAAAAATTAATTCTTCAACCATTACCAACAACCCATTGCGTATTTGATACCAAATAAGTTCATAACTTCTTGAATCCCAACCAAATAGAGGACTTACAATAAGAGTTCTAGATGACAAACCCCTCTTCAAAAACCTTACCCTCAAAAGCTTTGCACGTGGTAAAACATAATTAATTTAACCCGTTGCTCCAGGTCCTATAAAGGAGGATTGAGAACCACGTGTTCTAATTAAAGAGTAAGGTGCATCATGGAATAAAACTCCTAATGCCATCTCCAAACACTACCAGAATAAGTACTATAGTCGACGACTTTTGAAAAAACAGGCCGAAAACTTTTCAAGTCGTCGGTTATACCCGACGATGGTTGTAGTCGTCGGCTATGATACTATAGCCGATGACCACCCCCTAAGTTGCCGGCTATGGTGATTAACTATAACCGACTATCCCCTAAGTCGTCAGCTATGGTGGTGCAATTACACCCGACGACCTATAAAGTCGTCGAGTATAGTTTGACTATACTATAACTGATGACTTAATTAAAGTGGTCGGCTATACTTCACTGTTATAACCCGAAAAACCCATCCCGAGGACCTCACTGTTCGGCCTCTTCTCCTTCAAAAACTGTCATCCTCTCCCCCAAATCGCCCCAAACCCTCGGAATCCCTCCTAGGACGTCCCAAATCGTTGGAAACGCCCCCAAATCGGTCTCAATCTCTCCAAAATAGGTTCTTCCTCTCTCTCTCTCTCTCTCTCTCTCTCTCTCTCTCTCACATTTCCCCCCTAAATTTTAGGGGTTTAGCTTTATTTAGGGATTTTAGTTTGATATGTGTTGGATTATGTGAATGTGTATGAGTTTTGATTATGGGTTATGGATTTTTTGATTAGGTTACTAGATTGGGTTAATTGAATTTGTGTATGAAATTTGTGATTGGGTTATTGGATTTGTGTATGGAATTTGTGATTGGGTACGTTAATTGAATTTGTGAATTTTATGAAATTTGTGAGGGCCGGGAATAAGTGATTATTTTGAGGGAATATTATGTGAATTTTATGTTATTTTTTGTGAATATATGAAATATGTGATTTATGTGTGAATTTTGTGAATTTTTTTATTTATGTATGAATTTGTGAATTTTTGATTTATGTATAAATTTTGTGATTTATATATGAATTTGTGGTGTGAATTTTGTGATTTAGGTATGAATTTTTTTTATTTATGTGTGAATTTTGTGATTTATGTATGAATTTTATGAATTATGTATGAATTTTTTTATTTATGTATGGTTTAATTTAATTAGAGTTTAATTAAATTAGGATTTAAATAATTAGGGATCATGAATTGGTTAAGTCGAAAGAGTTCGAAGGGCTCTAACAAAGGAAACCGGGCAACGGCGATAGTTCCTCGTCCGTGTAGGTGTGTAATATGAGTGAATTTGTGTTTTGTTAGTGAATTTGTAATATGTGTTTTACAATTTCGATCAATAATATTATGCAATTGTAGGTTCGGGGATTAGAATTGTACATTTTCGGGTATTTTTTTTCTTAAATTTTCTATTATAGCCGACGACCAGAACACCAAGTCATCGACTATAGTCGCCCTCGGTTAACGCTGGTTGTTGACCGGTCGTCGGCTATGGTCAAGACTATAATCGACAACTTCATGTCATCGGCTATAATTTTATCGATGACTTTTTGTCGTTGACGGTATAGCCGACAGCCGGTCGTCGGCTATGACTATAGCCGACGACTGGTCTTGTTATAGCCGACAACTTTAGGTCGTCGGCTATAGTGCCTGATTTTGTAGTAAAATCTCTAATGGAGTTCCATATTAAAGTTTCATTTTAAAATATGGATTCGTATTAAGAATTATTCATCTAAAAATAGGTTGTATATTTTGACCATATATATCTAATGATAAATATGCATCTTAAAACAAATGTTGGTCATCTCCAATGGTGGGTTCACTAGGTTGCATATCAAATTTAGCAATTCATCCACATAAAATCAACTCTAATGATGCATTTTATGGTAGGTTCCACATGTGAGTTCTACCAATTATAAGTGAGATGTGTTGCATAAGTTTTGAAATTAGTTGGGTAAATATAACTCATTTTAGAACTTATGCAACTCAACTCTACAAAGTTAGAGATGCATATGTATCATTGGAAAAAAAAAAATACAAAAGATAATATAGAATCTATCATTGGAGATCGCTAGATGCATTTCCAATGTCCTAAATTTATCTTACACTTTTTATAACCTAAGAGAACAAACTTGAATATTTGTGTCCATCCATGGTCCATACTGATCTTAATTTCAGTCTTCTATAAATGAGGTAATTAGTTCATAAAACCCAGGGTAAATTTTTCTATATTTTGTCCTCATTTCTAACTTCTCATTCAGGTTAGTTTTTTTCTTCAAATTAACCGAGGGTAATAATGCTGCCAACGCACTCCCAAATAAAGGTGTTATTGATACATATAGACATAGTATAGAATAGTAGTCATTCAGAATTTAAATTTGGAGCAAATTAAGTAACTACGGGTAACGGGTCTACGGCAAACGGTTACATTTGGGCGGGGTTGTGCTAATGAACTGGTTATTGGTTAAGTTGGGTTTAGGGCATATATTGTACTCGTTAGCTTAATTGTGTGTACGTGTGCTTTAGTTTTTTCGACTGAAACTAGGGCCGTCGTCGGTGGTACGTACGTGCTGAAGCTTGAGGTTGATTGGGTTTGTAACGTCCCTCGTCCGTTTGGTTTGTGGTTTTCCGGTCATGCCAGTTGAGTAGTCATATCAACACCAATTTATCGATGTTTGAATGATAAATAACTTTAATATAACACTTTCTTGCACATATCATCGGAAAATATGTACTTCAGTAGATCAACAATACAGAAACTGTAATTCATTTTAGGTTCATGTTACCTCAATTCGACTCCGGCCTCCGATGATTGCGGAAGTGTGGCCGGAGAGAGGGAGAGAGAGAGAGAGCATGCACGTAAGTAAGTAAGGACCAGTGACGGAGGAGCTGCGAGAGGGATCGATCACTGTACGTAACTAATTTGTTCAGTTTGACCCTAATTAAATGTAAGGTCCGGTACAGAGTCGAGTCTAGCTATGTCAGCAAACCAGCAGTAAACCTGGCCTGAGGTCCTCAGCTCTTCTGACAGATCTTTCTGCTCAGTATTTGCTAAATATAATTAACTAAGGAAAAAAGAAGAAGGAATTATGTGTGGAGCAGTTTATTAGAATTTCATATGACAACGAGGTTAAGCGATCCGCCTAAGTTGTTCTGGGATGTAAAAAATGCACCAGTATTTTTTCCTTTCTTTCCTTTTCTTGTGATAAAGGATGATTTATAAATTTATTTTAGTTCAGATGACAACCTAAACGAGTCTCCAAGATGAATACACTTCGATAGAGTCTAGGACAAAGAGTTACCTCAGTTACGTACCCACAAAGGTACATATTTATTTAACTACTTAAGTCATCCAGTGCAAGCATCCTTTACATGCCAATGTAGTACATCATTTAGATACGTTCCATTCTCAACCATCGACATTAATTAAAAGGTAATGGTTACATGCCAACGTATGTGAGGTTAATTTTACTTTCTTTACTTGAGAGTTGAGACATTATGTACATGCCAATGGTCTTTTGGACAAATTTCATTCAATTTCTCCAGTTTAAATATATTTCTATAATGTGGACAATTTTTTTTGTCTTAAATTACAAACAAATAATCCCTAATATTGTTTTAAACAACCATTATAGTTGACAATCAATCTCTACATTTTGCGGTCACTCTTACGTCAACTCTATATATTGCGATAGTGTCACTGCTCTTATGGCTACATTTCAACGGTTGACTTGTTTGGCACTGGTCGCCATAGATTATCGATGTGTGAACATAGGAAAATACACACATGAAAGGTGATTTTATTATTTATTTATTTTTACTTAAACATATATCTCTGATATTATAGTATTATATCACAATTTCGTAAACATCATATATATATATATATTATAACTATTTTTCTTAAGTGAAAGAAATATATTGGATCCGATAAATTACAAAGAAGCACGTACATTGAATGCCGGCTTGATAGAAATAACTCCATATAACAACCTATATATACTACATCGTCCTCATAACGATGCTATCACATTACATAACTAAACGTTCCAAACGTAGAAAAATGACTGGAAAAAATTTGGGTCCCCACATCCTATTTAGTTACGCACCCCAAATCACAGCAGCTCTTGCTTCTCCTCAGCCATTTTCTCAGTGATTGGATTGATTGCCAACTTCTTATACAAAGACTCATACTTGGATACCCCCGACACCCGATTCTCAACTGTCTTGCTATTTTTGGCTCCCGGTGGTGGGGTCTCCTCCCGCATCCCTCTATTTTTTTCGCCAAGCAGAGAGGGAATGATCAGTTCTGATCCTCCTACACCAAGTGGAGATGCTTTATCTGAGCATCGCCCACTACCTTCAGCAATCGACAATGCCCCATCTGGGTGCACCGCGGTCGTGCTCCATGAAGATGATCCAACTGTCTGCGATGCCGCCCTTTTCTTGCGCCGCACAATCATGATAATGAGTTTCTGGGCCTTAGGAATGAGCCCTGTAACCTTTTGGACAATAGTGCTCGCTCCAGACGGGTCTGACTATAGTACGCCATCTATACCTGTAACATGAAAAAAAACATAAAAGGTCAGTGGGTCTCCCTCAAAGAGAGGATTAACCTGCATGTTGGACATGTGCCCTTGGTTAGGGTCTCCCTCTTCTTGTATGTGTGCCACGTGGCCAACATGCATTGTTGCAAGCGATAATGGTCCAGTAACCGGGGTCATCACCACATCCGGCTCCAGCTCCACCACTGTAGGTTGCGCCACCTCAACATTCGAATGCGTTGCGTGGTCTTTGTCGGTCCTGCACTACCAGCACAAACACTATAACCGAAAAAACATTGAAAAACATGCCGACGAGTTTTCTAATTGTCGACTATAGTATAGTATAGCCAACGAATTGTTTACGTTGTTCGTTATAAAACTATAGCTGACGAGTTGAAAATATATTGTCAGTTTTTATTTAACTAAGGCCGACGATGGTTTTTCGTGTCGTCGGTCATAGTATGGCCGACGAGTAAAATCGCCCTATGTGGTCGGATATACTATAACCGATTACATTTTCTTATGCTATCGGCTATAGTTTCTCCGTTTTATCCCAGACTGCACCTTCTCTCTCACCCAAAACTTAAAAACCCCCTAAAAAAATTCCAACGAGACCTCGCCTCCTCCTCCTGTGGACCTCACTGTAGCTCCTCTCGAGGTCTCTCTCTCTCTCTCTGCTTCCCTGAAATTTCATGGTTTTCATATCCCAAGTGAGCCACCGCCAAGCTCAGCCCGCCGCTGTCGAAATTGGATTTTTTTGGGTTTTTAGGGTTTGTGTAATAAGGTAATTTTATGATTTGAGTTTGTGTAATAGGATTTGTGGTGGTAAATTTTGGAGTTGAAATACAGGTTCTAGAATAGATCCAGAATCTGCAAAAAAAAAATTCAGAATTCAACAACTATAGCCGACGACATTCATATACAATATCGTCGGCTATAGTTTCTTCGTTCAACAATTTTGGCTGGAGGAGAAAGCTTTGGCCAACGACGCTAGTAAGTGTCGTCGGTTATAGGTATAACGGACAACCAATTACCGACGATACTATAGCCGACAAACAATCGTCGGCTATAACTATAGCCGACGAAAATATTGAACATGCCGACGACTTTTGTTCATCGGCTATAGTACTTATTCTGGTAGTGCTAGTTCAAAACCTGGGGGCGGCTTTATAGCTCTTGTCGCCTCTTTCTCTGCCCGGGCTCGCTCCACAATGCAACCTGCACTTCTATGCACAAACAACCCATAAAGGAAAAAAAAAATCCTTCACATTCGAGTATCTAAAACTTACCGACTGCACACAGGTTGGAGCAAACCAGATCGTGCGGTGGACCACCACCCTGTGGCTAAGGTCCATCTTCACCTTAACCTTCATCAAACCGTCGGCCAGCAGAGTAAGATCATGCTGTAGGTACTGTCCGACATAGTTCCCTAGCTGCTCCGCCCATTCACGAGTCAGCGCCGACTTTGGAACATTGCGGGCCAATACCCAGGTATGCATCACTACTGTTGGAACCCCCACTGGATATGAAAATCCGTCAAACTCTTGCACCACTATCATTCGTTCCTCAAAGAATCATGGACCTCGTGTAGCATGCCGAAGAGCCACCCGATCGGTAAATCGGCAGAAAAATTTGTAAGAATCATTCCAGTGAATGACGACATGATTTGGACCAAGCGGTCCATGCGATAATCGAGTCATGGCAGCCTTAAACGATGGGTCTAGGACCTCCAACAAAGCCACTGACTCAAAGACCCCCGTGACCCCATAATTGGTTACCACCATCACCGTTGTTGCTTGGTCGTTCGCCACCGCCTCAGCCGGCGGGATAAGGTTGACGACGTCGAAGACATCGTCATCGTCATCTGAGAGGACTAGTCCCTCTCGAAAACTGGCCAAAATACTCATCCTCTTCGGCTGCCATGAAAATATGCCGATTTAGATTATGGGGAGAAACAGAGAATGACGGCATTCGTAGATCAATCTAAGAGGATGAGAGATCTATCGAAGTTGGCTACGAATTGTAGAAGATAGGTAAGGATCAAGATCAATTGGAGAGATAGAGAAGTGAGCGGTTATGCCGCTAGGGTTTTATTCACAGAGAGGAGAGCAACACAACCACCTAATTAAAAAGGAAATTTTTATAAAGAGAAGTTAGTTCGACCAAAAAACAAAAACATATTATAACTAGTTTAGTCAAAAGAAATCATCAAATATAGTAGCCACATGATATTACTCTCAAGATCAAGTGTTTGAATTATTATAAAATTATTTTTTTAAATTCGAGTTTGTTTAATTAACTAGTTAACCAAAAGAAAAAAGAAAATGAAAGTATAAAACGAATTTAGTGAAGTTAAAAAATTGTGTGGATTAATTGGAGACAAAGACACCAATCACACAAGTGGCTGCAGCCGCCGGGAGGCCATTTCATATTTTCAAAGTTCAAACTCAAATCTCGCTCTTTCAGTCTCGATACTTTTGAATGTCACCCGTCGATTCCTTCCCTAGGTCAAGTCCCATTCAATTTCCCCCGTCCACGTGTGCAAGTTATACACCGACTGCCACAACCTTCCCAGGACTCTAATTAGCGCCAAATTCTACTCGCGTTGCTCTCCCAGATCAAAACCCCAGACCCCACTCATCCAACGACCTCAAACAACCCTCACCTTCTCCTCCAATCACAGCCGTTCATCCTAACTTTAAACTGGGTCCGCCTGATAATTCAAACGCTCTGATCAAACCCTACGTTATTTAGGAAATTCAATTTCAAAAACGCAGAGGGAGAGAAAAACTCAAAAAAAAAAGGATAAAAAAAAGGACTAAAAGGCGAGGGTGCTGTTCTCTCTATCTTCCCCAAATCTCTCGAAACCCCTCAACTCCGTTCAGTCCAGAGCTCTCTCTGATCGGAATCCGGCTCCGTCGTAGCTTCAGATTAACTCTAATTTCAGCTCTTTTTTTTCTTTTCTGTTGTTGTAACTTATGACCGTACGGATTTCACCGGCCAGTTACCGGCGGACCGTGACGGTTTGTGATGGTGTATGGAGTTCGGAAGCGGATCAGTTTCTCCGGTGTTAATGTGTGTGTGGTAGTTTGAAATTTTTTTGAAAACCGATTTTGGAGCATTTGTTTGATTTTTGGTGAAATTAAATGTGAGATTGGGAGGTTCGATTGTGCATGCTCGTTGTTTTCAAATTTATTGAGACTAGATTGAAATGGAGCCGAGCGAAGCAGCCGTTTCGAGTAGCGCGCCGAAGAAATTGGCGAGGCAGTTGGATTTCACGGCGGCGCCGGTGGTGGTGAATGGAGAGTTGCCGCCACCGCAGCTACAGTCACAGCAGTCGAATTTACAGTCGCGGCTACATCCACAGGCGTGGTCACAGCCACATCCACATTTACCTCAGCAGCAGTTGCACAGCTCATCACCAGCTCATCAAGCTCAATTACAGTCGCAGCAGCCGGTGACGGTGGCGCAGTCGCCGAAGCCGTATGTGAATCATGCGGTTCTACACTTTCAGGCGAGGCCGGTGGGGTCGACGACGGCTGTGAACGGTCGGATTGCGCATTTGCCACCGAAATTGAGGTAATGTTTCTTTTGAGACTGGTTTTCACAGCTGAAAGATTGCTTTAAGATTTGAAATTTAATGATTGGGGCTCTGGTATAGAGGAGAAATTTATGTTCTTGTGGTAAGAAAGCAGTGCAAAATAGGTAAGGCATGTCTGAATTGCAAATGTGAGGGAATGTACTGGTTTTTTGAGTTATACATATTGATAACTTATCAAAAAGTTCATGTAAAATAGTTCTAGTTAACCATAAATATTAGCTCTTTGAATCGTGGAGAAGATGGCAAGAACTCTGCTTTGTGATTTACATTTGATGTCCTTTTTTCGTAAAATGAGGCGTAAGAACAGATGTTTGAGTTCAGGTTTTCAGTTCCGGTAGATACGCTCCAGCATTGCCAGCATTTGAATTACTGCCAAATCTTGTTCACCTTTTGTCTTGAAACACAGATTCTAATCCCTTTTGATTTTTAGGTTTTTTATTTAATTTTTTATTATCAAGTATAATCTTTTTGACATACGTGTGCATATGCTTTTCTTCAGAAAACACGAGTCTCCTAAACCACGAGTACGCAGCGAAGTGAAGGAAGATACTCCAAAGAAGCAAAAGCTGTGCAATTGTAAAAACTCTCGGTGCCTCAAGTTGTAAGGACATATAATCCTTTTTGTGGCTTAGCTTGTAGAATGCTCCATGTGTGTTATGTCTCTTTGAGGTCTTGTTTCATAACTTCTCTTCCTAATGAAAGTGCTTTATGTAGTCCTTTTATTTTTATTTCATTTTTCAATTATAGTTAAGAAGAGCTCCATGCATCTCATTAACATGTAGACAGACAGACCATTGATTTGATTCAATTGTAAAAGCTGCGAACTTGGATGTGAAATTATAACCAATCCTGAGTTAGCCACCTCTAGCTGTTCATATGAACTTTTCCTTCCAAATGATTACCGAAAAAATAATTTGTTGTTATGGTGGTTGCTAAATACACAGTCAGTCACCATAGAATTTAAAGTACTGTGAATAGTTCTCATTTAGTAGTTTGTTTATACATGATTTAAACTAGACCTGCATAGGCCAGACTAAATATTTCTGGCTGGACTAAGAATCTAAGATTCAAAGTTTCATGTTGTAGGTACTGTGAGTGTTTTGCAGCTGGAATTTATTGTCGAGGTTGCAACTGCTCAAATTGTCATAATAATGTGGAGCATGAGTCTGCTAGGCAGGACGCGGTTGGAGCAATTTTAGAGCGTAATCCACAAGCATTCAGACCAAAGATTGCTAGCAGTCCACATGATTCTCGTGATTCTCGGGTAACTACTGTGACTTATCTGGAGCTTGAATTGTTCTCTGCATTAACTGTAACTAAATCAACCAGTTTCAAAGAAGTTAAGTTAATTTGTCTTGTGCAATCTAATGTGTTTAATGAGTTTATAGTATTGCTTTTGGATCAATCAATATGTTAAGACGAATCCAGTTCATAATTCATTGAAGGTTTTCTAAAACATATTCAGGAAGATGCTGGGGAGGTTCAAAAGCACAACAAAGGATGTGCTTGCAGGAAGTCTGGGTGTCTCAAGAAGTACTGTGAGTGCTTCCAAGCCAATGTTCTTTGTTCTGAAAACTGCAAATGCATGGATTGCAAGAACTTTGATGGAAGTGAAGAAAGAAGGGCTATCTTTCATGAGAATCACAATACGGTAGCCAACATGCAAAAGGCAAATGCAGCCATTAGTGGGGCCATTGGATCCTCAGGGTTTGGACCTCTGATGTCCAAACAGAGACCGAGTGATGAGCTTTTTTCTTGTTTTGGAGCCAAAGATCATTCAGTTCACCTTATCACACAGGCTCAGCAGGTACAGTTTTTCAGATTACTTGATTATATTAAGTATTGGTAATATATTGTTCAACTGGTGTCCCTACTATGAAGGGTGCAATTTGGTGTTTGGCTGCTGTGATTCATTTGTAAATTATTCTTGCAAAACTTACAGATTGCCTTTTTTTCTCTTTTTTTTTTCTTAAAAAAAAATTCTATGTCATGAAGACTGTCCTAATGCTGTTGATGATCATCATCACAAGAAAAATAAATTGAAATTGGCAATCCGTTAAAGATCATACCAGGATTCAGTTATTTGTTTCTCCCATTCGCATATAAATTTCTTTACTTTAGTCAATGGCTGAATATTAAATTTTGACTTTAATCAGGAAAAACATTCAAGACATCATACGGCCTCTGCTTCTCCCTCATCTGTTCCTACTTTTGGCAGTTCTATTGCTGCGGTACCAGGATTTTCAAAACCCACATACAGGTCTGTCCAACTACTTCATATTGAGGAAAAAAAAAGATATCTCTTTTAATTTTATCTGTATATAACCCTTGTCACTTTTCATGGCTGAAGATCTATGTTGACCAATATCATCCAACCTGATAACATAAAGGATCTCTGCTCACGCCTGGTTGTACTTTCGGCAGAAGCTGCAGCACTTGCAGGTTTTGGTTATATTTTTCTTTCCCACATCATAAATTTGCATCTCATCACTTTTTTGTAGCCTTTGTGTCTGTGTCTATGAGGTTGAACCCTAGGAAGTCAATAAACTAACGACTGGGTAGTGTGATAAAGGATCAAACTTTCAGCTGATTACTTGACCGAATTGGCTATTTAGGCTAGTGAATTGCCAGTGGGAGTAAAATATTCTTTATGTTTGCCTTTCTATTGTGAAGTGTGATTTCAAATTCTGTTATCTACCATCTGCAGAGAATAGGCAAAAAGAGACGATTGCTAAGAGTACTACCGTTTCAGCTACTCAAAAGGTGAAAGAAAGTAAAAGGGAACATGGATTGCAGAGTTCTGCGCATAATGACCTTTTAGGAGTGAATCAAGCATATAAAAATGGGAGCCATGGTTCTGGATCAGAAGGAGGTGATGGGCTAGATAGTAGGCCAATGTCCCCTGGAACACTTGCCCTGATGTGTGATGAACAAGATAAGATGTTTATGGCATCTGAGCCGAATGTGATAACAGAAAATAGTCAAAGCACAACTCAGAATTTATCTAATGAAATAGGTTGCACCGAGATTTATGAAGAGCAGGAAAGGATTGTCCTCACAGGGTTCAGGGATTTCTTAAACCTGCTTATCACTCGTGGTAGCATAAAAGGCGAGTTTCTTCAAGTCAAAATATTGAACTTATAATTGTCTCTTCATCCTAGCCTTCATAGCAAATTGCCAATCAGCATTGTGAATATGTTGACAGCTTGAAATTCCGACCTAAATGACAATTGACTATCTGATGGAATACATTTTAGTACACTTTGCTCCCAGACCAGAAAATTATGATAACCTTGATGGTCACATCATGAATGAATCTGACTAGTCTCTACTTAAAGCTTCAGCCTCTATGAAAAATTGAAAATCAGCCTTGAAATATTTCTTTACAACTAAGTTCCGAAGTCTTCTGTGATTTTAAAATTAGATTTACACTTTTTACAGTCTCTAATTGTGAAGAAGTTTCTCTTATCTCCACCTAGAGGTCAAGTGAGGGAAAAGGGAAAGCCGAAACCCTTTGATGACATTGTATGTTTTTCTGATCAACTAACTTAAGAGAATGATACATTACTCATCCTGTCATTTGTCTCTCACTTTGCAGAAACAATGTTCTCACCCGTAGCCAAAAGGGAGGGGGAAATCCAAAAGGATTCCATAGAGGGTGGAACCCCAAAAAGACCCAGGTTCGAGAGAGAGATGTACAGCAATGACTTTGGGAAGTCTCCTGCTTCAGCAAATGGTAAAGTGCTTCAGCCAGTAGTCACTTGTGTCTCTGAAGTTAAATTGCCCTTGAGAAATAATACTGGGCAATAACATCAAATGCTGATAGTCATTACTTTAGGATAGAATTAGTTCGGAGGCTATCACACTGCCTCGTTCGGACATTTGGGCATGATATCTTGCCACATCCGTCGACCTTAGGTCTTCTTGTAAAACATTTTTGGAGAATCTAATCCTAAGTAGACCCCTTGTGTTTTTACCATCAATCAAATTAGCTCTGAGTTTTGTTATGCATTCTTTGTTGGTGTATGATATTGTGGAACTCCGATGGCTTCAATAGAGCCGTTGTCTTACATTAAGAACTTCTGTGCCGGACATTACACTAGACATATAGATATATTAAGAAGCTTCTCAATACATAGAGATTCGTCTGGATGGTACAGCCAAATTGTACTGAATCAGGTTGAGCTTCCACGCATCTTCCTTAACATGGTTGGTCGTTGTCTGAATGGTGGTGCTTCTTCCTACTGCTTTCGTTTCTTGGTAAAATTTTGGCTTAGACAGAAATTTTTCTTCATCCCTCCGTATTCCCTCCCCTCGTTGTTTTTGCCACAACTGAGACAAGCTCCTGCACCAATCAAAGTCCTGCTGGGTAGTCTTGTCTTCCTGTGTATTGCTGTATGATTCTACACTTCAATTTGAGGCCTAAGCATGTACCTTGACCCAAAAAAAAGAAAAGAAGAGAAAATCAAATAAAGGAAGTATCAGTTGCTGCTGGCTTGCTGCAGCAGCCAAATAACCTAAAAAGTCTTAAGTGTTGCACATGCATACGTGTGCGCTGTTATTAGTGTAAATTTTAAGTGATCTCTTTTATAATCAGTGAAATTGACGTAATTAAAAAGATTAAAAGGACTCCAATTTAAGGAAAATACTATCCACAAGTTGAGTCTATTTTTTGTTTGTCCTAGAGCCTCGCTTGGAACCAAAAAAATAAGGAAGGAAGGAAGGACAACCCTCTCTATCAGAGGCCTAGACTCTCATAAAGTTCCTACCTTTACCTACACCACAGTGACCAACTGACCATACCAAATTTGTTAACTCCTCAAAACCAAACAACTGAAGAAGCTAGCTCATCGATCGATCAGTTACCAAATTAAGCACAGAAGTCGATCAGCAAGCAGAAGGCTTCAGAAACTCAGGACTCTCTCTCTTTCTCTTTAAACGAGTAATCCGTTATCCATGGATCACTCCAACCTTACCTTCACCAGTTGTAATCATCTCCACAAAAGAACGAAACTTTTAATATCCATCTTAATAGTACTAATACTAATAATACAAAGCCAACTCGTCGTCTCTCCGAAAAGGCCGACTAGTATGACGACGACTCACTCTCACAGCTCCATCCATCATGTTCATCCTTTGCCGCACTCATCACCATTCTCGCACGTGCGACCCCACACGTGGCCCTCCCCGCCAAAAGTGGTCGTCTATAAGTACCGGTCGACTCACTCCACCAAATCAAACACTGCCACTCAAATGACGACGACGAGGACTCACACGGCCGCCCAGAAGCTTCGTTCTGAGTTCCTTAAAGTACTGAGTAGCAGAAGATGTGGTGAAGGTGAGTTTATAAACGGAGTTTTATATATAGTTGCTCTCTGTTTATTCGTTGTTTTTAGTTAGTAATGATTACTGTAGTTCATATTATATAATATATATTATTCTGATCGTTACAGTTCCGTTAACGGTGGAACCGTCGGAGCCGGTGACTAGTCCATTGTTTCAGGAGGCCACCGTTCCAAAGTTCAGTGAGGTTCGACTTCTTCTATGTACGTGTTAGTTTGATCGATCTTGAGACCATGTCATTTGCGAAATTTCAAAGATTTGAGATTTGTGTTGGATGTTGTCAATAGGCAATGGACGCTTGTCCGAAGGCCAACGTGACCAACTTGAAGGAAAAGTTACAAGAGGAAAACTTTCACTTAATTACTGAGGTAATTAATAAATTGAAGCTTTTGAGTTTTTTTTTTAGATTGGTAAATGAAAAGAGTAAGTATCTATTGGACTGAGTTGATAATTAGCTAGGCAGGAGAGCAGGGGAGGTTACCTGTGTTGATTTTGAGCATGAAGGAAGAGGAAGAAAACAGTTGTAAAAGAAAGCCTGCCGTTGTTTTTCTTCATAGTACAAACAAGAACAAAGAGTGGTTAAGACCATTGCTTGAGGTATACCTATATTTCTATGCATGCTTGATGATCTTCTTGAATCTTTATTTGTTGAGCTCTGCTTTTTCTTTTTTTCAGGCTTATGCTTCAAGGGGATATGTAGCAATTGCAATTGATTCTCGATACCATGGCGAACGTGCCAGCAATAAAAGAACCTACCAAGATGTGTGTAATTATTGTTCTATGCTTTTTAATAGTGCAAGTCTCTGTCACCGGGGGCATAAAAAAAGTGTTAAAATTTGGCTTTTTGGTACAGAGCTATAGTTGGTCAGTTATGCGCATGCAGCTATTGTTTTGTCTAGTTCGTTCTTTGATTTGGATTATGTCTACAAAACAAAACAACAGATAAGTACTTATATATATATTGTGAGAGTTTGTTCTGGTAGTGATCTGGGAATCTTATTCATGTGCAGGCTCTTATATCAGCATGGAAAGAAGGCAATACAATGCCATTCTTATTTGATACGGTAATTTCGTATTCCACTTAGTCTGTATATGTTTAAGATAGTTACAGCACTGTTATCTTCAAAGTAGGACTATTTGGTGAAAGTCTAACCGAAAAAGGTTGTTGGTGAAAATAGTGACTTGCCCCAAATTTAGTTATATGATGACTTTGTTTCATCAAAGATGTACTATTTACAATGGCAGGTATGGGATCTGATTAAATTGGCGGATTATTTAACACGAAGCAGGGAGGACATAGATCCTGCTAGGCTAGGAATCACGGGTGAATCACTTGGAGGTCTGCAAACTACAAATTTCATAAGAATGACTAATTTAATCTGTGAAATGCAGAACTGATAGATCGTGTACTATTTTGCGACGCAGGTATGCATGCCTGGTTGGCTGCTGCTGTTGACACTCGTTATGCAGTGGTTGTTCCTATAATTGGTGTTCAGGTGGTGTTTCTAGTTCACTTCTAGTTTTTGATCTAGTGTGACTATAGCTAAAGTAACTAAACCTTCACGAAACTTTGGATTTATAGGGGTTTCGGTGGGCAATAGACAACGATAAATGGCAGGCGCGAGTTGACAGTATAAGGCCTGTTTTTGAGGGTAATATATGTAAAACAATGTACATACTTACATTGAAGTAGTAAATCTACAAATCACTATTGGCGTTCAGTTTAGTAGTTGCTTATATATTTTGTGTTTGCTCCTCTGATTCTTCCATTTTTTCTGTCGCATTCCAGACGCAAGAATTGATCTGAACAAAAGTGTAATAGACAAAGAAGTGGTGGAGAAGGTTAGTTGCATTACTTGACTCTACTGATAGGATTGTCCTACATTTCGATATGCTTATTAAAGTTGGAGTGATTGCTCCAGGTGTGGGATAGGATTGCTCCAGGTCTAGCCTCTCAGTTTGATTCTCCTTATACAGTTCCGGCTATAGCACCACGTCCTCTGTTGATTTTAAACGGTAAAGATCTGTCTCTGCACTTCAACTGTTGATGATCATATCCAAATCTAATGCATGACATAAATACTTTCCTAAATCTAAAGGAATAACAATGTTGTTATTTATTCATCGCAAAATAATAGGTGCAGAAGATCCTAGATGTCCACTCGCTGGCTTGGAGGTTCCGAAAGAGAGAGCACTCGAGGCTTATGAAGATGCACACAATGTAGATAACTTCAAGGTATGTATGTATTACAAGGGAAAAAGAGATAATAACAGTGCAACTACTTTAACCACCGCTCTAATAAGTTGACAAACACTTCATCTCTTAAACACAGTTGATAGCAGAAGCGGGTATTTGGCACCAAATGACTGCCCTTATGGTGATAGAGGCGAGCCACTGGTTTGATAAGTTTCTCATGCAATGAAGCTGTTTGATTGAGTTTGTTGTGTTCTCGTTGTTCCTTCGACTGAATCTATTCTTCCACTGTAATTTTAATTCCACTGATCTGTTCCTCAGCTAGCAGTAAAAATAAATAAAATAAAATAAAATAAAAGTGTAATAAGAGGCTGGCATGGTGTGCGAACGATCTGTGAAATATGTAGCAGACAAAATAATGATTCAAAGGCAAATGTTGTCATCGTTTGTAATTCTCTGAATTCAGAATAACACGTACTAACGTATTTCTTACTCCCGTATAAGACGTGAAACATTACAATTCTCTTTTTATACATGTCAAACTGATGGAAAAGAAAGAATGCCCCCAATGAAATTTCAAGATATTCTTACACAATCGCATAGACAAGAGAATTTTAGTTGGGCCCCTCTAAAATAAAAAAGAACAAAACTACATACAGCACAACACTTCAGCCTTTCTTGGGGATGGCGGCAAGCCTAGTGTACATCCTGGCCATCGAACGGTATCCCTTAATATCACCACCACGCAGAAGATTACCTGCACACGAGCAAAATCAGTCCTCAAGTAATGAGAGACACAGTGGCTAAACTCAAAGAAGATCGACAGAATACACAAATTGATCTTAAACCTAGCATTTAGAACAATTGTGTTCATTTAGTTTGCTCAGAAAAGCCGTGAAACCAAGATTGAAATCAAGACTCCACATGAATTTCCTCTTTCAAAAATCATATTAATAAACCGAAAATTACACTCTTATTTGTATCCTTTGGCCCAGTAGTTCCAGAATCATAGAAGTCAAAAGAGGCCAAGACTAAAACAAAGCTGGAGTACGGAATATCCAGTCACTGAGTTGAGAAGTGACCACCCATCCAAATCAAATGTTTGGAAGGACAAGAGCTGGACTTCTAATAGCCTAAAGTATCCTTGGAAATTTATGATAACAAGCTATGTTATGGCTTCTTTATCAGTTGAGTTGCTATAATTTCAACTAAAAAATTTCCTTGCTGACTTACCGGAATCACAGTTCAGTGGGCTATCAGGTTCAGGATGAGCCATTAAAGCAATTATAGCCCTACAAACAGATTGAAGAGTCCAAGCAGGGCTCCATGCATTCTTCAAGATGTCAAGGCATATCTCTCCTGTCTACAGTAGCACACGACTTAGTATATTGTTCAGTGACAATTTTCAGTTGGTGATGAAAGAATCAATAGCTTGGACACATTGACTAGTCTAATATGAATTTTGAGAAGCAATAGTAGTGGGTGCCTCCCAGCCAAGAAAAGAAAATGAGAAGTAACATGTCAATATATTTTGAAAACTCTCTTCCAACCAGAAGAAGAAAAGTATAAACTAGCTGAATCATATGATAGTTCAAACTTTACTCTAGAAAAATGGTATCAATGATACATCTTCTCGGTTCCAACCATTTACACAGACTTGGGAACATTAGAATGTTTTGAATTTTGAAACTTGAGAGCTTAAAATTCTACCCACATAAGGTCAACAATAACAAAGACATTCAAGTACTTCAATATCAAACAGATGAAGATTATCATACCTTGAAATGCACGTTTGGATGGAAAATCTTTGTCAAGAACCTAACTTGTGGAGGTTGCAACGGATACTGCTCAGGCACTGCAAAGGCAAGCTGAAATATGCCACCCTCAAACGGAGTCTCTGATGGTCCCTACAAAACACCAACTACATTATTAAGATCAAGCTACGTTACAAACCAATTTTTACTTCTCACGATCAATCTCACCTTGACGAGAGCGGTCCATTTGAATATGTTCGAATCGTCACAAACTAATTGAATATCCGGATCTGCGACTTTCTCTCGTTGAACCTCTTTGTACTCCTTGAAAAGCCTCGCTCTTGATGCCTGCACACACCCATATCTGTCATAAAAACGCAACAGTTTCCGCGATACAAAATAAGTGTGGTATCATTCCAATTCAAGCATATACAACATAATCTAGTCACTGAAGTACACCGTTCACCATTCAGCCAGGCTTACCCATATTCTTGTGTCCTATATTAATCTCCTCTTTCCAATTCAGTCACGTTTACTGTATGTTTGACCTCTAAATCACTGGACCAATTTTTGTTTACCTTTCGTGAAGTCATTTAACTTTTTATTTTTCACAAGGGTAAGAAATCCAAGCAATCACAGCCCTGAGCAAAACACCTATTTGGATACGCAATCATAAAAGCACTATAAACAACTGTATCTGACCTGCATATTAATTTAATTGCTGAATTCAAAGAGCACTATCGCCGCAGAAGCAAATGCCCAAATTCCTCAAGAGGTTTGTGATTGATCTACACACGTAATTTAGAAACGAAAAGCTAACTTGAGATTGCCGAAATCTACATACGGGAAAAGTGTTGGTTGAATTGAAACGAGGAATAATCGTACCTTTCTTTTACGAGGGGATGGTTTTGCTTTGCTTTGCTGAGGGACTAGTATCGAAGATCTACTACGACGGGAATGGAGTTTCAGAATTGGATTTTTATATTATTCTGCGGGAAGGACCATACCTCTCACCCAATGAGAAATACCCACGTGGCTTATATGTTTTTATTTGCTTTCTTTTTCCCTCTATTATGTTTTTATTGAAATCCATAGATAACCAGAGAAAGGGACAGTATAAAAATTCGTCATTGTTCAATTTTTTTGTCTGATCGACCTTAACCTTAAGTATTAAAAATTCTCATCTGAAAATTCTTACCAACTCGATCATACGAATACGAATGAATCTTTATTTTTCAGTTCGCGAACTTTTTTTGATAAGATGAAATAGATAATTTAATGTCCATGCAAGTAAAATTCAAATGTGTTACATTGGTTGACCTTGACCTGCACATTGAATCATGACTACATTCCTTTCACATTCTCCAGAATGGCCATAGACCACAGACATATATGCAGGTTATGTCTAATGCGTACAATACTGAAATTGCAATCGACAGATAAGTACAATCATATTGGAGTCGTAACTATAATGAAGCAAATCTCATAAATTCAATCTAATCCACATGGAGGTCTCCCATTTTTGGGTTCATTTTACCTTTTTTCTACAAAGAATGTACATGATCCCAATGCCATACAAGCACAAACCCAAATTTGGAACCAAAATCCCATCCAAAATTATATATATATATATATAACCAAAAATGGAAACAGTAAAAGAAAGACAAATCGACTAAGAAGCTGGCCAAAATAATGAGAAAGAGGTATCAAGAACCAGCGACAATCTCAGATGCTGCCAGTACTCTCCGTCGTGGGTTTCCCTGGTTTCAGTTTTGCAAAGTTAACAAGGTCTCCAAAAAGTTTGTCCTCTGGCTTGGATGGCCTGCTAGGTGGGGCATAAGAAGAAGTGGGAGTCTGGTAGGAGTTTCTCATTCCATTATCATTAACCGAAAGACCGTGCATCTGCTGCTGAAGTTGCTGCTGTTGCTGATAGTATTGTGCATGTAGTTGTTGCTGCTGAAGGTATTGCGCATGTTGCTGTTGCTGCTGATAATATTGCCCTTGTTGCTGTTGGTATTGCGCCTGTTGCTGTTGCTGATGGTATTGCGCCTGCTGCTGTTGCTGTTGCTGTTGCTGATCATAGCCATATGGGACCATTTGATTCCCATACATTTGTTGAGGGTAAGCGGATGACATTTGACCTGCTTGAGTAGGTAGTTGTGGAAGCATACCCATAGATGGCCCTAGGGCTGATTGAGGAGGGGGCAAACCCAACTGACTGCTCGGAGCAACCTGCTGAATGATTGCCGACAAATGATTACTTGTGATTGGCTGTATATACATTCCTACTACCGGGTCACTCCCTGAACGTTGAGGTCCCTGTGGAAGAAAACCACCCTGTGCATGTGTGACAACTACTTGCTTGACTTGCAAAGGTGGTGCGTATGGAGAACCTGCTACTGGGCTTCCATCATCTATTGCCTGAGCTTCCCAAGGAGGTGGTGGTAATGATCCGCTCGTTGGTGAACCTGTCACCATGCGAAGAATTTGAGCTTAAAACTTCAATAAATGATGGGATGAATATAACAAAAAAAGCTTAACGGATTTTACGCTTTATGCAATGACCAATCACTGGCACTGATCAGGGGAGATCAGAACTCGGCGTGTGTATATGCAAAAGAATATGAATGCAATGTCCTGACAGCACACAACATTGTGAATGAAATGCCTAAATCAGTTAAAATGTGCACCATATCCAGGTGAAGCCGACTGCTGCTGCATAAGCTGACTATTCCACGCGGGACCAGCACCTTGTGCATACAATGACTGCTCATATTGAGGTGCTCCCATGTTTGTTCCGGTTCCATTCGGGTGAATTCCCCCTTGCGGAGATTGAAAATTCCGCTGTTGTTGAAATTGTGGGTTTAAAGGACTGGGGTTGGCCACGTTAGAAGAATTGGTATTTATAGGAGTTGGGACACTGTTCATGTCAGAATACAAGTCCATAAGCACAAGGGCATTGGATACGGGAGTACTACTTGTCTGTTGATCACCTACAGGAACAAGAGCCAGTGAATCTGCTTTCGGAGAGTTAAAGTCATCTCCACTAAGAAGATCCATCTTGGGATCAACCCTTGTCGTAGGAGTTGGACCATTTGTGGTTGGAGGTGCAGTAAGTAACAATTGATTGAGTGCATTAGAGCTTGCACCAGCACTTGAAGTGGATCTGTGATAAGTCAAAACTAGTATTACAGCTCATATATAGATAGTATCTAATCAAGAGAACCCCATTTTTATAAAAGAAAAAAGATGGTCGTACAGAGTGCCTGATTGGTCCTATGCAAAACAAAACATATGTTATGTTGCAATTCCAATTACCTCCCATCATTTCCAGTGTCAACAAGAGGAGCACCAACATCCACAAGTGCTCCAGCAGGTCCAGGCTTGGGTTTATCTGGTTGAACAGGATTGCCTGAAGCAATGGCTTCATGTTTGGCTAGAAGACGTTGCAAGTCATCATTCAGTGCTAGTCCTTGACATAGAAGTGATTCATCTCTAACAAAGAAGAAATAACATATCAATGGGACATCTACTTGTAATGTTTTACAGATTCCGACATTACTGAGACAAATGGGCCCTTACGAAGTTGAGTTAACAAGGTGTACCACCCTCTGCTTATACGTACGACACTGGCCAACCAAATCAACAATAACCTCCTGCCTCAGCCCCTACACAATGGAAAATTTAAGGCTTGCAATTAAATAAAATATATATCAAACCATATCTAAACCAATTGAATCCAATATATATCAAACCATATCTACAACTAATCAGGTGATGTACCTCTTTGTTTTCTGGATCGATAGCACTTAGCATCTCTGCGAGGACATCCATAATACCCCGCGCATTCTGAATTTCAGTCAAGCTAACAAACAAGATCTTCATTAAAACATCATACATGATACTATAAACACATGAACCATACACACATCTTAAAGAATTAGTAGAAGTCGGCATGCTAACTTTGACTTTGATTACTATTGTCAGTGGAACTTATCACTGTTGAGTTTTCCTTTGGACATTGATTCAGAGCATTGACATGGGACACATATACTACTCTCACCTATCAAAGATAGTAAGCATAAACTGCATCAAATGATGGTACATCAATTGCACAGACCCAGTGACCCATAAACACCTCAAAAAAAAAAAATTAAACACAAGAGAAGACTGAACTGCCTAAAAAGTGCATTTTTTTCAGTGCACCTCAAAGGTTCATAATTTATATTGCATTCACTGCATGTATTCTCAAAGCCATCCATTTAAAGAATCACAAACCCAATACCTTAGGATGCCATACAGTAAATGTCACACAGTTTTGAGATCATTTGATCAGAAGTAAACATTATCTCAAAACACACATAAGCGAGCAAAGCGCTAGCATGCGATATTCATTTGAAATTCAAGGAACTAGAGTAACCTTGGCAGAATATTCATATTGGCTATTGTAATTATTAAATAAATAAAAATAAATGTAAAAGTAGAAGACATGTACCTTAAGGTTGGGAACTCAGCCTCCGCCGAAGGCTCAGGTGTGTCTCTTGGATGATCCGGATCATGCAGATTTTGAGGCAATGATGTCAACGGTTGTGTCTGGGGAGGAGTGAATACTGGAGCAGCTGCCTCAGATCTGTGGGGGAATACTGCTCCGGCACGCTGAAATTTAGGTTTGACTCGGTTAATGTTGAAGAACACAACTATTGAACTACAAATAAGCAATGCCATAAATAATTCTGCTCATTATTGTTTTGTTAATGCTTGTGGTGTTGAGTTTAAACAATGAGATTTCTTTTGTAACAGTAAAGCTTCAAGAGAAACTTATTAAGAACATACCAATAATTCCTGGTATGCAGCATAGTATTGTGGATATCTTGCTCTTGGTCCACCAAAAGCTTCTTGCCAGGTATCTATGAGGATCAATATCTTCTCTTTGACATGATAGTCGGGCTACAATTTTGCATCATACATGCTATGAACAATCTTCGACAGAAGCGAATAATGTATGTATTACGAATCAATAAAAATAAGTCAAGAGACATATATACCTTCTTTTTTACTATTCTGACCATCTCATGGAGGAGGTCTTTCTCTGCTACATGCATATGGACAATGTCTCCACAATTCTTTATTATTGTTTCCAACAGCTAGAATGAAGCAAGCAGACCAACATAAAATCAATTTGGACCTCTATAATACAGTGTTGGTTTACATAACAGAAGATGTAAGCTTACTGTAAGGGCAAGAAGTTGAACTTTAGAATTCCTACTTCCAAGGCGCTTCTTTATACCCTTAACGACATCCTTTGCTTGTCTGATATATAAAACCAAACAAGAACTTTAAATCTATGTAATCTATTACAATCTAAAGAATAATATATACATCCAGACTGATAAGAAGAATAAAAGACAGAAGTTACAGCACAGACACTGGGTACTTCATTCCTCCAACAGAAGTGGGAGAAAGGTTATACTCAAACATAGTGAGAGTTACAACGAACATTTATAAAAACCTCATTTCCGTAAGACAGTGACACCGAGTATATCAGAAACTTCATACTTAAGTAAAATGTATTGGCAATCCTTCATAACAAAACACATTCAGCTCACTAACAAACACTAATCACTCCTCGTTCAAATGTTCATTTCTATGCATCTAATCAAACAGGTTTCCATTGACCGAATGCAGATGTACTTCACATACGAAACCAAAATTAAATCGCACTGCTTGCAGCTAGATCCAAATTTCAGAACAACAAACGTGAAACACTAGCTGGAATTCAATTCTCACATACCAATCCAATTAACTGTTCGATCAAAAATTAAATCATTCCATCATTTTATCTATAAATTCCAAGACACACATAAGCGAGATAATCACACACATCAAGACACAGATTACACTATAAAGTCTAGAACACGATCAAAGTACGAAAACAGACAATAGAGAGATACAAGAGAGAGAGAGAGAGAGAGAGAGAGAGAGAGAGAGAGATTATAATCCAGTGCGGCACATACACAGGGTCGTGATTGCACATATCACAGATTTCGATGTTCATCGCCCAATCCGGACCGATGAGCATGTCGCTTGTGGCGCGTTCCACCATAGAATTCACCATCTCCGCGAGTCACCGGATCCGAATACGCCTCTCCGATCACCGTAAAGTCGTTCCGGCAAGATAGCCTGAATAACTCGAAGAATATTCCGGCGGTTTCTTCCCCTCTCTCTCTCTCTCTCTCTCTCTCTCGACTCACTCCGTACGATCGCTCTGGCTTTCTTTCTCTTTTTCTGTTGAAGAACCGATTTTCCTTGCTTTTACTTTCTTTTTTTGTTTCGGTCAGTAAATATAATGTGACTGCCAATGGGGAACGGCCACGTGTTCACGTTCCGTGGCGTAGAGCGGTGCAGTTCGCGCACACCGCTTGTTTGGTGTACCCCCTTTGTTATCAACGGTTGACTGTCTTTAATTTTCTGTTATGGGTCACTCACCGACTATGCACTTTAGTATTGAGTGATTCTGATTAAAGCTTTCCATTAATCATCCTAATCATCCCTCCATTACTTTGTATCCTTGATTGATCACCCAGGTTAAATTTCTATCGATATCTCACGACATTCACAAGAAATTGAGTTGATAAGAATTCGAGCCACTCTCGTTCACACTGATTATCTTATCTCTTCAACTTTAAAAAAAACCTTTGGATCAACATTGTCTTATATATAAGATCAACTTAATCCCCAACCCGCAGCTAGAACATACAGAAAATTCAAAGACAGAGCTCCAAGAATGAAACAAGTTGATAAATATTTATAAGATTTTCAGCCTTTTTAGTTTAGGAGAATAATTTTAGGTCCCAAAGGGACTTAAGATGTGGAGGCCCAATCACGTGTGGTATGCCATATTATTATTATATATTGTTAAATCACATTATATAAATTCTTACATTATTTTATAATTATAATCTCCTAAATATAATCATAGACATCACAATCAAATTCAATGCTAGCTAGCTATTACTTAGAATAAGTTTAATGTACTCAATTTAATTTGATATTTAATCGATCTCTTTAAACTAAAACCTCAACATTCATAGCTTTTCGTTCATCTCTTGAAAATGAATCTTCGTTCATTGATCAAATGTTTATAAAATTAAAAATAAATTATTAAATATCACTACTTCGGTTTCTTCTCATTTTCATTTTTTTTTTCAACGAGAGTAATGTGACTCCAAATACGTACTATTTAAATTTTCTCAAATCTTATTATTTTTGCGACGTTACTTTAAGAATTCTTTTTATTTCTTTTTTATTTCTTTTTATTTGTCCGATTGGATACGTTCATTTTTTTCTCTCTCGTCAAACTTTGTGATTCTTACATACTCTTCTACTGTTAATGCATGTGTATGATAGTTTTTTTTTTCGTTTTATGTTCATAGTTATTGAATTAATAATGATAAAGAAATAAAAGAAGGCATATTTAAAATTTAAAAGATGTATAAAACTGATTTGTAAAGTATTTAATGACATATTTTTGGTAAAGAACATTTTTTTAATTATTGATATATTTCTAATTTAAGATGTGTGACACGTCATACCACGTAATATTTAGACCTCCTATAATTTTTCGTTAGTTTAATGTAATAATGTAACCACCGCACAAAACAATATTCTGATCTGGGAAAAGGTGGAGAGCAATACAGCAAAAACAAGTAAGCATCGATACTGTTTGCTATTAATCCCAGGCTTAGGGTAACAACAATGCAAGTAGATTTAACAGATGCTCCACTACATTTTAAACAAGTAGACGAAGTGTTCCATTCTCTTTGTTTTGAGCATCCTAGCAGTACATAACAATCTGGGCCATAACCATTTTAATAATTCTTCTTGGTTTATCCGATAGGGACTTATTAGAACCTTCGATTATTCTTGGGGTGACCAAGTTTGAGCTGGAGACGAGGCAATATAATATTAAAGTTCTCATTCTCAATCCCAGCATGGTGGAAAGCAATCAAAGTTTGACTTATTAACAAGCATTGAAGCTGCAATGGTTGAAAAGGGAAGCTATGCACAGTATATAAACGATGAGTATGTTCACTGTGCACACACTGCATATGAGACTTTTCGCAATATATAAACTGTATTATTAGCTTCAGATTACAACAAAGAGCAGAGCTCCAAAGTGTACAGATGACAGAAATCGTGCATTTTAGCAATAACTGATTTTCCGGTGCTTGAAATTTCAGCATGATTGAAAGACTCGAGTGGTGTCGATTCAGTAAGGAATAGGTGTTCGGACGGTAAGAGGGCCGGATTCCATGTCCTCGATAATAAGATTCAGTAGAATTTGAGTCAAGGGTCCTTCTTTGCCTGAAAGAAGAAGCGAGCATGGTTAGCCATACTGTCAGAGCTAGACTCCAAGCATTTCCTAATTGATCAAAACCAGTTTAACATAATGTACAGATAAGTAGATTTTACGGTGGAACCAAAGGTAGTATACAAACAATACTATGTTTCTAAGGACAAGTGAGCATTACAACTTCAGTATCAATATACAGCGTTTTACAGTAAAATGGTGGATGTTAGTAGGACCAAAATATCATGTCAAAATAAAAATATGCCAGGATTCAATAAGTTCTTACCATCACCAATGACCTGATCGTCCCATTGCACAATAGGGCGAACAAGGATTCCACTGCCGATAAGCATCATCTCGTCTGCCTTCTTCCCTTCATCAACAGTCACATTTTCAACTCTTACTCCCCGAAGCTTACCTTTCTTCACCAGCCCTTCTGCAAGTGTCAAAACTCTCTTAGCCGTACAGCCACTTAGTATCTTGTCAAACCGAGGCATCAAAAGTTCCTTCTCTTTTGTAACAAAAGCCACATTCATGTTTGGCCCTTCAGCAATGAATCCGTCGCCATCCAACCAAATAGCTGCAAATGCACCTTTTTCTTCAGCTTCAATCTTTGAAAGCACATTCGGAAGATAATTCACACTCTTCATAACAGCAAACTGAAGCGGTTTAATTGGGATTGAGGAAGTAACTACTTTAACTCCCTTTGAACTAAAGGGTGTTTGGTCTTGGACTACCATAGCATACAGAGCTGGCTGATTGCATCCCGAGGGAGATAACTGAAAATCGCCAGGTCCTGCCGAGAGCCAGTATCTCAGTGATCCTGTTTGGCACTTGGAAGCACTCACAGTTTGTATAAGTATATTTCTTATGCTTTCTTGACCAAATGGTAGGTCGATTTTGGCCATGGCCGCCGACCTCAAAATACGGTCAATATGCTGGTCCAGCTCGTATAGATATCTAAAACATGGGCCAACAACATGCACAGAAACACAACATTACTGGATAGTTCTCATGCTAAACATTCAAATCTAAGCACGGAAACTTTCATGATATAGTGCGGTTTTCTCAATATTTGGTCACTAACCCATCCCTTATGGCAGCCGTGTCGAAAACACCGTGCCCTCTGTGGACCATGTGGTCATCAATAGGGATTACCATGGCTGCTGGATCTGTGGTTATTCCTCCAAAAATACTAGAGTACATTGCTAGAAATTCTTGTGAACCCTTTCGATTTTCGCGGTATGTTTTAAACCTTCCCATTGCCTTTCTAGAGACAAAGAGATCAAATCAAACACGAGAAAAATACTCACTCTTCAACTAAGCTAGTGTCATTTCCGATATCTGATCGAGTCACTATCTAGTATATATAGAAACACCAAAACTGTTGAACTAAATTAAAGAACACTGAACTCGAATCATATATATAATTAAGGTTATTCATAGGAAATAAGGGTTGAGAAAAAACGGACCTCTGAGCATGTCAGCAGTGGGACATCAGCGACTTGAGTGTTGTAATCAGCTGGCACAAAAATGTATCTGTTAGATTGTTTTCAAAAATTTACCAGTGATCGATTCATCTAAAGAGTAAGAATTTTGTGTAAATTCCATAAGAAATTACGAGTCACATCTTCGGTCCGGTTCAAACTTCTGATGATTTTCATCTCTCTCGACGATCCATGGTGAATAGACCTTGGAATTAAGTTGAAACCACGTGAAAGGACAACTGGGTTTTTGGTGATGTGTGGATTGTGCAAAATGGGTTTAGAGGAAAATTGGAGGGAAGCCATGGAAAGCGATCAGAAGAGCTCTGAGAAACAACAATGTTTATTGAAGCTCTGTGAATTGTGATTTTGAGATGGGTTTATGTTGACATTTGGCAACTTCACATATCTACTATTAAACCGAAGTGCTCCTCTCCTCAGTCTGTCGTCCAGAGGTGTCCGACTGTTTGTACTTTCTCGTGTTAATTTTGCATTTGTGGGTCCCGGTAAATTTGCATTATTATGCAGGACCCGTTCTATGGGTGGCGCGTGTACTTTACGCTCGGCCTGTTCATCGGACAATTTGTTTTGGGTCCTTGCAAGCCAGTCAAGCTATACGAGATATTGTGATTTTAGATTTAATAATGCTTCTCATTCTGAATTTACAATCTAATAAAATTGGTAGCTCACGAGATACTTATCGAATATCCACGTGACATAAACAAATTTTTAGTATAAAATGCACTATAAAGTTGTTATAAATAAATTATATAAATACAAGATGCATAAGTACGATAAGAAAAATTATTTTTTACAAACCAGTGCAAGTATATTGCCTATAAAAATATGGATAAAAGAGAAATTTAACTTTTGTTTAATATTTTTTATTCAATTTTTTTAACTTTTTTTTAATTTTTAGTCAATAAAACAGTGCAAGTGCACTGTTGTGTATGAATTATGTTCCCCTAACATAGTTAAACGAACTTTGTGTAGCACCAAAGGCGGATCCTTTAGTGAGCGGACCCAGATTCCGCTGGGCTGAAAATGTTGGATCCTGTACAAAAAAAATATTCCGCTAGGCAATAAAACCCAATCCAAGAGCCCAACCCATGAGTCCATGTCTAATTGATCATATGCTGCTACTGCACAACAGCACAGCCTGCACTTCGCATAATATTCTAATTCCAATAGCCTAAGTCGATCATTAATCTAATCTAAAGTCTAAACCAGTCTCTCCCATCGTTAATCAATAATCATTCCTCAATCTTAAATACTAAGAATTCTGCCTTCGGCCCTCTGCATGCAGCTGTTTGACTTCCTTGCCCATGATAGCACCACCCCAAAATCTCCAAATCCAGCGAGTTTGAATAGTATGAAAATCTTTTTTTTCTTTTAATTTCAATTTGCTTGTAGTTGGAATTGATCGATTGATTAAGTTCATATGATTTTTCTACTATTGATTATTGAATTAAGGTTTAACTTGGATAATAGTTAGCAACTATAATTCAGTGCTACCATTGTTACATCCACCATATGCCACAATAGCAGTAAAAGCTTCTTTTTGGTGGACATTTGAAATTGAGTTTGATACCAATTTGATGCAATTACTTCCTTTTGTTTATAAAGCTAAAAGCCTTTGGTAATGTTTCATCCTGGGTCGCTTCCTTTCGGTATTAGTAGAGTACTAGCCTTAGGGATGGTCTCATATATAACAATACATGGTTCTAGCTACATCAAAGAAGTTTCTTTGAATTAATCCTTGCAAGTGCTATGTTAGATGTCAGGATGTGGATTTATTAGTTATGTGGTTTGGGATTATAGGAAGTGAGAGTGTAAGACATAGACCGAGTTGTTCCACAATTGGCCATATCTTATTCATTTTCTTGGGTGGATATATTTAAAGTTTATGCTATGGAATTATTCAGTTTGTAATTTTTATTATTTGTAAATCAGTAGAGCTAGAGATACATATATTGAAATCTCTTTTTGGGTATTATGTAGGAACCAAAAAAATGTTGTCAACGATGTCCCCTTACTTGAAACAACTATTATTTTGAGGTACAACGTCCCCAAAGGCATATTAACTAACCAGGTTAGATAGTTCTCCACTACTACTACCAGTACCAAATGTACTGTCATGTAACTGTGCAACTTCAGCTTGTTACTATATTAGTTATTGATGTATATTATGTATTTGGGTTTATAGGATGTCAAAACAAATGAAGACTATGTTTTCTTTCAACAAGATAGATAACAATCAAGCACCAACATCAGCTATGTCTGAGATGTCCATGCCTTGTTCTGATTCTCCTAGTTCGTTGACAATAAAGGAAATGGAAATTCCATCATGAACTGAGAGAGATGTCCCTCCAATCATAGTTGATGCTCCAGAAGAGACTCTTGTTCAAGCTGATCCTAGATTACATACGTTGATTTATACATTTCCGGTGAATGAACAAGATCGTGTGCAAAGGCAACATCTCCTTATGGGACCTTGTCAACCTCAGTTACAAAAATATCCACCAACTTTTGATGGACGTGATAATCGTCGTTTTCAATATAGATGGTTTACACTATATCCTTGGTTGGAGTATTCAGAAGCTAAAGATAGAGCATTTTGCTTTCCTTGCTTTCTTTTTGAGAAAAATCCACCAAGACATCATTTGTTCACCGTTGAAGGGTGTAGCAGTTATAGTAGAATGTTAGCCGGGAAGAAAGGAATTTGTGTACAACATGTAGGAGTATTGAATTCTGCTCATCAAAACAATGTCCAAAGTTGGGCTAACTTATTGAAGACTTCTCAACACTTTGATAGAGTGACTGACAAACTTCCACCAAAAGTTGTAAGACATAATAGGTTGCGTTTAAAGACAACAATAGCTGCTGTGAAGTATCTTGGAAAAGAAGGGTTGCCTTTTAGAGGCCATGATAAATCTGTTAACTCTACTAATAGAGGGCATTTCATTGAGTTGATAAAGAGCTATGCAGATATGAGTAAAGAGATTTCAAAAGTTATTCTTGAAGATGCTCCAAATTATGCCATGTACATTGCACCATCAATTCAAAAAGAGATCCTAGATATAATTGCTATCAAGATTCGAGATAAAATTCGTCAAGAAGTTGGAGATGCCAAATTTTGTATCTTGGTTGACAAATCACTTGACGTATCTCATACGGAGCCAATGGCCATTATTCTCAGATTTGTTGATGTCAATGGATCTCTTCAAGAAAGGTATTTTGAAATTGTAAATGTTGAAGACACTTCTTCTGCTAATCTCAAGAAACATATATGTAGCGTGCTTTCTAGAAGCAATGTCCAAGTGCAAAATATCTGTGGTCAAGGATATGATGGAGCAAGCAATATGCGTGGTGAGTTTCATGGGTTGAAAACATTGTTTCTTCAAGACTGCCCATATGCCTATTATGTTCACTGCTTTACTCATCGATTACAATTAACTATGAATGCATGTGTTAGAGATGTTCCAGATATGCAGTTATATTTTCAAATGTTAAGCTCCATAGTTGGTTTTGTTGACTCTTCATCAAAGCGTACAAATTTGTTAAGAGATATTCAAGAAGCTGAAATTGCAGAAAGCTGAGCAGATGGTGATCTTGATACTGGTAGAGGGTTTAACCAGATCCGTAGTTTGAAGAAAGCAAGAATGACTCGTTGGGGTTCTCACTTTGCTTTGGTAAGTACGTTAGTCCATATGTTTAAAGAAATTACTCAACTTCTTCAAAGCATGATGAATGATAAAGAACTTGTTGGAAGTGTAAGAGGTGATGCAAAAGGTTTTCTTAAAGCATTGAGGGCATTTAAATTTGTGTTTTGTTTGCTACTCACTAAAAAAATTATGGGGATTACTGATTTCCTTTCTCAAGCCTTACTAAAGCAATCACAAGACATTGTTAATGCCATGAATTTAGTTTCAAGTACAAAGGCACTTCTTCAAAATTTGCGGGGTGATGGTTGGGATAGTTTTCTTCACAGTGTCAGGAAGTTTGGTGAAGATCATGGTCTTAAAATTCCTAATATGGATGCTACTTATTCAATGGGTACTGATCATGGTTGTCAACAACATAATGTTGTTACAAATGAGCATTATTATCATTTTGACATGTTTAATGTGATTATAGATGTTCAGATGATGGAGCTAAATGACAGGTTCACAGAGAAAGCGATAGAAATACTTATTTTGAGCTCTGCATTGGATCCTAAAAATAAGTTTAAGAAGTTCAACATGGACAACATATGCAAACTTGCTGAAAAGTTTTATCCTGAAGACTTTGATACATCAGAGGTAATAGCCTTGAGGTTACAATTAGAGCATTACAAGTACCAAGTTGTTTCTGACATGGATTTTCAGAAATTATCATCCATTGCACAATCATGTAGACGATTGTTTGAAACAGACTTAAAGCTTTTTCCATTGGTTGATAGATTGATTTGTTTGGTCTTAACACTTCCTGTTTTCACTGCGACTACTGAACATGCATTTTCAGCTATGAAAATTATAAAGACTAAGCTCAGAAATAAGATGAAAGATGGATATCTTTCAGGTTGTATGATGCTCCATATTGAAAAGGAATATGTAGACGGTATTGATTCAGAGGCAGTGATTGATCATTTCGAGTCAATTGGAGATCGTAGAGCGCAATTCAAATAGAGCATGTTGTACTCTTTATTTTTATTTTAGGATGAAACGTATTGGAGTTGTAATATGATTATGTCTTGTTTATTCACATAAAAAATCCTGCTTACCTAACTTTTTGAGCTTAGATCCGCTATTGTGTAGCACGCATACTCAAAAAGTACCACACTCTATCGAATTACATATCCCCAAACTACATCAATTCAAAGCTTCACTCCTCGGCTTGCACCTTTGACATCGCCTTCGGGTTTATGAATCTTTTCTTCATTAACTCATGTTTGTGTGATTCTCCATGATCACTAATTGATCTATTCTCATATGATACAAATGATTTAAGACTTCTCTTTACGTCGAGGTCGTTTTTCGCAACATCCCGACATATCATTTGCTAGCAGTGTTAGACGAAGTAGCCTCTACTCTTCATAAAATGAGATACATCTATGTTTTGGGCCTCCTCAATAGTCTTCAAAATATGTCTGGTTGGTCTTATTGGACTTGACATTAGCTGTGAATATTTACTATATAACATTTGTGATCCTACTGTTCATCGATGAATAGTAGGATCACTGTTCATGAGGGTATTTTATCATTTTCTAGTTTTTTACATACATTTTAAACTGTTTTACTATTTACAGTTTACATTTTTACTTGCATTTTAAATTATTTTTACTGTTTACTTTTTAACATTCACACATTTTTTAACGGTTTTATTGTTCATTTTTTACTTTTAACTGTTTAAATTTTTACTTTTTAATTAAACTTGACAATAAAAAACTTTCATACGGATTTTACCTAACCCTCCGTATTAATTTTCTTTTTTACTTTTTTTTAACGGGTTTCATTTTAACTCAAATTTTGCCGCAACAAAATTTCTACCTTAACTCTAATCTCATTTATGCATTATTTCCATGTGTTGAATTAGGTGGCAGATGTTGAATATGAGAAGTCAGCAGTAAAACAATAGGTTGAATTACAAGTAGTCAAGGGGAAGGTTTGTTGTGGGTTTATGATGAAATTCTATGTGTTTGATTGAGTTTAGTGATGGTTTCTTTTTTGTAGGACTCAGGATTTGAGGTGCACTATGCAGGCCGATACTGATAAGCTTGCTGATGTTGTTGGTCTTACTCTTGGTCTCAGAGGTATAGTCAAGCACTTTCACAAATTGGTGTTTGAGTTGGTTTTACTTTGTATCTTACATGGACAGTTTGGATGATTCATGGTGTGCGAAAATTTGTGTGTAATTGATTTTATGTGTTTTGTGTTTGTGAAGGGAGGAATGTTGTCTTAGATGAATATGGTAGCCCCAAAGTGGTGAATGATGGAGTTACAATTGCTAGAGCTATTGAACTACTTGATGCTTTGGAAAATGTCGGTGTAGCTCTCATTAAGGAGGTTAGTGAAATTTATAATTTGATGTTTATTGTTGTTTCCTTTGATAAGTACATTGCTCTGTGTTTAGTGATTGAGGGAATTTTCGTGCTTATTTTGTAATGGGCTCGATTGTGGGATATAGGTACTTATTATTTTTGGAAACATGCTCTCTATTGTTAGCTTGGGTGGTTGCTGTGACATTCTGTGTAACCTTAGCAGTAGCTTTAGTAGTGAACCTTGATCCAGTTCCCATGACTGCATTTCAGGCATGCCTACAAGTTTGGTTACATCATCGCTCTTCTCCTATAGTTTAGCTATTGCAGAACATGTGTATTTGGGTTCATGGGTTTAATTTCATTCTTCATTGAGTTTGATCAGTTGTTGAAATGTTTGATGGGATTGTCTAAATGAGTTTGAGTGTTTGAGACTGCAAAATGGTCAACTTTTATTGATGTAAGGATGCTTATGATAGCACCCAGATTATACAGAACTGTTGACATGTTATCAATTGCGAATTTGTGTGCGTATCTATATACTTAATAGTTATGTATAAACTTTTCGCATTTGACTGAAATGATGGAAACTCTTTCTTAATGAAGTTCTATTGAGTTACTCTCATTATGAATCATGAAAACTTTTATGGTGTTGTTGTTTAGTCACAATTTGTGTGTACGGTTCTTCTTGAATTATGAATTGATTATCTAGATGGTAGTTGTCATTGTTCATACTATTTTAGTTGTTTTCTGAATTTGGATGTCTGATGTTTTATTGTTACTGCCATCATTATGTTATGCTGCTGTTCACCTTAGTCGCATATCTTTTTGTTGAACCACGCTTCAACACAAATTCAATTTAATGGGTGGCCCTTTTGTTCAACTGCGCGAAGCGCGGGTATCCATCCTAGTGTTTCAACAATTTGCAAAATTATTGATTAGAGGAGGATACATATATTCGTATTTCTCAGATAAATGAATGCACGGAGATGACTTAAGTTCGTCTCAAATGCAAAGAGTCAAGCTTTAGCAGACAATATTTTTTTTTTCATTAGTAGTCTAATTGATGTTATTATTGTCTTCTTTCGATGAATAATTAAGCAATAATTAATGTGATTATTGTTAAAAATAGTATAAAATAAAATGGCTAGCGAGTAGGAGTAAGATGTCGACATCTCACGCTGGCACCGTAGGTGTTAACAGTAGCAGCGTACCCTTTAACACCTCAAAAAAAATAAATGTCGACATCTCAACTAATAGTAGTCAGGAAAGTGTACGCGCCACCGTACTGGCCAACCCGCCAAATCCAGCAGAGTCGGAATATGCGTGAAAACTGGTGCTGATCATTATCCGGAAGCAAACATCACCGATTTCGTCACACAAAACAACACTTCGCGTATTCTTTGACCAAATTTATTCACAATTTACATTTTCAATTCCACAAAAAGTCCATACTATACTCTCAACTCGAATCGCCGCCAGCCCCAAATTAGGAAGCTAGGGTTTTTGCTCCGTCAATTATCACCAAACCTTCGATTCCGGCGGAGCTAGGGTTTGTCGAAACCGAGTCAGTAGGCCTGGGTTGTTTTCCGATGGAGATAATCGGCGACGCGCTTCGCCAGGCGTTCATGCCCAAGCGCGAGTACGAGTGCCTCCGCGAAGAAGACAGAGTTTGGGGCAAGCTCCAGAGACCTCTGTTAATGGCGTCGGTGGCGCTCATATGCCTCGCCGTCGTCGTCTGCGCTTCAATCAGCCTCAGCATTGTGTTTCCGGCCGACGCGTTGAAGCGGCCGTTCTGCCGCGACCGGAGGCTCAGTTCGCTGCCGATGACTGTCAGAGGCGCCGGCGAGTCTTTCGATCCGTTTCCCGGTGCGTTTTCTTTAACGGACCAGGAGACTGTGGAATACTACTGGATGGTGATTTTCATACCATCCATGGTCATTTTCTTGGCCACAGTTGTGTATCTTATTGCTGGTAATGAAACTTTTCAGCTTTCTCTACTTGATTTTATTTCACTCTGGAATTGTTACTTTGCGTACTAGTGATCTTTGCGGTCTTCATTGAGTAACTGTGAGTGCACTGAGGTCGAAAGATCGAGTAGAATCTGTTGTGATCAGTGATTATAAGTGGGGGATTTTATATTGGACGGTTTCAAAATGTTGGCGTTTCTGGTATAGCCGTATAGGAATAAATGAATAATAGGATGTGTGTCGGAGAATACTATGCCATTGTGGTCATAAGTCATTATTCACAGGATGATCACTTCGACTATTAGGTTTCTACATAAATGAAAAGTTTTCCTGCAAACTGTGTACAATTGAATTTAATTTATGCATATTGCTTTCCTTAAATTTATAACTACTACCAAGCATGTGTGATATGTTAAGTCCTAGAAATGCACGTTGTCATTGTTTCAATCCGTGGTTGCAGGAATCACTGTTGCTTATTCTGCTCCATCCAGAAACGGATGCTTAATGGTTGTTGAAAACAACTACTGTGCGTCAAAAAGAGGTATGCTTTCTGTCTATCTCTCCCACTCTTAATGACATTCTAGTTAATAGTATTACTTTGTTTATCTTACATATTGATGGTTTGCCTGCTGTCTATCATTGTTATATCGTGGTTGGGTGTTTTGAGCTCTTACCTTCTGTTCTATCTATTCATGGCTGGGGGTTATTAACTATAACATTGACGATTGTATGTGAAGATTTAGTGGGCCAGAATTTGCTCATACCTTGATTAGAATAAGTCAGGGTAGAGATAGTGAATTGTGATGCCTACAGCTATTTGGCAGGCTGTACAAGAGTTTCTTTGCCTGTCAAATATTGCTTGTGTTGCTTTAGAGGTTTTTCATACTCCTCATTGGGCTCCTTGCATAGGGTTATAGATTGTGAATACGGTTTCTCTTTGATTACATTAGTTTGATTTAGAGAAACTTCAGGTCATCTTCTTGGCTTTTCAGATTTTCGTGGTGTTGTTCCTGCAACTAAGTGTTACTTTTGACCAAGGAACTAGTATTACTATTCCATTGTATTTGGCTGTTATAACTTGTAGTATTATGCAAAATGATATGCACAAAATGATATCATTCAGCAAGGTGAAAAAATAATATTAAAAATTGTCTCCCTGAGAACCTGGAATAACTAATAAGTGATGTTAACTCTCACATTGTATCTGCAGGTGGGGTTCGATGTTTATCGATTCTAAATGCTGTCTTTGCTATAATTTTTGGTCTTCTTGCCTTGTTTCTCGGTACAAGCCTTCTCACATTAGGGGGAAGCTACTGTGCTGTGCCTCTGTTCTGGTGCTATGAGATTGGTGCGTGGGGGCTGGTTATTCTCTACGGAGGAACTGCCTTCTTCCTGAGAAGGAGAGCAGCAGTAATCCTTGATGAGGGAGAATTCGGTGGTAGAAACTTTGGGGTTGAAATGTTAGAGAATCCCCCAGAAGTGACACCAGACATGGAAAGGCGGGTTAATGAAGGTTTTAAAACATGGATGGGGTCATCACTCCTGTCTTCCGATGAAGAAGAAGATGAAACCTGACAACTAGGAACTTTCTCGGGGCAACTCCACCAACTCTAACAGGCAAACCGTATGACATTTCGATGAGCCCTTCGGAACCGAACAACTTTCCCGGCAAAATTTTCCACACTTGCAGAAGAGGATAAATTAGTATAAAATACGACCTTGGCTGATCAAATATGCCAGCTTACATGGTTACAACTGATGATGTAACATGAGTGAATGCTAGAGTGAGGATGATGTCCATTTTGTAAAAACTTGTCCGTTACTCGTGCCCCGCTTTTGGTAATCTTGAATAGCCTGTGAATATCAACCAGTCTGAAATGAAACGAAAACATAATCTTTTGCTGAAGGTATTCTATAATCTATACACAACAATGCACTTGTACCGCATAGGTTTTGAGTGGCTCAAAATGTGGGGATCAAGATGAAAAAGAAATGGTCAAATATTTTTTTTACTCTAATTTGACACTGCTGTTTTGTAAGATTTTTTTTTTTTTGGTCATAGTGCATTGTTTTCTTTAGTCCATGCACGCACCCTACTCGTGCTGTAGTTCATCAATATGAAGGTGTGTGTGTGACAA
This sequence comes from Geum urbanum, assembly GCA_946800695.1. Taxonomy (NCBI): domain Eukaryota; kingdom Viridiplantae; phylum Streptophyta; class Magnoliopsida; order Rosales; family Rosaceae; genus Geum; species Geum urbanum. The sequence continues at coordinate 63,586,662 of OX327002.1, forward strand.
GTTCAAAAAGCCCAAGCCCAATGAGAATCATATCAGATCCAACCCCAACTCGGAGGCCCAGTAGAATCGTAAAACCCTAGTATCCTTTTTGCATGACTCCCTCTGCTGCACTCTCATCCTTGTCCTTTCTTCCTTTAAATCTCCAAATTCCCCAAAACAGAAAACAATGGCGGCGTACGACTACGACTACGACGAGCCATCTGCGACTCACCGCCAGGGCGGCGGCGACGCGCCGTCGCAGGAGCTGGGTTACGACCCGAACCACGTCCCCGACTCCGTCAACTCCTTCGTCGTCCACCTCTACCGCCACATCCGCGAGAAGAATGTGTACAAGATCCACGAGATGTACGAGACCTCGTTCCAGGCCATATCGGAGCGGCTCTTTAAGGACACGCCGTGGCCCTCCGTCGACGCCGTCGCGGTCTACGTCGACAACGACCACGTGTTCTGCTTACTCTACCTTGAGATGTGGTACCGCCACCTGTACGCTCGCCTCCAGCCGACGCTGAAGCAGAGGATTGATTCCTGGGATAATTACTGTAGTCTGTTTCAGGTTGTGCTCCACGGCGTTGTTAATATGCAGCTGCCGAATCAGTGGCTGTGGGACATGGTCGACGAGTTTGTTTATCAGTTTCAGAGCTTCTGTCAGTACAGAGCGAAGATGAAGAACAAGACCGAGCAGGAGATTGCTCTGCTCAGGCAGTTTGATCAGGTCTTTTCTAATTTTTCGAATTTAGCTCAAGGAATTGAGTATCTAGCCGCGAATTCTTAATTTTAGTTAAATTTGTAGAGATTTAGGCTTAAGTAATCGATTAGTTTGCCGGGATAAATGAAATTTTAGTTTAGCTTTGGATGTTAGTGTAGAGCTTGAGATGATTGAGTAATTGATTGTTTTGTTGCGAGTTTTTTACTTCGGATACTATTAGGAAAATGAGGTTGGAATTGAGGGAGTGTGGTTGTTTTGTAGGCATGGAATGTGTACGGAGTGCTGAATTTTTTGCAAGCTCTGGTGGAGAAGTCGGCCATTCATCAGATTCTCGAGCAGGAAAAGTTGGGACTGGAGCAATTTACGGCCACGGATGGGTATGACTACAGTGTTGGGAGTAATGTTTTGAAGGTTTTGGGGTATTTCAGCATGGTGGGATTGTTGAGAGTGCATTGTCTTTTGGGTGATTATCATACCGGACTGAAATGCTTGCAGCCTATTGACATTACTCAGCAAGGTGTTTACACCATTGTGATTGGAAGCCACATCACCACCATATATCATTATGGCTTCGCCAATCTTATGTTGCGGAGGTAGGCTGCTCTTTATGGTTGGTTCGTTGTGATTGAACCTGTTGAGATATATTTTCAATATTAGATGTGATGTTGTTTTCTCATGTTGTTCTTTGACAATGGTGTCAAATTATCTAGTTTTATGGTTTTCATTGTGATAACCTGTCTTTGATGTCCAAGTTTTGGTGTGAGAACATGTTTACGTATCCTTACAAGCGTTGTTGATTTTCATAGGTATGTGGAGGCAATTCGTGAGTTCAACAAGATTCTGTTATTCATCTACAAGTTCAAGCAATATCATCATAAATCTCCACAATATGAGCAGATACTGAAGAAGAATGAGCAGATGTATGCCCTGTTGGCAATTAGCCTTTCACTCTGTCCCCAGGTTAAACTTGTTGAAGAGACAGTGAACTCTCAGTTGCGTGAGAAGTATGGCGAAAAGATGAGCAGAATGCAAAGATATGACGATGAAGCATTCGCTGTCTATGATGAGCTCTTCTCTTATGCATGTCCGAAGTTTATCACTCCATCTCCTCCAAGCTTTGAGGAACCTCTTGTTAATTACAACCAAGTAAGTAGTGCCATAGACTTTGTTGAGATCCCAGTGTGCAGTTTTTCGAAGTTATCTAACGAATTGACTTAAGCAGATCCCCAGTCTTAAGCAGCATGCTATCACTCTTTCTCGCTCTCAATGTGTTTATGTATATCTGTCATGTAATTACTAAAATTTATTTTCAATTTTCTCTTTTTCAGGATGCATATAGACTTCAGTTGAAACTGTTCCTTTATGAAGTGAAACAGCAACAGTTATTGTCAGGTGTTCGGACCTTCTTGAAAGTGTACTCATCCATCACTCTTGGGAACCTTGCAAAGTACATGGAAGTGGATGAATCCAAATTGAGGTGCTTCGTCGAGACGAGCTTGTAGTTCTCTTTTTCTACTGTGAAAAATATAGTAATGATGTTATCTTGCCATTCTGCCTTACACAGGACCATCTTGATGACCTACAAACACAAGACACATTCGGTTGACACTGATGGAAAAACCATTTCCAATGCTGATGTGGATTTCTATATGGATGATGTATGTTAAAGATTTTCTACCCTCTTCTTTTTTTGGAAAATTAGGCCAGGCATTGGTCTGCAAGGCATCTATGCAGATTATTCCTCTATAGGTTCATTGAAACTAGAAGTCCTTTAGCACTTGTCTCGTTTTAAAGATGATTATTAATCACAGCCTCAGAAGCTCTGCTAGTATTATCTGAAGTCATCGGCTAGTCTTATTTACTAGTGTTATATTTTGGTCAAGAAACCAGGTCCTGCATGTCTTTATATTTCAAATTCACTTAAATGTCATATCATCTGTTTTATCAGTGGTTTGTTTGCAATAGATGTATTGGAAATGGCAATTTATGTGATAAATTATTGTGGTGCAGGAGTGGGTTTATGTTGTCGACTCGAAACCACCAAAAAGATATGGGGAGTACTTCTTGCGTCAGATTGCAAAGGTTTGCACAGTTCATTGCTTTGTAAATTTTGTGTCCTATTTGTCAACACCAACTGGATTAGGGTGTTATAAGTTATAACACTGCTGCAATGTCAAAGTACTCTTTTTGCGTGTTTTTTGTGAAGGAAGAGAGAAAGAGTATAGAATAATGACTTCGGCCTAGATTGCCATTATGAAAGTGTTGCTCCAGGTTTTAATTTTAACCCAAACTAATTTGGTCTTGAATGATTGCCTTCATGATTGCAGCTCGAAAGGGAAATCAATGAACTGGACAGAATAAAGCTGGAATGAGTCATCCAATAGTTTCTAGTCTACTTGTCTCCTACCATTTTTGCTTATTTAGATTTTTTTTGTGACATGGGAGATTTTTCCTGCTTCTTTTGAATTACCTATGCTTCATGTTTCTGTCCTTCGACTTGGTGGATGTGGTTAGCTCCAAAATCACAAATTGTAATTTACACCTGTTAATCACTTATGGTCTGTTAGTCTGATATGGTTTCATATTCTCGTATTTGCCTACCAACAATTTTGCAATTAACCATTTGCCGAGTGCTTGGAGCAAAATGAACCGTATGCTTTCTTCTTGGCCCTTACCTAAATTATAAGATTGAGAAGGTCGAGCGAAACTGTATTATTAGTTTATGACTACTATCTTCTCAAAAATAAAATGGAAAGTTGAAAGCTGTACTAGAATTGTTTCCGTGTGGGTCAGTGGTTTTGTTTTTCTTACTAGAATTTTGTGAGTTTTTTCTCATTCATTAAATTCGTCACGACACGAAGGTTCTTCAAATTCTTGAATATCTTCTTACGAGTAATTACCGATTACTCGTGCTATAAACCTATACGGCCGAGGATTGGTGCAATTTCGATGGGTTGGTAAATATTAATAACAACAAAAAATTTGGTTGACATATTCCAAATGATGGAGTCGTAAATTTGAAGTCTGCCTAGTTCATACTGTAAGAATGGTAGTTTGGCAGTTGAATGCACACAAACACAAACACATTGGCAATCTAACATTCAACAGTCTTCTTTCTGTAGGCCATTCATAGACTAACACACACACACACACACACTAAGTAGATCACCACACATCACATGATCATAGATTCTGAGGCCTTACGATCAAATGGGATTCCTCTCCTACCATATATGCATCTATCTCCGTCCTGCTCACAATGGATCTCTAGGGATCAATACCCACATGCAAATAACCTCCACGAGGCTCGCCAACCTTTCTGACCAAATTACAAATTTAAGATGCATCCAACTACTATGATGATCATATAGGTATATAATGTATGGTACACAGTGCTGACTGAGAAATATAGACAAAACTGGCTTATCATGGTCATCTGTGCAAGGTGTTGCTTGCACAACTCAATTAGAGCTTTGAATTTCTTTGTCAATCTCTGCGGTGTGGCAGTGATCATCTACACTCTCTGGCTACTCAAGAAATGGCAGGATGGAATTTCTGAGTTACCTCCTGTCCCAATTGTACCTACACCATGGTACAGCTAGCTATATATGGACATGTCCATCTCTTCCTTACAGAATTTTATGCAACTGATTGAGTTTGTTACACACCACTCAAAATGTCTGTTTGCTTTCTTCTCCATGAAAAGCTAAAGGGTTTTCGCTGCAAGTTCTCAGAGGTGTGATTATGATTGCTTAGTTCTGTGTTGACAGGTTTATATATACATGTTTAGGTGTGGGAATGGCAGTCTGTTTCAGCACAATCTGCAGTTATATGGTTGCTCATTGTATCACCGATTTTACTCTTCTCATCGTATCCTTTCTCACCAGTTTAACTACAATAACGTCTTTTATATACCAATTTCACTACAAGAACAGTTTTTAGGGAATCATTTCAGTTTATCCTTGATCAGTTTTCATCAGTACATATTATCCATCATTTTTCTTCTATGCCTAGAAGTCTCAGTTACCGTGAAGATTTTCTACAAGATGGATTGGGCAGCAGTACGTGTATGCTTTCTTCATATTGTTACATATATTCCTCATATTCACAGCTTAAATTTGGACTCTTATATAGTGTTGGTGTTTTCTTGTGACAGAAGCTTGCACAGTATATAGATGAGTACCACACAGAATTCAAGGACTTCATGATTTTTCATCTGTACTTATGTCGTCTACTCGCCATTCTAATTTTAGTACCGCAGGTACTAATTCTTGTGTGTATAAAGGTGTCAAACTTTGCTCCAAGACTAATGCTTGCCGTTTCTCTTGTGCAGATCAAATGTACGGTTTTGGCAATCATTCTTTGGGCTATTGGCACCGAGCCGCAGGCTCACTGCAACTATTCTGAACATGTAACTAACTATAGATATTCATTTTTGCTATCGCTGAGCACAGCATCTTTTCTTGATATGTCAAGGCGTGGTTTCAGAAATTATGAAGCTTTACCAAGATCAGATCAGTATGAATACCCACCAAGGCAAAGCTTTTTCTCACATATTTACAGATTTGTCAGAATACGATTTCATAGAAGAGTTACACTGAGTTAGAACATTGGTACGAAAATACTCAAAGATACTAATTTGATCTCCCTACCTAGCTAAGTTTTACTTCATTATGTTAGAAACGTGCAATAGAAGTAAGATTCCATTAATACAAATCTTAGATCTGTTGTACAATTGGCATTAAGCAACTTGTATGGTAAGCAATTACATACTCAAATCCGGAAGAGAGAGAGTCCAAATGAGGCTGTTGAAGTTGAATGGATGTCTTTATATTCACTCCTAATGTTTCCTAGACCTTACAGGAAGTGAAATGCCTTTTGGAAACTGGAATGTAATGAATTATGATGTGTCATGCTTCATTCATTTCCTGCCCTGCAAATTGCACATCACAAATTTTGGACTGGCAAAATGCACCTGAACTACATGTTTAAATTAAAGCACTGATATAAGTCTCGACTTTTATAAATTAATGTATTAACTTCCATGAAAACATCCATGGAAGAAAGATGGTTTACAACCACACATGAGATAATGGAGAAAACTTAAAATAAATTTATGTCAATCAAAAAGGTCTCTTGTATAAGTAGTTATTATGGTCGACTAAATTAACTAACAATTCCACTCTTATTTTCTAATTGTAAAATTTGCTTTCATATTGAAAGTATCGGTCAATCAACAATTGCATGGAGTTGTATGTCAAGAATCATTTAACTTATCGTTTACGGAATCTTTGAACTTTAGTTGTTTTTTCTGTTCTCATGTTTTAACTTTTCGTTTATAGAATCTTCGAACTTTAAAGTTATTTTACAGCTATTACGGGTTGGAAATCGTAGTCTGTAATAGAGGATTTGAAAATCGGATGTAACATTCTGTCGCGAAATTATATTTTTTATGATTTATTTAAGGTTAATCGAAAAAGGTAGTTAGTTTTGTCATTGCTGGTAATTATTGAAAGCTTTTTAGTTTGATTTTTTTATCAGATTGTCGAAGTTTGTTAACTTCGAGTGAAGTCGTAGAAATTGTCAAGACAAGAAAGTTATGATCAACAGAAGTTCATTGAAAATGTAATAGTCGTGAATGTACAAGTATAAATAAGACTTTCTATTTTGGGAAATTATATTGAGAAAAATCGTAGAGTTTATCGAGACGAGTTATTAGCCACGTCAAGTGTTTAAATCGGAGTTACGACGGAGAATTTACGGTCAGCAAAAATTTTAAACAAATTTACAAAGTGAATTAGTCGCGAGTATAAATACGACATATTCAAAGTAGAAAGTTAACACTTTCCATTTGGGTCAGACTTTTTCTTCCCTTTCTCTCTCATCTTTCCTGCGGCTCTCTCTCTCCTCGTCGGCTTCGCCGACGTCGTTCGTCGGTCGGTCGGCCACCAAAACAAGTGACCAAGGTGTCAAAAGTTTCGTCTCCCTCTCCTTTTTCGAACCCTCTATGTCTCAGCCTCTAATTCTCGAAGATCAAATCGTGGTATCCAAGAGAAGAGTCACCAATTTTTAGGGGTGACGGTTTCGAGCTCAATTCGACCATGGAAACCTACTGCACTTTGTAGGCCTCATCAACAAGAAGCTAAGGATACCAAGAACATGTTCTAATTCGACCGGAGCAAGGAGAATAAAAGGATTGAAGTTTTTTGGGGATATCGGTTTCAAGGTAAATTGGACTAGTTAGAGATTGAATTGGACTTTGGTTTAGTTGAGATAATTGTTGTTTGCAAGTTTTTGGATGTTTTCAGGTTCGGGCCGCCGGAAAATTTTACCGCCGCCGTCGCCGGTGGTCCACAGCGGCGCTCCGGCGGAGGAAAGTTTGATATAAATTTTATACCATTTTGCTCGTAATTATGTATCGATTGTAATGAAGTGGTTATTGTATTGATTTGGACATAGTTGATTAAGACGTGTGATTAATCGAATATTAATTCAACGATTTTATGATTTTATCGAACGATTGAGTCGATCGTCGATTCGACTTCAAGTCGCGTAATGTTTAAGGTTTATGTTGCGACTTTAAAAAGGATTTAAGAATTAGAATTTGAAATTTGTTTAGCTCGTCATTAATTTGGAAAGTACGTTATTCGAGAATACGAAGTTCTCAATAATAATGTTCGTTGGCGAACGAGCTTAGTTATTCAATATGATTTTCTACGATCGGTTATTATATAATAGTCGTTGTTTCAAGACGATGTATTAGCAGCTACTGGCAGACGTTTATAAACGCCGCCTGTCAGGTTTCGACTTAGTGAAAATCACGGTACAATACTGTGAGTAGACACTTTATTTTCACTGTTGTTTTGCGAGTCTTCAGTTATGCATTTTTCAGTTGTACAGTTTACAGTTATGTATTTACGATTATCCATTTGTATTTGGAGGCATATATGATTTGATTTTACACAGAGCATAGTACAATTAATGCACCGATGCACTACTTCTCAGCTGATCCTCGAGACGCTCTGGGAGGGCCAGGGATCTAACCCGAGGATTTATAGAGCAGGCAGAAGGGCCATGAACCTGACCTGGGCAGTATTAAGACTTGAGGTCGGATGACCCGAGTCGTAGCCTCCACATATTTTATAGTACCCTGAGTACCTGGATGATCATATTTTTAGACTCACATTATTTTATGTACATTTATGGTGAAATGCATATTATTTATAGTTTTCAGTTTAAAGTGAAATATTATTTTCGTCCACTCACTCTAACAGTTTTATTATTTAATGTGTCTTTCCTTGGGCTTTTCGGTTTAATTGTCCAGTTTGCAGAGTTTATTTGAGGTCGAGCACGCACGCAATTCATGGCATAACAATATCTACCGTAGGATCAAAAGTTGATCCTGCGAGTTAGTATTTTACTTTACATACTCAGCTTAATTTGTCTAGCTGCTCTAATGTTGAAAACAGTCGTATATATTGTATATTTTAGTAGTGAACCTAAATGTGGGAAATTTCTTTAATTCGTGATTTTTGAGTTTTGGATCTCTACATTAGCTGTCAATTAGTGAGTAGTAACTAAGGTTAGCAGAGTCGTTAGAACTTAATTCCGATTTAGGCAATTAAGGTTTAGATCATTTGATCGGATGTCTCCACTCTCCACCCAAATGGGCCATCTTCACCTGGTTTAGCAGCCCATTGTCGTCTATTTAACTTCCGCAACGTCGTTTAGTCTCGAACTCATGCGACAGCACGACACTCTCCTCGTAATTCACTGAAAAGTGTAAACCAAAGAGACTCGTCTGTCCGAACTCAAAAAAAGTCAGTTAGCACACAGCTCCTCCCAGCACTGCCACTTAATCGTACGGACTCCCCTCATCTCATTCGGAAGCCATGGAATCCGTGATCCCCCAAAACTCGGATTCCCATGACGACGATTCTGTATTCTCACACGTTGCCGTCGTTCCTGAAGTCCCAATTTATGCAGTAATGAAATATATGCGCATCCATTTCCACACTTTTGCTTCATCTTTTGTTTCATCAGCTAGTAACAGAGTTTTACTCTTTCTTTTTTCTTTTTGGGTTTTGCGATAAATAGATGATGGTTGCTTTCAGCAAAGACCCAAGTCCACTGAAGCTGAATTTAGGCATTGGTGTATACAGAACTGAGGTGGGTTTTAGTGTTTTACTTCTAACTCATGTTGTTCTTGTATCAGTATTTGAGATGGATGCAATTCTTAATCATGTGTTTATGCTAAAACAGGATGGGAAGCCGTTCCTTATGAATGTAGTTAGACGAGCCGAGCGGTTACTAGTTAATGACATGTAATGTGGATGTGATCATTGTTGTTTGCATTTGTAAATCTTGAAGCTTGGATTAAACATGAGGTTTCGTGTTTTTTTTCCCGATGACATTCAGGTCTGCTTCAAAGGAGTATCTTCCTATTACGGGACTTGCAGAGTTCAACAGATTAAGCGCTAAGCTCATTTTGGGAGCTGACAGGTGCAACATATTGGAACAACCTTTATCATTCACTGATGTTGTTTTCTTCTTAAAATGTTATTTTGGAGCAATGTGGGTTTATTTGATTGGTTTGCGCTGATCACGTATTCGTTTTTTGTAATCAGCCCTGCGATTGAGGAGAATAGGGTGACTACTGTCCAGTGCTTGTCTGGTAGTGGATCACTGAGAATCGGAGCTGAGTTTCTAGCAAAGCATTACCACCATGTAAAAAAGCGATTTGCCTATACATATGAAACCGTATGTGCTCGATCATGGTTGAGTTTCATTTGGCCTAACTGTGTATCTTTGCTCAGCAGCATACTATCTACATGTCCCAGCCAACATATGCAGCCCACCCTGTGTTCTTCTCTGCGGCAGGGATAGCTATCAAGACTTACCGTTACTATGACCCAGGAACATGTGGACTGGACTTTCAAGGTTGGTTTCTGTGAGAAGATCATTAAGATTATAAAAGTATGACATGTGAATGTGATTGATTAAATCTGTACTTTGTTTCCCTGTACCTACCTTATTTCACTTGTGACAATCCCTGAGTATCATTTTCTTCATATCTTGTAACCTTTTTTGATTAATGATAGGAATGTTGGAAGACCTTTCATCTGCCCCATCAGGAGCTATTGTCCTTCTCCAAGCATTTGCTCATAACCCTACAGGTGTTGATCCAACTCTTTCCCAATGGGAGCAGATACGTCAGTTGATGAGATCAAAAGGATTGTTTCCTTTCTTTGATTCAGCTTATCAAGTAAGGAACTGTTTCATTAAGCTTGTAGCAGTTTAATTTAAAGTTTCCTAGGATCCCCAAGTGTTAATGTTTGTGGGAGCTTTCTGAGTACTTGGGGGCGCAAGTCTCCTTGTCCTTTTTCTCTCTCTCTTTTTAGGTCAAAGTGCATCCTTATCTTGATCCCTTTATCACCTGAGTTGTGTATAGGGTCTCGTCAGTGGAAATCTGGATGAGGATGCACAATCTATTCGCCTGTTTGTTGCTGATGGTGGTGAGTGCCTTATAGCTCAGTCATATTCGAAGAATATGGGACTTTATGGAGAACGTGTTGGTGCCCTCAGCATTGTAAGAAACCAACTTCTCGTAGAAAATATTTAAAACAATGTAACCAAAAGCAAAAACTCTTGTAGACAATGTAAACAGAAGCAAACACTCTTGGAGTTTGTTATGTTGAGATATTCGTCATTCTTCTTATGTAGTAGTGGATGATTTCCATGAAAATCTGTTTACTCGTTCTTCATTTTAACATATGTACATATTTTCTTGCATGGCTTTCTGATTTAAACATGTACAATGCTTTTTGTTCCATAGGTTTGCAAGTCAGCAGAAGTAGCTAGCCATGTCGAAAGCCAGCTGAAACTTCTGATCAGGCCCATGTATTCTAGCCCACCCATTCATGGGGCAGCCATAGTGGCTACTATCCTAAAGAATAGGTATGAATCATGATTTTATGTCTGCATTTATATAATTATATCTGTTTATATATATATATATTCTAGGATTATGGATATCTTTCATATATATGGCTAGTGAAAGGTGCTTCATGTCCATGATTGTAATTCTGTCTTTTTTGGTAGTGATCACTGTAGAGACTTCTTTCCAATTTATCTTTCAAGGTTGTGGATGCCGTATTTGCAGGGACATGTATGAGGAATGGAGTTCAGAAGTGAAAGCCATGAGTGACCGCCTTATTAATATGCGTCGACAGTTATTTGATGCTCTGCGAGATAGAGGTAAACTCTAAACTTCGTCTCTGCATTTTGTTTCTGTTATTATCTTGCATTTGGAATTCTGATCCATCACTTATCCTAATCTTTGCGTTTTGTTTTCGTTAGCCTCACTTCTATTGCCTTGCAGGTACTCCTGGTGAGTGGGGGCACATTATCAGGCATGTGGGCATGTTTACCTTCTCGGGACTGAACCCACAACAAGTTGACTTCATAAACAGAGAGTTTCATATCTACATGACATCTGATGGGTAACTTAATTTCTTCTTTTCAATGACTAGTTCCATCTAAAAGTTCTATGCTCCCTTTAATGATCTATGCTTACACAATGCTAGGATTAGCTAGTAGGTCATTATTGATTCACGATCTGATGAGTTACATAACCATAACTAGAAGACTGAACCTTCATATATCCGACAAGGAATTGATTCATTTCATGTGCTTTGCAGGAGGATCAACATGGCCGGTTTAGGTCCTAAAACAGTTGCTCATCTTGCAGATGCAATACATGCAGCTGTAACCATCAGCCTCAAGATTGGTCTCACAAATTCATAAGAAAAACTGTAAGCACTGTATGCAATGGCTCGATTAGCCATGACTATAAATTGTATTTGGATGTTCATAACAGCAATAAATCTACGCTCATATACAGTCATCACTCATTACTAGTTCACTACTGTACTCACTCGGTAACCTCAGTTGTGCCCTTTGTAAGAACAATTCTAATGGGCTTTCACCCAAGAAATGGTAACGGGCTTGTAGCCAATGGACTCTTTAAGCCCAAGGCAGGCGCAAACAGAAGCCCACGGTCTTCAGACCTCGAACCACGTGCCCTTCCAGAACTTGGCCAATCCCACGGCAGATAACAATTCCGCAGACAGATTCAACGGTGTAGGAAAATACGTGACGAAAAATCATATTATCAAGGAAGTAGGGCCCACCTGCGTACAAGCGTCACGTCCACTAGTGGACACGTAAGCACGCACGACTCCTGTCCTTGTATAAAACGGGGTTCGGAATAGTAAAGCGTGCTGAGAGAGGCGTATTATAAGCGCATAAAACTGTGTTTAATTAAAATGAGCAGCCCACAGTCTTCACCATTCTCCAGCGACTCCCATAGTTCTTCTTCTATTTCTTCAGCGAGTGATCGTAGGCTAAAAGCTCTCGTCAGACACCTCGCTACTGAAGAATCGTCTCCGATGGACTCCATCTCCGCCGCACCGACTTCCGCACGTGCCGCTTCCGCCTTTGCTCACGTGGTTCAAGCTCCTGAGGATCCAATCCTTGGGGTACGTACTTATCTCTCTCTCTGGTGATTATTGTATGAGATTTCATTTTCGGTTGTGATCGAGTAAATCGCGCTCATTTTCGTGACTGTGATTTTTACTGTTTGGTTCATACGATCATTTACGGTCTGTGATTTGATGCTCGTCATGATGTGTTAGTCTGGTTCAAGCAGTTGATCTTTGTATTCGAATACTGATTCTCTAGCGATTCGATTTTGTTTTTGTTGTTGTTGTTGTTGTTGTTGTTGTTTTTAATTTTAATTTTTGATTGTATTTGTTTGGATTGAATAACAAACAGGTGACGGTTGCGTATAACAAGGATCAGAGCCCGCATAAGTTGAATTTGGGGGTTGGTGCTTATCGAACTGAGGTGAGTTGTTTGTTGTCTATTTCGGAGTTGACTGATTGCAATATCTTACGTGTTATTTCCGAGTTTGTAATATATAATAATAATAATAATAATTGCCTTTGTTCATGGAATGATAGGAGGGAAAACCACTCGTATTGAATGTAGTAAGAAAAGCCGAACAGAAGCTTGTTAATGACATGTAAGCTTTTACGTGTATGATTAAGAGGATATCTGTAACGCTGCTCTTGTTACAGTTGTGAAGTTACTTATGAGCATCTTAATGAAATATTCAGGTCACGAGTGAAGGAATATCTTCCTATTATTGGATTGGCTGATTTCAATAAATTGAGTGCTAAGCTGATTCTCGGTGCTGACAGGTATAGAGACTAATGTCTTATTTGCCTGAATTGTATCCAATTTTTTGCTTTCTAACATGTTGTGGTTGTCTCACGGGCTGATCACTTTATTATTGATACAGCCCTGCTATTCAAGAGAACCGGATTACCACTGTTCAATGTCTGTCAGGAACTGGATCACTGAGAGTTGGAGGTGAATTCTTGGCAAGGCATTATCATGAAGTAAGTGGTTACTTGATGCATCACCTCCTAATATGTCCATACAGTTATGATCACTGAACGTCTGAGCTTGACCTCTTCCAATTTTCTGCAGTGCACAATATATATACCATCACCGACATGGGGAAACCACACGAAAGTTTTCACCCTGGCAGGGCTATCTGTGAAAACTTACCGGTATTATGATCCAGCAACTCGTGGCCTCAATTTCCAAGGTAGAGAAAAGGAATTGTTTTGTATTTTCTGTATCATAGTCGAATTCTCCTCTTTTGGTGTTTGTTGTAGCATGTGTGATTCTTCCCTTATGGAATAACTAGCTTATTCCATTTCTAATCTTCGTCACGTTCTGATATTTCTTTGCTATGGTTAACAGGTCTCTTAGAAGACCTTGGTTCTGCCCCGGCCAGAGCAGTTGTACTTCTTCATGCATGTGCTCATAACCCCACTGGTGTTGATCCAACCCTTGAACAGTGGGAGCAGATCAGACAACTAATGAGAACAAAAGGTTTATTACCTTTCTTTGACAGTGCATATCAGGTAGGTGATGTATACCATTCAATTTACAACCTAGTCTCGTTCATCTCACTTTTGTATGTTTTCATCTTATCATACATTGTACACCTCTCTTAGGGTTTTGCTAGTGGGAGTTTGGATGCAGATGCACAGCCTGTCCGAAGGTTTGTTGCTGATGGTGGGGAGTTGCTTGTAGCGCAGAGTTATGCAAAGAACATGGGTCTCTATGGGGAACGTGTTGGTGCCCTGAGCATGGTAAGACTTGTTCATCAGCTTCCCATTGAAGCTTAGATTCTGTGAATACATTGTGGTTAAGCATGCCTGTTATTCATCTGTTGGTCATCTGACCTTCTTCCAGCAGATGTCTTGGACTTTCTTGATAATAATGGCTGCTAATCATTATGCTTTTACATAGGTCCTGAAGTCTGCTGAGGTTGCAAGCAAGGTCGAGAGTCAGCTGAAGATGGTGATCAGGCCCATGTATTCTAACCCACCCATTCATGGTGCATCTATTGTAGCTACCATTCTCAAGGATAGGTATTCTTCAGATGGCTACCACCTTTGAATTTACTTGAAATACGTATCCAGCTGTCCGTTGATGTTCACCATTTACTTTATTTTCCCTATCTGGATGACTGATAGTTACCATATCACTTAAAATTTCTAGGGATTTGTACAATGAATGGACAATTGAATTGAAGGCAATGGCTGACAGAATCATCAGCATGCGACATCAACTGTTTGACTCCTTGCGTGCCAAGGGTGAGTATATCTCTCGAACTCTGAAGGATTATGATGTCTTTTAATCATGAATGGGGATTTGCTTCCACCTCTTGGTTAGTCATTCTCCATACTTATTTCACTTTATAAATCTCTCCTTTGTGCAGGCACACCTGGCGACTGGAGTCACATCATCAAGCAGATTGGAATGTTTACTTTCACAGGATTGAACGCTGAGCAAGTTGCTTTCATGACTAAAGAGTACCATATCTACATGACATCTGATGGGTAAACCCACTAGCTCCCTTGGCTTTTCTCTTGAATGTATCTGGTTGCCTCATCTCTTACCTCCATAAACTAATAGGAAGTTGCATTTGCAGGAGGATTAGTATGGCAGGTCTGAGTTCCAGGACCGTTCCTCATCTTACAGAAGCAATACATGCAGCTGTTACTTGTGCTGCATAGATCTGTATTAAAGCCCAAATTTTCGTGTAGACGGACTTGATGGAAGATCGTTTCTACTGTCTTGTTGTAATAATTGTTATCTCATGAGATGAGGTTTGAACATTCGTTGACTATTAAGGGAGGAATTTGGTAGAGATTTTGCTGTCAACAGGATCTATGAGATTTTCTTAAAATTGATCATGTTACTAGTTAAAATTTGGATGCTTGTTCCCTAATACTGTTCTACAATATCTGTGGAATATAACGAGAGCACGTGGTTGGTGAGAGTTTTTTTTTTCCACGACTAAACCTTAGCCGTCCGACTAGGTTTTCTTTCTTTTCCCGATTGAATTTGGTCTCTTCGTTGGTTTTTTTCCCGACTTTTCTACCAAGATCGTGTCTCTCCTCGTCTTCTTACCCTTCCTTGTTCTCCCCATTTGTTTTTTTTCCTCTTTGGTTTTTTTGGGTTTCCATGGCCTCAGAGATAAAGGTGCGTTAAGAAAGGTTGTGCATTGTAGCCCTTGGTTCTTTGAGGATGTTACAATCATTGTTGAGGAATTTCATGGATTCCCACCGGTGGAATCGGTCCTAGCAACCACAACTAGGGTTTGGGCTAAAATTGAGGTCACCAATGGTGACTTGCATGAGGAGCAATCGACCACGGACTAGTATGAAACCTTAGGTAATCACATGAGTAGATATGTGGACTATAACCAAGTCGCAAGGAGGAAGAGTTAGAGGTTCGGCCCTTTGTTGAAGTGGATCTGCGGAAGACATTGGTTACGCACTTGAGGGTGCTCGTTGGTACTAGGGCATGGCTAGAGTGCAAAGTGGAATATTTGACATTGAAAGGATATTGCATGGGATGTAGCACCTATGACCATCTTCTGTATGGTTGCCTCATTCAATGTGCTAGGCTAGAAGTTGAGCTGGAGGCGTAAGGCTAACAACGGGAAGATGAGCGGATGTGGAGGCTCCGAGATGAAATACCGATGATGACAAGATCGAGAGGAGGACCAGGAGATCGTCAGGAGAGGGTGGTGGATTACAACGGCAGCGAGATGGTTAAGGAGTTCTAAGAATGAGCTCGAAAGAGACGGAAAGTAGCTAAAGAATCTCGTCCCAAGAAGGCCATTACTACTCGGGAGCAATTGGTGTTTGACGATTGGTATACCGTATATACACTAGTGGGTGCAGCCTCATCATCTTCTGAAGAGGTGATGCAGGATGAGAATCTGGAAGATAAAGAACTATGTAGAGACGGTACCTAGCTAACTAAGGAGTGGTACACCTCATGTTTGATAGTTACTCGTACATCTCAAGTTTGTTAGAATAAGATTGTTTATGTATCATATTGTTATCTTAGTATAGGCGTATTTTAGAACTTCTCTTTGTCGGATCAAGTAATTTGATGGAATTCTGTAATTTTATCATATTTTTCGAGTGAATATAAAATGATTGCCGTCCCAAAAAAAAAATCTGTGGAATATAGGTTGCAATTTATAAACTTGAAACTGGTGGTGTTCAAAAATGAAATTTTGTTCGCCCGTGAAAAATATAGCAAGGATCACACGTTCTACTCAGTTGTATGGAAAAAAATTCACGTTAATTCATTCTGTCAAGGAACAATTCACTCCGTTAAGAGAATGATTAACTTCGTTAAGTTAACAACCGTCAAGTCCTGAACAATCTTAAATTGGGTCTGAATAAAGTACCGAGCAAAGATTTGCAGGCCGGCCCAGGATTTGTTGGGACACCAGTGGCCCAGTTCACTTGTTAAGGGCTTTAAGCCCAGTACCTATCTACACATGCCGTCTTGTCTATTGAATCAAGATGATGAATCGACTGTAGATTTCTACTTTTCATTCTTTTTGCCAATCGGTTCCTTTCTATACAGCTGGGTAATGAGTTTTGTGTTCACATCAGTCAGTCAGGTTCGATACTTCTTAGAAATAAAATTAATTTTGATCGAGTCCAACAATGATATATAGCAGCAATGAGCAAAACTTACATACAAATATATATGGCAAACAAGAAAATGGAACATCAACGTAATAATGGCTACACCTTCTCTTGCAAGAAGTTATTTTTATCTGCATCCTTTCAACAAATAGCTAGATGGACTTGTCAGGCTCTTACAATTCGACGGTTTAGTGTTTGCCTTTCCCTTCCCAGGTGTTTCACACTCGCTAAAGTCAAGAGTGCGACGCTCCACCTACACAGATTACCAGATGATTAGCACATTTCTCATCAAACTAGTTGAGTGGGCCCTCTACCAAGTATTTAAGAAAACTTGAACGGAAGAGTGATTAGCCTAGTATACCAAAACATTTGAAGCAGAAGAGGAACTACTATCCAGCTGATTCTTGTCCACATCCGAAATGCCAAGTTCTTTCCGTCTTTGCTTCAACAATGTTTCAGGAGTTTCATTTCCTAAAACTTCTTGGGCATCGGCATATGCAGAAGCAGTATGCTCGCTAATCTGTTTCATCAATCCAATGGCATCATAACTTCTATCACCTGGGCTCATAAAAAACCCTATATCCTGCAAGATAAATTGTACGTATTAATAAAATTAAGCACATGAATTACTTTATGCCGGAACACAATCATCAGCCAAAACTTTTAATACCTCAATTGTGATTTCTGTATCAACCCTGGGACCAGGCATAAAGGAGTTGATAAACCAAGGGGATTTCCATGAGGAAGGAGATTTCCATGCTGAAGGGGACTTCCATGCAGAAGGAGAATCCATGCTTCTTCTTAGTGGAGTATCACCGAATCTACAAAACAAACAGCATGAGTGCATAATGAGAAATCAAGAGGCAATAGTGGAATACTGAGTTTAAAACAATTAGACATGCCAAAAGAACAGCAGATCGAGCAAACACATAGACTGCATAATGAGCAATTATGAGACATAATAAAACTGATTCTTACATGTTCCCAGTACTGGCACCAATCCCAGCATTATCAGAAGTTGTCTCTGGAGGTGCTGACAACAAATCAGATTGTGTAAATGTCTCTGTAATTAAAAAGTTGTGGCGCTTCTTCACTGATATAGTCGGGGTAATAACAGAGGCACACTGTTTAGCGGAAAAAGAATTACAATGCTGATTTCTTGGAGTTAGAACACTCGAGCTCAAGGATTTTTCAGCTTTATATTCAGCTTGATTTGGGGAATACAATAGCATATCATTTGTGTCATGCTCAACAAGAACTCCTTTATGCGGCTGCTCCTGGAAAAGAAAAACACACCACCAAATGCAAAATCAATTTCACCTGTTTAACAAGGTGACTGCTAGTAACATGTTTATACTGAAAACAATCACGGGACATAAATCGGGCATTTCCAGATACGTGAAAAGAGACTCACATCATGACAAGAGGGGACACCATCACCCGCAATCTTAACTTCAACTTCATCACTTCCTTGATTCTCTTTTTGCTGGGATTCATCAATATGTTTCTGTGCACTTTCATCAACTGATACTGCAGCAGTGTCACTCCCCTTTTCTATTCTGGTTTCAGAGGTATCCATATTCTTTCTGTCTTCTTCGTGGGTAGCAGAGTCCCTCTGTTGATCTGAAGATGGAGAATGCAATTGTGCTTCCTCCTGTGTCTCACTCGCTTCAAACATGACCTCTAAACGCGAAAAATCTTGGGCCAAACTGGACGTTACGTCAGTCCCAAGCTTTTTATCAATCCTTCTATCTGATAATGGCGACAATGGAGACAACAGGTCACGGTGACGTTTCTTCAAAATAGATGGTGTACCTGTAAATGTTTTAGCAGCACTCTTCAGCACAGCATCAGGGCTACCATCACGAGAGGGTGAATCCCATAACCTAAATGGAGTGAGACAATTCATAGAAGACATCATCAGCTGGCGAATTCCAAGGGGACTATATTCTTGTTGCATGTCATTTCCTGATTGAACAAGATCACAACTTAAAAATGGAACATCCAAACTTGGAAAACGAGGAGGCTCATAACAGAGAGCTCCTGTATCCTCATGCTGTTCTTTTTGCACCTCTGATCTCATGTCAACATCCAGAGGAGAAGTTTGTGTATCCAATTCCGGGACTATATTTGAAGGATCTGTTAACAAATCTGATTGCTGTTGCATTCTTGTCATATTTTCCCCATCATTGCAAGGAGATCTAGCAGTGTCATTAGTGTAGACAAATCCATCTTTGACATAATCCTGTTCTTGATCAGTGAATAAATGATTCGACTCTCCGGGAAATATCAATGGACCATCAGGAGCACAAACAGCTTGAAGGTATGAAGTTCCAATTGCATCAGAGCTCAAAGGGCAATAAAGTTGAGACGATGTACTGGTTTCAGACTGAATATTTGATGATTGTAAAAGTAATGAATCTGTGCATGCAATCAAATCGATCATGTTTGAACCATTTGTAAAGTCTCCAGAGAGAAAGTATCCCTGACTCATTGCCTCAGAAAATAATGCCCTGCAGCATTCATCGTCAGATATCATCATGCGCTCTGATTTAACCGAACCAACGACCATATTCCCCATAGAAGTAGATGCATTAAACATTGTACAAGCTTGATATGGGAAGTTCACCACGTCATGGCTCTCATTGGAACTCATACAATGCGTATGCATTCCTGATGCCTCCTGCCCAGATTCTTGTGAGGAAATATTAGGTAATTCATGCATATTAAACTGGAAGTCCCCACTCATTGAAGCTTCAGCATCATGTGTGAAACTTTGCTCTATAAAGTTTGAAGAGTTAACCATTTCCAAAGGTACTTCTGGTATGGAATTGGCAACCTCCATAGAGGGATAATATGGTTCTGCACAAGAAGCTGGGCTGGAGCTTGGGTCATTTCCTAAACGGGATACTTCAGTTATACGCGATTGATCTCTAGTGTGTAAACAGGACACCTTCACCATTTCAGTTGGCGACTGAAAGCAACCAGCAACAGTTGAATCTTGACTGCATTCTAAACTTTCCTCTCCTTCAGCACCTTTGGGACCACTATCATCTCCACTGTTCTGTAACCTAGAACAAGATGCGATCATGGGTTGGTTTTGATGTCCAATTTGAGGCAGTCCATCATAGTCTGGCAGCAAACCCGATTTCAAGTAAGAATCCAACTTCTTTTTCACAGAACTGTTCCAGTGATTTTTTATAGCATTGTCTGTCCTGTTGACCATCAAAGCATAAAATATCAGAATGGTTGATATTGCAGCAAAACAGAACATCCTTGTAAAATAGAGTTGAGGAAGGAAGTGTGTATGCCAATTTTAGAAGAAGACTCTTTGCTCTATTTATAACACAGGATATACCTTCCAGGCAAGAACTTTGTGAGCTCTGCCCATTTGTTCCCATAGATTTGATGAGCACGAATCAAGGCCAACTCCTCATCCTGTGTCCATGCTTCTTTATTTATGCCAGGATTAAGATGATTATGCCACCTAAAAGTAGTTTCAGCATGGTGAAAGAATCAAATCAGAACAAACGTATGTATGTATGTATGCTCCTGGTGGACCATAGAAGGTTAACAAGACTGTATTAAACGAGAAATGATACCTTTCCCTGCATTGCTTCCCAATACGTCCAGGTAGATGCTGCGCAATAGTGGACCATTTTTTGGGGCCATACTTTTTTACCAAGTCGGTGATAATTTCATCCTCCTAATAATTTTGCACAAACAACTAGTCAGGGAACAACCAACGGTCAAAGATTAAGATGTACTTCATTCAAGACAAACACTTCTACGATGGGAATCACAGAAAGGAAACACCGGAAAAATTGTTGAACTACTGTGGATCACAAACCTCTTTGGACCATGGACCCTTGACCAAATCTGGATTCAAAACTTTTTGCCACCTATGCAGGCATTGCACATCAGTTCGGTCCTTGAAACACTCCGCTACATATTGCCAAGATTGATATTTAAATAGTTCCCAAAGAACAGGTCACAGTGAAAACAAAGAGTAACACTGGATAAGGTCACAATTTGGTCACCTTCACTTGATAGAAGGAAGGTGAGAGCAATACAAAGAGAATCAAAAAGAGTAGGATGATAATGTGATACCTATTTTCTTCCAATTCTTTCCTTTAAAACTCTTAACTGCTCTACGCAAAATTTCATCCTGATACATAGAAAATTCAGATATACTACATGGAAAATGAATCCAAAAGAAAAAAACCTTGAAATAAGAAAAGGTATTCAAACTGAATGGCTAACTGAAATTATCATCAATATACCAACAAAGCAGCCAAAATCTCAAACTAAAGGTGCTACAAGGGCAAGGTACATGCTTATTCACCTCTTCAGGTGTCCATTGTCCTTTCGTAGAGCGCCTTGTAGGTCCACTAGACCTCCTACAAAACAGTTCAGTGATGTGAGAATACTAAGACTTAAAACTGATTTCACCATCGAGACATAATTCATATTCTAAGAGCTCCAATAGAAGAGTTTTCAATCATGTTCAGTGCTTATGGTTCACCAATCTGAATTTTCATTGATAAATCCACAGTAGACAACCGAAGCTAAAATCTAAAGCAAGATTGAAAATTTCTGTAGCAGAATTACCCATGGGGAAGACGGGTTCTCTGAATACTGCCACCACTAGCGCCACTAGCAGGCCCGTCGGGATTAGAATGTGCTTTGTCACCTTCCATAGTTAAACCTACATACCCCAATACCTACTCGACAACTTTCTCCACTGATTTCACTCCAAATCATTATAATCACCCAACACAATTGTATGACCAGCCCCTTCGCACATCAAATCCAAGCTGAAACACAGCACAAAAGCAATGATAGTTAAGATACATTATGCTCAATATGACCATAGGGTCATAAGATTGCTCCAGCTGAAACATTTGAGCCTTGAGCTGACATTACAAATCCAAATCACAGTAGGGAGGGTCCAAAAAGACCTAAGAAAATTATGAAAACAAATACACCACAACACATCCAGACCACAAAAATTCAAACTTTGTTCAGATGAGATACTTGATCGGAAAAACAATCAAACTTCGATACTGAGATTCAGTGACAAGTGAATCGGCACCAAATTCAAATTCACTTGCAAATCGAGCAGGTGGACCAAATCCAGAATCGAATTCAAATAATTCAAATCCAGCTCTCACGACAGCTTCGAGAATCAATTAAATTAGACAATTGATACGATCGAAGTTAAAAGAGATTCAAAAAAACACTTGGAAAATGAAAACCCTAATATACTGACCGAGCTGAGCTACGAGGAGGAGGCGTAGAGCAAAGATGGAGTCGATCATAAGATCAAAACGGTGCGGATTGGAAGATCGAATCCAGAAATGGGAAAAATTTGAAAGAGGGATCTGTACACAAACAGTAGAGTGAGTGAAACGGTCCTCCTGGGAGCTCTCTTCTTCTCTCTCTCTCTCTCTCTCTCCCTCTATTCAAACATAAAGGGGCGGACTTTGGAGTTTCAAACCCTCTCTGTATTGTATGGGTTGGTGACGATTTTGACACCTAAGCTTTCTTCCTCGGCCTACTTTACCGTCCATTTTTTTTAAACCTCAACGGACCATTTTTTAGTTTTTTTTTCTTCTTCTGATTTTGTTTTTTCTTTCTCAAGGGAGTTAAGGATTTTTTTTTTTTAAATTTCGGAACTGTAGTACCAAAGTTTTCAGGCTTTGTCTACTTCTTTACTTTTTATTTCTCAATTATTCCGAGAAGCTTTGGTTAGCGGGAGTAAATTGGTATAAAAATTGAGACAAAAATGTTGGATTGCTTGTGCGTTTCAAATTTTCTATTAAATGATCTATCTAATTATATTGTATGGAATTTAAGAGATGGGGTTACAAATTTAGAATCCCACCTACACAATTTTCAAACAAAGATTTTGCAAATGACGAAACACAAAGGGGAAAAAGGGGAACTTGGTTTAGATTATTCATTCGGGTTACACTGACATGGAATTGATATATTATTGTTCACATTTTAGCAAAAAAAAGATGCAACTTATAGCGATGATCTAAAAGCTGATTCGCCTACAATCAGGTGTGGCACAAAATTGATCCCGGAAACAGGTTTCTTGGGATTCATCGAGCTTAAAACTTCCGGTGTTTGTTGGGGCGAGCTCCATCATTGTCATTATCCCTTGACCGGCCGTGTTTCCAGCCACCCCTTCTACCTCCCCTGTAAGCACAATAATGAAATGGTTTGTCAGCTCAGAACACATACGTAAAGGTGAGACAATCGGTGCGAGTATATAAAGCAATACAAACCTTCCACGGTTACCGCTCTTGCTTTCACGGAATTTTTCTTGATTACCACGGAAGTTCTTCCAGTACTCCTTCTCAGCCTCACCTGAAAGCATTAGAAGCAAGACAACATTTATTATTAATAAGCGAAAACGGAAAACCTACCAGTCATGCAAGATCTATATATATCCGCTACACATAAAAGAGAGATGGAGATAGCTGGCTCCTTACCACTGACTGGTTCCAAAGTAGCTATGTAATTTTTCACAACAAGACCTCCGAGCTCTGTAAGGACTGCAGCGGCACGTGCTTTGTGAGCTGCTTCAGGTTCTTCAAAACGAACAAATCCTGATTCTTCTCCGATCTTGAAGTCAATGTACTTCACATGACAGAAACATGGGAAGAAATGTCAGAACTAGTCTCAGCAGACCAGTATAAACATACAACCCTTCACTGAGATACTAATTTCATCTAGTTCAGTGTACACATACTGGTAAAACAAAGTGGACGAATATTGCTTATTGAAGTTTCTACAGAACAACAAGGAACACAGAAAATCTCAATTGAAAAGTAAATAATATCATTTGTCATACCTTTACGGTCCCAAATTTTCCAAACAGGGTCTTCAAATCCTCACGCATAACAACATCCATGTTATCTTTGTAAGTTTCTACAGCATTAAGTTTTTCTTCCTTCTCTGCTACAGGGCTTTCAGAAGGCTTTTCCTCATCTTCAGATTTCTTTTCTTCACCGTCCAAACTATTTTTCTCATCAACATTTTCCTTATTATCCTTCTCAGCATCCTCAGTGTTGACATCTCCTGCCACCTTTTCTGTTTCTTCTGAAGTACCATTAGCAGAATCTTTACTACATGAGCTCCTTAGCTTAAATGCAACAATTAAGCCTTTGGGGTAGCTGCAATAATCAATAGTGAAGTAAGCATTTTTAGACCCCCACGAGGAAAACAAAAATGATAATAGTATTATCTACTTACTCTTCCTCAGGTTTTACATTATTCTTGTGATTTGAATTCGAGACTGGTCGAGGATTCTTCTCATAATGCTCCGTCTCTTTTTCTCTTTCAGAGTCAAATTCCTTCCTGCATCAGAGAACACATCAGCAACATGACGCAAAGATCAGAACATTAATATACCAGTTTAGGCACATGTAATGCCAAAAACTACAGGTTGCCATAAGAAAGAAACTCCATTTTTTATACTCAAATTTTGTCTTGACCTCAGATACTTAACAATCTGCAACTCAAAAAAGTTTGTATAGAGTAAACTTACTTTGGCTGCTGCTTTGTATAGAGTAAACTTACTTTGGCTTTAATTCTAGCTGAACACCTGCGTAGTTCAAAGTTTCCTTCAAAATCTTATTTGCATCTTCCTCTGTTGAGAACTCAACCAAAGCAGTCCCACAGAACAGCTTTTTCTCCGCAACATGACGAGGCAGCCTCACACTGTTAACCTGAAACAATTACACAACAAATACTACACTTACGACCCTCACTCAACAACACAAAGTACATATTCAAAGTACATAAAGCCCAATGCAATAGTGCAATACCTTGCCGAATTTGCCGAAAAACGATTCAACATCCTCAAGCTTCACATCAAACTCTAGAGGTGAAACAGCTATAGTTCTTATGTCTACTTGCTCGATAACCTCCTCCGGCTTCAGTATTTCAAAAGCCCTACCTACCTTTGTCCCTGAAACAGACAACACCGTCAGTAATTTCAATCAGAATAACAACGCTTCCTGTTTTCTGGTAAATTAGAATGAGAGATAGCTACGAGAAACACTGACCGTCTTCGGAAAGCTTTAGAGTGGTGGACAATCTAAGAGTCTCAGCAACAGCCTTGACGGTATCTTGAGGAATACTATCAGCCTTCAAGTCTCCCAAACTGAGATGACCTCTCATTCGACTGAACGAGCATATCAAAGCCA
The DNA here is from genome assembly GCA_946800695.1 of Geum urbanum. Classification (NCBI taxonomy): domain Eukaryota; kingdom Viridiplantae; phylum Streptophyta; class Magnoliopsida; order Rosales; family Rosaceae; genus Geum; species Geum urbanum. Next base: position 63,611,690 of record OX327002.1, read on the forward strand.
AGCTTATCATTCCATCTTCGCTTTCGTCTATAGATTTCTTCAGAAAATTGTCTCTAGGAAGATTGCTATCGCTGAAGTAGAACTCAACCTGCAAAAATAATTTCCCAGAGCAAAAATCAATCTTACTTCAAATTTAAACAGAGTCCAACACAAGAACAATAAAGGTTTCGAGTCTGAGGTTGAAATTCGAACCTGGCGAAGAACTTTCTTGGCGGTTTCTTCGCTTAAGGAAGCCATTGTTGTTTGTTGGCGCGACTGTGAATGTGAAGAACAAAGGTTTCGAGTTTCTAGGGTTTTAGGAGGACGAAGGATATTTTTAACGTTTTGGGCTTTGATTGGTTTTAAGTAAGTACTGTACTGACCGAATTGCGATTGGGCCGGGTTTACTTACTTACCCATATACGGAGAATGTTGGTGGGACCCACAGATCAAAGTACAGAATCTAATCTCTGCAATTAATTAAGGATCCGTCATCACACCTGACTCGAATTTACTGCGTATCTCCGTGTGTATCATTTCTCTCATGATTGATGGGTAAATACGGATTACATCGTCAACACTAGATAAGGCGGATTTACTGTACCAGCCGTATTTACTGCGCATGGTACAATCCAATCTATATTTACTGTGCCAAGTCAACGCTCGTCCAGAGGGGGAGTGCAAAATTGTATTATTATTATTACTATTATTTTTATTTTCCTCGTGAAAAAATATTATTGTTATTATTAATATTAATATTTTGATAAAGGATTTAAGGGGGTAGGGTAGTTTCAGTGCATAATCTTTAGATTGAGAAAGTTTCCGAGACGAAAAACAAAATCAGATTACAAATTTGGCAAAAGAGAAAAATGCAAGATGGCTAATGACTTCGGATCTTTTACTGTTGTCTCACTCTAAATGCATGCCTCAATCTCCATAACCATTTTACCTCACAACTGAGTAATATAAACAGGAATGAGATCAAAGTCTAATACTTGTGCAAGTAAATCTGACTAAAGAAGACAGTAAATTTATGTTCCAGTATCCTGGAGAAGTTTTAGTTGTGTACTGCCGTCTTCGTCATCATCATGCTCCAAATACAACATGCGGTGACAAGAAACAGATTTCGCCCCACCCGACCCTAGTCCAAAGAATAATTTTGTTCTGTCGGAATTTGCATATTCACTATTTCTTATCATCGCCAACAAATATGAAACTGTTTACAACATACTTGACTCAATTTTGAGGACAACCTCACAAACTCGATGATAAACTGTGTTCTTCTTGGATGGCAGCTGTAGCTAGTCTCGACCAAGACACAGACAATCCTATGCTTACATGAAGTCTTCTTCCAGTTCCTGCAATGACTTATTTGCGGAGGCAATTTGTTTGTTGGATGTCATATTTTCATGAACCATCAAGCCCTTGTAACTCCTAAGCTCTGCTTGTTTCTCCTTTTCAAGCCTTTCCATCTCCTCACGCCGTTTCTGCAAATCAGTTTCATGAGACTTTACTTGTTTCACCAAGATAAATATAACTAATCACATTACAAATTCTAAGATACAGCTTAGGAGCCTTGTATAGGCCAAGACCAAAAAACTTACCTTCTCCCTCAGAAACCGCTTTCTCTCATCTCTTTCAGCAGAGTTAACAGCTTCTCGCTCAGCTGAAGTTAAATCATATTTGCAAGTTAGTGGTAGCTCTATGATGGCATAATTATACAAGCAGAACTTTAAAACCCTACTAGTCAAATACAAGCTATCACATACAAGAATTAAAAAGAAAATAGGTATCAGAAAGAAACAAAGGAGTCAATATAAACTTATAGAGCTATATCAGTACTAGTGGAAGAGCTCAAATGAAGCTGAGAATGTATGACTACCTTTTAAATCAGGTTTCCTTTCCACTTTTGTCCTGTTCAGTCTATTAACAATCTCATTGATCCTCTTCTCCACTTTCACAGTTCGAACCTATATACATCCATTTTGGGACAACAATCAATATCTCCACTTGCATTGTGAACCCAATGAGAACAACAAAAGCACCATGGCATAATACAACTCAACAAATATAATCCACTCACCATCTTCGGACTGTAGAACCCAACTTGACCAACATCCATGGATGCAGTCTTCTTCAAATTGGACCAAGGCGTGTAAACAACATCAATGTTGTTCACCTTGTTGCCTGCAAAATACAACAATATCCCATCACTACAAAACCAGCACTGACGGTAAACAAATCATAACGAATCAAACTGAAAGCCCCTCTGACGAGAGAGAGGCTGGGACGAAAAACCAAAATTACTCTAAAGAAGGAAGAATCTATTCTAGATTATGCCTTGGATGGAATTAGCTTTGACAAGCTGCACACAATCCTCCAGCAAACCTTCACTTATATCATCAATGGTCTGTCCTTTGTGCAGTCTGACATAAACATGAGCCGACGACATTTTATCCACATGGAACCTAAACACACACACACACAAACATCTAAGCTTCACTCAACAAACAAATTACAATAAACATCAAATCAATCCAAATACTCAAAATCACACAGGAATCTGTAAATCGACGAGTCCTTAATCGGAATGATTGAAATTAGAGAGAGGAGAGGGGAGAGGTTGTTACCAAATGTCTTCAGGGAAGCCATATTTGATGAGCTCCTCGTTCTCGAACTTGTCGAGGCCCATGAAGATGGTGAAATCGCCGACCTCGGGGCGAGCTTTGAAGTAGAACACCATCTTCTTCTTCGTTCTTAGAATTATTGCTGAGAGGGGTTTGGGATGAGAAGAAGCTCTAGGGCTTCGTTCCGCCTTCAAAGCTTTTCACAAATAGGGAATTGGGGACCTTCGTTTTATTATTGTCGTGGTTTCTTTTTTGTTTTGAATATTTTATTGTGTGTGATTTGGGCCTGGCTTTCGGAATATTGGAATTTGGTATGCAGAGTAATTGCTGACGAGGTTCACAGTTGGCAATTGACATGTGAACGACATGTCGTATACTCAACGTTCCTTGTGTGGCAAAATTTTCAAACTTGATATTGTCATAGTACTCGACTTTGCAATGGCTTGGATTATCAGCTATAGCATTCAGATTCTACATATCTTTGTGCATTTTTCACCAATGAAGGAACCAACTCCCCTTTTTTCTTGTCAAGGAACCATCGTGGATTCGTATGATCTTATCTCAGATTGTCCGAATATGGTGCATTTTAATGATATTCTCGAAAAAAATGTATTTCGTTAACATATTGAAAAGCGAGATTGTGATCATATATGAAAAAGATGAGAAAATGGGGAGAAACAGTTAATTTCTATGCTCAAAGCACAAGTTTGAGCTAGCTTGTACAACAGGCCATCCTGAGGATGATGATGATACATATTTCTAGTAAAAGTTGCAGGGTAATGAGGCTATCCATCATACTTGCAAAGGTTTTCAAAACCCATGTATTCGTCGTGGTTTATCTTCCAAATGATGTTTGATATGCCAACTCCACCTGCCAAAAACAAGTAAATACCTGTCAGAACTTTTAACATGATTTGAAGTGCTGTTAAATTAGAGTAACAAAACTTACCGAGTGAGATTGCACTAACAAATATCATAAAAGCTAGAATGAAGATGATCAACGATGCCCTTCCTAAGACAATGATCAACCTCCTCACAATATGCTGTCCTATTAAGGCTGCAATGAAAGCCACTGCAGTATAGTACAGAGCTGCAGAAAACAATAATGCAGTGTATATAAGAATATATCCCAAGGACTCTATCCAAAAGCAAATGATGTTGCTTCATCTCTTTATTTCAAGTTTTCACTTTTCGGTCATCAAGGCATAAACTTACCGTAAGGAACTGGAAAACGTTTTAGAAGGTAGTATTCTACAACAGACATAGATGATGAGAACATCATTGCAAAGGTGGCAGTGGCGCTGGAGACCTGGAGAAAATTCATCACGGAGCTTTAGAACAAGCTCAACTATGCAATGCTTATTTGGAAGAAATTGGCCACTTAGGACTGAACTGACATTCTAATATCTCTGCCAATGATCCTTTTGTGCAAATGTGCAAAGGAAAATCACAAGCGCACCTGAGGGGGGATTCCGAGCTCCAAAAATAGTGGACCCATAATGAATCCTCCACCTAGTCCAAGCAATCCACCTACGATTCCTGCAATTACACCCATTAGCATGTACAGAATCAGCTGGTGTACTCGCCAATTTGTCCCTTCGTCTCCCTTAGATGCTATTACTTTACGTCCCTGGTATAGGCCAACTGCCTCATACGTGGATACACCAACAGAAATTGGGATCTGCAAGACATGGATCATGCTGACAGTGTTCAGGTACAAGGTTTTAACACATTATATGTGCAAAAACAAATACATTCAAACATACAGCAACGGGTTTGAGGCTTTTAATCATTCAAACATGGGTTTCAGGAATTTCAGCACGTTACATGTACAAAAACAAATATATTTAAACATAAAACAATGGGTAATAGTGGAGAACATTTCTGTTACCTGTAACAAATTCACTATCCAGTAGGCTGTAGTACAAGTAGCTGTGTAATGCTGTTGGCGATCAGACAATGATTTGTTGCCGATTAGTTATGGAAGTCATATAACCAAGGGAGCTTGGAATTATATTTTCTGATAAACTAAGACAGAAGAAGTTACACCTTGGCAAGTTGCAGTGCAAGAAATGAAACCCAGACAAGACACAGAAGTCCAACCTCCTTCCAGTAAACGTTCTCCAGAAGAGAGACCTGAAATGTTCATCTAATTCAGCATTCTAGCTTAAAAACTATACCAAAAAGATGGTACCAGCTTCTGAGATAGAACTTACCTCTTGCCCTTTTTGTTCATCATTGGATGGGCCATTTGGAAGAGGTTTGTATTCTACATCTCCACCAGCACCTGATTGAACAAGTATAAAATTATGGAAAACCATAGAAAAAAATTATAAAACTAATTATTAAAACAAAAAACAAAAACATTGGATCAACTCACCATTTGATTCCAACCGCTTTGCATCTTCCTACAATTCAGGCGGGAAAATTGATGTTAGCAAACATATGCATTTTAGGAGCAGTTATACCACATGAAGCTGAAAGTCTTATTATTTCAGTGGATTCTCACTATAATGTTATCAGGGCAGAATCCCATTCAAAAACTGAGGTGATTCTAGGATGGGATCAAAAACAAAATATGAAGTACTAAGCTAACATGACATGCTATGATCCTTGAAAATCAGAAACTTCACAAAAATGGGGATTTGTACTTGTACTACATGAGCACAACTGTCAAAAATGTATAAAGCATTACCCTTTTTACAATGGTTTCCAATTTCCAAGTATCAACACCCTTGAAGAATGCTTTTGTTGATGTACCTGCAAATGACCATTAAAAGTGGTTCGGTAATTCAAGCTTAAGTTGTTAGCCTAGTTTTGCTTAAAATCAACCCTTACCAACAAAAAGAACAATAAGCAAAACAGTGACCATCCAGTCAGCAAAGACCACATTGAAGGCCACTCCTATACTAATTCCCAGCATAAGCATTGGTTGTATAAGTACTGCCAAATCATAGTCAATAATGGGCATATCTAGCGTGGGATGCCTTAACTTAAGGTTATAGTAAACAGTTGAGACAGCTCCCCCCATGATCATACCTAATACAAAGCAAAGCGAATATATGATCAGGTAACTTCCAATCAGTAAATCAATGCAAAATCAGACCAGCTCTAAGAAATCAAGTGAAATGATCAAAATTTCTTCACTATAAATAATAACCTTTAATTCAAATTCCAAACATCATGATACTGATCACTTTTCTTAGCCTAAAATTCAAAACTAAAAGTCCTCTTAATCTCTTACATTTCGATATAGCTGTAGACGACTTAGGATCAAACCCAACAATGAGGCTAAGCATTGGAACAAAAATCCCACCACCACCTACACCACCTACACTCCCAAACGACGCTCCGAAAAATCCAACAGCAGTCCCCACAAAAATCTCCCACCCAAATTCCATTTCCTGCATAGCGAAAATTCACACACAAGAAACACGTCTCAAAACTCTTGATAACACATTAATGCATACAATTATACAAATTATGAATTCAACGAGACAAGTTTACGTGATATATACCGGCCAAACATGTTCATAACCCATCTTATCGGATTGCCATAAGAAATTGACAGTCCTGAAAAGAAAGTCAGAGCCAGAAACAGATCCATGTGTTGCATTAAACCTCGAGCTCTCGAGCCTTAAGCCTCTCTCGGCCTTGACAAACACAAATGCTAAGGCAAAATTGAACAACACCATAGACATGGATCTCCATTTAGCTCCCAACAACACCGCCATTATCAAAACCACCACCGTTGTTTCTTCTTCACAACAACAACCAAATCTCTCTTCTCAAATACATGAATCCACCAGTGAGGCTCCGCTGAAAACGAGGAAGAAGACGACAATGGGAGGTAGCGAAACAACCAAGATTGCCGAAGAAGACAGGTTTTGTACAGAGGACACGCGACGTGAGAGAGTGAGTAATAGACAGGAAACGGCAAAAATGGAAGAGAGAGAGAGAGAGTTTCAGGAGGAGAGGAGGGAAGATGGTGTTTGTTTCTTCTTCGTCTTCTGTGTTGTGGTTTGGCATGGGTGCGGGGTGAGATTGCTGGGCCATATTAATATTAAGAAAAACGAAAATGTTAGTATCAATAACACAAAACATTGAACCACACTAAAATTTAGATAATTAAGAATACGGGTTTAAGTTAAAAAACGTAATAATATTTGCTCGATCCATTAAACTAAGAAAAAACACATTTTTATTCTTTTATTTATATTAAAAATCCTACTACACAAATTATAATTTACAATAGCTCTCTCTCTCTCTCTCTCTCTCTCTCTCTCTCTCTCTCTCTCTCTCTCTCTCTCTCTCTCTCTCTCTCTCTCTCTCTCTCTCTCTCTCTACTACTACTACTACTACTACTACTACTACCACCATCATACAATAGCAGCACCTCGACCACAAAACTTGACCACCACCTCGCCGCCATCGACTCGTCTCCAACGCCTCCCGACTGTTGACTCGCGGTGTCGCAGCCTCCGCCTCAGGTTGCCGCACTCACAGTCGCTCCGCCTTGAGACTGATCTCAGATCCCAGCCGTCCCTCTCCTTTGTCTTGGGTCGCACGATCGAGCAGTAGCAGATTCGACTTCCAATGTCTTATGTTGCTGCACCTTACTAGCGGTTGCGGCACCTCCCTCACCGACCGACGCATCTCACCGGAACTCACCATCGTGGTACTGGTCGACGTCCGACCGCTCATCGCATGCACATACTCGCAACATGGAGGACACCGTCTTCCCATCGTTGCATCGCTGCAGTGTCAAGCTCGAGCTTTCGACAATCTCTTATTCAATCTTTAGAGATTATGCTAATGTGTGAAGAGAGAGATAGAGAAGAAGATGCTTCAAATTTTTGGATTTGAACTTTTTCAATAGCAGAATAGTTGTCGATATATTTTAGTAAGTTGCTACTGTTTGTTTGAAATTGATTTTCAGCAGCAGTGTCATATTTTTCAGTAACACTGTTATTTGATTCTTTGGTAGCATTATTATTTTAATTTTCAATAACAATAACAGTGTTTTCGATGTTTCTGTAGCAGTGTGGTATTTTTTTAACTTTTAGTAGCAGTGTTTTATTTTATTTTTTAGTAGCAGTGTTTTTTATGTTTCTTTAGCAGTGTTATATTTTTTTATTATTTTCAATAGCAATATTTTCGACACTGTTAATGCGTTTGGGGACTGCTACTACATTTTCGGTTCAAGGACTGCTACTGTGTTTTTAAAAAAATACTAACCAGTGTTTTCGATGTTTTTGTAGCAGGGTCATATTTTTTAAATTTTTAGTAGCAGTGTTTTTCTTTTAATTTTCAGTAGCAGTGTTTTCGATGTTTATGAAGCAGTGTCGTATTTTTTTAATTTTTAGTAGCAGTGTTTTTAAAAAAAAAATTAGTAGCAATGTTTTCGAGACTATTAATGCGTTTGGGAACTGCTACTGTGTTTTTGGGACTACTACTACATTTTCGGTTTGAGGACTGCTACTGTATATTTTTAAAAATTTAGTAGCAGTGTTTTCGATGATTTTGTAACAATGTCTTTTTAAAAAAAAAATTAGTAGCAGTATTTTTTAAAAATTTTCAATAGCAGTGTTTTCGATGTTTCTGTAGTAGTGTCCTATTTTTTAATTTTGAGTAAATTTTTTTAAAATTTTCAGTAGTAGTGTATTCGATGTTTCTATAGCAGTGTCATATTTTTTTAATTTTCAGTAGCAGTGTTTTTGATGTTACTGTAGCAGTGTCGTATTTTTTAAATTTTTCGTAGCAGTATTTTTTTTTTAATTTTCAGTAGCAATTTTTGCGAGACTATTAATGCGTTTGAGGACTGTTACTGTGTTTTTGGGACTGCTACTATATTTTTGGTTCAAGAACTGCTACTACGTTTTTGAAACTGCTACTACATTTTTGGTATGAGGACTGTTACTATATTTTTGGGACTGCCAATACATTTTTGTTCAAGGACTTCTACTTAAAATTGAATACATAAAAAAAATTGAATAAACAAATATCAAACTAAAAAGTATTAAAAATAAAAAAAAATAAAAAAATTTAAGTAATTTCGGATAAACTAAATTTTTCTAAAAAAATAAAAATATTTTTTTAAAATTAATTTTGGATAAAATATTTTTAAAAAAATTATTAAATAAACACAAAAAATAAGGTAGGGAATAAAAATAAATTTATACTTGACACATGACAGTCTATAAACAACTTATCTTTATTTGTAAGATTTTATCCTTCATTATCTAAAATAAGAGAGTTTGTCTTTAAATATATTTAACTCCTCCATATTATCTTTTAGCGTAGATTATTCTTAATATTAATAAGAATGTGTGGTGATGAGAGAGAGTCTTTGTAGTTCTCTCTCTGATTTGTATATAACGTCATTGGTTGTTGGGATTTAGGGGAGTGGGATTTGGAGAAGAAGAGGGAATCGAGGGAGGTCAGGGAAGGGAAGGAAGGAGGAGACTAGGAAAGGAAATACAATTTGTCTATTTGCCATTTTCGATTTATATAAAGATTTTACGCGTCAAATTAGTTGACGTGTTTGACTGTAATAAATATTTTTTTTATTTGGTTAATTTAGTTGTTTTCTCGTACATACTGTCGTGGTTGTACATGGACAAAATCTTGAATCCCTCCCATATGATTGAGAGTAATTTCTTCTTTTGATTTTTGTTCTCTCTCTTCTTCTTTTTTAAAGAAGTTTTGTACATAACAAAGCGCTATACTGGGAGTTTCATCTTCCCACCTAATTAATTTATTGAAAACAAATTACAAGAAGCTTCCAGGGAGGACGTACATGATACCTTTGTTCTCTTTTCTTTTGAGTTATGTAAATAATATATAACGGAATCTAAATGCAATGAACTAAAAGTCTAAAACCATACAATTGCACGAGTAGCCAATATTGATAAAAGTATTACATTTTTTCCGATAGATAAACATAAAAAATATTACATTGAGGTGACACATTTATAAAACAAAATTAATATCGATACAAAAAATAGGACATTGCTTTAGTTTCCTGATCATGTTTTGTGGTGTACAATAAGAATAAAACTTCCTTCACCAATCGATTTGAAAGAAATTATTTGATAATTGTAGAAAAAAATTAGTCAAATCATTGATTCAATTATTTGTTTTTGTCTAATTGTCTCGTCAATCTGACACTCTTGTGCATATATCGAGTTTTACTAGATATGTTTGATACTCGCCTCATCTTTTATGTTATCGAAAGTAAAATCGTATGTTGACGACATTTATTAGATTGTATTGAAAGTTCATTCTAATTGCAATGCAATGATAGATCATTTGGCTTACGTCGTCTCTTGTAATCATTGCAGATACGAGTAAAACTATCAACCAACTTAACTGTCTGCATATATTATGCAATTTTGTGCTCGTTTCTCACGTTATCGAGAAATAGTTTAAATTTTCAATTTAATATTCAAGCATGCATACATACATAAGTAACTACTACAATTATACATTAAGATAGCGATATGCACATAACAATTTGTATCAGATATATATCACTTATGTTAAATTTTATCGTCATATTTTATTCTAGGGGTCATTATTTGGCCCGTGGGCTTCGTGGGCCGGTGGAGGCCCGCAAGCCCGTGGACTAAAAGTCCGGCCCGGCCCGCCAAAAGCCCGACAAGGCCCGTTAGGCCTGGCCCGTCAAAGGCCGCACACATATTGACATATATCATTAAATCATTTAATGAATTTTAATCATTATACAATTTATACCTAGTTAAAGTTTACCTACACACATATTGACATATATATATATATACATATGATATAGTGACTAGTAGTCTAATAGACTAATACTATATAGATATATATTTTATATTTGTGTATATATATTAATATATTACATATACATGTATAGATTGAATATTCGAATTCCATATATAATTAAATTTGTGTATCTATTTTACTATTAAGTCATTATTTAAAGTTTAGCATAAGTTAGGGTTTAGGTTTAGGGTAAATTAGGGTTTAGGAGATTAAGATTTATGGTAAGTTAAGGTTTAGGAATTTGAGGTTTAGGGTAAGTTAGGGTTCCGGTTCTAGGATTTTATTGTAATTTTTTTAGGGTTTAGGGTTTGGGGTTTAGGTTTTAGGGTTTAGGGTTTAGGTCCAAAATTTATAAAAATTAGGGACGGCCTACTTAGAATATTATGAACAACCAATCCGACAGTCAATTTTTTATATATATAAGATAGTAGTACATATATCATTATATCTACACTTATATATATAAAATATAGTGACTAGTACTATATATATATTTTTTATATTTGTGTATGTCTATATTAATATATTACATATACATATATTGATCAAATATTGGAATTCCATATATAGTTATATTTGTGTATCTATTTTACTATTAAATCATTGTTTAGAGTTTAGGATAAGTTAGGGTTTAGGTTTAAGGTAAGTTAGGATTTAGGGGATTGAGATTTAGGGTAAGTTAAGGTTTAGGAATTTTGAGGTTTATAGTAAGTTAGGGTTTAGGGGTTAGGGTTTGGGTTTAGAGTTTCATTGTAATTTTTTTTATCGATTTACACAGTAAAACAGTAAATATAATAGATGGTTCAGATTAGATATTGTAAGCAAACTACGTATTGGCTAAACTAATGTGATGCAAACCTATCTGATCCTGAAGAGCACAACATCATGAATATGATCAATGGACGAGTTCCCATCAAAACAAGGCGCACATGGAGCAAGGACAAGAGCAAGAGCAAGAGGATGAATGTTCTTGTAATGAACTGAACCCAAATTAGTGACTTAATCATCATTAGTAGTGTAATTGTCAAGCTAATTAATCAACATATATCACTTTTATCGAGGATTTGTTGATAATCGTGATTTAAAATTTGATATTTCATAAGTTATGATTTTTGTTTCAGTTTCTTCAAAGAAGTCATAGAATTCACCTAGATTTTCAATGGTGAGAGTTTAATTGAGAGTGTGTGAAATGACATCAATACCCTTCTCTTATATATTGCTTATTTTTCCATGGAGAAACTAGATAAATTAAATTTTTATGTTAATTTTTTTGACACTATGAGATATATATGTAATTTTCAAGAATGTGTGTTAAAATTTTGATCTTAAAAAATTTCTTTAGGGATGGGTAATTTACGTTTTAGTTGTAAGGGTACTACGGTCACATTTAGCGAAACTCATAGACGTAGGTCTAAATCAAGTCCAAAATTTATAAATTTTTAACGGCATTCTTAGAATATTATGAACAACCAATCTGACAGTCAGTTTTGTAAAATGATGATACATGATCGATTACGTTTCACAAAGGTCTTTCAACCCATATAACCAAGGAATAAAGGTAAGAACATTAGTGTGCATGTAGAGAATTCAAGCAATATAAGAATTTAAAATGTTTTAACAATAAAGAAGGCCATATATAATAGTTCACCTTGTAATAAAAGACACCGTACGTAAAAATTAGCCTAATCGAAGTACGTTTGGATCCCAGTCAATACAATTAAACAAAATTTGTGAAAACACTAAAATACACTCATCTTATTTTCCTTATTTTCCTATGGGGGGAGTAGATAAATCAATTTTTTATGTCAATTTTTTTGACACTATGAGATAGATATGTATTCCATAAGAATATGTGTCCAAAATTTGATGTTAAAAAATTATTTTCGGGAGGGGTAATTTTCGTTTTAGTTGCAAGAGTACTATGGTCACATTTGGCGAAATACATGGATCGATGTCTAAATCAAGTCCAAAATTTATAAAATTTTAAAGGCATGGTTATAATATTCTAACCAATCAATCTAACGGTCAATTTTATAAAATAATTAAACATGTCCGATTAAGTTTCACAAAAGTATTTCATTCCATATAACAAATGAACAAACGTAAGAACATTAATATACATATAGAGAATTCAAGCAATATAAGAATTAAATATGTTTTAATAATAAACGAGGACATGTAGAAAACTTCATCTTATAGTGATAAACATCGTACGTAAAATTTAGACTCGTCGGAGTACGTTTAAACCCCGATGCATGGATGAAGGTTACGTTTATTTTGAAATGTCTTAATTTTTTAATAATTAAAACCCGATAGGCCCGGCCCGTAAAAGCCCGCTTGAATGGGCTAGGCCCAGATTCTTATATAAAAGATAAAGCCCGGCCTGGCCCGGCCCACAAATATTAAAATGTTGTTGAGGCCCGGCCCGGCCCGGGCCGGGCTTTTTGCCGACCCCTATTTTATTTTGTGGATTACCCATCACCCATGTAAAAAAATTATTCACTTCAACAATGTCAATTTTGAAAAGTAAATAAATTTTTTGGATTACCCATCACCATCTACCTTCAATTTCTATATATTTTATTTGCTGGTCCGATCGAAGAGTTCTACTGTTTGATAGCATATTATGAGGATTAAAGTTCATATAGTTATGAGTCATGATGAGGACCAAAACGAAAAACATGTTACAGGCACCTACATAAAACCCCATATGCAATAATTTAAAAGAAATACATAAACAAAAGTAAGAATGTAAGATGTATCTATTGACTGGATAGCACTTTTATTTCATACATTGCGCACGCCGTCTTAACAGGCCCAGAAAAAGATGGGTGCAAAAGCTTCTTGGCTCGTCAATGGGGACCTGATTACAGGAGTCAGTACTCAGTAGGTAGGTATATGCACTAATCCACTCCAAGACTGCCCTAGCTACCTGATCCCTAACAATAATAGTTCCACGAGAGATTTCCGATCATGATGTAATGTGCAGGTAGATTTTTGTTCATGATCGAAAAGATACTCACACACCGAAGCGAGATCAGATGTTCATGTTCACTACATTGGCAAAATACATGCAAGTATTTTGCTAGAACTCTCCAACATCATTATGGTGCCAAAGGTGAAAAAGGGTGTCTCATGGAGATAGAAAGTCACTCGAAGGTTCCATACTTTAGACCTAAAGCTAGAAAGGAGAAAGATGAAAAAACAGAAAGAAAAAAAAAATTGAAAGAGGAAGGTTCCTCTTTTCCTAATCTGATCAAGACAAGTGCCCAAGAGCAATTTCAATCACGTAATTAAACTATCGAATATATGATACATCATCAATTTGATGCGTACATATGTTAGTTTCTATTGATTTTTCAATTCGATTCATTGCCGTCGAAATTGTATATGTTCACAACTTTAATTACGTCAACCATACGAGTCGATCCAATCTGCTTGGAAAGAATCAAGTATTCGATCATGTGTTTTATCGCCCAGTCTCTCTGTCTCACCCTATCGGAGTAGCTATATTTAACAACCTACTAATAATAAACTAATGAAGCATCAACATCCTAACTTCCACTAAAAAAATTCTCTACATGAATCATCAACATTGTGCATCTTACGTTAATAATATCTATAGCAATAACATTCAATGGTTCCTAGTCATCCACACGCAAGAAGAAATTGTATTTAACGAAAATTCAAATTTCTCTCTGTCCCCTTCTATTTGTTTTGTTTTTGAGATTATTACGTATTTCTCATTCTCTCTCATTTTGAACCTTCGATTTAATTCTCATACGATTGAAAAGACTAACGATCAGTGACTCCGCCATGTAGAGTCCAACAGGGATTCAGGCTCCCGGACTTTTGTATAACTTGTTTTTAGTTCCAATATATTAAATTATAGCAGCTTGTGGTAAAGTGGTTATTATACATATCAAAGATCCAAGTTGGATCTTTTGAACCAGCAAAAAAAGATCTTTTTTTTCTTTCTTTTCAATCTTTTGTTGAAAAAATATTCTTTCGCCCCCCACATTAATTCTTGGCGGACCCTACTGATCGACTAGATGAGAGAAGCGCATAGCACGATTGGGGTGCTTTAATTTTAGATTTCACTAAGCACTTTCTGTCATCCTGTCACAGTTGGCTTTGACAAGAGTCGTAAAAGTTAACTGGTTCGAATTGCCGAGGTCACTGATGGCATACGTACGTACCTACTAATCCAATCTACCAGCCTCTTCGTGTCTCACACTTTGGTTCTTGCGAGAATAACCGCTCTCTAATCTGATCACAAGAAAGAAAAAAAGATGAGTCCGCGTGCTCTTCCTCCATGATTTTACAACACATACTACACACGCTTTTTTTTTTCGAGAAACAATAGTGAATCTATGATTGAATTCAAAAAAAGAAGAATTTAGATTTTTTCAAAAAAAATATAAATAAAAGAGAAATACGCACGTTCACTTGACGTGGACTCAGGGAGTGATAGCGTAGTAGTAGGTATATATTGCAAGTTACTTTGTTGTTTAGGTCAATGTGTTCCATTTGTCTTGTCCGTATAATGAGCTTTAATCTTATCCTCATAATAAAGTGGAAATTTCCATACAGAGCATCCAGCCAATGCCTGGACCTGAGGAAGAAGAGGAGGACCCGAGGATGATGTCGACGGCAGCAGCAACCTGTGATGGCACAATGGAATGGAGATTCCTTTTAGCCCCGCCATAAGACACGTCAACACAGCTGATTAGCTGAGCACACAAAAAGTGGCTGGTCTCATTCTCCCCCATTGTCGAGTACTAGGTGTACGCCCCGCGCGTTGCGCGGTGATATCAGAAGATGAATATAATATTGATTGGAACCGAATTTAAGGTATTATAAAACATAGATAATATGAGAAAACTCAGATTTAGGATGAAATTAGTTATAAAAATCCGTTAAAAGTATTATACGTGGTCCATTAAAATTTGATGTGGCTATCCATTAAAATGACAGAATTTTTTTATCAAGTATAGTATATATATATATTTGTCATAGGTGCTTGTGAAGAAATATCAAAAGTTCAAAGTTAAAATCCATTGTACAAAGATAATGTATGCAACATGTATATATTAGTAATTATTTTTTTCGTGTTAGATAGATAGATGTATCTATTGAAAAATATTTTTCATTCACTATTCCATAGTTCATGATTCATAAAGGGATGTTGTGATTATTTTTAGATATTGGTTCATCCATATATTGGTTCCCATAGACGCGGTTATATGTTAATATGATAGAAATTTCTTATTGAGGATAGTATATAGATTAGTTATAAGCGCTCATTAAGAAATATAATTGACAAAAGTCCATTGTACAAAAGATGAGTTATACACAACATAATATGTAGGTTGAAATTCAACAGCAGAAATTGGCTACATGCATTGCGTAGTTTGATTAGACAATATAAATTTAACCATTTGATAGTAATTTTATGAAAAGAAGGATTGAAGAAGTGTTAATGAAAAATTATTTTTTAGTGTGCATTGATGCCCAACAGTGATTTGGTATGTGCCTGAGTATTCAATTGATGATTGCATAAGGATCACTATTATTTACATTGGATTCAATGTGGCTCAATTGCAACCAGCTTATATGTAGTTTTTATCTTTTTGCTTGAATTAAATATGCTTACACATGTAATATATTGATGTTTACCATGCATTTGTTAAAGTCATGTCGTCCTCTCCTCAAAGATACACATATATTGTACCATTTATTTTTTTTATCATCCTATTTGCGAATAATATTTTCGCAATTTAATACGTTTTAATGAGAAATCACTAATTATTAAATTCGTGAGCCAATTCTCATAAGTTGAGCCAAGATTTTGTCATTTTTTTTGTTCAAAGAACAAACAGTAGCAATGGTATATACAGATAAAATCTATGTTAAAATAAAGTAAAGTAGTCAAGCATGTTATATCAAAGGATATGCAAGGTTTGATATGTGGATCAATCAATTATTGATGGCCATTTTGTAGTTCTGATGGACCAAATGTGTATTTTTACTGTAAAGATGAGCAATATCAATAAACTTCTATTGCCAATGGTGTTGGTGCTATTACGTTTTCAAATACATGGTTATGCATTAAAATGTACTTGTTATAAATGGTTATGAAGAAATACTGAAAGTCCAATTTTAAAGTCCATTGTACAAAAATAAAGCATACATAGTATAATACACAGGCTGAAATTCAATGGTAAAAAGTGGCTATATGTATTGTGTAGTCTAATTGCACAATATAAATATAACCATTTGATACCAGTTTGATGAAATTCAATGCTAGATTGGAAGCCCACGCGCGAGGCGAGGCGCGGTTATTTTGAACTTAGAGAATAAATCGCAAATAGAATTAGACATATAAAAATCATGCATTTGATCACTATTCATTTGTCATTAAGTTTTTTGTTTGGCAAGGTCTTAATTAACATGTATGACACTTAATCCTATATTTTTCATCAGTCCCATGTTTTTCATCAGACAACAAATTGAAGCATTAGAAAATTTATATGGTATACATTCGCAAAAAAAATTATATATATAATATGAATTTCTAGATGAGATACCTCTATTTGTCTATACATGTAGTGTCAAATATGAGAAGCCTTTTTTCAATCAAGCAGCAACTAACCAAAGGCACTATGATAAAACTAATACCAACTATTACAAATCAACCGAGGTACGGGGATTGACTCATATAAAGTGACATACAGATGAAAATGAATTTGCAAATAGAACTACCTATTGTTATCAACATGATGAATATATTGATGATTATCATAATAGCCAAATTCAATCATTTAATATCTACAATGTAAAAACCTAAGGGATCCAACATATTCTTCTCCATAAACCTCGTATGAGTTTCAACCTTTCCTTACAAAAAAATGGAAACTGCTATCTAAAGCAAAAGGTAATTACTTAATACCTTCATGCCTATGTCAACCGCATGCAACACACTAAAGATTTTTTTTTTCTTTCCCTCTTTTAACCGATATGATTATACCAAAATCTTATCCATAAAGAGAGAATGGTGGGTTCACCGTTTATATGGACTCCCATATATACCAAAACATCTTTTTTAGCTATGCCAAGAGAATATTAAGAGCAAAACACACATGAATTGAAATTCATGAAGCAAAAAATGCTCAATTACATGGAAACTGCTAAAGTCATACATGCAATTTATTTATTTTGTAAATATTCGATTCAAATAACATGCAAACCACCAAAACCAAAGCTGCACAAATATGTCACGTAAAAAATAGAAAAGGAGGAAACTAACATATTCTGAATTTTTCTGTTATACATATTTACTCTGTACCTCTTGTATTCATTTACCATGTTACTCATTTGTAGAGTCAACCACTCATATAACCACTACACCACTACCAGAGACACACCTGTAATTGGAAAAGAACACTATCTTAAAAGTACAGATTAAATACTAAAGATATCAATATATAGTTATTTCTTCGAGTTGTTATGAATTCAATATGGTCAATCCAGATTCTTCATTAATGAACAATTTATAACCTAAGAAAACACAAATACATGAACTACTATTCTCTACAGAAAATTTCTCCATTTTTTTTGTTAATAAGAGAAGGGCCACAAATGAAAGGTTTTTCAACTCTGTTTACTAACCCTTCCACCTGGTATGATTTAAAAAATAATAATTGAACACATGCATTGATAATTAAGTTTATCAGCACAGAAACACAGATGCACATCTTATTCTTCCAATAAAGATGGAAAGCCCTTATTGATGTACAATTGATTTGAAATTGCAAAAGAGATGCAATTAAATCTCAAGTTACTCGATAGAATATTATTTTTTTGCATAATTCTAGCATATCTTTTAGATTTAGAACCAAAACAATGTATTGAATTATCTAAAAAGCAACTTAACCCATCTTGTTAGTATTATCCAAAATTTTATCAAAACAATACATGGCTTTTTCTCATGTAGAAATAGAGTGACTAATAGTACAAACTACAACCACATAAAGATCATTACCAAAAACAGTTCTAAAGGAATACACTCTTTTACACATTGAATTTCAATGATCCAAACAAAACTCACTTGCCAGTTTGTACTAATATTGAGATACTTTATCAATCTCTATATAGAGAAAGCGAGACTACCATATCTATATTTTGATAAAGCAAAGCATTCTCTTTTCTTGGTGTAATCAGCTTCACCAAAATGAAAGTAAGGCGGGCAGGTGCTTATCTCATAAATGCATTAAACCATCAAGCCTAAATTGATTCAAACACCAGATCATGTGCACTGAAGTTTCCAATAATATAATAAGAAACACAGCGAAAGTAGAGTATTTGAACTTCAAAACCAAAGTAATCAAGAGAAAATACATATCACAGTTAAGATAAACAAACGTTTTTATCCTTTTTATATTAGATTTAAGGTTGTAGAACTTATGTTGAGGGAAGGATAATCAATGGAATTTAGAATGTTTAACCTTAATAGCTGACTTAAGGCTGAATTTGCTCTCCCATTGAAGCAAAGCCTGCCTCTGTTACCCACACTTGCTTAAAAGGATTTGCTTTGTCTAATCTCATTCCCAGCCAATGTAATAATTTGCTTCCTGAATATCAGAAAAATCAGTTATAATGAATATAATCTATGTGAACATTGTGAATAGTTTAAGCCAATACAAATGAACAATCTAATCATAAAATAGAATTTAGCATATATGCATTTTGTTCAAAATGCGGCAATTCAAATAAAGAATCTTCCCGAGCCTAATAATCACTGAGAAATTGCTTTTAAAGATACTCCTTTAACCGTGAACTTCACTTAATCATTGTTTGAGAGAATTAATAATTGACATCCTGAGCTACAATGTGTATGTCATTCAATTATGGACATAATGAATTAATAAGGGTGTGACTGATAAGTTGTATGTAGCAGTGCAAATTCCAAGCTGAAATGAGTCATACAACCTAAATGACCAGAGAGATTATAATCAAGCATAGAACAATGAAGCAAGCAAACAAAGAAGAATCAAGCAACATCGTGTTTGAATAGGTAATATATGTATTTCTTTGTCTAAATCTCATTGTTCTTTTAGATAATTTGTATTCTTTGAACTGATTTCCATCGGCCACAATTTAACTTTTCTTTGTCTCTTCTCAGTCTCACTCATAGTACGGCTTTCCTATTCCTCTCTATTACAGCAAAACAGCAAAACCAGAACAATCCTTCGAGAGATTTTCCTACAAACACATGCATTCATAACAGCCATATAATATATGTATTGATCACCAACACATATAACAGGATGGTTACCATCTAGTCCGCATACCCAAACACTAAACTTGCTTGCATATGCATTTCATATCGGAGGGACTTGTTCATATACTCAGCACAGGGTCTTTTCTGGGCAGTTCTAGGTTTAGGGAACATCAAATATATACCAAGATCGAGTCCAAGTTATGAAATTTTCCTAAGTGGGCAGTCAAATATATGTCAAAAAAGACAAAACCCAATGCAAATCAAAATGGGATTGCTTATGTTTCTAGAGTTAGGAGATTTTTCTAAATGGCTCAGGCGACTCTAATGTGTTCTCATTATTAGGTGTGATTGCTTATGTTTCAAGCTGATACTTGTGTGTTCATAATATTGCTAGGTCCGATTCAGAAACCAAATCGAAATGGGTATCTGAAATTCACTAATGCAAAACAAACAAAGATTACCTAGAGATAGAGATAGAGGGAGAGATGGGTTATGACTGACCTTGAGAGAGTGATAAATGGGGAAGCCGTGCCTTGATGAGGAAGAAGGCGAGCAGGCGAACTGCCAGTCCAGCTGGGCCGACTTGATTGCTCAGGCTCACCAGGAGTCGCAAGAGATGGAGATGGAGATTATTTGCATATCAGAATGGAGGATAGAGGAGAGGACAGAGTTGGGAGACTTAAACGACTGAGATGAAATGAAGTGAGGTTAGAGAAAACCCCGACACGTCTCGCAATAATGAAACAGATCAATGAACAGGGTATCGCAATGAACAGTGTAAAAAGAGCAACATTGTTATATAGGAAATTTGAATACCTGCTTGAATAACAGATTTAATTAGACATGTTAGTATGTTTCAGGATGTTAAAATCAAATTTAACAGTAAACCAACTGAAATGTTATCGCTACTTCTTTCTTTGTCATTCAATTCCATCCAGGTTATGAGACTTGGGAATATAAGAAGCTAAGCTTTCCATATATGCTTACATTTGGTGTGTAGAAAAATATAGAAGTTTTCAAATCCATACATGCATATTTGTGACTGTCTTTATTAATTAATGTAAGCTTTCAAATCCATAGATTTGATATGTATAATAGCAAACTATTATAAATCATATAGCTCACCAATTATGTAAGTAGGCTCGCAAAATTTGAAACATGCTCCTCTAACTTATCAGTTTTGTCTCCATGTGAGTTTGTGTCCATTGCATCTGCACCATCTTCAGATGTGGGCTATTTCATTTTAAAACAACTTTCAATACTACCTTACCATAAGCATAGACATAGACAATGAACTAATCAAAAGACAACCCAAGGTTAGACCAAAATATCAAAAGCCATGGGATTAGGATCATTTGCTGCATTTGAAAGGCAACAAATTTCCGAATAATGGAGAAGCCACCTTGCCGGCTAAATCCCACCCACTTGTTCTATACCTAAATGTCTAGAAAGTTGATTGAAATACTTATAATCCCTCAAGACTACTACTACCATTTCTATAAGCAATTGTGGATAAAAATGATGAATACGAAGCCTGAATAGCAAATATTTTCTGGGAGTTACCAAATTAAAGTCTGTATATTTAGCTAGTAAAAGGGTTAAGAAATCTTGTCATACAGACCTCTTCAAGTTACCGGAAACCTTTGCACTGAATATCTCTCCAACAGCTGATATGAAGCTAAATTTTCTAGCAGTAGAAATTTTGTCAATGTAATCAATTACCTGCCAGAGTTAGACAAACTGAGAATCAGAGATAAAAGGGGTAGCAAATACAACTGTAACATAAAAGGATATGATAAGGTATTGCCAATTGACTATTTCACCATCTACCTTCTTCTTTTCTTTTTTTCCGAAAGAAAGTATAGCCTTGAAGACTCGGTGATATGATCCATCATCACAACCATGCAAAGTTATCTTAAGCATAGCTATAATGGCTCTGACTACCTACCATAAGATGAGTAATGCATCAATTAATAATTATATGCAAATGTTATTAACACATACAAATAACAAAGAATGTAAGTTTTGTAATCATAAAATACTAAATACCTTCTTCCGATAAACAGCTACTCCATGTACATAAAACGGAATTTTCCTTTCACGGAAGGCTGATTGGAAGACTTTTCACGATACCTGTAGTACAAAATACAAAAGTAAAACGTGTCAACAGGTATCAAATGTTTTTTGCATTCACATTAACACTTAGAGATAGTATGCTTGACCTGCCTCTGGTAGAGGATTGTTATGTTTCCAAATGAGCACCTTACATCTAACCTGTCAGATATAGTCTCCTTGTCAACAACAAAGGCACACTGTGCATCTTCATTTTGGCATTCCTTGCTAACTACCTAAATTTTTACAGAAAAACCAATCGAAAATGTTTATCTAAACAAAATGGAAAATTAAATTACATATTACTTGTTACAGCATCGGAAAATTATATACCTTAGATCCAGAAAAGTTGTCGGTGTCAACATTCTTTAGTTGGCATCTCTTCTTATTGTTTTTTATAACAAAAGATGCAGCTTCCACAATATAGCATGTAGACCAATAATTTTTATTGAGTCTAATCTGAACATAAAGTTATGTCAGTACCACATAGCCTCATCAGATCATATTTTTTTCCCTAGAAAACTGTACAATATATGCAAATAATCACACACAAAATAAAGTATATAGCAAACCTCTTTGTAATTGGGAAAATCTCTACAGAATGAATCAAATCCAGAAATGTCTGCTCCATTGAAACTGAAAATGGACTGCAGTAAGAGATCTATTATTGAACTTTAGAATAGCTAAAGAGCTTGACTAAAATGAAATTCATTGTACAGTGTAAGTTCATTGTAGAAACAGCATACCTGATCATCATCTCGAACAATGGTTATGTGATAATGAGAGGCAAGAATCCACAGAACACTTGTGTCTTGAATCATCTATGACAATGGTTTTCCATGCATCTTGGCTCTCCTCATAGTGAAATAATGATTTCAAATTTTCAATAATAAAGAGGAAAGAAACTGCTTGCATGCTAATTGTATGGCCTATGCATAAGTGCTATCATTTTTATGCACATGATGTATCTACACTTGTTATATCCATAACAGATATATATACATATATATATAACTCAACGTGAATCTACTGACGATATTCTGCCATTAAATAAAACTCAACGTGACATTTGCTTTACTGCAGAAAGACTAATGCTACATTACCTCTAAAACAGTCATAAATATGCTAACTATAAGATCCAGTAATGTATCAATAATATGATCAAATAAACTTCAACAAATAAAAAAGTTGCAGTCGGTTAAGCATTCGGCTGCGTACTACTAACCTCATCACAATATTGTGTGGTTTCTGTACCCCCAATGATATGCTATATTCTAGAAACATCATATTAAATGTGCCATTCACAACAATATCTTCTATCTCAATCCTGCATATTCAAACAGTTGACCAAAATTCATACCGACATTACATTACATTCCTAACTGGCCAAAAGCACAATGCGGCAAAATCATACACACCTAAGATTCGGTGCAGCTCGCTCCTTCACCATTTCCAGCTGCGATGTAGTATACCGAGCCGCTTCTCTTAATCCCGGACTTCCTTCCTACTCAATAAAACCAAAATGTGATTGATAATAAATAACTCCTAAAAAAGTAATTCCAATCCAAAAAACACACACACAGAGCACGCTCACTTGGCGGCTATCGATGTCTTTGGCCAAGGCTCGAACGTGCTCAACGGCTCTGGCCTCAGAGAAGCGATTGAGCAGCACGTCGATCTCAAGCGGCGCGATGAAGCGCATGTGGAGAATTCTCCTTACTCTGATTGGGTTGGGTCAGATCAAAATCTTAGTAGAAACATGAGGCTGGGATCAGAACTTCTTAGAGACAGAGAGGTATGAGATTATAGCAACAGTGAGAGGAGAGAGAGAAAGAGAAAAGGACGGCTGAAATTGAAACGAAGAGAAGAATAATGGAGAGAGGAAGGGCTGAGGCCGAGCTCAAGTTCTCCGACCTGGAGAGAGAGAGAGAGAGAGAGAGAGAGAGAGAGAGAGAGAGAGAGAGAGAGAGGCTTCAACCACCTCCACAAACCAAAAAACTTATCAAGAACAGAGCTCGCATGCTTAGCGCGCTTTGAATAATTTCCCAAAAATGAATAGAATTTGAAAAAAATATAGAAGCATCAAGATACTGCAATGTAAAAAAAAAAGAACAAACGGGAATCAAATCTCCGGTGCATTTGCAACATGAATACAATGAATGGAATGGTCCAAGAAACTATTTTTTTCATGTCAATTCATGACCAACAGAAACAACAAATGTAATATACAGGCAGCAAGACAAACTAAATCTTGTTAAGTGTCTACAAACCTTGCTACTGATCAGTGATCTTGAAGTAAAACATTCAGCACATACAAAATCATAAATGAAAATTACATGACTAAAGTACACAGAATTGATTACATGAAGAATTCAGAAAGCAACAACAAACATATGAGATAAAATATCAAATCTTTAGGTCATTAAGATTTCAGAACACTACAGAAAAGAAAATTCGTAACATAAAGATACTGCAATGTAATTGAAGAACAAACGTTACAAATCATAAGTTCCCATGCATTTGCAATTTGATAGGTTCCTCACCAATTTTTGTTCCCGAGGCAGAAGATACAAAAACTGTAGCATTTGACTCTTGAGATGCATAGCTGACCAGGTCATATTCTCTACCTGCCAACATAACAAACATCAAGTGATGCAGGGTCAAAATCTGAGTTTCTGCCTTGCAGAGTTATATTTCATAGAAGTTTGCCGCTTTCACTCCTAAAATCGATGTTATAATTACCAGAAGCGCCTTCGAAACTGCCCAACTTTCCATCATCATGGAGCTTGAGAGACAATTCTTGGCCATCATAATCTGGATTCTGCAATAAAAGTGGTCAGTTGGTCCAATGTTCATCTCAACCATAAGAGCCAATCCCAGGCAGCTGGTTAAAGTTGAAAGCTTTTCTTGCTCTGTTAAATTGTAAACAATCACAATGGCAATTCAACTGGGTAAGACTACATCCATAGTGATGAAATAGATTGAGATAAAAATACAGAACATGCATCACCTTCTTATCAGTGTAATTAGCCCAAAATCTGGCCTGAGCTCTTTCATAAGGATTGGAGGGAAGCAGGGGAGCCTTGCCTTTCCATGTCTCATCAACTTAACCCAAATCAAGCAAACACATTCAAAGCAATCGGAAAGCTCAAACTTCGAGATGGTCGGAGGGAGAGAGAGCTTGACTCGTACCATGGTAGCGATCCCGCGCTGGACGCATTCAATAATGGGAGTGATGGCTCTGATCTGTGACCGAAGCGTGTAAGAGCGCGCCAATGAACACCGTGGCTCCACCGAGTCGCCGCCGACGACCATGACTCTATCGCCGGGAGCGATGGCTCTGAACATGAGCTGCCTCTTTAACGTCTCAAATCCCTCTTCTCTCCCTATTGCCCTTACGGCTTCTCCTTCCTCATCTTCTTCGGCCTTCTTCCTCTTCTTTCTTAGAGAGAGATAACGGACCGAGGAGGATGTGAGGTTTCAGATTTCCGTGTAAGCGAACTTCCGATCGCCGCCGTGTAAGTGAACTTCCGATCGTCGAAGCTTGACATCCTCGACTCAATCGAACCTCCGCCGCTGACGACGACGAAGCCGCTGATTTGGCTTGGGCGACTTGGCCTTCCATCACCGGTCTTGCGCAAAAGAAACATGACCCAAAACCCAGAAACAATTGCAATAAAAAGTGGAGGTTGTTGCAATTGCGATTAGGCTTGAAAGGGGAGTTAGTGAAGATGAGAAAGTGAGGCTGAGGAACGGGAAAGAAAAGAGAGAGAGAGAGCATAAACATAGAGGATTTGACTTTGGAGAGGAAAGGGAGAGAGCTTTGCACATGCGGTTTCGCACGCCCTTTGTGGCTGCACTGTTCATACTGTTCATGGGCAGGGAGAGAGATCAGGGGAGAAGATGCTGAATGGGAAAACAACTGAGATCGGTGGGGAGAGAGAGCAGAGGGAGGAGCTATTTAGCAAGGCTCACATGCTTGGCATGCTTGAATTCTTTTGGACCAAAACGCCCCCATGAACAGTGAAAGTAACAGTGAATCTACAGTGAAGTTCGCATCTGTTATATAGTAAATAAATATATTATACAAATTTGATCTCCAGGGAGACACTATTTAAGACATAGAAACCACAATTATTGAATGTATTCATCAATTTTCATTCCTTGAATAATATCCTCATAAGAACAAACCTCACATATTATGATCTGTTATTGGATAGCTCACCTAAATGACCAACTTAGAAATCACACGAGTAAAACGTTCACACTAGCTGTTTGCTAGCTTGGTTTGATTTGTAGTGGCCATTGCCCTAGCCATTAGACATTTTGACACCCGATTATTACCTGATAAAGATAATTCGAGGGTTAGGAACAGGGAAAGCATCAAACCCATCATCGAGGATAAATGCCTTCAAATTCTATGGAAATTGGGAGGAAGAAGTTGAAACACGTTTTCTGTATAATCCTAAACGGGGGCTGCTGTATTGTTTTAAATTGTGATAAACCGAATATTATGTAATTTCTTTCTCAATTCAAAACTCTGTTACAGCGGTGTGCAAGAGCTTAAACTAGCCGAGACAGGCTTAGAAGACTCGGGGGCCTTCAAGAGAAAAACAGGTTCTATATTTGAGTTGAACAGTTTAGGAGTGTTCGGGTGGCTTCTATGTGTTTCAGCTTACTCCACCTTCTTGTTAGATTTGTCATCATTATCAGCATCAGACTTTGCGGCTGTCTTTGACTCATCAAATGCCAACAACTGCATATTATTAAAAGTATTCTATAAGAAGTCCAAGAAGAACCGAAGTCCAAACCCAACAGTATGGGCATATATAGAATTACTATTTGTGCTAAATATTTATGTATAATTGCCGGACCAACCGAAATCACAAAAGGGAAAAGGGTGCGAGAACGAACCGGTTTGACATCGCCATTCCAGATGCAATGTGTGGCCAAAAATCCAATAACAGCTGGCACAATATACAATAGAGCAGGCTGCAAACAGAGAGTAGCAAAGAGTGTTAGGAACGTACTTGGCTGAGATGCACTGGGGCAACCAAACACTAACCATAGTGGGATCCCCCTGAGAATGCATCAGACACAGTTAACCAAATCTCACCTGTGCTGCCTGAAACCAGTTCATGACAACGATTGTAAGGACCAATCCCGCTGTGTATCCCAAAAATGCACTCTTGAAGTACTGGCCTTCTTTCCCTCTAGATACATCAAATCTTAAAGCCAGTGCAACAAAAATACCTGAAGAGAAGGTAAACCCTCAATGTGAGAAACAAAAAAGCCAAGTAATTTTGATTCTTTGCAAATAAACATTACTAAAGTTAAAATTCAAAGCCTAGCTGATGATCAGTAACACAAAAAAAAGGGAACATTTCACGAGACAGCTATAAAGCAAAACCATTACCATTCCACCAAAAAAATCATTGCCAAACTTATAGAGTTTAAAAAATTAAATATGTAATAAATGAACCCTGCTTTAGATGGACAAACACAAGGGAAGGGCCAACCACGAGAATGATGATGGTAAGAGCAAACATTTTATGGAAATGGTTACTCTAGTAAGCTATAACGAAACCAAAGCACCGAGCCATAGCTAAACTTAAAACATAATAATAGCAAATGAAAGTTCACATCTCACCAGGGATAACAATATCACCAAGTCCAAGCATTGAAAATGGACGTGCAATATCAGCAGTAGGGAACAACAGCTGCAGGGCACATTTAAATCAATTACAAGGGAGTAACACATCAAAGCTCAAAGACCCAAGATATATTGGAGAAGAGATCTCAATTATTTAGGAGTACCAACCTTTATAGGAGCATCAAAAGATTTGGCAACACTAACCATAACAGGAGTGAAGAAAACCCAGAATATATCGTACACAAAGAGTCCAGCCTGCATGCATAAGGATCAAAGATAAGGAAAATACTGGTACATATTAATCTGATGATAGTGCTGTACATACAGACATTTGTGTTCATATATCAACAGCATCATCAGATAAGAAAGCCTTCCAATAATTACATATTAATTTCAATAATACAGAAGCACAATAATAGTGATGTGGAGACCCATTTCTTACCAAAAGAATGGCACCAGTCTTGAAAGATCCTAGAGAAAGCATTTCAATTCCCTGAATGAAAAAACAATGAAACTCTTCAATTGAAACAGTTTACAATCTATGGGAACATCATACAGAAAATTCAAGTGAATGGAAAAAGCCCACAGCAGGTTAACTGAAACCTATTAATAACATTCTGACAGACCTGAATACAGAAGGCGAGCCCCAATATATTGTTAGCTAGCCAATGCTTCTTCGAAGCATACCAAGCACAGAAAAAGAACCCGGGAATTGCAGCAAAGACCTGAGACCTTGTGAACTCAATCTCTACAGCTGTATAAGAACAGAGTAAGACAATACGAGAAAGATGACAATCAGATTTCAAACCTAGTTTTGTGATAAAAAAGAAATTGAAAATCTGTAAAATTATATTCAAAGGAAGTAGGAAGAATTGAGAAAGTAACATACAACGGAAATATGGAAGACGCCAAATGATCGGGTCATTATTCCAACGCTCTGGCAAATAACGTGCAATAGCTGGTAACAAAGTCGCACTGTAAAGAATGGCGTTAAACTTTCTTCTAAATTGCAAAGGGCAAAACTAGAAAACTTTTAAGAACAACAGACAAGTTGAAACAAAGCTATAGATAAAGGACATACGAGAGCGCGATGATCCCAAGAACAAAGAAATAGCACGTCAAGACAGCATTAACCAAGTCTTTGGACAAGAACTTAAACAGTAAAAATAGTGATAACAGCATCGCACTCCCAACAAAAGGGAAACGCATGGCATGTTCATTGGACATTGTCTCCTACATGATTGAAACAGCTCAATTACGAAATATCCACGCGTTGTCTTGAAGAAAAAAAAATATAAATCTAAATGCGGCAGAGGTGCTCACTGAAGGTGGAGTTGGCTTCACAGACCGGTAGCAACCCACGAAAACGGT
This sequence comes from Geum urbanum, assembly GCA_946800695.1. NCBI lineage: Eukaryota > Viridiplantae > Streptophyta > Magnoliopsida > Rosales > Rosaceae > Geum > Geum urbanum. The sequence goes on from OX327002.1 coordinate 63,640,524, forward strand.
GAGACATGCAGTCAAAACTACATTTAGGTTTGGATCTACCTTCACAACTAGTGGTGCTAACGTTAAACCTGCATCCAAATACACAATCCAATGCCACTGAGTCACTGATAGACAAGCTCAATTCAAGTAAGCATTGATCACTTCAACACATAGCTGATTAATACCATATCATATCGACCCTTTATTCGAATGCCAACACTCGGTGATCAACAGTTCACCAATTCAAAGTTACACTCTGAAATGGCCGTAAAGACTATCTTTACTAACAATTCCAATTCTAATTCAGCAAAAGACTAAATATTTACTGACAAATTTACCAATTAGAACAATTGGGTCTCAATTTAATAACAATACAAGAACAACAATTCAAATTCAGATTGTAAATGCGAACCTGCTAAAGCAATATTGGCGAAACGCTCAACGTTCTTCATCGTCACTATATCACTCTGGAACAAAAAAAATTGCAGATCGAATCGAACCCCGCTTAATGTGTTTCACCTTCGCAACGAAACCCTAAGAAATATCCAATCAATTTTAATGATAAAGAACCCAAATTTCGTAAATTAAAATCTCAATTTCCAATTTTAATACAAACAAAACTTGAAAACCGACGACAACATCGGTGTTGTAAGAAAAAGAAAATTACCCGTAGCAGTAGGCGGCGATGCAATTTAATTTCAACGGGTTTCGTTCCGTACAGATCGGAGATTCGGATAGAGAGAGAAATAGACTGGGATTTGTATTTTGATAACGTCATTTGCAGAGCTAGGGTTTTACCTTGTAACAAAGTTGATGACCGATATGGGTCCTTTTACTCGAGCCACGTAGGTTGACTCGTGGCGCCCAATCAGATTTTGCCATGTCGGATTTATGTAGGTCTAAATATCTCCTGCCATTTTACCTCGTGGTGTCCATTTTAGTTACTTTTTGTTTTCGGGTGTTCGAAAATATAATTACGGACGAAAATAATCCGATTTTTTTTCTCTCTTTTTTTTTCTCTTCCAAGAGTTTATCATTCACAGTCCGAGAAATACATACATAATAACAATTTTTTCAGATCATCTTTTGGGAAAAACGACTGTAGAACGTAAGAATTGTAGTAACAATTGGTACTCTTTGAATCATATCTCTACATAATATTAACTCAATAACATCTTAAACAAACTATAACTCTAAAATCAAAGAACAATAATAGACTCGGAATACTAATGACCCTTTAATAAGTATTCCATAAAAGACATTAACAAGTAAAACCAACGCTGTACTAATCCTTTTCATACGAAACAGACCAATCTGAATGTATTATTAACCTATGTCAAAAAACAAAAAAATGAATATGTCATTTCTACGTATACTTACTTAATCACCTTATTACTAGGGGTGGATTCGGTCCCATTCGGTTCGGTTTTGAGGCAAAACCGGAAACTAAACCGAAAAAAAAATTCGGTCCGGTTCGGTTCGGTTTTTTACTGTTTAGTGATACAAACCGAAAACCAAACCGAACCGTCGGTTCGGTTCGGTTTCGGTTTTTTTCGGTTTTTTTTTTTTTGCTTGATTGGATCCGTTTGGTGATTACAAATTAACTAGGTATTCATTTCTAAGAGCTACATGGATCATAGTACAGAGACAGAGATCTTCAAGCCATTACCAAATTGCCTAAAGTTTCAAACTTTAATCATTAACATCACAATTCATCAAGTTTTGAGCTATTCAATCAAATACAACGGCAAATGTCATCACCCTCCACAAATCTCCACAAATAGCAACAATCTCTATCACACAAAACAAACCCAGAAAACTAAACAACCAAACAGTCACAACACACCCAGTTAGAAACAGATAGAACCCAGAACAAATCAACCTTGAAACTCCAAAACCAACAAGATCTTATAAGCTTAATGAATCACAAGACATAAACAAAGCTGAGCTAACCCAGATCTGGAAACTACTCACCAAATGCAGACCTTCCCAAATCCCCAAATCTTACAATTCCTGCATAACCAACACACAAATCTCGAACGAATGAGACCACACTTGATTAAGTGAATAACAACAGCCACCGCCCAGAAAAAAAAAATTAAAAAACGAAACTTTGCCCAAAATTTTAGAAAGAAAAACAGAGTGGAGAAGCCGAGAAGGTGGAGAAGGAGCGCGACGGGGGACACGACCTGGAGCGGTGGACGGCGACGGGGGACCAGATCGGACGAGGCTCGACTACGGTGGAGACTGGAGAGCGACGGTGGCGATTGGGACGGACTCGAGGTCTCGAGTGGGGAGCTGTTTGGGAACCAGGCCGAAAGAGAGGAAAGACCGAAAGAGAGGGAGGGACTCGAGGGAGTTGGGATTAGGGTTTTTTTTCGTTTTTTTTTTTACTTCATCAAAACGACGTCGTTTTGTATGTTTGACCGTTGACTTCGGTTTATTTCGGTTCGGTTCGGTTTTTAAGGGGTCCAAACCGGAAACCAGGCCGAACATATCCGGTTCGGTTCGGTTTTTTACTGTTCGGTTCGGTTTTCGTTCGGTTTGGTTTTTTTCGGTTTCGGTTCGGTTTTCGGCCCGATTTTTTTCGGTTTTCGGTTTAGAAATTCCACCCCTACTTATTACGTACGTATTTAACTAATCTAAGTCACGTAATTAAGTCTCACTGCCGGCACAAAGGCATAGACCACCCAAAAAGCAACAAGTTCGATGACCGAATAAGAAACTGTTAGAGAATACTTCAATAAAAAGATAGGAACACTAATCTCACATCGAAAAAGTGATAAGAATCCTAACCTCAACCACCTTTATAAGCCAGACGGTTTAGCATTAATGGTACACATTCACTACTCTTTTATGTTGTTAATATGTTAAGATTATATATCGTTACTGACTTAGGCATCGAAGAGTTGAAGGCCGGCAATCCCGGTCTTTCCTTAACGGTTGTCCATCTTAGCAAGCGCGAGCGACTGGCAGAGAACGAGTGTAAGGCGGTGGCGAAAGCAAACAATGAAAGCGATTTCTGAGAACGATCAGCAAAATCAATTAGCGAAAGTGAACAGCGGAACCAGAAGAGCGAATCAATAAGCAATTATCTCTGTTTCAATATCTAAAGCTCTTAGTAGTTTCTGGTATTAACATTGGCGCCGTTTATAGGAAACCATACTGATTTTTTTTTCCAACCACGAAGCAACCAAGTCACAAATCATGGATACGTTCCTATCTCTCGATATGATCCTGAACACGTAACAAGATATCCTCCACCTGACCCCGGGTATGAGCAGGACTGTAGAAAAACCCGCGCTGGTGCAACGGGCGGGCAAGCAACATATCACAGCGGAGCAAGGAGCGACAATTGTGGTGGAAAGGCGCTTCAGCAAGATGGTGCACAAGTACGAGTTGGAAATGCAAAAATGCATGGAGCTTGAGAGGGCGAGAGAATTCGAGCATCAACGGTACATGCAATCTGAGTCCAAATTGAAGGTAGTAGAGGAGAGACAACTGATGTCGGAATCCACGGGAGAATCGCGAAGCGAGCAACCTCACCACGTCCCTGCCGCAAGGAGAGAAATGATCATCTACTCACCCCTGCGACCAGAGCATCTGTGGGATGCAGGACCATCCCCGATGCCTGTATGACTATAACGCAACCTCGAACTCGAGCAAATCAACGTTGTCAATATATTAATGGAACCTCCAAGGATGCCGCCCAGCGTAACATCGCTACGGAACAAAATTGCCAAAACACAGAGGTTTCGGCTAGACTTGCCAAGCTAGAGGTCATGATCCGCTAGCGGGCACAGCCCAAGGAAAGTTACCACAACTTCTCACTCTCGGCGGTTCGCGTCGAGCCATTCTCGGCTGACATCATGGCTCGAGGATGACACCTACTGGCAAAGGTGAAGATCAAGCGATATAAGGGAAAGACAGACCCATCCTTGCACACTAGCATATTTGTATTAGCCACGACGAGCACTCCTCCGTGGTCCATCAACTCATTCTCAGAACTCGTGCGGGCATTCCTAAAGCGGTACATCACAACAGCCAGTAGGTTGCTAACATACAACCAGCTGCACACAGTTCGACAAGAACCAACGAAAGGATTGTCTACCTTCATCTCCCATTGGAACACCGCCATAGCACATTGCTGAGACATCACCAGCGAATCGGTGTTTTGTGTACTCCGGAATGCACTTTAGCCGAGCTTGCTAACATGGAAGTTCAACGAAAACCCTCCACTCACATATGACGAACTGCTCGACCGCGTAACATCACATGTGCAACTGGAGTTACAAACTTTGGGTATCAACCCAACACCAACACAACAGGTAAACACATTTTCTAATACGGTGGCTCCTAGTGTGCAAGCCCGGTACCAGCACCAACACCACATTCTGCCCCATCACCGGCACAGCAGGACATTGAGCCTCGTGGGCCCTTGTGATGGGATAGCCACAGGGATGCCATGGACGCTAGGGGATCCGGTCATAACTGAAAGCCTTATGGAAACCGAAGCAGCTATGATGGTAGTGACAAAAGGCAGTGGGATGACCAGAATGATCAGCCGAGGGATGTAGTCACAACTCGACACCGACACGAGCAACAGGTGTTTAACGTCCTCAAATCCAAATACGCAGACATTCTCTTCGACAACCCAGACCTCTTCCCTTTACCACCAAGAATTCAACTAACATCAGCCCTCAAGAACACGAAGAAGTGGTGCAAGTTCTACAACACTTAATCTCATGACACTGAAAAGTGTTACCACATAAAGGAGTTGGTAAAAGTACAACTCAATAAGGGCAAGCTAGAAAAGTACAAGTCTAATGACGACGCCTAAACAACAAGAGGAGTAGCGCATATCAGGAGGATCAACGGAATTATGGGATGAAGGTCCAAGGCGGAACTAAAGCTTGAGCTAGCCGTATTCAGCTTGTAATAAGGACCAACAAAGACAACGAGACCAGGATGGGATTCGATTACCTTCCATGAGTCTGAGGAGCGGGGTAGACCACTGGTATTCAAAGGCTACCCATTTCTCATCGACGTGATCATCAATATGTGTAGCGTGAAGAGAATATTGTTTGACACCGGTTCCGTTGTCAATGTCATGTTCTTGCCAGTGTATAAGGCACTCAGGCACCTTGGGTCAAAGTTAAAGCAAGATCACGATCCCCTAATAAGCTTCTCAGGGGATATGATCCAACCTTCGGGCAACGATTACCTACGGCTGGCAATAGGCCAGGAAGAATATTATGCGGAGACCCATATGGAGTTCCTTATCGTAGATGCATAGTTGTCCTACAACGCTATCATCGATGCAATACACTCAGTCGAATACATGCCAACATGTCACAGTGGATGCTCTTAACGAAAGTTCCTACGCCCTTTGGCATATGTTCAATCCTAGGAACAACCCCGACACTCTCAAACGCGGGCTCATCGATCACATACCCAGGTAAAGAAGTGTGTCTCTTGGCGGCGAACCCATTAACCCAGGTCCCCGAGGACCCCAGGGTTAGACTGTTAATGACAAGTCCCATGGACGAGGCGTCCATAAAGGTCATCCAAGTATCGGAAGAGCACCCCAAAAGGATAGTTTGAATAGGGGAAATTTAGATCCAAAAATCAAGATTGGGCTCATCACCATCCTCATGGAGTTCAGTGACGTCTTCACATGGTCTTACGTCGACATGTCTGGCATCTCCATCGAAATCATATCGCATAAGCTCGTCATCTCCTCAGATGTGGTTCAAAGAAAACAAAAACGGAGGGCATACATCAAGGAACAATATGCAACAATCTAGGAAGAAGTAAAAAATCTCCTTGATATAGGATTCATATGATAATAACTATCCAACGTCATCATGGTAAAAAAGAGCAGTGAAAAGTGGAGGATGTGCGTTGATTACACCAACGTGAATAAAGCCTGCCCGAAAGATTCTTTTCCACTACCCCTAATTGACCAGCTCGTGGATGCTACGAATGGCCATGATCTCCTATCCATAATGGACTGCTACTCAGGCTATAACCAGATCAAGATGGATCTGGCTGATGCAAAGGCCACATGCTTCACAACGAACAAAAGACTTTATTGCTACAATGTGATGCAGTGCGGAATGAAGCAGCGAATAAGAAGATCAATAATAGACTGAAGAAACGGATGGAAGGCTACAACCACAAGTGGGCGGAATGCCTCTACGAGGTACTCTAGTCCATCAGAATGACACCAACAGAGGTAACGGAAGCGACACCATATTCCCTCATTTTCGGAGCGGAAGTGGTACTACCCCTCGAAATCATGCATCAGAGCACCGATTTTGAAGGATTCGACGAAGTCACAAACGACGAAGGATTGGATATGGAGAATATTTTACGGGAAGAGCAGGAGGATGAAACCTGAGTTGAACTCCTGGCAAACAAGAAACTGGTTATGCGACATTATAACCGCCGAGTCAAGGCACAGAAGCTCCTTGTAGGAGACCTAGTATAGAGAGAAGTCATCCTGAAACCAAAGGGACTCAAGCCGAAATGGGAAAGCCCATTCAAATTCAACGAGAGCATAGGGCCAAGAATATTCTACCTCGCGGACAAGGACGATAACAAGGTACCGCGAACTTGGAACGTGGAACACCTCAGATATTGCCATCCTTGAACAGGTTCTATTTTCAGAGTTAGGCTTTGCTCCTTGTTCTGCCACCTCCACTCTGCTTCTTCTTCTTCCTTCTTCACCGCAGCGAGGAGCTCGACTTATTTTCTCTCCCTTTCTTCATTAATCCGTCGATTGTCCTCGAAGAACTTGTCGCGCAGCCACTTGTTAGCCTAGTACTTCGTGATCGTCTCCTGAATACCTTTAGAATACACCCATTCATCGTACCATTATATTTGATCCCTGCTTCAAGTCCTTGACAACATTAGCTATTTCGGCCTCGAGGCAGGACTCCAACTCCTTCATTTGGACCTGAAGTGAAGTCACTTGACCAGCAACCTTCTCATACTCCCTGTGGACCAAACCAAGGTTGCATTGGGTCTGCTTGAGCTCGGACACTAGCTCCGAAAATTGCTCGAGCTTGGATTCCAGCTCTGAAACCCGCTGACATGACTCGTTTGAGGAGGAGTTTGCCAGGCCGACCTTTCTCTTGAGCTGCTCGCACTTATGCGAAAGCTGAAGCCACTCATCGCTAGCATCCACCAGCAGCTTCTCCTTCTCGGCAAGCTCCCTAACCAACCGAGCCAATTTAGTGGCAGACTTGGCCATCTCCCGTCTTTGATGGCATAACATTTATACGGAGGCAGCTGACTGACAGATGCACTTATCTACACTCGTAGTCACATCTGCCACCATATGCGCCTCGACCGAAAGCATAGATACAATCTTGATAGAGTATGGAGGAGCAACTGTCTAACCAACAGAATTGAGAATATCAACTATCGCCTCCAGCTGTTGCACGCCCCTCGAAGGCGACTCTGGAGTGACTTCATCATGATCACCCGACTCAAAGCTGTCGTCGTCAATAGTAACAAGGTCCACATGTTTCCGGGTAGATTAGGCGATCTCGACACTCGAGCGGATGAAAAAGTTGCCTAGCTGACCAACGATAGTAACTGCACCGCTCTTGCTCTGAAATTCTAACTGCAACACCTTTCTTGCTAGGTCAGTGGTATCGGCAGTCTTGCGCTTCACGATCAGAATGGCGGGGTGGTAAAACGGCAGATGAGGAAGACCCAACAACCTTATGCTTTATAGCAACAACTTCCACACCAATTTGATTCGTCTTTGAAACCTCCGGAGGCGGAATAGCCTGCGTTTAGGCAAGAGTCAGGCTTACCTCATGACGGACATCGAAGTCAATCCGTTGTGCTTCGTCCTCTTCTGTAGCGAAGTGCGCGATGAGCTCGTCAATGTCACCAAAGTCATCCATCTTTTGTGGGAGGCACGTGTTAACAATATCCACTGCAATCAAACAGAATGTAAGAACAAGACCACATACCAGAAAAGAGATCACAAGAGAAAAAGTCACCATACCAGGAGCCGCTGCGAGACCTTCTCGGTTGAGGAAGGCGAAATCGTTTAGGAGATAGACATGGTAAAACTTCTCTGAGAAACCTTTCTAAATACGGTGATAACGACGGCGTTTGGCGGCACAAAGGCTATACCAACAGTTAACTACAAAGGCGAAACAAAGCATTAGTGAAAGAAAGAGGAAGAAGAGTTAGGAAGAAGCATGAGCAATCACCCTAGCCCACCTCTGGCCGTAAACCAGTTCGGCACCCTTGATCCCGACACCTCATCGGCGGGTCTCATCCACTCGCCCTCAGTGATAAAATGAGTCTCACGTCAGTTGGTGTTGGTCGTGGGAATAGACTTGAATAGTCAGAATGCTCATTTTGTATGTCTAGTTACGAGGTGTAACATACCACCACAACCTTTCTTTGTTAAGTACTACACTTTGAAGTAGTGTAGAACTTCATTCTTAGTGGGGAAACCAATCCCGACGGCATGCCACAGAACAAACATCGCGTTCAAGATTTGCAGCATAATGGACATAACCTGGCCGATGGCACAGTGCAGCGAACCAAAAATGTATTGATGGAAGGGATGAAGTGGAAGTCAAAGACCGAGCTTCAGGTGCGTCACCCCTAGGACAACACGCCCCTTCCTCAGCTTCGTAAATAATTCACCTTTACATACTTGTTTAAGCAGAACAGAGGGCAGTATTCGAAAATTGGCTTGCATTACCTCCATAACCATAAAGGATATGGACCTCTCAGGTTCTTGCACCTCCTCCAAGTCGCCAAGTTGCTAGTTCCGCGGAATGGACAATGCCAACATTCGTTGAGCCGGGGGAGCAACACGCTCTGGAGAAATAGAAAGGGTCGCAAAGGTTGACGGGGCTTCCTCAATACTGTTCTGACCTTGCTGAGAGGACGCCGTGCTATCTCCGAAATGTTTACGGATAAGATTAGCCCATGGTTCACCCATATCAACTTCCCAATCCGTAAACAGTTTCCCAAGAAACATATCTGGTCCCCTCAACTTCGGAACAGGTTTTCTCAGGTTTATGGACCTACTACTAGACGACGCAGTGGTTTTAATGTCTTCAAGAAATGCCTCCATCACCTCGAAACTCATAGAACCACTAGAAATAGAGGTTTCGCCACTGTAGACGAGATAACTACGGTCTCCATGATATATCTACAGAACGACCCGTAGTGAAATACCAGTGGACCCACACTGGCGGCAAGGACACCTATACCTAGCCTAATCACAACAGCAGAAATGAAAAGATAATCTACCATGCAGGTGGGCCTGGGGACTAGGCCTAAAGCCCAGAGAGAGGCAAAGCAAACACAAAAAAGAATGCCCAATTCAAATTTGCCAAAGGGTCAACCGTTGGCATTCCATAGCGGTGAAGACAGCTCTGACCACTGCAAACAACAGTGATGCCCAGAAGTACAACTGCATCTACACTAGGGTACAAAAAAACAAGAAGAGAAAGCAACCTCTACCCAGCAGCCAAGCATATACACTAAACCAAGCAAAACGAACTGAAAACAAGCGCAAACGAAGAAAGATAACAACAAATCCAAGCAGCAACAAACCAAAGATTCGAAACTTATGATATTTAGAGGAAGGGAAGTAGTCAAGCAAATCGGATTGAGCACGAAATCAGATGACGAGGCACGAAGCAACGACGAACAAAAATTTCTCTCTCGATTTCAGTAGAACACTTAGATGAAAAACACAAAGTGAGAGAAATGGGCTACAACGAGGGTTCAAATACCAGCCCAGGTAAAGAATCACAACCATTCAAGGTGACACGTTGGTTCACCAGAATTAAACACGTGGCAGATGGCGTCATTCCTTCGAAAGAGTAAGGGACATGACACATACAAATCATTTTAGATGCACAACACTCAAGAGACATGATCACTCTGTTTCCCTACGACATAACGTTTAGGAAACTTGATACGCCCTAGGTTGCCACATGCCAGTAGAGGATTTGGCGGAAGTTAATGAAGGCAAAAAGTAGGCTCACCCCTTGCACGAAATAAACCGCTGGGTAAAGAGGAATCATCCGAAGATCAGTCTGACCAAGGAAATTTGGGGACTCACACGCCGCGCAGTTAAAACGAATACAGTTGTTCAGGGACAACCTCATTTCGCCAAAGTAGCCAATCGACAAGACATACCTGCAAATACGTTAATGCTTTGTTTCTGGCAGAAAGCTGAAAGTCGCATGAAGGTCTGGAACTCGAGGACTCAACATTCCCACCTACGATAGCATCACTGCCGGTGTAGTGATAAGGGATCGGTAGGAAGGGCCGAGCGTAGCATACCAAAGAATATTTCGCTACGGTCAGTGCAAGATGAGCCGCCACTTACGCCCCCCCATACTGGAAAGATAACGAGAAGTACGTCAGTAACTGGGAATGGCTCCATTGGGAGAGGGCCTACTGGGTCCCGCTACTTGGAGGAACCTCGAAATGACGTCATGACTCATTCGAGAATATTTATAAAACCTTATATTTTTATTCTCAACTACGTTTTACAAATCCGTTGATACGCCATAGCGAAGCGGAACAATGCGAAACTCAACATGGTTGCCAAAGTTACATATTCGAGAGATAGTAAACTAGCTAGTTACTATTCTCACTGCAACTAACCTCACTCACGAGAGTTATCTTTACATCTTATCTTTATAATAGATACAAAATACAGAAGCGGAACAATTTTGGCCGACGAGTCGGGGGATTATATCGCCCGTAACCGGCATTGAGGGAATAAAGGTGTTAAGCACACACGTATGGTTTGCCGGTATCCGGTTTTGCAACTCCCCAACCGAGATTGCTCATCTTGGCTGAGCGAGTTGGGGGCTTGTACATATACCTACTTAATCACCTCATTATGTACGTGCTTAACCAATCTGGATCGCGTAATTAAGTCTCACTATTGGCACCAAGGCATAGACCACCCAGAAAGTAACAAGTTAGATGACCAGCCCGAACCCTGATTCAGAGTCACCCCCGCTCAAGGGACCAAATAAGAAGCTGTCAGAGAATACTTCAACAAAAGGATACGAACACTGATCCCACATCGAATAAATGGTAAGGGTCCTAACCTGAACCACCTTTATAAGTCAGACAGTTCAACATTAATGGTACACATTCACTACTATTTTACGTTGTTACTCTATTAAGATTATATCTCGTTATTGACTTAGGCATCAGAAGGTTGAAAGTCGGCAAGCCCGGTCTCTCCTTAACGGTTGTCCATCTTAGCAGCGTAAGCAACTGACAGAGAGCGAGTGTAAGGCGGCAGCGAAAGAAAATAGCGAAAGCAATTTCTAAGAACAATCACCGAAAGCAATTAACGAAAGTGAATAGCAGAACCAGAAGAGCGAATCAACAAGAAATCATCCCCGTTTCAATATCTAAATCTCTTAGTAGTTTATGGTATTAACAATCATCTACCAAGCTCTTTTAGAACATGAAAGACAACAACAAAATGCAAAAAAGGAATTGTTATGTGTGAGAATTGAAGCTTATCTGTAAGCATGTTCATGTAAACTTACCTGACATTATTGAAGAGAACTCCTTATGAGATGATATGCGAAAATGATAATTTTAATCACACACCCTAAATAATAAATACACATCTTATTTTAAATACACCAACCATTAACTCTTTAATTTCAACAATTACTAGATACACACCCCAATTTTTTATAATTACCCCTCATTCATTCGACTAATACACCTATCATTATAGCTTGTTCCATAAAACCTAGTTTGTTCCGTTCCCGTTTATGTTTTAAGGTTCATAACAATTAAACGAAGAAGGATCAAGTTTTATGAAGAGCGGCGGTACTCCTCGTTGAGGTTGGCAAAGAGGCGATCACGTCCTAATTCAACCTCTTTTTCTTCTTAATTGTTCTTCTTATTCAAATGGATTCATTACTTTATAGTTTACATCAAAGATAAATCACCATCCCACTCAACGTTTTTCTTTGAAAGATGAAATTAAATTGTACATAGGTCTTTGTACTATGGTGTTTCAAAGACATTCAAAATTGAATTCAAAGACTTAATAAACAAAATGACAGTTAAAAATGAAGAAGAAGTACCGCCGTGGAGGGATGCAAATAATTTACTTCATAACACATTATGCTTCCAAAACTATGGATAAATGAATGATTTGAGCGCTCTAGGGTTCCATCTTCTAACATTTAAATTTTTTGAAAGGCCTATTGTGAATGCGAGAGGAAGAACCAAGAAGCTGGAGAGACTCAATTATTAATATTTTCTATTTTTTAAAATATAAATATATATTTCAGTAATTTGATCAACCTTGACATGTAATATTTGATGCATCAAAACATGAATGTGATGGCCTGTTGTAAGCATGATATATTATAGGTTACCTTAAGAAGTTCTTCTATCGTGCCGATAACCAGTGTTCTCCTTTGTAACTTATTAGCTTAAGTTTTTTTTTTGAAAGGGACTTAATGTATTTCTATCTTCACCTAAAAAAATATGAGATGTGAATATAGTATATATATTTTTTGAAAAGGTGTATTTAGTATTTAAGGATGTGCAAATAAAATTTAGGGAATATTATTTAAAGACCCAAAAATAGATAAGATTTCAAAAAAAAAATCAACTTATGACACTAAGGTAAAAAAGGCCCAACTTGTTTCTACCAAATTCCGTAAGGGACTTTAGCAGAAGAGTAGATGGAGCTATTTCGAATAATTCGAGCTATCGCGCGTATGTCGTCATTTATCTGCTGTTAAGAATAATACACCAAACAGGAGTTAGAAGTCTTGACGGGGTGTTCCCGCCTTCGACTCTCCGACGCTTTAGTTAGAATGTATGAAGTGTAACAGTTGTATTGGTAGAGTAACGGGCGTACCTTGTATCTGTCATAAATGTGTTGCTTATATTACTGGTTGAGTATGGAGTCTTTTGTCGTTCTTCGATGTGGGATCTTGTCTTTTGTACATGGCCTATTCTGGTACTTTTTCGTTTTCCGTTCCGAATGCGTGGACATTCGGATGGTGTTGGTGCCTTGTTTAAAGTTGAAGCCTGTCTTGCTGCCTTGCGTTTGGTCTAAGCTGTGTTGACCCGTTTGTAGTGACTAAGTGTGCTGTAATTGTGTGATACAAGATCACACACTAACAAGTCCCCCAAGTCCCCAAGTCAAGGGAATCAACTCTTGATTGGGGAGTTTGTAAATCTTTTTCCGGTTGCGCACACATGGTCACTCATAGAGGGGTCCACGCCCCGATACCCCAAGTCCCCAACTCTCCGATGAAGAGCTGGTCCCCGGTCGGATGTCGAATGTTCGTGCCATGGAGCTATCTGTTTGGACTCCGAAATGTGATGTTGCTGTTTTAGAGCCGCTTTTGTGGCGATAAGTGATGTTGTTACTCGTGCCACGATAGTGCGAACGTTGTTGCTATTTGACTATCGGGGTGGACTCCGAAACTTGATGTTGCTGTTTGGAGCCGCTTTCGTGGCGACAAGTGATGATGCTACTCATGCCACGATAGTGCGAACGTTGTTGCTGTTCGACTATCGAGGTGGACTCTGAAACTTGATGTTGCTATTTGGAGCCGCTTTCGTGGCGATAAGTGATGTTGCTACTCGTGCCATGATAGTGGGAATGTTGTTGCTGTTCGACTATCGGGGTGGACTCTGAAACTTGATGTTGCTGTTTGGAGCCGTTTTCGTGGCAACAAGTGATGTTGCTACTCGTGCCACGATAGTGCGAACGTTGTTGCTGTTCGACTATCGAGGTGGACTCTGAAACTTGATGTTGATGCTTGGAGCCGCTTTCGTGGCGACAAGTGATGTTGCTACTCGTGCCGCGATAGTGTGAACATTGTTACTATTTGACTATTGGGGTGGACTCTGAAACTTGATGTCGCTGTCTTTGAAGTGGGCCCCAATTGTTTTTTCGCATTCTTACATTTTCGACTTCGTAACGGTTACCTGTCGTTTGACATGCTCGTGTGTCAGACGTTTTGACAGTTGTTTGCTGCATGTGTGACGCATGGCGCTTAATTCGAAGTGGTAGGGTAATTATTTTTGGCGGGAACGCGTGGGGCGCATGGGACACGTGTCGTAATCCTGCGGTAGGAAGCGCTGGAAATAAATGGTACGCGTTTGCCTAGGGTTAGTTTTGTTGCCTATAAATAGCCTTGCTTTCACTTTCTCACTCTTTACATTTTCGCTCTCGACTGAAACTCTGCCAAAACGTCATCCTGAAGCTCTTGTGATCAATTTGCAGTTTGAACCGTCTCATAAATCTTCCTCTTGTCTTTAAAGGTATTTTCTTGTGCTTTGCTTCCAAAACGTGTGGTTTTTTGTGTTGCTTTGGTTCGTTTACGTACATTTTTGTTACTGTTGTGGTAAATTTCTGGATTTTGTGGTTTTTCTATTGTGGAGTTCAGTTGGCTGGGTTAGGTGCTGCATTCCTTTTTGTTGGTGCTGAATAGAATTTCTGGGGTTTTTCCGTTTTCTGGGCTTTTCTGGGTATGTAACGAAGAACAGTCTTGTTCTTGAGGTTTTTGTTTCTTTTGGGTATTTTGATATGTTTTTGGGTATTGCGAAATGGTGGGATCTGTTTGTACTGTTTGAAGAACTGGGTTGGTGACATACTCCACGCGTTCGCCATTTGGCATATTCTCCCTTTTGTTTTTCTCTTAGGATTATGGAACTGGTAGCTGTTTCCAGCGATGAGTCCCTTCCGCAAACCCCTAGGTTCCTTATAGGGTCACACGGTCCTGCCAATAGTGTGTCAGACTCTTCATTCGATAGCGTACTGAGCATCTCCCTTCTATCTGTTAACGCTGGTGGTGCTTTGCGTAGGTCATCTATTCTAAATATGGAGCAGAGCGGGTCAGTGGTTGTTCGGTCCAAACACCAAGGTGCCTCCGTGGTACCGAGCAGTGAGGCGTTTACCTTCTCCTCTGGGGGCTCTCATGGTTACGTCATCCTTCCACGCGGTGGACGGGGGTCAGGGGCTGCTCTCCCCGTACTCCCTCGAGGTGGGCCCGTACTGTGGCGTCTCACGGATGGCCAGGTGGTTCAAGAGTCGGAGGGGTCCCCATCCATACACGAGATCAAGCGGTGGTAATAGGACTACTATATTCCCCGAACGGTGAAGCTGAGAGCCCTTCGTCAAGGTGAATCGTTCATGCGTCCCCCTCGCGATCACACTTGTGTAAGCGAGTTCCAGCTCAAGGCTGGATTAAAGCTTCCACTCCACCCGTTCTTCCAGTACGTGCTCACCCTCTTCAACATCATGTTAGGCCAATGTGGTCCTATGTTGACACGTGTTTTGATCGCGTTTCATTATATTTGGAAGCTCAGTGGGTTGCTGTTCCCCACTCGTGCGGAGATCGGTCACTTCTTCCGTTTGAAGTACTCCCCATGTATGAAGGACAACGATACAATAACAATGGAGCCCTGAACAAAGTGGTGGTCAACGGAGCCCCCTTCCTCTTCGACTTCCTGGCGCCGGTATAACTATCTTGTCGGTGGTGAGTGGGAGTTCGACAAGCCTGATGGTGCGTTATCGCGTGGATGCAATTAAATACATCGAGTCCCCAAGTTTTTTCTGTCGTTAGGTGTGGTGTTGTATTGTCGACTATCGATGTTTGCCTACTCATTTCGTTTCGTATTCGTGCTTGCTAATGCCTTGTGTTTTTGTTGTAGATCAACGATCGTACCCCCTAACCCGTTTGGAGGAGAGGCGTTTAGCTCGGATCAAGTTCACCTTCGATCCCCATCCGGACGCAAGAAACTTCTAGACGGCCAACCACTGGGAGCTAGTCGAATGCTGTACTATTTGTGTGACTTTTCGAGTTGACGTTCCCCTTGTTTTTTTTGTAGCGAAAATTAAGAAGTCTCACTCCTCTACGAAACAGGATGCGGCCCACCAGCGTATGTTGGTGCTGATGGAGAAGGCTCGACAGACCCGTATGGTCGTAGAGGATGGGAACAGCCATCTCGTCCAGGGTGACACTTCGCAGCCCGTGCTTCACACCCCGGACTGCAATCAATACCTCGATCCGGTTCCCGAGGTCGACGAGGAAGTGGAGGCCGTGGGCGAGGCTGTCGGGGCTTCAGCTGTACTTGCCACAACTCCTGAGGACCGGGCCGAAAAAGCTTATCTCGACACCCGTCGAAGGGAAGAGGGCGAGCAAGCCCGGAAGGACCGCCTTCGTCGGGAGAAGGAGGTTCGGAGCAAGGAGCATTGCGAGCATCAGATCGATCGTGGGGACAAATGCCTAAGTGAATTTTGACCGCGCTCTGGCTCCCGGAGCAAGTCCCACTTATTCGCCAACACAGGTTCCTCCAAGAGTTCATTCGAGCTCTCTCCCCGCCATCAGCCTGGATATGCGGGGGTGCCCCAGCTTGGGTCTTCGGTAAGGAGGCCAGATGATCAAGGAGCATCCAGCCGTCTACTCAAACGCAATAGGGGTCCATCCACCGAAGTCTCGCCGGGCGTTACTATAGCTGTGGTGGGCGAAACAGCCCTATCCTCCAAGTTCCTTGCTCGCATCCAGAGCTCCATGGGTGTGGGCATAGAGTCATTACAGAAGTGGCATCAACTGAGCGCGACTCCGAGCGAGTCTCTAAATGTAGTGTTTGACACCTGCACCCAGCTTCAACATCAGTTCTTCCTCATCAAGGGCCTAGAAGGGTCGATGCTGCAGACGATTGCGTTGTCCAAAGCGAAAGCTGAGGGCATGTGGCTGACGACCAAAGTTGCCAAAATGCAGAAGGCTCTGACGAGGTCCATGGACATAACAAATCGTAAGATCTCCCGAGTGAACGAGCTAGTCCGTAAGCTCGATGAGCTGAAGAAGGAGCTGGGGGAGTCTCAGTCTGGGATTGCGATTCTGGAGACGGATGTTGCTGCCCTTCGATCGTCCAGTGGTGCTCAGATTGCGGAGCTGGAGCGTGAGCTTGCTGGACGCATGAGATGACAGAAGATATTCGCAGGAAGATTGCGGAGGAGGCGGTGGCCGAGTTCAAGGCGTCATCCGAGTTTGATAAGGTCAAGGCCGATGCGTTCAGGGCGTTCAAGAATTCGGATGAGTTCGAGAACTTGGTTGCTATTGAGGCCAACGTCCAGTGTGAGGACTTCTCCTCACTCGTGCTTCTGTTTGTTAAGGTGGACGAGTTCGAGGCATGGCAAGCCGCTGAGGCCGAAAAGCTGAAGCGTTCCCTTGAGGAGCCGGATGGCAGAGCGCAGGCTGAGGATGGAGTGCTATGTCTAGAGGGGGGGTAGGGTTGATGCCATGGATGGGGCTAACTGATATCATGTACTTTTGCTTTCTCTTTTTTTTTGTATCATTTTGCTTTTGCGCTTGCGTGCGTTTGCTGAACTAAGTACAACTCTTTTTGGGAATATATCGAAGTACCTTTGCTGTGCTTACATTGTCTGAATGCGTTTGATGTATATTAACTTTCACTGTTACTGGCTAAAAAAAAAGTGTGATCATACTTATACAAAAAGTTACATAAACATTAGATGTACGCGCATTAGTTCCAATCAAATGCAGGCAGATGAACACTTAGTGGAAACATTTTCTCAAGTGCTGTGAATTCCAGGGGTTGCCTATCATTCTACCAAACATGTCTTTGATGTAGAACGTGTCTGGGCTTATGACTGTGTCGATGACGTAAGGGCCTTTCCATGACGGGCGTAAGCTCTTTGGCTTTGTTTGGATTGCCTTCATGACCCAGTTCCCTAGTTGAAGCGGGTGCTCCCGGACACGTTGGTTGAATAATCGAGCGACTCGCTGCTTGTTCGCGGTGTTGTGGAGATGTACCGTGTCTCGTTTCTCTTCAAGGAAGTCATTGTCGAGTTATAGTCCTTCTCTGTTTGTGGTGGGATCATAGCTTTCGATTCTTGGGCTTCTGTATGTGAGTTCGAGTGGTAGTACGGCCTCCGTTCCAAATGTGAGGCTAAACGGGGTTTCTCCTGTTGCTGCCATTGCGGTCGTTCGGATTGACCATAGTATTTCCGGGAGGAGTGTGGGCCATCGTCCGTATCAGATGTCTCCTTTCTCAATGAGTTCGATTTTCTTCTTGATTCCCTCTTTGATGATTTTGTTGGTTGCTTGTACCTGTCTGTTTGTCTGAGGATGTGCTGGTAATACGAATACCAGGTTGGTGCCTTACTTTTTGTAGAATGCTTAGAGCTCTTCGTTGTGGAATTGTGATCCGTTATCAGTGATGATGTTGAGTTGGGTGCCGTAGCGACAACAGAGAAAACGTCATAGGAATCTCTTTACCTTTTCGGTTGTGATCTTGACCATCGGTTCGGCCTCGATAAACTTGGTATGGTAGTCAATGATCACGATGATGTAGCGATACTGGCCCTTGGATTTCGGAAGTTCTCTGATGAGGTCGAGTCCCTATTGTGCAAACGAAAGTGGAGAAGTGAGGATCGATAGGGGAACCACAGGCGTATGGTTCTTGTGTGCATATAGATGGAATTGGTGGCAGGTCGTCGTAATTGTGGTTGCGTCAGCATGGATGGTAGGCCACCAAAATCCACTTCGGAGTGCCTTATGTGCGATCGATCGTGCTTCTGCGTGATGGCCACATACGCCCAAACGGATTTCCCTCAGAATCATGTCGCCTTTCTGTGGTGTGACGCATTTGAGGTTGGCCCATGTCTTCCCCTGTCTGTACAGGATGTTGTGCCGGATGCTAAAGTTGACTGCTCTGGTTATGATATTTCGTTCTTGTGTCCGGTTTACTAGGAGTTCGCCCCTGGTTTTGTACTTGACGATTGGGTCCATCCAACTGGACACGTATGGCTCGATGGTGAGGATCTCTTCTAATGTTGTTGTGATGCTTGGTCCTTTCAGTACTTCCACTACCCATTGCCCCGGCTCCGTATGGACGGGCAAAGTTGCTAAACGGGCGAGTGTGTCTGCCTTGGTGTTTCTACCCCTGGGGATATGGTTGATGTTGAAAAACTTGAACTTGCTTAGCATCATGTGAACGTGACCGAGATATGCCGTCATTGTATCGCCCTTTGTTTTGAAGTCTCCCCGAATTTGGTTAACGACCAGTTGCGAGTCGATGAAGATGTTGATGCTTGGGGCTTCTGAGTTTCGGGCTAGTTGTAGTCTGGCAATGAGAGCTTCGTATTCGGCCTCGTTGTTTGTTGTTTTGAATTTGAATATGAGTGTGTACTCTGCTTATATGCCCCTGGCCCAGTAAGGATGATTCTGGCCCCACTAGTGTTCTTAGTGAACGATTTGTCCACATAGAGGTTCTATGGTTTTGGGAGCTCTTCCTTAGATATGTCAGTGCTAACGGATGGCGTGCCGTTGAGGGCAGGCTGTGTTGTCTCCTCAGCCTCAGTGTAGTCGGCTATGAAGTCTGCGACAGCCTAGCCCTTTATTACTGTCCGGGGCGTATAATGGATGTCATATTCGCTCAGCTCGATGGCCCATTTTGCCAAATGGCCACTGTGATCGGGCGATTGCAGTACTTGTCGTAATGGAATGTTCGTAAGAACGTGGATACTGTAGGCCTGGAAGTACGGCCTGAGTCGCCTTGCTGCTGTTACGAGTGCGAGTGTTACCTTCTCAATTGTTCTGTAACGGGTCTCGGGTAGTGTCATGCCCTTTTCGGCAAAGAAAACTGGCAGTTCCGAATTTGTTTCGCTCCGAACCAGGGCGGAACTAACGGCTGTTAGAGAAGCAGATAGGTATAGATACAAGGTTTCTCCTTTCACGGGCCTAGATAGGAGGGGGATAAAGGCCAGGTATTGCTTGATGGATGTGAATGCGTCTTCGCAGTTGGGTGTCCAAATGACGTTTCGTTTGTTTGTTGTCCAGATGGCCTTGAAGAATTGTGTGCATTTGTCGGAGTAGCGGGAGATGAAGCGATTCAGGGATGCTAGTTTTCCCGTTAGGCTTTGGAGCTCAGCTTTGGTTGTGGGAGGTTGCATGTCTAGTATTTCTTTGACCTTCATGGTTGAGGCCTTGATGCCCTTTGGCTGATGATGTATTCGAGAAACTTGCTTGTCGTTACGCCGAATGTGCATTTAGCGGGATTCAATCGCATGCCATGCTTGATCAGGAGCTCGAGTACGGTTCACAGGTGGTTGGGGTGGTCCATTGCCTTGGTGCTTTTGACCAGTATGTCATCAATGTAGACCTCCACGATTTCGCCCGTTAGCCCATCAAATATAGTGTTCATCAATCTTTGGTAGGTAGAGCTTGCGTTCTTGAGGCCAAACGACATAACTACATAACAGTAGAACCCTTGTCTGTAGTGAAGCAAGTGGCCTATTAGTCTTTATGATTCATGAGGATTTGGTTGTACCCCGAATAAGCATCCATCATGGATAACAATTCGTGTCCTGCAATGGCGTCTACGAGCTGATCGATTCTGGGTAATGGGAAGCTGTCTTTCGGGTAAGCCTTGTTTAGATTATTGTAATCCACACATATGTGCGATGATCTGTTATGCTTCTTGACCATAACAGCATTGGAGATCCATTTCAGGTAGTCAACTTTTCGGATGAAACCGATTCTCTGCAGTCTGTCTACCTCCGCGTTCATGGTCGTGTATCGTTCCTGGTCATACACCCGTTGTTTCTGCTTGACCGGTTTCGCGATTAGATTGATGCTGAGTTTGTGGGAGATGATGCTTGGGGCGATTCCGGGCATGTCCGCGTAAGACCATGCGAGCACCTGCTGGTAGTCCGATAGGATCTGAACCAGTCAGGCTGCTATGTCAAGCTCTAGCTGGGCACCGATGTAGATCGTGCGCTCCGGGTATTCATTGGACAAGTGTATCGTGCGTAGCTCTTCTCGCTCTGTGGTGGGTCGGATAGCGTTGAGCCCGTTTGGATCATCGGGTTGTTGTTCTTTGGGGGAGCCCTCTGCCACTGCGAGTACCTCTAATAGCGTGTTGTCTTCATTTGGTCGTGCAATCTTTTCTACGAAATCGTACCCCCTGATCATGGCGATTCCGTAGTCTGTTGGGAACTTTGTCAGAAGCATATGGCTTGAGATAATCAGCCTTAGCTTCGAGATTCCCAGTCATCCAAGGATCATGTTGTAGGACGTGCGAATGTCTACGATGACGAAGTCCGTTCTGACCTCGTTATGGGGGCGATACCGGCGTCCCGATGCCAAATCGCATATAGTCGCTGCCTAGAGGATATGTGGTTTTGCCTGAGAAGCTGGCAATGCTCTCATGGTCTTGTGTCATCTTGCATCTCGGGCATTTGAGACCTTCGTATGCCTCCCAGAAGATGATGTTGACGGAGGCCCCATTGTCGATGAGGATACGCTTGACCAGATATCGATCCACCATTCCGTCAATGACGAATGAGAGTGTGCTGTTCTGGTTGCTTTCTTCTTTGTTGTAGGAGAAAGTGATTGGAGGCCAGTCTTTCCTACCTGCCTTTGGCGGATTTCCGAGGTGTACTGCAAATACGTCCCTTGGGCAGGGCTCTTCCTGTTCTCGTGGGCACTTGGGCTTCCGCTTCCCTCCCGAAATGTTGTTGATGGTACCCCTCGTTTGTATGTTTGCAATATGTCGTTCGGTGTTTGGTTTTTGGAAAATTAACGTTCCCTTCTTGTGCAGCAGTTCGATTTCCCTTGCTAGGATTTCGCAGTCGTTGGTGTTGTGGGTGTTCAAATCATGGTACATGCACCACGTTCCCCTGTTATTCCGCATGGGGGCGATACCGGGTGCTCTCGGCATTGGTGGGCAGATCTGGCGTTTGTTTTGCTTGAGCACCTCCTCGTTCGTGGCCTGGGTAATGGAGAAGATTGTGCGGCGTTGGTGGGGATCTCTGGGTGGTGGTGGATTCTGTCGGGGTGGTGGTTCGCGTCCGCGATGCGCTTGCTGGTATTGTTTGTTGCTTTTGTGTTCGCGGTAGTGACTCTCACGTTTGCGGGAGGTTAATTCAGGCTATGTTTTTGGTGGTCGGTGGTTGTGTATGTAGTTGGGTGTTTTCGAGGGTAGAGCTGTGTTTGGACCTTGTGCCCCGTATACATAGGTTTCTACTAGTGCCTTCTAGATGATTAGGTCGATGACCTTGTCATACCCGAGGTGGTCCTTCCTGACCAACTTCTCCACAAATGGGGTCCCCGTCAAATTTTCCAGTAACGTCATTTTTGCCACGTTCTTGTCGAGGTTCCTGCATGTGTTCGCAAAGGCTCTCCATCGATTGATAAAGCCGGATAGGTTTTCATTGTCCCCCTGACGGATCTTGAGGAGTGTGCTGGCAGTGTTGTACTTGCCCTGCGGTCGGTATCGTTTGAGGAAACATTTTGTTAGCTCCTCGAACGAGTGTATGGATCCAGTGGGCACCTCGCAGAACCAGTTTCGTGCTTTTTCCGTCAGTGTCTCTTGGAACAGGAAATAGAGGGTTGCGTCCGAATACTAGGTACCTACGGTGGCGGATTGATACTCATCGATGTGTGTTCGTGGGTCTCCCTTCTCATTGAATCTGCTGATCTTGACGGTCTTAGAGTACGGGTCCCTGCCCTGTGTTATGATGACGTCCGATAATAGGCTTACGTGGGGCGTGTACATCCCCTTTGGTCCCGTGTGTGTGCTTTTCTTGAGTGA
This sequence comes from Geum urbanum, assembly GCA_946800695.1. Lineage (NCBI taxonomy): Eukaryota > Viridiplantae > Streptophyta > Magnoliopsida > Rosales > Rosaceae > Geum > Geum urbanum. The sequence goes on from OX327002.1 coordinate 63,663,138, forward strand.
TGTTATTTCGGCCTCCATTTCTTCCATCCGTCGAAGCATAGCATCCTCGATTATCGCAATTGGTTCCTCGTTATCGTATTCTTGTATTCTTTTGGGCGGCGGGGGTGGTACCGGAAGTTGGTTGTTTCACAATCCCCATGGTGGGTTGATTCTGATGACTTGCCTGCCCGCCCTTGGTTCCTCTGTCAGTCTTGGCTCCTCGCGTTGGGTCTCCTGGCTCCGAATGAACGCATCAAGTCGTTCCTCCAATCGCTGTCGGGCATGGCGCTCCTGATCTCTTTTGGTTCTGGCCGTTTGTAGTTCCCTCACGAGGTGGGCTGCCGCTTCGTCCTCTATTAAGTCGTTAATGCTGCTAATCGTGTCTACGGGTGTGTCTCTTGTCTTCCGATTTTCAGATGTGATGTGGTCTGTCGCCATCTATGTAGTTGGGTTTGGTTTTTTTTTTTGCAGATCTGTACGTGGTTTGCGATTGCTCCCTTCTCACTGACGGCGCCAATTGTTTCTACCAAATTTCATAAGGGACTTTAGCAGAAAAGCGGATGGAGCTATTTTGAATGGCTTGAGCTATCGCGCGTATGACGTCCTTTACATACTGTTAAGAATAATACACCAAACGGGCGTTAGGAGTCTTGACGGGGTGTTCCCGCCTTCGACTCTCTAACGCTTTAGTTAGAAAGTATGAAGTGTAACAGTTGTATTGGTAGAGTAATGGGCGTACCTTTTATCTATCATAAATGTGTTGCTTATATTGTTGGTTGAGTATGAAGTCTTTTGTTGTTCTTCGATGTGGGATCTTGTCTTTTGTACCTGGCCTATCCTGGTACTTTCCGTTTGCCGTTCCGAATGCGTGGACGTTCGGATGGTGTTGGTGCCTTGTTTAAAGTTGAAGCATGTCTTGCTGCCTTGTGTTTAGTCTAAGCTGTGTTGACCCGTTTGTAGTGACTAAGTGTGCGGTAATTGTGTGATATATGATCACACACTAACACAACTTATGACCCTTTTTTTTTGTCAAAAAAAACCCAGCTGATGTCATTTTCTCCAAAAAAAAATCCAATAATTATAAAACTCATTTTTTAAAACCAATTTTATCCCTGAAACCAATTGCTTCTCCAAAGCTTTTAGAGATGAAGCTCTCCTCGAGCTTCTTGCCCCCACCATCCTCTTTACTCATATAATACTCAACTCTTGGGTTTGGTCTGTAACGAAGAAACTGAGGCCTAGAAGACAAGTAATTGGTCTTGGGATCATACGGCGGCGGCACACTCGGGTCTGCATCCAACGGCGCAATGACCCAACCAGACTTCGCCAGAGGACTAATCTTGAAACTCGGGTCAAGATTCACACAGTCCAATTCCTCTGAGGCCTTTCCACAAACACCTTCTCGGCACTCCATTGAATCAACGTTGATTAAGGTTTTCGAAACCAAAGGAGGAGGGGTGGTGGTGGGGCCTACCTCAGAGCGATCAGAGATCTCCATCGTCGTCGGAGCAAAGGTTACGGTTTTGACGACGACGTCAGCCACAGAAGGGATAGAGATTCGAACGGGCTCGTTCTGCTCGAAAAGAATCTTCTTTCTTAGTGAAGTGACAATGATCTTGATGGCGTCGGAAATCGTCGTCGACATGAAGTTTTTCGACCTGACAGGTGACCTGACCCGGATTTGCTCCCAACTCGAGTCTCTCCCATTTTCTTTGTCATCCACCGTCTCTCTCCCCATTGAGCTCTGTTGCGGATTCTCTGCAACACAAATCCTGACTAATTTACCTTCAGGTTATTAACATAGCATTAGAGTGATCCATAAAGTATCCAGTTAGCTAAATTTGAAGCATGAAATTGATTTGTTGCTTACCGAAGTCCTAGATACACACTGTCATGAAAAGTACTAGCTCCTTTTTGTAGTTTCAGTGTTTTTTCATTGACTATGCACTTAAAATTGTGCTTGGGTATCTGTCCGGATATTTTCTAGGTAATTATTGGTTAAAGTTATGTTTGGATATCTGTTTGAATATATGTTCAAGTATCTGTCTAAGTATCTGTCATACTAGCTATCATTTTTTTTCATCTTCAGATAGTACTTTCATGGATAAACCAAAATGATCTACTAGAAGTTAAACAATGGATGATTGGTAACTTATCTGCTTCAACTAGTGCCTTTTAAAGCATAAATTTTGTATTATGCATTGTTTAATATCTATGAGATTCTATTGATCATTTAGTTTTGGTGATCTAGGTATGCCTCAACTGGAAAGAACTCACAATGAGTAATGTATAAGAGTCTATAGATGAATGGAATCAAGAATAGATGTATTTCCATTATGAATTGGAACCTTCAGATAGCCTTGTTACAAATGATGTTGAAGTTGGAGCAGTCAATTCGAACACTGTAATGAAGTCTGAAGATGTATGGCAATGGAAACCAAGGTATGTGAAATGTGAAATGGAAACTGAGAATGAGGTTGCTAAAACTGATGATGAAGTTGAAACAATCGCTACAGACAATGAAGATGTATGCTGTTGGAAACAACACTATGTGAAATGCATAGAAAGTCAAGATGAGCTTCTCCAAAATGATGCTGAAATTGAAAGACTGACTACGAGCAATTTAATAGATGAAGAACTTCAAGTTGCAGGTTATGTTGGCAGCTCCAACTATAGGCATGAAAATTACTTGGATCCCCAGATGGTTAAGCTTGATTTAGTGAACGATGAGAAACCTTGTACTGATTTGGAATATTTGGAGCTTCTTTTGAGGGCAAACAATGATAGTTATTTAGAGACTGAGCATGTGTATGTGAAAGCTAATCCAAGAAATGATTGCAACTCCTTAAATCTCATAGTTGATGATGAGACGATTATCAGCAAACCCGTAGAGAAGGAATTTGTTGTGATTTTGGAATCTGGAGACAACAAATTGCATATGGAGCAGATAACTGTGGCAAGCGAGGTAACTGATTTGGGTGAAGATAAAAATAATATGTTGCCACCCAATGTATTCCAGGGAGATATTGCTGAAACTATGAAACTAGATGGTTGTAATGGCTTCGAAGATAATAATGCTTGCTTGTATGGACATGATAAAAAAATAGTCACTATTTTGGATAAAAACAATATGTTATCTACTTATTTTGTTACATTATCACTTTGACACACCTTCTATTGTTTCCTGGCTGGTGACATGATTCTTTTATTCTATGAGACATTTCATCTCTTTCTTAATTTGACTGATATATGCTTTTGTTTCCACAGAAACTATGTAATTTAGGATATCATAGAGCTGAAGATCCCATATGTCATGGCCAGATTGATCTCTCATTTGAAGGGACACTTTGTATTCCTCTCGATGCAGAAATGCAGCAGTCATGTGGTTGAGAAATGCCTCAAGCACTATAAAGAGAGCCGAGCGAAGTCATCCACGACTTGCTTTCATTTTCTCACTTTGAATAGATAGGAAGAAAGCAGCATCCTGACAGAGTAGTGGTTGGTGCTGATTACTCTCATGGTTTCAGAAAGGTAGTTGATGAAGATACAAGTAATAGATTCAGTTCTGGGTCTGCTATATCTAACTCTGAGAGCTGTGCGCACTTTGGAAGTGCAGATGCAAGTGATTTGACAGGATACTCAGAAAAACTCAAATGTGTTTGCGTTCATCAAAGAGTCTACTTCTATCTTGTCAGACTTGATGTGTTGATAAGTTAGCTATCATAAATTCTTTATATGTCTTGTGTCTCTTGAAATTTGGAGATGCATATGCAGGTTGGTCAGGAAACGATTAATAGTTCATGTGTATGTATCTGTAACATTAGTATAACACTAAGCATAGTCCCGTTGTCAGATAATTTGATATTAGGTTTGAGGTTAGAAACAAAAAGGAATATATAATAAAATGCAGAGTCACTGGGGTTGATGAAATATAGACACTGAGTTATATCCTTAGTTCCTTTAGTTTTTTAGAATCTCCTATTATGGGAAGTTGAATGGCAAGTGGTCTCTAAACATCTGTATATGATACTGGATCAATAATGTAATATATTTCATATAGTGAATACTGTGTACCTTTAATTGATTTAGATATTCCATGGACTAGAATAGATGATCAAGGCTTTAGCTAGTGGAGTTAGATTTCACCTTCGAATATGTAGACATTTAGTTTTCTGTCCCTATATATATTATATAAAGAATGCTTTGTTCATACCAATATATATAGTTTCTTGAGCTCATACAGAAGTCAAACAATTCCTACTCTACATACAATTTCTACTACTTCTTTACAGGTCTTGCTCAATCAATGGCGTGGGACTCAACAGTACCTTCTAGAAAAAGGACCTGTGTCGGCCATCCAAAGCAATCTTCTGTTGAAAAACTCACAAAAGATTTGTATACTATTTTACAAGAACAACAGTCTTCATACTTCTCTGGATCTTCTGAAGAGGACCTGCTTTTTGAGAGTGAAGCACCTATGGTCTCGGTTGAGATAGGACATGGAAGTGTTCTCATAAGGCATCCCAGCTATATAGCCAGAGAAAAGGAATCTGAAGCTAGCTCACTATCAGTCGATAACAAAAGATGCCAAATTAATGAGGCTTATTCCCATTCTGCATCCCTTCTTGTACATAATAATAAGGGTGTAAATATGCCTAGTACTGTGATTGGAAAGATGAATAACCTTGCAAGACAAGGGATGCAGCAAGAGTCACTAAAAAGGTATTTTCCTCCCATGCTATTGAGCTCACTTTTGCTCCGCACTCATATAATGATTAAATAGAAACACCAGCATTAAGCTCAACTGAAGTACCTGCTCATTCCTATTTTTATGAATGACATTCAACCTATACTATCAGGTATTGTTATATAACATACAAACGATCTGTGAGCTAGACAATCAGGCTTCAGTTTTAACTGTGTCAAGTTTCAGGTGTGACAACTGGGAGTGGATTGGATGCAAGCTGTAGTTGCGTATGTGAACTTATCTTGTTGTTGTCTTATTGGTCTTCCAAATGAGTGTGTTCTTGGCTTCAAAATTTATATGGGAATAGCCGTATGTACTTGAAACCTACCTAGATCACCCTCATCAGTAAAGTTGATACTTTTGATTTGTAAATGATATTGAACAAAAGTGTATTTTTGCCTCAATTTTTCAGGGTATATGGTGTGATGATCATTGGAGTATATTTATAGTAAATTACATATAAGGTCAATTAGAGACCCTATTTTACACATAAGGTCATTTAAACTTTTTATCATAATTAATGTCATTTTCTTTAATTCATATTTTCTGTCTTTCCAATTTTGCCCTTTTATATTTACTTAGAAGATAATTTATATTTTTATCTTAATTAAGGTCATTTTTTTATCCATATTTTCTGTCTTTCAAATTTTGCCTCTTTATATTAACTTTTCAGGTCATTTTATATTTTTTATCCTAATTAAGGTCACTTTTTTATCCATATTTTTTATGCATAAAGTTCCAGTAAAGTAGTATTATCCAACAACTAGAGTAGTACTTTCTGAAAACTACAGTGGTACTTTCAACAAAGTTTTAGTTAGAATGCATAAAGTCCCAGTAGAGTAGTACTATCCAACAACTAGAGTAGTACTTTCTGAAAACTACAGTAGTACTTTCAACAAAGTTTTAGTTAGAATGCATAAGTTCCAGTAGAGTAGTACTATCCAACAACTAGAGTAGTATTTTCTGAAAACTACAGTAGTACTTTTAACAAATTGTTGTAGTGCTTTTCATGAAACTGCCAAATGATATTTTTTGCAACGTCCTCACTGTTTTTGGAGGCAATTTTTTATGAAGTTCACCCATGATTTTGCAAAAGTCTCTTAATGTCGATCTTATTTGGACTTTGGGTTTCTTAGGGTCTTCCATTTGTGCCATTTCTGCAAAACAATAAAATAGACCATCAAAACTACTTACATCAATTCTACATACTACTACAGAGCACACTACATACCATGCACAGCCAACACTGCAAACTACTACATATGACACTACATGCTACTACAAAACACACTACATACTACTCACAGACAACATTACAAACTACTACAGACTACTACAGAGCACACTACATACTACTCACAAACAACACTACAAACTACTACAGAGCACACTACAAACTACTACAAAGCATACTACAAACTACTACACAGCAGATTACATACTACTCACAGACAACACTACAAACTACTACAGAGCACACTACAAACTACTACAAAACACACTGCAAACTACTACAGAGCGGACTACATACTACTCACATACAATACTACAAACTACTACAAAACACACTGCAAACTACTACAGAGCGGACTACATACTACTCACATACGATACTGTAAACTACTACAGAGCACACTACAGTCTGTACATACTACTACAGAGTAACATATGTACTATCACAAATTATTATAGACACTACTACGTACGTAACAACCGAAACACAACAATCTGCCTAACAACCAAAGCACACTTCTGCATACAAATAGATCTCCAACGCTCAGAGAGAGAGAGAGAGAGAGAGAGAGAGAGAGAGAGAGAGAGAGAGAGAGAGAGAGAGAGGGACCAGCGGGCCTTGAGGTGGTTCTTGAAGTTGACGAAGGTGGCATGGCAGACCAGGTCGGGGACGTTCGGTGAGGCGACGAGGCGGAGGACGGCGAGGCCATAGTTAGAGTTTTGAGAGAAGCTGGAGAGTATAGACTCAGCTTGGCGGGGGGGCTCCGGCTGAGGAGAGAGAGTGGTCATGAAGCACTGCGATAGAGTCTGGAGGTCCTGCTGGTTCCACTCCATTGTTGAAATCGCTAGGGTTTATGATCAAAATGGAGAAAGAGGAATTGGGGTTTTGAGAAAAGGAGAGAATTTCGGGTCATGATTTTAAATGAGAGTTTTAGGTCAATGGAAACCAAAATGCCAATTAAGAAAGTGTTTTAGAATGAGAGGATGGCATGGCTGTAAATAATTAAAATTTTAAGGTTATGTTTGTTATAGGGATGACCTAATTTGGGATAAAAATGTTGGGTGACCTAATCTAGTATAAATCTTATGTAAATGATCTTATTTATAATTTACCCGTATATTTACAGACAGTAACTCTAATTATTCTTACTGCCAAAATAAACTGGAATGGAGAGGTAACTGTAAAGGTTTCAATGAAATTTCACATCATCTGAGTATCTAGTAGCTATTAACTAAATTTGGTCAGGTTTTTAAAACAGATTTTGATCATTGTTTTGTTTTGTAGGTTGTAAACATAGTTGTGCGATTGAAGAGATCTGCAAGTGAAGAAAACTTATCCTTTGTTGGCGTAGACATATGAAAATGGTGTTCATAAAATCATAGATTTAACTTCATTTTAGCAACGCTTCGATGCAAGTGATTTTGGACATAGCATTGTTGATGAGAATTGAGCTATATATTTGTTTCTTTCCATGTAATAATCAAAGAGACATGGACTAATTCAAACTTTGATTTGGGTACCTGTTTAAGTATCTATCAAAGTATATGTTTAAGTATTTGTTCAAATTTCATAATTATTAAAACTTAAAAGAAAAGGCTTTCATTTGGATATCTGTTTAAATATCTGTTCAAAATTCAGAATTATCAAAACCTAAAGGAAAAGGTTTTCATTTGGGTATCTGTTTAAGTATCTGTTCAAATTTCAGAATTATCAAAACCTAAAGGAAAATGCTTTCATTTGGGTATCTGTTTAAGTATCTGTTCAAATTTCAGAATTATTAAAACTTAAAGGAAAAGACTTTCATTTGGGTATCTGTTTAAGTATCTATTAAATTTTAAAATTATCATACTATTTGTTTAAGTATCTGTCAAGTTACGTGTTTAACTATCTGTTCAAATTTCAGAATTATTAAAGCCTAAAGGAGAATATGTAGCCAACTAATTGTTGATTATTTTCAATGTGAAATGTATGTGTATTTAAATAGACATTTTTAGCTATTTTCCTTTTCCTCATTTTTTGTAAGAAAAGTATGTATAATCTACCATGAATCTAGATATAAGTACAGCATCACAAACTCAATTCTGAGAGACATTGACAAGTCCTCTCAAAAGAAACATTCCAATTACTATCAAGAGCACATAATAGTGATAATACTGCATATATAAGTTCATCTAAAAGCTGACATTCTGGCGATTCCGCAATCATTTCTTAGAAATTAAGTCATGTATATGTTTGTGGAGAAAACCAATCACAGATCCAGAAACAGATCGCTGTGTTGCATTAAACCTCGAGCTTTCAAGCCTTAGGCCTCCCTCGAACTTGACAAACACAAATGCCAACGCAAAACTGAACAACACCATAGACATGGATCTCCATTTAGCTCCCAACAACTCTGCCATTATCAAATTCAACGCTGTTTCTTCTTCTCACAACAAAATCTCAAAGATGACTCAAATACATGAATCCAATTCCGTTGAAAACGCGGGAGAAGATGACAATGGAAGGTAGCAAAACAACAAGATTGTTGAGGAAGACAAGTTTTGTACAGAGGACACGCAAAACCGTGATGGAGATGAAAGGGCAGAAATGAAATAGATAGATAGATAGATAGATAGATAGATAGATAGATAGAGAGAGAGAGAGAGAGAGAGAGAGAGAGAGAGAGAGAGAGAGAGAGAGAGAGAGAGAGAGAGAGACCTCGGTGTGCAAATAGGCGACTCGACGGTGTGTTTAGGTCCTAGGGTCGGCAGTGTGCTCAAGGAGGTGTCCTCGACGGTGTCCTTGAGAGGTTTGCTCGTCGGTGTGGTCGGCAGTGTCCTTGGGCATCAGAGCCATGCGACGTTCAGCGGAGATAGAGAGACTGAGAGAATGAGATAGAGAGATTAAGAGAGAGACACGGTGTCAGAGTTAGGGATTCAAGGTTAGGGGCGGTCCATCAAATTTCTGGGTGAAATCAATCGAGAGGTCTCTTCAAGAGAAGCCGAGAACAAACACTAGATTCGTAAATATGAGATCTACTTTGAGCTGTTACATTCTTCAAAATAGAATGAGTTTTTTTAGAATTGAAAATTTATGATGAATTTTTGAGGGAAGAGAATGTTGAAATTGCGTTTTTTTTTTCAATTCTCCTAAAATTTATCCTCTAATAATTAGATTAGAAAATAGAAAAGAAAATAAATAGCCCAATTTCCTGAAAAAAGAAAGAACAGAAAGTTGGGGAGGGAAACTCTGTGGAATCCCAAAATCCTCAGAGCAGGGTGAATGGGTCAGTTTCAAGTCCACCATCTTCAAACCCTCCCTAAACCTCACTTCTCTTCTTACTACTCATCTCACCACCCAATCCCCATCATCTCTTGCTGCTTCTCTCATCGCCCCAACCTCACTCTCACTCATTCCATCTCCACCAATCCCCTCCGCCTCTCTCTTCGCCCTCGCTCCGCCACCGTCCGATCTCCTCCACCATGCAAATCCAGCGGCTCAGGTAGTCAACTCCCGCCGCATTTCCCCTTAAAGTCTTTCAATTTCTAACAAAGACTATTTCTTTTGCCAGACTTCGACGTCCTATCGCAGCCGGAAGAGAGAAGAAGACCCCACCACCGACGCGCCAACGGAATATTCTGGATTCTATTGCTCAACATCGGAATATACCTCGCTGATCATGTTTTTCAGGTACTTTTGTTATGGGCTGGAGTGTGTTGTTATTTTGTTTCGGAATTGATTCTGTGGTTTTCGTAGTTTCGTGGGATTAGAATGCTCTACTTGTATCACAGCTACCCAGAATGGTACCAGTTCTTGACAGCCACATTTTGTCATGCTAATTGGTGAGATTCCTGCTTCATAATTGTTACATGTTACTAATTGAGCTCATGATCTTATTTACTTAGCACTTGTTTTTTTTTTTTTGGGCAGGCACCATCTTTCCAGCAACCTTTTCTTCTTGTATATATTCGGTAAGGGTCGAATTAGATACTACTGTCTACTATGGTTTGGATTAAAACTTTGAATATATATAGTGAATGTGGTTTTTTCTTCGAACAACAGGAAAGTTAGTGGAAGAAGATGAAGGAAATTTCGCGCTGTGGATGTCTTATATACTGACGGGTGTTGGAGCAAACATTGTTTCGTGGATTGTTCTACCGAGCAATGCAGTTTCTATTGGAGCTTCCGGTGCTGTTTTTGGACTGTTTACTATCAGTGTCCTCGTAAAGGTGAAGTATTTTGGATTTTGCACGTCTCGTCGTGTGAGAATTGGTCTATGCTTCGGGTGTTAATGCGGTTTTTTTTTTCTAACAGATGTCTTGGGACTGGAGGAAGATCCTTGAAGTTCTTATATTGGGCCAATTTGTTATAGACAAGGTGAGCTGAGCTAGGTAGTTGCCTATTGTCGTTGTGCATCTGCATTCTTCTGGTTTAATGAAATGGATTTTTGTTTAGAGATGTGTTTCAAAGTTCATTTAATCTTCTAACATACATGTATTTTGGTTTGCTATGTTTGGTCACAAATAGGTTATGGAAGCTGCTCAGGCTTCTACAGGATTAGCAGGCCGTGGAGGGTCGTCATTGATGAATGTCAATCACATTGCACATCTCTCGGGCGCTCTTGTCGGTGCATTTCTAGTATGGCTTCTCGGTAGGATTCCTTCTGATCCTTCAGAACAAGAAGGATCAAATTTGAAAAAGAAATAGGCAGAGAGTATTATAAGTGATGAGATAGTGTTGCAGCACAATCTTTGTATTCTAATTTTTGTTAATCATGTGTGAATGATTCTGATACCATTTGATTCAATAGAAACGAGAGAACAAGCCCATAAATACTGTAAAGTAAATTTTATATTGATCATCGGTGTAATAAGGTACAGGGTGAAACATATTGGTTTACAATACATAATCAGCATGCTCACAAGGAGTAATTTCATGAAAAGAAATAGTTGCTTTCAGTATTTACAACATTTTGTGCTAAAACTTCTTCTGTGAGGACATCATACACAGTGTTACATCCACAGCAGAAGTGCTCCTTCAGTTCAAGAATACGGCTGTACATGACTGAGTGAACTGACCATACACGCCGAGCTGTCCACGAGACTGCTTCTGGCATATGATCGGTAATCTGTCCCCAAATTTACAAGTATGAGACAAATTAATAGATTTTGCAGCAAGCAAGGAGAGCTCTAGTGAAGAATCACCATCTCTCATCATCATCATTGTACCCTTCCTAGTTGCTGAAGCTGATCCTTTCTGATCATTTGTAACTACTGGTGGTATCTGTAGAAGATTAGGCTGATAGGCACTGGCTGATTTCTTTCGATAAATTTTCTCTAAGCTCTCAAAGGGCATTTCCTCTGTTTTTGCCTGGAGGGACTTTTCTTTTTTCAGATAACCGAGCATCCTATTTGCTTCTTTGGTCAATCCAATTGAACGCCAAGCGTCTGCGACAAGTGTGACAGTAGATTTCTCCGGCTGAACGCCAAACTCTTTCATAATCTGAAGTATTTCTTCAGATCTCCACGGCAGCTTTGCTTCTCCAAATCCCCATATCAGAGTCTCAAATGTCTTCAAGTTGGGAGAGATCCTATACTCACACATTTTATCAAACACTTTGATTGCTTGCTCCATTCTGCCAGAACTGCACCATCCGCTCATGATAGTTGTGAAAATCACAACGTTTGGATGGACTCCTGCTTTAATCATGGTGGTCAACAGCTCCTCGGCTTTCTCTACTTGTTGAACTCGAACATAACCTTTAGCGAGAATGCTGTACGCATGCGCATCAGGTTTTATGCCAGCCTTCACCATGTCATCGAAGATTTGCCTACATTTCTGCATAAATCCTGCTGAGCTCCATGCATTCATGATAGTGCTAAATGTTATCACATCAGGTTTGACTCCGAAATCTTCCATCAAGTTCAGAACCTGCAAAGCACAAGTTAACAACAATAGGGTGTCAAACACCATGTTGTTGCAACAACAAGAAGAAACAACCATAACACAATTCTCTGGCTCCTAACTGACCTGATCAACGCCCTCTCTATCCATGGTGTCAACAAAACCCTTAACCAGTGAATTAAAGACAACAACATTAGGACGCAGTCCCAGGTCTTTTATCCTGTGCATAAACCTTAAGGCATCCTTCAATTTACCTTCTTTACAATACCCACCTATGATTATACCACAAGTTCTATCATTTGGTTGCACTCTATTGTTCTGCATCTCAACAATCATATCTTCTGCAAGACTTGTCTCTCCATTTTGCGCATAAGCAGTGGTTAATGTGTTGTAAGTAACAACATCAGGTCGCATTCCGGAAGCTACAATCTTACGCACCACATTCCATGCCTCCTTGATGTTCTTCTTCTTACACCAAGCTCTGACTAGAACATTAAAAGTCCTTATATTTGGTCTAACATTATCCTCCAGGGACATCATCTCAAGCAGTGACAAAGACTTTTCAGGCCTACCTGAAATCCCATACCCTTTGATCAAAGTATTGTAAGTGGGAGTAGTCGGTTTCAATCCACTCTCCTTCATCTTCCTAAATATGTCCATGGCTTCGTCCATTTTCCCAGCTTCCGAGAAAGCATTGATAACAGCATTGAAAAATATCGAATCAGGCTTCATTCCACGCTCTTCCACCTGTGATATAACAGAAGGAATGGACTCGAACCGATTCTGGATTGTCAAGGCAGTTAAGAGAGTTGTGAATGATATCAATGAGGGTCTATGTCCTTCTTCAACTAAAGCATTGAAAATGATCTGGACTTCCTGTGGCTTCCCTCTTTCAATCAAAATGTTCATTAGCTTAGTTCTCGAACGCACGACTCGGCAACTTTCTTTGTTCATGCAGAAAAGGCAATGTGGCTTACTCATTGCATCTAATGACTTTGAATCTAGATGTAATAAATTCTTATCACCTGGATAACTTACCTGTTGGGTTAATTACCAAAATATCATCAACTTTTTTACTACAAAAACCTCTTCAAACTTAAAAAAGAAAAGCAAAAAATGTAGTACCTTGATCGGCAATGAGTGATCTAGTCCATTTGTAACAGCGGTAGTTGCTTTTGAGAAGGAGTTCACTCTCCTTGATTCTCCCATATGGCTTTCTTAGCTTGAAAATGATATCTTGCACTGAAAAAAAACAACAGCAATAGCAGAATATGAATCCCTTTCATTCTTACATTACTGGGTTCTAGCATCATGGGAGAATCTTGAAGATTAAGGAAAAGAATAATCCCAAGTTCATATGGACCACACAACCCAAAAGCTCTAATCTTTCCTTCAAAGTTTGAGTCTTGAAAACAGTTCCTTAAGCTTATTTAGTGAAGTCTAAAGAAGCTAAAAGAAAAGTTGTACCTTGGTTGTAGGAGAGTTTTGCAGGCAGAAACAGTGGTGGAGAATCTGAATGTGCTTTCTTGCAGAATTAAAAGGCCAAACTGGAAAATTATAATTCAATCCATCGATCTCAGACAAGACAAGCTAAATGAGATAAGAGAGCAAAAACTGAGGGGCTCTCAATTTTTTTTACAGAATTTCGCTTTTTTTCTGGCCATGAAAACTAGGACAATAATGGGCCCGGATAAAATATTTCATGGGTCAGTCTGCGCAGTCAGCTCAATACAAAATGACGTTTATACCCCCAACACACCACACGGGAAGGAGTGAGTTTCTCTGATGCAAGATGAATTCCCGGAAATGATAAAAAAAGAAGACAAGAGAAGAGAAGAGATTCAATCTTGGTCGTCTCATCTTCTTCCCTTTTTCTTTGATCAGAAAAAAAAGAGAGAAAAGTAACCATGATTGAACACTAGAGATTCAAATCTGACAAAATCCGAGAGGACCCTCATGGGTAAATGAATCCATAAACAACATTTACAGAGTTGTTTAGATTGTCAAATGTTTAGGTTGTGGAAATGGTACCAGAATTGCTTAGGGTCTCACCCAGTTAAGACACAGGTGATTAGCTCCGGTTTGATTTGGGGAGTTGGTGATATAGCTGCTCAGACCATCACTCACTCCACCACACCCAATCGAATTCAAACTCATCATCATCATCAGGTATCAAGATTGAAACTTTCAGGCAATTTATATACTTTTATACACTCAATGTTCCATTATGGAAGGTTTATGTTGTTTGTGAATATATGCTTGAATGCAACCTTCGTATGAATCTCCATTCTCAAGCTTAGAGGAAAGAAGTATAGTACCCACATTTTCTTGTCTCATGATTTTGTTCTAGCAGAAGCACTCATAGCTTAGTGAAAAGCTCTTATGTTACATATGTGATATGTCATTGTATTTATTAGTTTTCGGAAAATAGGAATGTCATCTATATCTATAGGAACCTTGGGGTGATCATTTTACTTGATGGATTTTCAAGTGGAAACGGATTTCGCTGAAATGAAGTCATGCATGATTGCTTACAATTTTTTGTGTGTGATTGCTCTGATTCGAATTGCATCGCGTTTCCATTTGGTGATCGATTAGACCTTGTCCTAGAATCAAGTGTTTCTAGGATGTTTTAGCCTATTGGTAGCATAAGAGGTGAAGCAAACTTAGGAACTGAATCTGCAACTTAAGTTTAGGGAAATGCACAACTGTTGATTGTCTCTAGTCTGTTTCTTTATCACACTTTCTGTACTGGTGAGCACAGCTTGATTCCAGAAATAATATTGGGTAACAATATAATTGGCACCCTCTCATTACCCTTTTTGAACTTTCTCTGAAGCCCGTAGAATCTTTTCTATAGTTAATATTGTCATGATGGAGATTATCACCACTGCAGTTCCTGTGTATATCAAAATAATGTCTTGGCTAATTAGATTACCACCAACTAAGGGATCTGATTTTATTGCATAGTCATTTGCTACTTGATTGACCAAAATATAACTGTACTCTTCTGATCATTGAGATTCTGATGAAGCTACTAAACCTATTATTTGAGCAGGCTTTTAGATATTTGGCTATAAGTTTTCAGACTTGTTTTTCATTTCTTTGAACCGGAGGTGCGCCATTGATGAAGATTGAGTCGTATATTATATGATGTGACGTGTTTGCATGAAATTGTTATACTTTTATTCACACTGTCTTGTTTTAATAGAATTAAGGATCTGTTTTCATGCATAGGGTGAAGAGGAAGAGTTAAAGATTGATTGGAGAAGAGTGACACGAACCAGCTTGTTTGGATTTGGGTTTGTTGGGCCAGTTGGTCACCTCTGGTAAGCATTTTGTGCAAGAGACAGTTATCTCCAGCAAGTTCCTCTCCCTCCCTTTGCTGGTAGTCCTGGTACAGAGACATGCTAGCTTACAAATTTTTTTCCCCGGTTTTTATCTTCTTTTATGCAGGTATCAAGGTTTGGATCGATATATCAAGTCACGACTTCTGTTGAAACAGAACTCATTTCGGTTTGTTGCTTCTAAAGTTGCAATTGATGGGTTCATTTTTGGGCCACTGGATTTACTTGCATTTTTCACTTACATGGGTTTTGCTAGTGGAAAGAATGTTGCTCAAATCAAGGAAGATGTAAAGAGGGATTTTCTCCCAGCTTTTGTTCTCGAAGGAGGCGTATGGCCGATTGTGCAAGTAGTGAATTTCCGATTTGTTCCTGTTCAGTATCAGCTTCTCTATGTCAACTTCTTCTGCTTGTTGGATAGCTCTTTTCTGTCATGGCTCGAGCAACAACAGGATGCTCCATGGAAGCAATGGTTGAAATCTCGCTTAAGTTTTGGCCAACATAAAGGTAAAGGTTAATAATTCCCCGCCAACTAGTGGTTTAGTTTATTATGGTAGACGCTGACAGGAAAAAGAAAAAAAAAGCCTTCAGAGTGAAGAGTGAAGTACCTACTGCTGTCTTTTTGAACTTGGGATTCAGGAAGTAATGGGACTAAAGGAAATGTTCTCCTGCTAATCTGGTATTCACTTGCAGTACCATTTGTACTGTTTTGCATTGTCAATACTCAATACACGTTTTCTAATTTTTTTTCTTTGCTACAGACTTTTCTCCTGTCTTGCCCTCCGGTAAAATGTTTACAACAGCTAATGAGTACCTACTCAGTACTGTGATTGCTGAACCAGGAAAATGAATGCTCTCGTATCAATATGAATTCAAATCATACAGTGTCTCGTTTCTTTTAGTAAATCACAGCTACTGTATCATACATAAAAATGGAAAGAAAAACGAATGCCTACTGTTAATGTAAATTATGTACCACAATGATTATGATTAGTGTAGTAACTTTGTTATCTCAACTTCACATTGTATGCCGGGTTTCACTGCTGGAGCCAGATCGATTAAGACCGTACTCACTGGTAGTCTCAGTGTACCTACTAATGCCATACTCTTGACCCGGCATAGTTGCCGTGGAGTTCCTCGAGTCTTCTTCATACTGCCGGGAGTTATAGTATGAATTCCCTGAGCAGTTGTATACTGCACTGTTTCCAGGTGTAAATCCTTCGTGAAGATCCATCAATGAAGAAACTCCTTCTAAAGCATTGGCTATCTGCTTGGTGTGGAATAAATGTGACTATCAAGCTAACTTCCATACAGCCAAAGGCTAAAGCATTTGGGGTATTTAGGATTAGGAAACAAAGAGGATTTACCTGGCTCATCCGCGGTCGTAGCCATGCTGAATGTCTTACACAAGCCGCGGCACAAGCAACCATTCTAGCCATCTTGTTTTCTTTGTAATTTGTTTCTAATCGTGGATCGACAAGAGCATCAAAAACACCTTCTTCCAGGGCTTGAGTGAGCAGTGGCCTTGCCTACATTGCCAATAGAGGAAATGAATATGAACATGAATAAGAATAAGAATAATACTTTCGAAGTTCTATTTTCTCAATTTACACTAATGAAACCATATATGTTGGTATTATGTACATCTTTCATCAATAACTCAGTAAGAGGAAATGTCTGAAGATTTTAGAGGAAAATGGAAAAAATCACAGCAGGATGCAAAGAAAACTTACCACTGAACCAGGCCCTCATTTCTAAAAGAATCTATTGTACTTATAGATGGACGTCCAGTTATAAGTTCTAGAAGTACAACTCATATGAATACACATCTGATTTCTCAGTGACCTTACCGCTTGATGCATACTCTGGAGCCAGGTACCAGTATAGTAAAGAAACAAGTTACTGAGGAAATGCATCTAACAATAGTAGTCTACATGACTCTAGAGTTAGTTATAGAGCATGGTGTTACCCGAATGTTCCCACTACTCGAGTAGAAAGGTGAGTGTTGGTACCAGAGAAAGACTTTGCCAGTCCAAAGTCAGAAACCTGAACATAAATCCCAAGTTCATTATCAAAATTAATAGATAAACTATCAAAGGAGGCTAAATCATGAAACAATAGTGGTGCTAATACTGAAAGTGTACTTCCAAGAGCAATTTTCTACCTTTGCTTCAAACCTATGATCCACTAGAATATTAGATGCCTTGATATCACGATGAACGATTTTCGGATTGCCTGCAATCGATATATCAGTTACCATTGAACTTCTAAAGTCAGCATTCCTAAACAAAAATGAAAACTTCATTTTTCAGAGAACAAAAAGAAGCAAATAGCGGAGTGGATCTGTCAAAGGAACTCACAATCTTCATGGAGATATGATAGTCCTTTAGCAGACCTTGTAGCAATTTTCAGTCTGATATCCCACTCCAAAACAGTCTGCCCTATCCCTGCAATGCATTGTATTCATCTCAGCACATTTAATCATATCCAATCTAAACTTAAATTAATCATTCACAGTAGGGCTATATGTATTTCCATTACCATGTAAGTGGAATTCCAATGTGTTGTTTGGGACAAACTCATATACAAGCAACCTCTCTGCCCCCTTAATGCAATGCCCTACTAATGAAACTAGATGCTTGTGATGCACCCTGCTAATAATATCAACTTCGGCCTGGAACTCTCGCTCCCCTTGCCGGCTACCTGTCTTTAGCTGCTTAACTGCTCTACTTCCTTACCACATGAAAGTACTCCCTTGTGGACATAGCCGAAACCACCTTGTCCAAGAAGGTTGGCGCCTGAGAATCCATTTGTGGCTACAATTAGTTGATCATATGTGAAAGTTCCACCCGAGGCATCCATGGGAAAACCAAGCCACTGAGGCTGATGTTCATATTGAACCTCAGAAGCTGCTGGAAGATGGTGAAACAGAGTTGCTGGATAGCACCTTGATTACATGGACCCCAGGTTGAGCACCAGTTTGATTTGAATCATGGTAGTTATCTGATAATGCAACAAAAGTAAGTATGAACATTTCTGCTAAACAACATCGAACTTCAAATGCAAGCAATGAACTTGTTACATTTTGGGCTTAAAGATAGTGGTTTAGGTTGATGCCACTATCTTTAAGATTACGTGATATTTATATTTATAGATAATTTTAATTATTTTTTATATTTATTAAATATTTAAATTAAATTAAATTACCATGATCGTGTCTTACTTTTTTAGGACACTTTTTAAGATTTTATCATACAATCCGTGTCCATACAACATAACTTTCTACTCTACTCATAACTGAGAAGCAAAAGCCCAAAAGTTTAGTCACTTTACAGTAAAATTTGAGCGGTTGATAAGAGTACCAAGTACAAACACTGAGGACAGATTTTTTTCTGGTTATTTTTAGAACATGATATCAGATGAGATTCAATTCCAAAAGATCTGTACAGAACTTTATAGTGCTCACTGCTCACTGTTCCTGCTCAAAAGCTTTAAAACATACGAAAAATATTACACGTAATGGTACACAACAGAAGTAAAGTTTCATCTACAGCTACAAAAATCACTCTTTTTCCTTCTGTCTGTTGAGATAATAGATTGAACAAGGCTGATTTCACGCTAGGGTTTTTATTGTATGTGCTCAGAGCATGCCGAATTTGGACAAGGCTGATTGGAATACGGAGGAAAAGGGCTCTGATGCACTCTGATCATCAGCTTTGATTTTTATTTGAGCTTTGGCGGTGGATGTGTTGACTATACACTCTACCAAAAATGTTGAGGACTCTTCAGCCTTTTGCGCGAAGAAGAAGAACTTGAAGTTGGGAGATTTGCCACCTGAAGCAATGCACTGGATCGCATGGCCTTGCATATGTTTCAGGAGTGATTGGGGCGTCGTCAATGCTGCAACTCCTTGAGGACCAACAGAAATATCCTGCACCAGAAAATATATGCATTCTTTTAGAAAAAGCCAGGAAGCTATGTTCTTTATCTATCAATCAATGCCAAAAAGAAACCAACGAAAGAAACAAATAAGCATCAAGATCACAAGGTAGACCTGTGATAAGGATATGGGCAGTTGGCGCCATTTCTGCTGAAAAGTTGTTGGATCCAAAACAGCTTTTGGGTTAAGTTTCAAAGGGGGAGGCGAAGGTGCAGGTGCAGGAGCAGCAGATAGACCCAACCCGAGTAAATCATCAATAGCGAAGTTAGAATTTGGAGCATATCCCGGCACGGTGGAATTTGAAATGGACAGCTCTGATAGTTGAGATGTGGGAACAGACACAGACGACAGATCGTATGAGGGAGCATCATATGCAGAGGAATTGATATTGGAAACTCTTGTCTCCTCCTTCTCTGAAGTACTTAAAAGCAGATCCTTATCATTCGCCTCCACTCTATGAGCTGGAACAACAGTATCAGCAGATTCTGTCCCAATAGATACATGTCCAATTTCGTCTGAAAACTCAAAAGGACCTCTGTGTTCCTTATGAGTAAACATGTATGATGGCTGCAAGCATAAAAAGATTTCAGTATATCTGAGATTTCCTATTCACCAAAGTTCATACCGTGTGTGCGTGCACGTACATGTGTGTGTTATAAACAAAGTAAGCAAGTATCAGCATATGTGTAGCATATGTGTAGACGTGTATAGATATATCTGGGCGTGCTTTTAGCTTGTCTATGCTCACATGCACCACCCATGAAGAGACTGAGTGCTGTTCTGAATAGAAACCATTTACAAGGGAGGACAACAATTATTACCTTTTGATATACAACAGACAAACTGTTAAATTCATCAAAAATGCGGTCTTTGACTTCACTGCTTTGGGTGTCAGCAAAGACAGATACAGCTTGCTTTGGAGGGTTTACCACTTGTTCTGCTACAGTAATATTATATTGCAAAAGCCTGTAGTAGAATAAGGCTTTATCATGAACATCCTGCAACGAACTGAAAGTTTTATTAAAACGTTCTTAAAGTAAATGGAACTGAAGCTACATAAAAATTCGGGCGTAATCATACCTGGTGAAAATCAGCAAGACCTGCAGCGAGTGCAGCTCCCAAGGAATTTTGAGTCTCAGGTGGCCTCTTAAAAAAACACTTCACTACTGCTGTGAGAAGATGTAAGCGAACCTGTTCAATTGAAAAACTTGTTCCATTAGAGGTTTAAATGTATAACCACAGCTTTACAATGGAAGAATGGCAATCAAAACCATCAGCAAATATATCACAGTTAATGAACATAAAAGTACCTCAGCAGAGTGCTCATCATCCCAATTTTCAACCAAACCCTCCAGTACATAAGGTGCATCATGCATTTCCTGGGAATACTCCCCCAGCATCCATATGAGGGCTGCCTTAGCCTTTGGTTCTTGAACGTTTTTGCTGCTGATGTTTCCAACGACTGCAATGCAATCTTGACTCCACTGGGGATATTTTCTCAGAAGATCTTTCACAAGAACCTGCATGAGTTCAAATAAAATCAACTTGACAACTAGTGAGTATAAACCGTGATACTTCATAGCTTTCCTTTTTCCTTCCGATGTTTCTGTTAATTTATCTGTACAAGCTAGCCTAAGAAGTTTTGACATATCATTCGCAGGAATGTACAATAGTAAACTGGTATTCACAGTTTACTGGTATAGGTATTTAATTAGAAGAAACAAGATATTTACCAGAGCCTCAGCTGTGACATAGTCCTTCTCCATCTCCAGAAACTGAAGAAGCCTATCAACAATTGCATTCACATCATACTGTTGAAGAGCAATTTTCCCAACTGCACGGATCGACTCTCTTGCGATTGGTATATCAACATTTGCAGCATACTCGCATAATTCCGTCACTGAAACAGGTTCATGAAAGTAAAAACATTTTTCAGACGATTGAATGCAACTATTCTCAATAGAACAAGAACAAATGAGAGGACTTGTTAATAAACTTTGATAGCAATAAATGGAAATACACTTTATGAAAACAAATATTATCAGAGGACTCAAAGTAAACTCTGCCATACAATTTGAAGCAAAAATCTATGAAACAGTTAAAAGTGAACTTTATCAAGCAAACAGATAGTAAGCTTTATGAAACAAAAAGGAAGGGCTTTATCATTTGCCACTGCAGTCAACATAAATGGAAGGATCTACATGACCTTGACAGTCTTTTCTTACCAATCTCATAAGTGTTGCTCTCGTTTGCCACTGCAGTCAACATGTCAAGCTTCAACTTTTTGACATATGACGGCTCATTGTACTGGCAATAGAAGTGTTTATAGTCTGAAGCAAATATGAAAGGCGCACGCATCACCAAAAGATGCAGGTGGCTTAGAACTGCATAAGATTGCTCTGGACTTCCTGAACTCACTAAGGTTAAAAGAGGAGCTTTAATGCGTTCGTATACCTAGCCAAAAATACATCCGATCAGACAAATGGTTGCCATAGGAATAACGCAAGTAATACGAGAAGGAAGTGCAACCACTACAGTAACACTAAACATGACAGGATAGATGTCAAGCCCAGCTAATCCTGATATCCTTTTTAAATTTTCATAGCTAAAGGTCACTTTGTGTACTACATTAGATTGGATTATGCTACAAGGGTTTAATTTCGATGTGCAGACTAGAAGAGGAAGATTCTTTGAATGATTATCCAAGACATTCTTCTTTTTACTCCTAACACTTGATATATGCCTACCTGCTGATGAACATCAGTCATTGACAAAGTCAATTGAAGGAAGACTTTAATGGTTGCCAAGACAACGGCACCATTTGCATGTTGTAGTCTATCCTCGAGCAGATTCATGACATCAAATATCTCATTGCTATCTGAGGGTACATACTTAGCTACCAATTCAAGCACAAGACATTGTGCCCATTCACTGAATTCCCTGATCCTGCATTCAGAAACAGTGTGCCAATGTCAACTACTGTTAAAGAACAAAAAGGTACAGCAAGCATCACAAAACCAATTATATTAAAATGTGAAATCACAGACAACATGAAAGTAAAATCTAAAAGGGCCAGGCCATAGTACAATACCGATTTAAAAGATAATATATAACTGATTTGCTTAGCAAAATTTCTCTCTCCCTGGATACTTCCTCAGAGGCGCTTCCTTCTAAGCTCCAAATCTCTTGTAGGGCAGATAAACAATTGGCAACCACCTGAGATATTCGATAATATGAGATTCTCTGTTTCTCCCAACATCTTTACACAGAATGCTGGTTCATATCCAAAACAAAAACGTAAAATAACCCCCTCCATAACACACTATCTTAAGCAACATATCATGAGATCAACAAAACAGTCTTACCTGTGTATCTGGATCATTCAGCAACAAATGCTTAAGCGTCGCTGGGAACTCTGCATCTACACAAGTAGAAGCCGATATGTGATACAACTTCAGAACTCCCATTGCTGCTACCATCCTCACATAACTACTATTATCCTTCAACCCTGCACCCAACGGCCCCACCAGATACTCCACCAGGTTCGTCACTCGTAACGAACACAAGCTTCTCAAGGCGAGGCCTCGGATCATCGGGTCCGCATCCTTGCAATCCCTCTGGAGGAAGTTGATGGTCAAAAGTGCAAGGTCCGGATTGACCTTAGCGTAGTTTCCAACATAGAGATAGCACATTTTCTTCAAAACTATATCCGATGTGGCCGAGCACATCACCATCTCTCCGAAAACAGACGACACGTTAATGCCGATCGTCATGTAAGAGATAACCTTCTTGAACAGCTCCCGCTTCGAATCGTCGGCTCCCGGTGCTCGGCTTCCGGCCAGCAGCCGGAGCTGCGCTTTCACATCGGCAACTTCACCTTTACTGATCGGAAAATATAACATTCAAAGTATTAACTCATAGGAATAACCAAATACAGATAATTTTCTAGCTTAAATCGGATTTCTAAGTTCAATTCAGCTTAAAATGTCACTCCGCAATCGAAATTAACTAAATTGTTCAATCTTAATTTTCTCAGTGATGAAAATGAGGAAGACTAGGGTTGAGGGATATTTACCCGGAGGGCTGAGACGGCGATGAGGATCGCTGAGATTGCTGAGGAGCCATGAGCAATCACAGGTCCGGCGAAGTTACTGTAGAGTGGTTCGGAGATCTAAGCGAGGAGAACGATGAGAGATTTGGTCACAGAATCTGAGAAAGAAGATATGAACTTTGGGAAGTATAGAGAGGCTGGTGGAATTGACGTGGCTAGATCAGATTCGATGCCTGCATATTCACGCCTCTCCTGGTACTCCGCCGTGTCTTCGGGTTGTGAACTTATGATGTTGTTGAGCTCAACAAACGTGCTGAAGATGATAGTAAAATGGTAAGTTGGTAACACGTATGGGGGCAGAGCTGTTAATAACGACGTCAGCTACCTTAGTTTTACAATTTACCAAAGTTATCTACTTACTTAAAAGACCGTCAAAGCAGCGGCCGTTATATAACGTTCATCGTCATCGTTGTATGCATTACTCAAATACTCGTGACGCATAATTTTATTTTTTGTGACATTCGAGCTATAATTAGACGTCGCCACAACTTGAAGGGCAATAGGCAGTAAATAAAGGTCGACTACAAATATCCAACATTCAATTGTAGTGAAAATAATAGTGTAGACGAAATGAGTTCTAAATTACTTAGTTGCGTGAAAGTATTGAGCATACCAATATATTGAATTTTAATACAAAAGATTACGCTGTTAGTGTTTATGTTTGTACTTTATAACCCAAAATTAACTCTTTGTTTTTGCGAGCTAAGATTTTAAATGTTCTAAAACTTTCAAATGTAATCCTCTTGCTAGCTTGCCCCTTAGTTTATATTTGACATGTTTTTATAGATGCTGCGATTTGGTCAATATGCCTCATCATTTATTTTGGTTGTAACTACAACATTTGGGGGGGGGGGGGAGGATTATATTTGAATTTAGGTGAATTTTTTTTTTATCATCAAATGAGAAACACTTTATTAATCAAATGGAACATTGTTACACAGCAGACGCTCTAAGGGCTCGAAAGAATTGACTACTGTCAAATTAATATAGAAAAACTAAAATAGTTCACGAACAAATGCTCAGAAAAGAACACCAAGTAACCATGACATATCTCTCACAGCCAAGACGAAAACCAACACGAATAGACCAATGTAATGTTCACCTAACTAGCAGGTAAAAACTTACTTTTAGAGATGCCACAAGATCCAACATCTCTCTTCATGGACCCCATCACCGTGATCCCAAATTCTAATCCAAATCAGACCAGAAGTGAAGTCCAAGTCCAACCCTTAAACAAGAGTTTGACCCAGACCGTTGGCTTGGTGGAGAGGGATGAGGCCCAGACAGCAACCCTAGGCCCAATACCCATTTGGGAAAAGAAGTCTCGTGTGGACGAAACATCACAGCGCGTCGTCCACCCAACAGTACCACCGGCCGATGAAGACGCCGAAGGGAGAAGGACTTATAATCTTACCGAGTCAAATGGAGAAGACACTGCACTCAACCGCGACAAATATGAACGACCTAGACTTAGCGTCACCACGACCATGTTGAAACCACCACAGTCCCAAATTAGGCACGCCTCCCGAGGACGCCATCTCAATGCCCGTCAATCAGCAATAGTTTGATCTACGCCGTAACCAAAACCATGAGTGGAGTACGGGATGCTACGCTCGAGTGCAACCAAGAGAGGCCGACGTAGAGAAGGCTGAATATCCACGCTAGGAGGCGTCAATGAGGTGTTGCCGACACTGAGAGAAGAGCACCGACTCCAAAGGAGATCCCCGCCGTCGCCCAAACCCTAGAGAGAGGGAAATGCAGAGCGCGAGGCATAATTTTTTTCGGTAGCGAGTTTTTTTGTCCATTAATTTAGGTGAAATTTTTTAGGTAAAGAATACTTTTATAGCTTTTCACCGTCATTTTGGTTTATTGTCTTCGATCAAAAAAATACTTTTATAGCTTTTCTCTGTCGTTCAACATTATAATTGATTTCGTCAGTAAACTCTGTCAGTTGTTCGGAAAAAAAAACTCTGCCAGTTAACGTCGTTATATAAGACGCACCGTTACGTTCCCAAAATTTTTCATCCCCTCGGTTGATATTTTTCTTCTCCGCTTTATCAATACAAAAGCATTAGCCCCCAGAACACTAACACACCAGTTCTTCAGCTCCTGGCCACTTCCATACTCTAGAAGAAGAGAAAGCACGACACCACCAAAAATGGCTCTGCTTCATCATCTCCCAAGAAGCCACACCTCCTCTATCTTCACCCACTTCACTAAACCCAAACCCCTGCACACCACCAACACGCTAAACCCCACCATCATCTTCACCTCCAAACTTTTCTCTTCACTCTCAGTCTCAGAGCCCATCATCGAAACCGAGACAGCACTCGAAGACTTCCACACCCAATTCGAAATCCCAATCGAAAAGCTCTTCGTGCCTCCCGAGACCGAGCTCTCCTACACCGAATCCGGCGCCCTCAAAACAAGAATCTTGAAAGGCTCGAACATTCTGCTGAGCAAGTATGCTAGAGACGCTCAGGTGACTCAGGCCGAGTTTGTTAAGAGCAGTGTGAGGACCGAGGACTGCCCCGCCAATCCTCTACCGGAGTTTGCGCTCGTCGGAAGGTCTAATGTCGGCAAGTCCTCGCTGCTCAACTCGCTTGT
This sequence comes from Geum urbanum, assembly GCA_946800695.1. Classification (NCBI taxonomy): domain Eukaryota; kingdom Viridiplantae; phylum Streptophyta; class Magnoliopsida; order Rosales; family Rosaceae; genus Geum; species Geum urbanum. Next base: position 63,688,983 of record OX327002.1, read on the forward strand.
GCGGAGAAAGAAGCTTGCTCTGACGTCCAAGAAGCCTGGTAAGTGTTTAATTTGCTATTACTTTTGACTGTTTGAATTGTAGTGAATTCGATTGTCCTCGTAACGAGTGTTTGTGCTGGTGTGCAGGGAAGACACAATGCATAAATCATTTTAGGATCAACGATAGTTGGTACTTGGTGGATTTGCCAGGTTACGGGTATGCATGTGAGCCATGTCCATTTTGAGATTCACTTTGTTTTGTTGATATTGAATTGTTGATGTTAAACATTGTCGATGAAATTGATGATAAGTTTTTGGAAGTTGTAAGGTGTATACCCTAATTCTTTATGCTTAATATTGTACTTGGATTCATAGTTGGTTATTTGATTGTCCGTTTGTCCATGCATGATTTGAAGTGTGTCTTATCCTTATGTGTTGTTTGAGGCCAACAGGTATGCAGCTGCACCACAGGAACTCAGGACTGATTGGGTGAAGTTCACTAAAGACTACTTCCTGAATAGGTCGACATTGGTCTCGGTTTTCCTTCTCATTGACGCCAGTATTCCAGCAAAAAAGATTGATCTTGAATATGCTAGCTGGCTGGGCCAGAATCAGGTATAATCACTTCACCTCTATGTCAATTGGAAAAGGTAGATTTGATGTAACAAAATGGCTCCATTAGAGTATTCTTACCTGTCCAATATTCCAACAAAAAAACAAGTTTTTTGTCCACATTGCGGTTTATCCTGAACTATAGTATCTTAAAGAGTTTAGATATGCGATATGTCAATTTCCAGTGGTTAGCTTGTAGCTTATCACTTATAAAAGATGAAAAGAATCCACCTGCTGGTTTAAGTAGGGAATGATAGAGTGAGTTGACTATGTGTTCTTTCTTCTTTCAGATCCCTATGACAATAATATTCACCAAATGTGACAAGCGGAAGAAGAAAAGGCATGGAGGGAAAAGAGCAGAAGAAAATGTGAATGATTTTCAGGAATTGATTCGTGGCTACTTTGATGCAACACCTCCATGGATTATGACCAGCAGCCTTACCAATCAAGGTCGCGATGAAATGCTATTGCATATGGCTCAGCTGCGGAATTACTGGCTCAAGCACTAGAAAATTCAGAAGCAGGCCGTCTGGTTATTTAGGTCACCTCATCCTAGCACAAGAAGCTGATAAGAAAGTCCACCACTATGTGATGCATCGACTGTTGAGTTTGGCACTGGCTCTTTACATCATAAAGAAATGTCTCGTTTGGTGGCCGCAACATCCCGTAGTGAAGAGAATGCTCCATAGACTCATGGACAATGCCGATGTTAATTTTGTTCCCGTTCACTTTAGAACCTTGTACAAGTGATTTCATTAATGTACTTCTGTGGAAAACAATCCAGTGATCTACAGCTTATGGGAGCTCAAGTTTGTTGTTGAAATGAACCTTTTGTATTGTAAAGAACAGTGGAGGTTTAATCCAATCCAATCCAAGACATGAAAATATTGTCTACCCCCTTGGATTGTTGGATTGTGAGGTGGTCTCCTTTCCTTAAAAGCATCCGCACCGATAGCAAGATTTGCTCAAGTAAATGGTGGACTCCACCACAAATTGCTTGCTCAAGCAAAATTTTACTCTTGCTCAAGCAAATTAAGCAAAATTTGCTCGAGCTCTTGCTCAATTTTGCTTGAGCAAACAATTTGTGGTGGAGTCCACCATTTACTTGAACAAATCTTGTTCACCGGTGCGGATGCTCTAATACGCTAGCAGAAAGTCACTAAAGCAACTACAAACTAAGTGAGCCGTCTTATACGCTAGCCGACGGCACAAAAATAGCATCAGAATGACTTGAGCTCAAACTAAGTGAGGCATCCTGTGGGCTAGCTGACGGCGAGAAAATAGCATCAGAATGACTTGAGCTCAATCTGTTGGAGATCATTAAAAACGAATCCATCACAAACAGATTTATCAGCAACTTCTATAGGTACCCGCATAGTACCCAATATTAGCATAAGATACACATTATCAACAGATTCGGTTCTTAAACCTGTTGAGTTCTAAGAAAAGCTACAAAGCCTCAACAGTTAATGCACCTGTACAGTCAAAATATCTTTCCAATTTCCAACTCATGGATGAAAGAAAAGTACAAACTGAGATAGAAATGCTCCCACAAACAGTAAAGAAAAAGGATCAAGATTACATGGTTACCCCTAGATGTTGCAAGCTTAAGACTCACAACAGATTTGCATTCCATAAGACCAATAAATCTAGGTATCTTTCCCCTAGATACTAAATATAGCTTGAGCATTGATAGTTGCTTAGTATAGTACCAAACACATATCACTGACCATCAACATCATTCTGGCAGCAAACCGATAAAAGATAAACAATAGGAGTAATTTGCATTGATAATAAATCTCTAGCACTTAAACAGGCTTCCGCATAGGAAGTCACATTCATTAAACAACAATGATCCAAAACTGACTTGATCAAAATCCAGTACTAATCCAGAAGCAAAATATAACAAAATCAAACTCAGATGGTTCTCTCCTCAAATCTAGGCAGCAGCAGTTCCCTTGCTCCTTGGCTTAGCTTGTGTTCCCTCGAGGAAGCCGCTCTTGAACCTCCTTGGGACATGGCGAAGGTACTTCATGCGCCCAGTTCCAGTGGTCTTTCTGCGCAAAGCCTTCTCACTCCAGTTATCTGTACCCAAAAGTCCTCAAAATTTCAACCTCCAATATCTCAACAGTAATACTCAAAGACTTCTACTCTACCATTACATCAATGAAAATAAAACTCATCCACAAACTAACTCCAAGTAAAAATTCAATATCAATCTAACTCTAAGCATCAATCAAAGATTTAGTTACATAAAAGCAAAATTGAGGTAAGGCTTACATTTTCTGAGACGAGCGGCGGGGTAAGCACAAGCGGAGCAGCGAGACTTCTGGAGATGGAAGCTGCGGCGTCCACATCGGACACAGAGAGTGTGGGTCTTGTTGCGGCGCTTACCAAAACTGCCGGTACCTTTTCCCTATACAATTTTCGTCGGCAAAAGTCATACATCTAATCTATAGATACACATAGGCATATATCGGCAGAGAGAAGGGAGAGAGATTTACCATTTCTTCGGCAGCAGAGAAACCCTAAATCTGGAGATGAGTGTGTGCGCCGATGTTGCGGGAAAACTGACGGGGAAGAAGGGCCAGTCGTTTATTTATATATTAGGGTTTTGGCTTGGGAATTTATAAGTTCATGGACGAAATTGACCCTGAATGAATGGGCTGGGTTTTACGATACTCTCCTTTCAAAATTTAAAGCCCAGTTGGTCGCACTTGCGTCTCACAATGGGCTACGGACAGTTCTTAACTACAAAAGCCCATGTTACGTCAGTTTGGAGTCAAATAAGTTAAAACGTACAAAACAGACGTGTGCGGGGATAGCTCAGTTGGGAGAGCGTCAGACTGAAGATCTGAAGGTCAGGTGTTCGATCCACCTTCACCGCATTTCATTTTTTGTTTTTGGAGAACCCTAAACCCTTCGTGGTCCGACCAATGATCCAAAACAGTTTTTTTTTGTATGTTTATCCTTAAATTTGACCCTAGAGAGATTAACTCTTTGGTATAGTGATTATTAAATTAATATGTTGTTTATTAAAATAAAAAATATTAGCGCCGTCCGTCATCAAAACAACTTACTCATACAACAATTTCAAAGCAAATGTTGCATACAAATTGTAATTGCTAAAACATTCTCTCGTCGATGCTTATTTAATGATATTATTCGTGTTGATAGAGACAACATAACCTACTCATATATCACAATAGCAACAATTCAAAAACAAATGTAGCATATAAATTATAATTGCCAAAATAGTGAATTGACACGATCTTTCTCTCGTCTAGTAATAGATGTTTATTTAGTAACAGACATTCTCACGAATAATAATCATAGAATGATTGATTGTGTCAATCACAAAATTAAAGCTATCCGATACGTGGACCATTTTTGCGATGATAACTCCCGGCCACCCGATTTGATACAACCGGGTTCCTCGATTGGCAGTCATCTTCATGAGGGGCTGGAAATAGTCCATCGCCATACATCCATGTATAATTCAAATCGGTTAGAAATAATCAATTTCTTGGACCACAAGCAATTAAACACAAGTTATTATCAGCCCATCAGAAAATTGATGGTCCTGATTGACCACCCATGTGAGTTCTCTCTGTGTACGTACCTAGCAAATTGCCCTATAATTGTTTTTATACATCAAATTGGCCTATCATGAGCTTGTGGATGATAACATTAACTTATAACACACCTTAAACAATTAGGACCACCTTTAAGTTGAGTTTGTGCATTAAGCAAAGTACGTTGCACAAAAGCTCTTTTTGGTCCTAAATAAACTCATTTTCACATCGTTCATGAAACCAAATCGGCTTCCTCCCCCTTTACGAAATTGTTGATTGTACCTCATAATGTGTACGTCTATTCTTTTTCGTTCTTTCATTTTCCATTCCTTTTGACTCTCAAGTATCTGGATTCAATTAGTTTTAGCATGAAGACGGTATTCTAATTGTATTTAAGATTGGATAACAATTTGCTAAAATACATGTCATATTTTTCGTTGACATTCGTCATAAAGTAGGGTTGTACATCAACAATTGAAATTTTAAAAATGGGTATGAACAATGACAAAATGTACGTAGCTCTCTAACCATAAATGTACGTCCATCTCGTATTAAGTTTTACTTACATCGACGGTTAAGTAAACGCTTGAGGATGATCAACCTTATACAACTCTTTTATGAAAAAGAGGAGTCGGCGCATAATAGGCCAAATATCACGGTTTTGAACTAGCGTTATCATCACAACTCTCAATTCAAACCTCTCTCTCATATATACTCGAGTCTTTATTTTCACAAATAAGTGGATAACTTAGATCAGACTCTAACTTAGACAGTGAGGTCAACTTGTTTGAAATTGAGTATATACGACCAAAATAATACAAAGGGTCTGTTTGTGATTGCTTCCTAGACCTTTAGAAGCATTTTTTTTGTGAATTTCTAAAAATGCTTTTAAACTATGAAGCATCTAGTGTCTTCTCCTCAAATCACTTCTAAGTGCTTCTAAAACTCTACCAAATAATTTGTTTTATATTTATAATTAATTTTTCTTTAAATTTCATAAGCTCTTTTGGGTAATCTAAAAGCAATCTCAAACAGGCATAAACAACATGTTCCAAATTTGAATTATTCATTTACTTTGATGAAAAGAAGATAGAAACTAGTTTTTGTTTCGGTAAATTACGTATAAGGTCACTTACATAACATCTATATTAAATAAGGTCCTCCAATATTTCTTTCCAAAATCAGGTCACCTGATTTTTTTTTTTAAAAAAAAACCTCTCGTTCAAACTATTTATGCTAATGTCATCGTATATAAACCTCGTTTCTTTCTCTATTTCAGACCAAAAACTAAATTCACCCCAAATTTTACCGAAACCCTAGCAGATCTCTCTCTCTTTGTCGCCCTCTTCCATTTGTTGTCGTCCTCTCTCCATCGTCGTCTATATTCGTCACTCTCCTCTTTTCGCAGCATTTCTCTTCGTCGCTCTCTTCTCTCTGCCGCGTTTTACTCCGTCGTTGTCCTCTCTTCGTCGCCCTCCTCTCTCCACCGCGCCCACCAAACCCTAGCAGAGAAGAACGAAGACTCTGTTGCACCAAACACTAAATCGTCTTCAACGACAACACTCTTAATCGTCGCTCCACCACTTTCCTCACCGGCGGCTCTGAAATCTCTGGCCAGTCAACATGTCATCAGATGAGCCTGAATCCAGAGTTTGATCTATAGATTATTACTTGGATTGCTTTGATAAATCATGTGAGTGCTGGATCTAGGGTCTGTTTGTGTTGAAAATTAGTGGTGTTTAGGTTGTTACGCAGTAGTGTCTACGTTAATCTGTGGAAGTGTCTATGTTAGTTTGTAGTAGTGTATATAGATTGGTGTGCTTTGGTTGTTATGCAGTAGTGTTAATGATAGTCTATAGTAGTGTGTATGTTAATTTGTAGTAGTATTTTGATGTCCATTTTGTTGTTTGGCAGAGGAAGAAATGGAAGTAGAAGTCAAAAAAGAGGAAGACAGCAAACTAGGATGCTCAGTTCGACTACAAACAAGAAGAAGGCAACCGAAAGCATCAAAGTTCAAGTAATGGTGTAGTGCTTTCTATTGTGTTAGGGTTTGATATAGTACTATGTTGTGTTAGGGTCTGATGTAGTACCATGTTGTTAGGGTCTGATGTAGTACATTGTGTTACAGAACAGTAGTACTTACCATTTGAAGTAGTACCCAAAATGTTTTGGAGTAGAGAAAACAATAGTGTTATTACACTAAATGTTTTGAAATCAGTAGTATGTTTAACATTGATGTAATGCGATGAATGTTTTAAAGTAATGCTACTTTTTTTGTATGATGAGTGCACTACTATTGTTGTTGGATAGTACTAATGTAGTTGGTTTCACACACAAAGAGCTGTCACATACAAAAATACACAATTGACCAACAAAAAATCGCTAACCGAAGAACAACAAACTTGAATTAATATGTTAAACAAATGGCATAAGAGAAAATTACATTAAAGTAGTATATTATATAAAGAAGAATCACATTGTATGTTTATCGAAAAACACTCGATCAAAGATATTCGGACCAAGTGTACTACCAATGACTTATATTCGTACCAACTATATCTTGTGACTAATATAGTGTATGCAAAGGAAATGGACATGCCTCAGGAAAATTATTTGTTCAGGTAGAATGTACTACTTTATACTGGTGAAAATACTACCTATGACTAATATAGACACTAGTTACTCAGGTTTCAGCTGCTGATTACTTTGGTACGTGTCAATCTGTTGTGTCTTTCATTTTCGCCACAACGACCACATATGATTGGCCTCGTCGCCTTCACATCTTCAACAGAAGACTTCATGCGAGTATCCTTTGGACGACCGGATATGATTATTGTCAACGAAGGCTTTACAATGGGAGGTTCATTATGATCATCATGTCAACGGAAGCCTCACCAAAGGATTTATTCAGAGCTTCTGGCATAAAGCAACTCAAATAGTCATTTGGATCAAGCAATTGGTCGAAGATGACGACATGCAAGTCAAAGAAGAAGAAGAAGCGTCATCAAAAGAGGCTATGCCGGAAGGAACATGAGTACCCGAACTACTCTGCCTACAATTCCTGGCAACAATATCCACAGAGGCTACCTCAAGTTCGATCATGGTCTTCATCATCAACTTCAAGTCTCAATCACTGGATATTATGCAATTCGGATAGCGTGGCAATGAGAAACCAAGAGTGAATGAATCTAGTCTCAAACCAGAAAAACACGATGACACTTCCATCACCATGTCAATGAAAGTTTAGTAGGCGTAAAATCGAACATGATTGTATGGTTGTTGTAGGTGCACTTCACATACAAGACACACATCAAAAGTTACAGAGAATAAATTTCTTTAAACAGAAATGACTTAAAAATAACTATCATTGTTAATGTGAAACATAGAAATACATTAGCTTCAGCTATTCAATAAATTTAACTATAACATTTAACTCTACTGTTCGAGATGCTCTTAACTAGTTAATTAGGGATATCTATATCTACGTACCATATATAATGCACTACCAGCTAGCTAGCTAGGTTTATATCACAAATAGCTAGTTATGGATCAAGTTAATGACTCATTTCAAACGTGAGTTGCTATGCTTGGCCATCGTATGAATAATGTTTATGTACTCGATCGGTTGAAGAAAGAGATTCATTACAATATTGGTGGTCCATTCTTGTAGTTGAGAGATTGAAATGATTTTGAAAGCGAAATTGCAAGGCAGCAGTAATCAATAAGATGTGCAGGTGATGCAGCTAGTCCTGCTCTGCAGGAAGTTTGGTAGAAATTAAACATTGTTACATGCCAAGTGGGTACAAGAAGAATCGAAAGAATAAACTGAAGAATATATCGATGGATTCAACTGTCATCAGTAAAGAGTCAAACTTCCCATTCAAAAATATAAATGAAACTGGCCCTAGCCTAACTAAACAGAGAACGAACCACACAAAAACTAGCTAACTGCACTAGTGTCAACAGTACTCGATCGATCTTTCTCAGTTCTCAAGTCTCATTCCAACTCCCATGTTGGAATTAGTACAAGGCAAAAAACAATCACACTAGCTATATATATATATAGCTACTCCTTTAACATCTCCCACTTTATCAAGTCATATACCTAATTAGAGATCAATTATGTACAAGATCGATAGTGTACTGAGGTTCCATCAAAACACCAAAGAAAGCTTCAAGTTAACCTCTCTTTGCTTCTTTTTTCTTTTTCTGTTTTGTTTCTGATTTTCAGCTCGGTAAGGATTTGTTATCGAAGCCATCAAAAATTAACGACCATCCGGGCGTACATGAGTTAGTTTCTCACCGCATGCATGTTAAGTTGAAGACGATAATGGCAAATGCGAGCGCGTAAAGGGAGTAGAATGCTTTGCCTCGGCTTTCCAACATTGTGCAATGTCTTCGGCAATTCTTTTGGCGTCCATTGAAGCACCAAGTAATCCTCTTTTAGTGAATCCGACAGCATACAAACCGCTTTCGCCTTTCCATCCATTTGGAAATGGCGACTTTGGCAATCCATCTTGTTTTGAAAACATTTCTTCCTCCTGCATAGAATTAGAGCAATTAATTAGAACAAATTAATCCATCTATATATATATATATCTAAGTTATAATTGGGTGTATTGATTAGAATATATACATACCTTGAGCCAAGAAGGCACGTTACTTCTGTAACCTGTTGCTAAGACAACGGCATCAAAATTCTCGGTTCTTCCATCGACAAATTCTATATCACGATGACGCTTCAACCTCTTGATTGCTGGACATACCTACATTATATCAACACCGTTAAAAAAGGAAAGAAAAACATAGATCTTTTGACGTTACAATGTTGAAAATATTATTCTATATTTAATTATAATTATTTATAATTTAGTATAGATATTGTTTCCTGTTAAGAATATGTTTTTTATTAGGAAGATACTTTATAAAGTGCTATATATATCATAATTTGGGAGTGAATGAATAGTTGAATACTACACAATATCATTGAATTCTTCCCGAAACACTTTTTTACTTGATATCAGAGTAAAAAATTATGAGAATTGCACGCTACACCCACACCTTCTTCGAAGGAGGTGTGGGTGTCGCACACCACTAGATCTTAAAACTGCTTTATTCCGCTAAATTGAAACCCTGAATTGAAACCCCCTGAATTACCACCACAATTTTTTATTCCACTCCACTTGAAATCTCAAACCTTGAAACCCTTGAAATTGAACATGAATCTTTGAAGTTGAAAAACCCTGAATTGAAGTTGAAAACCCCTAAATTTCCACCACCACTGAAAAATCTAGAATTTCCACCACCATCCTACCACCACCACTGAAAATTTCTACCACCAAAAAATTCTTCCACCTTGAATTTATTTAATTTTACCTTTGAGGAGATGGCCCTCATGAAGGTGTCGCGTGAATCTGAACCATATTACTTAAGGGGAGTTTCAGAGTCTTCCTTTCAGGAGGAGAAAAGTGTATGTGAAGGAAATTTTCTGAATCTACCAGAATTTGAAGAAGTATAGAACTTGGAGAGAAGTTTTGAAGTTGGAATTTTTTGAAGCTGGAAATTCAGGTGCAAACCCGAGAACCTCATTCGATGGATCAAAAGAAATTCTCTATCCATCGAAGACTGGAGGAGAGATGAACCCGAGAGCATCCTTCGATGGATCGAAGAAAATTCTCGATCCATCGAGGACTGCAGAAGTAACAGACTCGAGAAGAACTTTCAATGGATTGAAGGGTATTTTCGATGGATCGAGGATTGAAGCTAAAACACCACAAATTGAAGTCCACTCTCATGAAGACCCTCCTTCTACTCCATCAATTGAAGAACATTAGTGAGAACAACAAAAAACAAAGATCAAGGAGGTCAAAACTTGGAGTAGCTGGTTGATGTTCTTACTAAAAGATTATCTTATCAGGCATTTGAAGTTGTGCATGATTGACATCTCTGCTCAACTTAAGGGGGAGTGTTGAAAGTATTGTTTCATATCTAATTATAATTATTTAACATTTAGTATAGATTTCGTTTCCTATTAGGAATATATTTTTTATCAGAAATATACTTTGTAAAGTGCTATATATCTCAATTTAGGAGTGAATGAATACTACACAATATTATTGAATTCTGTCTGTGGCACTTTTTTTACTTACAATACATTGCATGTCAAACGTACTAATTAGATAAGATGTGAGTTATATGTGTATATATAGTACCTGAATGTCACCGCTTTTGATCTTGGCTAGGGTCCCAACATCCAAGACCGGGGTCTTCCCGGACAGATTCTTGAGCTCCAAGGGACCCAATTTCGGCCGGTCCAACCCTAGCCGGGAAGTGTCGCCGAGCAGCAGCCGCGATGCGACGAGCAAGAGGCGATCCACAAGGCGTATGGGCAGCCACTTGAGCAACCACATGGACAGCCCGAAAGTCGATTTTCCCAGCATCTCTCGTGGTAGGACGTGCACCTTTGGAAGTAGTTCAATATACATAAAGGTAAGTACAAACAGTAACTCTCAAAAAGAAGGAAGAACTCCATCGAAAAGCGACCAAGCCTATAGACTTGTAAAAAAGATACTCAGAAATTTAACATGGAGGAAGTGATGTGTGTGAGCCCTACTGCCATACTCATATATGGTCTTGATCAATTGCTAGCTAGCTAATTTGCCTAATTGTTTTCTGGCCATGCTTCATTGGTCTAATACTAAGTAAGAATGAGGTGTTTGATCCTATATCTTTCCAGCAGACAAGTTATAAAAGCTAAAAAAAAAAATAGGAAAAAAAAGGGGGCATTGATGAAATCATATATGTTTCTTAAGATCGAGCAATACTGTTACGCATGCTTATTGGGAGTCCTCAGAAAGGTAAAAGAAATACCATTGTGTTTTTGCCCAAAACAGAGTTTAACTTGATGTTTAATCATCTTTGAACAAACCAAACCGACCGTTGGAAAGAGGAGAGAAATTTGAGAAAACTATAAACCTAGCTAACTGTAAAGGGTGGTTGAACACAGATTCTGAAACTGAAGGAGCAAAGGGCCTCAATGGCATTTTTGTGAGCAGTGGAAAAAAGGAAAAAGGTTTCTTACTGTATCTCTGACGACGAGTGAAGGCATGGAATTATGATTATACAGATCCAAACAGACCTCCATGCCTGAATTCCCACAACCAACCACCAGAACCTTCTTCCCACGAAACTCCTCCCCGCTCTTGTACAAGCTCGTGTGCCGCACGGGCCCACCGAACTCCATCATCCCCTCGAGCCTGGGCACGACGGCCTCGGCATTCTCCCCGGTGGCCGCGATGAGCCACCGGGTGACGTACTCCGTCTCGACCCCCACCCCTTCCCCTTGGAAAGACGACCCCGCGGTCGTCCGGACGCGCCAGAATCCGAAAGCGGGGTCGTACTGCGCGGTCGAGACTGTCTCGTCGAAGCGGGGTCGAATGTCGAACTGGGTGGCGTAATCTTCAAGGTAGTGAATGAATTGCTGCTTGGTAGGGTAAGTGGGGAAATCTGCAGGGAAGGGCACCATAGGAAGCTCGCAGAATTGCTTCGGCAAGTGGAGGCTGAGGCGGTCGTAGGTCTTGAGCTGCCACAGAGAGGCTATGCAATTGGATCGCTCGAGGATCACGCTAGGGACTCCCTTGCTTTTCAGGCAGGCGGCCGTAGCGAGCCCCGAGGGACCTGCACCCACTATAACAGGTCCCGGAACGACGCACACGACACATCTTGAAGATGATTGGTCCTTGTTGTTGTTCATTTTTTGAATGAAGATAGGATCATGGGATTGCTTGCCTCGGATTTCTCTGTAGTCCCCCATACGTAGTACTATTAATGCAAAGTGAAAGAGAACGTACAAGAACGAAGAAGAAGAAAAAAGGAACTCAAGGGAGTGTTGAAAAGTGAAGAGGGGAGCTGAAACAAACTGTATATGTATATATGTAGGTGTTTGTTTTCTGTTTTTCTTGCTCTTTCTTTCTTTCTTTCTTTCCCACAAGATCGAGACACTACTGTTTTTAAGTGAAAGAGGGAGGGATGAGAAGATTATGCTTAAGAAGGAGTTGTTGTCCCTGGAATTGAGGAGTGGATCAGGAAGGTCTTATCCATTTGTGATCTAGGAGCTAGGAATGAGTAAGGAGATTCGGGTTTTTCTAATCGTTTTCTCTGCTGTTGGCTGGTGTTGTGTCGTTGCTGTTCAAATATGGAGCTTAAGCGGAGGTAAGAGAGCAACAACTGCGGGACTAAATCAGCGTTCAACACAAGGAGGAGGGAAAGAGAGAGAAGAGAAGAAGAGAGAAAGAGATGGTGATATGTCTATTTATATTCCTTATTGTTCTCAGTACAAGTCTACAAGAATTTATATTTCTACGAAGAAAGGCAAAGTGATGATTAAAGAGAAGTAACGCGAGTGGGGACATCATATATGTTTATATTTCTTCTTTTTATTCCCTTATTCAAAAATTAATGCATATATCTAAAATTATTCTCTCTGCTATTAAGATATTTCACTTTTCAAAAAATAAATTATATATATCATGTCGACGTGTAAACGTACACTTATAATTAAGTGTATGACGAGCTAGCACAATGGAGTTTGGGCTCTAGAATAAATGTATTTCCTCAATTGTATATGATAATCCTAATAGGGATAAATTCTTCGACAAGATTCTATCTATGAATTATAACCGGGATTTAATCTACATACCAATGGAATATTTCATCTAGATACCTAGCTTGGTTAAATCGTGTTCATAAGTAAATACTTGAAGATTAAAGTAACAATTAGGTTTACCTAAAAAAAAATATACAAGTAACGATTAGGTTTTGATAACCTTGGAAGTCGGAACTAATCTTAAGAAATTAATAAACGTGAATACAACATCAACGAAAGGATTGTGACCAGAGAGCAGGCCCATATAACACAATTATTAATCACTGATCGACCTAGTGTATGAAATTCATAAAGATCGATGTCTTCAAAACCAAATCATATACATGGTTATAAGGACACTCATAAGAACGTACTTGTTGTTGCTTCAATGAAGTAGCGCGAAAGAGCAAGAATAATAGCACGTTGATCCAGCAATTGTGACCTTTCAAACAAAAACAAAAAATCAAGAGTGCTAGCTAGTATATATGTTTGATTTATTTCGTTCAAGGTGTAATCGCACTCTTGATCAAGAATTATTAGAGCAACTTAACACTTGGAATCTAACGAGTACAGAGTTTTAATACAAAAAAACATCAGTGTGAGTGTTTATGCCAGATTACTGATCGCTCAAAACTAAGCACACTGTTCCAATAGGCTTGTCAATCACATGATAAAATGGACGGATCATACTCAAGTATCGATAGTGAAACATTGTTCTCATATATATATGTGCGTATGACGTCATTGATCAAATTCTGCTGTAATTGTATAAGCATGTGGATCGATATTGTCACGTCTAGCTCGCTCGCTCTTTAATTTACAGTTACTATTAGGTCAGAAGTTCATATGGAAGCTAACTTTCGAGTAGGTTGGAAGGAGATACTTGTTTGTTTGCATGTGGAATCGATGGATGACGTACTCCTGCCTTGGATGCATGCTGTCCTTGTCATCTGTCGCGCGGGGTCTTGACTTGATTAGGGCAGAGAAGGTACCACGTAAAATATTGCTGGCAAAGAAGAAGCTAGCTAGCTAGGGCATTGCCTACATACAGTAGATAGATATCGATCGCTATCTAAACCATAAAGTAATTAGAATTCATGAAGAAGAACTTGCCTTTCTGGAGGGAATTTTTTAGTGATCGATGTAATCTCGATCACTAATAAAAACTGCATGATGCTGTCATTTCTTGCAGTAATTCGGTCTTCGAATTTTACCTTAGAGCAGCGAGGGTGGGAAACGGAGGACGTTATCCCCAAAAATTCTTGGGCCCACCGGTAAGGAGGACGTCCGGGGTGCTCCAGGCGTGCAGCGGGGGTGGGAGGGAGCGGAGACCGATCGTTGACGTCGAGAACGTCCGGGAGGACGTTCTGAAATCGATCGCCGAAGCGGACGTTCTCGCTGACGTCAGCTACGTGCAAGGCTGACGTCAGGCGGGAACGTAAAAAATTTAAACCTGGCGCGTGTAATACACGCGCCGGTAAAAAGTAATTTTTTTTATGGTTTTACCGTTGACCAATCACAGCGCGCCACGTGGCACGCTGTCGGCCCAGTAAAATCAGTAACGGGCCGATTGATCTGAGCCGTCCATTTTGAATCTGAAATCCAATCCAACGGCTGAGATTTAAACACAACGGCTACTGGGTTTTCTGAATTTTTTCAGAACGGCTACCCCAAAATTACACCCAAAAAAATCCCCAAAAATTCCAAAAAATTTCAAAAAATTTATAAAACCCCCCTACTATTTTTCTATAAATACTGCCTTCATTTTCTCAAATACTTCACACCAATTTGTGCAAAAAAAATTCTTTTCCTCCTCCCTCTCTATCTCACAATCTCTTTGTTTTTTTTTGGCGAAAAATGTCCACCAATTGGCTCATGTCGGAAGATGTACAACTATGCATATCATATTGTCGTCATAGTGTATGCCCTATCTCTGGCAACAAACAAAAGGTCTACAAATTGTGGGAAATAATTCACGACGATTTCCAACAAAATTGGGTGATGGGTCAAGGTGAAGCGAGGGCAGAACCTAGGTCCCAAAATGCACTTGCCTCCCGTTTTGCTAAGTTGAAGCCAAATTTATCACAATAGAAAGCGGCTCTTGCATACACGAGAAGGAATCCGGAATCCGGCAGAAATGTGTATGATGAGGTAATGATTTTTTTATGTTGGTCCTTTCAATTTTAATTAATTTTATGAGATATATAAAACATGAAATATTAATTCGTAACTTGTAATTTTTTTTTTTTAGTTAAGGAAAGCCCAAACGTTTTATGTGGGGAAAAAAAAGGAGTTTGCGCACTTTGCGTGTTGGGAAGAGGTCAAAAAACATCCTACCTTTAGAGTCGTCGAAACTACCACTTAACCTTCTTACAATGCATACTTCGAAGAAACACCTACCGTTAATGAAGTATCTCCTATCGTCAATTTGGATGAAGATGAAGTGATGCCAACATCACAAATCAACCTTGGAGGAACCTCAAGCCCGCCTAGACTTCAAGGAGTGAAGGCGGCCAATGAAGCAAAAAGAAGGGGAAAGAAGGCCATGACACCATCGAATGAAGTTAGAGATGAGACTTTGAAGAGCATTGCGGCTAATCAAAAAATGTTTGCCGATTGGACGAGGGCAAATTAAATGATGAAAATCAACGAATACTTGATGAGAAAAACTACAAATTGAGGGCACGAGAAGAAGAAACAAGAATCATGACAATGAATTTCGAGGCTATGACCCCAAATTCAAAGAGATACTTCATGAAGCGGAAATCGGAGATCCTTCAGCAAGTAGATGACGATGAAGGAGAAGTCGGCGATGCTAGCTTTACCGATTGTTATCGTCCCCGCAACCTTGATTTTAGTGATTAGTTTAGTTTGTATTAATAATAAATCTATGATTGGCATGTCATTATGTAATTTTCATTTTCAAGAAATAAAATTGCACTTTATTTATTTAAGAGATCTTCAAACACATTACATTTATTCATAATTAAAGGCAAACACACATACAAAAGGGAAACACACATACATCGCGCACGTTATTTAGAGATGTTCACCGATTTCAAGAAACCAGTTGTGCTTTACTAAGTCCTTTTGAAGCTCACCATGGAGATACACTGATTGTAGATCTACGAGATGGTCGCTAAACCGTTGATGATTTTGATCTCTTCCAATTGGCTCAAATGGAATCTGGTTACCATTTTCATCCACCGGCCCATCATAAACTGTTGAAGCAGTAGCTGGATTTTGTAAATCTTCTTCCTCGTACTCCTTAAAATCATCTTCCACAAATTCTTTTTCAACAATCATGTTATGCATGATGATGCAAGCCAACATGATCATTTTCAATGTCGATTTGTGATGACACATGGCTGAGTGACGAATGATAGCCCAACGAGATTGCAAGATGCCGAAGCACATCTCCACATCTTTACGATATGATTCTTGTTTCCGTGCGAACAACTTCTGAGGTTGATCTTGCGGATTGGAAATTGTCTTGACAAACGAGGAATACCTCGGATATATTCCATCCGCTAGATAATATGTGTGGTGGTAAGTCATATCGTGGACTTTATACGTAGAAGGCGGACTTCTTCCGGCAAGGAGCTGGTCGAAGACATCCGAGCTGTTTAGCACATTAATATCATTTTGTGCTCCAGGCATCCCAAAGAAGCTGTGCCATATCCACGTATCATATGACGCCACCGCCTCTAAGATTATGGTCGGACGAACCTTTCGACCCGAGTATGCCCCTTGCCAGGCTGTTGGGCAATTCTTCCATTCCCAGTGCATGCAGTCGATGCTTCCAATCATACCAGGAAATCCCCGTTGCCTAGCCCTTCTTAAAAGTCAAGTTATGTCACCCGCATTTGGAGCGCGGAGGTAACGGTCCTTGTAGAGCAAGACCACTTGTGTGCACCACTTCTTCATGCATTCCAACGTTGTTGACTCCCCCATCCTTGTGTACTCAGTACACTGATCTGCGGCTGCGCCGTACGCTAACATTCGTATAGCACCGGTCATCTTTTGCTCGGGGAGAAGTCCTTGCAATCCAGTGGCATCTGCTCTTTGATGCCAAAATGGGCCGTGATTACAGAGGTCTGTCTTGATCCGGTTGAACAAGTGCGTGCTCATTCGGAACCTCAGGCGAAAATCTTGCTAGTGGAAAACAGGGCGTTCCACGAAGTAATCTTCAAGCAGATTCTGACCCCTAGGTTCCCTTTGCCTTGGATGGTTTGGAAGGCGACGGCGAGGTGGCTCATCATCAAACATGGCAACTACCATGGTTGCATTAGTGATTAAGGAATTCATCATTGTGGTAGCTTGCCGACGTTGTTGGCGCCTCCTCCTGGCAGACTCATCGTAATCGTTAAGATTCATCTTCTGGATGAGAAAAACGGAAGAATTGTGTTTAGGTGTAGAATATCAAGTGACTTATGCGTGTTGTGAGGTTTCAATCTTTAGGAGCCAGAGATGATGATTTTATAGCAAAATTATGATATTCTGATGTTGAAGGATGAGTACACGTGTCACATCCTCATTTGTCGAAAATCTTATCGAAAATTTTCAATTGATAACTTATCCGACATGTACACGTGGATGTGACACGTGTCGCATTATCACCGGTTAGAAATCTCACCGGAAATCTTCATCAATAATTTAGCCGACAGTGACACGTGGATTTGACACGTGTCACAATATGACTCGTCGAAAATCTTATCGAAAATTTGGTTCAATAATGTACACGATAATGACATGTGTCGCCTAGTTATTGGATAAACATATTACAAAAAATTAATCAAAATTTAATTTTATGATTATAAATAGTAATAGGAATTCCTATTTGTTGCGCTGCTGTGCAAAAAAAACTGAATAGGAAGTCCTATTTGCTGAATAGTAACAAGAAGTCCTGAAAATATGAATTCCTCGTCAATAGGAAGTCCTAAACGGGTGCGGATGCTCTTATCGCGCGTGCTTGCAAGTGAAGTCGATCATAGATTCATCATCACCGATCACCATAAGGTCGCGAATATTAATTAGTACTCTCAAACGAACTTTCGGATACATGTATGCAGACCTCCTTTCACTCGAATATATTTATTTTTGATCATTTTTAGGTATAAAATATTATATAAATTTTTCGATTATATTTTAACATCTCCACAGTTTAATTATTAAATCTATATGAGTAGATCATTCATGTAAATTTTTAATCAAAATGGTGATCGTTAAGGTATCGAACTACGTTAAATCAAGGGACGGACCGAATTTGTCAAAGTTCACACTTATAAACTTCAATTAGAGTTTTGAATACCTTAACGATTACCATTATGGCTGAAAATTTACAGGTTTGATCTACACATTAAGACCTAAGATCTGAACGGTAAAAATGATAAAATATAATCGAAAAGTTAGTATAATACCTTATACCTGAAAATAATCCAAAAAAATATACCGAAATAGTGCTGCATATATACATATTACTTCATATGAGGCTAGGGTTGGATATACATGCATCCACATGGTTTCCGACTTTCCGTACGTGTATATATAGATGGATCGGTTGAGACTTGTGCGTACAGTTGAGCTAACCAAATCAAGGGGCGCGTTTGGTATGAAGTATTAGCTGCCACAGCCCACTCGCTATTTGATCGATCATTAATTTGTTGCGCGCATTGCAGAATCCCACAGATTGATCGAACTACGTACGTACCAAATTAATCTATTGGCGTGGGGAATAGGCTCCATCAGATTTGGTTGATGCATGTATAGAGAAGCTGTATACCTTCTGGGATAGGTGATGAACAACTGAACAAAGAAGCTAAGCTAGCTAGCTAGCGATGCCGATCGATATGATTACGATACGCGGTACTACTGGAGCCTAGCTGCAGGAAAGGCCAGGGAAAAGAAGTTCATGCTTGACTTATTGTTATTCTGGGATGCTAAAAACAAAACATATTTATGATCGATCCAGTAGCTGGCAGGATATATAACTAGCTAGCAATTGCATGATGTAGTTGCTTGATGATTTGATTTTCTAGATCAGAGAGCTGCTGTGTTTGCGCTTAATAATTAGGCCATGTTTTGGTCTTATGAGTTAGGACTTGAGTATATATTCACGTCCCAATATAACCTTAAAGTTTAAATCAATTCAAGTTTGCCTCATCGACCGTTCATTTGTTTTTCGTTTCATCACGATCCATTCAGATATCTATCTCTTGTAGTTTTGCACCTTCTTTATTGAAAAGAGTTTACAGTAATTGAGTACAAAAAGATATATTTAACTTGACTTATAAACTGTCGGCAAATAATTCATAAAGATGAACAAAGACATAGTTGACAAACTTATCATTATCGACAAATCTTTTCTGCTATATAAAACGAAAGGATCTAGCATCGATCATGTAAATGCATACTAGTATGTAAATATTGCTACTCGATCATGCTAATTAACTAGACAAATTAACCACGATGGAAATGCACCTGGGCACCTGGCTAGGTAGAAATGCAAAGGAATGTATGAACAAGAAACAAGAAAAGCGAGCTATAGGATTACCATGCCATACAATTAGGTTTAAACGAAGCAATTAACAAAGAGTAACAAATTAAGATGAAACGAGCCGGAAGCATAAAGTAGTGGAAGTATATAGGGCGCCCGTGTTTATATATTACTTTGATCGTGGTCAAAATGAAAAAGAGTACACATGGTGATTGATATATTGGCATATGTCTAAAATCCCTAGAGTGGATTTTCCATATTAAATCGAAGCTAGAGCTAGAGCCTAGAGCCTAGAGACAGGCCGACCACCAGACTATACAAATATATATATAGCTACTTACCTAGCTAAGCTAGATTAATTAATTAATTAATTAGAACAAAAAAAGAGAGATTAAGGTTTATGAAGATGTTGCTATATTTAGTAATACTCAAACATCCCCTTCGTATGGGAACGAAAAATTCGAATCAACCTAGCCCTATATAATATATATAGTAAGAACTCACCTCAGTCACCTGACAGGTATCTTTAATCAGAATTTTATATGCATGCATGGTTGTATCACTTGCATGAAATAAATTAAAAAGGTCGCACACATACGATGCTACTTCCGTGAACTCAATTAGGCGTGAACCACGGTTAAAACAGAATTTTTTTGCAGTAAAAGTAGTTTAAAATGATGAAAATATCTTTATGATTTATTTACATTAATTTTAACTTTTTTTCGCTGAAACGTCTCTTTCTTCTTTTTCCGTACCTCTTTTTTCTTTTGTTCTTCTTCTTTTACTGCTCATCTTTTTTCTTCTTCTTGTATTTGATCAACTTCTTCTCATCTATCTTCACTATTTTTGATTTCTCTTCTGCTGCTTCACATCTTGCTCTTTTATTGCTGCGTCTTTTGCTTTATCTATCAATTTCTTCTCTTATCGCAATTTTGCTTCATCTTTGTATCATGGTTCCATCATATTGTCAATGTTATGATCTTCTACGTCATTCATTCTGTCAAAGAGTAAATCTGCTCGTGCTTGCGCTAATGCTGCTTCTGCTTGTTCTGTTTCTCTTGTAGCTTATTCCCAAATTTCTCACTAGTCTTTTTGCTAGTTCTTGCTTTTCTCTTTTCAATTCATTATATCTCTCTCTGGTGGTTTCACTCATGGTGGTTTTATAATTGTCTCTAGGTCTGAGAAGTCCTTCATATATCTATGTAGTATACATGTTTATGGTGCTGGTTTGATAAACTAAGTATAAATCACTATCGTTCCAATATTCTTCGGTCATTAATTGTGTTGCTCTAAACTTATGTATATTATCTAAATTTGGTACTGATGCAGGGGTTTCTGATATTGCTGAAATTTCTCTATAATTTTGGCGAGAGATAAGTATAAGATGCCTTGCTCGGTCTGAATACATAGTAGTAGGACTTGGTGTTGAAGGAATACTAGTAAATTCTAAATTTATAGTATCTCTTCTTACTACTTCTATTCCCCATAGTTCTATATAATGTTCTATGCCAAATCTAAGTTGACACGACAAAGTGTTGATATGATTTTTGCTTTTAACAGTAAGATGAACGAGAAAAGCATGGTCTATTAACAGACCAGGGATAACTAAAATTTTGTTGCCATCATGCTCTATGTATATTTCTCTAAACTCTTCCATGTTTATGCTGGCAAGTAAAATACGATATTTTGTTTTTTCATTTTCAAGACTAAGTCTAGAACAATGAACTGTTTGTATGCCTGGTTGTGGAGTAGAAATAAAACTAAATAAAAACTTTTGAATAGCTAGTTGTAAAGAAAGATGTTTATCATGTTGTAACTTTATATATGATTTTTCATGTCATCAGGAAGATGGAAAAATCTTTCTTTTGCTAGAGCTTGTAAAAAGTATGGAGTTTTTGTTTGTGCTTCTAGAATGGATACAAAGAAATCTTTATCTATATCATGCAAATATTCTATCATTTTTTGATGATTAATATTTAATCTACGAGAATATGCAGTAACTATAACATACTCTTCTTTTAAACTACCATATTGTGCTCTGCCAATATTATGCTGTTCACGAAGATTATCTAGCTGGGAATGAATTCTAGCATAATGTGCTTGAAGTTTATGATATTCTTCTATTGTTATTTCTTTGTCTACTCTATTGCTCAAAAATTCTTGTTCTAAGGCTCTCACTAATTTTTCTTGTCCTCTCCTCATGCCTGGGTTTTGTATTCTAATGTTCCAAATGTTATCTAACAAGACTTTTTGCTTTGTCAATAGTAAATATAAGCTAATAAACCTGAGGTGCGGTCCACAGATTTCTTGAACCTGAATTCCATTGTAGGAATGGGTGATTGTTGTTATTCTTGCTTCCATTGGTGGTAAACTACTTTATGCTTGATTGTTGCTCGAAGAAGATCTAAAGAGCTGCATACCTGTTTACAAAATGAGACAGGAAAAGATATCCGCCAATGTATTGTCAGCTTCTTTTATGTGCTCAAAGTTTGGCATAAAGCTATTTCCTCTAATAGAATCAATAAAATTGACATATCTACGGGCTGCTTGTCTGTTAGTGGTAATTTTATTGTAATGAGATACTATGTTTTGACAATCTGTTCTAATAGTAAAAACTTCATTATGTAAAAATAATGAAAAAGCTTCAAGGGAATTGATTATTCCTAACATTTATAAATCTGTTGGTGGTAATCTAGATTGTATTTCATTAAACTTACCATAAGCATATCTACATATTTTCTCTTCTGATTTTACTAAATTTTTACTCTTTTTCTAATAAAGAATACCTGCCTATCCTAATGATGGTGCATCTATTTAAACTATTTTATAACTATTATCTAATGGTAATGCTAAAGGCTTTAACTATTGAATTTTTTGTTTGATCTGTTGTACTAATTTAATATCTTCTGCATTGAAATATTTTTGACCTGTCTTGCTGGTTTTGCTATGTAAACTGCTATTTTCCTACCAAAATTAGGAATAAAGTTTCTTGCATCATTCAAAAGTCTTAAGAATGTTTGTAACCGCTTTTTGTCTTCTAACTTATTTGGAAATTCTACAACTTTTCTTGCTATATGTTCCTGTAACTGTATAGTACATGACTTGATATAAATTCCTAAGAATTCTATATCTTGCTTTTCCAAATCTATTTTGTTCTTGCTGATAATAATACCATTATTTATAAACTCATTTAGTATTATCTCTAAATGCTTTCGGTGCTCCTTTTTATTCTTGTTGTGTATTATCGTGTTCTTCTCTTGACTCTTCTATGCTAAAGTTATTATAAGTTTCTAATAAATTACTTTAATCTGTAGTGGTTATTGCTTTATTATAAAATGTTATATCAGGTCGAGTATAGTAAAATCCTTGTAAACTTTTAATAAATTTTAATCCTAATATAAATAGGTAAGATCCTACAGGTGATACAAATGCTAAAGGTAGGTGAAATTGTTGCTTTTCAATCCTAAAGGGTATATTATTTAAAAAATGAGTTATTTATACAATTCTAGGTGGTTTAAATAACTTTTGCCTATATTGAATAGGTACTAATTCTTCTCTTATTGCACTTTTAGTACTACCTGTGTCTATCATAGCTAATGTTTGAATCTTATGATCTTTAACTAATTCTAATTCACAATTAATAGTTATTAAGGTACTAATCTTATGTTTTTCTAAATCAAAATTTTGTATCCTATCAATTTCTTCTTCTTTACTGAATTTACTTCTGTTTCTAAAGTCCTATTGTTAAAACAAGGTTTACAAACTATTATCTTACTAGTATAATATTTTTCTGCTATTATTTTCTTACATTTATTACATTTTTGAGGCCATCCTAAATTAACATATTTAAATTATTCTTTTTCCTCTAACATACCTATTTCTTCATCAAGTTCACTATCTGAGCTATCAGAATACTCATATTCTGATTCAGATAACATATTTATACTATAAATGCTTTCATTATCGCTTAAATTATCTAAGCTATAAATTGATTCTAAGTCTTCATCTTCTTCTAGATCAAATTGCTCAAGTAATTATATTTTCTCTCTAGGCTATTTTCCTAATTTTGGACATTTAGGTTTAATGTGTCCTACTTCACCACAAAAATAACACTTACAAGTGCTTTTATCTTTTGGTGCTCTACATTTTCTCATCCAAGGTTTAGTAGTTCTTTTTCTATATTGTTAGGAATATATTTTCTTTTTCTAAAGGTCTTAGAAAGTTGTATATCATACATTCTATGTTGCTTATAATGTTTATATTTTTTCCTATAACTCTTCCTATAAGGTTTGATTTTCCTATTAAACTTATATTTTTTGTGACATCCATATTGTTTGGGTAAATTTATATTTTTACAACTCATGTAAAATTATTTTCTAATTTACCTTTTTGCTTTTATTTGACAACATTATTCTCTTAATATTTCATAGACATGTTGTGTTCTGGGTCTTATGGCCATATTATTTTTTCTATGGTGATTTTGTCATTTTTTCCATATTTTTTCTCCTATAGATCCCTTGATTTTAGTCATGTATGTATTTAGTAAATTAATATCATTAATTCTACATGTTCTACCTAAATACTTAAAGAAATCAGAAGTATATTCTCTTTTATACTGTAAATCACATATTTGTAACTGTTCTAAGTTTCTTATTGCTCTAATTTGCTCTTGTTCATTTCTTCCATCTAATCTATTATGATCTAGAAACTCAAATTTAATAAGTTTAACAAAAGTATCCATATTAAAAGTTATTTTTGTTGCTTGGTAATTTTCTGAATTTTTTACTTTCCATGATTGAAAGAAATCAAATACCATGTCATCTAAAGTATGTTCAAAGTAATCTAACATATCATTTGTATTGATAAAATCTAACTTTATTGCTACATGTACACATCCTATTTCCCATATTTCTATCATTTTTTTCTAATCTTGAGGGTCTACTCGATCTATGTTTAATATATTTCCTGCTATATTTATATGTTCAATTCCTGCATAAGGGATTCTATTTTTTCGATGTGATGTACCTGCATCTAAATTGCTATGAGCAGTATTTCGTTCGGTATAAAATTCATTAGTTGGTCTAATATATTGTTGTTCAGATCTTCCTATTGAAGATTCTACATGAACACCAGAATTTCATGTTCAACTTTGTTCTTCTACTAGTAAACACTCTATTTCTACTAACATATTATTATAATTTTTTCTCCTAAGATTTTTTCTAATCCTATTTCTAATATTAATTTCTTCATTTCAATGTCACTAAAACGATATAATCCTAATTCATAGGTTTTATATTTTTCTATATATTGTTCTTCATCTAAGTTATCTATGTCTTCTATTAGCTTATCTATTATAGTACCGAAATTATTTTCGATCATATTTATTTCTAAGTTATCAAATGCCATATGTATTTTTGCTTCACTTTCTAAATCATAACATATATTTTCTATTTGTCTATAATTAGAAAATCTAACTGATGCTTCTCCTAAATGATTTTCAAAAATTTGTACATTATCTGGTTGTCTATTTTTTGATCCTTGTAGGTTAGGTAATAGTCTTTGTGTTCCTTCTAGAAAACTACTGTCTACTGGTCGTGCTTCTATCATGTTTACTACCAAAATTTTGTACTAAATTTTAAAGTTCTACATTAAACTCGTAATTAAACTTATTGGACACTTTTCTTACATACATTAAGTTAACACTTAAATTTTTAAAATCTCCTTTCATGTTATAATTTTTTGTTCTAATGCATACTTTAAGATACGTACTAAACTCTTTGGTTGTCATTATAAAATTCAGAATGCAACCTATTATTGCTAAATCCGTGCTAAGGTCTACTTTAGCTGTTGTTATTGCTGCTTGTTGATGGTTATCCCATCTCTCATCATAGATGTAATCTAAGGCTTTGGTTCCTACTTGTTTTCTTGTTGATCCGGCTATGCCAATTAATATAGTTCCTATATGAATTTGTGAATAACTTAATTTCTTAAGTTGTTCTATTGCTTGATTATTAAGTAAATTTAATGTAACTTCTTTATCGATACAACTAATTTCATGCTAATTGATGCTGCTTACTATACTATTTTGATTTTCAAATCTTCCTAATTGATACAAAGTATACTTATTTCTTTGTGATCTTAAGAAACCATTTCAAAGAAACTCTTTGTGCTTCTTCTTCATTATGATAAATATCTTCTGTTCTAATTATTTCTTTTCATTTTCGTTTAAAAAGTTCCATTTTGTATTATAAAAAGGGTTTATCCTAACTTTTCTTGTGTGATTATTTATGCTAAGTTGTTCTAACTTCTTGATTAAGGCTGGTGGTATAGATGCAGGTGAATTTTTTAAAATACTTTTAATTTCTACAATTTGTTCTTCTATTCTATCTAATTTTTCTACTAAGTTTACAATTAACTGGATAATGGTATTATTTTTTCTACTAGAAATATTATTACTTGGTACACTAGTTGTGACTTCTAAAAAACCTATTAGTTTTTTGTCTATTTTATTTACTACTTTTAATGCTTCTAAATATTTATTACTATTGGTCATTAAACTAATAATCTGTTAATCTTGCTATGTAACTTTTCTGCTTGCTCTGTTAATTCTTTTTGTACTAACTGAATTTTTTGTACTTCTATTTTCAGGTTTTCTACTATTTTTAGAGATTGTAACTCTACTTGCTTTGGCTTGCTATCTATTATATCTCAAGTTATTTAATTTCTTTTCTATTAGAAAATCTTTGTATATTTTTAATATTATCTTCTAATTGAGATGAAATAAAACAAAATTATGTCTAATTATTTGTAGTTGATTTTTTTGAAAATACTCTAAGACTTGCTGTATATTGCTACTATGCTTACTTTGTTCTACTTTTATAATTTTCGCTTGACTAATTAAAAGATCTATTACACTATTTATTAATGGATTATCCTCACTATGTAAAATATGCTTATGGTTTTTTTGTGAAAAATAACAAACTAAACTATTTTTATCTAAAATAATTTTTCTTTTTTGATGTTCAGTAATTTCTAGATTAAGGTAATCAATCATACAATTCCAAACTCAGTTTTCTATTCGTTTTGGTTTTCCTTCATTGGTTGTAATTAAGACTTCTGTCTTCAAGGTACTTTACTAATATAACTATACTATTATAAAGCTAAATTAAAGCTCTGATACCATAATCGAGGGATGTATGTGTTAAGCTTGAACTGGTCAACTTAATCACCAAAGATTAAGCCTTGAACATGAACAAAAACTTAAGATTGCTTAAGAAAGCCTGCTCAAGGGCCTATAAGGAGCAGAGACAACGATTTTTAAACTCAGAGGTCCCCTGACTAATTTCTAGCAATCAACCTGACAATATTCAAGCATAACAACAATTCCTCAATAATAATATGATCGTCAGTTTAAATGTATAATAATATAATTATGCTTAGTATTTTCATATATTAGACTAGAAGTCTGTCTAAAGAAACTGGAAAACATAAAGTTGGAAGACCAACATTTATGTGCTAGTACAATATGCATAGTCTTCTCTTCTTTCTTTTAGAACTTCATCTTAAAATATGGTGTAAGCTTTGATGTTGACTACTGGAAAACTCTTCGTACGTGAACTAGTTGCTGAGATTATGTTTGAGATTGAGTTGATAGTGATGTTTGCATATGTATTGGACAAGGTGTTTATAAACATAAGGACATTTTATTAAACTGAAAACTTTCATACAAACACAGGAGATTTGTTCTTCTCGCTCTATGTTTTTCTTTACACATGTAGCATATTTATACATGCAGGGGCTACTTATATGCATGTCTTCCTGCTCAATCCAAGGCCATGAAGATTTCTCTTTCCTATATACAACCAAGTTTCTTGGCCTACAAAGACAAAATAAAAGGCTGTTTTTCTGACCTTTTTCTTTATTTTTACTGTAAGGGCATAAAAATAATTTTAATATCACATTCATCCGGTTGAACACGAACCAGGTTCATATAAGTCACTCTTACACACATCCTAGGATATGTTTATTCAGATTGAAATGGGAAGGGCAACTATAACCAATGATTTGGTTTTCCTTGAGCACGCCTAGCTACTTTCTGTGGTACTATATATAAACTTACAAAATGAGTGTATCAGACACCAAATTAAAGCTCACTATTGTGTGAATCGAATGAGACCCCTCCTAAAAATTAAGATTATGCAGAAAAAGTGGGTGATTTACAAACATGCCTATTATCAAAACTAGCTAGGATTAACAATATAGTAGGGTATACATTAATGGAGCGCGCAAGTTCTTCACGGAAACATTATAGATGCGGAACTCCGGCATTTTATAATCGTTATTGTAAAATTGATGAATAAACAAACGTTAATAATATAGAATTGAAGTTAAAGTGCCATGCATAAATATCATCGTTGAACGGTTGAACGACAAACCATATTATTTTATCATACAAATAATGTCAATATTGTAATATTGTAAACTTAATAACACCTCGAGTGGTAGAACACGAGTTCAATTTCACACTTACGTGTTACCGTCTCAATTATATTGGGCATAGATCGATGAAGAATGTGTGAGAACGATAAATGGTAAATCATTCCAATACTCATTTGTGTTCTGTGCATACGTACGACAAAAATTCCTGTCAACATTAATAATTAAGCATGAACTGCTTTATCTTTGTATCGATAGAGTACGCAATTTGGAGTACATCGTGTCTCGTCCATACTCACTTTTTATTATTATTATTTGATTACTTATTTATGCCTGTTTAAATAAATTATCTTCCTAGTGTGTCTTGTCCTAATTAGAATAGATATAGTGATTTTCTCAATCCCTGATTTACTAAAAAATTTGTTGTATCAGATTGTCCTATTTATAGGTCATCTATCAATGAATAAAATACAACTTCAATCTATTGCGTATCTTCTCTACTTTTCTCCTCCAACACATTATCAACAACTTTTGAATTGATAACGAACCTAAACCCGGAAAAAATACTCTAACCCCTAAACACTACAAATCCTCAACTGCTGGCCTCCTCCCTTGCACAAAGCCTATCACCGCCACAGATTGCCTAGAAGTCGTCGGAAGTCATCCACCGTCGCCGGATTTCAAGGATTTTTCTCTTCAAACTTCTTTCAACGAAGTTTTCATTCCGAGCATAATACCATCGAGGTAAATTTTTAAAGTTATTCGATTTAAAATTATGTTGAAAAACTTAATTACCGCAATACCATAGATCAAGGTTTAGATTTAGGTTTAAATACCATGAATTTTATATATCCCTCTAGTTCCTATGGATTATTGCAGGTATGAATGAGTGAAGGATTAAATCCTCCTCGATCATCAAAAGTTTAAAAAATAGTGACAGTCCTGGGGGAGTCACGGTATACATGAAAAAAAAAAGGAAGTCAATAATTTGTGACTCTTAATCAGTCACGATTTTATGGGGTGTGGTATAAAACCACCAGTTATCGCATCGATATTTATGACCATACATCAATGAATCATGTTTTCTTATTCCTAAACTTGATTAGTGATCATAGTTTTTCGATCGGTAAACTAATTTATCTCTTGTCTTTTATAGATGACAGAGCAAGTAAGGCCAAAATTTGACATCCTTGATCTCCAAGGAGCAGAGTGCCATGGTTGGATCTTAGATGTGAAGAACACTCTCATTGGTAAAAGACTCACCGACACCATCAAATCACTACCATCAGGCACTCAAGCCGATGACGATACTATAGCCCGAAAATCTCAAGTTCTCATGTTTCTTCGGAGACATAGTCATCTTGCTTTAAAGAAGCAGTACTTGTTAAAGGACAACCCCACGGATTTGTGGGTGACTTTACAAGAACGGTTCAACAACATGCATGACGCACAACTTTATGTTCTGCTCGAAAAATGGGAACAAATCTGGTTATTGGATTACCTAAAAATAAAAGATGTTTATCAAGATATTCTAGAGTTGTAATCTGAGCTAGCCATTTGTGGCGTTGAAAAGAATGACAAGGCTATGGTTGAAATGACGTTGATTACCTTTCCTACCTCCATAAACACATTTGCTCACCAATATCAGATCGATTATGAGTAAGGGAGATTGAGAACATTCAATGATCTTATGAGTGTGTTGGCCAAGAAAGAACAACATCAGCAGATTCTTCTCCACAAAAATGTCAGGCCAGCCAGTACAAAGAAAGTCTTAGAGACTTATTATACTGGAAATGTACGAAATGATAAGCAGAACAATCGTTCAGAACCTTATCAAACCCGTGGTGGTAGAGATGGACGTGGTAGAGGTCGTGGCAGAGGAGGAAATAGTCAGAATCTAACTTGGACTCGTCAAGATAACAACAAGAATCCATCAAGTTTTGGTTCTAGGAACAATGTAAATTCTTCGAGGTCTGCTCCTACAAAGTGTAGCTCAGCACCTTACTATAGGTGTGGATCGAGCAAGCATATGTACAAGCAATGCCGTGCGCTTAAGGATGTCCATAATGCCTACAAGAGATGCAATCGGTACTTGGCTCACGAGACCAGCTACACTGCAGATGAAGAGATGGAAGATGGTGGAGAAGCCAATTTAATTGTAGAAGTTATCCCAAATATAAACATAGCGATTATATATTTTGCTTAGATAATATCTCTACCATGTAATCAAATTTAGCATTGTATTAGACTTTATTTTTAATCATGGTTATTTGAATAAGAACAATCTTTTGATGTAAGTTTAGTTGTTGGCACAGCAATAAAATTTCTTTTATTCGATATTTGAAAGTATTAATAATGAGTATTACAATTTCTTTCTTTCGGTATTTGAAAGTATTTAGAATGATCATGTTCATCCATATTGCTTACAATGTTCAAATTCTACAAAATTCTATGACATTATCACACCAATGTTAGTGTGTGATCCCGCAAACACACAAATACCGCACACTGAGTCACTACAAATGGGTCAACACAGCTCAGACCAAACGCAAAACAGCAATACAGGCTTCAACTTTAAACAAAGAAACAAAACCATCCGAACGTCCACTCATTCGGAACGACAAATGGAAGGTACCAGGACATATCATGTACAAAAAACAGGATCCCACATCGAACAACAACAAAAAGACTCCACACTCAGCCAGCAATATAAACACACATTTATGAGATACAAGGTACGCCCGTTACTCAACCAATACTATTGTTACACTCCATACATTCTAACTAGAGCATCAGAGAGTCGAAGGCGGAAACACCCCATCAAGACTCCTAACTCCCATTTGGTATATTGTTCTTAACAGCAGGTAAATGACGACATACGCACTATAGCTCAGATCACCCGAAACAGCATCATCCACTCTTCTGCTAATATCCCTCACGGAATTTGGTAGAAACAATTAGCGCCGTCTGTGGGAAGCGAGCAATCGTAAAACCACGTACAAACTCGCAAAAAAAAAAGCCAAAAAACCAAACCCAGCAACATAAATGGCGACAAACCACCTCACGCATGAAAGCCGAAACACAAGAGACACACCCGTAGATACGATTAGCAGCATCAAAGACTTAACGGAGGACGAAGCGGCAGCCCACCTCGTGAGGGAACTCCAAACGGCCAGAACTGAAAGAGATCAGGAACATCAGGTTCGACAACAATTGGAGGAACGACTTGATTCGTTCATCCGTAGCTAGGAGACCCAACGCGAGGAACCCAGACCAACAGAGGAACCAAGAGCGGGTAAACATGCCATCAGAATTAACCCATCGTGGGGGCTGTGAAACAACCATCTACCGGACCACCTCCACCACCCGAAAGAATACAAGAATACGATGATGAAGAACCAATTGCGACAATCAAGGATACAATGCTCCGACGGATGGAAGAAATGGAGGCCGAAATCACATTACTCAAGAAAAGCACGCACACAGGACCAAATGGGATGTACACTCTCCGCGTAAGCCCATTGTCGACGATATCATAGCACAAGGCAGGGACCCGTATTCCAAAACCGTCAAGATCAGCAGGTTCAATGGGAAGGGAGGCCCACAAACACATATCCACGAATATCAATCCACCACCGCAGGTACCCGGTATTCGGACGCAACCCTCTGTTTCCTGTTCCAAGAGACGCTGACGGAAGAAGCACGAAACTGGTTCTACGAGGTGCCCACAGGATCCATACACTCGTTCGAGGAGCTAACAGAGTGTTTCCTCAAACAGTACCGGTTGCAGAGCAAGTACAACACCGCCAGCATTCTCTTGAAGATCCGTCAGGGGGACAATGAAAACCTATCTGGCTTCATCAATCGATGGAGATCTCTTGTGAACACGTGCAGGAACCTCGACAAAATGTGGCAAAAACGACGTTACTAGAAAACGTGACGGGAACCCCGTTTGTGGAGAAGTTGGTCAAAAAGGACCACCTCAAGTATGACGAGGTCATCAACTTGATCATCCAGAAGGCATTAGTAGAAACCCATGTATATGGGGCATAAGGTCCAAACGCAGCTCCACCCTTGAAAACACCCTACATACACAACCGCCCACCATCCCCCCATATAGCCAAAATCCCACCACCAAAAACACAGCCCGAATTAACCTCCTGCAAACGCAAGAGTCACTACCGTGAACACAAAAGCAACAAACAGTATCAGCAAGTGCATCGCGGACGCAAACCACCACCCCGACAAAATCCACCACCACCCAGAGATCCCCACCAACACCGCACAATCTTCTCGATTACCCAGGCCACGGACGAGGAGGTGCTCAAGCAAAATAAACGCCAGATCCACCCACCAATGCCGAGGGCGCCCGGTATCGCCCTTATGTGGAATAACAGGGGAACATGGTGCATGTACCATGATTCGAACACCCACAACACCAATCACTGCAAAATCTTGGCAAGGGAGATCAAACAGCTGCACACGGAGGGAACGTTAATCTTCCAAAAACTGAAGGCCGAACGACGGATCGCAAACATACAAACGGGGGGTAGCATCAACAACGTCTCGGGAGGGAAGTGGAAGCCCGAGTGCCCACGAGAATGAGAAGAGCCCCGCCCAAGGGACGTATTCGCAGTACACCTCGAAAATCCGTCAAAGGCAGGCAGGAAGGACTGGCCTCCAATCACTTTCTCCTATAATGAAGAAGAAGGCAACCGAAACAACACCCTCGCATTCGTCATTGACGAAATGGTGGATAGATATATAGTCAAACGTATCCTCATTGACAACGGGGCCTTTGTTAACATCATCTTTCAGGAGGCATACGAGGGGCACAAACGCCCGAAATGCAAGATGACACAAGACCATGAAAGCATTGCCAGCTTCTCAGGCGAAACCACATACCCCCTCGGGAGTGACTATATGCAATTTGGCGTCGAAACTTCCATCAATCCCTAGAATGAGGTCAGAACAGACTTCGTCATCATAAACATTCACACGTCCTACAACATGATCCTTGGATGACCAAGCATCTCGAAGCTAAAGCTGATTATCGCAAGCCATATGCTCCTGGCAAAGTTCCTGACAGACTACGGAATCGGCACGGTCAGGGGGTATGATTTCGTAGAAAAGATTGCACGATAGAACGAAGACAACACGCGATTGGAGGTACTCGCAGTGGCAGAGAGCTCTCCCAAAGAACAACAACCTGACTACCCACGAGACGGACTGAACATTATCCAGCCTGCCACAGAGCGAGAGGGGCTACACACGATACATCTATCCAACGAATATCCGGAGTGCAGGATCTGCATCGGTGCCCAGCTAGAACCTTATATAGCAGCCCGACTAGTTCAGGTCCTATCGGATTGCCAGCAGGTGTTCGCATGGTCTTACGCAGACATGCCCGGAATTGCCCCAAACATCATCTCCCATTAACTCATCATCAACCCAATCACAAAACCAGTGAAGCAGAAACGACATGCGTATGACCAGGAACGATACACGGCCATGCACAGGGAAGTGGACAGACTGCAGAAAATCGGTTTCATACGAAAAGTCGACTATCCGAAATGAATTTCCAAATCCGTTATGGTCAAGAAGCACAATGGATATTGGTGCATGTGCGTGGATTATTGCAATCTGAACAAGGCTTGCCCGAAAGACAGCTTCCCATTGCCCAGAATTGATTAGCTCGTAGACGCCACTGCAGGGAACGAATTGCTATCCATGATGGATGCGTACTCGGGGTACAACCAAATCCTCATGAACCACGAAGACCAGGAGGCCACTTGCTTCACAACGGATAAGGGGCACTACTGTTACGTAGTTATGTCGTTCGCCCTAAAAAACGCAGGCCCACCTACCAGAGATTGATGAACATTATATTCGATGAGCTAACGGGCGAAATCGTGGAGGTCTACATTGATGACATACTGGTAAAAAGCACAAAGGTAGTAGACCACCCCGAACACCTGCGAACTGTACTCGAGCTTCTCATAAAAAATGACATGCGAATGAATCCCGCTAAGTGCACATTCGGTGTAACGACAAACAAGTTTCTCGGATACATCATCAGCAAGGGGGGCATCGAGGCCTCAACGACGAAGGTTAAAGCAATACTAGACATGCAACCCCCCACAAACAAGGCTGAACTACAAAGCCTAACGGGAAAACTAGCATCCCTTAATCGCTTCATCTCTCGCTACTCCGAAAAGTGCGCTCCATTCTTCAAAGCCCTCCGGACAACAAACAAACGAAACGTCATTTGGACAACCGACTGTGAAGCCGCATTCACATCTATCAAGCAATACCTGGCCTCAATCCCTCTCCTATCCAGGCCCGTGAGAGGAGAAACTTTGTATCTATATTTATCTGCTTCTCTAACGGCCGTTAGTTCCGCCCTTGCTCGGAGAGAAACAAATTCGGAACTCCCAGTCTTCTTTGTCGGAAAGGGAATGACACCACCCGAGACCCGTTACCCAACAATCGAGAAGGTGGCACTTGCATTCGTAACGGTAGCAAGACGACTCAGGCCATACTTCCAGGCCCACAACATCCACGTTCTTACGAACGTTCCATTACTACAAGTACTGCAATCGCCCGATCACAGTGGCCGTTTGGCAAAGTGGGCCGTCGAGCTGAGCGAATACGACATCCAATAAATCCCCCGAACAATAATAAAGGGCCAGGCGATCGCAGACTTCATAGCCGAGTACACTGAGGCCGAGGAGACAACACGGCCTGCTCTCGACGGCACGCCATCCGTTAGCACTGACATACCTGAGCAAGAGCTCCCAAAACTCGAATCACCATGGAACCTCTACGTGGAAGGATCGTGCACCAAGAACATTAGTGGGGCTGAAATCATTCTTACCTGGCCAGAGGGCGTACGAGCGGAGTATGCACTCGGATTTGAATTCAAAGCAACAAACAACAAGGCGGAATACAAAGCTCTCATTGCCGGACCGCAACTAGCTCGAAACTTAAAAGCCCCAAGCATCAACATCTTCAGTGACTCGCAATTGGTCGTTAACCAAATCCAGGGTGACTTCAAAACAAAGGGCGATACAATGATGGCATATCTCGGTTACGTTCACACGATGCTAAGCAAGTTCAAGTTTTTCAACATCAACCACATCCCCAGGGGTAGAAACACCAAGGCAGATGCACTCACCCGTTTAGCAACATCGCCCATACAAATGGAGTCGGGGAAACGGATAGTGGAAGTTCTGAAAGGACCAAGCATCACAAAAATACAAGAACAGATCTTCACCATCGAACTACATGTGTCCAGTAGGATGGACCCAATCGTCAAATACAAAACAAAGGGCAAACTCCCAGCAGACCGGGCACAAGCACGAAACATAATTGTCAGAGTAGTCAACTTCAGCATCTGGCACAACAGCCTATACCGATAGGGGAAGACATGGGCCAACCTCAAATGCATCATACCAAAGCAGGGCGACATGATTCTGAGGGAAATCCATTCAGGCGTATGTGGTCATTACGCAGGAGCACGATCAATCGCACAGAAGGCACTCTGAAGTGGATTCTGGTGGTCCACCACCCATGCTAACGCAACCGCAATTACAACGAC
This sequence comes from Geum urbanum, assembly GCA_946800695.1. NCBI lineage: Eukaryota > Viridiplantae > Streptophyta > Magnoliopsida > Rosales > Rosaceae > Geum > Geum urbanum. Next base: position 63,724,325 of record OX327002.1, read on the forward strand.
CTGCCACCAATGCCAGCTGTACACACACAAGAACCATACGCCTGTAGTTCCTCTATCGATCCTCACTTCTCCAGTTCTGTTTACACAGTGGGGACTCGATCTCATCGAAGAACTTCCGAAATCCAAAGGCTAGTATCGCTACATCATCGTGATCATTGACTACCATACAAAGTTTATCGAGGCCGAACCGATGGTCAAGATCACAATCGAGAAGGTCAAGAGATTCCTATGGAGTTTTCTCTACTGTCGCTACGACACCCCACTCAAGATCATCACTGATAACGGACCACAATTCTACAACGACGAGCTCCAAGCATTCTGCAGAAAGTAAGGCACCAACCTGATATTCACATCACCAGCACACCCTCAGACAAACGGACAGGTAGAAGCAGCCAACAAAATCATCAAAGAGAGAATCAAGAAGAAAATCGAACTCATCGAAAAAAGAGACATCAGGTACGGACGATGGCCCACACTCCTCCCCGAAATACTATGGTCAATCCGAACGACCGCAATGGCAGCAACAGGAGAAACCCCGTTTAGCCTCACATTCGGAACAGAGGCCGTACTACCACTCGAACTTACATACAGAAGCCCAAGAATCGAAATCTATGACCCTATCACAAACGGAGAAGGACTACGACTCGACAACGACCTCCTTGAAGTGAAACAAGACACGACACATCTCCACAACACCGCGAACAAGCAGTGAGTCGCTCGTCTATTCAACTAGCGTGTCCGAGAACGCCCTATTCAACTAGGGGACTGGGTCATGAAGGCAATCCAAACGAAGCCAAAGAGTTTACGCCCGTCATGGGAAGGTCCTTACATCATTGACGCAGTCGTAAGCCCGGGCACATTCTACATCAAAGACATGTTTGGAAGAAGGCTAGGCAACCCTTGGAACATGCAGCACTTGAGAAAATATTTCCATTAAGGTGTTTACCTACCTGCGTTTGATTGCCACTAACGCGCGTACATCTAATGTTTGTGTGTACCTTTTTGTATGAGTACAATCACACGTTTTGTTTCTAGATAGCAGCAATGAAAGTTAATATACATCAAACGCATTCAGAAAATATAAGCGAAACAGAAGAAGTTAATACATAGTTCAGTAAATGCACGCAGGCGCAAGAAAAAAAATACTACAAACCAAGAAAGCAAAAGTACACAATCAGTTGGCCCCATCCCCGGTATCAGCTCCACCTTCCAGCTCCGCAACTCCATCCTCACCTTGCGCTCTGACCTCAGGCTCCTTGAGTGAACGCTTTAGCTTCTCAGCCTCAGCAGCTTGCCAGGCCTCGAACTTGTCCACCTTGACAAACGGGAGCACGAGCGAGGAGAAGTCTTCACACTGGACGTTGGCTTCGGCAGCGACCAAGTCCTCGAACTTGTCCGAATTCTTGAAAGCCTCGACCGCATCGGCCTTGACCTTTTCAAACTTAGACGACGCATTGAACTCAGCCACCGCCTCCTTCGTGATCCTCCCGCGGATTTCCTCCGTCATCTCGTGCGTCCGCGCCTCAGCAAGCTCGCGCTTCAGCTTCGTAATACGTGCATCACTGGACAATCGGAGGGTGGCAAGGTCCGTCTCCAGAATGGCGATCCCAGACTGAGATATAAAATACCTTGGATGTTATATCCATTACAATGCGCACATCACTATATTTTAGTGAGATTTCACCGTCTACTGACATCACATATGGATCTGAAGCGTCTTCCAGAGATGCCATTTGTGATTCTAGGACATAACTATAGTCATAAACAATCTCATGTGTGGGATTCACAATTTTGATGATGAAAGGATAATTTTTTGCCTGGATGGACTGCCTTTTCGCCGGCAACTCATCTGTGGATTTTCTTTGTCTCCCTTATTCCTGGTGGGAGCCGAGGTCGAGGCTACTCTATCTACATGGGCAAGAAGCATGTTACTATGCCCTGGAGTTCCTTTAAATTTCCCATTGGGGACTTCCAACCTTGCAGGAATATTTGCAGCAAGAATGTGTGATCTAATCACTTTAGCAATATTAGTGAAGGAGTCAGGCATCGAATATGCTACATTCTGAAGATCAAGTATTATTCGCACTTCAATCTCACTTTGAGATGTGTGTGGATCTTCTTGAAGTATAGTGGGAGGAGCTTTTCACATCAATTCCTGACGTTTAACCAGAATAGAGGTATTCATATCTCCCCACTAACGTCGGAAAGTAAGTTTCATCAAAGTGACAATCTGCAAATCTTGCAGTGAAGAGATTTCCTGTCGAAGGTTCTAAGTAACCGACAATTGTTGGAGATTAATAACCAACATATATACCTAATCGATGTTGATGACCCATTTTAGTGCGTTGTGGTGGGGCAATTGGCACATACACTGCACAACCAAATGGTAGGTATTTGATCCAGTAGTGCTATGCCCACCAAATGTGGCATGTTGGACAAAAATAGGTCTTTGTTCGAAAGCGTAATGAGAAGAATGAAGCCATGCGGTATAAAGCAAGACTTATGGCGCAAGGATTCTCTCAACGCTCCAACATTGATTATGATGAGACATATTCTCCAGTTATGGATATCATTACTTTCTGCTAATTTTTCAGTTTGGTAGTGTCCAAAAAATTGAGCATGCAACTATTGTATGTGGTGACTGCATATCTCTATGGAACCTTGATTTTGAGATATACATGAAAGTGCCGAAAGACATGGTCATACCCAATTCAAGTAACTTTACACCAAAGAGTGCCATGTGATTAGATTGAAACGTTTACTGCATGGATTGAAACAATCTAGTAGGATGTGGTACACACGCCTCAGTGACTACTTGCTTGGGAAGAGATACAAGAATGATGATTTATGTCCATGTGTGTTCATTAACAGAACAAGTTCAGGATTTTTCATTGTAGCGGTTTATGTTGATGATATAAATATCATTGGGTCTCTTGATGAAATCAATGAGATGATTAGTTACTTGAAGTCCGAGTTAGAGATGAAATACCTTGGTAGGACTCGATTTTATCTTGGTTTGAAATTAGAACATCGAGTTGGTGGAATATTTATTCACCAGTTTGCTTATGTCCAAAAGATGCTCATGCAATTTAACATGACAAAGCACACCCTCTTAGCACACCAATGGTCGTACATAGTTTGGAACCCAATAAATATTTGTACCTTTTGAAAGATGACGATGAGAAATTATTGGGAGCTGAGGTACCATACATTAGTATCATTGGAGCTTTGCTATATTTAGCTCAATGCACAAGACCAGACTTGCATTCTCAGTAAACTTGTTAGCTCGGTTTAGTTCTGTACCCACACAACGTCATTGGAATGGTATAAATCACATATTTAGGTACTTGAAGTGTTCCATAGACTTAGGCTTGTTCTTCCCTTAAAAAGAATACAGAGAGAAGCATGAAATTTCAAAAAAATAGATGGTTGAATCGCAACATGTTGAATGCAGGGTTTTCGACCCGTTGAAGATGCCTCTCAACCCATCGAATGTTGCACCCTTGACGGACCAAAGTAATACCTTCGACCCGTCGAAGGAACTACTTGACCCGTCGAGTAATGATCAAGCTGCGAGCACTGTTCCTACCTTCAGTGCAGTCCCCTAATCTAAAGGTCCTAGGGGGGTGAATATGCCTTTTTCAACTTTTTTGCTTAGACTGTACTCGGGGATAGCATAATTACAACCTATCTCGAATTATAGGATACGAGTGTTTGAATTGTAAAAGCAGTAAGTAAAGAATAACGCGAGGATATTTTTGTTAACGCAGAAACCCTAAAATCAGGGTTAAAACTGCGTGCCCCTAACTCCTGAGGGACAAATTTCACTATCAAGTAACACACACAATTACAAGACTCTTGTACTCTGGGGATACATAACCTGTATGTTATCCTAACTAGTCTGACTACCAGTTCTAAGCAGAGCTACACTACTTGACTTATGTGTTTACACCTTGGAAAGTATCTAGAAGCACCAACTCAGATCATAACTACTTGTAAGTTAAATCTTCTTGATCTACTTCTTTGGGTTGAGCATCTCCATACCTATCTCAATGGAATGCACTTATGCAATGATGCATATGGGTTTTGAAAACGGTTTTTATGATTGAGAAACTATGACTTACATGCACAGCAAAGAGCAATGAAAGACACAGAAAGGGAAGAGAATAGAAGAGAGAAAACAACACAATATTTGTGCTCTCAAAGAATCACCCGAAAAGAATATCACTCAACCAAGGAGTCAAGACTGCCTTGGAATCCTTTATATAGACAGAACATCTTAGTTACTTTTGACAGCAAGGAGAACGTGCTGGACAGCCCAGAAACCAGCCTATGGCAGACCTAAAACTGACTCTCAGTTTTTAAAGGACAAAAGCATGCTTAAGAGACAACACACAAGGTCAACTCTAGAATTTCTATTTTAGGCAAAGTGTGTTTAGGAGGGAAAAGCTTTTCCAAACTTTATACCAGAAATGGCCAAACCAGTTTCAGCAAGTAAGCACGTTATGTTCTCAAAGACAGATTTTGGATAAGGCAAAAAGCAAAGTCAGCTGTAAAGCACAAAATAGATTTCTCAAGAAATCACATGTGAACCAAAAAGCAACTTTCATCAAAAGTTCTTCCATAATTCAAAAACAACTTTTGCAAGGTCAACTACCGTACAAACAGAGCACATGTATTCTGAATTAGAGACAACCTAAGCTGCTGAATATCACACATGAAAACGTTCTAGAGAAATAGAGATGCATGCCTAGAGTGCTATCCTAAATGAAAACATGTTATGCATATGAATGATCAACATGTTTTTCTATTGAGATAGATAGGCAATGTCAACATCTTCAGTCTCTTCATTGATGTTCCTTCAGTCTATTGTGTTTTGTCCAGTACAAGGGATAGCCAATCATAAGTATGCCTTCATAATCAAAGACACCTTGTGATACCTTGGTTGATTTTGTTAATGCTGGGTATCTCTCTGACTCACAAAAAGGACATTTCCAGACCGGTTATGTGTTTACCATGAGAAACACAACGATTTCTTGGAGATCAACAAAGCAGACCCTGGTTTCTACTTTCTCGAATCATTCTGAGATCATTGTTTTACATGAAGTGGTTAAGGAGTGTGTTTGGCTTAAGTCATTCATACACCACAATCGAGGAGCTAGTGGATTACCTTCCACTACTACAACACCAACTTGTATCTTTGAGGACAATGCAACTTGCATTGAACAAATGAAGTTGGGATACATAAATGGTGATCATACCAAACACATATCGCCAAAGTTTTTCTTCAATCATCAACAATAGTAGCTATTGAACATTCTTGTGAATCAAGTTTGTTCGGTAGATAATGTTGTAGACTTGTTTACCAAGTCACTAAATCTACATTTGTTACGCATGTGAGACGCATCGGTATGCGAAGAATGTCTGAACTCCAAGATTGAATACTGATCAAAGGAAGTTCATTTCGTAAACATTAAGGGAGTCTACACTACATGTGATCGCTCTTATATTTGATGTGTTGTACTCTTTTTCCCTTCAACCAAGCTTTTGTTTGCTTAACAAGGTTTTTAGTGAGACAATAAGTTATGCATCATACATTAGGATCGCGACACAATAGGGAGTACTTAAGGGAATTATCTTCTTGATATCCCGGTGTGTGTCTTGTCTTAATTAGAGTAGATATAGAGATTCTCTCAATCCCTGATTTACCAGGAGATTTATTGTATCAGAATGTAATGTCTATTTATAGGCCGTCTATCAATGAATAAAATACAATTTCAGTCTATTGCGTATCTTCTCTATTTTTCTCCTTCAACAATACTTACTTTACCTAATTAATTATTTTTTATTTCGAAAGTTCAAGCACATTAAACCCCTTGACATATACCATGTACCACTTGCAGGTGCAACACTTCACTAATTTTTCCAAAATTAAAAATTTATGCTTACATATGACTATAAATGAATATCTCTTTTTGTTTCCTCCGTACTATAGAATATCTTATACATACAGTCCACAAGACATCGCCTGATGGGTACACACACCATTATGATCCGTATTAATAATCTTTTTGTTATAAGATCGTGCAAATGGATATACACCAGAAACTCTTTTAATGAGATCCTTATAATGAAGATTCGATTAGTATCTTTCATAAAATTGCTGTGAGAGTTATTTTTTTAATAATATTTTTATAAAATTAGATGTTTAGATATTGATGAGTAGATAATTTTTACAAATTTTTATCTAAATTGAAAATCGTTAAGTTATCGAACAAGATCAAATCAATGGACGAATCAAAATTATCAAACATATACCGTTCATGTTCATAAGTGATCGATAAATCTTGATTATGAATGACTTGACGATTTTCAATTTTTGTGAAATTTTGCATAAGTGGTCTACTCATCATTATCTATCTAACCAACGGTAGATTTGTCAAAATAAAAAATAAAAAAAATAGATTTAATGAGACCATACTCACCAAATCTTCATTATAATGATCATCAATGAAGAATTTCCCAAGTATACTATAGTAACTATATATACTATCACATAAACTTTCCAATTTGCCTTCAACTATTATCTTTTGCCATAGTTAGGCTAGAACAGAAATCTAACACGGCGACTCTATAATATTCAAACACAAATTAGGAAGTGGTGATTATTGGGTTAGTTTAGCCCACTATCATAATAATCCAAACAATGATTTTGGCAATCAAAATAAAGATTACCGTAATAATTAGCACCACTTAGCGTAACACTCTTGAAAGTAGACACATGCTTCCACTAGCATTCATCTTTGCTCATATTGTTAGACGTGCATTAGTTTTTCCAAAATTAATTAGCTCGATCAAATGATAGCTAGGTTTGTAGTAGTCGTCCACTCAAATTATTCAATGCAAAATGCGTCATCCTTTCATATTGGTCGAAGATCAACCTATAGCTATTATCAAGAATTTTTGTCTGTTCATTCAAATAAATATACGTGTATAGCCAATTTAATTCCGTTTTAAAATCCCAATTGCGCTAGAGACATTGTAACTGGCAAAATAGACAAGGAGATATAATGCTTGGACTCTTATCTAGTCTTTTTATCTAGCTACGTACGGTTTGTTTTCTTCTTTATATATTTTCATAAATACAATTACGCTATGAACTCGCAAATCGAAATTATCTAATTAAAAAGAAAACTGTACTTACATCCATACTTAACCATTTGAAATTAAGCATTTGTTAATTGAATAAAGTTAAAGAAGCAAATCAGTACTTACTTCCATAATTAACCATTGAAATCAAGCCTAGCGTGCAAATTAAGGCCAAAGGTGAGTACTTTAACTAAGTAAATGTATTCTAGACTGTTGGCTTGTTGCTTAAGTTGACATTGTTCATTTAGTTCATGTGTGTTTCAAATTTCAAAGTTAATACATATAATCATACCAAGAGCATTATGGAAGTTGTACTACATAATTCAGTATTATATAGTTGTACGGATATATTTTTAAACTCAACCTAATCATCGTAAAATTAAGTGGGTACTTCGGGAAAGGAAAAGAGTACTAGAAAGTGGCTTACAATAAATTTAAGCACTCAAACATGAATGGTTCGGAGGTTCGGCATATATGATTAAGTGGGAAAGACAATATATAGTGTAGCAATTAGCTAGGCCGCAATGCCGAAATATAAAAGTTGAGTCTAACTTCATAATGAAGGTATTGAATCAGCTGCCTATATTTCCATTTTAATTAAAGCTATTGATTTTTTTTAAAGGAATTAAAGCTATTGGTAAGAGAAATGAGAAAATGAATCAACTTTTATGAACTGAACTATTGTTCTTTATAATTACCTTTCTTTCTTTCTTTCTTTCTTTCTTTGATCTGTCTTTCGGAAAGTGGCCGGTTTCCTGATGGAAGCAACTAATTAAATCGTATATGAGAATCTTGTTGAGTTCATTGGCGTCGGCAATTCAATCGGGTCAGATGAAGAGGTCATAAAGAAGATAATTGTCTTCATCTTCGATTCTCCGATATGCAGTACGTACGTCTACCTGGCCTTCAAATCCATCTCTATCTAGCTTGATGGACGATGATATCCATTTAAGACTTGCATCACATGCAAGCTATATATTTGTTAATTTATGTAGTACGTGGAACAACCTTTATATTAATAAAACGACCGACCCCCATAATTTATTTTTCCTTCGATCTGTACACTATCTATCATTCAGAATTTCAGTAATGCATGAGGTTAATGGCTGGAGATCCTTTCGAGTTCTACGAGGATGCATTGGTGCATTGCTAGATTAACGTACTACTGCCTATGTACTTCCTCTAAGAATCTTCACATGACAGGTTAGGGGATAACGAGCTAGCGAGGCTAGGGTTTCTATATATATAGTTCTCATTTCTCAACCTAGCTAGCTAGCCGGTGACGATTGGAATTTGGAAACAATATTTATTTCAGATAGTAACAATAGAGAGCTGTTTAAACCCTTTATATATTTCAGAAAGTAGATATCACTATATATGTATATATATTTATGGACAACTGGTGTATCTATATAAAGAACGAGATCGAGCCAGAAACAGAATCAGTGTGGGTCAAGTCGTCCACTCCTCCAAGACATCGATCCTCCATTACAGTTCAAGATTATACATATTAGGCTCTCAACTAGCCTCCACGGGAAAAGTAGAATTTTCAACTAGCCGGAACTTCGCCGCGAGCGGCGGCGCGTGGTCATCATGCGCCACCACCAGTGGTGGTGCGTGAACCACACGCGCTCCCGGTCCAATATGCTCCGATGGGAGCGTTTGACCACTCGTTGGAAAGATCTCAATAAGCCCAACATCTTTCCCAACTGGACCAAAGTCCAAATCGTTGTCGATTCGCTGGAATTTACTCCTAAAGGCCACGGGTCGAAAATCACCGGAAAACTTTTCCGGTCGATTCCGACGCCGGAGACGTACCTCGGCCTACCAAACCTTAGGGGTTTTGGTCCTTGGACCAAGCCTAGTCAAACCCACCCCCATACCATGCATGCCGGAAGTCAACCGGAGCACCGCCGACAAACTACCCCGAAAACCCACGGGTTCCCAGCCATTTTCCGGTCACAAAACCTCACTAAATTTCACAAACAAATACATGAATGAAAAGAGGATATGAAGGGCTTCAAATTCATACCAAGAACGTCGGCAACCGTTGCGTTTTCCGGTGGATCGAGATCGAAATCCAAAACGGGTCGAAATGAGTATACGGGTCGCGTACGTACAAAATTTTGTATTTTTTTGATTTACTCTATATTTACACCGTATTTCTACTATAAATACTAAAAATTCTGATCAGATCAACGGACACAATTCGATCTGATCAAGATTTAACTGTCCAAAGTAAACCACCAAGAAAAACATTTTTAAAATACATATTTTCATATACGAACTTCTAAAAATTAAAAGAAATAGCTCGATAACCCGAAAAAAATTCCCTGAAAATTCTCATGTGCACGAAATTAAATACTTTACGACTTCCCCGAAGAAAATCAGATCAAATTCTCGCCCGAAAGAAATATCGTTAACAAAATTTTACGAGGTGCATAATTTGTGGAAAACCTAAATTTCAGATTTTATCGTAACTTTTAGTTCGGATCGTTACATTTTTAGTCATGGTTATTTGAATAAGAAAAATATTTTGATGTAAGTTTTGATGTTGGCAAAGCAATAAAAGTTTTTTCTTTTAGTATTTGAAAGTATTAAGAATGGTTATGTTCATACATATTGCTTACAAGGTTCAAATTCTACAAAATCCTATGGAATTATGACACCAAAGTTCCACAAAAATGGGACAAAAGAAAGAATTATTGATTCTAGAACTTTTCGACCTGTTGAAGTTTCCCTTGACCCATCTAATGCATAGTTCTATCTCTTCTCGTCACAAAATTTGACCCATCGAGGAAATAGTTATCGAAAAATCAAGTATCATTTTGGATTTCTTTGACCCCTCGAGTGACTTTTTTCGACCCATCGAATATGCTACCCGAGAATGATATTTTTTTGATGTAATATACATCAGTTTGCTTATGTCATATCAACACTCTTTAAGAGTCACAACCGTTTGATAAATCTTTAAGTCTTTACTTAAAGTGGTCAACAAGTCTTGAAGACTAATTAATTCAAATTCTTTTGTAGATGTTTGACGGTGAGATCGAGTGTCTAGCAAATAGTTGTACTACTCATACTATCCTGCGGAATAGGCAATTGTTTATTGATCGTGTGCCATATACGTCATCAGTGACAACTATGATTGGTTTAGCGCCGGTTATACAAGAGTGTGGTTCAGCACAATTCTTGCTACCACATGGTACTAAAATTCATATCACTGATGCATTGTACACGCCTAAAGCCAATCTAACCTTGCTAAATTTTAAGGACATAAGAGTCAATGGTTTACACTTGAAAACTCATTGTAAGAATGGAAAAGAATTTTTATGCATAACTTCAGAGGAGTGCAATAGAAAGCACACCTTAGAGAAGTTAGGGGCAATTCGTAGTGGATTATATCTTACTATAGTTCAGATTATTGAATCCAATATTGTCATACTGGCTACTGTGTGTGACATGGCCTTATACAAGCTTTGGCATTTTCGGCTGGGACACCCAGGTCGTGACATGAAGATCAAAATATTGAAAAATACTCATGGTCATCCATTTTTCAAAAGCTAGAAGTATGTGGAAATCACCAAAACCATCTTATTTGATGGAGTGGATGAGCCTAATAATCTCCATCCGGTTTTAACACCTAGTGTTATTCCAGAGGATTCTTTTATGGCAATCTATGATGCTCATCGCTCTTTTTTTAAAGCTTGCTCACTGGCAAATTGTAGGTTAGGCCCTCATTCGCGGTCGATAATACTGAAAATATACCATTCTTTCAAAGAATCCATTGTGATATTTATAGACATATCATACCGGAATGCGGACCATTTAAATATTTTATAGTTTGATAGATGCATCAACGTGATGGTCATACGTTGCTTTGCTATCCACAAGGAATTGTGCATTTGCAAAACTCCTTGCACAAATTATTAAGTTTTGGGCTCACCACCCGGACAATCCAATCAAGTTAATTCGATTGGATAATGCTGGAGAATTCACATCAAAGACTTTTGATGACTAGTATATGTCGATTGGGATAGAAGTTGAAAATCTCGTTCCTCATGTTCATTCTCAGAATGGTTTAGCAGAGGCACAAATCAAGCAATTACAGCTTATGGCTAGAGTAATAATTATGCACACCAATTTGTCAATATCTGCTTGGGGATATGTAATATTACATACAACAATGCTTCTTCGCTTGAGACTTATAGTACGCCAACCATTCGGTGTCCACCAGTTTATAACTGAATATGAGCCTGACATTTCTTTTCTACGCATATTTGGTTGTGTAGTGGATGTGCCAATTGTCCCACCACAGCGCACTAAAATGGGTCATCAACGTCAACTACGCATTGGTTATAAATCTCCAACAATTGTCTGTTACTTAGAACCTTTGACAGGAGATCTCTTTACTGCAAGATTTGCAGATTGTCACTTTGATGAAACGTACTTTCCAGCAATAGAGGGAGATAGGAATGCCTCCATTCTGGTTAAACGTCAAGAATTGACGTTAAAAACTCCTCCCACTATGTTTCATGAAGATCCACACACATCTCAAAGTGAGATTGAAGTGCGAAGAATACTTGATCTTCAGAAGGTAGCAGATTCAATGCATGACTCCTTCACTGATATTGCTAAAGTGACGAGATCACACATTCCTGCTGCAAATGTTCCTGCAAGGTTGGAAGTCCCCAATGGGCGGTATAAAGGAACTCCGAGACAGAGTAACGTACCTCTTACCCATGTAGATGGAGTAGCATCAACCTCGGATCCCACCAGGAAGTGGGGGAGACCAAAAAAATTCACAGATGAGCTGCCGGTAAAAAGGCAGGTCATCCAGGCACAAAATGATATTTTCATCATCAACATTATAAATCCCAAACATGAGATTGTTTCTTACTACACATGTCTTAGAATCACAAATGACATCTCTGGAGTACGCTTCAGATACATATGTGATGTCAGTAAACGGAAAAATCTCACTAAAATACAATGATATATGTAGGGGTCGGCAAAAGCCCGGCCCGGCCCGGCCCGGCCCATGTATAGCCGGCACGGGCCGGGCCGGGCCGGGCCTCAACAACATTTTAATATATGCGGGCCGGGCCGGGCCGGGCTTTATCTTTTATATAAGGATCCGAGCCCGGCCCATTCAAGCGGGCTTTGCGGGCTTTTGCGGGCTTTTGCGGGCCGGGCCTTTGCGGGCTTTTGCGGGCCGGGCCTATCGGGCTTTAATTATTAAAAAATTAAGACATTTCAAAATAAACGTAACCTTTATCCATGCACTGGGGTTTAAACGTACTCCGACGAGTCTAAATTTTACGTACGATGTTTATCACTATAAGATGGAGTTTTCTACATGTCCTCGTTTATTATTAAAACATATTTAATTCTTATATTGCTTGAATTATTCATATGTATATTAATATTCTTACGTTTGTTCATTTGTTATATGGAATGAAATACTTTTGTGAAACTTAATCGGACATGTTTAATTATTTTATAAAATTGACCATTAGATTGATTGGTTAGAATATTATAACCATGCCTTTAAAATTTTATAAATTTTGGACTTGATTTAGACATCGATCCATGTATTTCGCCAAATGTGACCATAGTACTCTTACAACTAAAACGGAAATTACCCCTCCCGAAAATAATTTTTTAACATCAAATTTTGGACACATACTCTTATGGAATACATATCTATCTCATAGTATCAAAAAAATTGACATAAAAAATTGATTTATCTACTCCCCCCATAGGAAAATAAGGAAAATAAGATGAGAGTATTTTAGTGTTTTCACAAATTTTGTTTAATTGTATTGACTGGGATCCAAACGTACTTCGATTAGGCTAATTTTTACGTACGGTGTCTTTTATTACAAGGTGAACTATTATATATGGCCTTCTTTATTATTAAAACATTTTTAATTCCTATATTGCTTGAATTCTCTACATGCACACTAATGTTCTTACCTTTATTCCTTGGTTATATGGGTTGAAAGTCCTTTGTGAAACGTAATCGATCATGTATCATCATTTTACAAAACTGACTGTCAGATTGGTTGTTCATAATATTCTAAGCATGCCGTTAAAAATTTATAAATTTTGGACTTGATTTAGACCTACATCTATGAGTTTCGCTAAATGTGACCGTAGTACCCTTACAACTAAAACATAAATTACCCATCCCTAAAGGAATTTTTTAAGATAAAAATTTTAACACACATTCTTGTAAATTACATATCTATCTCATAGTGTCAAAAAAATTGATATAAAAATTTAATTTATCAAGTTTCTCCATGGAAAAATAAGCAATATATAAGAGAAGGGTATTGATGTCATTTCACACACTCTCAATTAAACTCTCACCATTGAAAAATTACAAAATCTAATCTGAACCATCTATTATATTTACTGTTTTACAGTGTAAATCGATAAAAATAATTACAATGAAACCCTAAACCTAAACCCTAACCCCTAAACCCTAACCCCTAAACCCTAAACCCTAACCCCTAACCCCTAAACCCTAACTTACTCTAAACCTCAAAATTCCTAAAACCTAAAATCTAACTTACTCTAAACCTCAAAATTCTTAAACCTTAACTTACCCTAAATCTCAATCCCCTAAACCCTAAGTTACCTTAAACCTAAACCCTAACTTAATTATCCTAAACTTTAAACAATGATTTAATAGTAAAATAGATACATAAATATAACTATATATGGAATTCCAATATTTGATCAATATATGTATATGTAATATATTAATATAAACATACACAAATATAAAAAATATATATATAGTACTAGTCACTATATTATATATATAAGTGTAGGTATAATGATATACGTACTACTATCTTATATATATAAAAAATTGAATGTCGGATTGGTTGTTCATAATATTCTAAATAGGCCGTCCCTAATTTTTATAAATTTTGGACCTAAACCCTAAACCTTAAAACCTAAACCCCAAACCCTAAACCCTAAAAAAATTACAATAAAATCCTAGAACCGGAACCCTAACTTACCCTAAACCTCAAATTCCTAAACCTTAACTTACTATAAATCTTAATCTCCTAAACCCTAATTTACCCTAAACCTAAACCCCAACTTATGCTAAACTTTAAATAATGACTTAATAGTAAAATAGATACACAAATTTAATTATATATGGAATTCAAATATTCAATCTATCCATCTATATGTAATATATTAATATATATACACAAATGTAAAATATATATCTATATAGTATTAGTCTATTAGACTACTAGTCACTATATTATATATATATATGTCAATATGTGTGTAGGTAAACATTAACTAGGTATAAATTGTATAATGATTAAAATTCATTAAATAATTTAATGATATATGTCAATATGTGTGCGGGCTTTGACGGGCCGGGCCTAACGGGCTTTGACGGGCCGGGCCTAACGGGCCTTGACGGGCTTTTGGCGGGCCGGGCCCGCGGGCCGGGCCGGGCTTTATATCTCTAAACCATGGTCGGCCCACCAACCACCTTGGCGGGCTTTTGCGGGCTTTTTTGCGGGCCGGGCCGGGCTTTTAGCCCACGGGCTTGCGGGCCTCCACCGGCCCACGAGGCCCACGGGCCAAATGATGACCCCTAGATATATGCATTGCAATGGATAGAACATCCAAGTTAATTGATAATGCTTTTGCTTATTCCATCGCTCAGGATATCATTGACGATGACGAAGTGGAACCTCGCTCGGTTGTTGAATGTCAATGGAGAGTGGATTGGCTAAAATGGAAAGAAGCAATGCATGCCAAACTAAACTCTCCAAAGAAAAGGTGGGTATTCATCCGGTAGTGCTATGCCCACCAAATGTGAAAACGGTTGGACATAAATGGGTCTTTGTTCGAAAGCGTAATGAGAAGAATGAAGTCTTGCAATATAGAGCAAGACTTATGGCGTAAGGATTCTCTCAATGCCCTAACATTGATTATGATGAGACAAATTCTCCAGTTATGGACATCATTACTTTTTACTACCTTTTCAGTTTGGTAGTGTCTGAAAAAACTGAGCATGCAACTGATGGATGTGGTGACAACATATCTCTATGGGAACCTTGATTCTGAGATATACATGATAGTTTCAGAAGGCGTGGTCATACCTGATTCAAGTAACTCTACACCACGAAGTGCCCATATGATTAGATTGAAGCGTTCACTGTATGAATTGAAACAATTCGGTAGAATGTGGTACCCACGCCTCAGTGACTACTTGATTGAGAAGAGATACAAGAACGATGGTTTATGTCCATGTGTGTTCATTAAGAGAACAAGTTCAAGTTTTGCCATTGTAGCGGTCTATATTGATGATATGAATATCATTGAATCTCTTGATGAAATCAATAAGATGGTTAGCTACTTGAAATCCGAGTTTGAGATGAAAGACCTTGGTATGACTCAATTGTGTCTTGGTTTGTAATTAGAACAACGATTTGGTAGAATACTTATTCACCAGTTTGCTTATGTCCAAAAGATGCTCATGCAATTTAGCATGGACAAAGCACCCCCTCTTAGTATACCAATGGTCGTACGCAATCTGGAACCCAATAAGGATCCGTACTGTTTGAAAGATAATGATGAGGAACTATTGGGGGCTGAGGTACAATACATTTGTGCCATTGGAGCTTTTTTATATTTAGCTCAATACACAAGGCTAGACATTGCATTCTCTGTGAACTTGTTAGCTCTGTTTTGTTCTGCGCCTACACAACGTCACTGTAATGGTATAAAACACATCTCCAGGTACTTTAATGGTTCCATAAACTTGGGCTTGTTCTTTCCCTACAAAGAATGCAAAGAGAAGCATGAAATTCTCAAAAAAAGGATGGTTGAAACGCAACATGCTGATTCCAGAGGATTCGACCCATCGAATGTTGCACCCTGGACGGACCAGGGTCATACCTTCGACCCATCGAAGGAACTACTCAACCCGTCAAGTAATGGCCAGGCTGCGAGCATTGTTCCTACATTCAGTGTGGTCTCTTATTCAGAGACATCTTGTGATGTCTTGGTTAAATTTACTGATGTTGGGTATCTCTCTGACCCACACAAAGGACGTTCCCAAACTGGTTATATGTTTACCATGGGGAACACAACGATTTCTTGGAGATCAACAAAGCAGGCCCTTAGTTTCTACTTCCTCGAATTATTTTGAGATAATTGCTTTACATGAAGCAGT
The DNA here is from genome assembly GCA_946800695.1 of Geum urbanum. Classification (NCBI taxonomy): domain Eukaryota; kingdom Viridiplantae; phylum Streptophyta; class Magnoliopsida; order Rosales; family Rosaceae; genus Geum; species Geum urbanum. Next base: position 63,740,697 of record OX327002.1, read on the forward strand.
TAAGGAGCGTGTTTGGCTTAGGTCAATCATACACCATATTCGAGGTACTAGTGGATTACCTTCTACTACTACAACACCAACTTGTATCTTTGAGGACAATGCGGCTTGCATTGAACAAATGAAGTTGGAATACATTAAGGGTGATCATACCAAGCACATATTGCCTAAGTTTTTTTTCAATCAGCAACAACAGTAGCCTAAGAAGCATGGAAGCTTCATTTAGAAAGTGTTCTGCGCTTCGGAAGCTAGGGCGGGTGCGTGCGGAAGCGCGTGGAAGCACAGTTTCAGAATTAGGGAAAATGGAAGCACGATGGAATCGCGAGCTTCGGACATTTGAAGCGTCAAATTGAAATTCAATCAGAAGCGTGAGGGCATAAATGTTAGATTTTCATTAAAAATCCCTAAAGTGATAATTACTCAGTCGATTCTAACATTATTTTGCGGCTTATGCCTATCGGCCCAAGCTAGCCCTCTCAAGTCTCAACCGTTTTCTTCCGATTAGGAACAGTGGGAACACAATTTCGATTCTAGGTCTTCCAATTGGGTTCACCTTTGCATAAGGTCATCTTTCTTTGTTTCCATTTCTTCGTTATGTTCCTATTTGATGAATCATATATCTTGTATTTCTCCTTGTATCGGACATATAAAGAGATTGTATTTCTCCTTGTATCGGACATATAAAGGTTTGATTGGAAATTCGATCGGGTCTTCATCGATTTTTATTGTTATTAAGAGATTGTGTTAGATAATAAAATAGAGTTTAATTGATGAAAGTTATTAGAGGACTAAATATGCACGTTGTATTTGTGAAAGGGTGTGCCCGATTCTTAAGGTATATGAATAAACAACAAGAGCTTGCACATAATTACTGGTTACTATAAATTACTAATCAATCGTATAGTTTTTTGGTAGTGACTTGATTATTAGAGTAATGGAGTGAATGACATGTATCAGAAGTATCCAACGGAGTGAAGGACATGTATAAAATATGAACAGCTAAATATATTCTTCTTTTATTTGAAGGATAGATTATTTTGACTTGCGCTTTGAATTTTTAGATGACTATGATATCTTATTTGAGAATATGATTCACGTTGCATATGTGTTAAGTTTAAATATTTTATTTTCAGAGAATATGAGTCAAGGATCTGCTGCTCCTAATAATTCTACAAGGAGCGTCAATGCTGGGTCTGATGTGCCTCCAATTGAACTTGAAGGAGTAGATGACAAAGCTCCTCTGTGGATATTTGTTAATAAGACTGAGAAGTTGTCTAGAGGAGGATCTTGGAGATTTCAGTGCAAGTTTTGCAACCTTACCTATGTAGGATTTCACAATAGAGTTGTGACACATTTGCTAAATAATGGTGGAAAATGAATCAAAAGTTGCATCAAAGTCAGCCCTCTACAACATCTGAACATGAGCAAGTTACTAAATGATTGTAAGCAAAAACTGGAAAATAAAGCCCCTAAATCAGTGCCACTGCCTCCATCTTCGAGGAAATCAGGGGATTCTTCCCTTGATTATGATATGAGCTACAAATTTTCAGCAACAAAGGAAGCATATCAAAAGAAGGGAAAATTATTGGGAGTAACTTTGGATAAAGCATTTAAGAACCATGAAAGGGAGCAATGCGATGGTGAGGTAGTTAGAATGTTCTACACGGGTGGTTTATCATTTAACCTCGCAAGAAGCCCTCACTACTGCAAATCCTACATGTGCGCTTCTAACATTCCAGGATATGTTCAACCGGGTTATAATGCTTTGCGGACAACACTTCTTCAAAATGAAAGGAAGAAAATTGAGCAACATTTGGTGCCTCTCAAAAAGACATGAAAGACAAAAGGAGTGAGTATTTTAGTGATGGTTAGTTTGATCCACAGAGGAGACCCATTTTCAGCATCATTGTTGCAAATGAAAACTAGTCCGATGATGTTGAGGGCAGTAAACACTCAAGGTGAAGTAAAAAGTGGTGAGATGATTGCTGTCATGATCATAGAAAGCATCAAGGAGGTTGGACATGAAGATGTGGTTCAAGTAATTACCGACAATGCTGCTAATTATGTGAAGGCTACTGCAATTATTCAAGCCAAGTATTCTACTATCTTCTGGACACCTTGTGCTGTCCACACATTGAACCTTGCTATGAAGAACATATGGATACTTTCTCTACAAACAAGAAATAATGATGAAGTGTATGAAGCTTGCAGTTGGATAGGGTCTCTTGTGGATGATGTTTCATTTGTCAAGAATTTCATAATGAACCATGGAATGAGGTTGGTGATGTTCGCTAAACACTGTGATTTGAAGCTTCTCACAATTGCTTCGATAAGGTTTGCCTATGCACTTGTAATGTTCAAGAGATTTAGAAAGATAAAAACTGGTTTGCAACATATGGTAATCAACCCAAAATGGGATGAGTATAAAGAAGATGATGTGAGGAAGGCTGCATCGGTGAAACAAAATTTATTGAATGAGATGTTTTGGGATGAGATTAAGTGTGTTCTTTCATTCATTGAGCCCATGTATACTATGCTTGGACATGCAGACATTGATAGGCCATGTCTTCATCTTGTTTATGAATGGTGGGAAAGTATGATTCTGAATGTGAAGAAAGCTATATTTTGGAAAGCAAGGAAACAACTTCTTGATGAATCAAGCTTTTGGAATGTTGTGCATAAGATGTTGATGTCTCGTTGGAGCAAGAGTAGCACACCCCTCTACTTGGCACATTCACTTAACCCTAAGTAAGTTTCTTATGCTCAAAAGGTCTCTTGTTTGCTCAATTGAATGCTAATATATTCAGTAATGTAAGAAAGTATGAGGAACCTATAATATATAGTTCCAAGCTGGATAGATTCTTAATCCCCTGCAAACATACTCAATTGAATGCTTCTTAATCCCCTGCAAACATTTAGTATCATAGATTCATATTTGAAAATCATATAATATATATTTCCAAGTTGTATTGGTATATACACTTACTGTATGTGGTAGTTATACAAGTTGTATTCACATATGTGACTATCTTTCATTATGTCATCATTTTTATGTCATCAATAGCTGCTTCATTTTCATTTTCCTCAATATCTGTATTGCGGTCTTCTATATATTTTGCAGCAGATTCAATAGTGACTTTGCGTGCTTCTTAATACCCTGTAAACAATTAGGATCATAGATTCATATTTGAAAATCATACTATATATATTTCCAAGCTGTATAGATATATACACTTACTGCATTTGGTTACAAGCTATATTCACATATGTGACTATTATTTATTATGTCATCATTTTATTTGGATACTACAGCTTGGAATGGCTTGAAGAAGATAACTCTCGAACAGCTCCCCACCAAGATATTGAGATCACTAGAGAATGAAAAAATTGCATCTTGAAGTATTATGGTGATGCGGATCAGCGAAGAAAAGTTCATGTGGAGCGTTCCAATTTTTCTCTGTGTGGAAAAGATTTTTCTAACATTGATGCAATACATGACAGAGTCATCTTGGATCCTTTGACATGGTGGGTAGTCCATGGAGCTTTAGGACCAATGCTTCAAGACATGACATTGAAGTTGCTTAGACAACCTTGCTCCTCTGCGTGTTGTGAGAGAAACTGGACCACCTACCAATTCATACACTCCGCGACAAGAAACAAGATCAATCCACAAATGGCAGAAGATTTGGTGTTTGTACATACCAATCTTCGCCTTTTATGAAGGAAGATCAACACATACAATGAAGGCCTATCTCAAATATGGGATGTTGGTGGTGACCAATTCGATTCTTTGGATGAAACTAATTTTGGGAGGCTTGAGTTTGAAGATCTTTTTCTTGATGAACCAGTGTTGGAGGCTGTTTTGTTTGAAAACCCTATGGAGAATGAGGAAGAGGTAATAGATTCTCCATGATGTCTTAGTAGGATAGAAACAAGTAGGCTCTTTTGTATTTTGAAGATGATGATGGGCTATCATCATTACCGAATGACTAATAAGTAATTGAGCACTAAGGCATGTTGTTTTGTGATAAGTCTGTTTGTTTTGTATTGCAAAGCAATACATCAAGTCTGTGCTTGGCATTTTGTAATGAACTAGTCTGTTTGTTTTGTATTACAGAGCAATACAAACATCAGAAAGAAGTTGTTAAGGTCTTTATACTAATTGAATGTACGTAGATGGTATTAACTATGAATCTCATTTGCTATAATATTATTGTGTTAAATATCAATAAATATTATAATAAATATTATTATTTCATTTCAACGCTTCCTTACCGTATCCGTTTCCGAAGATTTTTGAAAAAAAAAGCTTCCGCGTATCGCAGTTCCACGCATCCGTACCCATTCCATGCAACCTAGACAACAGCTATTGAACATTCATGTGAATCAGGTTTGTTCGGCAGATAATGCTGCAAATTTGTTTACCAAGTCACTGCCTAAATCTATATTTGCTAAGCATGTGAGACGTATTGGTATGCGAAGAATGTCTGAACTCCAAAATTGAGTTACTGATCAGAATGAAGTCATTTCGTAGACGTTAGTGGGAATCTACATCACATGTGGTTACTTTTGTAGTTGATGCGTTTTACTCTTTTTCCATTCGACCAAGTTTTTTTTTTACCCAAGAGCTTTTTATTTGCCTGGCAAGGTTTTTAGTGAAGCAATAAGTTATGCATCATACACTAGGATCGTGACACAATGGGGAGTGTTTAAGGGAATTATTTTCCTGGTATCCTGGTGTGTGTCTTATCCTAATTAGAGTAGATATAAAGATTCTCTCAAACCCTAATTTATCGGAAGATTTATTGTATCAGATTGTAATACATATAAAAATATCATCTATCAATGAATAAAATACAATTTCAATATATTGCGTATCTTTATTTCTCCTTCAACAATAACTACAATTAATACAACATCCAAGATGAATGGAATTAGAACTAAACATCTAATCAATATTAGTATACGTACTCAATTCCAATTGTTTCTTTGTGACCGATGAATTTTTCTAATTAGTAGTTATTAGTTAACATTAATTTAAGCACCAGTGCTTACTGTGGCAACTATGTGCGTACATGCACTTCATATATCCCTAGCTTCCAACTTTCCAAGGGGTCGATTGTTTTCCCTTTCGAATCCATCATTAGTCATTTATTTAAACTATTTTTCTATGATCTTATTTTAGTTATAGTGGTTGGTCACTATAATATGTATTTAAGCTAAAATAATAATTTATTTAAACTATCATATGTCCATATATAACCTGCAGTTTCTTTTCAAATTAAACCAAATCTGTGTAATATGTAAAACTCTAATAGGGTTTTCAGCATCGCCGTGTAGAATACAAACGTTCAGGGTGGATGTAGCGATTGATCATACGGCCTTTTTGGCCATCTCCAGGGAGAATAAGACTAAGTTTCATTTAAACTAAAGGACCAGCGATAATGTCATAGTCACCACTAGTATTGAGGCGATTATTGATGTTGACAACAAACACTACTATAATATAGAACAATTGTCACACTCTAAAGTGATCAACAAGGGGTGACGAATAATATTAGTGGTTATTTAGTCTTGAGAACTAATACAGTCATAATTGAGTTGTTTGTGGTCAATAAAAGGGTATAAAACAAACATTGTTCACATTATTGATGATAAGAATGAGTATATGATGGTAAAAATAAATATATTGATGACAAAAATAAGTATATTAGTGAAAAAAAATGAGTATATTAGGAACAATAAAAGTTGACTTAACCATTTTATTATTGGTGACAAATTTATGTGCGACTTTTCTCTACTATTATAATAGTGAAAAATGAACCCTAAGGCTGTGATGGGTATCCCAAAGCCGTTGTGGGATTTCTGTCGAAGAAAAATAGGCTTGAGTGCAAGTTGAAAATCAAAAGGAAGTCAAATTTTCACTAATTAAATGTTTCATTTTTATACAAAACTATACAAAAAAACATGAATCATAACCACCACACGCGTATATCAAGTAACCATTACAAGGAGAATCGGTATGATTAGGCCATGGCATGCAATTATTTTCCAAAAACCATTTCACCGCCCCACCATGCATTGTTATTTATGTTATAAAGGAATCAAAATTCTCCTTATTACTTACTAGTGGATGATAGTCATGATACACCCCCACCAAAGTTACTAATAGAACAACAAAAGCAAGGCCATAGTAAAAGCCCTATAAAAGGCAGATTTAGTGGGGGATAGGAGTTTGAAAACAAAACCAAAAAACCTAGATTTGATTTGTGACTGGGATGAAATTAGAAAGGAAGATGATAGTGCGGTAGCCCACCATAGGTACCGGACTTGAGGTCAAGGTAGATTGACTATGAAATTAAAATAAGGAAAGTTGCCGGGTTTAGAGCATCCCATAGTCTTGTTAATTTAAATATAAAATTAAATTTAGTTAATATTCAATACAATGTTCCGACAATATCCAATAAGTTCAATATAACATTTTTTGTTAAAAATTCTAATTATATTTAAAAGAGAATTAAACTCAATTGTTTTCTCTCTTTTCAATTCTTACATTTTTATTACGTTTTTACTTCTCGACAAATATAACTAATGAGTTTGACTTCTGAAGATGTTCTTAGAATAACCGTAGAAAACAAAACAATATAAGTGAACACATTGATTGAGCTTTAAACACTCGGCTCGGTTTGAAACCCGTTATTGAGGCCCAAAAAGATTGGACTAGCAAATGAAATGGGCTAGTCTTAGTTTGTAACTCTGAGCTCTTTATGTCGTTTTTGACAGAGCAACTTTGAAGCTTTGACCTCTCTAATTAACTAACTTGGGCATTTGGGGTTTAGGGTTTGGCCTGAGAATGTCGAAGAAACCCAGATTTGGGGATGCGCGAAGAAGCTGGGCGGATTTGGGCTCAGACTGTTTGAGCAATGTGTTCGCCAAAGTCGGAATGGAGTCTCTGGTTCTGGACGTCCCTTTTGTCTGCAAATCATGGTACAAAGCTACACTCAATCCTTTGTGGTGGAGCTACCTTTCATTTCCCGAGTATTTACCTCTGTCTTTGTTCATTCAAAAAGATGAGGCTGATAATGGGCCTCGGAGTTTACGATAGGTTTGTTAATGAAAATGGGATTGATAAAGCTCGATTCAATATAACTGCTTTTGTGGATTCGGTGGTGGATGGGAGTGATGGGCAGGTTGTAACTTGTAAGCCCGTGCCTGCCGGATTTTGGTACAGAGGAAATGTTGAGATATGTTTCTGACGAGTGAGTGCCCTCTACTTATGTTTGTTTATTTGACTGATGATTTGGTGCTTTTCACGCATTCTGAGATTATTCCTGAGGTGATTGGGAAATGGAAATTCTTGCGCTGCTTGGAATCGGGGGGTAATTTAAAATCAATTGTGGACAAATATTGACTGGAAACCAGACGGAGTTTAGAGTGAGTAAACATTTTGAGGTGTTATTGATGCCCCGATATCCTGCTAGTGTTTTAGATAAGATACTTCAGCAGGTTGGCACTCACTGCAAGTATCTCAATCAATTGATGATTGGTAATGCTAGCATGGTGAAGTCGAGACATCAACGATGGTGAACTTGTTGCCGAAGCTTCAGGAGCTGTCGGTGAGAGCTTGTCGTGTGGAATGGGAGAGTGTTGTTCCGCTACTGCGTTGATGCAGAGAGCTGGTGTTTTTCAAGGCATTGAGTGTCAAGGGTTTGAAGAGAGTGATAAAGAGATATCAAAGCTTGCTCGTGGTGTTTGTGATTTTTCTTGCAATGGTTGTATAGGTGGCGAGTTGGCCATTTTGCAATTGTTTGATAATGCGAGGAAGGATATTTTCCTGGTGCTGGGTTCAGAATGAGATATGAGAAGGGGTAGCCTCCAGTTTGATCTACGGTTGATTAATTAAGGGGCTATTGTCTTGTGGCTTAAACAGGTTTATTTCCTGATGGATTTATCTTCTTGGCGTTAATCATGTGTTTGTGTTTTCATGTTATATCTATGTAAAGCTGTAAACCTTATTACTTAAATCAGGATGTTGCGTCCTCAGTCCTCAAGTTTACTGACTGGTCTCTCTGTCTTGCCTTCCTTATTTGCAAAGATCAATCTCACCCAAAGGGTTCAAGGCAACATCACAATCCCACTACTGTTCATATGAAATGCGCCATGTAAAGTTGTAAACAAACGAAAAAGAGACCGGAAAATTAACTCGTCATATATAGCCATCATGTTATGGGAGACGGGGACCTGCAACTCCCACTAATCTCTAATAAATGGAGTAGTTAGTTGTTAGGGTTCAGTTTGTTTCAGAAAGTCTCCCATGTCTAATAAATAGAGACTGCTCTCCATTCTTTTATGAGTTTATCTAATTTAATGGCCGCGCCTAAACAGTAAACACTAACGAAGTCCAGGCAATACGGTGAAAGCAATGTGACGAATCCAATTTGGAAGCAAACTCCCTCATTGCTCCAACTGTTTTACGCTTGTCCATTCCTCCGATCCCCACATATCCAAATCCGCATAAATGAAAGTGAGTGAGCCATTCACAGTTGGAAGTATTAAAGTTTTGTCACCAATAATGGTGAAGAGTTTTAACTCCTGCAACGAATTTCTAGTCTTGTACTACTTGATCCATTTACCCTTATATATGTGAAGGCATTTGCTCTTGCTCACCATCTAACCTAAGTTGAGCTCTGAGCTCCATCCAATAGCTTTTGAGTTGCAAAAATCCAAGGCTTCAAATGGTGTTCCGTCCCCCACTCATCTTCGTTTTTCTCACTGTAAGAAACTGACAAACATTTGTCTTCTATCTATGATTGTTGGTTACTATCTGCTGTCTTCATATTTGGATCCCAAAATGATAAGAGTTCCCATGTTGCAGTTCACAGTAGTGGTAAGCCATGCTGCTCTATCACCTCAACTATACTGGAATTCCGTCTTGCCAAACACGCCAATGCCGGAATCTCTCCGTGAATTTCTACCCGGTTTGTGACTGCAATCACAATCAGATATCATTTGATAATTTAATACTGAAACGACCATTGATCATTTGAATGCCTTTAACATCTTGATAGTACTTTCCTGCATATGTTAGTACAAAGTCAGACTAGAGCAGGATACTTCCTATAAAAGATTGAAATTTTAGCGGAAGGTCACTCACCTGCTTACTTGTTCTCCATTATGTTTCCAACTTTGCAGACTTCAGCGAAGAAAAAGGCACCTCAGTTGTGGTAGGGAAGGGTGGTGTCAGTGTTAATGCAGGTAACGGAAAGCCCAAAGGTACCACCGTCGACGTTGGGAAGGGTGGTGTCCATGTTAACACCGGAAAAGGAAAGCCTGGAGGAACAAATGTCAATGTCGGTAAGGGTGGTGTAAACGTGCACACTCCAAAAGGAAAGCCAGGTAGTGGTACCAATGTCAATGTTGGTAAGGGAGGTGTGAATGTGCATACTGGGAAGGGAAAGCCAGGGGGTGGAACCAATGTCAATGTTGGGGGCAAAGGCGGTGTTGCAGTGCACACTGGAAAGCCTGGAAAAAGAACTAACGTTGGTGTTGGCAAGGGAGGTGTGCATGTAAGCACAGGCCACAAGGGGAAACCTGTATATGTTGGAGTAACACCAGGAGAAAACCCATTCAATTACAGGTATGCTGCTACTGACACTCAACTCCACGAAGACCCACAGGTTGCTATTTTCTTCTTGGAGAAGGACATGCATCCTGGCAGCCAGATGAACTTGCACTTCACTTCAAGTTCAAACAAAGTAACTTTCCTTCCACGCAAAACTGCAGAATCGATCCCTTTCTCATCTAACAAGCTGCCAGAAATTTTGGACAAGTTTTCAGTGAAACCAGAGTCTGCGGAAGCAGGTACAATTAAAGAGACCATTGAAGAATGTGAAAAAACAGGTATTAGAGGAGAGGAGAAGTATTGTGCTACCTCTTTGGAGTCGATGGTTGATTTCAGCACTTCCAAGCTTGGAAAGAACATTCGAGCAGTATCAACAGAGGTTGAAAAAGGAACCGCCATGCAGAAGTACACAATATTGCCTGGAGTGAAGAAGCTGGTAGGCAACAAATCCGTAGCATGTCACAAGCAGAACTACGCGTATGCCGTCTTCTACTGCCATGCAACAAAAACCACAAGAGCCTATATAGTACCCCTGGAAGGTGCTGATGGAGTGAAAGCTAAAGCAGTAGCAGTCTGCCACACAGACACCTCAGAATGGAACCCCAAGCATTTGGCCTTCCAAGTTCTTAAAGTTAAGCCAGGAACCGTTCCTATCTGCCATTTTCTCCCCAGTGATCATGTTGTCTGGGTTCCCAACCAGAGCTCCACCTAAGCTGAATCCGTCAGTTGTTTTACCTGGGCATTTAGCATAGTTTCAGCCAACAGTTTGAAATATCGACTCTTCTTGTCACTATGTATTTCAAATTATTATACTCATAAAGCATGCAAGTAGACGTGTTATATACAGTAATACTGTTATACATAATAAGCTTTGGCTTTGTGGTGCTACTTCTATTCTCTCTCTGAAGGTACAGAGGTTAAGTGTTGTATCTGCTTGACATGTAAAACATTTCATTTGACAACGAGACATGCATATATTGTGTGTAATCACCCTCCAGAGTTTTCGGATCAATGAACAGGACATCTTGGTCAATTCATGGTTCAGGCAGAACAGATTTATCTTCACATTGGTCAGCCTGAAAGGGTTGCAAAGAACCCCAAGTTCTTCCAACTTTCAATTTGGCATGCAAAGGAACTGGAAAGAAAACAATAAAGCAATTAAAAGTTGTTCTCGAAGGAAACTGCATTCAGAAATATTAAGAATATATACCAAGAAGGGAAACCGCATTTTCCATGCTTGTCTGTAGCAGCAAAGCAGCTTCCTTTATCACAGAAGGATCAACTTCCAGTACCAATTCATCATGTACCTAATTAACGAACAGAAAGAGTACCACTGTTACATTGCAAGTATAGTGAAATGACTAAATCATGCTGCATTAACAACTCTAACAAGTTCAACTCACTTGGAGAATTGTATATACACATTTTCCACATTTCTAGGTTGTCATATATCATTTCAAATAATACGAAGAACTTTTAGGAGCAAAAATAATAGAGCAGGAATTTCCCACGGCAACCTGCAATAGAATTCGGCAGCAACCCTTTAGTACATTTTCCTTTGTTGCAAGTGGAGAACTCAAATCAGGCCTTTCAGTTCCATCAACTATAACAGAGTATATCTTTATCATTGCAATCTTAATTATGTCAGCAGCAGATCCCTGTAAAAGTAAGGACATTAGTCCATAAATATTATACTATACTATCGAAGCTTAGGTAGAGAGGAATCTGTACCTGACATATCGAATTTACAGCCTGTCTCTGGGCCTTTGACTGTTCCTTGTTGTTTCCAAATTTTATTTTTGACAGAAACCGTTTTCTTCCCTTAAGGGTTTCCACATATCTGGAACACATACAATTACGTGATTAACAGTTGTAATAGCCTACATATTAAGAGATTCAAAAGTGCTTTACATATGGCAAATCCACGGACCCCCTCTTCATTATGAAGAGAAGAAACAATAAATTCCAAGAGCAAATCAAGAGACAGAAAATAGATTATGTAACTACTATCCTACACAAGATAACAGAGATAAAATATTAATACACCAATCTTTTCTATTTAATTATAATATATATTAGCATAAGGAAAGCAGTAAAAAGTCCCCACCCTTTCTTTCGGCAATATGCAACTGCTTCATTGAGCCAAGAAGCAACTCCGGGAAAAGAACTTTTGAAGTTTTGTATTTTCCCAGAAGCTTCATGGGGACTGCAATCCAGTTGTTCAGCAAGGCTATTAGCACCCATTCCATAGAGAATTCCATACACCAACCTCTTTGTCTGATCTCGTACGTCGGAACTAATAGAATTTTCTGACATCCCAGTCCATCTAGCTGCAATCATGGTGAAGACATCACCATGGATCTTACTAAGGAGTTCAATGAGTGAGGAGTCTTTAGAAAAATGGGCCATCAGCCGCAGTTCTATCTGAGAATAATCTGCTGTCAACAGTATCCAGTTGTCCTACATACAATTTAGAAGAAACAAATATTTAGCTAGTTTATACTTTTTAATATATCTAATGGGAAATAACCTCTAGACCAGTGAGTTTACCAAATAATAGAATCAGCATTTTTCTGAGTTTTCTATAAAAAAATATAAACCAAAAATACAAGGAAAGATTCTGTTTGAGATCCCTTCAATATTTTGCTCTGATAAATATACCACATACAGCACCATGAATCATTACCTGAGTAGGTATAAAGTATTCACGAGCATTAATTTTGTACTGGTGAACATCAGGTTTGCCTCCAATTTCATCCTCATTCAATTTGAAGTCAACCATATGTTCCACACACTGCATTACTCAAAAAGAGATATGAATAACTCATAAACATTTAAATTCAAGTCAATAAAGCAACATGGGGAAGATAAATGAGTTTTAGAAAACCCAGACCTGAAGATTAGGTTCCTCCATTGAGAGCCGACCAGTAGCCGTTGAAGTTTGGAGCCAACGACCATGTAACGTGTACTTCTGTGTCTTCACAGATAGCCTAGCAAGTGAGCAAATTGATCCCAAAGTACAGTTCAAGAGTTTGGCCAATGTCCGATGCTCTTTGATGACAGGAATGATAGGATGCTCGTCCCTGAAACAATATGATGGATTGTTATATAAAATGCAACAATCATGACAAAAGAACGTTTATCACACATGGATAAAATGACAGACATAATGCACACCAGTACCAAAAATTTAAACATCAGTTTTGTCTGTACAGAGAAGGTTCCGAGCATGACCAGAAAAGAATGGTATTCTCTGTCTAAATGCCCAATCAAAAATACAAAACCATATCTGACAAAAAATTGAATAGCATTATACAAGCGATGCAAAAAAGCGAGAAACCAGTACGCCAGAATTTGACACACTTATAAAATAATAATCTACTGTGGACCAACTTTTCCATTTGGCTCAAATAGTGGATCAATCTTTTAAGGGATAATGTTATGAGGTAGAAACAGAAGAAAATAAATGTCTCTTTATACCTCAGTAAATCCAAGCAATGCTTGTCCGTACTTGGATGCTGTTTACCCTTATTACGCACCTCTGGTACGGGAAGCTTTAAGTGTCCATACAGCACATTAGCAATATCTGCTGTTGTATATAATGAAAATGTCATGCCAGCCAGTCTATGAGCTTCTTTCTCAAGGTGCCTCAGCTTTTTGCCCAGCACATTACGTGCTCGCAGACAACCCTCCATGTCAAGACCCACTCCCCAAAGTTCCATGTCAGCAAGAATATTAACCTTTTATACAAAGAAATAGTAAGAAGGTGTCAATGTACCCGGCCAGCAAGGAAGTATAAGGTGCTGGTTTAATGGTTCCAAAAAGAGAATAATATCCTATCGACACAAGTAATTGGACACTGGTTCCAAGCACCCAACTAAACTGCTGCAAGCATTAATAAAGGCAAAAGCCACTTTGCGAGTGGCTTGGAATAATTGTAAACCTCTTTCAACAAACTTCTACAAGTTATTTTCATGAATGTTTTTCTGTCTGCTAAAAAAGATCATTAATACAAGAATGGTGTAATAAGAGTGAGCAGTCACTGTGTAGATAGAATCATCCGGTGGATTTTAAAATCATCTTAACCATTTCCAAGCAGATCACTACTGAAATTAGCAATTTCCAGTCAGAACAACATTCATAAAACTGTTTGAGAACGCCCACATCAGCACCATTTAGAAAAGTAAACAAGACGAGAAAAGAATTTACCAATGGAACTTCTATAGTCATAAGTGACTCGGTAAGGTCTTCAGCAACAAGCAACTTCCACAGAACAGAACATAAGGCCCGTGTTTGTGCAACTCGACGGCAACAACCATTATGGGCAGCTCTTCGCATCTGATTTTTCCATCTGCCATTTCGATTTGCAGCTGCTGCAGCCTCGCTGGATAACCTTTTCTTGACTTCCTACAAATCAGAACAACAATGAAAGTTCAAATTCTACATGAAATCACTGTATTTCAAAAGATCACATAGTTATAAAAGCTTTTGCCATTAAGAAACTCTATGATGAACAAGAAAAAAGTATCTGGCATTAAACAAAGACAAACAAAGAGAAAGATCATCTCTCAGACCAAAAATGAAGAAGGTTTCATCTCTTACAAAAGACAAATTGACATGCTTATTATCTCTTTTACCTTTTCCAGGTTTGGATTGGAGCTCTTCTCCTCGTCAGGCCAGAGAATCCAGGCCACAATGCACATGTCAATGCCATCTTGTATATGAACTGGTGGCAACAATACAAACGAGTCTATAATTTCAAAACAAATACTTTTCCCTGCAAGACTCTGGCAACCAAATCTTTGAACTTGAACTGCAGGGCACTTAAGAGCCTGAATCTGACATTTTAACATCCAGGAAAATTTCTTGACACCTCGTTTCCCCATTACTTCACCAATCCTGTTCCATCTACGTCTAGCCAGATCCAACACATCATCAAGTGGTAACACACTACTTCTAACACTCATACCAGTCAAACGCAGGTCTTCATCTTTGCTGCTGCTCCCAGACCACATCAGATCCTTAGGAATGTTAACATAGTACACAGGAGAATCTTCCCAACAGATGGCAAGTCCGTGTATTTCAAAGGGGGCAACAGAGTTCAACTCTGATCTTTTATTGTAGTGAATATCAAAGTGGAACTCTGAGATGGTTTCCCAAATATCCAAAAAAGAATCTATACCACCAGGAGTATAAACTGCATGAATAGGGCCTTTTTCACAAGCATTGTCCTTAACACCAAAAGACAAAGTCTCCCTTACACAGCTTCCCTGCATTTTAGGATCTGAAATGTTGTTAGATATCTTACTTCTATCACGTAAGCTGTCTATCTTGCTCGAGTTGGCTAAGTCAGCAAATTTGCTTTGATGAACAGAGGCATTTAGCTCATCACCAAGTGCAACAGACCCCTGGATTGGTATTACAGATCTTTCAGCACCGAACATAATTTGCATGACACCACTAGAATTTACTTCTCCAGATGCCACAATACCAATATCTGAAGTTTCTATCAACTTCGCTCCTGATACAAGCTTATCAGAAGTAACCCTTCCTTCCATCAATGACTTAGCAGCATCCTCCACCTGTGCCTTCATAAAGCTACTTGTATTTTCATCACCAGAAGAATTTGCTGTTCCTTGACTGGGACTTCCACCAGCAATTGGAAATAGCGGTTGAGAAAATTGGGGGACTTCCAATCCAAGTGATTTAAAAGCCGAGAAGGCAGCAACTCTAGCCTCTTCAGCCTTTTCGAGAACTATTCTGTGTGCCCCATTCTTGATCTTCTTGGCTACCCCTACTTGGATGCGTTTTTGAGCTGAACCTTCCAAAGTCAACTTACCAATATTAGGAGAGAATGGTAGTAATGAAAACACAGAAGAATGTGCTTTAAAGAAATAGTAATTTTGCAGAAGACCTTTAATCGAAGGACAAAAAAAGAAGAAAAGCACTTGAACAACACTGAAGTTTGAAGCAAAAGCACATAATTCTGACCCGGGGAAGTACAGGAAAGAAAGAGACTACCCACTAAAACTTGTACCGGCATGGGACTTTTGATACTCAATAAACCAGATTACAGTAATCTGACGGGTATCTGATATAATACATCATCTCCATGAAATAGTATTTCTGTAAGAAAATAGGGATCATGATCCCTACCAGGCTGCCACACATGCAGTGCAAATTTATGCATTTGAGAACGCATACTGGCAGGTTGAAACCTACTAAAGTACTTCTTATACAACATTTTAAGGAATAAAATATAATAGAAGAAAACAATGCATTCTGAAAGACAGCTCTATACTACAGTCCAGTAAATTAGATTCCTTTGATTGTACATCTATTCAGAATCAGTAAATAAAAATATGGCACGTGGTCGAAGAAAGAATCAGAAATCACTCATTAGCTAACAATGCAGACCATAAAATCAATACGTACAGTAACTTACGATTATGAATCAACAATCCCATATGAATCTGTCCATTAAACATTTCAACTACCTTGTGATGTCCATGATGAAGATTCGAAAAGAGCTTTCACTATTTCAGAGATGGATGCTTCAGCAACAGATAAGGGTGTGCGCAAGCCAGCTTTATAGAGTGCCCTTGCTCGAGAACCCTACAAAACTAGAAAAAGTCGGCACATCGCGATGCAGAAATTGGTACTGAGCATTCTGTCAATTATCAACTAAAGGCATTTGACTAAGAGCATCTCTTTTCACTACACTTTACAATATTTAGAAAAGAGAAACACAGTTCACTTACCTTGACAAATGGAATTGTAGTCAGCTCTACGATCTCAGCTCTCACTCCAAATGAAACACGGTTTTGGAACTTTCCAACCAAACCTTCCAAATCATGCCATCCAAGCCGTTCGCAAAACATGGTTACCATGGATGCAAACCTTCCAGCATTCTCTTGTAAGGCCTGGACCATACCTCTAGCCACCTTAAAAGCTTCACAGACCTCATTGATAGCAACTTCCTTCACCCAGATTTAAAGGGTATAATTTAGAAAAACATGGACTCAAAAAGACTTCTGAGAGACTAGCAAGGAATAAAGTAAAATGAGGTTGCCAGAAAATATCAGATTCAGGAATACAAGAGTGGTACCTGAACTAATCTTGACAAGATGAGAGCAACATATAACCTCTTACACACTCGAACTGTTTGATAATCCGGAAGCACAGTACTCTTTGTAGTCCCGAGTCGGTTTTCATAATTGCCATGCAATGATTTCATATTGTCTTTCCTGTTCCATGAGCGCATAGGTGCACCATGTGCCATTCGCATCAGATATGGTTCTGTTACTCCAACACGATTGCCAACAGACTGCACTTTCATGACATAGAATTGAGAAAGCGATAATTAAAAGACCCATTGTATAACTATAAAATAAAACTGTGGACTTGAGAGCAGGAGCAGTGAAGTTTTTGTGTATTATAAAATTGTAAAATAATATAAAATCTCTCATTGTCTTCTAGGATTCTGAGGGCCTATTAGTTTGCTAAATAGCAGGTGCAATAGAACAAGAGTTTAAAGCACCTCAGGGTGTTAATAACTCAGAACAGATGTTGCCCTCAGCTCAAGTGAGGCTTTCCTAAAATCTCCAATGAAACTCTATATTGAGGTTTCATTATAGTTCCAAAACATATGTACATACATATATATATACACACATGTATGGATCTATATATACACAGAAAAAGATAGAGATATATAGAGAGAATTAGGCATATGGTAAAACTGTACAGGTACCTGGTCAAGAGAAGACAACTCCATGAACCGTTCATAATACAGTTCCCAATCCGGCTCAACATCAACATTTATTGGTGTTACAAGGTAAACCAAATGCAAATCTGAAGCTAATACAAAGCCTTCTCTTGCTCTTGAAAGATCATCTAGCACAACCTAAAGCACCAACAGAAAAAGTATGATCAACGTCAAAATATAAACCTATAGTCCACCAATCAGCCAAAAAAATCAAAATACATAAACAGTCAGCACTATAATTGTGTGCACACGATTACTTCTTAATATTGCAAAAGTTATTAGGAATTATTAACAACAAGATAAGGAATTTATACAAGTGATTCTTCAGGACAGAGAGAACTGCCGAAAGCTGCACGTCCAAGGGGTGTGGTATTATATAACTTGGCATCGTCATTCCATTCAAGAAATTTCCTGTGGCACAACCACCGAAGAGATTCCTGTGCTGATTTCACCACATCTTGGAAAGGTTTCGTGGAGTTTAAAAGAGTGCACCTCACGTAACGATGAATATCATTAGCAGTTTGAACAATTCCCCCCGCTACTACTTCTAAGATTGCATGAGTCATTCCATTCATATCTTCAGACAGACAAGAGCACAGTGGCAGACAGCTTTCATTGAGAATTCCCATGATCCTTTTTATCTCTTCTGGCTTGCAAATAAGTACCTGGTGAAGTTAAAACAAGTATATAACAAAGGAAAACAGACATATACATGATCACTGCGTATGAATACAGTATCGAATCACTTAAGGAGTACCAGGAAGATAAGATAGACATACACTTTCTCCTTTTGTATCTATGCCAGTACGACCAGCCCGACCAGCCATTTGCTTGTACCTTGTCCCATCTATAAAATCGCGACCTATCCGTGGCTGACGAAAGATGACCCTCCGTGCTGGCAGATTAACACCAGCTGCTAAGGTAGATGTGGCAGTTAAAACGCGTACAAGGCCCTTACGGTAGCAGGTCTCGACAATCTCTCTTTCCTCAACCTACGAAAATATCAAAGCAGACAGACCGATTAGTAGCAGAAGTCATATACAAAAACATTATAGACACAGATTATTCGAAAAATGAAGAAAATACATAGCTAGTCACATACATAGATAACAACCCCAAAAAAGAAAGTACTAGAAAAGTACCGTGAGCCCAGCATGGTGGTACGCAACTCCAGAAGGAAGGGTTTCTTCTAAAACTGGATCTAAACCAGCAGGACACCTTCTTAAGGAATCAATAGCCAATGTCACGTCATGGAATTCACTGTCATCAGTGCGAGTGCTGACTGAAAAATTCTTGAGAAATCTTGAAACATGCCTAGCTGTTGATTCACATCCTTTTCGACTAGAGCAAAATATTAGCACGGAATGTCCCTCTTGTACAACCTGCGATGCATTCCCTCAGTTCTAAATTGATCAACATCAACTTCTAATTAATGCAAGAAGGCAGCTTCAATAAAGTAGGATAATATATAAAAAGAGAGAATATAGGAAGTCCCCACCTCATTGCACAGTTCCACAATATGATCTGGATCTTTACCACCAAAGTCAGCTGCTTTCGGGATTGTTCTAATGATCTCCATTTTTTTGTTATAAATGGTGTTTCCCACTTTAATGTGTTCTTCTAGCGGTACTGGTCGAAATTCTGTCTGGTAGAGAGCAGCCTGCATGTATATTTGTGAAAAGTGAGTATGGAAATATACAAAGGTGTGTATTCACTATTCACATATCCACACCACCCCCCCCCCCCCTCTCCCATTCATCCCCGCCCCATTAAATGGGCAAATATATAATCTCCGTATCAATGAGGTAACACTAATTTGCATTTGTCTGGAAAATGTGTCTGCATAGGTTAATGACAAAAGCCATTTGACATTGGAGTATGAAACTCCTGTTCCACTTACTTGAAGCCAATCAGCAACTGCTGCCACATTTGGCATAGTGGCACTCATACCAACAATTTGCAAACCATGAGCAGGATCAGTCTTACTGCTGCTCATGCCAGAACTTTCTCCACTACTCGATCCACAGTTGCCCTCACCAGCAGCATAACGAAGTTTTGTCAAGAGGAGTTCCAGAAGATAACCCCTACTTGGCTCACCAACCTGTTATTAATTTGGGCCAGAAAAGCATTAATAAAGTCCACCCTGGAAAATGATCTTGTAGTTGATGTATATATAACCAAAAAAAGACATACCATGTGCAGTTCATCTATCACCACAATTCCAATTTCTGAAAGACGGCCCTCTTCCAGCAGCTTGTTTACTAAAAAGTTGGCCTTTTCTATAGTGCAAACAGCTACAGAAGTGTCTTTGGGAAGTGTACTGCCACCTTGGTTTCCATAATAACTACGAACACGCTTACCAAGTGGTTCAAGAAGTAGCTCCAAATGTTCTGCCTTTACCAATTATAGAAAGAAAATAAATTATAAATAATTGTTGAAAGAAACAATGATCTAATCTTGCAATTTCAGGAGGAAACAACAAATATTACCTTTTCTGCACAAAGTGATACATAAGGAAGTACGAGCAAAGCTATTTTTCCGGATGACAAGACCTGGCGAAGCATTAGAATTTCCGCAACGAAACTTTTACCCGCACTGTGATGTGTAGAGGGAGCAAGATTATGGAACATCAAGATGTCAATTAACTTTGTTATCACAGAGTTACGTTTAAAAGTACTCCAGATCATATAATAGCTAAGAAACATAATAGCATAACTACCTAGTTGATGCACAATATACAAGGTTCCTTCTCTGCAATACACCATCTACCTGAAGGCACTCAACCTGAAACATGAAGAATGAATATAAATTATTTTCAAACTAATTGGTACTATAACTCGAAGACAACAACCCAAACATATCTAACTAAGATATGTGTATACCTATGCCCCAGAAACAATGAAATCTTAGTCAACCAGAAAGAGCATTTGTTGGCTTAAGGCCAAACGGCAACGCATAACATTCTAACTGAATGTAATACAAGTAAGTGCAACTAAACATACAGAAGTCAGCATGAGCACCACTAAACAACTATTAACTAATACCTGCCAAGGATAAAGTTTCAAAATTCCTTTCTTTCTATATATGCTACATATTTCTGGTGCAAGCCAACCATCTAGATCCAAACAATCTTTCAGCGGCAGAAAACATGAAGGAGTACTTTCTTCGCTAGATTCACCTTTACGATTCAACTTAACAACTTCATCACCTGGTGAACAACATAATACACCACCCTTATCCTTGCAAGGTAAGACTACTTTTGTTGTAGTCACTGCACTAACAGACTCAACATCTTGCCCTTGAAACCTCAGATATTTTGCCTGAGATTTGCTGCAGCGGACCATAGGTATAGCATTTCTCAGGCCTCTATGGAACTCAGACTGCTCACCACCTCCATGAGCCGTGTTTTTTAGATTATATGCATCTAAATGATGTGGCATACTGTTATCTGAGATCTTGTCCTCATGAGAGAAATCAAAATGCTTGACAGGGAGTAGGGATACTTCTTTACGCAAGTCTTTCCTCTGCTTTGCCATTGGCCCTGAATCAGGAATATTACCCATTCGCTCACCTTCATCCATCATTTCCTGTGACTTCACATTACAGATCGCATTTCGGAGGTTGCAAGAATTATCACCATGATATTGACTATCTAATGCAGTAGTTGCTTCTACTGCCTGGGCACACAGACCATCAGCAAGTTGAATTGCATCATTCCAAAAAGCTTCACCAGGTGAAGATAACGAGCTCCCACGCGTAGAATTGGGGGTCTGACGAACACGTGATGTAATTAATGAGCCCGGGGTATTACAATCACCGTCTAGAGACACTTTAGGTGTATTACTGCACCTTTTCAAGGTTTTTTCAAGCTCGAGCATTTCGTTAGAAAAATTAACCTGGCCGTCACATTAAGAAAATAATTATTCAAATTTAGGTACAGATATATAGAAGTGACTCATCAAGCTTAATCAAATAACTACCACAAACTCAGAAGAGCCTTTAGAATATACCCCATTTTTATCAACACAAGCAGATCGCATTGCTTCACAGCTCTTCTCAGTAGAACAGCTTGTTTCATGTTCTTCATAAGGCTTATCGTTAATGCAATGCCTCTTTTTAAGTGTCTTATCCCCATCAAGCAAAGATGGACTAGCATGTCGCTTATGATCATTCACTTTCAGCTCTGACACAGATCTTTCATTCGATTGAACATCACTGCACATAAAATCAACAACTTTAACGAAAATAAAAGAGCACATGCATAGCTATTATAGCAAAGCTCATTATAACATGTCAAAAATGTGCTCCAACTTTATATACCTGCAGTACAAAGACAAAAAGTTCGCCGCAAACTTCTTGAGCTCCACATTTTCCACACCTTCAGCAACAGCTGAGTAATCCTTCGAAGAACCTCCAGCCACAACCTCACACACCTTAGTTGTTCCCTTTGATACTTCCTCCCGATTTACTTCTTCGGAAGCAACGCTAGTATGAATGTGAGGTTGAGACGACAACAAAGTCAGCTGTTCACATTCATCTTTCGACGAATCGTCTATCTCCGATGCCAAATTCCTTCTAACTTGATCTTGCCGAGCCACTGAATCACCGGCTTTGTACGACGGTCTCACAATGTGATTACTCTCCGGCGACGCTCGCAAATAACTGTCCAAGGTGCCTTTGGCACTAGGAGAACCTTCTCCAGTCTTCACATCCTTCTCATTCCTCCCAGACTTCACAACAGGCGATACAGGCTTCCGTTTCTTCGAAGCAAAAAACTGTAAAATGCACACAAATTCGACCAGAACAAAACCTAATGAATCCAAATTGCTGCATTTAGTAGTGTCAATTCGAACAAAACTAATCTCGCGTAATCGACTCGTTCGAGTCTCTAGGGTTTTGAAATGCGAATTGGATTGAGAGAGCGAACCTGATTGATGCGCGACGGAGGAGGCGAACCGGAAGCCATGGAGGGAAGCGAGGTGGTCGGCTGCGATGGAAGAAACCTAGGGGAATCTGCGGCGGCAAGCTCGGTTTAGTGGTGTGAAGTTGACGCCGGAGATGGCTTTGGCTATTTAACAATCGTGGAGGCGTGCGTCGCAGTCGACATAGTTCTGCTTTCGAGTTTTGACCCAATGGAGATTTGTGATTTTGAGCGGACTCACCCGCGAATTTCAAGTTTTTGGATCCCTTTTGCAATTAGGCCCGAAGTTGTTTAACAATTAAGTTTACGCCCAAATCAAATATTGTTTTTTGAGAGAATGACAGCCAAGGACAAAATAAGTACTAATATTACTCATAACTCAGTCACAACCTAATTTAGACAATAAAGGACTGGGTCTAAATCTCAAACATAGTAGCAGCTATACTCAATCCATTAAATAGCCAAAAAGACGATTCTCTCTCTCTCTCTCTCTCTCTCTCTCTCTCTCTCTCTCTCTCTCTCTCTCTCATATGTCGTAGTTTTCTTTCGTCGCGTCCGACCACCGCCTGCAACCGTCATCCGATCACTACTGAACTGTCTTTGAAGACTCAAACTTAGTTCCAACCAAACAACCGACGTCACCTGGGTCTGCTTCAGCTTCGGCTTGCTCCGACGTTGCTCGGTCTTTGAGGTGCTCAACCTCAATCAGTAGCAAAGCGAGCAAGCTCACCTCCGCCACTCACATCCTCGCCGCGCGACCCAAAACTGCCTCGGCAGTGCTCATTCCCGCTCCGTGTCCGAGCTCGCCTCCCTCAGCCAAACCTTGTCGCCACCTCTAGACGACACCATGGCTCTCACTTCCCAACTTCGACGTCGCGCCTCAGTATCAACAACTCGCCTAGCAGTAGAGCGATCTGGTTAGCCGATCCATTCTGACGATGCTGCCTCATCCAGATCAGTTCAAATATGCTCAATTGCAGAGCCGCCACAATGTTTTTCCTTCGCTTCGAGCTCAGGCGTCGTCCGTACATTGTTTTGGCGTTAGTTTGGGAGATCTCGTATTTTGCTTTGTTTTCTTTTTGTCACTGTGCTCTTGTGAGAGATGAATGTAGAAGATGCTCTTGGTTTTGCATTTAATTCTTATAGTAGCAGCTTCGAATTTTCAGTGTTACTAAACATTTTATTTTTTCAGTAGCAGTGTCGTATTTAACATTAACAGTATTGTTTGGTGTTATTTTTATTTTTCAGTAGTAGTATTGTTTGTTTTTTCAGTAGCAGTGTCGTATTTAACAGTAACAATATTGTTTGGTGTTATTTTGATTTTTTAGTAGCAGTGTCGTATTTTACAGTAGCAATATTTTTTGGTGTTATTTTTATTTTTCAATAGCACAGTGTCGTATTTACAGTAGCAGTGTCGTATTTAACAGTAGTAGTATTGTTTGGTGTTATTTTATTTTTTCAGTAGCAATGTCGTATTTTACAGTAGCAGTGTCGTATTTTACAGTAGCAGTATTGTTTGATTTTTCAGTAGCAATGTCGTATTTTATAGTAGCAGTATTGTTTGATTTTTCTGTAACAGTGTTGTATTTAATAGTAGCAGTATTGTTTGGTGTTATTTTGATTTTTCAGTGGCAGTGTCGTATTGTACAGTAGCAGTATTGTTTGGTGTTATTTTGATTTTTCAGTAACAGTGTCATATTGTACAATAGTAGTATTATTTGGTGTTATTTTAATTTTCCAGTAGCAGTGTCATATTGTACAGTAGTGGTATTATTTGATTTTCCAGTAGCAATGTCATATTTTACAGTAGCAGTATTATTTGGTGTTATTTTGATTTTTCAGTAACGGTGTCATATTTTACAGTAGCGGTATTATTTGATGTTATTTTGATTTTTCAGTAACGGTGTCATATTGTACAGTAGCAGTATTTTTTATTTTTTATTTTTTCAATAGCAGTGTCATATTGTACAATAACATTATTATTTGATGTTATTTTGATTTTTTAATAGCAGTATCATATTGTACAGTAGCTATATTATTTGATTTTTCAGTAGCAGTGTCATATTTACGATAGCAGTATTATTTGGTGTTAACAGACTAAAAAGTATTCAAAAAAATTAAGAAAATTTCGGATAAAATATTTCTCTTTGAAAAAAAATTATATAAAAAAAAGAAAAGACAAAAAAATATTGGATAAATTTTTTTAAAAATAAAAAATAAATATTAAATATACACAAAAAGACAAAGTATGATATAAAAGTAAATTTATATCTGCCACATGACAGCCTACAAACAACTTGTCCTTATTTGTACGATTTTGTTCTTCATTGTCTAAAATAAGAGACTTTGTCTTGAGTGTATTTGACACCTCCATATTGTCCTTCAGTGTAGTTTGTTATTGTTTTTTTTCGATTTAAAATTTTTGTTAGATAAAGTGCTTACTAGTTCTTAAATAAATATTTTTGAAAATTAAGATGCTCATATTATATTTGTCACCATGACTCAAATTTTTGTTCTCAATTTTTTGTTGAGTTGAACAATGAAAATTTTATTTAAATTTAAAAACGATTACAAGCAAGTCAGCCACCATTTTTTGTGCCGAATAAAACATACAGCTCTTTTGCATTACGCAAGGCTTTTAGAACAAATCGACATATTCTAACAATTTTAATAGAAGTTAAAAGAACACTACAAGAAATTGAAAACATGTAACTCAAGGACATGGAGGCATTATTTACTAAAGTAGCAACTAGGCTACACTTTAGCAAAGCTTCAATCACTCTAGACGTCTGTGTACTTGGTGGCTATTTTACTAGTTGGACTTTGGGATATTCGGTGTCCTGCTTGTTAACATTTGTCGGGAGGAGCATACCCTAGTCGATATCCGAGTATGGTATGTACTTTCATCGCCACCGTAGTCCCAACATGTGTCGTAAGAAAACACGATAGATAAGTGTGACAGTCTAAGACCTTCAATTCTAAAAAATAAAAGACTTTTTTGGGTCCCAAACACATGAACTAAAAACATCAACAAAAGTCCATAGACACCAAAGGCTCAAATTAGCTTTGATTTGCTGGGCCTTAAAGTCAAGCCAAGCTCGAATATCTGGGTGGCTAGTTTGACCTAGCGAATATAGACCGCATCGTCGTCGGCCTATCTCCCTCCGGTCATCTTTTGCCGCTCAGCCGGACCATGTCGTCACTGCCTCGTTGATAGATCCTTTAATCACGCTCGCGCCGGTCTTTGTTGACTAAACACACAGCCCTCCAAAGTGGTTTGGCAACCCTTATAGTTCACTGTTGTATCTGTCGGAGTCTACTCAACACCAACAACAACAAGTAAGACCACTTATAGGTGGCCAACAAGGTTGGAGTTCGCTCAGAGACCCAAACCCACTTCACAATCATTTGGAACCTCAATCGACACTAAGCCCCGAGACTTGACATCGGTGCCATTACAAAACTCTGGCAACTCAACTCACAACAAACTTAACACATCGACAATGCCAAAGGCTATCGTCGAGAAAACCCTAGCTTTACTAGGTTTCCCGGTTGCTATGAGGAAAACGAAGTCGTCGCAGGGGTGTCAACTCATGTAGAGAATTGTTTTGATCTTTCTATACATTTGAATATTACTATTATCAGTATTATGGCTTCACTAATTTATGATTATCGTCGTTTTGAGAAAGAAAGAAAAACCGATCAATTCTTACATAGGTTGCCTATATACTCATCCATGTTTTGGATGAAATTGTGATAAAACAAATGGATATATATATATATGTACACTTCATGTTGTACATCATATTTTGGACATGTCATGTCTTTCGTGGTTGCCAAGGTCCAGGTATAGTCTTTTGTGGTTGATGTAGCATCATGTTTTTGATTGGGGCTCTTGGTCACTAGTCGGATTCTTGTAGTTCTAGTTTGGTCGAGATGGTGGGCTGAGAGCCTGAGACTCAGGTCGTCTTGTCGATTTTCGATGTTGTTCAAAAAAGACAAATGGTGGTTTTGTCTAGGGTTTCATCGACATCAAACTAGTTATGGAAGTTGACCCAAGTCTCTAGTGGTGAAAGATCGAGCTGCGAAGGCCTCTATTTGCTACGCCAAGGCGAGGGGGACATCCTATTCAAATTAGGCCCACTATTTGCTTGTGGTTGGGCTTGGGAATTGGAATCATGCTACTTTAGAGGTGGTGACTGCAATGCAGAGGTGGGGGTTGTCGGTCGTTAATGTCATTCTTAGGACCACGTTTATAATTCAGTAAACACAATTTAGTGTCGTTAGCATTCAAACACATGACATAAAATTTTATATCAAACGTTCAGGATACAATACTTCAAGTGAACCACTTGCCGTGATTTTTTTATTTGGTTAATGAATTGAGATTCCCCATTTTTTTATTTATATAAAAAAAATTCATCCAAAAAAACAACGAAAACAGAAAGAAAGAAAAAAACTATATATAAAGGACGATTGGGTTTCAGTTTCACTCGACAATTTCAGAGAGACGTATTGGGGGGCGAGTGGTGGAGACGAGGTTTCCGGATCACAAAGATGAACTGTAAGTCTTCCTCCCTATCCCATCTCTCTACCGGCTCCATTGTTATCATATACTTCTCTACTATGCCCGCATTACTTTCGATTTCTGTTTTAGGTTTCTGAAGAACTCAGTGAGATTGTACCTTCTATAAATTCAGCGATTGCATCTGTTTTCTCTCGTTTATTTAGGTTTTTCTTAGCTCCAGACTTCCATGCATGAATTGATCTTCTCTAGAACTATTTGTTAGTAAATTTAGTTTATGAATTACGTCCAGTTTGTTTTACGCAAGCTTTTCTTTTTTCTTCTGATATCCACTCGCTATGTGAATACGAAGCTGCCTTTCAATTTTGATAATGAATGGTTTGGTTACTAATATCATTGGGAAACTTTTCAGAAACAAAAACATTCATCCCTCCAAGTCGAGTGTTGAGGTCTCAATCGTCTCATTGTAGAATGACAGAAGTTAAAGATATTGAATTTGCGTGGGGAACTAAGAAAGGAATTGGTGGAAAAACCAAGTCTGTTCAGTTTTATAAATCGTTTACTTATGATGGGGAGCAGTATGATCTTTATGACTGCGTTTATCTTTACAAGGACGGTGAGGCTGAGCCTGAGATTGGTAAGATAGTGAAAATATGGGAGACACCACAGAAGCAAAGGAAAGTGAAGATCTTATGGTTCTTCCGTCCTTGTGAGATTATCAAATTTATTGGCGATGAAGAGATACTCGAGAATGAGTTGTTTTTGGCATCCGGCAATGGTCCAGGGCTTGCTGATGTGAATCCATTGGTAAATGCATTTAATTTATGTTTGTAGCTAGTTTAAGTTAACTTGAAGTGAAGTATCTAATCAGTAGTTATTTTTTATTGTCCATATGGTTTCCTTACCCATGTGTGCTATTATCTACTTCTGTCATGAGTCCACTAAAGGTTGCACCACAAGTTTACACAGTTGTGCTATTATCAGGAAGCTATTGCTGGAAAATGCAATGTTATGTGCATGTCAAAGGACAAGGGAAATCATCAACCTTCAGATGAGGAGCTTCAAAAGGCTGATTATGTCTTCTATAGAACCTTTGATGTCGCTCAACAAAAAGTCACGGATAAGATAGAAGGAAAAATTGCAGAGATTGATGGTACGTAAGCTTGTCAACTTTGATTCTTTTGTAGTTTGCCCTATACTCTTTTGTGTTTCTAGTTAAAGTTCTTATATTGTTTATGTTTACAAAATTGTTGCAGTTGAATTCCTTTTTAACCAAATGAATATTCAGAAGACTGCTAGTGATCTGAATGTCGACTTAGGTAAAACTGAAGTTTGTGGCGATGCCACAACAAGTAATGGAACAACTGTTCCATCTAATCAAAACTCATTTAAAGAACTCATGAATTCAAAGACTACCGGAAAAATTGTAGATAAGGGAAACCTTTTAAGTGTGGAAAAGCGGATATTTGGCGAGAGGTTAAATTCAAGTGGGGTGGACAAAACTGATGAAAGGCAACAAGATATGTCAAGTCTTAGAACTCCATTAAGTCTTGAAGTTGAAACTGCGGAGGACGATGTTAATCTTAGCAAAATTCTTTCAAGAAAGTTTGAGCCGGAGAAAAAAAGGTCTATCAAGGGTATTGGTGCTTCGAACGATAGACCAATCAAGAAGGCAAAGCATGATACTAATGAAGTATCTAGTGACCAGAGAAAAAGTAACGAGCGACGACAAAATGAGGTTGAAGATATAGGAAATAGTAGAAAGGGTAACGTGTCTTTGGAGCACACACAACCCGAGAAGGCAAAGATGAATGCATTAGCACCGTGCAAAGAGCCTAAATGCAAGATCAATGCGAAGGCTTTGTCACTGAATTCTTCTCTAGACGATGAAAGGTGCAAACTCCAAGGTGTAGAGGATATGATAGGTAAAAGTCCGTCGAGAGATATGAAGCCCGATGTCAACGTTGCAAGTTCGTCTGATAACAAGTTGCCCAAATCAGTGCATGGAGACACTAAAAAGAAGGCCCGAGAGGCTTTATCGTCAGGTGACTCCATAATTGATGACAAGCGTAAAGCTAAAGATGGAAAAGAGCCTCGAGTTGGAGACGAAGATCCTAAGAAGAAAATGAAGGTTGGTGATAAGGCAACAAATCTTTCCACCGGCAAGATGCCTAGACCATCCCCAAGGCCGCTTCAAAATAAGACCCAAAAGTTTGATGGCTATGTGTTGGAAGTCGCACAAAGTTCTGATGCGGTAAGACAATCCTCCTATTCAATTCTTGACCTCTTGATCCCTATCAAGAAAAGTTTCCATGTTGTGGTGGTCAGTTAATTTCGTGGTTAGTTGTAGTCAATTACCATTTTGATTCAACGGTGGGGAACAAAAAACAGTTAAAATAAATTTATTTGTCTTATCATTCTCCACCATTGGATTTAAATTCAATGGTAGCTAAGGCAATCAACTACAAAGTTAATTGAGCACCGGCACACTACGCAATGCGGTCAATTATAATATTGGGAAAATTCTCTTATGGTCAAGGCTTTAACTTATTCGATACTATGGTAACTGAAGTTTTTAAAATATGACTTTAGTCATTGAATTTGTCCGCCGTCGATCAAATTGGTTTTCCTTCAATTTCAAACGTAAAAAATGTGTAAATTTGTTTTAAAAAAAGGTTTCTATACTATCTTTAGAATTAACAAAGTTGCCCATTGCTAACATTTAAAATTGACGGAGTGGCGAATTGATAGGCGGGGCACAAGTTAAGTGACCAAAGTGATAATTTAGAAGTTTTAGTTACCGAAGTGTCGAATAATTTAAAGGCCAGTGACCAAAGTGATATTTTGCCTATATGATTTGGGAAACCAAAACCTAAAATTTGTCTCATTTCCGTGGTCTGACAATTAGATGTGAACTCTAATTGTTCACGTCTAATGTTATTACCTTGATCTTACAATTTCCTTAATCGTTTTACTTCGTGTAGATTAACGTCAATGGGAATGGTATTAAGGCTTCATCACCTATTGTTCTCGGAGTGGATGACTCGCTCGGGAAACACAAAACTTCATTCACGAAGATGAAGTACGATGTTGGGGCACAAAAAGATTCCATTATGGAGTTGAGTGAAGTGTCTCCTCCACGGTCTCAAACAAGGCCCCAAAAGTTGGATGGTCAAGTCGTGGAAGTTACTCAACGCCCGAATGATGTAAGTGATAACATTCTATGGCCTTTTATTAATCCAATGCTCCTTATCGAAATGTTCAAATGGTTTTGCACACCATTCTGCACACAAAATATATTGGGTCATGGTATTTGGTGAAAATTCATCATTTTGGGTCTTTCCAATGCCGTAAAATCTGTTTGGTGTACCAAGTATCAATCTATTGTTAAATGTTGGCATTGCCATATATTGGAACATCAAGAGCTTGAAGAAGGTGCTACTTGATTGAGTTAGTTCTGCTTTGGTGCACCAATTAGCACACCATTGAGTCATTGAGATGTTATAATTACAATGAGGTATGGTTTTGGGTTTTCGGCCATGAATTCTAGTATGTGATGAGTTTAGTTCAGTAGATGGTCAGATTATTTGAGTTGGTTGCATGTATTGCAAAATTTGTTGTGAGTTGATAGTCACTAGTACTTGATCATGGTTGAGTTGACCGCTTGTCATGCGTTTCAAAATACATCTCCTTGCTTTCCCATTACTGGTACGCTCTTGGCTGTTTCTATGTATCATCATTCTCATAGCTCAACTCAAACTTGCTCTGAGTTTACACAATTGTCACCTCTTGATGTTTGCATCAACTCATATCGCTTTTCATGTAAATTGTATTTGCTAAGTAGATTAGTTCAGCGCAAATGCATATCGAGATTCTCCCTTGCAACAAGAGGGGAATCTATTTTGCCATCAGAACCAGATGGTACTAAATGCTGGAAGGCTATGCACCTCTCAGCTATCCTCTGATGTCTCTTTCAGCCTTTCCGGAAGCTTGTTGATCATAATATTCATCACTTGAACTTGCTCGAACTCGTGCAAACACGAATTACGGAAGTTATTACAGATTGGCAAGCAAGGGATAATCAATTCGAACTAAATGAATAACAGTAAATAATTACAAAGGAATCAGAAGATGTTACGTGGCTAAGAAACCCACTTCTCTCTCTCTAGATATCTCTAAGCAATAACTGGCTTATTATTCAAGCTCCCTTTCGATTTTATTGTAGTATTTTTGGTAGATTTTATTCTTACACTCGAACTTTCTTTTCTTCTGACAGGAGAGGAGAAAGTGGTTCAAGGAATTTGTGAGTGGTTCTTTCTCATTTCTGTTCTTTATTTAACGTGAACTATGTTGTACTAATAATTTTGGTTTATATGTCAGCCTTGGCAAGAGAAGATGCTAACTGCGTATGAGCAAAGAACACTTGTTTTGCTTCGGAATTTGGACCCGGCTTATACATCAGCTGAAGTGGAGGTTGTGACATATTCTAGTTGTACAGCTTATAGTTGTGGCATACAGTATGGCTTTAAATTTCATATCATTTTGACTTATCCGGCCATCACGAGTAATATCTCTTTTGATCTTATGCAATCCAGGATGTAGTATGTAATGGTTTGGGGGAAAGTTGCTCAGCTAAGATGATTCAGCAGACTGCATATTCTAGCCCTTACTCTGGTATTCCTCATTTTTATAACTAAAAGAGATTTATAGATTAGTGAATGTGCACTTCCTCTCTATATATTTATGTATATAAATATCTCAATATTGTTTTTATTTAGATGTCATATAAACACATGAGTTTGTAAACACTAGAAAATGTAAAGCATTTCTTTCGTTTTGTGGAACTCGTGACATGTTTGCTTATATATGGCAGGACAAGCTTTTGTTATTTTTAAAACTCGGGAAGTAGCGGAGAAGATCGTCAGAAAACTAGATGAGGGCTGCCTGTTATTGTCAAATGGAAGGTATGCAGTTAGATGCTTTCCATTGCTTGAAATCCTTCTGTCATTTGCTTTGGACATATGACATGTATACTTCTTAATTCTCCCTGTGTTCACTGCTCCACTCTGGTAACATCTGATTCCATGACTTAAGGTGCATACTTCCCATGCAATTATCTTTTACGATGCTGGTATGCTATTGGCAAAGTCCCCCTAGCCCTTCACACACAAATTGTGGGTGCCATTGACCCAAATGTCATGTGTGTACTTGCATTATTTGAGCAATCATTCAATTGGGGATTTCATTGGTATGAATTACTTGTTGGTAGCTAGAAATTATGACTTGGGCCTTCTTACACACTATCCTTGGTGTTTTTCAATTTGTAGACCTCTAGTTGGCAGCTTTGCAACAAATTCTTGCTCCACAGAAAAGAAGCCACATTTTTTTGGTCATCTAGTTATCGGTAAACTTCGGCACACAATGCTGTATGAAAGGGAAATGGTACAGTCATAACTCTTCCAATCTCGTACACATGCAAACAAGTGCACCAAAAGTATTTAACCTGTTTAATGTATTCTTTCCATTTATCCAGAAAGAAGCTGTATCCACTTCACATTTCTCTCAGCCTAACACTATTGAATATGACATGTCCATGGAATGGTGCACACAACAAGAAAAATCAGAGCTTGTGTGGAAGAATTTGTATAAGGTCTCGAAAAAGCTCCCCACCTCCTCAAATATAGTGACGAATTAAACCAACTTATTACTTTCTTAATGTTGTTTCCTAGCCTAACAATTTTGTTTTGCCTTGTTTACTTATAGCAACAATGGAAGGAGGTGAAAGAACTCAAGGCTAAACTAAAGACCAGATGGTAAGTCTGCCAGATGGTCCTGCTTCCACATCTATGCAGGATTGTAGTTTCCTCTGCTCGTTTAGTTGTGTCACTGGTGTCACTTCTGATAACTGATGTCACTTATGTAGGTACAAGTCGACCTGGACAAGTTAGCTAACTTTTTCCCTCCTGTTTTACAGATAGCTGATGGAAGATGTGTATAACCGGGTATTAAGTCAGGGATGTGGCTTGTGGCTGTACACTTGTAAATACGTCCTCAAGATCCATCTTCCAGGTGTCGCGGAATGTTCTAAATTTTTCGAGATGGGATTCACCGGACAGCCTCGTTGATGTGAACTCCATCGATTGTAGAATTATGTTTTATTAATGAAATCAGTTTTTGTACAGAATTTCATCGATCAAGCAATCAGTTAGCAGATAAATATAGCACAGTTGCTTCTTTCTTTTTTCATTAATTTTCTTTTCCAGATTGACTCCAAGATTTGTCACCTCAAAAAAGAAGTCCTAGATTCTTGTGGAGTGCTTTGGAGTTAGTTTGATCAGGTGTGAAGTGGTTTTCTGAGCATCTGCAGCGGTGTAGATTGTGGGAGGTACTATCGGTGGAGTCTGCCAGAAATAAGAGGAGCAAATAGAAAAACCGGTGCAAAATGGGACAAGCGACCGACCATTGATCGAGAGGACGAGTAGCCAAACGAGTAGAAATCACTCGCGAGAGAGAACGAGTAGCCAGGTGGAGCCCACCGTGTGTGTGACACCAGGTGTGTTATTTTTTTTTAATTAGGCGCGTGCAAATCACGCGCTAGTAACTAAGTAAAAAAAAACTTTGCGAAATTCACTTGAAAATTGCCGCCGATCGACTTATGGGATTCCGACCATGATGTGGCTTGAAATTGGTCGCAATCGACTTCTGGGATGTCAAGCTTCAAAACCCCAAGGTTTTGTTGCATGTAAGCTTTGGAGGCACACTGTAGGTGTTCGACAAATTTTGACAGAGCTCAAATTCTGGCTGATTTGGGGTCCCAGGGAGGTAGAGGAGAAAGAGAACTCTCGGTCTTGGTGGTTTGGGCGAGTCGGGGATGGCCGACGGCGATGATCTGATCGAGTTTTTATTCGGGTCGAGTTCGACGTCTAGATTGAGGAACAAGTGTTCACACGTAGATTTTCTAATTTATACCACGACCACTGAAAACAACGGCTCGGATTAGATCATAAAAAGATCTAACGGTTGAGAAATATTGACCACTTGTAAATTTTATATAAACCATTTGTATTGGAAATTTCTAAATTTCATAATAAATATGTCAGACCTCCAAAAAATACACATGAGTTCGTATTAATATTTCTTACAACTTTTGTGAATAAAGCGAGCCCAAAATCATAATTTAAAAAAGTCAATTTTGAATCACAATAAAATAATAAAAAAAACAAAATTAAAAATAATAAAAATTGATGAATAGTGAGATGTGCTAATAAACAGTGACTGCAGCTCCTCACAATAGGTGCTGCTCTATCGGTGCGGATGGTCTGATACAGAATGCTATCTTTCTCCCCCTCAAAATGTGTGGACAAGTGTCTAGAAATTGATCACTGCATTGCCCTAAAGAAAGTTGAGCAATGAAATAGTGAATGTCCAATAATAGTGTATTATTGAGCCTGCCAATTCCGGTAAGGTTTGAGCTGGACTTGGTTGCATTCGGACGATCCATAATTCCCAGTAATTTTTTCATTTATTTTTGTCTTACAGTGAACCATGGGTTCCTTCTCATTGGATTCTAACCACAATCCGCCAAAACGACACCGTCTCACCCCGCCTCAAAAAATGTGACCGTTATTTTAAAACAATCCCGATTAGGACACTCTGTAATCAAAGGCGCGCGAGTAGTCACTCATCTCTCTACTCTATGCGACTAAACACCAACCAACATACTTCACTCTCTCTCTGCCCAGTTTTAGTGCTCTCTCTGCTCCTCCCTCTGTACCGTTTTTTGTCATCACTCTCTTTTCTCCTGCCCCTCCTACTAACTATCTCTCTGTCTCTGTCTCTCCCTCATACTCATCTCTCTCTCTCTCTCTCTCCAGCCATGAAATGAAATCCAGACCATTTTAGGCTCCATACTCTTCTTCTAGAGTCCCAAAACCCCAAAAGGCTTCATCTTTATTACACCCAAACCTTCAAAATCTCGTCTTTCTTAAGACTCTTTTCCTCTCCGTCTGTAAAAGTTTGAGATTTTGTTTTTTTTGTACTGTTGTAATTTTCTTTCCCAGTCTCAAAATCTCATCTTGTTTTTCTAATGGGGTGCGCTCAATCGAGAATAGACAACGAGGAATCCGTGTCGAGATGCAAGGATCGGAGAAACCTCATGAGAGAAGCCGTGGTGGCGCGAAACGCCTTCGCGGCGGGACATTCCGGCTACGTCATGGCTCTGAAGAACACCGGCGCCGCCTTAAGCGATTACGGCCACGGCGAGTCTCAACCGACCCAAGAGCAGCTGCTCCTCCATCACCACCAGCAGCCGATGGACCCCACGGCAACTGAACCTCCTCCGCCTCCTCCGCCTTTTGAAACCCTCCCGTCGCCTCCGCCGCCGCTGCCCAGCTTCACCCCCAGCCCTCCTATGAAGAGAGCTTCCAGCATGCCGGCGATACCCACGGCGGCTCGGAAAACGAGGATGCAAGGGTCCAGGTTGGCCATTGCTGAAGAGGGTGTGGATGGAGAAGAAGATGACCATGAAGAAGAAGAACAGGAGGAAAAACAGTTTCGCCGGAGACCCAGAAATGGTGTGGCCTCGTCGTCGGCGGCGGAGGCGTCCACGTCATCGCCGGTGACGCCGGAGGTGAAGGCGCCGCCGCCGCCGCCGATGCCGGAGTCGAAGGGCGCGGCGTGGGACTATTTCTTCAATGTGGACAGCAACATGGGAGGGCATAGTCTGATTGAGAATGAAGAAGGCGAGGATGATGAGTTTAATGAAGAAGATGAGAATGTGGAGGAGGAAGAGGAAGATGAGGAGGAGGAGCCTAAGACGCCGGTGAAATCGGTGGCAGAGGAGATTCATAATAACAAGCAGCCGCAGGTGGAGATTGCGGTGTCGCCGGTGACTCCGGCAACAATTGAGCATTCCAAGACGGCACCGCCGGACTTTCAGAGGATAGTGATGCCGGGTTTTACGCTGATGGATACACTGAATCAGATTGATGATCATTTCTTAAAGGCCTCGCAGAGTGCTCAGGAGGTTTCCAAGATGCTTGAGGCTACGAGGTTGCATTACCACTCGAATTTCGCAGATAATCGAGGTATGAGATTTCGCTACTGATGCTAGATTGGTGGTGGTTCACTATACCTTTTTTTGTCTTATGTTGTGCTTAGATTTGTTCCTCTTCTTAGTTGTGAAACTCGTGATGCAATGTGTTAGTATTGACTGTTGAGTGAGGTCATAATATGGGGAGCCTTGTAAGTGACGTTTCCTATGAAGCTTTCAGATTGTCTATGAAAAAGTTTGCAAGTATCTCACTTGACTTGGTCTTTAGATTAGAAAAATTGCTACTTTCATCCTGAGATTTAAGCTACCTTTTAGAAAATTGATCTCAACCTCAGAGTACTTTATTGAAGATGTTTGTCTTTATTTTGGCTCTCTACTGAATCATAGTTATGAGTACTTGCCCTTTTTCTACTTTAAAGATTCATGCTTTGTAATACCTGTACCTGGACTTGAATATTACAGTTGAATGTGTGATCTGATATCTTAGATTTCCTACATACCCAGTTCATCTCAAGTGTTTTCCTTCTTATGATACTATATGAGATGCAGTAACTGATCATCATAATGTTATGCAGGACATATTGATCACTCTGCACGGGTAATGAAAGTTATCACTTGGAATAGATCCTTCAGAGGCTTACCAATTGGTGAAGGTGCCAAGGATGAAGACTCGGATGACTTTGAAACTCATGCCACTGTTTTGGATAAGTTACTAGCATGGGAGAAGAAACTTTATGATGAAGTGAAGGTGGTTTCTTATTTGTTTACGTTCATTCTATCAGTTTGTTTCATCTTGATTTAGTATTGTCATTCTGCATTCGTGAAGCTATTGCATTGTTTACATCCCTAGTCTCATTGACTTTTGCTCGCCTTAATTATCTTCTTCTATGTCAATAGCAAGGGGAGCTTATGAAGGTTGAGTATCAGAGAAAGGTTGCTCTATTGAACAAGCAGAAAAAACGCAATACTGGTGCGGAAACCTTGGAAAAAACAAAAGCAGCTGTAAGTCACTTGCATACAAGATATATAGTTGACATGCAGTCCATGGACTCCACAGTTTTGGAAGTGAATCAAATACGAGATGATCAGCTGTACCCTAAACTTGTTTCTCTGGCTGACGCGTAAGTTTCTTTGCTCCAATTCACATAAGAGCACTTCACTCTCTACCTCTTTAAAAAAACTTTTGTTACCTCATCGTCTCTGATTATAGTTTCCTCTGATTTCAAAGCATTTTGATCATGCGTCAAAAGACTTTCAATGAACGTGGACACACAGTGTTCCAGCATAAAACGTTTTTGATAGACAATTTAAACTGATCACTGATGATTTGACATATGTATATGGTTCTGTTTTTGAGTTTTTTTCATCAAACCTGTCATAGCTTCCGCACCTTACAATTATCAGTCAACCTTTCCTTTTCTCATGTGACAAAATTTGGCGATATATTGTGTTAGAATTGTGGTACCAACCGTGGCGTCTGATTCATTTGTGCAAACTGTGCGTTGCAAACAATTATTATACATGATTTCGGTGCGGAAGCTAGTTTGCACAACTGATTATTTTTTTGTATGTTCATTGGACTAAAAGAATATCGCTTATGGAATTCAGGATGGGAAATATGTGGGAACATATGTGCGATCATCATAACAGCCAGCTGAAGATTGTTATGGACTTGAAAGCCCTTGACATTGCCCATACTCCTATGGAAACGACCAAGCACCACCATGAACGCACTGAGCAGCTATATAATGTTGTCCAGCAGTGGCATTTAGAATTTGAGAAGCTTGTGAGTCATCAAAAACAATACATTCACGCTTTGAATAGCTGGTTGAAGTTGAATCTCATTCCTATTGAGAGCAGCTTAAAA
This sequence comes from Geum urbanum, assembly GCA_946800695.1. Classification (NCBI taxonomy): domain Eukaryota; kingdom Viridiplantae; phylum Streptophyta; class Magnoliopsida; order Rosales; family Rosaceae; genus Geum; species Geum urbanum. The sequence continues at coordinate 63,778,449 of OX327002.1, forward strand.
GAGAAAGTTTCTTCCCCGCCAAGAGTTCAGCATCCCCCAATCCAAGCTCTTCTTCATTCATGGCATGATTTTCTCGATAAGCTTCCTGATGAACTTGCAAAATCTGCAACATCATCCTTTGCAGCAGTGATAAAGACTATATTACTTCATCAGGAGGAAGAAATGAAGCTAAAGGAGCAAGTCGAAAATACAAGAAAGGAACATATGCGTAAAAAGCAGGCATTCGAGGACTGGTACCAAAAGTACATGCATCGTAGAGGGGGTGCTGAGGCAGATCAGGAAAGAAGCGAAGATGTGAATCACAAGGATCCTGTGGCAGAGAGGCAGTTTGCTGTAGAAAGCTTGAAGAAGAAAATGGATGAGGAAACTGAAACTCACCAGAGACACTGTATCCAGGTCAGAGAGAAGTCACTTGGGAGTCTTAAAACTCGCTTGCCTGAGCTCTTCCGTGCTATGACAGACTATGCTCGTGAGTGCGCTGATGCTTACGGAAAACTTAGATCCATGACAATGCCACAAGCTTCAAATGGTAACTCTCATGTGTAATATCTGTTTGCAGTTTGCTAGGAACTAGCAAGTTTATCGAGCTTCAACCTAGTGAAGTAGTTTTTGTATGTGACAAACCTTTTCACTTGAAAGTTCAATGGTTAGTGATCTTTGCTACTTAACTGCCTTGTATCCATTTCTCTTTTTCAAGTCATTGATTCTGACTTTTTGAGCACATTGCATGCAGCCTGAGATAAGTTTTTCTCCAGTTCCATAATATCTTTAGATTAATCATCCTTAACCACCCCCCCCCCCCCCCAAAAAAAATTTTCTACTGTGAAACCATTTTGGACAAACAAGGACAAATGTGAACCTGCTCTGCCGACTCTTGTGATGGATCTGCCTGATCAGCTGATCTCCAATTGAAATCTTTCTGGGACTATATAAAGGAAACAGATAATCTATCCTTGCTTATTGGTCGTAAAGGAGAGCCGACCACCTATAAAGGGTGGTCAGCTTTTATATTAAGTATGGCCCTTTCCCCATCTTCTGTCACTTGAAAACACAAGGGGGGGGTGAAATGTTCTTTGCCAACTCAATGATTAATAATTACACGGTAGAAATCTTCTTTACCACCGCATAATTTTACTGTTGTCATTTTGTGATGCCAATACCTGAAGTTTTTCTTCATAAAAAAAAAGAACATAAAGTTTTCAACTCTTGCTCTTGAGTGTGAAAATAGCAGTTAGGTAACGCCTTTACTTCTGTTTCCCCAAACTAGCTAGCTGTTTGGTGCACTGTCTGGAAAGTAGTAGCTCTTTTGAGAAGTTACCATCAGATCAGATCACAATCATAACATCTCTGTTTATTGCAGAATTGCTTATGGTTTTGCATAAATATCTCAGTTCCCTATTTCTTCGATCAATCACGGGTAGGTATAAATAAACGGCTCGTTTCACAGTGACTGCTCTAGGAAAAAAAAAAACTCTAGAATCTCAAAACTTTTGTCGCTCTAACCCCATAGGGGTAGAACACAATCGTTGTCTTGATTATGGTACGCAATGGGGAACTCGGAATAGGAGCACCCAACTTGATGAAGCCTTTAACCATCCAAGTATTTATGGAACATTTCAGTCACAATGTATTCAAAGAGCGTTGGCTAGGGGAGACTTTGGCATAATGCAGCCAACAAATTACGACTCTTTAGGCCGTCTCCCTTCGACTCTTTCAACAAAGTCAATCTCTTCTTATGCTTCAACATTTCTCAGCTGACGACCATTTCCATTTTATCCTTCTCTAGTATCACTCTCATATGGAAAGAGATTTTAGAGCAGCCAGGTTGTGCCGATTCAACACACATATCAAAGAAGAGCCACGCCCTATTGCATTTTATTATTGCACATGTGCTTTCCACTAATACGTATAAGTCATCTTCTATTGTATATAAACATATGCTTGAGCCAGTTCATACTCCACAGCTCAATTTGAGGTGCAAGAAAAAAACCTGGTCTTTGTTTTAGCAATGGGGATCAAGGAGTGGTACGGTTCACGTAGCCCAAGCAACACGATCACGTTGGGAAGAAGCCTCAGTTACAATCAAAAGCATCAAACAAAGTGGCAAACGTTTTGGAAGAAATTCAAGAAGGAGAAGAAGATGAGTTCTGGTACTGTTGTATTGCATTCGCGGCAGACGACTAGGTATGATCCAACAACATACTCGAAGAATTTCGATAAAGGAATGGGGTGGATGGAGCCTGATAACATGCCTAGGTCTTTCTCATCTCGGTTTGCTAATCCATCCAGGGTTGTACACAGCACTCATCTGTTGGATTGATGTGTGTAATTAGAGAAGCTTTGTATATGTAGTTCTTGATCTCATGTGTACGTAGTCTTACCGTGAAAATCATGCAAATTTCATGATCTTATTTTTTCCAGAGAAAATTTGATGCTTCAAGTTTTAATCTTTCTATGGGCTCAAGGCTCAAGTAGTTAAGTTGCTTTCAGGCAGGGCTCATGGGGTCCTATTTGGCTCATTTCTATGATCAAGAGTGGAGGGTACTGATCTACATTGCAGTCATCTTTTACTGGCTTTCTGGGTATTGGTTGTTCTAGTGAGGCGTTCATATAACCAATGCAGATGCTCAGTTGCACTACCAAACATCACTGATCATAAAAACCAGCACCGCACTATCTTGAGCTCTCTGCTCCAATTTATATTAAATACCTCTAACACCCTAACCAAATAGCCCTGTCAGCTTTATGTTGAAACTTTCATGTGCATTGCATTGCAAGTGCGCTACTGACCAAGCTCAACTTCACCTCTTGGTTATTGTGGTCTACTGTTTTCCGGGCCAACAAAATTACCAGGCTCTCTTCACTGTAAAACTACCAACAAGCTTGATGTGATTCACATGATCAACTGAGAGTGAGATGTAAACTGAAGTTTCAAATTCACTTCACAGTTCATTTTCTACTCACCAATCAACTAGTCCAGACAAGTAAATAGTAATAATAGTAGCAATATATCCCAACAAGTACTAGTAATATATTCAAATAATCCAATGCATTGTAACTCTCTGAAATGAGCAGAGTAATTTATTCATAAAGCGTTAGTATAACATCTAACATTCTCCCTCAACCACACATATCTTGTTGTTCCTCGATCACAACATATAGCTTGTTATATTGTTATTGTTGTTGAGTAGTCTGATGATTATTATTCTGAGTCCCATTAGGAGTAGTCGGCTGGCTCTTCTTCTATTCATCTCAGGCCACAAGGAAAAACGTAGTGTGCCATCAGAAATTGAACATTCTGATCTTCGAATCTGCATCAATGTCCGGCGAGCTGTCCAACGCCTCTTGCATGTGATGCAACCACCTCTCCGCCGCCTCGTGCGTCACCGCAAATGGCCGGTGCCGTTCGATCAGAGCAGGATGCCCTTCAATCCCAAACACACACATTATTATTATTATTATTGTTATTATTATAAACAAACAAAACATTTTAGTTTCTCAAAAATAAGTACTACACAAAATGAATTGGCCTAAAACCTAAACTGAGACATATATGGTAACAATGTTTACTAAAAGTGTGAGACTTTGGGAAGAAGAAAGTGTAGTAACCTCTTCTTTGAGAGAAGAGAGGTGCCCCCTCCCCCCATTCTCTAGACGAAAAACTCGTACTGGTTCTGAATGGAGTCTTCCTTCTTGGAATTGGCGAAGATTGATCGGAACCATTCCCGTTCGTCGTCGTAGACCCTGTGAAGCGAGTGAGCGAGGAGGTTAGTTTTGTAATTTCAGAACTGATTTTAGTTTTTACAATATGGTGCCGAAGAAGAAGAAGAAGAAGAGGAAAAGAGAGATTAAAACCTGTTGTAGAAATTGGTGGAGAGATTGATGAAGGCCTTGGCTTGTAGACTCTGCATTTGTTTTTTCTAGCTGCTCAGATCAGTCTCGGGAGGGTCTTGTTTATACGAGGAGGGAGAAAAGGTCGCGTGGATTTGATGGGCCAATAAAACTGCGTCGGAGAATCTTTAAACGGTGGGTGGTGCAGTTTGTTTTGTTTTCTATTTTTTTTTTATGTTTTTGTCCGCTTGCACACCATGAGCTAAGAGCATCCGCACCCATGATTGAAGCAAGAAGCAGAGCAAGAGCAAATCTTGCTTCAAGCAAGATGTATCCAAGATTTGCTCAAGCAAATCAAGTTTTGCACACACCCATTCACTATTTGCTTCAAGCAAATCAGGTTTGTCATGTAGTGAAATGTTTAAAAATGATTTACCGGATAAATTTATCACCAATAACAATGTGACACGTGTCTTTGTCGGTAATAATTATACAAAATTTCCGAAAAGATTTATGACTAATTAAAAATTGACACGTGTCACCGCTATGTACCATTGTCGGTAAAATAATTGAACTAAATTTCCGATGAAATTTTCAACCAATGACGATCTGACATGTGTCGCTACGAAATTTCTTTCATCTCATTTCTGTGTTCGTTTCGACTTTCGATTTCAAGTGTGTGTTGTTGCATCTACTGCAGCCATCGAAAACCACAGCGGAAGCGATACCGACACCAACACTATTCTCTCCATTGAGTCATAATTAAAGCTTACAAATTGAGAAAAAAAAACTCTAGTTTTATTGCATACATACATTATCTCATAATGCTTACAAATTGAGAATTATTACACTGATAGATGATAATATGTATATGATCTCTCAACCCCAAACAAAACTCCAACCCTATTACACTGACATAGGTGAAGCTTACTAAGGATTTAAGATCCTTACAGTACATAGGTAATTTGCAATTTGAACTTTGTCATTGTCATCGACTTCTTCATTGTTTGCATCACACAATTGTTGGACATTGTGAGCGTGGTTAGACAAATGAAGAGACAAGTTCAGAATCTAAAACAAGCACTTATCAAATAGCTCAATTTGAGGACTCACCTGAATGAGCCAGCAAATGCTAGAGCGGTGTATTCTCCCAAACTTAGACCACATGTAACATCAACAGAGTCAATGATCTCTTATCCTCCATCGCATGCACGAAGCAACTCAAACGGCTGCTAGACTGGTGACATATAGAGCCGGCTGCAAAGTAGTAGTTTATAACCATCACTGGTAGAACTGCAGAACTACTAAACACAGAGGCTCTGCTTCATTACCCTCAAACTCCTAATCTCCTATATGTAATAGCACTACGAATTCAACATATACTGTACCTGGCTTATAACTGTAGAATCCAACTTCTCTTTTGGTCCATTGATACAAACATCCAAAAGATCAAACCTGCAAACACCACAAAAATCACTACCGAAAACTATCCTCCACAGACCGGAAGTAAATTTGCCACGAAAAACAGTTGGAATTCCTACCCTAAGATATCATTAGCTCTCTTGTACAGCTCTGCAGCTGCCGGCACAATAACCTCAATCCATATTCATCATTAATTTCACATTACTAAATTGAGCTACTCAATTACACATTTTCACATAAAACTGAGATTACCAGAAAGCAATAACTGATTGAGTAATGAATGACATTGTGGAGCAGAGAGGAAGCTTACTTGGCCGGGGAAGAAGAAAGCAGCGGTAGGCTTGTAATCGGCGAACAAGGCATCGTCGATTGTTCTCCTCCCTCTCGCTCTACAGCTCCTCCAACGGTCGGTGCTTCTGGAAATACGACGCGTCGTCGGAGGTCTTATCCTGCATCCGCCGCGATACGTTCGATTCGCGCCATTTCTGTTCTCTCACACGTGCCTGACGTCACCCACGGGCCGTGAGGTCCGCCAGGCGGTCGAGCAGTAGCCGAAGCACGTTTTGCTCGAGCGTTTGGACGAGCAAAACCTTCGCGTTGACTGGGAAAGCACCAGCACGCCGGTGCGAGCTCGAAAACGAGCTTGCTCGAGCAAACCTCCCCTGCCCCACCGGATGCTCGATCAAAATCCGACCGGATGCTCGCCGGTGCAGATGCTCTAACAACGTCGAAATTACTCGCTGCAGTAATGTTATATTTTTCGATTTTCCACCACGGAAAAATTTGAAAAACAGCTTTAACATACAAAATATAACAAAAGGAAAGAACACATATTTTTCCACTTAATAAAGGGATGGTCTCTAGTTATATTCTATTAAACTTATTGGTTTATCTTAACGTAGAGGTGTATGATACATCTGAGCAAACAATTTAGAAAACTGATAATGCGATTGAGAAATAAAGACACTGTTGTTAGTTCCATCAATTATTCGATGTTCTTTATGTAAAAATTCAAACACATCAAAATCTCATAAGAGAAACGCCTCTAGGTTGATGCTAAATTAGACAGAATATTCTCAGAAAAAGAAAAGATGATACAATAAGCTCAAAGCCTCAAAACACTTCAAAAGTAACCGAACCATATACAGTAAAACTTTGATAAATTAAAAAATTTGGCACTGATAAAATTATTAATTTAGCTACGTTATTAATTAATCTAGTATTAAATTAATACTCAAATTCTCAAGTTAGGACTGATAAAAAGTATTATTTTAACGAGATTATTAATTAATGGAGTATTAAATTATCGAGATTTTACTGTAGTTCGAAAACTATGTTGAGTAATAAGATGGGCCTGACATTTAATCCAAGCGTCGAATAACCGAGATAATGAGGCCCAGATACATAAATCGTCATTCGGCCCATTTACAACAGCCACGCGCCACCAGGCGCAAGTTAATATAACAGAACCACACAGCCCTTAAGATTCTCTGCCCTCCGTTACGGTGTTGTCTACCACCTAATCCATTGCAGCGGTGAACTAATCTTCCCTCCAAACAAAACCCTAAATCCAATTTTCCCTCCCAATTTTATTTTGCTGAGACTTTTGGTTGCAGACGGAGATCGATCGATCGAACGACGGCGTTTAATGACGGCGGTGGAATTAGAGACTAGGATGCTAAAGCGAATCAGGAAAAGACCACGGTCGGCCTGGGACGTCGGCCCATCGGAATACGAACCGGAGGTTAGTTTCGTCATCTCACTATTTCTAGGGTCAGGGTTTCCTCTCCGATTGGTTATCTAAAAGCTTGAGGATATGGTTCTGTAGGCACAACGGCCATTGGTGACGGCTAATCAAGGTACTGCGAAACAAGGCTCGCCGCCGAAACGAGACGACGACCGTGAAGGTCATTATGTGTACAATCTCGGCGAAAATCTCACTCCAAGATGTGAGCTCTTACTCTCTTGAAATCATTGTAATTGGTTAAAGTTTATGCCTTTTGAAACCTGATACGGAATTTGTGATATTTATAAACCAATTTGTAGCTAGTAGATACATTGTCATAGTGAGAGTTGTTAATGCTTGAGAGGGATTGTGATTTTTGTTTTGTGTGTTGATTTGTTTTGGCAGATAAGATACTTAACAAAATGGGTGAAGGTTAGCTGTCAAAGTGCCCTGATGTGTAGACGATTTTATAATTTTTTCATCATTCTGCTTGTGTCATTCAGCATGTTGCTAGTGCTGTAGGCACATTCGGCCGAGTTTTGGAATGTTGGGACCGTCAAACGCGTGAGTATGTGGCCATCAAGGTTGTTAGGAGCATTCGCAAGTACCGGGATGCAGCAATGATTGAGGTGGATGTGCTTAATCATATCGCCAAGAATGACAATGGCAATTCATGGTACTTGATTCTTGTGGGTTTTTGTGGATAGAGTTTGCTTGTTCATCGTTCTCATGTGGTCTAATGTGCTGAATACGTTGCTGCAGCTGTGTGCAGATTAGAGATTGGTTTGATTACCGCAATCACATATGTATAGTAAGTTTCTGTGCGATTAAGCTTCTTTCTGAAAATTTTGGTATTTTTGTTATGGTCCGAATGACTGTTCTGCTGGTATTGTGCGGCTATATTTAAAAGATATATTTTACCCTTCAGCCCTTCTGGTAGCTTACATAGGGCTTTCAGATTGAGTTGCAATGCAATATTAGTATGTCCAGGGACTCTGTTCATAGAACTGGGAACTAAACACAGACCTTGATTTGAATGCATGTAATAGGTGTTTGAGAAGCTTGGACCAAGCTTATTTGATTTTCTAAAGAGAAATAAATACTCCCCATTCCCTGTGGACCTTGTTCGGGAATTTGGACGACAGCTTTTGGAATCCGTAGCATGTGTGTGGATAGCTCTTGGCTTCGATCTACTTTTTTCTCTTTTCTTCAACCTGTCACCCAAGTCTTTTTCTTGGCTGGTTTCTTTTGCTCTGGGATGTTACAGGGTGTTACAATTAAGCCCCTGTCGTTTAACTTGTCCATCTGTTTTGCTATTTTGGACAGATATGCATGATTTACGCTTAGTCCACACTGACCTGAAGCCAGAAAATATTCTTCTCGTGTCTTCTGAATATGTGAAAATTCCTGGTTTCAAGGTATTTTGGCATTTACACTCACAATTCATGTTAGTGTCATATTTGCGCAGACTCATAATAAAATCTTTTTTGAAAATGGCACAGAGATATTCTTCAGATGAAATGCAATACAGGTGCCTGCCCAAGTCTAGTGCCATTAAGCTGATTGATTTTGGTAGCACTGTGTTTGAGAATCAGAATCATAGCTCCATTGTTTCCACAAGGCATTATAGAGCCCCTGAGATTATTCTAGGTAATTGATTGTGGTGTTGGAAGTAAAAAAAAAAAAAACCCTTCATTTTAACCTGATCTTATGGTTCAGTATGATCTAGTACAAAAGAGGTGGAATATGGTTATGTAATGTGCATATCCCTCATCTTGCTGGGCTTGTATATTTCAGGTCTAGGATGGACTTATCCATGTGATCTGTGGAGTGTAGGTTGCATCCTTGTTGAACTTTGCGCGGTTAGTTTGATATATGCTTACAAGACTTGGGCTATATATCATCCAGTTGGGACTGTTTTTAATATGTGAAATCTTGTCAGGGGGAAGCATTATTTCAAACACATGAGAATTTGGAGCATTTGGCAATGATGGAGAAAGTTTTGGGACCTCTGCCTCAGCATATGATTCAGAGGGCTAGGTATTTAATGGCATTGACTGTCTCTGGCTATAGAAGGAATACTAGATTCGGAAAGAAAACTATGAGGAAACAGAATATGTATTATTTTGAAGACAAACAAACAAAATTCAAATACAGCATCGCATTCTGTATGATGTTACAATCTTTTTTATGCAGTCATGGCGCTGAGAAGTACTTTAGGCGGGGTGCAAGACTGAACTGGCCTTTAGCAGCAGTGTCAAGGGAGAGTATAAGAGCTGTAAAGAAGCTCGATGGTTTGAAGGTACCTCTGGTCTTGTTGGTTTCACAATCTATCTTGTTAATATGGTGCCCTGTTTGATATGCATATTGCTGAGACATTGACGTGTATACAGGATCTGGTGTCGCGATATGTAGGGTCCTCAAAAACCAGTTCGTATCTGACTGACTTGCTTTATGGGCTGTTGACATATGATCCATCTGAGCGTCTCACGGCTCGTCAGGCCCTGGCCCATCCATTCTTTAATATTATTACACCCTGATTATGTGAACTTTGACCTTGAGAGGCAGTGTCATCAGGACCGAGTATGGTTCACAAGAGAGTTCACTTTTCTGGTAAATAGACCACAGAGAGCTCAGACATCGAGCAATTTGTGCTTCACTTGTATATGTACAGACACTAGCAGAATGAAATTTTGCCTTCTGTTATAGCGTAATGAAATGAAATGAATCAGTTGTTTTGTCTGTCATTGCATATTCTTTTTTGCCTTCCTCTCTCCCCAATGTATTGGAACTATGATGACAATGTCAGATATCACCAATAATCTCCACAAGAACACAAGCCATCCTCAAACTTGTGAAATCTATTTGCATCTCTCACTAGAAATACCGCCTGCAGAACCTTCGACAAGCCTTTGATGAAAGCATGGCAATCACCACACACCCTCAAGTTCTTGAAAATCCGAATTGTTCTGTTCCCTTTCTCCAGCTCACCACATACTAATGCCAATCCAATTGCCAACTTCTCACTATGAAATCTCAGGCTCTCTTCCTTCGACTCCACTTCTACATCATGTAGCGCAAATTGCACTCCATGGACGTAACCCATCTCAGATTTTATTCTATTCTCCATTTCCTTCAGTACCTGATGAATTTTCTCTGTAAGAGGGTGACTTTCATCTCTGTTGTAAAAGAAGTAGACCTCTTTGTCAATCTCTACCCAACTCTGTCCTGCCTCTTTCTTTAACCCCTTCTTGTTAAACAGGCTTCTTACTCTCTCACACTCTTTCCAGTAGCCGGCATCTGCATAGATGTTCGACAGCATCACATAGTTGACTGGATTATTGCCATCCAATCTCAGAAGCATCTCCCCGACTTCTCTCCCTATCTCGACATCTCCATGTACTCTACAAGCACTGAGCAATGTCTGCCATATTCCGATGTTTGGTTTCAGCAACATGCAGTCTATCAGATTCTTAGCTTCTTTCAACTTTCCTGCTCGACCAAGGAGATCAACCATGCAAGCATAATGCTCTACGGTTTGCTTAATCCGTCTGTCACAACGCAATCTTGAGAAGTATTCTTGGCATTCATGAATTAGTCCAGAGTGGCTGCAGGCTGAGAGCACAGCCAAGTAAGTCACACCATCAGGTTCTATATCATCCAATTCCATTTGGTCGAAAAGATGCATTGCTTTCTTTCCTAGACCGTGCTTTCCAAACCCAGTGATCATAATTGTCCATGAAATCACATTTCTTACAGGTGCTTCATTGAAAAGTCTTTCTGCTGCATCAGTCAATCCACACTTGAGATACATATCCAGAATTGAGTTGAACACTGACATGTCTAAACCAGATGGGATTTTAGTGGAGAGAGCATGCATTTGCCTACCTTGTTCAACTAGAGCAAAATCAGCAAACACCCCCATAAGGCTAGAGAGAACAAACCCATCCACTTGATGACACACGCTAACTCTGAGCTGCCTAAACAAGTCCATGCCCTGTGTTAAATTGCCCTCTTGGGCATAACCAAGAATCAGGGAACTCCACGATATTAGATTCTTCTGTTCAACTAGATCGAACACTCTCTGAGCTTCAGTTAAGTGCCTGCATTTCACATACATATCGACAAGAGCACCAGCAATAGTAGCCTTAAATGAACACAACAAACCCCTTGTGATCAAGGAAGAATGTATTTGGCTTCCTTGCCGAACTGTTCCGAGGCCGCTGCAAGCCTTGAGTGCGCTTGTAATTGTATACTCGTCAGGAATTTCTTCCAGCTCTTGCATTTCCCTAAACAAGACCAAAGCTCTCTCCCCATTTCCTTCGGCCGTGTATCCCGCTATCATCGCGTTCCAAGTTATAAGATTCTTATCCAGCATAGCACAAAACATCCTATACGCTTCACCGACTCTTCGGCATTTGGCATACATGTCAAGTATAGCATTGCTCACCACTGAAACCCATTCAAAGCCAGACTTGGTGCACATGGTGTGAATCACCATCCCATTCTCAGCAACACCTAACATCCCCGACGCCTTGAGATTAGTCGAGAAAGTGTATTCGTTCGGCTGAATCCCTGAAGATCTCATTTCACCAAACAGCGATAACGACTCTTTGGCATTGCCACTATTTAAGTATCCACACATCAGAGATGTCCAAGACACCACATTTCTCTCAGGCATTTTATCAAACACCTTACGTGCCTTACCCACTCTACCACATTTGCTATACATGTCTATAAGATCATTGCTCAACATCAAATCACACCCAAGTTCCAATCTCATTACTGACCCATGAGCTTGCAATCCTTCTTTATATAGCAAACTCTTCGAGCAATCCCTCAGAAAATTCGCCAGTCTCTGCCTCTCATTCATTTTTTTTTCTCACTAAAACCTTATAAACCCTAAACCCTCAATGACCGCCTTGGCTATCAGAGAATTGGAGAACTCGTTCGTGCCCAAGTTGCTAAACTGTAGAAACACATCGGTGCTGAAGAGAATCCATGCTCAAATGGTTAGGCTCTCGCTGTCGCAAAGTAATTTCTTGCTGACAAAAATGGTGGATGTCTGCGACAACAATGGTGATGTAGACTACGCCAGTATGCTGTTCAAACAAGTTGATCATCCAAATGTGTTTTTGTTCAATGCTATGATCCGAGCTTATACGCATAACCACATGTATGGTTCCGCAGTTGCTTTGTATAAGCAAATGCTGAGACACCCAGGAGCTGAAAACCCTGACAATTTCACATTCCCATTTGTGATCAAATCATGTGCGGCGCTGTGTTGTGAAAATTTGGGGAGGCAAGTTCATTGTCAAGTTTGTAAATTTGGGCCCGGGTCGCATTTGCTTATTGAGAATGCGCTGATAGATTTTTATACCAAGTGTGATAATTTGAGGGATGCACATAAGGTGTTTGATGAAATGACTGAAAGAGATGTCATTTCTTGGAATAGTTTAGTTACTGGGTATGTTAGGATGGGGCAGATGAGAAAGGCAAGAGCCGTATTTGAGGAGATTCCTGACAAGAGTATTGTGTCTTGGACGGCGATGGTTTCAGGGTACAGGCGGATCGGCTGCTATGTGGATGCTTTGGAGATATTTCGGCAAATGCAGATGCTGGGTGTCGAGCCTGATGAGATCAGTGTTGTGTCTGTTTTGCCGGCATGCTCACAGCTTGGGGCTCTTGAGGTCGGGAAGTGGATTCACATGTATGCGGAAAGAAAGAAACTATTGCAGTCTGTCTCTGTTTGCAATGCCTTGATCGAACTGTATGTGAAATGCGGCTGCGTTGATCAAGCTTGGCAGTTGTTTGATCAGATGTTGGAGAGGGATGTAATTTCTTGGAGTACAATGATTGCAGGGCTAGCGAATAATGGTAAAGCTCATGAAGCAGTGGAGCTCTTTCAAGAGATGCAGAGAGCGAAAACTGAACCTAATGGGATTACATTTCTCGGTCTCTTATCAGCCTGCAGCCATGCTGGTTTATGGAACGAGGGACTTGACTATTTTGATTCTATGAGAAAATACTACAGTATAGAGCCAGGAGTTGAGCATTACAGTTGCCTAGTTGATCTTCTGGGTCGTGCCGGACAACTTGATCAGGCTCTGAACAGAATACAGAAGATGCCGATGAAGCCAGACTCAAAGATTTGGGGCTCCTTGTTGAGTTCTTGCAGGACTTACTGCAATCTTGAGATCGCTCTCGTTGCAATGGAGCATCTTCAAGAGCTCGAACCAGATGATGCAGGGAACTTTGTACTACTTTCCAACATATATGCAGACCTGAGGAAGTGGGAGGATGTGTCGAGACTGAGGAAACTCATACGAAGCAAAAGCATGAAGAAAACCCCAGGCTGCAGTTTGATCGAGGTTAACAATGAAGTTGTAGAGTTTGTAGCTGGAGATGATACAAAACCATTTGCAGAAGATATATTTTCAATGTTAAAACTCATATATTCACACCAATGCATACCAGATGATAACTTAGAATCTGCTCCAGAGGATTGCAGTCAATATTTGTGCTAAAACGAAGGTATTTTCTAGCTAAAGTTTAATCCTCGGCAGAATTACTGTTCGTTTGATTTTATGTTGTTAAATTGTATACAGAAATTGCACCTGAAAATTCAACTCTCTCCAATAGTAAAGTACACAGCATCAAAGAACATGTGAAACTAGGAAGGCAAAGTTCACTACTTTGAGCTAAAATTACAAGAAAGAAACACAAAACTTCCTAGAGACTATTGCTGTGCAAAATACAGACCACAGACAACAATTACTGCAGAGACAGCACAATCCATAAACAGAGCACTAAGTACCTTGTACGCTACCAACCCCATCTCTAGAACCTTGGGTAAGTGAACAAGCAACTCAAATCCTTCTCTTGGAACTTCAAACTCTGCAAATGTATCAGGTACTCTTGGCTTACCAAGAATTTTTGCCAGCACAAATGTTACATTGGTCAGCAAAACCAAATACAGGGGCCTAAAACCCAAAAGGGTCTTCACAATGCTACTTATCCCCAGTAGAGGAATACCCAAATGGGCTACAACCACCAAGATCGCAACCGCTACCGAAAACAAAAGCCGGCTTCTTTCGGTTTCTGCAATGGCAGTACTTACATTGTTGGCAGTGAATATAGGCTTGTTTCTTGTTGGTGACAATGATGGAATTGGTCTCGGTGGCTGTGGTGCTGCAGAAACAGTGTTTTGAATCGTTAGTGATGAGATAAGTTGTTGGACTTGTGAATCAAGAGCCCTCAATGCTTCACTGTTGGTTGTTGAATCCGACTCATCATGTTCTTCAATCTCAGAAGGCAATTCTGCAAACCCAACACCAACATTAACAAAAAAAATAACGGAAAAGGTGAGAACTTTGAAGAGAAAGAGAGACCAAGTTTAAGAGGGTACCGGCGGTTTGCTCCTGAACATCGGAAATTTGCGGCGGAGGAGATGTGTTTTGGTCTGTTGTGTTTTCTGGGTGAGCTTGCGGGTCGGGTTGTGATGATGAAGAAGAGGATGGTAGGGTTTGGATCCGACCCGTTATTAGAGCGAGGCGGTCGGAGCCTCGCTCCATGATCTTCCTTCGTCGTGCTTCTCTGCTGCTTGTGGCCATGTTTCTTTCCCTTCCAAAATGTCCAAGTCTCGTCCTGTGGCTTCTTTACAAGTATTGAACACTGATGCTTATTTATTAGCTCATTGTGGGTCGGTTCCGGATGACCCGGTTTGTAGTTTGGATCTCTTTTTCGGGTCGGATCTAATTAACCCGGTCTTGGTTTGGATCTGATTCAAGCATTTCTTCCTCGAAAATAATATCAGGTGACTAACGCACCGAAAACAATGAGGTGGTCACTCACCGGAAATTAAACTTGTTTGTTATTCACGGTCGCATTTCTTACATCGTTACATATAGTCATATGTCTTGATATCAATAATCACTTTCCGAATAATAAGAATGAGTAAGTGTGTATCCTAATTAATTAATGTAGCCATCTCAATTGCATAATAAATACATTATTATTTAAGAGAATAATCTTCCTGGTATTCTGGTGTGTGTCTAATCATAATTAGAGTAGATATAGAGATTCTCTCAATCCCTGATTTACCGGGAGATTTATTGTATCAGATTGTAATGCTTATAAAAGGTCATCTATCAATGAATAAAGTATAGTTTCAGTCTATTGCGTATCTTCTATACTTTTCTCATTCAACACGTTATCAGCAGCTCTTGAGTTGATAGCTAACCTAAACCTAGAAAAAAATTCCTAACCTCTAAACACTACAAGCTCAATCGCCGACATCTTCCCTTGCACGAAATCATCACCACTACCGACCTTGAAGTCTCCGGAATTCGTACACCACTGCTGGAGCATCTTCATTGTCGGCGGAAATATCATTGTTGCTGCATTTTGCTTCCTTACTTCAAACTTCTTTTCAGCGAAGTTTTCATACCGAGTATAACACCCATATCGTTTTTTCTGTTATCTTCCTTGACGGGTCGAGTTTGTGTTGAGTAGAGATAGAAGAAAACATTCGACAGTCGAATAAATGCAATACCATTCCAGAGTGATACCATCGACGGTTCGAGAAAAAAAAATTCGACAGGTCAAAAATCTCTAGAATCAAATCATCATTTCCTTTGTCTCATTTTTATGAAACTTTGGTGTTATAATGCCATAGGATTTTGTAGAATTTGAACCTTGTAAGCAATATGTACATATCCATTCTTAATACTTTCAAATACTAAGAGAAAGAATTTTTATTGCATTGCCAACATCAAAAAAAATTCTTATTTAATAACCATGACTAAAAATAAAGTCAAATACAATACTAAACTTGATTACATAGTATAGATATCATCTAAACAAAATCTGTAGCCGCTAAGTTTACATTTGGGATATCTTCTACAACTAGATTGGTCTCTCCGCCATCTTCCATCTCTTCATCCTTAGTGTAGTTGGTCTCATGAGCCAAGTACTGCTTGCATCTCTTGTAGGCATTCTGGACATCTTTAGGCGCACGACACTACTTGTGCATATGCTTACTCGAACCACACCTATAGTAAGGTGTTGAGCTAGACTTTGTAGGAGCATAACTTGAAGAATTTTTATTGTTCTTGGAACCAGAACTTGATAGATTCTTATTGTTCAAGTTGTCTTGGCGAGTCCAAGTCAAATTGCAATTGTTTCTTCCTCTGCCACTACCTCTACCACGTCCTCCTCTACCACAATGAGTTTGATAAGGTTCTAAACGATTGTTTTGCTTATCCTTTCGTGCCTTTCTAGTATGATGAGCCTCACAGACTTTCTTTATACCGGCTGGCTGAGTATTGTTGTAGAGAATAATCTCCTGATGCCGCTCTTTCTTAGCTAGCACACTCATAGGATCACTGAATGATCTCAATCTCCCTTGCTCATAATTGATCTGATATTAGTGTGCAAGTGTGTCTATGGAGTATGAAAGGTAGTCAATGACTTTTCGACCATAGCCTTGTCATTTTTTTCAACGCCACAAATGGTTAGCTCATATTACAGCTCTGGCATATCCTGATAAAAATTATTTATTTTTGGGTAATCCAATAACCGAATTTGATTCCATTTTTCGAGTAGGTCAGGAAGTTGTGCGTCATGCACATTGTTGAACCGTTTTTGTAAAGTCACCTACAAATCCTCGAGGTCGTCCTTTAGCAAGTACTGCTTCCTTAAAGCAGGATGAATATGTCTCCTAAGAAACATGAGAGCTTGAGCTTTTCGGGCTATAGTGTCGTCATCAGCTTGAGTGCCTGATGGTAGTGGTTTTATGGTATCTGTGAGTCTCTTACCGATGATAGTATTCCTCACATCAGAGATCCACCTGTAATAGGCTCCTTGAAGATTAAGGATGTCGAATTCTGGCCTTGCGGGCTCAATCATCTACAAAAGACAAGAGATGAATTAGTTTACCGATTGAAAAATCACGATCACTAACCAAGTTTAGAGAATAAGAAACATGGTCCATTGATGTATGATCACAAATATCGATGTGATAACCTGTGGTTTCATACCACACCCCATAAAACCATGACTGACTCATAATCACAAATTATCGATTTCCCTTCTTTTTTTCATGTATATTGTGACTCCCCCAGGACCGACACTATTGTTTAAACTTTGAGGAGGAGGATTTTAATCCTTCACTCACTCATACTTGCAAGAATCCATAGGAACCAGAGGCATATATAAAATTCACGGTATTTAAACCTAGATCTAGGTTCCAACACTCGAGCCGTCGAGCAAATTGTTATCGGAAAACCAAATTGTATTTTGGGTTTCTTCGACCCGTCAAAGATGTTACCCGGGAATGGTGTTCTTTTTTAATGTATTTTACATCGGTTTGCTTATGTCATATTAACACTCTTTAAGCGTCACAACCTTTTGATAAATTTTTAAGTCTTTACTAAAAGTAGTCAACAGGTCTTGAAGATTACTTCATTCAAATTCTTTTATAAATGTTTGATGGCGAGATCGAGTATCTAGCAGATAGTGGTACTACTCATACTATATTGTGAAATAGGCAATTGTTTATTGATCTTGTGCCGTATACATCATCAGTGACAACCATTATTGGTTCCGCGCTGGTTATGAAGGGGGAGTGGTTCATCACAATTCTTGTGGCGAGATCGAGTATCTAGCAGATAGTGGTACTACTCATACTATATTGTGAAATAGGCAATTGTTTATTGATCTTGTGCCGTATACATCATCAGTGACAACCATTATTGGTTCCGCGCTGGTTATAGAAGGGGGAGTGGTTCATCACAATTCTTGTTACGACATGGAACTCAAATTCATATCACCGATGCATTGTATGCACCTAAGGCCAACCGAACCTTGTTAAGTTTTAAGGACATAAAAGCCAACGATTTACACTTGAAAACTCATAGTGAGAATGGAAAAGAATTCTCATGCATAACTTCATAGGAGTGCGGTAAAAAGAACACCTTGGAGAAGTTATGGGCAATCTATAGTGGATTATATCTTACTACAATTAGGATCATTTAATTGAATGTTGTCACACTAGCTATAATGTGTGACATTACCTCATACAAGCTTTGAAATTTTTGACTAGGACACCCAAAACGTGACGTGATGATCAAAATATTGAAAAACACGCATGATCATCCATTTTTCAAAGGCAAGAAGCATGTGAAAATCGCCAAAATCATCAGATTTGATGGAGTGGATGAGACTAACAATCTCAATCTGGTTTCAACACCTAGTGTTATTCTACAGTATTCATTTATGGCAATCTCTTATACTCATCGATCTTTTTGCAAAACTTGCTCATTGGCAAAGTTGCATGCTAAACCCTCCTTTGCAATTGATAAGACTGAGAATATTTCATTCTTACAAAAAATCCATAGTGATATTTGTGGAGATATCAAACTGGAATGCGGATAATTTAAACATTTTATGGTTTTGATAAATGCATCAACTTGATGATCACAAGTTGCTTTTCTATCCACAAGGAATGTTGTATTTGCGAAACTTCTTACACAGATTATTAAGCTTTGAACTCACCACCCGAATAATCCAATCAAGTCAATTCGATTGGATAATGCAGGAGAATTCACATCAAAGACTTTTGATGATTACTGTAGGTTGATTAGGATAGACGTTGAATATCCCGTCCCTCATATTCATTCTCAGAACGGTTTAGCATAGGCACAAATCAAGCAGTTATAGCTTGTGGCCAGAACAATGGTTATACATACCAATTTGTAGGTATCTTCTTGGGGATATGCAGTATTACATGCAGCAATGCTTCTTCGCTTGAGATCTGTACAATGCCAAACATTTAGTGTGCACTAGTTGGTAACTAGATGTGAGCCTGACATTTCTTTTCTACGCATATTTGGTTGTGCAGTGTATGTGTCAATTACGCCACCACAACGCACTAAAATGGGTCATCAACGTCGATTAGGCATATATGTTGGTTATGAATCTCTAAAAATTGTCCATTACTTAGGACCTTCGTCAAGAGATCTTTTTACTACAAGATTTGCAGATTGTCACTTTGACGAAACATACTTCCCAATATTAGGGGGAGATAGGAATGCCTCCATTTTGGTTAAACGTCAGAAATTAACATGGAAAAGTCCTCCCACTATGTTTCAAGAAGATCCACGCACATCTCAAAGTGAGATTGAGGTGCGAAGAATACTTGATCTTCAAAAGGTAGCAGATTCGATGCTTGACTCCTTCACTGATATTGCTAAAGTGACGAGATTACACATTCCTGCTGCAAATATTCCTGCAAGGTTGGAAGTCCCCAAGGGGTGGTTTAAAGAAACTCCAGGGTAGAGTAACGTGCCTTTTGCCCATGTGGATGGAGTAGCATCGGCCTCGGCTCCCACCAGAAAGAGGGGGAGACCAAGAAAATCCACAGTTGAGCTGCCGGCGAAAAGGCAGGCCATCCAAGTACAAAATTATCATTTCATCATCAACATTGTGAATCCCACACATGATATTATTCTTGACTACAATTATGCAAGGTTCTAAAAAACGCTAGGCGACCCTAGACGGTGAATATACCTTCGAGCGCCTAGGCGGCTAGACGTGGAATCGGAATTAGACGTTTTCTAGGAGACTTAAATGCGGTATTAATTTAATACATATATATGTGAAATAATGAATATTTAAAACACTTATATAATAAAATTAGCAATAAATATAGTTTAAATTGTCATAATCTTCATACAAAAATATATAATATAGAGTAATAATCTCAAATATCAAATTATTTGAGTTATAAATTATTATTATTTTCACGCCCAGCATCGCCTAGGCTCGCCTAGGAGCGCCTGAGAGCGCCTAACCCGCCCAGGAGCGCCTGAGAGCGCCTAGCCCGCCCAGAGAGCTTATTCCCTCATTTAGCTTCGCCTAGCGCCTAGGCATCGCCTAGGCGGTCGCCTAGGTCGCCTTTTAGAACAGTGCAATTATGTCCTAGAATCCCAAATGTCATCTATAAAGGACGCTTCAGACCCATATGTGATGGCAGAGAACGGTGAAATCTCACTAAAATATAATGATGTATGCATTGTAATGGATAGAACATCCAAGGTAGTTGATGATGTTTTTGCTTATTTGGTCACTCAGCATATCATTGACGAGGATGAAGTGGAACCTCGCTCGGTTGCTGAATGTCAACGAAGAGCGAATTGGCCGAAATTGAAAGAAGCAATGCAGGGCGAACTAGACTCTCTAAAGGAAATGTAGGTATTTGGTCCGGTAGTGCTATGCCCACCAAATGTGAAGCTGGTTAGACATAAATGGGTCTTTGTTCAGAAGCGAAGAATGAAGTCATGTAGTATAAAGCTAGACTTGTGGTGCAAATATTCTCTTAATGCCCTGGTATTGATTATGAAGAGACATATTCTCCATTCATCATTACTTTTCGCTTGGTAGAGTCCAAAAAACTGCGCATGTAGCTGATGGATGTGGTGACTGGATATCTCTATGGAACCTTAATTCTGAGATATATATGAAAGTGCCAGAAGACGTGGCCATACCCAATTCAAGTAACTCTACACCATGGAGTGCTCATATGATTAGTTTGAAACGTTCTTGAAACAATCCGGTAGAATGTGGTACACACATCTCAGTGACTACTTGATTGGGAAGGGATACAAGAAAAATTATTTATGCCCATGTGTGTTCATTAAGAGAACAAGTTCAGGACTCGCAATTGTAGCAGTTTATATTGATGGTATGAATATCATTGCGTCTCTTGATGAAATCAATGAGACGGTTAACTACTTGAAATTCGAATTTGAGATGAAAGACCTTGGGAGGACTCGATTTTGTCTTGGTTTGGAACTAAAACATCAAGTTGGTGGAATACTTATTCACCAGTTTGGTTATGTTCAAAATATGCTCAGCCGATTTAACATGGACAAAGTACACCCTCTTAGCACACTAATGGTCGTACGCAGTATGGAACCCAATAAAGATCCATACCTTCTGAAAGATGATGATGAGAAACTATTAGGAGCTAAGGTATCATACGTTAATGTCATTTGAGTTTTTTTGTATTTAGCTCAATGCACAAGACCAGATTCTGCGCGTACACAATGTCATTGAAATTGTATAAAACACATCTTCAGGTACTTGAAGGGTTCCATAGACTTGGGTTTGTTCTTCCCTTACAGAGAATATAGAGAGAAGCATAAAATTCCCAAAAAAGGGATGGTTGAATCGCAGCATGCTGATTCCAGAGATTTCGACCCGTCGAATGATCCTCTCGACCCTTCGAATGTTGCATCTTGGACTAGACCAGAGTCATACCTTCGACCCATTGAAGGAACTACTCGACTCGTCGAGTAATGGTCAGGCTACGAGTACTGTTCCTACATTCAGTGCAGTGCCCTATTTAGAGACACTTTGTGATGTCTTGGTTAGTTTTCCTGATGTTGGGTATCTCTCTGACCCACACAAAGGGCGTTCCCAAACCGGTTATGTGTTTACCATGAGGAACACAACGATATCTTGGAGATCAACAAAGTAGACCCTGGTTGCTACTTCCTCGAATCATTATGAGATCCTTGCTTCACATGAAGCGGTTAAGGAGTGTGTTTGACTTAGGTCAATCATACACCACATACAAGGAACTAGTGGATTACCCTCCACTACTCCACTACTACAACACCAACTTGTATCTTTGAGGACAATGCGGCTTACAATGAACAAATGAAATTGAGATACATAAAGGGTAATCATACAAGGCACATATCGCTGAAGTTCTTATTTAATCAGCAACAACAACAGCTATTGAACATTCATGTGAATCAGGTTTGTTCGGCCGATAATGCTGCATATTTATTTACCAAGTCGTTACCCAAATCTACATTTACTAAGCATGTGAGACGCATTGCTATGCAAAGAATGTCTGAACTTCAAAATTGAGTTAATGATCAGGGGGAAGTTCATTTCGTAGATATCAAGGGGAGTCTAAATCACATGTGGTTGATTTTGTAGTTGATGCGTTGTACTATTTTTCCCTTCAACCAAACTTTTATTTTTCCCAAGAGGTTTTTGTTTGCTTGGCAAGGTTTTTAGTGAGGCAACATGTTATATGCATCATACATTAGGATCGCAACACAAGGTGAAGTGTTTAAGGGAATAATCTTCCTGGTATTTCGGTGTGTCTTGTCCTAATTAGAGTAGATATAGAGATTTTCTCAATCCCTGATTTACCGGGAGATTTATTGTATCAGATTGTAATACATATTTAAAGACCATCTATCAATGAATAAAGTATTGCGTATCTTCTATACTTTTTTCCTTCAATGCTCACGTATAATTTGAATAATGTTCATTCCTCCTATATTATGTCCCTCTACTTGGATTTGCTTATAACTTAGACCAGATCAGGTTGTTAGGTTATGATTGTGATGATTGATGATGAATCCATATATCAAGCTTAAGAATGGAATGGACTGAACTCTAAAGTGAAGAACATGTGTATCTTGAGCAGAATTAGCAAATCAAAGATTACCGTAAACCAACACTCCTTGTAAAGACTAATATGACAATTGAAAACTGAGCAATAAAAAGGAAAGGTCCATAACAGTCTCAAAATCAATCATTTCATTGGTTCAAACTGAGAGTGAACACCTAAAATCATAAGGATGTAGAAATGCGTCTGTAAACTGCTTGGAAAGTCTGTCCCCCGTTTCTGTCCACCTTCTGTCCTTCCTCGGTTGCAGAACTCAAGAGCTTCGTAACTGGATCAGCTTCTAGCTCTTTGCTTGTGAGAGCTTCAAACATGGGGTGGTTCTCTAAACAAGTCTTCATCCAGTCTCCAAGTTCTTCAACATCTGTTATTGTGTATATAATGCCACCAACTTGTAGAGTATAAGCATACTCGTCCAGCAAGAATGGACTGATCACCCTACGGCGATGATTTTTCTCCTTGAAGTGAGGATCTGGGAACAGAAAAAACATCTTCGAAAGCTGTGCTTTCTCAAAGTAGTTCGGTATATATTTCATGGAATTAGTCCGAACCACTGAGATGTTTTGGTATTGACCAGGATTCGACACCCTCAACGCCAAAATCCTTTCCTTGACATACTCAGTCACCTTATCCCTAAGCTCCATGCCAATCATAAGAGTATCGGGAAAAAGGGTCGAAAGGCTAATCAGAAGCCCCCCGAAACCACAACCGATATCTGCAAACTGTATCTTTTTGCTACAACCAGCTTGATCAGACGAGGGGAAGAGCTGCGGATAATGAAGAGAATAGTCTACTTGAGCAGGGGACACAGGTACCGGAAAGTGAGAGTCACTCAAAGGGTTGCTGTGCGCTCTTGCTCGGTAGAAACGCTTCCGAGGAAGACCAGTAGACTTGCTATGTGTTGGGTTTGTCTTGTTGTCCAACATGGTTTTTTCCGGAAAACTGCATATACAAAACTGCAGCAAGCTCAGTATAAACTATAAGGAGAACACAATACGAATCAACTAAAAAACTACAAGTTTCAACGAAACAAGTCTTATAAAGCATCAATTAATCAAAGGGTTCGTTTCATATTAATTTTAAAGCCATCAACAAACAAGTAGTGAAGTTTCAGATCCATACATGTAAATAACTAAAATGAGCGACTTCTATTTCGTTAGAGGCATTTTAACAAACATGTGGTGTGCATTTCTAAAGGGCATCAATCTCAAACAACACAAATAGAGCAACTTGAATATCCAATAGATTAGTCAACATCCAAAGCTAATAACTGTAATCCCATTTAATGGTCCTAAGCTAAAACGTAATATCAAATCCGCCGTCAAACACTGTAGCCATGGCTAACACACACACAGAGAAACGGAAGCAAGTAAGCAAGTTTGGCACAGACCTGGTATCTTGTTAAGCAGTGGAGGAAAGCTTGTGAAGCTTTTGAGACTAGTGTTGGGGTTAGGAGGGAAACTCGGCGCCTGAATTTCAGAGATTGTGGAATGACGAATCGGCGCCGACTCGAGGATGACTTGAGCAGACTAGCGAGCGCTAACTTATGGTCTCTTTTTACGGCCTATTCTAGTGTGGGCCAAATTGTGGACTCTAGCCCATATCCCCTATGAGAAAGGCTTTTGTATTCTAGGCCCGTAGCGCAGAGATTCGATGTACCGCGACGGCCCTAACTCTTACAGTCTCACTCATGTTTTTTTTGTATTGAGCTTCTGATAAATTGTGTTTTTTTTTTGTAAGACTGATCAATTGGGTTTGGAATTCACAATCTAGGGTCTCAGGTTCTAGCAATAATTAGATTCCACATAGCACAAATTCCCTGTTCATTTCAATTGAAGCTTCCAATGATGTTTCAGTCTCTACGTTCGATCCATTGTTTATAAGCTACGAAAATCACGTATTTGAGTTAGTAGATCAAAAGCATTAATATGTTGACTACTGTAAAACTAGTAATATGTAATTCCGGTACTCAATGGATCGATGAGTCTTTCTTGATTAACCACCAGTACGTGTGAACGTACAAACTTGATTAAATGGCTGTGTACGTAATTAAAGTACAAAGTCGTCATAATTCTAACCTAACTCAACTTAACCTAGCAACGTGTGGTGGTTCTTCAACATGAAAGCAAAATACAATGAAAGCAAACTAGTTCGAAGTAAGTACTGGAACTTAATCACGTACGTTCCAGTACATATACATATGATATATAATACCTATACGTACGTATCTATAACTTTACATGTAACTACTCGATCTATTGAATTCCAGTTTGTATCCCAGTTGGGAACAATATTATCTCACCCTTATGCTGTCTGCTTGGTTACTCTAACTTGCACCCTTTCACCAAAAACAACTTATCGTTAATATTTAAAAATCCAGAAATTACTTTGAAATAAGTTTTAATCAGTTTCTGTCTACACCTATGAGAATATTTGACGGACGTAACACAATTGAGATCAACCAGCAGCCTATACTTTATTTATCTTTAAGTGTTTGACAAGTAGCCTGTCAATTATGAACAAAAATAGGAGTTTAATTAGCTAGGGTTCTTCCACTGATTCTAGAGAGTCTTCTCTTGATACTAACATGTTAACAACTACTTTACTGTTATCCAAGTTGATAAAGTCGTTCCAAATTTGTAATTTAGAATTGTGAATCGTCAAGCTAGAAAATGTGATCAAACACGTATCCTATGATCGTTCGTGTCTCCTTCAAGCCACTCGACTCATTTTTTATTTTTTATTTTTATTCATCCATGTACGCAAACTGAATATAGTTTAATTAATTATATGTTCTCCATCGTTGTTTTTTTACTTTGTCAAGGTAATTTAAAGTCTTCTATGCACATGATTGACCAGTCCATGGGAATTCTCCAACTGAACGTGTATTGTAGCACACAACTCTTCATCTTTTTTTAATTGGTTATATAATAACAAGATGATTTCAAACAATATAGACCCGAATTACGTTAATCGATTAATGTAATCAACAGCTAGCTAGCAATTAAAGAATTAACAATTTTACAGGCAGTTCATTAATCCAAAACCCTAACTGAATAAAATGTTTCCATCGATTTGTACGAGGCTAGGGCAGAACACGTACAGCTAGATATAAATCTAGCCCCTATAACTAGAAATTAAAGATCCAGAGACTTCAATAAATAATTTCTTAAATTTTGGTAGCAGTTCCCTAATATCTTCATCGATAAGGTCGATGACAGATGCTTTTACAAAAGAATTTCTCTTTTTCCGCTTAAATCTTTCCCCGATCCACATCACGATGGTTACACTGACAGACCCAATCGAGCAACAATCTGCTAATTTTGCTCATAATTAAACTGCAGATTTTTCGTTGAGTTGCATATCCCAGCTCAACCAGCCAGTGCAGGTCTGAAGAAGAGAAACTCAAATTCACTTGAATCAAACGGTACATGAACACATCCACTCCATCCATGCCAACAGTCACGCAAACCTTGCAGTCAATCACGCATCATCCTTGAAGTTTCAAATTAAGAGGAACGGGCCAGTATTTAGTGTGATCGAGACCCCTTCCACAACCAATCGATCAGTTTGTTATATATTGAAGTGTTTGTTAAGTAAACTAAGAGACTGCGATGGATTGCTACATATGTACGTGTTTACTACTATATGGAACCACATTATGAGAAATTTAGAATTCGATCCAAAAGTCCTCCATGCCATTATCGACATTGGCACAGATTAATGCCAAACCTCTCAATCTTTCCAAAATCATAACTAACCCGCTTTATCAGTACACTACAGAAGAGTTACATTCACGCAGAAAAGATTTCTTCGATTCGTTCCTAGAGAGATTTGCTTAAGAACGAAGGATCGATCGGATGTACTGACTATTAATAAACTGTTTCAAGCTAATAACGAGGAGACGTACTACACTTTTTAGCTAGATACGTACGTAGATTATGAAGTGTGTGTACGTATTACGCAGTTATGTGTTCATTCCAGAAGTATATATTAATCAACTTCAGAGTTTCTTAGGGTTCATCCACTGCAAGCTTAATGCTATGCCTTCAGAAATTTAAGGGGGGATTCAAACTATTTGAATTGGAGTTTCCTGCGAGATCAAGTATATATATTTAAGTTCCTGTCTACCAGCAACCACAAAGGAACAAACCCTTTTAGTATCGTCAAACAAGTAAAGTACCAACCTCATATATTGTCTAAGAAGGAGCCAAAACATGCATATGAACAAATGGATCAAAACAGAAAGTTATGGATACTTTTTGGGGTTTCCTGATAATCATATATTTAACAAAGAAAAAGGGGAGAAATATTTTTCCTACTTACTGTAGAACTGAAGGACCGAACTAAAAATCTCAGTTTTATGTGTTTATGTCTGCGGATATCAGCTGTATAAGCATCCCCCAGTATATCTCTTATTTATTAAATATACATCTAGCTAGCTAGCTACTGGTGACTAGTTTTGTTTTGAATCATGAATGACCTAGGGCTGCTTGTGTCTGAATCTGAACCGAGTTAATTAACGTGCATCACGGGTTATACCAGAGCATCGACCAAGCCAGAAGTAGACTCATTTTACCTCGATCAAACTATCTTTTATTTTATGGCTTAATTGTTAATTTGCTACCCTAGAAATTTTTCCTACCAATTTGTTGCCCTAGAATTTATAAACTTGCCAATTTATTGTTATACCTTCCTATCTAATTACTTAAATTTTGTCAATTTATTCATCAAATTATAAATATTTGAAAGCATTTTAATATTCTAAATCCTCTATTCTATTGATTTGAATGAAAAAAAAAAAACTTGAAAAACTATCAAAAAATTTAAACCTAGCTAGGTACGTAACAAATTGGCAATTATGGCTATTTTTATTTATAAGATTTTTTGCATCATACTATTTGATCATCAGCTGTAAGCATGTAGATTTTTCCTATCAACCAGGTGAGAAATTTGTGTACTCCAATTAGTTTCGAATTATCCAGTTACAATCTTGTAATCTAACTTCCGAGTAGGATGCGTGCATATACAATTATACGTCAGTATATACATTTCCTCTCCTTGACCCAGTAACTAAGTAGATTGATTCATGTAATGAATTTGATATCAACATTTGAACTCCTTCCAGAAACATTCACGTGTTTTAAGATTTACCATTTAAGACAATATAATCCAGATAACCTGCGAGAAATTGTATACTATTTCTATTTTCTAGAGATGAATAACATTTTAGCTACCAAGATGCATAAATATGCATATACGTTCTGAAAGCTTAAAATGCAAAGTAAGTCATCATAGTTTCAGATAACACAATAATTACCAGGCCTTTTTGGGCAACTCACTATCCAAGAACAGCAAGCTGAAAACCATATACAGTATGTACGTACTAGTCAGTGTAACCCTAAAACAGGGATTGCTTATATGATCCTTCGTATTATTATAAGCATTAAACCTGGATCCTTGTGTCTGAAGATCCATAGTAGGTGAGAGCTTCACAAACACACCCTCTTTGCTTTCTCACACTATAGCTACTACTTCAAGCTTAAATATAAATTCCAGATTTCTTGTGCAGGGTGAACAAGTTAGCTAAAGCCTCACCGATCGATCTCGGTATGCAGTTTAGTTTCATCTCTTGTGCACCAGTTAAATCTTGATGTTTGTCTAATTGGTTTTAGAAATTAAACTGTCAAACCTAATCAATGTACATATTGTCCTTTTTGTCCTCCCAACGAAGCTAACGCCATTTGTCTCCTGCAAGTTTTCGAAATTGTCCTATCTAGAATTTTATTTATTGGACCTGAATAAAACTCAGACAGATTTTTGCCTTCTCCGTTTCACCTGATCGATCAATTCTTCTGTTAGGGCCGGTTTTTATCTTGATTTCTTCCATCTTATAATACTTTCTTCCCCCTATCTATACAGAAAAGAGAAGTTGGTTCGATCGAAGTAGGACACTAACCAAGCAAAAAGGAATCAGTAGTTAGCTACCTAGCTAGAGATGAGTACAGGAGATCATGGAAATAAGGAGGACAATCTACCACCTGGGTTCCGATTTCATCCAACCGATGAAGAATTAATCACGTTTTATCTGATGAACAAGATATCAGATGCTACATTTACCGCAAGGGCTATAACCGATGTTGATCTCAACAAATGTGAGCCATGGGAACTTCCTGGTATGTATGCTATATATACAGTTCGCATGATTTTGCTATTGCTGGTTCATTGATCTACATGTTTTAAAACCCTAAAACATCAGAGCTTTCATTTCTTCTCAACTCTATATATATCTGTTATATTTTCCATAAATTAATTGATAATATATAATTTTCTATCTAATTTAGATCTATAATTGAGAAATATATTATTTGTGCTTCAAGGACAAAGGAGATCGATGTCTTGGAAAACTTCTGATCGATGGTATTCGATCATGTCTTTAGCATATATATGCATGCATCGTTGCAAATATTTTCCCATAATAAATAGTTCTTCGAATTCACTTAATTAACGAATAACAGAAAATTATATAATTAGTTCAATATTGAAATGATCTTGATTAAATGAAACAGCAAAGGCAAAAATGGGAGAGAAGGAGTGGTACTTCTTCAGCCTTCGAGATCGGAAATATCCAACCGGAGTGAGAACAAACCGAGCCACAAACACTGGATACTGGAAGACCACAGGAAAAGACAAAGAGATCTTCAACAGTGCTACCACTGAGTTGGTTGGAATGAAGAAAACATTGGTTTTCTATAGAGGTCGAGCTCCCAGAGGAGAGAAATCCAACTGGGTCATGCATGAATACCGCATTCATTCCAAATCCAGCTTTAGAACTTCTAAGGTAATAAAATTCTTCTTGTGACCTACTGACCTTGTCTCAAGCATATATATATGTACAGAGAGTTTCAAATGCGGACGTCCGCAGCATGAACAGTACTTACGGATTTGGCTTTTCCGGCCACTTCCCGGCCGAATTTGGGTAAACTTCGTTCTAGACATATGTACATACACCTGTGTAGATCATTTGTCTAGAAGAAACTTTTGGCTAATTCGATCTCTAAGACCCTCAAAATCGCGTTCTAAAAAAACTGGACATAAATCGGTCCTGTTTATGTCCAGTTTTTTTGAAACGCGATTTTGAAGGCCTTAGAGATCGAATTAGCCAAAAGTTTCTTCTAGACAAATGATCTACACAGGTGTATGTACATATGTCTAGAACGAAGTTTACCCAAATTCGGCCGGGAAGTTGCCGGAAAAGCCAAATCCGTAAGTACTGTTCATGCTGCGGACGTCCGCATTTGAAACACTCTGTATATATGTATGTGTATATATATATATTACATACATCTTGATTAGGGTGTATATGAGTATATATATGTGATTTATTAGCCGAATCATTTTGAGGTTCTCAAAGGTATGATAATTTTATTTTATCATTTCAGAACACATATATATTACATACATTTTGATTAAGGTGCATATGAGTATATATGAGTTATTAGCCGAATCATTTTGAGGTACTCAAGGGTATGATAATTTTATTTTCTCATTTCAGAACAAATTTTGTGGTCAGCCGTAGTCAATTACCGTTAAATTTTCATTCAACGGCTGATAATAAATTATTTTTCAACTGTTTTTAATCACCTACTGTTAGATGTAGATTTAACAGAAGTTAACCACAACTGGCCACATAATTTATTGACCACCAGATCAGGAGTTCTGATCTAATGGTCAATAAATTTTATGATCAGTCGTGGTCAATTATCATTAGATTTTCATTCAACAGCTGATAATAAATTATTTTCCAACTGTTTTTAATCACCTATCTTTAGATGTAGATCTAACGGCTGTTGACCACATAATTTATTGACCACTAGATCAGAACTTTGAGACACTTATGATCTAGTGGTCAATAAATTTCGTGGTCAGTCGTAGTCAATTATTGTTAGATTTCCATTCAACGGATGATAATAAATTTTCTCCGTTTTTCTATCTAAGATAATTACTTTATTTAGAAACTTAACCAAAACTTATGAGATTTGAAATCTCGATCTATATATTCATAGATCATGTTAACTTAAGTAACTTGTTCTTTTATATAAATTTTCTCCGTTTTTCTATCTATTTTCTCGTGGAGAACAAGGTACATATGAAATAATTTAACGCATTTTAAAAGTATAGTCGTTTGAGTCTGCATGCATCAGTTATATTCAGCATCTAGGTTTTACTTTATCAAGTGTCTACAAAATTATATATTCTGAAACCAAATTAAGCTGATAATGAGGTCGTTTTTTAATAACAGGACGAATGGGTAGTTTGCCGAGTATTCCAGAAGAGTGCTGGTGTGAAGAAGTACCCACCTTCAAATCAATCATCTTCATCTTCTAGAGCAGCAAATCCTTACAACCTGGAACTGACAGGTCCAAATGTTAACGTAGTACAATCACCACTGATGCAGCTGGGTCAGGAGCACCAGTTCCCCAACTATGGCAGAAACTACATGACCAATGCTGAGTTGGCAGAGCTCACCAGGATCTTAAGAGGCGGTGGCAGCACTACTGGTTCAACTAGTAACCCTATGAACTTACTGATGCTCCCGCCACAGTTCAACTACCCCAACATTGGAGGAGGAGGAGGCTTCACAATTTCTGGGCTCAACCTGAACCTCGGAGGCCCATCGAGTCAGCCTAATATGAGGCCCATGTCTCCACTACACGTACATCAACCTCCTCAGGCAATGAACCATCAACAACATATAGCTAACTCCTCGATGATGAGTGGTAATGGTGGTGTTGGTGGTCAAGATCAAACTGCGTATGGTGTGGAGATGAACAATGCAAATGTGCCTCCTGGAAACAGATATCTGAACATGGTTGATCATTGCGTCGATCTCGACGGCTACTGGCCTCAGTATTAGGGCGGTCTACGTTTATCAGAGGTTTTCCAACTTGAAAATGCTAAGTGGGACCAGTTTGTTGTTAGCAATTATTCTTGTCAGTCATAGGAAACCGTAATCCTGGTTCCTGTATGTTTAGATTTCAAGGGCCTTGATGGGGCAAGTACCCAGAGACTAGGTCGTGAATTTGTAGTACCACTAGTACGATATCTTAAGAACTTAGAGTTGAAGTGAGTCAAGTGACTACTGCCTTTTTAGCAACAGCTTGGTCGTCTTGAAGGATGATCCAAATGTCTTCTACTGTCGTATATTTCTGATAAATGTGTATTAGTCATACATCTACCTAAATATAGTTCTACAAGAAAACTTTTGACCAAGTAGGCACAACAGAGGCGTAAGAAGCACAGCAGCATTGATCCAGTTCAGAACAGACTACCAAGGCTCGTCTCACATTACAAGAATCCTTTTGGTCCGCATAGCCTTGAGATTTATACATCATCTTCTTATGGTCCATACCAGCTATCTTCAGAAGATACTAGCGAGAATGAAATACATGCACACCGTTACAGGAACAAAATAGAAAGAAGAGCTACTTGGCCCGTACCATGACACTAAAATCTATTGTTTTTCGTGGTACACAATGAATAAACTAGAAACCACAATTGTTATAATCAACAACAAAGCGTGTAACACACTGAGAACTTGTACCTTTGTAAGAATAAGAAGTAACATACACCTCATAACAACATAAACAAAGACTGCCCACGCTACATGACTCCTAGATGTCATCTTCCTCCTAGATGTATCTGACTGTCTGCTTTGTTTGTATTCCAGATATTCTGACATAGTGAGCAGGAGATTAAACAGCACCATGGCTGAATCTCACTGACAGCATAATTTCACATATACCCCTTCCATAAGCACAGACCAACCTGAAGGAAATGAAAGCACTAACCCATCAGTAAAATAACATCAAAATTTCATATCACATTAGCAACATGGGAAAAGTTGTCCCCATTGAAAAAAAGCACATTATGTTCTAATGAAGTATACCGTAATTATCCCCAGAAAAGAGTAGTGAACAAACTAGAAAAGTCTACTTGTCTGGATGACCCCTTTTGGCCTTGCGACGTGAATGATGGGTACTACGTACAGGTTTCGTCGACTTTGTACTGCACAACACAAGAATTTGTGAACATCAATTATGAATGTTGGGTTTACTTTCTATTCATGAGAACGGAAATTTAGAACTCCAATTGCCTACAAACATAATTAGACTGAAACAAACCAGAAAATTGACGATAAAACTCTGTACAGGATCAAGATGGGCATGGCCAATAAAGCAGAGGCCTGCAAGATTCAAAAAGAACTTAAGTTAGATGGATAAAAGTCTCAATAAATGAATGGCAGATAAAAAATAACTGAAGCAAAATATTTAACAAGTCATAATACTTACCGCAAACCACTCCAACTCTTTTGTAGCAAGAGGTCTCGTGATTTCGTGCTTTTTCAGCGTATCTCTTACAGTGGCTTGAACCTTGAAATATCATATATTTTGCACAAGTTAACAAACTACCACAATTCAGGCTTTTATGGCTTAAGCCAAGGGAACATCTAGCAAAATCTGAAACTAGGAAGAAAAAACATGATTCCATTTTTTAACAAGCATTGTAACCTCTCCTAGAGATAAAAGTAGCAATAAAATATAAAACAACACATCACTCAGGAAAATACATTATAAGGAGATGCAATCATTATTAGACTCTTTTAGTTTAATTCAATTAAATTTTATGCTATAAACATACAATTTATATTAAGGCAAGATGGTATAGCTTGACATAGCAGCCCAGTAGTCAAAATGTAATTCTAGGCATCACATAAAGGAAAAGAAAAGGGAGAAAGATGGATAACACCCATAACAGTCCACTGTCCACCCTAACAAAAGAAATAACATCTAACAGACACACAAAGAAGACTCGATTTTTCCAGATGATGCTGATACCTGATGATGATATGTTGATGCAGATTTGAGAAACTGCTCATAAGCCTTGACTGCCTGCTTTGTATAGGGCATCAAAACCACTCTGACTTTTTCAACATGGGGTTTTGCAACTGTGGCCACCTGATCAAGATACGGCTTGCTGAACTTTTTCGCCTCCTGTCACCCAAAATAACTGGCATAAGGCCCATAAGCTGAATGTAACGCAGATGAAAAGAAAAAGTTGAAGATGAGGGGATTTGCCTGGAAGTAAGGATCAACAATCTCTTGTGCTTTTGTAACATGGGGAGCTAGAGTGCTCTTTGATGTCTTATAAACTTCAATAGATTTTGTTCGTAGTGAGTGCACATGAGGTTCAACAGATTCTTTCACTATCGACCACTGCTCCTTGACAGCTGGGACCCATTTCTTCAAGAGATGGGACATCAAAGTAATAAGGGGGAACTCAAATTTAGTGGACAAAACCCTACAACCAACTCAATTGAAAATTTGAATTTAAAATGAAGTAATCTAGCTTACAGTTTTAACTGCTTCCACATGGGGTTCAGCCCACTTTCCAGCTTGAGCTTTCTTCTCCAGGGCCTGAGTGAAGAATATGGAGCTCGTCAGAGAATAAAAACAGATGTCATACTCCATTATTTTGTAAAAACTATTAGGAAGTGCACGAAGTCAACAAATTCAATTCACAATCACTTGTAATACCTTCTGAATCACGGCATCAGCAGCAGGTTTTCCATGCTCATTCCAGTGTTTCTCTACAAAGGACTGCAGGGTGATAATAACTTCAATTCCTTGATGAAATTTATTCTATTATAATTGACAAGTGGATTTAACATTACCTGGCAATATCCAAAATGTACCACAAGCCAATGTGGAAGCCATGCACCATGAACCTAATTTTTATATCAGAATTCGAATCAGGGCTCTGTTGAAATAAAAAAGATTTATCTGCTACTCACATGCATATTTAAAGATGAAAGAAACAGTCATGCATCAAATTACGGCCAGAAGTACTCAAGGAAGCCTATTTCTTTAAGACCTTAAGAAACCCTGATTCAAAATTGATCTAATCCTTACCTCATTTAAAGCTTTTGCTTTTAAAGTAGCCTCAAACTTTGCCTTCAACATTTCTTCCTGTGACAAACAAGGAGGATACATCGACATTGAGTACCACCAACCACCATGTAGATACAAGTTGCAACAAAGCACCCAAACACTTACCTCAGCAACTTTAAGAGCACGCTCAGTGTTTCGAATTTTAGTCTTTTGTTCACTGTTAGTCTTCTCAATCTGTAAAAAGAACCTACACCATTAACCATCCCGGATTGCATTTTGAACTATAGTACCCAACTAAAGAAGTCCAATTCCATAGGTCTATGCACAAATAGAAAGAAGAAGAAAAATCCATATTATCATCACATTGTAGTGGGGACTATTACAGCTGACAAAACCACCACGTTCAAATTTCACAGAAAAACTTAGCACCAAGATTATCGTATCTAGGAAAATAACCAGGTCAATGGCTACAAAGTAACTGAAAAAGATTAATACCAACTACATAGCAACTCACCTTATCAATTTTTAAGATCAGAACGTCAATCTTCGTCTCAGCTTCATTTGCCCGAGCCTCCAAGGCCTCTTTCTCCTTATGTTGTGCTTCTAATTCCTTTTTAAGTTTTTCAACCTGCAAAAGGGAGTCAGTTCAAAGTGTGGTGGATTTCAGCAATTAGATAGTCAACTGACTATACCAAACCTGTTTCTCTAATTCACCGGCACGTGCATGAGCCTTGCCAACATGCTTCTCTACATCCAGTGACCCCTTTTCCTAATGACAATAACACAGATTTATCGTACAAGCCAACATTTTACACCCAAAAAAAATAACAATACTACAATAGACAGTTTATATCTAACAACGCCAGGCGGCATTACACTGGCCAATACAAAATGTCTCACCTGTAGAGATCCAACTTCTTTCTGCAGAGACTTGATGACATCCGAATTAATCTGAATAACTCTTTCTTTCTGTGCCACTAGCTGTTCCTTACTCTGCAGTTCCTTGACTTTCGCTTCGACTTCAGATTCTTCAATTGTCAGAAAAAAGATGAAAACAGTCAGCCAACAATCAACACCTCAATGCACTCACACATCAAAATGACAACTCTAAGAGCTGTTTCGATCTAACAAAAAACAAATAAACTAACGACTAAACTTCCCAAATTGCTAGCATTCACTCTTGAAAAATGTCACTTCTAGTCAAAGTAACTAAAACCTCTCGATTGAAATTGCAACTCTACAAGTTAACTACATAGTTCAGCCCATAGAAAAAAGTAAAAACCACCAGCACACAGTAACTTTCTACGCTTCACAATTCACAAACCGAAAGATCTCAAAATTTCAGTACCATCGATAAAACCGAGGCGACAATCAAACAGTAGCAAAATCAGCTCAAACAAAACCCTAGAGTGATGAGAGTAGAGTAATACAAACCGAGCGAGTGGATCTTGGACTTGAGCTGATCCAACTCGATCTTCAGAGCAGATGAATCAGGTCCGTCCGATCGGATTAGTTCGACTGGCTCGTCTTCCTGTACTGAAGCATCAGCCCTAATCTGCGAGAAAACTAGGGCCAAAAAGACCGAGAAAATCAAGAGCTTCGAGGACGCCATTGATAACCGAAAATCGCATCCACAAAAACTCAGAAGAGAGAGTCTGGAAATATAGTCAGGGTTTTTAGTTTTCTTTTGTGTTTTTGGTAAAACCTTTCCAGTTTTCCACCCAACTAAATAAAACGTGTAGAATATTAAATATGAGCCTCTGAGATTTAACCAGGAGAAAAAAGTACCCGGAGGAAATGACATTTCGAGACACGTGGTGGGCAGGAGAGGGAGGTGAAGGTGAAGGAATGGCGTGGATGGAGAACGCGTGGCGGAGGTGTGACATGCGGGGGTTGAGGACTATGGTTGCACGGAAGGGAGGGGTTGGTGTGGTAGGTGACGTTAGCAGACTAGGCGCCAGAGAAGGTTTAAGAGTAAATGGGCGAGAAATAAAGGAGGTGAGAACAGAGAAATGGATGGACTGGTGCGTGCGTGGGTCGTGGGCTCGGTTTTAGGGCAAAGGCAATAACTACAATTCAAAAGAGGGATCATCTCAGTTAATAGTTTAATGGGAGATCCAATCTGGCCGAGACTTTAGTCCAAAAACAAAGTCCAAATTCAGCAGCCCCTACATGTATAAGGAAAAAAAAACACACAATGTTTGATTGGACTTTTGGGTAATCAACCATAGGTAAAGAAGTAAAAAAATTACTATAGAGTAAGAGTGTGTTTACTGTTTCGTTCTATATAACGTCAATGTGTATGAATCGATTGTATTTTGAACAATTCCAACAACTTTTTTATATTTAATTTTTTCTTCATTTTAAGAAATATTTTAGTTATTTTGGTCCAATAAATTCCCAAACATATTTCTTAAAATAGAAAATGTAATAAGAGAAAACAATGTTCTCTATATTTACAGCAATCTCTATATTTTTAAGAAGCAAATGTGGAATAATAATAAAATCTGTAAAATGAGAAATCTGTTGGAGTTGGAGAATAAAATATACCGTAAATTATATTTTTTGTTCCCCTATAATAGAGAATTATAAAGAAGTGGTTGGGGATGCTCTTAATTTTTTTTGTCATTTTAGTGAGAACTTAGACGACAAAACGAACAATTTGTCGTCTAAGTTAAACCACTTGGACGATAAAATTTTAGGTTATTCGTCGCCTAAGTGTTAAATTTTTTAAAATAAAAATAAATAAAAACTAAATAATTCATTTATACGACAAAGGTTTTTCCTCGTCTAAGTGGTTGATTTTACTATAAAAAAAATTAAAAAATAAGTAAACAACTTAAGCGACAAAACTACTTGTTTCGTCGTTTAAGTGATTTTAAAAAAAATAAAATATTGAAAATTATTAAATTATAATTAATTATTAATTAATACAAAAATTATAATTAGGAGATAATTTAATGATGGTGGCATGGTGGTGGTGACGGCGGCGGCGTGCGGCGTTTGTGTGGTCATGGTGGTGGTGGTGTTGTGTAATGTTTGAGAGAGAGAGATTTTGAGAGATCGTAAAAAATAGGGGATGAATTTTTTTTTATAAGTGACCACTTAGGCGACGAAATCAACAAATTTCGTCGCCTAAGTGATTCAAATTTTTGGAAAAAAAATTGGCAACAAAAAAATTACAGTAAAAATTTGAACTTAGGCAACGAAACCAACAATATTCGTCACCTAAGTGATTTTGAATTTTTGGTAAAATAATTTGGCGGAAAAAAAAATCCAAAATTTTGGACTTAGACGACAAAACCTATTACTTTCGTTGCATAAGTGAATTTTTTTTTAAAAAAAAACGATTAGGCGACGAAACTAAACATTTTCGTCACCTAAGTGATTTTTATTTTATTTTATAATTTTAGAAATAATTCACTTAGGCTACGAAATTAATAAGTTTCGTCGCCTAAGTGAAATTTAAAAATATATAAAAATTAATTTTGAGTAGTTGCTTAAAAATCATCAAAAATTAACTATCACATATAACCATTACATTCATACATTATTGTAGAAAAAAATTCAACCTAATTTGGATTAGTTAAGATTCGATCGAATGAATATAGTGATTATCGAAAAACAGTTAAAAGACGAGAACTATTGTAAAAAATAATTCGTAAACCCGTTTTCTAAGTTACGGGTGTTTGTCTTGCCGTAAAAACTTAATTTATTAATTAAAATTTGGCATAAAAAAGTTATTTAAGACTAAAAACTTATTATATATCTACTAATGTTATATAATTTAAGTGTTTGTATGTCTATATTCACTCCACATCAATATTAATGAAATTAGATTTGGGCAAAACAACCGTTAGATATATTCATCATAATATAATATGTAAGTGGACAAATTTTAAGTAAATACGAAGTTCGTTAAGGGTTTAATCGGCGTAGTCAAACATAAAACTGAAATTTCAACAATACGGAAACGTTGATATATGAATCTTCATAACTCCTGTTTTTGAACCGTTGACACTCACAATCCAAGAATCGTTTACTCTATGCCCTCGACGAAAAAAAATATGCATTTTCAGATGGTATATATGGTCGTACTCTTTGATCAGAGGTAATTAATGAAATTCATCTTAGACAACGAAATGGGTAACATTCATCGTCTAAGTACCACTTAGACTACCAATGTTACCCATTTCGTCGTCTAAGTGTTTAGGGTTAGAGTTAGGGCATGGACTTAGACGACGAAATTGTAACCATTTCGTCGTCTAAGTACGTTTACTACAGCGACGAAATTTGTTGTCGTTTAAAGGTTCACTTAGACGACAAATTATGGATTTTGTTGTCTAAGTTTTTCTTAGACGACGAATCTTTATCTCTAAGACGACACTTTTTGTTTCGTCGTCTAAGTGTGACTTAGACGACGAATTTTCTCTTTCTTAGGCGACGCTTTGTATTTCGTCGTCTTAGTACACTTAGATGACGAAATATTTGACTTAGGTGACGAAATATTATTTTGTCGCCTAAGTGGTATTTAGGTGACGAAACCTTAATAGTTTCTTCACTTGAGTGGGTTTTTCTGGTAGTGGGTTTTAGTGACTCAAAAGTCACTTTAAAGCTTAAAATTTGAAATAAAAGCCTTATTATGCACATACCATTATACCCCTCCTTATTCGCAAAAAAAATAAATTATTTTTCATTTTGTTCTTCACGGCTCAGCACAAACTCAAAAAACAAGGATACCAACTCCAGTACATAAGATACTAATTGTAGTTCATAAAGATACCAACTCAAGTTCGTAAAGATACCATGACTTATTTTTCATTTTTTTTTCTTCACGACTCAACATAAACTCAAACAACAAGGATATTATGCTGCATTCATGAGATATCATGATATTAGAGAGAGAGAGAGAGAGAGTCTAAGATGTAGGGTATATGGTTTAGGGAATAGGGTGTAGGGTATAGGATTTAGGGTGTATGTTATGTGTTTCTGGGTTTAGGGTACAAGAAAGTTACGAACTCAAGTTCATAAATATACCAACCTAACAGCAAAAAGATAACAACACAAGTTCGGAAATGCACCAATACTACATAGGGTTTAAGGTGTGAGTGTGTGTGTGTGTGTGTGTGTGTGTGAGAGAGAGAGAGAGAGAGAGAGAGATAGAGTATCAGGTTTAGGGTGTAGTATTTAGAGTTTAAGGTATAAGATATGGCTTGGATAAGGATACTAACATAACTACAGAAATATACCATCCATGCGTTATAAAAATATCATCACAACGTCATGAAGATACCATGATAGTGTTTTAAGGGACAACGTTTTAAGGATACCATCGCAGTGTTATAAAAATACTATCACAGTCATAAAGATACAATCATAGTGTCATAAAGATACCATGAAAGTGTTTTAAAGATACAACATAAGGATATCATTCCAGCGTTTTAAAGATACCATCTTAGTGATATAAAGATACCATCCCTGCGTTATAAAGATACCATCATAGTGTTATAAGGATACTATGAAAATGTTGTAAGGATACATGACAACATTTTAAGGATACAATGACAACGTTTTAAAGATACTATCTCAGTGTTATAAAGATACAATGACAATGTTTTAAAGATATTATCTCAGTGTTATAAAGATACCATTTGAGGGTCATAAAGATACCATGAAAGTGTTTTAAGAATATAACATAAGAATATCATGATATCGTTTTAAAGATACCAACTTAGTGTTATAAAAATATTATCACAGTGTACAAAACATATCATCACAATGTCCTAAAAATATCAACACAGTTTCTCAAATATACGATTATGTCTATTTCTACCGAATTATGCGCGGGGACGTAAAGGGGCAGAAGCAACACGAATAAGCTTCTTTCTCCTCCTGGTCGTGCGATGGACTTCCTCCTCCTGATGCGTCCGAGCGCTGGTGCTACTTGGATGGATGGGCGCTCTCATTCTCTTCGTGCGTGCGGGCTCTCCTTCTCTTCATGCGTGCGGGCTCTCCTTTCGGGCGGTGGATCCTCCTGTTGGGTGGTCGGGCGTGCGCGGCTGTTAGAAGAATACAACAATGAAACAGGCGGTCAGGGGTCAAGACGGGGTGGCCCGCCTTCAACGCTCTGATGCCTAAGTCAGAAGATGTATTGGATATAACAGTCAAGCGAACATGCGAATAGAGTGGTGAATCGAGTGAGTCAGCTGGCTCTGGATGGGATGATCTTACCTGTAATAAATACCTGATATATATAGGTGGTTGAGTTTGGAGCCTGGTGGTGTTCTCCGATGTGGGACAACCTGCACTCTGCTGGTGTGTGTTCTGCTTATTCGGGCACGCCCCCTACGGGCGCGTGCGCGCCCGGAGGGGGTGGGTCTGGTGAGCGAAGTTGAAGCCTCCTTGGTGGTCTTGCGTGTGGTGTGGTAGGTGTCGTTAATCTGCTTAAATGGATAAGTATGTTAATCGTACAACTACTGATACAATACTAACAATGTCTAATTCGTAAATATATGTTTACGTTCACTAAATATACCATTTACATTTATTAAAGATACTATCGACATTTAGTAAATATAATATGTAATACAAATTATAAAAAAAAAAACAGATTGAAGTTTACTCTGGGCACCCAAATTGGAACCCAACAACTTCAACCCGAATTGCTCTAGGCACCCAGATCGCGCAAGGGTAGTCGGCGAGAACAAGAGATGTCGTCGTCAGCGAGAACTACATATGTCATCATCGACCAGGGGTTGTCGGCGTC
Source organism: Geum urbanum (assembly GCA_946800695.1). Lineage (NCBI taxonomy): Eukaryota > Viridiplantae > Streptophyta > Magnoliopsida > Rosales > Rosaceae > Geum > Geum urbanum. Next base: position 63,819,635 of record OX327002.1, read on the forward strand.
CATCGCGATGCGGATCTGCAATCGAGATCTCCTCGGTCTCATCAATTTTCCCAGGAGGGGTCGAGCACGCGTCAGCGGAGATAGAGGTGAGATCTTCTGATGGCGAGTTTAGGTGCGGTGGTGGCCGAGATCAAGCTTTCAACGCTGTCGGAATCGGGGTCAAGATCGAGATCTAGCGAGTCTGCGACCCGATATCTGACAGTGGCAGAAAATGTAAATGTTGTGAACTTCAACACAATGACATGCACGTAATATTTCTAAACATCAAGATGTTTTCTAGCGTGTTTTGGTTTAAAGTGACTAGAGGGTCAAAAATTAAGTTTGGGTGATTTTTTTGGTCACATTCTTAATCCTAAGTGACCTTTGGGTCAAGGACCCTTCAAATAAACATCACTTTAGTCACTAAATTAATTGTCTATATATCACCTTAGTCACTGTGGTACCCCTCATATATCAAAAATTTGATGTATAAAATTGCCGGAGTGACCAAAGTGATACACGGAGTAAAGTTGAGTGACCAAAGTGATATTTTAAAAAGTTAAGTGACTAAAATATCGAACATGACAAAAATGAGTGATCATTCTAATAATTTTCCCAGTTGAGAAAGGATCAAAGGATCAAGAGAAGGTTTTCTAACTATCTCTAGTATCTTATACTAGTATATGATAATGATATCATCCGTTGATCTTCCTATACAAGAATAACGTCCCCCTAGAAAAAGGAATAATGTCTACAAAAATTCGACCAAATTTATAATCATTAGGTCAATTTTTGTCGTGCAAGAAAATGTAGATAGTTTTGTAGGGCTGTCAATTTTTGCTCGGGCAAACCAAACGAGGACACGTAATCCATTTATAATCCTTTTGTTTCGTCAGGACTCGGGTTTTGTAGGGCTGTTAATGTTGGCACGATTTATAAATTCAACTCAAACCCGCACGAAATAAAAAAGATTGAACGAGCACGAGTCAACCTGCTAGCACGATTATTACCTATGTAACCCGTTTATTAATTAAGTTGGGTCGACATATTCATGACTCACAGATACTACTCATTTAATTGGGACTTGCATGCTATTCTATTTTTATTTTATATTAATTTATAGAACCTATTAAATAAAGTTGCATTGTTATTGAATTTAAAAAATTTAGAGTTTGTGTTTTTAATAATTTTATTGTTTTGTCTGTGAAATTGTTTGGATTTTTAACTTGTTTAGTTTAAATGTGTTACATAATTTAACACGACACAACACAACACAATACGACTTAATTATTAAATGAGTCATAAACAAGTTATGCAGGTTGGCCAATTTATAAATGGATTAAATTTAAATTTATCTTTTTGACATAAATTTGAATTGAGTTTAAATTTAACTTTTGATATGAATAATTATATGATCCGACCCACCATTAAATGACACAAATTCGACATGACACGATCCGTTGAGAGACCTAGGTACGGTACGGGTCCGGTGGGGTGAAGGCCAACGACAAACATAAAGAGCGGAAAAGTATAGTCGGATTAGTCGCGTATAGAAAACGACAACAAGAATCGTCGTATGGATTCCGGGAATTTTCACATTCACACATTTCATTGTTGTTGTTGCCCAACACTCTCTCTCTTTCTTCTTCTTCTTCGTCTTCACAGATGCTCTCTCTATATAACTCTCTGAGCACCGCCGTGCGCTCTTTGCTTCGACTCGGGTCATTATAAACACAAGTCATCTCAGATTCTCAGTACCTCAAGGACTTGAGGTATGATAATAATTTTTGCGATTATTCGAAATTTTCAAACGTGGTGTCTGCGATTGATTTCACTATTATTACATCATTTTGGATTAATTTCATGAATTTATAGCTGCATCCAGCACAAGTTTAAGTTGTTCAACTTAATTAATTTCGCTCTATGTTTATGGGCACTAGCTCCACCGATATCGAACATCCTTGCTCGTAATCACACAGGGTTTGATATCAGTGGCCGGGTTTGTGCTTAAGTTTTTGCGTTCAATCCTTGTGAATGTTGATTGTATCATTTGTGTGTGTATATATATATTTGATTTTTTTTTTCAGTTTCTCCAGGGAACGAGTTGTGAATTAAAAACAGTCTCTCACGTAGCCTCATCAGATGGGATGGGGAAGCATTTACAGAAGGCGCATGAAAGTATGCACATTGGCCTTTCTTATATATCTCGATTACAAGGTAGTATTCGGTTTTATAGTACTTTCAGTATGCACATTGGCGTTTCTTATATATATGTAGAAGACCGTCTTATCTTGTCATTTCTTCATTACTGAAGGCTTTGCAGCAAAGAGACAAATGGATTAGCAAAAATAAAAGCGCTGCTTTGTGGGAAAATGCTCATGAGCGGAATGCTAAGCGAGTTCTCAAGTTGATAGTAGAGTTGGAAGGTTTGTGGGTCAAAATGGGGCAGTATCTGTCTACGCGAGCTGATGTTCTGCCTGAAGCATATATATCTCTTCTCAGGCAATTACAGGATTCTCTTCCTCCTCGTCCTTTGGAAGAGGTTGCTTCTTATAGGTTTTCAAAAACTGTTAATATCAATATACTGTTTACACTGCTACTTATTGGTCAATTGGAATAGACATCATAATTTCAATTGATATGCTGATATATCCACCTCTAGTGCGTATACAGAAGTTTGTACATTCCTTAGCATGTGTTTCACATATTTGACCTCTTATCACACACCTTTCTTATCAGTATTATTCAGAATAATCATCTGGTACTTTATGGCTGAATTGAAAAGCTTGCTGCACAGGTTTGTCGAACTATACAGAAAGAGCTGGGAAAGTCAATGGACGAGTTGTTCTCAAATTTTGTCTGTGTCCCTTTGGCAACAGCGTCAGTAAGATTTTTATACTCATGTAGAAGGAATTATAATAGGCACTTAGCTCAGTCTCATTGTTAATCACTCTGGAAAAGATCTTATTTGTTTTGCACTCACTATATGCAGATAGCACAAGTTCATCGTGCAACCCTGCTTAATGGCCAAGAAGTGGTTGTTAAAGTTCAACATGAGGGCATCAAGACAATCATATTGGAGGTTATCAATAGCATCTGAAAGCTGGGATTAGTATGAATTTAAGATGGACCCTCTATGTTAATAATTTATGGTAATGCATTTGTTCTGTAGGACTTGAAGAATGCAAAGTCAATTGTCGATTGGATAGCATGGGCTGAGCCTCAGTACAATTTTAATCCTATGATTGATGAATGGTGCAAAGAATCTCCAAAAGAACTTGACTTCAATCATGAAGCTGGTATGATAGAAATTGTATTACTTAGTTATAGAGACACTTAGCTTCTTGTGCTCTCACTTTTACAATGATGTATATGCATATGTTTCTTGTTCAAAGATTGACTAATGTTTATGGCTTCTTTACTTCTGTAGAAAATACTCGAACAGTGTCAAAAAATCTTGGCTGCAAGGACAAACAGGATGATAACCCAAATGCCAATCAAGTGGATGTTTTAATACCAGAAGTTATTCAGGTACTGTTTGATCTACTTCTCCTAGTATTGCAGTGTGGTGTTTTAATTGTATTAGGATTGTTTATTCTTTGCTCATGACATGCATCTCTATCTCTATTCTTTTTTCTTTCTTGTTACTGTGACTTTTTATCAAGGTTTTGTGTTCTATTCCATTAAAAGTTTGTTAATGTTTTGTGTAGAAGAGGAAAAAAAATGCATACTAGATATAGAGGTTTAGTAACTACAACTTAAAGACAAGGTCTAGAGGAGTGCTGGCTTAATTACATTCCCAATTCCTAAGTAGTTGCTTCTTTCATCCCAATGTAAATAAGAGGTGTTTCCCTTTAATGAATATTACTCAGCATCCTGTTGTTGGCAGTCAACAGAGAAAGTCCTTATTTTGGAGTTTATGGATGGCATTCGTTTAAATGACATAGAATCACTAGAAGCATTTGGTGTTGACAAACAAAAGGTGGTTGAAGAAATCACACGTGCGTATGCCCACCAAATATACATTGATGGATTTTTCAACGGTGACCCTCATCCTGGTATTCCTCCTCCCCTTTATATATAATACTATCTCTAACTTGGTATTGTTATAAATAGTGACTCCATTAGTCAAATATTAGATTCTGCCTGGTTTACATGCTCGTTGAGGTACTTATTTGCAGGAAACTTTCTTGTGAGCAAGGAACCTCCTCATCATCCGATTTTGCTAGACTTTGGACTTACTAAGAAATTATCAAGCAAATTAAAACAAGCATTAGCAAAGATGTTCTTGGCATCTGCTGAGGTTTGTCTACAACTCTACATTCTCTTACATGACTCAGAGATCAATAATGAAATACTCTTGTACCTCCTTCTGAGTATAATTATGATGAATCTCTTTTTCTCCTTTATCGTTAGTATTAATACTGAATTAAATGAGTAATATAATAAATATGTAATGTCTTCTGTAACAGGGAGACCATGTTGCTCTATTATCTGCTTTTGCAGAAATGGGACTTAAGTTGCGCCTAGATATACCAGAGCAGGCAATGGAGATAACAACTGTATTCTTTCGTAGTACAACACCACCAACTGAGTCTCTTGTGAGCATGCAATGACTTTCTAAATTGCAATTTCTAATTCCATCTTTGTGATTTCGTTAACTTCTATGCTATCCAGTTTTAATTATTTACTGGTGATTTTGGTAAGGAAACAATGAAATCTTTGGTGGATCAAAGAGCGAAAAACATGAAGGTTATACAGGAGAAGATGCAACTTAACCAAAAAGAGGTTAAACGGTTTAATCCTGTAAGTTTTCCTCCTACCCATCATGGTTATCTACTGTGTATCACTTTAACGTGAGTTCTTTCCTTAATTTTGTAATTCTACTCCTGTAGGTTGATGCATTTCCTGGTGACATTGTGATTTTTGCTCGAGTCCTCAATCTTCTCAGAGGTATGTATACAAATTGTTCACCAGTGGCTTTGGTGTTAAATAATTACAAATCTGATTTGCTGTTCATTTGACTTGATTATAGGGCTTTCTTCCAGCATGAACGTCCGTATAGTATATCTAGATATTATGAGACCATTTGCTGAATCCGTTTTACAGGGGTGAGTCTATCCTGAAAATGATTTATAATAGATTAGTGGTGTGATATCTTCTTCAAATCTGATGGAGAGTTTAGAATTTCCAGAAGCATTAACAGGGGACCAATGGTAAATGATCGGTGGATCTACGACTCACCTGCTCTCTCTGATGTGGAGGCTAAGCTGAGGAACCTCCTAGTTGAGCTGGGAAATGATAATAGAATTCTTGGAGTTCAGGTGTGCACCAATGATATGTATCCATGAAAATATGTCGCAACTTTTTTTATTTTCTACTTAAGCTTGATAATGTATATGTCTTTTTGTGTTCTCTTGCATCCTGTCATTTCCATCTCAGTTAGATCTATAGAGCTATAAAACATTACTTAATATATGACTGACTTAATAATAGCTGTAAGATGACAAAGATTTTAAAGGGGTGGTATACAGTATAACTGAAAAATATAAACTTTGCCACTTTGGCCATATAGTGTTTTGAGATGATAATGAATAGTGTATTTACAATCTTAAGGATTACGAATGACTTGATGCATATGACTTCTCTAAATGAATGTTGTCTGATATCTTTTGCATACAACTTTTCATGATTTTGTATCACAGGTATGTGCCTACAAGGATGGAGAGGTTATAATTGAAACTGCAGCTGGAGTGCTAGGTAGATATGATCCTCGCCCAGTTCAGCCTGACAGCCTTTTTCCAGTTTTTTCTGTAACAAAGGGTATAACAGCTGGAATGTTACATTGGCTGGTTGACAACGGGTGCGATTCAACATTTTTCTGTGTTGTCAAATTTTTTGATATCCTGTCATGTGTTGTACTAATTTAGTTTCCTAGTCATTGTGTCATTTGAGATCATTGGTCTAATATAATATCATAACTGAAGAGTTTTGCCAAATTCATGTAGATGAGTTGATGGTATGTTTGTTCATTTAAGTTGCACATTCTAAATTGATTTATAGAAAGTCATAGTTAGTGTTGGCGTGTTTCCATCATCTATACTTAAACATTTTGATATTAAAAATATAGTTGGTTTATGTACATAAACAGGGTTTATGTTTTTTGTTATTCTGATTTTCAGAAAATTGAAGCTGGAGGAGAGTGTTGCAAGTATATGGCCAGAATTTGGATCACATAAAAAAGATCTCATAAAGGTGGTTAATTTATGATTCAACTCCAGAAATGGATTTTTTTTCTTTTTTGGTATTGTTGTGAGCTTCTTATTTTTGCTCTTTTTTCAGGTCCATCACGTGCTCAATCATACATCTGGACTGCACAATGCCTTGGCAGACATCAGCAAAGAAAATCCTTTACTTATGGCTGACTGGGAGGAGAGCTTAAATCGCATTGCCATGTCCGTACCTGAGACTGAACCTGGCGAGGAGCAGTTGTATCACTATCTGTCTTATGGGTGGATATGTGGTGGAATCATTGAGGTATAGCTCTCCCCTCTAAAGTATCAGACTAATTTTCTTTTTGAAAATCAAACTCCTTTTAAGTTTATGGTGGAAGACTGGGATTAAAGTTCGAAAGCTGTTTGTCCATTGTTTTAACTTTGTACTGTTTGTTTGGACGGTACAGCATGCATCAGGGAAAAAGTTTAAGGAGATTTTGGAAGAAGCATTCATACATCCCCTACAAATTGAGGGCGAGTTATATATTGGAATCCCTCCAGGTAAGTGTACAATGTTTTACTTTATTGTGCAAGGAAAAACACTTCTGCATCTAAGTTATCTGCAGTTTACTCTTTGTTGTAATATCTGTTATTTATTTTAAGCTTCCTTGATACTCTTCTAGGTGTGGAATCTCGACTGGCAACCCTAACTGTTGATACAGACAGTTTAAAGAAGGTTTCAGGGATTAAAAGTCGCATAGACCTACCTTCCACTTTCCAGCGGGACACCATTGTACAAATGATGAGCTGGGTGCCTCCTCTATTCAACATGCTAAACGTACGCCGTGGCACCATACCTGCAGCCAACGGGCATTGCTCAGCCCGTGCTCTTGCACGTTATTATGCAGCCTTAGCTGATGGTGGTGTGGTTCCACCACCACATTCCTCTTCCTCCAAACCAGCTCTGGGTAGCCACCCTCACATTCCCAAATTTTCTGCTGAAACATCATCCAAAAACCAAGATGGTAGCAGAAGCAAGAAGTTAGCTGCTGCATTTAAGTTCAAGAGTCGAAAATATGAACAGGCCCGTACTACCAATCCCGAGATTGGTAGCCGTACTAGACACAATAGCAACAGTACTGACATTAGTATTCTTCAAAAGGCTAATGTTGGTAAGATATTTAGCAACCCCAGAATCCAAGATGCTTTCTTGGGTTTTGGCGAATATTCAAATTTGGCCAAGCCAGATGGGATATTCGGACTTGGGTTCAAGAGGTATCACTCGAAGGAGGGCTCCCTTATTGGCTTTGGGCATTCGGGCATGGGCGGAGCGACAGGTTTCTGCGACATCAAAAATAGGTTTGCTATTTCTGTAACCTTGAATAAAATGTCATTTGGTGCTGAGACTGCAAAGATAGTCCACTTGGTTTGTTCGGAGTTGAACATCCCCGTACCAGAGGATTATCAGAGATTCATAGAGATGGAAACTGAGGGGCAGTTGGATTCTGGAAGACCTTTGATAAATTAAGGCTGGCCTTTTACTCTGTACTGTCACATAGGATTTGTATAACTTTACCACAGATGAAGCATGTATACGACTTATACAGTAAACACAATATATATGATGAATGCCTAATAAGTGTGTTATTGTTTTCTGAGTGGATCATCCTGTGATTTGTTTTGCACATGTGAAATTGTAGAAAATGAGTTTAGTAGATCCCACGTGAGATTGTGGACAGTGCACGCAGAAGAAATTATTTAGTTTAATCAAACTTGTCAATTATAAACAGAACGCGGTTTCTGCACTTCCATGTGCACTTGAAGTAGTGGGAGTATAAATCGTCTTCCACCCAAACTATGGTTTTCTTTAACAAAAGGAATGAAGGTGCCAGTGTGCTACTAAGCATATTCCATTTACTGTTTTCTCTTCTCTTTTCATTTTGTGTTAACAAACGAAGAAAGTTACATTGTGAAACACACAGTATATACAAGCATCAAATTGTTCATCAAACTTGACTAAAAAATGTATTTCCTGATAGATGGGCTCAGAGAAGAGATGACTTTGTGTATAACAGCTTAGCTCATATCTCCAAGGTCCACTGGGGAGGAGAAGTTCCTGTGCTGCTTCCAAATAATCTGAAATACAAAACTTAATGTCGCCTGATCCTGATCATGACCAGTATTTGTTTTCTAGTGTTGTGCACACAACCGACCAAGCTTTTTTATAATAAGTATAGCCTTGTTTGTGCATTGCACCAGTGTGACATCTAAATGATCTAATAGCTATTGCCAGCTTCTGGGGAATCTTAAAGATCATTCATACAATTATTAGCATATAGTATTGCAACAATGGCATTCAAGTAGTTCTCCCTCAAAACTAAGGGTGTTTCCAAAAGCCTACCACTATAAAAGTGTAACGACAATCTACCACATTTCGATCATATAGTAAATTCCACTATAGTTTTTCTCTCCATATTACACTACTACATAAGATGATGATGGGAATCAGTGGAGTCACTGGAGTGTGTTCTAGGTTGATTGGTGACTTGGTTCATGCCTTTCATAAAGGCTCGAGGTGCTCAAGCAACATGGATGAAGATTTCAAGCCACAAAAAGCAAGCAGCAAAGTGGACGAGTCTATAACAAGGGCACTCATCACTGTGTTTGGGATGGAAACCAATGGCAGGATAAAGAAGGACAAGGCAAAGAGAGTGGTGGAGAATCTCGGCTTGATATGTCACGATGAAGACGACACGTTGACCAAGTTTGACTTGCCGGGAGACGATGAGGTGCCGTTGGAAGAGGTTCTTGGTGAGTTGGAGAGTGAGGATGAGTGTAAGAGAAATGAGTTGCTGCTCGAAGCGTTCAAGATTTTCGACGTGGATGGAGATGGATTCATTGAGGCTGTGGAGTTGAAGAGGGTGTTCAAGTGTTTAGGGTTGGACAATGGATGGGATATTACTGAGATTGAGAAGATGGTGAAGGTTGTGGACTTGAATTTGGATGGGAAAGTTGATTTTAGCGAGTTTGAACTAATGATGGGATGAAATCAAACATGTCAAAATGGCATGAGATTGATATTATTTGTTTGAAATGTTTATTCTTTTTTCTTTTATCAGCAATATGTTTTACTAAAATCAGTAAAATGTATAAAAATTCAAAGGATTCATAAGCTTGTGTTCTATATATGCTCATATTTCTGTTCTCTAGCTAGTAGCTTTGCGTAGTGAAGAAAAGTTGTGAATGGCTGGATCGATATCCGGGGAAAGAAATCGATTCGCAACACAATTGTCCGGCATATATATATATCAAGTAGCTAATGTGGATCTGAGATTTCAACTACATTTTAATTAGACGTGGTTTCTATCAGTGCCATGATGTGAGCTCGATCCTCAGATAATATTAAACAGTAGTTGAGCATGATATATCTTGCTCTATTATTAGGCAGACAACATGGAAGAATTAATATATTTAAAATCCTATGAACTCTTAGCTGCGAATTCCTTGTTGACTTAGAGAGCGTGTAAGTACCAAACAGATATAAAAATTTTCGCCCTTTAAAAATAATAATGTAAAAAACAGATATAAATGAAATATATGAAAAAGATTAAAATAGTTAAAAAGAGATAATTCTGTTTGAACTTCGAGTTTTAGGAATAGTAGAACTCCAAGTTCAAACTAGGAAAACATTGTCTTCTAAACTGTCTATTGGTTAGTCTATCCGTTTTACAATGAGTGAAAAGATCGAACACCTTTCTCCACGACCATCTAATATTATTCATACGGTGTGTTTTAATGAGACTGAAATGCCCAGAATTTAATTAAATTCTAATAATTTAGAATTTCATCACTTAGTTTTGTGTATTTGGATAATTTTTTCCATAATTTTATAATTTCCATTGTTTTAAAATTAAGGGAATTAGAAACCGATTTTTATTATTTCGATTCCCTTAAAAATAGGTGTCATTCTACAATATCCCTCAAATTACTCATAAACCAGATATGTTTGGACTAATTAGTACTAATATGTTTGGACGAATGATGTACTAATTAGTATGTTTCTAATTAGTACATCATTCTTCTGTCACAGAAAATTGAAGCTCGACGATCGTGTTGCAGATGTATGGCCCGAATTTGGATCATATGGAAAAGACAGTATAAAGGTTACTGATTGATCTTATTAGGAGTGAAGCTATATTTACATTTTGTTCTGTTTTGTTTTGTGTTGCTGTTTGTGATTGTGTGATGTACTTTTCTTGGTGCATCACGTGCTCAATCATACATCTGGACTGCACGGTGCCTTGCCAGAACTTTTGTTATGTGTAATTGGGAGGAGTGTTTAAACTTTAAACGGCATTGCAACGGCGGTGCCTGAGTCTGAGCCTGGCAAGGAGCAGATTTATCATTATCTGTCTTATGGTTTTATTTGTGGCAGAATCATTGAGGTAATATTGCCTGTTGGTAATGTGCTAATGATCATATATGCTGTGTACTATGATTGTGAATTTCTCTTTTCTGTACTTTTCGGATTGAACAGCATGCCTCCGGTAAGAAATTCCAGGAGCTTCTTGAAGAGGAATTCGTTCGCCCTCTACAACTTGATGGCGAGTTTTATATTGGAATCCCTTCAGGTAAGTGTAAGCGTATGTCAAGATTCAAGATCGAGTATGTAAGCGTGACTTAATTTACTTGATCTTCTTGTCTTAGGAGTGGAAGCTCGGCTTGCAACTCTTGCACCATATGAACATGATCTAAAGAAGCTTTCGGAGATTGGCAGTCTCGTTAACATGCCCTCCAACCTCAAGCCAGACGACATTCAACAAGCTGCATCTGTGGTGCCTGCTCTGTTTAACATGCTCAACATCCACCGTTCCATCATCCCTGCGGCCAATGCACAGTGCTCAGCCCGTGCACTGGCGCGCTACTATGCATCCCTAGTCGACTGTGGTGCTATTCCACCACCTCATTCTTCTGCACCCTCAACACCACTTCTCAGCAGCCACCCTCACATTCCCAACTCTCCTGCCCAAAACTCATCCATTCCTCCAAAAGATATGCTATTCAGCAATCCTAAAGTTCATGATGCTTTCTTGGGGGTGGGGGAATATGCGAGTTTGGTTAAGCCGGATGGGACATTTGGCCTCGGGTTCAAGTGGTGTCACCATTCAAAGGACAGGTCACTTATCGGATTTGGGCACTCGGGAATGGGTGGATCTACTGGCTTTTGTGACATACAAAACAGATTTGCTGTTGCTGTAACTTTGAATAAAATGTCATTTGGTGCTGAGACTGCAAGAATAATACGGTTAGTTTGTTCCGAGTTGAATATTTCACTGCCAGAGGAATATTCAGGGTTTGGAGACGGCAATGAGAAAGTGTTGGTTAACTGAAGGCTGAGAATTGCCTTCTGATTCCATATAATGAGTTTGTTTTAGCTAGTCCTGATATGAATGTGCATATGTCACTGTGTATGTTTCTCCAAGAACAAATGAGAGATCAAGAATTTAAGCAGAAACACACAGATAAACCTTTCTTCACTTAAATACTACATTTTACAGGAGAAGTGAGTCTTGTACAAGCTACATTACTCAAAAGCAAAATAACAAGAGGAAAGACACATCTGAAACTAGAAGACATTACATCTAGTTAACAGAGAAAAGGTACATGAGGCATTGCAATCTTCTTAGAACCTTATTATTACCAAATTTCTGACACACAGCTCCCAGTATCACTCATGATCCTGGTACTCAAATTGCTATTATGCATACCAGCAGCATTTCCCAGTCCAATGCTCGAGTTCTTACCAGATACTGCAGTTCCAGCAAATGAGGCATTATCTCCATGAATGGTCACGGTTGGCGAGACATGTGCTACGCTGCGAAATGTATGATGGTTGATTGGTTGAAGAAGTTGGCTCAAGCTAGAGGTTAAAGATCCCCTAGCAACCATATCTTCAGCTAGCTTCACCTAAAAGCATAGCTATGATCACCATAAGTTCGTTCACATATTCATTCAAATAACTTTTAAATCTATACCTTAGCCCTCAAAGCTTCAACATCTGACTGCAACACTCTAAAATTTGTGTCAGCATCACGGTACTGTTGAGAAGCATCGGAGAGCTGCCTGAATAAGGTTGAATTTTCTTCTCTCAGTATATCAACCTGAAAGAAAGCCATTAGTTGAAGTTGTGCATCAAACATACTCTCAGACTTATCAATATTGATCGATCAGACGAAGAAATTAAATCGATACCTGGCCCTCGAGTTCTTGCAAATGTTGTTGCTTTCTTCTTCTTGATCGCCTAGCAGATTCCCTATTGGAGACCATCCTGCGAGATAGTCACAAGGTAATGCAGTTTGAATTCATATACAAGGAATATAGTATATACAGTATCTCAATGTTCAAAGCAAAACAAGAAATAGAGGGACTACGACAGACGTAGGTACCTCCTGATACGTTTAATATGAAGAGGGTCTGTACTGTCTCCACATGGACCGGCCTCTGTCTCAAAATCATCCTCATCAGATTGCTCCCCAGAAGAACCACTGGTGGCTCCTCTGGCTGGGTTATCTGTCCCAATTGGATTAGCAGCCGACGTGGGAGTGCCAACTGAAATCAAGAGTAAGTTACAAATTGAAGAATGCCTCGCAGGATCTTAACAACGAGGTGATACACAATACATTTTATTTTGACAAAATTAAGATTGATCCACACACATAAACATGCACAAGTTAGACAACTGAACGCACAATCGTGCTAACATAAGCAACTTAAATGGCAAACGTGCATGTTTCATAAACCATACCACATATTGAAGACTGGGAATCCATGGTTGCTGAGATGCTGGAGTTCTTGGAGGTGAGATTCTGAGGGCTGAGAATGGTTTCTGTAAGTCCACCACTGCTTGAAAAGCCATTCATTATGTCCTGCATATTTATAGAATTCACATATATATTCACTGTGAATCATGTGCTAACTTAGGTAGATATACTCAAATCTAACACTTCGTATCAAAACCTTTGTGGTGATGTATATGGAGATCATAAATTTTCGTACGGTCTATAAATTTTCGTGCGAATAGTGCTGCCCACTGAGGCACTATTCGCACTAATATATTACAACAACTTTTTGCATACAAAATAAGGAAAAGGACAATAAGACAATATAAAGCCTGTAATTTGCTATTTCTCTAATAATAATTGAAAAAACTAAAACCCATAAACTAATAAATGTTCAAGTTCGTCAGAAGGTATATTTGCAAAATTAGGGTGAAGACTTGAGAATAATGTATTAATCAGTAATATTTATGAGTAATTGTTTTTAGATTTGAATCAAATGATTAAATTAAAATAATCACGAAACAATTTACTGCCATAGCGTGATAGACTTGAAAACAGACACATCTCTAATACATTTTTTTTAAAAGAAAAACGTGGAACGTGAGTTTTCATTGGTACATCTTGATCTAATACATGATGTACATCTGGTTTCTTAATTAATTTAGAATTCAATAGAATGTTTAATTAGTCGAATAAAACATAATTAGGCAACATTTCTTTTTCCATCCACGTCACTACGGTGCACCACATGCCGACACGTGGAAAGAAAAGTGCACTATGGCCAAGTTGAGTGAGACTTTGTCATATAATAAAAGTGCGTGCGTGAGTGAGAGTGACTGACCCGGTTCTTGAAAGCGAAATTGATGTCACCGGACCAAACATCGCCGAAAAAGCCGTCCGTTAAGTCGCCGTGGGGGATCGAACTATTGGCTGCGATCCACTCTTCCAAATCCAACTGCGACGGACTCCGCTTGAATTGATAACCTGCGAACGGCGTCGTTTGCGATTGAACGCCAGCTGAATTCCGCTCCATTTTTTTTTTGTCTCTCGAGTAGAGGAAGAGAGAAAAGGGAGGGAGTGAGAGCAATGAGGGAGGTTTATATAGCGATCGAAAGGGGTGAGGGTGGGGGCCATGTTGCAAAGTACGTCGTCGTCACAAAAGTAGAGTGGGTAAAAGCTGAACGTTAGTTAAGTAAGATGACGAAAGTGGCCTCCACCGTTGCGTCAAAGGCGAGGTTGACATTTGTGGAACTGTGGGTGTTATGGTAACTTCAATGACGCGGGTTCTTCGTCTGCAAGTAATGCGATTTAGGTTATTCTGACTCTCTTTATGATTGTCTTTGGATAATTTGAGCCGTTGATTCCTTAGAATCTAGGAGTCGGATCATTATGATACTGCCACGTACCACATTGACACATGTGGTGGGTCACCTGAATCTGATGGGGGCCTTTGGTTATATATTTACTTATCGTCATTTTTTGCGTTTTGGCTTTTTCATTACGTAGTGGTTTTCTCTTCTTATAGTTTTTCTTTTAAAAAGTTTATAGCAATCACAGGATTCTAGTTTAATAACCCATAAATTTAGTGATGATCGATCGGGTTCTTCTTAGATATAATAATGTATACATGTTTTCATGTAATTATAATAATAATAACATATCTTGGCTCTTTTTATGTGATATATTGTGATATATTGTCATCATCTGTATATTTTAATAAATTTGTTTTGGAATATTGTGGAAGTACGAAAAGGTCAGACGTGATTCGAAACTCCACATGATTTTCTCTAATTATCAAACCGACGTCCTCTCTGACGACAGCTCAAAGATGATGGTGCGATGACCGAATTGTGTTTGAACAATTAGGTGGGGGGGGGGGGGTTTACCTGCAAAAAATTATCTGACGCTCAAGTAAGTAAAAGTTCAATGCAAGTGTGTACGTATATAATCTGCCAAAACTTCCCTCTTCAAACAAAACTCTTCTGCTACTTGACTATCTATATTCTATTGTTCATTTCGCTGAATATAAATAACTCTCTATCTCTTATCGCTTCTTCACATCACTTTACCAAATCGAAACCCTAAAATCAGTAAGATCTCAATATTTTTGATCCCGTGCGATTTCGATGGCTCATAGTCATTCTCGCTCCGGTGCTGGTCGCGACCCATCTCCCTGCCGTGGTCCAACCCTGGCCAAATCCACCCAGTCCTCCTTAGGAGCCGATTCTGATCATGAGGAGGTCACGTCTCAACTCCCCGACTCTGAGATCTGAAGTCCAGTCGAGGCCCAACTTGACATAGAGCGTGCGAAGATTAATCCTTCGGGGAGCGTCTCGATCTGAGCACTTCCGGAAAACAACGATATGTACTCTGATAAGGGGATCCCGATCGACACTTTGGTGCTCGCAAAATAACACCTCTGATTCTTGAGCTTTCCACTGCACCCAACATTCATCATTCTCTGAGTTTACACCCCATGCAGCTTAACCCCAACTCCTACTTTCTTCAATCAATGTTCCTCGCCGTTGACCAACAGTGGTGGGTCTCGATCGGCCTCGTCGACTTCTTCTACGCCCATATGTGGGCCAAGGTGATAGGCTTGGAGAGGCGCTTCAATTTTCAGCCCCAAAGGTTTAAGAAGTGTTTCAACCAAAAATCGACCAACTTTTCTCACTAGCATATCAACCCAGTCCTCGTCGAAGGTAACTAGATGCCTTTGGAGCTCGAAGGTCTAGGACTCGAGGTCCCATCCTCATTTTCTGATGCTCCAGGTATAAAGTCGATCTTTACTTTTCACTTTTGACTACTTAGTGAAGACACTTATTTATTTCAATTCTGATCTCGATCCTCATTTGTAGCCATGAAGCTCGATGCTGCCTCATTCGAACTTAGCAGAGAGAGGCTCTTCTTAGGCTAGACAACTTCTTGGCCGAAAAGGAGTGGCCCTTGACCCAAGTTGCAAGCCAGAAAGCTTTCTGGTCTCTGGCCTTGGAGAGGTACTCCAATCTCTTCACCCGTTACTCTATGAAGCCTTGAGATGGAGAAAATTTCCTTGACTGGTTGATCGATGTGGAATCCTCCACCCTTTCTGCTAAGACTGACAAGTTGGTGAAGGATGCGATTCGCAAGAGAGACAAGTACACTACCAAGAAGCCAAACTTTTTCCCTAACGGTGCCCCTCGAAGAAGAAACGTCTTCGAAGCTTAGTGACGAAGGTCTTCGAGGAGTTTGAGAACTCCCAAGAAATGAAGAAGAAGAAATTCATGGACACTTCCGGGGTCGAGACTATCCATCTTGAAGGTCCCCTTCTTTCCCCAATTTCAAGTCTCGAACTTCTTGGCTTGGGAAGAAGCCACTCGAAGCTTCCCAAGATATCCCTCTACCTCCTCCACACGGTCAAGGTTCTTCTAGAGGTAACCCTTTTTCACCTCTTATTTCTTTCCTACATTTCTTTACTTTTTCCTTGATTTCTCATCTCGAACTTCGAAGTTTAAAATCAGTTGTCTCCCCACAACCATCTACTACTTATGACGCTTTCTTCGCCAGCTCGTCCCCACAGACTTATTCCGGTGACGCTCCTTCGGCCACACCCTATGTAGATTTCCCGTTTTTGTACAATGGTCAACCAGTTTTCCGCAATCATGACGCTGCCTCGATCTTCATCCAGCGCTTGGGCAGGAGGGATCATGAGAGAGACCTCCTTAGGCAAGGAGATTAGGTTGATAACCTTTGAGCAGCGTACTCATGCCAGCTTGATGTAAGTTCATCCCTCTATAACTGCTCGAACTCCGATGTTATCCTCCTTTATTCGTATTGACCAGCCACTAACGATGACTTTTGTCCTTCAGGGGATGCTCAACACCAAAGCTTACTTCAAATAGATGGACATATTCAACATAACCTCTAGGTGAAGCTACTTGACTCAGCTTCTACGGAGAAGGAAGAAATCTCCTCAACCTTGCTGATGCCGAGGAGAAGCTTCAAAAGGCCACCCAAACAGAGCAGGAACTTCGAGATTCCCTTGCTCTCCTTGAGAAATCGGTTGTAGACACCAAGACCAAAGTCACCCGTATCGAGACTGAACTCGAACTCAAGGTGCCGATCAAAGTGATGGAAGTCCAGGTTGCGGACTTGCAAGAAGACTTGAAAGCAATTGAGGCTAAAAACGAAGAGCTAGATACTGACCTTAAAGATGCCATGCAGGCTCGGGAGAATGAGTCCACCGCCGGCCAATGCCTGACCTAATACGCTTCCTTCCCAATAATTTTGACTTGGCTGGAACCAAGCTCTTACTGCTCCAGAGGGCTGCCTCTTTGCCGACCTTGGTGAGGTTGACGAAAAATTTGTGCAAGTACAAGTACGAGCCCATTTTTGGGTCCCTTCCAGGTGAAGGAAAGTTTACAACTCACCTCTCTCGTGCTGACATTGTCGTAGCTACTATAGTAATCGAGGTAACTATTCTCGACACCATCACCGAGCAGCTCGAAGTTCCTGAGAAGGCCATCGATGTTGTGGATCCTCTCGAAGCTCCTGAATAGATCCTCGATGCTGTGTATTCTCTCAAGCCCCAAGATCCTTCATCCAGCTCGGCCATGGTACCTACCTCTGCTCGTGTCCCGTCTACCCCGGCTGCCTCAATCATTGAGTTCCCGGAGAGTTCTGACGAGCCTTAGGCTTCTTTTTCTTTATTTTGTCATTAACTTTGACTCATTTGGTTATGTAACTTAAACAATTTTGCTTGGCCCTTTTTAGGTGACGTCTTCGAGCGTCTAATTTTGCCAAACTGCTTACTTTACTCTATCTTTCAAATTCTAAAGCTTACACAGTAGAAACTTATCTTTTTCAATAACTTTACTCACCTTCGAAACTCATGTTCGAACCTAACACTTTCAAAGTTCAAAACAACTTTAAAATCATAGCTCGATCAAGTTAAACTTCGAGAAGAAATCCCTAGACGAGGAGTCCTCTCTCAAGTTGAACTTCGAGAAGGAATCCCTAGACAAGGAGTCCTCTCTCAAATTGAACTTCGAGAAGGAATCTCTAGATGAGGAGTCCTCTCTCAATTTGAGCTTCTCGACCGAGTCAAACCCAAACCGTTTGCACATCTGAAAAAAACTTTTAAAATCAAGTCAAAAACCATTTTAAATGCTCACTTCATTCTTTTCAGCTTCAAAATTTATCCGAAATCTATTTCAAACTCATATATGTTAGGGTTTAAGAAAATCCTTCTTGAGATTCCACTTATAAAACCGAAATCATACCTACTCCATCCTCAATTTTCTCGTTTAGCTCTTTAGAATAGATTAGGTATGATTCCATCCTCTAACAATCTCAGATTTAATTTTGTTGCATCTGCACAATCGAGGAGCACCTCCACTCCTCATTATGGGAAGGGAAAAGAACTTTCTAGCATGTCCATAATTGTCTTCTCACCTAAGGCCTCCACTCGGTAACGTTTTCTCATAATCTTTGCATGTCAAGCATAATACTACTTCATGTAATATTACTTACTTACTTTTTTCTTCTGGTTGGTCTCGATCTCGGTCTGATGAATCGATGTCATCCTTTTCTCGCTCTAGTTCCCACGGCCATAGGACTGACGGCATGACCTTGGAAAGAAGATTTACTCGTCTTGAAGAGATGTTGCGTTCCCATTATCCCGATGATCCCAACGAATCCAGCCACTACCAGAATGATTTCTCATCTCCTCGTGACAGCAAGAGCCGCAGCTTAGACCGCTTCGAACCTACCACAACTCGAGATCGCTTTTCTCCCGACTGGGACGATTTACGTGACCTTGAACTCAAACTCGAAGCTAGCAAGGCTAAAGTTAGTGCTTTGGAGGATGCCCTATTGCGCCTTCGAGGGGATGTGATTCGTAATGACGACACCACTCAATGCCTTCTAGATATAGTTCGAGGCCTTAGGGTTGGCATTGGCGCAACTTATTCTCGCGGCTTTAATGTCGGAGTTAGCTCCTACCGACTTGAACTCATCGAGAAAGGTGTGCTCACACATTTTTTGCCCTCTTAGCAAGACCTCGCTGCTCGACGCTGACTATTTTCAAGCATCCTCAATCTTCAATCTGTACTTTTGCTTTTCAAACTTTCAATTTTTTATTGTACTGTACTCTTCAAAAGTCTACTAGGGGTTTTGGTGGCCTAATAATTTTTTTTTTATGACTTTCACATCATACAATTGTATATAACAAATAACTTCCATACCTCATGCCCCCAATAATACCTCTCTTTCAATCTTTAAATATCGAAGAGAGGATTATTCCGCGTGTATGGAAAACTTACTTGTTTTCTTGCAGCAAACTTCGATCTCGAAGCTCATCCTCGAAGCACTTCTCAAAGCTGTGACTTCGGGACTTTTTTGGATTTGTATTACATTCATTCTCAAATCTATCTTGAGATTTTTTGTAATTCGAGGTTCTAGATAAAACCTTCGAATCATTATTCGTGTATGGTTGTCCCACACTTAAGCTTTTAGGATTCCACTTAAACTTGATTAAAGGTTCTGCACTTTAAGCTTCGTTGGAACTTCTCCAAAAAATTACTTGAAATTCATCCTCGAAGCTCTTCTCGAAGCTGTGACTTCGAGATTTCTTTGGATTTGTGGTAATTCGAGGTTCTAGATGAAACCTTTGAATCATTATTCATGTATAGTTGTCCCCCACTTAAGCTTTTGGGATTCCACTTAAACTTGGTTAAAGGTTCTGCTCTTTAAGCTTCGTTGAACCTTCTCCAAAAAATTACTTCAAGTTCGGCTCTATATTAGCCTTTCGAACTTGATACTTCGATCCTGGGTTAAAATTCAACTCTTTCAAACTTAACCCTTGATCTTTAGTCATTTATTCGACACTTAAGCTTCTCGAACAGACTCTTATTGTCTAGCCAAAGGTTCTTTGCTCAATAGTTTATCAAACTTGGTTTAGTTTTTTAGTCATAGGTTTGGCCATTTTGGCTTCTCGAACCTGAATCCCATTGTTTTGGCCAGAGGTTCTTTGCTCAAAAGCTTCTCGAACTTGACCGTCACACGTAAAACACATTCATAACTCTTTTAACTCTTGAACTTGATTCTAGTTGAGACCAGAGGTTCAGCATTTTGAGTTCTCGAATTTAAACCAACTTTCGCCAGATGTGTTCCTGATTCTTTTAGCCCTCGAACTTGATCCTAGTCGAGATCATAGGTTTGACTTTTCGAGTCGTCGAACTTTAACTGACTTTCGGTAGATT
Organism: Geum urbanum; assembly: GCA_946800695.1. Classification (NCBI taxonomy): domain Eukaryota; kingdom Viridiplantae; phylum Streptophyta; class Magnoliopsida; order Rosales; family Rosaceae; genus Geum; species Geum urbanum. Next base: position 63,839,909 of record OX327002.1, read on the forward strand.
TATTCCTGACTCTTTTAGCCCTCGAACTTGATTATAGTCGAGATAAGTGGTTCGGCTTTTCTAGTCCTCGAACTTTAACCGATTTTCAACAAATTTGATCCTGACTCTTTAGCCCTCGAACTTGATCCTAGTCGAGATCAGATATTTGGCTTTTCGAGTTCTCAAACTTTAACCGAATTTTGGTAGAGTTTTTCCCGACTCTTTTAGCCCTCGAACTTGATCGTAGTCGAGGTTAGAGGTTTGGCTTTTCGAGTCCTCGAACTTTAACTGACTTTTGGCATATTTTTTCTTGACTCTTTTAACCCTCAAACTTGATCCTAGTAGAGGTCAGAGGTTCAGCTTTTCGAGTCCTCGAACTTTAACCGAAATACTTTTTCCAAGTGCGAAACTCGTATTGGAAACAAATGCATATGTTTTATTCAAACTTGAGATTTAAATAAACATAAAAAGAGCCAATTTTTCTAATGACTAGGAGCTTGCCCATAACAATTCGAACTTTCTAAATATCTTAACAAGTTCTTTATTTGCATATAAACAACAAATTCGAACATGCGTACCTCTCAAGCTTTCACTTGTAATACCTTTTCAAGTATATTACATTCCACGGCCTCGGGAGACGTTGTCCGGTCTTGACATTCCTCAATCTGTATGCCCCATTGTTGTAGACTTCAGTGATCTCAAAGGGTCCCTCCCATACCGGTTGGAATTTCACTGACCCATGTACCTTGATGCTTTCCACTATTCACTTAAGGACCCATCTGCCCATCTCAAAAGAACTTGGCTTCACCCCAGAGTTGAAATATTTTTGAAGCTAGTTTTAATAATTCAGGAGGTGAGTAGTTGTTGTCTCTCTTCTTTCATCTGCAAAATCCAACTCCTGTGCCATTCGACTCTTGTTTCCACCTTGCTCAAAGGCAATTGTTCTTGTCGTTGGAATCAATTTCTCCGTGGGGATGATCGCCTCCATTCCATACGTAAGAGTGTACAGTGTCTCGTTTATTGGTGTAGTCCTATAAGCCCATAAAACACTAGGCAACTCTAGTGGCCACCTTCCTTTTCTTGCTGTAAGCCTCTTCTTAACCCCATCGAAGATAGTTCAATTTGTTATTTTGACTTGACCATTTCCTCTCGAGTAGATTCTCGAATAGAATTCTAGCCTCAAAGTACAAAATGTCGACATTACTGCCCACATCAATCATTACTCTTTTTACCATACAGTTGTCAATCCTAGTTGAGATGATTAACGTGTCCCTATGAGGGAATTGAATCCCTTCCTCAGCCTTTGGTGAAAAGCAGATTGATAGGCTTTCATTCGCCTGTACTTTCGAGATCTCTCTCCTTTCAGCAAAGCATACCCTTTTGATTTTCTCTGCTTGTTGGGTTTCGCTTCTAATTCGTCTCTCGTCCTCCTCTTTCATGGATAGACTGCCATATATTGCCAATATCTCGCGCACCGGAGGGTCTTCGTCCACCACCTTCTGCTCTTGGTTCCCACTAGTATTCCCCACCCTGTATTGTTGCAACTTTCCCTGGTCCATGAGTTCCAGGATAGGTGGTTTCAATGTTTCGCACCTTCGATAGCTATACCCCCAGTCTTAGTGGTACGGACAATACAGTTTCTTCTCATTGGGATCCTTAGCTTCTGCTTGTGGAGGCGGTTTCTTGAATATCCCCTCCTTCTCGTGCCTATGGAATATAGCCGCCAGACTGATGGTGAACCACTGCTCCGAGGTCTTTTTCCTATCTTTTCAATCCTCAGGGTTTGAAGTCGGCCTTAACCTTTGATCTCGAACTTCCGTAGATTTTGAAGTTTCAGGTTTGACTTCGATGTTGACGGAGACCCTGCCTTTTTGAGTTCCCTTAATCCTTTTGAGATAGATTTCACTTTCTATGTGATCCAAGATATCTTCCATAGTCCTTGGAACCTTCTTCACTAGCTTTTCGAACAGTAGTGATCTTTCGAGTAATCCTTCTCGAAATGCAACAACCGTGATCTTCAAGTTAGTCTTTGTTGCGGCCATCTCATATCTAAATCTCTCGAAGTACTTTTCCAACTTCTCCCTTGGTTTTTTCTTGATGCTAAACAAGGTGGAGAAGTCCTTCTTCTGCCTCCTGTTGCAGAAGTATTGTGCGATAAATAATTGCGTTAACTTCTCAAAGCTTGATATCGATCCTGGCTTCAGTCCTCAGAACCATTTTGCAGCTGGCCTATGGAGGCTGGTCAGGAATAGCTTGCACATTAAATTCTAATCGGTGGTCTCAATCCTCATTGATTCAGTGTATTCCTTGATATGGCTATCTAGGCCAGAGATTCCAGTGAACTTTGTGAACGCTGGGATAGAAAATTGTCTCATCTTCTCAACTTCCAGTATGGCATCAGTGAAAGGTGAATCCGCGATTCCTTTTGAAACCTTGGCCGCAATATCGCATGGCCTCTATCTTCGAATTTCTTTCACTACCTTCGCCACATAGTCCTTCAGTTCACGGTCTCTCATAGGTAGCACATAGTTGTCTTCCATCTCACTACCATATTCTGCTATGTTTTCCTCCCCGAACGTATTCTCTTTGTCAAGTGGGGATTCATCCTCTGGCGATGGTGATCAGCTCCTCCTCGACCTTATTGTGCGCCTTTTCTTGACTCGTTCCTCTCTTCTGAAGTGAGATAATTCGGCTTGGAGGTTCCTTATCTCCCGGTATGTTAGATTTCCGCGGCGGCGACTGGAACCTATATTCTCCCTTACCATCTGGACTTCGGTGATAGGTCTATTCTCTCTTCGCCTTCTTTTAGCTCTTTCATCAACTTGCCATCTTCTAGTTCATCTTCAGCTTGGTTGCAATCGTTGTAGTGCAACACCTCGTCGTCATTGTTTGAGATATCATTTGCCATCGTTTCCCACAGACGGCGCCTACTTGTGGGATTACGAAAAAGTTAGACATGATTCGAAGCTCCACAAGATTTTCTGCAACGATCAAACTGACGTCCCCTCTTACGACTGCTCGAAGATGATGGTGCAATGGCTGAATTGCATTTGAACAATGGGGGGTACCTACAAAAGACTCACCGACGCTCAAGTAAGTGAGAGTTCAATGCAAGCGTGTATATATATAATCCAACTGAAAAAGCTCACCAATTTTATGTATATATACCGTCAGAATCCCACCAAAATAGGAGCCACTACGTCCACTAACATAGTGGCTGGACTTCGAAGTTCCTGCACCAAGCTTCAATCCTCGAAGCTTGGCCACGTCCAACAACTGTTTCCTATTTCGATGGCATGTCCCTAGGATCACGCTCCACTCACCCCACCACCCCTCATTTCGGGTTTGTTTGGGTTCGTGGCCTCCCTTTGGACATATCTGAACCATCCTCTGGGCCTTTGGACCTTAATCTTTGGTCCCAGCTCAATGATCCGTTCGAATCTCACTATGGATCATTGCTACTTGAAGTTCGATACTTATTTCAAACTTCGAGGTTCTTCATAAAGGTTCGAAGCTCGAACCTCGATCTTCACTTCCGAAATTGACAGGGGTCTTCGAGACACTCTTTGAAGACTTAATTCTCAATATCCTTGCTCCACATTCGATCTTTGACCACAGTCCTTAATGCAAATTCGAACCTTGAAATTTTTGCTCCCATAAACGTCGGTAAGAAAATTGAATGAGATTAAAATGAATAAATAACTTTTGATTAAAGAGTCGCATATATAGATGTAGTTTACTAAGCAGTTCATTTAATTTGGATTTATTTCTATTTTAGATCTAACGATAGAATTTGAATTGCTTGATGATTACAGGTAACAAATATAGGTTCAATATGTATAGATTTTTGTTTTCACATTTAGTCAGAGCTAGAAATTAAATTTTGGGTGTGCTAAATTTCTTTTGTTAGGAAGAAAAAATTTTCTCAAAAAAATCGATAAAGTTTACTTTATTTTGATGAAACATCTTACCTAAAGAGTTGGAGATCGACATGGATAAAAGTGGTGGAGACTGGAGAACGAGTTCTGAGCGGAGATGCACGAGAAGAACTACGGAGGTCAGGAAGCTAGAGAGAGACTGCAAAAATGAGATAAAAACGAACAAGAATAATTGAGATCGTCGTTTTGGATTTATATTTATTTATTTGGGTATATATGTATTAATTTTTTTTGTGGTAAAAAAATTTGGGGTGCTGCAGCTTCTAGTCCCTTTAGCTCCGTGCCCGCATTTAGTAATCCCCGTCCATGGTGGAACTCGAAAAACATGTCATTTCAAACGTGATTTCATTTTCTTACGTACATACCTTTACACACGCAAAGTCACTTAATCAAAATTGATTTTTTGATGAATTATTAACGGGACCTCTATTTAATATCTGTTCTTGTAACAATTCCACTCTAAGAACATTCTACACTGTCTTAGTTTTTTGCTCTTTCTAATTTGATGGGTCATTTCCATAGAAAATTGACATAGTTTCAGGATTGACGAGTCGTCTGGAGTTGTTACCAATAGTACTCGAGTTTAGATGAGGGGATCAAAACATGAACACCAGCTCTGTATATCTCCGATATATGATGTACTCCATGATCAAGTTTTTATTGTTCTTAATTAGTACGCATGCCCTTCACATTAATTGTATCCAAAATTGGAATAAATATACCTATTAATATATTAATTAATTCCTGTATTTGGAACATTCCTTAATCGATCAGTTTGGATAAGCCAAGCTTAATTTAGACTAAGGTTGCCTCCAATGGAAAGTAGTCAAAAGAAAAGAAAAACAACCAGCAAAGAAGTAGCACTATCCATCTTTAATCTGTAATCTGTATAATCCTAAATCGTAAAGCAGTTAGGCACTATAGCTAGGGTTTTGGTGCTACATGTGTTTATGAAATTAAACAGATCGAGGGCACCTGTATCGGTCACAAAGCAACGACGAGGAGGCTATAGAGCTTGATATGGACAAGCACCAAACCCTTTGAAAAAACAAAGTTGCTGAAGACGATGCATTTGCTTTTCTCTGAGCATTAATCTTTTTGTTCAAAAGTCATTAGCTTTGCTTTTCATGGATTTTATGTTACTCGAGCACGAAGTACTAAACTTTATAGATCACTAAATCACTAATGCGTGCCCATTATATTTTGAACGTCAGAACCACAATCGACATATATATAAAACGGGGACCAAGTGGATTGCGATCGTCATCCTGTTTCTGTTTAGAGGATTACTTACAACACAAGGCTTTTCTTCTCGTTCTGTCAAGGGTTTCTTTTTTAGGTTTGCTTTTAATTAGCTTTCGTAGAGCAGTTCTCTTACTTTGTGATTTCCAGACTACTCCAGCTGTGTATGGTTTGCTTCTTCACTGTGTACCATTCCTTTTTAATCGTCGTTCTTCAACTGTTTCCGATTTGTTCTTATCGCACTTTGTGAAAAGGAATTGGCTCCAGAAGATCATGGGGATTGCTCATCATTGGTCGCAACTCAAGTACGCTACATCAAGTTTCATCAAACATAATTGTATCAGAAGCCCAGTCCATTCAATAGCAAATTGGCCCTACTATGTCAGCCCAAGATTAAGCCTAAGCCCAATTTGTAACTACAGTACCAGTCTAACAGAGCTGTACCAGAAAGCAATTGCAACAGAGTTGAGTGGGTTGATGACATCCAAATCTCAATCGTCTACTGTGATCTTGCACAACATGATCATCAATACTGATCCTCGGATCTTCAACAACATAGAAAGCAAAGAGTAAGATGGCATTTTAAGCTTATGGTGACTTGATGAGCAAATGGTATTGGCAGCCCCATAAAAGAAGCCTTTTGGCTTTTGCCCCTGGAAGAAAGGAATACCTTGACAAGGCAAGAATGCTCGATATCTCGTAAATAAAGAGATGATTACTACATTAGTTTGGACTTTAATTAGTATAGGATCGAAAACACTACACATCATTTCTTATATAGAGTGGAGAAGTACAAAGATACAAGACCATGTATAGGTGGAATGAATCGTTCAATGCCATACAGTTTATACAGCAGCCATCCAATCTAAAAGACTTTGGTTTGTGTTGAATGGCTTGAGAATTAAAGCACAGTATGATTGTATTATATACGAGTTTACATGATAAGTCTCAGACCTATTCAAGTTTATCAAAAAACAGAATTCTTTGCTATCGTAATAGAACCTAAAGCCTAGATTTCAAATATACAGAATAACAAGACTTGAACTAATTGATAAATGATAAGTTGATAACACACTCTTATTTTGAATTTGAACACACCAACTGATATGGTTTATCATCCCCCCTCAAGCTGACTGTCCGTGGAACTACAGGAAGCTTGGACATTAAGAACTTGAAATGAGCTGGAGATAGTCCCTTGGTAAATATATCAGCACGTTGATCTTGAGTGCATATGTAATCAACATCAAGCTCTTTTCTAATAACCTTTTCTCTGACGTAATGATAATCCACTTCTAAATGTCTTGTACGTGCATGAAAGAGGGGATTAGAAGCAAGGGAAATAGAGCTAATGTTGGCACACCAAATTTTGGGACATGTCAGAGACAATTGTAAGTCTCTGAAAAGAGAACGTAGCCAAGAAATCTCAACTAAAGTGTAAGCTAATTGCCGATACTCTGCCTCGGTGCTTGATCGAGACACTGTGTCTTGAGTTTTAGAGCTCCAAGAGATAATGTTTTTACCAAGATAGACACAATATCCATCCGTGGAATGACGATCATCTGGATCACCCGCATAATCAGCATCAGAAAAAGCAGTAATGGAGAGGTTGCTAGGTTCATAGAAAAGACCATGAGTAGGTATGTGCTTGAGGTAAAGAAGAATTCGTTTAACAGCGCCCCAATGTATTGTGGTTGGTCGATGCATACACTTGCAGACTTGACTGACATAAAAGGCAATATCCGGCCTTGTTAAAGTAAGATACTGTAAAGCTCCGACTGTGCTTCGATACTAACTTGGATCTGGAAGCAACGTGCCCTCATGAATACTTAAGCGCTGTCCACTTACTGTTGGAGAAGAGAGTGGCTTAGCATCCATCATGTTGGTTCATTTTAAGAGGTCGGTAACATATTTGGTCTAAGTAAGAGAGACACCGATGGATTGGCTATGGACTTCAATGCCAAGGAAATAATGTAACAAACCAAGGTCCTTCATCGAAAATTGTTGATTGAGATGATGAATGAGAGCATTGATATGAATAGAGCTATTTTCAGTAACTAATATATCATCAACATAGATTAGTAAGTAAACACTGACCGATCCATCTTTGTACACAAACATTAAGTAGTCTACTTCGGATTCTTCATAACCAAGTTCAAGCAAATAATCAGAGAAATTCTGAAACCAAGCCGTGATGCTTGTTTTAGACCATATAAAGATAAAAGATCTCACCAGCTTGCACACATAAAAAGGAAACTAAGGATCAACAAATCCTTGAGGTCGCCGCATATAAACTTCCTCATTAATATAGCCATTTAAAAATGCATTCTGAACATTAAGTTGTCGAATAGGCCACTTTTGATGAACCGTAAGAGCAATAATCAACTGTATTGTCGTATGCTTGATTACGGGGCTGAAGGTTTCAGAAAAATTGACACTTTCTTGTTGATGAAATCTATTAGCTACCAAATGAGCTTTGTATCACTCAGATACTGCCATCTTCTTTCTTTTTAATACGATACACCCACTTGCAAGGAAGAACATTCATGCTTGGATGAGCAGGTACAACATGCCAAAGTGCCACTTTTCTGTAAAGCATTGAGTTCAAAACTCATAACACTTCTCCATTCAGCATGTTGCACTGCTTGCTAAAATAAGTTGTTTCAGTCTCTGTAGCAGTAAGAGAAATAGTGAGAGCATACTTCGGGTTAGGCTTAACTATCTCAACCTTGCTGCTTGTGACCATATTGTGCTTGTCAATAGGATTCATGACTGATGGTGCCAGTGGACACGTGACAAGTTTTTTTTTTTAGAAGAGACGTGACAGGTTGGATAGATGGAAAATTATAAGGAATTGTAGCTAGACTAGAAGAGTTTGAACGTGGTAAATGAGAATTACGAGGTGAACTAGTAGTGAAAGACTCAGAAGAATTGGTGTTTGTATCAGAAGAGATAACATTGGGTGGAGACGAATTAATAATTTGAATGGGAGGGCAGTTTATTTGTTGATGAGCATTATCATTGGGACTAGGAGAAGGTGAAGTGGAATTATTAATTTGAATCGAAGGAGTAGAAGAATTAGGTAATGGACGAGACGGTGGAGAAGATAAAGGAATGGGCGAAGATCGTTAAAATTTATTAATTTAACGAGATATTAAATAATTGATAAATTAATAATTAATAATTTATTTGTTAATTAATAACTTGTTAATTTATAAAATTGTTGTTGTTGTACATTGTTGAATATACATAATTTTTTAATATATTGTGTATACATTATTAAATATGATATGATAATATAACACCAGAAATTCTTATCATGTTAAGAAAAATTCAAGATGAGATTCAAGATTATATCAATTTCAAGTCATTCTTTATGAAGTCATCATAACTGAATAATTAATTATATGTGTTAAGACATTATTAATTTATATATTGCTTAGGGTCTATATAAATTCTCGAATTTTTATTATCTTATCAATTTAGTAAATTATTAATTTAGCACGTTGTCCCCAAGTCGGGACTAATAAAAAATATTATTTTAACGAGATTATTAATTAATCGAATATTAAATTATTCTGGGTTCTACTATATTAGGAGAAGAGAAAGTTGTTACTAAACAAGGAATAGAGTCCGAACCTGTAGGAGGTGAAATAGATGTTGGCAGAGATGTGAGACCGGTCTTTTTGAATGGAAAAGAATCCTCATCAAATACAACATGTCGAGATAGATAGACTCTGCCATTAGAAAGATCAAGACAACGATAACCATGATGATCTAAGGAATAACCAATAAAAACATACAATTTTGACCGAAATTGTAGTTTATTTGTATTGGATATACGAAGATTAGGAAAACATGTGCATCCAAAAACACGGAAAAACTCATAGTTAGGAGGGCGACTAAAATTTTTTTGATAAGGAGACACACGATTAAGAACACGAGAAGGGTGTCTATTTATGGTGTATATGACAGTGTTAAAAGCATCGACCTAGTAAGAAGTAGGCATGTGTGAGTGAGAAAGTAAAGTAAGACCCATTTCGGACAATGTGTCGATGTTTGTGTTCAACCATTTCATTTTGTTCTAAATGTTTGGGATTGGAAAACCGAATACCTATACCATGAGTATCGAGAAAAGATTTGAAAGCATTGTTTTTAAATTCTTCACCTTCATCGATTTACAAAGTTTTAATTTTGCTTGACAAAAGATTTTCTACATAGGCTTTAAACTTCACAAATATCCCAAATACCTCAGATTTCAAACGCATAGGAATTAGCCATGTATATCGATAAAAGTCATCAACAAAAATCAAATAATACTTGAAATCACTGTGTGATAAATGTGGAGATGTCCAAACATCTGAATGTAACAGCTCTAATGGAGAATTCGAAACTGAAGTAGACAAATGAAATGGTAATTTGTGACTCTTTCCAAGTGGACAAGAATTACAAAAATAGGTCCTAAACGTGCCCGAGAGAGGCAAACATTGACTCGAAAACAAATTTGCTAAAACTGAACTAGACGGATGCCCTAAACGAAAATGCCAAACTGACGACGAAACTTGAGTGCCATAGAAAGCAAACGATCCCGGATTATGAGATGAGGTCTTGGACTGTAGGCGAAATGGATAGAGACTGTTCTCACATTTCCCCCGAAAAAGTATCTTCTGTGCTTGGATATCCTTCACAACAAAATAATTTGGATAGAAAATGAAGTAGCAGGAGTTGTCATTAGCAAATTTGTTAACAGAAAGAAGATTAAAGGAAGCAGTAGGACAATGTAAGATATTACTAAGATTAAATGATGAAGTGGGAGAGTGGAGACGGGAAGAACCAATGTGAAATAGATAAGAGAGAGTTTTTACCAACACCATCAACATGATCATGGCCATTATATGTTGTTGGGTTTGCAATGTTGGTCACATCACTGGTTAGTTAGGAATTAGCTCATGTGTCAGTGATCCATGTGGAAGATGAAGCACCTTGATTTGCAGCCAATGCAGGGAGTTTCTTGCTTGAAACACGTCCCTCATATGCAAGATTAAGGTGATTGAAACAATCCAATGCCGAATGTCCAGGCTTGGCACAAATTTGACAAACAATACGAGTAGTAGTGCCAACGAGGAGAAGAGGTGTTGGGACGGCCACGTGCACCACCACGACGACCAAATGGAAAGCCACGACCTGATCCATGAGGCTTGTTGGCATATAGAGCAGTAGGCGTGCTATCGAGAGTTGGTTGAGCTTGTTCATTAAACCTTATTTCAGTAGATAAAAGAAGAGCTTCAAGATCATCATAGGTAATTGGAGTGTCCCGAGCTTGAGCAGACTATCATTTCATATTGAGGTCCAACATCATGCATCATAATAGTGAGGAGGTCCCCTTCTGTCATGGGACTGCCAGCCAATGCGAGTAAATCAGCAATGGAGTTGATCTTGTCCAGATAGTCAGAAATGGACAATGAACCACAAGTTGTACGCATAAGTTCCCCACAAAGCAGGAGGATGCGATTTTGAGAAGGAGAAGCAAACCGTTTTTCAAGAGATTGCCATGTTGTCCTAGAGGAGACGGATCTGGCAACTGTTGACAGAACAACAGGGGTGAGGGATGAATTGATCCATCCAAGGATCATCTGATCTTGTTGCAGCCATGGTTCATACTCCGGATTGATCTCAGTGGTGAGGTTTCCATTGTTATCTTTGAGAAAACATAGAGGACAGGGAGAAGATCCATCAACGATGCCCATAAGTCCCTTGCTTCGAAGCACAAGAACTATTTGAGCAAGCTAAAGGACGTAGTTAGACCTGTCAAGCTTGATAGTCATGAAACTTGACACAGAAGGAGCATGATTGGATGTCATAGATGAGGCAGTGATGGAGGAGGTGGTGGAAGAAGTGGTGGAGGCTGTTGTGGAGGAGTTGGTGGCCATTTCAAATGTTGGAGAGGGGCAAAAAAAGATTACGTACGTACTGGTCGTGAGACTAGTAGGCTCTGGAAACCACAAAAGACTTTGGTTTGTGTTGAATGGCTTGAGAATTCAAGCACAGTATGATTGTATTATATAAGAGTTTACATGATAAGTCACCGACCTATTCAAGTTTATAAAAAAAACAGAATTCTTTGCTATCGTAACAGAACCTAAAGCCTAGATTTCAAATATACAGAATAACCAGACTTGAACTAATTGATACACGATAACACAGTCTTATTTTGAATTTGAACACACCAACTGATATGGTTTATGACAATCCACTTTGACAACAACAAGAAATCAAACATGAGAACAAGGAAGAAATACAAAACTATTGAAACACCAACTATTGTTTATCACAAAGCACAAGTGTCCCTCCTTTTTGACAGAGCCCTTGCTCACCAACTGAGTTAACTACCTTCCCATAACTATACCTCAAAGGCATTCTCCCCAACACCCTATGAAACTCACCTATACACTCCCCTCTCCTCTTCCTATGCTTCTCCTTTCTACTACTCAAACCCACCTGCGCCACCTCCCCTCCAATCAATCCACGCCGTCCATTGCCATCACGCTCGTTGCGCGCATCTCCCCAGTCCCTAGCCCTCTCAGCTCCAACCAAAACAGGCCCTACATTGACCTCATCCACCACCACAAAATTCATCAATATGTCCTCACAATTATGCATCTTATCCACTATCTTCCTCATTCTCATCATCACAGTCCCTTCTCCACAACTATACCGAAATAAGTACTCATTTTTCAAAATCATAAACTTTGTGAGCACAATCGAGTACTTATCCGAATGCATTGTGTAAATCCACCCCTTCAACGTCAAGTCCAAGTCATGCGACCGAACGAAGAATCCAACCAGACGACCCGGGTTTGTTCCCCACATTCTGAATGCAAACTCAAACGACTTGAGATCAACTTCCACGTCGTCGTCGCAGACCAACACGGCTCGGGTCTTGATTAACGAGGGTCTGGGGAGGAACCTGTTATTAAGGCTGTTTGAAGATTGGCGGATTACTGAGATACTGCTCAAGCCGAAAGAGGTATAATGTCTCAGATTGTGAGCAAGTTGAGTCAAGATTTGAGACGGAGTCGACGGGTTTCCCCAAAGCACGAGAATGGATGAGACTAATGAGGATGCATATGTTGAGACAATGGACTGAAGAAAAGGGATGCGTGACTCCGAGTAGCCATTGATGAGGACTGTCAGTTGGTCCGAACGGAGAGTCGTCCCTCGGTGGTATTGAGCTGAAGGGTCACACGGATCGGAGGATATTGTACGGAAACAATGCACGAGAACATTTTCATAGTAGAAGAATAAGATGATGATGAGAATTATCACAAAGTTTGTTTGCAGTGAATTCATCTCAAGAGTGAATGGACCCAATACATATTATACTAGAGACGATCAATTGCAAGAGTGAAACAAGCAAATAAGTTGGTATCTTTTACTATCTTGCGTTCAGAGTATATAGTATAGGTGATGTTTGAGCTAGCTAGACCAAACAATAACAGCAGAGGCTCTGCAAATCTGGGTAAGAGTAGTAATCGCTGAGATTTTTAAAAGATAATGATCGTCAACGGCGGTACCTGTGGAGTGAGGACTGAGCTGAATCGCTGTCGAAGATGTAGGCTGAGATTCTTGAAGGAGGAACGCCGATTTGGGCAGCCAGTTTTCTCAGATTTAAAATTAGTTTAGTATATACCAACGTTTAAAAAAACGCTAATCCGCAGTGCTTCCTTTTGTTATCGATTATTGATTACCGCTCCACTCTTTGGAGTCGTTATTTTTTAATTTTTAAGTAATGTAATAATTATTAATATATTGTATATATAAATATCATTAGTTAAGATATAAATAATTAAAATTAAAATAAAATTGACATTAAAATTATTAAACACATAGTTCATACTCAAATAAAATTATTATTAAGCATTTTAAAAATAAAAAATCACTCTGTATTGTCAAACTTTCAAAATATATCTTCAATTTCTTCCACTTCAGATTAATATTTACGTTTTGTTTTGAGTTTTTAGATATTTTTATTTTTAAAAATTAAATTTTTTTAATATTTTTGTTAAAATGAGACTAATTCGAATTAATTAAAGGAACGATTCGAATTTATTCGACAATTAATCAGAGAGTACTCAACTACCCCTCAAAGAGGATAAATAAACTCAAAATAGTTTACTTTTTTACTGATAGAAAGTACTCGCCGAATATTCGGCCAATTCGGATGAATTCTCGAACAGTGGTATACGGACCCAGTAAAGGTGAAACGTCGCCGTCTGGGACATCTCGGTTTTCAAAAGGAATTGAAAAGAGAAGCGCCAACTTTACCTGTCGTAACGGCTACGTCTCTACAAAACCCAAGTCACCAAGTTTGACCGCATGACGTGGGATCCATTTTCCGATCATAGTTGGTGTCAATCCGTTAAAAAAGGTAAAACTACCGAGAAGGTGGGCTATATATGTCTTAATCCCAAGTTGAGATGGCTTAATTAACTATTTCATATGTAGACTCTATACCAAAACGTTTTGATGTCAGTGAATTCATGGGTTGTCGTTAAATCTAACGGTGGATCCAAAAATTTACTCAAACAAGGCGGAACACAGGGAATTATATGTAAGAATTTGTGTTTAGTAAAGATGTATACTAATTAAAAAAATATTTAATTTAAAATTTGTATAAAAAATATACATGCACCAAAAATTTCAGTGGGGCACGAATCTCCCTTTGGCACAAAGTTGATTAAATCAAAATCAAGTTCTAGCTTGTTTATAGTCCGATTAATCGCCATACGAAAATAATAAATTCCACAGTTCCATACCACGGTTGCAAATTCATTCCCCGTATTAATTCTTTTTAGAGTAATGCACGGATACTCAAAGTTTTTGTGAAGTTGCAGAGGATCTATTTTTATAGATGAAGGGAATTCAAATTACACAAAACCAAACATTTTTACGAATCTCTTCAACGTACTAATTGAGTCATGCATGCACCAACGTCCAATTCATGATCGAATTTTGGATATTGGCATATTAATTAGCTCGATCAATTCATACATAATCCGAATCTTCAACGGTGTCCGTATTGTTTCCCTTCTTAACAGGTCTTATAAGCACAAAGTCCAAATTGTAAAGCATCGGCACCAAGGTACATGAGCACAAAAACACCAGCACTGGCCCAAATATCCAAAGCAGAATTGGTAGTGCTGCATAGAAGAGCCTGTTCCCCACAGTGTTCAAAATGTAACCTTTCTCTAAAAGCTCCGCCACGTACTCGGGGGTCACCGGAGAAGTAGGGTCCTGAGGACTGTTGATGAGGATGTTCACTTGGTTTATGAACCTGATGGAAAGCGAGTGACACATGAAGGAGAAGAGAAAGATGGTCAGTAGGGTCACGTATTTGAGAGCCACCATGAACTCGCCGTGAGCACCGTACACGGCGTCGTTCAGCGGCTTCTTCACGCTGTACGTGCTGCTTATCACGGCCGACAGGCCGCAGCAGAGAAGGATTGAAGTCGTGGCCATCAGGGTTGATCCCATGATCGTGTTTCGAAGAGTTTGAACGGCCAATATGTTCTTCTTTTCATTGTCCTGCCATACAAGAACATCCGTAGTACTAAGTGATCAAACCAATCAACTAGTGCTTGTGCAGTACTTACGTTGTGCATATAGAGCAGTACTTGTGTACTACTACCGACGTGTGAGGCAATATAGAACTGAGTGGGTTCGTGAAGTGAAATAAAGAATATGTGCATGGTTATGGACTCATGGTGTAGTCACTATAGTGTAACAGCTTCTTCTGTAACAGACTGATCGAGTGCATTAGTCATATGATACATGCTAGCTTATACATAGTTTTGTTACGTTTGTCACAATGAAATTGCAGGGACTGATAAATTTCTGTTGGAAAGGTGAAAGACTACAACTATCAATCGTCATGCTTCCATATAGTCAGAAAGATGAGGAAGTTTCTTATCTAGTTTGCTGGATATATACACACTATCACGATCAAAATCATCCACTCAATTCATTATCTTCGTACGTCTAAAATTGAAGGTATGAATAAAAACACTCAAATTACCTATGCAAATTATGGATATAACAACGAAGTCTGCTAGATCAAGATAAATTAATGCAACGGATTTTGTTTATGAAACGTTTCCGTCTAGACAATTAAGACAAAAAAAGAATACGACCATGCACGCAGAAAAATTTCCGGTTTGCTCGGCGAAAATGAGAAGAATTCAGTAATCTATATCTGCAGCTAAATGCATGCATGAATGTACGTAAGATCAAAACTGAAGATAGTACGTGTTGTTATAATTAGACGTACCTTGATCATTGCAGCGACCCATAATCTTCTTCCTCTGGTGTTTATGCCGATGATGGTAGTCTCAGGCTTAGTACGAACACTGTGCCACAGCCATCCATGATAGCCAGCTGTTATCAGAAACCCTAGAGGCACCAGAATCACATCCAAGTAGCATTTCCTCCATTCCATCTCTCTCTCTCTCTCTCTCTCTCTCTCTCTCTCTCTCTCTCAGGCTAGCTTAGTTTGGGAGCTTTTCCTCTTCTAGCTAGCTCTTCGATTATATATACGTCATCAGGTTCTCTCCACTAGTGTGGTGCCTGGGTTCGGTTCTTTATAATTTATTATATATATGTGTGTGTGCGGAGAAAGAATGAATGTAGACACGTTTAAATGCGTAGTTCAGTAGTCCACACTACACAGCTTCCTCTATATAATGGGAAAGGTTCATAAAACATGAGAAAAGAAAAACCCCTCACTTTACAGCTGAATTACAGGCATTAGCCTAATAATATGGGATTTATATCATGCATTCAGCTTCAATTCACTAGCAATTGGTTTAAAACAACCCTAACCTAAACGTACACCGTACCATTCAAATTCGCGTGGAAGCTATAGAGATCGAAACACCTAATAATATTTTTGTTATAATTAATGTGATTTTTGGGTCAATCATTTAAGTGATTTAACTCTTTAATTATCGGAATCTAAAGGTAGGTTGTCCGAATTCAAGTAAAAATATCGATTAAAAGGATCGATATATTATAATTAAACAGGTCGGGATCGGAGTGAGAATCTGACAAGGAAGTAGCTAATAGCATGCATTATCGTCTTATCGAGCAAGAGTACGTGGTATACTGGCTAGTGCAAAGAGCTAGATGGCGGCATATTATACACGCACTACCCACTAAATTTCTGGGGGAATAATACGTTAGTTAGATATTCATATAATTTATCCTTAAATAGTAACGTATGTACGTTTTTTTTTGCTAAGTAACATATGTACGTTGATCATTATTGATCATCATGCATCCAAAATGTGGTTCAAACTGTTCAACTTCCAATAACTTCATCACGTAAAGAACTGTTGAAGCTTATACATATGTAAACTACACCCAGATGAAGATCGATCATAGTTGACATGTAGTGTCGAAAGTGTTTCTCGACAACATAGTTGGAAAGTTAATAAGAGTAAATTAATCGATGCGTCGTTTTAATTGTAGTGTCTTTTTAATATTGTGTCGTCTTAAATGTAAAACAAATTGAGTAGTCATTGTTGCACTATTTGTTAATTTGTAAAGTTTAAGATACAATGTATTAGTTGAATCGTTTGATAGTTTTTCAGGTGTTTCTTTTTTTATGAGGTTTATGTTTTATGTTTCCCTCCTCCCTATTTTGTATTCTATTATTTCATTAATCGAGACTATCAAAGCTTTAAGGGCATCTGCACCGGCGAACAGCCGGGCAGTTCGTGATCGAGCAGGTGGTGGGGCACCGGCGACTTGCTCGAGCAAACGGGATGAACGTCTCGCACCGGTGAGCTGCTGCTTGCCCAGTCAACGGCCAAGGAATGCTCGACCAAACGCTCGAGCGCGTTTTGCTCCGGCGCCTGCTCGACCGCCTGGCGGACCCCACGCCACGTGGGTGACGTCAGGCGCGTTGAGGTTTTTTTTTAAAGCTGGCGCGTGTAACACACGCGCCAGTAAAAAGTTTTAAAAAAAATTAACGGACCAATCACGATCTGCCACGTGGCTTACCGAGCTTCTGCATCAGCAACCAACGGCTAAATCAATCCCAGCCCTCCATTTTGAATTTAAAGCCTCATCCAATGGCCAGAATTTAAACCCAACGGCTACTGTAGTTTACTGTTCAGTCAGTCTGTAATTCAACGGAAATAAATCCAAAAAATAGTAAAAAAATTCCAAAAAATCTCAAACTCTCCCAAATATTTGCCTATAAATACTACTTCAAGTTTTGCTCAATTCACACCAATTTGAGCATACCATTACACTTCTCCTTCCATCTCCTCTATCCTTTCGTTAAGCTTTTTTTCCTAAACAATGGGCACACATTGGCTTCCTTCCGAAGATTTACAAATGTGTATTTCTTTTGTGCATCATAGCGTTGATGAATACGACGGCAACAAACAAAAGAGGGAGAAATTGTGGGAGACAATTCATGCGGATTATGTCAAAAATTGGGAGCCAGCACCCGGTGATCCTTCGAAAGAGTCGAGGACCCGAATCGCGCTTTCGTCTCACTACAACAAATTCAAGCGACTCTTGCAAAAATGGGGCGAATGTTTGTACGCGGCACAACAACGTATAGCTAGCGGCACTTCGCTAATGGATGAGGTAAGTTTATTTATTTGTAACATAATGATGAGTTATATTATAATTTAAATTATGTAGCATATATTATATAAATTTGTATGCGTACCAAATTTAAATTAGATAAATTTAAATAATGTATACAATTTATATATACAATATTGTGCTTCAATTGAAATATATACAATATTTAACTTCAATTTATATATACAATTTAAATAAATTATCGTATTTAAATTATGTACTTTATTTTTGTAGCATAATTTATATATATATATATGTACTTTATTTTTGTAGCATAATTTTGTAGCTATTTGTAGCATATTTTTGTAGCATAATTTATATATGTACTTTATTTTTGTAGCATAATTTTGTAGCTATTTGTAGCATAATTTTGTAGCATAATTTATATATGTACTTTATTTTTGTAGCATAATTTTGTAGCTAATATAATTATTTTATTAGGTCAAGCAAGCTCAATCATGTTACTATAAGGATATGAAGAAAGTGTTTACCCACTTTGAATGTTGGGAAGTGGTTAAGAATCATCCTTCTTTCATTACGGTGCTACCAAGTACTCCATCTCCATATGCAAGTAGTGACCAACCTACTCCTTCCGCCGCCGAATCATCTCCAACCATTAATTTGGATGACGAAGAAGTGAATGAGACACCTCAAAGCCACGTGCCCGCTCCCGCTCCCTCTAGTCCGCCTAGACCAATGGGAACGAAGGCGGCAAAGGAAGCGAGGCGACAAAAGAAACAAGGTAAGACTCCTATTGAGCAACGAGTTGAGGTTTTGCATACCATTGCTAGTGACCAAACTTCGTGGCAATCCAAGAGGATAGCGCATAATGAGAGTGAGCTTAATTATTACGCGGAGTACATAGAAATTCAAAGGCGGAATGAAGCAAGGGCGGATGAAGAGTTACGATTGAAGAAACTTGAGGAGGAAACGAGGATCATGACAATGGATTTGGAGGCAATGACCCCAATCTCAAAAAGATATTTTACAAAGAGGAAATTAGCCATCCTTAATGAAGGAGAACCTAGTCAAGATCAACATACCGATGAAACATACTCTGATTGTTATCACCCAAGTCGCGTGCTCTTTCCGTAAAAGTTATAGTATTGTACTAAGAATAAATCTGGGCTTGGCTCGTCATTTTCTGTAATTTAAATTTTATGTAATTTAAATTTTCAAGAAATAAAGATGCAATTTATTCATTAAGATGAAATTAAAATACACTTGAAATAAAAACGGAAGCTTCATAATTAAACACACATACAGAAATTAAACACAGCTTAAATATTTAGAGTATCTCGCCGGTTTCCAACCTCCAATTGTGCTTCACCAAGTCCTTCTGAAGCTCTATATGGATGTAACCAGATTCAAGATCGGCAACACGGTCGTGAAACCTATGTATATTTTCTCCATCTCTACTAATTGGCTCAAAAGGAATTCGATTCCCTTGTTGATCCACCGGCCCATCATAAACCCGGAAAGCCTTCGATGGATTTTGCACGTCTTCTTCTTCCTCATTCTCATCCTCATCCTCCACGTACTATTCTTCAACAATCATGTTATGTAATATGATGCAAGCTAACATGAATCGGTTTCTGCTCATCCTATATCGCCGACGAAATTCTGCCGCCTCGAAGTTGGGACGTTCGATGAAGTAATCATCCATGAGATTGCGTCCCCTTGATAGCCTCTGTCGATCACGATTCGGTTTTTTACCGCGACGTGAACCGCTCGGTCGTGAGGGTTCATCGTCGTCTTGTGCTTCCGCCATGACCACCTGATTGATGAATGATTGCTCCATATAGTCATCCTCTTCTTGTTGACGTTGTCTCCTCCTGAAAAAATAGGGGAAGCTGAAAGGATCCATTAGAGTGATGAACAAGGAAATGTTGCTAAGTGTTGAGAGAGATGAGTTATCTACTCGGATTCTTGTACATGGTGTGAGGCAACTATGAAAGAAAGATGATCGTTTTATAGACAATTGTAGATAATCCGATCGTCAAATATGAACACACGTGTCGCATCGTAATTGGTCGAAAATCTTACCGGAAATCTGGTTCGATTATTTTGTCGACGACGCTATCTCGCAGTAACACGTGTCGCAGCGTAATTGGTCGAAAATCTTACCGGAAATCTGGTTCAATTATTTTGTCGACGACGCTATCTCGCAGTGACACGTGTCGCATCGTAATTGGTCGAAAATCTTACCGGATATCTAGTCCAATTATTTTACCGACAATGACACATGGCGGTGACACGTGTCAATTTTTAATTAGTCGGAAATCTTACCGGAAATCTTGTATAATTATTACCGATCAAGACACGTGTCACATTATTATTGGTGGTAAATATATCCGGTAATTCATTTTTAAACATTTCACTACATGACAAAGCTGATTTGCTTGAAGTAAATAGTGAATGGGTGTGTGCAAAACTTGATTTGCTTGAGCAAATCTTGGATACATCTTGCTTGAAGCAAGATTTGCTCTTGCTCTGCTTCTTGCTTCAATCATGAGTGCGGATGCTCTAAGGGTAGCTGAAAGCCCCTTTTCAGAAGAAAAGAAAAGGAAAGATCGATCATAAGTTCATAACCAATTCATGAGAGTTTGGATCGGTCTTTCTACTAAATGCAGTCATTTGTGTATAAACCTGACCTGGCTAACAGCGTATCCATCAACTATACAATAGGTTCTTCCACGTAAATAGCAACTATATATCTTATATATAAGTCTTAACATACTAAATTTGATAACACTGATAGCCACCGGGCTTATTGCAGTCTTACCATAATGGAAATTAAATTACTGGGTTTGATCTTCACACCAAAACTGTGTCTCATGCATACATCTTAAAATGCCCTTTAGTTGAATTATAATAATGAATCACTTTTGTTTATTTAATAAATAACAAACATGAATTGGTAACCAATGTTTAAGCATGAACGCGCATATATATATATATGGGGGTATAGCACTATATATATTTTGTCAAAATGTGACATTGTCTATTTGTCCTTTGTGCCCATGCATGTTTAATTGTTTGAGCAATAGGCCGTCTATATAAGTCGGTACTTGGTAGCTAGTGGAGGCTGTGGAGTACACACTATATTTAGCTCTTTTTTGACACTTCCTTTTTCGGATTGTTCACGCGTCCGGTATTTGAAAGGCTTTTTAAGTTCAAGTTAACTAGAACGAACAGAACATTTTAGCATATGCTTTGATCATGTTCATAAGTAATTAAATACCTAAGTACGTACGATAACGTACTATATCGCTAAGAGGTAGCGATTGAACACGTACATGATGATATATGGAGGTTTCACATCTTTAATGTTTCCACAGAGAAAAGAAAGCTAATGCAACAATTGTACCGTGATTATCAGTTTACCACAACAATAACTTACATTCATAGGAAGAAATAGAATGTAAACTAGAGAGAAAGAAATGATAGCTATATGTGCCTACCAAAAAGAGGGGGTCAAATCAGTGGAATGTATATGTAATGGGGTGCCTGGAGAAGTGGGTGTGACCAACATTGCTTTGCGTTATGTGAGATTGTGAGTTGTGTCATCCTTATTTATAAGGTCACGTACTGAGTTGGTCGATCTAGCTAGTGCTCAAAGGAGACCAAATATACCTGGTCGAAACGTACACAGTCTCGCATATTGCCTTTTCCTTTCCAATGCTCCAATAAAACTCTACCTAATTTAATTGGAGAACCATCTTTATATCTTCAACTCTAGCTTGACTGATAAGTCAGAAATAGCCACAAGCCACCCATGCACTTAGAATATAAAATCGGGATATTCTTATGACGGTAAACATATCTCTAGATTTTTACCATCAAGTCATTCTAGAAGAGTGGCAGAGTGAAGATTAATATTTCACAAGGGCTAGTTGTAACCAAAGAGTTATAGTGTTGTACTATGTAAGGCACGATTTTTTTTCGTGAACTTTATTACTTCACAATAATGACTATATTTCAATTTTTAATTATATGCATGTTACCTTCAATTAAATCTTACAAAACATATATATTCACAAAATTTCCAGTTTTGATGAACTTTGAAAAGGCTCAAAAGGAATAGAGCAACACCGAAAAAAACCAAAGATAAAGAGTTTAGACAAGCATCGAATTCTCGAGAATTAAGGATTGGAGAATTTGAGAGATTGGCTAGAATGACTGCAAAGTGTTGGTTTCCTCCGTCGAATATAAGTAAATAAAGTTTGGACTTGTACCTCATTATGGGCAAACACTTTGCACAACATAGTAATATTGGGCTGTATAGTATATTTTTTTTTTACTTAAGAGTAGTAGTAGTAATTTTATTTTAACCCTAAAATCTTCACCGGGCTTAAGTCCTGATGGTTAGAATAGCTCTGCCCCTGATTTTAGAGGTACTCAAAGTTGGAGCATCCGCACCCATTTTCATCTTCTATTTGCCTTGCACCCTCTATTTTGAGGAGGAGCATACACTATTTATCGAATATGAGGAGCAACACTTGTTTTTTCTATGGTTATAGAAAAATAATACCTCCTCCTATAGTCCTATTATTATTCATCAATTTTAAGTATTTTAATTTAACTATTCCATTAATAACTTTAATGATTTCACCTTACTGCGACTTGTTCGTCGCAAAAGGTAGTACGAATTTCTCTTAGTTCTGCCCCCTTTATCGGTATCACTTAGAAGTGTGGGGCTCTTGCAAGTTACAGGCCTCGTTTCTTATGGGCTCCTACAAAAAGTTTCAAGTCTTTCTTTAATTTCATTTTACAGCACAGCCTATACAGTTCACGGGCCGGGCTTTTATCATTAAGACCAGCTCGAAATCATTATTTTATTTTTATTGGGTACACTGTACACAACATAGAAAACCTCAGTGTCACACCCCACCCCGACACCTTCATTTTGGTTGTTTCTTTTCTCTTCGCAACAAGGTTTTAATTTCCCATGCAGTTGCAGGAAGGCAGTTCTTTCGTATCAGTCTTTCAGAGCAAGACAGAACAGAGATCCATGGTAATTGCCAAATGTCGTTGAACAATTCGGAGAGCGCAAGTTCCCGTAAGGCAGAACCAACGGAAAGTATGGAGGAGGCCAGCCATGCTCTAGCTAGGGTTTCTATATTTAGATATATACCAGTTAGTCGTGAAGGTACATTTCCGAGGCATAATATAACTCTCGTAACATTTTCTTCTTAACGTACAGTAGTCGCAACAAGGTAAAAGTAGAAACCAGAAGCATGCATGAAATTAAGCAGCTGAATATGTACGCACGACGATATATGTTGTCCATGTACAATTAACGAGTCTTAGCAGAGCGACTCTGGCTCTCATGTGAAGCATAAAGCACGGCCCATATCACTGGGATCGAGCGAGCCCCTTGCATGTGCCTGGAAGTCTGGAACCACGCATGCATTAAACAACTCAACGTCGTCTCAGACCTGCAGAGTCTAGCTAGGCGCTTCTTGTCAACATGGAAGGGTAAATAAGAGATTTATCCTTTTATTTTATCTTAGTTGTATAATCTCCGATGTATACTATTCATGATTAATACAGAAGAACAATGTGTAGTCCATAGCCTTCTCTGCGTTTCTTTTAGTTTTTTGCTTGCTTTTATTTTCTTCAATAAATCCATAGCTATTCCTATCATGGTATTAGAGCCTATGGTCACGCTCTCTATGTGCCTTGTGACTTCTGTGTTCTATCATTTTTGCTTCCGCGTTTTACACATTTAGTATATTTCATTTTCATTTTTGCCCTAATTCAAAACCCTAACTCCAAATTGAGCTCCTGCGTTGGATTCAATTTCACGAACTGCTTTGATCTAATCAAGGATTAGGCTTGTGCGCTCCTTCTTCGGTGTTGCAGCCCAGCCTTGTCGAGCCACACGTCGAGAGTCGCCGCCATCGTCATCAGCGGAGGAGGACGCCAACGGCAACTCACATCATTCTCTCAGCCTCCTCACCTCCCTCGATGTCTTAAGTCAGCAATTTTTGCTTTGCGTAGTTCATCTCAATCTCGGTGGCGGAAGGACTCGACGGTCTCACGTTCAAAGCTCCGGCGAATCAAACTGAGCAAGAAGAGCAGCAAAGTTCTCTGGACAAATCGAGCAACACCGATCCAGGTTATCGACGGAGGAGGAGGTCGCCTCTTGCACATGAGCACACAACTGTTGTCTGCACTTGGTCACTCACCTCACTCCCTCGTTGTCGTTGAAGAGGGAATCGTCGCTCAGCAACTCGGCTTCTGACCGAGTCATCAACTCGACAACTCACTCGGTCCGAGTCACCAACTCTTCAACTCGACTCGACCCGGTTCGAGTACACTCAGCATTGTGACTCGGTATGAGTCCACAACTCGCCAACTCGACTCATTCCGTGTCCATATCTGCTCATCCCTTCTATTCCAGACTCTACAACGGCAAAGATCAACTTTGATGGGCTTCAACTTTGTGATCCAACTAACATTGCACTTCAGCAGCAACAAAATTTGGTAATCTCCATTCCCAAATATTGACAACATTAATCTGATTCATCAGTTTTTCAATGTTATTAATTATCAACCAATGTCGAATGGCATCAATTCAATCAACCCGTGCCGAATGACATCAATTCAATCAACTAGTGCCGAATGACACCATTTAATCAACCAGTGCACAACTGCACCAATTCAATCAATCATTGCACAATTGCAACCAACTTTTCGATTCATTTTTGGACTGGTGATTTATGTTTCATGTCATCTTTGGATATCAATCATACCATACCATGAATATGCTGTGTTTTTCTGCTATTTGGCTGGATATTCGGCTGTTATGGAGTTATGCAGAGTAGTGAGGATTGTTGTTGGACTGCTGGTATTATTTGCATTAGTAGAAATCTGCTAGAGAATGAGAGAACATGCAGTGAACAATTAAAGTTCCAGAATTTCAATTTGTTTTAAGTCAGGTTGATATACAAATGGTTGTTGGTTTATTTGCTTTGCTCTGTTGCCAGTCTTTCTCTTCTATACTGCCTCAATGCTCTGTCGTAATCAAGGATGTCTTAGGTGTTTTGATTTGGGATGTTATTCTTGTTTTTGGTTCTTGGTTCTACATCATGTAATTTGGTAATAGTTGTGTACTTTGTTCCAACCATTATGACTGTTACCAAGCATATGGTTGATGAGAGGTGTTAACATGTAAGGGTAAATATGAGATTTATTACTCTATTTTATCTTAGTTATATAATCTCCAATGTACACTGTTCACAATCAATACAGAAGAACAAGATGTAGTCCATAGCATTTTCTGCGTTTCTTTTAGTTTTCTGCTTGCTTTTACTTTCTTCAATAAATCCATAGTCATTCCTATCACTTCTTAGGTTATTCAATATTTTAAAATTAGACAATTCTTCGTACTCCGAAACACTATAGAATTTTCGGCTTTGTGACTCCTCTCTTTACTCGAGCAGAGAAGCTCTGAAGTTAATTTAACTGCTGTAGGCGCTCAACAGTTTCTAACCCATTTAAAGTAAGGGTACTCCTAGACAGCCAATAAGCCCTAAGAAAATGCATGCACGTATTACGTGATTACCAGAACTGAATGTTAATAAGAACTATGTATGTGTATGAAGCTGACGTCTCTTCATTTGTAGTATGCATGATTGATTGAGACAATCAAGGAAACAAAGATCGAGGTACGGTGCACCTCCCTCACCTTGCACTTAATTTACAAATGAAAATTGAGGATTTGAATAAAGGGACAATAACTAAGCTCCAAAACATAAAATTGTTAAAGATCGATCACACCAAGGAAAATTCTATACGTCAGGCTAGCTAACATGCAACTTACTAATCTTTCAGTTAGATGCATGGATCTTAATTAGTATTATACAGGACGGCTTTAAATATACTGTTGGAAAAGGACTATTTATACAAGTCAATATACTATGTGGCAGAAATTTAAGTTATGAAAGGAAGAAGAAATTCAATCGAAAACCCTTTGTGCGAACACGCATTTGCTGGTATACACAAAATACAAATTAAGACAGCTATTTAGGGCATTATTATACAAAACAGCTAGATTGATTAGCCAGCTAGCAGAGCTCAGTGACTTTTATTAATGAAATTAAGATGATTTATATATCAGATTTTGAAATTATGTGCGTACATGGTACCCAACCTGGAGATGAAGATTATGAAAACAAATAGTTCGTTTACTCATTTAAATTAATTTGTGCGTTTAATCATTTGGGTGGTGCAATCGATGCTATTATATGTGTGTGTATATGGATTTTGGAGGCTCTTTTTAGAGTACGTTTTACCTCTAAATTAAGATAAATAGAAATATAGACAACGTAACAAACGAATCTTTGGTACGTGCATTATTTTGGTGAGAATTTGTTGATCGAGTACGTTCTTATTTGTTTAATGCGACACTATATTTGTCTTGATCGATCATTTGACGCCCTAGCTAGCAATATTTGATTGAAGTATTTGCATGCCTCCTGATTGGCCGTACTGATCGAAGTGAACCACCGCTCTTGATCTCTCAATTATTTGTCTAGTCGTCTCTGCCTCTTTCCATTGAAAGAGCGAGCTTCACCGTACCTTACATGCATGGTTGGTCTGCCAAACTCCAGATGCAGATACGTTGACCAATATATATGAAAGGGACAACTTAGCACCATATATACACCAATTTTTTTTTAAACGAACCTTAATATATATGAAAACGAGCTTATAATTAACTAAATTAAGATCCGAAATTAATTAATCAGGCACAAGCAACGCATAGCGCGTACGTAGGTGAAACAGGCTAGATCAGTGAGATCGATACTTAATATGGAGTTTGCAGATATATGATGAGACGTCACGGTTGAGTTGAGATGAAGCTCAAGCCTTAAGGGAAAATTCTATTTATTCGTTGATTAAGGAATTTCTCCTGTGAATCTCTTTGTTAATTGATGAAGTGGTCAGACAGCCATGTTTGATTATTGATTGAGAATTTGAGATCGTTAATGCTGATCACGTTATAGTTGCAATTTTATATGTTCTTACTAATTAATCATCATCATTTGTTCTTAATGATTCTAAAAGTCAATTTAATTATCATGTACCTTTTGCATGAATGTATATACATGTGCTTCTGTCTTTTACTTTATCTATGTCCATGTGTTTTAGAAAATATGGTAAAGTATAGAGATTGTGGAAACAATGTTGTATAACCTTACATTCATAATAAGAAATTCTTTTATATAGGAGAATACATAGTTTATATATAGTAACAATCCTAATACATCACTAAATATGATTCTCTCCCTTATTCTCTGTATATTCTACCATAATTAAGAACACACATAATAAACTAAATATCTTTCAACACTCCACCTTGTGCCGGTTATGGTGAAGGTACTTCTTCAATGCTTCTTTGATGCCTCATTAAAAACCTTGACGAGCCAAAAACATTTGCAGGAGAAAAAGTGATATCGCCAAACAAAAAGAGTGCAAGTCGTCATAGACGATGATATGACATATAACCATGTTGCCTCATTAAAATCTTGCTAAGTAATAAAAACCTCTTGGGATAAAAACAATCATAGTCAAGGAAAAAGAATAAAACGTGTCCTTCACATTTAGGAAATCTAATGTGAATGTCAGACTCCCCCTGAAGTTTGCATCTCCCCCTAATATCTACAATCAAGGTAGCATAGACAAGCTGAGCAATCCTATGCTCTTCAAATGCTTCTCAAATGTGGAATTTGGTCAATGACTTACATAGTCTACCACATTATCCTCAAATCAAACTTGGTAACCATAACCTTGAGGAATTGCTATTGTTTGCTGACTATAGAACAATTTATGCGATATATGTTTGGTGTTGTCGTCCTACATGTTATCTAGTTTCATCACCTTGATGCAAGCAACATTATCCTCATAATGCATGTAGGTTCATCCGTGGTGATTCAAAACCACTTGATCTTCGATATGTGCATTTATGGACCTCGACCATATGTACTCCATAACAACTTCATGTTAGATCAATAATCTCAACATGGCTAGAAGATATAGCGACAAGAGTCTGCTCTCTAGACTTCCAAGATATCGCGGTGTTACCCATGATAAAGACATAACTAACTTGGGAACAACCTTTGTGTGGATCAGAGAGATATCTAGCATCATCAAAATCTTCTAACACATCACAATGATTGTTGGTGAAGGGGGTGAGGAAAAAGCGACACTAATCTCTTTGTGGTGTCCTTACTTCCATCGTCACTCTCTTTGTGGCCTCACTATAGGGATATATCAAACTCATATCTTTCGTACTCTTTGATACTGAAAAATTGTCTTTAAACCATTCCAATAGCATTGTGTGGGCACGTAGCTAACTCTAGCTATTAAGTTCAATAATGATGAGGAGTTAAGTCTTGTGTATAATGCTAAGTACAGTCTTGCACTTATATTATGCACTTTAACCTCTAACACGTCTTCATCATTATTCCTTGGACAAAAACGGATCTCTTTAAGGGTTAAGACTATAGCAGATCATGGGAGTACTCATAGACTTAACTTTATCATCATAAAGTGCCACATATCTTAGAGTATAAGCCGATGATGAAAAATCCCATCATTACGGTGCTCGAGTTCCCGTCACTAGTTGTCCTCCATTATTCGAGACAAAACTGTGTCTTCCGAAGATCTTTCATCTCAAATTCGGGTTTCAAACACTTTGCAAATCCTGAACTTGCCATATAAATGAACACGCATGGGCATATCCCTTTTCAATCATGTAGTCACTTGGTGAGCGTTTCAATCTCATTGCAAACCCGCTTTGTGGTCTAAAGCCACTTGATTTGGGTAAATAAAGTTCATATGAGACATTCATATCTATCTCTTATTTTAGATCCCTATAGAGATACGTCATGACCACGATTATAAGCTGCATGTCAAGTTTTTCGGAAACTACCAAACTGACAAGGTAGTGGAGTGCAATGACATCCATTACGAGAGAATTTATCGCATCGTAGTTGATTCCAGAGTGTTGTGAGAAGCCTTGCGCCATGAGGCGAGTATAATCTATTTATTCTCATCACGCTTTCTAAGAAAGACCCATTTTGATAGGCTTTACACTTGGGTGTGTCGCCATCACTAACCCAACTAACTTTCTTTTTATTATTGAACATAATTCAATTTGGATCGCTTCTTTCCATGTAGGCCAATTGCTACTATGTTCGGGAGTTTCAACGTAGATTTGTTTGATGAGTCTCAAAATTCCATGCTCTCATGTACACTAGTGTAATTTGTACTTTGTAGAGATCTCTATACTATGAGTAATTGGTTTTAACATTAATGCATCCATAAATGATAACCATATGATGGAATTGAGTATCAATGATCAATGGATGATACTGTGCCAAACTTGCTCCCCTCCTTGGACAAGTATTTATCGAACATTTGGGTATTTTACGCTCTCCAGCATAACTCATGGCATGTGACGACACTATGCCATTTTTGTGATGTCACCATGCCACATTCTATAGTGGCAGCGCCATAACCAACTTCTTTTTGGTGGCGACATGTTCTCTCAAAAGGGGACATAAGTATTTGCAGGTATCGAATCTAGAAACACATCAGGTATTAAATCTGTTACGTTCTATCATTTGGGGATCATGATGAGACATAGTGAGGAGATGATCATTCCAGTCGTAGGATAGTCTTAATCTTAATTTCTCAAATGAGTAGACTTTGTAATAATAAGTGATGAGCCGTTAAAAATAACCAATGAGAAATTTGGTTGAGGCTTGGAGTCTCCATAGACTTGGGAAGCAGGATAGGAGACTAGCACGCCATCCTTGACATCTACTTTTCTCCTCTTGAGGGAAGAGACGTCGGTCACTAGTCGACGTTTGGACGATGGAGCCACCACTGAATGGTGCCCAACTCCACTCTCTTATGAACCAACTTTGATTCTTGCTTCCTTTCACTCGAAAGAAGGGATGTCCAATTGACTTTATCAAAATCTGGACCATCATATCACGACCTGGATATCCCAGTCTGTCATGCCAAAACCTTATATGTGTATGAATCCTATAAGTCATCTCTCATGACATGATTTGATTCTACTACTCTTTTTTAATTGTCTTGCATACCCCATTTGGCTGACACATAAGTTTCTCTAATATTCGGATCATACCGCAATAATTAGAGATAATGCAAATGAACTCATGTCCATTCTCACTTGAAAATTGTTGGCATAGATGATGAGAAGACCTATATCCATTCTTATCATATAGAAACATAATTGACAAGGTACAAAGTCGGTAAAGTTGTCTATGTCATAACATAGTATATGTAATTCCCGCTTCAATGAGACATTCAAAGTTCTCGGGGGAAATACTTGCAAAGAAACAAGTCTTGCATGAGGAAAAACCGAATAAGAACTTAAAAATTCAGTTTCTGGGCTTAATTTTTGACCCATCGAGGTCATCCTCGATCCATTGAAGGGCCTTCTCTGGATCTGCCTTGGATCCATCGAGATAATCCTCGACCCATCCAGGGGCGGATGCACAGTATGGGCTGTGTGGGCTGCAGCCCACACAGATTTTTGAGGAAGCCCAAAAAAAAAAATTAGTAATAGTTCCTAATCCCTAATCGACCTGCAGGCTGCAGCCTTTCTCAGTTTCTCAGTTCCTACTTCCTACCATAATTTGATTTCATTGCAGTAGTTCTATCCCTCCCACTGTCTTTGGTCGCCTAAAGAAGATGACAAGCTCATCAAACATGTCACCACCCACGGCCATGGCAGTTGGAGTTCTGTCCCTAAACATGCAGGTATTTTGTTCATCTCGATCTCTTTTTGTGTGTGCGGTGTGCCTATGTGATCGAGTAATTACTAGTACGGGGCTACGGGCTGTACGTCAAAACCTATTGTAGGGCTTCATTTGCTTAAACATACATGCTATCGAACTGACTTAATTTTGCAGCTTGAAATTTGACGATTCCGACATTGATTGTTCATTTGTTTCAATTGTTTGGATAAATAATTTGTAACTACTTTGGTTTTCTGATTTAGGGTTTGAGTAAGATGAGATTTTGAGAATTGGGTATTCGTCCAATTGAAGTTTTGGTTGGTCTTACACTAGTACAGTAGTACGGCACTAGTTCATGAAATTGCAATTTGGGTTTTCGAGTAGCTGGACTTGCTGTCTTGCTGTCTTGCAACTTTAACTCTCTTTAGCTATGCTTGATTGATGTGTTTTTTCTGTTACTGAAACATCTAATGCATTTATACAAATGGCTAATATAAGAGTTCAGCTACTCGAAATATAAGAGTTCGTTTCTTAGCACTGTGTAAGTATTTCAACAATGCTTGAAGCATCATAAAATTGCATCGTATCCGGATCTTACTGATATATATGTTTTCCATTAAAATGGTTTGATCAAGTCGTCTCTGTGTCGAAGAACTGAATGTTACTCTTTCTGGATCATCCCAGAAGGATTCTGAATGCCTCACTATACTAAATGTTATTACTTACTGATTATAATGCGCAACCCTAGCAGTAGAGTGCCTAGAATTGTTTCAGTTTCCTAATAATTAAAGAAATAACTCCTAGAAGTGAAATTATTATGCAGCAAGTTAATATCATAGCTGAAAGGTGGATATATACTGAGATTTTAGATCCAAATCAAAGTGGTACAAAGTCTTGCTGTCTTGCTGTCTTGCAACTTTAACTCTCTTTAGCTATGCTTAATTGATGTGTTTTTTCTGTTACTGAAACATCTAATGCAGTTATACAAATTGGCTAATTATAATAAGAAAGGCGTGAGGATGAGCCTCCCAATGGGTTACAAACCTAAAAAAAAAAATTGTGCGTTGCACAATAAATTACAGCCCACGGTAGATTGAAATCCTGGATCCACCCCTGGACCCATCGAAGGGCTTTCTATGGCTCTATCTTTGATCCGACACTAGCTAACCTCCATGTACATAAACATGCACAACTTTTTCTAAAAAATAGCTATTGACAATTCGGATAAAGTTCTAGAAACTAGATATCCGTAGCTTTCCAACCATATATTATTCATATGATGGATAATTCTGAGTCAATCTCAGTTTTATGTCAAATCCAACTGGTCTGCTAACCAGATTCTGTTTACCCTTTTTTTGACCTCTGTCCAATAAAACGGGCATAACTTTTTTTAGAAATTAGCTATCGACATTATGAACGTAGTTCTAAAAAATAGATATCCGTATATTTACAACCATATGCCACTCATATGTTGGTTCATTCTGGTTTGATACCAGTTCGACATCGAAGCTGACTGATTTGCAAAGGCAGATTCAGTTTTTTGGTTTGTGAAGTTTTTCGGAGATATAAGCACTCTTAGCTATCCTGATTGATACATGAACGAATTTTCTAGTTACTAGACCATATATAATCGTTTAGGTAGCTCTTTTCACTCATGACCAGGCGAAGAGAGATCAATGTAGGTGGGACACAAGGTCCGCTCAAATACCTTTATCAAAAATCTCTTACTCTAGACATCACAAGTTACTAAGGTGAGCCCTAGTAGAAGATAGACTTGTAGCAACCACAAAGCATGTATGTGACACAATTTTTTTTTTAAAGTAGCCTGTTATTAATAAGCCAATACAATTGTGCCTTTATTAATAAGCCAACATGATACATCAAAGTTTGTTAATCCAAAGTAATTGACCAACATTGTCAAACATAATACTTAGGCACACATGCACGCCTTTTTACATGGAAAACATAAAGCTCTAATCAAAATCTGGTATCTCTTCAATCGAGTCTCTGCCAATTTTGAAGTGTGCTATGTTGAGATTTGCATTAGCTCTATCTCCATCTTCTGTTTCTTTGTTTATTTGATCATTAAAATAGTAAAATCTGAGCATGTTCGCTTGTTGAATTTCTTCCAAATTATTGGTGTGTCGTAATGCAACAAAATTTTGAAGACTCAAACTGGACACATATATGAACACTTCTGCAAATTTTCATAATTTTTAGAAACTTGTAGCTAGGTCTTATAGTTTGTACAATAGTACGCAAAAAATAGGTCTGAAAACTGATGTGTTCTAGGATCAATTAAATTCAGATTGGGTCGTTTGAATATGGCGATGATGATATTGGCAATCCATAGATTCCTCACATCTTTTTCCTATCAATAGTATTCAAGACCTATTGACCCAAAACTTCTGAAATCAATCTTCTCAAACATCTTGAGAATAAACAACTCGTTTGATTCGAGAAACATCATGTGTCTTATCCTTGCCTCTTTTGGCATTGGTACCTCAGCCACATGGCTTTCTTGGTCACCGCAACATCTATGGCCGACGCTTCCTCTATCATGGTCAACAATCATGACCTTCATGTGCCAACTTATGACGTCCTTCCTTGTGTAGGCGGTTGAAGAGACCAAAAAACGTATCACCAAAATTCCCTTAACTTAAGGGTTCCGCGCCTTGCGCCCTGCACGTTGGTGCACTTTATAATTTGCATTGTGAACTCTCTTAGTTCCCATCTTGCCTTGAATTATGATTATGTAGATAATTTTCTCAATCAAATTTTGCTCTTCAATGCATTCCGCATAATTGGAACATGGATCTAATCTTAAGCATCTTTTTATTTATTGGTGCAATATGCTTGAAGTCGGAAAATCACACGTTATTCCACTTCTCTTTTAGATGCTGGAGCATGGTGTCACTGCACTTTTGCATATCAAATACCATGAAAGAACAAAAGATGTATTAGTTTCGCAGTTGTAAGAGACTTCCTCGACAACTAATTTGTTTTCCAATATAATATTTGGATTAGACCTTTACTTTGATGTATATGGTCTTACAAACTCTCTTTGTTCATTAATCGATGTTTTTATAAACTCTCTTTGTTCAATTGATTTTTGTGAACTTTCTTTGTTCACGATGAACGCTCATTGTTTCAAATTCTCACCTTCAAGAAAGGTGTGGTATAGAAAGAATGGATGAAATGTTATCCCAAAATTCGTACGAAAAAAGTCTAAGTCCCAAAAGAGTAGGTTATTTGAATTTAAATTCAAGTTGTGTTCGTATAAAACTTACTTGAGATTGTTACAAAACAATCTTCATCATCTTCTTGTTTTTTTTTTTGAGATCCGTACACAGGGCTAGAGTCTCGTGCTGATAATGTGTTTTAGGAAATATGGTAAAGTAAAGAGATTGTGAAAGCAATGATGTGTAACCTTTCATTGATAATAAGAAGCTCCTTTATATATGAGGATTTATAGAGTTACATATGATAAAAATTATAAT
This sequence comes from Geum urbanum, assembly GCA_946800695.1. Taxonomy (NCBI): domain Eukaryota; kingdom Viridiplantae; phylum Streptophyta; class Magnoliopsida; order Rosales; family Rosaceae; genus Geum; species Geum urbanum. The sequence continues at coordinate 63,874,010 of OX327002.1, forward strand.
ACATCATTAAATAAGATTCTCTTTTTAATTTTTTGTATATTCTACCATAATTAAGAATATACATAATAAGATAAATATCTTTTAACATCATATAGGTTCTTTAATGATCTATTCCCCTTTACTTCATAGCGCATCAACTAAGCTAATTAAACCCCATATTTTAATCATAGATCTCATCACGTAAAGGGCAACTGAGACAACCAAGCGAGAGCAATCGTTAGGTTCATATAGATTTATCTCAAATTATTTCGATAAAGATTCTACTCGTTTAGTATTTTGTCAATAAAATGATAGTTTTGGAAGTCATTATGTGAATTTGGAGAAAAAATTGGCGCAAAGTAAGAAGTTTAGGGCATCTCCAATAATGGGTTCTAAACCCTATAAATTTAGACCCTATATTAAGTTTGACTCTCCAATAGCAAAAAAATGAGGTCCTAAACCCTATAAATGTAGACCTACGTCTCAAATGAAGTCTCAAAATGAGACCTGAAATGAGACGCGTCCTATAAGGGACAAGGTGGGCTCCATTGCGCAGAGAAAAGCTGGAGACAGCCAGGCTGACGCGCCAGAGAGAGAGAGTGGAGCACCCAAGCGGAAAAAGACAAAGCCATTTTAGGCTGAGCCACGCGCACGCGCGGAGAGAAGGGGGAGAGTGGGAGACAGCTCTGATGCAGGGGGTCCCGCGCACGTGAAGAACCAGAGCAACGACTCTCCTCCAACGACTCTGTTGATGAACGGCTAGAATTCAAACTACCAAGAAACCAACGGCCAGATTAATTCTGATAGTTATTTCATTTTTCTATTTTTTTAAATTAATTTTTGATCCAACGGTTCAAGATTACGGTTTTTAATTAATCGACGGTTCTTATTTAAAATAACTTTGATTTTTAATATATCTGTAATAAAAGTGACAAAAAAATAATTAATTTTTTTTTATATATTTTTCTGCCCGTTGCTACAGTAATTCCAGATTTCTTCTATAAATATCAACTCAAAATTTCATTCATTTCACACCATTTCTTACATCCTCTCCAACATTTCCTCCTCCCCATCATTTTTATTCATATAGAAAAATTTGTTTTTCTAGCACCATGGGTCCAAAGAAAGGGGGACAACAACCACGGGCACCACGCTCGGAAAATTAGAAAGAGGAGGAAGACAAGGCTTTGTGCATTGCCGTGGTGAGTATTGGTGAAGACGCCGCAATCGGTACTAATCAATCGAGCGGAACCTTGTGGGATCGTATATATGAGTATTTTGAAGGTATCAAACCACCCAATGCACCGAAGCGAACCGCTTCAAGTGTTGAGTCTCGATGGAAGAAGATCAATCCCGCATGCATGAGATGGCGCATAGCATTTAACCGTGCAATCGCAAATCATAAGAGTGGCGAAAATGATCTTGATGATGTAAGTATTTTTATTCGTCATAATAAAGATATCGTTAAAATTAATTATTCCTAGTCGCTTAAAATATAGTTAAAATAAATAACCACAACTATGTTTATTTCAATTGTTTGTAGATAAGGAATGCCAAGTCGAATTATTTCGATGAATCTCATGGAGAGCATTTCGGATTTTTGCATTGTTGGGATATCTTGAAGGATACACCAAAATTTTCAAATCCCCCATCAATGGAAGAGGATACCACCAATTTTGAGACGCCTATCAACTTGGATGATAACGATTCACCCGGAAATATGTCAACTCCAAGCATGCCACCTAGAGCTAGGCAAGATCGTCCAATGGGACAAAAAGCGGCCAAGGCGGCAAAGAGAAAAGGTAATCAAGAGCTTTCAATGAGTATTCATGATCAAATGAAAAGGCTTGCCGATCAAAATGATAGGGATCATGCACGAAGGGAACAACTCTACCAAGAGGCTATGGCGGCTCAACAACGGGATGAAGATGCTCGGACAATGATGGTGGATCCTACTACATTTTCACCTTGTAAAAGAGGGTATTGGGAGAGGAAGCAAAAAATGATACTTGAGCGAGAGGAATTAGAAATGGCACAAAATTCATCTTCTCGGCCATTCCGTACCCCTTAAGCATCTACACCTCCTCATGGCGGATCAAGTTCTTCCCCCTATTTTCCGCTCGATCAAACGGAGTGGTATCCTAATAATAATCAAGCGTGAGAACAAGTTCGATCTCATTTATGATGTTGCTTGTGGCTTAATTTAAGTTGTTTCTTAATTTAAATTGTTGTTTTTAATTAATTATGTAGTCTATTTTCTCATTTTAAATAATTATGTAGTCCTTATTTGTTTTATTTAGGTCTTGTAGTTCAATTCATACAACAACCAAAATAAATTAAATGCTTAAAACCATACAAGCACAAAATCAAATTCATACAAGCACACAAAAAATTGAATGCTTACAACCACACACAAAGTTAAATGCTTACAACCACACACAAAATTAAATTCATACAACCACACACAAAATTAAATTCATACAACCACACACAAAATTAAATGCAACCAACAACATTATGGCAAACAATGCCAATTATTGACACATCAAGGCGACACCACTTAGCCATTGTTGCGCTCTCTCCACTTCTTCAAAGCCCAACCGTGTTCCACTAAATCTGCTCTTAGTGAAGCAGATATCACTGGACATCGAATCTTCTTGTAACGACCACGTACAAATGCATGCATTAGTTGGGGATCACGTTCCACCTCATGATCATAACTTGGTTTATCATATATGTCAGCTTTTCTTGGACGAGTCGGGATGTCGTCCAAGTCAAATTCATATTGCTCATCTTCGTCACGCTCATCTTCTACTATCATGTTGTGCAAAATAATGCATGTCATCATGATGTATTGTAGGCTCTCCCTACTCCACAAACGAGCTGGACCCCTCACAATTGCAAAACGCGCATGGAGAATACCAAATGCTCTCTCAACGTCTTTCCTAAACGCCTCTTGCATTCTTGTAAAGTGTCTTGTCGCCGGAGTTGTAGGATTTTTTATAGCTTTGACAAGAGTTGCCCAATTAGGGTAGATGCCGTCCACCAGATAATAACCTTGATCATACGTACTGTTGCCCACTTTGAAATTCACTTGAGGAGCTTCACCTCTGCATACCTCATCGAACAATGGTGACCTTCCCAGGACATTGAGATCGTTGAGAGAACCTGGAAGTCCGAAATATGCATGCCAAATCCAAGTATCATACGAAGCCACCGCCTCTAAGATGATTGTGGGTTTTCCCTTGTGACCTTGAAACTGCCCGGCATGCGCAGCGGGGCAATTTTTCCACTGCCAATGCATACAGTCAAGACTACCCAACATACCTGGAAATCTCCGATCTGCAGCTTTGTTTGTCAACCTTTGTAGATCTGCCTTTGTTGGTGTGCGAAGATAGTCTTTACGGTACACAGCCCATATAGCTTTTGTAAAATGATCCAAAACTTCAAGAGCAGTGGATTCAGCAATATCAAGGAACTCATCGGTCAAATCAGCCGGTAGACCGTACGCGAGCATCCTCATAGCGCATGTTAGCTTCTGTTCGGTGGAAAGACCGAGTCTGCCGGTGGCATCCATAGTCTGTACAAAGTAAGGGTCGTGGTTGGCCACGCTACGCATCATCTTGTCAAAGAGACTTGGTCGCATACGAAAGCGCCTTCGAAAGGTGTCGTCGTCAAACCTACACGGTTCGGTGAAATATAGAGCTTTCAAGCGCTGATCCATCATTTCCCGATCCCTTAGTATGTACTTCCGTCCTTCCGAAGAACCGCCCCATTGTGAGGCTTCATCTTCTTCCATCATCTCCACTTGGTGGGCAGCCGCAGACACCAAGAGGGCTTGTTGTTGCCTTCTCGGTACATCTTCTTCTTCCTCCTTCTTCAATAGTTTCCACAACCTATTCATGATGGAAAACAAAACTCAAAGTATGAAATTATAATGTAGAAACCACAATTTGTTGTGGGAGGAGGAGTGTTTGTGAATTGGTGAGTATGAATGAGTGAATGACTCCGTTTTTATAGAAGATCAACATGATCTTCGAAGATAGAAACTGACACGTGGATGATAACGAAATCTCGACAACCAATTAGAAATTGACACGTGTTGCCCAAAATCTACGACGATTTCTGATAAGTTATCGTGTCAAGTATAATTTAATTTACAATCCTATACACCGACACATGTCAATCAAAATCATGTCCGATTGTGGATAATGCATACGGGGTCCAATTTTTTTGTTTTTTTGTTTTAAATTAATATTATATTTATTTATCATGTATAAGAATAGTAGTTTACAAATTTAAATTATTATTTAGAACAACACAAAATAAAGAAAAAATGAATGTATAAATTTAGGACTTTAAATTAGAACCCTTACCATTGGAGTTGTACCAAGTCTTATATGAATAGTGTCCATTTGAGGTCTTATAATAGGTATAAGACCCCATTATGAAACTTCTCCATTGGAGATGCTCTTAGAATGATATAAATATACGGTGCGAAGTGAACGTCTTATTATTTCATTGACTAAAAAAATTTGTCCCTCGTATCGACGTGTATGTTGTTGAAAAAAAGAAGGATAAAATATCTAGCAATTCCGTGATAGCTAGAGCAATATATAACCAACATCCCCGGCCACTTGCAAAAAATACAGACTAAAAAGTTTTAGTGCCAGAACAATTAGCATCACCTTCTCTTCAATTGGCCTCATGAATAAAAATTCCCGTGAAATTACCCTCAATTGGAGAAGCAAGTGTTTAATTGCTACAGTTGAATTGTACGAGGTCGTCCCGTGAGTGTTAGTACCGGTCATGCTCATATTCCTCCCACTGATTTCATAAAAATCAGATTAATCATATTGGTCTGGTTTTGGAAGCAGCAGAGCTTTGAAAACTAGGACACAGCAGAGATCCGATATTTAACTTGTGCAAACGTCTGTATCAGTCCCGAGACTCGGTACGTTGCTGAAAATAACGAACCTCAGTTGGTCTCAATTTTATAAATACAAAAAGGGGTCCGTCCTTGAATTGATGAATATGAAACCTATTATTAATAGAAAAATGTAGATAAAATAATTCCTAATTCCAGGGGCCTCGGCCACTATAAATTGAAAGCGCCCATCTTTGATGAGCACACACTTCAGCGGAAGCCATTTACAAGCTAGCTAAGCCTACATTCACAATTTTTGCTTCAAACATGAGCAACTGCAGCACTAACATGGATTCAAAGAAGTCTAACAAGATCAGAGAGATCGTGAGGCTTCAACAGATTCTCAAGAAATGGAGGAAGATGGCAAACTCGCCAAAAGCGAGCTCCATCAACACCATCACCGGCAGCAACAAGAGCAACAAGTTTCTCAAAAGAACACTGTCTCTGTCAGACAAAAGCGGCACTACTACATGTGAAGCAGCTTCTAACAATGGTCATGTCCCCAAAGGTTACCTTGCTGTTTGTGTAGGAGAAGAGCTCAAGAGATTTGTCATTCCAACCGACTACCTGGGCCGCCCTGCTTTCCAGTTTCTGCTGAGAGAAGCCGAAGAGGAGTTCGGGTTTCACCAGACCGGCGTCCTGAGGATTCCGTGCGAGGTGTCTGTGTTTGAAGAGATTCTGAAGATGGTGGAGGAAGATAGGGATACATTCTTCATGCAAGGATGCTATTCAGATAGCCAGCTCAACTTTTACCACCCAGAAAGCCCAATGTGCAGATAGTACTTCGAAGTTTTTTTTATCAAGTACTACTCATTTAGAGGTCTTCTCTTTTAGATGACAAGAAGAAATTTATGTTGAGTATGTAATGTGTATACCATCAAGTTGATGCCAGTTTTCTCAGGCATCCAATCCAATATCTTATTTTGTGAGGCAAATTTTCCCTGGCATTTTTATGTTTTAATCCAAACATGTTAGAATCAAATAAAAAAACAAGCATTTTCATGACAGAACTACTGCATAAGAGCATATCTAGCTCATAAACAAAGTATTGATGGGATAGGAGAAAACAAGATGAAGTACTTGTATCAGTAACCTTCTCCAAATATCTAGCACATTGATCATAATCAGAGCAACATTCACCTCATCAAGTATCTAAAACGGTAGTATAACTGCGTAACATATCACAATGCAGGAATTTTTTTCTCAGACATCCAATCCGAATACTCAAAATGATCTTGATACCAGCATATACTTCCTTTTTTTTGGCTAACCTACCAGCGTATACTCTGTAAACCAGTTTCATAGATGAGGCAGATGTTGATAGGGTAGGATAAAAGCAATAAATGTGTCCCTTTTATCCTCCCAATATAAGTATTTCACATGTCTACAGAGCCAACTTACAATAAAAGAAATCAGGGATGAGTTAAAACCAGCCATTGGAAGATTTCAGAACATCTCCCACTAATATGTAATGCATGTTTTCTGGCATCTAAGCTAACGCTCAATAGTCAATGAAGTGATAAGGGGGTAAACTAATATGATTGATGAGGCAATTGGGAAAAATGGGATGGGATGAACTCATGAAAGCATTTAATGCACTAAATTTATAATCCCAATATGAGTCTTCACATGTCATCAGAGCCAGTGGCTATCAGAAAAACCAAAGGACCAAAATTAAGATGGAGCGAAGTTATAAAATGAAAATGAAAGGTATGTGAATCTAGAACCCCAACCGTATAAGTTCCAAAAGTAGCTGCACCAAACCAAATGACAAAAATGCAGACAAGAAATATAAGTTAAACCATCTTCATTAGACTTTTTACCCAGTTCAGAAATGAAACTTTAAATTCACAGATTACTTCATGGAAAAGAATTGGTTCATAGTCAACATTTCTCTGGCCAGAACAAAATGTTTAACCATATGTGTCAGAACAAGTTCATGTGCTTTGGAACTGCTGATATATCATGAGCAGTTCCAAAACACATCAACTTGTAATCTGTACTGACTCAGTACAATTTGCACCTAATGCATCGTCCTATTCTAACAGTCATGAAAATTTCAATACTTCCATTCCATGCAACTTTGTCATCATTAAACCACTATTTTGAACCTGTCATTGATGAAACTAAAATAATAAAGTATAGAAACCTGCAGAGTACGCTATCCTATGTCTTTGATGCAGAAAGTCCTGAGCAAATGTCTAATTCAAAGATAAAAAGATTCATATAACCAATATCATATTGCAGCTACTGCACTCTATGCAAGTAAAATCCGAAAATCAAATCACGTTGGCAGATTGTCACTTCTCATTGTTCATTCACATGCATCCTTCTGTGTCAAACTCCAGGAAGCCATGTGTCAACAGTGACTAACCAACCATTTGAATATGGGAAAACTAATGCAATATGAAGTTCAAAAAACTGAACTGTAAGATCTAGTAAAACGAAGGATCACATGACATATCTACAATGAGAATGACTATTGTCCAATTTGCAAGCAGCACAAGGATAAGAAAAATCACATGAATTACAGTTCCAGTTTCTTGAAAACCTGGTGCTAGAATTGTAAATTCATAATCAGTAAATATCCAAAATGACAGATCAAAATGTTTGGATATCTTACAAGTACATGAAGGTACATCAGAAACATTAAAGATCCACCTTCTTATGTAATATATAGAAATGTATAGCATATCTGGACAGCGTATATAGATCCATGAGTTAATCAATCAAGTTAGCTAGCACGAAATCCACCATGAGTTTCTCTAAAAATTATAGTATTGCAATTTGCAATGCAATACTTGAACGACAGTTAGTACTTTGGATATACATAGGCCATTATAGATGCTGCATGTTTAAGTGTTGAGTTGAATAAACTAAAGAGAGAACTGATATGCTAATAAGAACATAATCTAGCAATGTGATTACGAAAAGAAGCAGTTTCTACAGTTTGGTTCATCTCAATGTCCTCTATGACACTATCCTAAACTCAAGCAAAAACCAAGAACACAAGCCCAATAATCCAATTGGAAGCATTGCAAGTAATGCCCTCATGACTGCATAATTCAACTCAGGATTTTTTTTTTTACTATTTACCTTGGTGAGGATTAATCATCATACCAAATAACTTAATGAATTGCAGAGTTCAAATTAAAAACTAGCAGCAATCAAATGAAAGTCAAATTTGGGTGGATTCAGCTTCATCAGGCTTAGTATTTCCAACTCAAGATCCACACTTTATAAATCAACCTGCACATTGAATATAAGTATAGAAAAAGGATGGAATATTGGGTTTTTCATATTCAGAAGTTTGAACACAAAGTCTTGGTCCTTTCTTAGAAGACCCAAATTACTTAAGGGTTCAATTCTACTTTCTACTTGTTTCTAGTACCTCACATTCTTCATTCAACATAAATTTTAAGTACAGTATTCAATTGTTCATTAGAAAAACAAGGATCCACATAATTACATAGTGTATATAGATAATGGTTTTCCCAATTCAATGATAACAATTACAATAAATGGTAAAAACAGAACCTGAGAACTAAACAGAGAGCTGTTCCAGGCTCAAAAGGACAACACTTCACCATCATTGTAGTTTGGAAATGAGACACATTTGAAGACCTTGCACTTTGAACACAACACATAACCAACCTGCAGCAAACAAACAAAAAAACAACCCAAGTTATTAACTATAAATATTGAAACTTTGACAGTAAAATGTAATAGTTACCGCTCTGCAAGTTGGGCATCGACGATAGGTGCGATTGGTGTCAGATTTCACATTGGTCTTCTGGCCTTTACAGAAATCACAGACTAACCACCCTCTGTCATTACAAGGCAGACAACAAATTGCTGCACCAGAATCAAACTGGACGAGTGTAAAATTTCAGACGACGTGTCGTACTGGACAAGCTTGAAATCCCAGAAGGGGAAAAATGATGGAATGAGTTACAGTACCTCTGGTTGTTGTTGTTGGATTGGTGAGTATTGCGCTGGTTTCAGGAAACGACGTGTCGTTGATGGAGGAGGCAGTGGCGTAATGATCCGTAAAGACGTGAGATTATAAATCCAGGGGATGATTGTAGCCATTGGAAGAAGAGAAGGAATGAAAGTTCCGAGCACAGAGAGAAGTGTCGGCCTTTCGTTATCCAAATACAGCAATTCCCTCCATATATTCCGCCAAATTACGTATTTGCCATCTATTAATGAAAAGATTATCAGTTCAGTCCATTTCTTTTGCATCATTGCTTTCTTTCCCTCTCATTTTTTTTCCTCCTCCCTCTACAAAATCTAGTTCATTTGAGTAATGATCACTTAATAGATGGGCATGTTTTTTTTTTTTTAATGTTCGATATAAATAATAATTTATCTAAGATGACAATCTAACAACATAACATGTCAGACTGTCTGATAAAATAAGCGTTCTTTAACATTTGTTACACTATCGTCCAAAAAAATTATTTTGTTTCGTTAACATATATTTCCGACAAACCTTACTTATATGTACATGTTGTGGTTGCTACTTGCTAGTGTCACGTCTTATACTCTCATTTTCGACGTTGAAATTTACCTACAAAGAAACCATCACTACTTACATTGTTTGAGCTTCCACTTCAAAACAAGTTCGCTAAAGCACAGTATTTGTTGTTCGAACTTCAAATTTGAAACGATCCATGTGCCCACTGTGTTTCCTTGGGAACACTAGAATCAAATTCCATTTTTTACCCTATAATTCTCTCGAACTCATCAAAGTAGTAAGTACTGTTACCTGCGTAGAATTAAACCAGGCCTTAAAACTTTGGGCCGTCATCTATGATTCCAATATCTGGGCCAACGAATAATTGGGCCTTTGACCGGATATTATGGGCGGGAACGGGAAAGGTAAAGAAACTTCCAGAGGACCAACCAGAACTCGCCTCTTAAAAACAAGAGAAACTCAAATCGGAATAACAAATCGAAAATCAAAATCCCCCAAATAGATAGGAGCAAGTTGCAAAGCTCAATTCGCCGAGAGTTTGAGACGATGAAGCGGAAAGACCTAGACCAAGTCTTCGACGACGTGTCGTCTCCTTCCTCTAAATCCCGGCGACTGGTACGCCCCTCCGATTCTCACCCCCCTTTCAGTTTCACTCTCAGCAAATTTAGGGTTTATGTATCTAATCGCGTAATGAAATTTTTGTTGTTGATTTTAGGATACTGAGTTGCTTGGAGTAAATATCAATGGAGGCCCAACTAGTCCGTTTCAACAGCGGCCACAGCTGGAGCTGCGGTCTCTGAAGCGAAAGGAGCTCGATGAAGCGTTCAACGACATGTCGTCTCCTTCGCTCAAGTCCAGGCGACTGGTAACTTCTCGCAGTAACTTTGCTCGAAATGTTATTACCCTTTTTGATGTGTGCTGTTTTTCTAATTGGTGCTGTGGAATTCATAGGATGCTGAGTTGTTTAGTGGATTTGAGCAAATGGCGTCACAGCAGGAAATGATGGATTTGCCTTTGGAAAATGATGAAAAGGCTCTTGTGCTCTATAACCCGGCGAATTCGCAGCCGTTTTACAAAACCCCTGCTTCCAAGGACTTCGCTGTTATTGTCAATTCGGATTTGATTCCGGGTTTAAGAGGTGAGACTCATCATCTCAATAATGCTGAACCACCTGTAGTGTGTTATGAGAAACCTTGATTAATGTTATGTTAATTCATTTGTGTGATATGTACATCATTGTAAATGAGATGATTTTGAATCATAAAATGGTCTCTTTTGTAGACCGAATTTTTGCACAGGGAAGCTCAAAGTGGGCAACACCATCAGTTGCCGAGGAAAACAACACACAAGATTCAAAGGGTTGTATGGCCATTGTTCCTTGGGTCGAATCTACTTGGCCTCCAGCATCATATTCAGAGACTCAGGCAGCTGGCCTTTCAGAACCTGAAGAGGTGGAAATGATGGACACAGATGAAACTGGAAACAACGGCCTTAACTCTACCGAGTTTGGTGTTATGATGAATGGATCGGATCGATTACAACAGTGGTACAATCAACAGCAACAACTCCCCCATTGTATGCAGCCACAGCACCCTGGTAACAACACTTGCACTAATCCCATCAGCTGGTAACTTCCTTTCAAAAGTGTAAACTGAATTGATTGCCCCTTCCAGTCTTAGTTGTGGTGGTTAATCAAAAAAGGTGGAAACTTCCAAGTTAAGTTGGTTTTAGTGATTAATCACAAAAGTCCGACATGCGAGAATTTTGTGATCTTTGTATCATGGATCTTGTCATCAGAATATCATGTATTTTGTCATCAGCGGCATTTAAATTTTTTCAACCAATGTATTTGCAATGCCATGTTAATTATACACACTTAATTTCCCAGAAGATGTTCAACAGGATCCAGTTAGAGCCATTGGATCTTACTTAAGGTACACTGAGGTAGCTTAGCTTCAGTTTAGTCAATGTATTCAAGAGCTAAGGCTTAAAATTGTATAGGACATAAAACTAGCCCGGTGAAGGAAGTACTGGTGTGCAAACAAAATTAAGTTTTGAAATTCAAAGAACAGTGTAAAATATGTACTAATGCTTACTAGACCAGCTTCAAAGAGTCATCTCAGCAAATCTGAAGAGCAATAGATTTGATTTACGAGCAATTAAACACCTCCCTTGCCAAAGTAATCGCAAAGGGGTTGCCTGAATCACCACTCGAATTTCCAGTTAAAAAAAAAACAAACACAAATCGGTATGAACAAAATAGAGGTAAATGTATCAGCCTCGACAGGAAATCCGCGAGCATAAAAAAAACGAGCGAATTTATGTGTGGAAAGGTGAAGAGATTTGATATAGGGAAGCTGCATTCATCTCTATGGAACGGTGATAATACCCAAAGAGTCAAACTCCAGCCCCAGAACACAACAATAGAAACGATTAAAAGAAGAAATATCAAAAATAAAACACCGGATCTGGATTTTCTCTTAGAACAGCAACCCCCATCTTCACGATTTCGCAAAAGTCTACTCTCTGAAGAAGAAGAGGAGGAGGCTTTTGCGGATTGTGAAGAACGGAGTTTTTTCTCGGGCACACAGTTTCGCAGAGGCAGACGGCGGAGACGTAATACCCTAGAATGAGTATTGAGGGATGTCCACGACGAAGGCTTTATAAAGAGACGAAGACCGTCAGTTCCGTGTAGGTCTTGGTTTCTGAAGGGCCCAACCCAATACATGACGATCGGCCCACTGTTCTTTTTCTTCTCTTCATCCTCCATGGGCCGGATAAGTAGAAATTTAGAGATCGGTTCGGTGGGTGTAGCTCAGGCTGACCCGAACCAACAATGTCTATTTCACGCCAATTAATGCTCCTCAGACTCGATAACTCAACAAATTTTCATACACGAATTTTATGATCAGTTGTACTTACCCGTCGTTGAATCACAATAGTACGTTGAGATTCCTCTAGCAAAGTCAAAGTAACTGAGCCGCAGCAAATCATCCATTTCTGCCATTCATGCCCATCTTCTTCATCATTAGTCCGTTAAGTTTGACGTGTCAGTGACGTGTTCGTAACTCCAACTCTGAGAGGCTGACCTCTTTAAACGAAGGAGTAGAGTTCCCAAGTCAAGAAATTAAGGAAAGAGGATAACGATGACGAGCGACTGCGACTTGAAACAGAAATTTTATTGGGTGCAAAATTGAGAGCCCCGATAACATCGTCAACCGTCTTTATCTCACTTTAAATCTACCACCGAATCATTTTATCCGTTTTCATTTTCCATTTACCGTCTTATATGTAATTTCAGAAAACACGGTGTCACACTCTTCTTCTGATCACAATTTTCACTCCTGCTGCGATCAGAGAGAGAGAGAGAGAGAGAGAGAGAGAGAGAAGATGAGGATTGAGGAAGAGAGCGACGGTGTATCGGCGTCGAGGAACCACCTCGTCTTTGCTTACTACGTCACCGGCCACGGCTTCGGTCACGCCACTCGCGTCGTTGAGGTTTTCGAATTCTGAAATTTGAATTTGAATTTGATATTTTCAATCTCAAATTTCGTCGCTTTTTTTTTGTCTTATCGGCGACGCGGAAATGGTGCTGGTTTGTGTAGGTTGTGCGACACCTGATTCTCGCCGGACATGACGTACACGTCGTTACCGGAGCTCCGGACTTTGTTTTCACTTCCGAGATACAGTCGCCTCGTCTATTCATTCGCAAGGTGACACAGCATTTTCGGAGTCGAATTTCGCAGAATCACTCAATTCCTATATTTCGGAGAATAATGCAAGTACAGTTTTAGCTTATCTGTGTTGAAATGGTGGAAATTTAGGTACTACTAGACTGTGGAGCGGTCCAGGCTGATGCTTTAACAGTCGATCGCCTCGCTTCTTTGGAGAAGGTACACAACTTGGAAGCCTACTTGGATAGAGAGAATAAACGGAATAAATTCATAAAAAAAAATTGAGATTGTTTGTGATGAATTGTACTGTTTTTGGCTCGATTGTATTAGTATTCGGAGATGGCAGTGGTGCCTCGGGAGTCTATACTGAAAACAGAAGTGGAATGGCTGACCTCAATCAAAGCTGACCTTGTGGTGATTATCAAATGATTTTGTTTATTTGTAAGTAAGTTCATACTTTCGTGAAGATGTTCAATGACGATTTGTTACGATTGTGCATGAACAGGTATCGGATGTAGTTCCAGTTGCGTGCCGAGCAGCAGCTGATGCTGGAATTCGCTCCGTCTGTGTCACTAACTTTAGGTACTTGTTAATGTCTGCACTCTCTTTTGTTAATCTCATTTTTCGGTTCTGAAGTAATAGTTACTTCAAGGTACAAAGTCTCATGGTGATGTTTCGTTATTCCCGTCTTTCTTGTACAGCTGGGACTTCATCTATGCAGAATATGTCATGGCAGCTGGAAGTCATCATCGATCAATAGTTTGGCAGGTGATCTTTCATGTTCTTCATATGGATTTATGTGGAATTGCTTCGATCCTAAAGTTTGTGTTTATTTGGGAAATTTTCTATCTGTTGAATACAGATAGCAGAAGATTATTCTCACTGTGAGTTCCTGATCCGCCTCCCTGGATACTGCCCAAGTATGTAGTCTTCATTACTTCTCTCTCTCTCTGGAGTTTATTACGGATTTTCTCTTAAACTCAGTTTATATGTTTGCAGTGCCTGCTTTCCGTGACGTTATTGACGTACCTTTGGTCGTGAGGAGGTTGCACAGATCCCGCAAAGAGGTTTTGGTCTCAGAAATTTTTTCGAAAATCTTTCATTTGGTTGATTTATCTGATTGTATGTTTTCCTGGATATAGGTGAGGAAGGATCTAGGAATTGAAGATGATGTCAAACTAGTCATTCTCAACTTTGGTGGACAGGTATACTTGGATGACACTTACTAAATTGTACATTCTAGTAAAACAGTTATTCAAGTCCTGTGTTTGATTTTCCAGACACCAATAGGTGAATTTACACATGTTATTCAATAATAATTTCACTTTGCTTTAGTATTCCAGTATGATTCACAAAGAGGCCCCTTTGTGAAACTTTATATTTGCTAATTGTCCTTTGGATACTTCTCTCTGTTATTTTCAGCCATCAGGCTGGAAGTTGAAGGAGGAGTTTTTACCCCCTGGATGGCTTGGCCTGGTATGTTTACATAGCATATTTTCTATGTATTTTACCGAACTAGAAGTGCTCTAAACCTTTTACTAAATAAAAACCTTTATTGTTTTGACTCAGGTTTGCGGAGCTTCTGAAAGCCAGGAGCTTCCACCAAATTTCAGGAAGCTTGCAAAAGATGCTTATACACCTGATATTATAGCAGCATCTGATTGTATGCTTGGTAAGTTTTTAACTTTGATGTTAGCTGAGCTGCATTGATTTGATAGAGATAGAATTTATTCGAGTTCATGCTATTTCAGGAAAAATTGGATATGGCACTGTGAGTGAAGCCCTCGCATTCAAGTTACCATTTGTCTTTGTACGCAGAGATTATTTCAATGAAGAACCCTTTTTGAGAAATATGCTCGAGGTACATCCGATTTCATCAGTCATTTGTTGAGCATAGTCTTGCTTCAAATTTTTCTGATATTAACTAGCAACTGCATGCGTGTAGGCTCAAAAAGTTATCCTCTCTTTGACTGGGTTATTATGATTAATTTTTAGTCTTATCAATCGGGGGTTGAGATGATTAGGAGAGACTTGCTCACTGGTCATTGGAGACCTTACCTTGAGCGTGCAGTCAGTTTGAAACCTTGCTATGAAGGAGGGATCAATGGTGGTGAGGTACCTTGTTTATTTTGCCTTATTTGTTTTACAGGCTAGTAACTAGTTATACAATCTAGTTGTAGCATGTGTGTAGTAAAATGAAATGTGTAATTTATAGGTGGCAGCTCAGGTCCTTCAAGAAACGGCTATTGGGAAAAATTGGGCATCAGATAAGGTATTTCATACATGTCATGTTTCATGGCTAACTCTTCAATACCAACAGTTTTGAACTTTTCATATATATAATGAAAGAAAAAAAAAAAGGAACTATACTCGGGAACAATCCCCATGGTACGTATATGAAAACAAGTAATTGTGCAACCCAAAAACAAGTGGAACGAGATTTAATTATTCTGATTACTCTTTTCTCTTTACTGAAATGTAGCTCAGTGGGGCAAGAAGGTTGCGTGATGCCATAATACTTGGGTATCAACTTCAACGGGCGCCGGGACGAGATATGGCCATCCCTGAGTGGTATGCAAATGCGCAAACTGAACTACAAATTGGATCACCAACTAGCCCAAGGAGTGAGATCGATGAGAAGAGCTCCCTAATGAACTCGTGAGATGCCTCTTCAAGTAGTGTGTTTGACTGCTTGTGTAAAAAATTAACGGGATATTCATTTAACTGCTTTTTATATTTAGATGCATCGAAGACTTTGACATTCTTCATGGAGATCTTCACGGTCTTTCCGATACAATGACCTTTTTGAAGAGCTTGGTAGAACTAGATTCTGCATATGACTCTGAAAAAGCTACTGAGAAGCGGCAGATGAGGGAGCGGAAGGCTGCAGCAGGACTCTTCAATTGGGAGGTCTGACTTGTTTCAACTAAACCCCATAGGTGTTCTAGTTATATTCTAACTAGTTTAGTTTATGAATGTAAGAGCATAATATTGTTTTTACCTTTCTGGGTACAGGAAGACATTTTTGTGGCAAGAGCACCTGGACGATTAGATGTAATGGGTGGGATCGCTGACTACTCAGGAAGCCTTGTCTTGCAGGTATTAGCTCTTTATTTGATGTTTACTAGTTATTCTGTCTTCAAAAGCCGACGCTTATATCAGTGCTAATAGCACTCGTGTGTAGAAATACTTGCATGCACAGTTAAATATGCCCAGTGTACATGCATAGAGATAGGGATTATGAAAAATTCCTTTTGCTCATGGTGATAGCACAATGACAGCACACACATAAATTCCTTTAAACAAGTACTACATTCCCTTAGATCATGTATATATCCTTCTGCTCATGTTATTGGCAAGAGTCCCCTTGATAATCTTTCTCTATCACAGCTGCCAATCAGGGAAGCGTGCCATGTTGCTGTACAAAGAAACAAACCAAGTAAAAAAAGGCTCTGGAAGCATGCCCTGGCTCGGCAGGAAGCGAAAGGACAAAACTCAATACCTGTCCTGCAGATTGTATGTATAAGAATTAAGATTCAGCATCTTTCAAAGTCTTTCCATTGACAGGAATTGGGTTTTATTTTATTTTTGGGGAATCAAAGAAGGGTCAGTGTAGATGTAGTTCCCCACACACGAAACTTAGATTCATTTTTAAGCCTCGTGTATAAATGAGTTTACCATCTCTGGGTATTGTTTGTTACAGGTCTCATATGGTTCAGAGTTGAGCAACCGTAGTCCTACCTTTGACATGGATCTATCTGATTTTATGGATGGAGATCATCCAATGTCATACGAGAAGGCAAAATTATATTTTTCACAAGATCCATCTCAAAAGTAGGTTGTGTTCTTTTTTTCTATCATCTGTTTCTGTAATGTTGTATAATACATACTTCATGGCCTTAATTGTAGGTGGGCAGCATATGTTGCGGGCGTCATTCTGGTTTTAATGACAGAATTAGGCGTACGCTTTGAGGATAGCATTAGTTTGCTGGTAATTTCCACTTGAATATGTAGAGATCTATTCCTATGTACTACCTCAAGATTTGTGGCTTTGTGCTCTTATAGGGAACTGTTGTGCTTCATTATTTCCTTGCAAAAAATTGTACGACAACATTGACATGTCATAGCATACAGGTATCCTCTAAAGTTCCGGAAGGCAAAGGTGTATCTTCTTCTGCTTCAGTGGAGGTCGCTACAATGTCTGCTATAGCTGCTGCCCATGGTACATCTATGATCCAAATACTCCAGAGTTGACCTAACCTTCAAATTAATTTGGCTATCAGAAAAAAGAAAAAGAAAAATACTATTTTCCTTATGTAATAAGATTATTGGATATACTTATTTCCTGCAAATAAAATCATTTTGTAAAGTCAGGCTGTTATGTTACTGGTGATTACAAACTAATTTGCTATCATGATGCTGGTTGAATTCATTGAAAGTTATCAAATACTTCCAATTTCTGACAATGTAGCCCAACAATTTGACCAAAGAAAAATAGCCTTCTGGCTATTTTGTGTAAACTCTTTACTATGCAACAAGCAATGACTAAAGTCTTTTTGTTTACTTTGTAGGATTAAGCATCGGTCCCAGAGATCTTGCTTTGCTTTGCCAGAAGGTTTCACCTTTAGATAACTTTTATGATTACATCCAAAACCCTTTCTTTGTCCATTTCTACATAAGTGTTTATTGTTCTTGAATAGGTGGAAAATCATATTGTTGGTGCCCCTTGTGGTGTGATGGACCAAATGACTTCTGCATGCGGTGAAGCCAACAAGCTACTTGCAATGGTGTGCCAGGTAATGTAATGTGGCAGAAAGCAATTTTACTGTAGCAATCTAATACTTAGAAATCATTTTGAGTCTACTCATTCATTCCTGCATTTTAGGAATCATATAATCTCAACTCTATTTATTGTACAGCCTGCTGAGGTACTTGGGCTTGTGGAAATTCCGGCCCATGTCCGATTCTGGGGAATCGATTCGGGCATTAGACACAGGTAGGAGTTATGTGACTGTGTTCTTTGGATTATCTTGGTGCACTAGTTTCAAGCTTTAGCCACTGTATTATTATGCCCAGCAGATTCCAGTTTCCTGCAAATTTGTTGCTGAGTGAATATTGTTTTGTTTTTTCTGAATGAAGCTTTCATGACGACTATGTTGCTATTCTGATATATTTTCTAGTGTATCATCATCATGTATAGTCTCATTCTCGTGTTAGTCTTAATAAGTTCCCTTGAAAAATTCACAAAATTGAAATCCTGCTTTATCATCTGATCCAAAATTCTGCTCAAGTAAATACTGATGATCAACCTCATCATCAAATTATAACACTTTAAAAAGCAACAAATACAAAATGATTTACTCATTTGTGGCTTGTTCTTCCTGCTCAGTGTTGGTGGTGCAGATTATGGTTCTGTTAGAATTGGTGCCTTTATGGGTCGGACGATGATAAAGTCCACAGCTTCGATGATTATGTCTCGATCATTGTCAACTGAAAATGGGATGATTCCAGAAGAGTTAGAGGATGACGGTTCTGAACTAGCTAAGGCTGAATCATCATTAGATTACTTGTGCAACCTGTCACCTCATAGGTAAATCCCATCATTGGGATTCTTGAATCAATTTCTTATAATGTTACAATTGAAATTATTGACTGTCAAATTTCAGTTATGTGTTGGTCTTATAAAGGCTTACTTATTTAGTTACATGCAACCTGAGTTCAGGTATGATGCTCTTTATGTAATGATGCTGCCCGAGTCCATACTTGGTGAAGCTTTTCTGGAGAAGTATGCTGATCACAATGATCCAGTAACAGTAATTGATCCAAAGCGTAACTATGTAGTGAGAGCACCTACTAGACATCCTATATACGAAAACTTCCGAGTTAAGGTTAGTAGTTGTTTTAGAGTTTTAGACATCCTATTGCAGTTCCAAATTCCAACCAGACATTATGGGTGTTGTTTCCAAATATGGTTGCCAAGTGTATGCACTAATTGTGGACGTACGTACTAATCGAAAGCATTCTGCCAATGAATATCTTTATTTTTTGCTTGTAATTGTAACGATGGGCCGTCATACATGAGGTTACTGAATTCTTTCCGTCCCATCTGACATGTAGGCATTTAAAGCACTTCTAACATCGGCAAATTCGGATGATCAGCTTACGGCTCTTGGAGAGTTACTGTATCAGGTATGCACAGGGAATCAAGCCTTAGCTGTACAGTATTCTTGAGCTGGAGAATCTAATTAGCTGAACCTTTTTTTCATTGCAGTGTCACTACAGCTATAGTGCTTGTGGACTAGGGTCCGATGGAACAAATCGGCTTGTACATTTGGTTCAAGAAATGCAGCATAGTAAAGCGTCGGAATTTGACGATGGGGCATTATATGGAGCAAAGATTACAGGTGGAGGTTCTGGTGGAACTGTTTGCGTGGTCGGCAGAAATTGCCTCAAGAGCAGCCAACAAATATTTGAGGTAATTCTCTTAACGAATTTCTTTGACTCTAGAAATGGAAATCAGCTCTTATTGGTGAAAGTGATCACATCCATATTCAGCTAAATTTCTTATCTTGATCATTTTCGACTTTCCAGATTCAGAAGAGATACAAAGCAGCAACAGGGTATTTGCCATTTATTTTTGAGGGTTCATCACCAGGTGCAGGCAAGTTTGGGTATCTTAGAATCCGGCGCCGCTCTGCCAAGCTAAATGAGTAGAAATTGAATTATACATCGAGCTATTTTCTGATTTTATGAACTTGTGCTCGTACCTCTTGTGAACTTACTGGCCTATTGGCTGTATCCTGTCAATAATAGTACTCCATATTTAAAGGCCAACATCATATATTTATCCTGCGATCTTACTTTGATTTTCTTTTTTTCCTTTCAATTAGTTGTTAAGCCCCACTTTACTAAAGAGAACAAGAAAATCCAATACTTATTTCAGCTCAAATGACAGTATTTGATGATAGAATGACAGATGTTTATGTGGATCAAAATCTACTACAAATCGATGGAGGATTTCTAGCCATCCTGCTTATAAAATGATTCATAAGTTGCAACTCTGGGCTTAGCTTCAGGTAGCTCCAGCTCTTCCATGAAACCACTAGTCATCTTGACAAAAGCTTCCATATGCATTTGCTTCCACGCCTAGCCAATTTCAAGAAATTTAAAGCAACTAAGAAAGCCTCCCGAAAAACTACTATATAGAACCCGAGAAATCACAAACTAGAATGATGTTTGCCATTCATTACTCAATTGTGTTCATATTTCATACAGATAAAAATGTAATAGGTTTACCTCAAAATCCCAGTCTCCATACAAATTTGGATCATTTTTGTCACACCACACGTAAGTATGAACTCGTAAATTCTCAGAACTATCCTGCTGAGAGAAATCACCATGCTCAGAAATTTAATTGATATTTTCATAAATGATCAGAATGTATCCTAATATCACAGAACATATACTTCCACAAGGCCAAAATTGATGGGAGGAGTCAAATCCCATCACACATAATGCATCAGAACTGAGAACTGAGAACTGTAAGTTGTCTAAGCTCTCCAATTCGACTGATCACACCAGTTCTCATAGCTCCAGAGATTGTGGACTAATACAAACTAGTTGCGAGGAAGACAGTTCACATAGCTTCAGAGCAATCATTGTCTTCCTCGAAACTAGTTTGTTATTAGTCCACAAGAGCATCATCAAATATGATAAAAAGTGCATCAAACTGCAAGCTAAAATTTCATAATGGAATTGAACCAGTTTTGTCTTATTTACCATCACAGAGACGTCAACGGTACTCCTCTCATACTCCACATCCTCAAATTCATCTAAAATACGCAACTCAGGATCTGTGATGCCTAACAGGACCTGCACAAAGTTTTTGTCAATCATACACTAACGATCGAAATCACGAAAATTCCGTCGTAGAAAATGAAACCATTTAGAGACCTTGACCTTGCCTTGCCAGTGACTTTGTCATTCTCTACGGGTTTAATCGCCGGATACACACGTCCCTTGATGCTGTACCTATGACTGCACATCGATCAATTCTGAGAGAGAGAGAGAGAGAGAGAGAGAGAGAGAGCGAGAGAGAGAGAGAGATAGTCTGGACTTACTAGCCATTTAGGATAGCAGTAGATGATTGAGGAACTCGATTCAAGAGCACTCGACAGACGTCCTCCGCCATCAAGCTGCCGTACACGAACACGTTGTGAACGACGCTCGGAGAGTTCATCTCTCTCTCTCTCTCTCTTCCGGTGAAGAAACAAAACAACCAAACCAACTAATTAAACGACCCAGTGCTTATAAAATGCCTGCTTCTCAAGATTAGTTGTACCATACGCCGTCGTTTCGTTAGAACGAGAGAGAATATGTTGCCGTCGTTTCGTTGATCAGTATTCTAAATGATTGGCTGATCAGTATTCTCGATCTTTTCTCCTACATTTGTGGTTGGTGTTTTATAACAATGCCCAACACACAAATTTGCTCTACAAATTCAACACTGATCTTTCAAATTCAAGAGCGAGGTGACACAGCACAAGCCATAATGGAGTTTGAACATAATATTGAAGATGGAACTCAAACATACAACCAGTGAAATCGGAGTAATTGTTTAAGGTGGAGTTCAACATCATGATCATCATATCCTCTACAGGAAACAAGCTTGAAATATAAAGCAAATGTGATCAAATGTAGACGGAAGCCTATTGGCAGCAAGATCCTCATTCGGTCATAGGAGCAAGGCCATCACCAGCAGCCAAGATGTCCAGCAATGAGTTTTGAGGCTCCAACTCCTCGTGCCATAGTGGAAGTGTGTCACCGGCGTAGAAATTTCTTTTGACTCCCTCAGCATCAATCTGCAAAACCATAAAAGCACAAACCAGGGCCAAAGAGAGAATTAAGTTACTAATGGTCATGTATGTTGCAAAGAAGTACACTAGAATTTGGATAGGTGAGATTAGTGCTTGTAAGAACACATACAATGACTGTGCGGACAACACCTCCACTTGCTCCATCTCTTGCAATGGCGAGAGACACTGCCTTCACGACCAATGCCTGCAGTAAGGCACCAAAGAGCTATTATCAAAAGGCACAAAGACTAAAGAAAGCAATCCCTTCTATTCCTTAGAAGTACCACAATACATCAACTATCACACCGAATGCTCGAGAGATATGGTGTAGGATCAATAAAGCAAAAAAAGTAATGCACTGATATCTATTTCGAGGTAAAACATTTGATTTCCAGAGTGTAGCATCTAGGTTCTTGTTCATATATAGGGAGCATTCAAAGGATTCAAAAAAAACCAAGTCAAATCTCATTAAAACTCGAGAACTTGTTTCAAGACAATTACAGAGCTACTACTGACCCTTCAAACTTAAAAATGAAGAGAAACATACCTCAGCTTCCTCCTTGGTCATTCCTTCTTTCCATGCTTGATCAAAGAAACCATACAAATAACTGGAGCCAGACCCTGTAATACAGAAAAGCATGTTACGTCAAAACAACAACGAGCAAACTACTATCGCACCTGATCTGATTTGCCCATGAAGGTGAATTTACTTAAGAGACCCTGTGGGAATCAATCTTCACATCCGCATATGAAGTTTCTACTATCCTAACATAACATAAGCCTTTTCCTGGCAGCTTATCCCACTCTATTAATTAACCTCTAAAGGTACATCAGATATCAGAGACCAGATGTGTCTAACCGTACAACCTCACAACTACTTTAATCCACAGTCATACAAAATTTGTCCAACCAAGTCATATAAGGATTAGTATTAGTATACCTCCAATGGCGAATGGCGCTTCTACGACCGTACCCCCAAGAGGAACTCCATATATCTTTCCCCCTTCATACTTGTCCCAGCCACCAACAATCAACCCAGTTTGCAACATATTCTGCCAACAACCCAAAACAACACAGTAAAAAAACCGAAACAACTTTCTAAACTATGAAATAAGCTCACACCTTGATCCGTATCATTAACAATTGGGTCACTCATCGAAAACCAACCTTGTTTCCGTAGGACAATAGCCTGATGAGATTGGCAGCAACCTTGACAGTAGCAGGCTGCCCTAACTGAATACTGCACATTCCACAAATCAAATTAAACCAAAACTCGCAACACGAAAATAGAAACACAAGGCAAAGAGAGGTCACAAGACTCACGTGTGCTGATGAAGAAAGTGCCTCACGTAGTCAGAAACAACTTGAGAATCTGCAGCCTGCGAATTCCCCAAAAAACAGATCAAACAAGTTTCTAACCGTCGATTTCAAGACCGAGAAATTGAAGAGAGTTGTAGGGAGATGAGATTAGAATAGTATACCGATCCAGAGCGACAGACGTAGACATTATCCGTGAGCTGAGTGATTTTATCGGAGCAGCGATTCGCAACGTAGACTCCTACTCACCACGAGTTTATACATACAGTTTCAGCAGAAGAGATGAGAATAAGAGTTAGGGTTTGATGAGGTGTCAACTGACCTGTGGAGGTTCGGGAGTCGGCGCCGAGGACGACGCCGCCGTCGTAGGTGACGCCGATGATGGTGGTTCCCATGGAGTGAGGAGCGTTGAGGTTCATATCGTCCATGGAGAGAGACATAGCAGCGAAAGAGGAGAGTTTTGGTTTGAGCTGGGAATGAAATTGTCAAATCGGAGGAGAGTGAAGCGGTGAAAAAGAGGGGTTTGGTTTCGCCTTTCTTCTTATTCTTATTCAGAGACCGACTTTCTGAACAAGTTGTTTCTTTTGACCCAAAAACATACATAAAGAGGGTCCACCAAATTTATATATGGGCCGAACATCTAATCCGCTTCAACTTGGGCTTTGATTTCGGCAAAATTTAATTTGGGCCATAAATTGGAAGATTATTTTTTTCTATTCGTGAAGCTAAGTTGACACGAGTGGGCTCACGGTTTCTTTCCATACCATCGGCTTATGCACCGCAGCCATTCCTGCCCGACTCGATTGATTTCGTTTCTAATTAAATCCCTACCTAATGAAAACAAGTTCAAGTCGATCAATTCAGCAGCTCTTCACTTTTGGTCGACCAAATGAGAATGTGTGGGGAAAATTCTTACATACTTTGAGCATCAAATTGGACAATTAGATCTGAACTATAAATGACCACCATAGGTAAAAACGTACTTGTAACTTGTTTGACTCGTGAACAATGAACAGACTACACTATTATGAAAATTGTATTGACTGTTGTAAATTAGTTAAAATTAATGTAATTTTTTGTTTGAATTTATTTTTTTCTGTTTAAACTTTGGACTTTGAATTTAAAATTTATAGGCACACGCTTCATTGACCACTTTAATTTAAGTTAATATGTAGTGGCTGTACATTAAATTTATATTACCGTCATTTGTTGATAAATGTAAAAATGAACCATAATTTAACTAACTAAAATTCATTTGAAGAACAATGTAATTTACTCTAATTTAGTTAATTAACACTGTTAATTCATTAACCAACTATTGTAATTTACTATGTCGTGGTGAAATAACTTTGTAATAAATTATGAAACTCGATCATTATATATATTGTGCTATATCTCCAGCGATCGATTTTATTCGCTTAACCTGTTGTTCTGCTATATGTCTGGGGCAACTGATTGTCATATTGAGTTTTGATCAGGGGCGGAGCCGGCCACTTACTCTACTAGGCTCAAGCCCTAGTAAGATTTTTGGGTAGGAAAAATTATTATATTTGACATCTTATAAAGAAAATTATGTATATAATTTCTACCTCGAGATTTTGGTACTAAATCAAGTCTCGTTCTTTAAGCCAAACTTAGTAAGGATGTAGCACCATATCATACACGCAATTTATTTCAGAAACTACTTCGTGCGATAATTTTTTTTCTCTTCAATTCATGCACTTTACTTTTTTGTGACATCGCTCTCACCTATTTGTTCTCCCTCACTAAAACTACTCAGACTTTTTGCAAACTTTATGGATTTAGTACTTATACATAGCATATATTTTTGACTTTGATCCTGTTATTAGTGTTTGATCTGCTCTTTCTAGTCTTTCGAGCTTAAAGCTTAAAGCTTAAAACTTTGGTAAGTTGTGCTTGTAAAATTTTATATTTTTTTCTTCTTCTCAGTTTACTATATTAAAATTCAACTATCGTGGTGAAGTAATAAAAATTATCGGAAAAAATGGTTGTGCGCTGCACAAGATTGTCAAGTTACAATTAGTCCAGGTAACAATTAAATTCTAGCTCTGCCACTGGTTCTGATCCCTCACCAACAGCGTAGTTCCAATAGATAGTTGTGATTTGTCTAGTTTGTCTTCTCTCTTTTTTTGACTTTTTTGTAATATTATCAAAAGAAATCATTATTAAAATCAAATTCAATTTTTTAAATTTTTATATAGGTATATGTAATTGGTCTGCAATTAGTTGTATTTTCAAAATACACCATTATAAAATTGTATAAGGCTTCGATATATCACAAATTAATCTAAAGGTAGTTAGGTCAATTCATATTTATAGGGTTTGAATATCAAAACGAACACGATGACGCCAATGTCTTTTTACAATATGTCTATTACTATATAATGCACGCTCCAGCATCATTTATTTTCTCATTTTATTATTTTATTTCTCGTATTGCTTAAATTTCACATATGTCTATCATGGTTATGTACCTCGGTTGGTTAGATATATGGAAACGAAAATATTTACGATAAAATTGTAAAAGAATGATTATTCTACAAAACTGAATGTTGGATGTGTCAATTAAAATAACCTATGCACATTAATCCATGTTTTTAACTATTATGACCGTATTATCCTTACGACTAAAACGGAAATAACCATTTCGTTAAAAATAATTTGAGACCAAGTTCCACATATATATTTTTATGTAGTACATTTCTATCTAACCATTTCAAAATATTTAACAAAAGTATCGATTTAGCTATGGTACCCATAAGAAAATGAACATAATCATTCGAAAGAGTATATAGGTCTTTTGAACATAACTTTTTACCACCACCTATACATAAAAAAAATTACTGAGTGAGGGCAACAAACATGAGTGTAGGCAAGGTTTAGCTAGTCTCCCATTAACCAGCTTAGGATTACATGCTGTCCTTTTGTATAATGATTATGACCGTTATTTCTGTGCCTCCCAAATTGGTACATTGTCAGTACAAATAACGGTCATGCCATTGTGCTCACTCCATTACTTTCAGTACAGTATTTCATCACTTAGTACTAATATTGTTGATATCAGATCTTCATTATATGTTCCATTCGTCTTCCTTGTTTTAGTAAATAACAATGCCGTGAGGCACAGAAAATCTGCATGATACTGTTTCAGCTTGATACCATAACTAAAATGAAAGCCTTAAGGATTGAATGGAGTCAATGGACCAATTACCTTTACAAGTGATGATCCTGAAACTAATTGACATTCCGTACAGTAGGAAGAGATCAGTTGCATTAGTAGGTGGAAGGGAGTGTTGTTAAAAGGAAGTCATTAAGAGACACCACAAATTTCCGGCATCGTGTCTTTCTTCTTTTTAGTTCAGGATGTTAACACTCAAATCACATACACTCAGCTAATACATACTTCATTTTAGTGTACAAATGAAACGGCCTAACATGTGAAGATGCCTTATAAAATTTTCCACAATTTCTAGGATAAAATTCAAGCTACAACGTACTTTGAACTCAATAATTCAGAATAGATCTTGTGACATTTCGGACAGTTCCATCAAAATGCAAAACACTACTGGAAAAAAAAATCAATTTCTTCATTCCTTAGCTTGCTGTGATCTCTTTACTGGTTCCAAGCATGCCTCTCAGGCTCTGAAAAACACAATGCATACACAATCAGTATGAACAGAAAACTGAGAAAGTTCCAATCTTTTAAAAATGTTACTACTGTAGTGGTGTTTCAGTTGATCAGTTTTGCAGTTGTTGAGTTTCAAGTAGTGATGTGATGAAGTAGCTGTACGGTCTGTACCATCATAATATCTTTTCGATTAAAATAAGCAATACACACACGGGCAATATCAATCTTATGCTAAAAGCGCTTGGTCATGTCTTCTATTACTAAATGTCACTCGTAGAACTGGTTACGGAGACACTTTGCCATAGGTGTTTCTACCGGATTACGCGGGACGTAATCAAGCAGAAACAAATACAGGTAATCTCCTCTTTTTGGCCTTTCTGAACGTTCGGACTTGTTCGGATGATTGAGTGCCTTCTCTCTTTCTTCGGGTGTTCGGCCTCAGCTGTTAGAAGAATACAACAACAAACGGGCGGTCAGATGATCAAGACAGGGCTGGGCTGCCTTCAACGTTCCGATGCCTAAGTTAGAAGATGTATTAAATATAACAGTCGAGCGAACATATAAGAAAGTGGGTTGGAATATTTAAGACTGATTAGTGATGATTGGGTCGAATTGAATGCGATGGAGTTAATTGTCCTCTTACCTGTAGTAAATGCCTTACCTATATAGGTGGTTGAGATTGTTGCTTACTTGTGTTCTTCGATGTGGGATAGAGCTGTTTTGTTGTCATATGGTCCGAGCATTCGGATGTACGCTTGTCGGACGCGTGCTCGGTCGGATGGGGTCGGTCTTACGGGTGAAGTTGTTGCTTGCTGGGTGGTCTTTCGGGTGGTCGGGTAGGTGTCGATCGCCTGCTTAATTTGGTAAGTATGTTTAATTAACGAACTAATGATGCTATACTAACAAGTCCCCCAAGTCCCCAAGTCAAAGAGACCTTTCTTGATTGGGGAGTTGAAAAAGGGTTCGTGCGATTAAACAAATACTTATCCGCTTGAGTAGTGATGCATGGTCATGTAACCCCCAAGTCCCCCAACTCTCCGGTCAAGAAAGAGCTCGCCTGACGGAGTGGGTACCTGTGCGTCCGATCGTGTACCTGTTCGGGTGGTCCTGTATCTGGGTGCCCGACTCCCAAACGAATGTTGTTGTTTGGAGCCGTGTGCCCGGGCGTGCGCCTGTGGAGCTATGTGGATGGATATGTATGTTTGTGTATGCGGATGTATGTCAGTATGTAGGAGTGAATGTGTGTATGTAGTACAGATATACAAGTAGGGATGAGTGAATGAGTATGTGAATGTATGTATGATCGTGCGATGCGATTGAGTGATGTTTGAGTGAATGAGTGTTTGATGTATGCGTGTATGTAGATGCGTGGATGGTTCCGAGCCACTTATTCGGCCCCGCAATGAATCTTGCTGTCCGGAGTCCGCCAAGGATAGGCCTATGGAACGACCTTTCTTGATGCATGAATGGTCCAGAGCCGCTTGCACGATACTCCCAAACGGGTCTTGCTGTTCGGAGCCCGTCAAGAATATGCCTCGGAACGGTCGTGCTTAGGTGCCCAAGAGGAGATCCTCACTCTCGGCGCCGACCTATCGTAGAGTCAACGGTGGCCCCCGACCGTTACGTACATGTGTTGCAGCGCGCACGAAAGGAACTTGCCGCTATCGTGCCGCCTAATTCGGCGAATGATAGCGTTACGCCCTCGGAAGAAATATGGCCACTCCTGAGTCGCCCATCATTCGGCGCGCGCTTTCGAGCCGCCCGAAAGGTGCGTACCGCTTTCGAGCCGCCCGAATAGTCCTGCTGTTTGCGCGCCCCAGAAGGTAACGAGTGACGTTAGCCGCTTCCGTGCCGCGTAGCCCAAACGGTGGTTCACCTCTTACTCGGTGTCTAGGCGCGGACTCACAAATGGCCGCTTGTGCTCCGGTTTCGCCAACAGAGCCAGGGAGACGATACCACGCGCCGCCTACGGTACATTTAGCGCGCGCACGCCAAAAAAGGGACGCGGACCGTCAGCCTCTTTCATGACGCCTAAATGGTCTTACTTTCGGGACATTAGCCTCTTTCGGGACGCATCAATGGTCTTCCACTGACTTGGTGGGATAACATTTACTTGCCCGTTAGATTGTGGGGCGATTTGATCGAGCTGGTGGTACGGGCGGTGGTCCGAATGGCGGGAATCGTGACGTTCCTCGAGTGGGGTGATCTGACGGACGAGACACTTGAGGTGACATTCTTTCGACTTCTTCTTGGGAACCGGTGATGTAATAAATGCTAGCCGACGCAATAAATGTTGGCGTGCCCTGCGTAATCAATGCTGGTGACGTAGTAACTGCTCGAAGGCCAGGCGTCGCGCACGTGGGAGGCTGCATGGCGAGTCGTGGGAGATCGTGCTAAGTTTTGAAACCGAGGCGGGAAGCCGAAGGGTGAGCGCGGTTATTTAAGCGGCTAGGTAAACCGCCTCGTAGACACGTGTCATCATCTGACAGTGGACACGCGAAAAATAAACGGCTGGCGTTTGTTCCGTGCGATTACTATAAATAGATCTTCGTGGTATCGTCTTCTTCCATCGTTTTTTACATTTACTGAAGCTCTGCCAAAACTTACTCTGCTTACTGTTCATCGTCTTTGATTTCTGTTCGTGTTCTTGCCGGAGTTCATCGTCAACGTACATCTTCAAGCCTCAATTATCAACTTCTGGTGAGGTTCTAACCTGTTTTTGGTTTTTCCGGTTTTCTTTGTTGTTGCCGTGCTTCACGTTTCTGGGTTTTCGTCTCAAGAACAATGCGTGTTCTTGAGGCAAGCCTGTTTTGGGATGAATTTCTAGGCTTTTTCTTGTTTTTGGTAGAATTTTGTAATTGGCCGTTCGTGCCTTTTTTGGATCAATGAAGTTCTTTTTTCTTCCGTATGCGTGCGCTTGCTCTCTATATATATATATATATTTTTTGCTCTTTTTTCACTAAATGTTACATCAGTGCGAATAGTCTATCCCCAGTCCCCGAGTGTATGGGTGGGCGGATCAAGAAAATACATAACGTAACAAAAGAACTTAATGAAAGTACTTCCGCAAGTGTTGGATGTGCCAAGGTTGTCGTAGTCGTTGACCTTGCATATCCCTAAGGTAAAAAGTGTTGGGGCTGACCACGACATACGGGCCTTCCCACGATGGACGGAGTGCCTTGACCTTCTGTTGTATTGCCTTCATGACTCAGTCCCCCTGTTGGATCGGTCGAGCCCGAATGCGCTGGCTGTACAATCGGGCGATTCTCTGCTTGTTCGCGGCGTTGTGTCGTGTCCCTCCTTTCTTCTAGTAGATCGTTGTTGAGTCGTAGCCCCTCTTCGTTCGTGTTCGGATCGTACCCCTCGATCTGTAGGCTCTGGTGAGTGATTTCTAGGGGTAGCACGGCTTCGGTTCCGAACGGGGTTTCGCCTGTGGCCGTGTTGGCGGTCGTTCGGATAGACCATAGGATTTCTGGGATGATCTCGGGCCAGCGCCCGTATCCTGCTTCCCTAGGCTCGATGTCTTCGATTTTCTTCTTGATGCCTGCCTTGATGATTTTGTTTGCCGCCTCTACCTGCCCGTTTGTCTGAGGGTGCGCGGGCGATACGAATACGAGCTCTGTTCCCTGTCGTTTGCAGAAGGCCGTGAGCCGGAGATTGTTGAATTGCGGCCCGTTGTCCGTGATGATGCTGATCGAAGTTCCCCAATTAAGTCAAGTCCCCATTGTGCGAACGGTACTGGCGATATGAGGATTGAGAGCGGGACGGCGGGCGCGTGGTAGTGGTGTGCGTGCAGCAAGTGGTAGTGGCACTTTTTCGTTAGTGTCGTGGCGTCCGCGTGGATGACACTAACGAGCAAGTGCCACTACCACTTGCTGCACGCACACCACTACCATGCGCCCGCCGTCCCGCTCTCAATCCTCCTATCGCCAGTACCGTTCGCACAATGGGGACTTAACTTAATTGGGGAACTCCCAAAGTCCAAGAGGCAGTACAAGTACATGATCGTCATCATCGACTACCACATCAAGTTCATCGAAACTCAGCAGATGATAAAGATCACGACAGAAAAGGTCGAACGCTTCCTTTAGCGGTTCCTTTTCTATCGATACGGAACCCCGATCAGCATCATCACGGACAACGGGCCGCAATTCAACAACCCCCGGCTCACGGCCTTCTGCAAACGACAGGGAACAGAGCTCGTATTCGCATCGCCCGCTCACCCTCAGACAAACGGACAGGTAGAGGCGGCAAACAAAATCATCAAGGCAAGCATTTAGAAGAAAATCGAAGACATCGAGCCCAGGGAAGCAGGATACGGGCGCTGGCCCGAGATCATCACAGATTTCCTATGGTCTATCCGAACGACCGCCAACACGGCCACAGGCGAAACCCCGTTCAGCCTAACGTTCGGAACCGAAGCCGTGCTACCCCTAGAAATCACCCACCAGAGCCTACAGATCGAGGGGTACGATCCGAACACGAACGAAGAGGGGCTACGACTCAACAGCGATCTACTAGAAGAAATGAGGGACACGGCACATCTCCACAACACCGCGAACAAGCAGAGAATCGTCCGATTGTACAACCAGCGCATACGGGCTCGACCGATCCAACAGGGGGACTGGGTCATGAAGGCAATACAACAGAAGGTCAAGGCACTCCGTCTATCATGGGAAGGCCCGTATGTCGTGGACGAGGTGGTCAGCCCCAACACTTTTTACCTTAGGAATATGTAAGGTCAACGACTACGACACCGGTGTCACATCCAACACTTGCGGAAGTACTTTCATTAAGTTATTTCGTTAAGTTCTTTTGTTACGTTATGTATTTTCTTGCTCCGCCCACCTATACACTCGGGGACTGTGGATAGACTATTCGCACTGATGTAACACTTAGTGAAAAAAGAGCAAAATATATATATATATATATAGAAAGAGAGCAAGCACACGCATACAGAAGAAAAAAGAACTTCATTAATCCAAAAAAGGCACGAACGACCAATTACAAAATCCTACCAAAAACAAGAAAAAACCCAGAAATTCATCCCAAAACAGGCTCGCCTCAAGAACACGCATTGTTCTTGAGACGAAAACCCAGAAACGTGACGCACGGCAACGACAAAGAAAACCGGAAAAACCAAAAACGAAACAGAAAAGCAACAAAAATAGGTTAAAACCTCACCAGAAGTTGATAAATGAGGCTTGAAGATGTACATTGACGATGAACTCCGGCATGAACACGAACAGAAATTGAAGACGATGAACAGTAAGCAGAGGAAAACCGGAAAAACCAAAAACGAAACAGAAAAGCAACAAAAATAGGTTAAAACCTCACCAGAAGTTGATAAATGAGGCTTGAAGATGTACATTGACGATGAACTCCGGCATGAACACGAACAGAAATCGAAGACGATGAACAGTAAGCAGAGTAAGTTTTGGCAGAGCTTCAGTAAATGTAAAAAATGATGGAAGAAGACGATACCACGAAGGCTTATTTATACTGATCGCACGGAACAAGCGAACAAACGCCAGCCGTTCATTTTTCGCGTGTCCACCGTCAGATGATGACACGTGTCTACAAGGCGGTTTACCTACCCGCCTAAATAACCGCGCTCACCCTTCGGCTTCCCGTCTCGGTTTCAAACCCTAGCACGATCTCCCACGACTCGCCACGTGTCAGCCATGTAGCCTCCCACGCTCCCACGCGCGTGACGCCTGACCTTCGAGCAGTTACTACGTCACCAACATTGATTACGCAGGGCACGCCAGCATTTATTGCGCCGGCTAGCATTTATTGCATCACCGATTCCCAAGAAGAAGTCGAAAGAATGTCACCTCAAGCGTCTCGTCCGTCAGATCACGGCGCCAACTGTTTCTACCGGATTACGCGGGACGTAATCAAGCAGAAACAAGTACGGGTAATCTCCTCTTTCTGGCCTTTCCGAACGTTCAGACTTGTTCGGATGATCGGGTGTCTTTTCTCTCTTTTCGGGTGTTCGGGTATTCGGATGTTCGGTCTCAGCTGTTAGAAGAATACAACAACAAACGGGCGGTCAGATGGTTAAGACAGGGTTGGCCTGTCTTCAACGCTCTGATGCCTAAGTTAGAAGATGTATTGGATATAACAGTCGACCGAACGTATAAGAAAGTGGGTTAGAGTATTTAAGACTGATTAGTGATGATTGAGTCGAATTGAATGCGATGGAGTTAATTGTCCTCTTACTTGTAGTAAATGCTTTATCTATATAGGTGGTGGAGATTGTTGCTTGCTTGTGTTCTTCGATGTGGGATAGAGCTGTTTTGTTGTCATATAGTCCGAGCATTCGGATGTGCGTGCCCGGTCGGATGGGCTCGGTCTTGCGGGTGAAATTGTTGCTTGCTGGGTGGTCTTTCGGATGGTCGGGTAGATGTCGATCGCCTGCTTAATTGGGTAAGTATGTTTAATTAACGAACTAATGGTGCTATACTAACAATAGGCATCATAGTTGTTCAGGGATTAGTTCTTATTCAGAAAATTGGCTTATGGAATGGGATGTTAATGGATGAGAACTGAAAGCAAAATACACTGACAACAAAACCAATATATTCTAACATTATAATCGATTTGTTAATGCACACTGAAAATAGAAGCAAATTATGAAATTACTGTACACATTTCAACAAGTAATGCAACACAATTTATACCGAAGAGTATTACCTGTGGATGACTGTAACATCATCGAGGCCATATGGAGTGAAATGGACTGTGAAAGGGAATGCATAGATGACAAAGATCCCTGTGAAATGGACTCAAACTTATCAGAGCATTAACCCGAATTATACACCTTTCTTGAAATGTCTACTCTCATAGTACACCATAAAAAAATGACAGAGCAACTAAACCTAGGTTCACTACATACAGAATACAGTAGCATCCTGAAATTTGATATGCATAATCCAACACTTCACCAGAGTAATTACTTGACCTCAAATATTATCCATCTAGCGAGAGCCAAGCTTAGACAGAATGCAAAGACTATTTTTTTGCATTACAAAAATGCATAGGTGCGCAAAGGAAAATTTTTGGTTAACAGAAGATACCATCTTCGTATGGCTTGCCATCAGCATCCGAAAGTGCAGGTTCCAAAAGGTTCATAGAATTCACAATCAAATCATCGACACTGTTAATCCTCAGCATTACTTTCAAAATCAAATCTCAAATCTAGTAACCTACTATCCTAATAGCCGCATAAATTTGTTATTCCCTTTCTCCGGATTTCTCAATACCCAAACCAAACAATCAATCACAAAGTTCAAAAATGTTGGTAAGTAACAATAGAGGGAGATGGATATTCATACCTGGAGCTCGAATTGGAAAGCCCTATGTATGAATTGAAAGCTTTCTATCTCCGGCGGGCTTTGTTCAATTCGAATGAACCGGAAGAAAGATGCTTCTGACAGCACAAGAAATCAGCGATGAAATATGAGGACTCTGAATCCGAAACTCTACCTCTCCACTCCACTTCACTGCACTGTCGAATTAATCCCATGTCCAAAGCGGCGACGTCGTACATGGGAGCCATGAATGAATTCATACCCAGATTTTAGGGTTTTTCGAAAACACGGCTGCTTCTCTCTTGACTCTTTTACTCCCTCCCTGGATTCAACTCGATTCACCTTTCAGTTTATCCGCAACAGATTACCCCTCACTTTTTCGGTGAATCAATTTACCCCTCATTCACCGGCTGGTAGAGTCGTTATCTTTTTTTTCTTTTTCTTTTTTCATAAGACTGAATATGGCTGCTCAGAGTATGTAAGTTGTTGTCAATGTGTGGGCCTTAAATCTTTACCTATGTGTGCCTTTTGCTTTTACGGTGCATTTGCTCCTATAGTTGAGTGGCTACAGTCTCCACTAATTTTTGTTTTGAGAGTAGTCGGTGCGTTCATTTCTAAATAACTAGTTTAACCACTCGTGTGTACACACGTGTTAAATCAGATTACCTACTACTTTATTCACTTCTATGACAGTTTTTGTTGGGCAAAATTGTTGTTCACTTTTTCTTTTTGTCTCCCGTGGGTTTTTCTTTTCTTTATCTTTCTTTTTTGTTTTTTTTTCTTGAGGCTGCTTTTATTTTTTCATAGGGGTATTTTTGGGTTTCCATAATTTGGTATGGGATGACACCAAAAGCTACGCTTGGCTTTATATTAGTAGAGATTTGTTATTTTTGGAAATAAAAATGACATGACGATTGCCAGATCCCTCACATGCAGGTACATGCCCAAGGGTGATGTATAGGATAACCTTCTTCTTCTAAAATATTATTTTAGTTGAAGAGTTTTTTTTTGTTTTTTTTATTGGTGATTGTAGTCTATTGAGGAAACTTGTAGATTATAAAAAGTTCACCGATTCACCGGTTTGATTAAAAGAACTCCTTAAATAACTTACATTGGAACAATTCAAACTAATACCTTAACATAGGTAAATGTGCTAGATGTAGGGAAAAACTAAAAAATATATGGGTCCCACATTCTATCTAACTATGTCACATCGTCTATATGAGTGTCGGCCTCTGAGCTTCCTTCTCTTAATGGATCTTCTGAAGAGTGGCAAGATCACAAGCTAGCTTCTTCTGGGGGATTCCATCTTGTGTACCCCCTTAGGGCGGCTCTCCTCGAATTTGTTCGCCGTCTGTCTGGATTTTTCCTCACAAGATGCCCTCTTGGCTCCAATAATTGGTGCCTTGTAAGGTATTGTTGGACGAACTTGCTTGGGCACCATCATTAGCTGAGAACTTGTAAGATCTGTTATTTCCTCCTTTGGAGAAGAAGAAATCATCAGATGTTGTCCTGAACATGTTATTGAATTATGCCCTGTCTTTGGGACTTGAGTAGTCATCACCGCCTTCCCACCAGCATCCTGAAACAGTGGGTTTGCATGAACAAAGATGACAAGTGACATCTGTCCCAACGTCAGCCCACGTTGACCCTTCTCTAAAATCTCTGCAGTGGGATTTCCTGCTTGTTCATTTCCTGTAGAAGGTCGACCATAGATCCGTTCGCCTGTATGTCAAAACCAGGCAATGGTCTAAGCCGAGGTACACCCTCCCTAGCCGGGACTCCACCACCCTCACCAGAAGCTCGTCCCACATCTGCACTGCGAGCTGCCATAATCGGGCACAGACCATCCACATGCACAAAAGCATCACACAAACTTCAAAAACCCTTCAAATTGTCATATCGAAATGAGATCATCACGAACAAACTTTTCGGGAACCTGAACTGCATCCGCACCACCGGCCCTTGACTCAGGTCCACCACCACTAGGATCCGAAGTTGCTTGACATATGTATTGACTAATAGATCGGCCAATCCTGTGGGCCCAAGCCTCATCCAAGCCGCCATCGAGAACGCCATGCACATCGGCACAAACTTTGACCTTGGATGCCGGCACTGCCATAACATCTGAGAACCCATCAAACTGGTCCACCACCACTGTGGCGCTGCCGAAAAATCACGGCCAGTGCATGGCCCTCCTTAAGATGCCAAGGTCGTGAAAGGTGCAGAAAAACCTGTCCTCCTCCTTTTGGATGAAGAGGACCTTCACGGGCTCATGACGGAGCCACCATAGCCGTTTCATTTAGGTCCAAAAATCCCTGAACTTCCTTTCCTGGATCGGCGGATTGAGAAAACACGGGCCACCTCATAGAAGCAGTTGGTGTCGTCGTCATCGCCATCCGAATTGGCCTCCAAGTCGATTTCGGGCCACAGCTCAATGTCGTCCTCCTCAAAGGCCATCGCCGCCTCAAAATGGCGAGTCATGGCTTCCTCCGAATCCGACACGCAGTGGGGTGAGAGAGAAGCTCTCAATGAGCAGATGAATAATATGGAATCTGATTTGAGAGATAGGAAATAGGGAGAGAGATCGGTGAGAAAGAAGACTCAAGGCGGCGCTTGAGGGAAGTAGAGTTTGTTTCGAAAAAACCTCTTGGGAGAGAGAGAACTATGGACGAGCGCGTGCGCTTTTTTATTTTAGCTGAAGAGTTTACCACATTAGATGTCCTGTGTAAATTTGCAACTAATTTTAACTTGCTGTGGAGACAGACGATCGAGTTGTTGGGTGGGTACCGTGGGTTGTCCGAGTACTAGCCAAATATGATCTAATTATCTGCGCTCTACTACTATGTTGAATAGTTATGCACCTGGAATACTGCTTTACTTCTCTTTCGTGTCACTCAGTGACTCATGACAGCCAAAGCTTAAAATTCACCAAATGAAGGAACTGAAATCTGGACTTCACTGAAACGTTCTGTAAATTAAACTCATCCAGATTGTTACATTACATATCGTTTACAACAAAAAGAAACTTAACAAGAACAGTTAGTGATCCTCATTCCTGACAATTCCAAATCGCGATTCTGTCGCACCTCATACCTAATCTTCTAATGGAGGTAAGATGGGTCCCCGAAAGGAAAAAGACTGGTTTACTGTGGGATCAAACTGGGGAAAAAAAATCATTTGCCCCTGGTAACATCCTCCTGAACTCCACAACTTGATCATTCTTCCTCAGTTATTACGTATTCATGTTCTTCCTCAGTTATTAGATGTCATGAGACTATGAGTCCATTGCAATGGCTTCGGGAAGTGGATGCAATTGAATGGCTGGAATGTGGGACTTCAGTGGGAGGTGGGTAGGTCCTGTCAACTTCTTATCCTTACGAATACCAACAATTCCAAGTACATTCCTCACCTCATTTGCAAGCTCAATCACATAGTCATCTTCATGACCTGTTCATGTCAACAATTCTCATGTTAGTTTTTAACCATTGTAAGTATGAAGTATATTGGTGTAAGAAACAATTGTTCACCAATATCAAACATAGCTTTCTCCAACAGAAACAAGTACTCTCTGTTGTTCCCACAGGGCCCAGAAGCAGTTGCTATTTGGCTGAACATAAACAGGAACCAATGAGATATATATCTTCAATTCTTATAATAGTGGAGATACAATCACCAGAACCAATAATATAATTACGAGTGAAATCTGCCTTACCTTGCCATATCCTCCAATGGAGCAGGACCCAGGTAATACTTGTTTGATACTTTGTCAGGAGTAGATGTGAAACTGCAAATACCACAAGAAGTCGTTCAAGAACATCATCCAGAAACTAACTAAATTTAATTTCGTAAATATTTGCAAAATGAAAAAATGCAGCGCAATGTAACTTACACAATGACTTCAGTCAAATAAGGCTCATCAGAGGATTCACCTTCCTGTACATCATATAGCACACGTTAAAGCAGATGATACCGATCACTAATCTAAACTTAGAAAACATACAAGCACAAGTGACATGCCATAGAACATCTCCCTTCAATCTTACCTTGTAAAAGTTCACGAGTGTCTTTGCATCATATTCACATTCTCTCTTTTCCAAGTACTGCAAACGGAACACAAAATGTATCAGTACAACTCTAATGCATCCCTATAATTCAATCTCAATCTATACCCTTTTTTCATAGTCCAGCAATACAGCTAAAAATAGGAACTTTCATTGCTTAAAAGATTAGTACCTCCATAGCCAGTCTTTCCTTTTCAGGGCCGCCACTCACAGAATAAGCCGCACCCCACTGTACTGAAAAATCAAAATCAGATAACACTACTTAAAAAAGCAAAATCTCAATACACATTAACCATGAGTACTTACGCAGATATCCCCTTCTTTCTCCTCCAATGTACAAGTTCGTGCTGGGTGCTCCGGTGTGCCTCTATGATCAATGCAAGCTGATAATACATCGAAACTGAACCATCAGAACAATATGTGACATAATTGCCTTCATCAATATTCAATCATTTTAAAGAGAGAACAGGACATACCGAGATCAAATACGCGTCTGTAGTCCTTGATGTAACCTATGACTTTCTCATCGTATTCAAAACCAGGGTTCCACACAAGTGAGCCATAACCAAATACCCAGAACACCATGTTTGACTCTACATTGAACAAAACAAACAAAGTCTCAATCAACTGATCCTCTGTATAACGAACTCATAGCTCTTGAATAGTAACAATAACTGAATATCTCTACAAAAGAAAACTGCAGATGAGATCATAGAATGGAAAGACCTACGATTGGGAGATGAGATAGAGAGAAGAAAACGCTGCGATCCGAGCGAGAAAGGAAGCTGGTGCAATAAGACAGAGAGAAAACGAGAAGATGATGATAATATTATGAAGCTAAACGCGGTTCGGGTTTAGCTTCATAAAATTTGAGGGCTTTTTGTAATCGTTCTCGTTGTCTCTCTCTCTCTCTCTCTCTCTCTCTCTCTCTCTCGCTTCTCTTCTCTTGTTTTTCTTTGTTGTTGGTTGTTTGGTGGTGTGGAGAGTGGAGAGAGAGCCCATTTTAAGGGGAGGGGGAAACAGAAAACCAGGCCGAGTGTGGAGTCCGTGCCTTCCCACCACGTGCGTTGTTTATTATGTGTAATCATGTATGTGTTATTAATCATGGACCATGTTCATTACGTGACATCGCATCCCATCAGTGTATTTTGTTGAGATACATTTTCTGAGAATGAATTCTAATAAAGAAATTTATTTTATTTTGTTACGGTAAGTTTTGGTCCCATGTGTATGAATTTTCGCAAGAATATTTATAAGTCGCGCACTCAAAATGAGGCTGTAGACTGCGAGAATTGAGCATGGATGGGGTACCAGCACTTGTCCTCCCATTCCAACTGAGTCAACGTGAACTACTTTTAGTCTAGGTCCAACAACTTCATCTCAGTTTTAGTACCGATATCAAAATATAAAGGGTCATACTTATTTGAAAACTTCAAAAAAATAATGATGTGGCAGTATTTGTTTTATACTGCAAACAAATTTAAAGAATATAAACATTTATATTGAGTCTAGATTCTTATTTCATCTCATCGTTACATGTAAATAGGTAGAGTCTATTGAATTTTGAATGTAACCCTATGCACTGTATATATATATATATTTCGTATGCACTATACATGTTTTTATTTGTCTTTTTGGTCATAGAAATTCATGAGATGCATGTATACATAGGTTACATAGAGCATATATGTCCATGCATGTCTACATACATACAGAGTATTTGGTGAAACGTAGAATTAATTCGACCGAAAAAAAAGAGAGTAGAAGATAGCTGGTTGAAGTTCATTGAATCTGGATGCGTTGTAACAGCTGTATTATCGTTTTCCAAAAGGGGGTGCAATGTAATTACTAAACCTAACCTCCTTGCTGCAGTAGTGCAGTTGGTTCCACAATACAGAAATCAAATAACCAATCCAGTCCCAATGAACTTGGACCTCTTTTCAGCTCGGTACGCACAACGATCTTTTTGGTATATAAGGATTTGACAGGCTCAATTTGATCCTAGTTGGGTAGCCAACATTATTCCAACTTGGTTGGAGGAATATCGCCAGTTATTTAGGAATGAAATCCAACTAGAAAAGATGTCAAATGTAGTAGTGTGGAAATGGAGTCCAGAGCTTGAGGAATGAGGAGGAATCATTATCATCTGCGAGTTGATACTAGAATCACTCACTTTCCTAGACCTGGCCACCCGAATCTCTGAGAAGATAAGAGGATATCATATGTACGAGTAATCATCATGAGTTCGAATATGAGCCCATAAACTTGTATAACATGGACAAGAATCGGAAAAATAGGTTGAAGAGTTGCTATCCAATAAGGATGTATAAGAATCAGAATGTGTGAATGTGATATGAGTTGGAAATACGTGTTATTTAACTATTTCATCGTGCTATAAGGTTAAGACCAGAATATAGAGATTTCATCGTATAAATTTATTTACAATTAATCGAATAAAATTATAATTTATTTAATTAGAGATTATTATATTCAGAACAAATATAAAATTATTTTTATATTATTTACATACAATTGGAATTGAACAAAAATTAAAACAATGGCAATAATTTGTTCTCAAAGTTGTAAAAATGTACTTGTTGGAATAAACAACGGCAGATCTATGATTAAAATGAAAAGAGAGGGTGTGTGAGCTGGGGATTGAATCCAGCTTGCACAAAAAATACTCTGAAGTCCTACTAACACTACCAAAATAACTTTATTGTCTCTATCACAGACTACAAAGTATTAATTCCTTACCCAAAATCTCACCCCAATACGTAAATCCGCTGACGAGAATAAATACTTAAAACTTAACAAAATTATACAAAAAATGTCTTATTTTACACTAACGACAATAAAGTTAATTGATAAAAAATTAGGTAGATCATCCTTACTATATAATTATCCCATGA
The DNA here is from genome assembly GCA_946800695.1 of Geum urbanum. Taxonomy (NCBI): domain Eukaryota; kingdom Viridiplantae; phylum Streptophyta; class Magnoliopsida; order Rosales; family Rosaceae; genus Geum; species Geum urbanum. Next base: position 63,915,183 of record OX327002.1, read on the forward strand.
CTTCATGCTTCATAACTGCATATGCAGATCTGCTTGTTATTCAGATGCACAACCCCCTCATTCTCCTTCAAGGATCCGACCCTGGTTGTGTTTGGCTTAAATGAATATATAGTACATAACAAAAATTAGATCGTCGATTGTTCACTTACACATTTGTGTTCTACACATCGTAAAATTAGTTAGTGAACATATGTTTTATGCACGTATAATACACCTATCATGCCTACGTTTACATTACCACACATGCAGAAGAAGACATAGGAACTAAACAAATGTAGAGATGAATGCCCTTGTCCGATTAAAATGTCATCTCTCACTACCAGAAGAATGCCTATACCTGACGAGATTCCCAAAAAATGACTGACGACAAGGGTTCTCATCGGGTATAGTTTACTATAACCGACGACAGGATTACCTCGTCGGACATAGTTTTTTTTCCGACTAGATAATCTTGTCGTCGGTTATAGTCGCCGAAAAATCGTCGGGTATAGTTTTCAACTAATACCGACGATTTTTTCAAACTATAACCGACGATTTATTGGTATCGTCGGCTATAGTTTCTTATTTCAGATCCATTCTGGGCAGCAGCTCGATCTGTCATTCAAAAAAAATCTCCCGCGAAAACTGAAAATGCTCTGAAATCTTTGGGTGATGTGGAAAACTGTCGAGAATGATCGAGTTCGTGATGATTCATTATATATAGCTAGGTACGTACTTAATATTATATATATATGCATGTGTGTGTTGATCGATCGATTGTTGATTTTGAATATATATATTGATCGATCGAGTTAATTGATTGTTGAATTTGAGTAATTGATGGTTGATTTTGAGTACGTGATTGATAGTTAAGTTGGAGTACGGTAGTACGTACGCGTATTTGTTGTGTTGATCGATTATTGGATTATATATATAGCTTGCTAGGGTGATTAATTAATTTAAAATAATTAATTGCATTAATTATATATTGTGATTATTAATTATATATAGTATTAATTGTGATTATTTATTATGGGTATAATATATATTGCATGTACGTGATGTTTCGATCGGTACGTTAATATAATTGTGATTAATTATATATATATAGTCTGGTTATATATATATATATATATTTAGATTTATGTGATCTCGATTATATATATATATAGTTAGGGTGTACGTACGTGTATATATATTAAAATTATGGGAATTATAATATATAATATATATTTATATTAATTGATTGATCAAATATTTTGATTTTGATCGAGTTAAGTTAGACGAAATTATATATATATGAATAATTATGGATCGAGTAGAATAATTAGACGACTATATATATATATATGTTCATTTGTAATTAATTAGCTAGCTAGCTAGCTAGTTAGGGATCGAGTAGATCGAATAATTAAATTATGTAATTTATAGTTTGAATATCGATATATATATAGATCGATATATATATATATATATATCTAGCTATGAAATTTTAATTAATAAGATCATGGGTATATATACATGCAGTTATAATTTTCAGGATTGACAAGAGTTGGATGTGTCTTCCAAGATGGGATGTAAGATATCACCGTGGAATTAGAAGTTTTGTGGAATATGTGAAGGTTAATTGTGGAGGGATGACAATTCATTATTGTCCATGTATGAAATGTCAGTGTCGCAGCGAGCGATATCGTTTTCACATCGATAAAGTATTGGAGCACTTGAAGAAAAACGGGTTTTGGGATAAGTACACATGTTGGATTTATCACGGTGAGAGCTCATCAGTTGGTCAACATGATCACGGACAATTTTTTGAGAGTGGCAGTTGTTTCTACCGAATTACGCGCGGGACGTAATTTGGCAGAAGCAAGTACGAGTACTCCTTCTCCTCCTTGGTGTACGTCCGAACGTTGGGGCTGTTTGGATGGTCGGGCGCTTCTCCTCCCTTCGGGTGATCGGGTGCGCGTGTTCCGCTACGACTGTTAGAAGAATACAACAATAAACGGGCGGTCAGGGGCTGAGACGGGATGGCCCGCCTTCAACGCTCCGATGCCTAAGTCAGATGGTGTATTGGATATAACAGTCGTGCGAACGTGTGGAATGTAATGGATGAGATCAGATCAATGTCGTTACCTGTAATAAATACCTTACATATATAGGTGGTTGAGCTTGGTGCTTGATGATGTTTTTTGATGTGGGACTGGTATGCTTGCTGGTGTGTGATCCGTGCATTTGGGCGTGCGTCCCACGGGCGCCTGCGCGCTCGGATGAGGTCGGTCTTGTGAGTAAAGTTGAAGCCTCCCTGGTGGTCTTTCGGGTGGTCGGGTAGGTGTTGATTACCTGCTTAAGTGGATAAGTATATTTAATCGGACAACCAATGCTATACAAACAAGTCCCCAAGTCAAAGAGAACTTTCTTGACTGGGGAGTTGAAAAAGGGTTCGTGCGATTTAAACAAAATACTTATCCGATTGAGCAGTGGTGCGTGGTCCTGTAACCCCCAAGTCCCTCAACTCTCCGGTCAAGGAAGGACTCGCGTGACGGAGTGGGGAACCTGTGCGTCCGAGCGTGTACCTGTGGGCCCGGCGTCCAAACTAGACTTGCTATTTTGGAGCCGCGCGCCCGTGGAGTGTTGCTTTGGAAAACAAAAAATGGGGCAACAGATGTAGTTTATGTAAATGTGTGAATGTATGGTATGATGCGTGTATGTATGGTATGATGTATGAATGTATGCGAATGTTTTTCGTAACACCAGCGTTGGGATGCCGTGGTGCACCGCGTACGACAACGGGGATGCCGTCGCGTACGGTGTAGCGTCAACGGTGGGATCAAGACCGCGACGTACAAGTAACGCGCACGGAGGGGACGGACCGCGTACCCGTGCCGTTCTTCGGATTAGCAAGCCCAGAGAGGGGACGGACCGCATGCCTCTGTCAGGACAGCCGGCTTGCCATAGCGCCCGGGGAGGGCGCACCCTAGCCCGGGACACTCATCGGTCTCGGATCGCGCAAGGAGGGGACGGACCGCACGCCCCTGCCGTCCGAGTCGGCGAGTCGTTCGTTAACGTTACGCACACGGAGGGGCCGAACCCCACGCCCGTGCCGCCCATCGACTTAGCATACCCAGAGAGGAGTCGGCCCCATGCCTCTGTTATGACAGCTGGCTTGCGCTTCGAACAGTAACGGTGCGCTCACGGAGAGGACGGACCCCACACTCGTGCCGCCCATCGGTCTCAGCGCGCGCAAAGAGGGGGCGGACCCCATGCCTCTGCCGCTAAATCCGGCTTGCTTTCTAACGTGTACGTGTACGGAGAGGAAGAACCCCATGCCCGTACGGCGTAAGTTCTTCATTCGGCGTGCGGCCGAAAAAGGGAACTCGGGCGTTCGTTCTTTTTCGGGGCGCCAGAACGGTGGTGTACTAACCTTGTGGTGTCTTTGCGGGCGCATGGGCGTGTGGGAGCCAATTGCGCCAACCCGGGGGGGCGGGAGGCGGGACGTGACTTGCCTTGGGGAGGGGGTGATTCTGTGTGACGAAGCGTTTCTTTGAGGTGACATTCCTCTTGACTTCTCCTTGGGAACCGTTGTGCAATAAATGCTAGTCATCGTAATTAATGTCGGCGTGCCCTGGGCATTTAAATGCTGGTGACGTAGTGACTGCCCGAAGCTCAGACGTCAGGCGTGTGGGAGCGTGGGAGTGGTGCATGGGCGCCACGTGTCGAGCTGTTGGAGACCGTGCTAGGGTTTGAAAATCAAGGTGGGAAGCTGAAGAGTTGGCGCGATTACTTAGGAGGGCAAGTAAACCGCCTTGGGCCACGTGTCGCGATCTAAAGGTGGACACGCGAAAATGGACGGCTGGCGTTCATTCGCGTGTCCCGCCTGATTAGTATAAATAGGGCTCTGATCTTTGTCTTCTTCATCACTCTCAGATTTACCAAAACGCTGCCAAATTCCTTCTGCAACCTGCTTCCCTGTTTTTTCGGTGTTCTCTTCTTGCCGGAATACTTGCTCGACGTGCAACCTTTCAACGTACAAACTTCAATTTTGGTGAGGCTCTCGTCCTTTATGTTTTGGTTCTTTTTTTGTTTTTTGCCTTGTTTTTCTTTTTCTGGGTTCTGAACTCAAGAACAGGGCGTGTTCTTGAGTGGTGGTGGTTTTGATTTGTTTCTGGGTAGTTTTTGTGGGTTTTTGGTGTTTCTGCCAGGGAATTTTTTTTTGCTAAGTGTGGGTTTTGCGCGTGCGTGCGTGCGTCTAGGAATGGAGCAAGTAGAGATATCAAGCGGGCAATCGCGCGAGCGCATATACGTAAAGGGGGTGGGGTGGATTAGTTGTGGGTCGGGCGGGTCGAGTACGTCGTTGTACGAGTCTGTGTTGAGTGTGACGCCCCTTCGATGTATTCCTAACGCCTCTCCCGTGGTGCAGTCAATGGATTCCAAGCAGGCGCGCGCAACCACAGGGTTGGAAAGCTCGTCAGGGTCGTCGGGCGGGTCCTCGGGTGGTTCTGGACCGTGGGGTGAGGAGAGCGTTCAAGGGGAAGAGTCCGTTCCTCAGTTCACGGAAGGTGGACCCGTTCACTGGGTGCTACCAGATGGAACGCCGGTTCAAGAGCCGGAGCGCGCGCCGTCCGTTACGGAGATGGCCAGATGGGCGCGTAACTACCATATTCTGAGCTCGGTGCATCTGCGGATACCTGGCAAGGGCGACACGTTTACCCGTCCTCCGCCCGGGCACGTATGTGTGAGCGAGTTTCACCTCAAGGCTGGGATCAAGCTGCCATTGCATCCCTTCTTTCAATATATGCTGGCGCTGCTGCGGATCTCCCTTGGCCAATGCGGGCCCACGCTCACCCGCACGCTAGTGGCGATGTTCAATATCTTCCAGGTGAGCAGGATGGATCAGCCGACGCGGGCGGAGTTTCTTCATTTCTTCCGTCTTCGATACTCTACGCGCCAGAGGGACTCGGGGACCTTCACGGTGGAGCCCCGCGTGAAGTGGTGGTTGGTGGACCCGCCAAGCTCTTCAACCTCCTGGCGCACAATCAATTGTTTGGTGGAGGGTGATTGGGAGTTCGGCGCCTTCCCGACCGAGTATGCCGCCAATGCTGACCAGATTGATCGAGTCCCCCAGTCCTTTCATTTACTTGACACGAACGAGTATCCGCTCACGCCCGTCGAAGAGGCCAGGATTGCCCGTTTGAAGTTCCTGTTCGACCCGGCGCCCGAGTCAAGATATTTCTGGGCGGCGTGTCACTGGGATCTTATCGAGCGCACGCGTCTCGCCAGGCCGCCTGGTCTGTGGGTCCTTGTATTTTGTTGGTAGGAGTAGGAGTAGATTTGTAGCTAACTGTTTGCTTCTATTGCTGACCTTCCGTTTGTGTGCTTTGCAGCTAAGATGACAAATTCCAAGGCAACAGACAAGGACGAGGCGCTCAAGCGCCGCATGGCCGCGTTGCTGCCCACTGCCGAACAGGTCCACAAGGTGGCGGATGACGGGCGCGGTGGGCTCGTGCTGGGGGATACCACTCAACCCAAGATTCCGATCCCTAATGTTGCTGATTTTGCCCAGCCCATCCGGGGGCCACAAGCGGATGCTCCTCGCCCGCCCCCAGGCAATGTCACTGGCCCCAAGGCTCAGGTGCGAGCAGATCGCGAGTAGCAGCATCGCGAGAAGCGGCAGGTGGAGCGTGATCAGCGCCGATCCGATCGGGATGACAGGCGGGAGGCTGTACGTACGCCTCAGTCGTCGAGTCGTACTCCCGTCACGCCTCAATCGTCCAGCCGTCCGCCAAGTCCTCCCCGGGTGTCCAGGCAAGGGGGGAATGTTGAACCTCCGTTGAAGCGGCCACGGACGGACGGTCCATTTGCTTTCTGTGCACCGATGATGGAGGCCATCGAGATCGGTGTGATGTCCATCGATGGGCTGATACCGCAGGCGCCTGTCGGTCCGGATGACATGGATCGGGCGTACAATGCCTGCACGATGATGCAGTATAAGCTCTTCCGGGCGCGCGAGCGTTACGCGAATGAGCGGCATTCGAAGGGGCTGAGGGAGGAGATGCGTAAGCTCACCGAGGCGAACAAGAGGCTCCAGCACAGTCAGTCCAAGTCGGATGAGTTGGCGGATCGTATGCGCCGTGAGCTTCGTGAGGATGCTAAACGGGAGGCCCTGCTGAAGGCCGAACGCGATAGTGCCCTAGTTGCCGTGGAGGAGGCGAAGGCCGAGGCGGCCAATCGGTTGGCTTTGATGGAGTCCCGCTTGATGGAGGCGAAGCGACAGGCGTGGACGCGGGAGCGCGCTGAGCAGGCCCGAGCGGAGGCGGTTACTGATTTCAAGAATTCTTCGGAGTTCCAGGAGTTGGTGGCCGCTGAGGCTGATAGCCAGGTGGCCGAGTTCCAGGCGGCGGTATCGCCCTTCCTGGATATAGAGCGGTACCGAGACCATCTGGCGGGTGGGGCTTCCGTCGTGGTGGAGCAGGCACAGCCGGAGGCGGGGATCGGTGGGGCGGCGGGAGGATCGGCTGGGGGATCAGTATAGTAGCTTTTTTCTTCTCTTTTTTTTTTCTTTTGTAATAGAGTAGGAATTTTTGTAATCGGGCCTTCGTGCCTTTTGAACATTAATGAAGTTTCTTTTGTTCTGTACGTGTGCCTTTTTGTTTTTTTTTTTGGCATCCTTTGAATGACTAACGCGAACGGGTGCTTGATTTTTTGAATGGAATTTTAACCAAGTGTTACAACTTTGCGAATAGCCTATCCCCAGTCCCCCGAGTATATGAGCCGGCGGGGTAAGGACGAACGGACGCACTAATAAAAACTTATCACCTCAAATGAAAGTACAACATAAGTACAACATAACAAAATTTTTAATGAAAGTACTTCCTCAAATGTTGTATGTTCCACGGGTGCCGTAGTTGTTGACCCTGCATGTCTTTTAGGAAAAAAGGTGTTGGCGCTTATCACCTCGTCTACGACGTACGAGCCTTCCCATAGCGGGCGGAGTGCCTTTACCTTCTGCTGGATCGCCTTCATCACCCAGTCCCCCAGTTGGATTGGGCGAGCCCGTATACGCTGGTTGTACAATCGGGCGATCCTCTGCTTGTTTGCGGCGTTGTGGAGATGCGCCGTGTCTCTCCGCTCTTCCAGCAGGTCATTGTTAAGTCGTAGTCCCTCGTTGTTCGTGCGTGGATCGTACCCCTCGATCCGTGCGCTCTGATGGGTGATCTCCAGGGGTAACACAGCTTCCGTTCCAAATGTCAGGCTGAACGGAGTTTCGCCCGTGGCTGCGTTAGCGGTCGTTCGGATGGACCACAGAATCTCTGGAACGACCTCGGGCCAGCGCCCGTAACCCGCATCCCCGGGTTTGATGTCTTCAATTTTCTTTTTGATACCAGCCTTGAGGATTTTGTTTGCTGCTTCTACTTGCCCGTTCGTCTGGATGTGCACTGGTGATGCGAAAACGAGGTCCGTTCCCTGGCGCTTGCAAAAGGCTATGAGCCTGGGGTTGTTGAACTGTGGCCCGTTGTCCGTTATGATGCTGATCGGCGTCCCATATCGACAGAAGAGGAAACGCCAGAGGAAGCGATCCACCTTCTCTGTGGTGATCTTCGCCATTGGCTGGGCCTCGATGAATTTGGTGTGGTAGTCAATGATGACGATCAGATACCTGTATTGTCCCTTTGACTTTGGGAGCTCTCCGATCAAGTCCAGTCCCCACTGTGCGAACGGAACGGGTGATAGAAGGATGGACAGTGGCACAGCGGGCGCGTGGTAGTGATGTGCGTGCAGCTGGCACTGGTGGCATTTGCTGGTAAGCGCCGTCGCGTCCGTATGGATGGTGGGCCACCAGAAGCCGGATCGAAGGGCTTTGTACGCGATTGATCTGGCGCCCGCATGGTGGCTGCACGTGCCCCAGTGGATCTCCTTTAAGATCGAGTTGCCCTTTGTTGGAGTGACGCACTTGAGACTTGCCCAAGTCCCCCCTTGTCGGTATAAAGTTCCATCCCGCACGCTGAAGTTGGCCGCTCGTGCGACAATGGTCCTAGCCTCTCGCTTGTCCTCTGGTAGCTCTCCCCTTGCCTTGTGAGCGATGAGCACATCCATGTAGCTATGCTCGTGCGGTTCGATTGCCAGAACCTGCTCTGTTCCTGAGATGCTCGGTCGTCGCAGTACTTCGACGATGCGTTGTCCTGGTCCCGTATGTACGGGTGCCGTGGCCAATCGGGCCAGCCTGTCTGCCTTCGCGTTGAATCCCCTGTGTATATGGTTGATGTTGACGTACTTGAATCCTCCAATCAGCGCCTTTACACACCTCAGATAGGCGATCATGGACTCCCCTTTTGCTTGGAACTCTCCTCCGACCTGGATCACCACAAACTGTGAGTCACTGAATATGTTCAGTTCGGGCGCCTCCGAGTTCTTGGCCAACTGCAGGCCAGCAATGAGCGCCTCATACTCTGCCTCGTTGTTGGTTGCCTTGAATTCGAACTTGAGGGCGTACTCCGCGTTTACCCCTTCCGGCCCGGTTAGGATGATCCCGGCGCCGCTCACCTTCTTCGTGCATGAACCGTCGACGTAGAGGTTCCACTCTGACAATGGTCGCTCCTTGACCTCCGGTTTATCGGACGCCTCCACCATCACGTCGTCGGTCGTGCAGACCGGTGTTCCTTCCACTTCCATGTACTCAGCGATGAAGTCCGCCATGGCCTGTCCCTTGATTGCCATGCGGGGCTTGTACTGGAGGTCGAATTCACTGAGTTCGATAGCCCATTTTGCCAAGCGGCCGTTGTGATCGGGCGATTGGAGTATCTGGCGCAAAGGCACGTTGGTGAGGATGTGGATGCTGTGCGCCTGGAAGTATGGCCTCAACCGTCGGGCGACGGTTACGAGCGCAAGCGCCATCTTCTCGATCGTCGGATATCGGGTCTCAGCGCCCGCCATGCCATTTCCTGAGAAGAAAACGGGCAACTCCGTGCAGTCCTCCCTGCGGACGAGGGCAGAACTGACTGCTGTGAGGGAAACGACCAGGTAGATGTACAAAACTTCCCCTCGGACGGGCCTGGAGAGGAGCGGGATGGACGCCAAGTATTCCTTGATCTGAAGGAAAGATGCCTCACATTCGGGCGTCCACACGACCTCGCGCTTGTTCATGGTTCGTAGGGCTTTAAAGAACGGGGCACATCTGTCCGAATAGCAGGATATGAATCAATTCAGGGATGCGAGCTTGCCCGTGAGGCTCTGTAGGTCCACCCTTTTGACTGGCGGCTTCATGTCGATGATGGCTTTTATCTTGGCGGGCGCAGCTTCAATCCCCCGCTGACTGACAATATATCCAAGGAATTTGCTATTGGTGACTCCGAATGTGCACTTGGTGGGGTTCAACCTCATGCCGTTCTTGGTGAGGATGTCGAGCACAGTCCCCAAGTTCTGGACGTGGTCGATCGCTTGAACGCTCTTCACCAGTATTTCATCCACGTATACGTCCACAACATTGCCGATCAGGCCATGAAACATCGTGTTCATGAGCCTCTGGTACGTGGAGCCAGCATTCTTCAACTCGAATGGCATGACGACGTAGCAATACAGCCCCTTGTCCGTAACAAACATCGTCGCCTCCTGGTCGTCGGGGTCCATGAAGATCTGGTTGTATCCCGAATATGTGTCCATCATTGACAGGAGCTCGTGCCCCGCTGTCGCATCCACCAGTTGATCGATCCTTGGCAGGGGGAAGCTGTCCTTTGGGCATGCCTTGTTGAGATTGCTGTAATCGATGCACATCCTCCACTTCTTGTTGCTCTTTTGCACCATCACAGCGTTGGAAATCCACTTGGGATAATCCACCTTCCGGATGAACCCGATGCCTAGTAACCGGTCCACCTCCTCGTGCATTGCCGCGTAATGCTCCACTTTATACGCTCGCCTCTTCTGCTTTACCGCCCGGGTGCTGGCGCTGATGCTCAGCCTGTGGGATATGATGCTCGTGTTGACCATGCGAACACCTCTTGCTTCTCCTTCAGAAGCGCGATCAGCCGCTCGGCTATCGCGGGAGCCAGCAACGCTCCGATCTGGACTGTCCTCTCCGGGTGTTCGGAGGATAGCTGGATTGTTCTTGACTCTTCGCGCTCGGGGACGGGCGACACAGCCATCATCCCATCGCGCGGGTCATCTGGTACTTCTGATCCCGGCGCGGGTTCCAGGGCGAGGACCTCCTGCCTGTCCCGGGGTTTCGCTGCTTCCTCGCTATTGTATCCTCGAACATATCCGACTCCGTGCTCGGTTGGGAATCGTCCCAAGAGTATGTGTCCTGCGATGATCATCTTCAGCTTGCAGATCCCTGGCCTCCCGAGTATGGCGTTGTAGGGGGAGGGGGTGTCCATGACTATGAAGTCCGTGCTGATCTCACTGTGCGGGGAGTCGGGCGCGCCAATTCCAACCCGGATGCTGTCACTCCCGATCAGATATGATGTCTCGCCCGTGAAGCTGGCTACGTACTCATGATCCTGCGTCATCTTGTGCGCAGGCCTTCCGAGCGCCGTGTATGCGTCAAAATAGATCACGTTTACGGACACTCCATTGTCAATCAGCACCCTCTTCACGAGGAATCGGTCGATGATCGCGTCGATCACGAATGGCAGGGTGCTGTCATTCGGGCTTCTCTCCTCATCTTTCGCCGTGAAGATGATGACGGGCGCCTCCTTCCTTCCTACCTTGGGCGCTCTTCCTGCCCCGATCGTCAGCACCTCCCTGCTCGAGCGATCGGGCGATGATGCTCCCTCCTTGCGCTTGCCCCTGGATATCGTGCCTATAGTCCCACGGGTCCCAGTATTTGTCTTGCGTTGTTGACCTTCCGCCCCGGGAGGGGTGACCCGATCGTCCCTCCTCATGTCTTCGAGGGCCTTCTTTAGCATGATGCAATGGTTGGTGTGGTGGGTGGCGGCGTTGTGGTATTCGCACCAGATGCTCGGGATTCGGCCGACCGGGGCCATTGCTACCGTCATGTTGTTTGGTGGCGGAATCCGGTGCCGGTGCAGGCGGAGCAACTGCTCGTTTGACTGCTGGTCGATCGCACAGACCTCCTATCCCGCTGGTCGATAGCGCGGTGCTGGCGGTAGACGGGCTCCTTGCTGCGCCGGTCCCCTTGGCGGGTTATAGTGGTTGCCCTGGTAATTGCGGAAGAATGGCCTCTGGTGATTCTGTCTCTGCGCGTCCCGATTCCTCTTGTGTCCTCCGGTTGGTTCCCCTCCGTCGTCTGAGGGTCGTCGCGGCTGAGCATTCTCCTCCGGTCTGTTGGTGCTAGACTCGGAGGCGGACCCATACACTTGCGTTTCCACCAACGCCTTCTGCACGACCAGGTCCATGATTTCGTCGTAGTCGAGATGTTCCTTCCTCACCAGCTTCTCTACGAACGGGGTGGCGAGCAAGTTATCCATCAGGGCTACCTTGGCCACCCTTCTATCAAGGTCTTTGCACGTGCTTGCGAGCGTTCTCCACCGATTTATATAGCTAGACAAGCACTCGTCCATCCCCTGGCGGACTTTGAGGAGGATGCCCGTGGTGTTGTATTTGCCCTGGAGCCGGTAGCGCTTCTGGAAGCTCTCCGCCAGCTCGAGGAACGATTGTATGGAGCCTGGCGGGATCTCGTAGAACCAGCTCCGCGCCTCATCCGCCAGCGTTTCCTAGAATAGGAAACATAGGGTTGGGTCCGAATACCGGGTTCCGTCCGTGGTGGATCGAAACTCGTCTACGTGTGCGCGGGGATCTCCGCTCCCGTCGAACCGAGCGATCTTCGTTGTCTTTGCATGGGGGTCCATTCCTCTCTCCAGTATATGCGCCGAGAACGGGCTGACCCGGGGGGGGCGAACGTCCCGCCCTGTCCGGCCAGCTTGTCCTTGCGCAAGCGTGAGACCTCATCCGCCAGCTCCTCCATTCTTCGGAGGATCAGGGTGTTGTTTGTTAGGGGCGCCGATTCCTCCACGGGTGAGGGCGCTCGGGTCGTCCGGGCGTTGGTCCTACCGAACGAGCGTCGTTCTTCACTAGTGGTTTCCTGGGTCCCTTCGTGTTGCCCCTGCTGCTGACTGACGAGCGCGTCCAGCCGCTCCTCCAACCTCTGGCGGATCTGGCGCTCCTCTGCCCTCTCAAGCGCCGCCTCTCGTAATTCTTGGACCAGGCTGTTAACGCGTTCCTCGCTGTTCCTTTCGAGCTCCAGTACCTGCCGTTCCCGTATATCTGGCGGCGTCTCCCCGACGGGCGTGGTGCTGTCGTTAGTCTCCGGGTTGAGCATGTGGACTTTTGGTTTTTGTGGTGTTTATACAAGGTTTGCAATTTGTAAGCTTCCCACAGACGACGCCAACTGTTTCTACCGAATTACGCGCGGGACGTAATCTGGCAGAAGCAAGTACGAGTACTCCTTCTCCTCCTTGTTGTACGTCCGAACGTTGGGGCTGTTCGGATGGTCGGGCGCTTCTCCTCCCTTCGGGTGATCGGGTGCGTGTGTTCCGCTATAGCTGTTAGAAGAATACAACAACAAACGGGCGGTCAGGGGCTGAGACGGGGTGACCCACTTTCAACGCTCTGATGCCTAAGTCAGATGGTGTATTGGATATAACAGTCGTGCGAGCGTGTGGAATGTAATGGATGAGATCAGATTAATGTCGTTACCTGTAATAAATACCTTACATATATAGGTGGTTGAGCTTGGTGCTTGATGGTGTTTTTCGATGTGGGACTGGTATGCTTGCTGGTGTGTGATCCGTGCATTTGGGCGTGCGTCCCACGGGCGCGTGCGCGCTCGGATGAGGTCGGTCTTGTGAGTAAAGTTGAAGCCTCCCTGGTGGTCTTTCGAGTGGTCGGGTAGGTGTTGATTACCTGCTTAAGTGGATAAGTATATTTAATCGGACAACCAATACTATACAAACAGCAGTACATCCAATGATCCAACAACAAGGTTGATCAACGATATGTTTCCTCATGAGAGCGGTATATTTGCTCAAGCACCGGATATCCCTCCCGCCGTTGGAGACTTCCCTGTTGTCAACACTGCTGGTATGGACAAGTACAACAACCTCATTGCCTTCCAACAGACCCCGTTGTACAACGGGTGTAATAAGAATGTTCTCGAAAGTGTTATGGGAGTAATGAAGCTCAAAGTGGAGAACAAAATGAGTGTGAAGGCTGTTGATGATTGGCTGAAGTGGTCTGGTTCGTTGTTGCCCCCCGGTCATCGTCTTCCTACCACTCATCTTAAGGTGCGACAAATCTTGAAACATCTTGGCCTTTCCTACATCAAAATCCATGCTTGTAGATATGATTGTATTCTCTTCTGGAGTGAAGATGCTTATGGGAATGATCTTGAATCCCTTGATGAATGCCCGGTATGTGGTACAGATAGGTATAAGTTGACTCCTGCCAGAAACAAGAAAGCTGTGAAGATACTTCGGTATTTTTCGCTGATAGATAGGGTAGAACGGTTGTTCATGTCTGCACACACGGCTGAAGCTATGAGATGGTGGGCCGAGAGGAATTTGCCCGACGGTGATACGCTTATACACCCTGCTGACGGAGAGGCTTGGAAGCAGATGGTGAAGGAGTTTTCTTATTTTGCATCAGAGGTTCGAAATGTTTGGCTGGGGTTTTCATCTGACTGATTCAACCGTTTTGGCAACATGAGTCTTCAATACAGTATATGGCCAGTTATTTTGGTACCGTACAACCTTCCTCCATGGATGTGCATAAAGAAAGAATACAATATGCTCACTATGATAATTCCAGGGTCGGGTTATCCAGGAAAGTGTCTCGATGTGTATTTGAGACCCTTGATTGAGGAGCTTAAGTACTTGAGTGAGCATGGTCATCCCACTTATGACAAGTTCAAAAATGAGATGTTCCAGATGCATGTCATGCTTGTTGGCACAATTAGCAATTTTCCTGCACGCGGGATGTTGTCGGGCAACGTTACCAGGGGATACAGGGCTTGTCCAGAGTGCATGACGGTTGAGTGTTGCAGACCTCATTGTAGGAAGATTGTACAGATGCGTCATCGTTGTTGGCTTCCACATGATCACCTATTTCGGGAGGATATGGAGGCATTTGATGGGACTGTGGAAACAGGTGAGCAGCCGAGGAGATAGACGGGGGATGAAATATTGGAAGTGCTAAATGAATACGATTTTGGGCAGCTAAGCAATCATCCTGAGATAGTGGCGTCAATACCTGACAAACCCGACTGGTATAAATTTTGGACACACAAAAGTATTTTTTGGGAACTTCCGTATTTGTCAAAGTTGTTGATCAGACACTACTTAGATGTCATGCACATAGAGAAAAATGTGTGCGAGAGTGTGGTCGGCACAGTGTTGAATTGGGAGGGGAAAACTAAAGACGGCCCGAAGGCACGCATTGATCTTAAAAGGATGGGACTGCGAAAACATTTGTGGTTGAGAGATGGGAAGAAAAAAATGCCACAAGATCCTTATACCGTCAAGCCTGCCCAGAATAATGAAATTTTTGGCTGGATGGGTAATGTCAGGTATCCTTCAGGCTATGCTGGAAATATAAGTCGATGTGTTAACTTCAAAGATAATAAGATGTACGGACTAAAGAGTCATGACTGTCATATACTGCTTCAACGCCTCTTCCTTGTTTTCATTCGAGGGTACCTGCCCAAAGAGGTGGTGGAGCCGTTAGTGGCTTTGTCAAGATTCTTTCAGAAGTTATGCACGAGAGAAGTGAAGAAATCAGACTTGTTGGAAATGCAACAGGACATCATTTTTATCATGTGCAAATTTGAAAGGATATTTCCTCCAAACTTTTTCGACATCATGCCTCACCTGATGCTCCATCTTCCGGAACAATTGTTGCTTACTGGTCCAGTACACTACACATGGATGTATCCTATGAAAATGTACGTAATGCATCTCTGAATCTGGCTATATATGTCGATCTTTAATATTATTTATTCACTTATTTTGCAATAAGCATAACATGCTTATTTAATTACCACTTTACAGACAATTAGGGGACTACAAAGACTATGTGATGAACAAATCTGCACCCGAAGGGTGTATCGCTGAAGCATATATTGCGCATGAGTGCGTAACATACACCAAGTTGTATTTGGGAGCGTTGGAGGACCCTCCACAACATATGCCAGTAGATGGAGGGCAGTTCAACCTTTCGATCATCTCCGACGGTGTTGAAGTTTCTGGAAAGTTGCCCAACTCGTACAATTTGGAACCTTATGAGCTAGTCATTGCCCATTGGTCGGTATTGATTAACTGTCCAGAAGTTCAATATTGGAAAATTTTGCACCTTTACTGCCATGCTATTGCCGGTGATGTTGAGTATCACAACAAGACGTTCACAAACTATTTTGGCAAATGGGTACGTATATAGATAAATTGACTGGTATATGAATTTTAGTGCATGTCTCGTATCCTATTTATAGTTAAGTTAATAAATGATTATTTTCAGATGAACCATGTACAAGATGATGGTATCCCTCAGTGGTCACACGAATTGAGGCTCTTGGCGCAGAAACCGGTAACTTCCAGAGTTTATCCTATGTGTAAGGTAAATGGCGTGCTATTTATTTGTGAACATAGAGATGTCAGACGAAAAACACAGAATTCTGGGGTAATAGTGCATGGTGGGCATAATGGAGTTGACTATTACGGTGTTCTCCATTCAGTTGTCGAATTAATATATGGGGAAGGCATGACCGTGCACTTGTTTAAGTGTAGATGGTTTGATACCGACCCTCAGAACACAAGGATCGATCAATACGGCATTTTTTTGGTGAATACTGCTACAAGCTTGTATGAAGATGATCCGTTTGTTTTGGCCACAACGGTGAAACAATTGTTCTATCTTGATGATCTTGTGCATAAAGGCGCGTGGAAAGTGGTTAACCATGTTCTTCCAAGAAACATATACAGTGCCTCCACCCTTGGTATGACCTCGGATGATGAAGAAGTTAGTGCATACCAAGAGCCGAACGCAACTGGTATTCCTGAAACCTCAACAATTCGCCTTAATAATGTGAGACAGGGCAGTGTGGTACAAATTCCTCAACCGAATCTTATTGATGTTAATCAAAATGAAGACAATGAAGACTCAAGTGACGAGAGCTTACACATCTTACCTGAAATCAACTCAGAAACCGAGTCAGACTCAAGCGATGATTCTGACTATGCGCATTAGTGTATGTATGTGTTAATTTCAGTTTGAACGTGCAATGTAAAATGATGTGTATGAAGATGATCGACTTTAACTTAATTGGATCGATGTAATTAATTAAAGTAGATACTTTGTGTAAGGAACATTTTTTATAAGTTCGGAAAAAATTTGAGTCCAAACGCAATTGTTTATAGTGTGAGGAACAAATTGATTAAGCTAAACAATACTTTCATCAAATCGAGTACTACAACTACAAACGGAAACAATTTTATGCAATGCAACATCAATTAAAATCATCAATCGAGAGAGATCGAGAGAGATCGAGAGAGAGAGAGATTTGAATTAATCGGTAGTTCAACAATATGTTTTTTAAGTTGCTAAGTTTTTTTTAGATAAAATCAGGTCAATTAAGTGTTTTTGGATAAATAGAGATCATAAGTTGAGCATGTTTTACCATATGCATGGTGTAATTATAAGTTAATTATATTTAAAAAAAATTTAAATGCCATTTTAATTTAGGCTTTTAAATAATTTCCGTTATTTTCTAATAATTTCGTATTACTAAATATTAAGTACACTATAACCGGCATATGAAAAATAAATAAAAAAATTATATCCGACGATATTCATATCAAATCTCGTCGGATATAGTTT
This sequence comes from Geum urbanum, assembly GCA_946800695.1. Lineage (NCBI taxonomy): Eukaryota > Viridiplantae > Streptophyta > Magnoliopsida > Rosales > Rosaceae > Geum > Geum urbanum. Next base: position 63,931,977 of record OX327002.1, read on the forward strand.
CGGTTCAACTATGGCCGACGATAATACTTATATCGTCGGCTATAGTTTGGTTTATATCCAGAACTGGGTACATTTTGGGCAGAAACGAAACTGCCCAAAACGGAAGAACTCCTCTCCTCGTCGATTTTCTCCATTTCCAGTGTGTTGGGAGCAAGCAATCGGAGCTCAAGCCAAAGGCCATCGATCCTCAAGCCTCTATTCTTGGATTCTAAACCCCAAAAACAGGTTTGAAATCTCTAAATCCCTAATTCCCTAATTTCGAATTTTTTTTATTTAGGTTAGATTTGAAGTTGTTTCGTTTGTTGATCGATAATGTGGATCTTTGAATGAATTTTGTGAATATATATAAGCTTATTGTTGAATTTTGTGAATTTTTGGAATTATTGGATATTTTTTTGGAATTATATATAGTTAAATTATTGGATTATATATATATCGGATGAATTCTTTTGGATTATATATATATTGTAATTATTGTGAATTTTATGGAATTATTGTTGATTTTTGTGAAATATTTATATATTGGAATTATTGGATTATATATATATATATTGGATGAATTATATTGGATTATATATATATATATTGGAATTATATATATTGGATTTTATGGAATTATTGGAATTATTGGATATATATATTGGATTATTGATATATATATATATATTGGATTATATATATACACATTTTATATATTGGATTTATGGAATTATTGGAATTATTGGATTATATATATATTGGATTTATATATTGGAATATATATATATATTGGATTTATGTTTAATTATTGGAATTATTGGATTATATATTGGATTTATGGAATTATTGGATTATATATATAGAGGAGTTTAATTAATTAATTTTTGGAATTATTGGATTACGAATTCGAATTTTTGGATGAATTAGGAATTATTTTGAATTTTTGTAATTTTATAGCAACGATGAATTGGTTAAATTGCGGTGCTTCCCGAGGGGGGTCGAGCTCGAGGGGGAGGTCGAGAGGGAGAGGGAGATCGGGACGTGGGGTTGAGGGCACCGGAAGTCGGTCCGCATCAGGATCCACCAGCGTCAGCAACACTTACAGTCTTCCGTAGATCTCTCGGCACTGTACATTGCTGGGCGAGGGACAACCTCAGCAGCAGCAGGTCGAGCATGCTCGATCCTCAAGCGCGAGGAGGCTTTATGAGGTCAGTCGCACGCCGGAAACGGATAGTGCGACTCAATCCTCGGTCCGAATGCCGGAGATTCATCGCGAGGACCCTTCCCCCTTCACCCACCAGACAGCTCCTCATTCTTCCGAGGAGGCTGGTGGATCGACTCAGTCCTCGGCCAGGATGCGATTATGCCCGCCGCCTACCTTATTCTTACCGTTGGAAATCCCGACGATACCTCTCGTCGATTCCACGGGGATGCCTATTCCGGGACAGGTAGGGTTCATTACCCCGGACCAGGTATATGCGTATGTACCCTTCCCGGAACCTCTCTGGAGTGTGAGGATTCCGGGACAACGCACCGACGAATCAGATAAATATTAATTAGTGATATCTTTTTACTTAGTAATATTTAAATTCAATTAGGTGTTGATGTTTAAAAAATCGTCTACATAGGCGAGATCGTGCCCGGTGACAAACAAAAGAGAACCAGAGGCCCCGTCGTCGGCAAGTTACTGGACGACGCCATTCAGGCTAGTGGTGGTGGCCAAGTTATGATTCCGACCGGGGATAGATGGCAGGTGATCGAGGGAAAGGTCACTCGAAGGTACGCAGGGATGGCGGGCAGCCTCATACGAGATAGAGTCCCAATGTTGTGGCCAGATTGGAATTCAGTGCAGCAATCCGTCAAATATGAGCTGAATAATGCGTTGTCGGTGAGTTGAATTGTATATGCATTATGTATATTTTCTAAATAAATTTTTAATATTATTGATATATATATATATATATATGCATTGCAGAGGTGGTTCCGCGTGGACAATGACATTAGACCCACGTGGGCGGATGAAGTGCATGGGAGCAGGTTTGCAGACTTCATTTGTTTCAATTTTTTCATTTCTTTTGATTATGTTCATACAATGTTGTAAGTTACTAACAATTGATTTTATTAATATAGGTATAAGGAGTGGAAGGGCGAGCTGAAAAAACATTGGAAAAAGTACGGCGACGATCGTTCGGGTACCCCTAGCGAGTTTCATTATAGGGAGTACGAGTGGCGATGGCTTGTGGTTCACTTCAACAACCCGAAATTGAAGGTACGCAACCTTCGATCGATTAAAATTTTTTTTTATCGTACTTCCCTCAAATTATTTGGCTAATATTTTTTTCATGTTGGATTAATCGAGCAGGCTATTTCTGAAGTCAACACAAGGAACCGGGCCAAAAACACCAAAAATCATCATGCCGGTTCCAGATCATACTCGGGTTGGATCGAGGAGGCGGCTAACCACCCAGAAGAGGATCCCCTTGTCTACACGATGCAGCACGCGTATCCGCAGTCCCCCGAATATGCTGTAAGTGTCCTTATAACAAAATAAACATATTTCTTATTTTTTTAGATTGTTTACATTAATTAATATTTTATTTTCCTTTGTCAATTAGGCGAGAGTTCAGGAGGCGATTCCGGAGGTGTTGACTCAAGTGGCCAGAGAGCTCTATCCCAACACCCCTGATGCGGAACTCCCGATTGATCAGATTGATCGATCTGATCCGATCGTCAGGGCCAAGATTATGTCAACTGCGATCCCTCCAGGGAAGAACACTTTCTACTGCAGGGGTTCCAGAAAGTGGGGTCAAGGGCTGCTGAAGAAGACCCCTGAATTCTCTCACGGATCGGGATCATCATCATCTTCGAAGGCTAATGAGCTACAAGAGCAGCTTCATAGGCAAGCGATTGAGATGGAAGCTCAACGATGTCGGATGGAGGAGATGGAGCAGGCGCAAGCCGCAGAGCATAATCGGTTGGCCGAACAGCAGCAGCAGATGGGGACATGGATGCAGCACTGTTATGCACAGTTGCAAGCATCTGGAATCCAGATAGCTCCCCCGCCCATTTTCGGTGCGCCACAGCCACAGCCACAGCTGCAGCCTCAGCCAGACCAGGACCAACCAACTTATGACGATCCGTTTGACCACATAGACTTAGGACCCCTGTAGATTTGAACAATTTCGGTTTTTTATTTTAATTATTTACTACGTACGCATATGTAAACAAATTTGAACGATTTCGGTTTTTTATTTTATTTATTTACTACTATAGTTTCAATGGTTGTTGATTTTAAATTTGAACTATATTGGTGATTTTTTGGGAATGCAGGTTTTGGGATAAAACCCAGAACCTGCAAAAAAAAATTAATTATTATTAACTATAACCGACGATATGTGTCAACATCGTCGGTTATAGTTTGAAACTATGCCCGACGATAATCTATCGTTGCCTTTAGTCTCTCTTTTTTCCAACGAAAAACCTAATTCATCGTCGGTTATAGTATCACCGACGGTGCATTACTGACGAGACTATAACCGACGATGAGTCGTCAGGTATAGGCTATACCCGACGATAAAAAGGAACAGACCGACGACACCAACTCGTCAAGTATAGTAATTCTTCTGGTAGTGTATATTTTTTTTGTTCGAGTTTTCAAAATAACATATCTTTGAAACTTTAATATATGATCAACTGTTCGAGCTCTTAGATACAACAATGACATGTGTCCACATACATCCACAGCTGGTATTATTCAAGACTAGGCAATGGATTCATTATTAATTAAATTAAATGCTACGGGGCTCAATGGCCAGCATATATCGACTAGATCAATGAAATCCTATCAAGCTGATTCGACCTACGCAGCAACTAGACAATTCTCTGAGGTACATACAACTAATAATCGTGCATATGTTACATGTGTTATATAGTAACGTCTTAAACTCTGGCGAGAAGTCAACTTCATAAATGACTCCATAACTACAAAAAGGGCAAGCGGAGGGTTCACATTAACCCTTCTCGATGCCGCATAATATTGTTAAGTACTAGAAGACAACATATATTTCTATCAATATAAACGGCCAAAAATTATAACCTCGTGTATCATGAGTTTCTTAGAATTTAGTGATAGTGGCATATTTATGTAATATTTATGTGCTTAATTAAATTTTATATTTAGTTTTTTTGTTATGATTTTTTAACGACTTATTATTGTTTTGTGTTTTGTAGGTAATTGGAGTAAAATAAATAAAATGCGATTAATTAAGTTTTCCTAACTCAACGAGGAGTAACTTTAGATTGTCAAGAGTCAAATGGACCAAGTCTAACTTGAAGATGAATTACTAAGGCCTTATGGAATGTGGATTTCAGCCCATTTGGGATTAATAATCCAAACCAAATCTGTTTTGATTAAATGAGGGATACCAAATCAAACCAAAGAGGGGAAAAACAGAAATTAACGTGAAAAAGGGAGGAAGAGAGACGTGAAGGAGCAAGGGAAGCAAGACGCAAGGCGTGAGATGTGGAGGGAATGAAGACGTGAAAAAGAATAAGAATATAAGAGAGGAGAAAACGTGAAGAAGGGGGAGAGCCATTCCATTGTGTAATTTTTCTATCTTTCTTTCATACTCTTATGGCTACCATGAGGAATTAAACTTCATTGTTAAGGGACTGTTTTGAAGCCCCGTTCATGTCTTCTAGATTATTTATGCTTGTCAACTAAGGATTGTTTTTGTTATTCGAATGAGGTTTCTTTGTTGTTTATACATCTATGATTCTTATTTGTGTATGATTTGAGTGCACGCTTAGTATGGATGTTTAGGAATGTAATTCTAAAAAAATTGTTTGCTGTTGGTGATCATTACCTTCCTCAAGTTTCAATCGTAGAACCCATACATGCTTGGTATAAGAAACCCTAGGTCTAGCAAGAGTGTACTTGTAAAGCCTTGTAAATTCTCAAACCCTTTCTAAATCTTAATGCTTTTCTTTTGGCAAATTCGAGTCCTTAACTTCGGGTTCTTTGAGGGATAAACAATATTGATAAGCACACCTTCAATGTTGTAAACGTAAGGATTGGGTAATAGGTTGTGTTCATAGCTTTGAATCTTCCTGAGAACTTTCATTCATGACATTAACATAATTTTGGTTCTTCATTTGTGGTCTAGATGATGTGACGGCGGTGGATAGCACTTCCTCTTAACCATTTTTATCATTGATTGTTACTATACTTTTAATCTGTTTACTATTTCAGTTTCGTAATCTGATTTGCAAGATTTTGTTCGGCAACCAAACCAACTCTGATTGCATTAATTTTTTTGTGATAGTCTGTCACTGTGTCTATAGTGTCCTGTATTAATTTCGTGATTTTATGTTGAGTCTAGCTATTTTAATTAATTACGTTAGTGTCAGTTATCGAGGCTGTCAGGTTTCTGACTTTCGCGTCTGTTTGTAGTTTAGAGTATTAAGTCTCATCTTTCCCTGTGGATTGACCCATATATTATTATACTGCATTGACAAGCATATTGACTTCATTATAGGGTAGCTTTAGTAGGTGGTTAAACATCGATCATTTAGCTCAGCAAGACCCAATTGTAACCTTTACAAACTGCATGTCTAGTGGCCATTTGATATCTGACACTCAAATTACAACAACATTAACCAATTTATATGGTTTGAACTATTTTTGCATAAGTTCAAAAGAGAGGTGAGTGTGCAAAGCAGTAAATTAATGCGGTAAGATTAACCAACTGTTAGAAATGCAATGGTTGGCCATTCGCACATCATAGTATTACTCTTAAAGGATGAGAGTTCAGATGTTCAATCACCCATTATGTTGCATGGACACGGACACGGATACGGGGACATGAACACGAGCACGTAGGACACGAAACACGGCAAAATCTTAAAAAGTAGGACACGGACACGAATGAGACACGATAATTTAATTTAATTTAAATTTAATTTTTTCAATAAATATAAAAAAAATTGAGTAAAATAATCATAATTATCCATAAATATAAAGATCATGTAACTTAAAAATCATAACAAATTTAAAATTTAATGTCATAAAAAAATACAAAAAATTCAAACAAGACATAAAAATCATGTAAATTCATGGTATGATGATAAGTTGCACCCTCGTTGCCATAATTCTAAGGTTCTAAATAATGCGCCCTCTATTGTTGGTTCGTCTAAAGAAAAATTTTCAAGCTCAAGAACATCTCCTAATCCTATAGTGAATAGGATTCTCATTTATTTACATTAAAAAATATATATTATTTAATACGCTAAAGTGTCCTCGAGAGTCCCTAAGTGTCCAAAAATGAATATTTTTAGATGTGCCACATGGTACTTTGGACACGGTGTCCCCAAGTGTCCCCAAACGTCAAAGTGTCTCCGAGTGTTGGACACGCACCACGATACTACAATGGAGTGTTGGTGCTATTGAGATCACCCATAAAATTGTTCTTTTTTCTTTCTTAATGGTGTGTTTTGATAGAGGTAGAATGAGATGATTTTAATTAAACTCCATTAATTTAGAATTCTATCTCCTAAATTTTTGTATTTGGATAATTTTTTTGAGAATTTTACAATTCCTCTATTTGAAAAATGAGGAAAATTGAAGACTTAAATTCCTCCTTCAAATTCCCTCAAAAAGAGATGTCATTTTATAATTCTCTCGAATCATTTTTAAAAGTTTGTAATTCTTGTCATTATGAAATTTCTTTAAGAAAACATCCAAACGCAAGAATTCACAAATGATGTAATTTAAAATATTGAAATTCTAATTTCTTTCATTTATCAATTCCTATAAAAATTAAAAATTCTTCAACTAAACACACCGTAAAAAAAGAAGAGTGGTGTGCTTAAGACCCATAAACAAAAAAGTGATAGGGTTAAGCCCATAAACAAAAATTAACAAGTTACACTAATTTCCTTGTTTCGAGACTGGGCCATTTAGGAATAGGAGACTGGGCCTAGAATGTCCGAATCAGTATCAGTCCATAAACAAAAATGAGCTTATTTCCTTGTTATGTTGGTGAGGGATTTGCAGTGTAAAAGCATCTCGAGCAGAATAATTAAAAGTTAAATTTTAACTATTTTTTAGCTAAAATTAGCTGCAATATAGTAGTTATACCTAAAGTTAAATATAGCTTTTACTCATTTTATAATTCTCATGAATCCTTTTTAAAAGTTTATAATTTTTGTCATTATGAAATTTCTTTAATAAGATATCCAAATGCATGAATTCACAAATGATGTAATTTTAAATACTGAAATTCTAATTTCTGTCATTTATCAATTCCTATAAGAATTAAGAATTCTTCACCCAAACACATCGTAAAAAAAGAAGAGTGGTGTGCTTAAGCCTATAAACAAAAAGTGATAGGGTTAAGCCCATAAACAAAAATTAACAAATTACACTTATCTCCTTGTTTCGAGACTGGGCAATTTAGTAATATGAGACTGGGCCTAGAAAGTCTGAATCAGTATCGGCGCATAAACAAAAATTAACTTATTTCCTTGTTATGTTGGTGAGGGATTTGCAGTGTAAAAGCATCTCAAACAAAATAATTAAAAGTTAAATTTTAACTATTTTTTAGCTAAAATTAGCTGCAACATAATAGTTATAACTAAAGTTAAATTTAGTTTTTAATCAGAAAAAATAACTTAAAACTAAACATTTAATATTATAAACATGAGACTGCTTTTAAAAGTGTTTTTGAAAAATTTTAAAAATATTTTTAAAATCAGGAACTCACATGTTTCTAAAATTTAAACAAATCACTCTTTTATTTTTTTTGAATATTTTTTATTTATAATTAATTATTTAAAAACATTCATCTCAAAATAATCTCAAACAACCGCGCGCACATATATATATATATATATATTTAATTCTAACTTCAGAAAAACTCCACAGTTTTTCTAGTAAAAATAACTGAAGTGGTCTAACCATGTCAGACTGAGACTGAGGCACTGAGCTTCTTCAATTTTGAAGCTACAAAATTTCTGAAAAAAATGAGAGGGGGCGCAGAAGAAACCCTATCGGAATTTCACCACTCAAATCGAGGCAGTAGAAGAACTCGTTCTCAGGTAGCACCGGAGTGGACTGAGACCGATTCATTGATCCTGGTGAACGAGATCGCAGCCGTCGAAGCCGATTGTCAGAAGAAGCTCTCGTCTTTCCAGAAATGGAAGATCGTCGCCCAAAACTGCACCGCCTTAGGCGTCGGTCGGACTCTGGACCAGTACCGCCGCAAATGGGAGGCTCTGCTCCACCACTACAAGATCATCAACAACTGGAACGATGATTCACAGTCGAGATTGGCTTCGGCTAATTACTGGGCCTTGGAGGTTGAGAAGAGGAAGCAGTTTGGGCTTCCTAAGAGCTTCGATCGAGATCTGTTCAAGTGTATTGGTGAGTATGAGAAGTTGCAGGAGAACGAGAACGAGTCCGATGCGGCGGCGGATGAAGACGAAGACGAAGAAGACGAGGATGATGACGTGGCGGTTGTGGAGCCAGGTATAGTGTTTGACGATAACATTTATTAATTCGGTTATTAATTAATTAAATATTAAATTAATATTTAAGTAAGATCAATAAAAAAATATATTATTTTAATGAGATTATTAATTCACTGAATATTAAATTATCGAAATTTTATTGTATTTTATTTTGTATCGTGATCGGTTAGCATGTGATTGTATGACGTGTAATTTTCGTTGTGCATAGTGTAGTAGTAATTTCAGATGAATTTATGACAATGCGGTTGAACTATCACTTCAGTTCAGTATGTGAATAGCAGATACGAAAACAAAATTTTGTGTATGGCCTTCTGTTTGCTGTTTACGGTTATAAACATACTCGAAACTGCAAGTCATTTTTTTCTTTCCATTTTGGCTTACGAATTAGGAGTTTAGTCTAGCTATTTTCGACTGAAATGGGGTTTGTGAGCTCACAGGTTTGGAGTGTGACCTGTGAGAAGCCTTAATGTTTCATGAGTGTGATTGAAAGATACAGACAGCTGAGTCTAATGTGAGAGCACACCAGTAGACATAGTAGTATCAACTCCTACAAAGTGACATGGAGTGAGGTGCATACCATTTGATGATCTTATATAGACTAGTAAGAGATGCAAAGAAAGGTTTTAGTAGTTGAATTTGATATTAAAACTGAAGTTGTGGTGTCATTGTGTTGTAAATTAGTGAATGACCGAATGAGTTTTAATTAGCGTTTAGTGGTGTTGCATTCATTTTTGAATCCATGAAAAAGTTTTAACAAGCAGCATTTTATATCATGTATTATTAGAGCCGAAGAAGAGAAGGCGGCGGTCAACACAGCAGAAAAGCAGTCCTGTTCAAAATCCAGCTAGGAGCTGTGCAGTTAAAAACCCTGTACAAAAACATCGCCAGACCCATGCAGAAGTAAAGTCTGTACAAAAGCCTTGTCAAACTAGGAGGCAAGACAAGACTGCAATAAAGCATGTAAAGAAGCCTCTGCAAACTTGTGCAAAAGACGAGCCTGCAAAAAAGCCACACCAAACCTATGTAGAAGAGAAGCCTTTAGAAAAGTCTCCTGAAACCCATATGAAAGGAAAGCCTGTAGAAAAGCCTCTCCAGACACATGAAGAAGAAGATGCTCTAGGTATGACTTTCCAAATTCATGTAGAAGGAAAGCCTATAGAAAAGCCTTACCAAACCCATGCAGAGGAAAAGCTTGTGGAGAACCTGGCAGAAGAAATGCCTCACCGTAGCCGTGCAGAAGAAAAACATGCGGAAAGCTGCTTAGAAGCGATTCCACCGGAGAAGCTGGCAGAAATGCCTCAGAAAAGCTGTATGAAGAAAAAAATTAAGGCCTCCAAAGAAAAGACTGTTGGAAGCTGCATAGAAGAAACCATTTCTTTGAAAAGCTTGGCAGAAAAGAGGCCTCAGAAAAGCGGTATGAAAAGGAAACAACAAAATTCTCAAACGGATGAGAAGGCAGCAAGCATTGACAAACAGGAGCAAATCATGGCTATGAAATTGCAGTGGAGTGCAGAAATGATTCGTGCTATTGTTACTGAGACTGCAGATCATGAGGCTACTGATGAGAAAAGCACCAAGGATCTCCAGGCTGATTTAGTTAGGCGTAAAGGAGACCAGGTTATTGCATGCTTGGCAGAAATTGTGAAGACGCTTGGTCAGGTTCATCATCTTGTCCAGGAACATAAGTAGTCTTTCTTTACGTCTTCTTAATTTTGGGCCAACTGAATGTGTATTTCTCTGGTAAAGAGTTCGGCTTTAAAATCCATCGTAAAAAGAAATGCTCATATGTGGTAGCTCTGCTCTTGTGTACATGTGACTAATGTGAGCATGTCATCCTACTGATCCTAGTAAAAGGTCGAGTATGAGATTGTTTACAAAATTGTTTGATGTTCATGGTGCTTCTTCCTTTGCCAACCTTTTCAGGTTGTTTTCCGTACCTACATTCTTACGCTCTTTTAACATGAAATTAGAAATGAGTCTCTTGTATAGATATGTGTTTGAAGGGATATGCTAGCCCTTCAAGAGTTTCGGGTAGAGAATAAATACTTGCTTAGAGCTGATTAGCAGCTAAAAATCTACTTAAGACAGGACGACCACTTTACTGAGCACCCACAGCACCAGAGAGAACTCGAAGGCGAACAGCGTGTGAAGCAATCCCCGATCAAGGGCAAATCCGAACAGCGTGATCCCTCCATGGTTGTGCCCCAAGTATGTCACTGCACGCACACCAGGTAGATGTATAAGCCAGTCAATCACCAGTTCACTGCAGCACATTTCTAAGCTACTAGCTGAAGAGATATACATAAGATAAAGAGGATTACTGACCTAAAGCTTGCCTCGTTTGGAATGAGGAAGGATCACGTGGAGAACCAGAAGTCGAAATATCGGACGACCACTCAGTGTCACTATCTCCATTACAGGCTCCGTTAGCCTCCGGGCGCTGGCCTTTCTCCTGCTCATGTAGCCCTCCAGCAGATGAGAAAGTTAAAAGCATATGCCATCTCGTAGCAATTGCCACAATCCCTTGTGCTCTATGTGTCATTCTTGCCGCCTCCATTAAGCACAAAAACAACCCACTCACCTCAACAGCCGAGCAAACCAGAAGGTCACCGGAGTTGAGAAAAGTCTTCTCTGATTTGGATGCCAAAACCATCAACAGGGCTCCGAACTGGCTAACCGTGATTGTAAACCAGCACCCAATGATAAAGTATCTGTACCTATGACTCGTAATCCACAATTGCTTCCTGATCCTCGCATGTTCCTGAAATTAAAGGATCAGAAACAATAATTAACTTCGTAATTATTTGATGAACTAATTAAACTCTAGTATATAGAAACTTTTCGTATTGATACCTGAAATATGACGCTAGAATTAGACTCGCCATCTTCAAAGAACTTGCGCAAGCCTTCAAACCTAAGTATCTGGAGCTCACAAGTCAACCGGAAAAGAATACAGACGAGCAAAAACACACCGGTCCGGTAAATCCACGATGCCAAAACCAAGAGAAACACTATAGAGTTTAACGGAGCGCTAGGGCTCATATACGGCAACGACACTTTGATGGTGGTGAAGAATATAATCTTGTGAGCAAGTTCTATGAAGAAGGAAGGCAAGAGTATGCATGTCAAGCACTTAAAGGCCTTATCGAGCTCGCGTTTGTATCCCCTCCGAACGGTGAAAGTGTCATCTTCGAGGCCGTCGAGGAAGAGCAGCTGCTTCAGGCCGTACTTCCGGAAGAAGAGGGAGAGTGTGAAGAAGGCGATGGCGGCTAAGCCGGTTTCGGGGAGCTGGACGAGTTTGTTGAAGGAGATGGGGTCTCTTGTTGGGAGTTTGAGTGCGAGGGAGGTGAGGACGGGGACAAGTAGTGTGAGGAAGATGAAGGTGAAGTAGGAGATGAATTTTCCAATGTATGTGGAGTGGTCGAGTGCGCACCATTTGAGGCTGATTTGGAAGTTGGATAGCACGTCGCAAGGTTTTGATGATTTGGGAAGTAAGGGAGTACTACTGTTTGGTTGATTCGAGTCATTGCTAGGGGAGTGAACGTTGGTCATTTTTGTAGCAGGTTCGTGAAAGAAAGGAACGTACAATGATCTAATTTAGCAAGGAGAAGTGAGAGAGATGTTGCTTGGCATCTACACGAGAGCATATATATGCATAAAGCAAAAGATGGACAAAGATCTAGCTTTCGATCTGTTTTTTCTCGTGAGAGTTAACTAGCTAGCTAGTGAGAGAGAAACGTTCTTTGCCTTCTTCAACAGGTAAGGGAAGTGATCGAGTTAGCTAGCTAGCTAAGTATAAGAGCTTTCATCTTCGTGACATGCATGCTAATGGTCTCAAATTACAACACGTGAACGTACTTCAATAATACATGTCCAACAACCCTAGCTAGCTAGACATGCACTTGATCATCAAATTAATATTGAATCCTTTTGTCAAAAAAAAATTATATTAAATTAAATCAAGTTCTAGGTGTTTGGCTCAGAATTTTCAGGGTATGAAAAGTCTTCAAATTGTCTCTCTTTCTTGATCGTGTGTAGGTGCGTGTCGGCGTGCCACTGTCGTGAGTAGAATGTTGATCGTAGCGTAGGCCGCTACCTGACTTCTAAAAAGCAATTTAGGATGGGGAGAGCACCAACCCCGTCCGATGGATTCTTTTTGCCTAGTAGGCCTAGGACTTGATTTCTTTGTGTCTCTAGTTGAGCTACGAAAATCGATACTCCACAGCTCCTTTGGCGTGAAGCAAAACAATCTCTTTGATGAGTTTGGGAGCAAAGGGGATGCATCCTTGAATCTACAGATACTTACGCTCCTTCGGGTGAAGATCTCTTTATCGTCGATTGCTAGGGTTTTCCGAGACGAGAAGATTGTTTTGACAAGAGCAAAAGTTGTCGCTCTGAAATCTAGTTGTTTATGTTAATTTCAATTACTCAAATAGTAGTCTAGCATGTTCTCTTTGTATTCAGAATTAGCACGATGTAATTACGTTTTTAATTCCTGAGTTGAATTCCTGGTTCTTATTTATGTTATTTGTTGAAAAATACGGATGGACAATCAATGGTCCATAGTTTGTTTGTGGGAATTTGGTTTAGAAGTGTTCTCTTCTTGCACGTGTTTAGGTTGTTCAGTTTTCAAAGGGAATAATGTCAAAATTTTCATAGAAATTCTCAAAATTTAATTAATTGTTAGGATTTAATTCTAGTTTACTAGTTAAACTATCTAGTTTACTAGTTAAACTAGGGTTGAGTCCTTTCAGGACATCTCCAACATATATCCTATTTTAAAAAAAATGTTAAAATTTAACTAGTTTTATAACTTCTTCTCTCCCTACAGCTACCTTATAGCTAAAGTTAAAATAACTTTTGTTAAATTTTGTAGCTATATATATCTAAAGTGGAGAAATTAAAGAGAATAACTCTTAGTTAAAAAAATTTCCTCCTTTTTTTTCTTAATTCTAATGTACCTTTTTTGAATTAGCATTATTATAACTTTTAATTGCTAGAGTAAAAGTTAAATAAACAGAAGTTTTTTTTAGCTTTTAGAGAATTTGACTTGAATTTAACACAATTGTTGGAGATGCTCTTAGTTTTAAGTCATTTTCTCTCTCTTGATAGCTAATTGTATCTACAAATTTAGCTAAAAGCTATAATATTTAACTTTAGGAAAAAAGTCACCTACAAGGTCTGAACTTTCACCGTGATATCAAAATGATGTCCGAACTTTAAAAACTATCAAAGTGATACCCAAACTTCCGAAATTATATTTACGTGATGCCTAAAGCCATTTTTCGTCACGGCTCTGTTAAAACTGATGACGTGTCATTTAAAAAAAGAGAAGGAAATAACTTTAATACCCTTGTATTTTTCAAAGGTATTAAAGTCATGGGGGGCACACTGCTACTGTGTTTATGTTGATAGAGAAGAGAGAAAAAAATTGGGTGTCCAAAGCAATTTTGGGGGTGCCCATAGCAATTTTTGTACGTAAATATGACTTTGAGCATCACGCAAAGATAGTTTCAAAAGTTTAAGCACTACTTTAATTGTTTTTGAGGTTCAGCCATCTTTTTGATACGACGACAAAAGTTTAAACCCTGTGGGTGATTTTTTTTTAAAAAAATACAAGGGTGTTAAAGTCATTTCTTCTTGTTTTCAAATAAAAAAAATTACACGTCATCAGTATTAATAGAGTCGTGACAAAAAATGGTTGTAGGCATCACTGCATCACGTACGTAGATATAGTTTCGAAAGTTTAGGCATCACTATGATAATTTTTAAGTTCGGTATCATTTTGATACCACGGCAAAAACTCAGACCCTGTGAATAATTTTATTTTAACTTTAATTATAGTTACTTTGTTGGAGCTGATTTTAGCTAAAATTTCAAAAAAAAAAAACTTTTAGTCGCAAATGCCCTAATGATATTGGCCTTTGTACATCTACTGTACCTCCAATTATCACTCCAATTATTTGTGAAATATATAAAAGCTACACTAACTAATAACTAAATTCACTATCACATTTTTAACTATTGCCGGCGATTTTTCAATGGTTAAATATGTGGTAGTGAAATATGGATGTGCGTCCTCAAAAAATTTTAATAAAAAAAAGAGCATGTTACACGTAACTTTTTATTAATTGTAACCACAAATAAGATCGACCTATGATTCATGAAAAAAATGATCGATCAAATACACGCATTTGATTCATATGTCATTTGATTTTGCAGACATTTTTTCACTTGTGCATTACATTACATGCATGTCTCCATATGCTAGGCGTACTAAGCTGAATAACACTGTCAGACCAAAAAAGAAATTGAATAATAGTACGTAATGTCACGAAGACAAAAACACAGCCAAAGCTTACGTAATCACCTAAGCTGATCACAATGGCGATCGACGCTAAACATGCATGAGACATATATATATTTAGGGTTTTTAAATTTATTAATTGCTCCCAACCTTTTTAATCGAAGTTCATGAGCGTGCATGAGACATATATGTTAATAGACGTACACAATGCTCGGCTTCGGTCAACATGGCAATATGGCCAAAACAAACAGAATATGTATAAGGATTCGAAACTGGTCGGTCGATCACAAGCTCACTAGCTAGCTCAGCAGATAAATGTACGTTTCTATCTTTCTCAGTTTACAGTACAAGTGAAAGTGATATACGCATGTCATCGTTTGTATCATCATATATAAGATAAAGTTGGCTGAGCCAACAATGGAACTTGTCTATCACAGTATCACCGTTTACAAGAACAAAACAGCACACACCAAGCTTCAAATAGTAAACAACGACTTGTTGATTAACATCATATATTGCCGGCACTAATCTCACCAGCTCATAATATTACATAGAAGCACGTACGCAGACCTTGTCACTCTCGCAAAGCCGACTATATGTGCCTTCACTTATTCCACCAATCCTAAACCTCCATTTCCATCTTGTATACCAACCCCCCACTCCATTTCATTTCTCATCATGAACAAGTCTCTCTGATATTTCTATTTCTATCAAGTACGTACGTACCGGCCGGTATTTTAAACCCTCGTTTATGAAAATGGCCCGTGACGAAGTAGCACACATTCACTGGATTTTCATCCTATCTGTGTTCGTATATGCTATATCATCGTGTTCTGCTTCGAATCCTGACGGTAATATTCTCCTCAAGTTTGAGAAGTCTCTATCGAACACCTCGACTTTGAATTGGAGTAATTCAACAATTCCCTGCAACGGTTCCACGGTCATTTGGACGGGTATGCTTTGTAACAACGGGAACGTATGGGGTGTGGAGCTTCAAGGCCTAGGACTCACCGGCCTGATCGATATCGATACACTCTCGGAGTTGCCATACCTGTCCACTATAGGCTTCACCAACAACAGCTTTGAAGGTCCAATGCCAGAAGTGAAGAAACTAGGTTCACTTGTTAGTTTCTACTTGTCCGATAACAAGTTCTCTGGTGAAATCCCGGATGATGCTTTTAGTGGCTTGGGCGGCACCTTAAAGAAAGTTTACTTGGCCAACAATGAATTCACAGGAAGCATACCGAGTTCTTTGGTTGCTTTGCCGAAACTTATTGAGTTGGAACTTGAGGATAATGAGTTTAGTGGGAAGATACCCAACTTTCCACAAGGATTGAAAACGTTGAATCTAGCAAACAACCAACTCGAAGGACGGATTCCGGCTGCCCTATCAGAAAACTTCAATGCATCCGTGTTTGCCGGTAAGTTCACTTCGAGCATATTTAACTTCCCTTCTACATTTAATTCTGTTCTACTTTAGGTAGATATCCCCACGGTAGAATTTTTCGTATAATTACAACTTTGATATTATAAATTTATACTAATAGTTCGTTCTTTCTGTATGTGATGAATATAATATTATAATCTGGAATACAGAGTTTGAGAACTTAGTTTCAATAGAAACCTCGATAACAAACATGAAAACACGTAGTACGTACGTCAATGTTTGACGTACAACAGAAATGAAAAGAGATCATGCATCGATACAGAAATGCATGAGAAATAAATATGATTCTTTAAGATCGATATCTAATTAATATGAGCATAAATCTGGTGCAATGCAAGCACGTCTGTCTAAAATGTCATAGTAGTGGACTGGTGGTACATCATATCTACTTTTATTTAAAATAATTGACCATCATTGTCGTTCAATACTATTTGGGTCTGAATTTAACAACTTTGTCCAAGCAGGAAACAAAGGCTTATGTGGGCATCCTCTTGGCAAATGCAAGTCCTCGAAGAAGAAATTCCTTCTAATGATAGCCATCATAGTCTTATCTGTGGTCGTCGTACTGTTTACTGTCTGGGCAATCATCCTGATCAAGAACAGCCGAGCCCGGCGTGCCCGTCCAGCCCAATCGGTCCAACAAGAAAGAGCTCTAACAAAACCTCGGGTAGCCCATAAAACCCGCGGAGCACTGGAGGCCCAATTACCAGACCCGCCGCAGGAGGACGACGAGTACAAGAAGGAAGAGCGAGGAGGGGAGTTGTGTTTTGTTAGAAAGGATAAAGAGAAGTTTGAGGTGCAAGAGCTGCTTAGGGCACCGGCGGAGGTTTTGGGTAGTGGGAGCTTTGGGTCGTCGTACAAGGCAGGTCTTCTGAGTGGGCCTATGGTTGTGAAGAGGTTTAGGGACATGAACAAAGTTGGGAGAAATGACTTCTTTGATCACATGACTAGGCTCGGAAGATTGTCACATCCTAATCTGCTCCCTCTCGTTGCTTTCTACTACATGAAAGAAGAGAAGCTCTTGGTTCACGACTTTGTTCTAAATGGAAGCTTGGCTAGTCATCTCCATAGTAAGTAAACAAAATTTGTTAGGGCACATATCTTTTCCTACTCCTACTAGGAAACCATTTTGTTAGGCATACTAACACGTTCCATGTTTGTGTCCATTTATTTTCAGGCAAGCGAGTCCCGGGGCAGCCAGGACTAGACTGGCCAACCCGCCTCATGATCATCAAGGGTGTAGCAAGAGGCCTAGGCTACCTCTACGAAGAGTTTCCGGGGCTGCCGGTCCCTCACGGCCACCTCAAGTCCTCCAACATCCTCATCGACCACAATCTCAGCCCCCTCCTCGCCGAGTACGCTCTCATTCCAGTCATCAACAAAGACCACGCACACAAGATGATGGTCGCCTACAAGTCTCCCGAGTTTTCGCAAACCGGGCGAACCACCAAGAAGACCGACGTGTGGAGCCTCGGGATCCTCATCTTCGAAATGCTGACCGGGAAGTTCCCGGCCAACTACCTCCAACAGGGGAAGAGGGCCAACGCGGACTTGGCGAGCTGGGTGAACTCGGTGGTGAGGGAGGAATGGACCGGTGAAGTTTTCGATAAGGACATGAAGGGGACCAAAAACGGAGAAGGCGAGATGTTGAAGCTTTTGAAGATAGGGATGTGTTGCTGTGAGAGTAGCGTCGAAGGGAGGTGGGATTGGAGAGAGGCGGTGGATAAGATAGAGGAGTTGCAAGAGAGGGATAGAGAGGAAGAAGACTACTCGTCGTACGCGAGTGAAGGTGATGTCTACTCATCTAAGGCTGCGACCGATGATGACTTCTCTTTCTCCATCGTGGCTTGATCGAATCTAGCTAGTTTTTTGTTGAATTATTATTACAGTATTCATATATGATCGAGTTACATGCATGCTTACTTAATTGCTAATTTGAGCAGCTAGGTCTAGCTATGTAAGCAATAACAAAAGGAATTCGAAGGATGGCAAATGGTGATATGATGAGATATATTGGTTTTTTTTTTCTTCTCTCAAAGTTTCTAAAATATGGACTAGCGGTCTAAAAAGATTTGGTGAGACAATTGTACCTGTTGACGAAGGGCGCTTTTGCTCTTTCAAGTCTTGAATCTTAACATTAATTACAAAAGTGGATATGGAAGGAGATTCTCTTTTGATCATCAAGTACACCAATAGAAATGCTCTTTCTTAGAGCTTGAAGTTCTCATTGAAGATATTAGACATCTTGCTGGAATTTTTGAAGAGATTCATTTTAGTAATGTGTCTCGAGATGCCAATTCAATTTTGTAGATGATAATTTAGCCAGTCGGGATCATAGTTTACAAAATCTTGATGTGTGTGATCGTTCTATCACAGTGTTTGTTGGTCAGGCTACTGCTTGATCGTATTGGTGTTGGTTATTTAAAAGAAGGTATAGCTGTTTCGATAGTTATATAAATGTATAAAAAATAAAAATAAACGCAACCAAATAAATGGTAGATTAAGATCGTTATTAAGAAATACTTGAAAATGCATTTTTTCCTCGATGCAAAAAAGAATATTAGATCTTTTATGGCTTGGAAATGTATTTTGGATAGTAGACTCCTCATTTAAAATGACACGAGGTGGATTGTTAGTAATGGTGATGATATATCTTTCTGACTTTTCAATTGGGTGCTTCCCTTTCCTCTTATCAATTTGGTCGATTCTAATGATTATAGATTCAATTGGGATGACAGAGTAAATGACTACATCACGGACAAGGCCTAAGATATTAATATTGTTGATCAAATTTGTGCTATTCCTATTCCCATAAGTGATTAAGAAGATATATTTTTATGGGGTCATTCCCCAAATGATAACTTTTCTATTAAAACAGCTACTTAGCTAAAGAATGATAAAGTTCCCAAGTATTCTAAAGCTGAGGTTCTCTCTAGAATGTGGAAACTCAATCTTCCACCTAAAACAAAATTATTTGGTTGGTTGTTTTTTAAAGGAAGGTTTAAGACAAAAGATAGGTTGTTGAAATTTAGAATAATTAATACAAATGTTTGCCCTATTTGCAGTTCTGCTAAGGAAAATATCTCCCATCTTTTTGGAGATTGTCAATTTTCTAAGAAAGTTTGGAGACTCATGAATGTCTTTATGTTTGATAATGCTGACGTTTTTCTTGACAAGATTTGCAGTTTGATCACCACATCTTAGAGAAAATCTTGACTACTTGTTGGTACATCTGGAAGGCTAGGAATGACAAAATCTTTAAGAACCCAAACCCTAGTCCTTTCAGCACTGTCTTAACAACAACAACCTATTTGAAGAGTCACTTGGAACACAATCCAGAAAAGACAAAGAACAAGAGTCCTCCCTTCAAAATCAGATGGTTGTCGCCTTCTCGAGAGAGCTTCAAAGTTAATTTTGATGGCTCTGTCCTCAATTTTGGGATAGGAAAAGCAACTAGAGGTTTTAGTATCCGAGATCATCATGGAAATCCTATAATTGCTAGAGCTAAAAGTTTTGACAAGACCACCGTTCCTATAGCAAAGGCAAATGCAGTTAGAGATGTCCTCATCCAAGAAAAGAGGAAAGGCATGAAGAATATTTATGTGGAAGGAGACTCACTCCTAGTCATCAAGTGTATCAATGGAAAGTGAACAATCCCATGAAAACTTAGAACTTTGATTGAAAACATCAAGGTGATTTCCACATCTTTTGATGAGGTTAGTTTCAACCATGTGTTCAAAGAAGCTACCTTCGTGGTCGACAAGCACTACTAGAAATACACACTTAGGCTATGAAATCTTTAAGATTTCATCGCCTAAGTGAGACTTAGTTGACGAAATTATTTTTCGTCCCCCAAAAATATATTTCGTCGGCTAAGTAGCACTTAGGCGACGAAACATGATATTCGTCACTTAAGAAATTTCTTAGACGACAGATCACATATGTCGTCGTCTAAGTATGTACTTAGACGAAGAATATGCACACTAAGACGGCATAAAATTATTTTTGTTGGCTAAGTATGACACACTTAGACGACGACACTATTTTCGTCATCTACGTGATCATTAAGACGATGAACTATGTAAATCGTCGCCTTAGATTTAATAACCTAGATGACAAAAATGCAAGTCGTCGCCTATGTATACATTTAGACGACGACATATATGTTTCGTCGGCTAAGTGAGTACTTAGGCGACGAAACGATTTTCGTCGTCTAAGCATAAATCTAGGGGACAAAAATTTACACTTAGGCGACAAACAATTTCGTTGCCTAAGAAAACTCAATTATTAGATCAGATTCATTTTTCTCATTGGGCTATCTCATCCTCATCCTCTCTCTCTCTCTCTCTCTCTCTCTCTCTCTCTCTCTCTCAACAACACCCACCGGCTTCCATCCCATCCTACCAAAATTCATCAAATATCCATTTTCAACTCTCGGAGTTCTAGTTTACCCACTTATCTCCTTATCAATGAAGGTATTAACTCGTTTATCTCGATTAATGTTTTTGAATTTAATATTGTACATAATTACGTACAGTGATTGATTTTTCGGTGAAATATTTCGACAAATATATAGTACTTTCTGGTGATCTTAGCTTAATTACTTGTTGTATTGCATTGTTAATCTAAATGTAAGCTAATTGGTTAGTTAATTAGTATGTTTAATTTGATTAATTAGTTAAAACATGTTAGATTAAGCTAATTGATTCTTTAATTGTTAAGCTAATGGTTTAAGTTAGTAGTTAAGCTTAATTAATTACATACATGTTTAATATATTATTAATTAAGTTAATTGTAAAGCTAAAAGTTTAATTAGGGTAATTCTATGTTTAATTAATTGTTAAGCTAATAGTTTAATATATGTTAGAATAATTAGTTGAAATATATATATAATAATTAAATTAATGCATTTATATAAAGTTATTAATATAATATAATATTAGCTAGATTAATTATAGTATAAGATTGATTATAGCATATACATGCTACTTAATTAATTGTGTTATGTATCATTTGATAATATATATATAGTATATTAGATTAATTAATTATTGGTTGAAAAATTATATAATTAGTATAATTATTAACTTACGCAGAAATATGGACAAGAGTTGGATACAGTTGGCGATGAGAAGTGATGTGCGGTAAATGGACAAAATCATAGAGTTTGTGTTTTTTGCGCTAGAACATGGTCAGGGAAAGAAGCGTTTTAGGTGTCCGTGTCTTAACCATGAATTTGTAGAGGCTAATGTTATGTCTCAACACCTGTATGACCACGGTATGATGTGGAGTTATACTACGTGGAGCGAACTCGATGAAGTAGCGGACTTCAGCTCAGGACCAAACTTTACCATGGTATAATTATCATAGTCCATCATCCAGCGGTAGTGGCGCCCCTTCTTGGAACCCTACTGTGGATTTGATCCATTATGCCTTTCTTGAATTTAGTCATGGTTGATACTAATACGAAGAGGGAGGTTACGGTACCACTCATGCTGACACATTCCCTGCTGCCAGCTTGACCAGTGACACTACTGAGATGGATAAGTAC
This sequence comes from Geum urbanum, assembly GCA_946800695.1. NCBI lineage: Eukaryota > Viridiplantae > Streptophyta > Magnoliopsida > Rosales > Rosaceae > Geum > Geum urbanum. Next base: position 63,953,790 of record OX327002.1, read on the forward strand.
AACAAGATGCTACTCGAATCCCATACCCCGGTGTACCGTAGATGTCCAGAGAATGTGTTGCGATATATAATAGAGGAAATTCAGATAAAAGTGAATAACAAAATTTCAGACCGTGCTTTTGACGAAATGCAGGAGCATAAATGTAAGTTGTTTCCTGATGATCACAAACTTCTGGAAACTCATTATAAGGTTAGAAAAATCTTGATCAGCCTCTTCCTAAAGTACAAGAAAATTTACGTATGCGTAAATGATTGTGTATTTTTTTTACAAAGAGTATGCACATTTGGACTACTGTCATGTATGCAACCAATGCAGATATGTGAACCGGAATAGGAGTTCGAAAAAATAAATTCTTGTGAAGGTGCTTCGCTATTTTTCGTTGATTCCCTGATTACAGCGCATGTACATGTCTCTATACACAACAGAGGCGATGAGATGATACGTGGAACAACGAGTAGATGACAGTGTGCTCTGACACGTGGCAAATGGGGAGGCTTTTAAACATTTCAACAAGGAATTCTAAGACTTTTCAGCAAAGGTTCAAAATGTTAGACTCAGACTTTCTACAAATAGATTAAATCCTTGGTGTAGTAATAACATTGTCGTTAACACTTGGCCAGTTATTCTCATGTCGTACAACCTGCCTCTATAGATGTGCATGAACAAGGAATTTAATTTTCTTACTATGCTAATTTCAGGTATTTAATTTTCTTACTATGCTAATTTCAGGTCATAAATCTCCTAGAAAGTGTTTAGATGTGTACCTCAGACCATTGATCGACGAGCTGAAACTATTGTGGGAAAATAGAGTCCTAACTTATGACAAGTTTACTGAAACAATGTTCATGATGAGAGCAGCCGTAATGTGGACAATCAACGATTTTCCTGCGTATGAGATGTTGACATCTTGCACAACCAGAGAATATAATGGTTGTCCTGTCTGTTTGGACGATGTCAACTCCAATTGGCACACGGGGATGTGTGTTACCTGGGTCACCGTAGATGGCTTCCTCACGATCACTCATGGTGCCAGGATATAGATCATTTCGACGAGACGGTAAAGAATAATCCTAAACCCCGATAGTGATCTGACGAACAAATTTTTGAGAGGTTAAACAACTTCTATTTTTGTGTGTTGACCAATGACAAAGATGTGAAGAAACTCAATCTACACCCTCCACATGATCTGACAAGTTTACTGAAACAATGTTCATGATGAGAGCAGCCGTAATGTGGACAATCAACGATTTTCCTGCGTATGAGATGTTGACATCTTGCACAACCAGAGGATATAATGGTTGTCCTGTCTGTTTGGACGATGTCAACTCCAATTGGCACACGGGGAGGTATGTTACTTGGGTCACCGTAGATGGCTTCCTCACGATCACTCATGGTGCCAGGATAAAGATCATTTCGACGAGACGGTAAAGAATAATCCTAAACCTCGATAGTTATCTGACGAACAAATTTTTGAGAGGTTAAACAACTTCTATTTCTGTGTGTTGACCAATGACAAAGATGTGAAGAAACTCAATCTACACCATCCACATGATCTCAGGTATTGGCATCACATGAGTATTTTCTTTGAACTGCCTTACTGGTCCAAGTTGAAACTCAGGAATAACCTAGATGTCATGCACATAGAAAAGAATGTGTGAGATAACGTGGTGGGAACAATTCTCGGTATTAAGTTCAAGACTAAGGATAATCCTAAAGCGTGAAAAGATATGGAATTTATGAATTTACGATGTCTATTGTGGTTAAGAAGGGATAGAAGATGAGTGTACAAAAAGATGCCAGATGCACCTTACATGGTGAAGCCGACACTGAGGGGTTCTATATTCAATTGGTTTAAAACTTTTCGTTATTCGTCTACTTATGCAGTGAATATATTTGGAGCAGTCGACGAGGTGCAACACAAGTTCATTGGTCTAAAGACGTATGACTATCACATTATGCTGCAACGTCTTATTCTAATGGTCATTCGACTTTATTTGCCTAAAGACATTGTTGAGCCAATAGTAGCATTGTGTAGATTGTGGCAGAGGTTATGCACTATAGAGTTGAAGAAGTCAGATGTCGTAGAACTATAATACGAAATTATACACATCATTTGCAAATTAGAGAGAATTTTTCTCCGTGCTTTCTTTGACATCATGATTCACCTCATAATCCACCTACCCAAACATGTCCCGCTTTCTGGTCCGGTCCACTACAATTGGATATATCCTCAAGAAAGGTATGTACAATTAGTCATACCGGTTTTTCATAATTTATATATCTTTTTAGTGTTTCTACTATTCTTCAAATAATTAATAATTAATTGTATGATTTTTCAGACAACTTGAGCAGTATAAAAGATTCGTGAAAAATAAATCTGCCCCGGATGGCTCCATAGCAGAGACATACATAATGCATGAGTGTGTTACCTAATGCAAAAAGGTACCTCAAAGGTCCAGTCTAGACCACCGCCTCCAATCCAAATATCTGCATCAATCTTTCAGTCGTCATAGATGTTGTACAACCATTTAGAGGAGTATTAAAGGAAAGATTAACTAAATAAGTACTTGTCGAAGCGCATTGGCTAGTGTTGCGAGACTATGATGAGGTCGAGGATTACATGAAGCTCTACAGGGCGAAAACACAGGAAGCCAAACTTGACAAGAGTGCTGCCTGGGTTGAAAAAGTGTTTAAGAAGTTCTCTGATTATTTCCTTCAATGGGTATGTATGTTTAATTAATTTAAACCATGCAAGCATATAGGTATGTGATTAGTTATTTTTTAAATTTAAAATTTGGATGGGAATAGGTACCCACGGTAAATTCGAATGACATTTGGTGTTTGGTTTTGCGAAGTGTTTTTGCTTTAGTATAGTTCATGCAGGTTTTTGGTTTCCTTTATTTTTTTGGGGAACTATGTCAATTTTTCGGTAGAATTTAAATACACATTCATATATTACTCACATTTTTGCAGATGATTGATCTACAAAAATTTGATTACTACGAGGGGCGATGGTTGTGGAAAAATCATGTGTTGGCCTATAGGCCGGTTAAACACTATATTTACCCTAACTATTTTGTGAATGACGTAAAGTTTCATTCATTGACCCGAGATGAAGGAAGAAGAATACAAAATAGTGCGATCACAGTTGGAGAAGACAATGTTGTCTATTACGGGGTTCTTGATAATGTCGTTCAGCTACTATACGTGAATGATATTAACGTATTTCTATTCAAGTGTAAATGGTTCAAGTGTACCAAGGAAGATCTGAGCCTTTTATCAGTGGATACAAACTCAAGCTGATATGAGGATAAGTCATTCGCTCTTGCGACCTTAGTTAGGCAAGTGTTCTATCTGGATGATCCGAAAGCTGGTGAAGGTTAGAAAATAGTAAACCATATGGCTCACCGAGGAATATGGAGTGCCACAACACTTGAAGGAACGTCAGCGACTGACACTGAAGTGCATAGAGACAATGCATATCAAAAACCTAATACTTTTATCATCCCCGACGTAAGGGAACTGATTCGGTATAATGATCGGTTGCCCATGCCTTATGGCGCTACAGATCTTACTCAATAGTAGATCATAGAGTTAAAGAAGAATGCCCCTGAAGAGGAGTTGGAGGATGACGATGACGACGGATACGATTTAGACGACGAAGAGTATGATGATGAGGAGCAATCAGATTATAGTGAGAAGGATGATTCAACCACATTAAATAATTAATTATGTGTAATTAATTAAAGCGTTTCCATTATTTGCGGCAATGAAACTATGTTAATAATTATTTAATGTGTTTTGATATATGTGTACAAAAGTTGGTCCACGTACTTCAACAAATAGAATTAAAAGTTTTTTCTTGCTCCCCACTTCTTCTACCGAGCTGTTAAACTACTCAGAGAGACATAACTCAAGTGGCAATCAAATGAACATAAAGACTAGCTTGACAAGAACATGCTCAACATCCTTAATTGAAAGTTTTGTACACTCTACAATGACACTCAAAGGTATAGTTCGATCTTCAGATTACCAGCTGATGATAATCTAGCTCCAACGTAACAAACATAAAATGTTAATTTATTTTCAAAACCTACACAATAGTAATTGACATATACATATGGATCAACGTCGTAAGTCGATCACATATATATATATATATATATACACACACATACTAATTTTACGTCAAATCAAATTAACTAGCTAGATCTAGCATGCATATATCCAGCCCATTTCCATATTCTGGAAGCTTTTTGCACTCCTTCAGTTCTTAACCCTCAAGCTTGAAGTACGTAGAAGCTTGGATTTGGAAAAGAAAAAAAAACATTTAAGACGACAAACACATATACTTTCATCGTCTAAGGTTCACTTAGCTGACAAAATAACACATGTTCGTCGTCTAAATGGAACCACTCAAACGACGAACATATATTCGTCGTAACAGAACAACTTAGACGACGAAGGTAAAGTAATTTCGTCGTCTAGGTAAATCCTAATCCCTATCCCTACTCTCTTTATTCTAAATTCTAAAACTCCTAGGTGACAAAGGTGTTTCGTCATCTACGTCAAACTTGGACGCCGAAGTGGTATATTTTCATCGTCTAAGTGCAACTTAAAGGACGAAAAATAACCTCTTTCATCATCTAAGTAGGTTTTCATAATATGAGCTTCACTTTTGTGTTGATAGTTCGAAAATCAGATTTACAACGATTAGTGAATTACTCAACGAACGTACTTTTCCGTTTCGGTAAAATTAATTAGTTAATTTTGGTTTTATGCATGGTTGACTACATCGATCAAACCCTTAACAAACCTTGTATTGAATGAAATTTCATCTACTTACATATTAAATGGTGATGAATATATCTAACAGTTGTTTTGTCCGAATTCGATTTCATTAATATGGAAATACAAACATACGAACACATACGTTATTCAACATTAGTAGATGGTATGGATAACGAGTACGTATTAACTCGTTTAAATCAAATTTAAATGTAACTGATATATAAAGTTTCAAAGTATTACAAAATGTCGTTGATCTCGTCAGATCAAAACGGTTTTACGATTATTAATATTTACAATCGTTTCCATCTTTTAAACTTTTGTGGATATTCACAAAACGTACCCGACCTGTATCGATCGAATACCAAACTCTACCGAATTTGCATCAATATTTTTTTAAGGGCAAATTTCAGTTTAGTACCCTGAGGTTTGGGTCAATCTTCATGTCGCTACCTGAAGTTCTAAATTTTTCAGTTTATTAATTGAGGTTTGGGTTTCTCTTCATGTTACTACCTAATTTTATTTTTTTTCAGTTTCCTACCTGAAGTTTTATTTTCTCATCACTTTTATTTTTTCCTTGAAAAAGATATGTAATGCAAGAGGGTATTTTGGTCAATTTATTTATTTTAATAATAAATTTGATTAATTTTCTAAAATTGTTCTTCCTAACAAAATAAGTTATGTTAATTTTCTAAAACATGATCAATTGGCTAAATATGTCATACTCACCCTTGATTGGTTAGCGCGGTATGAATATTAAAACATATAATTGTGAGAACTTATAAAGTTGGCTCGTACGGCAAACCCTTAGCTTTTAAATAAAATAATCTAAAATGTTTTTTTTTAACAAAATAAGTGATCTTAATGTTCTAAATTGTACTTGCACTTATTTTGCAAAAAATAAAAAATTTAGATTTTTTTAAAGCTAAAGATTTGCCAAACGAGCCAAATTCATTCTCGCCTTATCCAATCAAGGGTGAGAATGATATATTTAATCAATCGGCTCTTTTTTATAAAATTAATAGAACCCTTTCAAAAAATAAAATATATATAATTTATTTGTTAGGAAGAGCAATTTTAGAAGACAATTTATTTTTGTTATTAAAAATAAATAAATTGACCAAAATACTCTCTTGCATTACATATTTTTTAAGGCAAAAATAAAAAGTGATGAGAAAATGAAACCTCAGGTAGGAAACTGAAAAAATTAAAAACTTATGTAGTAATATGAAGAACAACCCAAACCTCAAGTAGTAAATTAAAAAATTTAGAACCTCAGGTAACGACATGAAGAAACTGTGACGACCTGGACCGGAATTGGTATAGTAATCGGCTTAATCCGCGAATTTTACGAGTAATTGTGATTTAACGTAATTAATTGGATATGCAACTTCGTTCATGACTTAATTTTCGGACACGAATTTGATTTGGGTTTGTTCGTGGGAAATGTAGAATTTGATTTCGAGTCCGTAGGAGCTTTCCGAGGATTTTTCGGATAATCAAGGAATATAAAAAGAATATTTGAAATTATCGTCGAGTTAGTCGTGTTTATCCGTTCGAGTTTGAGTTATCCGAATTGTGGATAGAGTTGTTTAGCCGAATAGTCGTAAAGTTGTCGCAAAAGTTCGAAAATGGGCTGTTTGACCGAGTTGACTGATTCTGGCCGAGTTGACCGAGTCAACCCGTGTTGACTCAGTGAGCCACGACTCGCCGTCGTGGTGGCTGCCGGAATACGGCGCGGTTGCCAGATTTTAAGGTAGGGCATTGAAGCTTATGATCTATGCTTCCTTTTGATATATGTATTGGGTTGTATTGTGGAGTTTTTGGCTTGGAATTTTGGAGGAGAAACAGTGAGATTTCGGGGGCGACGAATGGCGGTGCTCCAGCCACGGTGGTGGCTGGGGATTAAGGGGGAAATGCTTGGTGGGCCACGGCGATACTTTTGGGAGTGGTCTCGAGGACCGCCGTGTGTCGTGGCTGGCTGGTTTGAAATCCAAGGAGATTTCGAGCTGTTTTTCGGCGGATTACGGCGGAATTGGAGGATGTGGTAATGGAGAGAAGTGTTGGGCTCGAGGAGGAGAAGAAATATGGGCTTTCCTCGCCGGCGGCGGCGGTCAACTACGGAGCTCCGACGAGGCGTTGACTTTTTGGATTTTATCAAGTTTTATGCCGTTTTGCTTGTAATCGCGCCCTGATCGTCGTCTTGAGGTTTTTGAGTTGATTTGAGTAGTGGATTTTAAGTCGAAGGTTTTATGGAGTATATTTGGAGTTTTCAGCGAGTTTTCTATTATTCGAGTTATATATTTTCGGGAATGGTTGGTTTCCGAGGTGTGGTTCAGAGTATTGAATTGTGATTTTGATCAGTGATTATTCAGGGGATCGGGATCGTATGTTGGGCGAGGGATCTTCCGCTGGATCTCGGGATTAGCACGTTTGCGCGTTGTGCTTGTTTGTGAGTGGACATTTCTTTTCATTGATTAGTTGCGAGTCTTTATTATATGTTTTACGAGCATGATCATGCATATGAGATTATGATTTATACGAGCATGTGTTTTACGATTATTCATATACGAATATGCATCGACGAATATGCTTATATAATTATGTAATATGAATATGCATTTACATTGTGCTTTAAACTTTTGCATGAAACGATTTATGATTTGGTTTACACAGAGTACAGTCACAGTATATATTGTTGTATCGATACACTTGCATCCCGGCTGATCCTCGAGGATGTTTACCGGGAGAGGTTGTGACCCCTGACCCGAGGCCTTTACCGGGGGGGGGGGGGGGGGGGGGGCAGACCTCTGACCTGAGGCTTTTCTGGCTTGAATCATGTGTGGGTCTGGGATCCCGTCATTCGGACTGTACTAGCGCGGATGTGTCCATGAGTGACCCCGCGAGATTTTACGACGCATGCTCTGTACGCGTGAGGAGTTAGTCTCCCTCGTGTACTATATCATTTTCATTCATTTAGACTCGCATATATTTTTATAACATATATTATTCGGCGAAAGACATTTATTTTCGTCCACTCACTCTAACAGTTTATATGTCTTTCCCTGGGCTCTTTGTTTTCAATGCCCAGTTTGCAGTTCGGATTCTAGTGTCGCACGTCGCAGTCGGAGGCTTAGTATTCGAGCTACTTTTCTTTCTCAGTAGGTTTCTTGTTTAGCCTACTGTTGTATATTTATGTATATATATACTAGAGGTCGCTTTGAATACTCTGATGTTTATATTTTCGTATGTTTTTCTCTGGATTTCTGTAAAGTTATAGCTTTGCATATCACTTTATATTATGATGATATGATTTTGAAAAATCCGGATGGGGTTGGTGCTGGGGTTGGTGCCCACGGTTTGGCTTTTGTGGCATAGGATGAAGTGTGTTTTTGGTGCAGGTTAATAGTAATTCCGTGATAGAGTGAAACTCTGTCGAAATTTCTATGGTTTTTGAAAGTTCGTGTTTTCAGAAGGGGTTTGATTCAGGTTTAGGAAACTAAATCGGAGTTGGGTCCTTTCAGAAACACCCAAACCTCAGGGTACTAAACTGAAATTTGCCATTTTTTTAACTATTATATAAACGTAATGATTACATCGGACGGCTAATTTCTCTTTATTTTTAAGTAGGTAGACAAAATTTGATTTTGACTCCAAAAATATTAAATAAAATATCACTTAGACGACAAAACTACATCGTTTCGTTGTCTAAGTGACTTCTTAGGCGACGAAACCATGTATTTTCATCGCCTACACTAAAAATTTGGCTATTCATTTTTTTGCGTTGAATTTTTGGGGGCACTTTTAAAAACCACTTAGACGACGAAAGTTGTTGATTTCGTCACCTAAGTCAACTTAGGCGACGAAAGGGATGGTTTCCTCGTCTAAGTTGATCGATTTATTCTCAAATTAGAAACAGATCGATCGATTTATTTCTCTCTCTCTCTCTCTCTCTCTATCTCTCTCTCTCGATCATCTCTCTTGATCCCCCCTCTCTCTCATCTAAACCCTAGTTGCCCCCAGCAAATCACACCGTTGGCGAACTTACAACCTTGCCGGAGTGCATCTCCTCGCCGGACGCCACCCAACATCGCCACCCACAATCCATATCCCCGGGACCGAGGCTTTCTCGCTCGCCACCACCACTAAAACCGCCATTTCCGTGAGCCTCGTCGTCGCCTCTCTCTCTCCTCATGGCCTCTCTCTCTCGCTCCCACTGGAACCTCTCTCTCGCTCTGCTGCCGCCTCTACCCAGCCATCCCTCCACCTCCCCGTCGCCACCATGTCGTCGCCTCCCAGTCCCCTCCACCACCCGGTCGACATCTCTCTCTCTTCCTGTCCCTATATATATATTATGTATTTCTATATATATAATTTTAAATGAATTAATTTTTATATATGAAATTGTGATAAATTGTATGTATTGGTGTATAAATAATTGGATGTATATTGGATAATTTTTTATATAAATTTGGTGAATATTGAATATATATTGGATATATGTGGATGATGGATATGGATATATATTTATATATTGTATATATATTGGTGAAATTAGATATGAAAATTGGTAAAATTGGTAAAATTGTATATATGTATTGATGTGGTTTATATGTATATAAGAAATTGGAAAATTTTGGTGATGATATATGTATAGTTGATATGAAATTTGGTGATGATATATGTATATGGATAAAATTGGATAAATATGGTGATATGTATATGAATTTGTGAAAATTGGTGAAATTATTTTTTTCAACTTAATTAAGATGTCGCCAAGGAAGAGGCGCACGCAAGCAGAGAAGGATGCCGAACTCAAATCCATTGCATGACAAATGGGTTGGGGCCAAACCTCGAAGGAGACCGCTACGACTAATTTGAGACCTTTGACTTTGACGACTGGCCCAATCCCTCATGTTCCACATGAGCCGTCCACAACCTATATGGACGACCCATCCTTTAACGCTTCAACGACGGTGTCCGAAGGTCCGGAAGAGTCGGTCGACGATTCGATTCACTATGGTGACCGACCCAAGAATAGGAGGCAGCCATAAGACCCGCTCCCTAAATAGACTAGGGGACTTGGGAAGGGCGCCAAAGGTGAGTGCATAGTCAAGTTGATGAGGAGGAAGATCGAGGTGCCGGTCGATGAGTTCACCCGATGCCCTCCGTCCTCATAGATCTGCAGTCTGTGCTTGCACAACATCGACTCAATCATACGGAACAACATTCGTATAGTTGCCCATTTGTGGAAGAAGTTGACCGAGTGCGAAAAGTTGATGGTGTACCGTGAACTATCGGTAATACTATTTAATTTTATAATTAATTACAAAGCACAAAGAAATACTATATAAGATTTTAATTTTTTATTTATTTTCTAGGTACATTTTGAGGTCAAAGGCAGTCCAGAGATGTTGGAGCACATTGATGCCATGGCTATGAACACTTTTAAGGATTGGAAGTACGACCTCCATAAGTACTACCTCAAACACGGCGCCTCGCCTACCCCACAAGAGCTGTTGAACATAAGGGAAGATGAGTGAGAATGGTTGGTCGGACACTTTGAATCGGAAAAGTATAAGGTTCGTCTTTATTTTTTTTAATGTAATAAAAATTGAATAATTTCTTAGTTTTAACCATTTATTTATTATTTAATGATCTTTTTTGTGAAACAGACAAGGTCGGAGGCCAACAAGGCAAATCGTGACAAGAAGACAGCCCACCATTCTTCGGGCTCGAAAGGGTTCATCTACATCGTAAATGAGCACATAGATGTGGGTTCGAAACACTGTTTCAAGGATGCTAGCGTCTCCGCTTATGTGAAATCCGGGGTCGTCAATGAAGTAAGTGAACGCGATGTAAGTAACTTATTTATTCTAAATCAAGTGAATTTAATTGTACTTCCGAAATGTATCGAAATTTAGTTAATGATAATTGCATTTTTAAGAAATTGAATTATGATTAAGATATATTAGTTAGGTTGTGCTCTCGGAATTTATAATTTTGAACTTGAGTTAGGTTATGCTTTAGTTGGTTAAATTATGATTTTGAACTTGAGAAATTTGGATACGAATTGGTGCCCACAGTGAATTTGTGGTGTTGGAATTGGTTATTTGAAGTGTATACTTTCCTGCAGGTTTTTGGTTTCCTCCACATTTAGAGGAAACTATGGTAATTTTTTTTTACAAATTAATATTTATGTATTGTTCACATGATTAATTTCAAGAGAAGTTGATACAAATGGCTCAGGAGTAATTGGCGAACACCCAGTTGAAAAAATCGGAGATAATACCTGAAGAGCTACCTCTTCTATCGAAGGAGAGTCAAATTGTTATTGCCGATGTTGTTTACGGCAGTTGATCTGGTAAGAAGGTTCATGGCTTAGACAGGCCGTCCAAATAGATTTTTCTCAGTCATCCGCATCGTCGACTAGGTGCGGTGGGGTGGATGCCGAGGCGCTCCGAGCTGCCCAAGAGCAAGCTCGATTGGCACATGAGTCGGCCGATCGAGCCTGAGAGCAGACGGGGTCGATGTAGGGGCAGCTTAACCCTCAAAACAGTAGGATGAGCGTTTTCTTCGACATGTGCGAGAGTATAGGACTGCACGTTCCCGCGGAGTGTCGTCTCTCCCCCCCGACCCAACTCTTGAGCCCAACGACGATGATCCGAGCAGCAACGGGGGAATCAATGGCATGTCTACCCCTAATTTAGTTTCGTAGTTCGTTTCGTAATTTGTATTATTTCGATCGATGTATGTACACTTTTTATATTTAATGAATACTTTATTAATTTAATTTATAATTCAGAAATAAATAAATAAACTAAAAACAAAAAATAATAATATAAATTTGAACTTAGGTGACGAAACATTCTTGTTTCGTCGCCTAAGTCAACCACTAAGACGACGACCGCTTCGTTGTCCTAGTTGACACCCTAGACGACGAACATTGATTTTTTTCATCCAAGTGGTTAGCCTTAGACGACGAAGAATACGTTGTCGTTTAAGTAGATCGCTTAGACGATGACCACTAGTCATCATCTAAGTGGTTCCACTTAGATGACGAAAACTAGTTATCATCTAAGATGAATTTGAGACAACGAACACTGTCGTCGTTTAGAGGAACAATTTTTTGACATCTAAGTACTTAGACTACGATTGTTAGACGACGAAAAAAGTCACTTAGGCGATGAAACTGCTTCGTCGCCTAAGTGCGTTTTTCTACTAGTGAAGCTTGCTAGTAGAGTTTATTGTATGAGTAACCTTCATCTTCGGGATCACTCCTTGCCTCTTGCGAATTTTGCTACTTTCTTTGATTGCATGAGTTTAGGTTGTTCTACAGGAATCTCTGCCTAGTCTCTCTATTATTTCTTTTTGTATAAAAAAAATAAAGGATAAATAAATGAAATGGAGTTAACAGCGTTATTTGACGGATTAAGTGAGAACATATTTAGCGGAGTCGATGCATGCGCAGTTCCCTCTTTATTTTTGTCTTGTTTTCGTTTCACTCCCGCCGTCACTCACCCCATTCTTGTTCCTCCACAGAAGACAAGTTTTAGGGTTTAAGCAATTCCATGGCTTGGTGGCAGGGCTCCGATGAAACCCGTCTGCTCATTGCAGCCGGTAACTTTTATTTACTTGGGTTTAGTTTTTTTCTAACTCAATTCTTCATTTTTTACCAACCCTGAATCACTTTTACGGGTTCTACAGATCCTCCTGTGATCGGAGACGGCGCCGGAAAATTGATCTCACTTCGCCACCCAAAATCCGGTACTGCACATTCGACCAATTATAGAATTCCACGCAAAGTTTCAATCTTTAAGTATATGATTGTATTATTACTGAACTAATTTGAGCTTCAGTAATTTAGTTTTGATTTTTTGGGGGCAGGAAACACTGTGTGCTGTGTTTTAGTGGATGGGATGCTTCAGGAGCTTACATGGTTCAGGCAGACCTACAGTTCTTGGTTTCTAGGAGACTATGTTTCCGAAGGTACTGCCTTTACTTTTGCATTTGTGGTTTTCGGCATTGTTTAGTATTGTTCTAACTTGTTCTTGGTGTGTGTAATTTTATACAGATGGTGGGATATACACTGGCACTTGGGTTGATCCGGTTTTCATCTTGCTGCCCATTTTTGAGGAAGCCAGAATGAAGGTACTTGAAATTTTTTGGTGAATGGATGTTGTGTGTGTTATCGGTAGTGTTTGATGTTATTGGTGCTTACTACATTGGTTTGAAAATTGCAGAAGAAGGATGATTCTGGGAAGTTCAGGCCCTTGGATGAGATAATCGTCGTTGAAGGCTATCCCGCATATCAGCAACTATGGTCCATTGCTGAGGATTCTATGCAAATAGTTTGTGAAATCAAAGGTGGTCTACTATCCTTGCATTTCTATTTAAAATTTTGACTTGAGCTGCAAAATCTTTAAGCTAAGATGCACTTTATCAGGCTTAGTTATTGCATATCTTAAGTCGTTAAACATGGATCGAAAAGAAAATGGATATCTAATATCTTTCTGAAGCAGTTCTATTCAGTGTTTACCTTTGGCAATTTCAAGAGGCTACAAATCGCTCCAAACTTTTTAGATCAACATTCCAACTGAAGCCATGTTTTATGTTATCTAAGTTGATAAGGTTTCCTCTCTTCGTGTCTTTCTCTGCAGAAATTGATTCCTCCAAATATTTTAGGCTTGATGACTCGAAGGTTCTAGCTTGGTTGTACCACAAGGTCTGTCTACATCTTATTTCCTTAAATTTTGATGCCTCAAAATTTATAGCTGTTTGTACGACTATTTCCCTTGCCATCTGTGTATAAGACCATGTGATATATATAGTTCTTTTAATCATTGTGTTGCGTGATGCAGGCATGTCAACTGAAACAGGCACTATCAACGTTGAACAGTAATTATGCTGCGAGGGAAGAGAAGGAAAGATGTACAATTTCAGTGAGAAAGCAATTTTTCAAAGACTCTTTTTTCTCTCTAGCGTATTTTGGAATTCAGCAGTCCAGCAAAATGATCTTACATGATAGTCAAAGATGTTATGGGCTGTATATGAGATATAATATACCTAATGCTTGACTGCTTGTATAATACTCAAATCCCGCTATGCTATATAATACTTGTCAATATTCATCTAGCCGTTCCAGCTCAACAAGACTGTTCTCTTGTTCATTAATTCAGCTTCTTTACTGGTGCAGTAGCTGATGCAGTTTCAATCTTAGCGGAATACGTGAAGGATGAGCCTTGGTTGAAGCTTTTGTGTGGCCGTCTGAGGTATTAGCACAAAAAAACGTTTACATATATTTGTAATTCCAGCACTTTAGAGTTTGGGAACAAAAGCATTATGGATTTGGTCTCGTGTAAATGCATCAACTTGGTTCTTGTACTTGCTTCCAGGATAGAATTACCAGAGGCACCAAAACAAGCACCAGAAGCTGAAACTCTCCCTACTGTCTATGAAAATAGCCCAGGCAACTGGAATGCTTCAGAGGTACGAGAACCATATTATGGTCCTGAAAACTGTTATTTACCAATCTGTTGACATCATTGATTGCGGATTCGTTCTTATAATTTACTCCACACGCTATGATTTCCCAGGAAAAGAACAAGAGTGAGAATAAGGTTACTACCAGAGCTGCTGCTGGAAGGCAAGCCAAAAAGATGAAACCGGAGACTGAATCACATAGCATCAGAGACATGTTCAGTAGGGTCTCAAGAAAGAAGTGAAACAGAGTTGTATGTCACTATCAGAGTGATCAGACTTGTTCATCCCATGATCAGAATTTGTAAAACCATTTTCTATCAGCTAGTATTTAGCTTACATTAACATGCCATTGAGTTTATTGACTCTGTGTATTGCATACAATGCAAGACCCAACTTAACAGTGGTAAATGGAGACAAGGCAACGATCAACCGGTACTCTTCTGGTCCACACTATCTGTTTTTTTTCTTTTCTTTTTCAAACCTATGAGAGTTTTCCATTGGCTGGCTCATTTCTTACTGGGTTGGATAAAGTTTCGTTTCTTTCTTGAAAATCCAATTCTTTCGGCGGTGAGCGGTGTGGCCTTCATTGCCTACCTTATCTCGTTTCAGCTGAAAACACAAGAGAATCAATTTTCAACTTTCCTCTAATTTAGCTCAAAAGATCAAATTACATCCCTTTCTACTATTTTCGTCTGTATGGTCGAACGGATACAGTTTGTATAGTGTAACACACCAATCGTGTAAAAGAATCTAAACACATGCAAATTGGATATGCCGATATTTGAGTAAGTATGACTAATTGACCATGAGTTTGTTCCGGTCGCTGATTATTTTCTTCCCTCATTCTTTGGAGTTACCAATATTCTTTGGCCTGTTGCTCTTGTAAACTAAACAGTAAAGCTTTCAAGTTTCAAGGAGAAGATTACATATCCACTGCAGCACAAGGTACTCCTTGATCTCTAAAACTTCGGAGTAGGATAGGTTCGAAATTAATTCGATTGACGTATTCAACAAAAGAAAAGATCTTACGAGATTTGAAGGGCTTAGTTTGATAAATACGTTATCTGCTTACTGGGAATTGTATAAGCTTTGTTTGTGTTGATGATGTGGTTGGCAGGATAACTATGACATTTCACAATTGTCTATCAACTAGAACACAACATGAATATGCCACGATTCTTCAGGAATGTTGCCTCATGGGTCTGTAGTACCATTTTGTTCTGAGAATCTTACCTACGTGATCAAAACAATTTCGTGTTCTGAGATTCTTGCTTACTTTTTTCGAAGAATAATCGACTGGGAATTGATGCTTGGTGTTAGTATGGCATCATTAGTTGTCCGATTAAATATACTTATCCACTTAAGCAGGCAATCAACACCTACCAGACCACCTGAAAGACTACTAGGAAGGCTACAACTCCGATCACAAGACTGACCCCATCCGAGCGCGCACGCGCCCGTGGGGCGCACATCCGAATGTGCAGATCACATGACAGCAAATGCAAACCAGTCCCACATCGAGGAGCACAAGTAAGCACCAGACTCAACCACCTATATATGTAAGGTATTTATTACAGGTAACGACATTCTCAATTCCATTCGATCCCATTTCATTGATTCACTCCAACCCACTCTTCTCGCACGTTCGCTTGACTGTTATATCCAATACATCTTCTAACTTAGGCATCGGAGCGTTGAAGGCAGGCCACCCCTGTCTCGACCCCTGACTGTCTGTTTGTCGTTGTATTCTTCTAACAGCCGAACCCGAACACGCGCACCGGAACACCCGAAGAGAGGAGAAGCGCCCGACCACCCGAACAGCCCGAACGTTCGAACGAACAAGGAGAAGAAGATTACTCGTACTTGCTTCTGCTTGATTGCGTCCCGCGCGTAATCCGGTAGAAACACTTGGTGACACCGGCTTAAATTCCTTTCCGTCCTAGAATATATGGGGAGCATCTTTCAGCTTCTAAAGTTTGTAGAAAACTAGAGATCTTTGGTACAAATTGTAGATACTTTTGTAAAGTCTAGTTACTTTTGTGAATGTCACTTTTGAGTTTCCCTTCTGGCTCTTGTATTGCAGCAAATATAAAAGAAAGGTGGAGATCATAGTTTGTTTATAGCTCTGATGGATTGCAGCAATATAGTAAATGTCCTGGAATCCGAAGGAGTTGAATTCCTTCTATCCGGTGAAAGAAAGGTAGTCTCAAGCTACATGCCTGTTTATTTTTGTTTCCTGTCTATTCGATCAATATGGTTCAAGTGTTTACAGAACCCATTCAACATGGTTCAAGTGTTTACAAAACCCCGTTGATGCTTAGAAAAGGAGGGATTCAAAGCTAATCGTGGATGTAAATTATTTTTAGCTTTGTTATGATACTAAATAGAGTCTTGGTTTTGATTTTGATGTTAATTAGGTACCCTTGTCATCATGTAATGGGAAAACGGTGTCCCTTTTCTTCTCTGCAAAATGGTGTAGGCCTTGCAAGGCTCTAACCCCCACCCAGCTTGTGAGACTTTATGATACTCTTAGAAATGAAGGTAAAGATCTTGAGATTGTTTTTGTCTCTTTTGACCAAAATGAGGAGAGATTCCATGACCACTTGAAGTGCATGCCATGGCTGGCAATCCCATTTGATTTCAACCTGCAGAAACGATTGAGTGGCATGTTCCATGTTGATCGAATCCCATCACTAGTTCCGTTAACTTAAGATGGGATATCAATTGAAGAAGATTTGATTGGATTTATTGAAGACTATGGTGCTGAGGCATTTCCATTCACTAGGAAATGAAGAGAGGAATTGAAGGCTATTGATGATGCAAAGCGCGAAGGTGGGAAACTTGAAGAGCTTCTTGCACATCAAGGACGGAACTATCTCATGTCTATGGATAGCAGAGATGTATGCAACTATGAATGCATAATAATACAGTTTACCGTTTATTTTATATGTTTCTAATGGTTTACTTATGCCAAGAAGATTTGAAATTTATACTTCACCATTTTGCAGATATCAGTATCCGAACTTGTTGGCAAGACCATAGGCCTGTACTTTGGTGCACATTGGAGCCCTTCTTGCCGTGCCTTCACTCGCAAGCTTATAGAAGCTTACAATGAGCTCATGACATCCCAAGATAAATTCTTTGAAGTCATTTTTGTCTCCACAGACCGAGACCACAAAGAATTCGAACTCCACTCAAACGCGATGCCATGGCTAGCCATCCCATACCATGATAAAACCAGACAAGATCTCAGCTGAATTTTCAATATCAAAGAGATTCCGGCTTTGGTTCTAATCGGACCAGATGGGAAGGCTATTAGCACAAAAGGGAGAGCACTGATCTCTTTGTATGGTGCAAAAGCTTTTCCATTCACAGAGGTGAGGATCAAAGAGCTTGAAGCAGCCTTGGGAAAGGAAGGAGGAGAGGCATTGCCTCCTCAAGTAAAGGATATAAAGCATGACCATTTGTCGAAGCTGGACATGGCCAAAGCATATGTATGTGATTTTTGCAAGAAGCAAGGGAGGTTCTGGGCATATTCTTGTGATAATTGATGATTAAGAGCATCTGCACCGTGGGGGGAAACGGAGGACGTTCTCCCCAAATTCAGGCCGGGCCCGCCGGAAATCGGACGTCCTCGGTGAAGGCATCGTGCAGCGCAGCTAGGCGTGAGGGTGGACCGGATGGCGACCTCGAGAACGTCCGTCTCCAGCACGCCGGAGAGAACTTCCCCCTGGCGGAGCCCACGCTCGTGGGTGACATCAGGCGGGAAAGAAATTTTTTTGAATCTGGCGCATGTAATACACGCGCCAGTTAAAAAGTAAATTTTTTTTTACAGAATTTACCAGCCAATCACAGGCTGACACGTGTCAGCCTGTCGGGCCGATTGGCTGGCAACGGGCCGATCGATCTGAGCCGTCCATTTTGAATCCAAATTTCAATCGGATGGCCAGAATTCAAACGCAACGGCAACTACATTTTTTTTGAATTTTCAGAACGGCTATCCCAAAATAATTCCCAAAAAAATCCCAAAAATTTCAAAAAAATTCCAAATTTTTTGTTAAAAACCCCTACTATTTTTCTATAAATACAACCTTCATTTTCTAAAAATTTCACACCCATTTGTGCACCACTTAGCATCTTCCTCCTCCTTCTCTTCTCTCACTATCTCACAATCCTCTTTCATTTTTTGCCAAAAATGTCGACCAATTGGCTCATGTCCGAAGATGTACAATTATGCATTTCATATTGTCGGCATAGTGTGTGCCCTATCTCCGGCAATAAACAAAAGGTCGACAAATTGTGGGAAAAAATTTACGCCGATTACCAACAAAATTGGGTGATGGGTGAAGGTGAAGCGAGGGCGGAACCTAGGTCACAAAGTGCACTTGCATCTCGTTTTGCTAAGTTGAAGCCAAACTTGTCGCAATGGAAAGCAGCGCTCCTATACGCAAGAAGAAATCCGGAATCTGGCGGAAATTTTCATGATGAGGTAATGATTTATTTATGTTGGTCCTTTCAAATTTTATTAATTTTTGAAAATATATAATGTGAAATATTAAGTCGTTACTTGTAATTTTTTTTGTAGTTAAGGAAATCCCAAACGTTTTATGTGGGGAAAAAAAAGAAGGAGTTTGCGCACTTTGCGTGTTGGGAAGAGGTCAAAAATCATCCTACCTTTAGAGTCATCGAAACTACCACTCAACCTTCTTACAATTCATACTTCGAAGAAACACATACCGTTAATGAAGTATCTCCTATCGTCAACTTGGATGAAGATGAAGTGATGCCAACATCACAAATCAACCTTGAAGGAACCTCAAGCCCGCCTAGACCTCAAGGAGTGAAGGCGGCCAAGGAAGCAAAAAGAAGGGAAAAGAAGGCCATGACACCATCGAATGAAATTAGAGATGAGACTTTGAAGAGCATTGCGGCTACTCAAAAAATGTTTGCCGATTGAACGAGGGCAAATGATGAAAATCAACGAATACTTGATGAGAAAAACTACAAATTAAGGGCACGAGAAGAAGAAACAAGAATCATGACAATGAATTTCGAGGCTATGACCCCAAATTCAAAGAAGTACTTCATGAAGCGGAAATCAGAGATCCTTCAGCAAGTAGATGACGATGAAGGAGAAGTCGGCGATGCTAGCTTTACCGATTGTTATCGTCCCCGCAACCTTGATTTTAGTAATTAGTATAGTTTGTCTTAATAATAAATCTATGCTTGGCATGTCATTATGTAATTTTCATTTTCAAGAAATAAAATTTCACTTTATTTATTTAAGAGATCTTCAAACACATTACATTTATTCATAATTAAAGGCAAACACACATACAAAAGGGAAACACACATACAAAATGCAAACACACATACAAAAGGGAAACACACATACATCGCGCACGTTATTTACAGATGTTCACCGGTTTCAAGAAACCAGTTGTGCTTCACTAAGTCCTTTTGAAGCTCACCATGGAGATACACAGATTGTAAATCGACGAGACGGTCGCTAAACCGTTGATGATTTTGATCTCTTCCAACTGGCTCAAATGGAATCCGGTTACCATTTTCATCATCCGGCCCATCATAAACTGTTGAAGCAGTAGCTGGATTTTGTAAATCTTCTTCCTTGTACTCCTCAAAATCATCTTCCACAAATTCTTCTTCAACAATCATGTTATGCATGATGATGCAAGCCAACATGATCATTTTCAATGTCAATTTGTGATGACACATGGCTGAGTGACGAATGATAGCCCAACGAGATTGCAAGATGCCAAATGACCTCTCCACATCTTTACGATATGACTCTTGTTTCCGTGCGAACAACTTCTGTGGTTGATCTTGCGGATTGGAAATTGTCTTGACAAACGAGGAATACCTCGGATAAATTTCATCCGCTAGATAATAAGTGTGGTGGTAAGTCATATCGTGGACTTTATACGTCGAAGGCGGACTTCTTTCGGCAAGGAGCTGGTCGAAGACATCCGAGCTGTTCAGCACATTAATATCATTTTGTGCTCCAGGCGTCCCAAAGAAGCTGTGCCATATCCACGTATCATATGACGCCACCGCCTCTAAGATTATGGTCGGACGAGCCTTTCGGCCCGAGTATGCCCATTGTCAGGCTGTTGGACAATTCTTCCATTCCCAGTGCATGCAGTCGATGCTTCAAATCATACCAGGAAATCCCCGTTGCCTAGCCCTTCTTAAAAGTCGAGTTATGTCACCCGCATTTGGAGCGCGGAGGTAACGGTCCTTGTAGAGCAAGACCACTTGTGTGCACCACTTCTTCATGCATTCCAACGTTGTTGACTCCCCCATCCTTGTGTACTCAGTACACTGATCTGTGGCTGCGCCATACGCCAACATTCGTATAGCATCGGTCATCTTTTGCTCGGGGAGGAGTCCTTGCAATCCAATGGCATCTGCTCTTTGATGCCAAAATGGGTCGTGATTACAGAGGTCTGTCTTGATCCGGTTGAACAAGTGCGTGCTCATTCGGAACTCCAGCGAAAATCTTGCTCGTGGAAAACAGGACGTTCCATGAAGTAATCTTCAAACAGATTCTGCCCCTAGGTTCCCTTTGTCTTGGATGGTTTGGAAGGCGGCGGAGAGGTGGCTCATCCTCAAACGTGGCAACTACCATGGTTGCATCATTGATGAAGGAATTCATAATTGTGGTAGCTTGCCGACGTTGTTGGCGCCTCCTCCTGGAAGACTCTTCGTAATCGTTATGATTCATCTTCTGGATGAGAAAAACGGAAGAATTGTGTTTAGGTGTAGAATATCAAGTGACTTATGCGTGTTGTGAGGTTTCAATCTTTAGAAGCCAGAGATGATGATTTTATAGCAAAATTATGATAATCTGATGTTGAAGGATGAGTACACGTGTCACATCCTCATTTGTCGGAAATCTCACCGGAAATCTTCATCAATAATTTAGCCGACAGTGACACGTGGATGAGTACACGTGTCACATCCTCATTTGTCGGAAATCTCACCGGAAATCTTCATCAATAATTTAGCCGACAGTGACACGTGGATGAGTACACGTATCACATCCTCATTTGTCGGAAATCTCACCGGAAATCTTCATCAATAATTTAGCCGACAGTGACACGTGGATGTGACACGTGTCACAATATGAGTCGTCGAAAATCTTATCGAAAATTTGGTTCAATAATGTACACGATAATGACATGTGTCGCCTAGTTATTGGATGAACATATTACAAATAATTAATCAAAAATTAATTTTATGATTATGAATAGTAATAGGAATTCCTATTTGTTGCACTGCTGCGCAAAAAAACTGAATAGGAAGTCCTATTTGCTGAATAGTAACAGGAAGTCCTGAAAATAGGAATTCCTCGAAATAGGAAGTTCTAAACGGGTGCGGATGCTCTTAGAGCATCCGCAGCGCAGGAGGAATTCCGGAGGAATTCCTCGATTCTGGGGTGGGCTCCATGGCTGGGAGAGGATTTCTGGAGGAAAGGGTTGTGCAGCGGGGGAGAGGGGGGAGGGAGACCGAGCTTTGACCGAGGGGAATTCCTCTCGGAATTCCTGAAATCGCAACCGGGAGAGGAATTCCTCCCTGACGTCAGCAAGCGCGTGGCTGACGTCAGGCGGGAAATTTTTTTTTAAATCCGGCACGTGTGGTACACGCGCCCGGTAAAAAAAAATTTAAAAAAAATTACCGATTTACGCAGTCAATGACAGCCCGCCACGTGGCAGGCTGTCGGCTGACTTTACTTAGCAACGGTTACAGAGATCTGGACGGCCCAAATTCAAACCAAAACCGATCAGACGGCTCACATTTGTCCGCAACGGCTACTGAAATTTTCTGAAAATTTCAGAACGGAAACTACCCAAAAAATTCCTAAAAAATCCCAAAAAATTTCTTAAAACCCCCTACTATTTTTCTATAAATATTAGGTATTTTTTCCTTACACTTCACACTCATTTGTGCACTTCACCTATTATCCTCCTCCTCCCTCTCTTCCCTCTCTCTCTCTCACAAAATCTTTGATTTTTGGCAAAAAAATGTCCACAAATCTCACCGCAAATCTTCATCAATAATTTATCCGACAGTGACACGTGTCACAATATGAGTCGTCGGAAATCTTACCAAAAATTTAGTTCAATAGTAATATTACAAATCGTTGGATAAACATATTACAAATAATTAATCAAAACTTTATTTTATGATTATGAATAGTAATAGGAATTCCTATTTGTTGCACTGCTGCGCAAAAAAGCTGAATAGGAAATCCTATTTGCTGAATAGTAACAGGAATTCCTGAAATATGAATTAGGAAGCCTGAAATAGGAATTTATGGGTGCGGATGCTCTAAGTACCAGCATAATAGTTTGGTGAATCGCATCAGATAAAATTCGGAAATAATTTTAGTTGTTTTACTTTTACTTTTATTTCAGGAAGGACCTATATAATAATTAAAAAGAAGACCTAAATGACAAGAGGACTTCTGCGACGAGTGTTTCGTTGCCGAGTGTATTTCCACACAACAACTTGTTTCTCAAGTCCCTGGCTTTAAAAGCCATGGCAGACAGACTCTCACAATTTCTCGAGCTCAAATCAGAGACTTGAACTTCGAAAACCTAGCGAATTAGAAAGAAGAGAAAGAAAGAGATGGAGTCTATCTTCGGGTTGGTCGGTAAGGACTTCGCCGTAGTGGCGGCTGACACGTCGGCTGTGCACAGCATACTGGTCCACAAGTCCAACGAGGACAAGATCATGGTGCTCGACTCTCACAAGCTCATCGCCGCCAGCGGCGAGCCCGGTGACAGGTCTCTAATCTCTCTCTCTCTCTCTCTCTCGATTCAAATCTGCTCGAATTCTATTTTTGATTTTTGATTTTTGAAAATAAATAAATGTGAAAAAAATGTAGGGTTCAGTTCACGGAGTACATCCAGAAGAACGTGTCTCTGTATCAGTTCCGGAATGGGATTCCTCTCACCACCGCCGCCGCCGCTAATTTCACGCGCGGCGAGCTCGCCACCGCATTGCGCAAGGTAAAGTTTCCATCTTTGTTATCTATGAACTATTGAGAAGTTGTTTCTGGATTGTTTGCAAGGATTAGGGATCTATAGTTAGTGATGGATCTTACAGTATTGAAATTCTTGAGCCTTTGTTATGAAAGGCTAAGGTGCCTTTGTTAGATTCATTGTTCAGGGGTGGATTGGATTTTGTATATTTGCCAACAATATTGATGTAAACATAGGACTTGTATAGTTATTTTGAAGTTCCGGAAGTCTGTAAAGACTGAGAATTTCTACTAAAGTAATGCCGCAAGGTTGTCCCCGTGGAGGGTCGTTGGCCCTAGGATTGCCTGTAAGACATGAGATGTTTGAGTAATTTTTTGTGAGTGAAGTCATGCGCTTGAAAGATTTATGAATGAAACTACTGGGGAAGTTTGTTGATGGTGAAAAAAATTTCAAGCTCTTTCTTGGTTCTTTGTTGCTTTAGACCATAGCTCAGGTCGATGAACTCTGTCTCATCTAGTAGAATGAGGTTATTGAGTCTCTTGTTCAAAACGTGTGATTTTGCAGAACCCATACCATGTGAACATCCTCATGGCTGGATACGATAAAGAGGTGGGAGCAGAGCTGTATTACATTGACTACATTGCTTCACTTCACAAAGTTGAGAAGGGCGCCTTTGGTTACGGTTCCTACTTTGCTCTGTCCCTCATGGATCGACTCTATCACAAAGATATGACTGTTGAAGAAGCCATTTCCTTGGTTGACAAGATCATCATTGAGATCCGATCAAGGCTCGTTGTGGCTCCTCCTAACTTTGTCATCAAGATAGTCGACAAGGATGGGGCTAGGGAGTATGCATGGCGTGAGTCCATCAAGGATGCTGGTGTGGCTGCCGCTTGAGGCTCGGTTTATGTTTTCACCAGACTTGTATATGATGATGTTAATTTAATCTTGTTGGAACCTCTTTCATATGCTCATAGTAGATGTGTTTTGATGACTTGCCTGAATAGTTTTAATTTTTCGGAAAATGAGTAGGACTGTTCTCATCCAAGTTCCACGTTTTCTTTTGCATCTTTGGTGGTTATTTCATTGTTCTCTCTTCTAGAAACTGAAGATTGTTGGTAGCGGGCCTTATTAGTAAAACAAACATGCTTCGATAAGAATGCATTATAATGTGAAGTGCAATGTGCAATTTTCATGTGCTAGCTAAACAAAAGAGCGTGCTACTTATGTGAAGCAGTTTCTTAAAATGTTAGCATCCGGTACAAAATTTGTCTATAGGTGTAGCTGAAATTAAATGAATATAATTGCTTTGGCTTTAGCAAGATTGAGATTGTGTAGGAAACCTAATATTACTTTATGGATTTAGAGGGAGATAAACCCAAATTACACGGTAGGCTTGAGCTTAACTAAAGTTATAATAGGGAGAGGTCCGCTAATAATGGGGAGTCTCTCATATCGAATTGAACAAGAGAGCTAAATGGTGAGAGATTTTCATGGATTCACCGGTGAAAAAATCAAACAAGTCTGTTAAAATTCCAGGTTGTTTCT
The DNA here is from genome assembly GCA_946800695.1 of Geum urbanum. NCBI lineage: Eukaryota > Viridiplantae > Streptophyta > Magnoliopsida > Rosales > Rosaceae > Geum > Geum urbanum. Next base: position 63,978,617 of record OX327002.1, read on the forward strand.
TGTTCATGCTAGTTTAACCAACAAAAAGATTTTAGAAACATCATGTAAACAAACTTGCCTACAACAATGATCATGAAAAGCGAGACAAGGAAGAGTTTCGTATACAACCACAACCAAATCTCAGATTTTGTGATTCTAATACCAAAAGTTCAACTGGTTTTTACCATCGGCATTCATCTTTTTCATTGTTAGTTTGGTTTTCGAGGAAGATCAATCAAGAAATAGTGAGAGGGGAAAATGTGGTTGCCCAACAATAAACATGATAAGAAGGATGGAGGGAATGGATTGATAGCAGTAGCAATAGACAGAGACAAGAACAGCCAGTTATCACTGAAATGGACAATAGACAATATTGCACAGAAGGGCCAAACTATTCTTCTCATCCACGTCAAGATCAGATCCTCTGGTTTTTCTCCAACACCTCCTCCGAATGCCAACCCAAGTATGATTTTGTTATTCCCTGAAGTGTTCCTTTCTTCCACACTAAGAAAATGAAATCATGGCTTCCTAACAACATACATTGGTTTTTGATAATCAAGTGCAGGAAGTAACCCGAATTGGGAACAGCAATTGGTATGCAAAGACCCCGATCCCCAGACCAGGGAATTGTTTCTTCCTTTTCGAGTTTTCTGTACACGAAAGAATGTGAGTCTTATGACTTTTTAAGCTAGTTGCATGCCTGTTACATTCAGAAAGGTAAGACCAGTATGTTTTTTTGTACATCAGATCCAATGTAAAGACATTGTACTAGAGGACTCGGATGTAGCGAAAGCATTGGTCGAGTACACTACTCAATGTGCAATCGAACATTTGGTTGTTGGTGCCTCATCAAAAGGAAATTTTCTCAGGTACATTCTGTGTTTTTTTATGACACCTTGAGCACATCAATGCTGAATTAGAAAGGTAGACTCATATGGAAAAGACCTAGAAACTCCACATAACATGATAATATGCTCATCTGATCTATTTTCACCACATTTTGTAGATTCAACAAATCAGATATTCCAGCTAGTGTGATGAAAGGGGCACCAGATTTTTGCAGTGTATATGTCATATCCAAAGGAAAACCACAATCCTCGAGAGCTGCGACGCGTCCCGCTCCGTCCATTGCACCCCTACGCAACCAAGTTCGTAGCCACACAAGCACAAAGTCAGAGCCATATGTCTACCCTCCTAATAATATGAGGGGTTAGTATAACCTGACTCTCACTAATTGTTCTTGCCACCATATATTAATGTTGCTTACTTAAAACACTACATTTTGGATCCTCTACCAGCGGAAAAGCCACCAGAGAATCCACACAAATCGCATGATGAATCAGACACCTTCAGGTCAGATCACACAAGTATTTCATCAGACATATATATGAGAAAGAATAATATATGTGAAAGGTGATTAACTAACATTTAGTAATGGTGGTATGGAAAACAGGTCACCATTCACTAGGAAAGGTCCAAATGGGAGATCATATCCGGAGCTTCATATGCCGGATTCTGACATATCTTATGTCAGTTCCGGAAGGCCTAGTATTGACCGTATCTTCCCCGCCTTCCACGGCAGCTTTGATCCCGGAAAAGCCACCCCACCGCGAGTGTCAAACAGCACGGAAATAGACGTGAACCACAGCTTTGAGTCTATGAATTACCTTGGAAGGAAGTCAATAGATATCACCAACTCTCCTCCTACATTTTCCTCAATCTCTCAGGAAAGTGACAGACTATCATCTGCATCACAGCCAATGATGGTAAGTATATATACGTTGTCATATTTCACAAAAAAAGAAAGAAAGATAAAGGTGTGCATTTATTTGTTTAATTTGTTACAATAGTGATGGATGACTTTGCTAATGAAATTAAATCACAGGATGATGTGGAGGCTGAAATGAGGAGGCTCAAGCTAGAGCTCAAACAAACAATGGAGATGTATAGTACTGCGTGTAAAGAGGCACTGACGGCAAAGCAAAAGGTATGTACTGAATGTACATAAACACACATTGGCAATATAACATCATTTCATAATTGTAAGAAGCTTATTGTAACAAAAGATGTGAGATATGAAGTTATGAACTATATATGTACAGGCAGTAGAATTGCAGCGTTGGAAAGTTGAAGAAGAACGGAGAATGGAAGAGGCACGGTTAGCTGAGGAAGCTGCAATGGCCATTGTGGAAAAGGAGAGAGCCAAGTCCAAAGCAGCCATGGAGACAGCCGAAGCTCACAAGAGAATCGCAGAGCTGGAAGCGCAGAAGCGAATCAACGCAGAAATGAAAGCGCTCAAAGAATCAGAAGAGAAGAAAAAGGCACTCAGTGCTTTGCAACAGTCTGATGTCAGGTACAGAAGGTATTCCATCGAGGACATTGAGGCTGCCACAGAGTTCTTTGCAGAACATCGCAAGATCGGTGAAGGAGGCTATGGTCCAGTATACCGATGTAATCTAGACCATACATCTGTTGCAATCAAAGTCCTACGCCCTGATGCAGCTCAAGGAAGATCACAATTCAACCAAGAGGTAACATGTTCATTTATATTATTAGTAGCAGTAGCACCACTAGCACGTACAACATGTTAATTAATAATTAGTACGTAGCACATAAACTTTTGTTGCATAGGTTGATATACTTGTTCTTGTTCTTGTCGTTCAGGTTGAAGTACTAAGCTGCATAAGGCACCCTAATATGGTTCTGCTTCTCGGTGCCTGCCCCGAGTACGGATGCTTGGTTTACGAGTACATGGCTAACGGGAGCTTAGAAGACCGGCTCCTCCGGCGAGGAAACTCTCCGCCGATCTCGTGGCAGCTCCGGTTCAGAATCGCAGCCGAAATCGGCACAGGCCTCTTGTTCCTTCACCAAGCCAAACCAGAGCCACTCGTCCACCGTGACCTAAAACCAGCCAACATTCTACTAGACAGAAACTACGTCAGCAAGATCAGCGACGTCGGCTTGGCCAGGCTGGTCCCACCAGAGATCGCCGACAACGTGACGCAGTACCGAATGACGTCGACGGCCGGAACGTTCTGCTACATCGACCCGGAGTATCAGCAGACGGGGATGCTCGGCGTCAAGTCCGACGTGTACTCTCTAGGGATTATGTTCTTGCAAATGCTGACGGCAAAGCCGGCAATGGGGCTGACTCATCATGTCGAGAGGGCTCTGGATATGGGCACGTTCACTTCGATGTTGGATCCGGCCGTGCAGGATTGGCCTGTTGAAGAAGCCATAACGTTTGCCAAGCTTGGTCTACAGTGTGCGGAGCTGAGGCGAAAAGACAGACCGGACCTCGGTAAGGTTATACTGCCGGAACTTAATAGACTGAGAGCCATTGCTGAAGAGACTTCTCATCCAACGCTCATGGGTGGTGAGGCTATCCCTTCCTCATATAGCCAAGTTTCTATGCAGATGGTAAGCACGTACTTTATGAACTTGTCTACCTCTGTATCGAGGCTAGTCTACTTAATGCTGAGCTAAATGAGATGTTTTGTACAGGAAGGGATGAGTGGACCAGTCTACCGATCTATTGAGGGCTAATTAAGATCGATCACATACACCAATGAATTGGTCTCTAACATGTCGAAGAGGATTAATGTTGATGTAACTAAGCAGAAGTTGGAATGTAAAGATTATGTAGGTAAATATGATGTTCAACCTGTAGCAAATGTACGTAGTGGAGAGCAATGAACCCATGAAATTCCTCAACATGTATGTGAATTTTCTACGTAGCCAACTTTGCTTGTGAAGTTTCAATTTTTTTTTCTTTGCTGACAAAATTAACACACCAATGGCTTTGGATCGTCTCCTGGATTAACGAGTAACGAATGTCAAAAGAACCATGTTTCGGGTCAAACTAATGTTACTTTCTCCACATGTTCCAAACTAGTGTCTGGCACTCTAGTGACCAAGGATGCAGTAGGGCTGCTGTGAACTGGGGAGAACTATCCAAGGTTGCCAAGTTTAAGTGTTGAAGATTCTAAAGTTTGGCATTTGCTTTCCGGCGACCTCAGTCAAACACTTGAGCAAAGAGTGATGAAGACTCAAACTTTTGGATCTCGTCATCTCACTGATCTCGGGGAAGTACATTGTTTTGTGAAGTTTCCCCTGTTTTAGAAACTTACCTTTGGTAAATGATCAAACTTGGGGTAAAAACCAAGATCCAAATGACTAGTTTATATATAGAGTGCTAGCAATTTAGGCCAAAGGTGAAAACCAAGTTCATATCTATAATTTTTTTTTGAAGAGTTTATATCTATAATTAAGTCCACATATTTAAGAGTGAAATTTCTAATCATGAATTACATGATACGACATACGAGACCAAAAATTCCCGCAACTGATCTGGAAAACTACTAATAATACAGTAACAGGGGGGGGGAGGAGAAGAGAAAAGAGAAAAAAGAAAACAGAAGAAAGAAGATAAGATACTCGTACTAATAAGGTCATTGAGGAGAAATTGGCAATTAATTCAGCGAAACCCCGAATTGGCCTGGATTCAAGGATAATACATGAGCTGGTGACCCGACGAAGTGTTGGGATATCCCTCATACATAGGCTGGGTTCCACCAGAGCTCATGGCAGCTTGACTCATGGCAAGTTGACGCCGATAAGCCAACAGCTCGGCTGGAGAATACCCTTGGTTCATAGCAGCATTCGGAAGGATCTGATAGGGTTGAGCAGGAGGTGGTAGAGGATTTGAAGCTATCCCAGGAGGAGTTGGCTTGCTGCCCCATGAGCACTGCAATGTATAATCCCATTATTCACATGAACAAGAGATGTTTTTATCAATTCAGGACACGGAGAATCATATTCTGCAATTTCCTAGCTGATCACCAGTGCATGATGTAACAAAGTAGGGGTGTTTTATTGGTCTCAACATGGATTCACCTAGTAAATCCGGTAGGAAAACAAATAAATATATAGAAATCCACTATTAGTGTCAAATATATGCTTGTGCACGTGCATTTAACTTCAATATAGGTTGCAAAGGTTTTATTACCTTCATGGACTTTCCACGTATTATCCTACCATTAGCCATTAGGATGGCCATGGCTGCTTCGTCATGAGTGTTGTATCTCACGAATCCGAAACCTTTATCCCTTTGCACACGCACTTCCTCAATAACCCCAGCCCCAAGAATGTGAAACTGACTATGAAGTTCAGCTTGAGTAATCTGAGCATGCAGGATAGAATTTCAGCAAAACTTTAAGATAACATCATAACTTGTACCAGAACTTCAGCTTGATTTTGTTATAAAAAACACCAAATGAAAGGTTTACGACTTCAATTGCCAATTTAGCAAGATTCACTGTTTAGTCACCTCATGGGGAAGGTTGCCAACATATACAGTCGTATATGCTTGATTATTTTCTGGGGACTCTTCAATGGAGTTCTCCTGACCTCCATCTGCAAAAGAATGAAAACAAGAGAACAAACTTTCATCAGGTCTGGTCACAACTTCTAGAACAACCTGTTATTATTAAGGATGGCTATGCATACTAGGACGAAGACCTATATTTTTAACCAAATATCTTAATTGCCTCGCACAAATAACGAATTATCACCTAAATCACAATTCAGACTCAGGACAGCCAGCTTTGGTGCACCTACTGGGACAAATACATCAGACTCATTCATATCCATGATATATACTTCTGGTCTGGTTACATTTGAACATTTCAATTATTAGCTAAATGTTTTAAATTGGGCAAATCAATCTGAGGATCCGAATCAGATCCATCTTCTTAATATATAATCACGACATAGTATGGGTAAGTACAAAAACACCGTATGCTACCTGAAGATTCATTTGTAAGTACAACTGCATTTTGTGTGTCGCTACCCTGCTTCTCTTCACTGGAACTACCACTTTTTGTTGCCCAGTTGCATCTTATTTGCCGGTTTCCAAGCCATTTACCTGCAAAATGGACCCATACATTTGAGTCATTCATGATATATGCACATTCAAGAACTCAAGAAAAACCACAGCATTCTGCATCTATATTTATTACCGGATAAATCATTGATAGCACTCTGGGCATCCTGCCGAATAAACAGAAGCATTTAGTCAAGTTAGTGTAGCAGACTTGAGATATCGAAACCATCCAAACAGTACAAAGTAATACTGCAAATTGCTTTTATGTTTCCACATATGTGGAAAATTGTAGTGGGGGGGGGGACTATCCTCTCTTTAACTAGTATGGCTGTGATACCTGCTGATTGCGAAAAGAAACAAAGCCATATCCTTTTGAGCGGCCGGTTTTGTGATCCCACATGACCCTTGCGTCACTGCAATTATAAAAGAACAAGAAACAAAATCTTGTGAGCCTAACATCAGCAAGGACATTCTGCATTCAATAGGGAAATTCACAGTGTTATACCACAAGAAGTGGAAACACAGTTTAAACAACTACATAGAAACTATTGTGTTTCTATGTTAACAGTTGAACTTGGAGTCGGTAAAATAACAAGTCACAAAAGTACTGAGGAACACTATAACATGCTACACTGGATTTTGTGGTATATCTGCTAAAAGCGTAAAAGAAAAAAAGAAATAAAAAGAAACAGGAACTCACGAACAACTAGGATAGACCGAGAAGCAAGCAAATAAAGTTGCATCTGTAATCTCTGGACTAAGATCACCAACAAATATATTGTGATGCCCTGATAATTGTGAAAATGTATCAAAGAAATGAACCCTAAGGAAATGATAGCAAAAATTGATATTCAATAACAGCAGCACAAAAACTAAAGGTCAAAGTAACCTGAAGTATCTTCCCTCTGACTATTGGCATAAGCCCAATTCACCTTAAGTGCCAGGCCGTAGCTGCAAAACAGATTTAAAAAGACTAGTAAGCATAACTAATCTTGATGATACACGATGACTCCGGATGATATAGCCATATGAACACTTACAGTTGGCGTCCATGCAAGCTCATAATTGCAAGGGCCGCAGAAGTTCGATCAAGGTAGTCAACAAATCCATATGATGACTGAAATAATGATGACACAGCCACATCATGAAAGGATAATAACTAAGGGAAGAATCAACTCAAGTATAAGGAAAAAGCTGAAACCCCCAAGTCCTTAAAGGTAGTTAAAAAATCCATATGATGACTGCAATAATGATGACACAGCCACATCATGAAAGGATAATAACTAAGGGAAGAATCAACTCAAGTATAATGAAAAAGTTGAAACCCCTAAGTCCTTTAAGTCTTTAGCAAACAAATTTTAAGTTCCTTATCCACTTTTAAAATTATAAGCTCGAATGATTTCTGTGTCCTTGAAAAAGACACAAACTAGACCCTGCGATGACACTTGGTGGACATTCATCAGAAGACTAATACATTGACAAGTTAACTTCAGAGTGATCATAAGAGATCAATGCACCTTATCCTTTCTGATGAGTTTGCACCCAGCAAGAGGACCAACACTCTGGAAAACTTCTGCAAGAAGCTTCTCGGTGACATTAACATGGATATTGCCGACATAGCTGAAATCATCAACCCACAAAATTGGACAGGCATTAATTCCATAATAAGATCCAGTTCATCTAACACAAACAACTAGAAGCTCCAATTATGCTTGAAATGGTAAAAGTTGAAACTTCCAAAAACAGGAGGAAGTAGTTGCACTTACACACTGTGGCATGTAGATGGGTCAAATCCTGGAGGCAGATTCCCGCTCGGGATTGGCTCCATCTGCAAAACTCATAACAATCAAATACTCTTAGCAAACCCAACAGGGATGACAAGACATTGTAAACAAGTAGTCAGCATTATATCCAGGTTTCACTGAAACTTAATGATACCCAACAACTCAAATCATCAAACTTTGTGATCAAAACAACCCAACAAGCCTAAAAAGCACCCGAATTTTCAACAAAAGATAAAAGAGGATGATGATGGGACCTGAGACATAGCAGCTTCAAGAACACCAGGATGATACATGTGCTGTTGTTGCTGTTGTTGAAGAAGAGCTTGCTGCATTATCGCTTCTTGCTGCTGCTGATGTTGCATATTTTATCTGATCACAACAATATTCACAAACGTATTCAGATCACCCATGAATCAATATCCAACTTATCAAAGTCTTAAACTTTATCACAAATCCTTTCTGGGTTTTGTTTTACAGGATTGAAAAAATTGACTTTGAATGTTGTAGGAATCAGAAAAGGTAGAGACTTTGTTGTTGAAATCTGAGAAGGAGAGATTGAAAGTGAAACGAGACAGAGAGAGAGAGAGAGATAAGAAGAAGAACCTGGGGCTGATCGTAGGGAGCGAAACACGGTGAGGCTGAGGAGGGTTTGCTTTGCCTACGTCTTCTGTCGCAGTGAAAGGCTGAAACCACATGACTCGGGTTTGGCTACAAATACAATTAAATTAGTTAATAATTAAAAAAAAAACTCACACTGTCATTTTTTTCTTCTCAATTATTTATTACTTTTATTTTTTACTGTTTTTTTTTTGTCACAAGAAATTTCACTGTAAAAATTATGTTGAATTAAAACTTTAATTGCGTCATCTACTTTTTCCAAGATTTTTCTATTTGGATCACAAGTCCTTTCGAAGCTGCTCAAGTTTCATAGTATTCTGCATTAGATCATCTAAAAGGGAATTAGATGTGACTTCTTGAATTAATCTTTACACAGTAACTTCTCCATTGGGGAAGAACATTTCAACATTAGCATTGAGACACCAGCTGACCAACCCAATATACAATAAGCCTAAAGTTTTGTTAAGAATGAACGAGGTATATTACAAATTATTCGATCACTTTGGAACTGAAAGAAAACAAAACCTGGCTTAAATTCTATTTTTGCAAACATTACAGAATATTAGGTGGAGAATGCCAAGGCTCCAGAACCCCTAAATCCTTCGTATCCGCCTCACGCGCGGTGATTATTCTCCTCCTATCTGTTGTGAACCTCGGTGCTCCATTGGCCAATTTTCGTTCTGTTTTGGTGTGATTGCTGGTTACACTGACCGGACTTCGTTTTCTCCGCCCTTCCTAAAGGAAGTGGCGGAGGGGATTCATCTGTTAAGATGCAAAGAAAACGAGTTCATACGGATTCAAATCTGGTTGTGCAGAAATGGAGTGATAATTTTGATTCTCAAACTGCTTGTATTGATTCCATGGCTTTGTGGGTAAGAATTGAGGATCTACATATCAAGTACTTCAAGCAGTTTCCCTTGGAGAAAATTGGCATGACTCTTGGGAATATGGTTAAGATTGATCATATTACTTTGAGACAAACCAGGGCAAAATTTGCTAGAATATGTGTTGAAGTGGATTTGAACAAACCCCTTTGACCTTTTGTGGAGGTTGAAGGAGTGGCATATCATGTGGTGTATGAGAGATTGTCTTTAATTTTTTTTGAATGTGGCTAATATGGTCATGCAAAGGATAAGTGTCCTAATGTGAAGCATAACCCTCTGACTACTGATAGTAATCCTAACCAAGAGGTTAATGAAACCACTACTGTGGAGGCACATAAGAAGAACAATGATGACTTAATGGAGGATAGCTGAAGTGTTGGTGTTAATGTCGCAGTGAATGAAGAGGACATTGGTAGCTGGATATTGATTAGCTACAGAAAGAAAAAGAAGCCTGGTCAAAACAGTTTTGGGAATCAAAGGAAATTTAAGGGTTCCAGGTTTTCTGTTCTTAATGAAAATGAGGGTGAGGAGATTATTATGGACAATGCCACTCTGGAGGTGCCTACCTCAGCTCCTGTTGATGACTTTGTACTTGTTGGGATGGATGTGGGTGATATTGGTCCTAGAACTGCTAATAAATTTGAAGCTCATAAGAAGAATGTGAAGGATGGGAATAAGAGCATTTTTGGTTCAGTTGACGAACTCATATTGAATTCTGGTAGTGCTAAAACTAGCACTAGTGTCAATAAAGGTAGCCCTAAGAAGGGTAGAGGCAGGCATCCAATGAAGGATGTGTCTACAGTGTGGTGGCAAGAAATACTAATAAGCATGTTGTTAAGTACCAAAGGAAAACCTTCAAAACCAAGAGTGGCTTTGAGGCCACTAAGGTGACTACTGTGTCTAAGAAGCTTACCTTTGATCTTGTTGGTGGTAGTGGACTATCTGATGGTGATGCACTTGTTGGACACTGCCCCATTGAGAAGGGAATGTCATCTTTGAGTGTTGTATCCTGTGAAGGTGATGTGATTAAGTATGTTGATCAGGTTTTTGAAGATAATAGCCATCTGGCTAATGATACTGATTTGTCTCCTCCTTGTAAGGAGAGCATGTTATCTGTCTGATCTTGGGTTTGCATCCCACTATCCCTAACTTTTTCAATGATTAAAGTTTTATGTTGGAATGCTAGAGGTGCTGATGGTGAGGATTTCAGAAATGCTATTTCTGATTTAGTTAAACATAATGACGTTGATGTTCTAACTATTTGTGAGCCTAGAGTTCCTTTTGCTAGGGCTAACAGGTTTCTTTCCAAACTTAGATATGATGAATCTATTATTATGGAAGCAACATGGTTCTCATATGGCATTTGGTTGTTGTGGAAGTCTATTGGTTTGTCCATTGATAAGGTTGACATTTCTTTTCAAGCTATTATAGTGAGGGTAAATAATGTTGGTGCTGCTCCTTGGTTACTTTATGCTATATATGCTAGTCCTGTTAATAATTTGAGGGTCACCCTTTGGCCTCATCTGCGTGAGGTTTATTCTAGATACCAACTACCTGTGGTGATATTGGGTGATTTTAATGAGCTAGTTTCCACTGTAGATAAGAGTTGTAGTCCATATCATGGTAGAATTAGGAAGCTGAGAGATTGGATTAACATTAACTCTTTTATTGACCTTGGCTACAAAGGGTCATGCTACACTTGAGAAAATAAGAGAGTTAAAGAAAGACTTGACAGAGTTTTTTGCGGTTGTGAATGAAGAGCTTTTTTTGGTGACGCTTTTGTGAGGCATCTTCCTAAAACTAAGTCAGATCATTGTCCTATTTTGTTATGGCTTCATTCTAATAATCATGTGGATAGAGCAAAAATTATTTTTAGATTCCAGGCTATGTGGATGTCCCATCAGGAGTGTAATGATTTTGTTGCAAGCACTTGGCATGGATTGCAAGGTTCATTTCAGTCTAAGGTGAAAGATCTCTCTTCTGCTTTCACTAAGTGGTTGCAGGATGGAAAAAAAGAATACTAGATTTTTTCATCTTACCACCATTGTTAGAAGGAGGAAGAATAAAATTGAAGGGTTGTTTGATAAGGATGAAGCTTGGTTTACTGATAGCAGTAGTATGAAGAGGATTTTCAATGAGTTTTTTTATTGAGTTATTTTCTCAGCAGAATGATCCCAGGTGTAATTTTGTGATTCCTTGCCTTTTTCCACACATTGAGGTTGAGGTTCTAGAGGATATGTGCTCTCCCTGCACTGTTGAAGATGTGAAAGGTACATTATTCTCAATTGGGGGTCTCAAGGCTCCTGGATGGGATGGTTTCCCTGCAATTTTCTTTCAACACCATTGGCCCCTATATTTTGTTGATATCTGTAATGTAGTTTTTGAGGCTTTCAGTTCTAGTGTGATCCCCACACTATTATTAGCTTGATTTCTAAGTTGGATGGATCACAACATATGAAGGATTTTGGGCTCATCAGCTTGTGTTCTACAATGTACAAAATCATCTCCAAAATCATTATTGCTAAGCTCAGGCCTGCAATGAAGGTGCTTGTAAGTCCTAACCAAGTCTCTTATATTCTTGGAAGGCAAATCTTAGACAATATTATGGTGGCTCTAGAGATTCTCCATAAGTATAAGAAGTTCACAGGGAAGAAAGGATTCATGGCTTTGAATGTTAACCTATCAAAGGCCTATGATAGGCTAAGTTGGTCCTTTATTCATCAAGCTTTGTGTGATGCCCAGCTCCCTCCTGGACTAATTACTCTCATCATGAGTTGTATCACCTCCACTAGTTTCCAAATATCTTTCAATGGTGAGCTTATTGAGTCATTTAAGAGATAGAGGGGGATTAGGCAAGATGACCCCCTATCTCCTTATATTTTTGTCCTATGTATGGAAAGATTATCACATCTTATTCATATTGTTGTGGAGACGAAGAAATGGAAGCCTGTCAAAACATCTTAGAGAGAACTTAAAGTCTCTCATTTGTTCTTTGCAGATGATATGCTCCTTTTTTCTAAGGCCTCTCATGATCAAGCTCATATTCTCAAGAGGTGCCTTGATTTATTTTGTTCTCAATCTTGACAATCTGTTAGCTTTGAGAAGTCCCTAGTTTGTTGCTCTCCTAATGTTAGCAGACTGGTTGCTGAGGAGATTAGCAGTATATGTGGGTCACCTTTAACTGATGATCTTGGGAACTACTTGGGAATGCCTCTGATCCATAAGAGAGTTAATAAATTAACTTATTCCAGTCTGCTGAATAAGGTTGAAGGGAGATTGGCAAGCTGGAAGAGCAAAACCTTGAGTATGGCATGTAGGCTTGTTTTGATTCAATCTGTCTCTAGTGCTATCCCTATCTACTATATGGGCACTGCCAAATTACCTATTGACTTGTGTGACAAGCTTGATCGTTTGAATAGAAACTTTATGTGGGGGGATACAGTGGAGAAGAAAAAAGTTCATTTAGTAAATTGGGATACTGTTTGTCAGCCAAAATGTCTTGGTGGGATTGGTATTAAAAAATCCTTTCAAATGAATCATGCTCTTTTGGCCAAGGCTAGCTGGAGGATGTCCCACAAAGATGATGGCTTATGAGCTAAAGTGTATAGAGCTAAGTATTTGAAGAAGGATGATATTTTGAATGACAATTATAAATGTCTTGGAGATTGCTCAAGTATCTGGAGAGAAGTTGTTTATGGTGTTGCATTGTTAAGAGAGGGGTTGTTTTGGAGAATTGGTGATGGAAAACAGGTTAAATTTTGGAGTGACAAATGGATTGCTGGGAGGAAGCTGAGTGAGTTGGCTTTACCTGAGGTTGAAATTGATGAAAATTTGCTTGTCTGTGAGATGTGGGATGAGGATGGTTGGAATCTCTCTCTCCTTCAATCTATTTTTCCTAATGATATTGTCCTTTAGATCCTTAAAGTTCCTCTTGGGTTTAAAGGTTGTAGTGAAGATGTAAGATTTTGGGGCTATGAATCAAATGGTATTTTTTTCTGTTAAATCTGCTTTTTCCTCATTCTTTGATTATTACTCCTCTCCTATTAAATGGAAAAAGGTCTGGAAGTTTAATGTGCCTCCAAAATTGAAGACTTTCTTATGGTCTGCGCATCATAAAAAACTCCTTACCAATGCTCAACGTCATATGCGTGGTATGGCTCATTCCCCTATCTGTGAGGTGTGCGGTAATGGAGAGAATATCTTGATCCATTTGTTCAGAGATTGTACTCAAGCCAAGGAGGTCTGGAAGGGTGTGAGTATTCCTAGTTCTGTTGGGAGAATTTTTACTTTAAGCTGGAATGAGTGGATTGATGCTCAGTTGCACTACTCTGGTAAGGTGTCTTCTAGTGTTCAATGGTGTGATTATTTTTTGGTGGTGTGCTGATATATCTGAAAGTGGAGGAATAAAGCCATTTTTGAATTTAATTTCCAGGTTCAGCTAATGGTTGCAACATTATTGATAATTCTATCTCTGAGTGGTACATGGCTAATGTTAATGCTAAGGTTAATGGTGACCAAAACTTTAGTATTAGAGACTTTGCTTGGTTGAAGCCCCCTGCCGGAAGTTTTAAGTGAATGTTGAGGGTTCTAGAGTGAATTCTGGAAATATTGGTCCTGGGGGAGTTGTTTGCAACATTACTGGAGATTGGATTTTTAGATTTCAGGCCATGATTGGCACTGGTACTGTCCTTGATGCTGAGATATGAGGCCTTTATCATGGTCTAAAATTAGCTGAAGAACGTGTGATTGATTATTTGTAGGTTGAATTAGATTCTGCTGTCTTAATTCATCTCATGAATGTTGGGGACTGTCAGACTCATCCATTGGGGACAATCATTCGATGTTGCAAGCAGTTGCTACAAAAGTTCAATTATGTGCAGCTGAGGCATATCTACAGAGATGAATATGGTGGGTGGCAGATTGCCTTGCTAAAAACAGTTTGAACCATGAGATTGGTGTGGTGGTTTTTTCTGATCCGGAAGCCATGCTGTTGGTGTGTATCTCGATGATCTGGGGAATGTTCGTAGATCCAGGAGATTGGTGATTGACTCTCAGATAGGATAGTTTGTTCCTTTTCTTCCTTTTTCAGTTCCTCTTTTGGAACTCCATGTAACCAAAAAAAGAGAATATTAGGTGGAGAAGAATCAACGATCATGATTCATGAACCTTGTATTTATGAGATAATTTATACTGAATCTGATACAAGAAACAGATATTTACAAATGAGTGTTCGGGTCATCTTATATCTTTCGGAAATTTGTCTGAAAAAAATCAATTATTTCTTTACCTTCTCAATCCTGAGAAAATTAAATTCTACTTTTCCTGGTTCACAACCTGCTGTCTTCAATCTCTACTTCTACATATGTGTAGCTTAAGCAACAGCATACGCGCTTCTTTGCTGTCGAAAGAACTTCAGCATCTTGTTCTGGAATCGAACAACTTACTATGGTCTTTGAGAGTCCTTGGAAGACAACTTGCCATCAACAAGTGCACATATCAACCTCAAGTTTTGAATTGGTTTGTCAAGGGCAAGTCACCATCATAGGAGAAGCCAGACTCCATGCGATGAAGTAGGCTACATCGCTTCTAAAACTTCTTCTTCGACCTTTTTTGTCTTGGGACGACCCATTTTCCTTACATTAGTCCCGGACAAAAGTTTCAGTGCATAATCCAGGGTGATCTTATCCGGTTGTTGATTCTGCATAAGTATGTAAAGATAACCCAACACATAAACTTGGGGAGTGATTAACTTACTTTACTTTGACAACAAGTTCTATATATATATATGAAAGCTTTACCTTCGCAAGAGAAGCTATTGTGCGTCGATGTCTAACCACAAACCCAGTTCTTGAAAGCTTCAAAATCACTGGTAGCCCATCAGCCGGATGGTTCCCCTAAAATGAAAAAAATTATTAAATATATGTGTATATAAATAATCATAGTCAATCAAAAACAAAAGAACGGTGAATGAAGAACGAACCAATGTCACAGGATACCGCAGCAAGTCGAGAGCAGTTTCAACAGTTACCGAATTCACATCCTTGATCTGTAATTAGTTCCATGCAAATATAAAGATTATGTACAGTGCCTCTGCAGTATGCTAGTGATTCCAGAAGCACATAAAAAACATAATGACAAGTAAAAGGCATCGGTGAATTAAAGAAATAGTTTATGATCGTTGACAAGAAAATTCTTTTATGACATAAATATATATATATGAAGGATTGAGCAACATAAAGGAGTAAGAAACCAGAGGTAAACATTCCGGTACAACTTCTACATACATGTGCAATAGACACTCTTTTGGGTGAGTGTCCTTTGATGTCTTCGCCCAGTTGAACATAGGTTCCATAAGGACCAGTCTTCAAGAAAACCTGAAGACATATATTCTTTTGATAAGAGCATAGTTTTCAAATAACAATTCAAGAACAATCAAGGATCGTCTGGACCCTGAATCGACTATAGAGAAATCAAAATTCAGAGCATCACCTTTTTATTGGAACCAGGATCTAAACCTAGCAATACTGGTTCCTCCAACCTGTTGCTCTTAGGAGGACCTTCTTCTTCTTCGTCGTTTTCTTCGTTACCATACAGTGTCTGAGCAATGTACCTATTAGCACCAGCCAAAGACAAATCATGGGTAGATTAAGTGATATCCATTCTTCTCTGGCAGCAATAAGACAGATTGACATTGACATTGACATAATTGAAGTTAAAATTACAAATTATGCTATTTTTATTTCCAGTTTTGAGAGCAAAGCCTGATAACTGAATCTTTTTTTTTGTCTGATTCTGCAAGACACCTAGGAAATATGAAGGGTTTTGGTTCTTTTGTTTACTGCAGCAAGGCAAGAGTGACAATCGCAATATTAGGACATACTGACTACTGATGACCAATTCTTGCTAGAGGGATAATAACTGTACAGTGTAAGTGGGGCCAAATGCCAAATTAAACACACCTGCATGAGTAAGAGGATATATCATAGTTTTGTTTTCACACTTACTTGCAATTTGGGTGTGAATCACAACCTATAAAATAGCCTGCACCAAATCGACTCACTTTGAAGACCAAAGTGCCTTCATTACAGCTGAAACACATAGTGAAGAAGTGCATTAGAAAGTAATAAATTGGAAATTTTATTTAACTACGGAATGAACAGGAAAAACATATTCGACCTCCTTATGTTGTAGAAAGGAGAAAGAGATGCCTACCTCGGACATGTCCTGCTTTCATCAGGCAGAGCAGCAAACAAGTAGTTCCCAAATTTCTTTTCTATCATCTTCTCGACCTGTAATACATGACTTATACTTGAGTTTAATTCACAGAATGGGCTTACTAATATAATGAAAGATCAAATCTCACCTGATGGACAGTAACAGTACTAGTACGTTCACAATAACCACTGAATCGGGTCCAGTAGTCTCTTAGGAGGCCTTTCCATTCAGTTAAGCCAGCAGAGACATTATCAAGCTGAAGTACGTCATAAAGTTAAAGTCAATCGCCACCAGGAAAAGAATCCAGAATTCAGACAATCCTAGTTTTACAACTAATTATGAATCTAAATAACTAGTAAATATAATTCTTGATGAAGGAAGTCAACAGGTATTGAAAATCAAGCAGTAAGACTATAACAGTAAAACGAAGAATTTTTCTTTTAAGGTAATGCAAGAATTATGATCCAATATGAAACTACAGGTCACCTCAGTCTCCATATCAGCAGTAAAACTATGATCAGTGACTTCAGAGAAATGATGGCAGAGAAATGCTGACACCTGAAGATATCAGTATAAGAAGAAATTAGGGTTAAGCAACTAAGAAGCATGCAAAGATTCCCCCTTTTCCTCCTCAAGGTATCAAAAATTTATAGGGATGACAACACAAACCATGCGACCGCGAAACTCGGGATGTAATACGCGGCTTTTCACTGTCAAATATTTTCTATCCTGGTGCCACAGACAAACACGGGTTAAATTAATATTAAGTTGATAATAAAGATAAGATGAGAAAGACAAAATTATAATTTTCAGAGATTTTGACTTCTAGACATGCACCATCCAAATACAGAAATCACTATCGTCCATGCTGAAACTACAATTAAAGGTTTTATGGATGTGTGATATTCCTAAAGATAAAAACTCCGAAGATTCAATTTCATGAAATGATTGAAATCCTAACTGAGCCAAGCTAAGAACTATTGGGGTTTAGTATATGACACGATGAGCCAAGATTTCACTCATTTCAGTAAAGTCCATTGTTGCCCGACCAAATGCAGTAAATTACACTTCATCGAATGTGCAATCTAAAAATAAACTCACAACAAAAGTATATAAATAAATATAATTAAAAAAAACACGATCAAACTACACTTGCCTGTAAAACCTTTAAAGTGCTTGCATATGTTGAAGGTCTTCCAATCCCAAGCTCCTCCATTTTCTTAACCTACACAACAATATTACATCAGAAAACAAGGTCACACAAAACATATTCTTTAGTTTTCCGTGGGAGCATTAAACATCTACATGTGTGTTATGTGCACAAGTGGTAATTGGTAAGACAAGTTATCGAGTTGTTCTGGAGCTGTGACCCTTTTTAATAGGCAACTTGAGAAAAAATAAGAACCCTCAGCATGAGCTGCTCATAAAAAATATGCAATTTGATTTGGAAACATTTAACTCATGTCAAGAATGTGTAACTAATCAACCTCAGTCTCCTTGAGCAATATAGGTATGAAGATCATTATGAATATGAGTAAATTTTACCAACGATGCTTCAGAGTAGCGCGGAGGAGGTTGAGTATGGTGCTGCTTGAGTTCAACTTCACGAATATGTAATGGACTGCCAGCCTACATGACCGGACAAAGTAAACACTTGAACAAAACCTTTGCAACAAATGAACATTTCTTAGAACCATTCCACAATAAGTTGGAAGCAATTCCTTTCCTTTGTTTTTTGAATAGTACAGCAGAAATAGTGTTGTAGTGTCCTTAGTATCTGACGTATTAACTAAACAGTGTATTTAATGTTTTTACTGCAAACTCTTATCCAAGAGTCTTTGGAATGTAAAAATCTTGTACCAAATAATAAAATTTTATATACACAAACATTTCTTATGTTACCTTCAGTGAATTAAGATGTGCAAAAGCTTCGTCTCGATTGATCCCTTCATTTTCTTTATATTTGACTGCTGCAGCTTCCACTTCCTAACAAATAAGATAAGTTGACCAATCTCATTAAAAACAACCAACCCACATGCCAAATTAACCTCTAGGATCAAATCATTCACGTGAAATGAAGCTATATGGATAACAAGCAATGTTAATACTAAAATCCCAACAGAAAGCAATGCCAACTTGTCATGAAGAGCTATCAGATACAGCACAGCTTGTTACACATGAAACAAAACAAAAATTAGACTTCCTAACAACTGGGACAAATATGATTATTCTTCTCTGTTTCAGTTACTAATGATTTATGCAAATGCAAAGTTATATGATCGTTGTGCACCACAATCTATGCATACAGCAAACCCAAGGTGCAAAATTGTACCTGGAAAACTGCTTGATATCCAAGGAATGCAACCCTTGAGCATGTAGATCGGAAGACAATGGACTCACCAGAATTTCCAATATCAATTTGTATCTGATCAGATCGATACAGAAAACATTAATCAATAAGTCAGATGAGATGACGGAAAAAAAATTCATATATGGCTATGGGTGAAAAAATAAGCACGTATATATAAAAAAATAAATCCATAAATTTAAATAAAAATCAACAGATTTAGTTACTATCGATGTAAATAATTCAGTACGTTTCTCATACAAGAATAATGATCTTCAATGATAAAATTACTATACAAAAAGCTAGTTTCATCAATGAACCTGTTCAGTCATAGCAGGCTCCATTTGGCATGCAACTGTCCGGCACCATATTAGAGTGTACAACTTCAATGAGTCTTCATCAATTATCTTACTGAGCAACGCTAAACATCAAAGGAAAACGTTGAAGTTAATTATTTGAAAGAGTATCAAGAGAAAAAAAAATGTGAACATTCACCTAATCTTGAACAAACTGGTGACCAAAATGCTCTGTTGCACCGACACTTCCCTATGGTGGAGTGTCGGAGTGTCCGACACGCCACGTGGCGTGTCGAAAAATGTTGACTTTTCTGACACTTTGACGACATGCCACGTCAATACTTTTTATTTTTATATAATTAAAAACAAAACAACAAAAAATTCTAGGTTCTCATGATTTCATCTCCTAATGAGAATTTCTCTGGTATAATAACTAAATAAGATGTGGATTTCATAGAAATAATGTGGCTAGGAAGTTATCTATCGATGTATCTCATAGAACAAATAGAAATCATTAGTAATGGGTTTTATATATACAACTATTATCTATTCAATTTATAAACATATTAACAAAAAAATTATCAAGTTTTCTTATTTCAAACTGAACTAAGAGTTAACAATAAAATATTCCATGCTAAAATGTTTCATTTTTGCAGCTTACGCCTTTACTCTCATGTTTTTAGTATTTCTTTTATGTATTAAAAAAGTATAAACAAATTAATTATTTGGCGTGTCAACGCCGTGTTGAGACTTGAGTTTTTAGAATTTGTCGTGTCGTGGTGTCGGTGTCCATGCAACATGGCCAAAATGTCATACGGCCTTGAAATTTAATAACTTACATGGAAATCTTCGAATATCAGTTGGTCTAATTGCTTCATGGGCCTCTTGAGCATTCTTCACCTTCTTAAAAAACTTGCGTGGAGTAGGTGGAGCAAAGTTCTGACCATACCTGCATCAGACAAGTACACACTGGGAAAATTCAACTGCATAATCTCCTATGTTATAAAACACTAAACATAGCAACTTCTGTTGGATCAAATAAACAACTCGACTGCATGATATCATAACAAGCATTTCAACTAAATTGATATTTAATTTTGTGTAGAACTGAAATTATCTATAGTACCTTTCAACAACCAAGGAGCATATATCTCTAACTGCCTCATCAGATATCTGTAGAATCACACATGATGAATTAGAAATAACAAAAGCATCTCAACCTCATACAGTTCTGTATATTTTGGTTTCATCAATATATAGCTTTGAAATATTGTATAATTGTTCACAAATGCAGATGATCAATCACCCAAAAAGGTTTGATCACCTAAACACAACAAATGAGAAAATTATCTACTTCAAAATCTCACACATGTCATGAATCTCAGCTTATACATTATGCACGATTGAGAAATACAAATTACAACATAAAAATATAATGCAGTAAGAATACCCGCCAAAACCATTTAAAAAGACAGTATGGACATATATCAAATAACACTGTCGGAAGAACATCATGCAGCCAAAGTGATACCTACGTGTACTCCATCTGTTCTGGTGTATGTGATCACACCCGCTGCTTTACCATCAGATAATTGAACCCCTTCATAAAGTTTCTGTGCAAGCTGTATTCATAAAGTAATTCTTATGAGCCAGATAAATGTGCATGTTGTATACAGTACACACAGTTTTGAAAGAAAACAACAAAACCTTTTACAGTGTAAATAAAATCAGAAGATAATAATCCAGATACAAACCTTCATTGTATAGCTCGCACTGAACTGTAATTTGTTTGCAGCATCCTGCTGAAGTGTTGATGTTATATAAGGAGTAGGAGGCTTTGTCTGTCTTTTGTTTTTCTTACAGCTGATAACCTTAAAATTTCCTGAATTAATCTGCTGTTCAATTCTTTTTGCCTCAGCTTCAGAGCCGATAGAAAATTGGTCCAACTTTTTTGAATCAAAATGGATCAAGTGTGCTGGCAAGGATATGGCATTGACAGATGAGCCTGGTCCCTTCAAGTTCAATTCAGTATTTATTGTCCAATATTCTTGTGGTTTGAATTCATCGATCTGCATTTCCCTGTCACATACAAGAGCTAGTGCAGCGGATTGGACTCGCCCGGCAGACTGGCAACTAGGTAGTTTCCTCCATAGCAAAGGTGAAATGTTGAATCCAATCAAATAATCAAGAGCACGTCGTGCAAGGTAAGCATGGACCAAATTTTGGTCAATTTCTCTTGGAGATTGTAGAGCACTTTTGATAGAGGCCTCTGTGATTTCATGAAAGACAACCCTGGCTACATTAATACGTTTATGCAAAGCATCCTGTTGTTGCAGCATCTCAATAAGATGCCAAGCAATAGCCTCTCCTTCACGATCGGGATCTGATGCAAGGATAAGATTTTCTGCACTGATAAAAGAAACCAAAATAAATAAAATAGAATATACCCTAAAAATGATTACAACGAACACAAATGGCCCCAGTTTGTAGCTTAGAAAAGAGTTCCATCAAAAACAGATTTGGGGGAAGCAGTGTCAAATTGGGCCATAATGTGACATGATAAATTTGATCATGATATCGTAAGACCGAGTTCAAATTTAGAACTATACACAGGAAGATCTTCTAAACCGATAGCACATTTGTGGACATTGATATATGGCATCATGATCAAAGTTGCATCAGGTTAGATTGATGTGCTGAATTTAATATCAAGAAATATTCTAGAGTACCATATATAAAAGGAAAAACACGTACCCACTAAGTGCGACCTTTATGGTCTTAAGATGAGTCCAGGCAGCAGAAGGAACTTCCCACACCATACTAAAATCATCATCGGGTCGCACAGATCCTGACCTGGCTGCTAAGTCCCGGACATGACCAAAGCTAGGCAACACTTCAAACATATCACCAAGATACCCCTGAATAACCTTTGCCTTTGTAAGAGACTCCACCACAACAACAGTTTTTCCGGTTGCTGGGTATAGCAGCTTTGTTGGCAATTTGCCGAGAGGTTTCACATTCCCCATTTCTTGTGGTATATGTTTCTGCGTTGACTTGGCAGCTGAGATTGTGGATTGCTCCTTCTCACCTTTCTTATTTCGCGGGGGCTTTGTTGAAGAGCTATCAGCAACTTCTACTGGAGTCTTCACATTGAGGTTCGACTGAAAAACTAGTGTCAGTTAATTATTATTAGTTACACTCTAATATTGATCATAAATCAAAAGACACTGACCTCTAAATTCTGTGAAGACTTTGCTCCTTTTTTCCTCCTGCCAGATTTCTTTGTCTCTGAACTTAGTGTCGAAGCAGGTTCTGTTATTGCATTAGCAGCAGAATCTTGCTCTTTAGTTTTCTTGCTTTTCATCCTCTTTTTCACTTTTGGTTTATTAGGAACCTCTATATCAGCATCTTCGGAGATACTTGAAACAGTAGCTTCAGTTTCAGTTCGAACAGCCGATGCTTTTTTCAATTTCCCGTGATCACTCCTCATTACTTTTAACCAGTTTTTATTGCCGGAGCCCCTACCATCTTGGGAACCCACATTTTCTGCTTTGTTTGTCACATCTGAAACTCCATAGAGAAACCTCATGGAGAAATCTCCAACTCTAGAATCCGGCAAACTTGATCTAGAACAATTTCCGAAAAATCCACAACTAATAACACTAGCAGTCCTCAATGAATTACGGGCACCAAGTCTAGAGTGTGAATCAATCCCAAAAACCCTTCGAGAACCATCACCGCTTCTTCTCAAAGCAGAAAAACTCTGCCCAACTTTTGCCCCAAAGCTTGTGATCATACAACTAACTCTGGGTTTCCTAAACCTAATCTGGGAATAGTTTCGGCACACATTCATCGTCAAAACTGTAGAAGATGGCAAACGAGTGCCTGGATAATTCTCAAACGCCCTACAACACTGCAGCTGTAAACACCAATGTCCACACATCACAAAACAAAGACTAATCGGCATAGACAAAACAAATGCTTAACAAAATTGAATGAGATCAGAACAAACAGATGGAGAAAGATACATGCTTTAATCTCACAGCAGCCAAAAGAGTGAAAATTACATTTCAAAGTACAAAACTTTCATGTAAACTATCACACCCAGAATCACAACACACACAAATTTAAGCTTTTGAATATGTTGGGCCCTCATAAAAAATGAAAGAAAACTCATAAGAACACAAGTGAGTATGAGATAAAGTTACGAAGGAAAAAAAAAGCTGGGGTAACCTTGGCCATGGAGACACGGAAGCGCAGAGCTGAAGAGTGTGAACATGAAAGAAGAAAAAGAAGAAGAAGAAGAAGAAGAAGAAGAAGTTGGAGCTGCCAATGATAAGGTCCTCTGCAAATGAATCATCGCTGCTGCTTCATCTCACAGTTTCGAGTGAGAAGTCTGCTACAGAGAGAGAGAGAGAGAGAGAGAGAGAGAGATAAGGAAAGGGGATAGTGAGAACTGACAACCAGGCAGGGGTTTGACAGGGTTTTAGGGTTCTCGGGTGGGCTTCGGGTTAAAAGATTATGGGCCGGGTACGGGCCTCGAATCGAAACTAGATATGGCCGGTCCATTATAAAAGGATTAAGAAAGGAGAAGCATCTCACTTTCTCAGAAAGACTCGAAAACGGAGTAGAACCTCCAAACGACGTCGCAGGATGGACCGGCAGGCACACGACTACGCCGCCTACGCGCAACAACAACAGCAGCGCCAAGCCGCACTGCAACAACAACCGCCGCCGCAGCAGCAACAATTCGGGTACCCGCCTCAGGCCCAACAACAGTTCCACGGACCTCCTTTCGGGGCCCCACACCCCCAGTACCCTTACCACCCTCACTTACATCAGCAGCCACCGCCTCACGCGCCGCCGCCGCACCCTCACCACCTCCCTCATCCTTCCGCGGCCTTCGCTGCTGCTCCTCCTCCTCCTCACTTGCCCCCTCCGCTCGTCTCCGCCCCCTTCCACGCCGCGCCTCCGCCGCAGCCGGCGGCGCCTCCGTCGGACCCGGAGCTCCACAAGCGGATCGACAAGCTGGTCGAGTACTCGGCCAAGAACGGACCCGACTTCGAAGCCATGATCAGAGAAAAGCAACGCGAAAATCCCGACTACGCTTTCCTCTTCGGTGGCGAAGGCTACGGTTACTACCGCCACAAGCTTTACATCTCCGCTCTAGTCAATTCCTTCAACCCTAACCCTAACCCTCAGTTTGCTCCGCCGCACATGATTCGCCCAAACCCGATGATGAATGGGCCCCCGAACCCGATGATCGGCGCCCCGCAACCGCAGCCGTATTTCTACGACCAGCAGAGGCATAGTAATCAGCCTTTCGGAGCTTATGGGCGGTCCGATTACGATCAGGCGGCGGCTGCGGCTGCGGCGAAGCCGTTTAAGGGGATTTCGGGGCCGCTGCCTCCGGATGTTGCAATGGAGCTGAACAATGTGTTTATGACGCTGAATGGGACTAAAGAGAGTATTAAAGGAGCCAAGTTTTGGTTTATGCAGAGGTCGATTTTCGCTCCGGCTTTGGCTGAGGCTCTTAGAGATAGAGTCTTTGGCCTCGATGATCCTGAGAGGCAACTGCATTTGATTTTTCTGGCCAATGACATTTTGTTTGACAGGTATTGTTTCTCAGTTGTAGTTTTAGATTGCTATTTTGTAGATTGTTTCTTGTGTTATTGATCTTAAAGTGTCAGCTAAATGTATGAGAGAGGCTTAAGCTTCGTTGTTTGTATTTCAGAGGAATGCGGTTTATGGCATGATTGGGTTAATTATGAGCTAATGTGTTAAGAATTGTAAATGTTGATAGGTTTAGCCTTTGAATCTGTACGATAATATACAGAGTGATATTAAACGATCGTATGTTTATAAACATATCTCTGATTTCGTGACAGTTATACAGAACTCGAAAAGGCTCTATCTTTGTGATAATAGTGCGAAGAAGGACTTGGTGTTGTTAGTGTCAATATGAAATTTGGGTACTTAACTTATTTCTTCTTAGATACAAAGGTGGTTATGTTGATGTGTGTTTTTTGGCGGTCTTTGAATGTACAGCTCACATCGGCGATCTGGTGAAGGCCTTGATAATGAATCACTTGCACTTAAACCTATCTTAGGTTCCATGCTGTCGAGGATTTATCACAATCCTCAAATAACAGAAGACAATCAAATGAAGCTGCAGCAAATTTTGCAGTTATGGGTTTCTAATAGCATTTATGATCAGGAAACAATTGATGCATTTAGGAATGAGATGATTGGTGGACCATCAAGTAATGCATTTCAGGGTCTTCCAAAAGACTTACCGACTAGTTCAACAGATTCAGCTGCAGGTATGCTTACTGTCTTTCATGTGTTACAGGATCAAATATTAGTTTTTATATGTTTGTAAGCTGTCAGCAACTTGGTTTTATACAATATTAATGGCAGCTTACATGTTGATAAATTTGTACACAGGAGTGGGACAATGGCAGCCTGATAGGCAAGGTTCTGCATCGAGTTCGCATGATCAAGAGCATCTTGATTCACTTGCATCCCCTGGACAAGCTGTGCCACAGCAATTTCTTCCAAATGCAGTTCCACCTGCTTTTGTCGGGTCCCTGCCACTACCATCTTCTGTTCAGCCAGCAATCATACAACCTCCGCTGCATTTAATGCCAGGCCAAGCTGCAACCAGTGGTGAGAAGTTGCCACCCTATCCTTTGTTCCCACCTGGTCTTATCCCTGGGATGGTTAGAAAGATGCAGATTGGCAGTGGGGTGCCGTACTCTCCAATGAGTCCCTTGGACATTCCAACCATCATACCTCCATCCACTGTACCTCAGTCGGAAATTCTTGAGAGAGTGTCGAAATTCTTCAAAGAGATTGGAGAAGTTAACCCTTCCGAAGGGCCTCTTCACAGTTCCGATGGTGTAGACGATGATGACTACGAAAGTGCGACTCCAGTACGCAAGGGAGGAGCTTGCATTCCTCCACCCCCGAACCTGCAGGTAGACCCCGAGACAGGAGCTTACGCGGATGGAAGTGCTGATCGAAAGAGCGGCTCCGGGAGATTGGGACTCGGGGCCACAGCTAATCCGAATGAAGTAAGCCAGTACGACGATGTCTACTCTTCTTACCGAAAACAGAGAAGCACCAACTACCACTCATCCATGAGCGCAAGAGCTGCAGCAAGATAGAAAACCAGTTCCGATAACTGTTTGAAACAGCTCTCTGTAATCACTTTCTGTTTCTGCTATCTTGTATTCTGATTAGCAATATGAGCTTGTAATCAAAACTTGAATATTTTGGTGCACTATTACATAGTTTGATTCATACAAGCAACAATGACCATTGAACACACCTAAGATGATCGAAGTTTCTTCATATCTTGATGATCCTTATAGATTCTTGTCACCAATGAAATAATAAGAAATGATTTCGCCGGCGTCTGACTCGCACGCGCCACCTGTTCCTTTTTTATCTCATGAAATTTCACGCGCCTCCCTCCACTCTCTCATACTCGACCAGTCGGGTTTTATTGACCCGACAACCCGAACAACTTGCCTCGGCTAATCAATGCTTCGTGACTTTTGTGAATCTCAAATTGGATCGCTTGGTCTTCACTCTCGGGTCACAAATCCCACTGCCTGCTCTTAAAGTTTTAATCTTTCTTCTTACGAAGATTTAAAGTTTTAATCTTTTCTATTTGGGTTTTGCTTGATTTGCAGGTTCTGGTAATACCCAGCTGTTTCTTTCTATCAGATTATCATGTAACTGGGATTTACTGAGCTCAAACTCATACTCATAGAGACCCAATAAACAGATAGCTCTGTTTCCAAAGTTGGATTTGAGCATGGAGAAACTTAATGATGCAGAAGCAGCTGCTCCATCTTTGAGGTTTTTCATTTCTATACATCCCACTTTATTGATCAGAAATTTACATTATATGCATATGAAGTGTTTACTGGGATTGTTGTATTGTGGTGATTGTGTGTAGTTTATTTGCGGCGTTGTCGTATGGGGCTGCTTCCATGGCTATGGTTTTTATCAATAAAGCTGTACTAATGGAGTACTCACATTCAATGACACTTCTCACTATGCAGGTATCACTTTCAATTTCTCATTTCTTGATTGTGTGTAATTAGCCATTTGAAGCTTGATTCTTGTTGATGAGTTTTTCTTTGTTTTCTGTTCATTGTGTTAGCAACTGGCTACTGCTTTGCTTATACATTTTGGTCGAAGAATGGGGTACACGAGATCAAGAGGATTAGAAATGAGCATTGCGAAAAAGCTTCTCCCTGTTTCACTGTTCTATAATGCTAATGTTGCATTTGCCTTGGCCAGTTTGAAGGGAGTCAATATTCCCATGTACATTGCGATTAAAAGACTCACACCGCTGGCTGTGCTTATAGCTGGATTCTTCTCAGGAAAGGGGAAACCCTCAATACAGGTTTTCTCTTTCGCTTTGATTTGCTTGTATATTGTTTGACTCCGGCCGTATGTATGTGAATTCGATCATTCTCTTGTGTTATTGAAATTGAATGGATTTTTGTGGGGCTGTTTTCCTTTGGTTTTCTATTGAAACTAAACGTTGTCTGTACCCAACTAGAATATGGGTACCTTGCGATGCTTGTTTCTATATAAGTAGTTGAATTGAAATGTAAATAAGGAGCTTCATATAGAGATTAAATACCATTAAAAGTGAAGAAGAGTTCGGTTGATTCCTCTACGTAAGATATATAAGGCCAAAGAACTACCAATAACCGTTTTTCCTTAGTGGTAGATGAATATTCTGGTCTTTTACTTACACCTTTCCTCTCTGTTCATGTTTCAGGTCATCCTTTCAGTGGTATTAACTGCAGGAGGGGTTGTGATAGCAGCACTAGGAGACTTTTCATTTGATCTATTTGGATATAGCTTGGCCCTCACTTCAGTTTTTTTCCAGGTTATAAAAGATGCATTGACCATCCTTAAGTGTTTTATGTATGTAATCACTTTATAAGATCATGTTCTGATCCTTGAGCTCATACAAGTGTGTAATTTCACTTTCAGACCATGTACCTTGTATTAGTGGAGAAGTCTGGTGCAGAGGATGGGCTATCATCAGTTGAGATCATGTTCTATAACAGCTTTCTCTCTCTTCCATTTTTGGTATTTCTCATTATAGCAACCAGAGAAGTTCCAAATTCTCTATCATTACTACTTGCAAAGGTAAGAGCTTAGCCTTCTTTTGTGTAATCGTTTCATTCTTGATAATGTTGAAACCATTAGATTCTGGGCAGGGTAAATATCAACCTAATCCATATCATTATGCCTGAGAGGCCTTGTTCCACAATTCCAGTACTCAATCTGCACTGTTTGATCTACTTTGGATTTCTGATAAGTGGATAAATATTTGCACAGTTGTCTTGTAATTGCGGAGCATGTAAATATTTCTAGGGGCTGAATTCTGTTGCATTGCTCAGTCTTTGTATTATTATCTGACACCTTAAAGCATATCACTCCCTTATAGTATAGAGAATTTTTCATTGGATGATACATATTGAAATAATAAAAGGATACTACAGTATAACTGACAAGATATCTGTTCTTTTTTACAGAGTAGTTCGATACATTTTTTGGTAATCCTGATTCTTTCATTTGTCATGGGCATTGCTCTCAACTTCACCATGTTCTTATGTACCATAGTCAACTCTGCTCTTACAACAACCATAGTTGGAGTCCTAAAAGGGGTTGGATCCACGGTAAGAATGAACTACCTCACTGGTAGACTAGGTTGATGGTGTTATATTTCTGTCAGTTATTAGTTTACCAATCCTTAAGAGTATTAAATCTTCTTTCATTTTATTTTGAAACAATACTTTCGTGAGCAGAAGAGCTTACACATGCTTCTTTGCTTCTCAGACCCTTGGCTTTGTCCTGCTGGGCGGTGTGCAAGTACATGGTTTAAATGTGACTGGCCTAGTTATCAACACAGCTGGTGGAATTTGGTATTCATATGCCAAATATCAACAAAGGAAGAGCAAGGCCCCTAAACGGGTGTCAGATGTGGAGACTTACCGTAAATGATATCGACAAAAAGATTGCATATGGTTTACTAACAGCTGCATTCTATTGTTTCTTCTGTTTTATTATGCCTCGATATAGAGATTCTTAAACAAGTTTGATCAACAATATATCCAAATTAACTCACACAGTAGTGACAGTGCACATGTATCAAGCAAAACAAATCCATCATCTGTCAATTCCCATAAGCTTCTGTTTGGTAGATTTGTCTTTTAAGTATTCGGTGAGGAAAGTAAATGATTAACTTCATTTGTAGATGATCACATGTCATTCTTTCTGGAAACTCTGAGCCGCATGAAAATCTATGTGTTTTGCTTTGATGGAAAAACTTTTGAACTCGAATGTACTGATAATGTTGCATTACTGCGCTGTTGCGGAATTTCGTACGTCTATGAATCTGGATGCATTATTTTGACTCATTTAGGTATAACAGATAGCAAAATGTTCAGGTTTGATGTTTTGGGAAAGATTAGGCCTTGGGAAAGGAAATCTGCCAGGATTCCAAGCTATATCAGATTGGGGGTCATCTCTGCACATGCCCTTGTTTTTCTGTTCTGCTACTACAGTATGAAGATCAATAATATCCTTTGTTTTATATCTCCTGCAATTATTGCTTCTTGCTTGTGGTCAAGTAAGATTTGGATTGAAACAGCCACTTATCAACTTTTACCTCCCTGCTTTTACATTCAAGTTCACATTTTAGATTTGATTCAGACTTCATTCTTTGTAGTTGCACTTGCACAAGTACCTTTCTGGTTGTTCCAGTACTATCTGAATACCTAATTTGGTGACTAGGGTAGGAGTCATAATGCCTGAAAGATACTTACAAATGGTCCCCTTGTCTATATATAGTTCATGCTTTCATGAATTTTTCAGCTCAAGCTTTATTAATCGCAGCCGACAGAGGAATGACTTATGGGCTGTTGCTGTTGCTTTGAGCCTTGATGCAAACGTGCTTTAGTACTGTGGTTGTCTTGCTCTGATATAAACCCTTATTATTGAACTGGCTTAATTTTCCTAAACTATGATTGTGAATTATACCAGTTTATTTATAGAGTTTGCAGGTAATGGAATTTAGCTCCTTTTTTGTTCCATTTCTTCTCTCCTGATATGCATGAATCTTGGTTTGAACTCGTGACTGCAAACATGAATGTATCCACAAAAAGGAAGCAGTTGTTTTGTGATTAGAAGGTGAAAGTCAATCACAACCTAAATCTAGTCACGAGACCAAGATCTGACTTGTTTCTTTGTTTAACTGAAACTCTGATCTGATCTGTTCTTAGAACAACTCTTACTGGCATACTGTGTTTCACAAGAATGATACTTTATTGCAGCATGAAGTCCTTAGCTAACAATAGCCACGAGGGATGAGGTTTGCAGTCTTAATTGTACATACGCCACTCAGATTGAATTGTCTGGAATTTTATGTTGTGAAATTGTTTGGGACAAAATAAACTACACATTTATTATGACGCTTTTGGGCCTTGAAAGAGAAAATGGGCCAGCTACGAAGTGGCTCAGCGAGGAGCTGCGAATCTGGAAAGAAATTTATGAGACTCCTGGATAGCCTAGGAAATCTAGAACGTCAGTTATTATTCCCGATTAATAACGATTTCTTTATCAAGCAAGGAGAGGTTGAGTTCCTACTACTATAAATAGACGAGGCGGAGCAGATTTGCAGACACCTACACACATACACAATTTGCGCACCAACAAATCTACTCATCCCGAGTAAACAACTAGCAACCAGTGAACTCAAAATCTAGGCCATCTGACAGAGCGTGGGGATTCTTAAGATCGACGGCGTCACACTATCCGGTGTTCTCAACATTTCGTCCTAAGGATTACTCTGCTTTATACTTTCCCACAAGTGTGAAGTATCGATTCTTTGTGGCTCAAGCGGAGAGACGTGAAACCTACGTCTTGTATTAAGACAAGTAGAACTCAACGAGTGGGGTTGGTGCTCTCTCCACTCCAATCGCTTGATAAAAAGCAGATACCACACGGCGCATTACACTACTACATTCTGCCTTCGGCAGTGACACGCCTCACACACAGCACAACAACGACTGCAGATAAGAAAAAAGACAGTTTGCGATCACTCCACACGCAACGACTTGATTGGAGAAAAATCGAAACCAAACAAAAATGTCAAAATAAACCAGATGACTTACACTGATTTCAATTTCAACTTTGGTCAAGTGTCCAAATGTCCAAGAAACTCTGATAAGCTCAGTTATGGGAGAACACTCTTTAAATACAGAGAAGTGTAGGACTTGGCATGACAACATCTCCAGCTCATTGATTCACCATAATAGAAAGTAGCCGAGTAATTCATCTCATTCAGGCCTTTCTCGATCTGAGACTTTTGTTACCATTCACTGTCAGTATATCACATACAACAACACAGATCCATAAATAATTGACAAGCTCCAAATTTTATACATGCATGAAAACAAAATGGGGTTTGAACATTTTGTAGATAAATACCAAAACTTGGGATTGCCTTCTGGAATCCATGGTATGAACCATTCATTTTGGGCCACCTATTTTTACAACAATAAACAAAACAAAAAATCTATCAAGTTTACTCCTAAATCAGGGGGCAGTATTGTCTTTTTATTATTAACTGGGCCCCTTCACTCCTATCTACCAATGTATTAATGTTCATACTAAATTTAACAAAAATACAGCAAATCGGTTACACAGAATATTAGAAGCAACAGAATTTTCGGTTATTATATTGTATTAAGCACCAATCTTAACAAGTAAATGATGCAGTAATCATTATGACTAAAATAGTATTTTAATGAATCCCATCCTCTCTGTTATGAAAGTGAGAGAGTGAGCTGGTTTAAGTAACAGTGACACTGATTGAGCTAGGCTCTTCCGCCATTAAAGTGCAGACTTCAGTTTTTATTTGCGTTTCCTTTTTTTTGTTGGGTTTAGAAAAGATTTGGACTTTCTGATTAGTTGCCAAGTTTAGCTCCTGATTTCACTACAGTTACCAAAGCAACTGAGTCAACCTTTTACTTGAAATCTTATCAAAATAAAACACTTTTACTTGGAGTCAATCAGTCTTTCACTCTTAAATCTTGACTGAACCTTCATCTTTAGGCAGCAGATTCTGTAAGACAATCACCAGAGGGGTTGATGCTCAGTTTAAAACCAATGGGTTGGCTGAGCTTGAGAAATACCCCACATGGTGTTTTGGGAATTTTTACAGCTTCAAGGTTATAGGCAGCAGATACCTTCCCTCATTAATGTGACTTTTTTTTCATGTTGTGTAGACTGTAGAGACAGCACAAAGAAGCCTCCTTCACTTTTTTTCTCTCTTTTGCTGCATTTTCATGGGTTCTTCTTCTTCTCCAC
The DNA here is from genome assembly GCA_946800695.1 of Geum urbanum. Classification (NCBI taxonomy): domain Eukaryota; kingdom Viridiplantae; phylum Streptophyta; class Magnoliopsida; order Rosales; family Rosaceae; genus Geum; species Geum urbanum. The sequence goes on from OX327002.1 coordinate 64,011,034, forward strand.
TTGGTTGAGTTTCCCCATTGGTAAAGTTTGGTTCTTTTTAAGTATTTGTGGCTTTTGTGCTTGTTCTTGAAATGGGTTTTGCTCATTTCCCTATATTCAGATCTGGGTTTTGATAGTTTCTCTTGGTACTTGGTGACATTTTGTAGCTTTGGGTTCTGTGAGTTTTTTCATATGTATTTATTTTTGTTTTGTTTCTAGTGTGTGCTATTGGGTTAGAGAAAATGTCTCCAAGATTAGATTTTTCCAAGTTGTGGGCAAAGAATTCTAAGAAGGGAGGAGGTTCACCAGTGGTGGTGAAAATGGAGAGCCCCAACTTCTCAGTGGTGGAGATTGATGGTCCAGACTCTGCATTTAGGCCTGTTGAGAAAAGTAGAGGCAAGAATGCTAAGCAGACCTCATGGATTTTGCTTCTCAAGGCTCAGCGTTTTGTGAGTCTCATTGCTTCACTTGCTACACTCTTATGGTCATTGCTTGGTTCCATTAACAAGAGATTAATCTTTAGGCGAGGTGTAGCAATGGAGAATGGGAAATTGGGAAAGGGAAGGTTGTTGTTTACGGTCATTAGAGTCTTGTTATTGGCTTCCATTGCAATTTTGGGTTTTGAGGTAGTTGCTTATTTCAAAGGCTGGCATTACTTCAGGAATCCGAGTTTGCATATGCCTCGGAGTTCTGATATTCAAGGCTTGCTTCACATGGTTTATGTTGCCTGGTTAAAGTTTCGAGCAGATTACATTGCACCTCCAATAAAAGCACTCTCTACATTTTGTGTTGTTCTTTTCATGATCCAATCTGCAGACCGTATGATACTTTCGTTGGGATGCTTGTGGATTAAGTACAAGAAAATTAAGCCCATGATTGAACAGAATTTGATGAAGTCTGATAATCTTGAGAAGATGGACTATGAGTACCCCATGGTGCTTGTTCAAATTCCAATGTGTAATGAGAAAGAGGTAATGCGTTGAACTCTATCTTGTCCCTTACTATAATCTGCTCAGTTTAATTCTTATAGCTTATCTGTTTGTTACTAGTTCTGGAGTTGATAGGCATGTTCAGTAACCATTTTGACAATCAAAACACTGCATAGTTTGTAATAGACAAGCAAAGGGTCTTGTTTGTCTTCTTGAACATTTAAGAATTCTTTTCGTTGTCTAAATCAAGAGTTATTTCTAATATGATAAAAAGGAAATGCATTCTGTTACTTCAAAAGTTTTAAAAGGAATGTGAATATTTGTGCATTGCTCAGATCTGCTATTTAAGTTCCACAGAAAATGACAGCCAGCTTTCTGCTTATGGTAATACATGATGGGGACATTAGAAAAATATGAGAGCACAATTACTAGCCTAATAGGCAACCACAAATTATCGTCTAGATTCCTCATGATGTTTACAAGGTTTTCTGTGATGGCCTTTTTTGCAGGTATATGAGCAGTCTATCTCTGCAGTATGCCAGATTGATTGGCCAAAAGACCGTATGCTAATTCAAGTTCTTGATGATTCTGATGATGAGAGCATCCAGTGGTTAATAAAGTCGGAGGTTGCTGGTTGGAACCAAAGGGGTATCAACATAATATATCGACATCGGGAGATTAGAACTGGTTACAAAGCAGGAAATCTCAAGTCTGCAATGAGCTGTGACTATGTGAAGAACTATGAGTTTGTTGCAATATTTGATGCAGATTTCCAACCTAATCCGGACTTTCTTAAGAAAACAGTGCCACATTTCAAGGTGAAGAAAACAAGTAGAACATTTGTTTTACTTTTGGTTGGAGTAGGCCTCAGAATCATAATCTACGTTACCTTGTGTTGCAGGGCAATCCGGAAATTGCTTTGGTTCAGGCAAGATGGGCCTTTGTGAACAAAGATGAGAATTTGTTGACTCGTCTCCAAAACATTAATTTGTGCTTCCACTTTGAGGTGGAACAGCAAGTTAATGGTGTTTTTCTTAATTTCTTTGGTTTCAATGGAACTGCTGGTGTTTGGAGAGTACAAGCCCTTGAAGAGTCTGGAGGCTGGCTGGAAAGGACTACAGTGGAGGATATGGACATTGCTGTCCGAGCTCATCTCAACGGTTGGAAATTTATTTACCTTAATGATGTTCAGGTAATCCGAGAGCATATTTTATATCCAACCATTTAATATTGACTGGTTATTTGAATAACGTTGGGCACATATTATAACCATCATATTCACTTGAGACATGAGAAAAATAGTATTAGAACCAATGATACATGTTTCAAAAATGAAATGTGAATGCAAGCAAATGAGTTATGTTTCATATTTAGGATCATTTCTCTATCCTCCAAACGTGTGCAACTTATTCCTGATTGATATGTAAACTAATAGGTACTTTGTGAAGTGCCTGAATCCTATGAAGCTTACAGGAAGCAGCAGCATCGTTGGCATTCTGGTCCTATGCAGCTCTTTAGATTGTGTCTTCCAGCAGTTATTTGTTCTAAGGTACCTAACATATTCACATACACTGCTTTTTTTCTGCAACTCCCTTTTGTAACATCAGCCATAATACCTCGAAATATCTGTAATGCAGATATCAGCATGGAAGAAAGCAAACTTGATACTACTATTCTTTCTATTGAGGAAACTCATTCTTCCTTTCTATTCTTTCACCCTTTTCTGCATAATTCTTCCATTAACCATGTTTGTCCCTGAGGTAGAGCTTCCTTCGTGGGTCATTTGCTATGTGCCCGTTTTCATGTCTTTACTCAATGTTCTTCCATCCCCTAAATCCTTCCCTTTTATTGTTCCATACCTCCTTTTTGAAAACACAATGTCCGTTACCAAATTTAATGCCATGGTTTCTGGATTGTTCCAACTGGGTAGTTCTTATGAGTGGACCGTTACCAAAAAAGCTGGCAGGTCATCAGAATCTGATTTACTAGCTGCAGCCAAAAGGGAATCAAAGATGATAAACCAATTACCGGTCCACCGAGGGTCTTCGGAGAGTGAGCTTTCTGAGCTGAACAAACTTATGGAACTTAAAGTAGCAGCAGCTCCTTTGCCTGTCAAGAAAGGTAACAAGATATATAGAAAAGAACTGGCTCTAGCATTTCTCCTGCTCACAGCTTCTGTCAGGAGTCTCCTAGCTGCTCAAGGAGTACACTTTTACTTCCTTCTCTTCCAAGGTGTGACATTCCTCCTTGTTGGTCTCGATCTCATTGGGGAACAAATAAGCTGATAGAGACTATAAAGGTGCAAGGGAAAGAAGAAGAACAGGCAAACACATATATGCAGTTATGCACATTGCACAGTGAAGTAGTTCAGTGATTTACCATCGGCTTCAGTAACACCCAGATTTATTTATAGTTCAGTGTCAAGTATGCTATAGGAACTTCTTTGTTACTCAATCACTCCCCAATACCAATTCCAAATGTTATTATCTCAATATTATGGCATTGATTAGTTTTAGTGCTCAGTTCTTCTCTCTACATTTTGTAATGATAGTCAGTGATTGGTATGCAAGGATAAGTTGTCTGTGTTTTTCTGATGCTTCAGTACATAAATTCATTATTGGCTATAAGTGAGACATGTAAGAACATCCTTCTTGTAAATTCTTTGAAAGAAACAAAGTTCATTTACTCTCATACGTTAGAAAATCTCTTGGTTTGATTACAGTTTGCATATGATAAATTTGCAAGTGTCGGCAGGCTTTTGGTTGAAGAGAGAAGGTAGCTGCATTCTAAGTTTCTGATACTTTGGGCGGCTGAGGTGTGTGGGGCTTCCTCTAGTTTAGGGGCCATAGAGTTGTGATTCTTCTTTATGTTGTGCCCTAAATTGGTTGTTTGGAGGGGTCTGAATAGACAATGATTCATTTCAGTGACAAATACATGGCCTATCTAAAGGTCCAGAGCATTAAAACTTTGGAATGGACTACCACTACCTTCTAAAATGCATGATTTGATTTAACATGATGGAATGCTCAAATCACCCTCAACTAGTATTCTCTAGTATATGCCAAAAATCCTGACAGATCCCAGTTGCGACGGTCCACGTCTTGTCGGAGTTTACTTGAGTTAACTCCATGTCGGTCATGTTCTGATGGTCAACAAGAGCATGACTACATGAGTCAAATATGAAAAGGCTATGATTTCAATTAATCCCTGACCCTGTGTTCTTGTTATGTCCTATAGGCACTTGGAATAAGTTTATGAATCTGTACATATTAATGAACTCGTTACAAGTCATCTTCATGCTCCACTGAGAAGTCTGGCTCTTCAGGCTTTTGCAACTTTGGCAACTGAACATCCTTCATTTTCTGAGCTCCTCTTCTGGTGTTTGCAGCAAACCTTGAAGCCAGAATGGTGACCCCCAAATTCTGCCTTGCTTGTGAAGCATTTGAAGCTGCATTAGTCCTAGAATAGTCCTCCTGTTCTTGTTCTGCCTCATCAGCCTCTCGACTGTCATCGTTATATGAAAACGATTCGACCATGCTGAGGTTCTTTGCTAACATTCGCTTCTTGAATCGACGCCAAGCAACCTGAATGAAGCATGCAGCCCAAGTTCTCCAATGGTAAGAGTAGAACCGAAATGTGTGTTGTAATTTCTTGCTATGAAGACGTCGAAACTGATTGGCAACAAACTTGAGATCTTCTGCTCTAAGTGCAAAGGCTTCTACTTCATCGAGTGACTTAACCGTTCTTGTAGAAGAAGGCAAGTTGAGAGTAGATTTTGGAAGCAATGCCCAAGCAAGTAATTCTTCACCACAAAAATCACCAGGTCTTAAAGTGATTGAGTTGAAGAAACCTGTCCGGCCTCCATTTGTTGTTGAGCTCTCTAGCTTTCCTCGGATAATGAATAACATCTCTGTAACGGGGTCCCCTTCCCTAACAATGTAGGTGCCTTGAGTGCTCAAGGAGGACACCAAACGCTCGCATATGGCATCGAGTAGTTGACCATCCATCTGTGAGAAAAAAGGGACCTGCAAATGACAGAAGTGGAACAACACGAATACCAAAATGCATATCATTGTTATGATAGTCAAAAGTAAGTGAATGCTAGCACAATGTTGCACAAAATGCAATCACTTACACGTCGAACAAGATCTAAGCATAAGTGGCGTTGGATATCTCTACGGAGATCTGTAGGCAGCGCATGTAAAATTGATTCTTCATCAACTCCTCTAGTTGCAAGCCACTTGTACTGCACAAAACACCTAACACGCTCTTGCAGCTCTGGAGGCAGTTGCCTATGTCTCATCCACTCCTCTGTGTCTCGCCGCCTCAGCCTCCACTCCTCAAGCCTCACAGTGATAGATTGCAAATAGGTCTATCACAGAATAAAATGTGTCAAAGACATCGTAAGAAGGAAAGAACAGGTAACTTTGTGAAAAAAAGTTCTATTAGGAATGTAATAGTTTGGTTACACATAAGAACAACGTACCTGCATATTTCCAATTAAGTGAGCAAACAGAACCAGGCCCAAAATTGCAATGAGTATGGCAAATGAAGTCTCTCCAATAAATGTGCTTGTAGTCAGAGTCTGACCATAAGAGCTGCGATAAAATGAAACACATTGTATCACAAGAAACATAAACAGAACAAGACTGAACAAAATTACAGATACATTTGCCGGTTATAGACAGAAGCATGGTATTGATCATACCTCAAGTTCTGTAATCCCCACCAGAGACAATACAAGTACTTCTGCAAAAATGCCGAGGAGACTACATTGTTGCTCAGTGCATTTTCAAAGATGCCATAGTTAAAACCGATGGTGTTTTCCGGGTTGCAGTTACTAAACACATGAGTACTGTTTATCCATTTGTCACGTCCATCATTGTTTATAGAACCACATTCCAAGTAGCTGATAAGGCACTTAAAGGGGTCGATTTCCTTTCTGCATTCAGATTTCCAGCAAGTTGCATATCGTTCGATTGATAATAGGTACCACGATGCCCCTAATACCTACAAGAACAGGTAACATTTATTCAATATCGTTCATTCTCTGAAGGACGTAAATTTAAATCAATGTCAGGAAGCTACATACATGACTAGCTAACATGTAGAGTACGAGATTATACACAGCCCCGGCCCAAGCTGTCTTTGTGACTACACCAGTGGCTTTGATGATCTGAGAGCTTAGTGGGAAAATGAGATATAATCTAGGAACATATTGGAGCAGAACAATCAGGACAAGGGTATGATTGGTATGGCCAGAACTGGAGCTTTTAACTGCAGGTATGATAAACCATATAACAATCTGCCAAGCATAAAACAAGAGCTGTCATTTCCACAGTTGTCAAATATCTGAGAAAAAAATACTAGTGCACTCAAATTAGACCCGATGAAAATATATTGTAGATGTATAATTCTAGTCATACACTTGCTCATGAATACAAATTAGCTTTATGATATTTGATGATGGTGTACCTGAGGGAGAGGCAGTGTAGCAATAAGATCTATGAAGAAATCTGATCTCAGATACCTTCTTGCTATCTTCTTTGGATCCATAACAAGTTCACCCCTCCCAAAAACTCTTGACTTCCGAGAAATGTAAGCTGTCCTCAACTTAATGAACATATGCAGCAGATAGAACATATCGGCAAGAGTCCGAAAACATGTTATAATAATTCCCAAGTTCAAATCAGTGTCCATACAAGATGAACTGCCATTATTATGTACTGCAGGAAGGTAGAAAAATAGTGGATCAACAAACAACGCTACCAAGCAAGACATGAGAAAAACCCTGTTCCATTTCAAGATAATATCACTTCCAGGATCAAGAATTTTCTTCTGATATGGCACATGGTTCTGCGGGAAAACTTTAAACCCTCCAAATATAGGAGTCTTCTTAGCTGTATGACCAGACAGTGGCTCTTTCAAGTGTTTCTGGGTAATTTCACTCTTCTCCCAAGGAAATTTACCATCTAGTTTCTCATCATTATAAAACCTAATTAACAACATGAAAATTGAAAAACACAGTAAGCACACGACAGCTTTGAAATGAACGTAGGAAAACCATGAAGGGGAATGAAGGCATTACCTCACTAGCTTCTCTTTCTTCAGTTCCATGCTTCTTGCATTGGTATCATTCATCCACTGAGCATTACCAATGTCTTCTTCATCTTACCATTTCTGCAGCTTAGAAGTCAACAACAAGAGCAACAAAAAAAGATGCAGGCTTATTCCAATCCCAAAACGATGTGAAAGTTGTCATATTCTATTTTATGTGTGTGAATTAAGAAAGCAACCGAATCTGAGAGTCATGGAAGGAGGGAGAACGTGAAGGACGTGAATGTATATATAAAAAGGACTACGTGGAGTGTAGCCATTAAAGACGAGAGAGGAAGATGTGTACAAGATATATACTCTTGGTTTTAGCAGTTGGCTGATAGATAGGCAGATATTAAGCAGCAATTTGCTTCAGAGTTTGGTTTTGATTTCTCCTTTTTCTTTTTGCCAACTGTAAATTAGTTGAGGAGGAGAGCAAAGGAGGCACGATCCCATTTATTATTTCCTTGGTCAACTTTAGTCTCAATATATACTATACCAGATCTAGAATCCAGTCCTTCAAGGAGCCAAGGTTACAAACCACAGGCGCTATGGAACACTAGAGAACTTTTTCCGAATACTATGATATGAAATGATGACTGAAACTCTGAAAGTCATCTGAATGAAAGTCAGAATATGAATTAGGGGAGGACTGGCTTGTATCTGCCGATGGCAATGAATGATTCAACAAGGCAATTCAGAAAGGTCATTCTCTATTTGGAGACCTAAACCCAAGAATAGCGTGTGCAATAGATTAAAAAGGGATGACTTATGAACTCTCAATCAACCATGTTGGGCAAACTTCATCTACTCTGTTTCAATGTGGGGCTATATACACGAATGTAAAAGTATGATGATATTAAGACCAATGTGGGACTTTATCTATTTCCTTTATTATATTTCCCACGAATGTTTACAAGGCATAGAGAGATCCTTGATTCTCTGGTTTTCTGTATCGACGGCCAAGGACGCATCAGGCAACAATCAACCAAGGCAATAATGTAAACAATCTGCGAGAAATTAAATCAAAATGTCCTCTTACCTAACCTTCTCAAAACAGATGTGAGCACCTGCCACCAAACATCTCAATCCTTTTCAAGTTCAAATTAAACAGAGGCCAACTATAGCAGTTTGAAGGCGCATTGCAATCGATGAGAATCAGTGAAAATAGAAGAAGCTCAACAAATAGCAGGCTGGGGACCCACAACTGTTTCAAAAAAATTGAAGATCCCATATCGAAGCAGAGCAGTGAAGAAACCCAAATGGCAGGCAGTGCAGAAACACAAAAACTGAAGAAGCTCTACAGATAGCCGACTGGGATCCCACAACCATTCAAAATTGAAGATCCCAGAGCAGGGCAGTGAAGAAATCCAAGAGACCAAGGGAGTGCAGAAGCACAAAACCAATGAAGCAGAAGAACCAGACGACACCTCAAACACAAACAGAAAAAAGAGCAGAGATTTTTAGCAGCATTCTAACAAGCACTCTTAAACAATGTTATGATACCAGTTTGCTCATATGATCCTCCTGCCTACACTATTGCATAGGTAAAATAAAACATCTTAAAATAAGAAAGGAAGAAACTTAACCAAATCCAGAGAAGAAGAGGCAGAAGGCGTCCCCCAAATTTAAACAGAATTGTGCTGGAAGTCCAAGAACACTACATAACACTTAATCCCAGTATATCCTCCAAACAAAGCCGCAAAGCCTTGTACACCAATCCTCAACTCCTGCTTCTGCGTCGATCCTTCAAGCCATTACTGCAACAATTAAACAACATGCATTGTTAGACAAATCACAACAATGGATGTCACGCCCAATTAAAACTGTGCTCCACCCTCCACAGTATTCAGTAGCTTAAGTGAAGAACCTCACCCATTTGCATAAGGCAACTCCTCTCTTCCACGGTATGGTGGTGGGGATCTGCTACGGCTACGCCCTCCCCGGGGTGGTGTCAAACTGCGACGTCTGGGTGGTGGAGAGCGCCCACGAGGACTGTAGCTCCTGCATCATGGTACATAGTACATCAGAGGGCATTAGTTGGCAGAAGATAACAACCTACTTTATAAACTTCTAAACTTGTATCCAGCAAACCAACTTTCAATTCGAAATGCCATATATAGACAGGAAATATCGATATGACATTACCTCCTGCCATAGCTTGGACTTCTACGGTATCTAGGAGGGCTGCGGCTACGACGCCTTCCAGAACCACCACGAAGGCGGCATTCACGAGCAAAATGACCTGGCTCACCACACTCGTAGCACTTCAAATCAGAACCACCCGAACGGCCACGACCACCTCCCCCACCTCCTCCACGTCCACCACCACCTCTAGAGTTGTGTGAAAGCTCAACTCTCCAGCCATTCTTGCCTGTTCAGAAGAAATATATCAGGTACATGATCAAAAATGACAAGTGTACTGGTATCCTTGGCTTAGATAGAGTATCAGCAGCCAGCAAAGATTAGCTAGATATGCAGCCGTTCATGTACATGACATAAAATCCTTTCGATCAAAGACAATTTCCAAGATCAGAATTTGGGCTGAACAAAGTTCGACAAAAACTCTCACAAAAGCATTCAAAAGCAGCTCACTCTACCTAAGTTAATATATGTGATGTACTATACATGCTACCCTTGAAAACTCGAGAAAGAAAAACACTTAAAAGCTCGATTTGAAGTTCGTTTGGCTTGTTGGGGTTCAATGTGGTTTAGCATAGACAGTGTGAAATCACAAAATTTCACAAGCTCAACATTAGATAATCAAATTCGAGGATAAATGGCATTCTCAATAGTTCATGAAAACCAAGAGAAAGAAAGCACGCTTCTTCTGCATACCATCTATTTCGCGGATAGCATCCTCGGCATCTCTACTGTCATCAAAGTCAACGAAAGCATAACCTGGTGGCCTCCTTGCAACCCACACACTGCACATTACCAACATCAAACTCAACAACCACGAAAGCTAAATTCTTCACTGTACTGTAAAATCTAAAACTTCAAGTGAAAAAAAAAATGAGCAGCTAATATCAGAACCTTACCTTCTTATAACTCCGAAATTGCGAAACTCATCTTCGAGCTCTCCTTCTGAAACTCGAGAACTCAAGTTTCCAACATAAACACGCGACATTCTGTAATGAGATCTGTAAATCGAAAATCACACAAAGCATTCAAATATCAGCTACGCTGAACCCAAAAAAAAACGAATCTTTCGTCGCACAAAGTCTTTGAAATCGAGAGTTTCAATACTGAGAAGAAAAAGAAAATACAAGCTGCGATTTGGAGAGTTGACAATTGAAAAATAGATATGGAGAAGAGACAGATCTGGAGTTGGAACCTTTTTGAGTGACGAGGAAGAAGACCGAGTAGACGACGAGAGAAACCCTAGCAGCAGCTCCCGTACTCGGTTGGGATTCGGCTTTGTTAGTTTGTTAGTCGGTAGTCACTGAGGTTTTGGATTTTATATCTCTCTCTTATTTATCACTAGATCCCTCTAGACTTTCAAATGTCATGTTGACCCCTTTCACTGTCTATATTTCTAATCGGCACCTTCATAACTTGGGTTTTAGGATTTCATACCCAAATTAAAAAATCTCCCTCGGATAGAGACATAATAGTCATAGAGCGAAGTATAGGAATGTCAGGAAACCTGACCCGACGATGTCTTAACTGCTGGGTCGGCGTCTTCGGCCAGTTTACTTTCGGGCTTCAATAATTTACTTTTGATAATAATTATATTGTTCGAGAAGAAAGTAGAATAGACAGAATAATAGTTTCCTTCTCATTGATAGAATGCCTTAAATACAAGCTGATACAATTAGTTACAATAACTATCCCGATATAACAGGGATTCTCTGTATCTATCTAATCAATATCCATATCTAACTAGAACAAGACACACACCGGGATTAATGGAGAATAAATCTCCTTAAGCACTCCCCTTTGTGTCGATGGCGGTAAGAATGATGCATGCCTTGTTGTCTCATTAAAAATATTGCTAAGCAAACAAAAATCTCATGGGTAAAACAAAAGTTTGGTCTAAGGGAAAAAGAGTACATACAACGTACCAACACTACAAGAAAAGGAGTCATTACCGGCGAGATTCCGGCCAACAAGGCCGGCGACCGGAAAAGTCGCCGGTAATGTCTGCCTAGACATTGCCGGCGACGGTTGGAGTCGCCGGTAATGTTTTACAACATTACCGGCGAGATTCCGGCGTAAAGTCGCCGGTAATGTCTTCATTTCCGGCGACTTACTCCGTCGCCGGCAATGTGTCTTATATTAGATGCCGGATGGGGCAGCTCGATCATTCAATCATTTTGAGCGAAAAAAATCCAGAGAAATCGAAAGAAGGAAAACGTACGCTCTGAAATCGATCATTCGGTATATTGTCAAAATTAAGGCGCGCGTCGAAAACTCGATCACTCGGGAAGCTATATATATAGGTACGTACGTAGGTGTATATATACGTATATGTGGTATATATATATATATGTCTGTGTGTTGATCAAATCCAATTCGTGAGATATATATATATATATATATATATGAAATGTTGTTGATGTACGGTCACCGAAACGAGAAAACAGCTTGTAGTTAATCTTGTGTCTGAATCAATGACTGGTATTATCGTATTGTTATCGGAGCCAGGCTTAACAGAGCCTCCTCCTACCCAGTCAAATACGTTTTGAATTGAAAAAAGGAGAATACTATCATCGAGTACTGAATCGAATTCAGAGATTAAATCGATATATATATATACATATGCATGCATGTGTTGATTTAATTAGAGTTGAATTGAGAGATCACGTCGATTATTAGTAGTGAATGTGTGTATATATATATAATTAATACGTAAAATTGTTAGAATTTTCAGGATGGACAAGAGTTGGATGAGCCTCGAAAGATGGGATGTCAGATATCACCAGGGAATTAAGAGTTTTATGGATTTTGTGAAGGCTAATTGTGGAGACACTACACTTCATTATTGCCCGTGTAAAGAATGTAAGTGTTTCAGCGATCGATTTCGATTTCCCATTGATAAAGTCCAGAGGCACCTGAGTAAATACGGGTTTTGGGAAAAGTACACTTGTTGGATTTATCACGGTGAAACATCGGTAGCGGGTCCGCATGATCATGGACAATTTGGTGAGAGGGCCAGTCCACGCTATGATCATGGACATTTTGCTGAGAAGGGCAGTTCATCCTATGATCCAACATCGATGTTAATCAATGATATGTTTCCTCATGAGAGCGGTGTATTTGCTGATGAAGCACCAAATGTCCCTCCCGTCGTTGAGGGTTTCCCCCATATCGAGCCAGTCGAACCATTACCTGGAGGTCATGTAAACACAAGCGGTATGGACAAGTACAACAACCTGATTGCATTGCAACAGACTCCGTTGTACGACGGTTGTAGTAAGACTGTTCTTGAAAGTGTGATGGGAGTGATGCAGCTAAAAATGGAGAACAAAATGTCTGTCAAAGCTGTTGATTCTTGGTTGAAGTGGACTGCTTCGCTACTGCCACCCGGTCATCGTCTTCCTACCACTCATCATAAGGTGCGACATATCCTGAAAGATCTTGGGCTTTCCTACATCAAAATTCATGCATGCAGATATGATTGTATTCTCTTCTGGGGAAAAGATCTCGAAGACCTTGAAGCCTGCCCGGTATGTTTTACAGAAAGGTATAAGTTGACTCCTGCAGGCAACAAGAAAGCTGTGAAGATACTTCGATATTTCCCGCTTATTGATAGGCTGGAGCGGTTGTTCATGTGTGCTTTCACGGCCGAGGCAATGAGATGGTGGGCTGAGAGGAACTTGCCTGACGATGACACCCTTATACACCCTTCCGACGGAGAGGCTTGGAAGCACATGGTCAGGGAGTTTGATCATTTTGCAGCAGAGGTCCGAAATGTTTGGCTAGGGCTCTCATCTGACGGATTCAACCCTTTTGGCAACATGAGTCTTCAATACAGTATATGGCCAGTTATTTTGGTACCGTACAACCTTCCACCATGGATGTGCATGAAGAAGGAATACAATATGCTCACTCTGTTAATTCCGGGCCCGGGTTATCCAGGAAAGTGTCTCGATGTGTATTTGAGGCCTTTGATTGAGGAGCTTAAGTACCTGAGTGAGTGTGGCCACCCCACTTACGATAGGTTCAAAAAGGAGATGTTCCAGATGCATGCCATGCTTGTTGGCACCATCAGTGATTTTCCTGCCCGCGGTATGTTGTCGGGCAACGTTACCAGGGGTTACAGGGCTTGTTCAGAGTGCATGACGGTTGATTGTTGTAGTCCTCATTGCAGTAAAATTGTCTCGATGCGTCACCGTTGTTGGCTTCCATATGATCACCCATTTAGGCAGGATCCAGACGCGTTTGATGGGACTGTTGAAACAGGTGTGGCACCCAGGCGATGGACAGGGGAAGAAATTTTGGAAGTGTTGAATGAATACGATTTTGGCCAGCTGAGCAATCATCCTGACATAGTGGCGTCAATTCCAGACAAGCCCGAAAGGTATAAGTTTTGGACACACAAGAGCATATTCTGGGAACTCTCCTACTGGCCCAAGTTGCCTATCAGACATTACCTAGATGTCATGCACATAGAGAAGAATGTGTGTGAAAGTGTGGTGGGCACAGTTCTTAACTTGGAGGGGAAAACAAAAGACATCTCTAAGGCACGCATTGATCTTAAAGCAATGGGTGTGCGGAAACATTTGTGGTTAAGAGATGGTAAGAGAAAAATGCCGCAAGCTCCGTACACCGTAAAGCCGAAGCATAAGCATGAAATTTTTCGGTGGCTGAGTAATGTCAGGTATATATTCTTATGGCTATGTAGGAATTTGTCCTTAAATTTTTAGCGGAGTATATATGGTTATATGCGAGAAATATAATTGGTCCATATATATGGCTTTATCTATATATATGCAGGTATCCTTATGGCTATGCTGGAAATATAAGCAGGTGTGTTAACTTCCGGGACAATAAGATGTACGGATTAAAGAGTCATGACTGTCATGTACTGCTTCAACGCCTTTTCCCTATTTTCATTCGAGGGTACATGCCCAAAGAGGTGGTGGAGCCGTTGGTGGCCTTGTCAAGATTCTTTCAGAAGTTATGCACCAGGGAAGTTAAAAAAGCAGACCTCAGGGAGATGCAAGATGACATCATTTTTATCATGTGCAAGCTTGAGAGGATATTTCCCCCAAATTTTTGCGACATAATGCCGCACCTGATGATCCATCTTCCCGAACAATTGTTGCTTACCGGTCCCGTACACTACACTTGGATGTATCCCATGGAAAGGTACAAATGATTCATAAATTTGGTTTGCCTATGTTTTTATATGTAATGACTTGTGGTTAAGTAAGTTAACATGTACTTGTTAACTTGTAGACAATTGGGAGCCTACAAGGACTATGTGAAGAATAAATATGCACCTGAAGGGTGTATCGCTGAAGCATATCTTGCGCACGAGTGTGTAACGTACACCAAAGTGTACCTGGAAAATGTAGAGGACCCCCAACAACATATGCCGATAGATGAACCCCAGTTCAACCTTTCTATCATCTCCAGTGACGTGGTAGTACAGGGAAGCTTGCCAAAGTCGTACAAGTTGGATGGAAATGAGGTAGCCATTGCCCACTGGTCGGTACTGATTAACTGTCAAGAAGTACAATATTGGAAAAACTATCATCTTCACTGCCATGCTATTGCCGGAAATGTTGATTACCACAACAAGACGTTTGCAAACTACTTTGGTCAATGGGTAAGTATATGTCTATATGTCTATTTTTATATATATATCCTTATATAGCATGTATGTATGTACGTGGTTTTGTGGTTTCAAGATGACATAATTTCTTCTGTACGTATTAATATATGGACGTTTTCAGATGAACCATGTAGCAGATGATGGTTGCCCAGAGTGGTCAAACGAATTGAGGGTCCTGGCGATGAAACCGATTGCTTCAAACGTTTACTCGATATGTCAGGTCAATGGCGTGAAATTTATATGTGAAAATCGAGACGACCGACTGAAAACACAGAATTGTGGGGTGATGGTCCATGGTGGGCAGGATGGCGTTGACTATTACGGTGTCCTTCATTCAGTTGTTGAACTAATTTATGGGAACCGCATGAAAGTGCACTTGTTCAAGTGTAGATGGTTTGATACTAGCCCGGAGAACACAAGGACCGATCAGTACGGAACATTTTCGGTGAATACTGCTACTACCTGGTATGAAGATGACCCTTTCGTTCTTGCCTCATTAGTAAAACAAGTGTTTTACCTGGACGATCTTCTTAACAAAGTCCCGTGGAAGGTGGTTAACCATGTTGCTCATAGAAACATATACAGTGCTGCCACACTTGGTGATACCGCAGATGATGAAGAAGTTACTGCATACCAAGAGCCGAACGCTTTTGACATTCCGGAATCATCTACGATTCGCCTTAATAATGTGAGACCTGGGAGTGTGGTTCGAATTACTGGAGCAGAACTTCTCGATGTTAATCCATATGAAGTTGACGCTGATTCAGATGACGAGGAGAGGCACATATTGCCAGAGGTTACCTATGAAACCGAGTCAGACTCAAGTGATGACGATGATTATGATTATAATCCTTAGTACGTTAATGATGTAGTCGGAAATTGTTGTCGGAAATATGATGTAGTCGGAAAATGTAGTCGAAATTTTAGACGGAAATTGTAGTCGTTAATCGTACGTAGACGGAAATTGATAATCGAAATTGTAGTCGGAAAATGTAGCCGGAAATCGTACGTATACAGAAATCGTAGACGGAAAATGTAGTCGTTAATCGTACGTATACAGAAATCGTAGTGGTTAATCGTACGTATACGGAAATCATTAATCTAAATTGTAGTCGGAAAATGTAGTCGTTAATCGTACGTATACGGAAATTGATAATCGAAATTGTAGTCGGAAAATGTAGCCGGAAATCGTAGACGGAAAATGTAGTCGTTAATCGTACGTATACAGAAATCGATAATCGAAATTGTAGTCGGAAAATGTAGCCGGAAATCGTAGACGGAAAATGTTGTCGGATATTCTTCGGGAAATAATGACATTACCAACGAGTTATAAGCAACTCGTTGGTAATGACATTACCCACGAGTTAACTCGTCGTTGGTAATGTCATTACCCACGAGTTAACTCGTCGTTGGTAATGTCATTACCAACGACTTCAACTCGTTGGTAATGACATTACCAACGAGTTATAAGAAACTCGCCGGCAATGTTTTCTGGATAGATGCATGATAGCCCGAGCCTTTCATTTCTCCTCCTCTCCCTCTCCTCCTCCTCTCCCTCTCCTCTCCCTCTCCTCCTCCCAAATCGGTCCGGTGAGTTCACCTCCTCCTCCTCCTCTCCCACTCCTCCTCCTTATCCTCTACTCCTCATCTCCCTCTCCTCCTCTCCACCGATCCCCTCTCCTCTCCTCCTCCGAAAATCTCCTCCTCCCCTCCTCCCCTCCTCTCCTCCCCTCACCATTGTAGTCGATCGGCAAAGCATTGTAGGTGGAAATCCATGGCAGGTCTGATCCTCTCTCTCTCCCTCTCTCTCTCTCTCAATTTTTAATTATTTTTTTGCATGTGTATGTGTATGTGTATGTGTATGTGTAAATTAATTAGGGTGCAAACACAAAAAATTAGGGTGATAAGTTCTAAATTTATATGCAATGTATATATATGTGATGTATATATATATTTAGGTATGTGAAAATGAAGTGATGTATATATATATGTGAAAATTATGTATAAATGTGGTTTGGATGAATGTGTGATGTATATATATGTGGAAATTAAACCTAATTAAGATGCATGATATATATATGTGTGATAAATGTGGAAAATTAATTAGGGTTTGTGATTTGGATGAATATGTGATGGATAAATATAATTAAGATGCATGATGTATATATATATACACATCGAATATGTATAGTTCTTAATTTAGGTGATATAGTTGTTAATTAATCGTATAAATGAAGGTGGAAATCGGGATCGGAACGGTTTAGAACCAGAACGGTTTTAAACCGGAACGGTTTGGAACCGGAACCGTTTGAAACCGGAACTGTTTGTAACCGGAACCGTTATGTTACAAATGTTTCCGGTTATAAACAGTTCCGGTTTCTAACGGTTCCGGTTCCAAACCGTTCCGGTTCCGATTTGGTATAGAACCGAAACGGTTTGGAACCGGAACTGTTTGTAACTGGAACCGTTATGTTACAAACGGTTCCGGTTCCAAACAGTTCCGGTTTCAAACGGTTCCGGTTCCAAACCGTTCCGGTTCCGATTTGTTATAGAACCGAAACGGTTTGGAACCGGAACGGTTTGGAACCGGAACTGTTTGTAACTAGAACCGTTATGTTACAAACGGTTCCGGTTCCAAACAGTTCCAGTTTCAAACAGTTCCGGTTCCAAACCGTTCCGGTTCCGATTTGTTATAGAACCGAAACGGTTTGGAACCGGAACTGTTTGTAACTGGAACCGTTATGTTACAAATGGTTCCGGTTCCAAACAGTTCCGGTTTCAAACGGTTCCGGTTCCAAACCGTTTCGGTTCCGATTTTCTATAGAACCGAAACGGTTTGGAACCGGAACGGTTTGGAACCGGAACTGTTTGTAACTGGAACCGTTATGTTCCAAACGGTTCCGGTTCCAAACAGTTCCGGTTTCAAACGGTTCCGGTTCCAAACCGTTTCGGTTAATTACCGAATCCATGACTATTACGATGTCCAGGAGGTTTTGCGGCTAATTGGCTTCGGAGAGGTTCCCGAAATAGTGGAGGGAACAGTAGTCAAGCTTCCTCCTCGCCCGCAGTTAGCAACACGCCCAGTGGGCCAATGATGAGTGCTCGCACGAGAGCCTTGCTAGAGGCGCGAGCTGAGGAGGAAGCTGCACGATCAAGAGCCGTGCAACCGGAAGTTGAGCCTCAAGCCTCAGTCTCTAGACGCTCAATCAGCAGACGTCCCTCCGGTGGCAGAGCCTCAGACGAGCGACAGTCAACGGGGGCATCAGAAACTCCCTCAATCTGAATGCCCCATATTCGGATGGTGCCTACTCCCATTTCACGGGAATCATCTGAGACACATGGTGGTGCTGGCGCCTCATCGTCCAGGCCTCGTCTATCTCCGCCGTCCGGTCTCTTCCTACCCGACGAGATTCCTGTCATCCCTGAATTCGATGATAGGGGGATGCCTGTTTATATTGAAGGACGGCCGAAGTTCCTGAGCGTGGAGGAAGCGTATAACTTCCTCCCGTTCGACCCCGTGTATCTTTGGAGTGTGAGGTGCACCAACCAACAAACGGACGATGCAGGTAAATTTTATTTAACATCAAATTGATTACTTAATTATTACTTAAGACTTGCGATAGGTTCAATTAATGATATCAATTTGTTGACATTGTATTATTAGGCAATTTCGTTAATGGGACTGGAAAACGGAAAGGGGCTAGAGGCACCTGCACCGGGAAGAGACTTGAGCAGGCCACCGGCGGAAGGAAAACGCCCATAAGGGCCAATGAGGATGGCGAGGTGATCGAGGCATTCGACACCACGCGCAAATATGTCAGCATGGCCGGTGCGATCGTGCGGGACAAGGTCCCAATGCTTTGGCCAGATTGGGAATCTGTGCCTATCTACGTGAAGATGCAAGTGCATAATGCACTCAGTGTGAGTAAAATCGTATTTTTATTACGTAAATTTTACATTTATTAATTAAGTCCGAATAAATATATAATTTTACCTTTTATATATTCATATTGCAGGTGTGGTTTGACGTGGATGAAGTTCTTATTCACACGTGGGTGGAGCGTCAACTACATATGAGGTGATGTGCTTCGACTTATTTGAATATATATCGAGTTAGATTTTTGTTTATCAAGTGTTTTAATATCTCTAACTTTTTTTCCTTGTTTTAATATAGGTATAAAGAGTGGAAGAACGAGCTTTCTTCCCATTACACTGTATACAAGGAGCTAGGCCGAGGTTCCACCCCTAGCGAATTCCGGTTTAGGGAGTACGAGTGGCTGTGGCTGATAGCCCACTTCGAGCACCCCAAAGCTCGGGTATGCATCCTTAATATATCTTTCAAGCATAATGTATCGTATCAGATTGAAATAGTTGGTTACTAAATTTTTTTCATATGTTTATCAAACAAGGCGATTTCGAAGACGAACCGGGCGAATAGATTGAAAAACACCAGGGCCCATCATGCAGGTTCACTCAACTACATGGGTTGGTCGACTAAGGCGCAGCAACAACAAGAGCTGAACCCGTTGGTGTATATTCATCAGAAGTTCTACCCGCAGTGCCCTGAAGAAGCGGTAAGTCTTTCGCCTCTCCATGTGTTAATAAAACTATTTTTCAAGATGGAAATAGATTTTGTTAGCTAATACGTTGTTCATTTTCCCTTTTCAATTAGTCGAGAGTGGAGGAGGCGACCGCAGAAGTGACCATGAGTATAGCTCGGATTAACCATCCTGACTGCTCCGAGGAAGAAGTCACCCAGTATGCCTCTCAGATCGATCTGCTTGATCCTCCGATAGCGGCTCGGATCATGGCAAAAGCGTGCGGGACTGGAAAGAATACCTACTACTGTAAGGGAATGGGCACGGCGGGCGAAGGACTATTGAAGAACACTTCAGAATACTCTACCGGGTCAAGAAGTTCAACTTCTAGTCGTAACCTCGCGGCGGAGCTTCATAGGACGCAGAGGGAGTTGGAGGAGCAAAAGAGGCAGATGGCCGAGTACCAAATGCAGCAGACACAGGTGCAGGCTCAGATGTACACATGGATGCGGACGATGTACGAGGCTCAGACTACCGGACAACCCTTCCCCACACCTCCCCCGGTCCCGGTCCCTCCGTTCCCTAGCTATCCACCACCACCACCGCACCAGTCAACGCCAGAGCAAGACCAAGGAAGCCACCGGAATTCAAATGAGTACATGGATTACTTCGACCCTGACCCGCAAGTTCCTGGACCCTGACCTGTAGTTGTAGTTAATTTTCGTATCGTCGTTGCTATTTGTACTGTACGTTGGACATTTATGTGTACTGTTGAACTTGTATGATTGTACGGTTTATGTCTTTCAATGCAGGTTCTGGAATTGGGCCCAATCCAGAACCGCGTTTTTTTTTCAAAATTTTTTCACACATTGCCGGCGACATGGACCTCAGTCGCCGACAATGTCACAAATTCCGGCCACGGCGGCGCTACCATTGCCGGCGACGGCGTCGCCGGTAATGTCCGAGACATTGCCGGCGACTTGAGTTGCCGGGAATGTCTTGACATTGCCGGCGACACAAGTCGCCGGTGATGTCTCCGACATTACCGGCGACTCCGTTTCCCGTCGCCGGCAATGTTAACACCGGCGGGGGATTTCCGGCGACGTCATTGCCGGCGACTTGTCGCCGGGAATGACAATTCCGGCGAAAAAAAAAGACAAGGCCGGCGACGGGAGGTCGCCGGTAATGTCTCAATTTCTGGTAGTGCAACTACTAAACCTATTACATATGAGGTAAACTCCCCATGATGTCTACAAAAATGTAACTCCCCCTGACTGTAAACTCAGTCTAAGAGTTCTGATAACCTGCGCATACTAATGTTTCCCACATGTTTCACAAAAGTAGATTTAGGAAGTGACTTGGTAAACAAGTGCACAACATTATCAACAGAACATATCTGGCTCACATAAATATTCAACAGCTGTTGTTGTTGCTGATTAAAAAAAAACTTCGGCGATATATGTTTTGTATTGTCACTCTTAATGAAACTCAACTTCATATGTTCAATGCATGCAACATTATCCTCAAAGATGCAAGTAGGATCAATAACAGTATATTTCAATCCACTAGAACCTCGAATATGACATATGATTGACCTGAGCCAAACAGATTCTCTAACTGCTTCATGCAAAGCAATTATCTCAAAATGATTCGAGGAAGTAGCAACAAGGGTTTGCTTTGTTGATCTCCAAGAGATCGTCGTGTTTCCCATAGTGAAAACATAACCGGTTTGTGAACGACCTTTGTGTGGGTCAGAGAGGTACCCAGCATCAGCAAATCCAACCAACACATCAACCGGTGTTTTGGAATAGGGGATAGCATGAAAACTATTCAAAACATGACCATTTTTTGACAGGTTGAGAGAATCCCTCGACGGGTAGATGAGATGACTCTGGTTGATCCAGGGTGCAGGTTTCGATAGGTCGATAAAAATCCTCGATGGGTCAAAAATCCCAGAAGTTGTCTCAACTTTATCTTTTCCGAGAATCTCATGCTTTTCTCTATATTCTTTGTAAGGGAAGAATAAACCCATGTCAATGGAACCTTTCAAGTATCTGAAGAGTTGTTTCACTCCGTTCCAATGACATTGCTTGGGTGCAGAGCTAAATCTTGCCAACAAGTTCACTGAGAATGCAATATCTGGACGTGTGCACTGAGCTAAATACAACAAAACTCCAATAACACTAAGATATGGAATTGCAGCTCCCAAGATCTCCTCATCATCATCTAACAGACGAAACAGATCTTTTTTGGGGTCCAGACTGCCAACAACCATTGGTGTGCTAACAGGGTATGCTTTATCCATATTGAATCGCTTGAGCATCTTTTGGACATAAGCAGATTGGTGAATAAGAATTCCACCAACTCGATGTTCTAGCTCTAATCTGAGACAAACACGAGTCCTACCAAGGTCTTTTATCTCAAATTCAGATTTCAAGTAGCAAACAGTCTCATTGATCTCTTCAAGAGTTCTGATGATGTTCATATCATCAACATTGACAGCTACTATAGTAAATCCTGAACTTGTTCTTTTAATGAACAAGCAAGGGCATAGATCATCATTCTTATATCCCTTCCCAATTAAGTAGTCACTAAGGCATGTATACCACATCCTACCGGATTGCTTCAACCCATACAGTGAACGTCTCAACTTTATAACATGAGCACTCCGTGGTCTAGAGTTACTTAATTTGGGTATAGCAATGTCATCTGGCACTCTCATGTATATCTCTGAGTCAAGATCCCCATAGAGATATGCAGTAACCACATCCATCGGCTGCATACTAAGCTTTTCAAACACTACCAAGATTATCAGGTAGCGGAAGGTAATGATGTCCATAACTGGAGAATACGTCTCCTCGTAATCAATTCCAGGGCGCTGAGAGAAACTCTGTGCTACAAGTCTAGCTTTATAACGTAAGATCTCATTCTTCTTATTACACTTCTGAACAAAGACCCATTTATGTCCAACTAGCTTAACATTCGGTGGGCATAGTACAACCGGAACGAAAACTTGCATTTTATTCAGAGAGTCTAGTTTAGCCTGGATTGCTTCCTTCCATTTCGGCTAATCTACTCTATGTTGACATTCATCAAGTGAGCAGGGTTCTACTTCATCGTCGCCAATAATCTCCTAAGCAACAAAATAAGCAAACATATCATCAACTAAAATGGAAGATCTATCCATAAGAACATGCACATCATTTATTCTAAGTGAGATTTCTGAGTTCTCTGATATCACAAAAGGTTCTGGAGCGTCCCCCAGAGATGCCAATTGTGATTCAAGAACATAACCATAATCAGAGACAATCTCATGTAAAAGATTCACAACGTTGATGATAAGTGGATCTTTTGGTGCCTTGATGGCCTGCATTTTAACCGGCGGCTCATCTGTGGATTTTCTTGGTCTCCCCCTCTTTCTGGTGAGAGCCGAGGCTGAAGCAATACCATCCATATGAGCAGGAGGAATGCCTCATTGCCCAGTGTTGCTATTAACGAATCCCTTTACCGGGATTCTAACCTTGCAGGAACATTAGCAGCAGGTATATTCAATCTCGTTACTTTAGCAATATCAGCAAATGAATCAGGCATGGGGTCTGCCACTTGCTGAAGATCGAATATCCTACACACTTCTATCTCACTCTGAGATGTGCATGGGACATGATGAGACATAGTGGGATCAAACCACGTCAATTCCTGACGTTGAACTGGAATATAACTATTCTTATCTCCCTCTAACAGCGGGAAATATGTCTCATCATATTGACAATCTGCAAATTTAGCAGTAAAGAGATCTCATGTCGAATATTCAAGATAGAGGATTATCTTGGGTGATTCAAAACCAACATAAATGCCTAATATTCGTTGATGACCCATCTTAGTGTGTTGTGGAGGCGCAATAGGCACATAGACCACACAACCAAAAATGCGTAAATGTGAAATGTCAAGCTCATATCCAATTATCAACTGGTACACACTGAATGGTTAACGGGCAACAGGTCTAAAACGAAAGAGCATTGCTACGTGTAACACTATATAACCACAAGCAGAGACCTGTAAATTTGTATGCATTACCAAAGCTCTAGACACAAGCTATAACCGCTTGATATGAGCCCCTGCTATATCATTTTGAGAATAGACGTGGAGGACGGGATGTTCAACATCAATCCCAAGAGACATGCAGTAATCATCAAAAGATTTTGATGTAAACTCTCCTGCATTATCCAATCGAATAGACTTGATTGAATGGTCCGGGTGGTGAGCTCAAAGCTTAATGATTTGAGCAAGGAGTTTTGCAAACGCAGCATTTCTTGTGGATAGCAAAACAATGTGTGACCATCGCGTTGATGCGTTTATCAAAATCATGAAATATTTAAATGGTCCGCATTTAGGTTTGATAGGTTCACAAATATCACATTGGATCTTTTGTAAGAATGGAATATTTTCATTGTTATCAAGATCAAAAGAAAGACGAGCCGTCAATTTTGCTAACGAACAAGGTTTGCAAAACGAGCGATGCGCATTAGAGATGGCAACATAAGAATCCGGTGGGATGACGCACGATACTCCAACAGTATGTTGTTGGGAAGGTGTTATACTAGTCGTGGAGACCAAGTTAGGATTGAGATGAGTAATCTCATCCTCACCATCTAAACCGATGAAAATAGGTAATCCCACATGTTTCTTGGCTTTAAAAAATGAATGACCATGAGTATTTTTTAAGATTTTGATCATCATATCACGACCTGGGTGTCCCAGTCGTACATGCCAAAACTTATATGAATCAGAATCACACGTAGTAGTGTGAGTCACTGCATTGAATTCAATGATCCGAACTGTGGTTAAGTACAAACCACTACGAATTACCGAAAACTTCTCTAGAATGCGCTTGTGGCCACATTCAACAGAGGTCATACACAAAAATTCTTTTCCATTCTCACAATAGATTTCCAAGTGAAATCCGTTGGCACGAGTATCCCTGAAACTTAGTAAGGTTCAATTGGCTTCTGGCGCATATAAGGCATCAGTGATATATAATTTTGTACCATGGGGCAGCAGAAACTCTGCACTACCACGCCCCTGAATAACGGACGCTGCACCAATCATGGTTGTCACTGAGGATTTGTATGGGAAAAGATCCACAAACAGTTGCTTATTCCGCAGAATGGTATGAGTAGTACCACTATCTGCTAGACACTCAATTTCGCCTTAATACATCTACAAAATCAATGTAAACAAGTAAGTCTTTGTAGCAAAGACAAGGCGCACACTTCAAGTATACACTCGAAGATTTGAGAAGGGTGTAACCCTTGTTGAGTGATGATATGGCATTGCATAAACCGATGTAATAACAACATCTGGTGTTGAAATCCAAGTTGGTCGATTTCGATGTTTTTCAATAAAATTGATGTATAAATAACATCATAAGCCAATGAAACAGATGAAAAACTCATCTAAAAATATCACATTCGGATTGAATTTTCGACGAGCGAAGAAAGGCCACGACCGGTCGAGAAAACCTAAAATAACTTGTGATTTTTCGATACCAGAATTTCGACCGGTCGAGAAAATTTTTGACGGGTAGAAAATGGACCAATTTTGGGACAGAGTCGTGGTATCAACGGGTCAAAAATTGTTCAGTTCAATTTTTCGACGGGTCGAAGCTGCTCTATGGACTGCTTCAATTTTTTCGACCTTTTTTTTTTCTTTGTCAAAATGGTATCTTGGCTTGCCTAGCTTTTGCCATATATGTAAATATCGAACTATACATAAGAATCGCATGGAATAGAACATTCTCAAACACTTTCATATACCAAAAATAGAGAAATATTCATTGCTTGCCAACAAAAATTACATCATACATGTGTTCTTATTCATAAAACAAAGACAAGTGTCTTTAAAATTCTTGACCAAAAAGTAAGCCAAAAACAAAACTAAAACTTGAAAGATTACAGAGACAACTGTCTTTTACATAGGCTTAATCAAAATCCGGGGTAGCAAGTTCTTTCCCCTTGTCATCTGTTAAAACTAGGTTAGTGTCAACCTCCATCTCATAATCTCCAGTGTAATTCGACTCTTGAGTAAAATATTATTTGTGTTTCATGTAGATATTCTGGATTTCTCTACTAGCATGACATTATTTGTGCATATGTCTATTAGAGCCACACTTGTAACAACCAAGTTTACCAGATTTTTGATACCGTTGACCATCAGAAACCGAACCAGTCTGGTCCTTTTGAGAATTGGCGTTATGATCTCTATGCCAAGTTATATTTTGGTTACGGCCTTGGCCACGCCCATGCCCACGCCCTCCTCTTCCCCCACGTAGAACATGTCCACCACGATTATAAGGTTTTGAACGAGCAACCTTCTTATCTTTTAGGGTCTTTCCTCCCGTATTATAACTCTCAGGCTTTTTGGTACCAGCCGGTCTTGAGTTATTATTCAAGATGATCTCATGATGCTTTTCTTTAGTCGCAAGACAGTTAATGAGATCACTGAATTCAGTAATCCTCCATTGCTCGTACTCAATCCGGTACTGATGAGCTAAAAGACTCATAGATGTGGGGAAGGTTTGTAATGCCTTCTCAATCATGTCTTCCTCAGATTTTTTCACACCAAAAAATCTTAGTTCAGACTGCAGATCGAGCATAGCTTGGTTAAAAGCATTGATCTTTAGGAAATCCAGCATTCTTGTGTTGTTCCATTTTGCAGTCAGCTCAGGAAGCTATGCATATGCACATTATTGAACCTCTTTTTTTGAATATCCCACAAAACCATGGGATCTGTCTTGTTCAAGTAATGTTTCTTCAGATATGGGTGAATATGACACCTCAAAAATATGAGGGCTTGAGCTTTTGTCTCTTCAGTAGATGGGAGGAGGGTTGTTCCAGGCCCAGTGGGTTTGATGGTGTTGGTAAGTCTTTTTTCGATGAATGTGTTCTCTACATTAGAGACCTAACGATAGTACTCCTTACCTTCAAGGTCAAGGATCTCGAATTCTGGCCTTGCAGGCTCATTCAAACTCATCTACAAAAACACATAAAGATGTTTTATTAGAAACGATCGAGTATTACAATCACAAAACTTTCAAGTTTAATTGAATAAGAACGTGATCCATGGTGCATGTTCACAAAATTGATTGTAAAACAGTGGTAAAAACCACACCCAGGGACCGTGACACAACAGTCACATAGAATCGATTTCCCTTTTCTTTTCTTTTTTCTTTTCCAAACCGTGACTCCCCTAGGACCGTCATGTATACTTTATGGATATATGTCCATAGGAGCTAGGGTATAAACATGTAATATTCACAACTCATATCATAGTTATTATCAACTTAGATCTAGGATTTTGCGGTAAGTAAGTTTGGCTATCTATCAATAGACGGTTTGGAAAATATTTACCTCAATGGGTATTATGCTCGGTATGACCGCTACACTTGATGAAGAAGAAGTTATTCTGAAACGATTTCTTGGAAGTCGTGCAATCTTGTCAAAATTTTAGAATTTCGTGGGATTTTGTTGAAGACAAAAAGAGGCCAACGGTGATCTTCTTGGCTGCCGACGGTGATCGGCGGTGGTTGGCAGCGGCGGCGGCGGTGGTTTCTCCTAGGTTTTTCTATTAACTCTGGGAGTCGTGCTGATAACGTGTTGCAGGATAAAGTAGAATAGACAGAAAAATAGTTTCCTTCTCATTGATAGAATGTCTTAAATACAGGCTGATACAATCAGTTACAATAACTATCCCGATATAACAGAGATTCTCTGTATCTATTTAATCAATATCTATATCTAATTATGACAAGACACACACCGAAATTAATAGAGACTAAACCTCCTTAAACACTTACTAGATAGTAACTACTCGATCACTACCGTATCAGTATATAGTCTTGATTTTAGTTTCTAATAATGAATAATTCACTGCTGACTAGAGCATAAAGATCAAGCTGGAATTCTTTGCCTCGAAGTTTGGATTTTAATTGCGCATTTTATAATTGAGAATCGTCAATCTTTCAATCTTTGGATATTTATCTTCTAACTGAATCAATCTTACATTCTAATCATCCCACAACACCAACCATGCTACCATCTAATACAAGCTAGTTTTGGACGAACCAAAGTAAATGATACGGTACAATATGCTTAAAGATGCTTTATTATTTTCTTTGAAATTATTGACTGATTAGACAGAAAATGCCTAAAGTTGATCTATGAGCTTGTCAAGGTTTTGATAGGAGGAGCCACCTCGCTGAACAGCACGGCAAGCCGCTCTCCCCAAAGCTTGTGCTCTCTCCTTTGCATTCATTCCCTTCTCTCCTCCCAACATGAGCTCTCTCACACCTTCACATATAGCCTGTTTTGACACTTCAATTCCCGACCCCGTTTCATCTCTCACTTTCGTTAATGCAAGTCCAGCACCGAGTCCCTCTGCAACAAGCTTTGCATTCAGAGACTGTTCGGCGATCATAAGCCACGCCAGAATGGGCACTCCGGCTGAGATGCTCTCGATCACCGAGTTCCAACCACAGTGGCTCAGATACCCTCCTACTGCTCGGTGTGATATTATTTGACGTTGATCCACCCATTCTTTCGTGATGAAGCCCCTACCTACAAATTTGGTATTAGAAAGCTCAAAGTTTATTAATAAAGTCAGGTTAATCAAGTTACTCGTCTCTACTGTCATGTGCACGTACATCTATGAAATAATTGATGACAGATGAAGTGTAACTATAAAGTTGTTAGTTTGTTGCACACACACACAATATGTATCGACAGATACCAAACAGACAAACTTGATATATGTAGAGGTAGACAAGTTCGATACGTACAATAAGTAACTAACGGTTAATCTAAAAAACAAAAACAAAAAACACATGTACGTACGTATAGAGTTTTAACTTACCTTTCAACCTCTCATGTATTCCAGTCGATGGAAACCATGTGATCAACCGCACCGCCAGGACAAATGGAACCTCAGCCTCCTCCAATCCAAGAACCACTTCATCAAGTTGAGCCTCCGTTAGGTCCGCCTGCGTCCCAAACGAGACGTAAATCACAGAGCCTAGAGTCACTTCCTCATTGAGCCATTGCGTTAACAAGTAGCCTTGGTTTTTTTGGTTGATGCCTACTTTGCTAATATTATTGTCAGCGACGACTGCGCCACCTTCTATTACTTTGTCATACAAGTGGAGAGGTCCCAAGCACCAAGCCTTGGCCTCATTCTGGTAGAAAGATTCAAAAGATGAAACAGCATCACTTTCTAGCTCCTCGAAGCTATTAACAACTACCCCCCAACTATTAACGTCTGCCTCTCCAACTTCAAACAAGAACTGCGACAATGGATCATTTGGATCATCTACTTGAAGAAGCGTCTCTGGTAATTCTGAAGTGCACAAAACAAAGGGAAGCTTAAGCCCTGGAAAGTCTAGAGGGTCGGAAGCCGACTTTGCTTTCGAGTGTGGCCTATGAACGATCACACTCTTGGAAATGGCCATTGACAACACTCCCATGCCATGAAAAACAAGCCTCGGAACTCCGAAAGCCTTGCACGATTTGAGAGTCCAACCCAAGAAGAAATCCGAGATCACGCAAATGGGTAGGGTTTCGGAATCCCTCATCGACTCTAGGACTTGTTCGAATGGCTTCTGGAGTAGCTTGGTGGCGAGAACGAATGGGAACCACAACTCCATGGATGGGAGTTGAGAGGTGTTTTCGATCCCTCGAGGTAGGCCGAGGGCATCGACACCTTCCGTGGGAAATGAATTTCGAGGAGTGATATGTTTGTATGATTTGCTACGTTTTGTGTAATGGATTTGGAGTTTGATGGAGTTGTGATGGTGGTCACGTTGATATTCCGGTGGGATAGAGCTTTGGAGAGGCTTAGTAATGGAAGAGTGTGACCGTGAGCCATGAAAGGGAAGATCACAACATGTGGTGAGGCCATTTCTCTCAAGAGATCGAGTTACTTAATTACACGAATGTCGAAGTTCATACATATGCTTGTACATATAGAGATATGTTAACTAGTCGATCATATGCGAGCAGCTTGCTATACTTGTTATGTAGTCGATCAAAAGTAGGATATTATCAAATTTATTGATATTGACTTGAGAAATCCATATTACTCTATTTCTGCATATCAATGGCCCTAAAAAGATAGATCTCACATGGCTGAAAAATAAAGGATGTCGCATAACATTGCTTTTATGTATCAATGTATGTATCCTCGTATATATATATGCACTATTGATTCGGTTTGCCAAATTGTTAAGTCAAATATCTAACTACAATAATGTGAATGAGAAATGAAAGGATCTACAATTTACTGCAAGAAATGTCACACAACGTTAGAATCAGCTAGTATTAACAAGCTAAGATTTCTGAATTAATCTGGGTGGAATTGAAAGTTGTGATATAAGTACGTAAAAGTTTTACATGGTGTTTCTACCGAATTACGCGCGGGGGCGTAACGGGGCAGAAGCAACACGAATACACTTCCACGGATACTCCTTCCTTCCTTCCCTCCCTCGGTGCGTCCGAACGATGGGGCTGTTCGGGTGAACGGGCGCTCGCTCTCCTCCTTCGTGCGTGCGGGCTTCTTCCTTCGGGCGGCGGATTCTTCTGTCAGGCGTTTCCTCTCTTTTGTCGAGTGGTCGGACGTGCGGGTTCACGAGCGGCTGTTAGAAGAATACAACAACAAAACAGGCGGTCAGGGGTCGAGACGGGGTGGCCCGCCTTCAACGCTCCGATGCCTAAGTCAGATGATGTATCGGATATAACAGTCAAGCGAACATGCGAGTGAGTAGTATTTGGGTCGAGTGAATTAGTGTGTTGGAACGTGAATGAGTGATCTTACCTGTAATAAATACCTGATATATATAGGTGGTTGAGTTTGGAGCCTGGTGGTGTTCTTCGATGTGGGACAACCTGTACTTGCTGGTGTGTGGTTCGTGCGTTTGGTCGTGCGCCTGGCGGGCGCGTGTATGCCCGGATGGAGTGGATCTGGTGAGTGAAGTTGGAGCCTCCTTGGTGGTCTTGCGTGTGGTGTGGTAGGTGTTGCTAATCTGCTCAAGTGGATAAGTGTGTTAATCGTACAACCAATGATGCAATACTAACAAGTCCCCCAAGTCCCCAAGTCAAAGAAAACTTTCTTGACTGGGGAGTTGAAAAAGGGTTCGTGCGATTAACAAGGGTACTTATCCGATTGAGCAGCGTGATCCTGTAACCCCCAAGTCCCCCAACTCTCCGGTCAAGGAAGGGCTCGCATGAAGGAGTGGGGCCTGTTCGTGCAATCGTGTACCTGTACGTTCGGATGTGGGGTGTTGCATGTTCGTGCGTTCGTGTACCTACGTGCCCGGCCTCCAGAACAAGACTTGTTATTCTGGAGCCGTGCGCCCAGATGGGATCGGTCTTGTGAACATACATAAGTACAACAGATATGCAGGTATATAAGTATGTAAGTATGAATGTATGGTTATGATGTATGAATGTATGTTATGATGCATGAATGTGTGGTATGATGTGTGTGTATGCAAATCTTTTTCGTGACACCGGCGTTGGGATGGCGCAGTGCACCGCGTACATCAATGGGGATGCCGTTCCGTATGGTATAGCGTCAACGGAGGGATCAAGACCGCGACCTATAAGTAACGCGCTACGGAGGGGACGGACCGCATGCCCGTGCCGTTCTTTGGCTTAGCACCCTCAGAGAGAGGGCGAACCCCATGCCTCCGTTATGACAGCCGGCTTGCTTTCGCGACCGGGGAGGGCATACCTTTGCCCGCGCTCATCAATCCCGGAACGCGCAAGGAGGGGTCGGACCGCACGCCCTTGGCGCTCCGAGTCGGGGCCGAATGTTAACGTTGCGCTCACACGGAGGGGAAACACCCCACGCCCGTACCGCCCATCGACTTAGCACGCCCAGAGAGGAGTTGGCCCCATGCCTCTGTCATGACAGTCGGCTTGCTCTTCGATCATGTAACGGTGCGCTCACGGAGGGGACAGACCCCATGCCCGTGCCGCCCATCGGGCTCAGCGCGCGCTCAGAGAGGGGGCAGACCCCATGCCTCTGCCACCTGATCCGGCTTGCTAATGCGTGCGCGTACGTAGAGGAAGAACCCCATCCCGTACGGCGCAGCTCTTCACTCGGGGCACGGCCAAAAGGGAATTCAGGCGTTAGCCCTCTTTCGGGGCGCCCGAGTGGTACATGTACTAACCTGATGGTGTTTCTCGAGCGCCCGGTCGTGTGGGTGGTGTACGCGCCAGTAGGAATGGTTGATATCGTGGTGTGTTGTCCTTGCCTTGGGTTTGGTGGTGCTCTGATGAGACGTTTAGAGGTGACATTCCTTTTGACTTCTCTTCGGGAACCGGTGAAATAAATGCTAGCCGTCGTATTTAATGCTAGCGTGCCCTTGCATTGAATGCTGATGTTGTGATGATTGCTCGGAGGGCAGACGTCACGCGCGTGGGAGCGTGGGAGTGGAACATGGGCGCCACGTGTCGAACCGTTGGAGACCGAGCTAGGGTTCGAAATTGAGGCGGGAAGTGGAAGAGTTGGTGCGGTTACTGAGGAGGGCAAGTAAACCACCTGGGCCATGCGTCACGATCCGACGGTGGACACGCAAAAAACGGACGACTGGCGTTCGTTCGCGTATCCCGTCCGAGCAGTATAAATAGGGCTTCCCTTGCCTCCGTCTTTTTCATCGCTCTCATAACATACCGAAATTCTGCCGGAATTACCTTGCGACCTGCATCCGTTTTAAGCTCTTCTCTGTGTTCGTGTCCTCGGTTACCGGAATACCTGCTCAACGTGAAAGACTCAGTCCACAAACTAAATCTGGTGAGGCTCTCGTCCCTGGTTCTGTTTTGTTGTTGTTTTTTCTGTGGTATGCATTTTTCTGGGTTTTTTGAACTAAAGGATAGGGTGTGTTCTTGGGTGGGGTGTGTTTGATCTGTTTGTGGGGGATTCTTTGTGGGTTTTGGTGTTTCTGTGTGGGGAAGGATTTTTTGCTAAGTGTTGGTTGTGTGCGTGCGTTCGTCTTTAGGATGGAGCCAATAGAGATACCGAGCGATCAGTCACGTGAGCGGATCTACATTCCGGGGTTGGGGTGGATTAGTTGTGGGTCGGGCGGGTCGAGTACGTCGAGTACGTCGTCGTACGAGTCTGTTTTGAGTGTCCCGCCCCTGCAATGTATTTTGCCTGATACCTCTCCCGTGCAGTCAATGGAAGCTAGGCAAGCGTGCGTTAATGTGGGATTGGAGAGCTCGTCTGGATCGTCGGGCGGGCACTCGGGTGGTTCGAATCCCTGGGGTGAGGAGAGGGCGGAGGGAGGAGATTCGCTTCCTCGACTTGTGGGAGGTGGGCCCGTCCACTGGGTGTTTCCTGATGGGACGCCCGTCCAGGAGCCTGAGCGTGCGCCATCCGTCTCGGAGATGGCCAGGTGGGCGAGGGAGTACCACATCCCGGGATCTGTGGAGCTGCGAATGCCTGGCGGGGGTGACACGTTTACCCGCCCGCCGCCCGACCACGTCTGCCTGAGCGAGTTCCATCTCAAGGCAGGGATCAAGTTGCCACTGCACCGGTTCTTTCAGTATATGCTGGCGCTGCTGAAGATCTCGCTTGGTCAATGCGGTCCCACGCTCACCCGGACGCTCGTAGCCATGTTCAACATCTTTCCGGTGAGCGGCCTGGACCAGCCTACGCGGGCGGAGTTCCTTCACTTCTTCGGTCTTCGTTACTCTACGTGCAAGGGGGACTGGGGGACCATCACCGTGGAGCCCCGCGTGAAGTGGTGGTTGACGGATCAGCCAAGTTCTTCCACCTCCTGGCGTAAGATCAACTGTCTGGTAGGTGGTGATTGAGAGTTGGGTTCCTTCTCGGAAGAGTATGCTGCCAACGCCCACCTGATTGATCGAGTCTCCCAAGCCTTCCATCCCCTTGATACGAACGAGTACCCGATGACGCCTGCTGAAGAGGCCCGGGTCAACCGTCTGAGGTTTGTTTTTGACCCAGCGCCCGAGGCAAGATCGTTCTTCGCCGCCTGCCATTGGGATCTCATCGAGCAGACGCACCTTGCTGAGTTGCCGCGTACGTGGGCCTTGTAGTTCTTTGTCTAGGAGTAGGAGTAGATTTGACCAGCTGTTCGTCTGTCGCTAACCTTCCGTTCGTTGTTTTTGTAGTTAAGAAGAAGATGTCTGGCAAGAATGTTGCTGCGGATGATGTGGCCAAGCGCCGCTTGATCGCCCTTCGAGAAACTGCCGGCAAGGTTCGAAAGGTGGTTGATGACGGACGAGGTGGTCTGGTGTTGGGGGAGACCATGCAGCCCAAGATCCCCATTCCAGACGTGGCTGACTTCGCTCCAGCCATCCCGGCGGGTGCCCCCCGCCCACCGCCAAGCCATGCTGGTGGTTCGAGGGCGCAGGCCAAGGCTGATCGTGCTGAACAGCACCGGGAGAAGCGCCAGGAGAGCCGCGACCAGCGCCGGCAGGACCGGGACGATCAGTGGGACAGGCGGGAGACATCTCGCACGCCTCACACAGTTGCTCATTCTTCTCCTACGCCTCAATCGTCTGCTCATGCCCCCCCCCCCCGACGCCCCAAGCGTCCGTCCGTCCATCCAGCCCCCCACGGCGGGTATCGGAGCAGGGGGGAGCCAGTGGGCCTTCCTTGAAGCGTCCCCGGACGGATAATCCGGCCGTCAATCCGTCCGCCGAGCCGTCCGATCCGTTCGCTTTCTACACGCCGTTGATGCGGTCTATCGACCTGAGCGTGAAGGCTGTTGATGGCGCAGGGTAATAAGGATGATATGGATAAGGCCTTCAATCTCTGCATGGTGCTGCAACGCAAGATGTACCTGGCGCACGAGCGCTTCGCCAACAGGCGCTGTGCAGAGGAGGCGCAGGCGGAGATAAGCAAGCTCGTCGATGCTTGTAAGAGGTACGAGTATGAGTTGGGTAAGTGTGAGCAGCTGGTGGGTCGCCTGCGTCAAGAAGCCCGGATGGCGACGGAAAAAGGCCAGGAGGCGAGTGAACGGTAGGCGCTGCTCAAGGCCGAACGTGATACAACCCTTGCTGCCCTGGAAGAGGGAAAGATGGCTGAGGCGCAAGCCCAAGTTGAGAGGGCGCGGGCGGAGGCGGTCGCTGACTTCAAGAATTCTTTGGATTTTAAGGAGTTGGTGGACGCTGAGGCCGATGTACAGGTTGCTCAGTTCCAGGAGATGGTAGCGCCTTTCCTGAAGATGGAGGAGTATGATGCTTTCCTGGCGGAGCAGGCGGGGCTGAATGGTGGGGCGGGCGTGGGCGCGGGCGCGGAGTAGAGTAGCTTTTTCTTTTCCTTTCTTTTTGTAATAGAGCAGGTCTTTTTGTAATCGGGCCTTCGTGCCTTTGATTGTCGCTGGGCGTTTTTTTTTGTAACCTGGCGAATGAATGAAATTTCTTTTTCTGTCCGTTTGTGTGCCTTGTCCCCTTTTTTGTTGAATTTTTGTTTGGCATCCTTTGAGTAACTTGTGCGGGCGCGCGCTTCCCTTTTACATCTTTGCGAGTAGCCTATCCCCAGTCCCCCGAGTATGTGGGCGGGCGGGGTAAGGACAAACAAACGCAACAGTGGTCATACTTCACGAAAGTACAAAGTAGGACCTAATGAAAGTACTTCCTCAAGTGCTAGATGTTCCATGGGTGGCGTAGTCGTTGACCCTGCATGTCCCTTAGGTAGAAAGTGTTGTCACTTATCACCTGGTCAACGACGTACGGGCTTTCCCACAACGGGCAGAGTGCCTTCACCTTCTGTTGGATCACCTTCATCACCCAGTCCCCCAGTTGGATTGGGCGAGCCCGTATGCGCTGATTGTATAACCGGGCGATCCTCTGTTTATTCGCGGCGTTGTGCAGGTGCGCCATGTCTCTTCGTTCCTCCAGCAGATCATTGTTGAGCATCAGCCCCTCACTGTTCGTGCGCGGGTCGTACCCCTCGATTCGTGGGCTCTGATAGGTAATTTCCAGGGGTAGCACGGCCTCCGTTCCGAACGTCAGGCTAAAAGGGGTCTCGCCTGTGGCTGCATTGGCTGTCGTTCGGATGGACCACAGAATTTCTGGAATGATCTCGGGCCAGCACCCGTATCCGGCATCTCCGGGTTCGATATCTTCAATTTTTCTCTTGATGCCAGACTTGATGATTTTGTTTGCTGCTTCTACTTGTCCGTTCGTCTGGGGGTGCGCCGGCGATGCGAAGATGAGGTCTGTTCCCTGACGTTTGCAGAAGGCTATCAGTCTGGGGTTGTTGAATTGTGGTCCGTTGTCTGTGATGATGCTGATTGGCGTCCCATAGCGACAGAAAAGGAAGCGCCAAAGGAAGCGTTCTACCTTCTCCGTGGTGATCTTTGCCATGGGTTGGGCTTCGATGAACTTCGTGTGGTAATCGATGATGACGATTAGATATCTGTACTGCCCCTTTGACTTTGGAAGCTCTCCGATCAGGTCCAGTCCCCACTGCGCGAATAGAACGGGCGACAGGAGGATGGACAGTGGGACGGCGGGCGCGTGGTGCTGATGTACGTGCAGCTAACACTGGTGACACTTGTTCGTCAGTGCCGTGGCGTCTGCATGGATAGTGAGCCACCAGAAGCCATGCCGAAGGGCCTTGTGTACGATTGACCTGGCGCCCGCATGATGGCTGCACGTGCCCGAGTGGATCTCCTTTAGGATCGAGCTGCCCTTCGTCGGAGTGACGCACTTGAGGCTGGCCCAAGTCCTCCCTTGTCGATAAAGTGCCCCATCCCGTACGCTGAAGTTGGCCGCCCGTGCGACGATGGTCCTGGCCTCTCTCTT
The DNA here is from genome assembly GCA_946800695.1 of Geum urbanum. Taxonomy (NCBI): domain Eukaryota; kingdom Viridiplantae; phylum Streptophyta; class Magnoliopsida; order Rosales; family Rosaceae; genus Geum; species Geum urbanum. The sequence goes on from OX327002.1 coordinate 64,047,188, forward strand.
ATCCCTCGGTAGTTCTCCCCTTGTTTTATAGGCAATGAGCACGTCCATGTAACTATGCTCGTGTGGTTCGATTGCCAGGACCTGCTCTGCTCCTGAGATGCTCGGTCGTCGTAGTACTTCGACGATGCGCTGCTCTAGCCCCGTGTGTACGGGCGCCGTGGCAAGTCGGGCCAATTTGTCTGCCTTCGCGTTGAATCCTCGGCGAATATGGTTGATGTTGACGTACTTGAACCCCTTGATCAGCGCCTGCACATGTTTTAGATAGGCGATCATGGACTCCTCCTTTGCCTGGAATTCTCCTCCGACCTGGCTCACCACCAACTGTGAGTCGCTGAATATGTTGAGGTCGGGCGCCTCTGAATTTTTGGCCAATTGTAGGCTTGCGATGAGCGCTTCGTACTCGGCCTCGTTGTTGGTTGTCTTGAATTCGAACTTGAGGGCGTACTCCGCGTTTACCCCTCCTGGCCCGGTTAAGATTATGTAGGCGCCGCTCACCTTCTTCGTGCAGGACCCGTCGACGTAGAAGTTCCACTCCGACACCGGTCGCTCTTTGACCTCCGGTTTGTCGGACGCTTCTACCGTCGGACCATCGGGCGCTTGGGCCGGTGCCCCCTCTGCCTCCGTGTACTCGGCGATGAAGTCCGCCATGGCCTGCCCCTTGATCGCCGTGCGGGGTTTGTACTCGAGGTCGAATTCACTAAGTTCGATGGCCCACTTTGCCAGGCGGCCACTATGATCGGGCGATTGGAGTATCTGGCGCAAGGGTATGTTGGTGAGGATGTGGATGCTGTGCGCCTGGAAGTATGGCCTCAACCGTCGGGCAGCGGTTACGAGTGCGAGCGCCATCTTCTCGATTGTCGGATATCGTGTCTCAGCGCCTGTCATGCCCTTCCCTGAGAAGAAGACGGGCAACTCCGTGCAGTCCTCCCTGCGGACGAGGGCAGAACTGACGGCGGTGAGGGAAGCAGCCAAGTAGAGGTACAGGACTTCCCCTCAGACGGGCCTGGAGAGGAGCGGAACGGATGCCAAGTATTCCTTGATCTGAAGGAAAGATTCCTCACACTCGAGCGTCCACACAACCTCGCGTTTGTTCGTGGTTCTTAGGGCTTTGAAGAACGGGGCACACCTGTCTGAGTAGCGTGAGATGAAACAGTTAAGGGAAGCGAGCTTGCCAGTGAGGCTCTGCAGGTCCACCCTCCTAACGGGCGGCTTCATATCGATGATTACCTTGACTTTGGCTGGCGCGGCTTCGATTCCTCGCTGGCTGACAATATACCCCAGAAACTTGCTATTGGTGACTCCGAAGGTGCACTTGGCGGGGTTTAGCCTCATGCCGTTCTTGATGAGGATGTCGAGCACAGTCCCCAAGTTCTGGACGTGGTCGACCGTCTGGATGCTCTTCACCAATATGTCGTCCACGTACACGTCTACGATATTGTCGATCAGGCCGTGAAACATCGTGTTCATGAGTCTCTGGTACGTGGAACCGGCGTTCTTCAGCCCGAAAGGCATGACAACGTAGCAATAAAGGCCCTTGTCCGTGACAAACGTTGTTGCCTCCTGGTCCGCGGGGTCCATGAAGATTTGGTTGTAGCCTGAGTAGGCGTCCATCATCGATAGGAGTTCGTGCCCTGCCGTTGCGTCCACCAGCTGATCGATCCTTGGTATCGGGAAGCTGTCCTTTGGGCAGGCCTTGTTGAGATCACTGTAATCGATGCACATTCTCCATTTCTTGTTGCTCTTCTGTACCATCACAGCGTTGGAAATCCACTTGGGATAGTCCACCTTCCGGATGAACCCGATGCCCAGTAATCGGTCCACCTCCTCGTGCATGGCCGCGTAATGCTCCGCTTTGTACGCTCGTCTCTTCTGCTTCACTACCCGGGCGCTGGTGCTGACGCTCAGTCGATGGGATATGATATTCGTGCTGATCCCGGGCATGTCTTTATACGACCAAGCGAACACCTCCTGCTTCTCCTTTAGTAGCGCGATCAGTCGCCCGGCAATCGCGGGGGCCAATGACGCCCCGATTTGGACCGTCCTCTCCGGGTGTTCGGAGGATAGCTGGATCGTCCTCAGTCCTTCGCGCTCGGGGACGGGTGATACGGCCATCAACCCGTCGCGTGGATCGTCGTGTGCTTCTGATCTTGGCGCGGGTTCCAGGGCGAGGACCTCATGCTTGTCTCGGGGTTTCGTTGTCTCTTCGCCGGCGTATCCTCGGACATGTCCGACTCCGTGCTCGGTTGGGAATCGTCCCAAGAGCATGTACCCTGCGATGATCATCCTCAACCTGCAGATCCCTGGCCTCCCGAGTATGGCGTTGTAGGGGGAGGGGGTGTCCATGATGATGAAGTCCGTTCGGATCTCGCCGTGCGGGAAGTCGGGCGCGCCAATATCGACCCGGAGGCTGTCGCTCCCAATTGGATATGATGTCTCGCCCGTGAAGCTGGCAACGCACTCGTGGTCCTGCGTCATCTTGCGTGCGGGCCTTCCGAGCGCCTTGTACGCGTCGAAATAGATTACGTTGACAGACGCCCCATTGTCAACCAGCACCCTCTTCACAAGGAATTGGTCGATGATCGCGTCGATCACGAACGGTAGGGTGCTGTCCTTCGGGTTCTCCTCCTCGTCCCTCGCCGTGAAGCTAATGGTGGGCACCCCCTTCCTTCCTTCCCTGGGCATTCTCCCCGCCCCGATCGCCAGCACTTCCCTGCTCGAGTGATCGGGCGATGACGTTCTCTCCTTGCGCTTGCCCCCGGATATCGTGTTGATAGTTTCACGGGTCCTGGCGTTTGTCTGGCGTTGTCGTCCTTCCGCCCTGGGAGTTGTCTGGTCGCTCTTCCTCATTTTCTCGAGGGCCTTTCTTAGCATGGGACAGTCGTTGGTGTGGTGGGCGGCGGCGTTGTGGTATTCGCACCAAATGCTCGGGATTCGGCCAACCGGGGCCATTGCTGCTGTTACGCCGCTCGGTGGTGGGAGCCGGCGTCGATGTAGGTGGAGAAGCTGTTCGGGCGACTGCCCGTCGATCGTGAAGACCTCCCGTCCCGCTGGTTGTCGGTGTGAAGCTGGCGGCAGATGGGCGTCCTGCTGCGCCGGTCCCCTCGGCCGGTTGTAGTGGTTGCCCCGGTGGTTGCGGACAAAGGGCTTCTGATTGTTCTGCCCCGGCGCGTCCCGGTACCTCTTGTATCCTTGGATTGGTGCCCCTCCGCCGTCCGAGGGTCGCCCTGGCTGAGCGTTCTCCTCCGGTCTGTTGGTGCTAGATTCGGAGGCAGACTCGTACACTCGTGTCTCTACTAACGCCTTCTGCACGACCAGGTCCATGATCTCGTCGTAGTCGAGAAGCTCCTTCCTTACTAGCTTCTCCACGAATGGGGTGGCGAGCAAGTTGTCCATCAGGGCTACCTTGGCCACTCGTTTATCAAGGTCCCTACACGTGCTTGCGAGCGTCCTTCATCGGTTGATGTAGCTCGACAGGCTCTCGTCCGTCCCCTGGCGGACCTTGAGGAGGATGCTCGCGGTGTTGTATTTCCCCTGGAGCCGATAACGCTTCTGAAAACTCTCCGCCAGTTCGAGGAAGGAATGAATGGACCCTGGCGGGATCTCGTAAAACCAGCTCCGTGCTTCCTCCACCAGGTTTCCTGGAATAGGAAACACGAGGTTGGGTCTGAGTATCGGGTTCCATCCGTGGTGGATCGAAACTCGTCCACGTGCGCGCGTGGATCTCCGCTCCCGTCGAACTGAGCGATCTTCGTTATCTTGGCATGGGTCCCTTCCCCTCTCCAGTATATGCGCCGAGAACGGACTGACCCGGGGGGCGAACGTCCCGCCCTGACCGGCCAACCTGTCTTTGCGCAGGCGCGAGACCTCCTCCGCCAGCTCATCCATTCGAAGGATCAGAGCATTGTTCGTCGGGGGCGCCGATTCTTCCACGGGTGTGGGCGCTCGGGCTGCTTGGGCGTTGGTCCCGTCAAACAGGTGTTGCTCCTCGCTGGTGGTCTCCTGGGTTTCCTCGTGCTGCTCCATCTGCTGGCTAATGAGTGCGTCCAGTCGATCCTCCAACCTTTGACGGATTTGGCGCTCCTCTGCTCTCTCGAGCGCCGCCTCCCGTAACTCCTGGACCAGGCTGTTGATGCGCCCCTCGTCGTCGTTCCTGTCGGCCGCTAGTAAATTCCGTCCCTGCGAGTCTGGCGGTGTCTCCCCATCGGGCGTGTTGCTGCCGTTAGTCACCGGGTTGAGCATGTGGTCCTTTGATTTTTGTGGTGTTTATACGAGGTTTGCAATTTGTAAGCTTCCCACAGACGGCGCCAGATGTTTCTACCGAATTACGCGCGGGGGCGTAACGTGGCAGAAGCAACACGAATACACTTCCACGGATACTCCTTCCTTCCTTCCCTCCCTCGGTGCGTCTGAACGATGGGGCTGTTCGGGTGAACGGGCGCTCGCTCTCCTCCTTCGTGCGTGCGGGCTTCTTCCTTCGGGCGGCGGCTTCTTCTGTCGGGCGTTTCCTCTCTTCTGTCGGGTGGTCGGACGTGCGGGTTCACGAGCGACTGTTAGAAGAATACAACAACGAAACAGGCGGTCAGGGGTCGAGACGGGGTGACCCGCCTTCAACGCTCTGATGCCTAAGTCAGATGATGTATCAGATATAACAGTCAAGCGAACATGCGAGCGAGTAGTATTTGGGTCGAGTGAATTAGTGTGTTGGAACGTGAATGAGTGATCTTACCTGTAATAAATACCTGATATATATAGGTGGTTGAGTTTGGAGCCTGGTGGTGTTCTTCGATGTGGGACAACCTGTACTTGCTGGTGTGTGGTTCGTGCGTTTGGTCGTGCGCCTGGCGGGCGCGTGTATGCCCGGATGGAGTGGATCTGGTGAGTGAAGTTGGAGCCTCCTTGGTGGTCTTGCGTGTGGTGTGGTAGGTGTTGCTAATCTGCTTAAGTGAATAAGTGTGTTAATCGTACAACCAATGATGCAATACTAACACATGGAGTTCGAACGGTTAATGCCTAGCTCTATCGTTTTTTTTTCTTCTTAAAAAACGACTATTTAATTATTAATCAATCGACTTAATTAGCTCTATCGTCGATAAAGTCATAATTAATATCGAAACTAATTTTACGACTGCTAGCAAGATGCATCAACAAGATCGGCAGATCGAGAAGCAAGCACGACTCTCTGGTACCATAAGCTAGTTTGAGCTACGTACTATTATCAACATCATAAAATAATACCATGCCAGTCAATTACTAAATGTCTTTGTTCATCTCATAAATATAACTAAGCCTACATAGAATGTGAAAACGGTCACCCATACACTTGGATAAGAAAGTTATTCAACCAAGCAATCCATCGGAAGTCAGAACTACAGCACCGCGCGCATACGTAAATGAAAATGTTTCAAAATCGACTAGATAAGATATCTTAATATATATAAGTTCGATGAAAATTAATGGTAGAAGAGAGAAAAACATTACCCCATATAGAATTTAGATATATATCCCTCTGTGATTGCTCGGAATACTGGGTATCGATCGCGATCATATCGTTTTCTTTACAGGGTTACATATATGGTTGATGATATCATATGGTTCTGGGGTGCATGCATGGAGTGATGGAGAGATCGAGACGACCATTTATGCATGCCAAGGTGATAATTTCGATTTTTTTTTTCAATTATATACAAACGCAGGCCCTAAGAATCCAAGATTAATACGTTCTGGGTATCCCCATCGATCTTTCTATTTATTAAGTGTCACTGGCATTAGATAGCAGCATGGGGAGTCAACACTCAACAGCTGCAAGTAGCTAAAGATTGAATTGAAAGCCAAAGTAATGACGATTGTTCAACCGAGAAGGGTACGTAGTCTAGCTAGCTAGGTTTACAATGCAATTTAAACACACCATTTGCATATATTGTTTGCTAGCCCTAGTTAGTTGCATGCTTAATTAGCTCTGGAGTCCTGAATATATATCAACATGCATAATCGCTCGAACAAATAGAAGGCCTTCCAAGTACGTAGGTCATGTTCACGTACAGACAGGTATCATCAACATGCAATAACTAATTAAATAAGTAAATATATCGATCAGTACTAAGCCTCCTAATTAAGTAGGTCATGCCTTTTCCAAACCTTTAATTTAAGAAAATATAAAAGAAAAATGATACAAGGCCTTAAGGAATGCCATAATTTTAGAAAAATGATACAAAACCTTAAGGAATGCCACAAAATTATGGCCTTAAATTTATGTGGCATGTCATATCACAATATTACATAATTCACATATAAATGTATTACTTCATCATTATATTAAAAAGTCAATCGTATCCCTTTAAATCAAGAGCTATGAATTATTTTTTTAGATATTGTCTTCATTTTTAAATAAAATTCATTAAAAAAATCAATTAGAACGTCTGAGGAAAAAAAAAGTGGAAGAAGAAGATGAGGGGAGAGGAAGAAGATGAGGATTAATTAAGAAGATCAAAGATGATACTGGTACAGATAAATAAAGATTTATTAGAATATATTCATAGATAATAGGGGTTATAATCTTCATGGATGTTTATCTTCGATCTAGTTTTTGATTTGATATATCATCTTTGGTTTATTGAACTGGGGATTTCTATGCAGATTGCGATGACCTTTGGAGTTAATACCACGTCAATAGAGATCAACGACACAAAAAATAAAATTAACAACGAGTTCTAGATCAATTAAACTTAGAGAGAGATTTTTGGGGGAAGGCATATATATTTATGAACTTTCAGGTCTAAACTCTAAATTTTATGGTTGAGTAGAAGCTCATTTTTTGAATGGATCGTTTGGGTTTTTCAATTTGTTTTATTCATCTGTTTTTAATTTATTTTTTGGTAATACAGTTTGTATATATAAATATATAGTAATTAACACTCTGAAAAATGAAGTATAAAAGAGTAATATCAATTTTTGCTCATTTATGATGTGGTGAATACAATGACATGAAAACAACATGGCATGTCCCACGTGGATTCAGATTCTCTTATAACGGAGAGATCCTTACTACTACCTAACCAAACATTCTTGACCGTGAGATTTAATACAGGGCCAATATCACTTCTCTTTTTCTTTTCTTTATTTTTGGAGATTCAATATTTTTATCTCTATCATCTCGTCATATTCCCCTCTTCTCTTCTCTTCTCTCCTATTCTCTTCCCACTTCCCAGCATTTTCATCTCTTCTCTTTATTCGTATGTAGCTTCTTTTTCTTCTTCTTCTCTTCCCTTCCCTTCCCACTTCCCAGCATTTTCTTCTCTTCTCTTTATTCGTACGTAGCTTCTCTTTTTTCTTTCTTTTTGAAAAATGTTTCTCTTATCTTTATTCTTCATTCGTACGTAGTAGTCATCGCAACTTCTCAATTTCTATATTGCACGAAGTCGTACTCCATTAACCATTATTCTTAACCCCATTAAGTTGTGCGTACACAGGTATGCTTATAGCTTTACAATATTTTTTTTGGGTTTTGATCTTCTTAATTTGATAGTCTATGCTTTAGGTTTTTTTTTCCCTTGAATTAACATTTTAGGATTTTCAATATCAAACTAAAAGTTTCTTGCAATATCCGTAACCAAGAATTTTACTTTAATAAATAGTTCTACAACACTGTATTCTTTGCGGAAACATACAATAACAAATTAGAAATTATATTTGTTTAACTGAATACTATACAATGAATTTTTTTTCTTCCTATTTTAGTTCTGATCATGGGCTAAGCTTTGTTTTCTAATAAAGGATTTGAGATTGACAGCCGTTGTGGAAAAAATTGAGGATACTGTGGAAGAAACCGAGAATACAGAACATTTTTTGATAACAAAAAGAACTTGCCGAGATCTCCCTAATCTACAACAATACTCAGAATTCAACTTCATGATCCAAATTAAGAAAAAGTAGCCTTATGAAGTAATCAAGTCTATAAATTCATATACATTGCTATAAATTTGCCCAATCTGCAACTGGATAACGGTACTAGTCTCTTCATATACAGAAATACCTCATTTGTTCTTCATGTTCTACATATAATCTTTTTCGAAAAAGATCAAGTTTGGCCGAGAGTTTCTCATTCTCATGAGCAGAATACTCATTCTCTCCCTCCAGCCTCTTTTTTTGCACCATGATCATAGGAAGGCTCTCATTCAAGCTGGAATTTTCTAATTGCAAAGTTGATACCAAATTTTTACTGTCAACCAGTTCCAATTGACGATTCTCATACTCAGAAGAATGAGGCTCCTTCTCATCCTCAAGCCACTTTCTTTTGTCTGTTGCAGAATCCAAATTCTCATTTAATGTTGATATTTGACATTGTAGAGTTGCCACTAAACTTCTACAGTCAACCAGGTCTGCTGAAAGCTTCTCCTTCTCAACAAGGTGGATATTATTTTCCTCAATAAGTTTACTTCTATCTTCACCCACAGACGCTAGTGACAAGGCGGGTAAATACTTCTCAAAGATACCATATTCACAACCTGGATATATCAATGTAGTAAGATAAATAGGGGTTATCGAACACAAAGAATTTGTGAAACTAAATCCTAACAAGAAATTAAAAAGCTGACAGACTCGACCACAGTACACTAATGAAACTACTAACCTAAGCTAGACAGACTCAAATGATACGAAATTTGGAAACAATAATATAGACATAGTGTCGGACTACCACACAAAATTTGAAGGTTTTCTGAATTGTTTTGGGTACTGAACTGAATCAGCTAAACTACAGCTAATGCAGAAAATAAATGCTGAAAGTAAATATGGTAATGAATGCAAATGGATTTAAACTATATGATTAATGAGTTAAGAGGAATGCAATCCACCACCACCGCCATTCCTTCTATCTAAAACATACTTAACCTAATGCACATATCCAATGAATGAAAGTTCCCAGGAAGAGTTGATCGTTACAACCACATCCTATTACCTAATCCTTATACCTATGCAGATTTGTCATGGACCTCCTCTACATCTATCCATCTATGAACCCATAGTCATAAACCCTAAGGTTTACAAAGAATAAAGCATTAAATTCTAGAAAAGGTTTGAGAAGCTACAAAGGTTCACAAGTACACTATGAACATGTCTTGCTAGACCTATGGATTTAAATCTCCTGACGGTAAAATCAGTGTATCACTATAGAGAATTCGGTGGAAGAAATTATCTTCAGTCACCCGTATCTCATGAAACTAGAATCCTAGCATGCATACTAAGTTGGCCACCAAAGCAAACATACAAGAATTCATACGGTGAATCATTCAGAGAAAGAAACCTCAATCAAAGAATATGCAAAACTAGGTTAAAGTGTATGCATTAAAAATACTTCATGTACGGGGCTTCAAGCAGCCCCTTAACAAAAGAATTTTAGTTACTCATAGTCTTAGATAATAGCATCAAAGAATTCATAAAAGATGAACTGAATAAAGAGAATAAATAAACTCTTGATCCCCGTCGGGATCGTAGGTTTGCAGTTCGGTTCTTCTCTTCCTCTCAACTTCTTCTTTCTTCTTCCTCTGTTTCCTTCTCTTATTCTCTTAATCACATTCATCCCCCCTTTTCTAGCTATCAAGCTATCTATATATATGCATGCAGCTAGGTAACCTAGCAGCCCACGTGTTCCAATACATCTCCAACTCCAAGTCAAACCCCACTTCTCTTCTTTGTTCTCTGTTTTGTCTCAAAACTGCTTGTTAAGCAGCTCACGTGCTGCTATATATATATGTCCTCAATTAACTTGATTAATTAACTCACGTGTCAGACCGCTCGCTAGGCTTTCCTCGCTAAAGACATATATATCTCACCTCCAGTCATACATATACCTCTCCTCCTAATCAACTAGGTACAATCACCTAGCCCATCCTCACGTGCTCGCCAAGCTGCTGCATTTTATATTCTTCTCAAATTAGGATTCATTCACCTCGTAAGTCTTCCTCTTCCACAATAACTCTCAAAATATATTATTTAACCACCTCTTCTTCATTAATCTGCAAAATACCTAAAAACAAATAAACATAATTAATTCACTCGATTAATAACAACAAACTAAACATAGGGAACAAATTAAATACCGAATAGACGCATAAATATGGGATTATCAAAATACCCCACACTTAGACATTGCTAGTCCTCCAGGAAAACACTAAACTAAGACTCTAAAACAAGTCAACATAACTCTAACTACATGACTCTAACGCCCTTAATAAATTGTCTCAGCAATCCTCCACAATTGCAACACCAAGATTAGTGTGACTCCAAATTAACATTCCGTAAAGTTTCGAAAGTTAATTTAAATGCATGACACACATGTAATATGTAGGACAAATACATAATCATGGTGAATGTAAAGTTATAGCATGCGACAAACAAATCGAGATTCAACCTCACAGATATGCTCTCCAAAGTGTTTCTCTCAAAGTATGTCTAAGGTATTCACTCAACTCAATTACTTGCCAAATGGACCAAACCATATGCTTACTCTTGTGACTAATCTCCACCGATCAAAGGCTGCTATCTTGAGGATCAAAAAGGACTTTCATGGGTTGTAATGGGGCTTGGCTCATAGGTTAAAGAATAAACGGATACGAAATTCAAATATGATTCTAGAACCTAGTAGAGCACCAAATAAGAGACTTCTTCAAACTTTACAACCATGAATTTTATCACTTTTGTGGTCGAATTTTATCTTGTTGAGCTTTCACATCATTGTTTGCATTAACAGTTAACCCGAGTATCAAGCTAGACATAACATTTTTTTTTCTTTTCATTCTTTTTTTTTCATTTTTTTATATATATACTAGCTTGATAACTATTCTAAGGTTTAAGGTCAGAGATATGTGGGTGATGACATAAAGTTTAAACATGTAGGCTCAAAGTGGTTAACTAAGGGGTGCACATCTTGTGTACACAAAGTTAGGACACAGACTTCATATGGCAATGGTGGTGTCCCCTAAATGCATTTATCACTTCCTCAATCAAAACATGTATTGACTATAAGCTTTGAAAAGCACAAGAGCAAGTTCTAGTAATATCTAGAGTCCATGAACTTAATCTGTGACAAGCAATTGACACTCAATAAAGAAAGCATGTGTTTTCATTTAGGCTCAATTACTCACAGGTTAAATGAATCTCGACAAAGCTTAAGCATGCTCAAAAATCTGTACCATGTTAACTCGTTTCTACATCCACTACACATTCGCATATGCACCATATATCAAAATTAACCAAAGAAAATTAAATAACATGATCATCTTTTAGTCACAATTCCGGAAGATATAACCACATCATGGACTAGTTAAGGGCTATTAAGACTTAAAACAAGAGACTCTTTTTGTGTTGCTTTTTGAGGAAGAAAAAGGAGAGACGTGAAATCTGATTTTTTCCCTTTGATTCAGTCTTTCTCTTCATTTAAACCAAAAAGCTGATTTGGTTTGGGTTATTTATTCCCAATGGGCTGAATCCACATTCCATAAGGCCTTAGTAATCCATCTTCATGTTGGACTTGGCCCATTCATCCCTTGACAACCCATTTCTTCTCCTCGTTGGACTAGGAAAGCTCAATTACACATCTTTTATTCATTTTTCTCCAATTTCCTACAAAACAAATAATAATATTAATTTACTTAAAAACGTAACAAAAAAACTAAATATAAGGTTCGGTTAAGCACATAAGCGTTGCATAATTATGCAACTATCACTTTTCTTGACACTTTTTATTTTTGTATTTAGTTTTTCAAATAGGAAACTAAAATACACAAGAAAAACAAAGAAAAACTCAAAAATACCAAACTTTGGCGAGGAAACCCTTCCACGACAAACTAGTCGTCGGAAAAGACCCACTCAGGCTCGCCAGACTCATCCCACTCGCCAGAATTATACAGAATTAATCACACCGCAGAATGAGCTGAAATTTAAATAGCATAAACTAGACACATGTACAAACATTATATCAAAATTTCATAAATTTAAGAGACCTCTAGCTATGGCAAATAAATTACACAATATAGCATACTGCATAGTACCGAAAAACGAAAAATTTATATATAGATGCTAAGGATATGATATAAACCCTATCCCACACTTGAAATTTGCATTGTCCTCAATGGAAAACGAAACTAAAACATACAATACATCAAACAAGCATGAAATGAGACACATAGCACATCACAAATCACACTAAACATGGAGAAGAATAAAGTAAAGGAGAAATGATAAGAAATCAAATCTGGTCACCAGCTTCTCCATCCACATGGGTTGCCTCTCAAGTAGCGCTAAGTTTAACGTCTTCAGTCAACCAGTAATTCTCATTACTCCACACAAGGAGATGCATCTCCAAGGTTCGAATTCTCAAAGACATGCTCCACAAATGACTCATAGAAGGGCTTGAGTCGATGTCCATTCACTTTAAATGTCTTCCCTGTTTTTGAACTTACAATCTCTATGGCACCATAAGGAAAAACATTAGTGATAACATAAGGTCTAGTCCATCTACTTTTGAGTTTACCTGGAAACAAGCGTAGACGACTACTGAAAAGTAAAACTTCTTAACCAACAATAAATTCTTTTCTCTTAATATTATGGTCATGAAAAGCTTTAGTTTTTTCCTTGTAAATCTTGCTGGACTCATAGGCATTGTGCTTAATCTCATCAAGCTCGTTCAGCTGCAACTTCCTATGCAAACCCGCATCATCTATGTCAAAATTGAACTTCTTTACAGCCCAAAATGTCTTGTGCTCCAATTCCACCAGAAGATGGCAAGCTTTCCTATACACAAACCTATAAGGAGACATTCCAATAGGTGTCTTATATGCTACCCTGTTAGCCCACAACGCTTCATCAAGGTGTTGACTCCAATCTTTCCGGGTTGGCCCGACCGTCTTCTCAAGGATTTGCTAGATCTCCCTATTTGACACTTCCACTTGCCCGCTGGTTTGAGGATGATAAGGTGTGGCCACCTTATGTGTTACACTGTACTTTCGGAGCAAAGCATTAAAGGCTCTATTGCAAAAATGAGATCCTACATCGTTGATAATGCACTTAGGTGTTCCAAATCTAGCAAAAATATCTTTCAGAAAATAAAGAACAACCTTAGCATCGTTAGTGCGGGTGGCTTTAGCTTCCACCCACTTAGAAACATAATCCACAGCGAGAAGAATAAACAAATAACCTTGAGAATTAGGGAATGGTCCCATGAAAACAATACCTCACACATCAAATATTTCTACCACAAGAATAGGGTGTTGAGGCATTTGGTCTCTTGGGCCTAGATTACCTGTCAATTGGCATCACTCACATGATTTGTACATGACGTAGCCGTCATGGAACAAAGTTGGCCAATAAAATCCACTCTCAAGCACTTTGAGAGCTGTCTTCTTCCCTCCAAAGTGTCCACCACCTACATGTGAGTGACAAAAAGATAAAATAGATTGAAATTCAGAGTCGGGTACGCATTTGCGGATGATTGCATCGGTATAATGTTTTCAGAGGTATGGCTCATACGATATGTAATACCTAACTTTCTTGACCAGTTTGTCTTTATGAGCTTTGCTGAAATTGGGTGGAATGCACTTACTCACCTTGTAGTTAACAATGTCGGCATACCATGGCACCATATCTTGGAGAACAAGGAGCTGTTCATCCAGAAAACTATCTCAAAGAGGAAGGTTATCCTCTCCTGCGTTGGAACCATGGGTAAGTCTACTCAAGTGATCCACCACCACATTCTCAAAACCCTTCTTGTCTTTAATCTCAATGTCAAACTCTTGTAGCAAAAGCATCCATCGAATCAATCGAGGCTTGACATCTTGGTTAGTCATCGAATATCTCAAAGTAGCATGGTCAGAAAATATGATCAATTTAGTTCCCAGTAAGTAAGATCTAAACTTTTCAAGAGAAAAAACCGCTGCTAAGAACTCATTTTCTATAGTTGAGTAATTCAACTATGCATCATTTAGCGTCCTGGAGGTGTAGTAGATGACATGAGGTAACCTCTCCGGGCGTTGGCCTAGAACAACACCAACAACATAGTCTGAAGCATCACACATTAGCTCAAATAGTAGACTCCAATTCGGTGCTTAGATGGTAGGAGCTATGGTGAGCAACTCCTTAAGCTTATTGAATGCTTGCAAGCACTCATTGGTGAAGTTGAAAGCTATGTCTTTCTGCAGCAATGCACACAATGGTCGGGCTATCTTGGAGAAGTTCTTAATGAACCTGCGATAGAAACCTGCATGGCCAAGAAAACATCTCACCTCCTTCACAGTAGAAGTAGGTGGTAAGGTCCACACAATATCAACTTTAGCTTTGTCTACTTCTATGCCCTTAGCCGAAATGACATGTCCCAAAACAATACCTTGTTCCACCATGAAGTGACATATTTCTCAATTAAGCACAAGGTTAGTTTCTACACAACGTTCTAAAACCATAGCTAGATTATGAATGCATATGTCAAAAGAATCACCAAAAACAGAGAAGTCATCCATAAATACCTCAATAATTTTTTCGACCATATCAGAAAAAATACTCATCATGCATCTTTGAATCGTTGCAGGCATATTACATAAACCAAAAGGCATCCTCCGATAAGCAAATGTGCCATAGGGGCAGGTGAAGGTGGTCTTCTCCTGATCATCCTTGTGTATGGCTATCTGGTTGTACCCTGAATAACCATCCAAGAAACAGTAATATGCATGTCCTGCCAACCTTTCCAACATTTGATCAATGAATGGGAGTGGAAAGTGATCTTTTCGTGTTGTGACATTTAGCTTGCGGTAGTCAATGCACACTCTCCATCTCATTTGGACTCTTTAAGAAACCAACACGTTCTCATCATTCTTCACCACCGTTATTCCAGAACATTTTGGTATAACCTGCACAGGACTAACCCACTTGCTATCAGAAATAGCATAAATTATACCTGTATCGCGGAGTTTGATCACTTCTTTCTTGACAACATCCATCATGGGAGGATTTAGTCGACGTTGAGCTTCTCTGGTTGGTTTAGCTTCCTCCTCAAGATGTATCCTGTGAGTGCACAAAGTAGGGCAAATTCTCTTGATATCTGCAACTGTCCAGCCAATTGCGTGCTTATATTCCCTAAGAAAAAAAAAGAGTTTCTCCTCTTGCAATTTCGAAAGCTTTGAGGAAATTATGACCAGAAAAGTTTCACCGTCTCCAAGAAAAGCATACTTCAAATGCTCAGGTAGAGGTTTAAGTTCTAACTCGGGTGCTGCCTGAATGGATGGAACAAGAACGTCATCAGAAATTGGAAGAGAAATGGGTTTAGAATATTTACCTTTCATACTTGGCAGGGATTTAAGTGCTTCTTCCATAGCATAATATTCCTCTTCCATCCCAAAGTCTTCAGCTGAAGCAATCTCAAATACAGGTTCAAATTCGACGGGTAAAAATTTCTTCTCCTCGCCAAGATCCAAACCTCCCTCGCCAAGCTTCCTCTTGCCAAACTCTCTTTTGCCAGGTCGAAAATTCTCTAAGGAAGTTTGCGACGGATTGAATTCCACCCCTGGAACGTCTTATTTCCAGGATACCTCTATGACCTTTTTCAAAGGATCATCCTCCAATGAATATTGAATGAACTCTTGCATAAAACTCTCAAAAGTATCAATTGAACAACATGAATATGCATCATCACTATTTGGGTGTTTAAGAGCTTCATAAATATTGAAGTAGATTTTCTCCTCAGCTACTTCCATACTCAATGATCCATCAAAACAATCTATCTTTGTACGCGCTGTTCTCAAGAACGGTCTCCCAAGAATCAATGGTATTTCTGATGGCATTGGCTCATGCTCCATCTCCAGCACAAAGAAATCTGCTGGGAATATCAAATCTCTCACCTGTACCAAAACATCCTCAATAATACCTCGATGGTGACAGTTAGACCGATCATTGATATTTTGATTTGCATTATTTAGATCAATGACATTAATACGATTTGAAATCTCATTTTCCATGTCATAAACATATAATTGGGCAAACTTGGAACATTCATTTGTAGAAGTTAACACTGGTCCCATTAAATGATGTATTTGTCCATAGATTTTGAATACATAAAGAGTTGTGTCATTATTTATCTTGTAGTCAATTTTTGCACCTATAGAAGTAAAAGCAAACATTAAATTATACACTTGAATATTTTCATGAAAAAGTATGTTTTCATGATCATTGTTTGGGTTTAATAATTGTTCAAGAAATGTTGGATTTGAATTTGATATTAGAAGTTTAACTTGTCCTTTTTCACAACAATTCATATAAACCAATTGATTTTTAATTTTTCTCTTCAAAGCCTCGCCTGACCAAAAGGAAGCACTACAATGATTGCACGTGTAAGAATCGTCGCTAGAGTCGTTATAATTTACAATCACCTGCATTAAACATTGTTTAAAATTGTGTTAGAAAATGCTGAATTTTTATTAATCAGAAATTGATGATGTAATATATTATTCACCTTGACGGATTCTTTGATAAGATGCCTAACCTAGAATAGTTGGAGTGAGTACTGCATTTCAAATTGAACAAAATCATTGCTATGCTTAAGAGAACTTTTGGTAAACTAATTTAATATTATAAAAATAATAATAATTAGAAATAGAGATTCAATGACTACCTGACACATTCTCATCGACGACATCATGTTTGTCGTAACTCTCTCCTCAATATGCACATTTGAATTCGTACCTTCATTTCGAAATTTTTGTTGATTCTCAAATAAATAATTTTTCTTGCTTAATTTGTTGGCTAAGATGCCTAGATTTGTTCTGTTTGGACCCTCATCCCCAAAATACAGCAGCGGTATTGTAATCTCAGAGCTTGATGCGACTTGTTCAAAATTTTCTTGAAAAAACTGTTTCCTCTTGCTCTATATTTGAAAAACACTACAAACAATCAATAAATATTTAATGTTATAACCATAAGAAAAATACCTATTAATGTCATCATTAGCTGATATTCACCATCACATAAAATTCAACAAAACACCACAAATCTCAAAAGATCTACATTTCAGATTCTCATCCGAACTAATCTCATCCCTAAACCCAAGTATCAAGTATAGATTTTGATCACTGCATGCCTAACCATATAATAGTGATTACTATTGGTGTTCAATAGGATCACTCATACAATGTTAGTTCTACTGGAGTTTAATAAGGATCACTAAAACTAATTATTAACCACCTAAAACATATAAGAAGATTCGACTCACTTTACATACATCATTTGACTTACAGTTTGGTTTTATAAAGACCTAAAAATGACATCAAAAAATAAATACGTGAAAAACAACCATACTGTAGTTTTCAAAATACAAATGTCAAGATTACCCAGTACAATCAATGAAGAAAATCAAAATCAAATTGAGCACCCAATTTTTAATAAGCATAATCAAATTAAACACATAATCTATTGGTAGACTCAATTTTAAAAAGTTACATATTAACCTATTTCACCTCCACTCCTACGTGCACAGCTTTTTTCTTTAAATTAGTTTTAGAGACCTGAAAACGACATCAGAAAATAGATATGTAAAAAACTAACCAAACAGTACCTTTGTAATAGAATCTGCAATAATGGTAGACACAAAAAGTAACCAAATTGTCCCTTCCCAGATACGTTTTCTTAACTGCCAAAGAGTGATACCAATTGAACAAAAACTCATATCAATCCAATACCCCTAAACTATGAAAGTTTTCATCTTTAAACCCAGACTTACAACACCAAACAGTGAAAGCCTCAAACTTTAAACTACGGATAATGCAGCAGTACTCAGATCATCAAATTGCACAACCCAAATCCATCAATAAATACATAGGCAGACACACCAACACTAATATCAAATCCCAATCTAAGAGAGACTCATATACCACAAACAACAAATTTGGACCGTAAAGTTTAGCAAAAACTCATATCAATCCAATACTCAAATCAGTAAACTATGACTGCCTTCATCTTTAACCCAAGTTTACTACAATGAATAGTAAAAACAAAGCACCTTAAAAAAATTGACGTCGGCTATAATGATTTATCCTAGGTAATAAACATTGAAGATTGATGCTCACATATGTATTAATGTTTTCAAGGCTGCCTACACTTATCGGTACCAAAAGCAATGATTATCATATCATTGCCTTCATTTATAGTTAAGTGAATTATATAGCCCAATTATCCATTTAGTTCAATCAACTGCTTCAAGATTAGACCTATTTAGAAGATGTAGATCATTTAGTTGGAGGTTAGACATGAAGAACACAACAAATCGTTTATTGAGGTTTTTACCAAAGAATACTAAAATAGCCCACACCATCTCTACAAAAATAAAATATACAAATCGAGAAGCAAGCCATAACCTTTCTTGCGTGAAGTCAAACTGGATTTTCAAAATCAGAGATCAAACCATTGATTTTGAGGTCAGAGAAAGAAAATAAAAAGAAAAAAAGAACTTAAATGAATGATATGAGTAAATTGTTGAATGAATTCTAGACTTATGTATTATGTTCAGAATGACCGAATCATGAAAAATTAAAGGAATTACTACATTTATTAACACAATACATTGTCAAGTTATAAACACATGTATCGATTGATGTATATAATACATGAGTTTCAAAGCACGAATAATACATGTGCTATACACATGTGTTTAACATAGGTTGTATACACATGTATTATATAATTACAAATAAAGTTATAAACATATGTACCAAGACATAATACTTTTACCGTCATTATGTATTATAATCTAGCTATTAAGGACCGAATAATCAAAAATCAAAGGAATTACTCCAAAAGGGAAACCGCCAAAACTTGATTTGCAGATCAACCAAAACTGGCAAAATAATCAAATCAAAATAACACAATATTCCACCAACAACCCACATCGAAACACATCCAACAACACCAAAAAAGCCACACAATTCAGCGCAACCACAATATCAGACCAATTCAAATAATTAAAACCCATAAATAATCAATAAAACCCAGAAATAATTATAAAAGACAAATTAGAAAACAGTCTAAACCCCAGAATATCACAACCTTAATTATGCAGTAGCAAAACCTTTTTAAATTTCCTACAATGAAGCATTTTTCACCCACTAATCCAAATAAAATCAAAATTCCCTCAAAAGCAAGCACAATAACAAAGACCAAACCCAAACTTAGAGGAGAAAGTTTAACAGTGGTACCTTTGAAGTAACCGAGATTGATTACAGGGGTGGAGGCTTTCCCTCTAATGACAGCCGAGACACAGAGACGAAGAGCACGGCGAAGGTTTGGTGCAGCTACGATAACGAAAAAGAAAAATGTCATTAGAAAATAATCAATTTAAGAAAATTCCAATAACAGAGGTTTGAAGCTCAATTCAAGATAGATAAAATTAAACTATCTCAAGGCATCAGTACTCATATATACAAAGTACTCATATACACAAATTCGGTACTTAGGTACCATTTTCAGGTTAGACGCTACTATTGCACTTAATAATCACACATAAAGTCACTTGAAAAAAGTTAACAAATTAATAAACTAAATTGGGAAGAGCACACACATGACTGGAGAAACCAATTTGAGGAGCTTAGCAAAAATTTGGACTGTAAAGTTTAGCAAAAACTCATATCAATGCAATATTCAAAATCAATAAACTATGACGGTCTTCATATTTAAGCTAGATTTACTAGAATGAACGGTAAAATCTAAGCACCTGCAATGAAAAATTGATGTCAGCTTTAATGATTTAACATAGGTCATAAACATTGACAATTGATGCTCACATAGGTATCAATATTTTCAAGGTTGCCTACACTTATAAGTACCAAAAACAATGATTATCATATCATGACGAACTTCATTTGTAGTTAAGTGAATTATATAGCCCAACTATTCATTCAGTTCAATCAATTGTTCAAGATTAGACCCATTTAGAAGATATCTCAGTTGGAGGTTAGACGCGAAGAACACAACAAATTGTGTATTGAGGTTTTTAGCAAAGAATACTAAAACAGCCCACGCCATATCTACAAAAAGAAAACATACAAATTGAGAAGCAAGCCATAATCTTTCTTATGTGAAGTCAAATTGGATTTTCAAAATCAAAGATCAAAATATGAAATTTGAGGTCAGAAAAAAAAAAGAAAAAATAAGAACTTAAATGAATGATATGAATAAACAGTTGAATGAATGCTATGTTGTAAACTTAAATAAATTTTATTTAAGCATATCACTTGGAGGGAGATACATATATACATATAAACTTATATACACATAAAGGATATACATATATACATATACTAAAAAAGAAGTAAGAACTCATCTTGTAGAGAAGAAATCACAATGAAAAAGTCCACTCACCGTTAAGGTGTAGATGAACCTCGAATTTCACCAAGATAATACATGAAAACACTTGTAATAGGAGCTTGATCTTGTATTTTGCTTTCTTAAAAAAAAAATCAATTATGTCACTCAACTCAACACTTACTATATAATCTTAAAGGAAATTCAAATTGTACTTATACACAAATTTCATTTGAACAGATCATTTTTAGCTACCATACATACAACATTGGAAAACAAAAGAAAGAAGGAGTTAACAAAATCGAAGACCAAAAACTCTGACACCGTCACTCAAACAATTGGAGGAAAAAATAAAATAGGAATTAATAAATCGTAAGCACATTCCAGCTAAACGATCAAACTTTTTTTTTACCAAAATTTAAAGCACAACTTTACTAATCGGATCCAAACCCAACACCCTAATAATTTATAAAAACCATGAACTAACTCAAGTCTTTAAAATCTTACCGGTCACTTCCGTGATATTGAACAATGTTTAGATGTGAGAGTTAGCTTTACATTTTCAGCAACAGTACTCTTACACCTGGGCTCTCTATAATTCACAACCTGAACACAACAAAAGAACGTATAAGAATCTACATATAGACATTTTTAAAGGTCAACCATCAACATTGCAAAGATCATCCACTGAACCATGCCGAATGACGAAGTCAAACATTAAAGATTACACATGTTCTGAAGATTAATGAATCAAAATAAGCTAACATGAATAAGTTGATGAGCCTAATTGGACCAAAATCAGAAAAGCATAACTACCAAATATCAGCAACATAAACTATAAATCAATTGAAAAGTTTCTACTTTAATCAATATCATCGAACCCAGAACAATCATAAAAGGAAGAAATTGGGTGACACATTCCAGCTTAGTTGTGTTGTCCACCAAGCAATTGGTTGTCCTATCAATAAAGATTCAAACCTCTTCCAGCTTAGTTTTCTATGTCGTCCTATCAAAGTTTCTCTCTGACTTCATTCCAGCTTAGTTTTCTATGTCCCTTACTTCATTTCAGCTGAGATTTTATGATAGATTGGTTGGTCTGGCATAGGTGGATCTACTAACACATGGTATGATATCAAAACTCCTAACTAAACATCCATTCTATCCTCTTTTTCATTTCTTTCCTTTGTTGAAATTTTCATTTCTTCCTAAATCTCACTACTTCTTACATATACTTCAATGTTGAATATCACAGCTCACTCTCTCAGTGAATACTAAATGTCTTATACGTGGTTCTTTGCTATTATGTACCGCTATTAGGTACATGTTCGAGTTCAATAATGCATATGTCATTATATGCCTCTCTTATATAAGTATTTCATTCCCTTGAAATATCTTACTTAAACGTGTTATTCATATATGTATTTCTATTACTGTGTAATGCAAGATTATATATATCACTAATACTTTTGGTAGTCAAAATGAATATACTTTTCATTGTTTTACCCTAAGGAAGGTAAAATCAAAAGGACACAGATTGAAAAACTAATACCTCAAAATCGAGAGGGTAAATCTCTTGCAGAGCTTCAAAAACTCAGCTCAGTCTGAACTATGTTCTGCAGTGAAATACATTGATACAAAAACTAAACAAACATAACACAAATCTTGATAATACACTCCTATATATTCCAATATGCAATGTATAAACTAAAGCCATGAACTTTCATACATATATAAACCTGAGCTAAAACTCTTCAATGTAAGTTCGAATAAGACTCTCAATCTGACCAAAACAGCAGCAATGACCAATCTGAGATTGAATGAGAATACTACTAACCAATCTATCGTAAAATCTGAACCCATAGTCACAATCGACCATTATTAATAAAGCCCTGAGTATATGTGCAGGTGCAGTACACGATCAAATCAAAGAGGCCTATTTGTGCGGGTTTTATCAAACTTCAAATATAAGCATAGGTACATCGTCATATAGCTCAAAGATGTCTGAGCTTTACCTGATTTGGAAACTCGAACCACGATCTAGAAAATCAAGGTGGCGACGAGTTTGATATGGGAAATCATGAAGGTCGACGACGAAGATGAAAGAACAATCAAAACAAAGAGAGACAAAGAATCCTAAAAACAAATGTGATGGAAAAGTGAAGAAGATCGGGCGACGAACCTGAAAACTTCAAGTCAGTCTCCAGCTAAGATTTGTTTGCGGCTCTCAAAAGTTGGTTCGGAAATCGATCTAGATGGAGATCGGGTTTGTGCAAGTCGGGTTTTGAAAGACGGGGAGAAAGTGGGGTGTCCAAAGAGAAAGATCAGCACTTTTGAAGAGCAAATCTTATCTAGAATAGCGTTTCACACGCTTCACACATGAGAACACTACTTTGCAAATGAACGACGTTTTGAATAGTACTAAGAAGGTAAAGATGCTTCATAAATGTTATATAATAATTTTTGTGCTTGTTGGAGCTGGAATATCATCAGTCGGTGAACTGAAGATCGAACTATACCTTTGAGTGTCATTACAGAGTGTACAAAACTTTTAATTGAGGATGTTAAGCATGTTCTTATCAAGCTAGAGCCTTTCTGTTCATCTGATTGCCTCTCTGAGTAATCCTTCAGGTTCTCTTCAGGGGCATTCTTCTCTAACTCTCTAATCTCCTCTTAAGTAAGATCTGTGGCGCCATCAGGCATGGGTAACCGTTCGTTATACTGAATCAGTTCCCTTATGTCGGGGAGGATAAAAGTATTAGGTTCTTGATATGCATTGTCTCTATGCGCTTTAGTGTCAATCACCAACGTCCCTTCAAGTGTTGTGGCATTCCATATTCCTCGGTGAGCCATATGGTTTACTATTTTCCAACATTCACCATCTTTCGGATCATCCAGATAGAACACTTGCCTAACTAAGGTGGCAAGAGCAAATGACTCATCATCATACCATCTTGAGTTTGTATCCACTGATAGAAGACCCAGATCTTCCTTGGTACGCTTGAGCCAATTATAATTGAATAGAAACTCGTTGATATCATTCACGTACAGTAGATGAACGACATTATCAAGAACCTCATAATCGACAACATCGTCTTCCTCAACTGCGATCCCACTATTTTGTGTTCTTCTTCCCTCATCTCGGGTCAAAGAATGAACCTTTACACTATTCACAAAATAGTCGGGGTAAATAGTGTTTAACCGGTTTATAAGCCAACACGTACTTTTCCCACGACCACCACCCCTCGTGCTTATCGAATTTTTGTATATCAATCATCTGCAAATATGTGAATAATATATGAATGTGTATTTAAATTCTACCAAAAAATTGACATATTTTCCCCTAAAAATAAAGGAAACCAAAAACCTGCATGAATTATACTAAGGCAAAAACACTTTGCAAAACCAAACACCAAATGTCATTCGAATTTATCGTGGGCACCTATTCCCATCAAGATTTCTTAATTTAAAAAATAACTTATCATATACATATATGCATGCATGATTTAAATTAATTAAACATATGTACCCATTGGAGGAAATAATCGGGGAACTTCTTCTTAAGAACTTTTTCAACCCGGGCAACACTCTTGTCCGGTTTAGCTTCTTGTATGTTCACCCTATAGAGCTTCATGTAATCCTCAACCTCATCACAGTCTCAAAAAACTACCTAATGCACTTCGATAAGTTCTTATTTAGTTAATCTTTTCTTTAATACTCCTCTAAATGGTCGTACAACATTTGTGACGACTGAAAGATTGATGCGGATATTTGGATTGGAGGCGGTGGTCTAGAGTGCTTCTTTGAGGTACCTTTTTCAGTAGGTAACACATTCATACATTATGTATGTCTCTGCTATGGAGCCATCTGAGGCAAAAAAATTTCACGAATCTTTTATATTGTCCGAATTATTTGCAAAATTATAAAATTAATTATTAATTATTTGATGAATAGTAGAAACACTAAAAAGATATGTAAATTATGAAAAACTATTATAACTAATTGTACATACCTTTCTTGAAGATACATCCAATTGTAGTGGACCGGACCAGAAAGCAGGACTTGTTTGGGTAGGTGGATCATGAGGTGAATCATGATGTCAAAGAAATGGAGGGGGGAATTCTCTCTAATTTGCAAAGGATGTGTATAATTTCGTATTATAGTTCCATGACATCTTACTTCTTCAACTTTCTAGCGCATAACCTCTGCCACAATTTACACAATGCTACTATTGGTTTGACAACATCTTTAGGCAAATAAGGTTGAATTACCACTGGAGTCAGACGTCGCAGCATAATGTGATAGTCATGCGTCTTTAGACCAATGAACTCGTGTTGCACATCGTCGACTGCTTCAAATATATTCGCTGCATAAGTAGACGAATAACAAACAGTTTTAAACCAGTTAAATACAGAATCCCTCAATGTTAGCTTCACCATGTAAGGGGCATCTGACATCTTGTTGTATAGTCATCTTCTATCTCTTCTTAACCACAACAGACGACATAAATTCATAGATTCCAGATCTTTTCGCACTTTAGGAGTATCCTTAGTCTTGAACTTAATACAGAGAATTGTTCCCACCACGCTGTTGCACACATTCTTTTCTATATGCATGACATCTAGGTTGTTCCTGAGTTTCAACTTGGACCAGTAAGGCAGTTCAAAGAAAATACTCATGTGATACCAATACCTGAGATCGTGTGGAGGGTGTGGATTAAGTTTCTTCACATCTTTGTTATTGGTCAACACATCGAAATAGAAGTTGTTTAACCTCTTAAATTCTGTTCGTCATACCACTGTTGGGGTTTAGGATTATTCTCTACTGTCCCCTCGAAATGATCATTATCTAGGCGCCACGAGTGATTGTGAGGAAACCATTTACAGTGACCCAGGTAACAGACCTTCCCCGCATGCCAACCGGAGTTGACGTCGTCCAAACAGACATGACAACTATTTTATCCTCTGGTTGTGTAAGAAAACATCCCATACGCAGAAAAATCGTTGATTGTCCATATTACGGCTGCTCTCATCATGAACATTGTGTCAGTGAACTTGTCATAAGTTGGGACTCTATTTTTCCACAACAGTTTCAGCTCGTCGATCAATGGTCTGAGGTACACATGTAAACACTTTCTCGGAGATTTAGGACCTAGAATTAGCAGAGTAAGAAAATTAAATTCCTTGTTCATGCACATCCAGTGAGGGAGGTTGTACGACGTAAGAATAATTGGCCAAGTGCTGACGGCAGCGCTACTACTACCCCAAGGATTGAATCCATATGTAGAAAATCCGAGTCTAATATTTCGAACCTCTACTGCAAAGTCTTGAAATTTCATGTAGAAATGTTTAAAAACCTCTTCATCTACCACATGTCTGAGCACATCGTCATCTACTCATTGTTCCGCGTATTATCTCATCGCCTCTGATGTGTATAGAGACATGTATAGATGCTGCAATCTGGGAATCAACAGAAAATAGCAAAGCACCTTCATAGGAATTTGCTTCTTCGAACTCCTTCTCTTCCGGTTCAGATATCTACACTGGTTGCATACAGGACAGTAGTCCAAATGTGCATACTCTTTGTAAAACAACACACAATCATTTATGCAGACGTGAATTTTCTCGTACTTTAGGCTGAGGTTGCTCAAGATCTTTCTAACCTTATAATGAGTTTCCGGAAATTTGTGATGATTAGGAAGCAACTTACATATATGCTCATGCGTTTCGTCAAAAGAACGGTCTGAAATTTTGTTCTTCACTTTTATCTGAATTTCCTCCATCATATATCACAACACATTCTCTGGACATCTAGGGTACACCGGGGTATGGGTTTCGAGTAGCATCATGTTGTACTTATTCATCTCAGTAGTGTCACTGGCCAATCTGGCAGCGAGGAATGTGTCATTATGAGTGGTATCGTAACCTCCCTCTTCGTGTTGGTGTCCACCATGACTAAATCTGGGAAATGCATCATGGACCAAACCCACAGTAGGGTTCCAAGCATGGGCACCACTATTGCTTGATGAGGCACCATGGTAACTGTACCATGAGCTGAAGTCTATTCCTGAGCTGAAGTCCACTACTTCACCGTACTCGCTCAACGTAGTGTAACTCTACATCATACCGTGGTCATACAGGTGTTGAAATATAACATTAGCCTCCATAAATTGATGGTTAAGACATTTTCTTCACGGACACCTGAAACACTTCTTTCCCTGACCATGTTTTTGTACAAAAAATACAAACTCTCTGATCCGTCCATATACCGCACATCACTTCTATTCGTCAATTGTATCCAACTTTTGCCCATATTTCTGTGTAAGTTAAACTATATTTATTATATAATTTTTCAACCAATAGTTAATTAATCTAATATACTATATATATATATTAACAAATGGAACATAACAAAATTAATCAAGTAATATATATATGCTATAATCAATCTTGTACACCGGAATATTTCACCGAAAAAAGTAATCACCGTACGTAATTTTGTACGATATTAAATTCAAAAAAAATTAATTTAGAGGATCGAGTTATTACCTTCCCCAAAGAAGATAAATGGGTAAACTAGAACTCTGGGAGTTGAAAAGTCGATATTTGATGAATTTTGGCCGGATAGGATTGGAGGCCGATGGGTTTTGTTGAGAGAGAGAGAGAGAGAGAGAGAGAGAGAGAGATAGAGAGAGAGTATGAGGATGAGATATCCCAGGAGAAAAAAGAATATGCAAATAATTGAGTTTTCTTAGACGACGAAAATAGTTTCGTCGCCTAAATGCTCACTTAGTCGCCGAAATACATATGTCATCGTCTAAGTGTATACCTAGGCGATGACTTAAGTTTTCGTCGTCTAGGTTATTAAATTTAAGGCGATGATTAACATAGTTCATCGTCTTAGTGATCACTTAGACGACAAAAATAGTGTCGTCGTTTAAGTGTGTCATACTTAGCAGACAAAAATAATTTTATGTCGTCTTAGTGTGCATCTTAGGTGATGAAACATAACAGTCTTCATCTAAGTACACACTTAGACGACGACCTTATGTGATCCGTCGTCTAAGAAATTTCTTAGGCAACGAAGATCTTGTTTCGTCGCCTAAGTGCTACTTAAAATATTTTTGAAGGATGAAAAATAATTTCGTCGGCTAAGTCTCACTTAGGCGACGAAACCTTAAAGATTTCATCGCCTAAGTGTGTATTTCTAGTAGTGTAATAATTATATAATCAATTAAAGAGTACAAAAATAATAATTTGCCTAGAATTCGATTAACTCCGCCTAGGGGCTAGACAGTAACTCCACCGCCTAAATCCACCTAGCGTCTTTTTTGAACATTGCATAGACGTATATGTATAATTAAGTAACTCGATCTCTTAGGCTACTAGCCCGGAAAAAAAAAAGAAAAAAAAACCTAGCTCTTAGGCTGTAGCTGCCGTCGCCAATGCTGCCTAGCAAGACGACTGATCTTAGGATTGCTGACGTGCTTGTCACAACGACTTACCCTTGTTTTCTCTCCTCCCCCTCCTCTCTCAGCCTTTTTTTCAATTTATATATAACTAAACATCTAACGGTTGACATGTCAAAATATAATCAAAAATTAAGTCTTATAAACCTTTATATAGAAAATACTCACCAAATATCCATCGTAGAAGGTTCTCAAAAAAGAAGCTCCTTATTTTTAACAACTTTGAGAAGCTCGAAGGTGCTACAAGGTCTCATTTCTAGAATGTTCTACCAGAATGAGGCAAAGGCTTGGTGTATGGGACCTCTTCATTCTGTAGCTTTAATCTTAGGTGTTAAATTCATGTCAAATATCATGAGCCAATTTTACCCTTTATTTTTGTTTTGTGTTCAAATTACATTAAAAATTAAACAGAACATGTTTAAGGGTACGTAATTTTTAGCTAATTTAACAAGAATTGCTTAGCTAGCTAGCGCTCTTCCTCAACCTTGCGATCAATCGATCGTAATTTGCCTATATCCTTCTCTGTGTTACAGTATGGTCTATATCAATCTAGTTTGCTTTCATCAATGAATTTCTTTATCAAGGATGCTCAATCATTGAACGAGATTATTGATTTTGTTTTGGTAAAAATAACGGCAAACAGATTAATACTACCCACCTACTTGTTAAAAACCATGGGAGAGAGTCGAAGTTCCAGGGAAAAAGAAACCAAATAAATTCTGAACAAAGGCTAATCGATCGATGAAGAAATCTATACTCCGTAAATTATTTGTCGAAGTTCAGAATTCAGAAGAAAAAAATTGTGTGTAATTATGAACCGTTAGATTAAGAATGGATATGATAATTTTTTGTTGAAGATGACATGATAATTAAAATTGTTATTTACCGAATATTAATGACATGTCAACGACATGACGTGCCACCAAATTTTAAGAACTTGAATGTTAGGCCTTCCTTGAAACCACGAATCATTTTCCTTTAAGAGAATATTGTATCATTTACTTTGATTTGTTAGAAACTTGCACTAATTCTGTACTCTCTATTTTTCCGACGCTTTTGCTATTTTTAATTTTAAAAACGTGTACTTGGTGGGTGGTGGTGGGAGATGATTCTAAACTTTGGGCATCGATATGCTATGTTTAGTGGCACTAGTCAACAATAAATTAGTCATTATTGAAAACTAAATCAGCATTATGCATGGGTCTGTTGGGATTGTCAAGTGATTATAAAACATGATGCATGGGTCTGTTACAACAAATAAGTATTTCCCATAATAATAAAATATACTTCAACTAACAGATTTAGATTTAATGCAAGATTAGGTGGTTTGAACACCACGTAAGAGAACGGAGTCAGAGTCCAATACCTCCTTAAACACCTCTACCGCCCATTACGCATCTCAAAATCTCATTGTCCATTGTTCCCCTCCTTCCTCTAAATCAATCACCACTGGAAAAATAAAATTACCTCATACGTACTGCTTTGCAAATTTCGGTTTTGCTTGGGAACGAGCTGAGCCAGTCTTCTATGGATTCTACGTCTTCTATGTGCCATTTATGATTGCTTGTAGGTATCTATCTCTATCTAACAATTCATGCATCAACTTTTTTTCTTCTGTTTCTAGCTGTTCTCTTTTTCAGATCCTACATTTTTTTTCTTCTTCAAGTTTCTACGGTTTCTAGGCGTAAAAGTCTTGGAACATAAAATGTGATCTCGACAAAATCAAAAGTTTCTGCAGTCTTGGTCCCAGAATGTAGATTCATATTGCATTGCTTGATCCATATCTCATATGATCATAGTCAGTCAAGCCCTACAAAACTAGGGATCGATATAAACAGCACAAACTGGTTTTAGAGAACACAAATGACATGGAATAGCAATTGGTTTGTGTTAGAATTTGTTAGGAAGCAAAATGCAGAGTCCCAATTTGTTAGAATTGGGATTCTGATACTACTATTAGATACGAGGGAACACTTGGGTGTAAGAAATCGGAAGGAGGCTTTTTAGGCAGAGGAGAACAGAGGACACTCAAATACTGATTTTATTTCTTACGTACAACACTTGGTTGTACCACTTACACTATACTTCTCACTTACACTTCTACTTCTCACTCTTTTCTTTCCACTTCACTTCAATTACATAGCTTGCATGACTATTTATTTTATAGGCTAAGTCACCGACACATCCCACCGACCTTATAAGGTCCAGATGGTTCTCCTATTTTACATTGATCCAGACTTCTCTACAAACATAACTATTCTAGAGTTTGCTAGACACTCTAGCCTATTAACGTCTAGTCTTTTCTTCCTAATTAACAAGATTCTAGACTAGTCCACACACTTGAACTTCTAGATTACTCTAGGATATTTGAGCTGATGGGCATTATGTTCCAACGCTCCTCCTTAATGCACATCGGCAATCCCTTGAAAAGTCTTCACGATTTTTGAAATTTTGAACTTCATCATGTCTTGGATGCCTTGGTGTAGATGGCTTCTTTCTCGCTTTGATGATCTTCGTGCATAGGAGAAATCTTTCTCCGACATTCTTCTTTCCCGTAGCTTCAACTTTTTTCGACTAAATAACGGTAGTATGGTTGTATCTTTCATACGTACCTGGAGTCTCTGAGATTGCTCATTTCTTTGCTACTTTTTTCATCTCCATCTACTATCTTGATTTTAAATTAATTAAATATCAATAATTTCTTCTGATCAAATATTTTGCAGGAGTCTCTAGAGAATAGTATAGTGTATTCGTTCTCTATTATTTGTATGACGCTTAGTAGATTATGCTCCAAGCCAGAAACTAATAGAACATTATTAATATATTTAGTTCCTTTATTAGTTTGGATAGAGATCATACATTTGTCTGTCGTCTCTACCAAATCTCCATTGCCTACTTTCACCTTTGACCTTTCTGAAGTGTCGAGCTTGGAGAAGATGCTTTCTGTCTTCTGTCATGTGATTGTTGCAATCACTGTTGATGTACAATTTTCTCTTATTCTCTTTGATAGGTGTCTGGCTTGTATAGAAGAGTATCTCTTCTTGCTCCTTCTCTTTTGTGAACTTTGTCTGGTCTTTCTTTAGTCGACGGTCTCTTGCTTTTTGGCCGAATTTATTGTAACTCCAGCATCTTGGTTTTCCTCGAAATCAGCAATCTCTTTCTGCATGATTATTCTTCTTGCATATCCCACATTGTGGATAGCTTTCTTTCTCCTTATATTCTTTATTTTCTGAATATTTGTGCTTTTCTCCTCCTCTAGACGATCTTCTAAATCTTTATCATATTTTCTATACTTCTTCTGAGATCCTAGATTGAGTCTAGACTGGAAGGCATTTTTTGTGTAGCCTTCATCTCGACTACTCAATCTTTTTTCATATGCTTCTAGAGAGCCTATTAACTCAGTGACCGTTAGAGTCGTTATATCTTCCGACTCCTCAATTGCTGTCACTATTGGATCATATTTTTATGTGAGGTTAATTAGTATTTTCTCTACTATTCTAGTCTCACTAATCTTTTCTCTACAGGCTCTTAGTTGATTGACTAATTCCTTTAATCTGCAATAATAATCTTGCACGATCTCAACATCTTTCATTTTCATATTTTTTAAATCTCTCCTCATATTTTGAAAATTTGACGAAACATACCTTGGCGTTTCCTTGGAAGTACTCCTCTTTTAGTAAATCCCGCCCCGAGAGAGAGAAACAAGACAGGAGGGAGGCTGCAATCGGTAAATAGTGATGAGATGAGAATTGAGTGAGAACGACTCTTTTCACCTCTTCTTATCTTATCTCTCTCTCTATATATGTACATATCTCTATTAATCTATTAATTAAGCCAGACTTCTACAGTTATTAGGCAGTTTAATTGACGTGGAGGAGAAGTTTGCTAGACGCTAGCCTATTAACGTCTAGTCTTTTCTTCCTAATTAACAAGATTCTAGACTAGTCCACACACTTGAACTTCTAGATTAATCTAGGATATTTGAGCCAATGTGCATTATGTTCCAACAGATTATTATTATTATTATTATTATTATTATTATTATTATTATTATTATTTCTTAGATACTTATTTGTGGTTTGTTTCGATAAATGAACGGTACAGTGGTTGCAGAAGAAGATTGCATAAGAGATATTAGGAAGGTCTAGCTGTAAATATGGTAACCGAAGCAACCCCATATGCACCAAAGAACATCCTTGTAACAGGTGCAGCAGGATTCATAGGTAGCCATGTCACCAACAGACTCATCAAGAACTATCCCAACTACAAGATTGTAGCTCTTGACAAGCTAGACTACTGCTCTAACTTCAAGAACCTCCACCCTAGTAGAGCATCTCACAATTTCAAGTTCATCAAGGGTGACATTGCCTGTGCGGACCTTGTCAACCACCTCTTGATCGTCGAGGAAATCGACACCATTATGCACTTTGCTGCACAGACACATGTGGACAATTCATTTGGAAACTCATTCGAGTTCACCAACAACAATGTCTATGGCACACATGTGCTTCTAGAAGCTTGCAAGGTCACACGGAGAATCAAGAGGTTCATACATGTTAGTACTGATGAGGTTTATGGTGAGACAGATATGGAAGCTGACATAGGGAACCCTGAGGCCTCTCAACTCCTCCCCACCAATCCTTACTCCGCCACCAAAGCCGGTGCTGAAATGTTGGTCATGGCATATCACAGGTCTTATGACTTGCCTACAATAACAACTAGAGGTAACAATGTCTATGGTCCTCATCAATACCCTGAAAAGCTCATCCCTAAATTCATACTACTCGCTATGAAAGGCGAAAAGTTGCCTATTCATGGAAATGGTTTAAATGTGAGAAGCTATTTGTATTGTGAGGATGTTGCCGAGGCATTTGATGTGATTCTTCACAAGGGAGTGATTGGTCATGTGTACAACATTGGTACCAAAAAAGAAAGGTCAGTTGTAGATGTGGCAGAGGATATTTGCAAGATGTTTGGCTTGGATCCAAAGGAAGCAATAGATTTTGTTCAAGATAGGCCTTTTAATGACCAAAGGTATTTCTTGGATGATCAAAAGCTCAAGAAGCTAGGGTGGGGGGTGAGGACTAATTGGGAAAAAGGCTTGAAGCTGACAATGGATTGGTACACTAAGAACCCAAATTGGTGGGGAAATGTGGATGGTGCACTTCATCCACACCCGAGCGTGTCGGTGATGAATCACTGCAGTGATGAGGCTTGGTTCTTTCAATATGGATACACAAGGATGACCAGATCATGCAGCGACATTAGTAACAGCGGCGAATTGAAGTTTTTGATATACGGAAAGACTGGATGGATAGGAGGGTTATTAGGGAAGCTGTGTAAGGATGGAGGGATTGAATTTGAGTATGGGAATGGAAGATTGGAGGACAAGAAGTCTTTGCTGGAGGACATAGCAAGATCACAACCAACACATGTTTTCAATGCAGCTGGAGTTACTGGAAGGCCTAATGTGGATTGGTGTGAGACTCACAAAACTGAAACAATTAGAGCTAATGTAGTTGGAACACTTACATTGGCTGATGTTTGTAAAGAACAGGGTTTGTTAATGATGAATTTTGCAACCGGCTGCATATTTGAGTATGACAGTGAACATCCACAAGGATCAGGCATTGGATTCAAGGAGGAAGACAAGCCTAATTTCATTGGCTCCTTCTATTCCAAGACCAAAGCCATGGTAACAATCTTAAACTTATTTGTATATATGCTGTTTTACTCTATTGTTGATCATGACGCAAGGTTTTGCTCCTTCCACGAGAAAAAAAATAATGCATATCTATGTTGATATGTGATGTGACCCGATGGTTAATGTTCTCTTGTCGTACATAGTATGTTATGTTGTCAGCCTACCAATTTGGACATCATACATTCATGATGGTCATAAATTACAAAAGAAAATATTGTAAAATGTGCAGGTGGAAGAGTTGTTAAGGGAATATGACAATGTATGCACTCTGAGAGTTAGAATGCCGATTTCATCAGACCTAAGTAACCCGAGAAATTTCATCACAAAGATCTCGCGCTACGACAAGGTGGCGAACATACCGAATAGCATGACAATGCTAGATGAGCTGCTGCCAATCTCCATTGAAATGGCCAAGAGAAACTGCAGAGGAATATGGAACTTCACCAACCCTGGAGTGATTAGCCAGAATGAGATCCTAGAGATGTATAGGGATTACATTGACCCCAAATTCAAGTGGAAAAATTTCGGCCTAGAAGAACAAGCCAAGGTGATTGTAGCAGCAAAGAGTAACAATGAAATGGATGCTTCAAAGCTGAAAAGGGAGTTTCCTGAACTGCTGTCCATCAAAGATTCAGTCAAAAAATATGTCTTCGAGACTAACAAGAAGACTTGAAGGTTGCATTAGGACGCAACTACTCTGAATCTAAGCCTTTTTCAGCTCATAGAGAATCAAAAACTTGCTGATCTTCTATATATATACCTTACAATGCAAGCAGCTCATTTACTTCAATATCAAGACAGAAATATATATTAGTTCATTGATCGAATCAAAGCATTGTTTCTGTAGTAATATATCTGTTCATTTTTATTTTCCGTAGTACGTTCTCTCTTCTTCTCACATTAGCGTGATTGATCATTAGCAAGTTGATGGCTAATCGATCTTAATCATTGAAAACATCCGAGCTAGTGGCATAAATATACGTACATATCAACATATGCATATAATAAGTAAGATAAACACTGGCTTTTGTTTTAGCACTCAGCAGAGTCCACTATTGGATAGGTAAGCCATTACAGGAAACAAAAATTACGTCTGCTGCGCAGCACTCTAGTATAATGGATGGTGACTGAACACGAGAACAACATATATATTAATTCCACAACAAACCAAAACCCCACATTTTTCTCTTTAGTCACTTTCTAAAGGTCCATATATATAACTCTGCGCGCTCACATGCATAGAATATATAGAAGACGGAAGAAAAAGAAGGGCTGCTGTTCGTTCTTTCTCAAAGTCGATCAAATTCAATCTTAACTTTAGTGGAGTTCATTCACGGACAAGTGATGTATGAAACCACAGTGATCATTGCGTTCCGTTGACTAAAGTAATGCTCGATCGGTTGCATAGATTCATTACTAAAGCCTCAGAGAATAAAGAGGAATAACTGCACTATTAGCTTC